>JAKELP010000047.1:4461400-7390364 GCA_029929735.1 Mimosa pudica | reverse complement strand
TGTGTTTCTTTTGGGCCTAAAACGAGTAATTAGGCTTTAAACCTTTTTTGTTGGTGCATTTGACAAACTTTGGGTGTTTGTTGACCAAAAGTACCACACTTGAGATACTTGGGTGCTAAAACACCAAAAGGAGATTAAAAAGATCAAAAAACCAAACTTGTGTTTCTTTGGGCCTAAAACGAGTAATTAGGCTTTAATCCTATTTTGGTGGTGCATTTGACAAACTTTGGGTGTTTGTTGACCAAAAGGACCAGACTTGAGATACTTTTGGCGCTAAAACACAAAAGGAGAATAAAAAGATCCAAAACTAAAGTTGTGTTTCTTTTGTGTCTAAAACGAGCAATTGGGCTTAAAAAACCTTTTGTGGTGTTGCATTTGACACGTTTGGGTGTTTGTTGACCAAAAGTACCACACTTGAGATACTTTGGGCGCCTAAAACACAAACAAGGTGATTGGAAGGATGAAAAATGAAACTTGTGTTTCTTTTGGCCTAACTGATTGGGCTTTAAACCTTTTTTGCTGGTGCATTTGACAAACTTCTGGGTTTGTTGATCAAAAGTACCACACTTGTGATACTTTAGGCGCTAAAACCCAAAAAGGAGATTACAAAAGATCAAAAAACCAAATTTGTGTTTCTTTTGGGTCTAAAACGAGCCGTTGGATTAAAACCTTTTTTGGGGTTGCATTGACAAACTTTGGTGTTTGTTTACCAAAAGTGTACCACACTTGAGATACTTTGGGCTAGCACAAAAAGGAGATTAAAAAGATCAAAAACCAAACTTGTGTTTCTTTTGGGCCGGGCTATAACGAGTAATTAGATGAGATACTTTTGGCTCTAAAACACAAAAAGGAGAATAAAAAGATCAAAACAAAAGTTGTGTCTCTTTTGGGTCTAAAACGAGCAATTGGCTTAAAACCTTTTGTGGTGTTCCATTTGACAAACGTTTGGTGTTTGTTGACCAAAAGTACCACACTTGAGATACTTTGGGCTCTAAAACACAACAAGGTGATTAAAAGGTTCAAAAATGAAACTTGTGTTTCTTTTGGGCCTAAAACGAGTGATTGGGCTTTAAACCTTTTTTGATGGTGCATTTGACAAACTTCTGTGTTTGTTGATCAAAAGTACCACACTTGTGATACTTTAGGCGCCAAAACACAAAAAGGAGATTAAAAAGATCAAAAACCAAATTTGTGTTTCTTTTGGGTCTAAAACGAGCCATGAGATTAACCTTTTTTGGGGTTGCATTTGACAAACTTTTGTTGTTTGTTTACCAAAAGTGTACCACACTTGAGATACTTTGGGCGCTAAAGCACAAAAAGGAGATTAAAAAGATCAAAAACCAAATTGTGTTTCTTTTGGGCCTAAAACCAGTAATTAGGCTTTTAAACCTTTTTGGTGGTGCATTTGACAAACTTTGGGTGTATGTTGACCAAAAAGTACCACACTTGAGATACTTTGGGTGCTAAAATACAAAAAGGAGATTAAAAAGATAAAAAACCAAACTTGTGTTTCTTTTGGGCCTAAAACGAGTAATTAGGCTTTAAACCTTTTTTGGTGGTGCATTTGACAAACTTTGGGTGTTTTTTTATAACAGTACCACAGTTGAGATACTTTGGGTGCTAAAAAACACAAAAAGGAGATTAAAAAGGATCAAAAACCAAACTTGTGTTTCTTTTGGGCCTAAAACGAGTAATTAGGCTTGAAACTTTTTTGGTGGTGCATTTGACAAACTTTGGGTGTTTGTGACCAAAAGTACCACACTTGAGATACTTTAGGCGCTAAAACACAAAAAGGAAATTAAGAAGATCAAAAACCAAACTTGTTTTCTTTTGGGCCTAAAACGAGTAATTAGGCTTTAACCTTTTTGGGGGTGCATTTGACAAAACTTTAGGGTTTGTTGACCAACAGTACCACCCTTGAGATACTTTGGGTGCTTAAACACAAAAAGGAGATTAAGAGAATCAAAAACCAAACTTGTGTTTCTTTTGGGCCTAAAACGAGTAATTAGGCTTTAAAACCTTTTTTGGTGGTGCATTTGACAAACTTTGGGTGTTTGTTGACCAAAAGTACCACACTTGAGATCTTTGGGTGCTAAAACACAAAAGGAGATTAAAAGGATCAAAAACCAAACTTGTGTTTCTTCTGGACTAAAACGAGTAATTAGGCTTGAAACCTTTTTTGGGGGTGCATTTGACAAACTTTGGGTGTTTGTTGACCAAAAAGTACCACACTTGAGATACTTTAGGCGCTAAAACACAAAAAGGAAATTAAGAAGATCAAAACCAAACTTGTGTTTCTTTTGGGCCTAAACGAGTAATTAGGCTTTAAACCTTTTTTGGGGGTGCATTTGACAAACTTAGGTGTTGTTGACCAACAGTACCACCCTTGAGATACTTGGGTGCTAAAACACAAAAAGGAGATAAGAGAATCAAAACCAAACTTGTGTTTCTTTTGGGCCTAAAACGAGTAATTAGGCTTTAAACCTTTTTTGGTGGTGCATTGACAAACTTTGGGTGTTTGTTGACCAAAAGTACCACACTTGAGATACTTTGGGTGCTAAAAACACAAAAGGAGATTAAAAAGATCAAAAACCAAACTTGTGTTTCTTTTGGGCCTAAAACGAGAATTAGGCTTTAATCCTCTTTTGTGGTGCATTTGACAAACTTTGGGTGTTTGTTGACCAAAAGGACCAGACTTGAGATACTTTTGGCGCTAAAACACAAAAAGGAGAATAAAAAGATCCAAAACTAAAGTTGTGTTTCTTTTGGGTCTAAAACGAGCAATTGGGCTTAAAACCTTTTGTGGTGTTGCATTTGACACGTTTGGTGTTTGTTGACCAAAAGTACCACACTGAGATACTTGGGCGCTAAACACAACAAGGTGATTAGAAGGATCAAAAAATGAAAACTGTGTTTCTTTTGGGCCTAACTGATTGGGCTTTAAACCTTTTTTGTTGGTGCATTTGACAAACTTTGGGTGTTTGTTGACCAAAAGTACCACACTTGAGATACTTTGGGTGCTAAAACACCAAAAGGAGATTAAAAAGATCAAAAACCAAACTTGTGTTTCTTTCGGGCCTAAAACCAGTAATTAGGCTTTAAACCTTTTTTGGTGGTGCATTGACAAAAACTTTGGGTGTATGTTGACCAAAAGTCCACACTTGAGATACTTTGGGTGCTAAAATACAAAAAGGAGATTAAAAAGATAAAAACCAAACTTGTGGTTTTTTTGGGCCTAAAAACGAGTAATTAGGCTTTAAACCTTTTTTGGTGGTGCATTTGACAAACTTTGGGTGTTTTTTTATAACAGTACCACAGTTGAGATACTTGGGTGCTAAAACACAAAAAGGAGATTAAAAGGATCAAAAACCAAACTTGTGTTTTCTTTTGGGCCTAAAACGAGTAATTAGGCTTGAAACCTTTTTTGGTGGTGCATTTGACAAAACTTTGGTGTTTGTTGACCAAAAGTACCACACTTGAGATACTTTAGGCGCTAAAACACAAAAAGGAAATTAAGAAGATCAAAAACCAAACTTGTGTTTCTTTTGGGCCTAAAACGAGTAATTAGGGCTTTAAACCTTTTTTGGGGGTGCATTGACAAACTTAGGTGTTTGTTGACAAACAGTACCACCCTTGAGATACTTTGGGTGCTAAAACACAAAAAGGAGATTAAGAGAATCAAAAACCAAACTTGTGTTTCTTTTGGGCCTAAAACGAGTAATTAGGCTTTAAACCTTTTTTGGTGGTGCATTTGACAAACTTTGGGTGTTTTTGACAAAAGTACCACACTTGAGATACTTTGGGTGCTAAAACACAAAAAGGAGATTAAAAGGATCAAAAACCAAACTTGTGGTTCTTCTGGACCTAAAACGAGTAATTAGGCTTGAAACCTTTTTTGGGGTGCATTTGACAAACTTTGGGTGTTTGTTGACCAAAAGTACCACACTTGAGATACTTTAGGCGCTAAAACACAAAAAGGAAATTAAGAAGATCAAAAACCAAACTTGTGTTTCTTTTGGGCCTAAAACGAGTAATTAGGCTTTAAACCTTTTTGGGGGTGCATTTGACAAACTTTAGGTGTTTGTTGACCAACGGTACCACCCTTGAGATACTTTGGGTGCTAAAACACAAAAAGGAGATAAGAGAATCAAAAACCAAACTTGTGTTTCTTTTGGGCCTAAAACGAGTAATTAGGCTTTAAACCTTTTTTGGTGGTGCATTTGACAAACTTTGGGTGTTTGTTGACCAAAAGTACCACACTTGAGATACTTTGGGTGCTAAAACACCAAAAGGAGATTAAAAAGATCAAAAACCAAACTTGTGTTTCTTTTGGGCCTAAAACGAGTAATTAGGCTTTAATCCTCTTTTGGTGGTGCATTGACAAACTTTGGGTGTTTGTTGACCAAAAGGACCAGACTTGAGATACTTTTGGCGCTAAAACACAAAAAGGAGAATAAAAAGATCCAAAACTAAAGTTGTGTTCTTTTGGGTCTAAAACGAAACAATTGGGCTTAAAACCTTTTGTGGTGTTGCATTTGACACGTTTGGTGTTTGTTGACCAAAAGTACCACACTTGAGATACTTGGGGCGCTAAAAACACAACAAGGTGATTAGAAGGATCAAAAAATGAAACTTGTGTTTCTTTTGGGCCTAACTGATTGGGCTTTAAACCTTTTTTGTTGGTGCATTTGACAAACTTTGGGTGTTTGTTGACCAAAAAGTACCACACTTGAGATACTTTGGGTGCTAAAACACCAAAAGGAGATTAAAAAGATCAAAAACCAAACTTGTGTTTCTTTGGGCCTAAAACCAGTAATTAGGCTTTAAACCTTTTTGGTGGTGCATTTGACAAACTTTGGGTGTATGTTGACCAAAAGTACCACACTTGAGATACTTTGGGTGCTAAAATACAAAAAGGAGATTAAAAAGATAAAAAACCAAACTTGTGTTTCTTTTGGGCCTAAAACGAGTAATTAGGCTTTAAACCTTTTTGGTGGTGCATTGACAAACTTTGGGTGTTTTTTTATAACAGTACCACAGTTGAGATACTTTGGGTGCTAAAAACACAAAAAGGAGATTAAAAGGATCAAAAACCAAAACTTGTGTTCTTTTGGGCCTAAAACGAGTAATTAGGCTTGAAACCTTTTTTGGTGGTGCATTTGACCAAACTTTGGGTGTTTGTTGACCAAAAAGTACCACACTTGAGATACTTTAGGCGCTAAAACACAAAAAGGAAATTAAGAAGATCAAAAACCAAACTTGTGTTTCTTTTGGGCCTAAAACGAGTAATTAGGCTTAAAACCTTTTTTGGGGGTGCATTTGACAAACTTTAGGTGTTTGTTGACCAACAGTACCACCCTTGAGATACTTTGGGTGCTAAAACACAAAAAGGAGATAAGAGAATCAAAAACCAAACTTGTGTTTCTTTGGGCCTAAAACGAGTAATTAGGCTTAAAACCTTTTTTGGTGGTGCATTTGACAAACTTTGGGTGTTGTTGACCAAAAGTACCACACTTGAGATACTTTGGGTGCTAAAACACAAAAAGGAGATTAAAAGGATCAAAAACCAAACTTGTGTTTCTTCTGGGCCTAAAACGAGTAATTAGGCTTGAAACCTTTTTTGGTGGTGCATTTGACAAACTTTGGGTGCTTGTTGACCAAAAGTACCACACTTGAGATACTTTAGGCGCTAAAACACAAAAAGGAAATTAAGAAGATCAAAAACCAAACATGTGTTTCTTTGGGCCTAAAACGAGTAATTAGGCTTTAAACCTTTTTGGTGGTTGCATTTGACAAACTTTAGGTGTTTGTTGACCAACTGTACCACCCTTGAGATACTTTGGGTGCTAAAACACAAAAAGGAGATTAAGAGAATCAAAAACCAAACTTGTGTTTCTTTGGGCCTAAAACGAGTAATTAGGCTTTAAACCTTTTTTGGTGGTGCATTGACAAACTTTGGGTGTTTGTTGACCAAAAGTACCACACTTGAGATACTTTGGGTGCTAAAAACACCAAAAGGAGATTAAAAAGATCAAAAACCAAACTTGTGTTCTTTTGGGCCTAAAACGAGTAATTAGGCTTTTAAACCTGTTTTGTGGTGTGCATTTGACAAACTTTGGGTGTTTGTTGACCAAAAGGACCAGACTTGAGATACTTTGGCGCTAAAACACAAAAGGAGAATAAAAAGATCCAAAACTAAAGTTGTGTTTCTTTTGGGTCTAAAACGAGCAATGGGCTTAAAACCTTTTGTGGTGTTCCATTTGACAAACGTTTGGTGTTGTTGACCAAAAGTACCACACTTGAGATACTTTGGGCTCTAAAACACAACAAGGTGATTAAAAGGATCAAAAATGAAACCTGTGTTTCTTTTGGGCCTAAAAACGAGTGATGGGCTTTAAACCTTTTTTGCTGGTGCATTTGACAAACTTCTGGTGTTTGTTGATCAAAAGTACCACACTTGTGATACTTTAGGCGCCAAAACACAAAAAGGAGATTAAAAAGATCAAAAACCAAATTTGTGTTTCTTTTGGGTCTAAAACGAGCCATTGGGATTAAACCTTTTTTGGGGTTGCATTGACAAACTTTTGTTGTTTGTTTACCAAAAGTGTACCACACTTGAGATACTTTGGGCGCTAAAGCACAAAAAGGAGATTAAAAAGAAAAAAACCAAACTTGTGTTTCTTTCGGGCCTAAAACCAGTAATTAGGCTTTAAACCTTTTTTTGTGGTGCATTTGACAAACTTTGGGTGTATGTTGACCAAAAGTACCACACTTGAGATACTTTGGGTGCTAAAATACAAAAAGGAGATTAAAAAGATAAAAAACCAAACTTGTGTTTCTTTTGGGCCTAAACGAGTAATTAGGCTTTAAACCTTTTTTGGGGTGCATTGACAAACTTTGGTGTTTTTTTATAACAGTACCACAGTTGAGATACTTTGGGTGCTAAAACACAAAAAGGAGATTAAAAGGATCAAAAACCAAAATTGTGTTTCTTTGGGCCTAAAACGAGTAATTAGGCTTGAAACCTTTTTGGTGGTGCATTTGACAAACTTGGGTGTTTGTTGACCAAAAGTACCACACTTGAGATACTTTAGGCGCTAAAACACAAAAAGGAAATTAAGAAGATCAAAAACCAAACTTGTGTTTCTTTTGGGCCTAAAACGAGTAATTAGGCTTTAAACCTTTTTGGGGGTGCATTTGACAAACTTTAGGTGTTTGTTGACCAACAGTACCACCCTTGAGATACTTGGGTGCTAAAACACAAAAGGAGATTAAGAGAATCAAAAACCAAACTTGTGTTTCTTTGGGCCTAAAACGAGTAATTAGGCTTTAAACCTTTTTTGGTGGTGCATTTGACAAACTTTGGGTGTTTGTTGACCAAAAGTACCACACTTGAGATACTTGGGTGCTAAAACACAAAAAGGAGATTAAAAGGATCAAAAACCAAATTGTGTTTCTTCTGGGCCTAAAACGAGTAATTAGGCTTGAAACCTTTTTGGTGGTGCATTTGACAAACTTTGGGTGCTTGTTGACCAAAAGTACCACACTTGAGATACTTTAGGCGCTAAAACACAAAAAGGAAATTAAGAAGATCAAAAACCAAACTTGTGTTTCTTTTGGGCCTAAAACGAGTAATTAGGCTTTAAACCTTTTTGGTGGTGCATTGACAAACTTTAGGTGTTTGTTGACCAACAGTACCACCCTTGAGATACTTTGGGTGCTAAAACACAAAAAGGAGATTAAGAGAATCAAAAACCAAACTTGTGTTTCTTTTGGGCCTAAAACGAGTAATTAGGCTTTAAACCTTTTGGTGGTGCATTTGACAAACTTTGGGTGTTTGTTGACCAAAAGTACCACACTTGAGATACTTTGGGTGCCAAAACACCAAAAGGAGATTAAAAAGATCAAAAACCAAACTTGTGTTTCTTTTGGGCCTAAAACGAGTAATTAGGCTTTAAACTGTTTTGGTGGTGCATTTGACAAACTTTGGGTGTTTGTTGACCAAAAGGACCAGACTTGAGATACTTTTGGCGCTAAAACACAAAAAGGAGAATAAAAAGATCCAAAACTAAAGTGTGTTTCTTTTGGGTCTAAAACGAGCAATTGGGCTTAAAACCTTTTGTGGTGTTCCATTTGACAAACGTTTGGTGTTTGTTGACCAAAAGTACCACACTTGAGATACTTTGGGCTCTAAAACACAACAAGGTGATTAAAAGGATCAAAAATGAAACCTGTGTTTCTTTTGGGCCTAAAAACGAGTGATTGAGCTTTTAAACCTTTTTTGCTGGTGCATTTGACAAACTTCTGGTGTTTGTTGATCAAAAGTACCACACTTGTGATACTTTAGACGCCAAAACACAAAAAGGAGATTAAAAAGATCAAAAACCAAATTTGTGTTTCTTTTGGGTCTAAAACGAGCCATTGGGATTAAACCTTTTTTGGGGTTGCATTTGACAAACTTTTGTTGTTTGTTTACCAAAGTGTACCACACTTGAGATACTTTGGGCGCTAAAGCACAAAAAGGAGATTAAAAAGATCAAAAACCAAAATGTGTTTCTTTCGGGCCTAAAACCAGTAATTAGGCTTTAAAACCTTTTTTTGTGTGCATTTGACAAACTTTGGGTGTATGTTGACCAAAAGTACCACACTTGAGATACTTTGGGTGCTAAAATACAAAAAGGAGATTAAAAAGATAAAAAACCAAACTTTGTTTCTTTTGGGCCTAAAACGAGTAATTAGGCTTTAAACCTTTTTTGGTGGTGCATTTGACAAACTTTGGGTGTTTTTTTATAACAGTACCACAGTTGAGATTGAACGTAATGGATGCACAAGAGGGGGGGGGGTGAATTGTGCTTCAAAAATAAATACTCAAAGTAAACGACACAAGATTTATACTGGTTCGGTCTACCTGACCTACGTCCAGTCCTCAACCACCCAGGCCGAGAGTTTCACTATAACTCAGGTTTTAAATCGGGTTCACCTGAAACCTTACAACCGCAAGTTTTACGGGCTCACTTGCAACCTTACAACAAGTTTTACACTGGCTCACTTGTAACCTATCTAACTGTCTCCCCCTCACACCAAGCAAGGGTTTGAAGTTTACACTTGAAGGCTTTTCTGACTAAGTTCTCTTACAGAACAAATGATGTTACACACTTAAGTTCAATAAATGCTCTTTTAACAGAAAGAGACTTAACTACTGTGAGTACAGAATAAGTAGGTGAAAAATCACTCAAAGTGTTAAATGCTCTTTGCTTTTCTGGGCAGCTTGAATGAATAAAGATTTCTCGCTCAAGAATATTTGAAGATCATTAACACCTTCATAAATGAAGTTGAGCTTCCTTATATAGTCTTCAAGCATTTTGAACTCTTGGTAGGTGGGCTAGCCGTTTGAATATGTCCGTTTTTCCCTTGTTACCGTTCGCCCATTTAATGCTTCATCAATGCATAGCAGGGTTGACTTGCTTTATCTCTGAAAAGTAGTCCTGACACCTCTGCTCTGACATAAGCATCCTGACACTGTATCTCTTTGAACGTTCAGACATTCTTTTTGCTTGCGGAAGTAACTTCTCATCCGGAGCAACCTTACTGAGTGTGCTGCACTTGAACGTTAGTTTAGCAATATAATCATATAGTCTCATGCAGTGGGGGGTTCCCTAAGTCTAAGGTGTATCCGGAAGCACTTCTACATCCGGAAGTAGTTTTACTCGATGAGGGATCTAGTTCACCATGACTTCGCTCTTGCTTAGTCTATTTCATTCCACCACTCAGCGCTAGTCACTGAGCTATCGGAAGCACTTTTACTTGACGTGGTGAATTCACTGACGCTTAGGGTGAAATCTATTCTATCAGTCTGCGCCAGTCAAGATCTAATAGGAAGCAACTTCACTTGATGTTGCATTTCCGCTGACGCTCGGGGTTATATCTAGTCTATCAACCTGCGCCAGTCTAAATCTAACAGGAAGTGCTTTCACTTGGCGAAGTAGACTCACTGACGCTTGGGGTAATATCTATTCTATTGCTCTGCGCCAGTCTAAGTCTAACAGGAAGCAACTTCGCTTCCGATTGAAACATAGCTTAGTCTTAAGGTTTGTGTACCTAATGTTCATGGACTAAGTTAAATCCCTAGTGATTTACTTGCTGACGCTGGGGGATGAAAGCATTCATCCGCATGCGCAAGTCCTAATCTAATCGGAAGTAAATCTTCATCCGGAAGCACTCTTACTTGGGATCCTAAGTTATCCTATTGCTTCCTAGGCACTTGGTCTAATCCTTTATATTTTAGTCTTCATCAAAACTTAAGATTCTAACATTCTCCCCCTTTTTGATGATGACAAACTTAGCTTTATCGATTAAGTTCATATGAAAGGATTAGCTGAAGAATAAAAGCAATAGTTCAGAATAAGTAACTTAGACAAATATTATTGATAAGCATAGGTTACAAGTCAGAGCATATAATCAGATAACATTTACAAGCAACGAGCATATAGTAGGCAGATATGAGAACATGCATGAAAAGATGAACATTTCTAAGTAAACAAAAAAAAATTTTGGGCTGGGGGTTGTTTCTTTTTGTTTCTTCTTTCTCTCCCTCGGCTGGGGGTTGTTTCTTTTGTTTCTTCTTTCTCTCCCTCTCGCTGAAACTCTTCTTCATCAAGGAGCTCCCAGGGTAGCAAGGCTAGTGGTCAATGCATCCTTCCAGGATAGCAAGGCTAGTGGTCAATGTATCTCTCCCCCTTTTGGCATCATCAAAGAGGGTTTTCCATATTTGATCGCCGCAGCCTCCTCCTTAGGGATGAACTTCCTCTTCTTAGAGCCTACTAACAGTTCTGCCATTCTACCAGAAGTTTCAGGCTGACCTTGAATGTTTTCATCCTGCCCTAGAGCAATTTGCCGAGAAACTTCATGATGTTCTTGATGTTCTTCACGATGCCCAGATTTTCCAGAATGTTGATGGCTTGATTTCCCAGATTTGGACTTGTGTTTCTTAGATGAGGAGGGTTTCCTCGAAACTGGGTTTGCTTCAGAGGGTTCGGCCATTTTTGTGGGGTTGATGAAATGTTTATATGAAGAGAATGAAGAGCATAGATGAAAATGAAGAATGTGTGAAATGAGATGTCCTTTTTATAGGTAAAGTCACTAAGGGCAAAAAGGTCATGCTTCTTCACATTATCACACATTGGGTAGTGTAAACGACTTAAGTTGGAACGACACACCTGATGACACGTGTAGCTGCACATTATCAGAGAAGTCGAAACGTCTCATTTGGAAGTTGAAGCGTTTTCTGAAGTGACGTGTCTTCTTGGACTTGTGCTGGCGCTCTCTTGGTTTGATCATCCAGCGTCAGTGTGTAATCATTCGGAAGTGTTTTGCTTCCGGTTGCACTTACTTAAGATTTAACATTGTATACCTGCAAAGACATATATTGGCACTCCGATGCCTAAGTCAGTATTGTTGTAAGTGATAAATAATCAAGTATATATAAAAAATTTACACTTCATTTGGGTTTACCATTCCCAAATCACCTCTAATGAAAATAAACTGGTCAGTCCCCAGAGGCTTGGTGAAGATATCCGCAAGCTGTTGTTGTGTGGGAACAAACTGCACCTTGACATCCTTCTTTTGAACATGGTCTCTGATGAAGTGATGTCGGACGTCAATGTGCTTCGTCCTTGTGTGCTGAACTGGATTCTTGGCGAGGCTAATTGTGCTTGTGTTATCACAGAGGATGGGTGCCTCAGGGAACTCCAAGCCAAGATCTCTCAACTGGTTTTTCAGCCATAGCACTTGTGCACAACAACTTGCAGCAGCAATGTATTCTGCCTCAGTGGATGACAAGGACACGCAGGTTTGCTTCTTGCTGGCCCAAGACACCAGACAACCACCAATTAAGGCGCATTGTCCACTGGTGCTCTTTCTATCTGTTTTATAACCTGCGTGGTCAGAGTCAGAATAAGCCCACAAGAACTCTTGGTTACCTCTGGGATACCAAAGACCAAGTTCTTGTGTTCCCTCAAGGTATCTCAGAATACGTTTAACACATGTTAAGTGTGATTCCTTGGGGTTGGCTTGAAACCTAGCGCACATGCCTACACTAAATTGAATATCAGGCCTGCTGGCTGTTAAGTATAAGAGGGAACCTATCATTCCCCTGTACATGGGCAGGCTGACAGTTTTACCCTTTGCGTCAGCGTCAAGTGCGGCGGAGGTGCTCATAGGAGTGTCATACTCCTTGCATTCATCCATCCCAAACTTTTTGAGTAGTTCTCTGCAGTACTTGGTTTGGGAGATGAAGATTCCGTTCTTCTTTTGTCTAATTTGCAGGCCTAGGAAGAACGTTAGTTCTCCCATCATTGACATCTCAAATTCACCCTGCATAGTCTTAGAGAAATCTTCACAAAGTTTTTCGTTAGTTGCCCCAAATATAATATCATCAACATAAATTTGGACAATTAGCATATCTCTTTCTTTGTGAAGGATAAACAGTGTATTATCTAATTTGCCTCTTGAGAAACCCTTGCCCAGCAAGAAGCTGCTGAGTCTCTCATACCAAGCTCGAGGGGCTTGTTTCAGGCCATATAAAGCTTTCTTTAATTTATACACATGTTTGGGGTGCTTATGGTTTTCAAAGCCAGGAGGTTGTTCTACATATACCTCTTCTTTAATATAACCATTAAGAAATGCACTCTTTACATCCATTTGATATAATCTGAAACCTTTCATGGATGCAAAGGCTAGAAGAATCCTTATTGCTTCAAGTCTAGCGACTGGAGCAAAGGTTTCTTCATAGTCAATGCCTTCTTCTTGGTTGTATCCTTTCGCTACTAGTCTGGCTTTGTTTCTGGTGATTTGACCTGTCTCATCCAGTTTGTTTTTAAAGACCCACTTGGTCCCCACTATGGATTGATGAGACGGCCTTGGGACTAGTTCCCACACTTGACTTCTTTCAAATTGATTCAGTTCTTCCTGCATGGCAATAATCCAGTCGCAGTCCTCAAGAGCTTGTTCAACTGAAGTTGGTTCGATTTGAGATAGGAATGCTCCAAACTCAACTTCATTTTGAACTTGTCTTCTAGTTCTGACACCAGAAGAAACATCACCAAGCACTTGATCAAGAGGGTGATCCCTGTGATGTCTCCTAGCTATTGGCAGCTGTGCCTCCTCAGGCATGGGTTGCCCTCTAGGTACATCACTGGGTTCACCTTCTTCTTTGGGATAGCTTGCTGTTGTTTCTTTTGGTGGTGAGGAAGATGATGAAAGATTTGGAAGATTAAGTGCTTCATCATCTTCTGCGGATTGTCCCCATGTAGGAGTTTCATCAAATACAACATGCATGGACTCTTCTACAGTTTTAGTTCTCATGTTGTATATCCTATAAGCTTTGCTCCTAAGGGAATATCCTATAAATATACCTACATCAGCCTTTGGATCAAACTTACCCAAATTTACCTTCCCATTGTTGTGCACGTAGCATTTTGATCCGAATATTCTGAGATGGCTGATGTTGGGCTTTCTCCCTTTGTATAACTCGTATGGAGTCTTATCCAAGCCCTTGCGAACATAGGCTCTGTTGGAGATGTAGCAAGCAATGCTCATAGCGTCTGCCCAGAACATTTGAGAAACCTCTTTCTCATTGAGCATGCTTCTAGCCATCTCTGTCAGAACCCTGTTCTTCCTTTCGACCACTCCATTTTGTTGAGGAGTCCTTGGAGCTGAGAAGTTATGTTCAATGCCGTTTTGCTCACATAGCTCAGTGAAGCTATGGTTCTCAAACTCTCCTCCATGGTCTGTCCTTATGGCTGTGATTTTGAGATCCTTCTCATTCTGCACTTTCTTAGCCAGGACAACAAAAGCATCAAAAGCATCTTGCTTGGAGGCAAGAAACATAGTCCACGTGAACCTTGAATAGTCATCCACCACCACTAAAGCATATAGGTTTCCACCCAAGCTTTTTACTCTTGCTGGCCCAACCAAATCCATGTGGATTAGTTCCAAGGGCCTGCTGGTGGAGACTCTCTTCTTGGTTTTAAACGAGGATTTTGTTTGCTTTCCTCGTTGGCAGGATTCACAGATAAAATCATGCTTAACCTTAAAAGGGGGAATACCTACAGCTAGCTCATTTTTAATTAGCATGTCCAATTGAGTAAAGTTAACATGAGCTAGTCTCTTATGCCAAAGCCAGCTATTCTCGTCATTAGATATTAGACATTTTTCTTCTAGCTGTTGACATAAATCTAAGGTATATAGATTCCCATTTCTAATTGCCTTAATTTTGCATTTTAAGTTGGCCTTGTCTATATTCAGATCCTGCTTATCAACTATTAAGCACTCATTTGAATCAAATATTACCCAGTTACCTTTGTCCGTGCTTTGACTTACGCTTAGCAGGTTGTGACAGAGACCGTCCACTAGATATACATCTTTGACTGGTCCGACTTCTCCAACTCCAGTGATCTTGCCACTTTGATTTCCTCCAAAGGTCACTGTGGCTCCATCTTTGATCACCAGAGATTTGAACTTGTCTCTGTCTCCAGTCATATGTCTCGAGCATCCGCTATCGATGTACCATTTTTTGTTCTTGGATGCCTTGAGACACACCTGAAACAATCAAGCAATTTTAGGTACCCAACCTCTCTTGGGTCCTTTGTCATTAGTGTCTAGGACCCTTGGCCTAGCTTTGGGCTTATCCTTGTGCCTATAAACATTTGGAGCCTTTGGCCTAGTGTTGGCTCTAGACTCTTGGGTTCTCCCAGTGGGATGATTCCAGGCTTGGGATCCTTGTCCTCTCTTGATTTCCTTTGCAGGTGGAGGATCCTTTGTAGCCCTGGTTCCTTTAGGGACCCACTTGTAAGAGCTGTTAGCTCCATGCTTTTTAGCATTACAGGTGGACATCGAGTGTCCTTTCCTGTTGCAGTAATTACAGAAGCTAAAAGGTGAGGAGCTATGACTGGTGGCTTTATGGAAGAACTTTAAGTAAGGCTTTACTTTTGGTTCTTCCCACGTTTTCTTCCTGGGGGTATATCCCAAGCCAGTCCTATCCCTATATGCCCTTTGGTTCATTAAAAGTATATTCAGCATTTCTGAACCATTGGTGAATTTCTGCAGGGCATTTTGCAGCTTATTATTTTCTTCTGAGATTTTGCTGCAATTTGGACAGCTCTCAGGTGTTGGGATGTTGGGTTCTGCTTGAGGAGAACCCTGTCCATCCACCATTGGAGATCTTCTAGCTTCCGCTAGTTCCTCACTGAGTGAGTCCACCTTGGACTCAAGTGACTCCTTTTGGTTTTCAAGAATTTATAGGCTTTACATAGTTTAGAGAATTCTTCATGAATCTCATTGTAAGCCTCTTGTAGTTCAGGGAGAGTTACCTCATGTTCTTCGTTGGTGAGGTCAAGATCTGAAGATGCTTCCTCATCCTCTTCTCTAGCTACCAGGCAGAGGTTGGCAACTTCTTCATCATCACTTTCTTCCTCATCTGAGCTGTTTACCCAAATGGAGGAAACAAGTGCCTTTCTTTTATCCTTGCCTTTGGACCTCTGCAGGCTGGGACACTCAGCCTTGAAGTGACCAGGCTTATTGCATTCAAAGCACACAGGGACCTTCTCTTTCTTGTATCCCCTCTTCTGGCTGGTGTCACCTTTCTGATAGCCTTCCTTCTTCCTGAGGAATTTCCTGAACTTCCTCACCATCAGGGCCATCTCCTCATCGTCCATCTCATCGTCGTCATCCTCATCATTGTCCTTGATCTCTTTGCTGGGAGCAACGAGAGCAAGGTTCTTACTCTTGGATGAGGTTTGAGGAGCTCTCATAGCCAGCAAGGTAGGCTCATATTCAGCAAGGGAGCCAAAAAGAGCGGTGACGGAGCTGGTTGATTCTCCTTGCACTTCTTGCAGAATAGTTACTTTGGTGATCCAGTCACCCTTCAAGATTTTCAGAATCTTGCTCACCTGCTCTCTTTCAGGGATATCCTTACCAAGCGAGGCTAGATTATTGATGAGATGGGTGAATCTGAGCTCTAGATCTCTGATAGGCTCGGTGGGGCTTAGCATGGCGAATTTGTGGAATTCTTCCACCAGCATCTCAACACGTCTTGCTTTAACTCCCCTGGTTCCGGAGTGTGCAGCCTCAAGAGCCTCCCACATATCCTTTGCATTTTTGTGGTGGCTGATCCTGTGAAACTCTTTGTAGCTGAGAGCACACTGGATGTAGTGCATAGCCCTATGGTTGAGTTGGACTAGAGCATAGTCCTCAGCAGTATATCTGGCTTTTGCCTTAGCAAATCCATCCTCATCTAAGGGAGTTTGATCCTCATGTTCGATCACGTCCCATAGTCTGATATCGCTTGACTTGATATAAGTTTCCATTCTGAACTTCCAGAATGTATAGTTGTGCCCATCGAAGCCTGGGGGCTTGTTGGGTGTACAGCAACATCTGGCAGACCATAATCCGTATCCATTACTTAGATCTTTGCTTTCCGGATTCGTTGGAATCGAGTGAGAAAGACCTGGCTCTGATACCAAATGAACGTAATGGATGCACAAGAGGGGGGGGTGAATTGTGCTTCAAAAATAAATACTCAAAGTAAACGACACAAGATTTATACTGGTTCGGTCTACCTGACCTACGTCCAGTCCTCAACCACCCAGGCCGAGAGTTTCACTATAACTCAGGTTTTAAATCGGGTTCACCTGAAACCTTACAACCGCAAGTTTTACGGGCTCACTTGCAACCTTACAACAAGTTTTACACTGGCTCACTTGTAACCTATCTAACTATCTCCCCCTCACACCAAGCAAGGGTTTGAAGTTTACACTTGAAGGCTTTTCTGACTAAGTTCTCTTACAGAACAAATGATGTTACACACTTAAGTTCAATAAATGCTCTTTTAACAGAAAGAGACTTAACTACTATGAGTACAGAATAAGTAGGTGAAAAATCACTCAAAGTGTTAAATGCTCTTTGCTTTTCTGGGCAGCTTGAATGAATAAAGATTTTCTCGCTCAAGAATATTTGAAGATCATTAACACCTTCATAAATGAAGTTGAGCTTCCTTATATAGTCTTCAAGCATTTTGAACTCTTGGTAGGTGGGCTAGCCGTTTGAATATGTCCGTTTTTCCCTTGTTACCGTTCGCCCATTTAATGCTTCATCAATGCATAGCAGGGTTGACTTGCTTTATCTCTGAAAAGTAGTCCTGACACCTCTGCTCTGACATAAGCATCCTGACACTGTATCTCTTTGAACGTTCAGACATTCTTTTTGCTTGCGGAAGTAACTTCTCATCCGGAAGCAACCTTACTGAGTGTGCTGCACTTGAACGTTAGTTTAGCAATATAATCATATAGTCTCATGCAGTGGGGGTTCCCTAAGTCTAAGGTGTATCCGGAAGCACTTCTACATCCGGAAGTAGTTTTACTCGATGAGGGATCTAGTTCACCATGACTTCGCTCTTGCTTAGTCTATTTCATTCCACCACTCAGCGCTAGTCACTGAGCTATCGGAAGCACTTTTACTTGACGTGGTGAATTCACTGACGCTTAGGGTGAAATCTATTCTATCAGTCTGCGCCAGTCAAGATCTAATAGGAAGCAACTTCACTTGATGTTGCATTTCCGCTGACGCTCGGGGTTATATCTAGTCTATCAACCTGCGCCAGTCTAAATCTAACAGGAAGTGCTTTCACTTGGCGAAGTAGACTCACTGACGCTTGGGGTAATATCTATTCTATTGCTCTGCGCCAGTCTAAGTCTAACAGGAAGCAACTTCGCTTCCGATTGAAACATAGCTTAGTCTTAAGGTTTGTGTACCTAATGTTCATGGACTAAGTTAAATCCCTAGTGATTTACTTGCTGACGCTGGGGGATGAAAGCATTCATCCGCATGCGCAAGTCCTAATCTAATCGGAAGTAAATCTTCATCCGGAAGCACTCTTACTTGGGATCCTAAGTTATCCTATTGCTTCCTAGGCACTTGGTCTAATCCTTTATATTTTAGTCTTCATCAAAACTTAAGATTCTAACAGAGATACTTTGGGTGCTAAAACACAAAAAGGAGATTAAAAGGATCAAAAACCAAACTTGTGTTTCTTTTGGGCCTAAAACGAGTAATTAGGCTTGAAACCTTTTTTGGTGGTGCATTTGACAAACTTTGGGTGTTTGTTGACCAAAAGTACCACACTTGAGATACTTTGGGTGCTAAAACACAAAAAGGAGATTAAAAGGATCAAAAACCAAACTTGTGTTTCTTTTGGGCCTAAAACGAGTAATTAGGCTTGAAACCTTTTTTGGTGGTGCATTTGACAAACTTTGGGTGCTTGTTGACCAAAAGTACCACACTTGAGATACTTTAGGCGCTAAAACACAAAAAGGAAATTAAGAAGATCAAAAACCAAACTTGTGTTTCTTTTGGGCCTAAAACGAGTAATTAGGCTTTAAACCTTTTTTGGTGGTGCATTTGACAAACTTTAGGTGTTTGTTGACCAACAGTACCACCCTTGAGATACTTTGGGTGCTAAAACACAAAAACGAGATTAAGAGAATCAAAAACCAAACTTGTGTTTCTTTTGGGCCTAAAACGAGTAATTAGGCTTTAAACCTTTTTCGGTGGTGCATTTGACAAACTTTGGGTGTTTGTTGACCAAAAGTACCACACTTGAGATACTTTAGGCGCTAAAACACAAAAAGGAAATTAAGAAGATCAAAAACCAAACTTGTGTTTCTTTTGGGCCTAAAACGAGTAATTAGGCTTTAAACCTTTTTTTGGGTGCATTTGACAAACTTTAGGTGTTTGTTGACCAACAGTACCACCCTTGAGATACTTTGGGTGCTAAAACACAAAAAGGAGATTAAGAGAATCAAAAACCAAACTTGTGTTTCTTTTGGGCCTAAAACGAGTAATTAGGCTTTAAACCTTTTTTGGTGGTGCATTTGACAAACTTTGGGTGTTTGTTGACCAAAAGTACCACACTTGAGATACTTTGGGTGCTAAAACACAAAAAGGAGATTAAAAGGATCAAAAACCAAACTTGTGTTTCTTCTGGGCCTAAAACGAGTAATTAGGCTTGAAACCTTTTTTGGTGGTGCATTTGACAAACTTTGGGTGCTTGTTGACCAAAAGTACCACACTTGAGATACTTTAGGCGCTAAAACACAAAAAGGAAATTAAGAAGATCAAAAACCAAACTTGTGTTTCTTTTGGGCCTAAAACGAGTAATTAGGCTTTAAACCTTTTTTGGTGGTGCATTTGACAAACTTTAGGTGTTTGTTGACCAACAGTACCACACTTGAGATACTTTGGGTGCTAAAATACAAAAAGGAGATTAAAAAGATAAAAAACCAAACTTGTGTTTCTTTTGGGCCTAAAACGAGTAATTAGGCTTTAAACCTTTTTTGGTGGTGCATTTGACAAACTTTGGGTGTTTTTTTATAACAGTACCACAGTTGACATACTTTGGGTGCTAAAACACAAAAAGGAGATTAAAAGGATCAAAAACCAAACTTGTGTTTCTTTTGGGCCTAAAACGAGTAATTAGGCTTGAAACCTTTTTTGGTGGTGCATTTGACAAACTTTGGGTGTTTGTTGACCAAAAGTACCACACTTGAGATACTTTAGGCGCTAAAACACAAAAAGGAAATTAAGAAGATCAAAAACCAAACTTGTGTTTCTTTTGGGCCTAAAACGAGTAATTAGGCTTTAAACCTTTTTTGGGGGTGCATTTGACAAACTTTAGGTGTTTGTTGACCAACAGTACCACCCTTGAGATACTTTGGGTGCTAAAACACAAAAAGGAGATTAAGAGAATCAAAAACCAAACTTGTGTTTCTTTTGGGCCTAAAACGAGTAATTAGGCTTTAAACCTTTTTTGGTGGTGCATTTGACAAACTTTGGGTGTTTGTTGACCAAAAGTACCACACTTGAGATACTTTGGGTGCTAAAACACAAAAAGGAGATTAAAAGGATCAAAAACCAAACTTGTGTTTCTTTTGGGCCTAAAACGAGTAATTAGGCTTGAAACCTTTTTTGGTGGTGCATTTGACAAACTTTGGGTGCTTGTTGACCAAAAGTACCACACTTGAGATACTTTAGGCGCTAAAACACAAAAAGGAAATTAAGAAGATCAAAAACCAAACTTGTGTTTCTTTTGGGCCTAAAACGAGTAATTAGGCTTTAAACCTTTTTTGGTGGTGCATTTGACAAACTTTAGGTGTTTGTTGACCAACAGTACCACCCTTGAGATACTTTGGGTGCTAAAACACAAAAACGAGATTAAGAGAATCAAAAACCAAACTTGTGTTTCTTTTGGGCCTAAAACGAGTAATTAGGCTTTAAACCTTTTTCGGTGGTGCATTTGACAAACTTTGGGTGTTTGTTGACCAAAAGTACCACACTTGAGATACTTTAGGCGCTAAAACACAAAAAGGAAATTAAGAAGATCAAAAACCAAACTTGTGTTTCTTTTGGGCCTAAAACGAGTAATTAGGCTTTAAACCTTTTTTTGGGTGCATTTGACAAACTTTAGGTGTTTGTTGACCAACAGTACCACCCTTGAGATACTTTGGGTGCTAAAACACAAAAAGGAGATTAAGAGAATCAAAAACCAAACTTGTGTTTCTTTTGGGCCTAAAACGAGTAATTAGGCTTTAAACCTTTTTTGGTGGTGCATTTGACAAACTTTGGGTGTTTGTTGACCAAAAGTACCACACTTGAGATACTTTGGGTGCTAAAACACAAAAAGGAGATTAAAAGGATCAAAAACCAAACTTGTGTTTCTTCTGGGCCTAAAACGAGTAATTAGGCTTGAAACCTTTTTTGGTGGTGCATTTGACAAACTTTGGGTGCTTGTTGACCAAAAGTACCACACTTGAGATACTTTAGGCGCTAAAACACAAAAAGGAAATTAAGAAGATCAAAAACCAAACTTGTGTTTCTTTTGGGCCTAAAACGAGTAATTAGGCTTTAAACCTTTTTTGGTGGTGCATTTGACAAACTTTAGGTGTTTGTTGACCAACAGTACCACACTTGAGATACTTTGGGTGCTAAAATACAAAAAGGAGATTAAAAAGATAAAAAACCAAACTTGTGTTTCTTTTGGGCCTAAAACGAGTAATTAGGCTTTAAACCTTTTTTGGTGGTGCATTTGACAAACTTTGGGTGTTTTTTTATAACAGTACCACAGTTGACATACTTTGGGTGCTAAAACACAAAAAGGAGATTAAAAGGATCAAAAACCAAACTTGTGTTTCTTTTGGGCCTAAAACGAGTAATTAGGCTTGAAACCTTTTTTGGTGGTGCATTTGACAAACTTTGGGTGTTTGTTGACCAAAAGTACCACACTTGAGATACTTTAGGCGCTAAAACACAAAAAGGAAATTAAGAAGATCAAAAACCAAACTTGTGTTTCTTTTGGGCCTAAAACGAGTAATTAGGCTTTAAACCTTTTTTGGGGGTGCATTTGACAAACTTTAGGTGTTTGTTGACCAACAGTACCACCCTTGAGATACTTTGGGTGCTAAAACACAAAAAGGAGATTAAGAGAATCAAAAACCAAACTTGTGTTTCTTTTGGGCCTAAAACGAGTAATTAGGCTTTAAACCTTTTTTGGTGGTGCATTTGACAAACTTTGGGTGTTTGTTGACCAAAAGTACCACACTTGAGATACTTTGGGTGCTAAAACACAAAAAGGAGATTAAAAGGATCAAAAACCAAACTTGTGTTTCTTCTGGGCCTAAAACGAGTAATTAGGCTTGAAACCTTTTTTGGTGGTGCATTTGACAAACTTTGGGTGCTTGTTGACCAAAAGTACCACACTTGAGATACTTTAGGCGCTAAAACACAAAAAGGAAATTAAGAAGATCAAAAACCAAACTTGTGTTTCTTTTGGGCCTAAAACGAGTAATTAGGCTTTAAACCTTTTTTGGTGGTGCATTTGACAAACTTTAGGTGTTTGTTGACCAACAGTACCACCCTTGAGATACTTTGGGTGCTAAAACACAAAAAGGAGATTAAGAGAATCAAAAACCAAACTTGTGTTTCTTTTGGGCCTAAAACGAGTAATTAGGCTTTAAACCTTTTTTGGTGGTGCATTTGACAAACTTTGGGTGTTTGTTGACCAAAAGTACCACACTTGAGATACTTTGGGTGCTAAAACACCAAAAGGAGATTAAAAAGATCAAAAACCAAACTTGTGTTTCTTTTGGGCCTAAAACGAGTAATTAGGCTTTAAACCTGTTTTGGTGGTGCATTTGACAAACTTTGGGTGTTTGTTGACCAAAAGGACCAGACTTGAGATACTTTTGGCGCTAAAACACAAAAAGGAGAATAAAAAGATCCAAAACTAAAGTTGTGTTTCTTTTGGGTCTAAAACGAGCAATTGGGCTTAAAACCTTTTGTGGTGTTCCATTTGACAAACGTTTGGTGTTTGTTGACCAAAAGTACCACACTTGAGATACTTTGGGCTCTAAAACACAACAAGGTGATTAAAAGGATCAAAAATGAAACCTGTGTTTCTTTTGGGCCTAAAACGAGTGATTGGGCTTTAAACCTTTTTTGCTGGTGCATTTGACAAACTTCTGGTGTTTGTTGATCAAAAGTACCACACTTGTGATACTTTAGGACGCCTAAAACACAAAAAGGAGATTAAAAAGATCAAAAACCAAACTTTGTGTTTCTTTTGGGTCTAAAACGAGCCATTGGGATTTAAACCTTTTTTGGGGTTGCATTTGACAAACTTTTGGTGTTTGTTTACCAAAAGTGTACCACACTTGAGATACTTTGGGCGCTAAAGCACAAAAAGGAGATTAAAAAGATCAAAAACCAAACTTGTGTTTCTTTCGGGCCTAAAACCAGTAATTAGGCTTTAAACCTTTTTTTGTGGTGCATTTGACAAACTTTGGGTGTATGTTGACCAAAAGTACCACACTTGAGATACTTTGGGTGCTAAAATACAAAAAGGAGATTAAAAAGATCAAAAACCAAACTTGTGTTTCTTTTGGGCCTAAAACGAGTAATTAGGCTTTAAACCTTTTTTGGTGGTGCATTTGACAAACTTTGGGTGTTTTTTTATAACAGTACCACAGTTGAGATACTTTGGGTGCTAAAACACAAAAAGGAGATTAAAAGGATCAAAAACCAAACTTGTGTTTCTTTTGGGCCTAAAACGAGTAATTAGGCTTGAAACCTTTTTTGGTGGTGCATTTGACAAACTTTGGGTGTTTGTTGACCAAAAGTACCACACTTGAGATACTTTGGGTGCTAAAACACAAAAAGGAGATTAAAAGGATCAAAAACCAAACTTGTGTTTCTTCTGGGCCTAAAACGAGTAATTAGGCTTGAAACCTTTTTTGGTGGTGCATTTGACAAACTTTGGGTGCTTGTTGACCAAAAGTACCACACTTGAGATACTTTAGGCGCTAAAACACAAAAAGGAAATTAAGAAGATCAAAAACCAAACTTGTGTTTCTTTTGGGCCTAAAACGAGTAATTAGGCTTTAAACCTTTTTTGGTGGTGCATTTGACAAACTTTAGGTGTTTGTTGACCAACAGTACCACCCTTGAGATACTTTGGGTGCTAAAACACAAAAAGGAGATTAAGAGAATCAAAAACCAAACTTGTGTTTCTTTTGGGCCTAAAACGAGTAATTAGGCTTTAAACCTTTTTTGGTGGTGCATTTGACAAACTTTGGGTGTTTGTTGACCAAAAGTACCACACTTGAGATAGTTTAGGCGCTAAAACACAAAAAGGAAATTAAGAAGATCAAAAACCAAACTTGTGTTTCTTTTGGGCCTAAAACGAGTAATTAGGCTTTAAACCTTTTTTGTGGGTGCATTTGACAAACTTTAGGTGTTTGTTGACCAACAGTACCACCCTTGAGATACTTTGGGTGCTAAAACACAAAAAGGAGATTAAGAGAATCAAAAACCAAACTTGTGTTTCTTTTGGGCCTAAAACGAGTAATTAGGCTTTAAACCTTTTTTGGTGGTGCATTTGACAAACTTTGGGTGTTTGTTGACCAAAAGTACCACACTTGAGATACTTTGGGTGCTAAAACACAAAAAGGAGATTAAAAGGATCAAAAACCAAACTTGTGTTTCTTCTGGGCCTAAAACGAGTAATTAGGCTTGAAACCTTTTTTGGTGGTGCATTTGACAAACTTTGGGTGCTTGTTGACCAAAAGTACCACACTTGAGATACTTTAGGCGCTAAAACACAAAAAGGAAATTAAGAAGATCAAAAACCAAACTTGTGTTTCTTTTGGGCCTAAAACGAGTAATTAGGCTTTAAACCTTTTTTGGTGGTGCATTTGACAAACTTTAGGTGTTTGTTGACCAACAGTACCACCCTTGAGATACTTTGGGTGCTAAAACACAAAAAGGAGATTAAGAGAATCAAAAACCAAACTTGTGTTTCTTTTGGGCCTAAAACGAGTAATTAGGCTTTAAACCTTTTTTGGTGGTGCATTTGACAAACTTTGGGTGTTTGTTGACCAAAAGTACCACACTTGAGATACTTTGGGTGCTAAAACACCAAAAGGAGATTAAAAAGATCAAAAACCAAACTTGTGTTTCTTTTGGGCCTAAAACGAGTAATTAGGCTTTAAACCTGTTTTGGTGGTGCATTTGACAAACTTTGGGTGTTTGTTGACCAAAAGGACCAGACTTGAGATACTTTTGGCGCTAAAACACAAAAAGGAGAATAAAAAGATCCAAAACTAAAGTTGTGTTTCTTTTGGGTCTAAAACGAGCAATTGGGCTTAAAACCTTTTGTGGTGTTCCATTTGACAAACGTTTGGTGTTTGTTGACCAAAAGTACCACACTTGAGATACTTTGGGCTCTAAAACACAACAAGGTGATTAAAAGGATCAAAAATGAAACCTGTGTTTCTTTTGGGCCTAAAACGAGTGATTGGGCTTTAAACCTTTTTTGCTGGTGCATTTGACAAACTTCTGGTGTTTGTTGATCAAAAGTACCACACTTGTGATACTTTAGGCACCAAAACACAAAAAGGAGATTAAAAAGATCAAAAACCAAACTTTGTGTTTCTTTTGGGTCTAAAACGAGCCATTGGGATTAAACCTTTTTTGGGGTTGCATTTGACAAACTTTTGTTGTTTGTTTACCAAAAGTGTACCACACTTGAGATACTTTGGGCGCTAAAGCACAAAAAGGAGATTAAAAAGATCAAAAACCAAACTTGTGTTTCTTTCGGGCCTAAAACCAGTAATTAGGCTTTAAACCTTTTTTTGTGGTGCATTTGACAAACTTTGGGTGTATGTTGACCAAAAGTACCACACTTGAGATACTTTGGGTGCTAAAATACAAAAAGGAGATTAAAAAGATAAAAAACCAAACTTGTGTTTCTTTTGGGCCTAAAACGAGTAATTAGGCTTTAAACCTTTTTTGGTGGTGCATTTGACAAACTTTGGGTGTTTTTTTATAACAGTACCACAGTTGAGATACTTTGGGTGCTAAAACACAAAAAGGAGATTAAAAGGATCAAAAACCAAACTTGTGTTTCTTTTGGGCCTAAAACGAGTAATTAGGCTTGAAACCTTTTTTGGTGGTGCATTTGACAAACTTTGGGTGTTTGTTGACCAAAAGTACCACACTTGAGATACTTTGGGTGCTAAAACACAAAAAGGAGATTAAAAGGATCAAAAACCAAACTTGTGTTTCTTCTGGGCCTAAAACGAGTAATTAGGCTTGAAACCTTTTTTGGTGGTGCATTTGACAAACTTTGGGTGCTTGTTGACCAAAAGTACCACACTTGAGATACTTTAGGCGCTAAAACACAAAAAGGAAATTAAGAAGATCAAAAACCAAACTTGTGTTTCTTTTGGGCCTAAAACGAGTAATTAGGCTTTAAACCTTTTTTGGTGGTGCATTTGACAAACTTTAGGTGTTTGTTGACCAACAGTACCACCCTTGAGATACTTTGGGTGCTAAAACACAAAAAGGAGATTAAGAGAATCAAAAACCAAACTTGTGTTTCTTTTGGGCCTAAAACGAGTAATTAGGCTTTAAACCTTTTTTGGTGGTGCATTTGACAAACTTTGGGTGTTTGTTGACCAAAAGTACCACACTTGAGATACTTTAGGCGCTAAAACACAAAAAGGAAATTAAGAAGATCAAAAACCAAACTTGTGTTTCTTTTGGGCCTAAAACGAGTAATTAGGCTTTAAACCTTTTTTGGTGGTGCATTTGACAAACTTTAGGTGTTTGTTGACCAACAGTACCACCCTTGAGATACTTTGGGTGCTAAAACACAAAAAGGAGATTAAGAGAATCAAAAACCAAACTTGTGTTTCTTTTGGGCCTAAAACGAGTAATTAGGCTTTAAACCTTTTTTGGTGGTGCATTTGACAAACTTTGGGTGTTTGTTGACCAAAAGTACCACACTTGAGATACTTTGGGTGCTAAAACACAAAAAGGAGATTAAAAGGATCAAAAACCAAACTTGTGTTTCTTATGGGCCTAAAACGAGTAATTAGGCTTGAAACCTTTTTTGGTGGTGCATTTGACAAACTTTGGGTGCTTGTTGACCAAAAGTACCACACTTGAGATACTTTAGGCGCTAAAACACAAAAAGGAAATTAAGAAGATCAAAAACCAAACTTGTGTTTCTTTTGGGCCTAAAACGAGTAATTAGGCTTTAAACCTTTTTTGGTGGTGCATTTGACAAACTTTAGGTGTTTGTTGACCAACAGTACCACCCTTGAGATACTTTGGGTGCTAAAACACAAAAAGGAGATTAAGAGAATCAAAAACCAAACTTGTGTTTCTTTTGGGCCTAAAACGAGTAATTAGGCTTTAAACCTTTTTTGGTGGTGCATTTGACAAACTTTGGGTGTTTGTTGACCATAAGTACCACACTTGAGATACTTTGGGTGCTAAAACACCAAAAGGAGATTAAAAAGATCAAAAACCAAACTTGTGTTTCTTTTGGGCCTAAAACGAGTAATTAGGCTTTAAACCTGTTTTGGTGGTGCATTTGACAAACTTTGGGTGTTTGTTGACCAAAAGTACCAGACTTGAGATACTTTTGGCGCTAAAACACAAAAAGGAGAATAAAAAGATCCAAAACTAAAGTTGTGTTTCTTTTGGGTCTAAAACGAGCAATTAGGCTTAAAACCTTTTGTGGTGTTCCATTTGACAAACGTTTGGTGTTTGTTGACCAAAAGTACCACACTTGAGATACTTTGGGCTCTAAAACACAACAAGGTGATTAAAAGGATCAAAAATGCAAACCTGTGTTTCTTTTGGGCCTAAAACGAGTGAATTAGGGCTTTAAACCTTTTTTGCTGGTGCATTTGACAAACTTCTGGTGTTTGTTGATTCAAAAGTACCACACTTGATGATACTTTAGGGCTACCAAAACACAAAAAGGAGATTAAAAAGATCAAAAACCAAACTTGTGTTTCTTTTGGGTCTAAAACGAGTCCATTAGGATTAAACCTTTTTTGGTGGTTGCATTTGACAAACTTTTGGTGTTTGTTTACCAAAAGGTACCACACTTGAGATACTTTGGGCGCTAAAGCACAAAAAGGAGATTAAAAAGATCAAAAACCAAACTTGTGTTTCTTTCGGGCCTAAAACCGAGTAATTAGGCTTTAAACCTTTTTTTGTGGTGCATTTGACAAACTTTGGGTGTATGTTGACCAAAAGTACCACACTTGAGATACTTTGGGTGCTAAAATACAAAAAGGAGATTAAAAAGATAAAAAACCAAACTTGTGTTTCTTTTGGGCCTAAAACGAGTAATTAGGCTTTAAACCTTTTTTGGTGGTGCATTTGACAAACTTTGGGTGTTTTTTTATAACAGTACCACAGTTGAGATACTTTGGGTGCTAAAACACAAAAAGGAGATTAAAAGGATCAAAAACCAAACTTGTGTTTCTTTTGGGCCTAAAACGAGTAATTAGGCTTGAAACCTTTTTTGGTGGTGCATTTGACAAACTTTGGGTGTTTGTTGACCAAAAGTACCACACTTGAGATACTTTGGGTGCTAAAACACAAAAAGGAGATTAAAAGGATCAAAAACCAAACTTGTGTTTCTTCTGGGCCTAAAACGAGTAATTAGGCTTTAAACCTTTTTTGGTGGTGCATTTGACAAACTTTGGGTGCTTTGTTGACCAAAAGTACCACACTTGAGATACTTTAGGGCGCTAAAACACAAAAAGGAAATTAAGAAGATCAAAAACCAAACTTGTGTTTCTTTTGGGCCTAAAACGAGTAATTAGGCTTTAAACCTTTTTTGGTGGTGCATTTGACAAACTTTAGGTGTTTGTTGACCAACAGTACCACCCTTGAGATACTTTGGGTGCTAAAACACAAAAAGGAGATTAAGAGAATCAAAAACCAAACTTGTGTTTCTTTTGGGCCTAAAACGAGTAATTAGGCTTTAAACCTTTTTTGGTGGTGCATTTGACAAACTTTGGGTGTTTGTTGACCAAAAGTACCACACTTGAGATACTTTAGGCGCTAAAACACAAAAAGGAAATTAAGAAGATCAAAAACCAAACTTGTGTTTCTTTTGGGCCTAAAACGAGTAATTAGGCTTTAAACCTTTTTTGGTGGTGCATTTGACAAACTTTAGGGTGTTTGTTGACCAACAGTACCACCCTTGAGATACTTTGGGTGCTAAAACACAAAAAGAGATTAAGAGAATCAAAAACCAAACTTGTGTTTCTTTTGGGCCTAAAACGAGTAATTAGGCTTTAAACCTTTTTTGGTGGTGCATTTGACAAACTTTGGGTGTTTGTTGACCAAAAGTACCACACTTGAGATACTTTGGGTGCTAAAACACAAAAAGGAGATTAAAAGGATCAAAAACCAAACTTGTGTTTCTTCTGGGCCTAAAACGAGTAATTAGGCTTGAAACCTTTTTTGGTGGTGCATTTGACAAACTTTGGGTGCTTGTTGACCAAAAGTACCACACTTGAGATACTTTAGGGCGCTAAAACACAAAAAGGAAATTAAGAAGATCAAAAACCAAACTTGTGTTTCTTTTGGGCCTAAAACGAGTAATTAGGCTTTAAACCTTTTTTGGTGGTGCATTTGACAAACTTTAGGTGTTTGTTGACCAACAGTACCACCCTTGAGATACTTTGGGTGCTAAAACACAAAAAGGAGATTAAGAGAATCAAAAACCAAACTTGTGTTTCTTTTGGGCCTAAAACGAGTAATTAGGCTTTAAACCTGTTTTGGTGGTGCATTTGACAAACTTTGGGTGTTTGTTGACCAAAAGGACCAGACTTGAGATACTTTTGGCGCTAAAACACAAAAAGGAGAATAAAAAGATCCAAAACGAAAGTTGTGTTTCTTTTGGGTCTAAAACGAGCAATTGGGCTTAAAACCTTTTGTGGTGTTCCATTTGACAAACGTTTGGTGTTTGTTGACCAAAAGTACCACACTTGAGATACTTTGGGCTCTAAAACACAACAAGGTGATTAAAAGGATCAAAAATGAAACCTGTGTTTCTTTTGGGCCTAAAACGAGTGATTGGGCTTTAAACCTTTTTTGCTGGTGCATTTGACAAACTTCTGGTGTTTGTTGATCAAAAGTACCACACTTGTGATACTTTAGGCGCCAAAACACAAAAAGGAGATTAAAAAGATCAAAAACCAAATTTGTGTTTCTTTTGGGTCTAAAACGAGCCATTGGGATTAAACCTTTTTTGGGGTTGCATTTGACAAACTTTTGTTGTTTGTTTACCAAAAGTGTACCACACTTGAGATACTTTGGGCGCTAAAGCACAAAAAGGAGATTAAAAAGATCAAAAACCAAACTTGTGTTTCTTTCGGGCCTAAAACCAGTAATTAGGCTTTAAACCTTTTTTGGTGGTGCATTTGACAAACTTTGGGTGTATGTTGACCAAAAGTACCACACTTGAGATACTTTGGGTGCTAAAATACAAAAAGGATATTAAAAAGATAAAAAACCAAACTTGTGTTTCTTTTGGGCCTAAAACGAGTAATTAGGCTTTAAACCTTTTTTGGTGGTGCATTTGACAAACTTTGGGTGTTTTTTTATCAACAGTACCACAGTTGAGATACTTTGGGTGCTAAAACACAAAAAGGAGATTAAAAGGATCAAAAACCAAACTTGTGTTTCTTTTGGGCCTAAAACGAGTAATTAGGCTTGAAACCTTTTTTGGTGGTGCATTTGACAAACTTTGGGTGCTTTGTTGACCAAAAGTACCACACTTGAGATACTTTAGGCGCTAAAACACAAAAAGGAAATTAAGAAGATCAAAAACCAAACTTGTGTTTCTTTTGGGCCTAAAACGAGTAATTAGGCTTTAAACCTTTTTTGGTGGTGCATTTGACAAACTTTAGGTGTTTGTTGACCAACAGTACCACCCTTGAGATACTTTGGGTGCTAAAACACAAAAAGGAGATTAAGAGAATCAAAAACCAAACTTGTGTTTCTTTTGGGCCTAAAACGAGTAATTAGGCTTTAAACCTTTTTTGGTGGTGCATTTGACAAACTTTGGGTGTTTGTTGACCAAAAGTACCACACTTGAGATACTTTGGGTGCTAAAACACCAAAAGGAGATTAAAAAGATCAAAAACCAAACTTGTGTTTCTTTTCGGGCCTAAAACGAGTAATTAGGCTTTAAACCTTTTTTGGTGGTGCATTTGACAAACTTTGGGTGTTTGTTGACCAAAAGTACCACACTTGAGATACTTTAGGCGCTAAAACACAAAAAGGAAATTAAGAAGATCAAAAACCAAACTTGTGTTTCTTTTGGGCCTAAAACGAGTAATTAGGCTTTAAACCTTTTTTGGTGGTGCATTTGACAAACTTTGGGTGTTTGTTGACCAAAAGTACCACACTTGAGATACTTTGGGTGCTAAAACACAAAAAGGAGATTAAAAGGATCAAAAACCAAACTTGTGTTTCTTCTGGGCCTAAAACGAGTAATTAGGCTTTAAACCTTTTTTGGTGGTGCATTTGACAAACTTTGGGTGCTTGTTGACCAAAAGTACCACACTTGAGATACTTTCGGGCGCTAAAACACAAAAAGGAAATTAAGAAGATCAAAAACCAAACTTGTGTTTCTTTTGGGCCTAAAACGAGTAATTAGGCTTTAAACCTTTTTTGGTGGTGCATTTGACAAACTTTAGGTGTTTGTTGACCAACAGTACCACACTTGAGATACTTTGGGTGCTAAAACACAAAAAGGAGATTAAGAGAATCAAAAACCAAACTTGTGTTTCTTTTGGGCCTAAAACGAGTAATTAGGCTTTAAACCTTTTTTGGTGGTGCATTTGACAAACTTTGGGTGTTTGTTGACCAAAAGTACCACACTTGAGATACTTTGGGTGCTAAAACACCAAAAGGAGATTAAAAAGATCAAAAACCAAACTTGTGTTTCTTTTGGGCCTAAAACGAGTAATTAGGCTTTAAACCTGTTTTGGTGGTGCATTTGACAAACTTTGGGTGTTTGTTGACCAAAAGTACCAGACTTGAGATACTTTTGGCGCTAAAACACAAAAAGGAAATTAAGAAGATCAAAAACCAAACTTGTGTTTCTTTTGGGCCTAAAACGAGTAATTAGGCTTTAAACCTTTTTTGGTGGTGCATTTGACAAACTTTAGGTGTTTGTTGACCAACAGTACCACCCTTGAGATACTTTGGGTGCTAAAACACAAAAAGGAGATTAAGAGAATCAAAAACCAAACTTGTGTTTCTTTTGGGCCTAAAACGAGTAATTAGGCTTTAAACCTTTTTTGGTGGTGCATTTGACAAACTTTGGGTGTTTGTTGACCAAAAGTACCACACTTGAGATACTTTGGGCGCTAAAGCACAAAAAGGAGATTAAAAAGATCAAAAACCAAACTTGTGTTTCTTTCGGGCCTAAAACCGAGTAATTAGGCTTTAAACCTTTTTTTGTGGTGCATTTGACAAACTTTGGGTGTATGTTGACCAAAAGTACCACACTTGAGATACTTTGGGTGCTAAAATACAAAAAGGAGATTAAAAAGATCAAAAACCAAACTTGTGTTTCTTTTGGGCCTAAAACGAGTAATTAGGCTTTAAACCTTTTTTGGTGGTGCATTTGACAAACTTTGGGTGTTTTTTATAACAGTACCACAGTTGAGATACTTTGGGTGCTAAAACACAAAAAGGAGATTAAAAGGATCAAAAACCAAACTTGTGTTTCTTTTGGGCCTAAAACGAGTAATTAGGCTTGAAACCTTTTTTGGTGGTGCATTTGACAAACTTTGGGTGTTTGTTGACCAAAAGTACCACACTTGAGATACTTTGGGTGCTAAAACACAAAAAGGAGATTAAAAGGATCAAAAACCAAACTTGTGTTTCTTCTGGGCCTAAAACGAGTAATTAGGCTTGAAACCTTTTTTGGTGGTGCATTTGACAAACTTTGGGTGCTTGTTGACCAAAAGTACCACACTTGAGATACTTTAGGCGCTAAAACACAAAAAGGAAATTAAGAAGATCAAAAACCAAACTTGTGTTTCTTTTGGGCCTAAAACGAGTAATTAGGCTTTAAACCTTTTTTGGTGGTGCATTTGACAAACTTTAGGTGTTTGTTGACCAACAGTACCACACTTGAGATACTTTGGGTGCTAAAACACAAAAAGGAGATTAAGAGATCAAAAACCAAACTTGTGTTTCTTTTGGGCCTAAAACGAGTAATTAGGCTTTAAACCTTTTTTGGTGGTGCATTTGACAAACTTTGGGTGTTTGTTGACCAAAAGTACCACACTTGAGATACTTTAGGCGCTAAAACACAAAAAGGAAATTAAGAAGATCAAAAACCAAACTTGTGTTTCTTTTGGGCCTAAAACGAGTAATTAGGCTTTAAACCTTTTTTGGTGGTGCATTTGACAAACTTTAGGTGTTTGTTGACCAACAGTACCACACTTGAGATACTTTGGGTGCTAAAACACAAAAAGGAGATTAAGAAGATCAAAAACCAAACTTGTGTTTCTTTTGGGCCTAAAACGAGTAATTAGGCTTTAAACCTTTTTTGGTGGTGCATTTGACAAACTTTGGGTGTTTGTTGACCAAAAGTACCACACTTGAGATACTTTGGGTGCTAAAACACAAAAAGGAGATTAAAAGGATCAAAAACCAAACTTGTGTTTCTTCTGGGCCTAAAACGAGTAATTAGGCTTTAAACCTTTTTTGGTGGTGCATTTGACAAACTTTGGGTGCTTTGTTGACCAAAAGTACCACACTTGAGATACTTTAGGGCGCTAAAACACAAAAAGGAAATTAAGAAGATCAAAAACCAAACTTGTGTTTCTTTTGGGCCTAAAACGAGTAATTAGGCTTTAAACCTTTTTTGGTGGTGCATTTGACAAACTTTAGGTGTTTGTTGACCAACAGTACCACACTTGAGATACTTTGGGTGCTAAAACACAAAAAGGAGATTAAGAGAATCAAAAACCAAACTTGTGTTTCTTTTGGGCCTAAAACGAGTAATTAGGCTTTAAACCTGTTTTGGTGGTGCATTTGACAAACTTTGGGTGTTTGTTGACCAAAAGTACCAGCACTTGAGATACTTTTGGCGCTAAAACACAAAAAGGAGAATAAAAAGATCCAAAACTAAAGTTGTGTTTCTTTTGGGTCTAAAACGAGCAATTGGGCTTAAAACCTTTTGTGGTGTTCCATTTGACAAACGTTTGGTGTTTGTTGACCAAAAGTACCACACTTGAGATACTTTGGGCTCTAAAACACAACAAGGTGATTAAAAGGATCAAAAATGAAACCTGTGTTTCTTTTGGGCCTAAAACGAGTGATTGGGCTTTAAACCTTTTTTGCTGGTGCATTTGACAAACTTCTGGTGTTTGTTGATCAAAAGTACCACACTTGTGATACTTTAGGCGCCAAAACACAAAAAGGAGATTAAAAAGATCAAAAACCAAATTTGTGTTTCTTTTGGGTCTAAAACGAGCCATTGGGATTAAACCTTTTTTGGGGTTGCATTTGACAAACTTTTGTTGTTTGTTTACCAAAAGTGTACCACACTTGAGATACTTTGGGCGCTAAAGCACAAAAAGGAGATTAAAAAGATCAAAAACCAAACTTGTGTTTCTTTCGGGCCTAAAACCGAGTAATTAGGCTTTAAACCTTTTTTGGTGGTGCATTTGACAAACTTTGGGTGTATGTTGACCAAAAGTACCACACTTGAGATACTTTGGGTGCTAAAATACAAAAAGGATATTAAAAGATCAAAAACCAAACTTGTGTTTCTTTTGGGCCTAAAACGAGTAATTAGGCTTTAAACCTTTTTTGGTGGTGCATTTGACAAACTTTGGGTGTTTTTTATAACAGTACCACAGTTGAGATACTTTGGGTGCTAAAACACAAAAAGGAGATTAAAAGGATCAAAAACCAAACTTGTGTTTCTTTTGGGCCTAAAACGAGTAATTAGGCTTGAAACCTTTTTTGGTGGTGCATTTGACAAACTTTGGGTGTTTGTTGACCAAAAGTACCACACTTGAGATACTTTAGGCGCTAAAACACAAAAAGGAAATTAAGAAGATCAAAAACCAAACTTGTGTTTCTTTTGGGCCTAAAACGAGTAATTAGGCTTTAAACATTTTTTGGTGGTGCATTTGACAAACTTTAGGTGTTTGTTGACCAACAGTACCACCCTTGAGATACTTTGGGTGCTAAAACACAAAAAGGAGATTAAGAGAATCAAAAACCAAACTTGTGTTTCTTTTGGGCCTAAAACGAGTAATTAGGCTTTAAACCTTTTTTGGTGGTGCATTTGACAAACTTTGGGTGTTTGTTGACCAAAAGTACCACACTTGAGATACTTTGGGTGCTAAAACACAAAAAGGAGATTAAAAGGATCAAAAACCAAACTTGTGTTTCTTCTGGGCCTAAAACGAGTAATTAGGCTTTAAACCTTTTTTGGTGGTGCATTTGACAAACTTTGGGTGCTTTGTTGACCAAAAGTACCACACTTGAGATACTTTAGGCGCTAAAACACAAAAAGGAAATTAAGAAGATCAAAAACCAAACTTGTGTTTCTTTTGGGCCTAAAACGAGTAATTAGGCTTTAAACCTTTTTTGGTGGTGCATTTGACAAACTTTAGGTGTTTGTTGACCAACAGTACCACACTTGAGATACTTTGGGTGCTAAAACACAAAAAGGAGATTAAGAGAATCAAAAACCAAACTTGTGTTTCTTTTGGGCCTAAAACGAGTAATTAGGCTTTAAACCTGTTTTGGTGGTGCATTTGACAAACTTTGGGTGTTTGTTGACCAAAAGTACCAGACTTGAGATACTTTGGGCGCTAAAACACAAAAAGGAGAATAAAAAGATCCAAAACTAAAGTTGTGTTTCTTTTGGGTCTAAAACGAGCAATTAGGCTTAAACCTTTTGTGGTGTTCCATTTGACAAACGTTTGGTGTTTGTTGACCAAAAGTACCACACTTGAGATACTTTGGGCTCTAAAACACAACAAGGTGATTAAAAGGATCAAAAATGCAAACCTGTGTTTCTTTTGGGCCTAAAACGAGTGAATTGGGCTTTAAACCTTTTTTGCTGGTGCATTTGACAAACTTCTGGTGTTTGTTGATCAAAAGTACCACACTTGTGATACTTTAGGCGCCAAAACACAAAAAGGAGATTAAAAAGATCAAAAACCAAATTTGTGTTTCTTTTGGGTCTAAAACGAGCCATTGGGATTAAACCTTTTTTGGGGTTGCATTTGACAAACTTTTGTTGTTTGTTTACCAAAAGTGTACCACACTTGAGATACTTTGGGCGCTAAAGCACAAAAAGGAGATTAAAAAGATCAAAAACCAAACTTGTGTTTCTTTCGGGCCTAAAACCAGTAATTAGGCTTTAAACCTTTTTTGGTGGTGCATTTGACAAACTTTGGGTGTATGTTGACCAAAAGTACCACACTTGAGATACTTTGGGTGCTAAAATACAAAAAGGATATTAAAAAGATAAAAAACCAAACTTGTGTTTCTTTTGGGCCTAAAACGAGTAATTAGGCTTTAAACCTTTTTTGGTGGTGCATTTGACAAACTTTGGGTGTTTTTTTATCAACAGTACCACAGTTGAGATACTTTGGGTGCTAAAACACAAAAAGGAGATTAAAAGGATCAAAAACCAAACTTGTGTTTCTTTTGGGCCTAAAACGAGTAATTAGGCTTGAAACCTTTTTTGGTGGTGCATTTGACAAACTTTGGGTGCTTGTTGACCAAAAGTACCACACTTGAGATACTTTAGGCGCTAAAACACAAAAAGGAAATTAAGAAGATCAAAAACCAAACTTGTGTTTCTTTTGGGCCTAAAACGAGTAATTAGGCTTTAAACCTTTTTTGGTGGTGCATTTGACAAACTTTAGGTGTTTGTTGACCAACAGTACCACCCTTGAGATACTTTGGGTGCTAAAACACAAAAAGGAGATTAAGAGAATCAAAAACCAAACTTGTGTTTCTTTTGGGCCTAAAACGAGTAATTAGGCTTTAAACCTTTTTTGGTGGTGCATTTGACAAACTTTGGGTGTTTGTTGACCAAAAGTACCACACTTGAGATACTTTGGGTGCTAAAACACCAAAAGGAGATTAAAAAGATCAAAAACCAAACTTGTGTTTCTTTCGGGCCTAAAACGAGTAATTAGGCTTTAAACCTTTTTTGGTGGTGCATTTGACAAACTTTGGGTGTATGTTGACCAAAAGTACCACACTTGAGATACTTTGGGTGCTAAAATACAAAAAGGAGATTAAAAAGATCAAAAACCAAACTTGTGTTTCTTTTGGGCCTAAAACGAGTAATTAGGCTTTAAACCTTTTTTGGTGGTGCATTTGACAAACTTTGGGTGTTTGTTGATCAACAGTACCACAGTTGAGATACTTTGGGTGCTAAAACACAAAAAGGAGATTAAAAGGATCAAAAACCAAACTTGTGTTTCTTTTGGGCCTAAAACGAGTAATTAGGCTTTAAACCTTTTTTGGTGGTGCATTTGACAAACTTTGGGTGCTTGTTGACCAAAAGTACCACACTTGAGATACTTTAGGCGCTAAAACACAAAAAGGAAATTAAGAAGATCAAAAACCAAACTTGTGTTTCTTTTGGGCCTAAAACGAGTAATTAGGCTTTAAACCTTTTTTGGTGGTGCATTTGACAAACTTTAGGTGTTTGTTGACCAACAGTACCACCCTTGAGATACTTTGGGTGCTAAAACACAAAAAGGAGATTAAGAGAATCAAAAACCAAACTTGTGTTTCTTTTGGGCCTAAAACGAGTAATTAGGCTTTAAACCTTTTTTGGTGGTGCATTTGACAAACTTTGGGTGTTTGTTGACCAAAAGTACCACACTTGAGATACTTTGGGTGCTAAAACACCAAAAGGAGATTAAAAAGATCAAAAACCAAACTTGTGTTTCTTTTGGGCCTAAAACGAGTAATTAGGCTTTAAACCTGTTTTGGTGGTGCATTTGACAAACTTTGGGTGTTTGTTGACCAAAAGGACCAGACTTGAGATACTTTTGGCGCTAAAACACAAAAAGGAGAATAAAAAGATCCAAAACTAAAGTTGTGTTTCTTTTGGGTCTAAAACGAGCAATTGGGCTTAAAACCTTTTGTGGTGTTCCATTTGACAAACGTTTGGTGTTTGTTGACCAAAAGTACCACACTTGAGATACTTTGGGCTCTAAAACACAACAAGGTGATTAAAAGGATCAAAAATGAAACCTGTGTTTCTTTTGGGCCTAAAACGAGTGATTGGGCTTTAAACCTTTTTTGCTGGTGCATTTGACAAACTTCTGGTGTTTGTTGATCAAAAGTACCACACTTGTGATACTTTAGGCGCCAAAACACAAAAAGGAGATTAAAAAGATCAAAAACCAAATTTGTGTTTCTTTTGGGTCTAAAACGAGCCATTGGGATTAAACCTTTTTTGGGGTTGCATTTGACAAACTTTTGTTGTTTGTTTACCAAAAGTGTACCACACTTGAGATACTTTGGGCGCTAAAGCACAAAAAGGAGATTAAAAAGATCAAAAACCAAACTTGTGTTTCTTTCGGGCCTAAAACCAGTAATTAGGCTTTAAACCTTTTTTGGTGGTGCATTTGACAAACTTTGGGTGTATGTTGACCAAAAGTACCACACTTGAGATACTTTGGGTGCTAAAATACAAAAAGGAGATTAAAAAGATAAAAAACCAAACTTGTGTTTCTTTTGGGCCTAAAACGAGTAATTAGGCTTTAAACCTTTTTTGGTGGTGCATTTGACAAACTTTGGGTGTTTTTTTATAACAGTACCACAGTTGAGATACTTTGGGTGCTAAAACACAAAAAGGAGATTAAGAGGATCAAAAACCAAACTTGTGTTTCTTTTGGGCCTAAAACTAGTAATTAGGCTTGAAACCTTTTTTGGTGGTGCATTTGACAAACTTTGGGTGTTTGTTGACCAAAAGTACCACACTTGAGATACTTTAGGCGCTAAAACACAAAAAGGAAATTAAGAAGATCAAAAACCAAACTTGTGTTTCTTTTGGGCCTAAAACGAGTAATTAGGCTTTAAACCTTTTTTGGGGGTGCATTTGACAAACTTTAGGTGTTTGTTGACCAACAGTACCACCCTTGAGATACTTTGGGTGCTAAAACACAAAAAGGAGATTAAGAGAATCAAAAACCAAACTTGTGTTTCTTTTGGGCCTAAAACGAGTAATTAGGCTTTAAACCTTTTTTGGTGGTGCATTTGACAAACTTTGGGTGTTTGTTGACCAAAAGTACCACACTTGAGATACTTTGGGTGCTAAAACACAAAAAGGAGATTAAAAGGATCAAAAACCAAACTTGTGTTTCTTCTGGGCCTAAAACGAGTAATTAGGCTTGAAACCTTTTTTGGTGGTGCATTTGACAAACTTTGGGTGCTTGTTGACCAAAAGTACCACACTTGAGATACTTTCGGCGCTAAAACACAAAAAGGAAATTAAGAAGATCAAAAACCAAACTTGTGTTTCTTTTGGGCCTAAAACGAGTAATTAGGCTTTAAACCTTTTTTGGTGGTGCATTTGACAAACTTTAGGTGTTTGTTGACCAACAGTACCACCCTTGAGATACTTTGGGTGCTAAAACACAAAAAGGAGATTAAGAGAATCAAAAACCAAACTTGTGTTTCTTTTGGGCCTAAAACGAGTAATTAGGCTTTAAACCTTTTTTGGTGGTGCATTTGACAAACTTTGGGTGTTTGTTGACCAAAAGTACCACACTTGAGATACTTTGGGCGCTAAAGCACAAAAAGGAGATTAAAAAGATCAAAAACCAAACTTGTGTTTCTTTCGGGCCTAAAACCAGTAATTAGGCTTTAAACCTTTTTTTGTGGTGCATTTGACAAACTTTGGGTGTATGTTGACCAAAAGTACCACACTTGAGATACTTTGGGTGCTAAAATACAAAAAGGAGATTAAAAAGATAAAAAACCAAACTTGTGTTTCTTTTGGGCCTAAAACGAGTAATTAGGCTTTAAACCTTTTTTGGTGGTGCATTTGACAAACTTTGGGTGTTTTTTTATAACAGTACCACAGTTGAGATACTTTGGGTGCTAAAACACAAAAAGGAGATTAAAAGGATCAAAAACCAAACTTGTGTTTCTTTTGGGCCTAAAACGAGTAATTAGGCTTGAAACCTTTTTTGGTGGTGCATTTGACAAACTTTGGGTGTTTGTTGACCAAAAGTACCACACTTGAGATACTTTAGGCGCTAAAACACAAAAAGGAAATTAAGAAGATCAAAAACCAAACTTGTGTTTCTTTTGGGCCTAAAACGAGTAATTAGGCTTTAAACCTTTTTTGGGGGTGCATTTGACAAACTTTAGGTGTTTGTTGACCAACAGTACCACCCTTGAGATACTTTGGGTGCTAAAACACAAAAAGGAGATTAAGAGAATCAAAAACCAAACTTGTGTTTCTTTTGGGCCTAAAACGAGTAATTAGGCTTTAAACCTTTTTTGGTGGTGCATTTGACAAACTTTGGGTGTTTGTTGACCAAAAGTACCACACTTGAGATACTTTGGGTGCTAAAACACAAAAAGGAGATTAAAAGGATCAAAAACCAAACTTGTGTTTCTTCTGGGCCTAAAACGAGTAATTAGGCTTGAAACCTTTTTTGGTGGTGCATTTGACAAACTTTGGGTGCTTGTTGACCAAAAGTACCACACTTGAGATACTTTAGGCGCTAAAACACAAAAAGGAAATTAAGAAGATCAAAAACCAAACTTGTGTTTCTTTTGGGCCTAAAACGAGTAATTAGGCTTTAAACCTTTTTTGGTGGTGCATTTGACAAACTTTAGGTGTTTGTTGACCAACAGTACCACCCTTGAGATACTTTGGGTGCTAAAACACAAAAAGGAGATTAAGAGAATCAAAAACCAAACTTGTGTTTCTTTTGGGCCTAAAACGAGTAATTAGGCTTTAAACCTTTTTTGGTGGTGCATTTGACAAACTTTGGGTGTTTGTTGACCAAAAGTACCACACTTGAGATACTTTGGGTGCTAAAACACCAAAAGGAGATTAAAAAGATCAAAACCCAAACTTGTGTTTCTTTTGGGCCTAAAACGAGTAATTAGGCTTTAAACCTGTTTTGGTGGTGCATTTGACAAACTTTGGGTGTTTGTTGACCAAAAGGACCAGACTTGAGATACTTTTGGCGCTAAAACACAAAAAGGAGAATAAAAAGATCCAAAACTAAAGTTGTGTTTCTTTTGGGTCTAAAACGAGCAATTGGGCTTAAAACCTTTTGTGGTGTTCCATTTGACAAACGTTTGGTGTTTGTTGACCAAAAGTACCACACTTGAGATACTTTGGGCTCTAAAACACAACAAGGTGATTAAAAGGATCAAAAATGAAACCTGTGTTTCTTTTGGGCCTAAAACGAGTGATTGGGCTTTAAACCTTTTTTGCTGGTGCATTTGACAAACTTCTGGTGTTTGTTGATCAAAAGTACCACACTTGTGATACTTTAGGCGCCAAAACACAAAAAGGAGATTAAAAAGATCAAAAACCAAATTTGTGTTTCTTTTGGGTCTAAAACGAGCCATTGGGATTAAACCTTTTTTGGGGTTGCATTTGACAAACTTTTGTTGTTTGTTTACCAAAAGTGTACCACACTTGAGATACTTTGGGCGCTAAAGCACAAAAAGGAGATTAAAAAGATCAAAAACCAAACTTGTGTTTCTTTCGGGCCTAAAACCAGTAATTAGGCTTTAAACCTTTTTTTGTGGTGCATTTGACAAACTTTGGGTGTATGTTGACCAAAAGTACCACACTTGAGATACTTTGGGTGCTAAAATACAAAAAGGAGATTAAAAAGATAAAAAACCAAACTTGTGTTTCTTTTGGGCCTAAAACGAGTAATTAGGCTTTAAACCTTTTTTGGTGGTGCATTTGACAAACTTTGGGTGTTTTTTTATAACAGTACCACAGTTGAGATACTTTGGGTGCTAAAACACAAAAAGGAGATTAAAAGGATCAAAAACCAAACTTGTGTTTCTTTTGGGCCTAAAACGAGTAATTAGGCTTTAAACCTTTTTTGGTGGTGCATTTGACAAACTTTGGGTGTTTGTTGACCAAAAGGACCAGACTTGAGATACTTTTGGCGCTGATTTGTCCTTTTTGTCGCCTAAAAAGATTAATCAAAACAATTCAATACTCTATTCCACTATTTAGATAGCGGTGAGTACAGGTCTTTCCACAGTTCAGGTTATCTTGCTAATTGAAAGTATATAAGTCACGCAAATTAACAAACAGTTTGAGTGTGTGTTTATATCTACAATTAAAATATAAAATGTACCGAAAGTATGAGTGTAAAGAATCAATAGGTGGAATCTCCTCCTTCAAGCCTCGATTTGTGCATCTCAATTGTTAGACCTCATGTGACAATTTCCTCTTAATTAACTAGCTTAAATCGGCCAAGACCTCTTAAAACTAAGAAGTGTTAGCTAGTTTAAACTGATTAATCAAGATAGTCTAGCCTTGAACTTGATGCATATCCTTAGGTGAGATAGAAATCAAAACTAACTTCTATTTAACATTCACTTCAAGAATCAAACAAAATGTACTCACATATGCTTAATCTCATGAAGCTACACAATGTATACACCTAACACACATGAAAGTTCAAGATCTAGAAGTTAGGTTTACAAACTTGAAAGAATAAATGAACTCTACACAGAAATCTCTAAGCAGAATCCTAGATCTAACATACCTAAAAATCTCCAGACATGAAAGATCTAAGTGATTACAAGCTTGAAAACCTAGAAAAGGAAAATTCTCACATAAGGCCAATTACATTGAAGCTCGAACACAAATCTGGACTTGAAGGAAGGAGAAGAACGCTTAGCCGCGCATGGAGATGGAAAGAATGGAGGATTTGCGAGGTGAAATGGCCATGGCGGAGGTTTGCGAGGTGAAGGAGATGAAGAAGATGAAGATGGAGTTGAGAGAGTTTGTTAGAGGAGAGAGAAAATGGAAGTGAAGTGAGAAGAGATATTCTGAAAGTTAGTTATGTTTGGGGTTTTATAGTGGTGAGTAACTTTGGGATTATCGCCCAAAGGGTAGTTTTGGTATTTGGTAAAGGTTAGGATGAATGTGGCCTGGATCTCATCTCCATGCATTTCCAAAAGTTCCTCCTTTTTCTCCAAGTGATTGTGCTTCCCTTTTTGCCCTTAATGAGGCCTCCAGATTTGAATTTGACATTCGCGCCAATTTTGCCTCATTTGGAAAGATGCTCCCCAAGTACCTTCAAGCTGCAGGGCTGACTTTGCCTTAAATTAACTCTGCACCTGAGACTTCTGAAAAGTAGTTGACATTTCTGATCATTGTGCAGTTTGGTTCTTGTACATGCTGGCTGATGGACTTCAGCTTCCGCATATCAAAACTGTCCGCCAGCGCCAGCATGTTCACTTCCGGATGTAAATCCACTTCCGGATGTAAGTCCACTTCCGGATGTAAGTTCCCTTCTTCAAGTAGCCCAGCTTCCGGATGTGAACTTGCATCCTGATGTAAACTTGCATTCTGATGTGAGTACTTTTCCAGGTGTGACTTTGCTTCCGGATGTGAACCTGCATCCGGATGTGACTTTGAGTACTCTTCATCTAGCATTCCTTCTTGCCAAGTTATCTCCACTGAAGCTCCACCAAGGGTGTGTGGGGCCCACTTGGGACCCCCTACATGAAAAACACATCTCATAGTCAAAATGACCAAAATACCCTTAATTTCATAAAATGCAAGTAATAAGGCTATTATTCTTCAAATATTTATACATAAGCATGTGCATGAAAATGTATCAATAATGATCAAATATAACAAATAAACCACACTAATTAAGCTCAAATGCACATGCTTAAAGGTATGAAATTTGGTCTAATCAAATCCCCCACACTTAAGCTTTGCACTCCGGGCAAAGTCATGTAAAAAGATTAACTCAATCATTAAACATAATGAAGGCAATTGGAATTATCATAGTGTATAAGTCGATCTTCTTGAACCTTTCCCTAAAGCTTCGCATGGGCCAAATCTAAGAATACAAAGTGAATCCAAGTTTAACAATCAACTAAAATTTAGGAGGAGTGCCAATTGAGATTTTTCCTCACCGGATAAAGTGTTTAACTCATTCGCTCAAGTTAGGAAAAATGCCTAACTAGGGACTTGTGATCACTCTTTAGCTCAATGCACTTGACCATCACCATAGGCTTGTAATAGCTCTAAGTTCTCCACCCATAGTATGCATAGCACAACCAAATCTAGAGGACTTTATGGGTTGAATGGAAGGCTAATAATGAATGGTGAATGATGGAAAGTAGTCAATGACCAATGACATGAACAAGTAATCACCACATATGCATGCAATACAATGAAATCAATCCTCACAAAGCATGCTACATCTCTCTTTTCTTTTTCAATCTTATGCCTTTGGCATACTTAAGCACTTTGTGCTTTCTTTCTTTTTCTCTTTTGATAGGCCTTTGGCCTTATTATATATTTTTTTTTCTTCTTTTCTTTGGCCTTTGGCCATTTTCTATTTTCTTTTCCTCTCTTGTGGCTCTCGGCCATCTTTTGTTCTTCACTCATATAGCTTGCTTTTCACAAGATACAACAATACAATACTAATATGAATGCAAGCATATGCTATAATCACTTATTCACACTTTGGTCAAGGTGGTAAAAAAAAAGAAAAGTGAATGGCCCAAAGGGGTTAATCAAAGGATAATATTTGGTTGGCTTAGTGTTTGGGTCATGAGGGTTTAGAAAGAAACGCCCCTTTCATTTTCAATCATGCCATGCATTGTGATCTCGAACAAGAGCTAGGACAAGTTCTAGGAAAAGTTAAATGAGAAACTTACACCCTCTTTATACCTTAAAAGTGCCTCATGCAATGCCCTAAGTAATCATTCCAAAAATTCTACTTGCACACTAGAGGACAATTCCATTTGCTTTCAAGAGCCATAATCAAGTCAAAATTTCTTAGAAAATTATGCTAATGAAGTCCAAAAATTAAGTGTGAAAGCTTTGAAGTAGACCACTTTTAAACACATAATACACCTCCCCCACATTTAAAGCATGCATTGTCCTCAATGGACCAATCAATTCGAGTAGGAAGATGCATTTTAAAGGCAAAGCAGCAACATTAAAGGCAGGGCAGTTCAAACAAACAAATGGCCAATGCATGTATTATTTACAAACAAACATAGACTAAGCACAACCTAAAATATTATGTATAACATGATAATAATAATTTTTTTTTTCTTTTTTTTTTTTTTGTTTCCTCACTGGCGCTCAGGAAGCCTAACTAGATGTCATCTCAAGCTGCTATGCTTCCGGAAGCAAAAGTGCTACCGGAAGCAAAACTGCTATAGGAAGTCACTCTAGGTTCAGATTCTAATCTCACCCCTAGCGGAAGCAAACATGCTACCGGAAGCAAAATTGCTTCCGGATGCATTGACACTTGTGAAAGCAAAAACTCATCCCCTAGCGGAAGCAAAATGAACACAATCTGATCCTGAGTAGCAAAGTCTAAGTGAGAGCTTCCGGAAGCAAAAACACTTCCGGATGCAAATTCCTCTATTTCCACAGTGACACTTCCTAAAACAAATAGGCATCCCCCAGCTCTAGTGAAATTTTTCTAACCTACAACAACACTCTAAAACATAATCCTAAACACATTCCTAATTTTTTTCTAAACAAATATCTTCCCCCACACTTAAGATATTAACTAAACAAAGCAAGTGAGGAAAGGATAGAAACAACCTTTAGGGCGGCTTGAAGTTCTCCTTATACAATTTTAGCAAATGGCCATTAACCTTGTAGATTCGGCCATCTTTGCTATGCTTGATCTCTACCATGCCAAAATCATGAGATTTGGTCACCACATAAGGGCCTTCCCACTTGTCTTTAAGTTTGCCCCCTCCACTGAACTTGAATATAGCACGGTAGTAAAGCACAAAGTCACCCGCCTTGAATTCTTTCCTCAGGATGCCACTATCATGAATAGCCTTTGTTCTTTCCTTAAAGATTCTGGAGTTCTCAAATGCCTCATTCCTCAACTCTTCAAGCTCACTTAAAGTCAATTGTCTCTCTTGTGCCGCAGCATCCATGTCATCAATACAAGATTTGACCGCCCAATAAGACTTATGTTGGAGCTTAACTGGAAGATGACAAGCTTTGCCATAGATCAACCTATAAGGGGACATGCCAATTGGAGTCTTAAATGAAGTCCTATAAGCCCAGAGAGCTTCCTCAAGCCTCAAGCTCCAATCTTTCCTGCTTGGCTTGACAATTCTCTCGAGGATATTTTTGATTTGTCTATTAGACACCTCGGCCTCCCCATTGGTTTGAGGGTGATATGGTGTAGAGATCTTGTGATTGACTCCAAATTGGTTGAGCAAAGAAGTCATGAGCTTGTTGCAAAAATGTGAGCCCTGATCACTCACAAGTGCCTTGGGCACTCCAAACCTACAAAAGATGTTAGATTTCAAGAACTTCAACACTGTCCGAGCATCATTTGACCTAGTAGGCACGGCCTCCACCCACCTTGAAAAGTAATCCACGGCCAAGAGTATATAGACATAGCCACAAAAGGGTGGAAAGGGTCCCATGAAGTCAATGCCCCATACATCAAAAACATCACAAAAGATCACAGGAATTTGACGCATTTCATGCCGCTTAGTTAATCCTCCAAACCTTTGACAACGATCACAAGACTTGCAATAATCATAGGCATCTTTGAACAAAGTAGGCCAATAGAAACCAGCCTCCAGAATTTTCCTTGAGGTTTTCCTTGCACCGAAGTGCCCACCACAAGCAAGAGAATGACAGAACTCCAAAATTGAAGAGATCTCATCATCATGCACACACTTCCTAATGATTTGATCATTACACAACCTCCACAAGTGTGGGTCATCCCAAACATAATAGTTTGCATCTCTTTTCAATTTTTGAGCTTGGTGTTTGTTTAATGAAGGAGAAATCATCTCGGCCACCATATAATTCACCAGATGAGCATACCACGGATCCTTCTTAGCATTCAAAGCACACAATAAAGCATCTGGGAAAGTATCACAAACAAGAGAAGAGTCATCAATTCCTTCCACATCCACTGGCAGACGGCTTAAATGATCTGCTACCAAGTTCTCTTTTCCAGCCCTGTCCTTAATCTCTATCTCAAACTCTTGTAGAAGCAAGACCCATCTCAAGAGCCTAGGCTTTGTTTGTGGCTTAGATAACAGATAACGGACGGCTGCATGATCCGTGAATATGATTACCTTAGAATGTAGTAAGTATTGCCTAAACTTGTCCAGACCAAAGACTATGGCGAAAAGTTCCTTCTCAGTTGTTGTATAGTTCCTCTGAGCTCTATCCAATGTTTTGGATGCGTAAGCAATGACTCTAGGCAAAGATTCTTGCCTTTTACCAAGCATAACTCCCAGAGTCTCATTAGAAGCATCACAAGACAACTATAAAGGTAATTCCCAATTAGGTGCAACCAAGATAGGGGGAGTATTAAGCCGTGTCTTCAACTCAACAAAGGCCTCCTTACACTCATAAGAGAAATCAAATTCGGTATCCTTTTGTAGTAGATGAGACAGTGGGGAAGCAATTTGGCTAAAACTCTTGATGAACCTCCTATAGAAACCCACATGTCCAAGGAAGGACCTCAACTCCTTTAAGCAAGTTGGAAAGGGTAGAGAGGAGATTACCTCAACCTTGGCTTTGTCAACTTGAATGCCCTCCTTTGAGACTAAGTGTCCCAACACTATGCCCTTGTCCACCATGAAATGACACTTCTCAAAGTTGAGTACCAAACCCTTCTCCACACATCTAATCAAAGCTTTCTCAAGATTGACCAAGCAAGCATCAAAACTGTCTCCATAGAGGGAAAAGTCATCCATAAACACCTCTATGCCATCCTCCAGCAAGTCATTAAAAATGCTCATCATACAACGTTGAAAGGTTCCAGGAGCATTGCATAGACCAAAAGATTCTCCTGTATGCGAAGGTTCCAAATGGACAAGTGAAGGTTGTTTTCTCTTGGTCCTCAGGTGCTATTGGAACTTGGAAATACCCCGAGAAACCATCCAGAAAACAATAGTGTGACTTGCCAGCTAGTCTTTCCAGCATCTGATCGATGAATGGTAATGGAAAATGGTCTTTTCTCGTGGAGTCATTCAACCTCCTGTAATCAATGCATACCCTCCAAGAGTTCTGAACCCGTGTAGGCACTAGCTCATCTTTGTCATTCTTTACCACAGTCAGCCCACTCTTCTTCGGCACCACATGGATGGGACTCACCCATTCGCTATCGCTTATCGGGTAGATGATTCCGGCACTTAGTAGCTTTTCTACCTCCTTTTTCACAACATCAAGTATTAAGGGATTGAGCCTCCTTTGGGGTTGACGCACAGGCTTAGCATCATCAGTAAGCAAGATCCGGTGCATGCAGGTGGTAGGACTCATGCCAGGAAGATCGGCGAGAGTCCACCCAATGGCCCCCTTATATCGTCTGAGTACCTCAAGCAGCTTCCCTTCCTCAAGAGAAGACAGAGCGTTAGAAACAATCACTGGAAGCTTCCCTTCATCAAGCAAGTAGACATACTTAAGATTCGGTGGTAAAGGTTTCAGCTCCAGCGTAGGTGGCTCAATGATAGAAGGTACCAAAGTGTGCATCTCAACTTGCAGCACTTGAGGCTCATAGAAATCATCATCAAACTGCGGCAGCTCATCAAAGTGACTAGAAAAAGTCAATGGCTGCTTCAGATCATCACAACAATTCGGCCTCTTAGAGTCTGAGGCCTCAGCACTCTTATTTAAGTCTGCATCACCACTGCCGCTCAGGGTAAAAACATGTGGACCGTCAGTGAGCACATGCTCTTTCAGATATAGCTTCTCCCTCAGCTTGTGTAAGCGGCTTCTTCTTACGGCTTCATACTCTTCATGGTCAAACTCTTGTGCACTGGATTTCTCAATTTCCTGGGTGAAGTCACAACCTCCCTTCTCCTGTCCTACAAAATTAAACAAACTTCCCTCTTCCAAGGGGTTGTAGCTTGACAAAGAGGAAATAGACGTGCAATCATTATCAAAATTATAATGCACATGCAATGAATCCATGAATTCTGTCACTGAACTTCCTATGCTAGATGAATCATTAGGAATATCATGCAAGCATGTATTTTCAATTAAACTAGCACAAGAGTCATGATAACTCATATGAGCATCTTCATTATCAATTAGGTTCAACTTGAAGGTATTTGCATGTTCATCACAAACTATATGCATCAGAGAATCAATCACACTTAATCCAAGAAGAGAATAATCCTCATGAGGATGTTTAATTGCTTTCCCCACATCAAACTTTATTAATTGATTTCCTACTTGCATCGTAACATACCCTTCTTCTAAGCTTATAATCATCTTGGCTGTTTTCATAAATGGCCTTCCCAAAATCAAGGAGTCATCCATCCTAGTTTCACTGGTCATATCTAGCACATAAAAATCCACTGGAAATACTAGTTCCCTAACCCTTACAAGAATATCCTCAATAAATCCATAGGGTTTCTTAATGGATCTATCTGCCAATTGGACCACAACACTAGTTTCGCTCAAATTCTTCAACCCTAGTGCAAAGTAGGTGGCCTTAGGCATGACGTTAATGGCGGCTCCTAAATCAAGAAGTGCTTTCCCAAAGCTAAGTTTCCCTATCTGACAAGGGATAGTGAAAGAGCCCGGATCTCCACACTTTTGGGGCAAGTGCCCCTTTAAGAGAGATGAAACATGAGTCCCAAGTTGGACTTTGTTACTTGAATTAGTAGCTCTCTTGTTAGTGCAAAGATCTTTAAGGAACTTAGCATACTTAGGCATTTGTTTCACAAGCACAAGCATAGGCACATTAATTTCCAACTTAGAAAATAAGTCAAGCATCTCCTTTTCCAATTCATCCTCATGTTTCTTCTTAGCTAAAGCATATGAATTAGGAAATGGTAAATGCTTAGGATCAAGAGACTTACCTTTGGGGGATTCATCCCCTTGTTGAGTAGGTTGTTCTTGCGAAGGAGATTCACCAACTTTCCGCTTTCCCTTTGCAATCTCTTTCTTCTTTTCCTCCTCTGAAGTCTCTGCTACATCACTTTTCATAGGAAGGATCTCAGCCTCATCAAGTAAACCATCAAGAGGAGGATTCAGTTCGGCCTCACACGGAAGTTGTGTCTCCTCCTCTTCCTCCTCATATTCATAAGCATCGCCATACTGCCTTCCACTTCTCAATTGCATAGAAAGCATGTTTTGCGGATTAACCACCACATTAGACGGCAATCCACCTTTCTTTGCGTCCTGCTCAGCTTTATCATTAAACATTTGAGAAACTAAGGTAGTTACATCTTTCTTTAAACCTTCTCCAAACTTTTCCATTAAACTTGACATCATCTGGTACATAGTATCTTGTTGAGATGTCGAAGAACTAGATGGAGGAGCATGAGCTGGATCATTATTCTTCATAAATGGAGGAGGAACATTGGCTTGTTGATTCGGCCTGTACCTTTGATCATTAGAGTTAGGCCTCCCTTGATATGAACCATAGCCTTGTTGTGAGGGATAGGCATTAGCAGCTTGGTAGTTACCTCCCCCCCACTTAGGCTGTTGCTGTGGTTGGAAAGAGCTGGAATTTGTGGCTTGGTTTGAACCTCCCCCCCACTTGAAGTTCGGCGTGGAAGAGTAAGGATCATATTTGGTCTGAGGCCTAGCATTGTTATACATGGCCGCCACTTCCGCTTGCGATGGACAGTCTGAGGATAGGTGCATGGGCGAACCACAGTGATCACAGGATGAGGCCACCAAGGCCATAGAATCATCAACACAAGGAGTATGCTGAACAAAGCGTCCGTCCATCCGACTGAGGCTCTCGGTCAGCCTCTCGATAGAATTGTACAACTTGTCATCCCCACTCAGGGAGGCAACCTTTGGTGCACCACCATACAGAGCATCACGACCATAAAAGTTTTGGTGATTAGAGGCCATAGTTGAAAATAAGTTCCATCCTTCATTGGCAGAGAGGTTGAAAAGTGAGCCATTAGAAGCAGCATCCACACTCATCTTGAGCTGTGGCACCAGGCTATCATAAAAGTATTGCACCAGATTGCCTTTAGAGATGTTGTGGTTGGGGCACGAGTTCACCAAGGTGTTGAACCGGCTCCAATATTCATAGAATGTCTCCTGAGAGAATTGTTGAACACCTGTGATGTCTTTCCGCAACTTAGATATCTTGGAGACTGGAAAATAACGGTCTAAGAACACCTTCTTAAGTTGTTCCCAAGAAAAAGTGGCATAATGAGTAGGCAGGTTCAAGAGCCACTCCTTGGCTTTGCCTTCTAAGGAGAATTGAAACACTCTCAACAGAACATCATCCAGGTCTGCATTGGGAGGCTTCATGGAGGAGCAAGTGTGGTAGAGGCCAAGCAAGTGCGTGTGAGCATCCTCATGGGGAAATCCTGTAAACTTAGGCAGATGAGCAAGTAGAGATCCTTTGATCTCAAAGTTAGCGGGGTTAGCATAAAAACCTTGAGGTGCAAACGATGCATATGACTGTGTGAACTCACGCATTGGTCTATCATCATCATGTAAATGCCTACCCCCCTCAAAATGACGTTCATCCTCTTGCTCTCGCCTGTCATGTCGCTCACGCTCATGTTCATGATCTCTCACCTCTCTCTCATGTTCTCTATGGTCCTCTCGTCTTTCTGCCATAATGAAATGCTGGTCTAGGAATGTGTTATTTGACGCTACAGATGAATTTTGTGGATTTGATGTGGATCCTACAGGTTGCTTACGAGCTTGCTTCTCGTGCTTGGTCTTTTTCTTAAGTTCTCTCAGAGTCTTATTAATCTCTCTATCCAATGGCATTAATGATGTGGTAGGGTTCATACAAAGCTACTTAGTGCAACTATATGCAGTAAAATCCAACAAAATCCAGCAGAATCACAGACAAAACACCAGCAGAAATTAGTGCAGATTCCAGAAAAGTGTATACAAGTTCAATCAACACAGTACAGCAAGAAGAGGCTAACTAGAGCAGCCAAATACTTCCTAAAACACTGCTAAAACAGGCTTAACTATATATAAAGCAATTCAACCTAAAAACTTAAAACTAAAACTAACTAAAATATCACACAAGTTACACAAATTAAGATTGTGACTACGAACACTTAAAACTAGCAAGAAATAGCCTAAGCCGGCAACGGCGCCACTTGATTTGTCCTTTTTGTCGCCTAAAAAGATTAATCAAAACAATTCAATACTCTATTCCACTATTTAGATAGCGGTGAGTACAGGTCTTTCCACAGTTCAGGTTATCTTGCTAATTGAAAGTATATAAGTCACGCAAATTAACAAACAGTTTGAGTGTATGTTTATATCTACAATTAAAATATAAAATGTACCGAAAGTATGAGTGTAAAGAATCAATAGGTGGAATCTCCTCCTTCAAGCCTCGATTTGTGCATCTCAATTGTTAGACCTCATGTGACAATTTCCTCTTAATTAACTAGCTTAAATCGGCCAAGACCTCTTAAAACTAAGAAGTGTTAGCTAGTTTAAACTGATTAATCAAGATAGTCTAGCCTTGAACTTGATGCATATCCTTAGGTGAGATAGAAATCAAAACTAACTTCTATTTAACATTCACTTCAAGAATCAAACAAAATGTACTCACATATGCTTAATCTCATGAAGCTACACAATGTATACACCTAACACACATGAAAGTTCAAGATCTAGAAGTTAGGTTTACAAACTTGAAAGAATAAATGAACTCTACACAGAAATCTCTATGCAGAATCCTAGATCTAACAAACCTAAAAATCTCCAGACATGAAAGATCTAAGTGATTACAAGCTTGAAAACCTAGAAAAGGAAAATTCTCACATAAGGCCAATTACATTGAAGCTCGAACACAAATCTGGACTTAAAGGAAGGAGAAGAACGCTTAGCCGCGCATGGAGATGGAAAGAATGGAGGTTTGCGAGGTGAAGGAGATGAAGAAGATGAAGATGGAGTTGAGAGAGTTTGTTAGAGGAGAGAGAAAATGGAAGTGAAGTGAGAAGAGATATTCTGAAAGTTAGTTATGTTTGGGGTTTTATAGTGGTGAGTAACTTTGGGATTATCGCCCAAAGGGTAGTTTTGGTATTTGGTAAAGGTTAGGATGAATGTGGCCTGGATCTCATCTCCATGCATTTCCAAAGGTTCCTCCTTTTTCTCCAAGTGATTGTGCTTCCCTTTTTGCCCTTAATGAGGCCTCCAGATTTGAATTTGACATTGGCGCCAATTTTGCCTCATTTGGAAAGATGCTCCCCAAGTACCTTCAAGCTGCAGGGCTGACTTTGCCTTAAATTAACTCTGCACCTGAGACTTCTGAAAAGTAGTTGACATTTCTGATCATTGTGCAGTTTGGTTCTTGTACATGCTGGCTGATGGACTTCAGCTTCCGCATATCAAAACTGTCCGCCAGCGCCAACATGTTCACTTCCGGATGTAAATCCACTTCCGGATGTAAGTCCACTTCCGGATGTAAGTTCCCTTCTTCAAGTAGCCCAGCTTCCAGATGTGAACTTGCATCCTGATGTAAACTTGCATTCTGATGTGAGTACTTTTCCAGGTGTGACTTTGCTTCCGGATGTGAACCTGCATCCGGATGTGACTTTGAGTACTCTTCATCTAGCCTTCCTTCTTGCCAAGTTACCTCCACTGAAGCTCCACCAAGGGTGTGTGGGGCCCACTTGGGACCCCCCCTACATGAAAAACACATCTCATAGTCAAAATGACCAAAATACCCTTAGTTTCATAAAATGCAAGTAATAAGGCTATTATTCTTCAAATATTTATACATAAGCATGTGCATGAAAATGTATCAATAATGATCAAATATAACAAATAAACCACACTAATTAAGCTCAAATGCACATGCTTAAAGGTATGAAATTTGGTCTAATCAGGCGCTAAAACACAAAAAGGAGAATAAAAAGATCCAAAACTAAAGTTGTGTTTCTTTTGGGTCTAAAACGAGCAATTGGGCTTAAAACCTTTTGTGGTGTTCCATTTGACAAACGTTTGGTGTTTGTTGACCAAAAGTACCACACTTGAGATACTTTGGGCTCTAAAACACAACAAGGTGATTAAAAGGATCAAAAATGAAACTTGTGTTTCTTTTGGGCCTAAAACGAGTGATTGGGCTTTAAACCTTTTTTGCTGGTGCATTTGACAAACTTCTGGTGTTTGTTGATCAAAAGTACCACACTTGTGATACTTTAGGCGCTAAAACACAAAAAGGAGATTAAAAAGATCAAAAACCAAATTTGTGTTTCTTTTGGGTCTAAAACGAGCCATTGGGATTAAAACCTTTTTTGGGGTTGCATTTGACAAACTTTTGGTGTTTGTTTACCAAAAGTGTACCACACTTGAGATACTTTGGGCTAGCACAAAAAGGATATTAAAAAGATCATAAACCAAACTTGTGTTTCTTTTGGGCCTAAAACGAGTAATTAGGCTTGAAACCTTTTTTGGTGGTGCATTTGACAAACTTTGGGTGTTTGTTGACCAAAAGTACCACACTTGAGATACTTTGGGTGCTAAAACACAAAAAGGAGATTAAAAAGATCAAAAACCAAACTTGTGTTTCTTTTGGGCCTAAAACGAGTAATTAGGCTTTAAACCTCTTTTGGTGGTGCATTTGACAAACTTTGGGTGTTTGTTGACCAACAGTACCACACTTGAGATACTTTGGGCGCTAAAACACGAAAAGGAGATTAAGAAGATCAAAAATCAAACTTGTGTTTCTTTTGGGCCTAAAACGAGTAATTAGGCTTTAAACCTTTTTTGGTGGTGCATTTGACAAACTTTGGGTGTTTGTTGACCAACAGTACCACACTTGAGATACTTTGGGCGCTAAAACACGAAAAGGAGATTAAGAAGATCAAAAATCAAACTTGTGTTTCTTTTGGGCCTAAAACGAGTAATTAGGCTTTAAACCTTTTTTGGTGGTGCATTTGACAAACTTTGGGCGTTTGTTGACCAAAAGTACCACACTTGAGATACTTTGGGTGCTAAAACACGAAAAGGAGATTAAGAAGATCAAAAACCAAACTTGTGTTTCTTTTGGGCCTAAAACGAGTAATTAGGCTTTAAACCTCTTTTGGTGGTGCATTTGACAAACTTTGGGTGTTTGTTGACCAACAGTACCACACTTGAGATACTTTGGGCGCTAAAACACAAAAAGGAGATTAAGAAGATCAAAAACCAAACTTGTGTTTCTTTTGGGCCTAAAACGAGTAATTAGGCTTTAAACCTCTTTTGGTGGTGCATTTGACAAACTTTGGGTGTTTGTTGACCAACAGTACCACACTTGAGATACTTTGGGCGCTAAAACACGAAAAGGAGATTAAGAAGATCAAAAATCAAACTTGTGTTTCTTTTGGGCCTAAAACGAGTAATTAGGCTTTAAACCTTTTTTGGTGGTGCATTTGACAAACTTTGGGTGTTTGTTGACCAACAGTACCACACTTGAGATACTTTGGGCGCTAAAACACGAAAAGGAGATTAAGAAGATCAAAAATCAAACTTGTGTTTCTTTTGGGCCTAAAACGAGTAATTAGGCTTTAAACCTTTTTTGGTGGTGCATTTGACAAACTTTGGGCGTTTGTTGACCAAAAGTACCACACTTGAGATACTTTGGGTGCTAAAACACGAAAAGGAGATTAAAAAGATTAAAAACCAAACTTGTGTTTCTTTTGGGCCTAAAACGAGTAATTAGGCTTTAAACCTCTTTTGGTGGTGCATTTGACAAAATTTGGGTGTTTGTTGACCAAAAGGACCAGACTTAAGATACTTTTGGCGCTAAAACACAAAAAGGAGAATAAAAAGATCCAAAACTAAAGTTGTGTTTCTTTTGGGTCTAAAACGAGCAATTGGGCTTAAAACCTTTTGTGGTGTTGCATTTGACAAACGTTTGGTGTTTGTTGACCAAAAGTACCACACTTGGGATACTTTGGGCGCTAAAACACAACAAGGTGATTAGAAGGATCAAAAATGAAACTTGTGTTTCTTTTGGGCCTAAAACGAGTGATTGGGGTTTAAACCTTTTTTGCTGGTGCATTTGACAAACTTCTGGTGTTTATTGATCAAAAGTACCACACTTGTGATACTTTAGGCACTAAAACACAAAAAGGAGATTAAAAAGATCAAAAACCAAATTTGTGTTTCTTTTGGGTCTAAAACGAGCCATTGGGATTAAAACCTTTTTTGGGGTTGCATTTGACAAACTTTTGGTGTTTGTTTACCAAAGGTGTACCACACTTGAGATACTTTGGGCTAGCACAAAAAGGAGATTAAAAAGATCAAAAAACAAACTTGTGTTTCTTTTGGGCCTAAAACGAGTAATTAGACTTGAGATACTTTTGGCTCTAAAACACAAAAAGGAGAATAAAAAGATCCAAAACTAAAGTTGTGTTTCTTTTGGGTCTAAAACGAGCAATTGGGCTTAAAACCTTTTGTGGTGTTCCATTTGACAAACGTTTGGTGTTTGTTGACCAAAAGTACCACACTTGAGATACTTTGGGCTCTAAAACACAACAAGGTGATTAAAAGGTTCAAAAATGAAACTTGTGTTTCTTTTGGGCCTAAAACGAGTGATTGGGCTTTAAACCTTTTTTGCTGGTGCATTTGACAAACTTCTGGTGTTTGTTGATCAAAAGTACCACACTTGTGATACTTTAGGCGCCAAAACACAAAAAGGAGATTAAAAAGATCAAAAACCAAATTTGTGTTTCTTTTGGGTCTAAAACGAGCCATTGGGATTAAAACCTTTTTTGGGGTTGCATTTGACAAACTTTTGGTGTTTGTTTACCAAAAGTGTACCACACTTGAGATACTTTGGGCGCTAAAGCACAAAAAGCAGATTAAAAAGATCAAAAACCAAACTTGTATTTCTTTTGGGCCTTAAACCAGTAATTAGGCTTTAAACCTTTTTTGGTGGTGCATTAGACAAACTTTGGGTGTATGTTGACCAAAAGTACCACACTTGAGATACTTTGGGTGCTAAAATACAAAAAGGAGATTAAAAAGATAAAAAACCAAACTTGTGTTTCTTTTGGGCCTAAAACGAGTAATTAGGCTTTAAACCTTTTTTGGTGGTGCATTTGACAAACTTTGGGTGTTTTTTTATAACAGTACCACAGTTGAGATACTTTGGGTGCTAAAACACAAAAAGGAGATTAAAAGGATCAAAAACCAAACTTGTGTTTCTTCTGGGCCTAAAACGAGTAATTAGGCTTGAAACCTTTTTTGGTGGTGCATTTGACAAACTTTGGGTGCTTGTTGACCAAAAGTACCACACTTGAGATACTTTAGGCGCTAAAACACAAAAAGGAAATTAAGAAGATCAAAAACCAAACTTGTGTTTCTTTTGGGCCTAAAACGAGTAATTAGGCTTTAAACCTTTTTTGGTGGGGCATTTGACAAACTTTAGGTGTTTGTTGACCAACAGTACCACCCTTGAGATACTTTGGGTGCTAAAACACAAAAAGGAGATTAAGAAGATCAAAAATCAAACTTGTGTTTCTTTTGGGCCTAAAACGAGTAATTAGGCTTTAAACCTTTTTTAGTGGTGCATTTGACAAACTTTGGGTGTTTGTTGACCAACAGTACCACACTTGAGATACTTTGGGCGCTAAAACACGAAAAGGAGATTAAGAAGATCAAAAATCAAACTTGTGTTTCTTTTGGGCCTAAAACGAGTAATTAGGCTTTAAACCTTTTTTGGTGGTGCATTTGACAAACTTTGGGCGTTTGTTGACCAAAAGTACCACACTTGAGATACTTTGGGTGCTAAAACACGAAAAGGAGATTAAAAAGATCAAAAACCAAACTTGTGTTTCTTTTGGGCCTAAAACGAGTAATTAGGCTTTAAACCTCTTTTGGTGGTGCATTTGACAAACTTTGGGTGTTTGTTGACCAACAGTACCACACTTGAGATACTTTGGGCGCTAAAACACAAAAAGGAGATTAAGAAGATCAAAAACCAAACTTGTGTTTCTTTTGGGCATAAAACGAGTAATTAGGCTTTAAACCTCTTTTGGTGGTGCATTTGACAAACTTTGGGTGTTTGTTGACCAACAGTACCACACTTGAGATACTTTGGGCGCTAAAACACAAAAAGGAGATTAAGAAGATCAAAAATCAAACTTGTGTTTCTTTTGGGCCTAAAACGAGTAATTAGGCTTTAAACCTTTTTTGGTGGTGCATTTGACAAACTTTGGGTGTTTGTTGACCAACAGTACCACACTTGAGATACTTTGGGCGCTAAAACACGAAAAGGAGATTAAGAAGATCAAAAATCAAACTTGTGTTTCTTTTGGGCCTAAAACGAGTAATTAGGCTTTAAACCTTTTTTGGTGGTGCATTTGACAAACTTTGGGCGTTTGTTGACCAAAAGTACCACACTTGAGATACTTTGGGTGCTAAAACACGAAAAGGAGATTAAAAAGATTAAAAACCAAACTTGTGTTTCTTTTGGGCCTAAAACGAATAATTAGGCTTTAAACCTCTTTTGGTGGTGCATTTGACAAAATTTGGGTGTTTGTTGACCAAAAGGACCAGACTTGAGATACTTTTGGCGCTAAAACACAAAAAGGAGAATAAAAAGATCCAAAACTAAAGTTGTGTTTCTTTTGGGTCTAAAACGAGCAATTGGGCTTAAAACCTTTTGTGGTGTTGCATTTGACAAACGTTTGGTGTTTGTTGACCAAAAGTACCACACTTGGGATACTTTGGGCGCTAAAACACAACAAGGTGATTAGAAGGATCAAAAATGAAACTTGTGTTTCTTTTGGGCCTAAAACGAGTGATTGGGGTTTAAACCTTTTTTGCTGGTGCATTTGACAAACTTCTGGTGTTTATTGATCAAAAGTACCACACTTGTGATACTTTAGGCACTAAAACACAAAAAGGAGATTAAAAAGATCAAAAACCAAATTTGTGTTTCTTTTGGGTCTAAAACGAGCCATTGGGATTAAAACCTTTTTTGGGGTTGCATTTGACAAACTTTTGGTGTTTGTTTACCAAAGGTGTACCACACTTGAGATACTTTGGGCTAGCACAAAAAGGAGATTAAAAAGATCAAAAAACAAACTTGTGTTTCTTTTGGGCCTAAAACGAGTAATTAGACTTGAGATACTTTTGGCTCTAAAACACAAAAAGGAGAATAAAAAGATCCAAAACTAAAGTTGTGTTTCTTTTGGGTCTAAAACGAGCAATTGGGCTTAAAACCTTTTGTGGTGTTCCATTTGACAAACGTTTGGTGTTTGTTGACCAAAAGTACCACACTTGAGATACTTTGGGCTCTAAAACACAACAAGGTGATTAAAAGGTTCAAAAATGAAACTTGTGTTTCTTTTGGGCCTAAAACGAGTGATTGGGCTTTAAACCTTTTTTGCTGGTGCATTTGACAAACTTCTGGTGTTTGTTGATCAAAAGTACCACACTTGTGATACTTTAGGCGCCAAAACACAAAAAGGAGATTAAAAAGATCAAAAACCAAATTTGTGTTTCTTTTGGGTCTAAAACGAGCCATTGGGATTAAAACCTTTTTTGGGGTTGCATTTGACAAACTTTTGGTGTTTGTTTACCAAAAGTGTACCACACTTGAGATACTTTGGGCGCTAAAGCACAAAAAGCAGATTAAAAAGATCAAAAACCAAACTTGTATTTCTTTTGGGCCTTAAACCAGTAATTAGGCTTTAAACCTTTTTTGGTGGTGCATTAGACAAACTTTGGGTGTATGTTGACCAAAAGTACCACACTTGAGATACTTTGGGTGCTAAAATACAAAAAGGAGATTAAAAAGATAAAAAACCAAACTTGTGTTTCTTTTGGGCCTAAAACGAGTAATTAGGCTTTAAACCTTTTTTGGTGGTGCATTTGACAAACTTTGGGTGTTTTTTTATAACAGTACCACAGTTGAGATACTTTGGGTGCTAAAACACAAAAAGGAGATTAAAAGGATCAAAAACCAAACTTGTGTTTCTTCTGGGCCTAAAACGAGTAATTAGGCTTGAAACCTTTTTTGGTGGTGCATTTGACAAACTTTGGGTGCTTGTTGACCAAAAGTACCACACTTGAGATACTTTAGGCGCTAAAACACAAAAAGGAAATTAAGAAGATCAAAAACCAAACTTGTGTTTCTTTTGGGCCTAAAACGAGTAATTAGGCTTTAAACCTTTTTTGGTGGGGCATTTGACAAACTTTAGGTGTTTGTTGACCAACAGTACCACCCTTGAGATACTTTGGGTGCTAAAACACAAAAAGGAGATTAAGAGGATCAAAAACCAAACTTGTGTTTCTTTTGGGCCTAAAACGAGTAATTAGGCTTGAAACCTTTTTTGGTGGTGCATTTGACAAACTTTGGGTGTTTGTTGACCAAAAGTACCACACTTGAGATACTTTGGGTGCTAAAACACAAAAAGGAGATTAAAAAGATCAAAAACCAAACTTGTGTTTCTTTTGGGCCTAAAACGAGTAATTAGGCTTTAAACCTGTTTTGGTGGTGCATTTGACAAACTTTGGGTGTTTGTTGACCAAAAGTACCACACTTGAGATACTTTGGGTGCTAAAACACAAAAAGGAGATTAAAAAGATCAAAAACCAAACTTGTGTTTCTTTTGGGCCTAAAACGAGTAATTAGGCTTTAAACCTCTTTTGGTGGTGCATTTGACAAACTTTGGGTGTTTGTTGACCAACAGTACCACACTTGAGATACTTTGGGCGCTAAAACACAAAAAGGAGATTAAGAAGATCAAAAACCAAACTTGTGTTTCTTTTGGGCCTAAAACGAGTAATTAGGCTTTAAACCTTTTTTGGTGGTGCATTTGACAAACTTTGGGCGTTTGTTGACCAAAAGTACCACACTTGAGATACTTTGGGTGCTAAAACACGAAAAGAAGATTAAAAAGATCAAAAACCAAACTTGTGTTTCTTTTGGGCCTAAAACGAGTAATTAGGCTTTAAACCTCTTTTGGTGGTGCATTTGACAAAATTTGGGTGTTTGTTGACCAAAAGGACCAGACTTGAGATACTTTTGGCGCTAAAACACAAAAAGGAGAATAAAAAGATCCAAAACTAAAGTTGTGTTTCTTTTGGGTCTAAAACGAGCAATTGGGCTTAAAACCTTTTGTGGTGTTGCATTTGACAAACGTTTGGTGTTTGTTGACCAAAAGTACCACACTTGGGATACTTTGGGCGCTAAAACACAACAAGGTGATTAGAAGGATCAAAAATGAAACTTGTGTTTCTTTTGGGCCTAAAACGAGTGATTGGGTTTTAAACCTTTTTTGCTGGTGGATTTGACAAACTTCTGGTGTTTATTGATCAAAAGTACCACACTTGTGATACTTTAGGCACTAAAACACAAAAAGGAGATTAAAAAGATCAAAAACCAAATTTGTGTTTCTTTTGGGTCTAAAACGAGCCATTGGGATTAAAACCTTTTTTGGGGTTGCATTTGACAAACTTTTGGTGTTTGTTTACCAAAAGTGTACCACACTTGAGATACTTTGGGCTAGCACAAAAAGGAGATTAAAAAGATCAAAAAACAAACTTGTGTTTCTTTTGGGCCTAAAACGAGTAATTAGACTTGAGATACTTTTGGCTCTAAAACACAAAAAGGAGAATAAAAAGATCCAAAACTAAAGTTGTGTTTCTTTTGGGTCTAAAACGAGCAATTGGGCTTAAAACCTTTTGTGGTGTTCCATTTGACAAACGTTTGGTGTTTGTTGACCAAAAGTACCACACTTGAGATACTTTGGGCTCTAAAACACAACAAGGTGATTAAAAGGTTCAAAAATGAAACTTGTGTTTCTTTTGGGCCTAAAACGAGTGATTGGGCTTTAAACCTTTTTTGCTGGTGCATTTGACAAACTTCTGGTGTTTGTTGATCAAAAGTACCACACTTGTGATACTTTAGGCGCCAAAACACAAAAAGGAGATTAAAAAGATCAAAAACCAAATTTGTGTTTCTTTTGGGTCTAAAACGAGCCATTGGGATTAAAACCTTTTTTGGGGTTGCATTTGACAAACTTTTGTTGTTTGTTTACCAAAAGTGTACCACACTTGAGATACTTTGGGCGCTAAAGCACAAAAAGGAGATTAAAAAGATCAAAAACCAAACTTGTATTTCTTTTGGGCCTTAAACCAGTAATTAGGCTTTAAACCTTTTTTGGTGGTGCATTAGACAAACTTTGGGTGTATGTTGACCAAAAGTACCACACTTGAGATACTTTGGGTGCTAAAATACAAAAAGGAGATTAAAAAGATAAAAAACCAAACTTGTGTTTCTTTTGGGCCTAAAACGAGTAATTAGGCTTTAAACCTTTTTTGGTGGTGCATTTGACAAACTTTGGGTGTTTTTTTATAACAGTACCATAGTTGAGATACTTTGGGTGCTAAAACACAAAAAGGTGATTAAAAGGATCAAAAACCAAACTTGTGTTTCTTCTGGGCCTAAAACGAGTAATTAGGCTTGAAACCTTTTTTGGTGGTGCATTTGACAAACTTTGGGTGCTTGTTGACCAAAAGTACCACACTTGAGATACTTTAGGCGCTAAAACACAAAAAGGAAATTAAGAAGATCAAAAACCAAACTTGTGTTTCTTTTGGGCCTAAAACGAGTAATTAGGCTTTAAACCTTTTTTGGTGGTGCATTTGACAAACTTTAGGTGTTTGTTGACCAACAGTACCACCCTTGAGATACTTTGGGTGCTAAAACACAAAAAGGAGATTAAGAGGATCAAAAACCAAACTTGTGTTTCTTTTAGGCCTAAAACGAGTAATTAGGCTTTAAACCTTTTTTGGTGGTGCATTTGACAAACTTTGGGTGTGTGTTGACCAAAAGTACCACACTTGAGATACTTTGGGTGCTAAAACACAAAAAGGAGATTAAAAAGATCAAAAACCAAACTTGTGTTTCTTTTGGGCCTAAAACGAGTAATTTGGCTTTAAACCTTTTTTGGTGGTGCATTTGACAAACTTTGGGTGTTTGTTGACCAAAAGTACCACACTTGAGATACTTTAGGCGCTAAAACACAAAAAGGAAATTAAGAAGATCAAAAACCAAACTTGTGTTTCTTTTGGGCCTAAAACGAGTAATTAGGCTTTAAACCTTTGTTGGGGGTGCATTTGACAAACTTTGGGTGTTTGTTGACCAAAAGGACCAGACTTGAGATACTTTTGGCGCTAAAACACAAAAAGGAGAATAAAAAGATCCAAAACTAAAGTTGTGTTTCTTTTGGGTCTAAAACGAGCAATTGGGCTTAAAACCTTTTTTGGTGTTCCATTTGACAAACGTTTGGTGTTTGTTGACCAAAAGTACCACACTTGAGATACTTTGGGCGCTAAAACACAACAAGGTGATTAAAAGGATCAAAACTGAAACTTGTGTTTCTTTTGGGCCTAAAACGAGTGATTGGGCTTTAAACCTTTTTTGCTGGTGCATTTGACAAACTTCTAGTGTTTGTTGATCAAAAGTACCACACTTGTGATACTTTAGGCGCCAAAACCCAAAAAGGAGATTAAAAAGATCAAAAACCAAATTTGTTTTTCTTTTGGGTCTAAAACGAGCCATTGGGATTAAAACCTTTTTTGGGGTTGCATTTGACAAACTTTTGTTGTTTGTTTACCAAAAGTGTACCACACTTGAGATACTTTGGGTGCTAAAACACAAAAAGGAGATTAAAAAGATCAAAAACCAAACTTGTGTTTCTTTTGGGCCTAAAACGAGTAATTAGGCTTTAAACCTTTTTTGGTGGTGCATTTGACAAACTTTGGGTGTTTGTTGACCAAAAGGACCAGACTTGAGATATTTTTGGCGCTAAAACACAAAAAGGAGAATAAAAAGATCCAAAACTAAAGTTGTGTTTCTTTTGGGTCTAAAACGAGCAATTGAGCTTAAAACCTTTTGTGTTGTTCCATTTGACAAACGTTTGGTGTTTGTTGACCAAAAGTACCACACTTGAGATACTTTGGGCGCTAAAACACAACAAGGTGATTAAAAGGATCAAAACTGAAACTTGTGTTTCTTTTGGGCCTAAAACGAGTGATTGGGCTTTAAACCTTTTTTGCTGGTGCATTTGACAAACTTCTGGTGTTTGTTGATCAAAAGTACCACACTTGTGATACTTAAGGCGCCAAAACACAAAAAGGAGATTAAAAAGATCAAAAACCAAATTTGTGTTTCTTTTGGGTTCTAAAACGAGCCATTGGGATTAAAACCTTTTTTGGGGTTGCATTTGACAAACTTTTGTTGTTTGTTTACCAAAAGTGTACCACACTTGAGATACTTTGGGCGCTAAAGCACAAAAAGGAGATTAAAAAGATCAAAAACCAAACTTGTGTTTCTTTTGGGCCTAAAACCAGTAATTAGGCTTTAAACCTTTTTTGGTGGTGCATTTGACAAACTTTGGGTGTATGTTGACCAAAAGTACCACACTTGAGATATTTTGGGTGCTAAAATACAAAAAGGAGATTAAAAAGATAAAAAACCAAACTTGTGTTTCTTTTGGGCCTAAAACGAGTAATTAGGCTTTAAACCTTTTTTGGTGGTGCATTTGACAAACTTTGGGTGTTTTTTGACCAACAGTACCACAGTTGAGATACTTTGGGTGCTAAAACACAAAAAGGAGATTAAAGGGATCAAAAACCAAACTTGTGTTTCTTTTGGGCCTAAAACGAGTAATTAGGCTTGAAACCTTTTTTGGTGGTGCATTTGACAATCTTTGGGTGTTTGTTGACCAAAAGTACCACACTTGAGATACTTTAGGCGCTAAAACACAAAAAGGAAATTAAGAAGATCAAAAACCAAACTTGTGTTTCTTTTGGGCCTAAAACGAGTAATTAGGCTTTAAACCTTTTTTGGTGGTGCATTTGACAAACTTTAGGTGTTTGTTGACCAACAGTACCACCCTTGAGATACTTTGGGTGCTAAAACACAAAAAGGAGATTAAGAGAATCAAAAACCAAACTTGTGTTTCTTTTGGGCCTAAAACGAGTAATTAGGCTTGAAACCTTTTTTGGTGGTGCATTGATTTACCCCTATGTCGCCCTAGGAATTAATCAATATTTCTACCTTAACTACTATGTAGTAGTGGCAAGTAGGTCTTTTCTCAATCTAGGTTCAAATTCTTGCAAGTAAGAGGATATTATGTCACGCAATTTAACAAGCAATGAGAGAGTGATTTTTATGTTTAACAACTAATTAAACCTAGTAAAATAACTACAATAACCGAATGAAACAAGTGAAGGAATAAGATGAGAAGTGCCTCCCTCTCCAAAGTACTATGTGCTTAATGATAAATGTGACCTCATATACTTGTTAATCTTGATATAACCTAACTAAATCCTTAAGATCTCTTAGATCAAAGAAATCTACAAGAGTTTAATTAGGTTAACCAAGCTAATAGCTCTTTGAAATCTTCAAATGTACCTTAGGCAACATTAACTCTAAATCATAGAGCTAAGAAACTCAATCATTCCACAAGAAACACATACAAGCAAATCGCTACACATGTCTTCATAGAACTACACAACATCAAACCCTAGGTTTTCACATACAAAGATTCAAAGAGAGATCTCAAACTAAAGTGAGGTAGAATACTTGAAAATACAAATACTCTAGCCTAGTGAGTCTTAATCAAAGAAATCACTAAACAAAAAGTTAAATCTAGCTTGAGATCTACAAAGAACTAACACAAGTACATGAGGCCAAATGTTGAGATCTACAAGCACATTCCTTTGGAGAGAGAGATGAGGATGCCTAGCCAAGCATGGAGAGGTGGAATGGAAGGAAGGTTGCGTGAGAATCCATGGAGGAAGGTGGATTTTTGTGAGTTTGGTGAAGGAGATGGAAAGAAGAGAGAAAATGGAGAGAAAGAAGATGAAGATGGAGTGGAAGTGAAGGAATGTGACAAATGAATGAGTTTTTGGGTTAAATAGGTGGTTAGTTGGTTGATGAGTTGTCAAGTGGTGGTGGTGAGTTGTCAAAAAGATATTTTGATGGTTAATGGAGGGTGTTATGTGAAATGGTGTTTATGAAAGGGAAGGAAGGGTAGTTTTGGTATTTAGGTAAAAGGTGAGTGAATGTGGTCCTAATGTGGTCTAGGTGCATTGTCAAAGTTCTCTCCTTTTTCTCCAATTGATTGTGCTCCCAAAAATGCCCTTAATGAAGCCTTCAACTTTGAATTTGAAGTTGGAGCCAATTTTGAAATTTGAATTTTGGGCTCCAATCCTCTAGTGCTTGTCTTTCCTCCAAGTCCCTCCTTTGAGGTGCCAACTTGGTTTCATTTTCCCTCCAAAAATGCTCTTCCTTGCATTCCAAGCTTGTCCAAGGGTTGTGGGGCCCACGTGGGACCCCCCTACACATGAAGACACACAACTAGTCAAAAATGACCAAAATACCCTTGGTTACTTAAAATGCAAGTAATTAAGCTAATATTCTCTAAACTAATTCCAATAAGCATGCGCAATAAAATATCTCAATAATGATCAAATATAGCAAATAAACCACACTAATTAAGCTCAATTGCACATGCTTAGAGGGATAAATTTTGGTCCAATCATGCATTTGACAAACTTTGGGTGTTTGCTGACCAAAAGTACCACACTTGAGATACTTTGGGCGCTAAAACACAACAAGGTGATTAAAAGGATCAAAACTGAAACTTGTGTTTCTTTTGGGCCTAAAACCAGTAATTAGGCTTTAAACCTTTTTTGGTGGTGCATTTGACAAACTTTGGGTGTATGTTGACCAAAAGTACCACACTTGAGATATTTTGGGTGCTAAAATACAAAAAGGAGATTAAAAAGATAAAAAACCAAACTTGTGTTACTTTTGGGCCTAAAACGAGTAATTAGGCTTTAAACCTTTTTTGGTGGTGCATTTGACAAACTTTGGGTGTTTTTTGACCAACAGTACCACAGTTAAGATACTTTGGGTGCTAAAACACAAAAAGGAGATTAAAGGGATCAAAAACCAAACTTGTGTTTCTTTTGGGCCTAAAACGAGTAATTAGGCTTGAAACCTTTTTTGGTGGTGCATTTGACAAACTTTGGGTGTTTGTTGACCAAAAGTACCAGACTTGAGATACTTTTGGCGCTAAAACACAAAAAGGAGATTAAAGGGATCAAAAACCAAACTTGTGTTTCTTTTGGGCCTAAAACGAGTAATTAGGCTTGAAACCTTTTTTGGTGGTGCATTTGACAATCTTTGGGTGTTTGTTGACCAAAAGTACCACACTTGAGATACTTTAGGCGCTAAAACACAAAAAGGAAATTAAGAAGATCAAAAACCAAACTTGTGTTTCTTTTGGGCCTAAAACGAGTAATTAGGCTTTAAACCTTTTTTGGTGGTGCATTTGACAAACTTTAGGTGTTTGTTGACCAAAAGTATCACCCTTGAGATACTTTGGGTGCTAAAACACAAAAAGGAGATTAAGAGAATCAAAAACCAAACTTGTGTTTCTTTTGGGCCTAAAACGAGTAATTAGGCTTGAAACCTTTTTTGGTGGTGCATTTGACAAACTTTGGGTGTTTGTTGACCAAAAGGACCAGACTTGAGATACTTTTGGCTCTAAAACACAAAAAGGAGAATAAAAAGATCCAAAACTAAAGTTGTGTTTCTTTTGGGTCTAAAACGAGCAATTGGGCTTAAAACCTTTTGTGGTGTTCCATTTGACAAACGTCTGGTGTTTGTTGACCAAAAGTACCACACTTGAGATACTTTGGGCTCTAAAACACAACAAGGTGATTAAAAGGATCAAAAATGAAACTTGTGTTTCTTTTGGGCCTAAAACGAGTGATTGGGCTTTAAACCTTTTTTGCTGGTGCATTTGACAAACTTCTGGTGTTTGTTGATCAAAAGTACCACACTTGTGATACTTTAGGCGCTAAAACACAAAAAGCAGATTAAAAAGATCAAAAACCAAACTTGTGTTTCTTTTGGGCCTAAAACGAGTAATTAGGCTTTAAACATTTTTTGGTGGTGCATTTGACAAACTTTAGGTGTTTGATGACCAACAGTACCACCCTTGAGATACTTTGGGTGCTAAAACACAAAAAGGAGATTAAGAGGATCAAAAACCAAACTTGTGTTTCTTTTAGGCCTAAAACGAGTAATTAGGCTTTAAACCTTTTTTGGTGGTGCATTTAACAAACTTTGGGTGTTTGTTGACCAAAAGTACCACACTTAAGATACTTTGGGTGCTAAAACACAAAAAGGAGATTAAAAAGATCAAAAACCAAACTTGTGTTTCTTTTGGGCCTAAAACGAGTAATTAGGCTTTAAACCTTTTTTGGTGGTGCATTTGACAAACTTTGGGTGTTTGTTGACCAAAAGGACCAGACTTGAGATACTTTTGGCTTTAAAACACAAAAAGGAGAATATAAAAGATCCAAAACTAAAGTTGTGTTTCTTTTGGGTCTAAAACGAGCAATTGGGCTTAAAACCTTTTGTGGTGTTCCATTTGACAAACGTCTGGTGTTTGTTGACTAAAAGTACCACACTTGAGATACTTTGGGCTCTAAGACACAACAAGGTGATTAAAAGGATCAAAAATGAAACTTGTGTTTCTTTTGGGCCTAAAACGGGTGATTGGGCTTTAAACCTTTTTTGCTGGTGCATTTGACAAACTTCTGGTGTTTGTTGATCAAAAGTACCACACTTGTGATACTTTAGGCGCTAAAACACAAAAAGGAGATTAAAAAGATCGAAAACCAAACTTGTGTTTCTTTTGGGCCTAAAACGAGTAATTAGGCTTTAAACATTTTTTGGTGGTGCATTTGACAAACTTTAGGTGTTTGTTGACCAACAGTACCACCCTTGAGATACTTTGGGTGCTAAAACACAAAAAGGAGATTAAGAGGATCAAAAACCAAACTTGTGTTTCTTTTGGGCCTAAAACGAGTAATTTGGCTTGAAACCTTTTTTGGTGGTGCATTTGACAAACTTTAGGTGTTTGTTGACCAAAAGTACCACACTTGAGATACTTTGGGTGCTAAAACACAAAAAGGAGATTAAAAAGATCAAAAACCAAACTTGTGTTTCTTTTGGGCCTAAAACGAGTAATTAGGCTTTAAACCTTTTTTGGTGGTGCATTTGACAAACTTTGGGTGTTTGTTGACCAAAAGGACCAGACTTGAGATACTTTTGGCTCTAAAACACAAAAAGGAGAATAAAAAGATCCAAAACTAAAGTTGTGTTTCTTTTGGGTCTAAAACGACCAATTGGGCTTAAAACCTTTTGTGGTGTTCCATTTGACAAACGTTTGGTGTTTGTTGACCAAAAGTACCACACTTGAGATACTTTGGGCTCTAATACACAACAAGGTGATTAAAAGGTTCAAAAATGAAACTTGTGTTTCTTTTGGGCCTAAAACGAGTGATTGGGCTTTAAACCTTTTTTGCTGGTGCATTTGACAAACTTCTGGTGTTTGTTGATCAAAAGTACCACACTTGAGATACTTTGGGCGCTAAAACACAACAAGGTGATTAAAAGGATCAAAACTGAAACTTGTGTTTCTTTTGGGCCTAAAACGAGTGATTGGGCTTTAAACCTTTTTTGCTGGTGCATTTGACAAACTTCTGGTGTTTGTTGATCAAAAGTACCACACTTGTGATACTTTAGGCGCCAAAACACAAAAAGGAGATTAAAAAGATCAAAAACCAAATTTGTGTTTCTTTTGGGTCTAAAACTAGCCATTGGGATTAAAACCTTTTTTGGGGTTGCATTTGACAAACTTTTGTTGTTTGTTTACCAAAAGTGTACCACACTTGAGATACTTTGGGCGCTAAAGCACAAAAAGGAGATTAAAAAGATCAAAAACCAAACTTGTGTTTCTTTTGGGCCTAAAACCAGTAATTAGGCTTTAAACCTTTTTTGGTGGTGCATTTGACAAACTTTGGGTGTATGTTGACCAAAAGTACCACACTTGAGATACTTTGGGTGCTAAAACACAAAAAGGAGATTAAAGGGATCAAAAACCAAACTTGTGTTTCTTTTGGGCCTAAAACGAGTAATTAGGCTTGAAACCTTTTTTGGTGGTGCATTTGACAAACTTTGGGTGTTTGTTGACCAAAAGTACCAGACTTGAGATACTTTTGGCGCTAAAACACAAAAAGGAGATTAAAGGGATCAAAAACCAAACTTGTGTTTCTTTTGGGCCTAAAACGAGTAATTAGGCTTGAAACCTATTTTGGTGGTGCATTTGACAAACTTTGGGTGTTTGTTGACCAAAAGGACCAGACTTGAGATACTTTTGGCTTTAAAACACAAAAAGGAGAATATAAAAGATCCAAAACTAAAGTTGTGTTTCTTTTGGGTCTAAAACGAGCAATTGGGCTTAAAACCTTTTGTGGTGTTCCATTTGACAAACGTCTGGTGTTTGTTGACCAAAAGTACCACACTTGAGATACTTTGGGCTCTAAGACACAACATGGTGATTAAAAGGATCAAAAATGAAACTTGTGTTTCTTTTGGGCCTAAAACGAGTGATTGGGCTTTAAACCTTTTTTGCTGGTGCATTTGACAAACTTCTGGTGTTTGTTGATCAAAAGTACCACACTTGTGATACTTTAGGCGCTATAACACAAAAAGGAGATTAAAAAGATCAAAAACCAAACTTGTGTTTCTTTTGGGCCTAAAACGAGTAATTAGGCTTTAAACATTTTTTGGTGGTGCATTTGACAAACTTTAGGTGTTTGTTGACCAACAGTACCACCCTTGAGATACTTTGGGTGCTAAAACACAAAAAGGAGATTAAGAGAATCAAAAACCAAACTTGTGTTTCTTTTGGGCCTAAAACGAGTAATTAGGCTAGAAACCTTTTTTGGTGGTGCATTTGACAAACTTTGGGTGTTTGTTGACCAAAAGTACCACACTTGAGATACTTTGGGTGCTAAAACACAAAAAGTAGATTAAAGGGATCAAAAACCAAACTTGTGTTTCTTTTGGGCCTAAAACGAGTAATTAGGCTTGAAACCTTTTTTGGTGGTGCATTTGACAAACTTTGGGTGTTTGTTGACCAAAAGTACCAGACTTGAGATACTTTTGGCGCTAAAACACAAAAAGGAGATTAAAGGGATCAAAAACCAAACTTGTGTTTCTTTCGGGCCTAAAACGAGTAATTAGGCTTGAAACCTTTTTTGGTGGTGCATTTGACAAACTTTGGGTGTTTGTTGACCAAAAGTACCAGAATTGAGAAACTTTTGGCGCTAAAACACAAAACGGAGATTAAAAAGATCAAAAACCAAACTTGTGTTTCTTTTGGGCCTAAAACGAGTAATTAGGCTTGAAACCTTTTTTGGTGGTGCATTTGACAATCTTTGGGTATTTGTTGACCAAAAGTACCACACTTGAGATACTTTAGGCGCTAAAACACAAAAAGGAAATTAAGAAGATCAAAAACCAAACTTGTGTTTCTTTTGGGCCTAAAACGAGTAATTAGGCTTGAAACCTTTTTTGGTGGTGCATTTGACAAACTTTAGGTGTTTGTTGACCAACAGTACCACCCTTGAGATACTTTGGGTGCTAAAACACAAAGAGGAGATTAAGAGAATCAAAAACCAAACTTGTGTTTCTTTTGGGCCTAAAACGAGTAATTAGGCTTGAAACCTTTTTTGGTGGTGCATTTGACAAACTTTGGGTGTCTGTTGACCAAAAGTACCACACTTGAGATACTTTGGGTGCTAAAACACAAAAAGGAGATTAAAAAGATCAAAAACCAAACTTGTGTTTCTTTTGGGCCTAAAACGAGTAATTAGGCTTTAAACCTTTTTTGGTGGTGCATTTGACAAACTTTGGGTGTTTGTTGACCAAAAGGACCAGACTTGAGATACTTTTGGCGCTAAAACACAAAAAGGAGAATAAAAAGATCCAAAACTAAAGTTGTGTTTCTTTTGGGTCTAAAACGAGCAATTGGGCTTAAAACCTTTTGTGGTGTTCCATTTGACAAACGTTTGGTGTTTTTTGACCAAAAGTACCACACTTGAGATACTTTGGGCGCTAAAACACAACAAGGTGATTAAAAGGATAAAAAATGAAACTTGTGTTTCTTTTGGGCCTAAAACGAGTGATTGGGCTTTAAACCTTTTTTGCTGGTGCATTTGACAAACTTCTGGTGTTTGTTGATCAAAAGTACCACACTTGTGATACTTTAGGCGCCAAAACACAAAAAGGAGATTAAAAAGATCAAAAACCAAATTTGTGTTTCTTTTGGGTCTAAAACGAGCCATTGGGATTAAAACCTTTTTTGGGGTTGCATTTGACAAACTTTTGTTGTTTGTTTACCAAAAGTGTACCACACTTGAGATACTTTGGGCGCTAAAGCACAAAAAGGAGATTAAAAAGATCAAAAACCAAACTTGTATTTCTTTTGGGCCTAAAACCAGTAATTAGGCTTTAAACCTTTTTTGGTGCTGCATTTGACAAACTTTGAGTGTATGTTGACCTAAAGTACCACACTTGAGAATATTGGGTGCTAAAATACAAAAAGGAGATTAAAAAGATAAAAAACCAAACTTGTGTTTCTTTTGGGCCTAAAACGAGTAATTAGGCTTTAAACCTTTTTTGGTGGTGCATTTGACAAACTTTGGGTGTTTTTTGACCAACAGTACCACAGTTGAGATACTTTGGGTGCTAAAACACAAAAAGGAGATTAAAGGGATCAAAAACCAAACTTGTGTTTCTTTTGGGCCTAAAACGAGTAATTAGGCTTGAAACCTTTTTTGGTGGTGCATTTGACAAACTTTGGGTGTTCGTTGACCAAAAGTACCAGACTTGAGATACTTTTGGCGCTAAAACACAAAAAGGAGATTAAAAAGATCAAAAACCAAACTTGTGTTTCTTTTGGGCCTAAAACGAGTAATTAGGCTTGAAACCTTTTTTGGTGGTGCATTTGACAATCTTTGGGTGTTTGTTGACCAAAAGTACCACACTTGAGATACTTTAGGCGCTAAAACACAAAAAGGAAATTAAGAAGATCAAAAACCAAACTTGTGTTTCTTTTGGGCCTAAAACGAGTAATTAGGCTTTAAACCTTTTTTGGTGGTGCATTTGACAAACTTTAGGTGTTTGTTGACCAACAGTACCACCCTTGAGATACTTTGGGTGCTAAAACACAAAAAGGAGATTAAGAGAATCAAAAACCAAACTTGTGTTTCTTTTGGGCCTAAAACGAGTAATTAGGCTTGAAACCTTTTTTGGTGGTGCATTTGACAAACTTTGGGTGTCTGTTGACCAAAAGTACCACACTTGAGATACTTTGGGTGCTAAAACACAAAAAGGAGATTAAAAAGATCAAAAACCAAACTTGTGTTTCTTTTGGGCCTAAAACGAGTAATTAGGCTTTAAACCTTTTTTGGTGGTGCATTTGACAAACTTTGGGTGTTTGTTGACCAAAAGGACCAGACTTGAGATACTTTTGGCGCTAAAACACAAAAAGGAGAATAAAAAGATCCAAAACTAAAGTTGTGTTTCTTTTGGGTCTAAAACGAGCAATTGGGCTTAAAACCTTTTGTGGTGTTCCATTTGACAAACGTTTGGTGTTTTTTGACCAAAAGTACCACACTTGAGATACTTTGGGCGCTAAAACACAACAAGGTGATTAAAAGGATAAAAAATGAAACTTGTGTTTCTTTTGGGCCTAAAACGAGTGATTGGGCTTTAAACCTTTTTTGCTGGTGCATTTGACAAACTTCTGGTGTTTGTTGATCAAAAGTACCACACTTGTGATACTTTAGGCGCCAAAACACAAAAAGGAGATTAAAAAGATCAAAAACCAAATTTGTGTTTCTTTTGGGTCTAAAACGAGCCATTGGGATTAAAACCTTTTTTGGGGTTGCATTTGACAAACTTTTGTTGTTTGTTTACCAAAAGTGTACCACACTTGAGATACTTTGGGCGCTAAAGCACAAAAAGGAGATTAAAAAGATCAAAAACCAAACTTGTATTTCTTTTGGGCCTAAAACCAGTAATTAGGCTTTAAACCTTTTTTGGTGCTGCATTTGACAAACTTTGAGTGTATGTTGACCTAAAGTACCACACTTGAGAATATTGGGTGCTAAAATACAAAAAGGAGATTAAAAAGATAAAAAACCAAACTTGTGTTTCTTTTGGGCCTAAAACGAGTAATTAGGCTTTAAACCTTTTTTGGTGGTGCATTTGACAAACTTTGGGTGTTTTTTGACCAACAGTACCACAGTTGAGATACTTTGGGTGCTAAAACACAAAAAGGAGATTAAAGGGATCAAAAACCAAACTTGTGTTTCTTTTGGGCCTAAAACGAGTAATTAGGCTTGAAACCTTTTTTGGTGGTGCATTTGACAAACTTTGGGTGTTCGTTGACCAAAAGTACCAGACTTGAGATACTTTTGGCGCTAAAACACAAAAAGGAGATTAAAAAGATCAAAAACCAAACTTGTGTTTCTTTTGGGCCTAAAACGAGTAATTAGGCTTGAAACCTTTTTTGGTGGTGCATTTGACAATCTTTGGGTGTTTGTTGACCAAAACTACCACACTTGAGATACTTTAGGCGCTAAAACACAAAAAGGAAATTATGAAGATCAAAAACCAAACTTGTGTTTCTTTTGGGCCTAAAACGAGTAATTAGGCTTTAAACCTTTTTTGGTGGTGCATTTGACAAACTTTAGGTGTTTGTTGACCAACAGTACCACCCTTGAGATACTTTGGGTGCTAAAACACAAAAAGGAGATTAAGAGAATCAAAAACCAAACTTGTGTTTCTTTTGGGCCTAAAACGAGTAATTAGGCTTGAAACCTTTTTTGGTGGTGCATTTGACAAACTTTGGGTGTTTGTTGACCAAAAGTACCACACTTGAGATACTTTGGGTGCTAAAACACAAAAAGAAGATTAAAAAGATCAAAAACCAAACTTGTGTTTCTTTTGGGCCTAAAACGAGTAATTAGGCTTTAAACCTTTTTTGGTGGTGCATTTGACAAACTTTGGGTGTTTGTTGACCAAAAGGACCAGACTTGAGATACTTTTGGCGCTAAAACACAAAAAGGAGAATAAAAAGATCCAAAACTAAAGTTGTGTTTCTTTTGGGTCTAAAACGAGCAATTGGGCTTAAAACCTTTTGTGGTGTTCCATTTGACAAACGTTTGGTGTTTGTTGACCAAAAGTACCACACTTGAGATACTTTGGGCTCTAAAACACAACAAGGTGATTAAAAGGTTCAAAAATGAAACTTGTGTTTCTTTTAGGCCTAAAACGAGTGATTGGGCTTCAAAACCTTTTTTGCTGGTGCATTTGACAAACTTCTGGTGTTTGTTGATCAAAAGTACCACACTTGTGATACTTTAGGCGCCAAAACACAAAAAGGAGATTAAAAAGATCAAAAACCAAATTTGTGTTTCTTTTGGTCTAAAACGAGCCATTGGGATTAAAACCTTTTTTGGGGTTGCATTTGACAAACTTTTGTTGTTTGTTTACCAAAAGTGTACCACACTTGAGATACTTTGGGTGCTAAAGCACAAAAGGAGATTAAAAAGATCAAAAACCAAACTTGTGTTTCTTTTGGGCCTAAAACCAGTAATTAGGCTTTAAACCTTTTTTGGTGGTGCATTTGACAAACTTTGGGTGTATGTTGACCAAAAGTACCACACTTGAGATATTTTGGGTGCTAAAATACAAAAAGGAGATTAAAAAGATAAAAAACCAAACTTGTGTTTCTTTTGGGCCTAAAACGAGTAATTAGGCTTTAAACCTTTTTTGGTGGTGCATTTGACAAACTTTGGGTGTTTTTTGACCAACAGTACCACAGTTGAGATACTTTGGGTGCTAAAACACAAAAAGGAGATTAAAGGGATCAAAAACCAAACTTGTGTTTCTTTTGGGCCTAAAACGAGTAATTAGGCTTGAAACCTTTTTTGGTGGTGCATTTGACAAACTTTGGGTGTTTGTTGACCAAAAGTACCAGACTTGAGATACTTTTGGCGCTAAAACACAATAAGGAGATTAAAAAGATCAAAAACCAAACTTGTGTTTCTTTTGGGCCTAAAACGAGTAATTAGGCTTTAAACCTTTTTTGGTGGTGCATTTGACATACTTTGGGTGTTTGTTGACCAAAAGTACCACACTTGAGATACTTTGGGTGCTAAAACACAAAAAGGAAATTAAGAAGATCAAAAACCAAACTTGTGTTTCTTTTGGGCCTAAAACGAGTAATTAGGCTTTAAACCTTTTTTGGTGGTGCATTTGACAAACTTTGGGTGTTTGTTGACCAACAGTACCACACTTGAGATACTTTGGGTGCTAAAACACAAAAGGAGATTAAAAGGATCAAAAACCAAACTTGTGTTTCTTTTGGGCCTAAAACGAGTAATTAGGCTTTAAACCTTTTTTGGTGTTGCATTTGACAAACGTTGGGCGTTTGTTGACCAAAAGTACCACACTTGAGATACTTTGGGTGCTAAAACACAAAGAGGAGATTAAAAGGATCAAAAACCAAACTTGTGTTTCTTTTGGGCCTAAAACGAGTAATTAGGCTTTAAACCTTTTTGGTGGTGCATTTGACAAACTTTGGGTGTTTTTTGACCAACAGTACCACAGTTGAGATACTTTGGGTGCTAAAACACAAAAAGGAGATTAAAGGGATCAAAAACCAAACTTGTGTTTCTTTTGGGCCTAAAACGAGTAATTAGGCTTGAAACCTTTTTTGGTGGTGCATTTGACAAACTTTGGGTGTTTGTTGACCAAAAGTTCAAGACTTGAGATACTTTTGGCGCTAAAACACAAAAAGGAGATTAAAAAGATCAAAAACCAAACTTGTGTTTCTTTTGGGCCTAAAACGAGTAATTAGGCTTGAAACCTTTTTTGGTGGTGCATTTGACAATCTTTGGGTGTTTGTTGACCAAAAGTACCACACTTGAGATACTTTAGGCGCTAAAACACAAAAAGGAAATTAAGAAGATCAAAAACCAAACTTGTGTTTCTTTTGGGCCTAAAACGAGTAATTAGGCTTTAAACCTTTTTTGGTGGTGCATTTGACAAACTTTAGGTGTTTGTTGACCAACAGTACCACCCTTGAGATACTTTGGGTGCTAAAACACAAAAAGGAGATTAAGAGAATCAAAAACCAAACTTGTGTTTCTTTTGGGCCTAAAACGAGTAATTAGGCTTGAAACCTTTTTTGGTGGTGCATTTGACAAACTTTGGGTGTTTGTTGACCAAAAGTACCACACTTGAGATACTTTGGGTGCTAAAACACAAAAAGAAGATTAAAAAGATCAAAAACCAAACTTGTGTTTCTTTTGGGCCTAAAACGAGTAATTAGGCTTTAAACCTTTTTTGGTGGTGCATTTGACAAACTTTGGGTGTTTGTTGACCAAAAGGACCAGACTTGAGATACTTTTGGCGCTAAAACACAAAAAGGAGAATAAAAAGATCCAAAACTAAAGTTGTGTTTCTTTTGGGTCTAAAACGAGCAATTGGGCTTAAAACCTTTTGTGGTGTTCCATTTGACAAACGTTTGGTGTTTGTTGACCAAAAGTACCACACTTGAGATACTTTGGGCTCTAAAACACAACAAGGTGATTAAAAGGTTCAAAAATGAAACTTGTGTTTCTTTTGGGCCTAAAACGAGTGATTGGGCTTCAAAACCTTTTTTGCTGGTGCATTTGACAAACTTCTGGTGTTTGTTGATCAAAAGTACCACACTTGTGATACTTTAGGCGCCAAAACACAAAAAGGAGATTAAAAAGATCAAAAACCAAATTTGTGTTTCTTTTGGGTCTAAAAGGAGCCATTGGGATTAAAACCTTTTTTGGGGTTGCATTTGACAAACTTTGGGTGTATGTTGACCAAAAGTACCACACTTGAGATATTTTGGGTGCTAAAATACAAAAAGGAGATTAAAAAGATAAAAAACCAAACTTGTGTTTCTTTTGGGCCTAAAACGAGTAATTAGGCTTTAAACCTTTTTTGGTGGTGCATTTGACAAACTTTGGGTGTTTGTTGACCAACAGTACCACACTTGAGATATTTTGGGTGCTAAAATACAAAAAGGAGATTAAAAAGATAAAAAACCAAACTTGTGTTTCTTTTGGGCCTAAAACGAGTAATTAGGCTTTAAACCTTTTTTGGTGGTGCATTTGACAAACTTTGGGTGTTTTTTGACCAACAGTACCACAGTTGAGATACTTTGGGTGCTAAAACACAAAAAGGAGATTAAAGGGATCAAAAACCAAACTTGTGTTTCTTTTGGGCCTAAAACGAGTAATTAGGCTTGAAACCTTTTTTGGTGGTGCATTTGACAAACTTTGGGTGTTTGTTGACCAAAAGTACCAGACTTGAGATACTTTTGGCGCTAAAACACAAAAAGGAAATTAAGAAGATCAAAAACCAAACTTGTGTTTCTTTTGGGCCTAAAACGAGTAATTAGGCTTTAAACCTTTTTTGGTGGTGCATTTGACAAACTTTGGGTGTTTGTTGACCAACAGTACCACACTTGAGATACTTTGGGTGCTAAAACACAAAAAGGAGATTAAAAGGATCAAAAACCAAACTTGTGTTTCTTTTGGGCATAAAACGAGTAATTAGGCTTTAAACCTTTTTTGGTGTTGCATTTGACAAACGTTGGGCGTTTGTTGACCAAAAGTACCACACTTGAGATACTTTGGGTGCTAAAACACAAAGAGGAGATTAAAAGGATCAAAAACCAAACTTGTGTTTCTTTTGGGCCTAAAACGAGTAATTAGGCTTTAAACCTTTTTTGGTGGTGCATTTGACAAACTTTGGGTGTTTGTTGACCAAAAGTACCACACTTGAGATACTCTTGGCGCTAAAACACAAAAGGAGAATAAAAAGATCAAAACTAAAGTTATGTTTCTTTTGGGTCTAAAACGAGCAATTGGGCTTAAAACCTTTTGTGGTGTTGTATTTGACAAACGTGTGGTGTTTGTTGACCAAAAGTACCACACTTGAGATACTTTTGGCGCTAAAACACAACAAGGTGATTAAAAGGATCAAAAATGAAACTTGTGTTTCTTTTGGGCCTAAAACGAGTGATTGGGCTTTAAACCTTTTTTGCTGGTGCATTTACCTATTTTTAGTGGAACTCAATCTGGGTGATTGAGAACTGGACGTAGTGTTAGAATCTTAAGTTTTGATGAAGACTAAAATATGAAAGAACTAGTTGATCACATAGGAAGAATTAGGCTAAAAGTGAATCCTAAGCTAAGTCACAACCGGATGCAGAATTACTTCCGGATGGATTAGAACTAGCGCTCGCGGATAGAATACACATCACATAGTGGAAGCAAGTGAGACACTAAGTAAGAACCTAGTCTATGCTGTTAGAGTATTGAACCTTGAGGAAGACTAAGTTATGACACAACCGGATGCAAAATCGCTTCCAGAAGACTTAAAGCAAAATAACGTGACTAACGCTCACGGATAAAGAATATGTCCCACAGCGGAAGCCAATAACATGCTAAGTCAAAACATAGTCTAAGTAAGATTGCTTCCCATAGCAAACACGCTTCCCACAACATGTATAGTTCTTACTGCACTTGATTATATATATACTATTCTATTGGACTAACAATTATGTGCAGAACTTAGTTTTACTTCCGGATGCAAATACTCTTGGCACTGGGATTCTGAGACTAACACTTGCAGAGCAAGATTGCTGCTTCCGGATGCACATTAGTCATCCGTCAGCAAGAGTACAAGAGACAGAACGTACATATGCCCAGAAGTCAGAATGCTTTTTGTCAGAGCAGTGTTGTCAGAGTTGCTTTTCAGAGATAAAGCAAGTCAACCCTGCTGAGCATTAATGGAGCATTTATGGAGCCAACGGTAACAAGGGATACACAGACATATTCAAACGGCTTTCTTACCTACCAAACATTGGAGTATGAGAGATGCTATATAAGGAATTGCTTCATCATTTATGAAGCACCAAGAAGAATTGCACCGAACATAATTCTGCAAAAATCATTCAAGCATTCAAAGCTCATACTACCCAGAAAGCAAGAGAGCACTTATTGCATTGAGAGTTATTTACTATCCATCTTGTACTCTTTGTATTTAAGTCTCTTTAGTTGTTGAGAGCATTCATTGTACTTAAGTGAGTAACATTATTTGTTCTTTGAGAGAACTAAGTAGAAAATCCTTTGATTAAAAGGTTGAACCCTTACAAGTAGTAAGGGGGAGCGAGTCAGGTTGTAAGGTTGCAAGTGAACCCGAAAAACTTGTGGTTGTAAAAGGTTGCAGGTGAACCCGTTGTAAAACTGTGGTTTAGTGGAACTCAATCTGGGTGATTGAGAACTGGACGTAGTGTTAGAATCTTAAGTTTTGATGAAGACTAAAATATGAAAGAACTAGTTGATCACATAGGAAGAATTAGGCTAAAAGTGAATCCTAAGCTAAGTCACAACTGGATGCAGAATTACTTTCGGATGGATTAGAACTAGCGCTCGCGGATAGAATACACATCACATAGCGGAAGTGAGACACTAAGTAAGAACCTAGTCAATGCTGTTAGAGTATTGAACCTTGATGAAGATTAAGTTAGGACACAACCAGATACAAAATCGCTTCCAGAAGACTTAGAGCAAAATAACGTGACTAACGCTCACGGATAAAGAATACGTCCCACAGCGGAAGCCAATAACATGCTAAGTCAAAACATAGTCTAAGTAAGATTGCTTCCCATAGCAAACACGCTTCCCACAGCATGTATAGTTCTTACTGCACTTGATTATATATATACTACTCTATTGGACTAACAATTATGTGCAGAACTTAGTTTTACTTCCGGATGCAAATACTCTTGGCACTGGGATTCTGAGACTAACACTTGCAGAGCAAGATTGCTGCTTCCGGATGCACATTGGTCATCCGTCAGCAAGAGTACAAGAGACAGAACGTACATATGCCCAGAAGTCAGAATGCTTTTTGTCAGAGCAGTGTTGTCAGAGTTGCTTTTCAGAGATAAAGCAAGTCAACCCTGCTGAGCATTAATGAAGCATTTATGGAGCCAACGGTAACAAGGGATAAACGGACATATTCAAACGGCTTTCTTACCTACCAAACATTGGAGTATGAGAGATGCTATATAAGGAATTGCTTCATCATTTATGAAGCACCAAGAAGAATTGCACCGAACATAATTCTACAAAAATCATTCAAGCATTCAACGCTCATACTACCCATAAAGCAAGAGAGCACTTATTGCATTGAGAGTTATTTACTATCCATCTTGTACTCTTTGTATTTAAGTCTCTTTAGTTGTTGAGAGCATTCATTGTACTTAAGTGAGTAACATTATTTGTTCTTTGAGAGATCTAAGTAGAAAATCCTTTGATTAAAAGGTTGAACCCTTACAAGTAGTAAGGGGGAGCGAGTCAGGTTTTAAGGTTGCAAGTGAGCCCGTAAAACTTGTGGTTGTAAAAGGTTGCAGGTGAACCCGTTGTAGAACCTGTGGTTTAGTAGAACTCAATCTGTGTGATTGAGAACTGGACGTAGTGTTAGAATCTTAAGTTTTGATGAAGACTAAAATATGAAAGAACAAGCTAAACACTTAGAGAAAAATTAGGTTAATATAGAACCACAAGTAAGAGTACAACCGGATGTGGATTTACTTCCGGATGGACTAGGACTAGCGCTCGCGGATGAATGACTCATCCCCCAGCGGAAGCAAGTAATACACTAAGTCATAACTCAGTCTAAGAACATTAGGAGTATAAAATCCTTGAGACTAAGTTAGGACGCAACCGGATGCAGGAATGCTTCCGGATGGTTAGTGACTAGCGCTGCCTGTTGGGTTAGGCAACATCGAGCGTCAGTGAGTATAACTCTAAACCATAACTCAACGTCCATTAGAAGTGCTTCCGGATGTGGAATTGCTTCCGGAAGTAAGAGAGCTCCCTTAGACTAAATGAACTCCCACTGCATGTGACTATGTGTTAATATTGCTAGACTAACGTTCAAGTGCAGCACACTGAGTGATGTTGCTTCCGGATGTGGAATTGCTTCCAGTAGCAATCAAAATGTTAGAACGCCAGCCGTGCAGTTGTCAGAGTGCTTTTTGGCAGAGCAGAGTTGTCAGAGTTGCTTTTCATAGATAAAGCAAAGTCAACCCTGCTGAGCATTAATGAGCAACGGTAACATGGGAATAACAGCTATATTCCAACGGCATTGTTACCTACCAAGAGTGAGAATACTTGAAGACTATATAAAGAAGCTCATCTTCATTTATGAAGATAACTTTGACAACTTCAAGAAATCCAGAAAACTAGAGAGAGAAAGCAAGAACAATCTTCAAGCATTCAAAGCTGCCCAGAAAAGCAAGAGAGCATTTAACACATTGAGAGTTCTTTTCATCTACCCATCTTGTACTCTTTGTAGTTAAGTCTCTTCATTTATTAAGAGCATTCATTGTGCCTAAGTGTGTAACATTATTCGTTCTTAGAGAGAACTAAGTTTAGAAAATCCTTTATTTGTAAACGTTGAACCCTTACAGGTTGTAAGGGGGAGTGAGTCAGTAAGGTTGCAAGTGAACCTGGTGTAAAACTTGTGGTTGTAAGGTTGCAAGTGATCCCGTTCTAAAACTTGCAGTTGTAAAGGTTCCAGGTGAACCCGTTTGCAAAATCTGGGGATAGTGGAACTCAACTTGGGTGGTTGAGAACTGGACGTAGGTCAGGTAGACCGAACCAGTATAAAACCTTGTGTTTTATTGTTTGATTTTTATTTGGTAGCACAATTCACCCCCCTTCTTGTGCATCCACCTCTTTCATTTGGTATCAGAGCAGGTCTTTCTGACTTGATGATGACAAACTAAGTTATCTAATTAAGTTCATATGAAAGTATTGAAAGTAATAAATAGATAAAGCACAAACAACTAAGGTAATTATCATTGATGAACCAAAAAATTACAAGTTAGAATGACAATACAGATAAAATTTACAAGTAATCAACAATATTGCAAAAATGAACTATGCATGAAAAGTATGAGAAACGAAAAATTTCTAAGGTAAATGTATGGGGTAGAGTGGGGTCTATAGGTGATGTCTCTTTTTCCTCTCACTCTCTCTTTGCCTATCCTCATTTTCTTTTTGGAGCTGGGCTAAGTGGGCATCCTTCACATTCTGGTCGATCTAGGCAATAATCCTTTGAAGCTCTTCCTCTTCCCTCTCCCTTCTGAGTCTCTCAGACTCAACAGATTCCTCAAAAGCTCTCTTCATGTTTTCAACTTCCTCATACCCAGGGAACACTGTTGCATCTGAGAAGGGAGTGACCTCGCCATTGGGATAATGGACAGCCCTGATCTTTACATTCCATACAGGGAAGTTGGGGTCCTCCTCAACTTCCTGGGCTTTCCTTTCCCTTTGCCCTTGCCTTTGCCCTTGCCTTTTGGTTGAGTAGGTTTGGCTCTTGCTCTCTCAGCATCCAGGCAAGCCATCTGTCCAAAGGAGATCTTATCCGTGTATCCATACCTCTCAAACTCTTCAGGAGTCATGTCTTCAATTTCCAGCTTGACTTCCTTCAGAATTGGGATGGCAGGCACCTCTTGAGAAGATGGCTAAGTCTCAGGTATGATCTCAGCTTGGACTGATGGTATCTCTTGCTCACTCTTAGCAGTCTCAGTAGAGGTAGTACTCTTGTTGGCATGCTTTCTAGCAACTGCCTTCTTTCTTGATTCGCTATACCTAACTGCTGAAGGAGGAGGAGCAGAGGTTGGCTCAGATGGAGGAGTAGCAGATGTTGGCCCAGAAGGAGAATGAATTGGTTTAGCAATTACTATTGGAGGGTGGTTAGTCTTCTTCGGGCCATACTTCATCATTATTTCCTCAACAATATTCCTGGTAGGCACAGAGGGTGGAGGCTCAGCAGAAGAGGCTTCTGGCACTGGTTCAGGCTGCTCTGGTTCAGACTCAGGCACAGAAGGAGAAGACTCGTTAGGTTGGCTGAACAACACCATTGTCCACTTAGATCTTTGCTCATCCAGGCGCTGCTGTTGCATGAATCTCACTGCTTCCCCTCTGATCAGATTTTCAGCACCACTTAATCTTTGAGAATTCATGGCTCGGCGAAGAGCGGCGGTGATGTCTTCATCGAGCCAGAGGGATGGTTGACTCAGGACATCCCTTGCTTCCATGGTATGGCGGAGGGTGATAGCAGCATCTCTCCCCTTTTGTCATCATCAAGGAGGGCGGGAGCCAGGGAGGACTGAGTGGGTGAAGAGAAGGGTGAGGATGCAGGCGAGGATGTGGTTGTGTTGTGGTCTGGTGAATTAGGAGGGTTTGGGAAGAGGATAGTGTTTCGTTCGAAGAAGTCGGGGTGAGTGAATAGCCCATCGAAGGGGTAGGTGGAGGAGTAGGCTGCGGGTTGTTTAACTCTCCATGAAATAGGGGGTTGGTCGCGGAGGAAGTAGGTGTGAAGGGGGTGATCGGGAGAGGTAAACCCAAGGGATTGGGCTATGGTGGGTTGAGTGTTAGGAGGAGGATTGGAGGGCTCTGTGGGGCTTGGGGGTGGTGAAAGGTTTGGGGAGTTTTGTGGAGATGGGGAGTTGTTGGAGTTAAGTGGTGATTGGCGAGGGGAGTGTTGGGGTGAGTTTTGAGGGGAGTTTTGGGGTGATGGTTGATGGTCATTGTTAGGTGATGTTTGGGGTTGTTGAGTATTCTGAGGAGGAGGAGGTGGAGGTTGGTCATTTTGTGGAGGAGGAGGTGGAGGTAGGTTACCTTGAGGTTGAGGGATGTCGAAATGATTGATGATAAGATCTAGCTTAGCCTCGACCCTTCCCAGGCGATCCTCGATCCCCTGGATCCTCTGTCCTTACTGTTGAAGAGCTCCATCATATTCAGCTCGGAGAGGGGCCAACAAAGTCTCAGGCAGCCTTTGAATTATTTCCTCTCGCAGCTCTGCCATCATTGTCCTTTGTGCAACAGACAACCTTGGTGCTCTGCTTGGGCTAGGATGAGAGTCTACCTCTTGATCCCCTGCACCTGATATAGAGGGGACGGAGGTGTGAGAGGCACTGCCTGCCTGAGAGCCTGAGCGAGTAGCCTTGGCCTTCTTGAGATACTTAATCTTCATCTTGCTAATGTTAATTGCACTCACAGGTAGGCACTTAACATTTTCTTCTTCCTCAGTGGATGTGGCCTTGATCAAGTTCTTCTCAAGGAGGAAGGCGATGATAGTGGGGTAGGGGATACTTCCAGTCTTATTGTTGACCATCCATCTGTGCAACTCAAGACTGATCAACTGCCCTGGGTTGATTGGCTGCTGGGAGAGGAGTCTGGGGAACCAGGGGTTATCCAGCAGAGTGAACTCGTTGAAGTTCCCCCCTTTGTGTGTCATCATGCGGGAGTAGACGTAATATAGGAGCCTGTTGGAGTTTGACATCCCGGGCACCTTCTTCCCTTGGGTGTCATAAACCTTTTCCAGTTCCTCCTTGCTGAGTTTGAGTGACTCAGGGTATAGCCACTCATTCATCCCTTCCTCAGTGATCCCCATCAGGTCGTTAATGTCCCTCCAAGTGAACCTGAAGGTTCTCCCCCTTACTGTGGCAGTGAAGGTGACTCTCCGAATCTGTTCCTTCCCCTCCACCTTCTTATGCTTGACCTTGCCAGTGAGAGACTCGCAGAACACCCGCAGGACGTTGATATTGTACTCCTGGTTGATCCCCAGCCAGGGCATGTATTTTTCCAGATATGGCGTCAAGTGTGGAAACCCTAGTTCATCTATCTTGTTTAGATCTAAGTACATCCCGGTGTTGAAATAGGGTTTGACAGTTTCAAATTTGGAGGAAACATCCTCCAAAGGCCCATTTCTGTATATACGTGGATCATCGTACTCCTCTACTCTTTGTCTTTTTGAAGAGGGCTCTTCGCTGAACTGAACCTTCTTCTTCCCCTTTCTCTTCGAGTGGTCTTGTTGAGGTTTTTCAGAATGCCCAGTTTATTCTTGCTGTTCTTGTACCCGCTCATTCTGCTCTTGACTTTGCCCAGATTTCCCAGAAGGTTTATGCTGTTTCCCAGATTTGTCAGACTTAGAATGCCCAAATTTCGACTTGGATTTCTTGGAAGTGGTTATCTCAGTGTTAGGGTTTGTCTCATGTGATCTGGCCATTTTTGTGTGAGTGAAATGTTTGTATGAGATGAAATGCGAAGAAAAAGATGAAGAAGATGATGAACAAGATGAAGAAGGTATGAATGTATGCAGAGAGTTTGGGGGTAAGAAATTTGTGTAAGTAAAAAGTAAAAGTGAAAAACGGCCACCTATTTATAGGCAACGTTACAGTGGGTACAATGCTCATAATGACTCTTCATGAAAGCATGCGCTGGTTTATGGGAAAACGTAAACATTCAAATTGAAAAGTCGCACCTTTGTGATGAAACGCGTGGCTGTCACCCAAGAGGGGGGGTGAATTGGGTGAGGGAATAAAAACTTTAACTCTTTTTGAAAGACTGGTTGTGCTTGATGATGATGTTAATAAGTAAAGGTATGCACAAGCCAGTATGTTATGTGATGCAAAATAGGATGTTCAAATGTAAATTTATGCACACACAAATTTATCCTGGTTCGGTCACCCAGACCTACATCCAGTCCCCAGGCTCCACCTGAGATTTCCAATCCACTATTCTTGTTTAACCGGGCACAAGAGAAGCCTTTACACTTTAGGTTTTACGAGCACGGGTTCACCTAACAACCCACAGGTTTTACAACGGGTTCACCTGCAAACCTTACAACCACAAGTTTTGCGGGCTAACTTGCAACCTATGGAGATTTAGACAACCTCTAAATGCTCCCCCTTACAAATGTAAGATAACAACTATGTTCACTCTATGAACTGATTGTGATAAACACTTAAGTACAAATGACTCTCTCTAAGAGTAGATGATGTTACTCACTTAAGTACTATAGAATGACTCTCTAAGAGTGTTACAACATTTGATCTGAGAGTCGAAGATGAGAGGAGTGTATAAGATGATATATCAGATAATATTCTCTGTTCGTCCTCTTTTCTTCTGAATGTAGATGTTCCTTTTATACTCGGCTTCTTGGGCGGCAGGTTGAAGATGAACGTTTGAATATAGCCGTTAATCCCCTGTTACCGTTGAGAAGTACATCTTCATTAATGCTTAGCAGGGTTGACTTGCTTTATCTCTGAAAAGTAGTCCTGACACCTCTGCTCTGACAAAAGCATTCTGACTTCTGAGTATGTGATGTTTACTCTTGTACTCTTGCTGACGGATGATCATCATTCATCCGCAAGTGGTAATCTTGCTCCGCAAGTGTTAAGCTCTGAGTCCCAATGTCAAGAGTCTTTCCATCCGGAAGCTCATTTGCATCCGGAAGCGTGACCATGTTCTGCACATACTGGTTAGTCCAACATAGCAATATATATATAAGAATTATACATGCTGTGGGAAGCTTGTTCGCTATGGGGAGTAGTTTACTTAGACTGTGTTCTGATTTGGTCTATGATGTATCCGGAAGCATTCTTACATCCGGAAGTAAAACCACTGGATGAAGGATTTTTGTTCACTATAACTCACTCTCGCTTAGTGTATTTCATTCCAACACTCAGCGCTAGTCACTAAGCTATCGGAAGCACTTTTACTTGACGTAGTGAACTCACTGACGCTTAGGATTATATTACCTCTATCAGTCTGTGTCAGTCTAAATCTATCAGGAAGCACTTTTACTTGATGAGGTAAACGTACTGACGCTTGGGGTGATATCTATTCTATCAGTCTGCGCCAGTCAAAATCTAACAGGAAGCAACTTCACTTGACGTTGCATTTTTACTGACGCTCGGGGTTATATCTAGTTTATCACCCTGCCCCAGTCTAAATCTAACAGGAAGCAATTTCACTTCCGATTGATACATAGCTTAGTCTTAAGGTTTTGTGTACCTAATTCTCATGGACTAAGTTATATCCCCAGTGTTTTACTTGCTGACGCTGGGGGATGAAAACATTCATCCGCATGCGCAAGTCCTAATCTATCCGGAAGTAAATCCTCATCCGGAAGCACTCTTACTTGGGATCCTATGTTATCCTATTGCTTTCTAGACACTTGGTCTAATCCTCTATATTTTAGTCTTCATCAAAACTTAAGATTCTAACATTCTCCCCCTTTTTGATGATGACAAACCTAGTTCTATTAATTAAGTTCCTAAGGAAGGATTAGCAAAAGAATAAAAGCAATGGATAAGAACAATTAATTTGAACAAATATTATTGACAGGTAAGGGTTACAAGTCAGAGTATATAATCAAATAACATTTACAAGTAAAGAACATATACATGTAAATGACACTAAGTAAGTATGAAAGTGTGCATGAAAACAAAACACAAAGAAAAACTAAGTTTCAAAAAATGTTTGGATTGGGGTTCAGAGTTTGTGTTTCTTTTTCCTCTCCCTCTCTTTCTGTCTCTCTTCATTTTCCTTCTCTAGTTGAGCTAGCTTGGCCTCACGCTCACTCTGGTCTATCTGGGCAATGATCTCTTGAAGCTCTTTTTCAGCTTTTCCTTTCTGAGCCTCTCTGACTCGACAGACTCCTCGAATGCCCTCTTTAGGTTCTCTACTTCTTCATACCCAGGGAACCCAGTAGCATCGTCGAAGTAGACGACCTCTCCATTGGGATAGTGAAGAGCCCGGATTTTCACGTTCCATACAGGGAAGTTGGGATCCTCTTCAACTTCCTGGGCTTTCCTTTTCCCTTTCCCTTTGCTCTTCCCTTTGCTCTTGTTAATTGGAGGAGTGGGCAAGGCACTTGCTCTCTCAGCATCGAGGCAAGCCATCTGACCAAAGGATAGCTTATCTGTGAATCCATACTTCTCAAATTCCTCAGGAGTCATGTCTTCAATTTCCAATTTGACTTCCTTCAGAATTGGAACCGCTTGAACCACTGGATTTTCTTGCTCAACCTGGGCAGATGAAGTTCCTTGCTTAGGTAGGTCAGATGGAGTCTCTTCCTTAGACTCATCAGATTCAGTGGTGGCAATTAACTTCCTGGCACGTTTCCTAGCAACGGCCTTCTTTCTGGGCTCACTGAATCTGGCTGCTGGCTCAGACGAGGGAGGAGGATCAGAAGATTGCTCAGATGAGGGGATCTCAGACTCTTGCCCAAAGGATGCAGGAACAGGCTTGGCTATCACAATGGGAGGATGGTTGGGTTTCTCCAGTCCCCACTTCATCAAGATTTCCTCAATCATCTCTTTACTTGTTTTAGTTGGAGGAGGCTCTGATGATGACTCAGGTTGTGAGGATTGTTCATTCTGCCCAAATACAACCATCTCCAAATGTGATCCTTGCTCATCCGTTCTTTTCTGCTGCATGAACTGGATGGCCTCTCCTCTTATGAGGCTTTCTGCACCACTCAGCCTCTGAGACTCAAATGCACGACGTAGGACGGCCGTGATATCTTCATCAATCCAGAGTGATGGCTGGCTGAGAACATCCCTTGTGGCCATTCTTAGGCGAAGAGTAGACATAACATTTCTCCCCCTTTTGTCATCATCAACAAGGGTGAGTGCCAGGGATGGAGTGGATGAGGAGGGTGGAGGTGGCTCAGGGCCAAATCTCTTAGGAGGGGAGGGTGAGAGGGTAGAGGTAGAGGATGTGGGAGAGGCTAGGTGTTCTGGAGTTTGAGGAGGATCGGAGAACCAATTGGGGTTGACAAGGATACCCTCGTAGGGATGAGTGGATGAGTATTCTTCGTAGTTGGTGGAGTCTGGGGTGAAAGGTAAGCGGTCATTTGAGAGTCGTTGAAGGCGAGGATAGTCTCTGAGGTATATTTGGCTGAGAGGGTGAATGGCAGTGTTGAAACCAAGATGTTCAGCCAAGGGGTTGGATCTTGGTCGAGAGTTGGGGTTGGTAGGATTAGAATGGGGAAAGGGTTCGTTGGAAAAACGGAGTGGAGAGCGTGTAGGGGCTCCAGGTCGTGTGAGAATAGGTGAAGATGAGGAAGAGCAAGGGGAGGATGAGAAGTTTTTAGGAGAATGGCATGGGGAGTGTTGAGGGGAGTCTTGGGTTTCTTGGTCATGGGTAGGGGAAGGTTGGGATTGGTGGTCATTGTTTGGTGATGGTGGGGCTTGCTGGTCATTTTGTGGTGGTGGCTGAGATTGTTGAGTGTTAGGTGGAGGAGGAGGGGGAAGTTGAGGATGATTAGGAGGAGGAGGTGGGTTTTGAGGAGGAGGAGGAGGAGGAGGTGGGAGGTTACCTTGAGATGGTTGGGGAATTTGTAGGTGTTGGAGAATGAGATCCAACTTTGCATCCACCCTGGCAAGGTGATTCTCAAGCTGTCCTACTCTGTCCTCGAGCCGCTGGATCCGCTCTCCTTGATGCTGGAAACCAGCTTCACACTCAGCACGGAGAGGACCCACCAAGGACTCAGGCAATCTGAGGAGAAGCTCTTCCTTCACTTCTTCGGCAAAAGCCCTAACAGAGGCTGGCACTCTTGCAATACGGCTTGGCCCAGCATGTGAGTCAACTTCCTGATCCCCTGCTCCAGATGCAGAGGGGGCTGAAGTGCCAGAAGCACTACTGGCTTGTGAGCGTGAGCGAGTGGGCTTAGGAGGCTTGAAATACTTGATCCCCATCTTCGCCATATTAGTTGCTCCCACAGGCTTACACTTGACATTCTCTTCTTCCACAGCAGATGTAGCCTTGATCAGATGCTTCTCAAGGAGGAAGGCAATGATGGTGGGATAGGGAAGATGACCAGACTTGTCATTGGTCAGCCATCTCTGAAGCTCTAAGCAGATCAACTGACCAGGATTGATAGGTTGTTGTTTGAGAAGTCTGGGGAACCAAGGGTTGTCAATGTTGGCGAACTCATTGAAGTTACTCCCTTTGTGAGTCATCAACCGGGAGTAAACATAGTACAGCAGTCTGTATGAATCAGACATCTTGGACACCTTTTTGTCATCGGTGCCATAAAGTGTCACAAGATCCTCCTTGCTGTACTTGTGCGCCTCTGGATATAGCCACTCATTCATGCTTTCATCCGTTATCCCCATTAACTCATTCAGCGTCTTGCACGTGAACCTGAAGGTTCTCCCCCTTACTGTGGCGGAGAAGGAGAGTTTGTGGATTTGCTCTTTCCCATCAACCTTCCTGTACTTGGCCCTGCCAGAGAGGGATTGGCAGAAGACTCGCAAGACGTTGACGTTGTAGTCCTGGTTGATGCCCAGCCAAGGCATATACTTCTCCAAGTAGGGGCGCAGATGTGGAAACCCTAGTTCATCCATCTTGTCCAGATTGATGAACAGGCCATGGTTTAGGGTGGGGGTGGATGTCTCAAATTTGGCGGTTACATTCTCCAATGCCCCATCCCTATATACTGTGGGATCATCTTCTTCGACCCTCTGCCTCTTGGAGGAAGGCTCCTCAGCAAATTGAACCTTCTTCTTTCCTTTTCCCTGAGCATCCCTCTCTTGTTCAGAAACCACTATCTGTTCCACTCGACCAGAAGTTCCAGACTGACCCTGAACATTTTCATCCTGCCCTGGTGTTTGCCCAGAAACTTCACGATGTTCATGATGTTCATCGCGATGTTCTTTATGATGCCCAGATTTACCAGAGTGCTTGTGACTTGATTTCCCAGATTTCGACTTGTGTTTCTTGGATGAAGAGGCTTTCTGGGTAACTGGGTTGGATTCATTCGAACCGGCCATTTTTGTATGAATGTTGTTGAAAATAAAGATGAAATGCGAGGAGAATATGAAGAGCACGATGAAGAAGATGAAGTAGATTTTTCAGAGGAAAATATGCGAGTGAAAATGATGCAAGTAAAAAGTGAAAGTGAAAAATGACATCTATTTATAGATAAAACTTCTGAGGATAAAATAGGCATCTTCTTTCAAATTTTCACACATTGGGTAACGTAAGTTTTTAAGTTGAAACGACACACCTGATGACACGTGTTGCTTCAATTAGTCAGAGAAGGCACAACGTTTCATAGAGGAAGTTGAAACGTTTTCTGAAGTGATGTGTCCTTCGGTCTGGCACTGGCGCTCTTTTGACTTGATCATCTAGTGTCAGTGAGTGATCATCCGGAAGGAGTTTTGCTTCCGGTTGAAGTGATGTCTCTTGATCTCATTGAGTTATCATCCAGCCCCAGCAAAAGAGTATCAAGTGATTTTGCTTCCGGTTGGACTTACTTAAGATTTAACATTGTGGGGAACCTGCAACCACTAAGGATTGACACTTCGGTGCCTAAGTTAGTACAGTTAGCAGGTCTTAGCAATTATGCACAGATGTTTAAACTTCATTTGAGTTGTATTAGCTCCATGCCCCACATCTGTTCTCAGACCATTAAATTTGCTTTGCCTTTTTGTACTTCTTCACAGCTTCAACATTAGTGTCAGGAGAAGAAGCAACAATGTTGAGAGTTATCCATCATCATCCTTGTTGCTTTTTGGCGATAAAGCTCTAACTCTAGCTCCCAAAATATGACAAATATCTCAGCTGATGTAGTCTTGAATCTTGTTGTTGCTTCCAGTTTTCTTTCCTACAACATATCAAATAACCCCCTTTTTCTCTTTTCAGTATCCAGACTTGGATCTGACTTGTCAGTTTGTAGGAAGTATGTGATTCACATGTGATTAGACCAAATTTCATACCTTTAAGCATGTGCATTTGAGCTTAATTAGTATGGTTTATTTGTTATATTTGATCATTATTGATACATTTTCATGCACATGCTTATGTATAAATATTTGAAGAATAATAGCCTTATTATTTGCATTTTATGGAACTAAGGGTATTTTGGTCATTTTGACTATGAGATGTGTTTTTCATGTAGGGGGGTCCCAAGTGGACCCCACACACCCTTGGTGGAGTTTCAATGGAGATAATTTGGCAAGAAGGAAGGCTAGATGGAGAGTACTCAAAGTCACATCCGGAAGCTGAGCTACTTGAAGAAGCGGACTTCCATCCGGAAGTGGATTTACATCCGGAAGTAAACGTGCTGGCGCTGGCGGACAGAGAGCTACATCCGGAAGTGGATTCTCATCCAGTGGATTCTCATCCGGAAGTAAATGTGCTTGCGCTTGCAACATGAAGTTTCACATCCGGAAGCTGAAGTCCATCAGCCAGCGAGTACATGAGCCAAACTGCACAATGATCAGAAATGTCAACTACTTTTCAGAAGTATTTGGTGCAGAGTTAATTTAAGGCAAAGTCAGCCCTGCAGCTTTCTAAATGAGGCAAAATTGGCGCCAAGGCCAAATTCAAGTCTGGAGACCTCATTAAGGGCAAAAAGGGAAGCACAATCACTTGGAGAAAAAGGAGGAACCTTTGGAATTGCATGGAGATGAGATCTAGTCCACATTCATCCTAACCTTTACCAAATACCAAAACTACCCTTTGGGCGATAATCCCAAAGTTACTCACCACTATAAAACCCCAAACATAACTAACATCTGAACATATCTCTTCTCACTTCACTTTCATTTTCTCTCTCCTCTAACAAACTCTCTCAACTTCATCTTCATCTTCTTCACCTCCGCCATGGCCATTTCATCTCGCAAATCCTCCGATCTTTCCATCTCCATGCGCGGCTAAGCATTCTTCTCCTTCCTTCAAGTCCAGATTTGTGTTCGAGCTTAAATGTAATTGGCCTTATGTGAGAATTTTCCTTTTCTAGGTTTTCAAGCTTGTAATCACTTAGACCTTTCATGTCTGGAGATTTTTAGGTATGTTAGATCTAGGATTCTGCATAGAGATTTCTGTGTAGAGTTCATTTATTCTTTCAAGTTTGTAAACCTAACTTCTAGATCTTGAACTTTCATGTGTGTTAGGTATATACAATGTGTAGCTTCATGAGATTAAGCATATGTGAGTACATTTTGTTTGATTCTTGAAGTGAATGTTAAATAGAAGTTAGTTTTGATTTCTATCTCACCTATGGATATGCATCAAGTTCAAGGCTAGACTATCTTGATTAATCAGTTTAAACTAGCTAACACTTCTTAGTTTTAAGAGGTCTTGGCTGATTTAAGCTAGTTAATTAAGAGGAAATTGTCACATGAGGCCTAACAATTGAGATGCACAAATCGAGGCTTGAAGGAGGAGATTCCACCTATTGATTCTTTACACTCATACTTTCGGTACATTTTATATTTTAATCGTAGATATAAACACACACTCAAACTGTTTGTTAATTTGCGTGACTTATATACTTTCAATTAGCAAGATAACCTGAACTGTGGAAAGACCTGTACTCACCGCTATCTAAATAGTGGAGTAGAGTATTGAATTGTTTTGATCAATCTTTTTAGGCGACAAAAAGGTTAAATCAAGTGGCGCCGTTGCCGGCTTAGGCTATTTCTTGCTAGTTTTAGGTGTTCGTAGTCACAATCTTAATTTGTGTAACTTGTGTGATATTTTAGTTAGCTTTAGTTTTAAGTTTTTAGGTTGAATTGCTTTATATATAGTTAAGCCTGTTTTAGCAGTGTTTTAGGAAGTATTTGGCTGCTCTAGTTAGCCTCTTCTTGCTGTTCTGTGTTGATTGAACTTGTATACACTTTTCTGGAATCTGCACTAATTTCTGCTGGTGTTTTGTCTGTGATTCTGCTGGATTTTGTTGGATTTTACTGCAAATAGTTGCACTAAGTAGCTTTGTATGAACCCTACCACATCATTAGTGCCATTGGATAGAGAGATTAATAAGACTCTGAGAGAACTTAAGAAAAAGAAAAAGCACGAGAAACAAGCTCGTAAGCAACCTGTAGGATCCACATCAAATCCACAAAATTCATCTGTAGCGTCCAATAACACATTCCTAGACCAGCATTTCATTATGGCAGAAAGACGAGAGGACCATAGAGAACATGAGAGAGAGGTGAGAGATCATGAACATGAGCGTGAGCGACATGACAGGCGAGAGCAAGAGGATGAACGTCATTTTGAGGGGGTAGGCATTTACATGATGATGATAGACCAATGCGTGAGTTCACACAGTCATATGCATCGTTTGCACCTCAAGGTTTTTATGCTAACCCCGCTAACTTTGAGATCAAAGGATCTCTTCTTGCTCATCTGCCTAAGTTTACAGGTTTTCCCCATGAGGATGCTCACACGCACTTGCTTGGCCTCTACCACACTTGCTCCTCCATGAAGCCACCCAATGCAGACCTGGATGATGTTCTATTGAGAGTGTTTCAATTCTCCTTAGAAGGCAAAGCCAAGGAGTGGCTCTTGAACCTGCCTACTCATTATGCCACTCTTTCATGGGAGCAACTTAAGAAGGTGTTTTTAGACCGCTATTTTCCAGTCTCAAAGATATCAAAGTTGCGGAAAGACATCACAGGTGTTCAGCAATTCTCTCAGGAGACATTCTATGAATATTGGAGCCGGTTCAACACCTTGGTGAACTCGTGCCCCAACCATAACATCTCCAAGGGCAATCTGGTGCAATACTTTTATGATGGCCTGGTGCCACAACTCAAGATGAGTGTGGATGCTGCTTCTAATGGCTCACTTTTCAACTTATCAGCCAATGAAGGATGGAACTTATTTTCAACCATGGCCTCTAATCACCAGAATTTTTATGGTCGTGATGCTGTGTATGGTGCTGCGCAAAAGGTTGCCTCCCTGAGTGGGGATGACAAGCTGTACAACTCTATTGAGAGGCTGACCGAGAGCCTCAGTAGGATGGACGGACGCTTCGTTCAGCCTACTCCTAGTGTTGATGATTCTATGGCCTTGGTGGCCTCATCCTGTGATCACTGTGGCTCGCCCATGCACCTATCCTCAGACTGTCCATCCCAAGCGGGAGTGGCGGCCATGTATAACAATGCTAGGCCTCAGACCAAATATGATCCTTACTCTTCCACGTACAATCCGGGATGGAGGGACCATCCGAACTTCAAGTGGGGGGGAGGTTCAAACCAAGCCACAAATTCCAGCTCTTTCCAACCACAGCAACAGCCTAAGTGGGGGGGAGGTAACTACCAAGCTGCTAATGCCTATCCCTCACAACAAGGTTATGGTTCATATCAAGGGAGGCCTAACTCTAATGACCAAAGGTACAGGCCGAATCAACAAGCCAATGTTCCTCCTCCATTTATGAAGAATAATGATCCAGCTCATGTTCCTCCATCTGGTTCTTCGACATCTCAACAAGATACTATGTACCAGATGATGTCAAGTTTAATGGAAAAGTTTGGAGAAAGTCTAAAGAAAGATGTAACTACCTTAGTTTCTCAAATGTTTAATGATAAAGCTGAGCAGGACGCAATGAAAGGGGGATTGCCGTCAAATGTGGTTGTTAATCCGCAAAATATGCATTCTATGCAATTGAGAAGTGGAAGGCAGTATGGCGATGCTTATGAATATGAGGAGGAAGAGGAGGAGACACAACTTCCGTGTGAGGCCGAACTGAATCCTCCTCTTGATGGTTTTCTTGATGAAGCTGAGATTCTTCCTATGAAAGGTGATGTAGCAGAGACTTCACAGGAGGAAAAGAAGAAGGAGATTGCAAAGGGAAAGCGGAAAGTTGGTGAATCTCCTTCGCAAGAACATCCTACTCAACAAAGGGATGAATCCCCCAAAGGTAAGTCTCTTGATCCTGAGCATTTACCATTTCCTAATTCATATGCTTTAGCTAAGAAGAAACATGAGGATGAATTGGAAAAGGAGATGCTTGACTTATTTTCTAAGTTGGAAATTAATGTGCCTATGCTTGTGCTTGTGAAACAAATGCCTAAGTATGCTAAGTTCCTTAAAGATCTTTGCACTAACAAGAGAGCTACTAATTCAAGTAACAAAGTCCAACTTGGGACTCATGTTTCATCTCTCTTAAAGGGGCACTTGCCCCAAAAGTGTGGAGATCCGGGCTCTTTCACTATCCCTTGTCAGATAGGGAAACTTAGCTTTGGGAAAGCACTTCTTGATTTAGGAGCCGCCATTAACGTCATGCCTAAGGCCACCTACCTTGCACTAGGGTTGAAGAATTTGAGTGAAACTAGTGTTGTGGTCCAATTGGCAGATAGGTCCATTAAGAAACCCTATGGATTTATTGAGGATATTCTTGTGAGGGTTAGGGAACTAGTATTTCCAGTGGATTTTTATGTGCTAGACATGACCAGTGAAACTAGGATGGATGACTCCTTGATTTTGGGAAGGCCATTTATGAAAACAGCCAAGATGATGATAAGCTTAGAAGAGGGCTATGTTACAATGCAAGTAGGAAATCAATTAATAAAGTTTGATGTGGGGAAAGCAATTAAACATCCTCACGAGGATTATTCTCTCCTTGGACTAAGTGTGATTGATTCTCTGATGCATATAGTTTGTGATGAGCATGTAAATACCTTCAAGTTGAACCTAATTGATAATGAAGATGCTCATATGTGTTATCATGACTCTTGTGCTAGATTAATTGAAAATACATGCTTGTATGATATGCCTAATGATTCATCTAGCATAGGAAGTTCAGTGACAGAATTCAGTGACTCACTGCATGTGCATTATAATTTTGATAATGATTGCACATCTATTTCCTCTTTGTCAAGCTACAACCCCTTGGAAGAGGGAAGTTTGTTTAATTTTGTAGGACAGGAGAAGGGAGGATGTGACTTCACCCAGGGAATTGAGAAATCCAGTGCACAAGAGTTTGACCATGAAAAGTATGAAGCCGTAAGAAGAAGCCGCTTACATAAGCTGAGGGAGAAGCTATATCTGAAAGAGTATGTGCTCACTGACGGTCCACATGTTTCTACCCTGAGCGGCAGTGGGGATGCAGACTTGAATAAGAATGCTGAGGCCTCACAATCTAAGAGGCCGAATTGTCGTGATGAGCTGCCGCAGTTTGATGATGATTTCTATGAACATCAATTGCTAGAAGTTGAGATGCACACTCTGGTACCTTCTATTATTGAGCCACCTACGCTGGAGCTGAAACCTTTGCCACCCAATCTTAAGTATGCTTACTTGCTTGATGAGAAGAAGCTCCCAGTGATTGTTTCTAGTGCTCTGTCTTCTCTTGAGGAAGGGAAGTTGCTTGAGGTGCTCAGACGATACAAGGGGGCCATTGGGTGGACTCTGGCCGATCTTCCTGGCATGAGTCCTACCACGTGTATGCACCGGATCTTGCTGACTGATGATGCTAAGCCGGTGAGGCAACCACAAAGGAGACTCAATCCCTTGATACTTGATGTTGTGAAAAAGGAGGTAGAAAAGCTCTTAAGTGCTGGAATCATCTATCCAATTAGCGACAGCGAATGGGTGAGTCCCATTCATGTGGTGCCAAAGAAGAGTGGGCTGACTGTGGTGAAAAATGACAAAGATGAGCTAGTGCCTACACGGGTTCAGAACTCTTGGAGGGTTTGTATAGATTATCGGAAGCTGAATGACTCCACAAGAAAAGACCACTTTCCATTACCATTCATCGATCAGATGCTGGAAAGACTAGCTGGCAAGTCACACTATTGTTTTCTGGATGGTTTCTCTGGGTATTTCCAAGTTCCGATAGCACCTGAGGACCAAGAGAAAACAACCTTTACTTGTCCATTTGGAACCTTCGCATACAGGAGAATGCCTTTTGGTCTGTGCAATGCTCCAGGAACCTTTCAACGTTGTATGATGAGCATTTTTAATGACTTGCTGGAGGATGGCATAGAGGTGTTCATGGATGATTTCTCCCTCTATGGAGACAGTTTTGACACTTGCTTGGTCAATCTTGAGAAAGCTTTGGTTAGATGTGTGGAGAAGGGTTTGGTACTCAATTTTGAGAAGTGCCATTTCATGGTGGACAAGGGCATAGTGTTGGGACATTTAGTCTCAAAGGAGGGTATTCAAGTTGACAAAGCGAAGGTTGAGGTAATCTCCTCTCTACCATTTCCGACTTGCTTGAAGGAGTTGAGGTCTTTTCTTGGACATGTGGGTTTCTATAGGAGGTTCATCAAGGGTTTTAGCCAAATTGCTTCCCCACTGTCTCATCTACTACAAAAGGATACAGAGTTTGATTTCTCTTATGAGTGTAAGGAGGCCTTTGTTGAGTTGAAGACACGGCTTACTACTCCTCCTATCCTGGTTGCACCTAATTGGGAATTACCTTTTGAGTTGTCTTGTGATGCTTCTAATGAGGCTCTGGGAGTTATGCTTGGCCAAAGGCAAGAATCTTTGCCTAGAGTCATTGCTTACGCATCCAAAACATTGGATAGAGCTCAGAGGAACTATACAACAACTGAGAAGGAACTTTTCGCCATAGTCTTTGGTCTGGACAAGTTTAGACAATACTTACTACATTCTAAGGTAATCATATTTACGGATCATGCAGCCGTCCGTTATCTGTTATCTAAGCCACAAACAAAGCCTAGGCTCTTGAGATGGGTCTTGCTTTTACAAGAATTTGAGATAGAGATTAAGGACAGGGCTGGAAAAGAGAACTTGGTAGCAGATCATTTAAGCCGTCTGCCAGTGGATGTGGGAGGAATTGATGACTCTTCTCTTGTTTGTGATACTTTCCCAGATGCTTTATTGTGTGCTTTGAATGCTAAGAAGGATCCGTGGTATGCTCATCTGGTGAATTATATGGTGGCCGAGATGATTTCTCCTTCATTAAACAAACACCAAGCTCAAAAATTGAAGAGAGATGCAAACTATTATGTTTGGGATGAGCCACACTTGTGGAGGTTATGCAATGATCAAATCATCCGGAAGTGTGTGCATGATGATGAGATCTCTTCAATTTTGGAGTTCTGTCATTCTCTTGCTTGTGGTGGGCATTTCGGTGCCAGGAAAACCTCAAGGAAAATTCTGGAGGCTGGTTTCTATTGGCCTACTTTGTTCAAAGATGCCTATGATTATTGCAAGTCTTGTGATCGTTGTCAAAGGTTTGGAGGATTAACTAAGCGGCATGAAATGCGTCAAATTCCTGTGATCTTTTGTGATGTTTTTGATGTGTGGGGCATTGACTTCATGGGACCCTTTCCACCCTCTTGTGGCTATGTCTATATACTCTTGGCCGTGGATTACTTTTCAAGGTGGGTGGAGGCCGTGCCTACTAGGACAAATGATGCTCGGACTGTGTTGAAGTTCTTGAAATCTAACATCTTTTGTAGGTTTGGAGTGCCCAAGGCACTTGTGAGTGATCAGGGCTCACATTTTTGCAACAAGCTCATGACTTCTTTGCTCAACCAATTTGGAGTCAATCACAAGATCTCTACACCATATCACCCTCAAACCAACGGGGAGGCCGAGGTGTCTAATAGACAAATCAAAAATATCCTCGAGAGAATTGTGAAGCCAAGCAGGAAAGATTGGAGCTTGAGGCTTGAGGAAGCTCTCTGGGCTTATAGGACTTCATTTAAGACTCCAATTGGCATGTCCCCTTATAGGTTGATCTATGGCAAAGCTTGTCATCTTCCAGTTGAGCTCCAACATAAGTCTTATTGGGCGGTCAAATCTTGTATTGATGACATGGATGCTGCGGCGCAAGAGAGACAATTGACTTTAAGTGAGCTTGACGAGTTGAGGAATGAGGCATTTGAGAACTCCAGAATCTTTAAGGAAAGAACAAAGGCTATTCATGATAGTGGCATCCTGAGGAAAGAATTCAAGGCGGGTGACTTTGTGCTTTACTACCGTGCTAAATTCAAGTTCAGTGGAGGGGGCAAACTTAAAGACAAGTGGGAAGGCCCTTATGTGGTGACCAAATCTCATGATTTTGGCATGGTAGAGATCAAGCATAGCAAAGATGGCCGAATCTACAAGGTTAATGGCCATTTGCTAAAATTGTATAAGGAGAACTTCAAGCCGCCCTAAAGGTTGTTTCTATCCTTTCCTCACTTGCTTTGTTTAGTTAATATCTTAAGTGTGGGGGAAGATATTTGTTTAGAAAAAAAATTAGGAATGTGTTTAGGATTATGTTTTAGAGTGTTGTTGTAGGTTAGAAAAATTTCACTAGAGCTGGGGGATGGCTATTTGTTTCAGGAAGTGTCACTGGGAAATATAGGATTTGCATCCGGAAGTGTTTTTGCTTCCGGAAGCTCTCACTTAGATTTTTCTACTCAGGATCAGATTGTGTTCATTTTGCTTCCGCTAGGGGATGAGTTCATTGTGCATAAGCGTCAATGCATCCGGAAGCAATTTTGCTTCCGGTAGCAAGTTTGCTTCCGCTAGGGGTGAGATTAGAATCTGAACCTAGAGTGACTTCCTATAGCAGTTTTGCTTCCGGTAGCACTTTTGCTTCCGGAGGCATAGCAGCTTGAGATGACATCTAGTTAGGCTTCCTAAGCGTCAGTGAGTAAAAAATTATAAAATTTGTTTTGATAGGTTGTGTTTAGTGTTAGTTTGTGAATAATACATGCATTGGCCATTTGTTTGTTTGAACTGCCCTGCCTTTAATGTTGCTGCTTTGCCTTTAAAATGCATCTTCCTACTCGAATTGATTGGTCCATTGAGGACAATGCATGCTTTAAGTGTGGGGGAGGTGTATTATGTGCTTTAAAGTGGTCTGATTCGAAGCTTTCACACTTGATTTTTGGACTTATTTGGCATGATTTTTCTTGAAAATTTGACTTGATTATGGCTTTTGAAAGCAAATGGAATTTTCATCTAGTGTGTAAGTAGAATTTTTGGAATGATTACTTAGGGCATTGCATGGGGCACTTTTAAGGTATAAAGAGGGTGTAAGTTTCTCATTTAACTTTTCTTAGGGAGGAAGTGACTGATTAGAGTAAGCTATAAATGTGAGAAGCCTTCAACCGAATTGAGTGGGCCAATAGTTACTTGACCTCCTAGAACTTGTCCTAGCTCTTGTTCGAGATCACAATGCATGGCATGATTGAAAATGAAAGGGGCGTTTCTTTCTAAACCCTCATGACCCAAACACTAAGCCAACCAAATATTATCCTTTGATTAACCCCTTTGGGCCATTCACTTTTCTTTTCTACCACCTTGACCGAAGTGTGAATAAGTGATTATAGCATATGCTTACATTCATATTAGTATTGTATTGTTGTATCTTGTGGAAAGCAAGCTATATGAGTGAAAAATAAAAGATGGCCGAGAGCCACAATAGAGGAAAAGAAAAGAGGAAATGGCCAAAGGCCTAAGAAAAAAAAAAAAAAAAATAATAATAAGGCCAAAGGCCTATCAAAAGAAAAAAAAAAAAAAAGAAAGCACAAAGTGCTTTAGTATGCCAAAGGCATAAGATTGAAAAAGAAAAGAGAGATGTAGCGTGCTTTGCGAGGATTGATTTCATTGTATTGCATGCATATGTGGTGATTACTTGTTCATGTCATTGGTCATTGACTACTTTCCATCATTCACCATTCATTATTAGTCTTCCATCTAACCCCAAAGTCCCCTAGATTTGGTTGTGCTATGCATACTATGGGTGGAGAACTTAGAGCTATTACAAGCCTATGGTGATGGTCAAGTGCATTGAGCCAAAGAGTGATCACAAGTCCCTAGTTAGGCATTTTTCCTAACTTGAGCGAATGAGTTAAACACTTTATCCGGTGAGGAAAAATCTCAATTGGCACTCCTCCTAAATTTTAGTGGATTGTTAAACTTGGATTCGCTTTGTATTCTTAGATTTGGCCTATGCGAAGCTTTAGGGAAAGGTTCAAGAAGATCAACTTGAACACTATGATAATTCCAATTGCCTTCATTATGCTTAATGATTAAGTTAATCTTTTACATGACTTTGCCCGGAGTGCAAAGCTTAAGTGTGGGGGATTTGATTAGACCAAATTTCATACCTTTAAGCATGTGCATTTGAGCTTAATTAGTATGGTTTATTTGTTATATTTGATCATTATTGATACATTTTCATGCACATGCTTATGTATAAATATTTGAAGAATAATAGCCTTATTATTTGCATTTTATGGAACTAAGGGTATTTTGGTCATTTTGACTATGAGATGTGTTTTTCATGTAGGGGGGTCCCAAGTGGACCCCACACACCCTTGGTGGAGTTTCAATGGAGATAATTTGGCAAGAAGGAAGGCTAGATGGAGAGTACTCAAAGTCACATCCGGAAGCTGAGCTACTTGAAGAAGCGGACTTCCATCCGGAAGTGGATTTACATCCGGAAGTAAACGTGCTGGCGCTGGCGGACAGAGAGCTACATCCGGAAGTAAACGTGCTGGCGCTGGCGGACAAAGAGCTACATCCGGAAGTGGATTCTCATCCAGTGGATTCTCATCCGGAAGTAAATGTGCTTGCGCTTGCAACATGAAGTTTCACATCCGGAAGCTGAAGTCCATCAGCCAGCGAGTACATGAGCCAAACTGCACAATGATCAGAAATGTCAACTACTTTTCAGAAGTATTTGGTGCAGAGTTAATTTAAGGCAAAGTCAGCCCTGCAGCTTTCTAAATGAGGCAAAATTGGCGCCAAGGCCAAATTCAAGTCTGGAGACCTCATTAAGGGCAAAAGGGAAGCACAATCACTTGGAGAAAAAGGAGGAACCTTTGGAATTGCATGGAGATGAGATCTAGTCCACATTCATCCTAACCTTTACCAAATACCAAAACTACCCTTTGGGCGATAATCCCAAAGTTACTCACCACTATAAAACCCCAAACATAACTAACATCTGAACATATCTCTTCTCACTTCACTTTCATTTTCTCTCTCCTCTAACAAACTCTCTCAACTTCATCTTCATCTTCTTCACCTCCGCCATGGCCATTTCATCTCGCAAATCCTCCGATCTTTCCATCTCCATGCGCGGCTAAGCATTCTTCTCCTTCCTTCAAGTCCAGATTTGTGTTCGAGCTTAAATGTAATTGGCCTTATGTGAGAATTTTCCTTTTCTAGGTTTTCAAGCTTGTAATCACTTAGACCTTTCATGTCTGGAGATTTTTAGGTATGTTAGATCTAGGATTCTGCATAGAGATTTCTGTGTAGAGTTCATTTATTCTTTCAAGTTTGTAAACCTAACTTCTAGATCTTGAACTTTCATGTGTGTTAGGTATATACAATGTGTAGCTTCATGAGATTAAGCATATGTGAGTACATTTTGTTTGATTCTTGAAGTGAATGTTAAATAGAAGTTAGTTTTGATTTCTATCTCACCTATGGATATGCATCAAGTTCAAGGCTAGACTATCTTGATTAATCAGTTTAAACTAGCTAACACTTCTTAGTTTTAAGAGGTCTTGGCTGATTTAAGCTAGTTAATTAAGAGGAAATTGTCACATGAGGCCTAACAATTGAGATGCACAAATCGAGGCTTGAAGGAGGAGATTCCACCTATTGATTCTTTACACTCATACTTTCGGTACATTTTATATTTTAATCGTAGATATAAACACACACTCAAACTGTTTGTTAATTTGCGTGACTTATATACTTTCAATTAGCAAGATAACCTGAACTGTGGAAAGACCTGTACTCACCGCTATCTAAATAGTGGAGTAGAGTATTGAATTGTTTTGATCAATCTTTTTAGGCGACAAAAAGGTTAAATCAACATGCACCTAAAGATTATTCACTATGAATATGTCATTGCGAATCAACTATGACTACATGCACGTGGTTATACACTGATAGTGACAGTCATAGATAGCATGTAGATTATGAACATTGTGATAAATTCTTATAAGGCATATAATGTTCATATACGTGATGCTTGATGTAAAATCTCAATAAGTCCATCTAACATTTGCGTAGGAGATTTTACTATTGCATGCTTCAGCCTTAAGTGATTCCTTGCTTACCCAAGGGAACCTTCTATACTTATCTATGGTCTGAAGCACTTTCTTAGGAGAGACAGGATTCATAGGCTTTCTCCATGTTGGTTGAGACACCCTCTCTCTCTTGTTCTTCTCAGGATAGTTGAATGGAACTCTGTGATAGCTTATTCCTGAGGCAAGGTCTTTGTTCCTTATGGTAGTGCACTGCTTCTTATGATTGCACCAGGTGGTTGCGGCAGTGACATCACCATTAGTTCTCTTCTTTGACGCAGGAGGAACTCTTGATCTTTCCTGCACAAGTAAGGCACTGGAAGGGAGTTTTGGTACCCATTTGTACTTGGGTCCTACATGGTTAGCTCTGGACCTTACTTGTCCTTTGGGGATCCATGCATATCTGTTTCTCACATTTAAATTTCTTTTAAAATTGCATGTGTGAGAAATATGACCTGTTCTACCACAATAATAACAGACAATAGGATGAAGTTCAGAATAAGATTTCTTGTTACTATTGTGTTGGTCAGTTTTCTTTTCAAAGACACTATGTTTGTTGACTTTTGAAATCTCAGAGTCTTTTGAAAATTCTTCTTTTAAGAATGGAACTTTGGACTCCTTGGTGTAGAAAGAATAAGTTCCTCAAGTTCCCTATTCCTATTTCTCAAACCTAGAACTTCTTTTGCAAGTTTACAGAATTCGATATGTAATTCATTATAAATGTCTTGCAATTTAGAAGGTTCAGGTTCAGGTACCTCATTTTCTTCAGTTTCTGAATCTTCTAGGCATGGATTAGCACTCTCTTCGCTGATGCTAGCTTCCACTACATCACCATCCAGTAGCTCATCAAAGGTGGATTCACAGGGAGCACATAATGAACTTTGGACAGCCTTAACTTCAAGAAATTGATTAGAAGCATACATAGTATCAAGAGTGTTCCAAATATCTATAGCCCTAGAGCAATGTTTAATTTTCTGGTAATCATTGTCAGATAAACTTTTGTGCAAAATTTGCATTGCTCTAAGATTTAAGTAAAATAAACTTTTGTCCTCTTCTGTCCAATTTACTTTTGGTTTGAAATCAGAGTCCTTTTCAAAGACATCCCACATTTTGAAATCCGTGCATAGTATAAAACTTTTCATCCTTCCCTTCCATAAGTAAAAATCAGCATTTTCTAACACAGGTGGGATAGTACGATCAAAACCTTCAAAACACATTTTGTAACCCAAATCAGCCTAGGTCTTTGCACTTGAGATCGTTGGATCCTTTAAACAAGTGACCTTGCTCTGATACCAAATGAAACGCGTGGCTGTCACCCAAGAGGGGGGGTGAATTGGGTGAGGGAATAAAAACTTTAACTCTTTTTGAAAGACTGGTTGTGCTTGATGATGATGTTAATAAGTAAAGGTATGCACAAGCCAGTATGTTATGTGATGCAAAATAGGATGTTCAAATGTAAATTTATGCACACACAAATTTATCCTGGTTCGGTCACCCAGACCTACATCCAGTCCCCAGGCTCCACCTGAGATTTCCAATCCACTATTCTTGTTTAACCGGGCACAAGAGAAGCCTTTACACTTTAGGTTTTACGAGCACGGGTTCACCTAACAACCCACAGGTTTTACAACGGGTTCACCTGCAAACCTTACAACCACAAGTTTTGCGGGCTAACTTGCAACCTATGGAGATTTAGACAACCTCTAAATGCTCCCCCTTACAAATGTAAGATAACAACTATGTTCACTCTATGAACTGATTGTGATAAACACTTAAGTACAAATGACTCTCTCTAAGAGTAGATGATGTTACTCACTTAAGTACTATAGAATGACTCTCTAAGAGTGTTACAACATTTGATCTGAGAGTCGAAGATGAGAGGAGTGTATAAGATAATATATCAGATAATATTCTCTGTTCGTCCTCTTTTCTTCTGAATGTAGATGTTCCTTTTATACTCGGCTTCTTGGGCGGCAGGTTGAAGATGAACGTTTGAATATAGCCGTTAATCCCCTGTTACCGTTGAGAAGTACATCTTCATTAATGCTTAGCAGGGTTGACTTGCTTTATCTCTGAAAAGTAGTCCTGACACCTCTGCTCTGACAAAAGCATTCTGACTTCTGAGTATGTGATGTTTACTCTTGTACTCTTGCTGACGGATGATCATCATTCATCCGCAAGTGGTAATCTTGCTCCGCAAGTGTTAAGCTCTGAGTCCCAATGTCAAGAGTCTTTCCATCCGGAAGCTCATTTGCATCCGGAAGCGTGACCATGTTCTGCACATACTGGTTAGTCCAACATAGCAATATATATATAAGAATTATACATGCTGTGGGAAGCTTGTTCGCTATGGGGAGTAGTTTACTTAGACTGTGTTCTGATTTGGTCTATGATGTATCCGGAAGCATTCTTACATCCGGAAGTAAAACCACTGGATGAAGGATTTTTGTTCACTATAACTCACTCTCGCTTAGTGTATTTCATTCCAACACTCAGCGCTAGTCACTAAGCTATCGGAAGCACTTTTACTTGACGTAGTGAACTCACTGACGCTTAGGATTATATTACCTCTATCAGTCTGTGTCAGTCTAAATCTATCAGGAAGCACTTTTACTTGATGAGGTAAACGTACTGACGCTTGGGGTGATATCTATTCTATCAGTCTGCGCCAGTCAAAATCTAACAGGAAGCAACTTCACTTGACGTTGCATTTTTACTGACGCTCGGGGTTATATCTAGTTTATCACCCTGCCCCAGTCTAAATCTAACAGGAAGCAATTTCACTTCCGATTGATACATAGCTTAGTCTTAAGGTTTTGTGTACCTAATTCTCATGGACTAAGTTATATCCCAGTGTTTTACTTGCTGACGCTGGGGGATGAAAACATTCATCCGCATGCGCAAGTCCTAATCTATCCGGAAGTAAATCCTCATCCGGAAGCACTCTTACTTGGGATCCTATGTTATCCTATTGCTTTCTAGGCACTTGGTCTAATCCTCTATATTTTAGTCTTCATCAAAACTTAAGATTCTAACATGTGATACGTGTCTCTGCACAATGTCAGAAGAGATATAATCTTTGGTGTGAGAAGATGAAACGTTTTCTGAAGTGATGTGTCCCTTTGTTCAGGTACTGGCGCTCTCGCTCACTTTAGTTCAACACTCAGTGCCAGCAGAAGAGCATCCGGAAGTGGTTTTGCTTCCGGTTGGAGTGGCTCTCCAGGTCATTTTGAGTTGTCATCCAGCGCCAGCAAAAGAGTATCCGGAAGTGGTTTTGCTTCCGGTTGGACTCACTTAAGATTTAACATTGTGGGGAACCTGCAAAACTAAAGATTGGCACTCCGATGCCTAAGTTAGTATAGTTGCAGGTTTTAATCAATTAAGCACAAGTTTATTTTGAAGAATTAAACTTCATTTGGGCTTCCTGCCTTTGTACAGCTCATAGGGAGTCTTGTCCAAGCCCTTGCGAACATAGATTCTGTTAGAGATGAAGCAAGCAGTGCTCATAGCGTCGGCCCAGAACACTTGAGAAACCTCTTTCTCATTGAGCATGCTCCTAGCCAACTATGTGCTAGCCTTTTATGCCAAAGCCAACTATTCTCATCACTAGATATTAAGCATTTTTCTTCTAGTTGTTGACATAAATCTAGAGTGTATAGGTTTCCATTTCTATTTGCCTTAAGTTTGCATTTTAGGTTGGCCTTATCTAGATTCAGATCCTGCTTATCTACTATCATGCACTCATGTGAATCAAAGATTACCCAATTTCCTTTGTCAGTGCTCTGGCTCACGCTCAGCAGGTTGTGACAGAGACCATCCACCAGATAGACGTCTTTCACTGGCCCAACTTCTCCAACTCCGGTGATCTTTCCACTTTGATTTCCTCCAAAGGTAACTGTGGCTCCGTCTTTGATCACCAAGGATTTGAATTTGTCTCTGTCTCCAGTCATATGTCTCGAGCATCCGCTGTCAATATACCATTTCCTATTCTTGGATGCCTTGAGACACACCTGAAAGAATCAAACAAACTTAGGTACCCAACCTTTCTTGGGTCCTCTGTCATTAATTCCCAGAGCCCTTGGTCCAGTGTTAGTTTTGACCTTGGACTTACTATTAATCTGTGCCTCTGGCCTAGTGTTGACTCTAGGCTCTTGGGCTTTCCCTATGGATTGTTTCCAGGCTCTGGATCCCTGTCCTCCCTTAGTTTCTTTTCTTGGGGGAGGATCCTTTGTAGGCTTGGTTCCTTTTGGGACCCATTTATAGGAACTGTTTGCTCCATGCTTCTTAGCATTACAGGTGGACGTGGAGTGTCCCTTCCTGTTACAATAGTTACATAAGCTAAAAGTTGTGGAGCTGTGATCAGTGGCTTTATGAAAGAATTTTAAGTAGGGCTTCACTTTTGGTTCCACCCACTTTTTCCCTCTAGGTTTGTATCCTAAGTCAGTCTTGTCCCTATATGCCCTTTGATTCATTAAAATGATATTTAGCATCTCAGATCCATTTGTGAACTTCTGCAGGGCATTTTGCAGTTTATCTCTTTCAGCTGAGATTTTGCTGCAACTAGGGCAGCTCTCAAGTGTTGAGGTGTAACATAGTGTTACTAATTCCCTAATTAACCTGTGACATCTCTTTTAGTTCAATAACCTCTTTACTAACTATGATAGAAAAAGGATTTCCATAACTTCAATGTCCTATCATAGTTAGAAAAGGAATTTCCTAATGAATAAATATTATCCATGATAGAAAAGAATAAACTAATACAGCACAGCTGCTATCATGGATAATTTATTGCTAACCATGTTAGAAAGGATTTGCCTAACATGGTTATTAAACAGAACTAAATGATATTAAATAATAAATAAATACATATACATGCGGAAGCAGATGCAGGCCTATACAAATTGGCAATATACACAACTAACTAATCAAAATAACCTTTGAAACCTAATTCCCTTTCCTGATGCTTGCGCCTGTGCATGAATACCTGCAAAAGTGTCAGTAATCGTGGGATGAGACAATTTGTCCCAGTAATCACCGCTTAACTCACTATAAAAGTGAGATGTGCGGTAGTGAGGGCGTCTAAAGGGTACCACAGTTTTAAAATCAATAATATATATATATACTCCCTCCGGTCCTAAATATAAGACCTAATTGACATTTTTGGAAAATCCTAAAAAAAACAATATAAGTTAATTATAAATTGATGATTTACCTAAATTTGTCCTTAAACTAGTATATTTTGCCTATAAACTAATGGATAATCTAAAAATATATCAAATATATCATAATTTAATAACCTATTTCGCAATCTTAATCTCTCCAAAAAAAAGTCATCTAGGTCTTATATTTGGGACCGGAGGTAATATATGTCAAGTCTTTCATTCATCATTCAAGTCCCTCCGTCTAAATCAACTCAAATTCATCACCTCTACTTCCCACATATCACTCAAATCCCTCAGTCAGTTCCAAGTCAACTCAACAGACGAAAATAAACGTGATTGACACTGTGCCCAGTCTCAAATCTGAAAGCATGAAAAGGGAGCACTTTAAATAGTGAAAACGTCCCTGAAAAAGGGAGCACTATAAAAAGTGTACACATCCCTGGTTCCTTTACAATCCGAGGAACCTGTACAATTAACCTATCGATTGCGCAAATCGATAAGTTACATCAGCCGATGGTACTAATAATCAGTGTCATGCAATACTAACAATCCCTATTCTATATTCCATCAACATAGCTCTCTTTTCTATCCTCATCACCTCTTAAACCACTACCCAACACTATCTCTATATACATTTCACGCCATTCCAGATCAATGGCCACCACCAGGCAGGATAATAGGTATACAGAGTTTCAAATTTCTTTATATGAAAATATTCGTCTTTGAAAGGCACCCGATAGCCTATTTTGTATAAAAATACCTTTTAAAGATAATATATATATATAGAGGGTGAAAAGGGATTTTACAAAATCCCTAACTAACGTCACCCTCAATGTTATAGCAAGGTTAAGTGTGATTACCTGTCACCCTTAGCACTTTGCTGCTCTTCCTTACAGTTTCCTCTCCTTCAAGTATCATCACCACTATATATTCCTATAATGATATGATACACAATGATAAATTAATATCATCCTCACGTTATAATATTTAAACGTCTCTCTTGTTCGCATTTCTACCCAACCCTTCATGTTTTATTTATTTTAGAAAGCTTATGAACTCCCAAGGGGCACAAACAGGTGCTACAAAACCAAAATAACAATACAAGCATACAAAGATTTATAATCACCTGAAAAAGAACAAGATGAATAATCATTGCCAAAACTTTCACACAGATTTACCGAAGCATCCATGATAATAAAAGGACAAGAATTTAATATACACTCACCCCTTTCATATCCTAATTAGACCGCCTAATACATATATCTCTGTAATACACACTGAGAAGAGAGAATAAGGACAACAGAATATAGAAAATGAATGAGCTGTACAGTGCTCCTCCTTCCTCATGTTATTATATAGACTGATGTACAGATAAACGGTTGCAATGAACTCACAGAGAGCCATACACATGTACTCAACAATATCCTAGCCATCCACGTATAAATGATACAGCTGGAAAGAATCCTATGCTACCAGAGGAATCCTATGCTAGTGTACAAATACAACTTTATCCTAATAGCCACAATTACAACTTTATCCTAACAAATACCCTTTAAAATGCTAGAAGACATTTCTTATCATTTCATTTCCTAATAGTACACCTGATTTCATTAAAGAATTACAACCAAAACTTGATAAAGAAGAGTTTCAAGCTTAATCAGTTATTTGGTCAACATTAACTCACATTTAACTACTTTCATCTAACTCCCAATAAAATAGAAATCACTAAAGTTAATGCCTTCCCTGTTTAGTCCAAATGGCTGAACCAAGAATAATAAAATAAAATAACAAAGTGTTATTAAAAGCACACATATAAACACTTTCAATTCAATCCAAGCAATAGCCATCATGAACATCACTTCATATGTCACACATTATGACCTAAAATATCAAATAAAACAAATTTAATTCATACCAATCAGAATTTGACATACATTAATATTTCTTTTTCTAACTATCAAATCGGCCAATTCAAAAGAAAAGTAAGGAAACTCATTGCTACTTTCAAGCTGATTTTCAAGGCATCAATAATTTAGGACTATATATAAAAATAAAATAATAAATTCATTTGTTTTTAACCAATCAGTAACCAATTAAAGAAATATGGTATCCTCGTTAAATCCTAGCTCTTAGGAGACTATTTCATCTATAACTAATAATCTATACATTAAGTGGATGTTGAGCAAAACTATGTAGTACAAGTAACTAATTTCTCTTTCCCAAACACCGATCAACAAATTAACAAAGTAGGAAATCTGCATAAACTTTATATTACAGCAATCAATTTACAGCCACACCTTAAGATCTACTTCAATTGCAAGAAGGTTATTGTAACACCACATTTGAAACCCAAGGATCAACAACACCTTTCTTGGTGCCTAACCAAACCCCAAAAATCCAACAAATCACACAAGAATTATCCTAATATCATACAACAACAAATTACAGATTTCAAACCCAAACCTAAAACCAATTCGGTCCTCAATCCTATATATATACACATACACATGCAGCCAAAGAGAAGAAATTTTGGAGAAATCAACATACAACTTTGAAAACATTATTCATGCTCAAATTGCTTTAGGAAACTCAAAATCCAAGACTAAGTTTTGATTTTTGATGATTATTGAATCAAATCTTTAAACCCCAATCCTAAACCTTAACTCTCAAACGGCTCAAATCGCAGCAATTAAGGTAAGAAGACTATGCAAAAATGCTTACGGGTTCTAAAAATGAAAAGGAGAGGCAACCCCGCCGCCGGCCGCCGCCAGAGTCGCCGGAAAATCGGCCTTTTGATGGCTGGCCGAGTTGGCTTCAATAGAAAAGGGAGGAGGTAAGAAAAATGATGTTGGGGAAAGGAACTAACTTGAAGAATGAAAGAAAAATGTGAACCTACCTCCCAAACCCACCGGCCGTCGCCGGAAGCGAACTACTCGCCGGAAAAACGCGAGTTTGAAAACGGAGAGGCATAAAACGGAGTAGATCCATGGAACCTCACTATGCACTGAGTAACCCATTAGATTTGCAAGCCTTTGGGAAAGAAAGATAGTGAAAAAGCAAAGAAAAATGGTGAAGGTGAGAAGAGATGAAGTGGCCAAAAATGGTTGAAGAAGGGAGGTGGGAGCGTCGGTTTTTAAGGAAATGAAAGGGAGGGCATGTTTGGTTTTGGTGATATAAGGATGGGTTATTATAATTTGTAGCAAAATTTATCATAATGTACTCTTTTAATTTAAAAGTACTTAAAACTAGCCTCCAATCTTCTTAAACTTAAAAATATTTTTAGCTTTATCATTCCCTCATATTTCAAACTCTTCAATTTCTTAATTAATTATATGCATATTAATTACTCAAAATTTCTAAAAATATCCCAAAAATTCCTAAAATTTCAAAATTTCCCAAAACACTCTCTAATCCTTAATTAAATTTTTCAGGATGTTACAATTCTACCCACCATTTTCGGAATTTTGTCCTCAAAATTCACCTCGCCCATCAACTCAAAGCAATAATGCATAACATTACCCACTCAAATGCACCTAAAAACCTGAGTTAATGAAGAAAATCCCAATTTCTAGTTAGAATAATACAAATAATTTCTCTTGCTTCTAAATTTTCAAGTCATTTTCCAACTTTACTACACCATAATTGTTCAATTTCCTTGACTTATAAAACAACAGGAGTCATTCTTTGATCACCTACCAAAATATTCCTCTTCAAATACTTATATATTGCCAACTCTTTAGACCAATTTCTAAAGATATAAGAATGAACCTTAAAATTTATGCTAATATCACCCCTTAAACTATTGGATACCTCTTCATTTGCTCAAACAAAACGGCTTTTCTCAATCTAATCTTCAAAACTAACCATGCTTTGGTTATCATAATCATCCATTACCTCTTTCCCAATAAGTCTTAATTCAACAAAGACTACCCTTAATCGAATAAATTTTCTAGTTTCACCTTCCTACTCAATCGTTTCCCTTAATCGAACAAATGTCCCTTTTGCAAGGGGTTGTAGGATTGCAAAGATAGACTCAAAGAAACACAAGGATAATCAATATGGACAAGTTTAGGTAAGACAATACTATGACATATGGTATTCAAGTAAGACACATGAAATATGGCAAATTGGAGCCCTTCATAGTGCTCAACAAAGGATCCCAATTCGGTCTCCACAAGAAATTTGTGGACTCTCTCCTCAAAGAAGGATTCAAGGTATCATCACACAAGGTAGTTTCAATCATAGCCTTATTGGAGGATTCTCCTTGCAAAGCACTTTGTTCATGCATGGTCCTCAACCGGCTCCTCCAATCCAAGATGGTATATGAGGTATAGAAATGCAAGTCTTCTTTCAATTGTAATCCGGCCTCCATCAAGAGATCAAGCACTCCTTCCAACCTAGCTTTATCCACAAAATTGAACAAACATCCCTTTTCCAAGGGATTGTAGCTAGACAAGGAGTATGTAAATGTACCAACATCATTAAGATCACAATTATCATGCTTGGGACTAGTAAGATCAAGAGACATGCTCACAATACTAGAATCATCATCAAGAGAATTCATGCAAGCATCATTAACATTCACCAAGCAAGAATCAAATGATCCTAAAGATGTATGCAAATCCTCATGTGAAAGCAAGCTCAAGGGAGTTACATGTTGTTCTACCACATTTTCAATCAACAATGGATATGGCCTACATGCTTCCTTATATATGCAAAGATTATATGAAGGCTTAGCATAAGTAGGCATTGGCTCAAGAACAACAAGCAATGACACATTAAATTCAAGCATAGAAAACAAATCAAGGATCACACTTTGAACAAGCTCATGATATTTCTTCTTCCCTAAGTTACATAAACTAGGAAAGGTAACAGGTGTAGGATCAAGAATTATACCTTGAGATGATTTATGCATGATTTGAGAATTAGAGGAAACTCCAAGCTCTTGTGCCAATCGCCCTTCAACTTTGCATTCTTCTTTAAAAATTTCATTCTTTGTTGCTTCCTTTAGTGTAAATCTCTTGGCTTTCTCCTCATTTTCACCATTAGAAGTAAGGCATTCGGCCTCCACCACATTCTTAGTGTCCTTATTAATTTCAAAAGAGATAAGATGGTCTCCAACAAGCACAACACCCTTAGACTTGACCTCTTGGACCATAGTATTCAAAGGATGCTTCTCGGCCTCTTCATGTTCTTCTCCAAATAGAGGTATGCTCTCGGCCTCACCATGAACTTCCTCATGAACATGTGTTACTTGAGTATTAGGATGCTTTCCATCTTGCACAACATCCTTAGAATTGGTCTATTGCACAATATTATGCATAAACTCCTTCTTGGCCGCTTGCTCCATGAGAAGAGAGCTCTCGGCCTCTTCACCATTGTCACCTTCCTCATGGTTTTCTAGGGTATGTCATTACCCAATACAACATCACTATGGGAGGTTTGCAATTCTTTCAATTTTTTTCTATGAAATTCCATGAGAAGAGAAGATTTACCCTCATAACAATCAACACATATACTCAACTCATCACATGAACAAGTCATAGAATCATCAATATCAACATTCATCTCAATCCTAGGATCAACCTCTTGGCGTTCTTGAGGTGCATGCTCTTCTTCATCAAGGTAAGGAATTGATTCAACTTGAACTCCTCCTTCCAAATCCATGTCATTCAAAGAATTATGATTTATAACCATATTGGAAGGTAGGTCACCTTGCCTTGCCTCTTCCTCGGCCCTGTTATTCATCCATTGAGAAGCAAATGAATAAATGTCCTCTTGCCTCCTTTTCAATTTAGAGTCTAACCCTTCCATCTTATCCATAATGGATGCACACATTTGCATCATCAAATCATATGTATTAGAAGAGAAAGAAGAATCTTCTCTTGGAGGAGCATACTCATTTGGCACTTGAGCATGAAAGAAGTCATTTTGCTCCATGTGTGTAGGAACAAAGCTTTGTAGAGGCGCTTGATGATCATAAAAATTTTGCCCATAACCATAAGGAGGTGGATTAGGCTCACATTGCGAAGCTTCTTGATAAGCATACAAATCTGGACATTGAGCACAAGAAGAATTAAAGCTCATTTGGTAAGGGTCATAATCTTGACATTGAGGAGCATACCCTTGTTGATCTTCAAAAGCATGTGAAGGAGTAGCATAACCTCCTCCCCCCCACTGGAAGCTTGGATGGTCCATCCATCCTTGATGATATGTGTTGGTGGAAGGGTTATGCTCTTGGAAAGGAGGTGAGAATGAGGCACATGGCCTTGAAAATTCCCTCATTGGCCGATGAGGTGTGAACAAACCTCAATGAAGCAAGAATAGTATTTCATGACCTACAAAACAAATCAACAACCACCTGCCAACACAAATATACCAAGCAGTCCAATCCAGAAAATCCAGACAAAGTCAACGACGCACAATTGTTGCAATTTAGGACCAAAACACAAGCAATTCAACTCCAAAAATTCAGCACGATATATCAATGAAAAGCTAGTGACAAACTTTGCAAAACTAGCCAAGAATCAGCAAAAACAGCGCAGGGCAAGGGCAAACAGTTTGCAAGCAAAAACAATGTTGCCGATGAACACTCGCTAAAACCAGGGCAATTGGAAAAATTCACCCTAGACAGTAGGCAACGAATTTATGGGCAAATGATATATCAAATGAAAGCTTACAACCTGTAGTATGTCCAGTTAAAACAGTTTCCAGAAATTCGTTGTGAGTCAATACCAGTTTTGAAAACATGTTCGCTCAAAGTACAGTGTTGTCCAGACAGTTTCCAGCACACAAGGCAGATTTCAAAAATTAATTCCAGACAATATAGAATGAGTCTAGCAACAAGTAATAATTTCCTGGAAAGCGTAAAATGTGTAGTTTAACCACAAGAAACAGTTTGGTCAAATTCCAGCTACACAATTTACAATTGCAACAGCAAGCAAACTGGTCACACAGTGACTTTCCAGCAAACAGTCTAACTTCACCGAATTGTTCCAGGCAGTATACAATTCAGTTTTAAACAAATAATATGTCCAAAGAAAGCTCAAATCTTGTAGATTTTCCAGGTAAAATACTTTGAATTATTGCGCAGTAGATTGTTCCTAGTTTTAAAAATAGTGAACCTGAAATTCCAGTAGTTTCAGAGCAATTTCCAGCAACTAGCACACAAACTTATAGCACTAATTTCCAGCAACAACAAGGACAACTAGAGCAGCCTATACACCTCCAAACAGTCCAAAAATATGAAGAATGACAATGAGCAAGCACAAGATTTAAGCACAATGTATAAAGTTGCTCAAAATCACAAAATGTCCAAATTCAACAAAAACAACTACAAATTAAAATGTGACTTTTAAAACCTAAAACTAGTAAGAATACAACCTAAATCGGCAACGGCGCCACTTGATTTAACCTCATTCGTCGCCTAAAGAGATTAATCAAAACAAATCAATACTCTTAATCCACTAGTTGTATAGTAGAGAGTATAGGTCTTTTCTACAATCTAGGTTTTAAAATCTTGCTAATTCTAAGTACAAGTCACGCAAATTATCAATGGTTTGAGAATGATTTTTGTGGTTAACTACTACAATTAACAACTAAAATCTAAGATTACCGAAAATGTATGTGTGAAAAATCAAGAGATGGATCCTCCTCCTTCAAGCCTCGATTTGTGCAATCTCAATTGATAGGCCTCATGTGGCAATTTCCTCTTAATATAACTAGGTTAAATCAGTCAAAGCTTCTTAAATCTAAGAAACTTTAACTAGTTTAACCTAATTAATCAAGAAACCCTAGCTTAACCTTCAAGCATTTTCATAGGCAACATAGAACCTAAATCTAGATTCTAATTATATGATTCACTTTAAGAAACAACCACAATGTGATCACATATAATTGTTCTCATAAAGCTACAAAAAGTATAAGCCTAACACACATGAAAATCAAGTTTCCTAGAAGTTAAGTTTACAAGTTTGAAGGATAAATGAATTTTACATGGAAATCTCCACATAAAACTCTAGAACTATCACATCTAAATTCCTAGACATGAGAGAACTAAGATGATTACAAACTTGAAAACCTAGAAGATGAAATTCTCACACAAGGCCGATTACATTGAAGCTCTCTGGCACAAATCTTGACTTGAAGGAAGGAGAAGGATGCTTAGCCAAGCATGGAGGTGGAGGAGATGGAGGATTTTCGTGAGGAATCCATGGGAGAAGTGAAGTGGCCGAAAGGAAATGTGAGGGAGAAGATGAAGAAGTTGAGAGAAAATGTGATGAAGAGAGAATGGGAATGTGATGGAATGTGACAAATGAAGTTGGTTGTTGGTTTTAAGCAAGTGGTTAGTTGGATGATGAGTTGGCAAATGGAGATTATGAGTTGTCAAAAAGATATTTTGATGGGTAATGGAGGGTGTAGGCCGTGGGTTAAGTGTGTGAAGGAGAGAAGGGTATTTTTGGTATTTGGTGAAAGTATGGATGAATGTGGTCTTGATCTTGGCTAGATGCATCCCCAAAGTTTGCTCCTTTTTCTCCTCAAGATTGTGCTTCCCTTTTTGCCCTTAATGAAGCTTCACCAATTTGAATTTGAATTTTGGCTTCATATTACCCCTTTTGGAAATGTGCAAATCCCTTGTTTTTGACAAAAGGGGTAATTTTTGTTTTATGCCTTTGCCTTTGTCACCTAGCCTTCTCCTTGCCACATAAGCACTCCCAAGGGTGTGTGGGGCCCACGTGGGACCCCCTACATGAAAAATACATCACATAGTCAAAAATGACCAAAATACCCTTGGTTTCTTAAAATGGAAGTAATAAGGCTAATATTTTCCAAATAATCACACATAAGCATGCGCATATAATATCTCAATAATGATCAAATATAGCAAATAAACCACACTAATTAAGCTCAATTGCACATGCTTAAGCATACAAAAATAGGTCTAATCAGCCCCCAACCGAATAAGAGTGGGCCAATTGTCTACTTCACCTCCTAGAACTTGTCCTAGCTCTTGTTTGAGATCACAATGCATGGCATGATTGAAAATGAAAGGGGCATTTCTTTCTAATCCCATATGACCGAAACACAAGCCACCAAAATTACCCTTTGATTTACCCCTTTGGGCCTTCGCTTTCTTTCTAATTTACCTTGACCAAATATGTAAGCATGCATCTATAGCATATATTTGTATATCTCATTAGTATTGTATGATTATATGTGTTGAAAAGCATGTTGCATGGTGAGAGCAAAAGATGGCCGAGAGCCACATTGAAAACAAAAGAAAAGAGAGACGGCCAAAGGCCAAGAAAAACAAAAGAAAAGAGAGAGAAAAAAATAAGGCCGAAGGCCTAACAAAAGAAAAAGGAAAAAAAAGAAAGCACAAAGTGCTTAAATATGTCAAAGGCATAAGAGTGAAAAGAGAAGAAAAAGAGAAGCACAAAGTGCTTAGAAAAGAAAAAAAACAAAAGAGGGACATGCAACATGTTGATTTGAGTTCATTGTATAAGCATTTATATGTGGTAGATAAATGTTTGCATGTTTGGTCATTGACTATCTTCCATGATTCACCATTCATATTAGCCTTTCATCTAACCCCAAACTCCTCTAGATTTGATTGTGCCATGCAAAATAATGGGTGGAGAACTAAGAGCTACTACAAGCCTATGGTGAGGTGAAGAGACTTGAGCCAAGAGTGATCCCAAGTCCCTAGTTAGGCATCCTTCCTAACTTGAGTGAATGAGTTAAACACATAATCCGGTGAGGAAAAATCTCTATTGGCATTCCTCCTTAATTCTAGTTGCTTGCTAAACTCTCATTCACTTTATATTCTTAAATTTTCCCTATGTGATGTTTAAAGGAAAGGTTCAAAACTTTAACTTGTAGCCTATGTCTATTCTATTTAGATTCATTATGCCATATGATTGACTTAGTCTTTTTGCATAACTTTGCCCGGAGTGCAAAGATTAAGTGTGGGGGAATTGATTAGACCTAATTTTATATGTTTAAGTATGTGCAATTGAGCTTAATTAGTGTGATTTAATTGCTTTATTTGATCATTTTTGGTGACTTTATATGCGCATGCTTATATGTGGATAATTGAAAAATATGAGCTTATTTCTTGCATCTTAAGTAACCAAGGGTAATTTGGTCATTTTTGACTATGTGTGCGTTTTTATATGTAGGAGGTCCCACGTGGACCCCACAAACCCTTGGGAGTGCTTGGAGTGCAAGGAATTGGCTTGGAGGGAAAGGCAAAGGCATAAGACAAAAATTACCCCTTTTGTCAAAAACAAGGGATAATTACCAAAAGGGGTAAAAATGGCTCCAAATTCAAATTTCAAGTTGTTGGAGCCTCATTAAGGGCACAAATGGAAGCACAATGAAAAGGAGAAAAAGGAGGGAGCTTTGGGAGTGCATCAAGACTTAATGGAGGCTACATTCATCCACATTTTCCCTACATTCCCAAAATACCCTTCCTTCCCCACACATACTATACCCATTCGGCCACTTTTTGAAACACACACACTTCACCATATTTTGCTTAAGCTCTCATCCTCACTTCATTAAACCTTCATTAATGTGACATTTGGGTTTTATTTGAGTTTAGTTTGGGTGATAATCCCAAAGTTAAACACCCACATATAAGCTCAAATGACACATTAACCACACACATTCTCTACTTCACCTCTCTCTCACATTACCCATTTTCTCTCATCTCTCTCCACATTCTCACGCCATTTTTCAACCTCCATGGCCTCCATTTCCAGAATTCTCCTCCTCTCCACTTCCTCAATGTGTGGCTAAGTCTCCTTGATCTTTTTGGATTTTCTGGATTGTGCTGGACTGACTATATTTTTGTTGATGGCTGGTTGGAATTTGTTGGTTTGTTTTGCAGGGCATTTAAGTGGGACTTCTTGAGTGGTAGTGTACTCCAACTTTGAGCAAATTGTGCATTCATATGGCATGTATTCATTGCATATATTTTCATACATCATTAATTTTGAAAAGCGGTTGTTTTGATGACAAAGTTGTATTGGTCAAGTGCATATAGGAAGGAAACATGGATTGGCATGTCACATATCATAATTTTGCACAACATCTTTCCATCCATTCTCAACCTTCTCCTAATTCATATCATTCATCATATTATGATCCTTATGGATTGCCTCACAATATACCTTCACATTCATATAGGCCTTGTCAAGAGGATGAGTTCCTAGGGTGTCCTCCACATTCACACACATCTTCCTATCCCCAATCATTTCATGCATACCATTTACCTCCACCTCAACCTTACCATCATGATTATGAGTATCCCCCATCCTATTCCACATATTTCCCTTCCAATTCTTATGATGAACCATATCTTCCATATAACCCCTCATTTCACTCTCATCATAATTTTCCCAACTACCATTATGAGGAACCACTCCCTCCATGTCCGCCTCATGATTATGATAGACCATATACCTCATTTCCACCTTATGACCCATCATTTCCAATAGATCACCCACCCTATCAACAACCATCCCATTCCTCTATACTATATGAAAATCCTCAAACTTCTTCTTCTTCTAGTGAGAGTAAGGAGTTGATGATAGCCAAGTTGAAGGTCATGTTAGATACGATGAATAGAATGGATGCCTCTCTTGATTCATTGATCAATTCATATAGTGAAGAGAAGGTTGATGAACCTCCATTGATCCATACGGCCAATCTTAGGGTACATGATACACCACTTTTGGTAGAAGTTGAGAATCCACACCTTTCACCTGCATCTATACCTCATTCTCCCTTAGGTGAATCTTGTCCTTTAAGTGATGATAAGGCTGAAGAGGCAATAGTTGCGGAATCACCTAGCATCATTGTGTCTCATGATATTTTGCCTAGTGATTCTCCTAGTTGTGATTTGGATACTCAAATTGTTTGTGAGGATTCCACTCCTTTGCATGAGACTAGGCATGACATTGATGATGATGTTAGTGTTGATATTTCTAATCCTATGACTTGTTCATGTGATGAGTTGAGCATGTGTGTTGATTGTTATGAGGGTAAATCTTCTCATCTCATGGAATGGTATAGAGCAAAACTGAAAGAATTACAAACAACCAATAATGATGTTGTATTATGTAATGCTACAATGGATGAGGCCACTTCTAGGGGTGATATGCATGTTGAACATCACTCAAACACCCTAGAAAACCTTGAGGAGGGTGAACATGGTAAGGAGGTCGAGATTCCACTTCCATTAGGTGGAGAATACAAAGAGGCCGAGAGCCTAGAGATTATGGAAGCAACGAAGCATGAAATTTCTAAAGACGAATGCAAAGTTGAAGAGCAATTGGCACAAGAGCTTGGAGCTCTCTCTACTTCTCAACTCATGCATAAATCATCTCAAGATATAATTCTTGATCCTACACTTGTTACCTTTCCTAGTTCATGTAACTTAGGGAAAAAGAGATATCATGAGCTTGTTCAAAGTGTGTGATTTAACCTTTTTGTCGCTTAAAAGATTAATCAAAATAAAATCAATACTCAAATTCACTTTAGGTAAAGTGATGAGTAAGGGTCAAATCCACAATTCTAGTTCAATTTTCTTGCTAGTCTAGGAATTATGCCACACAAATTAAGGTTTAAGATGAGTGAATGTTGTTTAGCTAACAAACTACAATTAACAAGTAAAAGCAATTAATAACTGAATGAGAATGAAATGTGATCAAGAGTAGGAATCTCCTCCTTCAAGTCTTCATTGTGCAAAAGGATTAATAGGCCTTGTATGATAATTTCCTTTTGATATAACTTGCTTAAATCAACCTAAGAACCTTAAATCTAAGATTCCTAAGCTAATTTAAACAAATTAATCAAGAAACCCTAACTTCATCCTCATATATTTTCATAGGCAAGATAGATGCTAAAACTAGCTTCTATTTATATGAATCACTTCAAGAAACAACTAAAATGTAAACACACATACTTGTTCTCAAGAAGCTACAAGGTTTATATACCTAACATACATGAACATGAAGATGTAGGATCTAGGTTTACAATCATGTGGATGAAATAGAAACTTAAATAGAAATCTCTACCTAAGTTTCCTATCCTCAAATGTCTAAAAACTTAGAACAAAAGAGGATTTACATGATTACAAGATTACAAACCTAGAATTAAGAAAATCTCACACAAGGCCGAAATGGTTAATTCATTGCACAACTTGACTTGGAGGATGGAGAGGAGGAGCCTAGCCTTGAAGAATGGAGGATGAGAGGATGAAAATGGTGAAGATGGAAGCCATGGGAGGAGGAAATGGAGGTGAGAACACGAAATGGAGAGGAAGAAGTTGAGAGAAAATGAAGATGGAGAGAGAAAGTGAAGTGAAAGAATGTGAAGTGAAAATGAGGTTTGGGTTTTTATATGGGGATTAACATTGGGATTAACTCCCAAATGACATGCAAAGTAAACCCCAAATGTCATGTAAATGAGGGTGAATGAATGTATAATCTCGGCCAAACACCAAAATGAGGGAAAAGAGAAGGTGAAATGGGGGTAAAAAGGTAAATGTAGGTGATAAATGAAGTGGGTGTGGGATAAATGAATGGCCTCTAAACTTCCACCTCTCTCCTTTACTTTATGCTCTTTTTCTCCTTCCAAAAAGGCCCTTTGTGTAGCATTTGAAGTTGCATTTTGAATTTGGAGGCCTTTTTACCCCTTTTGGTAATGAGCAAATCCCTTGTTTTTGACAAAAGGGGTAATTTTTGTCTTTTTCCTTTGCCTTTCCCTCCAAACCAATTCCTTGCACTCCAAGCACTCCCAAGGGTTTGTGGGGTCCACGTGGGACCCCCCTACACATAAAAACACACACATAGTCAAAAATGACCAAAATACCCTTGGTTACTCAAAATGCAAGTAATTAAGCTAGGATTTTCCATTTAACCACATATAAGCATGTGCACATAAAATCACCAATAATGATCAAATTAAGCAATTAAATCACACTAATTAAGTTCAATTGCACATGCTTAAACATATAAAAATAGGTCCAATCAGTGTGATCCTTGATTTGTTTTCTATGCTTGAATTCAATGTGCCATTGATTGTGGTTTTTGATAGTATGTCTGCCTATGCTAAGCCTTCATATCATCTTTACATATATAATGAAGCATGTAGGCCATATCCATTGTTAATTTGAAATGTGGTAGACCAACATGTAAGTCCATTGAGATTGCATTCACATGAGGTTTTCCACACATCTTTAGGTTCATTTGATTCTTGCTTGGGGAATGTTCATGATGCTTGCATGACTTCTCTTGATGATGATTTTATTATTGTGAACATGCCTCTTGATGTTACTAGTCCCAAGCATGATGATTGTGATATTGATGATGTTGGTACATTTATATACTCCTTGTCTAGCTACAACCCCTTGGAAAAGGGATGTTTGTTCAATTTTGTGGATAAAGTTAGGTTGGAGGGAGTGTTTGATCTCATGATGGAGGTCGGGTTAAAATTGAAAGAAGATTTGCATTTCTATACCTCATATACCATCTTGGATTGGAGGAGCCGGTTGAGGAGCATGCATAAAGAAAGTGTTTTGCAAGGGAACTCCCTTAATAAAGCTTTGATTGGACCTTGTTTGCTTGATGTGGATCACTTGGATTTTTCTTCTAGAAGTGACACCACAAGTTTAAGGTGTAGGCCGATTGGAAGTCATTGGCTAAGTGCTTTGAAGGGGCAACATCTTGCTAGATTTGAAATGCCTAATTTGATTACCATGTTTCATGATTTTGTCTCTTCTAAGCATGTGAATCTCATTGCTCATGATGTTTTTCCTATGCATGTTCACCGTGATTCTCATTATGCTCCCATTTCTATATCCTCTTTGCATACCTACAACCCCTTGCAAAAGGGAAGTTTGCTATATGTTGTAGGTTCTTTTAGGATGCATAAGGACTATTGGGAAGAAAAGAGAGACAAGATGGAGCTTGCAACAATTCCTAAAGCGGATGATCCTAGCTCGAATGTGTTGAAGGCCGAAAAGCATCTCAAGAGGAGTTTGGAATATTAATGAAGAGAGAGAAAAGGTAGTGAGACATAGTGATAAAAGTGGGAGAGACAATAATGGAAAAAAACAAAAAAATAAGACCAATTCAATGATGTAACTTCCGTTAACCTCCATTTCTTGGTATGTACTCCCTCTGTTCCTAAATATAAGATCACTTTAGAAAAGTGGATAAGTTCCTAAATATAAGATCACTTTCTATTTTGTCCCAAGTTTTGCCTAAATTACCCCTATACACAAAAGGATAGTGCTTCTCTCTTTCCCTTCAATCATTCTCTTTAGAAAGTGGTATTTTTGGAAGATCATGTAATCCCAACTAATTGGATTGTCTTCATTAATCTCCTCAAATTAAGCAAAGTGATCTTATATTTAGGAACAGAGGGAGTATATTTTAGGCTGTTGGTGACTTATAAATAGTACAAGAGAGAGTATATAGCAATCATGTTCACGTGAGACGAAATGTCATAAAAAAAAGAGATTAGTACAATGATTAGTAAAGGCTAAAATAGGAATTGTGATAATCTTCATGGATTAGCCCGCAGTAATTCAGACAGCATACTACGTGGCAGCTTAGGGAGCACCGATGTCGTGGACACAACCCTCTCTCTCTCTCTCTCTCTCTCTCTCCCCCACACACACACAAGACACAACACTCACTCACTCACTAACTTCCCTCGTAGCTTTCTCTTTTCCCCATTCTCTCTTTTTCCCACTCTCTTCTTCACTTTTTCTGCATAATTCCTTTTGGCCCCTCAATCCCTCCAAAATTACATGGTCGTGCCACTCGCCGGAACTGCAAGCCATGAACTCCGGCGCCGCCACCTGCCGCTCCATTCTCGACAAGCCCTTAGCTCAGCTCACTGAGGATGACATTTCTCAGCTCACTCGCGAGGACTGCCGCAAATTCCTCAAAGAAAAAGGTCCTTTTCTTATTTACCCTTTTGCCCTTCCCCCCTCCCCACAACTCCATTCCGCTTCCCTCAGCCGCAGAGACACTAAAAATTCAGTCTTTGGGCTTTCGGGAATATTTTAGAATTGATGAATATTGATGCCACGTGTCCGTACAGGAATGCGTAGGCCTTCTTGGAACAAATCTCAGGCGATCCAGCAAGTTATTTCCCTCAAAGCCTTGCTTGACCCTCCTGATGATCATGCTGACGTCGCCAGACCCTCAAGGAGATTCCCTTTTGTTTCAGCTCCTCAGGATAACAATATTAATCATAATTATAATTATAATAATAATAATAATAATGATGATGATACCCCACCTGTGAGTTTCTCTTTGTAGTGCCATTTTGTTTGTTTGGTTTGTGAGAATGTTGGAGAAAAATGGTGGATTGTGAAATGGGGTGAGCTATTGTTATTGCTATTCTTGAATGGTTGTGTTTGTAGGATAATTCAGACGTGACCGGTCGAGTTGAGGTGTCGTCGACTACTGAGCCGGCGGAAGAGGTGCCTTACCATGCTGCTGAGGAGCTTCCCAAGTCTGTGTCATCTATAGAGAAGCCTACTAACGTTGAATTCAATGAGAAGGACGTCAGTCCAAGGTCTGTCTTTGTTGTTTTTATGTTCATCTTGTTGAAACTTGGAAACCCTTTTGATGAATGGCCATTGCTTTGCTTTTGAGATGTTCAGATTAGCTTATGGAGAATAGAAAAAAAAGTTTGAAAACTCTTTTAGAGAGTAGATTCTAGAGAATGGCTTTTGAGTTTGTTGAAAAAATAGCTTCCGGGCAAAATCTTGCTTTCAAACAAAAAAACTATTCTGAAAAAGTTAGCAATGTTTGTTTGGCTTAATGAAAATCTAGATTGAAAGTGCTATTGCCAAAAATGTACTAAGTAGCTTTTCAATTACAAATGTGTTCTTGTTCAGATTAATCTGTTTATGAATCTCAGTAAAGGTTACTTCTGAGCATTTTGTTTGGTTGAAATTAAACTGTTATTGGGGCGTACATGTTCAAACAAGTGGAGAGTGATATGAGGAGCGAGGGAAAATGGCGAATGTTGTGCTTTTGAGTAGGCTTTCTTTATGCATTAAGTTAAAATAGATCCCTTAAAAAATTGGTAGAGGAGGATGATACTGAAAAGTGGATTTTGGTATCCAATGTTGGATGTCTGTGGGGAAAAGTGGAGGCAAAGGGCTCAGTGATGTAGATCTGAAAATCGATTATTAATTATGGTCTTTTAGCTGTTTTACAGAGCTAGTATAAATGAGTGATCCTGCTGTCTGCTAGGTCATTTATATTGTCATATTTTTCCAGAGCTGTTATAGGCGTGAAATTATGGTTTCAGCAAAGATAGTAGAATGATGAATCACTAGAGATTGCTGATAACAAAACCAGAAATTATGTATAATATGTGCTATAGCTAAATAAGGATATCAGGATAACACCATCAGTGTTAATATGCTGTATGCTTGCTTGCATATTGATTATCTTATGCTTGATCAACCCTTTAAAAATATGATGGAATTTCATCTGTGATCAGGAAAAGATATTATTGCCCTGAATATTTGGATAACCCCACCACTGCTTTTGTAAAATACTCCCTCCGGTCCTTATCATAAGTTACCAACTACCTACTATTTTGGTCCTTAATATAAGACATCAACCGCCGCATTAAATGTTTTTTCCAACTTTGCCTGTTATTAACGGAGATTCAAAATTGAAAAATGTGAAACACATCATTTAATGAAGAGTGAAGTGGGAAAAATTAGCAAATTTAACATGAATTTTAGGATTCAACTACCATTGTTTGGTATGTGAGAAATGGGTAGTTGGTGATTTATAATAAGAATCGGAGGGAGTAGTCTTCTATTTAGATTTTTCATTGATATCGTGTTTGAAGGTTCGAGGAGATTACATTGGGACAAATTGTTTGGAAGAAGAAAATTCACTGGAGTAAATGAAAACATTATTTAAATAAGTGTTGAGTTTACATTTTCAAGAATCAAGGACAATTGGGAAGATATGAATATGTGTTGGTCTTCATGGAAAGGCCTGTGTGGTCGATCCATTGCATATAAACTAGTGCACCTGTTTGTTTGATTACGAAACAGTTCATAACAGTGAGTAATGACCTACCCGTGACACACTGTAGGGAGTACTAGCCATCGTCTATCAGGAAACTCAATATAATTTCTGCAAAACTAGAATACGTTCTATGTTTTGACCTTCATCATCTGTATCCATTCCCATGTTGGAATAATTTTATGGCTGCAAATTATTTAAATCCTCATAGCAATTCAAGAAAAAGATTGGAACTTTCTTCTTGTATTCATATCTATAAGAGAGAGCTTGTGCAAATGTTGGATTGAAGCCTTTCAAACCTTCTGTAGTGCCTTTGGTAAAAAAAAAACAAGGCAACTGCAGTGTCCTGGCTTATTTATGTTTCCATTTTAGAACGTTTACCCTGTTGATGTAAACATGCTGTTACCCTGTTAACCCCCCCCCCCCCCCCCCTCTCTCCCGCCCAAAAAAAAAAGCAGCTTTTATCCCTAGCCTTATGCATTACATATCTGCTTTCCAATTGAAAAGTAACTTGGCACCTTAAAAATGTTGCTATGGATGTCCAAAGGCAGACTAATATGCCTTTCATATACTTCTTATGCCAGTTCCTAACGAGTTACTTGTTGTTGTGGTTACAGAGGGTGTGCAACTAGTGGGCCTGCTGGGCAAATGACAATTTTCTATTGCGGTAAGGTGAATGTGTATGATGGGGTGCCACCTGATAAGGTAGGTCATGGCTCTTCCTATTACATGCATGTGTGGTAGTAAATGCAATACTATTTCACCTTCAAATGCAGCCATATGTGAATTTGCAGGCACGGGCAATTATGCAGCTTGCAGCAAGTCCCATCTATATACCTCAAGATGAACCATTCAAAAGAAGTACATCAGTCTGGCCTTGTCATTTACAGATGGATAAAGATACCCTTGTCTCAATTGATGGCACAATCTCTCAGTTTGCTCAACCAGGTAACCCTCAAGTAGCAGAACTGTCTGATTCTACTCTAAAGTCTAAGGGCATGCGTTTTCTTCACCGTAAAAAAGAGACATACTCTAAAGTCTAAGGGCATGCATTTTCTTCATTATGTGTGGCATGTTCTTCAAACATTTCTTAAATGAATGGATCGATGATCAGAAAAGGAGATGTAGTTAATGTTTTGTTGTACTATATCATACTCAGTCTAACTGTACAAGTCCTTGATAGATGAACTGCTTTATGTCAATAATAGACAATCATTAATGAAAAGGAACTCAAACTAACAGTTGTTTCTCTTCATGTTGAAAGAATTCGAATTCGTTTATGCTAATGCATTATACATGTTCCTGTGAACACATTGGACCTCAATCATTGAGGTCTGGGATTTAATTGTTGCTTTTCTTTTTCTATTATTTTTTTTTTGACTGGACAGCATACATTTTTTGGATGACCAAATTTACCCTGAAAGTCAATTTTACAGATGTATTAAATGAATTATTCTGTCTTGTTGGTGGTCAAAATCAACATCTTTTTAATTTAAGATCATGATAACTTGCACTCGCTTTACTTTTCAGTTTTCAGCTATTTGTGTCTGTTTGTCTGCATATTAAGATTTTTGTGATATTGGGTTCGTGAAAGTTACTATTTCAAATATTAAATTTACAGATAAGATGGCGGAGTATCCTTTGCATTATAGGGAGAAAGGGAGCACACCTCGTGATTCTGGTAAGGGCTACTAAATCCATGGATGTAGCCTGCCAGATCTTTATTAGTTTTCACTTTTCTTTGTGCACTGTCACACACCTGAGGAAATTGTTTCAAATCATAGCATAGGCAGTTTCCTTTGATTTGTCTTCCCTCTTCCTTCTACTTGGCTACTTGATGAGTGGAAGGGATAATTATTATAACATGATAAGTGAACATGTGTCTGCTTTTAGTATATCGAGCACTAGTGAAAATCAGTGTATTAATATAAGGAGTCAGCAGTAACGTGTGTTATTTTTTTATTTTAATCTGGTCCACATATGAGTGAACATGTCATAGACCATGCTTAAAATGATTCATTCTTCTTGCTTCTATAAGAATTATGGCACCATACAAATTTTTACTTCTACCACAACCCATGTGTAGTTATTATGTTTCTGGTTCTGAATTTTTAGACTCATCCCTATAGTGAGAGTGCAAGAATTTCATTATACCTTGACATGTGGGTCAAGTGGATGAATAATTGTTAAGCCATTGCAAAAAAGTAGAGAGGCCTTTAGATATCCAAACAATCTGAAACAACTTCTCAAATTCTAGAAACTGATTGGTGCTAGCATTTTTTGGTTTTTGAAATATGTAGATGGTCAGGCAAGCAGGAAAATGTCATTGCAGCGATACCGAGAAAAGCGTAAGGACAGGTATTTTACCACAACCTAGCTATTAGCTGTTAAGTCACCTTAATTTTATCCTGAGCTCCCAGATTTTACAATTATTTGATGCTCTGTATGATTATTCTCTCTTTTTGCTCAATTTCTTTAGGGGAAGATTAAAGAGCAAGAAATTTACAGGAGTAACATCTAACATGGAAATGTATTTCAGTCATCAAGTGAAGGCCCATGCCTCAAATGGGAATTCAAGCCGTAGTAGTACAAGCTCTCCGCCACAGCCAAGGTTGCCTCAAGCTTCAGGTGGCTCAGCTGACAGCCAGCTGAAGATTGCCCTTCCGGTTGATCTCAATCACAAAGGTAAGCCACAGATATTTTCTTCAAATATTAGGGGAAAGGAATAATACTATTTCATCTCAACAACTATATTGAGTTATTTATACTACTTATGGGACTTGTCAGTTAGAGTATTATGAATACTGCATTCATATCTGAAATTGAGATCATGCCGCTTTCCACTTGCAATATTGTGGCTGTTGGAAAAGAACATATACTTGAAATGTAACACGTCTGACTCCTAATATAGGTGACAGTATTTTCGTAGAGCTTATAAGTTGCAACACTTTGAACCCATAAGTAGGTATTAACCATTTGAAAGTAGTGGTTGATGATAGCTTTGTAGTTGGAATGTTTTGTGTTTTTATTGATTATCCAAAGCTAAGAAACTATTTGGTGCACAGCTCTCATTTCTTGCTATGATATGCACAAGAATCTGATAGTATGATACTTTAAGACTATTGTTTATCATGGCATGCAATGTGTAATTTCATGAAATCTCATAAAGCTATGATTACCAAACTTGTTTGTGCATGGATGTGATTTTTTAGTGGATTTGCAGATTTTCAAGAATGCTAAAACGTAGGGACTGTTCAGATAAATGAAGAACTGGGAGTGTTGAGATGACATAAAAAGAGCAGTTCAACTCTCTCACACTATATAGCCGTTAGAGGCCTAATGCAAGAATTTTGAGCTGCTTGCTCAGGTAGAGGCAGTGCAAATGTTAGGATGCTTTTTTAACTGCAGGGTGAATTTGTGTTTGTTCTAGGATTGTTGAGTATTGCCACTCCCTCACACCTAATCAATTTTGTAACATGAGGCATCTAGTTTCTTCCTTCCGCCTATTATGATATGTATAGGCATCATTATGCTTCTTCCTCCTCCTCCTCCTTGTGGTAACACCTGTCAAGCAGAACCTGTAACTTCTCTTTCTTATCTCTTGTGCTTCTGTTTTATTAGGTTGTAGTAATATGCTTGCCACATGCTCTTGTAGAAATCAGAATCTCTAATTCTAATTCCATAATTAGTATATTACATATTTTGTATGACTCTGTAATTTTTGTTTCGTTTGTGGCCAGAATAGTGTGTGTGTGTGTGTGTTGTGTGTGTGTCTGTGTCTGTGTCTGTGTGTTGTGTGTGTGTGTGTGTCTGTGTGTGTGTGTGTGAGAGAGAGAGAGAGAGAGAGAGGGAGAGAGAGAGAGAGAGGGAGAGAGAGTGATCAATCTTTTTCCTTTTGGTCTTGACAATTAGACAATTAGTTGAATGAATATACTTATTCATCACACAGGTTGAGTTTCCTTATAGTAATTCAATGGAGTACTTTGGATCGAATGATAAAATTTATTATAATCTTTCATCAATATAAAATAGGAGAACAATTCTTGAGGTACCTATAACTTTATTCAATTTTAAATTTGGTACTTGTTTTTTCTCTTAGTATTTTAATACCATGAGACTCTTTAATTTTGTTTTGTTAACATCTTTAGCCCATGTATATAAGCTAATTGTTTTTAACATAGATTAATTTTAATGATTCAAAATGAAAGAATAATACGCTTCTATCAAGTTAAAATACCTCAAAAAATTGATTTTCCGTATCAAAATATAAAAGTTGTAAAAGTTGTTGTATTTATGTTCTGATTATGTTCCGCTGAATTCACAGGCTATAAAATTAAAATACCTCAAAAAATCTTAAATCAACCTTTGATACCAAATAATATAGAGAACCTAAATTTAAAGGAATGTGTTTGTGTGTATATAGAAATAATAATATTTTTATAGTGCATATAAAATTGCGATAAATCGCGCTGTATATATGTTTTACATTTACAATAACTTGTATTAGATATATAATACTCCCCTATCCTAATTATGAGTTAACTTTGACTTTTTTGAAAAAGTTAAAGTTACAAACTTTATCATTTTAAATTGTTTAAAATTATCTTTTTTCTCCTCAAAATTAGTTTGTTCTAGTTATAAACTAACATATATTATAATTACATTTATTATAGTATGTTATTATCCACCAATCAAATTTGTCCGAAAATACTCCCTTAATTTTTTTTAAATCCTAGAGATTTTCCTAAAAAATGGATAAATAGTAGAGATTTTTTAATTTGGGGTATAAATATGAGTTAATTGACTTTTTAGATTTTAGACCAAAAAAATGATATTTTAGATAATTTAAAGAAAACTAAATAAATTATTTAAAAAAATTATTTTCTTTAAAAAACACTATGAAATACTCAAACAATAAATGCTCAAACATATACCCAAAATTAGATATCTATGAAATGTTTTAACCTTTCTTTTAAACATTCATCCTAAATCACATACCTAACAAACACGAGAAATTGATTTCCTAGATATACCACTAGTTTAAGAGACAAATTCAAGTTGAGTTCACAATAAAAGGTAGATAAAGATGGATGAACTTGTGTCTCTATCGTCAACTGTGTGCTCTTTCCAGCGCCTTCACTCGTTCATGTTATTGTGTGTGGGTGAGAGAGAGTTGCTTATTTTATTTTGTTAATTATAAGGAGGGTAAAATTTATGGGCAGGGAATGACAAGATCATGCACACGTATAACAAATTTATAGGCAGAGAAGAATGGACAATCTAGTTTTTTTGTATTTGAAGTATATTAAAGTAGGGCAAAGGTGCAAAAATAGCCACCGTTAATTTAAAAATGAGCACTTATAACTCCAGTAAATTCAAGGGGGCAAAACTGTACACAGTAAAATAAAATGGGACAAAACCGTATATTGTAAACCCAAATGGGGCAAAAGTAGTCTCTCTGTTAGGCCGAGTTAAACAAACGTTTTCCAGATGTGGGCTCCACCATCAGTAAATGAAGTGTCAATTCCAAAATCCAATGTGGAAGGTGAAATGCATTCAGTTGAACCTAAATCACTTGAAACAAACCCTAATCCCCCAAATCGTTTCGATAAGAAACCAAATAGAACCTCAAATCATGTAAAATTCACCTTACTTCTTCGTAATCATCTAAAAAATAAAGCCTCATCTGAAAAAATAAAGTCTCATCAACATATTGCACCCTTAAATGTATGACACGTCATTTACTGATGATGGTACCACGTCTGGAAAACGTCTGTTTAACTCTGCCTAACAGGGAGATTACTTTTGCCCCATTTTGGTTTATAGTTTACGGTTTTGCCGCTTAAATTTACTAGAGTTATAAGTGTCCATTTTTAAATTTACGGTGGCTATTTTTGCACATTTACCCATTAAAGTAAGGTCTCCAGGGACCCCTACTTTAATTTGTGAAGCTTATGAGACTTTTCTACTATTAAGTCCCAACTACAAATTATTTTTTCCCTAATCTTTTTGGTAGATAAGAAAGTTATTTAAATTTTTATCAGAAGAATGTAGGAGTTTTTAATTTTGGTGGTATGAGAAAGAGCACATGGAATTGAGGCCATAAATGAGTGAAGTGTTCACAATATGATTTGATTCCATGGAAATTTGAGCGGTCGTAAATGACCCATTGTGCTTCTCCTTGTGATAAAGTCATAAAAGAAAAAACTCACGCGCCTTCCTTCTCTTCTCTTCTTCGCTCTCTCTAACTAACTAATTAACTAACTTCAATGCTTTCATTCACTTATCCACCATCTCAATGTCTTCTTCTTCATTCTCGTTCCCCTATTCCATTCAGTCCCATGCATTTCCAGGTATTTCATTTTCCTTCCATTCACTACTTTTTATTTCAATTCATTTTGCTCCTGTGTGTTGGCCCCTAATTTTATCCCTCTTATGATGATAAATGTTGAGTGTTAGCCTTAAATACGTGCAGATGGGTTCATTAATTAATCTTGTACTTTTTTTTAGGATTGATGAGTTTAAATATACTTTTTTTATAAAAATGAGTTTAAATATACTAGTTTTGGTCAAAAAAAAAAAGTTTAAATATACTAGTTAATTTTAAACGTATCGTTTATATTATGTGATTGGATTATATCATATTTAATAGGGTGAAAGCGCAAAAATGATACTCCCTCCGGTCCTAAATATAAGACCTAATTGACTTTTTCTGGAAAATCCTTAAAGGCAAAATAAGTTAATTATAAATTGATTTACCTAATTTTTTCCCCTTAAACTAGTTTATTTTACCTATAAACTAATGAATAATCCAAAAATATATCAAATATGTCATCATTTAACTTATTTCACAACCTTAATCTCTCAGAAAAAAGTTAATTAGGTCTTATATTTAGGACCGAAGGTAGTACTAAACTTTATCTAAAATTGCATTTCTACCACTTAAGTATTGTGAGGAGCAAAAATAATACCAACTTGGGATCCAGGTGCAAATATAGTATTTTCACTTGAGGGAAATAAAATTTAGATATGAAAAGACTCTTATGCCGGCATAAGAGTCTTTTCATATCTAAATTTTATTTCCCTCAAGTGAAAATACTATATTTGCACTTGAGCACCAAGTTGGTAGTACTCTTTTTACATCTCGCGAAACTTTAGTACTCCCTCCGGTCCTAAATATAAAACCTAATTGACTTTTTTGAAAAATCCTAAAAAAAAAGCAAAATAAGTTAATTATAAATTGATTTACCTAATTGTTTTCCCTTAAACTAGTTTATTTTACTTATAAACTAATGGATAATCTAAAAATATATCAAATATGTCATGATTTAATAGACTATTTTGCAACCTTAACTTTTCCAAAAAAAAAGTCATCTAGTTCCTATATTTAGGACCGGATGTAGTATCATTTCTGCACTTTCGCCCTATTTAATAAGGTAAATTCGTTTTGACCACAAAAGATAAATATAAATATTTTATAGTATTTCATTTTACATCCCTAATTTTTGTTTTTAAAAAAAGTTATTTGATCATATAGTTTGGACGGTAGGGAGTATCTCTTTCTTGTATTATGATTAACGATTTTTACTGTTAGAAACATAGTAAGAATTATCTCAAAAGGTTAACTTAATTCATTTACTTAACCCTATATTTATACAAGAAAATAGAAAGATCTAGACTAATTACTAAAAGAGAAAAATCTAATATCTTAATATCTCTACAAATAATCCTAATAATTTGATTGGCAACAAAATATTTTGTAATTCTTAAATGGGCGAAGGTGCAAAAATGGTATTAAATTTTGCCCATAAGAGGTTTCTAATACTAAAGTTTCGTGATATGCAAAATGAGTATCAACTTGATATTCATGTGCAAATATAGTATTTTCACTTAAGGGAGGAAGGTTGAAGAAGACAATAATATAATGAGGGGCATAAAAGTCTTTTCATATCTAAATTTTATTTTCTTTAAGTGAAAATACTATATTTGCACCTGGATCACAAGTTGGTACTATTTTTGCACCTCACGAAACTTTAGTATTACAAAGTCACTTTTGGGTAAAGTTTAGTATCATTTTTGCACCTTCGCATTTCTTAAATACTTCCTAATTACTCTCTAACATACAGGTAGTTTTTATTCTACTTTATGTTTTCTTTATGAATCTTAGGCTTCTGTGATGGGAAATTGGAAGGTTGGAGCATTTTGTTTCAATGGCAGTGAGAGGTAATGTATTTTATAAGCTAAGTTAATTAACTCAGGGCCAACTTTTTGATGGGTTTGATTGTTTTTTCTGGTTTGTTTGAATTTAGTGCTTTTTTTGTATGATTCTCACATCAGTATTGACTTTGGATAACAAAACAGGAAAAATTTGGTGTCTGCACTCGATCAAGATGGCGTCACACATATTCTGAGAACTGCAGATTACAAAGTAAGACTAGTGGTTATTCCATTTTTTCTACTCTTCCTTTCATGGTGTTCTTGACCTGATCTTTAATTGGATTTGATGGCAGACTACATGGTTTGTTTAGCATTATTATTTCAGATTGTCTCAATGCAGGACACATACAGTTTAAATTATAATTTTGTTGTCGATGTATTTATCCAAAAATTTATTTGCTGATAGAGTAAATGTTTTCATATGATCCAAGTAGCTGATAACACTTAGAGAGATAAGGCTTATTATTGTCCATTCATAAAATGAGAAACAATGTCCTCATTCACTGTGAAATACTGTATTTGGATGATCTTGCAGCATTCACTGTGAAATACTGTTTTCTTATAAATGAACTTGCAGCATTCATTCTAATCACTGTAGATATTACTTTTCACTTGGTTGATCAAATTGTATTTGGATGCTGTTACTAAGTCCTATCAAATTACTTAAATCGTATTCACTTCATTAGGAAACAAGACCAAGATAGGGCAGCTGTATTTGAAGATTTACTTGAACAAGTCAATGTACAAATGTAACAACTGAATCTGTTATACTGATTTTCATGTGATCCAAAGCTTACTTCAATTCCCTTTATGCTGCCAGAAATTGAATATTGTCCTACGTGCATATTAACCTTTTGTTGCAGAATAGTGTTATAGAACAAAAAGACACAGTTACCTGAAATATTTGACATTTTCAAACTCCAAAACTGGTTTGATTTGGGCATTCAGCAGCTTAGACTTTAGAAGGAGAGAGTTTTATAAAGGGGGTAGGGTAGCTTCTTTGGCATCTTTTATTTTCTTCTAATTGTTTTCCTGTCAAGAGTTTTACTCTAGCGAATTTCCAGTTTAAGTATAATATCTTGTGCAATGCTTTTTAGATGCTGCAATGTGTGGTTTCCTAATTATTCTATTGATGAAGTTTACATTCTTTCCTTTTGGCTATTCATATGATTTAATAGTATGCTTTTAATAATAAATAATATTACCATATCTTGCATGTAATGTGCAGCCTAAGGAAGATGAAGACAAGGCAGAGCTTGAAGCTCTATTGCAAAATGGTACTTATGTAAAAGAAGGTAAATACTTTTTCCTTTCCAGATGAGTTAATATACTCCTATAGCTTATGCAAAACATGCTGCTCTGCATCCTCTTTTGAAATTCTCTAATTAAAAGTCATGTCTTCTGATTTCAAAACTGTCACATGGCTGATAAATCACAGCATGGTCTGAATTTTCCAAGAGGGTCTCTGGTGAATGGGACGGATTTGGAGCAGACTTCTCTAATGAAGGAAAGGCAAATGAGTTACCAGAGATGGTAGTTCCTGAAGCATTCCGAGAATGGGAGGTTAAGATATTTGATTGGCAAACTCAATGTCCAACTCTTGCTGAGCCAGAGGAGAACATTCTTATGTACAAGAATATTTTGTTGCTTCCTACTGTTGGTTGTGAGGCTGACGCGGCCACTAGATACAAGGTGGATGAAAGGCAAGTGGGAGGAGTAAATGGTAGGGTTTCTGCCTTTGCATATGAATCCAGTGGATCTTATGTTGCTGTTTGGGAGAAGGATGATCAGCTAATGGAGTTGGAATACTGCTTGATAAATCCTCAAGACCCCGAGTCGCGGGTTAGGATCATTCAGTTTGTCCAAGTATTGGAGAACACAAACATGGTTCTTAAGAGCATTAAAGTATTCCGTGAGCAATGGTATGGCCCGTTTAGGAATGGTGAACAACTAGGAGGTTGCGCCATCCGTGATTCTGCATTCGCTTCCACTGCTCCCATGACTGCTTCACAACTTGCTGGTATTTGGCATGGGGGCAGAGCTGTTGCAACCATTGGCAGTTCAGATACTGTGAGTGCAAGAGTCTTCCCTTGTTCTTTTATTTCTGGATAATCTCCATTTGCATTATCATGCCAAAACAAGACCATTTCATTCAACAGATTAACTTGTTAATGTTAAATAAATCAGGTAAAAAGGTTATTGCTATGTGAAGGGTAGTGAAGAGTTTTATTGTGATCATCATGCTTATCAGACTCCTGTTGAACTTCGTTTCAATTAAGGAATTTTGGAAGGAAAGAAACTCTTCTATATGGTTGTACATCTAATGTCAAGTTAAAGACCTCTTGACTAAAAAGCTCAAGATTTTAAGCTTCATTGCCTGCTTTATGATGATATCTATCACCTATAATGTCACCTCAAAAACCACTTGACTGAAGAGCTTAAGGCTTACCGGATTTATTTATATCTCTGTCACTTTTCTTGTGATTTTTAGGGGATTTTTCATGAGATTTCGAGTGACAGCATTCATAACTGTGTCAGAGATGGACGCAGCGAGATACTTCTTCCTAAACAATTATGGTGTTCGTTTAAGCAAACCAAGGATGGTGAAGCTCTAAGTGAAGTGGGATGGCTTCTAGATCATGGACAGGCAATCACGTCAACGTGCCTATTTTCTCGAACTGCAAAGCCCAAGGCAAGTTACAATATTTGGGATTTTAAATAATTAAAGCCTACCAATACAGTTGTTACAATGCACTCCCATTGAGATGGAATGTCCCTTGTAGCTCCACTTTCTGGGCTCTTCACTCAACCTCTTGTTGGATTTAAACCTTTATGGTTAGTCCATTCTTTGAACTTGGCTCTTAATGAAAGCACCTTAGTTATAAACATATGCTCAAAGAAGAGTCCAATCCCAAAGTGCTACCCTTTTATAAAGAAAAGCTCCTTGAAGTCATAAAATAAACCACAGTTCACGTAGGAGGTTCTCTGATGTGGGACTGACAACATGGTCATGGCTTAATTTGGCTTCATACACTGATTCACTTATCCGAGATGAAACATATGCTCATAAATATAGATTGAAGAAGCTGTTTATTATTGTATATTAATTTCCATGTTATTAATTATAATCGTTTTAATATGCACATGAACACATTAACTTGTGTGTTTCTTCTAACTAACGAGTCTCTTTCTGATCTTGTTGCAGGAAATATCAATAGCATCAGAAACAAAAAGCGTGGATAGTGTATAGCTGTTGTGGCAGTACATTCAGTTCAGAGTTTAGATTCTTATTTATGGCGACCATTACACTTGGTTTCAGTCCTAAAAAAAGGATTACTTTTGGTTCATTAATACATAAGGTTTAGCAAAAATATAACCAATATACGTGACAAATGTATCTTGCCCTGAACTTCATTTATATCACATAATGTATATAAGGTTTATTCATCCTATCAACCTATATTATGTTCCCATCACCCTCCCTCAGTTTTAATTTCAAGTTCTGCATGTTTGGAAGGAGAGCTTGGGTCACTCTCAAGCTGAAACAGGACTTTCTTTCTATCTCTTTCATCAAGCCAATCTATCTTAACCCATCTCTGATCTTTTGCATTTGAGATTTGGAAAAACACTGCAGGCTTCACGGGTCTCGGGTTGGATTGCATGCATGTTTCTATGTGTTGTTGCTCTTGCTTTAACCCCTCTTAATCCTTGTTCTTGGACTCGTGGAAGTATTTGTCTATGTGAGATGGCGACAAATACTTTTGTTTTTCTGTTTTGCAGAAAGCATTTATGAATCTATTTGTGGATTTCCAAAGAGAAGAATTGGGAGAAACATATATTTCCCATTTTATGATATATAGAATGATGTAAGAGACAAGCTAATAAAAACTAATAACTAGTAATAATGAATAATAAATCCTAATTACATCTATACATTCAAATAATACAATTAGAGTATATTACTAATCGTTCCTCTCAAGTTGGATTAAAGAAGTCAATAATGTATAACTTATGCAACTATCAAATGCAAATTTTTTTTAATAAATAAAGAAAGTACCTAGCTAAATTAGCTAGTACTAGAAAACAAACAACAATCATTTTGTAATAAAGAAAACAAATAATCTGGTGTTTCCAAAATAGGTTGAAACCCCTAAACAACAATAATGGCGCGCTTGGTCAAGAAGTCTGCAACTGAGTTTGCTCCTCTCAGGATATGCACAAGCTCAACCTCCTATTGTCTACTTATCAAAGACTTAGCTTCGTGAATCAATGTAGCTTCTACATGTTGGCTAGTATTTTCTTGCTTGCATAACTGAACAAGCTCTAAAGCAATTGATTCCACAATAATCCGTCTCTCCTTTCTCCCAAGCCCGTCTCAATCCTAGAATCAAAACCCAAAGTTCTACCGTAAAACTGTCTCCTGCTATAGAATGAAACATAAATCCTTCAATAAACTTACCAACATTATTCCTTATTAGTCCTCCACATCCCAATCCTGAATGCATATAGAAAATGCTTCATCTACATTCACCTTAACCCAATCATGTCTTGGCGGATTCCAACTAGCTGACGAATAATTGATTACCCTCCCATTCAAGTTAATGTCCTTAAATTTACTCTCTGCTAACCTCAAGTTAGATAAAAGTGATCTAACTTGAGGTTAGCAGAGAAATTTGATTTTTTTTGTGGGGGAGGTTTGGATGGGAGTGAGGGAGGTTGGACATGGAATTTGACTCTTCTTTAGTTTTATACACAAACAAGTTTAATTATTCGTCAAGTTAAAATATTACACGTAATATAAATTAAAATTAACTAGAAAGTTCACTACATAATAAATTTAGTTCAAGTGAATTTTCAGGTTGGAAGGATGTGGTGGAGGAAATTTTGGGTTTTTTAGGGGGCCGGGGGGTTGCATGGGGGAGGTTGGGGTATCATTTTTATACACTTGAAATACTTACAGTACTGTGACAATAAATTAGAATAATTTAAAGTGGTGACTTAAAAATTTGTAGTTAGTAGCATTTTGTCTTTGAAAAAATTTAAATATTGGGATTCAGGAGAGATGTGGTCACATTATTAAAAGAGTTTTACATAATAGCAAAATGAAATCTGGGAAACATTAAATACCATCATATTAGGACAATATGTGATACTTCAAAAACTATTCTCCATCATATATAAGACTCACATTGGCTTGGAACATTAAATACCTTCATATTAGGAAAATATGTGATACTTCATAAAAAAATAAAACATCCTCATACATTGAGTTTACATATTAATGAGCTAGATGGCTTTATTAACAAAAAATAAAAAACAACAATAAGTTTAATTATTAATAATATTCCATAGAACTAATTCAAAATTTATATTACCCAAATTATTAGCCCTTCAATATTACTTATAAAAGAGAGATAGTAAACTCTCTTTAAAAAAATTCAGTTAGAAAAAAAACTCTCTTTAAAAAATTAGAGTATTATAAATAGTGTTCATTAAATATTTCCATACATTTTTACACTAATACATCATGGATATTGCAACAACAAAGCCAATTTGGGAGCCTACATTATCATTATAATATGAAGTGCATTTTGACCTTATTTATAAGATAACATCTACTTTGTAAGAAAAAGGTTTAACCCCGGGCAAAGCACGGGTAAGCTGCTAGTTCCTGTTTAAAAAACTCAAACAAAGTTTAAGATGGGTCCTGCTACATGTACCCCTGAAATGGTTAAGAAAGATGCCTCACACTATACTTGTGAATCCTTAGGATGTGTATAATATGAGTGACGTGAAAGATAGGATGCACAAGAGGGGGGTGAATTGTGCTACAAATTAAAAACTTAAACTACCAATAAAAATAAACGCAGATCAATTTATAATGGTTCGGCCAAACTCTTGCCTACGTCCAGTTCATCAACTCCTAGTTGGGTTCCACTAAGTTCAGGTTTTTACAACAGGTTCACCTGAGAACCTTTACAAGTGTAGAAATCTCTCTAACACTCCCCCTTACTACCCGTAAGGTCACAACCCTTTTCTAAAGCTCCAAGCTTCAGAACAACCACAAAACAGAAGAGGATTTAATTAAACTCACTAAGTTCACAGAAGAACAAATTTTGATAAACACTTAGGCTTGTGATCGCAGTGACTTAAATGCTCTTAAAGATTTTGACAGAGAGTAGGTGCTTGTTCAGATAATTCGGTCAAGAGCAATAAATTACACTGTGCTATTTATAGTCTTCAATGGATGATATAGTCGTTTGATACAAGGCGATGAAGACTTGAATCCGTTGAGCTCATTTAATACTTGGTACTTGTTTCTTCTCATGTTGCTTGAAGAAGGGGATGAACATTAAATGCAGCTTCGAGCTTTTGACAGCAAACGTTACTACTTTTAGATGAGAAGTTGTCTTGAGAGCATATGTGCCAGAGGAATGAATTTAACGTCTTTTGAGCGCGACAGTGTACTTTTGTACTTGATTTGCTTTCTGGTCGACACTTCGATCAGGTATTGATTGCACTTGCTTCGATCAGGTGCTGCACACTTAGATCACATGTTAAAAGCATACCAGTTTCAATCACTTGATACTCCAATCACTAATTCATTATGGTTCCGATCAGTCCATGATCTAATCTTCTTAGCTTTGCTTAGACTCGCTCTGATTGATATTCCAATCACTATTTTACCTTAGAAACATATTCTTTATTATTTTATGATCGCTTAATTCTAAGTTATACATGATCGCAACTATCTAGTGATTACTATGTCTTAGCCTAATTGCTATGTCTTGTGATCGCTTCGTCTTATCCTGATTGCAGCGTCTTATGATTGCTATGTCTATTTCCTGATTGCAATGTCTTATGATTACTATGTTTATGTCCTGATTCTTATGATTACTATGTATATGTCCTGATTGCAAGTGGTTATTTAGTGAACGCACTGTTTATGATCGCTATTAGTTATCATCAAAACTTAAGATTCTAACATGATGAAGATTATGACGCAGAAATAGAGACCGTTTAGCTTTATGAATTTGAAAATTATAAAAATTTCATCCTAGAAGATGAGGAACACATACTTGTTGTTTGGTGAGTTTTGAAATTTCATTGAACATACATGAATTACACTTGATGAATTTGCGCAATGAAATTATTAAAAAAATTAATCATGTCTTTTAATTTCTCCTGAAGGGAGGATGAAGAGGATGACGATTGACACCTCGTTAATGTGAATTTACACAATGAAGTTAGTTTGTTCTAAATCCTCCACTACTCTTTCACTACTACAAATTGTCCCTCTACCAGCGCCACTTTACATGCGCTTAGAAGAAACACATGTATAGAGGGTCCTTTACATGCGCTTTAAGCGCATGTACAGGTAAGAATCAATACATGCGCTTAAAGCGCATGTAGAGGCCTTATCTCTACATGCGCTTTAAGCGCATGTATAGAAATGTGCATCAATTAAAATTCACTAAAACAATGACTAGAAAAGGATTTAAGTATTTAGAGATAAAATATAAAATGAACTTAGGTGAAGAGCTCAAAATTATATGGAAACACCCTTTACATGCGCTTTAAGCGCATGTAAAGGCACAAACACCCTTTACATGCGCTTTAAGCGCATGTAAAGGCACTACTGAAGTGCAAAACATGGAGTCATGCATAAGAGGTCCTCCTCAGACCTCATAAGGTGTCCCTGCTTGTGGACTTAGTGTTTCAAGGCTCCATTACCACTTTTGGGTGCTATGGAATTGGTGAAACACCCTTTACATGCGCTTTAAGCGCATGTAGAGGTTGAAACACCCTTTACATGCGCTTAAAGCGCATGTAAAGACTTGTTCTTCAATGGAATTCACTATAACATTGTCAAGCACAAGATTTGAGCATTTTGAGATGAAGTATTGAAACAATTTAGTTGAAAAGCACCAAATCATATGAAAATCCATATAATTAAATGGATATTGGTCTTTACAGGCACAAACACCCTTTACATGCGCTTTAAGCGCATGTAAAGGCACTACTGAAGTGCAAAACATGGAGTCATGCATAAGAGATCCTTCTCAAACCTCATAAGGTGTTCCTGCTTGTGGACTTAGTGTTTCAAGGCTCCATTACCACTTTTCTATGTGGAAATGCTGTCTGTACATGCGCTTAAAGCGCATGTAGAGGCCTAATATTAAAATAAAAGCCTCTCCTCCCTTATAACACACCAAACACGGCCTCCCCTCCCACAATACTCTCAAACCCGACATCCCCCTCCCCCAAACCCTAACTCCCTACTTCTTCATCCATCTCCACGGCGGCCTGCGGCGCGGCAGCGAAGCTCTGGCCATCCCCCTTCACCAACACATTTTCCTCTTCTCTCCCTTTGTTTTCCCCTCACAATCGGAATTTCAATGCCTCTTCGTTTTCGAATCCTAGTTTTTCCGACTGGTTTCTTTGATCTTCGACGAAATAGGCGGCGGATGGCGGCGGAACTTAATGGTAACACTTCAGCCTTCTTGTGCTTTCGAACTATTCCACCTTTAATGTTGATTTCTCACTTTCTTTTTCCTTCCTTTCTCAAATCCGAATCTTCCCTCTGTTTATCTTTGTCTCCGGCGGCGGCGAAGCTCTGGCCAAACGTAGTGAGGTCGAAAATGAGTAAGGTAGTTCCCTTTATCCCGGTTTTACCCCTCCTTCTGCGATTTGGTGAGATTTGAGTGTTAGGGTTTGACATTTGGGTTAAATAATTAAGTAAACAAATGCTCAGACTTCGAATTTTGATGTTTTAAGAAGATTTGAACATTGTTTGAGTAATATGGCCTTACATGATTGTTTTCTGTTGGATTGGCTAATTGCTTTTGAATTTTGGGGTTTCAATCAAAAGGCTTTCTTTGGAAATTGGGACTTAAAAACATCTAATAGGTTGTTATAATAACTCATTTATAATTTGATTTAAGAACGTCATGTTGAGTACTTGAAATTGTGATTAAGAGTTGTGGATGAAAGAAAAGGATTATTGTGAATGTCTTGTTACATTATTGAAATTCTGGATGGTTTAAGATCCTTATTGATTTTATTTCTTTTCTTGTTTGTATGAGTTTTTGGTTTTGACTGGCTTTATGTCCTTTAGTTTGATTTCTAGAATAATTTGGTTATTGTGAGCATGTAAGTTTTGGAAAATTGAGATACTCCAAGTTGAGGAGTGGTGATATAGCCTCTAGTTTGTTTTGTTTGAGTTCAAATCTGAGTACACAATGTGAATTGGACTGCTAAGAAGGCAAAATGCAATCACTATAATATATTGTATTTTGCTAATACTTTATGCTAAAGTAGAAGACACTTGTTGATGGGATATGATGACTAAGATAATGTATTTCTGGTACATAATGTGAATTGGATTGCTAATTTGTTGAGTGAATCCCGTCTTTTCAATTGAACATGAATCTGCAGGTTGGCCATGATGCCTATGTAAATCAACAAAGCAGTGGTTTTGGAGGTGATGCAGGCTTTAACCCATTTGAGCAGATGTTCCGTGATCATGTAATGAATTACCTTCCACCCCTTATTTTCTTCCTGTCTGTAGCTCTTATTTTTTTGTTTTGATGGCCAATCTCTATTATTTTAAGAATTCTAAAAAAAAGTTTATATAATGAAAGTAATGTGGTGGTTTTTAATTTTATTTTTGACTCTTTCTTGAATACCTAAGTATGAGACCTTGAGTAATTTCAGAACTACCAGGATTACTGGTTTAGACCTGAAGCTAAAATGGACTTAAATGCATCAAAGATTTGATATTAGGCACCATTTCATTATGGATTAGCTAATTTGCTTGTTCTTTTTCCCTTATTCTTGCTGCAGTTTCGAAAAATCTTGTGCTCTGTAATCAATATAAGTTTCTTTAGATTCCATTTGATATATAAACCCCTCATGTGAATCTAATGCGGAGGTCTCTTATGATTTGGTATTGCCCTCAATGATGAGCAGGATTTTGTCAAGAATTTCTTTCACCAAAATGTTGAGGAGAGGATGTCAAGGTCTGTCTTTTTTCGCACTTGGACATCTGTAGCTGTGTGACATGTTTTTCAATATAAGACATCTCATTATATTATATTTATACAGACTTTTATTGAACTATCATTTATGGAAGCTGTTCAAGGATGCGCCATAACTGTGTCATTTCAAACTGATGTACTTTGTAATGCTTGTGGTATGTCCATCATGTAACTATCGCCCATACAGTTCTGGTCCATTGCTCCTATTATTTGTCTACTTTTACTTTGATGTCCAGTTTAGTTTGTAAACTCAATGCAGTTAGAAATGAACTTTTCAGCCTCAACATGTGTTTGCTGAGCTATTGCAGGTGGTAGTGGTGTGCCTCCTGGAACAAGACCTGAAACTTGCAAACGCTGTAAAGGATCTGGTGTGGTAGGTAATCTCAAGAAGAGAAGATATTTGTTTTGAAAGATTCTGGCAGGCTTTAGTTTGAGTAGTCAAATTGATATTTTTTTGATACATTTCAGAATTACGTGCAAGCTGGCATATTCAGGATGGAGAGTACGTGCACCACTTGCAAGGGAACTGGAAAAATTGTGTCGGTATGATGCAAAGTTTCTTTTATTTTTTGTGGATATAATGTATCGTGCCTTTCTTTATGATTTAATCCTTGTTCTTGATTATAGAATATTTTTGCCTGCGAGGAAATTTGTACATGTGATGTTATGTGAATGTGTATTTTCGTAACAACCAATATCTCCCATTATTAAAAGGTGTAGTGCAGAACACAAGATTCATTTGATTCTGCTCAATTTTTTTATTATATTAATTGACTTAGTGGTTAGTTGTTTCTGCTACTTTTCCTGTTCAACTTTTAATGAAAATTATATGATGAATGATTTATGTTGCTTAGTTATAGCTATTTATTTTTCTTTGGTAACGTTTGCTACTTATTTTGGTTATGAGTAAATGTAAATGTTTCTGGTAATTTTGGTTAAAATCAGCCATGTGCTACTTATTTTGTATATTTTGTATACAGGTGGCAAATGTAAAAAAGAATATATATAAAATATATATATATATATATATATATATATATATATATATATATCTGTACATGCGCTTTAAGCGCATGTAGAGGTATGTACCTCTGTACATGCGCTTTAAGCGCATGTAGAGCCCCCCTTCTACATGCGCTTTAAGCGCATGTACATCTACATGCGCTTAAAGCGCATGTAGAGGTACTACCTCTACATGCGCTTTAAGCGCATGTAGAGCCCCCCCTCTACATGCGCTTTTAAAAAGCGCATGTAGAGCTTTTACCAGCGCCCATGTAGAGGCCAAAATAAGCGCATGTAGAAGGGGTAATCTGTGATAGTGTTTATTTTGTTTTTTAGTTTTTATAACAAATATGTATACAAATCATACATGTTTAAAGAGTGAAGACTTTGTTGCAATAATGTCCATTAAATTGGGGTAAAAATGCCTATCATATTTAATTTTTTGGGGCAAAAATGTCCATTAAACTGTTCATTAAATTTCAAAATTGGGGCAAAAATGCCTATAATATTTAATTTTTTTACTTTTTCACTTATCATCCTCTGTCGCGTCATCATCATATAAGGACAAATAAACACATAAGTTTACCACATGTTTTAATGAAAGCTGAATCGGCAGACAATGTTGAGTAAAAAAATATGAACTTTGACTTGGGACTAGCTGACTTTTGTTTCTTCACAAAAACGAGGCTCGTTTTTGTGAACGAGATAAAAGACATTAAATATGGAGTTTACAATTCTAAATGACACGTCTGGGTTCTAGCGGAGCTTCTGCGAAAAAGCTCCGTGTGAGTGGATGATCTCATTGCAGGTCTCTAAGCTCACCAACAGCCGCTTAGAGGTCCATCTTGCAGTGCTGCTCACTTCTGTTTTTTCATGCGATTCTATGACTTGTTTGGTTAGTTTTAGCGTTAAACTACATATGTTTTTATTTTGCTATGTTGGGTGGTGTCTTGGACAATATCCTCTATGTGCACAAGTTTCAGTATATCGTGTTGAATCTTCCAGTTCTTTGTGGGTGACATCTTTGGTGCATTGTAACACCCCAATACATTTCAATGCCCATTGTGGTATAGACGTCGTGAGGCTTTGGGTTTCTCTTAGCTCTAGTAGTGGCGTGTCCCTCCAGTTCCAACCTCCTGTCATTTTCAGAAAATGCCTGGTTGTCGGAACTACTTCACTAGTTCTTCATGGCTACTTATATGCTGGTGCTCAAACAAAGATTGGTGTCATCTCTCTACTATCAGTTTTACTTCTCAGTTTATGGTTTAGTTTTAATTGTGTTTTATTTAATCCGGATATTATTAAACATTTGTAATAGCTACTTTTTAGTTAATGTCATTTTGCCTTTTATAAAAAAAAAGAGTATCTTTCAGCCCTCCCCTTAGGCACCTAAATGGTGAGCTGTGATTCTAGGCTCAGCGGTAGGATGAGAAATAGACTTCTCATCACCAAGAAGCAATCTGGACCGTTCATAAAAAAGTGAATGTTGGCCTTTGGATGAATTCAAACAGCAAATTACAAATAAGTCCATCCTCTCCCCCAGCCATCACCACTCGACCCATACCTCTCCTCAATCCACAATCACACACATTTACAAAGATTGCAACATCCAAACATCCCTCTTCTCTTCTCAATGGCTCTTGCTCATCCCAAACTCAACCATAAAAATAAGCCACATATGATGATGAAAATGTTGTTTCCTTCATCCCAAAACCATAAAAAGGATCGCAGGTCATTAACACAGATCTAAAGAAACCAACTTTTACTTTGTAATAGTCATTTCTTGATAGGTATGTTCCATTTAAACGTCGATTTGTTTATATTTCCTGGGTTTATATATGTTCTTGTTTGCTGTTTGGCTTTGAATTTGGATTTCAAAATCTTTGTTGACTTGATGAAGTTTGTAACATAGGTGGAAGAACAAAAGTCAATTGAAGGGAGTTTTGTTTATGGTCACCGTCGGTGGGTCCACATTGGGGAGAGGATGGACTTATTTGTAATTTCATGCTTTAGTTCATTCAATGGCCATGATTCACTTTTTATGAACGGCCCAGTTTGCTTCTTGGTCCTACCGCTTACCATGCTATCACAGCCCACCGAAGAAGCCGCCGTATCTTATCTCATTCGAGTCGATCAAAACAAAAACAAAAGTCTCCAACTAAAGGGGTTCTGTTCTCCTCCCACAATTACTGCTTTACCCTTTTCAAATTATCCCTCCAGGCTCCCGATCCTTCCCAATTCACACTCAAAACCAACCAAACACCCAACTTCACATTAAAGGGTATTTTGGACAATTCAGAACCCCTTCTTCTATATAAATCCTCGCACTGTGCGTGAAATTTCGATCCACCAAATATCAAAGAGAATCAGCAAAACAGTGAAAATGGCTGCCACTCACAACGTACGCATGCTTCTTTACTTTCTTTCGATTGTTATTTCTTTTCCTTTTTGTTGTGATCGTAGTACGGTCGATTCAATACTCTTAAATTTTTGATACTTATATTTTGCATAATAGCTTGCGGTTGGTTCTTAGGTTAGAGAGAGCTAAATTCTAGCTACTTTAAACATTGAAATGTAATACTGGCGATTATTATCATTTTATATGTTTCCTGTGTTTTTTTGGATTGAAAGGTACTTTTAATATCTGTAGTTTCAATGATTTATTTACGCTCAATTTTATTCTCTCAAACTTCGGAATTGTATCCCATTGTTGAAAATTAAGACAATACGTTATGCTGTTATTTGTTGTCAACAGTAGAAAAAGTACATACAGAATTCAAAAGAGTAAAACTGTCGTTTCTCTTATGAGAATGAAGTCAATTAATGTTTGAGTTATAAATGTCCAGGGTTGATTACCTCAAGTACATAATCTGGGTGTTTTGTTGGAAGTTAGAAAAATGTAGGGTCAGTTCATCAAAGTTCCTAACTAAAATGTTTGCACATTCATTAGCTAAACACAACACAACTTTGACATATATTTGTTCCTCCAAATAAATTTACAGCTACAATAATTCTATATCTGTGAATAGTTACATGTTTATTCTTGAACAGTCTTGCTTGAAAGAAAATTATAAAGCATCATCCTCTTGCAATTTTGAATGAGGAATTGGTGAAGCATCCTCTATGCTTATTTTGGATGGAAATATGTTGGAACCTATCCTTTGTTGAACCCGTTAATGATCCCGGGCAATTGTTATCACGACGGGATTTTTAATAGAAAAATTGCTAAGCATTTCTTACATCTGATTGCATCGTCATGGTAATCTCTTGATTAGTTTATTTGAAAAGAAGTCCAATGCCTAAGTGGTTCTTTTATTTGAAACTCTCACCCATTCTCTTGTTGTTAAGCTAGGAAAATTACTATGAAAATAAACTACATCCTTATGCAACTTCCTAAACTTTTTTTCTTCATCTGAGAATACAATTTCATCTTTAGGGCTCATTTGGTTGGCAGAAAGGATCAGAATGAATTGCAGTAGCATAGTCTATCATCATATTTATTTAAAATTGTATGAAATTTAATTCAGTGAAGTGTTAGTCTATTCTCATCTTGAAGTGGGCTGTCTTGAGTGTCCACACGATCTCATATGCATTTGTCATCAAAATTCAATTCTGGACCATGTTACTGTATCTCAATTTGCAACTTGTTTATGTCCAGCTTGGGCTTAAATTTCTGTTTGGTGTGGGTTTTCATCTTTCATGGTTTCTCAACACGAGGAATTGTTCAAATTTCATTTCTCACAGGATCCTCGAGAGGAAGTTATTCAAGCATGGTATATGGATGATAGTGATGCAGACCAGAGATTGCCACATCATAAAGAACCAAAGGAGTTTGTATCTTTGGACAAGCTTGCTGGTAAGCATTTTTGGAGCATGTGTTTATTTAACTGCTGTCATGGAGTTTTGCACTCCCCTAAATCATGTTCATGTTTTAGAACTTGGAGTTCTCAGCTGGCGATTAGATGCTGATAATTATGAGACTGACCCAGATTTGAAAAAGATCCGGGAAGATCGTGGCTACAGCTACCAGGTGTGCCATATGTTTTTTTATAAATTAATGCTTGAATTATGACGGCAAAGTCTCACAAACATTGATGTGGTTAATGGACCAAAAGCAGAGTTCCTTTTCAATGTATGACTGACCTTTCCACTATGTGATACATGGAAAGTTCCTTAACACCCTCTTGGAAATTTCTCTTTGATACCCCTTAATTCTCTCATGACACTGTGTTTGGGAGGCCATACCATTTAGTTATTTGCTTTTGTTTGAAGGTGAAAATAATTTATTGTTGTTGTTGACACTGAATATCTTCTGTTTGATTATCATCTATCTCTGTAGTTTCATTGTAATTAAAAGTGATGTTCATCAGGATGTTTGTGACATTTGCCCTGAAAAGTTGCCTAACTATGAAGCAAAGATCAAAAGTTTTTTTGAAGAGCATCTCCACACCGATGAGGAGATTCGCTATTGTGTTGCTGGAAGTGGTATATACTTATTCATGCTTTATTCTGACCTAGTTTGTTCATGAGGACATATCTCATTCAATTGCTAATATTTACTCTATTCCTTAAGGTTATTTTGATGTCAGGGATCACAATGATGCTTGGATTCGTGTATGGGTAAAGAAAGGAGGAATGATCATCTTACCTGCTGGGATTTATCATCGCTTTACTCTAGATGAAACCAATTATATCAAGGTATTGGTTACATATGGACACAGTTGTACTAAATTTGCTTGTTATCAATTTGATATTATGTACCCTTAACCCTTTTAGTTTATCAATCTTATCATGTGGTTTGAGTTTATTTTTTGGAGCAGCTTGCTTCAATACCATGGGCTTTGTGGAAAGCATTTATATTGTCTTTCTGGGGTCTTTTATTTTAATAATTTTCAAGAAACAAATATCAGGTTGCCAAACTTTCTATGAGTTGTGTTGTAGAAATGTTTTCGGGAGAGCTTGTGATAGTTTTTGTTTCAACATCATTCTGGCGTAAATCTACCTTAAACATTGTTAAACCAGATCTATGGTATGGAGATACTCCATTTTTGTTATTGCACAAACTTTAGTTCTCTCTGGTAATTTGTTTAGCCGTCAACTGAAATTTTGGATGTCAAACACATACATGCATGTTTCATTTTACATGACTCTCTTGTTCTGGGGTGATGTTGTCAAGTTTCTGACTCGAATATAAATTTGTAGGCTCTGCGATTCTTTGTTGGTGAACCAATTTGGACGCCATACAATCGTCCACATGATCATCTTCCTGCAAGGTATGCTTGTATGTACAAGTTTAAGTGTTGAATGTGCAATTTCATAGGAGATTTTATTGAGACTTTTATATGATTTCTTTGCAGAAAGGAATATGTCAAGTCTTTCGTGGAAAAGGATGTTGCCAACCATACTGTTGATGCTACGGCCTGAAGATCAGCTTCTGATGTTAGTATAATTAAAATGCTGTTGATGTTGGTATAGTCGGTGTGGAAAAAACCTGAGGTATTGCTGCTAAAAATAAGAATTTCTTTTTTTAAAAAAAATGTGCCCATGAAATAAAGCTTATTGTCTGTGTTTGAGTGATACTTGGGAGGTGATATTATGTGGTGTGCAAACACTTCTTACTGGTGTTACTTTGCCAGTTGATGTATAATTATGTAAGGTCTTGGTTGTTGTCATGAGTCATGACTTCTCAGTTCTATTCGTACTCATCTTCGACGTTCATCAGCCAATCAATCTTCGTGTTCTGTTTAAGTTGTTTTTCTCCAAGGTTAATAACGATGACAATGATAAATAGGAAAAACGGAAATGACAACAAAATAAATGACTTGTGATTTTTAAAATCTCAGAAAAAGGATTTTCAGTAGTAAATGTCTCTGTACAACTAGTTAATCCGTAATCGGTAAAAAAAACTAGTTAATCCGTAATCGGTCAAGAAAAACACTAGTTAATCATTTCACTCAACTCTAAAATGATTTTGAAATTCAAAAGGTATTTAATTTGGATTTCCCTAGGAAAATTTACAGAGAGCGTGTATAAAAATTTTGAGTGTGCAATCTTGGCCTATGAATATAAATTTTGGGGCATATTTACTTTTTTTAAAAAAAATTGTTTTTGGTTTATCTTTTCATTAGAATATTAGAAGTTTAACATAGTGAAACTAATAGAAGTTGAGGGTTAGGCATCATATGATTAGAACTCAATAGAAAAAATGAAAACAAAAAAGAGGTGCATAACTACTAAATAACGTGAATTTGTAATTTTGCGAGATCGCTATAGAGATCTCAAATTAAGATTTTCATATGTAATTGGTCTAATAGTCAATATAAGGTATCACATGATTCCTTGAAGTTTCAAGATTAAAATCTAGAGAAGACATTTGTATTCGGAAGCGAAACCAAACTTAGAAACTTTATTTGATAATAGGATCCAAAAAGGCTTATATATATTCGCTTGCAAGTGGCTGGTCAATGCTTCGGCAATAGCTTTGTTGAGTGTTTTAAGTAAGAGGCATTTTTGACTTTCTGTTTGAATTTTAAAAATATCAATTTGCAATATCACATGTTGTAGAACTATATAAGTATAGATACCATTTATGTTCTTTTGTATTTTTGTGGTTTATTTATCAATTTTCCCAACTAAATAATATATGCGATAATTATGGCAAAAATATATTTGAGTCCAGACCAACCCGATTCCCCTAGATGTGACAGTGACTGTTGTAATATTGGAACAAACCATGAGCTCATGGGTAGTAATGAACTAATAATAACCTCAGAGTTTATATAATTGACTATAGTCGTCTGGTAATATTTTACTTTCATAGAATTCATGATAATACTCTCTCTCTTGTACTTTATATAAGACCTCTTTTTTTTGGAAGTTGAGAAAATAAATAATACTACCTTCGGTCCTAAATATAAGACCTAGATGACTTTTTTTGGAGAGGTTAAGGTTGCAAAATAGTCTATTAAATCATGACATATTTGATATATTTTTAGATTATCCATTAGTTTATAAGTAAAATAAACTAGTTTAAGGGAAAAAATTAGGTAAATCAATTTATAATTAACTTATTTTTGCTTTTTTTAGGATTTTTCAAAAAAGTCAATTAGGTTTTATATTTAGGACCGGAGGGAGTACCACTCAATTAGAACATATGAATAAGTCATTAGATTATATTTTAGTTTATTAGTATAATAAATTAATTTTGATTTTTGAAAAAAAAATTAACATTTTAAAGTTATTGATTTTACAATATTAATTTCTCCAAAATAGAGTCAAAAGTATTTTATAATAAGGACTAGAGAAAGTAGAAAAGAATATTACAAAATCTATTTATTAAGCATGACTTACAATAACTTTGGTGCCTTTTTTTAAGGGGAGGAGACTTGCTTCATTACAAAGACATGACATTGGAATGACTTTTTAAGAGTCACAGGATTAAGATGACATAGAAAGAAGTAGCCATTTTAGGAAAGTCGGGGGATTAAAATGACATACAAAGAAGTAGTCATATAGAATCTTATAATGTTATATACAATAGAGTAAATATGGAATAGGAGTATAATGTATGTGCTATGGATTCCCAATAATCTCTTTCTCACCAAAATTTGATCATCTAATATATCTCTTTTGTCTACATAATTTTAAGTATGATCTACACTTGCCAATTGTCACTTGAAAGCCAAAGAATGATACCTGACTAGCCCACCTGAAGATCGAAGTACATTGTTTTATGCGTTTATAATAAAAGTGAAAGGTACGACGACAGTTACTTCCACATAATGACTAATTAGTGTTGAACGACTATTCAACAATGACACAATAGCAGTTACACAATAGCACTTACACTCTTTTATAACGAACACTTCAACTTTGCAATACAGATATTAATACAACATTTATACATACACATGACAATAAAGAAGGATACACGAACAAAAACATCAGAGTTGGAACATTTCACACTCTCATAATCAGAAACACCCTATACTTGAGCACTTTTTGTCTCTTTCCTTTTTCTATGATGTATCCTAATGTAGTCAGTTTTCTACAATAGTTGTTGGTGACCCAATCACTTTTGCAATAAACTTTGTCTTCTTATTTGCTAGCATCAGCAATCTACACTTGTCAATTATCACTTATTAAGAGATCATGAACATGAGAAAGAAAACAAACCGACAACGATTCTATTATAATGACAAGATTAATATGACTTAACTTCGTGCAAAATCTATGATAAGAAGAAAACGCCTTACCCTTAATGTAACATTGAGTTACTAATTACTTAATTAACCAATAATATCCATTTTAGATCTAATAATCTCTTTACTAACTATGATAGAAAAAAAAGATTTCCATAATATCCATGTCCTATCATAGTTAGAAAAGGAATTTCCTAATTATGATCATTATCCATGATAGAAAAGAATAAACTAATACAACCTGAATACTATCATGGATAATGAATAGCTAACCATGTTAGAAAAGAATCACCTAACATGGTTAGAAAATAAACAACCTACTGTTCAATAATATCAAATACATATAAATATATGCGGAAACGAATGAAGGCCTATACAAATTGGCAATATACAACTCTAAATAAATTATATAACCTCTACTACCTAGTTCCCTTTCCTGATGCTTGCGCCTGTGCATGAATACCTGCAAAAATGTCAGTAATCGTGGGATGAGACAATTTGTCCCAGTAATCACCGCTTAACTCACTATAACAGTGAGATGTGTGGTAGTAAGGGCGTCTAAAGGGTACCACAGTTCTAAAATCAATTACTTAAAACCTTCTGTCACGTCTCAATCAACTCAAATTCGTCATCTCTACTTCCCATGTATCACTCAACATCCCTCACACTCACCTAAAGATGCATTGTGCCACCACGGTGCATTCAAGCATCTATTCTTCACTATATGATTTGACACTGTGTCCCTCTCCATAATGAGGGGACAATTTCCCTCTCTGGCAATCTCCAGAGAAGGAACCCCAATTCTGTTTTCCATTACAGAACGGGAACGGTTGGGCTCTCCACTGCCAAACAACAGTAGGGGCGGTTGGGCTCTTCAATGCCAAACAACCGTAGGTCACTTCTCTCAATAAGTCGACCTATGAACCCCGATCCAATCAATTCTAAAAAGGATCCTCAGTACAAATAACTGTCGATTGGCCTATCGACAGTTATCATCGCGCGATGGTACGTATGTATATCAGTGTCATGCAAACCTCACAGTATTCATATCCATCAATTTCAATCTCATCATCAATATCATAAACCATTATCAATCCCTTCACTATCTCAATCTCAACTATCAACATTTCTCAACTAATATCATCTGAACCTCACATATTATACCAGAATAAACATCAGCCAGGATAATATGTATAATATTTCAAATTCCTTTTATATGAAAATAATCGCGTTCGAAAGGCACCCGATAGCCTGTTTTGTATAAAAATACCATTTTAAAGATAATATATATATAGAGGGTGAAAAGGGATTTTACAAAATCCCTAACTAACGTCACCCTCAATGTTATAGCAAGGTTAAGTGTGATTACCTGTCGCCCTTTAGCACTCTGTGGTTCTTCCTTACCGTTTCCTCTTAGATTTTCTTCAAATATTATCACCATGATATACTCCTATAATAATAGGATACAGAATGACAAATCAATATCATTCCTACATTATAATACTTAAGCGTCTCTCTCTCATATTCTATATCACTACCCCACGCCCTTATGAAATCATATTTTCCATTTTAAAAGTCTATTTTCAATCTCAATCAAAGTTTACAAACAACTAATCAATGTTATCAAACTATCAATTCACCACATTCAGGCATCATCCACACACACACACACACACGCGCATGACATTAAAGATTTCCAATTATCAGTTGTAATCTCTTTACTTAAATCCAGATCAAATCATCCATAGTTGACAAAAAACCAGCTCCATCAGCAATAAAACAAGAATCAACATAAAGTAATCAATATACCAATTTAGAACCAATGCATTCAGCCCTCTCATCTATTTATACTTTTACCTGTTAATCTCTCATACAGAATAGCAATTTACGAATTTGATCATACAAGAACAAGGATTTCACATACAACCATTGAACTCAGTTTCAATCTCATGCACACAAACCCAAACATATACAATTCAATTCAATTGTTACTCTTACTAAATTTTATCTCAATTCACCACAACCAATATAAGTCAGATTTGGATCCAAAATATGACTACACTTTTGGGAACAATGTGCCCATGCATTACATTCCCAATCCAGCACAATATAGAACCATATAATCCTAAAAGAAAATATTGACTACTACTCATGCCAAAGAGAACAATAATACTCTCCTAATTACATGCACTTACAATCTTGATTAAAACTGCACATTTGATGTTCCTATTGCTAAGAGGACACCACAATTCAATTAATTACATTAGCATGCCCAAAAACAAAAACTTTAAGACCTATATGCATTAACACGATTGATTTTAAGCATTGTTGTTCATTTATCAATACTCTCCCTATCTTCTTACATATTCAGTCATTAAAATTCAATGCAAAACAGATCAGCCCAAAGAGATTCATTAACATTTCTCTACATTCCTTACCAATTAAGTTTGTGGTTATGCAAACACATTCAAGACCCACAATAGCAAAATAAAACTGTTGACCCATTCATCTCCTATGATATATAGTGGAATTTATTTTTTTTTTTGTACTAGTTCTCCAAGAATCAGCATCATTTATCACACATATTACAAATTTCATTCTAACCATGTCAAGAATGAGTACAAAATCAGTCCCTCTTCCATATTTTTCAACTAAACAGAGCATGGCAACCAAAGAAAGCAAACCACATACTCATAATCCCTTCTTAGGCAAATTTAACAAGAATTCATGGAGCTACTAAACAATAAAGTTGAAGTTGTAAATTAAGCATACATCTACCAATTCACTTAAATCAACCATACAATACACCAAATCAACTTCATAATATTCCTACATGATTTAATTAGAAGAGTTGACCCAAAAATCTTTGAAACTCATTAGATTTAAAAAAAATCCCCAAAAGTTAGGGTTTTGTACAAACTTCATAAAACCTTAATAAACCATTCAAATCTGCTCTCTAGCATCTCTACTTTCCTATTGGACTCTGTTTGGTTAAATTAGAAGACCCAAAAAATTTTAGACCCAAATCGGACTCCCTCTCATTGGCATCTGAAACGAAGAAAAAGATAGGAAATCAGAGAAGAGAACTCACGTAATGTTAGAGTTGAGCTTGTAGGACGGAATAGCGACCATCACCGCCGTGTATAGCCATCCAGTCTCGCCGGAAAATGAGGATAACGAAGGGAGTGAGGAATCAAAGTCAAAGGGAAGAAATAGACAGAAACCTAGGAATAAAACTCACCCAAGTTTGAAAGTGAAACAACACCATTTATGGCGGTCACCCATGCCATCGTTCGCTGTGAGCTCCGCGAAGGAAAACCGCCGGGAAACATAGAAATGGAGAAAGAAGAAGGATGAAGAAGCTCCACCGATGAGCTCCCACGGTGGTTGACGGCCAGCACACGGCGGCCGACGAACGAGCATAGAGAGGAGTGAGGAATCAGTAATGTGGGGAGTGAAGAATGAAATGAAGAAGATATTTTTGGGGGGGGGAGAGGCGACGGAAAATGGGAAAGAAAAGGAAGGAGGGAGTGTTTGGCATAAGGAAATATTAGGTGTTAGGGCAATTTACCCAATTGTTCTTCCATCTATACTTCTCTTATTTCAAATGTCAACCTTAAAACAAATCATATACATAAAAAAATGTTCCCTACACAACTCATATTTTTCTCCCATCAATAATTTAAATTTCTAATCAATACTCCGTTAATTTCTAAAGAAATTTGGCATAATAATTACCTAAAAGTATATTTATTCTCCAAAAATGCCTTGAATTGCATGAATTTAACTTGGGAGCTCTTTAAACCCATGAATAAATTCCAAAAATTACATCTTAAATTACTACTAATTCTTGATTAAATTTTTAGGATGTTACACTTGACAAGATCTTAGACAATATTAGAATGTTTTGACTTTTGAGACCTCAATTGCCATGTATTAGTTACGATATGATTTTAGCTTGTTCCTACTCCCTTCCTCCTTCTCCGTAGCAATAAATCTAATAACTACTCCTATTTGACTTTTTTAAAAAAGAATAGACAATATAAATAATTTATACTCCCTTTGGTATTAAACACAATGGGTGTGTTTGGCTCGACTTGTGGAAAAGTGGCTTATTTTTAAGCTAGCTTATTTTTAAGTCAGTTAGAAAATAAGCTATAGGTTGACTTATTTTTATGTTTGGATGAACTTTGAAAAAAATGGCTTATTTTCCCATTTGACTTATAAACATGTTTGGATGACTTTTTTAGCTAACTAATGAGTAATGATTCATATAACTACTTGCGACGCATGCTTACAACAATGTCATTTCTAATTTTGTCACGACGATTGTTCATTCGTGGTGAAGACATCACTGTTGTTGAATGTGATGATGATGCTTCATTATTTTCTTCTTCATTCTCTTCACCTCCTTCATTTCCAGCTTCTTCATTCATGATTCAAGTGCCATCAAAATATGCTTCAAGATGGTGGATGAGATTTTGAAAATCTTGGATCATATGCCATCTCCTTCAACCATGATACCAAGAAGTCCCGATTTGATTTGAGTGAAAGAAATATATCCCGGCATGTCTTGTCCATCATAAGTGTTATACATCGATTTCGAAGGGCCTTATCAAATATGATTTCATCCATGGAAATCAATTCCTGCACAACCTCTAGCGTCGTTGCATCTGCCTTATCTTTAATTTCCCTTAACATCGAATTTTTTTCTTTTGATGCAGCAGCCAAGACACTAACAGCATCTGCAATTTGTTTGGATGCTGCAACTTTTTGCTTCTTCACTTTGACAGGGCATTCACCACTTTTCCTCTTCCCATGACTTCCTGAATTGCTAGGCTCACTAGGTGCAGCATTTGTTGTAAACATGATGTTTGCCCCATCATCAGTGACGCCTACGCTATCTCCTAGATTAATGTAACATACTGTTACTAATTTCCTAATTAACCTAAGATATCTCTTGTAACATACTGTTACTAATTCCCTAATTAACCTAAGATATCTCTTTAAATTCAATAATCTCTTTACTAACTATGATAGGAAAAGGAATTTCCATAATGTCAATATTCCTATCATAGTTAGAAAAGGATCATTCTAGTGATTAAAACATTATCCATGATAGAAAAGAATTTCCTGATACAATATGAATACTATCATGGATAATTAAAAGTTAACCATGTTAGAAAGGATTTGCCTAACATGGTTAATAAACAAAACTAATTGATATTAAATAATAAATAATATATATACATGCGGAAGCGAATGCAGCCCTATAAATTGGCAATATACATTTCTAAACAAATTAAATAACCTCTACAGCCTAATTCCCTTTCCTAATGCTTGCGCCTGTGCATGAATACCTGCAAAAATGTCAGTAATCGTGGGATGAGACAATTTGTCCCAGTAATCACCGTTTAACTCACTATAACAGTGAGATGTGCGGTAGTGAGGGCGTCTAAAGGGTACCACATTTTAACTCAGTAATATATGTATATGTATATTCCAAGTCTCCTTCCATTCAACATCTCTACTCCTCATGTCTCACTCAAAGTCCCTCAGTCAATTCCACATTAACTAAATTTCATCTCCCTGTACTCCAATCAAATAATACTGCCCCATCAACTTTCACACTCGCCTATAGATGCATTGTGCCATCACGGTGCATTCAAGCATCTAATCATCACTATATGATTTGACACTGTGCCCCTCTCTCTAATGAGGGGACAATTTCCCTCTCTGGCAACCTCCAGAGAGGGAACCCCAATTCTGATTCCATTACAGAACGGGAACGGTTGGGCTCTCTAATGCCAAACAACCGTAAGTCACTTACTTTCTCTAGTAAGTAGACCCATGATCCCCGGTCTCTAGTCCGAAAAGGATCAGTACAAATAACTGTCGATCGGCCAATCGACAGTTATCATCGCGCGATGGTACATAAAAAGCAGTGTCATGCAATGCTCACCATTCCTTTCAATATATCAATCTAAACTAATTGAACTCCTTCCCTCAACCTACTCTCAATATCCCTATCAACAACCAGAATAATACCACACCAGGATAACAATATATGTAAAATGTATCAAAATCTTTCATACAAAAATAATCGTTTTTGAAAGGCACCCAATAGCCTATTTTGTATAAAAATAACTTTTCAAAGATAATATATATATATATATGGTGAGAAGGGATTTTACAAAATCCCTAACTAACGTCACCCTCAATGTTATAGCAAGGTTAAGTGTGATTACCTGTCGCCCTTTATCACTCAATTGCTCTTCCTTACCCTTCCTTAGTAGATTCACCTATTATTACATGAAAGTAATAATAAAGGTAAACAACCATGCTTATATCGGTATAATAAATAACACGTCTCTCTCGTATCGGCATTACTACCCATTTTCCCCTTTTTCTTACTTCAAATCCTTTAACCAATTTAAATCACAAGTCACCTGAATTTCACAATCATTAATTTCATTCCAAAGAAATCACATTATCCAAGTATACTTGTCACAGTCATGTAGTTAGTCACACACTATCATTTCACTAAACAAAGTCTAACCAATTAGCAACAATGTCTATCGTTCATAACCAAAAGACAATTAAACCAACTCAAATTTTACTCACAATCTACAATAGAACTTTCAATCACTAATAGTCATTCAATAAAACAAAGGCTTGGCCAATAAACCACATCCTTTGACTAAGAGAGGAATAGTTTCTTAGCAAGCACATCCCAAAACTGAGTACAAACAGCATGAACAGTCTTCACGTGTTCACACCTAAACAATATCGATAGGATTTTATTTACTTATAGGTCTGAAGCGTCCAAATTGCATTGATTTACAAATAAAAATACTATCTTTGCACCTTTCATAAACTGAATAAAATTCAATAAAGAAAAAGAACAAAAATCATTCCAATCAAATCATCAATATTCAAGATTGTAACTTTTATCCCTTTTCACTTTAGTACCCAATATAATCTAGATTATATTTATATATTGTCTTGCAATTATTTAAAATGCTTTTCAACTCACAATCAATAGGTAACTCATCAACTTCACATTCAATTGATTAAATCAATGAGAGTAGAAACCAGATTTCTCATATTTCTTACTTGAGGCCAACAAGATTCAGATTATATTCACATACTTCAATACATCCACTTATAATTCTTTTCAACTCAACTCAAGAATACAACTAATTTTCACATATATTTTTATTGCTAACATTAAAATATATCTATCTTAAACAAAACAATACCATTGCAGTCACACTCATGATTTAATCACACTTGCATCAAAATTCCATTTATTCACAAATTTCAATAAAAATTCAAAATGGAAAAATCGATAATCAGTTCAGCCACAATGAAAAAGAAGCACCACACCTTGAAAACCCACATGCACATACAAAACAATACAAAAATCACTTACATACATTGTTAATTTGAATCTAAAGTTCTGAGAACCCCATAGAAATCATTGTTTTGAATAGATTTCGCAACTTGCACATTTTAATCAAAGAGAAGAGAAGCATTATCAACTATTATATAATGATACCAAGCTAGGACAGGACAGCATGTGTGTGTACTATCTACTGAGTAGCAACATTAATTAACAACAACAGGACAAGAAGGAAAAATCAAGAAAGATTCGCAAATTCCATCTTATTTAAGGCATGCATGTATATGTCCAGCTGCAAACTTTCAATTATCAAATCCTAATACACAAAATGGAACATAACACAAACCAACACATATCATGTATATTCAAACAAAGCTGAGGCAGAATAAGTTTATGAAATCACCCACTTCAATAACAATCAAGTATAAATGAATGTGCATACAATTATAAATGTCAAATTTTATTATCCTTCCTTCTTTAACAACTAAATTCACAGAAAAGGAAAGGAACCATTTTTTTTTGTTATAACTGAAAAGCAGTCTGACTAAGAACAGGGGTAATAACAGAATTTATAATTCCCTTCAAAGCCAACAAATTTAACATGAAACCCACAGTTATGCTTAATCATATACTTCTTCATTCTTTCATTGTGATTCATTTTTAAGTTGAACAAAACATAAAAAAGAAACAGAAGAATTCAGCCAACACGGGAAACAAGAGGATCTTAGCATATACATTAAAATTCATCATACATGTTCAGTTCAATTTGCTATAGGAAAACACAAAATCTAACTCTATGTTTTGATTTTTGTTGATTATTGAACCTGAATCTTAAAACCCTAATCAAAATCCTAACTCTCAAATCTCGCCAAAAATCGCAGAAAATAAAGAGAACAAACCTAAGCTTGAACCCAATTTGTAGGTGCGCCGGAAAGGCTTCGCCGTTGCCGGAAACCCGCCAGAAATCGGCCACTCAACCATGTAGGAAGAACAGAAACCAAAAGGGAAAAGAAAAGTAAGGAAAATGGTGTTGGAAAGGATAATAGCTTGAAGAACCAAAAGTAATAGCAACACCCACCTCACACCACTGCGTTCACCGCCGTCCGCCACCCATTTCCGCCGGAAAACGCTGAACCCGAAGGGAGGAGGGGTCTGAAACGAAGAAGCCGAATAAGGAAGGTGAGGGACAGCCATGGGTTGAGTGATTTCAAACATTAAGTGCAAGAAGAAGTGAATGAGTGATGAAAATGGTGGATGTGGTTGAGAGGAAGAGAGAAAATGAAAATGAGTTTGAAGAGGGAGGTGAGTGTCGGCTGAAAATGGAAAGGAAGAGAGAAGAGAGTTTAGATCTAGGGTTTTGGGAAAAATTACCAAATTGCCCTTCTGTCTATATCTATTTACTTTTCCATTTCAAATCTTAACCTTTTTGCAAATTGAGAAACTACTCTCTTCACAAACTTACATATTTTCTCCCATCATAGTATTACCTTTGCCATAGAGTATATTTCATAAAAGTTCCAATTTAAAACTCAACCTCAAATTATTTTTCTTTAAATTTCCAAAGAAAATAGATGTTATTTTCTTAAAAATATATTTATCCTCATTTACATATTTACAATGCCTTGTAATTTAATAATCATGTCTTAATACCTTAACTAATTCCCTATTATTTCTAACTCAAAATTTGGGATGTTACAATTCTCTACGCCTAAAATAATTTCGTCCTCGAAATTAGAAGAGAACTTCTTTATCATCAGAAAAGTCATGGCATGATTCTAAGAAAATTGAACTAGCAAGGGGTATTAGACTTGGTGAGAATACTACAAAGCTAAGTGGCAAGGCTTGAAGAGTTATTTGTACAAGGATAGATGATAAAGTTCTTGGAACTTTTCAAAGAGGTGGAACCAAATCATATTGATTCAAAACTTTACAATTTAAGAATGAAGTAAGAAATACTATGCAAGATAAGATCAAAGATATAACTGCCTTTGATCTCAAATATAACTTTATTTGAGGGAACATTATGAGCCCTTATTCAACATTCCGTAGGCACAAGCTATCGATTTTGAATTTTGTAACCTCTACTTTATCATAGACACACTGAATCTGCATTTTTATTTTTAAATCCAATTTATTTCTTTCCAAACATCAATTCTCCAATCAATCTCAATTTCAAACAATTAATCAACCGAACAAGTCATTTTAATATAATAGATCAAGCCTAAGCAGTTCATTTCCATAATAATACTAGCTTCATCAAAACAACCATAAACAGATTATGTTATAGATTTCAAATCACTTAAAATATCCAAAAGATTTAACGAACTCAGTTTAAATTTCAATAATGGTTCCAGACTTACATTCAACACATTAGAATGGTATTAATATTTGAATAGATTTTATATCCACGGGTGAACTTTAAAACAACAGCTTACTTATGTCAACAATTAAAACACTCATTAACATTGAGCATCAAACTCACAACAGTAAAACATGACAAGGTAACTACAGGACATAACACTAAAACAGTAAAAATTCACATTAAATGACAGCACGTTCAGCAAGAAAATGCACAGTCCATCAAGAATCAGCAACATAACATACAAACATTAGGTTCCAATTAAAACAGCAATGAAACATAGATTACCTTAGTAACTATGACCCCAATCCTAGGTCATACATTAAAGATTATCCTGTAATAACATATCTCCCCTCCTTTGCATTTTCATTTTTAAGCCAATAGGATTTAATACCATCTCAAATCATCAAGCAATTTAACATGTAATGTTAACACACTCATAACATTTCATATCTATCACACGGAAATTTGAAAATACCTATCAAACAGCACAATCACTTCAAGATAATAATCATTAATCCATCCAAGAGTTCTGAAATTTTGTATTGCAGCCTCGTATGTCAACTCATGGCTAGTTTCATCCTATGTTTCAACATTATTTAATTGATGGTTTTAATCAATTTGTTTCCACAACAGTTAAGCTTGCTACAAGAAGTAGCATAAGAAAATCACCATACTCACACACCACATCTTAATAACGTAGACCAATGAGAATTTCATCACAAAGTCATTCATATATCACTTTCAAATCCCCAAAGTTCAACACAATGGAAGAATCTAATCGGTTATAGAACAAAAGAGAAATTTCAATACCTGAAATTTGACCAAACTCACACATATTGAACATACAACAAACCTAAAATTAGTTTCATTAAAACATAAATTCAGCACCAAATAAGCTTTATTTTAGATTTAACATCATGAGTATGACGATAAACAACAATCTTTACTAATGAATTCACAAAGTTAAGCTTAATTCACTTTTAAGACAAACACATGAGCAAAAATTAAATTTTAACAACTTTAGTAACTCTAACCAACTTCAAAATCTTTGCGATCAACCAACCAAAAATTCACCCAAAACGAAATCAATTCACATATATAATTATAGTTCACAATTTCACCAACAATCACCAACATAAAACTTTCAATTTTTATAGTATTAGCAGTCAAAATCTTCCAATTACATATGATTAACTTGCAAAACTTTTTCAATAATCTATAAAAATTCAAACCTTAATCACTTTTAAACAAACAACTTACCGTTCATTCGTTTAGTAACGATGGGGATACCCTCATGAAGTAGCGAGGGCTACCAACATCTAATATTAAGGGGGCTGCTTCCAGTCACTAATTATAGTAAGGAAGCCTCCAGCCGCTTAATATAAATGGGCAACAACCTCTTACTACCCATGATGGTGTACTCTCCAACCATTACTAGGTGATAGATAATCAAAACACATTCAAAAACAATAGCATATCTCATGTTGAAGCTTATAAAAATAAATAATTTCAAGATAATTATATTCTAAACAATCAAACAATTTAACAAACAAAACAAGAAACAAGGTCAATAATTCATTATTCCACATCATATTCATTATTCATTGTTATTTTTGAATTATCTTAATCCCTTAACCCAATAATAAGGTTTCTCATGATGCCTCGATTATGATTATGGCCGGCACATAACTATATTCGAGACCCCAGAGAAGCATCCTCATTCGTAATTCTTCCTAAATTCTTATCATATCAACATTATTTCGTTATTCTTTCTATGTTCATCTCAATCTCTCCATAATACTTATTCAATTTCTCTTATCACTCTCCCCCCACCACGGGATGAGTGATATTCCTCTCAAAAGGTCAGATATTCATGCACAGAAGGAAGGGAATACTAAGAATGTATATTGCCAATCTACATGCAATGCAGCACAGTCCTAGGTTATCGTATACCAAATACTGATAACCAAGTTGTAACATACTGTTACTAATTCCCTAATTAACCTAAGATATCTCTTGTAACATACTGTTACTAATTCCCTAATTAACCTAAGATATCTCTTTAAATTCAATAATCTCTTTACTAACTATGATAGGAAAAGGAATTTCCATAATGTCAATATTCCTATCATAGTTAGAAAAGGAACATTCTAGTGATTAAAACATTATCCATGATAGAAAAGAATTTCCTGATACAATATGAATACTATCATGGATAATTAAAAGTTAACCATGTTAGAAAGGATTTGCCTAACATGGTTAATAAACAAAACTAATTGATATTAAATAATAAATAATATATATACATGCGGAAGCGAATGCAGCCCTATAAATTTGCAATATACATTTCTAAACAAATTAAATAACCTCTGTAACATAGTGTTACTAATTAACTAATTAACCTGTGACATCTCTTTTAGTTCAATAATATCTTTATTAACTATGATAGAAAAAAGAATTTCAATAATATCAATATCTCTATCATAGTTAGAAAAAGAATATCCTAATGATTAAAATATTATCCATGATAGAAAAGAATAAACTAATACAGCACAGCTGCTATCATGGATAATTTACTGCTAACCATGTTAGAAAGGATTTGCCTAACATGATTATTAAGCAAAACTAGTTGATATTTAACAATAAATAGCTATATACATGCGGAAGCAGATGCAGGCCTATACAAATTGGCAATATACAATTCCGAAGAAACTATATAACTTCTACTACCTGATTCCCTTTCCTGCTGTTTGCGTCTGTGCATGAATACCTGCAAAAACGTCAGTAATCGTGGGATGAGACAATTTGTCCCAGTAATCACCGCTTAACTCATTATAACAGTGAGATGTGCGGTAGTAAGGGCGTCTAAAGGGTACCACAGTTCTAAAATTAATAATACATATATATATTTCTCATTTCCTTTCATCCATCACTTAAATCCTTCTGTCACGTCTCAATCAACTCAACATCCGTCAGTCAATACCACATTAACTAAATTTCATCTTCTCATACACCAATCAAGTAATACTTCCACAACAGTCCTCACACTCACCTAAAGATGCATTGTGCCACCACGGTGCATTCAAGCATCTATTCTTCACTATATGATTTGACACTGTGTCCCTCTCCATAATGAGGGGACAATTTCCTTCTCTGGCAATCTCCAGAGAGGGAACCCCAATTCTGTTTTCCATTACAGAACGGGAACGGTTGGGCTCTCCACTGCCAAACAACCGTAGGGGCGGTTGGGCTCTTTAATGCCAAACAACTGTAGGTCACTTCTCTCGATAAGTCGATTTATGAACCCCGATCCAATCAATTCTAAAAAGGATCCTCGGTACAAATAACTGTCGATTGGCCTATCGACAGTTATCATCGCGCGATGGTACAAATATATCTCAGTGTCATGCAATGCTCACAATATTTTACCATTTCTCAACCTCACCATTCAATATTATCCATCAATTTGCTTTCCAATAAATCAAATCCAACATCTCAACATTTCCTTCCACACAATTCTCAACATCCCTGCCAGAATACCCAGAACAGCTCTCAACCTCTACTCATTACTACCTATGTCCCTCATATCCTATCCAGAAAATACATCACCAACCAGAATAATAGTATATAGTGAAAGTAATGGATGCACAAGAGGGGGGGGTGAATTGTGCTTCAAAAATAAATGCTCAAATAAAATAACACAAGAGTTATACTGGTTCGGTCTACCTGACCTACGTCCAGTCCTCAACCTCCCAGGCCGAGTTCCACTAAATCTCAGGTTTTAAATCGGGTTCACCTGAAACCTTACAACAGCAAGTTTTCACGGGATCACTTGCAACCTTACAACAAGTTTCACTCAGGCTCACTTGTAACCTAACAAACTCCCCCTCACACCAAGCAAGGGGTTATCCTTTACACTTAAGGATTTCTGACTAAGTTCTCTCAAAGAACAGATGGTGTTACACACTTAAGTACAATTAATGCTCTTATAACAAGAAGAGGCTTAACTACAAGGAGTACAGAATAAGTAGGTGAAAAGAATCACTCGATGTGTTAAATGCTCTTCGCTTTTCTGGGCAGCTTTGAATGCTTGAAGATGTTCTTAGTTTTCTCGCTCTAACTTCTCTCAAGAATATTCAAAGATGATTTATTGTCTCATAAATGAAGTTGAGCTCCCTTATATAGTCTTCAAACATTTTGAACTCTTGGTAGGTGGGCTAGCCGTTTGATTATGGCCGTTTTCACCATGTTACCGTTTGCCCATTAAATGCTTCATCAATGCATAGCAGGGTTGACTTGCTTTATCTCTGAAAAGTAGTCCTGACGCCTCTGCTCTGACATAAGCATTCTGACACTGCATCTCTGAACGTTCTGACATTCTGATTGCTTGCGGAAGCAACTTCTCATCCGGAAGCAACCTTACTTAGTGTGCTGCACTTGAACGTTAGTTTAGCAATATAAGCACATAGTCACATGCAGTGGGTGTTCCCTAAGTCTAAGGTGTATCCGGAAGCACTTCTACATCCGGAAGTGATTCCACTTGATGAAGGATCTAGCTCACCATCACTTACTCTCGCTCAGTGTATTTCATTCCAACACTCAGCGCTAGTCACTAAGCTATCGGAAGCACTTTTACTTGACGTGGTGAACTCACTGATGCTTAGGGTTCTATCTCTTCTATCAGCCTGTGCCAGTTTAAATCCAACAGGAAGCAATTTTACTTGACGAGGCTGATTTACTGACGCTTGGGGTTATTTTATTCTATCCGTCTGCGCCAGTCAAAGTCTAACAGGAAACAGCTTCACTTGATGTTGCTTTTCCACTGACGCTTGGGGTTATATCTAATTTTTCAACCTGCGCCAGTCTAAGTCTAACAGGAAGCAATTTCTCTTCCGGTTGAAACATAGCTTAGTCTTAAGGCTTTGTGTATCTAATGCTCATGGACTAAGTTAATTCCCTAGTGATTTACTTGCTGCTGCTGGGGGATGAAAACATTCATCCGCGTGCGCAAGTCCTAATCTATCCGGAAGTAAATTCACATCCGGTTGCACTCTTACTTGGGATTCTATGTTTACCTATTGCTTTCTAATTACTTAGCCTATTCTTTCATATTTTAGTCCTCATCAAAACTTAAGATTCTAACATTCTCCCCCTTTTTGATGATGACAAACTTAGTTTTATCAATTAAAATTTATATGAAAGGATTATCAAAAGAATAAAGCAATAAATAAATAACAAGTAACTTAGGCAAATATTATTGATAAGCAGAAGTTACAAGTCAGAATATTCAATCAACATTTACAGGTAAGGAACATATATAAGTAAATTACGCTAAGCAAGTATGAAAGTATGCATGAAAAACAAAGCAAGAAAATTTCCAAGTTAAAACAACTGTTTGGATTGGGGTTCAGGGTTGGTAATTCTTTTTCCTCTCTCTCTCCTTTTGTCTCTCCTCATTCTCCCTTTGTAGTTTGGCTGCCTCGGCCTCACGCACACTTTGGTCTCTTGGATTCCTCAAGTGCCCTCTTCATATTCTCCACTTTTTCATATCCAGGGAAGCAGAGTGAGCATCACATCTACATCTCTCCCCCTTTTGACATCATCAAAGAGAATGAGGGCCTGTGGAGGAGTATTCTTGGTAGTTGGCAGATTTGATCACATCTCTACCATGTATTTCTGGCAGATTTGATCGCTGCAGTCTCCTCCTTAGGGATGGACTCCCTCTTCTTATCAAGCTTCTCTTGCTTAGAACCCACTAACTGTTCTGCCACTCTACCAGAAGTTTCAGGCTGACCTTGAATATTTTCATCCTGCCCCGGTGTATTCTGCCCAGAAACTTCATGGTGTTTTTGATGTTCATTGCGATGTTCTTCACGATGCCCAGATTTTCCAGAATGTTTATAACTTGATTTCCCAGATTTTGACTTGTGTTTCTTAGATGGGGAAGGTTTCTTTAAAACTGGGTTTGTTTCATGAGGTCTGGCCATTTTTGTGTGGGTTGGTGGTAAAATGCGAAAGAATGTATGAAGAGAATGAAGAACACAAATGAAGATGAAGAGTTTTGTGTGCAGAGGGTTTGTGAGTAAAAGTGAAAAGTAAAAGTGAAAAATGATGTCCTATTTATAGATACAATTACTAAGGGTAAAATGGTCATGTTTGTTCATATTTTCACACATTGGGGAGTGTAGACAATTTAAGTTGGAACGGCACACCTGATGACACGTGTGGCTTCATATTACCAGAGAAGACATAACGTCTCTTGTGGGAAGTTGAAACGTTTTCTGAAGTGACGTGTCTCTTGGACTAGTGCTGGCGTTCTTTTGGCTTGATCGTCCAGGGTCAGTGAGTGATCATCCGGAAGTGGTTTTGCTTCCGGTTGCACTTGCTTAAGATTTAACATTGATCACCTGCAAAAACATGTATTGGCACTCCGATGCCTAAGTTAGTATTGTTGTAAGTGATAAACAATCAAGTACAATGAATAGAATTTAAACTTCATTTGGGTTTACCATTCCCAAATCACCTCTAATGAAAGTAAATTGGTCAACCCCCAGAGGCTTGGTGAAGATGTCAGCAAGCTGTTGTTGTGTGGGGACAAACTGCACCTTGACATCCTTCTTTTGAACGTGGTCTCTGATGAAGTGATGTCTGACGTCAATGTGCTTTGTCTTTGTGTGCTGAACTGGATTCTTGGCGAGGCTAATTGTGCTTGTGTTGTCGCAGAGGATGGGTGCCTCAGGGAACTCCAAGCCAAGATCTCTCAATTGGTTTTTCAGCCATAGCACTTGCGCACAACAACTTGCAGCAGCAATGTATTCTGCCTCAGTGGATGACAGGGACACACAGGTTTGCTTTTTGCTAGCCCAAGACACCAGACAACCACCAAGGAAGGCGCATTGTCCACTGGTGCTCTTTCTATCTGTCTTATAACCTGCATGATCAGAGTCAGAGTAAGCCCACAAGAACTCTTGGTTACCTCTGGGATACCAAAGACCAAGTTCTTGTGTTCCCTCAAGGTATCTCAGAATACGTTTAACACATGTTAAGTGTGATTCCTTGGGGTTGGCTTGAAACCTAGCACACATGCCTACACTAAATTGAATGTCGGGCCTGCTGGCTGTTAAGTATAAGAGGGATCCTATCATTCCCCTGTACATGGGCAGGCTAACAGTTTTACCCTTTGCGTCAGCATCGAGTGCGGCAGTGGTGCTCATAGGAGTGTCATACTCCTTGCATTCATCCATCCCAAACTTTTTGAGTAGTTCTCTGCAGTACTTAGTTTGGGAGATGAAGATTTCATTCTTCTTTTGTTTGATTTGCAGGCCTAGGAAGAACGTTAGTTCTCCCATCATTGACATCTCAAACTCACCCTGCATAGTCTTAGAGAAATCTTCACAAAGCTTCTCGTTAGTTGCCCCAAATATAATATCGTCAACATAAATTTGAACAATTAACATATCTCTATCTTTGTGAAGGATAAACAGTGTATTATCTAATTTGCCTCTTGAGAAACCCTTGCCCAGCAAAAAGCTGCTGAGTCTCTCATACCAAGCTCGAGGAGCTTGTTTCAGGCCATATAAAGCTTTCTTTAATCTATACACATGTTTGGGGTGCTTATGGTCCTCAAAGCCAGGAGGTTGTTCTACATATACCTCTTCTTTAATGTAACCATTAAGAAATGCACTCTTTACATCCATTTGATATAATCTAAAACCTTTCATGGATGCAAAGGCTAGAAGAATTCTTATTGCTTCAAGTCTAGCAACTGGAGCAAAAGTTTCTTCATAGTCAATGCCTTCTTCTTGGTTATATCCTTTGGCTACTAGTCTGGCTTTGTTTCTGGTGATTTGACCTATCTCATCCAGTTTGTTTTTGAAGACCCACTTGGTCCCCACTATGGATTGATGAGACGGTCTTGGGACTAGTTCCCACACTTGACTTCTCTCAAATTGATTTAGCTCTTCCTGCATGGCAATAATCCAGTCGCAGTCCTCAAGAGCTTGTTCAACTGAAGTTGGTTCGATTTGAGATAGGAATGCTCCGAACTCAACTTCATTTTGAACTTGTCTTCTAGTTCTGACACCAGAAGAAACATCACCAAGCACTTGGTCAAGAGGATGATCCCTGTGATGTCTCCTAGCTATTGGCAACTGTGCCTCATCAGGCATGGGTTGCATTCCAGGTTCATCACTGGGTTCACCTTCTTCTTTGGGAATGCTTGTTGGTGTTCCTTTTGGTGGTGAGGAAGATGATGGTAGTTTTGGAAGATTAGGTGCTTCATCATCCTCTATGGATTGTCCCCATGTAGGAGTTTCATCAAATACAACATGCATGGATTCTTCTACAGTTTTAGTTCTCATGTTGTATATCCTATATGCTTTACTCCTAAGGGAATAACCTATGAATATACCTATGTCAGCCTTTGGATCAAACTTACCCAAATTTACCTTTCCATTATTATGCACGTAGCATTTTGATCCAAATATTCTGAGGTGGCTGATGTTGGGCTTCCTCCCTTTGTATAGCTCTATGGAGTCTTATCCAGGCCCTTGCGAACATAGGCTCTGTTGGAGATATAGCAAGCAGTGCTCATAGCGTCTGCCCAGAACACTTGAGAAACTTCTTTCTCGTTGAGCATGCTTCTAGCCATCTCTGTCAGAACCCTGTTCTTCCTTTCGACTACTCCATTTTGTTGAGGAGTTCTCGGAGCTGAGAAGTTATGTTCAATGCCGTTTTGCTCGCATAGCTCAGAGAAGCTATGGTTCTCAAACTCTCCTCCATGGTCTGTCCTTATGACTGTGATTTTGAGCTCCTTCTCATTCTGCACTTTCTTAGCCAGGACAACAAAAGCATCAAAAGCATCTTGCTTAGAGGCAAGAAACATAGTCCACGTGAACCTTGAATAGTCATCCACCACCACTAAAGCATATAGGTTTCCACCCAAGCTCTTTACTCTCGCTGGCCCAACCAAATCCATGTGGATTAGTTCCAAGGGCCTGCTGGTGGAGACTCTCTTCTTGGTTTTAAACGAGGACTTTGTTTGCTTCCCTCGTTGGCAGGATTCACAAATAAAATCATGCTTAACTTTAAAAGAGGGAATACCTATAGCTAGCTCATTTTTAATTAGCATATCCAATTGAGTAAAATTGACATGAGCTAACCTCTTATGTCAAAGCCAGCTATTCTCGTCACTAGATATTAAACATTTTTCTTCTAGCTGTTGACATAAGTCTAAGGTATATAGATTCTCATTTCTATTTGCCTTAATCTTGCATTTTAAGTTGGCCTTATCTATGTTCAGATCCTGCTTATCAACTATTAAGCACTCATTTGAATCAAATATTACCTAGTTTCCTCTGTCCGTGCTCTGGCTCACGCTCAGCAGGTTGTGACAGAGACCGTCCACTAGATAGACATATTTGACTGGTCCAACTTCTCCAACTCCAGTGATCTTGCCACGTTGATTTCCTCCAAAGGTCACTGTGGCTCCATCTTTGATCACCAGAGATTTGAACTTGTCTCTGTCTCCAGTCATATGTCTCGAGCATCCGCTATCGATGTACCATTTTTTGTTCTTGGATGCCTTGAGACACACCTGAAATAATTAAGCAACTTTAGGTACCCAACCTCTCTTGGGTCCTTTGTCATTAGTGTTTAGTGCCCTTGGTCTAGTATTGGGCTTAACCTTGGGCTTATGAACATTTGGAGCCTCTGGCCTAGTGCTGGCTCTAGGCTCTTGGGTTCTCCCTATAGAATGATTCCAGGCTCGGGATCCTTGTCCTTTCTTGGTGTCCTTTGCAGGTGGAGGATCCTATGTAGCCTTGGTTCCTTTAGGAACCCACTTGTAAGAGCTGTTAGCTCCATGCTTCTTAGCATTACAGGTGGACGTGGAGTGTCCTTTCCTGTTGCAGTAATTACAGAAGCTAAAGGGTGAGGAGCTATGACTGGTGGCTTTATGGAAGAACTTTAAGTAAGGCTTTACTTTTGGTTCTACCCACTTTTTCACTTTAGGGGTATATCCCAACCCAGTTCTATCCCTATATGCCCTTTGGTTCATTAAGATTACGTTTAGCATTTCTGAACCATTGGTAAACTTCTCCAGGGCATTTTGCAGCTTGTTCTTTTCCTCTGAGATTTTGCTGCAATTGGGGCAGCTCTCAGGTGTTGGGGCGTTGGGTTCTACTTGGGAAGAGCCCTGGCCATCCACTAACGGAAGTCTTCTAGCTTCCGCTAGTTCCTCACTTAGTGAGTCCACCTTGGACTCAAGTGATTCCTTTTTGGTTTTCAACACTTTATAGGCTTTACATAGTCTAGAGAATTCTTCATGAACCTCATTGTAAGCCTCTTGTAGTTCAGAAAGAGTTACCTCATGTTCTTCGTTGGTGAGGTCAAGATCTGAAGATGCTTCTTCATCCTCTTCTCTAGCTACCAGGCAGAGGTTGGAAACTTCTTCTTCATCACTTGCTTCCTCATCTGAGCTATTTACCCAAATGGAGGAAACAAGAGCCTTTCTTTTGTCCTTGCCTTTTGACCTCTGCAGGCTGGGACACTCAGCCTTGAAGTGACCAGGTTTATTGCATTCAAAGCACACAGGGACCTTCTCTTTCTTGTATCCCTTCTTCTGGCTGGAATCACCTCTCTGATAGCCTCCCTTCTTTCTGAAGAATTTCCTAAATTTACTCACCATCATAGCCATCTCCTCATCGTCCATCTCCTCCTCATCATCCTCATCATTGTCATTGATCTCCTTGCTGGGAGCAACGAGAGCAAGGTTCTTGTTCTTGGATGAGGTTTGAGGAGCTCTCATAGCCAGCAGGGTAGGTTCATATTCAGCAAGAGAGCCAAATAGAGCGGTGATGGAGCTGGTTGATTCTCCTTGCACTTCTTGCAAAATAGTTACTTTGGTGATCCAGTCACCCTTCAAGATCTTTAGAATCATGCTCACTTGCTCTCTCTCAGGGATATCCTTACCCAGCGAGGCCAAATTGTTGATGAGATGAGTGAACCTGAGCTCCAGATCTCTGATAGGCTCGGTGGGACTCAACATAGCGAATTTGTGAAATTCTTCCACCAGCATTTCAATATGTCTCGCCTTTACTCCCCTGGTTCCAGAGTGTGCAGCCTCAAGAGCCTCCCACATATCTTTTGCATTTTTGTGGTGGCTGATCCTGTGATACTCTTTGGGGCTGAGAGCACACTGGATGTAGTGCATGGCCCGATGGTTCATTTGGACTAGGGCATAGTCCTCAGGAGTGTATCTGGCTCGCACTTTTGCAAATCCATCCTCATCTAGCGGAGTTTGATCCCCTCGTTCTATTACGTCCCAGAGTCTGATATCACTTGACTTGATATAAGTCTCCATTCTGAACTTCCAGAATGAGTAGTTGTACCCATCGAAGCCTGGGGGCTTGTTGGGTTGAACGGAGACATCTGGTAGAGAATAGTCTGTGTCCATTACTGAATCTTTGCCTTCTGATTCGTTGGAATCGAGTTAGAAGGACCTGCTCTGATACCAAATGAAAGTAATGGATGCACAAGAGGGGGGTGAATTGTGCTTCAAAAATAAATGCTCAAATAAAATAACACAAGAGTTATACTGGTTCGGTCTACCTGACCTACGTCCAGTCCTCAACCTCCCAGGCCGAGTTCCACTAAATCTCAGGTTTTAAATCGGGTTCACCTGAAACCTTACAACCGCAAGTTTTCACGGGATAACTTGCAACCTTACAACAAGTTTCACTCAGGCTCACTTGTAACCTAACAAACTCCCCCTCACACCAAGCAAGGGGTTATCCTTTACACTTAAGGATTTCTGACTAAGTTCTCTCAAAGAACAGATGGTGTTACACACTTAAGTACAATTAATGCTCTTATAACAAGAAGAGGCTTAACTACAAGGAGTACAGAATAAGTAGGTGAAAAGAATCACTCGATGTGTTAAATGCTCTTCGCTTTTCTGGGCAGCTTTAAATGCTTGAAGATGTTCTTAGTTTTCTCGCTCTAACTTCTCTCAAGAATATTCAAAGATGATTTATTGTCTCATAAATGAAGTTGAGCTCCCTTATATAGTCTTCAAACATTTTGAACTCTTGGTAGGTGGGCTAGCCGTTTGATTATGGCCGTTTTCACCATGTTACCGTTTGCCCATTAAATGCTTCATCAATGCATAGCAGGGTTGACTTGCTTTATCTCTGAAAAGTAGTCCTGACGCCTCTGCTCTGACATAAGCATTCTGACACTGCATCTCTGAACGTTCTGACATTCTGATTGCTTGCGGAAGCAACTTCTCATCCGGAAGCAACCTTACTTAGTGTGCTGCACTTGAACGTTAGTTTAGCAATATAAGCACATAGTCACATGCAGTGGGTGTTCCCTAAGTCTAAGGTGTATCCGGAAGCACTTCTACATCCGGAAGTGATTCCACTTGATGAAGGATCTAGCTCACCATCACTTACTCTCGCTCAGTGTATTTCATTCCAACACTCAGCGCTAGTCACTAAGCTATCGGAAGCACTTTTACTTGACGTGGTGAACTCACTGATGCTTAGGGTTCTATCTCTTCTATCAGCCTGTGCCAGTTTAAATCCAACAGGAAGCAATTTTACTTGACGAGGCTGATTTACTGACGCTTGGGGTTATTTTATTCTATCTGTCTGCGCCAGTCAAAGTCTAACAGGAAACAGCTTCACTTGATGTTGCATTTCCACTGACGCTTGGGGTTATATCTAATTTTTCAACCTGCGCCAGTCTAAGTCTAACAGGAAGCAATTTCTCTTCCGGTTGAAACATAGCTTAGTCTTAAGGCTTTGTGTATCTAATGCTCATGGACTAAGTTAATTCCCTAGTGATTTACTTGCTGCTGCTGGGGGATGAAAACATTCATCCGCGTGCGCAAGTCCTAATCAATCCGGAAGTAAATCCACATCCGGTTGCACTCTTACTTGGGATTCTATGTTTACCTATTGCTTTCTAATTACTTAGCCTATTCTTTCATATTTTAGTCCTCATCAAAACTTAAGATTCTAACATATAGTGTATCAAAATCTTTTGTACAAGAATAATCGTGTTTGAAAGGCACCCGATAGCCTATTTTGTATGAAAATAATTTTCCAAATATAATTTATATATATAGAGGGTGAGAAAGGATTTTACAATCCCCAACTAACGTCACCCTCAATGTTATAGTAAGGTAAGAGTGATTACCTGTCGCCCTTAGCAACTGCGCATTTTTCCCATCCTTTCCCGATGCCTCACAATGATTTCACAATCAATCCTATAATGATGTAGTGTAGAATAATAAATTAGTATCATTTCTACTTCACAATGTTTAACGTCTCTCTCTCCGTATTACTACTCATTTTCCCCTTTTCGTTAATGTTTCCATTTCTTTAAGTTATTTTGATCCTTTAGAATAATGTTTCTTTAGAATCTTAATCTTTTAGAACATCAATTACTTGTATAATAGGACAACAATAGATTTCAGTACCAAACATCAAAACTCAACCACCAAAATACACGAGATAACAGCAAAAAGTGGCTGCCAATATATACACATAATATGGCAGCAATTAGGAGAAGTTTCAACAGAGGGACTTAGTAAGCCACAATGAGTTAGAATCAAACAACAGGATAACACATGTCCAAATTACTTCACATGTCTTGGAAAAAGTCCAAATCTTACTAGAATAACCAAAGAGAAGACCATAGCAAATGTCATTCTCTGAAGAGAAATCATTATTCAATAATTCAGAAGTCAAATATCTAGTAGTTAATAAATCAAAATAAAAAAAAAGTTCATCAAAGTAGAAATTCATAGAACCATGATTCAATATCAATATGCAATACTAAGTCTATCCAAAAGAAAACCATGATTCACCACAGATTTCCAAATTATCAAAGTCATTAAATCACAACTTTACTCTACCAAACCAATTGCTTCACTAATGTAAAGACAAATTCCAGTAGTACAAAAGCCTCCCTATTATATAAACCAAAGCCAAACAAGGAGAACAAACTCCAAAATTCCATTTTCATTAAAACCAAGCATACAAGATCAGAATTAAACTACACTCATATATTTGCAAATATCGAACATGTGCAACAGTCCATTTAGTCAAAGGAAGAGACAAGGAAGATCCAACAACCACCATTACAAGCTTTCAATAGAAGTGTAATATATGCAGCAAAATCCTAATTCCATTATATCACATTAACATTTTCTCAAATCAGCAGACATGTGAGTACAGTAAATAGAAAACAACTCCACTACACAAAGTATCATAAATCACATACACACACTCTCATCACATTGCTGAACCAAGAAATAAAAATAAATTTCATGACTACTTCCAGCCCTTATTAATACATTATGTACTGAATTCAAACATTCATATTTTTAGTAAATTCTCCAAGAATCTTTCGAAAATCCTTTACATTCATATTTTTAGTAATACTTCCAGCACCAATTCTAAAAACGCAATATCTCATACTCCATATAACCAAATCATGAAATCAATGTAAAATTGAGCTAAAGGGTATGAAATAAATTCCTCATCAAACAAAGAAGAAAGCTACAATGCCATAAACCCATCATTCTCTAACTTCATCATCCTCTAATCATTTTTAAAGTCTCATCCCTTTAAGAAAATCCAATATAATAAAGGAAGTAAACATTTTCAGAACTTCAAAAAGTCATCCTACACACACAAACTCCAGCAACGATGACAAGAAAGGAAGAACATGCATTAGTAAAATCATTTACTTCAACTACAACAAAAATCCAGCATACAACTTCCCAAAATCAGATTTAGATCCACAGTACCCCAAATAAAATATCAGTTCGATGTCCACTTTCAACTATTTGACAACTCATAATCCCAAAACTTAAATCAAACCCTAACCAGCCTCTCTTCCAAACTCGCAGAAAAGGAAAGAAAACAATGGAAAGGGAGCTTACATAAACTTGTTTTGTGTCTTCCATGCCTCGCCGGAGCTCGCCGTCGCCGGAAATGCTCGCCGGAAATCGGCCGAGCTGAACAAAGAAAGGGGAGTTGAGAAAAATGACAAGACGACGTTGGAAATGGAAGGGCAACTTAAGGTAACCAAGAAAAATCAAAACTTTTTACCTCTCACCGCCGTCCAAGCCGGAAACAGAATCGCCGGCGCCGAAAAAGAAAAAGCCGCCGGAGTTGATGGGTCAGAGGAGAGGCTCGAAGTTTTTGGAATAGGGAGGAAGAATGGTTTTGTTGATGTTTATGATGAGGGCTAGCGCCGCCGCGCCATAGGCCGCCGGAAAACAAAGAAGAAACAGAGAAGGGAAGACGCGAGGAGAGAAAAGGAGACAGGTTTTAGTGAGGTCAAGGAGAGAAGTGAGGTGGACGGCTTTGCCGTCGCCGTCGCCGTCGGCCCCTGGGTGGCCGGCGAACACTCAGGACGGAGGAGGAAGGAAGAAGAAGTCGAACGAAGAAGAAGAAGAATGGAGGGAGGGAGTCCGATATTTAAAGAAAAGGGGAGGGGCGTGTTTGTTTTGCTGAATTAAGGGGGTTCTCTGATGATTTGTAGCCCAAACTTGCCATAGTGTACTCTTTTAATTCTAAAACCCTTTAAACCAGTCTCCAACCTTTTTAAACTTCAAAATATTTTTAGCTTTACCACTCCCTCATATTTCAAACTCTTCATTTCTTAATTAATTATATGTACATTAATTACTCAAAATTTCCAAAAATATCCCTAAAATTCCTAAAAATTCCAAAATTTCCCAAAACACTTTCTAATCCTGAATTAAATTTTTCAGGATGTTACAACCTCTACAGCCTAATTCCCTTTCCTGATGCTTGCGCCTGTGCGTGAATACCTGCAAAAATGTCAGTAATCGTGGGATGAGACAATTTGTCCCAGTAATCACCGTTTAACTCACTATAACAGTGAGATGTGCGGTAGTGAGGGCGTCTAAAGGGTACCACATTTTAACTCAGTAATATATGTATATGTATATTCCAAGTCTCCTTCCATTCAACATCTCTACTCCCCATGTCTCACTCAAAGTCCCTCAGTCAATTCCACATTAACTAAATTTCATCTCCCTGTACTCCAATCAAATAATACTGCCCCATCAACTTTCACACTCGCCTATAGATGCATTGTGCCATCACGGTGCATTCAAGCATCTAATCTTCACTATATGATTTGACACTGTGCCCCTCTCTCTAATGAGGGGACAATTTCCCTCTCTGGCAACCTCCAGAGAGGGAACCCCAATTCTGATTCCATTACAAAACGGGAACGGTTGGGCTCTCTAATGCCAAACAACCGTAGGTCACTTACTTTCTTTAGTAAGTAGACCCATGATCCCCGGTCTCTAGTCCGAAAAGGATCAGTACAAATAACTGTTGATCGGCCAATCGACAGTTATCATCGCGCGATGGTACATAAAAAGCAGTGTCATGCAATGCTCACCATTCTTTTCAATATATCAATCTAAACTAATTGAACTCCTTCCCTCAACCTACTCTCAATATCCCTATCAACAACCAGAATAATACCACTCCAGGATAACAATATATGTAAAATGTATCAAAATCTTTCATACAAAAATAATCGTTTTTGAAAGGCACCCAATAGCCTATTTTGTATAAAAATAACTTTTCAAACATAATATATATATAGAGGGTGAGAAAGGATTTTACAAAATCCCTAACTAACGTCACCCTCAATGTTATAGCAAGGTTAAGTGTGATTACCTGTCGCCCTTTATCACTCAATTGCTCTTCCTTACCCTTCCTTAGTAGATTCACCTATTATTACATAAAAGTAATAATAAAGGTAAACAACCATGCTTATATCGGTATAATAAATAACATGTCTCTCTCGTATCGGCATTACTACCCATTTTCCCCTTTTTCTTACTTCAAATCCTTTAACCAATTTAAATCACAAGTCACCTGAATTTCACAATCATTAATTTCATTCCAAAGAAATCACATTATCCAAGTATACTTGTCACAGTCATGTAGTTAGTCACACACTATCATTTCACTAAACAAAGTCTAACCAATTAGCAACAATGTCTATCGTTCATAACCAAAAGACAATTAAACCAACTCAAATTTTACTCACAATCTACAATAGAACTTTCAATCACTAATAGTCATTCAATAAAACAAAGGCTTGGCCAATAAACCACATCCCAAAACTGAGTACAAACAGCATGAACAGTCTTCACGTGTTCACACCTAAACAATATCGATAGGATTTTATTTACTTATAGGTCTGAAGCGTCCAATTGCATTGATTTACAAATAAAAATACTATCTTTGCACCTTTCATAAACTGAATAAAATTCAATAAAGAAAAAGAACAAAAATCATTCCAATCAAATCATCAATATTCAAGATTGTAACTTTTATCCCTTTTCACTTTAGTACCCAATATAATCTAGATTATATTTACATATTGTCTTGCAATTATTTAAAATGCTTTTCAACTCACAATCAATAGGTAACTCATCAACTTCACATTCAATTGATTAAATCAATGAGAGTAGAAACCAGATTTCTCATATTTCTTACTTGAGGCCAACAAGATTCAGATTATATTCACATACTTCAATACATCCACTTATAATTCTTTTCAACTCAACTCAAGAATACAACTAATTTTCACATATATTTTTATTGCTAACATTAAAATATATCTATCTTAAACAAAACAATACCATTGCAGTCACACTCATGATTTAATCACACTTGCATCAAAATTCCATTTATTCACAAATTTCAATAAAAATTCAAAATGGAGAAATCGATAATCAGTTCAGCCACAATGAAAAAGAAGCACCACACCTTGAAAACCCACATGCACATACAAAACAATACAAAAATCACTTACATACATTGTTAATTTGAATCTAAAGTTCTGAGAACCCCATAGAAATCATTGTTTTGAATAGATTTCGCAACTTGCACATTTTAATCAAAGAGAAGAGAAGCATTATCAACTATTATATAATGATACCAAGCTAGGACAGGACAGCATGTGTGTGTACTATCTACTGAGTAGCAACATTAATTAACAACAACAGGACAAGAAGGAAAAATCAAGAAAGATTCGCAAATTCCATCTTATTTAAGGCATGCATGTATATGTCCAGCTGCAAACTTTCAATTATCAAATCCTAATACACAAAATGGAACATAACACAAACCAACACATATCATGTATATTCAAACAAAGCTGAGGCAGAATAAGTTTATGAAATCACCCACTTCAATAACAATCAAGTATAAATGAATGTGCATACAATTATAAATGTCAAATTTTATTATCCTTCCTTCTTTAACAACTAAATTCACAGAAAAGGAAAGGAACCATTTTTTTTTGTTATAACTGAAAAGCAGTCTGACTAAGAACAGGGGTAATAACAGAATTTATAATTCCCTTCAAAGCCAACAAATTTAACATGAAACCCACAGTTATGCTTAATCATATACTTCTTCATTCTTTCATTGTGATTCATTTTTAAGTTGAACAAAACATAAAAAAGAAACAGAAGAATTCAGCCAACACGGGAAACAAGAGGATCTTAGCATATACATTAAAATTCATCATACATGTTCAGTTCAATTTGCTATAGGAAAACACAAAATCTAACTCTATGTTTTGATTTTTGTTGATTATTGAACCTGAATCTTAAAACCCTAATCAAAATCCTAACTCTCAAATCTCGCCAAAAATCGCAGAAAATAAAGAGAACAAACCTAAGCTTGAACCCAATTTGTAGGTGCGCCGGAAAGGCTTCGCCGTTGCCGGAAACCCGCCAGAAATCGGCCACTCAACCATGTAGGAAGAACAGAAACCAAAAGGGAAAAGAAAAGTAAGGAAAATGGTGTTGGAAAGGATAATAGCTTGAAGAACCAAAAGTAATAGCAACACCCACCTCACACCACTGCGTTCACCGCCGTCCGCCACCCATTTCCGCCGGAAAACGCTGAACCCGAAGGGAGGAGGGGTCTGAAACGAAGAAGCCGAATAAGGAAGGTGAGGGACAGCCATGGGTTGAGTGATTTCAAACATTAAGTGCAAGAAGAAGTGAATGAGTGATGAAAATGGTGGGTGTGGTTGAGAGGAAGAGAGAAAATGAAAATGAGTTTGAAGAGGGAGGTGAGTGTCGGCTGAAAATGGAAAGGAAGAGAGAAGAGAGTTTAGATCTAGGGTTTTGGGAAAAATTACCAAATTGTCCTTCTGTCTATATCTATTTACTTTTCCATTTCAAATCTTAACCTTTTTGCAAATTGAGAAACTACTCTCTTCACAAACTTACATATTTTCTCCCATCATAGTATTACCTTTGACATAGAGTATATTTCATAAAAGTTCCAATTTAAAACTCAACCTCAAATTATTTTTCTTTAAATTTCCAAAGAAAATAGATGTTATTTTCTTAAAAATATATTTATCCTCATTTACATATTTACAATGCCTTGTAATTTAATAATCATGTCTTAATACCTTAACTAATTCCCTATTATTTCTAACTCATAATTTGGGATGTTACAATTAACATCAAAATCCTCGTCTTCACTGTCACCTAAGCCTTCATGTTGATCTTCATGTTGATCTTCTTGTTGATCTTCATGTGCTGGAGTTTGTGTACTAGATGATGGGGCCAACATGAACTCTCCAGATGCCACCGCGTCCTTGAATATAAAATTCAACTCTGTTTCAAACATTAGACCTTTGTTTTTGTACTTTTTGTAACATGGATTTTCCTGCATGCATATTCAGTTAACCAAAATAAGGACTAACAAAAAATTATCAAACAATATGCAAATTAATTACCACAATCAAGGCTAATGCACCTGTATTTTTCGAGTCCACCACTCAGCCGGAGCAACCACTGTTTTCGTTTCAGGATCACGACCTAGACCGGTCTCTTTAGAGAATAAAGTATCCCAAGTCAACCACTCTTTCCTCAAACACTCAAATTTGTTCTTCAACTGTTTCTTATCATAGGATTTCCCCGTTGCTTGATTGAATGATGCAATAAGAGCTTTCCATCCATCTGTTGAGAAAGAGGCTCCTTGACGATGTCTTGCATATATTTGCTCAATACATGAGTTGATGAAAATCCGTATAGAGTCATTATCCCATTTCGCTTTGTCTTTCTCTTTCTCTTGGTCCATATTTCTATGGGATAAATTTCAGTAAGAAATGGATCCACATAATACCATCATATCAATTAAAATAGTAGATTGCATTAGACACTTGCAATAAAATAGATTCTTTAATGCAAAAGTTTACCTGAAATCAAACAGTGTAGAACATTTACATGCATTAAACATAAAAGGATAGAGATGCCGAATTAATCAAAGCTCGGATTTCCTTGTCGGCAAGTATTGTGTTTTAAATCTAAAATTTAAACAGGATAGTCTATAAGTATAACTCTACATGATGTCATACTGTAAAAAAGGACAGTCATTATTTCATGCTTCTAAAAAACGAATCTCATATTCTTTTAAAATACTATTATGCAAAAAGATATGAATGACATAGGCTTGGGGAAAGATAGAGAAACTAATGCTACAGGTTTGATGGTTAATGCTGTGAAAAAGGATAATGAAATGGCCACAGTTTCACTTGAAAATGAAGCAAAATCAGATAACAATGTTATGGTCACAGAAGCACATATGACAGCTCCCATTTCATTAACACCAAACAATGATTTGATAGCAAGTTCTGCTTCAAGTATCACTACTGTAGATCAGGATCTCAGCCTACACAAGGAAACCAAGGAGGAAAATAGTTATTCTAATTCTTCTAGAGACCAAAGGGAAAAGAATGCACCCCAATCTTCATCAAAGACTGATAACGCCACTAAAGTTCATTCTCAGGAGCAAATGACAGCAGAAGTAGATGAACCTAATTGGCAGCAAATGTTTATGGATGGAATGAATGATAAGGAGAAACTTATCTTAAATGAATATACAAATGCTCTTAGGAATTACAAAGTCATGAAGAAGTCTCTGACATAACTAAAGTCTTCCAATGCCTTGAAAGATGAAGAGATTAGACTCTTGCGTCAGAAGCTAGGCCTTACGGATAGAAGTGTGGAAGGAAACATTGAAAGAAAAGAAGAAGAAAATGAAGACGACGATGATTTGATATTCTAGAGGAAAATTTGGATTTCTGGTTGAATTTCAGCACTACTTTCTCTGAGATACAAAGATTTGAAACCACTATAGACGATTTACAATCCGATAAATCGAAACTTGAGGAAAATGCATCCCAGAGTAATGACCCAAGTGTACAATTTAGAAAAACTGAACCCAATACTCATATTCTTTCCTAAATATAAGAGCTATAAGAGCTAGTTTGCTAGTTGACTCTTTTATAGAATACTAAGAGAGCAAAATAAGCTAATTAAAAACATACAAACATTTCCTGACTAATTCATCTGTACTCATAGATGGTGAAGAGGGTGATGAGGAGTTTCAAACGTTTGTATCAGATTGAATTGTACATAGGAAAATTTAAATGGATACATTAATGTACATGTTCATTTTTTTGGAGGTGGCATTTCATTAAACACAACCCTGACATCTAATATACTACTCAAACAAGTCAACTAACATCAAGGAACTTAGCGACAAACATATAAAACCATGAAGGTTGTGTGAGAGTTAAAACTGACAGTAAAACAAAGCTCTACATGAAAAAATGGATCGAAGAAATTAAGTTCAGGCCTTAAATTAAGTCCATAAGATAATTAATCAATGCTAAAATTGCCATATGCCATTATACTGGATGAACAAATGACCATGAACAAGTTTTTCAGAAAATTATGAAATTGAAATTCATATCAATTCCTCAAAATCTAGAATAGTATGATATAGATCAGACATGCAGGAGACAATCTTCTACAATGAGCAACTGCAGTAAAAAGCATAAAAATCTCAAATGTGAACTCCTCTTAGATAGATAATGCAAACTACAACAAGACCACCATTAACAGATTCTGAACAACAATCATTAGCAGTATAGTAAAATAATTTCTTCTTGCCCTCTACTCATTCTTCAACGAGTTCTACAGACGCCAACCATTTTGTATATACGTTCATTCTTAATGCACTACACAAGCAAATCAAATCTATTGCTAGAACTTCACACAAGCACCAAATTCTACAACATACCATCACAATCATTCACATTTCCCAGAACCACATTCCATAAAGCCAAACAAAAACTAAATTAACACATCAACACTCAGTTTAAACAAAGCTGCAACACATTAAATATCGCTAAGGCGATTCGCAAGCTAAAATCAAGTTTTTTCCACTATTTATAATGCTGATTTTGTTATGCTTGCAATGGATGCATTAAGCTAAAATCAACACATTCTTATAATTGAAAGATTCAAGATAAACATGTGAATTGGATTAAAAATAATCAGATAAACTCATAAAACATAATTCAATAGTTAACTATATTTATATGTACAGAGAGAGACTATAAATAGCTGTATCCAAGCATAGACAACAAGATCAGTTCAAAAAAAGCATACACAACAAGATCAGCTCATTTAGCAGTTATGTGCAAATTAAACTCAGAGAATTACAAATGAATGAATTCAGAAATAAAAGGAGAGTACAAATTAAACTCCTAAAATTCAAACAAATGAAGGATTTCTAAATCATTTAGTAGTAGAACATTTCAAGCATGAAATTGAAAGAAGATCAGATTCTCACTCAAATCTTAGCTCTCAAACTCAAATCGGTAAAAGGAGAGAAATAAGGCATCTGAATCTGATCCTGCAGGTGTCACTTGAGCTCGCCGTCGCCGGAACTCACCAAATCTCGAACCGAACTTTGGCACACTAGAAAAAAACCGATCTCAAATAGAAATCTGTTTGAAATTGAAAAATAAAGAAATGGCATGCTAGAAAGAAACACACCTCGAATCGAAATATGTTTGGTGATCGGCGCCGTCGTATACGGAGATGATGAGTGAAGAAGAAGGAGAAATGAGTGAAAGGAGAAGAAATGCGTGAAGAGACGAGTGAAGAAGGAGATGAGTGTTCAGGAACGCTTGAAATGAGTGAAAGGATAAGGTAAAAAAATAAGCTTACTTTTTTTCTGAAATAAGCTAGTCAAAGTAGCTTATGAATAAGCCAGCTTATTTAAAATAAGCTGGGTGAAAAATAAGTCCAGCCAAACATAGAAAAAAGCTACACATCCAAAATAAGCTGGCTTATTCAAAATAAGCTGGCTTATTTCTAAAAATAAGTCCAGCCAAACACACTGAATATCTCTTTAGTTTTTTTGAAAGTTAAGAATAAATTAAACCATTAAACTATCATATTATAAACAAATTATATGTTTAAAAAAGATTAAACAATATAAATAATTTATACTCCCTTTGGTCCAAAACATAACTAAATTATATATCAATATATATGTACAATAAATTAGTTTTTAGAAAAAAGATCATTATAAACATATTAAAATATTAATTTTGCATCATTAATTATCATAGTTTATTCATAAAAAAACATATGGACATCTTTCTGAACAGTACTCCTATTAGCCATATCATGTCCAGGTCAGAACAAGCGATGATCTGATTGGCTGATGAAGGGTATCACACGTAATTTCCCAAAACGACACAAAATCAAACTCACAAGCGTCGTTTCGTAAACGAAGAAGAAAACAGTGAAAACACACTTCTTTATTAGAGAACAAGAAATCTTCTGCTGCTCACAAATTCTAACCTTCAATTACAAAAGAAAACAAAAAAAAGAAGAAAACAAAAAAGAGGGAAATTGATGGAAGAAAGGAAGAGAAGAGGAAGAATTAGGGTTTGTACGCTTTTGATCTGTCTATTGCTCACCTTCGTTGCTCGCATTGAATCCTTATCTGTCACCGTCAACGACGTTGAGTGCATCTACGAGTATGTGCTCTACGAAGGCGATTCAATTACAGGAAACTTCGTCGTCGTCGATCATGATATTTTCTGGGGCCACGATCACCCTGGCATCGACATGACGGTAATTTCAATCTTCTTAAGTTTTTTCTATCAAATTGTTTGTTGATCTGTCAATGTTTTGTTCATTTATGCGATTTTAATTTGTAGCAAAAGCTGTTTTGAATGATTGGCATTGCAATTTCTGAATTGAAGCTTGAAAGTTGTAATTATTGGGGGTATGGTGCTGATTTAGAATGAAGGTGTATGAAATTATGGTTTTGGTGTGGGAATTAGGGTTTTGGATTTTGTTTGAATGGTTTTTATGTTTGTTTGAAGGACTTAAACTTGTATTGGAATAGAATTCAATTGGATTATTGTTTGGTGTTATTTAGAGCTCCCAATTTAAGAATCGTAGTTGCATATTGTGACTCTGATCAAACTTCATTCTGTGTCGGCTGCCTAGGCGGCTTTTTGAGTGCTAAGGGACTTCAGGTGGATGAGGATGAAGAGAATTCTAGGAAGGGAAGAGCAAGCTACATTTATTTGTTTTTAAAAAAAAAATGAACGCCAGTTTCATAATCAAATTTTAAATCCAATATTTGCTCCACACTTCTGTTTTCTTTGGCATTCTTGTTTTCCCCTTTCAATTATCTTCTGTGTTTTTCTCCTGCATATATTCAGCTGTAAAGGTCTGCAATTGTGATTCTTGTACCCTTGCTTTCAAAAAAAAGGCTGCATCCTGGTCTTTTCTACCATCATTCTATCCCTGATTTGAAATAGAAGAAGGATACAATAAAATCAAAGCTCTTACCCACTAGAGAACACAACATAGACAGAGAAAGAGAAGAAGGATATTCATACGAAAAATTGAAAATAAAGAAGACAGGATAAGAGAAAGAAATAACAAAAGGAGAGAGGATCAGGACATTGAATTTTTTTCTCTGACAAATGATTGATTTTCTGGATGTTCATTTTAAGTAGATCGTAGCATGTATCATTTTGTGAAACTGTGAGGAAAATTTGGAGCCTTAACGTTTCTCAGTTAGAAAAAGGTTGAAATCTTAAAAGGCAAAGGGTTTGTTTGTGGCATTTAGTTAATTGAAGGGGCAAAGAACAGCCGATAATACTGTAGGGAGGAGGGAGCACTTATATTGATATGTTTGTTGCATTTAGTTAGGTTGCTTTGGCAATGTCATGTAATTTCTACCAACTTACATTCTTAATCTAATCAACGTAGGTAAATAGGTCCGATATTTAGGAGAGGAGGGAGCACTTATATTGATATGCTGAATGGATGGCCATGGTTTCTTCCTCATAAAAAAAAATTCATTTTCTGTGCGGTGCATTTTAATGGCAATATGATTTTAACACCATGCTTATGCTTTTTGGTAACCATTGCACAAAAGTTTTTTTTTTGGAAAATGATGTGTGCTCACAATGCTAGGAGGATTCTGAATGACCACCTATTTTTGTTACATATTTTTTGCTCTTAGTTTTTCTATTTTTTTGTCAATATGCAGGTGACATCTCCTGGAGGTAACGTTATCCACACTATCAAAGGAACTTCTGGTGAGAAGTTTGAATTGAAAGCCCCACGAAGTGGAATGTATAAATTCTGCTTTCATAACCCTCACTCAACTCCTGAGACTGTTTCTTTCTACATCCATGTTGGTCATATTCCCACTGAACATGATCTTGCTAAAAATGGTATGTTCTCTGCATGAGTGTCATTTATTTATATGTATGCTATTGCCATCTTTTGATGTGTATAGGTAAAGAGCTATAGAATGAACATTTCCTATTATTGAGGTACTGCGTGAAGTATGCGAAGATTAATGTTAGTTAAGTTTTGTCCCCTTTTTTGCGGCTTCCATTGACTCTGATTGGTGAATTTGCAGAGCATTTGGACCCAATTAATGTCAAAATTGCTGAGCTGCGAGAGGCACTAGAGTCTGTTACAGCCGAGCAAAAATATCTTAAAGCACGTGATGTACGGCATCGTCATAGTAAGTGGTTTTTCTTTTTCATGAACTGTGGCTGGCTCATGTAGAAGTTTGGCTTTTACCCAGCTGTTGTAGCATTTTTATTGCTAGCTATGGTAAATGCATTGATAATTTCATTGATTTCATGATATTAAATTATTAATGGTTCTTAGACATCAGCCTTTACATTTGATATTGATATTGATGGTGTGCATTAGCAACTGTAGTCTATATATTGAGGTAGCTTTTGAAGTTCTATAGTGCTATAGGCATGTGTACTGAAGGAATTAGGGTTGACAAAACCAACAGAAACATTTTATATTATATTCTGGTTTAAATTTTGGAAGTGATCTTTATATGTTGTTACCCATATACAGCACAAGAAGCCTTTGATACTGGTCATAGTTTTAGACTGCATTTAGGAAATTCGTTTCATTTAAAGCCGAAAGATTTCTCCAATAGATATTGAATACAGCATAAGTTCCAAATTTCAATGCTGCATTCATTTATCAGCTGCCTCATATTGCTTCTTGAGCAAACTAGCTTTGATAAGTGATAACACTCCCTCCGCTTGGAAAGATAATAGCTAGACAAAGTATATTTTGAACCCAAATAGAAGATTTCAGTACACATTGTTTTCCACATTTATAATGTATTCTTCAAAGTGTCTCTAGTCTCTGTTGAGTATTGATTGCACATAGTAGTAAAAGGGTCTCTGGTAGTTCTAATGCATATGATTCAAAACAGTATTTTATGGAAACCAACTACATTAGTTATAAATGATTAATTCATCTAATTTAATCGATGCTCATTAATTATTTATCTAGCTTTTAAGTGAAAGATCAAACTTCAAAGGTTTCAAAACTATAATGAATTCTTTGGTTTCAAAACAGGAAATCAATTTTAACATAACAACTAAACTTGCTATTTTACCTATGATGCAGCGAATGAGAGCACACGGAAGCGTGTTATATTCTACACTGTTGGAGAGTATCTTCTTCTAGCTCTTGTTAGTGCACTGCAAGTTGTGTACATCCGGCGGCTTTTCAGCAAGTCAGTGGGATATAACCGTGTTTGAATCTCCTCTTAAAGCTTGAGACTTTAGGTTTACACTTGTTTCCCCTATGTGTAACAATATGACCGCTGCTGAGTATGATTATTTTTTCCTTCTAACTGCGACCTAATTTATATTTGAAACTCGGGGAAGAAATTACTTAGATTCCTTTTTTTGAAAGTTTTACTTTTAGAGAGTTCATTTACGTTTGTGTGAATATGCTAGAACAGTCTTCGTTTTGAGAAATGTTGTGTCTCAATGGTCGGAGCGAAATTCTTATTTCATGCAATAAATTTGAAAGATAAAATCTATATCTTCAAAAATTTATACTACATAGTTATGCACTGAATATTAGAAGCACTCGTTACATTTCATTGAAAGCATGAGAAATCTTGTTTAAATATGAAAGAAATAAAATGTGCTCTTGGGAGAGCTCTTGCGATTTGGGTTGATTCAAGGTTGAAGGAGGGAATATATTTATTGGTGATAACTGATGATCATAAACCTAGTATGATCAAATTATCGACTGAAATTGGATGACTGTCCAATTTTACGATTTCAATAGTTTGTTATTTTAATGTGGAATGTAAAATAAGAATAATGTTTTAATTGATAATTTATCATTATACGGAGAAATTCTTGTGTGAATCTGGTGCACCACGTTATTTGTAGTCCAACCAATAACAATCAAATATGTAAAGCCTTACTTGTAATTTTTAATTTGATGTGACATCATGAAAATATTAACTAATAACAATTTTTTTTCAATCTGTAAAATAAAAAACAATGAAAACATGTGATTTAAAAAAAATTTAATAGGATATCAAGTTAAATTGGATATTCCATGTAGGACCTTACATGTATAGTTGTTATTAGCCGGGCCACAGATGATGAGGTACACTGGGTTCACTCAAGAATTTCTTTATTTTACATTTACAAACTAAGTGAATGATGAGGTGCCCGAGATTCAGAAGGATAATGGTGATTGTGGGGGTGTGATTAGAAATTCCAATTGGTATTGGGAGGTTTCCTATTCAATTTTAGCACCGAAACAATTATTTAGTGGACATATGAGGAATTTTAATGGGAAAATAATAATAAAATGACACTTGAATTTCAATTGGACAAAAAGGTGACTCCAATTATCAGGTAAACAAATAAGGCACAGTCACCAATTTGTCCTAACTGAAATTTTTATCAAAAGGCCAAATGACCTATGTATTTGTATCTCGGATGAATTCAAAGAATCATGCATTTTTAACTTCTCAATTTTCAAAGAGTAGGTATTGAATCAATTCTAAGCCTATGTATTTTGTTTATTGGCCTTGCCATTGTACTTATCTTTGGCATAGGAGTAGTTTTTTTGTGAGGATTTTTTAACCTTTAATTTCACTTCAAGAGTGATTTGCTGAATCATTCAATTTCTAGAACTTGTTTCTACTATTTGTCAAAACTTTTGCATTCTTGTTTGGAAATGATTAGGCCTCCATTTCATCACTCATATTCTCAAACACAAGCCCCACTACATCTCATTAACCATTGTTAACCACTTTGAGTCACATCTATTCTTTGTTGCAATGCATTTTACATGAACATAATTTGATGCATTTAGGTATGAGCCACATATATCTTGTGTAAATGCAAAGTACAAAATAAGGATATGTAGAAGTGTTTAGGAAGTAAAAAAAAGCACAAAAAAAGGAGAAAAAAAGAAGTAAAAAATAAAAAAGTGAAAAGTTTGAAAAAGAAAAAAAAGTTGGAAAAGAAATAAGACATGCATTAATTGGTTCCAAGCTATATGACAAATGTTCATGTGTTTTTTACTTTAAATGTCATATGTAATTGTATTGCAACCATTCATTTCATCTCATATTATCCATCCCGCCGTTTCTAGTATTACAATTTCCCTAACCTAGCTTTTATAGGGAGGAATCTGTGAAAGGAACACCTTTTGAATTTGTAGACTCATTCTACTGTTCACAGGTGAGAAAGTAAGCTTCAGATTACTATGTTTGTACTATACTTCTCTACATGAATATAATATAAAGGGTAATGGACCTAATCTGCCCCTCAAGTAACCACCAAGGAGCGCTGGGCACTCTGATCTAACAACAGGCCCGTATCTGGACTCCAAGTAACCAAGGTGTTTAAAAACTACCCCGGTTGGACGGTCAACAACGTTTGACCGTTACTATGCCTATGTGGCTGCCACGCGAGCACTTGCTTTGCCACCTCTGCTTGCCACGTGTGTTTTTTAAATGGACCTAATCTGCCCTCCAAGTAACCACCCAGGAGCACTGAACACCCTAAACTAACAACAGGCCCGTATCTGGACTCAAAGTAACCAATGTGTTTAAAAACTACCCCGGGTGGACGGTCAATGACGTTTGACCGTTACTATGCCTATGTGGCCGCCACGTGAAGGCCTTGTTTATCATCCGGTGCCTTGTCATCGCCATGTAAGATGTAACATCCCACTGCATTTATGCATGAGTGAAATCTTAATGTAAAGGAACCGTTTTTGAATTAAGAGGTCAATCGATATGGATAAAGAGTTTATTTGTACGAATGAATATGTGAATGACTTTGTATTGTAATTATATGTAATTTGCTTGTGTATGTTAGGAGATTTTGGTAGTTACTGAGATGTCGATCTCACCCCATTATTAACAATTTTAGGTGAAAGATCTAATAGCAAGCCAGGGGAAGACACTTGAGGTGTAAGCACGTTTTTGAGTTATATTTACTTTGTCATAGACCTCAGCCTTTAATGTTTTATTTTTTTATTATTTCAAAAAAGATCTATCATCAAATTTTTAATTTGTTAATACGATTTGGACTTTTTGGAGTGTAAATATAATTTTAATTATAAATTGTATAAGATTTTTGTATTTTTAAGGGTGTTACATAAGATATGTTCATGTGGGTCCCACCTATAATAATAAACAATTTATCTCTTTCTCGTCATCACCATCAACACAGCCCCTCCAACACCCACCACTTCCACCCACGCCACCCCCTCACCTCCCCGCCCCCCACTGCCTCACCTCCACAGCCCCCACCCACGCCACCTCTGCTTGCCACGTTTGAGGGGGTGGTGTGGGTGGGGGTGGTGGGTGTTGGGGGGGCTGTGGTGATGGTGACGAAGAGGGAGAGAGAAATTGTTTATTATTATAGGTGAGACCCACATGAACATATCTTACGTGGTGATGACAAGGCGTCGGGTGACAAACAAGGCCTTCACATGGTGGCCACATAGGCATAGGAATGGTCAAACTTCATTGACCGTCCACCCGGGGTAGTTTTTAAACACATTGGTTACTTTGAGTGCAGATATGGGCCTGTTGTTAGTTTAGGGTGTTCAGTGCTCCTGGGTGGTTACTTGGAGGGCAGATTAGGTCCATTTAAAATACACACGTGGCAAGCAGAGGTGGCAAAGCAAGTGCTCGCGTGGCAGCCACATAGGCATAGTAACGGTCAAACGTTGTTGACCGTCCAACCGGGGTAGTTTTTAAACACCTTGGTTACTTGGAGTCCAGATACGGGCCTGTTGTTAGTTCAGGGTGCTCAGCGCTCCTTGGTGGTTACTTGAGGGGCAAATTAGGTCCATTACCCTAATATAAACACACACACATATACTATAATATACTCCCTCCGTTCCTAAATATAAGATCACTTTGTGAAGTGAATAAGTTCCTAAACATAAGATTACTTTCTATTTGTTTCAATTTTCGTCCAAATTTCCCCTATACTTCTTAGCTCCCTCACTTCTCTCTCAAATTCCTATTTGTATTTTAAATTTAAGTGAGGGGTATTTTGGGAAGATCATGTAATCCTAATTCATTGGAAAGTCTTCTTTAATCTCTCCAAATTAGCCAAAGAAATCTTATATTTAGGAACGGAGGGAGTAATATGTATACAGTATGTGTAGCTGTTCCCCATGTGCCCCATTTAATGCGTGTGTTGCAACATGGACAAATATATTGTGTTTTTAATTCGGAAACCTAAAAGTAAACAACGTTGTTGGCCTCTCTACAAAAACTTGCCATCATGTGAATGTGGCCCACACCTGAGTCGCCTATAAATACATTGCATTGTCATACCTGAAGAGATCACATCTCACCTAATACATGTTCCTCATTATCTTGCTAAACGTAGCCATGCAAAACACTGTGCAATCAACGTTGGCAAACGTGGCGCCAAGGTTCTACGTCAACTTCCTCACTATCTTTGTCGACCGCATTTTTGTCCACAAGACGGTAAGATCAGTCGACGAGGATCCAAGACAAATTAAGGACTTCAATTCCGTCGACATGTTGTGCAGGGATAAGGAGGTATATTTTTTTTCTATTTTGCTACTATTTGTTTCTTAGTTTGTGACTTGAGTTTGTAGAAGGTTATAATGACAGTATACTTTGCCCTTTTCACTTCAGGGCACCAGGGTTCTTTGCTCTCTTGTAACTCCCCAGGCCGTGGACGTTCATGGTCAAATACTGTTGCCCCAGCGTATTTATATGGTATCACGGTACTCAGTCGCTGCCCCGGTTTATGACATTAACAACCATTTTCACATCCGGTTTGGCGAGCTTACTAGCGTGATCTGATTTATGAGCCATTTGTTGACTGCGTCTTTAGTCTTCGTGCTCCTACTGACCTTCCCACCAGCTTGAGCTATGTTGGCTCCATCTATGGTGTTAATACATTTTTTTGTGTTTTCTTTTTTGTAGTTTTTACCAAGTTATATTTAGTAATCTTTTTCCTCATGCAAATGTACCCAAATGTGTGCGGCTACATTCAACATGCTTCAGTAGTTGCTATTTACCCTCACCAAGGTTACGTTGAGAAGGAATTTATGCTTGGGATGGAGGCCCACCTTAAGGGAGTTGCATGGTGATAACTTAACGTTATTTGTAGGTGAAATATTTGTTCATGTTTTCATATGTCTAAAATATTTCCCCTTTCCATTGAAAAACGACCTCAAAGCTACTGCTATTGTCCACCTAAGGGGCTCATGGGTTAGGGTTGAGTGCCGCAAGATTAAGAAGAAGATAAAAAAGAACCAAGGCATGCCTTTAATCCTCATCAAACATCTTCAGCTTGGTCGCCCAGATTTCTCAGGTAGTAGTTTGACGTTTTGTTATATAATCTTCTTAATTAGCTCACCTTCTATACTGTTTATTGAAAGGATGGCTTCATTCTACAGGTCACCATGTCCTTCACTTGGTGCTAGACGCGACTAAGTTTGTGTACAATATTAACATCCAGGGGTGCTGGACAAGAGAGCTGAATTTTTGTGTGGCTGATTGGGCTTCTCAACGGCAATATTATTTTGTGTCACGACGGGTCTCTAATTAGTTTATGTTTTGTTTCACAGTTTTTATCCTCTCTATTAGACGTTAGTGCTTTAGTGTAGATTTTATGATTCAGTGTTTTTGTTGATTGTCGTAGTGTTCGTTGTGCTTTGTTGATTTCCTTTTGGGCATAAAGCCATGTGTTGTTCAACTTTGTAACTCTTGGAGTTATTTAGTGATGTAATATTCCGTTGTTGCCTCTGTATTGTTCAGTTCGTTATGATATTTTCTGTTTTTAACCATTATGGGCTTAAATGGCCCATTATCATTATTTATGTGTATGTGTATTATAAAGATCGGACCCAGGTCCAACATTGAAGAACGTAGAAGGGCAAGAGCTAATCATTGCAGGCTATTATTTATTACTTGTGTCTCACTTTGAACTACCCCCCTTAGTGGTAAAAAACAAACACATAAAAGTGGAATTGGTTATCGATAAGCTACTACATGTGAACTAATTTACTAAAAAAAACTACCTTAATAATTTGTCCAGAAAAAAATAATTTGCTAAAAATACTACCTTAAATACTGGAGTATAATTCTATTAAGAAAAACACTACCAAAGTTTAATTGTGGATTGAGAAGAAATCAAACATTTTGGGTGTAACACATAATCATGGGCTTCTTTAGATATTTGAAATTAGATATTTGAGAGGCGGAGATACAACTTACATTAATTAGAAAATAGGTGAGGCTTGAGGGTACAACGCGAGAAAATTATAATTCAAAGATTACATTCATTGCATAAGACGGACTTAAGAATGGGTTTAATATATCTAGGGGGCAAACTAATCTGGCTTCAACAAGCACATCATTATCTCTTGGAATAATGTCCATGTTGAACTAATTGGTAATGTTTAGCAAACTGTCGACCCAAGCGGTGGTTTCTCCACACGAGTAAGCTACTGTTGGCTTGGTTGAATGGAATGATGGGTAAATCTTCATGTAACAGTTTGACGACAGATTCTCGATATAGGGAGGGAGGTGAAGTTGAAGAGAGTAAATGACGCGGAGATGAGCTTGATAGGGCCACATTACTTCTTGATACAAAGTCATGTTGAAATCGACATACTCATTCGGCATCTCCCACTCCCAATTCAAAACACCATGAAGTCGGAAGAAGCCGTAAATGCACAGAGAGACCAAGTACTTTGAGTCAAACCATCACAGTGACCCCGCAACAACTTGGCCCGACTCAGTGGCTATGGTGGAGTTGAAAATGTCTGACTCTCCAACCACAGTTAGTGGACCCATCATGATGCGGACTGAGCTAAGGCGGTTATGTATCCAATGGGTTGCTAAGTCGAAAAGACGCTGGTCACAAAAAGGTTCATACTTGGACATTTACGGAGTTGTGGAAAGGTTTTGATCGTTGGTGAAACTGAAACTGAGGTTGTTTATATAAATTGTCATAATTTTAGCAATCGTGTTAATGGTAACTACAAAATCCCCTTATGTGATTAACATTCATTTTATTTATTGTTTGGTCACATCCAAAAGCTGATTCCGCCAAAAGCAATTCTTTGGGTCAAGTAATCAACAAATATGTTTTCTTTACAAGATTGCCACTTATAGGTCTGTCGAAAATATATTTTCTCTGTTGTTTTATTTTCTCATTGAAACTTTCCTTTTTTTCATCATTTTCATATGTTCGATGTTGTGCAAAGAGTTTGTTCGCCTGGATAATAGAGTCCCTTTTCTCGTACATGCATGTATTGTCAAATCTACTGTTCCCATACCCTTTTTAGTTGTGGGCTATGAGAGCTGCTATGTTCCTTTAAGTGATGTATTACTCAATTTTTTTAATTCTCTTCATTCTAATTTAGTGGTTTATGGATAAAATGAATGAAGAAATAACCAACGATCAGCAGCTTGTTTAGTCAACGTTTGTTTAAGCTTGGTCTTCAAAACATTTTATTTATGCTTTCATGATCATACGTCCTTAATTTTTTGTCTCCCACAACTAATTTCTTGAGATTCCCTTGTAGTGTGAGTCACAAAATTGGGATAGGTTTTAAATAAACACCGGTAGTTAATACCAATTCATTTTAATGCATCTGCAACTCATACGTTAGGTGGGAATGCAATATGACTCATGATATGACTATTTTTGATGTAATTGTAAGTTTTTTTTGTGTTTTTCTTTGGTGATTGGTTATTTATTGCTTGATCTAAGGGTTTGGTTGAAAGGGTATGGTTTTCTTGAAACTTTATTCTCTGAACCACTTCCTCATAAGACTATTTTTCTCATTATTCATGTCGTCTTGCTTTTGGGCTGCCCTTGTTGGCCATGTGCTTCATCTGGAGTGAAAGGTCATTCACATTCATAGGATTTCTCAGAGCTAAAGAGTTGGAGGCACTACCATTCTAGATTTAGATATTGGATAGCAATTATAGGTAGTAATAAAATGAGTTTTTTTTCCTAATTTGGTGTATTGACTTCTTTTTTCTATTGAATTTTGGCTACTGTGATCTAATAGAATGTCAAGTATGAGAAATCAATCTTAGGTATCCCTCCCTTGGAACTCGAATCTCGGATTCTCTGCCCCAAAAACCGGATTTTCTAACACTTGGTAACTGCCACCACAAAAAGACTGTCTTTTTGACAATGCATATGTCTTCTTGTTGGTCAGCTGCTTGGTGTTGGCCTTTTGTTAAGTATGCAGTGACTGGTTATTCACATACATAGGATTTCTCAGAGCTAAAGACTTGGAGGAGCTGCCTTTCCAGATATGGGTATTGGCTACCAATTATAGGTAATAATAAAATAGATCATTATTCATAATTTGGTGTATTGACTTCTTATCCTATTGAATCTTGGCCACTGTGATCTGATAAGATGTCAAGTCTATGGTGCCAATCCTAGGTATGCCTTTATTGAATCTCGAATCTCGGATGCTCTGCCCCAAATACCCGATTTTCTAATCCTTGGTAACTGCCACCCCTAAAGCCTGTTTTTTTGACCATTCATTTGTCTTATTGTTGGTCAGTTGCTTGTTGTTGGCCGTTTGTTTCGTATGTAGCGAATGGTCATTCCCATACATTGGTTTTTCCAGAGTTAACCTTGTGCAGGCTCTGCGATTCCATGATTAGCTAGGTATCAGCTATCCATTGTATTTAATAATAAAATAGGTTTTACTTCCAAATTTGGGTTTCTGCTGCAATTTTCAAGTATATCTTGGCACTCACGATCAATTGACTACTTGAAGTATTGTATTGGACAATTTAACTATAGGGTGATTGTTAGTTTTTCATGCAACTCTTTTTGGGGGGATTGACCAATTGAGTAAGCTACCAAAAGTGAGATAAGACCTCCAACCGATTATGAGCGGGCCAATTACTTTTCTACTTTCTAGAACTTTTCTTAACTCTTGTTTGAGACTACATGGCATAGTGCACTTAAAAATGAGAGGGGCATTCATATCTAAACCCTATGATTCAAACACTTAAACCAAACACAATACCCTTTGATTTACCCCTTTGGGCCATTCACTTTCTTTTCTTCCACCTTGACCAATTTGGAAACATGCATTCATAGCATACACTTGCATTTCCATTGTTCTTGTACTGTTGTATGTTTGGAAAGGCATGCTACATGAGTGAGGAAAAGACGGCCGAGAGCCACACCAGAAAGAAAAGAAAAAAGAGAGAAGGTCAACGACCAAGAAAAGCAAAAAAGAAAAGAAAAAAAGTGGACAAAGGCCAAAGTGAGAAAAATGAGTGAAAGCGCAAAGTGCTAATGTATGACAAAGACATAGGAAAAAAATGAGTGAGAAAAGAGAGACATGTAGCATGCTAGTATGGAAAGTGTTATGAATTGATGTACCATTTGTAGTATTGCACTTGTATGTGGTGGATAATTGTTTTCATTGTCATTGACATTCTTCCATCACTCATCATCGTTATTGGCCTTTCCATCTACCCTCAAAGTCCCCTTGATTTGGGTGTGCTATGCATTAAGTGGTGGAGAACCTAGAGGGATTACAAGCCTATGGAGAGGTAGGAAGAATTGAGCCAAAGAGTGATTCACATGTCCCTAATTAGGCATTATTCCTAATTTGAGAGAATGAGTGCAAACACTTATATCCGGTGAGGAAATCTCATTTGACAATCCTTTTTAATTCTAGTTGCATGTTAAACTCTCACTCAGTCTATATGCTTAGATTTGGCCTGTATGATGTGTAGAGGAATAAAGATTGAAATCTTCAACTTGTAGACTAGGCCTATTTCAATTGGATTCACCTTGTTATGTGATAGTTTGATTTTCTTGCATGACTTTGTCTGGAGTGCAAAGATTAAGTGTGGGGTATTTGATTAGACATATTTTTACACAGCTTGACATGTGAATTTGTGCTTAATTAGTGAGATTTAATTGGTACATTTATGCATTATTGGTTATATATTATGCGCATGCTATGTTGTGAAGATTTAAGAATATTGTTTTAATTTCTTGCACTACAAGCTATTAGGGGTATTTTGGTTATTTCACTTGTTTTGTATAATTTCATTGTGTAGGGGCGTGCATGTAGGCCCCACATGCCTCTTGGATAGCTTGGAGGAAAAGGAAAAACATTATGAGAAAGGAAAAGGCAAGAAGACAACCCTTTTGTCAAAACAAGGAAATTGCATATTACTGTAAGGGGTAATTTGGAGCCAAAATTCAAAATCCAATTTCAAATGTTTCAAGAAGGGTACCATTGGAAAGGGAATAAAGAATCTAATTAGAAGAGCTCTTGAAGGAATGAACCTAGTCCAAAATGAAGCCACATACACTCACCTACCTCCCTACACTTCATAGAACTCCCTTCATGCCCTAAATTACCCATCTCTCACCTCACCACACTTGATTTCGGCCCGACACTCCCAAGACCACCCAAAAACTGAATTCTCCATCTTGATAACACATCTCCCACTTCATTTTACATATTCACACACTTTCAAATTTTCTTCTTCATCTCAATTCTCTCACTTTCTCTCAACCGTAGCCTAAACCCTAGTCATTTCTCCATCAAATTCCTTCATGTTCATGGCCTTGAATTCACCAATCCTCTTCATTTCCTCCATGACATTTCGTGGCTGAGCTTCCATTCTTCTTCCTCCAAGGAAAGCTTGCACCAATGAAGACATCTTTTCAACCAAAGTGTGTATGTAGTTGTAAATTTAGGTTTCAAGCTAAGAATTAACTTGTATCTCTTGTGATCCTAGGTTTTAGGCATAAGAGGTTAGGAAATCTAGGTTTAGATTTCCTATTTCAATTTAAGCTTTTAAATCTCTTCTCTTGTAGTTGTGTAGTTGAAAACCTAAACTTACATTTGTGTAGCTTCTTCAATTTCATGCTATGAGGATCTCATGTATGTTGTTTTGGAAGTGAATGTGTTAATAGATTTAGGTCTCTAAATCTATTCTTGTTTAGGTAACTCATGAGTATAGGATAGAGCCGGGAAAACGGGCCAGCCCGATTTAAACGGGCTGGCCCAACCCGGCCCGGTTTGGAAGCGGGCCAGCCCGCTTCCAACCCGAATCCATTCGGGCTGGGATTTCTCAACCCAGCCCGAATTGGAGCAGATGCGGGCTAGCCCGCCAGCCCGCTTACTCCATTTTTTTTACCGAAAATTCACATAGATCAACACACATTCAGCCAAAGTCAACCAAAACAGTTTCTACAATTCATTGCACATTCAGTCATTCACTACACACTTCAAAAGCACAAAAACAAAGGAGAAATGATTAAATGAACAACATCCAGGAGAAATGATTAAATGAACAACATCCATGGTCTAATTGAGAAATCATTCATTCTTCAATTGGGATTTGCAGATGAAGCATAAGCATTATCTGAACTTGAAAAAAGTGGAACAGGAGCAACTTCCTTTTTTTCAGCCTCAATCTCCTCTGCCACAAACACACACAAAATACATAAATAATCAATACAAATAATTTTAATAAATATAAATGTTGAATGTTGATATTACCATTCCATTGAAAACCAAGTATCCAATTTCGTGCACAAATAAGAGCTTCAACATTTTCTCGGAGAATACTGCTTCGATATTTTGTGAGGACTCGAGAGCCGATGCTGAAAGCAGACTCACTAGCAACTGTGGTAATTGGAATGCTCAAAACATCACAAGCCATCTTAGAAAGACAAGGATCTAGCCGAGTTAACTTTCCAAAAGTCTAAAACATCAAATTTTGTGCATGTTGTGGAAGAAAGTGGTTTCTTCACCCAAATAATAGTCTAGTTCAGACTTTTCAATTGCTCTCTCATTAAACCGCACTGTCAATAAATCCTACAACATATAAAATAAAAGTGTGAGAAACCTTTCAATTGCTAACAAAATAGCATTCAATCAAATAAATAAACATTTAAATAATAATCGAGAATTTCAAACTCACCCCAAAAATATCATTATCAGTCATTTCATCATCCATAAAACAAGTTGAAATTGATCCTATATCTGACACACTAGAAGACACATTGCTATGTGAATTTGATGCATTTTCATTAACTTGAGCCAAGGATGATGATCCCACAGATTTGTATTCGTTGAAAACAGCATACAACTTGCTCTTTATGTCATTAACTTTCGCTTCATGAGCTGAGTGATCTATCTTTGCGAATATATACTTGATTCCTTCAAGCTTTACGCGAGGATCGAGAACAATAGCAAGTGAAAGAATGTCACTATAGTCACTCCAGTATTTGTCAAACTTTCTAAGCATCCTTTCCGCCATATATTGAATCATGGCATCATCATGATTCAAGTTATTTCTAAGTAACAATTCATGGCAATTTGAGAAAAGTACTTGTTGGCAGTGGGATATGATGAACCAGAAATCAAGTTTGTTATCACTGCAAATGGCTTCAAAAATGCACAAATCACTTCTGCCCTATCCCACTCCTCAGGAGATGGACAAAGACAATCATCGTAGCTGGAGTCATTCAAAGCTAAGCTATCGAAAGCACGGCGATATCGAATGGCAACTTCAAGCATTGCTTGTGTTGAGTTCCACCTAGTTGGGACATCTATCCTCAGACCAATTGAACTATCAATTCCTCCAACTTGTTCTATCCTTTGTTTAAATTCAGTCATCCTTGCATCTGATTGTCTAACATATCTAACACTTTCTCGAATTTTTTTCACAGCACCATCGGCCACTGCCAAACCTTCTTTAACAATGAGATTTAAAATATGGGCACAACATCTCACATGAAAATATTCTCCTCCACAAATCAAGCTATTACTTAAATGCATGTTCTCTTTCAATCTCTGTTGCATGGTCAAATTCGCTGATGCATTATCCAAAGTGATGGAGAAGATTTTTTTCTCAATACCCCAATCAACCAGGATCTCATAAGCTCTTCTTGCTAATTCTACACCAGTATGTGGAGGCTCCATCCTAGAGAAGGAAAGTATTTTGCTGTTGAGATGCCATCGCTCATCAACAAAGTGGGCGGTCAAACAGAGATACCCTTCACCAGTTATTGCAGTCCAACAATCAAAAGTTAAGCATATTCGACCACGACTTTGCAATAAATTTTTCTTAAGCAATGCTTTTTGATCAAGATAGAACTTAAAAACATCAGCCACAGCAGTTTTTCTAGAAATACTCTTATAATCAGGATTCAAGTATGAATGTAAATCTCTAATACCATCATACTCAACAAATGAATAAGGAAGGTTGTGTTTACTAATGGAATAAGCAATCTTTTCTCTAACAACACTATGATCAATTTTTCTAGCCCTTAATGCACCTACATGATCTATAATCATGTCCTTAACATCCATATATCATGGGAGATTCTTACATGATCCTTTTTCGTTAGGGTTCAAATGACGACGAAGTGAAGAAGTTCCCACGTTCTTGCTTCCAACAACATATTCTTGTCCACAATAATTACATGTAGCTTTTTCTTTATTATCTTTTTTTCCTATTCTTGTAAAGTGCTTCCATACCTCAGAAGTGTTTTTCCTTGTTCTAACATTCTCTGAATCAACTTGAGTGTCTTCTCGCTCACGGTCACAAGATTGTTGTCCAGATTTGCCGGTTACACCTTGATCATCAACTTCAACAAAACTGTCATGTTCCTCGTTGGCATCGTCATCACTACCAATAATATGTTTTCTCCTCTTCCAATTACTTGAAAATGTAGCCATTTTACTACAAGCCTGCTATATAAAGTGATTCCAATATCAATTTCCAATGTCATGAACTCATGCTACATGCAACCAGAACATCATGCTACAAGTTGATAAAGTGGACATCTCTTAAAATTTCAAAACACATAGCTATAAATGAAACCAACAGTTTTAGGTTCATAAGTTTATATCCCTGTGATGCAGAACTCCTATGCATTCCAATTTCACACATAACAGCAAGGAATTAACACTACAAAATTTAAATGTAGTATTGCCTTTTGATTGAAGCCGTGAAAGTTCAGATTAAAACTCAATGGATATAGCATGAAACTTCAAAACTTTGAATAAGTCTAATACCATCATGGATATAGGCTATAGCATCATACTTTCCTTTTTAATTTTCAAGTCTATAACATCATGGATATAGGCTATAGCATCATGGAAACTAGAGAGCAAAGAAGAGCCCAAAGAAACGGAAGGGGTAGAAGTAACATCAAGATTGTCTCTACTGTCCCTATCATGTTCTTCTTCCTCTTTCTCATATTATTATTACAGTATTTCACTATTTTTTTATTACTACTATGTTATTAGAATAATAGAAATAGAAATAGAAAGGTAAAAAAAACAGAATAATAGAAATAGAATCCCATGTGCCCCAGTCCCCACCACAATCCACCAAAAATCATTAATTATTGCCTAACGTTAACAATTAACATAATAGAGACTCTATTTTTTTTACTGACTAATCACTTACTGGCCCACACTTAACTTGATCCTTCATCATTCTATACTTCTCTCACTTCCACACAAAGGTGAAAAGATTCTGCAGATTTGTTCCATAAAAAGTAATCTCTATATAAAAGAATGAAACTTTAATTTACAGTCCCCACCACAATCCACCAAAAATCATTAATAGCCTAACGAATAGAATCTCACGCCTCTCAGCTCCATTATCTCTAATTGAAGCAAAGACTTACCTGAAAATTGAAGATAAGAGTGATGACGGTCGCCGGTCGGCGGCGAACGGCGGTGTAGGGCGGTGATGAAGATTGAAGAAGAAGGGCTGCGTCGTGACTCGTGAGTGAAGTGTGGACTATGTGGAGAAAGGCACGCGTTTACTGTTAGGTCATTAGTTATAATATTAGGTTAGTTTTCTAATTTTTTTTAATATATTCGGGCTAGCCCGTTTACAAAGCGGGCTAGCCCGAATATAGCCCGTATGATCGGGCTCAGAACCCGAGTCCAGCCCGATGTAAACGGGCTCAAATTTTTCAGCCCGACCCGTGTTTTTTAAGGGCGGGTCGGGCTGAGCCCGCTAAACCGGGCTGAAAGTCCCAGCTCTAGTATAGGAGAGACATTTATTGGTTGATTTAGTTAAATGCTTTAAGGTTTCTTGGTCTCAAGACTTTATTAAGTATTTAGCTAAGTCATACTACATAAACATGCACACTTGGCTATATTAACCTAATGTGCCAGTGGAACTTGGAGGAGGAAGCTTCATCACTTCATTTCTTACACCTCAATTCGGGTATACTTTGTTATTCAAGGTTTAAAATTGTATTTTTTTAGTTCATAATCATCAATCATCATTCTCTTAATTTGTGTGACATTTAACCTAGGGCAATGGCCCTATTTTATACCCAAAGTAACCACCCTGGACCACCCACCACCATAAACTAACAGATGGTACAATATTACACCTAAAGTAACCAAAGTGGTCCAAAAATACCCTCAACCGATGGTCTTCAACGTTTGACCGTTAGTTGGATGATTTGGCGCCCACGTGTTATATTTTTCCACGCTGCACATGTGCAAATGTCACCTGGATGCCCACGTGTTATATTTCCCATGTTTTTTCCCTTGTGTTGATGGCAGAGCCTAGGGTTTTCGATTTGGGATAAAAGGAGGGAGGGTTTCAAGCCAGTCTTCTTAGCAATACTCCCATGGATTCATCATAACCTTCTAAATTCACCACCTCTTCTTCAATGTCCCTTTCTAAATTGGGTTCTTCATTACCACCAGCAGCACCCTCTTCACCATCACCTTCTAAATTAACCAACTCTTCACTGTCCCTTCTGAATTCGGTTCTCATTAACACCAGGACCACTACTGTTTCCCTTACTCCCCATGACATGTTCTTTGCACAGGTGGGCATCCAGGTGGCATTTGCACAGGTGCCGCGTAGAAAAAATATAACACATGGGCGCCAAATCATCCAACTAACGGTCAAACGTTGAAGACCGACGGTTGAGGGTATTTTTGGACCACTTTGGTTACTTTGGGTGTAATATTGTACCACCTGTTAGTTTATGGTGGTGGGTGGTCCAGGGTGGTTACTTTGGGTATAAAATAGGGTCATTGCCCTTTAACCTATAATTTGCAAGAAATCACCAAATTGTGAAAATACCCTAACTCATCACTATTTACTTAGTGAGTTTGAGTTTTGTATTACATTTGCATAACCTAGGGTGACAGGATTAATCAGAACTCCATATACTTTAAGTAGCATATAAACAAAAAAGAACTCAGCAACACTAGAATACTAAAATCCTAAGCTTAAAATTCAACGAGACAAACTCCCCATTCAATACCATCTTAAACATCTAATGACTTTCAATAAAACTTCAAAACAACATTTCCAACTCGTTTATACTTGTGAATTTGCTCCCAACTTGCAACTATAAAACATCATTCAAATTCATAAGTTTGGAATACTAAAATTAAATCTCCTCAACAATTATTACCAATACATACCTACCAAAAGTATCTCCCTTATTTCATTATATCCTTCCAAATCCAAGTTATATTCTCCACAACATTATACTAACATAATTTCAAGATTTTGAATTTCACTTCAAGGTTTCTATGCCTATTTGAATAACGATCATAGACTTCCGTGCGATGCACGAGGAAAATACTTTGTGTTAAATTGGATTGTATTTTGAATCATGCATGAGTCAATAATAAAATGAGTTATATGTGTATTTTTAAAATCTACCTGTGTTATTTGCTTATAAGTGAAAGAAGAATATGTTAAGTGTAACAATATGAATGCCTTATTCTTGATGCATGGTCATCTAATGAGGCTTCAAGTTACTGATGCGCAAGTATTAAGACTATGGTTTACTTAATGTTGTATGGCTACATTTAGCGGAACCAATTTTACTACAGTTTACAGTTTAAAGATGGACATAATAAGAATTGTGCAAGAGTGAAAAAGTATAAAATTAAGTAGCAAAGAAGTAGAATAATTGTAATATAAATTTCTATATATATATTGGCAGGTTGACAAGGAATACAAGTGTGATTGTAGGACTAGTCTTTCATCATGGAACATAGATGATGCTGCTAATGAAGATTGGAGAATATTTCTTGGTAGACAACATTTTTTGTGGTCTTTCTTTTAATTGTGTGTCCTTTAGATATGACTATTTTTAAACCTTCTTTCTCCTTCACTCTTGACATTGCTACATACAACTGTCCATGTGTGAAAACTGTGAAAACTGGTTTTTCCAAGAAGAGGTCAACCCTTTTAAGTGTTTGTCCTTAACTATGTTGATATTCATTGCAAACGACTAAATAATTGGAAATTGACGTCTTTGCATCCTAAATGACCATTTTGATTCAGAAGGATTTATATCCATTCGATGAATAAGAACTTTTCATTTTTGTGTGGGCCATGTAAAATGACTTCCTCAATGATCATTTTCCCAAGTTTTGATATCTTCAACCTTGAACCATTGCAAAGGCCAGCTTGTTGATCAATATTCCTTATAAGCATGATTGGCGCACCGACCTTAAGAACCAATATGTGAGGTGGCATCCCTGAAGTGTTAATTGTGTTTAGGAATTCAACTGTGTAAAGATCTGGAGCATTGTCTGAATCAGCAGAAGTTTTACAAAATTGAATCACAACGGAGGTATTCAAAAGATTCACCAGGAAGGTTGTTACACATATAGACATTGATCTTGTTTACAATGTCATGTGTTGGAGCCAAAATTGCACAATCAGTAAAGCATGAAGATTCAAGCATAGATAAGGAGTAGTCTCCGTAGGTCTCTTTGATTATAGCTTGCATAGGATCATCAATGGGATTAACCAAGAGGCACTTTGGTATTTTAACATCATTTTCACCATTTAAGCCTACACCTACCTTTCCATCACCGATATCTAGCAGCCATTGTGCAAAAGTTGTTTCTCTAGACCTGTAAGTTTATCTGCAGTAGAATTTAACCGCATGTTTTTTGTTAAGGTAAAAATTTTGCAATATCTCCATAAATAGGATGAGGATATGCACGCATCAACAATTCCTGGGCGTGACCCATGTGGAATTATGGGAAGAATTTGTCTAAAGTCACCTCCCATTACTACACATTTGCCTCCAAATATTTTTCTTCACTGCATGATGTCTTGCAAACTTCTATTGAATGCTTCTATGCAACTTCTATTCAACATGGGTGCCTCATCCCATATTATCAAAGATGTACTTTTAATGAGAAGTGCCAAAGGTGAATTTTGACGGATGGAACAAAAAATTGTTTCATTTACTTGTAGTGGAATATGAAACCTGGAATGAGCAGTCTGTCCACCTGGTAAAAGTGTTGCATTGATCCCACTTGAAGCCACTGCTAAATCAATTTCTCCATTTCCAAAGCCATATACAAAGTAGATGTCACTAAGCTGTTTGTTGATTGCACGAATAATCTCTTGAAAGGCATGAGTTTGTCCTTTGTTAAGACATTTTTGCAGAGCAATTGCTTCCTCCTTTTAAGCAGGCCTGTCATAATTAAGCTCTTGCAAGATTAAGTGATTTGTTGTGGTGATATTTGGAGTGCCAACAGGAAGTGGAAGATATGGAAAGTCATGCAAAGTTTTGCCATTATTTCTGAGCATATAATCAATTTCATGCATAGCTGCATTAGTTATTTCTTTTGGAGAAAATGTTATACTTGCATAAAAAAAGGATAGAGGAAACATTATACATGATTAAGATGAATAAGTATGTGTGGAAGGTAAATGAAAATATAAAAACCTGCACTCATTGGGTCTCTTCTAGGCACGTATAACATGTCATCTGAAAGTAAAGAAGATTTATTTTGCCAAACGGTTTCAGGTTGTTTAACACATCCTGATAAAAGCATGGTTACAAAAAATTTACGCAGGCAAACCCCTGAGGCCTAAGTTGATGCTTCTTCAATAGATGATATATATTCTCTAGCATCGTCTAGAAGACCTCGTGCAAAGCATGCCTCTTTAAAAGTATTATGGTGGACATTGTTAAAAGTTTTAATCTCAGCAAAGGAGGTAGGTCCACAAACTTGAGTCAACAAAATTCTCAGGTATAGAGTTCTCCAGCAGAGGGTGAAATATGGGGCATTCGGCCAACAGTTGTTCCTTTTTTTCAATTTCCACTTCCTCTCATTTTCATGTACACAAATTTTCTTGGAAATTCTGAGTAGGGGAGTGTTTTTGCTAATCCATTGATTGAATTCATTTCCATCCAGGCCAAAAACTGAGATTTAGACATTGTAGGATTGTTCAACACATCATCGACATGTCTTTGTCTATTGGAAGATGGATTACTTTCAAAGATACCAACGACAACACTTTCGTGTCCCTTACTAATATACTTGAAGAGGTATTTTATTGCTGATGATTGATTGCATTTTCTACATTTATGTGTGCTTGATGTTAGAATTATTATTAAATATTTATATTATCATATTAGCTATATTTTAGGAATTAATAATAATAAGTTTAAGTGGACCTAGTCAACATTAAGCCCAATATCAAAGTTAGAGTTTCTCGCACTTGGTTATCTATATAAGGGAATTTTCTGATGGAGAGAATACACTGACGCCTAATACAACACGACAGATAACCTAAACTTGTAGAGAGGCACCGTTCTCTCTAAATTCTAGGTTCCCTAACTGGTTAAGGCTATTTTAACATATACCATCACTGTGCAGGACTCTAGTGAGAAGAGCTTTGGTGATTTACTACTAGAAAATAGGCCTTTACACGACCATAATTAACGACTAAAAAGCCAATGTTGGTCGTTGATAAAAAACGCGGTGGCATAATATGTAAATAACTGTCCAGACGGAGATCTTTCACGACCACATTTGTGTATGTGGTCGTGGAAGGGTCCCCTTCCACGTCCACACATTTGTATGTGTGGACGTGGAAGGGGAGACCCCTTTCACGTCCACACTCATAGTGAGTGTGGACGTGGAAGGGTCCCCTTCCACGTCCACATTATGTATAATGTGGACGTGGAAGGGGACCCTTCCACGTCCACACTCACTATGAGTGTGGACGTGAAAGGGGTCTCCCCTTCCACGTCCACACATATAAAGGTGTGGACGTGGAAGGGGACCCTTCCATGACCACATATACCCAAGTGTGGTCGTGAAAGGTGGGCAATTTTTTTCCCACTGGCGCCAAAGCCCTTTTTTATTTCCCTCCAACAATTTGGCACTCACTCTCTGCGCCTCCCTTTCTCTCTTCTTCTCTCACACTTTGGCACTCACTTATCTCCGCCGCCTCTCTCCTCCCTCTCTCCAACCACCGCCGCCTCTCTCCTCCCTCTCTCCAACCACCGCCTCGCCCTCGCCGCCGCCCTCGCCTCTCGCCCTCTCTCAGGTAATATCCACTCCTCCCTCCCTCTCGCCTCCCTCTCCTCCGCCCTCGCCTCGCCCTCGCCTCCCTCCCTCCCTCGCCTCTCTCGCCTTCGCTTTTTTCTGCCGAGAGTTTTACTCCCCTCCTCCCCCTCCCCCTCCTCCTCCCTCCTCTTCAAGATAATACTCTCTGATTTTTTTTTTACTTTTCGCAGGGCATTTTGGGGACAAATTAATTGGGTTTCTTTAAGTTTTTTCGCTACATCTTCAACATCAACTTCTGTTGCTGTTTCAGCGTCAACATCCTCCCAAGTAAGGTGAGTTTTTTTTTTATTTTTTTTTTATTTTTCTCTCATTGTATTTTCTTTGTTTTTTTATTTTTTGTATTTGCTTTTTAATATAGTTTGTGCCCACTGTAAGACATTTTAAGCATTGAAATATTGTTTGACTGATTTTATAAGCTCAATGGAATTACTGATTTTATTTGGTTTTGGTAATAGATTGTTAATTGTTATTTTGATTATTGTGATTATATTTGGTTCATTTGCTGGCTTAAATATTGCTTCTATTGTTGAATATCAAATTCTAGCTTTTGGTTTGTGCATTTGTGGTAAATTCTGTGCACTTAATTTGGTACACTGTTTGGTTGACTATTCTGGACATTTTAAGAGTGTTTTGGGCTGCTCTATTTAGCAATAATTGCTGGAAAAAGCTTGTTTTCTTTGCTGGAAGGGGTAGTAAAAATTGCATGCAAATAGGCTCTAGTTTCTTGGAGAGGTTGTTTTTGGTTGTTGATTAGGACTGTTTTAGGTTGCCATAGATAGTCCTCTGATTGGTTCAATTGTCTTCTATTCTTTTTAATGAAGACAAGTGTATATACATATTATACGCATTACTCCAATGGATCGTGCTTGGATGGATGCTTTGCGAACTAGTGAAGAATATCAAAACGGGGTGGAGAAGTTTATTGAATTTGCCAAAAGAAATGTGGCGAGTAAGAATGGAAAGTACCTGTGCCCTTGTGTGAAGTGTGTGAATGTTGATCGCAAGAGCCTTGACTCTATAAGGAATGACCTTATTTGTGAGGGGATCAATCGCCGATATAGGAAGTGGATTTGGCATGGGGAATTGGGAACTACCATGGAACATGTAAAAGCAGCGGAGGTGGATGATAATGATGATGATGAATATGTTTGCGATGTTGGCATGGACAACATGATAAATGATATCGCAGCAGAGTCGTTTGTTGTGTCAGACGAGTACGACAAAGTGCGTGGTGATGCTGAGACACCTTTGTTTCCAGGGTGTAAGAAGTATAGCCGTCTGACCTTCATTCTAACAATACTAGAAATAAAGACGGAAAATGGGTGGGCAGACGCGGGTTTCTCGAAAATGCTCGCAGCTTTGAGCGATATGTTCCCGGATAACAATGCGGTTCCGAAGACAATGTATGAGGCCAAGAAAATGCTAAGTAAGATGGGTATGGAGTATCAGAAGATACATGCTTGTCCCAATGATTGTATTTTATATAGAAATGAATATGAAGGGTTACATGTGTGTCCAAGATGTCAGGAGCCAAGGTATAAACAGAGGAAGGGTGCTGATGATGACGACGACGACGAAGAGACAAACAAACCAAAAAAAGGTGAACCTTCGAAAGTAATGTGGTACCTTCCAATAGTTCCAAGGTTTAGACGATTGTTCGCGAATGCAACAGAAGCAGAGAATCTGAGGTGGTATTGTGATCAGAGATATTCTGATTCTAGATATCTTCGACATCCTGCTGACTCTCCTCAATGGAAAAAGGTTGATTCAATTTTTCCAGAGTTTGCTAGAGATCCTAGAAACCTCCGTCTCGGCCTTTGTACAGATGGATTTAACCCATTTGGGTGTGTCTCTAGCAAACATAGTGCTTGGCCAGTTTTGCTTGTCATTTACAACCTTCCACCTTGGTTGTGCACGAAACGGAAATATCTTATGATGTGTATGATGATTTCGGGACCGAAACAGCCTGGGAACGATATCGATGTTTATCTTGCTCCGTTGATCGAGGACTTGAAGATGTTGTGGAATGAAGGTGTTGATGTGTTTGATGCATACAAAAAGGAGACATTCAAGTTGCGAGCTTTGTTGTTTACCACAATCAATGACTTACCTGCATATGGCAATCTCTCAGGATATAGTGTCAAGGGACATAAGGCATGTCCAATTTGTGAGGATGACACTAATTTCGTCCAGCTCAAGTATGGAAGGAAGACTGTTTACCTCGGTCATAGGAGGTTTCTTGATCGCCACCACCCATACCGTCGACTGAGGAAGCGATTTAATGGCTTTCCTGAGCATGCATCTGCTCCAATTCCGTTAACAGGTGAAGAAGTTTATCGTCGTGTTGCTCGTGTTACTATGGAATTTGGTAAAGGAAAGAAGAAGAAGAAATGGACTAACATTTGGAAGAAGAGGGCAATCTTCTTTGATCTCCCTTATTGGCGTTGTCTTGATGTGAGGCACAGTATTGATGTGATGCATGTGGAGAAAAATCTTGCAGAAAGTATTGTCGGAACGTTGTTACACATTCAAGGAAAAACCAAAGATGGGCTCAACGCTAGAAGAGATTTAGTTGAGATGGGCATAAGACAGCGGTTACATCCGACAATTAGTGAAGATGGAAAGAAAGCATATATGGAGCCTGCTGCTCATACACTTTCCAAACTTGAGAAAACACAATTGTGTGAGTGTTTACGTGGGATGAAAGTGCCACATGGATATTCCTCTAATATTAGCAAACTTGTGTCAATGGATGATTTGAAGTTGACAGGAATGAAGTCTCATGATTACCATGTGTTAATGCAACAACTTTTGCCGGTAGCTATAAGAGGAATTTTGGAGGATGATGCGCGGAAGACTTTAACAAGGTTATGTAAGTTTCTTAATGCCATTTGCAGTAAGGTAATTGACAATGAAATACTCGATGAGTTGGAAAAGGAAGGTTATGTTATTTTGTCGCAATTGGAGATGCATTTTCCTCCAGCGTTTTTTGATATATCAGTTCATTTGATTGTTCACTTGGTTCGAGAGATAAGACTTTGTGGTCCGGTTTCTCTAAGGTGGATGTACCCTTTTGAGCAATTCATGAAAGTTTTGAAGGGTTATTCAAAGAACCCATATCGCCCGGAGGCCTCAATTGTTAAAAGATATCTTGTTGAAGAGGCAATGGAATTTTGCAAACCATACCTAAGAAAACCTGACGACGAGGAAATCAACCTGGATGAAGATGAACTTTCTGGTAAAGGGGTGCGGGGCATGAAAGTAAAGGGTGTAGAGAGAGTGGAGTTGTTACAGGCACATCTATACATCTTGAATAACATGAAAGAAGTGCAACCTTATTTGGCTGAGCATAAAAGGCTTTTGAAAGAGAATAACCCAAAGAAGAGTGATATGCAGATTTCAAATGAACATAACAAGTCATTTATTGGTTGGTTCGAGGAGTATGCGCGAAAACAAAAGGATGTGTCTGACACAGTAAGGTTGCTAGCTGTGAAGCCTCAGTTTATTGTTTTTTCATGGGGTGGTTATGAAATAAATGGGTATTCTTTCTCTACTAAGGTCATTGATGGCAAGCGCATCACACAAAACAGCGGGGTGATGGTTGAAGCTGAGGCAACCCATTTTTCTAGCTCTAGAGACAAAAACCCAAAATTGGCTACAACTACATATTATGGGGTTATTGAAGAAATTTGGGAAATCATCTACGCACCGCATTTTAAGGTTCCCATATTTAAATGTAAGTGGGTACATAGTAATGCGGTTGTGATTGAGCGCCAAAGTGGCATGATATCTGTTGATCTTAATAGGGTCGGCTACAAGGATGAACCATTTATTCTAGCAAGTCATGCGAAACAAGTGTTTTATGTATCAGACCCTACAAATGTTAAGCTTTCCATTACCTTGCAAAATAGAAATCAAATGGATTGTGCTCTCACAGTAAATGATGGTGATGATGATGAGATACAATTATTAGGCAAAACAACAAGAAGTTTGTTAGATGATGATGATGATGATGACTTCTGTGCGGTCAGAAATGATCATACTGAGGGTATATGGGACATATGGGACGACAACACATAATGTTAGAAAATGTATTGATTATTGTTATTGTTTTTCATTTAATAATCTATCTAATATTATTAATTGTTCTGTGCTAATGTATGTAATTGTTCCTCTTTCACAGGTTATAATGGCAGAAAATGACTCCGATCGTGAGCAAGAGTATCATGAGGAGGCCCAACCACCCCCTGTGAAGAAGAAGCAAAGAGGGCCTACAAAACTTTCGAAAGTGATTGCTCTGACAGCTGAGCATAAGAAGAAAAATCACTTGGAACTAGATGCAAAAAATAGGCCTAAAGGGTCAACTGCAAAGCCATTTTCAAGTTATCTTGGAACAGTGGCGAGAAACAGAGTTGACATCACAATAAATGAGTGGAAACACGTTAATGACGATGTTAAGCAACAATGTTGGTTGGATGTATATGTATGTACATTCGTATTTTAACTCCATATTTGTGAGATATTGTGGTGACTAATCACTAATCATATTTGTTTGTTCATTGCAGCAATATTGGGATGTGCCGGATACCAAAGATTTCAAAGAGTTCGTTTGGCAAAAAATTGCAAAAAGGTTTAGTGAATTCAAATATAACCTTGCCAAGGACCACATATTTGGGGGGTCTAAAATGGGTGAGGATCCATGTTTAGCATATCCCAATATTGAACCAGAGAAATGGAATGAGTTTGTTAAATATCGGACGTCTGCAGCATTTAAGGTATATCTACTATACATGTATAGTTCATAACTTGGTTTTAATCTGTGTACCTGCATTATTAATATTTTATTATTGTGGTACATAGGAGATAAGCAAAAAACAAGCAGAGATTCGGGCTAAAAATGAGTATAATCATACCATGTCCCGTGGGGGGTATGATTGGATGACTGATTATGTGGAAGCCGAGCGGCAAAAAAAGTGGGAGGAGCAGCGGAAATCTATGGAAGCTGAGTCATCTTCCACTGTTTTAGAACCTTTACCTGACCTCCAACGCCATGAAACATGGGCAGCGGCCCGAAGGAAGAGACCAACTGGAAAATATACCAGTGACAAGGCTGAAGCGGTGGCAAACCGAATTGTAAGTGCTATATAAATTGTATTTAAACACTTACGTAGGATATTATTGTATATTAATCAATGTTTGTTCACTTTTGTAACAGAATGAACTAGATGAGCAATCTTCTCAGGGGTCTTGGACACCGCAGGACCCCAGAATGGACATCCTAGCAACTTCGCTAGGGAGATTAGACAACCCTAGCCGAGTTGTAGGAGTTTCTGGGAGAGTTGGGGCAAAGGAATTTTTTGGGCCCAAAAAACGAGTGGTGTCTCGACCTAAAATGTCCACTGAGGAGCTTGATGCAATGGTGAATGCACGGGTGGACGAACGGATGGAAGAACGGGAGAGCCAATGGCAAATGAGGTTTGAATATCTTGCATCACAGTTAGAGGCTCTTCAAGCTTCCCAAAGAACAACTTCAACAATGAATGAGCCAAGTGCACCTGATCCTCTTGATGACTACCACGAGGAGTGCTACTTGCATCTTGACGAGCCTTGCCTACACCCTGTTGCTAAGGCTCTCAAGTACCCATATCACACCACCATTCATAACAGGTCTATCCGGGATGATCAAGTAAAAGTGACAGTCATTTCCGTGATAAAGGGCCAAGAAATGACATGTGTTCCATTTCGTACTAAAGAGGTCACAACTTTAGGGCAAGCAATGAAGGGCTTTATTGTTTGGCCTAAAAGGCTTGTGTTCGATACTGCTCAAGAAGCTCAAGAAGCTCAACCACCAATTCTTCTCCCACAGGTACTCAAATTGTCTATGAATTGACCTTTATTAACAATGTTGTTGATATATGTGTGTACTGATGATGTGTTTCTTATTTTCAGAATTTTAACGGTGAGAAGTACCCATATCTGAATCTGCTGTGGACGATGCAACCTGGATTTGAGCGTAATCTTTCAATACCTGCTGGAGTCGTCAATCCACTAGTAGAGGAGAAGATTTGGTTGCAAGGTTCTCGAGACGTTAAGGAGTTCTTGATGATGGAGGAGCTTGAACAAAGCTGGCTTGATTTGGCCGTCTGGTAAGTGTGTCATATTTTTACCAATATAGTTGAATATTGTAATGAGGCTTTAAGTTCTAATCCATTTCGCCATGTCTAATAGGTACTGTCACAGTTTATGTCAAAGAACCCCAAAGGAGAAGTTTTGCCGGTTTCTATGCCCTTCTAGACTGGCTTATAATGAAAACGCCTTGAAATTACTTAAAAAGAGTAAGAAGGATCATCTTTGGGAGATGCAATGTTACGTGGAGCTGCAGATGGGCCTTGATTGCGGCACTCTTTATTTCGCCCCCGTTTTGAATTGGTAATGAGTTATCTTTTACACAATATTAAATGTTATGTCTTAGGTTAATTAACATTTATTTTCACTTATATCTTTCAGTGGACATTGGACTCTGGCTATACTTTGCCCGAAAGAGTTCAGGATTTTTTGGTTTGACTCTTTAGAGGGATTTATTAGCAACGATCACAGAAAAGTCTTCCACAAGTAAGTTTCTCTTTTTTTTTTTACTTTTATGGTTGATAATAATATATCTTTATACTATATATAACATTATTGTTATGATTTTGTCTCTTTTGAAGAGGAATATTAAAATGGCATGATGCTCAAGATACTGATTATTACACAGCTAGTCAGACTTCGATTAATGTTATAAACGTAAAGGTAAAAGCAATTTTTATATTCATTTTCATTTATATTGCTTTTAGTCATATCCGAACTACCATGATAATTGCTGATATTATCTGTGATTTATCAGTGTCCAAGACAGCGGGGCGCTGTAGAGTGCGGATACTATGTCTGCAAATACATGCTGGATATTGTATATCAAGATCAAATTAAGCAAGGGAGGAAATTCCAAAAGGTATGCACACTTCTAACATATATCTCCAAGAAAATAGTGATTTCTAATTGTAAGTGGTACTTTCCTTGTCTTTTTTAATATTGTTTAATTATGTTGCAGCTTTTGGAAGGACTTTATGGACTTAGTACTGACTCGTTTAAACAAGATGAAGATATTGACTTTGTACGAAACGCACTTGCAGAATTTTTAATCACTATGTGAGGCAGAAATTGTATAGGCTTAGATTGTTGTAGCTAAATTTTGAACTTATATTACTAGTAAGGCAAAGATATAAAACTTAGATTATGCCTTTTGTATTTTGTTGTCTAAGTAATAAGGTAATATTTTGTTGTCTAGATTATGCCGTTTTTGCAATTGCTCTGGTATTCTGTATTGTGCTGTAGTATGGTATTGACAGTGGTTTGTAAATGATCTGCAAGAATGCAGATGGCTATAAAATGCATTTACAAAAAGTAAAAAAAAAAAAACCCCCCTTTCACGTCCACACATAAGGGAGTGTGGACGTGATACCCTATCACGTCCACACTTAGGAAGTGTGGACGTGATAGGGGGGACCTATCACGTCCACACCTTATAAGGTGTGGACGTGATAGGTCCCCCCTATCACGTCCACACTTCCTAAGTGTGGACGTGATAGGGTATCACGTCCACCTACCACGTCCACACTTGATAGGTGTGGACGTGGTAGCCTCTTAGTAAGAGGCTACCACGTCCACACTTATCAAGTGTGGACGTGGTAGCCTCTTAGGAGGCACCAAATTTGGTGCCTCCTAAGAGGCTACCACGTCCATTTTTATCCAACTGTGGACGTGATAGGTCCTATCTATCACGACCACAAACATGTGGTCGTGAAAAACACACTTTTTTACGACGCGGGATTCCACGACCACCTATTTGTGGTCGTGAAAAGCCCAAAATTGTGGTCGTGAAAGACCTTATTTCCAGTAATTTCTTCTTTCATCTTACAAAAGCAATGAAACGAGGTATTTATCGCTTCCGCTATATATTGTTTCTGATTTTATTAGATAGCTTGTTATATTCACATATACATATATTTGTTGTTGCTATCATTTAATTCTTACATGTGGCATCAGAGCCACCTTAATTTCTCTGTCTTGCAATTTTGATTACTGATTAAACCTAATGTCGGCCTTAGATTTATCAAATACAATACAATACTCAAACTCACTTTAGGTAAAGTGATGAGTAAGGGTCAATCCACAAGTTTAGCTCAATTTCTTGCTTAACCTAGGTATATATTGTCACACAAATTAGAGATATGATATGAGAATGATTTTGTAAGCTTTAAACTACAATTAACAACTACAAAGCTAAGTAGCCGAATTAAAAGATGAGAGAAAATCAAAGGAAATACCTCCCTCTCCAAGAATACTCTTGCACATTAGGTTTAATTGGCCTTATATGTTTGCATGTTTTTTATATGACTTAGCTAAACTCTCCAAGACACTTACACTACTACAAAAAGAGGAATTTAGACCACCTCATTTAACCCATTTATACATAATGTGGTTTAAAAAATATATGTTAACCACTTTTTATATAAACGTGGTTTAAAAATTGTGGCTTGTGACAATTTTGTAAATATTATAAAAATGTTTAAACCATTTTTCTTAAAAGTATGGTTTGAAAAATATGAGCGGGGTCATTTTTATAAATATTGTAAATTTGTTGATATTTTAAGAATTATTTGAAAATGTTATGTGGGATTGTCTTTACAATTTTCCTTCTTCTCTTTTTCGTGCTTTCCCTTGACGACTTGCCCAGCCAGCCAGCCTCCACCATTGTTAACTGCCTCTTTGATTCTCTCACAGTCGCCTTCATCGCTTGTGAGTATGCTGTCGGTAGAAGCCACTTCGTGTGTGCGTGTGAGTCCGAAGTTCCCAGGGGATGGAAGAAGTTTTCTTTTCTTGTCTTGCGCAGCTTCCCCTACTTTTTCCTCCTACTTCTCTCTTTTTTTTCGCCCCTGGATGTGTCTTTGTGTCTATATCAGCCGCCTCCCTTTCTTTGCGAACCCTTCTCCTTCTTCCCTCCAAAACGTGGAGGCCCACTGCTCTCTTCAATATCGTCACAACAAAACCTTTTTAGCCCAAAACGTGTGTTTCACTTTTTCACCTCTCCAGCCCTTACTTGTCCTCAATTTTTTATCCAAACTTTTTTGTTTACATGACTGCCAAGGAGAAAACACAATGAAAATATATAATGGGTTGTTGTTATAAAATCAATCTAATGATTTTACCCCTCCCATCATCTCCTCTCCTCGATCGATATGGATTTCACTATCTAGTAGTATAGCAGAGAGTGTATGAATGTATAGGTAAGAGATCTTCATGGCGAAGCGCGTGTACGAAGTCTGGAAAAGAAGTAATGTAATGTTTTTTCTTCTCTCTATTTCAATTTTAGGTTTTCTCTAATGTGTGCTTTTAGTTTTATTTTAGGTTAATAATAATGTAGCTGAATAGAGGAAATTTAATTTGAAATTGAACAATCGCATACATTCTTCAAGTGATTTTAGATTATGCATTTTCGTTATTTGATATTGCTTGTCTGCTTAATTATGGAGTAAGGTGCTTGCATTTTCAATTTGTTGAGTTCCTTTGATAATTAAGGTTTGGAATTTGGGAAAATTGATCTTTTAGTTGTAGATTTGGCTGAATGAGAATTTACGAGTGTTAGTGAGCTATAATATAATAATTTGGTATGTTTATTTTGAGATTTGAATTAATTTTATCTTTGCTTCTATGGGGTCGATAAGAGTGTTATAGCTACGATAATTGTTGGTAGCTATTCGTTTTTTTTTTATTTTTCTTTCCTTTGATTTTGGTGTGTCATTGTTTTACCCTTGTAGTGTTTGTTTTCCTAGTAATGTACCCCATCTGGTCCTAAAAGTAAGATCAATTTAGCTTTTTTGTGTCTAAGTTAAGAAAGTATATTAGACTACTTAAGCATAGCTGCATGTAATTGGGTTATAAGTTAGTTTATAAGTTGAATAAATTTATTTTGAGGGACAAAGATAATTATAGACTGAAAGTGAGGATGCACAAGAGGGCGGGTGAATTGTGCTACAAAATAAAACTTAGAAAATAAAAATGCACAACACTTTTATACTGGTTCGGTCCAAGCTTTTGACCTACGTCCAGTTCTCAATCTCCCAGCTAATCCACAGGTTTTACAACGGGTTCACCTGCAACCTTTACAACCACAAGTTTTACGGGCTCACTTGTAACCTTACAACCTAACTAGCTCCCCCTTACTACTTGTAAGGGTTCAACCTTTAAACAAAGGATTTTCTACCTAGTTCACTCAAAGAACAGATGATGTTACTCACTTAAGTACAATAAATGCTCTCAATAAATGAAGAGGCTTAAATACAAGAGGTACAAGAAGACTAGAGAATAACTCTCGAATACAATAAGTGCTCTCTTACTTTCTGGGTAGTATGAGCTTTGAATGCTTGAATGATTTTTGCAGATTATGTTCGGTACTTCATAAATGATGAAGTAATTCCTTATATAGCATCTCTCATACTCCTCATGCTTGGTAGGTCACAATGCCGTTTGAATATGTTCGTTTAACCCTTGTTACCGTTGGCTCCATAAATGCCCCATAAATGCTCAATAGGGTTGACTTGCTTTATCTCTGAAAAGCAAATCTGACAACTCTGCTCTGACAAAAGCATTCTGACTTCTGGGCATATGTACGTTCTACCTCTTGTACTCTTGCTGACGGATGATCATCGTGCATCCGGAAGCGGCAATCTTGCTCTGCAAGTGTTGGTCTCAGAATCCCAGTGCCAAGAGTATTTGCATTCGGAAGCTCATTTGCATCCGGAAGTAAAACTAAGTTCTGCACGCAAAGGTTAGTCCAACAGAGTAGTATATATAATCAAGTGCAGTAAGAACTATACATGCTGTGGGAAGCGTGTTTGCTATGGGAAGCAATCTTACTTAAACTAGGTTCTGACTTAGCATGTTATTGACTTCCGCTGTGGGACGTATTCTTCTTCCGTGAGTGTTAGTCACGTTATTTTACTCTAAGTCTTCCGGAAGCGATTTTGCATCCGGTTGTGTCCTAACTTAGGATTCCGTTTTAACCCAAATCTTCCCAAGTAATCAATCAGTCCTAACTTAGTCTTCATCAAGGTTCAATACTCTAACAGCCTAGACTAGGTTCTGACTTAGTGTCTCACTTGCTTTCGCTATGGGATGTGTATTTCATCCGCGAGCGCTAGTTCTAATCCATCCGGAAGTAATTCTGCATCCGGTTGTGACTTAACTTAGGATTCACTTTTAACCTAATTCTTCCTATGTGATCAACTAGTTCTTTCATATTTTAGTCTTCATCAAAACTTAAGATTCTAACATAGATGATTTAAAATGATAATTTTGCATCATTAATTTCAATGACCAGTCAAAGTGATCTTATAATTAGGACCGGTGGGGTGGAGTATTAGTTGTTGTGTCTCATAAAAGGAAGGGTAAGAGAAATGGGTTAGTGTTCTCTTGTAACCTTACCAAGTTGTTTGGGAAACTAGCATGGGCCATTTAGTACTGTCCACATTAAGAATTAAGGTATTGGTTTGTTTGAATGAGTGATATCTGATATGGTTTTGGTCATTGTTGTTTAAGTCAAGTTATTGTGGCTTAACTTGATAGGGTTAAGTATTACATTGATGCCTATGATACATTCAATTTGAAAATGCTTTGGTGCATAAATACTACTTGGAAGACAAAAGAAAATGGATATAATATTTTTGAATTTTAAGTGAGTTTAAGCATGAATAATCTAAAATCTTCAATGCTTAGGATTGCCTTGACGCCTACGATTAAAATAGGGATTAACATGGTGGCTTTTCAATTACTATTACTATTATTATAATGAGAGTCAGTGATATGTTATTAATGAATTATGAATATCTCTATAATTATTAGTATAAATGGACCTACATGGAAATAAATAATTTAAGTAAGGGATCAGAATGAAAATTAAGCCTAAAACAAGAAGGAATTTGTAGCGTATCATTAATTATTTAAAGTTTTCTCTGTTTTCCTTATTTTTTACATAAGAAACGACAAAAAGATATGATATGCCTGTAATTACTATCTCATCGGAATCCATAGAACATTCCTAAAGCATTGCATAAATGATTGAGGTTCTTTTCAAGTGGTGTGAAAGTTGGGCAATCAATTAGAATATGTTTGCTTTTGTTGGATTCTTTTATTGGACTGGGGAACTCATTCATTAAAGATTAATGATTTTGTAATTTTTCTTCACACTGGCTTTTGTTGGATTTCTGAAAACTTAGTACTCAGCTGAATGTATTCTAAAATTTGCAGATTGAGTCACTCTAGAATTCTGATAGCTTCTTGGAGATGGTGGTGGTTTTTTGATTTCAAACGATGTCTTTATTGACTTGTTTACTTTTGCTAAATTGATATAATGGCTGGAGGAAGATTTCCCTAACTCTTCAGTTATATTGCTTCAGCTTTTATTTGATGTCTTCATCGCATTGATTTATCTATTCAGTTTTTTTAGAATTGCATCAGATTTTAATGATGTTTCATCTTTTATAGGATAGGAAGGAATCTTGCTTATGATTGCTGGTCCTGTGACCTGCTTTGTGCAGCTTCTTCGCCAGATTTATATAGAATTAATTTACAGCAGGTATTTAGCTTATAATTTGCTGTTTGTAACACCCCAAAATTTAAATTAGATATATAAATAATTAATTGAGTTCTTAGGATATCATTAGAGAATTAGAAAGCAATTTAAAAAAAAAAATTAAATGAGAACAATTATATTTTAAGAAATTAATATACTTATTTATGTAAAAATTTAAGAAATAATAGTTAGAGACTAAATTATTCATTGGAAATTTTATGTAAAATACTTAGAAGTCTTGACACCATTTTGGTGAAAGAAAATAAATAAAATCTTGGAAGGATTCAATTTTATCATTCATCTTTTATAAAGCACAAAATAAGGAAGTAAATATATTATGATGTGAGGGCAAAATGGTCTTTTCATAGGGCTGATTACTAAACTCCATACTCTCCTTCCTCATTGTCATTTTCACCTTCTCTTCTCTAAAAAAAACGAATTCCCTTTCTCCTCCAACCCCAACCACTTGCAACTTTGATTTCTGACGAATTAAGGGCTCCAATGTTACATGCAACTCCATATTTGAGCTTAGGTGAGTTTTATCTTCCATTCCATACCCATTTTCTTCATTTTGGGCGAGTTTTGAGGGTAGGACGAATTGGGTTTCTTGATTTGGATTTTATATACAAGTTAAGATGAAGCTTAATGTTCAATTTTTTATGTGTGAGAGAGGATTTGAGCGACTAATTTAGGTTTGGGTGAGTTTGTCCAAAAACCCTAGATTTTTAGTACTACAAATCCGACGAGTTTTATGGTGTTAGGAGTCGAAATTTCTAATTAATCAATGTATGAACCTATTAGATTTTGATTCTAGCTTTGCATGTTTGATTGATTTTAAGTTTTGTTGATGTACAAGTTTTGGTGTTTTCCCTTTTCTATGAATGAACCTATTTTTTATATGAGTGTTGGAAGTTGTTGTCTTTAGTTGATTAAAAGGTGTTTTGGAACTGTTGGGTAAGTGTGTTGATAATTGGGAAGTTAAAAATTAATGTTTGAATACCATTGCACTTAAGGTGTTTGTTAAAATGCCTAGGAGAAACTTTTAGTAAGTAGTGAACATGTTTCTTTCATTTGGGTATAATTTTACATGGTATATGATTTGGAAAAGTGAAATGAACTTTATGTTGATTATTTTGTTGATATTGTGTGTAGTGCATAAATTTTTTTATGGTGATTTGTGTGTTGCATGTTTACCTAGTCGTTGCATGTGGTATTTTATACTTTGTTTTGACTGAAGATGGGGTTAGGATTTTTAGAAAAGTTCTGCTTATTAGAGTCATAAAAAGTTTTGAATGAATAAAGTGGAGTGCATTGATTCCATTGGGTTTTATTAAACTGAATTTTGTTGTGTTGTATGTCTAACCCCTTCTCAAGTAGTTATGGGCTATTTTGCTATTTGATTTTTGACATGGCTGAATGTAGAAGAAAAGAATAAGAATGAGATACTCTATAAATTGGTTGTACTACATGTTCAATATAGTTGAATATTGGTTTGATGTTTTAAATGTTAACTTATTAATTTAAGGTCAAAGATATTTGAAATTGCATTGAAATTGTACTTCTAAGCATGTGAATGTGAGTAAACAAAATGGTTATTGAGCTGTTATTTTCTTAAATTCTTTGTTCATACTTAATTGGTACGTTGAGGGCTGCTCATGAATGGTAAAATAGATGATGAAAGCATGGAGTAAAACTTTAAATTAAAAATATTAAGTTATTTGGTGTAAATATGACTACTTTAGTATAGGGTATTTGATTATATGTTAGATGTTCATTTTGGATTATAAATTGGTATTAAGTTTCTCTAAATGAAATGTTAATGGAAGAGTTAAGAAGTTTTGAATGGATTGCTATGGTTGTTGTGTGATAGTTACTTGATTTTTTATTATGATTGTTAAAGATACTTAGTCTAAACAAGAATGTAAATAATTTCATTAGATAATATAGATAAGAAAGATGTTTTGGGTAGTAATATAGGTTTGAGAGAGAGAGACGTTGTTTGTTATGTAGAATAGTTACTTATAACCATTATTACTTTATGTAATAATAGGAGAAGCTAGGAGACAAGTACTTGGAGGCAACTAGAAGAAAAAGAGGAGTATTAATAAACTGAAGGACAGGTAAGAGTTTAATTCAATAGTAATAAGCGCGCATGAATATTTTTTCTAAAGCATGATAACATTTATCCAAAAGGAAGGAGTATATTTATCTCAGATAGATAAATAAGAAAGTAGAGTACTCTAGGCATCAGGAGGGTCGCTCCCCATATGCCAAACATTTACAGAAACCCTGCAGGTACAGAATACCTCCATTATTTGACGAATATATCGTTAAAAATGGTTGGTATGAAGAGGGAGGCAGGTTCCAATAAGAGATTGGAAAGAGGCAGGTTCCAACAAGAGGTTGGAAAGAGGAGGATATTATCATGATTTAAAGGTAAACTATTGAAATAAACTGTTATTGGGATTCTTTGAATCTCACTGTTTTTTCAAAATGTTTTTACAGATAAGCAAGGAGAAGTAGATTCAGGGAAGCACTAGTGGAAGGTAGAAATGATGCTTGTTAGGCCCGAAACTTAATAGTGAGATATATTTGTAATATATGTTAGTTATTGTATATATTTCTATACAAGTTCATAGCTTGTGTTGTATATAGGTTCAAGCTATCATCTGTGATAGCCAAATTATATTTATATAAAATTGTAATAGTTAGACTTAAATATGTTAAGTATTTAGTTACATTAGATAGTACAGGTGTATAAAATAAAACTGAATAGTAGGTACTGATTTGGCTAATTAAGGAATTTATAAGCCACTGCATAATTTCAGGAAATTGTTACGATTTTATAAATGGTTAGAAGCCTAAGTTTACGCATGGAAATGTTTTATCTAGTTTTGAAATGGCAAAAGTTTTAATTTATTCGTATTTTTTGGCTTCTAACATTAGAAAAAGTGGTTATAAATTGATTAGAAAGTTATAATAGAGTTATAAAAAGCTAGGATTTTACACTGTTGTGAGCACATCATTTGTAGAAAGTAACACATTCTGCTCAAAAGGTTAAAGAAGCCTTTGATGAGCTGACTCCATACACTCAACAGTTTGTGGACTCTCATCCATACATAATGATGTGATCATCCCTGTTGGTGGTACATTGACTGCCACACTCATAGCATGGTTTGTGATGCCTCGGATTTTAAGAAACTTTCACAAATATTCATGGCATTCTGAGGACCAAGTTCCTTATGAGAAAAGTTTATGGGGTGCTATGGAGGATCCAATGCGATATTTGGTTAACTTCATGGCATTCTCACTTATGTTAGTGACATATTTCCATTTAAGGGTGTTTTCAACATGTTTGCAGCTCTGTGGTTACACTATATTTATTACTTTGTAATGGATAACTTTGTTTTTCCAGTGCCTTCATGGTAGCTCCAACAACTGTAGCCTCACAATACCTTGCGGAGGTGTATGTCCCCTTGCTCTTATTCCATATTGTGCAGTATGTTTGGCATTAAAGGCCTTGTTTAATCTGAAAAGTAAAAACTATGCAGCTATCTTTCCAATTTTTCTCAGCTTGTGTTTTTTGACATAGAAAAGCAAACACAGTTCCATGTTACTCAATTCATTAACTACTTCGTCATCTTGTTTTATTTTTGACAGCACGACAATTTCTGTCATCTCCGTAGTGCAACCAACCATGTGTCATATTTGGAAGCAAGTGAGGTAATTAGTCTCCGTAGGCAGCGTATGAATATCAATTTATGTGGGTTTTATGTGCTAAGGCTTATGATTAATATCATCGTTGAAGGCAGGACTGAGTTTACTCGAAAGGTAAATAATAATTTCATAAAATTTTGTTGAATAAATTTAGTGTTTTGGATTTCCATATTTTGCTAACATATGTCTTCATCAAATCAGATGTTTGATCAAGTTGATCCCTTTGCTGAAGAAGATATTGAGTACATTCGCAAGTGTTGGAGTGAATTTGTTCTGGATCTTCTATGACAATATAGTTAATCGTCAATTTATATTGATGAACTTGTGTAGGTTTCCAAGTTCCGCTAATTGTTTAAATTATGTTGTGTTTTGAGTTTGAACTATAGCTAGCAAGACTGAATTTAGGAATTCTATATTTTATGTTTGATTAGTTTCTTTTAAACTTGTACAAATGTTGAGAAGAATGAATTAATTGATGTTTGCATATGTATGTTTGAAAAGCTATTAAAAAATTGCATCCAATTAGACCACATAATTGAATATGTATGTGGTTTGAAAATTTCATTTATTTAGACCACATTTTTTCGAAAAATGTTCTAGAAAATGTATGCTTTTAGACCACATTTTTAAAAAAAGTGGTCTGAAAAGTCTTCTTTTAAACCACTTTTTATGTGGTTTAAAAAAATCATACTTTTTACACCTTTATCTAGATCGCTTTTTTATGTGGTTTAAAAAACCCTTTTTATGTGGTTTAAAAAGTCATTTTTATAGTAGTGTTAGATCTAAGTAACCTAGGAGAATTTAACTAGATCAATCAAACAAAAGCTCTTCTTATGGTTTTACATATACCTAAACAAGATAGGACTAGAAATCTAGCACCTATTTGAGTCATTCACTTCTACAATCTAACACATACAAACCGCACATATATAGATCTCAAGAAGCTAAAAAGAATGTGTCTAGGTTTTCACATGTAAAAACATAAGTAGAGAGATTTTACAAGCTTAGTATGAAGTAGAAGACTTGAGATCCAAATCTCCTAACCTCATGTGCCTTACATCAAGGTGAACACAAGGTAAAAGGTAAATACAAGCTTGCAAACCTAAAAGATGAATCTACAAACACATAAGGCCGATTGATGATCTTCTTGTGCAATTTCTCCTTGGAGAAGGAAGGAGAGGTGCCTAGCCGAGCATGATGAAGGTGAAGAGGAGAAGAATTGATGAAATGGAAGCCATATTCATGGTGAAACGGTGGTTAGGGTTTTGGCTATGGTGGAGAGAGAAGAGAGAAAAATGTGATGAAGAAGATGGACATAAAGTGGTGAGATGTGTCAAATGAAGTGGAAATGTGTAAATGTGAGGTAAATTTCGGTTTTGGATGTGTTTGGGAGTGTTTGGCCGAAATCTACCTAAGGGAAAATGTGTGGTGTAGACAAAAAGGGTATAATGGGAAGTAAGGGAATTGTATGAAGTGTACGGAGGTAAGTGAGTGTATATTGCTTCAATTGTGGTTGGATACATTCGTCCAAGCTCCCACCTTTTTCTCCTTTTCATTGCCTTTCCAAAGATGCCCTTTTTGTAGCATTTGGACTTGAATTTCAAATTTTGGCTCTAAATTACCTCTTTTGGAAATGTGCAAATCTCTTGTTTTTTACAAAAGGGGTAATTTTTGTCTCCTTACCTTTGCCTTCTCTCCATGCTTCTTCCTTGCCCTCCAAGCATGTCCCAAGGGTATGTGGGGCCTAGTAGCACGCCCCTACAACATAAAATCACACAAAGCCAGTGAAAGTGACCAAAATATCCCTAGTAGCTTAAAGTGTAAGTAATTAAGCTAATATTTTCCAATTTTCAACACAATAACATGCGCATGAATAATTCCCAATAAAGAACTACTATGGCAATTAAATCTCACTAATTAAGCTCAAATGCACATGCTAAACTATGTAAATATATGTCTAATCAATTACATGAGATTTATTTTAGTTATTTATCTTGTGTGAATTTGTTTCTATCCATGAATTTTTTGTTTGGCTTTTGATCTGTTTGTTTACATATTTATCTTATATGAGAAACAAAATTATATATGTAAACAATTTTTGTTGTTCAAGTTATTTTCAGCTAACATATTATTCTCTTGAAAATAAATCGTTTATAGATCAATTGCTTACCACGTTTGAATCATAAAGGTCTGTTTGTGTTTGCAAGCTTGAACCCATAAAAGTTTCAATTTTTCATAATGAGTCATTCAAAAACAATAAGGTTATAAGTTTCTTGTGAAATTTGGGACAAAACCCGATTTTTTCCCTGCATTTTCCAGCCATATCAGAGCCTCAGAGGTCGCCGCCAATGGAGTCTCTGGACAGGCGACAGCGAGGCAAGGCTGAGGAAGAAGGGAAAGAACCGGTCATGAGGTGTTCTATTGGACCGGATCACGAGTTTGCTTAAAACTGTTCCCATAAAGTGTGTGTGGACTTATTCTTGTGTTTTTAAAAAAAATTCAGAACGTTGCATGTAGCAGTTACGCTCGTGCCTCGTTTTATGGTGTACAACTGTGCCAGTGCGCAGCTTTTAGATTAAAAAAAACAGAATATCGCAAAAATTACGGTCCAAGTAATGCGCAAAAATTACGGGTTCCGTCTCAGAACTGCGCATGTAACACCTAACTATAATAGGAACATATTATATATATATATATTAGGGAACAATGTATCTTTAGGTATTAGGAAATATCAATCCTCATGAATGAATGAAACTAAGAGGGGGATTTATGGTAAATTTCATAATCACATCTCCTTCCTTCCTCAATGGTTTTGGCCGCCGCATATACTCCCCCATTCTCACTTTTTTCATCATCTTCCTCACCAAAGACATCACTCATCCTCCTCATTTTCTCACATCCGCTTTACCTTGGGCTTAGTCTCACTTCTCTGATTCCTCACATCTTCCCTCCTTCGATTCTGTTCTTCTTCACAGTCTTCAGTTCGGTTTCATCTCCGGCAGTGACAGGGAGCTTTTCCGGATAGGTTGCGAACGTACAAGACCGTGGTAAGCCTTCCCTCTCGCTCTTCTCCTCTCTTCTTTTCAACTACGACCTCTCACACTCTCCTTTTTATGATGGGTCCTTCCGTTTTGTTCCTCTTGGCCAGCCACTTTTTCCAGCGAACGACGGACCTGAGTAGCGGCGACGACGAGCCCAAGCAAGGCCGGTGAACTGGGTTTCGAACCAAGTGAGTTTCCTTTAAATTTCTTACCCCTCGACTCTGTTTTAAGCGAGATTGAAGAGATATACGAATTTGGGATTTGAGAATTTCTGGATTCTAGTAGTTTGGTTCCATAATCAAATAAAATAAACACATTAGCTTACATTCTTGGTGTGATAAGAAGATTAGAACTTTGATATGGATTTTGATTGATTTTCAAGTGGCTATGTCATGTTCCTCTTTCTCTATTCAAATGGGTTTTTCCATGTTGTTTAGAAATTTCAATTTTAAATTATACTTGTGAGAGGTTTTATTGCTGTTGGGTGAAGGGGCAAAAATAGCCACCGTAATTCTCCAAATGGACAACTTTGGCACCCGTAATTTCGATGGTGCAAAACCGTTCATTATAAACCAAAATGGGACAAATCTAGCCACGCCGTTAAGTTGAAGCTAACAGACGTGTGTTTCTGCGCGGGGCCCACATTCATTAACCGACGTGGCATGATAGTCAGCAAGTAAAGTGAAGCCACATTGGGAAGCCCTGACACATCACCAAATCCCCAAATTGAAGCACAAAACCCTAATCTCCAAATCACTCCTTCATCCTCACTACACTCACCTTCGAATTTGTCGCTGAAATCACCATCCCCACCTCCATTTGCTTTCCTGCGTGAAACTCATACCCCATACCAGGTACCACGAAGCAACCCAGACCCCATACAAAGTCTCCAATGTGTTCGAGTGGTCCGCTGGTGCGAGTGCTTCGCTGGGGCGAGTGGTCACCTGGGTCGAGTGGTCCGATGGCTCGCGTGGCTTCGCGTCGGTTCGATGGTGGCTGGGGTTCAATGTTGGTGGCTAGGATTTGGGTTTGGGTCCGATGGTTGCTAGGGTTCGAACATGTTGGCACTTTGAGTGTGTTATGTTTGTGTTTTGTTGGGGCATGATAGTGTGTTTTGTTTTTGGGGCATCAAGTTGTTTTTTTTTTTATTTTTAGTTAACATATGTATTCACATGGCCCCCAATATAATATGTTTATCTTTATTTTTTTGCCATATCATATGCAATGTGACACATAATTCCTTATTTTGCCATGTCATCATGCCAAATCACCATTCCCAGTTAACTAACGGTCAAACTTAACACCTCAGTTTGAGAGTGCTAAATTTGTCCCATTTTGGTTTATAATGAACGGTTTTGCACCATCGAAATTATGGGTGCTAAAGTTGTCCATTTTGGAAATTACGGTGGCTATTTTTGCCCCTTCGCCCATTGCTGTTTGTATGGGAATGTTGAAGAATAATGGTTTAAACTTGAATTGATTTTTGTTTGTTGATGCTGTAATGTTTGTGTGCAATTCTCACTAAGTTTAATGCCTTGTGAAATTATACTCATTTGCTGGTTCTGTTTAATTGCTGGAGTTGTTGATTGGGGTGGTTAGATTCCTATTTCTTTGAGAGAAAGGTTCAGATTGATTTAAAGGGGTGTGTTTGTTTCTATATTGGCAAAGCATGTAAGAATACTAAGAATGTAATAACTACATGAGTTCTTTAATTCAGATAAGTGTCTTGTTTGATTATGGAATCTGTTAGTTAACAGGTAGGAGTATAATAAATTGATTAGTAACATCATATGTTGAATCCATATAAGGATTGATAATATGGCTGAAAGTGATTGCAATCCTGTACATTGGAATTAAGTTGTTTTCCCTAATCTGGTTGTGTTAATTGTTTAAGTATGCTGAGTATAGGGAATTGATTTTTGAATTCAATTGTTTGTGTTATTATTTAATTAAGTGCTTAAGTTAGGATAACATGAGCATGAAGAGATTCAGGTAGAATTACTAGGAACCGAGAATGACGTTTATTAATATACATAGAGATTTTTATTTACATTCTTTATGGTATGATACAATAATAAAAGAAACTAGTAAGAGAGGTGTTTAGAAAAAATTCACAAGGCAAGGGAAAGCAGTTAAGTGCTAAACGCTACAGGTAACTACTTAAACTTGTTTGCGCGTGTGTGTATGTTGGTAAGCATGAAATTGTGTTGATTATTATATGCCTCGTGAGAATTTATGATTTGTTTGGTGCACACCGGTTAATATGATTATAATTATGCCATTCCGGAATGAGGTTCCCTGTAAAACCGCTAGGGACTAAAATGAATAAGACAAAATTTTTACATGTTCAGTAGGGTTGTGAGTCCCTTTGAACCGGTTCAAGCGAGGGTACATCGACCATCGAGTCGTGAGTCCCTATTGAACTGACATTTTCTGGTGTGTTGTGTTTGATTTGAATTTTGTTATTGATGTTTTAATTGCTATTATTATTTATGTTTGAGTTTGTGATGTGTTTGTAAATAAATATTTGTGCTGCTTTAATACATGATAATTGATAGTCATTTGAAGTTGATATATATACATATAGCATGTTCATGCAACACAACATGTAGCACACACCAGTTAACACAGTATTAGCACACACCACCTTGCGGACATGCACATGCACGTAGTGCAAAAAAGTAATAGTTGTTGTCATTTCAGGTTGATTAGACCAAATTTCATACCTTTAAGCATGTGCATTTGAGCTTAATTAGTATGGTTTATTTGTTATATTTGATCATTATTGGTACATTTTCATGCACATGCTTATGTATAAATATTTGGAGAATAATAGCCTTATTACTTGCATTTTATGGAACTAAGGGTATTTTGGTCATTTTGACTATGAGATGTGTTTTTCATGTAGAGGGGTTCCAAGTGGGCCCCACATATACCCTTGGTGGAGCTTCAGTGGAGATAACTTAGCAAGAAGGAAGGCTAGATGACAAGTACTCAAAGTCACATCCGGATGCAGGTTCACATCCGGAAGCAAAGTCACATTTGGAAGAGTACTCACATCAGGATGCAAGTTCACATCCGGAAGCTGAGCTACTTGAAGAAGGGAACTTCCATCCTGAAGTGGATTTACATCCGGAAGTGGATTTACATCCGGAAGTGAACGTGCTGGCGCTGGCGGACAGTCTTGACATGCGGAAGCTGAAGTCCGTCAGTCAGCAAGTACATGAGCCAGACTGCACAATGATCAGAAATGTCAACTACTTTTCAGAAGTCTTTGGTGCAAAGTTAATTTAAGGCAAAGTCAGCCCTGCAGCTTGAAGGTACTTGGGGAGCATCTTTCCAAATGAGGCAAAATTGGCGCCAAGGTTAAATTCAAGTCCGAGGCCTCATTAAGGGCAAAAAGGGGAGCACAATCACTTGGAGAAAAAGGAGGAACCTTTAGAAATGCATGGAGATGAGATCTAGTCCACATTCATCCTAACCTTTACCAAATACCAAAAATACCCTTTGGGCGATAATCCCAAAGTTACTCACCACTATAAAACCCCAAACGTAACTAACTTTCAGAACATCTTCTCTCACTTCACTTTTCACTTTCTCTCTCCTCTAACAAACTCTCTCAACTCCATTTTCATCTTCTTCATCTCCTTCACCTCGCAACTTCCGCCATGTCCAGAACCTCACACCTACCTTCATCCGCCTTCATCTCCATGTCAGGCTAGATCGCCTAGCCTTCTTCTCCAAGGAAATGTGCTTGTAGAATCAACCTATGGCTTCGTATGCTTGTAATTTTCTCTTTTAGGTTTCAAGCTAGACATAAATTTTTGCCTATGTATGTCTAGATTTAGGCTTATGTAGGTTAGAGCATCTGTATTTAGATGTTCTACTTTATGTTAGCTTGAAAACCTCTCTTAATTGTTAAGGACATGAAAACCGAGACTTAATTCTTGTAGTTTCATACATGTATGTGTGTGCGATTAGCTCCTCTTACATTTGTGGAATGAATTTGTTTCCTAAATGCTAGATTAGTGTTTAGAGTTGCTTTTGGTATGTTCTTGGCTTGAAAGAGCTTAAGCCTTAATTAAATTAGTTAAACTCTTGTAGACTTCTTTGATTAAAGAGATCTGGAGAATTTAACTAGTTTATATTAAGAAGAACAAGTATATGAAGTCCGATTAAACGTAAGCACGGAGTACTTGGAGAAGGAGGTACATCTCATCCATACTTCCACTCATTCACCTAATTCTGTTAGTTGTAGTTTTAATTAGTTTTAATTAGTCTTAGATATAAAACCTGCACACAACCTGTTTGATAATTTGCTTAAGTTGTGATTATTTGACCTAAGCAAGAGATAAAACCAAACTGTGAATTGACCTAGGACTTGCTGCTAACTACGGTAGTTTAATTCTAGTTTTATTTGTTTTAGCTCTTTTTAGACGACGAAAAAGAGATAAACCAAATTGGCGCCGTTGCCGGGTTGGTTGAATTCTTTCTTGTCTTAGGTTTTTAGTTACATTTTCTTAGTTTTTGTTGTAGGTGATTTTTAGTTTTTTGTTGTAGGTTTTGAGCATAACTCTGATTTGTTCTGGACATATTTGTGCTGTTTGATGCTTGATTGGCTGCTCTAGTTAGCCAAATTATTGTTAAAAATTGTTCAGAAAGTTGCTGTACTTTGCACTGATTTCTGCTGGTGTTTTTATCTGTGATTTTGCTGGATTTTGCTGCATAATTTGCTGGAATTGGTGTTTGTCTTGCTGATTTGTTTTGCAGAGACTACTTGCTTGTACTGGTGGTTATCTTGTGCATTTGCATCTAGTTGCACTTAGTGACTTTGTATGAACCCTACCTCATCCTTAGTGCCATTGGATAGAGAGATTAATAAGACTCTTCGAGAACTTAAGAAAAAGAAAAAGCACGAGAAGCAAGCTAGTAAGCAACCTGTAGGATCCACATCAAATCCACAAAATTCATCTGTAGCGTCTAATAACACATTCCTAGACCAGCATTTCATTATGGCAGAAAGGCGAGAGGACCATAGAGAACATGAGAGAGAAGTAAGAGAGCATGAACATGAGCGTGAGCGACGTGAAAGGCGAGAGCAAGAGGATGAACATCATTTTGAGGGGGCTAGGCAATTACATGATGATGATAGACCTATGCGTGAGTTCACACAGTCATATGCATCGTTTGCACCTCAAGGTTTTTATGCTAACCCCGCTAACTTTGAGATCAAAGGATCTCTACTTGCTCATCTGCCTAAGTTTACAGGTTTTCCGCATGAAGATGCTCACACGCACTTGCTTGGCCTCTACCACACATGCTCCTCCATGAAGCCTCCCAACGCAGACCTGGATGATGTTCTATTGAGAGTGTTCCAATTCTCCTTAGAAGGCAAAGCCAAGGAGTGGCTCTTGAACCTTCCAACTCATTATGCCACTCTTTCTTGGGAGCAACTTAAGAAGGTGTTCTTAGACCGTTATTTTCCAGTCTCCAAGATATCTAAGTTGCGGAAAGACATCACAGGTGTTCAACAATTCTCTCAGGAGACATTCTATGAATATTGGAGCCGGTTCAACACCTTGGTGAACTCGTGTCCGAACCACAACATCTCTAAAGGCAATTTGGTGCAATACTTTTATGATGGCCTGGTGCCCTAGCTCAAGATGAGTGTGGATGCTGCTTCTAATGGCTCACTTTTCAACTTATCAGCCAATGAGGGATGGACCTTATTTTCAACCATGGCCTCTAATCACCAGAACTTTTATGGTCGTGATGCTCTGTATGGTGGTGCACCAAAGGTTGCCTCCCTGAGTGGTGATGACAAGCTGTACAACTCTATTGAGAGGCTGACTGAGAGCCTCAGCAGGATGGACGGACGCTTTGTGCAGCCTACTTCTAGTGTTGATGATTCTATGGCCTTGGTGGCCTCATCCTGTGATCACTGTGGCTCGCCCATGCATCTATCCTCAGACTGTCCATCCCAAGCGGAAGTGGCGGCCATGTATAACAATACTAGGCCTCAAGCCAAATATGATCCTTACTCTTCCACGTACAATCCTGGATGGAGGGACCATCCGAACTTCAAGTGGGGGAGAGGTTCAAACCAAGCCTTAAATTCTAACTCCTTCCAACCTCAGCAACAGCCTAAGTGGGGGGGAGGTAACTACCAAGCCTCTAATGCTTATCCCTCACAACAAGACTATGGTTCATACCAAGGGAGGCCTAACTCTAATGATCAAAGGTACAGGCCGAATCAACAAGCCAATGTTCCTCATCAATTTATGAAGAATGATAATCCAGCTCATGCTTTGCGAAACAATATGGAGGGATCTCAAGCCTGTGTTCCTCCATCTAGCTCTGCGACATCTAAACATGACATGATTTACCAAATGATGTCAAGTTTCATGGAGAAGATTGAAGAGAGATTACAGAAGCAGAAAAATGCGGTGTCTCAAATAATGAATAACAAAGCTGAGCAGGACGCAAAGAAAGGAGGATTGCCGTCTAATGTGGTGATTAATCCTCAGAACATTCATTCTATGCACCTAAGAAGTGGACGGAAATATGGTGATGCATACGAATATGAGGAGGAAGAAGAGAACACACAATTACCTTGTGAGGCTGAGCAGAGTATATTGATTGAGGGAGGTCACTCTAGCCTCCAAAATGATTTTGTTGGTGATCAGATGCATGAAGAGGCTGTACTGAGTCCTTCTTTTGATGAACCACTTGATGAGGCGGAGAGCCTGACTAAGAAGAGTGATGAAGCTGAGACCTCACAAGAGGAGAAGAGGAAGGAGATTGCTGAAGGAAAACGCAAAGTTGGAGAATCCTCTTCGCAAGAACAACCTACTCAGCAAGGGGATGAATCTCCTAAAGGTAAGTCTCTTGACCCTAAACATCTTCCTTTTCCTAACTCGTATGCTTTAGTTAAGAAACAACATGATGATGAGTTAGAAAAGGAAATGCTCAATTTATTCTCTAAGCTTGAAGTGAATGTACCTATGCTTATACTGTTGAAGCAAATGCCTAAATATGCCAAGTTTTTAAAGGATCTGTGTACTAATAAGAGAGTTGGTAATGCAAGTAACAAAGTCCAATTAAGGACTAATGTTTCGTCTCTCTTGAAAGGGCACTTGCCCTCAAAGTGCAGAGATCCAGGATCTTTCACCATCCCTTGTCAGATAGGGAAACTTAGCTTTGGAAAGACACTTCTGGATTTAGGGGCCGCTATTAATGTCATGCCTAAGGCCACCTACTTTGCACTAGGGTTGAAGAACTTGAGTGAAACCAGTGTTGTAGTTCAACTGGCTGATAGGTCCATTAAGAAACCCTTTGGCTTTATAGAAGACATTCTAGTGAAGGTTAGGGAACTAGTTTTCCCTGTGGACTCTTATATGCTTGATATGACCAGTGACACTAGTATGGATGATTCTTTGATCCTAGGAAGGCCATTTATGAAAACTGCCAAGATGGTGATAAGCTTAGAAGGGGGATTTGTTACAATGCAAGTGGGGAATCAAATGATAAGGTTTGATGTAGGAGAAGCCATGAGACACCCCCACGAGGACTATTCTCTCCTAGGGCTGAGTGTGGTTGATTCATTGATGCATGTGATTTATGATGAGCATGTGAATTACTTTAAGCTCAACATGTTTGATAAAATTGATGCTCATATGTGCTATCATGATTCTTGTGCTAGTTTGATTTCTAATACATGCTTGCATGATGCTTTTAATGATTCATCTAGCATAGGAAGTACAGTAACTGAATTCATGGATTCCATGTATGTGAACTATGATTTTGATGATGATTGCACTTCTATATCTTCTTTGTCAAGCTACAACCCCTTGGAAGAGGGAAGTTTGCTCACTTTTGTAGGACAAACGAAGGATGGAGGATGTGAATTCACAAAGGAAATTGAGAAGTCTAGTTCACAAGAGTTTGATATAGAAGAGTATGAAGCTTTAAAGAGAAGCCGCTTACACAAGCTGAGAGAGAAGCTGTATCTGAAAGAGCATGCGCTCGCTGACGGTCCACATGTTTCTACCCTGAGCGGCAGTGGGGATGCAGACTTGAAAAAGAATGCTGAGGCCTCAAACTCTAAGAGGCCGAATTGTTGTGATGATCTGAAGCAGCCACTGATTTTTTCTAATTACTTTGATGAGCTGCCGCAGTTTGATGATAATTTCTATGAGCCTCAAGTGCTGCAAGTTGAGATGCACACTTTGGTACCTTCTATTATTGAGCCACCTCCGCTGGAGCTGAAACCTTTACCACCCAATCTCAAGTATGCCTACTTGCTTGAGGATAAGAAGCTGCCGGTGATTATCTCTACTTCTCTTTCTTCTCTTGAGGAAGAGAAGTTACTTGATGTGTTAAGAAGATACAAGGAGGCCATTGGGTGGACTTTAGCCGATCTTCCTGGCATGAGTCCTACCACCTGCATGCACCGGATCTTGCTTACTGATGATGCTAAGCCTGTGAGACAACCACAAAGGAGGCTCAATCCCTTGATACTTGATGTTGTGAAAAAGGAGGTAGAAAAGCTCTTAAGTGCTGGAATCATCTATCCAATTAGTGACAGCGAATGGGTGAGTCCCATCCATGTGGTGCCAAAGAAGAGTGGGCTGACTGTGGTAAAGAATGACAAAGATGAGCTAGTGCCTACCCGGGTTCAGAACTCTTGGAGGGTATGCATTGATTACAGGAGGTTGAATGACTCCACGAGAAAAGACCACTTTCCATTACCATTCATTGACCAAATGTTGGAAAGACTAGCTGGAAAGTCACACTACTGTTTTCTGAATGGTTTCTCCGGGTACTTCCATGTTCCCATAGCACTAGAGGACCAAGAAAAGACGACCTTTACTTGCCCATTTGGAACCTTCGCATACAGGAGAATGCCCTTTGGTCTTTGCAATGCTCCAGGAACCTTTCAACGTTGTATGATGAGCATTTTCAATGACTTGCTGGAGGATGGCATAGAGGTGTTTATGGATGATTTCTCCCTCTATGGAGATAGTTTTGATGCTTGCTTGGTCAATCTTGAGAAAGCCTTGGTTAGATGTGTGGAGAAGGGCTTGGTACTCAACTATGAGAAGTGTCATTTCATGGTGGATAAGGGCATAGTTTTGGGACACTTAGTCTCAAAAGAGGGCATTCAAGTTGATAAAGCCAAGGTTGAGGTGATCTCTTCTCTACCCTTCCCTACGTGCTTGAAGGAGTTGAGGTCCTTTTTAGGACATGTGGGATTTTATCGAAGATTTATCAAGGGCTTCAGCCAAATTGCTGCTCCTTTATCTCATCTACTTCAAAAAGAGACCGAGTTTGACTTCTCTAGTGCTTGTAAGGAAGCCTTTATTGAGTTGAAGTCAAGGCTTATCTCTCCTCCTATCTTGGTTGCACCTAATTGGGAGCTTCCTTTTGAGCTATCATGTGATGCTTCCAATGAGGCTTTGGGAGCCATGCTCGGCCAGAGGCATGATTCATTACCGAGGGTGATTGCTTATGCATCTAAGACTTTGGATAAAGCTCAAAGGAATTATACAACAACTGAAAAAGAATTATTTGCCATTGTCTTCGGTTTAGACAAATTTCGGCAATACTTACTTCATTCCAAAGTAACTGTATTCACAGATCATGCAGCTGTTCGTTATTTGCTGTCTAAGCCACAAACAAAGCCCAGGCTCTTGCGATGGGTGTTGCTGTTACAGGAATTTGAGTTGGAGATTCAAGACAGAACTGGAAGAGAGAACTTGGTAGCTGATCATTTGAGCCGTTTGCCAATGGATGTGGAAGGTGTTGATGATTCTTCTCTTGTTTGTGACACCTTCCCAGATGCCTTATTGTGTGCCTTAAATGCAAAGAAAGATCCTTGGTATGCTCATCTAGTGAACTACCTTGTTGCTGAAGTCACTTCACCATCTCTGAACAAGCATCAAGTCCAAAAGCTGAAGAGAGATGCTGGTTATTATGTTTGGGATGAGCCACACTTGTGGAGGCTATGCAATGATCAAATAATCAGGAAGTGTGTGCAAGATGATGAAGTCCCATCAATTCTAGAGTTTTGTCATTCGCTAGCATGTGGAGGACACTTTGGTGCCAAAAAGACTTCAAGGAAGATTCTGGAGGCAGGGTTCTATTGGCCTACTCTGTTTAAGGACGCGTTTGAGTATTGCAAGTCTTGTGACAAATGCCAAAGGTTTGGAAGTATGGGAAAGAGACAGGAGATGCCTCAAGTGCCAATGCTATACTGTGACCCTTTCGATGTTTGGGGTATAGATTTTATGGGTCCTTTTCCACCATCTAATGGCTACACATATATTCTGCTGGCGGTGGACTACCTATCTAGGTGGGTGGAAGCTGTGCCAACCAGAGCCAATGATGCAAGGGTTGTGTTGAAATTTCTGAAGTCTAATATCTTTTGCCGGTTTGGAGTTCCTAAGGCTTTGGTGAGTGATCAAGGATCTCATTTCTGTAACAAGCTTATGTCTTCATTGCTCAGCCAATTTGGGGTGAATCACAAGGTTTCTACACCCTACCACCCCCAAACCAATGGAGAAGCCGAGGTGAGCAATAGACAGATCAAAAACATCCTTGAGCGTATTGTGAAACCCAGCAGGAAGGATTGGAGCTTGAGACTTGAAGAAGCTCTCTGGACATATAGGACTTCATTCAAGACTCCTATTGGCATGTCTCCTTATCGGCTCATATATGGAAAAGCTTGTCATTTACCAGTTGAGCTGCAGCACAAGTCTTATTGGGCAGTTAAATCTTGTATTGAGGATATGGATGCTGCTGCTCAAGAGAGGCAGTTGACTCTGAGTGAGCTTGAGGAGCTGAGGAATGAAGCCTTTGAGAACTCAAGGATTTTGAAAGAAAAGACAAAGGCTATTCATGACAGTGGTATTCTGAGGAAGCAGTTTAAAGAGGGAGATCTTGTCTTGTGCTACAGAGTAAGATTCAAATTCTGTGGAGGTGGCAAGCTTAAAGACAAGTGGCAGGGACCTTATGAAGTGCTCAAGTCTCATGACTTTGGGATGGTTGAGATCAAGAATCTCAAGGATGGCCGTGTATACAAGGTCAATGGCCACTTGCTCAAATTGTACAAGGAGAATTTCAAGCCTCCCTAAAGGTCGTTTCTTTCCTTTCCTCACTTATTCTTTTATTGTAAATTCTTAAGTGTGGGGGAAGGTGTTAGTATTAGAAAAATTAGGTTTATGTTTGTGTTTTAGAGTATTGTTGTAGGTTAAAAAAAAAAATTTCACTAGTGCTGGGGGATGCCTATTTGTGTCAGGAAGTGTCATTGAGGAAATAGAGGATTTTGCATCCGGAAGTGTTTTTGCTTCCGGAAGCTCTCACTTAGACTTTGCTACTTAGGATCAGATTGTGTTCACTTTGCTTCCGCTAGGGGATGAAGTTCATTGTGCACAAGCGTCAGGGCATCCGGAAGCAATTTTACTTCCGGTAGCATGTTTGCTTCCGCTAGTGATGAGACTTAGGATCTGAACCTGCATAACTTCCTATAGCAATTTTACTTCCGGTAGCATTTTTGCTTCCGGAAGCATAGCAGCTTGAGATAACATCTAGTTGAGCTTCCTGAGCGCCAGTGAGAGAAAAAAAAAATTATCATATTATACTTGTGTATTAGGTTGTGCTTAGTTTGTGTTTGTTTGTAAATAATACATGCATTAGCCATTTGTTTGTTTGAACTGCCCTGCCTTTTAATGTTGCTGCTTTGCCTTTAAAAAGCATCTTCCTACTCGAATTGATTGGTCCATTGAGGACAATGTATGCTTTAAGTGTGGGGGAGGTGTATTATGTGCTTAAAAGTGGTTTATTACAAAGCTTTTACACTTGATTTTTGGACTTATTTGGCATGATTTTTCTTGAAAATTTGACTTGATTATGGCTCTTGAAAGCAAATGGAACTGTCCTCTAGTGTGTAAGTAGAATTTTTGGAATGATTACTTAGGGCATTGCATGGGGCACTTTTAAGGTATAAAGAGGGTATAAGTTTCTCATTTAACTTTTCTTTGGGAGGAAGTGACTGATTAGAGTAAGCCATAAATGTGAGAAGCCTCCAACCGAATTGAGTGGGCCAATAGTTACTTGACCTCCTAGAACTTGTCCTAGCTCTTGTTCGAGATCACAATGCATGGTATGATTGAAAATGAAAGGGGCGTTTCTTTCTAAACCCTTATGACCCAAACACTAAGCCAACCAAATATTATCCTTTGATTAACCCTTTGGGCCATTCACTTTTCTTTTCTACCACCTTGACCAAAGTGTGAATAAGTGATTATAGCATATGCTTGCATTCATATTAGTATTGTATTGTTGTATCTTGTGAAAAGCAAGCTATATGTGTGAAGAACAAAAGATGGCCGAGAGCCACAAGAGAGGAAAAGAAAAGAGAAAATGGCCAAAGGCCAAAGGAAAGAAAAAAATATATAATGAGGCCAAAGGCCTATCAAAAGAGAAAAAGAAAGAAAGCACAAAGTGCTTAAGTATGCCAAAGGCATAAGATTGAAAAAGAAAAGAGAGATGTAGCATGCTTTGTGAGGATTGAATTCATTGTATTGCATGCATATGTGGTGATTACTTGTTCATGTCATTGGTCATTGACTACTATCCATCATTCATCATTCATTGAGCCAAATGTGCTATGCATAATTGGGTGAGCATGCATCATTCATTCATCATTCAAATGTCATCATTCATCATTCATTCATCATTCATTCATCATTCATGTGGTGAGCATGCATATGTGCTATGCATAATAATGGGTGGAGAACTTAGAGCTATTACAAGCCTATGGTGATGGTCAAGTGCATTGAGCCAAAGAGTGATCACAAAGTCCTTAGTTAGGCATTTTTCCTAACTTGAGCGAATGAGTTAAACACTTTATCCGGTGAGGAAAAATCTCAATTGGCACTCCTCCTTAATTTTAGTTGATTGTTAAATTTGCATTCGCTTTGTATTCTTAGATTTGGCCCATGCGAAGCTTTAGGGAAAGGTTCAAGAAGATCAACTTGTACACTATGATAATTCCAATTGCCTTCATTATGCTTAATGATTGAGTTAATCTTTTACATGACTTTGCCCGGAGTGCAAAGATTAAGTGTGGGGGATTTGATTAGACCAAATTTCATACCTTTAAGCATGTGCATTTGAGCTTAATTAGTGTGGTTTATTTGTTATATTTGATCATTATTGGTACATTTTCATGCACATGCTTATGTATAAATATTTGGAGAATAATAGCCTTATTACTTGCATTTTATGGAACTGATTAGACCAAATTTCATACCTTTAAGCATGTGTATTTGAGCTTAATTAGTGTGGTTTATTTGTCATATTTGATCATTATTGATACATTTTCATGCACATGCTTATGTATAAATATTTGAAGAATAATAGCCTTATTATTTGCATTTTATGGAACTAAGGGTATTTTGGTCGTTTTGACTATGAGATGTGTTTTTCATGTAGGGGGGTCCCTAGTGGGCCCCACACACCCTTGGTGGAGTTTCAGTGGAGATAACTTGGCAAGAAAGAAGGCTAGATGAAGAGTACTCAAAGTCACATCCGGATGCAGGTTCACATCCGGAAGCAAAGTCACATTTGGAAGAGTACTCATATCCGGAAGCAAAATCACATCCGGAAGCTGAGCTACTTGAAGAAGCGGACTTCCATCCGGAAGTGGATTTACATCCGGAAGTGAACATGTTGGCGCTGGCGGACAAAGAGTTACATCCGGAAGTGGATTCTCATCCAGTGGATTCTCATCCGGAAGTGAATGTGCTCGCGCTTGCGAGATGAAGTCTTGCATCCGGAAGCTGAAATCCATCAGCCAGCGAGTACATGAGCCAGACTGCACAATGATCAGAAATGTTAACTACTTTTTAGAAGTCTCAGGTGCAGAGTTAATTTAAGGCAAAGTCAGCCCTGCAGCTTGAAAGTACTTGGGGAGCTTTCCAAATGAGGCAAAATTGGCGCCAAGGCCAAATTCAAGTCTGGAGACCTCATTAAGGGCAAAAAGGGAAGCACAATCACTTGGAGAAAAAGGAGGAACCTTTGGAAATGCATGGAGATGAAATCTAGTCCACATTCATCCTAACCTTTACCAAATACCAAAAATACCCTTTGGGCGATAATCCCAAAGCTACTCACCACTATAAAACCCCAAAACGTAACTAACTTTCATAGGGGGGAACACATCTGATCTCTCACTTCACTTTCACTTTCTCTCTCCTCTAACAAACTTTCTCAACTCCATCTTCATCTTCTTCACCTCCGCCATGTCCAGAATCTCACACCTACTTTCATCCGCCTTCATCTCCATGTCCGGCTAGATCGCCTAGCCTTCTTCTCCAAGGAAATGTGCTTGTAGACTTAACCTATGGCTTCATATGCTTGTAATTTTCTCTTTTAGCTTTCAAGCTAGATGTAAATTTTTGCTTATATATGACCTTGATTAGGCGTGTATAGGTTAGACATCTAGTTTTAGGTGTTCTACTTTATGTTAGCTTGAAAACCTCTCTTGATTGTTAAGGACATGAAAACCGAGGCTTAATTCTTGTAGTTTCATACATGTATGTGTGTGCGATTAGCTCCTCTTACATTTGTGGAATGAATTTGTTTCCTAAATGCTAGATTTAGTGTTTAGTGTTGCTTATGGTATGTTCTTGACTTGAAAGAGCTTAAGCCTTAATTAAATTAGTTAAACTCTTGTAGACTTCTTTGATTAAAGAGATCTTGAGAATTTAACTAGTTTATATTAAGAAGAACAAGTGTATGAAGTCCAATTAAACGTAAGCACAGAGTACTTGGAGAAGGAGGTACATCTCATCCATACTTTCACTCATTCACCTAATTCTGTTAGTCGTAGTTTCAATTAGTTTTAATTAGTCTTAGTTATAAAACCTGCACACAACCTGTTTGATAATTTGCTTAACTTGTAATTAATTAACCTAAGCAAGAGATAAAACCAAACTGTGAATTGACCTAGGACTTGCTGCTAACTACTGTAGTTTAATTCTTAGTTTTATTTGCTTTAGCTCTTTTTAGACGACGAAAAAGAGTTAAATCAAATTGGCACCGTTGCCGGTTTGGTTGAATTCTTTCTTGTCTTAGGTTTTTAGTTACATTTTCTTAGTTTTTGTTGTAGGTGATTTTTAGTTGTAGGTTTTGAGCATACTTTTGATTTATTCTGGACATAGTTTTATTTGCATTCTGTATAGTTGAAACTGTTTTAGAAGTGTTCTGGAAGTGTAGGCTGATTTCGCTGGCCTTTGAATGCTGGAATTTGGTGTCTACCTGTGCTGAATATATTCTGTTCTCTGCTGGACACTGTCTGGATCTCTGTATTTGCTGGCTGGCTGGTGTTTGTGATTGTTTTGCAGGTCTTTGTTGGTTTGTTATGCCTATTTTTGCAGGACATTTTAAAGCTTGTTCTTAATGGATGGAAGAATGAGTGACTTTGCAAGGCCATATGCCTCATTCGCACCTCAGGGCATGACCACCACTTCACAACAATTCTATGACAGGAGACCTCCATTCCAAGAACATAACCCTCACATCACCACTTATAATTCAGGATGGAGGGACCATCCAAGCTTTCAGTGGGGGGGAGGAGGTTATGCTACTCCATATCATGCTTTTCAAGATCAACAAGAGTATGCTCCTCAATATCAAGATCGTGATCCTTACCAATATCAAAATCGTGATCCTTACCAAATGAGGCCTAATTCTTCTTGTGCTCAAAGGCCGGATTTGTATGCCTATCAGGAAGCTTATCCATATGAGCCTAATCCACCTCCTCATGGCTATGAGCACAATTTTTATGATCATCCAGAGCCTTTACAAAGCTGTGTTCCTACACCTATGGAGCAGAATGACTTCTTTCATGCTCAAATGCCCAATGAGTATGCTTCTCCAAGTGCAGATTCTCCCTCTTCTAGTACAAATGATTTGATGATGCAAATGTGTGCATCCTTTATGGAGAAGTTAGACTCAATATTTGATCAGCATGCAAAGCAACAAGAGGCCATTATTTCATTTGCTTCTCAATGGATGAATACAAAGGCCGAGGAAGAGGCACAGCAAGGTGACCTACCTTTCAATATGGTTGTAAATCCTGATGACATGAATTTGGAGGGAGGAGTTCAAGTTGAATCAATTCCTTGCTTTGATGAAGAAGAGCATGAACCTCAAAAGTGCCAAGAGAACGATCCTAGGATTGAAATGAATGTTGCAAATCCACCTAGCACTTTTGAGTCTAATGGAGTCTTACCTAGTGCTTCTCATAGTGATGATCTTGATAATTCTATGACTTGTTCATGTGATGAGATGAGCATATGCGTTGACTGTTATGAGGATAAATATTCTCTTCTCGTGGAATTTCATAGAAAACAATTGACAAAATTGCAAACAGCCAATGATGATGTTGTCTTGGGTGCTGATACAATGGATGAGGCTACTTCTAGGGGTGATACACATGTTGAACATCACTCTAATTCCCTAGAGAAGAATGAGGAGGTTGAGGAGCACGAAGTGATCGGATTGCCCTCTTCCATTGGGGAGAAAGACCAAGAGACCGAGAGCTCCCTTCTCTTGGAGCAAGAGGTTTCGAAGGCGTTTATACGTGATATGGTGCAACAGTCTCAGCCTAAGGATGATGAGCAAAATGGACAGCATCCTACTCCAGTGACACAAGTTCCTGAGGAAGTTCATAGTGAGGCAGAGAGCCTAACGCTTCCGGATGCACTTTCGCTTCCGGAAGCAACGGAGCATGAAATCTCTAAAGCGGAATGCAAGGTGGAAGCGCAATTGGCACAAGAGCTTGAATCTTTCTCTACTTCTCAACTCGTGCATAAATCATCTCAAGGTATAATTTTTGATCCTACACTTGTTACCTTTCCTAGTTCATGTAACTTAGGGAAGAAGACATTTCATGAGCTTTTTCAGAGTGTAATCTTTGATTTGTTTTCTATGCTTGAGTTTAATGTGCCATTGCTGGTTGTTCTTGAGCCACTGCCTACTTATGCTAAGCCTTCATTTAATATTTGCATATATAAGGAAGCATGTAGGCCATATACATTGTTGATTGAAAATCTGGTAGAACAACCTGTAAGTCCCTTGAGCTTGCTTTCACATGAGGATGAGCACACATCTTTCAGTTCATTTGACTCTTGCTTGGTGACTATTAATGATGCTTGCATGAATTCCCTTGCTGATGATTCTAGTACTGTAAGCATGCGTCTTGATGTTCCTAGTTCCAAGCATGATGTCTGTGCTCTTGATGATGTTGATTCATTTATACCCTCCTTGTCTAGCTACAACCCCTTGCACAAGGGATGTTTGTTCAAATTTGTGGATCCAGCTAGGTTGGCAGGAGTATTTGCTCTCGTGATGGAGGCTGGAGTTCAATTGCAAGAATACTTGCATTTCTATACCTCCTATACAATCATGGATTGGCGGAGCCGGTTGAGGAGCATGCATGGAGTCAGTGTTTCGCATATCGAGTGCTCCAACAGGGTTTTGTTTGAAACTACTTTGGAGGCTAACACTTCCATTTGTAGGCCGACTGGTGATCCTTGGTTTAGTGCTTCAGAGGGGCAAAATGTTGTTATGTTTAAAGTGCCCACATTGATCACCATTTTTCAGCATATTGTATTACCTAATCATGTGCATCTTGATTCCTCTTGTGTTTCATTGAGTTTATCTTGGCATTCCTACAACCCCTTGAACAAGGGCAGTTTGTTCCATGTTGAAGGATCTTTTAGGATGCACAAGGATTATTGTGAAGACAAACAGGACAATATAGAGCTTGCAACAAGTCCTAAAGCAGATTATCCTAGCTTGCATTTGTTGAAGGCGGAAGAGTTTTTCAAGAGGAGTTTGGAACTTGAAGCAACAAAGGAAGAACAAGAATTCTTCATTAGGAAGCTCACCAGAGATGACATCAGAAGGCTAGTGGTTCAGTTGAAGATGCTAAAAAGGAACATAGAAGTTAAAGGAAAAGTTTTGAAAGCAATAATGTACGAGCCTTCACTCCTAGTGTTCCTTGCAAGGAGAGTTCAGAAGTTCCTCTTGAAGCTCCAGGCCCATTGGAGAGCTAGGCGACCCAAAGAAAAGCAGAAGGGAGCACCATCTTGTTATTCCACGTGGACGCATTTACTACTTGAGAAAGCCAAATTGCTCCAGTGGAACTTAGTGACGGAAGAACACTCAGCGTCTATATTTGCGGATGGTCGAACCATACAGGACCACAAGCGCAAGTTCTTCAAAGAGAACTTCAAGCCGCCCTAAAGGTTGCTTCTTTCCTTCCCTACTTGCTTTATATTGTTTTATTCTAAGTGTGGGGGAGGACATTAGTTAGTTTTAACAAAATATGTAGGATTTTGTGTCGGTTTGTTAGGTTGTTTAAAAAAAAAAAATCTAAAAAAAATTTCACTAGTGCTTGGGGATGCCTATTAGCTTGTGGAAGTGTCATTGAGGAAATTGAGGATCTTACATCCGGAAGTGTTTTTGCTTCGGAAGCTCTCCACTTAGACTTAATTGCTTAAAATCAGATTGAGTTCACTTTGCTTCCGCTAGGGGATAAGTTCATTGAGCATAAGCGTCGATGCATCCGGAAGCAGTTTTGCTTCCGGTAGCATGTTTGCTTCCGCTAGAGGTGAGATTAGAATCTGAACCAGAGTGACTTCCTATAGCCGTTTTGCTTCCGGTAGCATTTTTGCTTCCGAAAGTGACTTGAGTCTAGATCCAGTTGGGTTTCCTGAGCGTCAGTGAGTAAAAAAAAAAATATAAAAAAAATAATATTTTAGGTTGTGTTTAGTGTAGTCTTGTTAATAATACATGCATATGAGCCATTTGTTTGTTGGAACTGCCCTGCCCTTTATTTTGCTGCTTTGCCTTTAAAATGCATCTTCCTACTTGATTTGATTGGTCCATTGAGGACAATGCATGCTTTGAGTGTGGGGGAGGTGTATTATGTGATACAAGTGGTCTAATTCAAAGCTTTCACACTTGATTTTTGGACTTATTTGGCATGATTTTTCTTGAAAATTTGACTTGATTATGGCTCTTGAAAGCAAATGGAATTGTCCTCTAGTGTGTAAGTAGAATTTTTGGAATGATTACTTAAGGCATTGCATGGAGCACTTTTAAGGTATAAAGAGGATGTAAGTTTCTCATTTAACTTTTCTTAGGGAGGTAGTGACTGATTAGAGTAAGCTATAAATGTGAGAAGCCTTCAACCGAATTGAGTGGGCCAATAGTTACTTGACCTCCTAGAACTTGTCCTAGCTCTTATTCAAGATCACAATGCATGGCATGATTGAAAATGAAAGGGGCGTTTCTTTCTAAACCCTTATGACCCAAACACTAAGCCAACCAAATACTATCCTTTGATTAACCCCTTTGGGCCATTCACTTTTCTTTTCTACCACCTTGACCAAAGTGTGAATAAGTGATTATAGCATATGCTTGCATTCATAGTAGTATTGTATTGTTGTATCTTGTGGAAAGCAAGCTATATGAGTGAAGAACAAAAGATGGCCGAGAGCCGCAAGAGAGGAAAAGAAAAGAGAAAATGGCCAAAGGCCAAAAAAAAAAAAAAAAAAAAAATAATAAGGCTAAAGGTCTATCAAAAGAGAAAAAGAAAGAAAAGCACAAAGTGCTTAAGTATGCCAAAGGCATAAGATTGAAAAAGAAAAGAGAGATGTAGCATGCTTTGTGAGGATTGATTTCATTGTATTGCATGCATATGTGGTGATTACTTGTTCATGTCATTGGTCATTGACTACTATCCATCATTCACCATTCATTATTAGCCTTCCATCTAACCCCAAAGTCCCCTAGATTTGGTTATGCGATGCATAATAATGGGTGGAGAACTTAGAGCTATTACAAGCCTATGGTGATGGTTAATTGCATTGAGCCAAAGAGTAATCACAAGTCCCTAGTTAGGCATTCTTCCTAACTTGAGCGAATGAGTTAAACACTTTATCCGGTGAGGAAAATCTCAATTGGCACTCCTCCTAAATTTTAGTTGATTGTTAAACTTGGATTCGCTTTGTATTCTTAGATTTGGCCCATGCGAAGCTTTAGGGAAAGGTTCAAGAAGATCAACTTGTACACTATGATAATTCCAATTGCCTTCATTATGCTTAATGATTGAGTTAATCTTTTATATGACTTTGCCCGGAGTGCAAAGCTTAAGTGTGGGGGATTTGATTAGACCAAATTTCATACCTTTAAGCATGTGTATTTGAGCTTAATTAGTGTGGTTTATTTGTCATATTTGATCATTATTGATACATTTTCATGCACATGCTTATGTATAAATATTTGAAGAATAATAGCCTTATTATTTGCATTTTATGGAACTAAGGGTATTTTGGTCGTTTTGACTATGAGATGTGTTTTTCATGTAGGGGGGTCCCTAGTGGGCCCCACACACCCTTGGTGGAGTTTCAGTGGAGATAACTTGGCAAGAAAGAAGGCTAGATGAAGAGTACTCAAAGTCACATCCGGATGCAGGTTCACATCCGGAAGCAAAGTCACATTTGGAAGAGTACTCATATCCGGAAGCAAAATCACATCCGGAAGCTGAGCTACTTGAAGAAGCGGACTTCCATCCGGAAGTGGATTTACATCCGGAAGTGAACATGTTGGCGCTGGCGGACAAAGAGTTACATCCGGAAGTGGATTCTCATCCAGTGGATTCTCATCCGGAAGTGAATGTGCTCGCGCTTGCGAGATGAAGTCTTGCATCCGGAAGCTGAAATCCATCAGCCAGCGAGTACATGAGCCAGACTGCACAATGATCAGAAATGTTAACTACTTTTTAGAAGTCTCAGGTGCAGAGTTAATTTAAGGCAAAGTCAGCCCTGCAGCTTGAAAGTACTTGGGGAGCTTTCCAAATGAGGCAAAATTGGCGCCAAGGCCAAATTCAAGTCTGGAGACCTCATTAAGGGCAAAAAGGGAAGCACAATCACTTGGAGAAAAAGGAGGAACCTTTGGAAATGCATGGAGATGAAATCTAGTCCACATTCATCCTAACCTTTACCAAATACCAAAAATACCCTTTGGGCGATAATCCCAAAGCTACTCACCACTATAAAACCCCAAAACGTAACTAACTTTCATAGGGGGGAACACATCTGATCTCTCACTTCACTTTCACTTTCTCTCTCCTCTAACAAACTTTCTCAACTCCATCTTCATCTTCTTCACCTCCGCCATGTCCAGAATCTCACACCTACTTTCATCCGCCTTCATCTCCATGTCCGGCTAGATCGCCTAGCCTTCTTCTCCAAGGAAATGTGCTTGTAGACTTAACCTATGGCTTCATATGCTTGTAATTTTCTCTTTTAGGTTTCAAGCTAGATGTAAATTTTTGCTTATATATGACCTTGATTAGGCGTGTATAGGTTAGACATCTAGTTTTAGGTGTTCTACTTTATGTTAGCTTGAAAACCTCTCTTGATTGTTAAGGACATGAAAACCGAGGCTTAATTCTTGTAGTTTCATACATGTATGTGTGTGCGATTAGCTCCTCTTACATTTGTGGAATGAATTTGTTTCCTAAATGCTAGATTTAGTGTTTAGTGTTGCTTATGGTATGTTCTTGACTTGAAAGAGCTTAAGCCTTAATTAAATTAGTTAAACTCTTGTAGACTTCTTTGATTAAAGAGATCTTGAGAATTTAACTAGTTTATATTAAGAAGAACAAGTGTATGAAGTCCAATTAAACGTAAGCACAGAGTACTTGGAGAAGGAGGTACATCTCATCCATACTTTCACTCATTCACCTAATTCTGTTAGTCGTAGTTTCAATTAGTTTTAATTAGTCTTAGTTATAAAACCTTCACACAACCTGTTTGATAATTTGCTTAACTTGTAATTAATTAACCTAAGCAAGAGATAAAACCAAACTGTGAATTGACCTAGGACTTGCTGCTAACTACTGTAGTTTAATTCTTAGTTTTATTTGCTTTAGCTCTTTTTAGACGACGAAAAAGAGTTAAATCAGGAACTAAGGGTATTTTGGTCATTTTGACTATGAGATGTGTTTTTCATGTAGGGGGTTCCAAGTGGGCCCCACATATACCCTTGGTGGAGCTTCAGTGGAGATAACTTGGCAAGAAGGAAGGCTAGATGACAAGTACTCAAAGTCACATCCGGATGCAGGTTCACATCCGGAAGCAAAGTCACATTTGGAAGAGTACTCACATCAGGATGCAAGTTCACATCCGGAAGCTGAGCTACTTGAAGAAGGGAACTTCCATCCTGAAGTGGATTTACATCCGGAAGTGGATTTACATCCGGAAGTGAACGTACTGGCGCTGGCGGACAGTCTTGACATGCGGAAGCTGAAGTCCGTCAGTCAGCAAGTACATGAGCCAGACTGCACAATGATCAGAAATGTCAACTACTTTTCAGAAGTCTTTGGTGCAGAGTTAATTTAAGGCAAAGTCAGCCCTGCAGCTTGAAGGTACTTGGGGAGCATCTTTCCAAATGAGGCAAAATTGGCGCCAAGGTTAAATTCAAGTCCGAGGCCTCATTAAGGGCAAAAAGGGGAGCACAATCACTTGGAGAAAAAGGAGGAACCTTTAGAAATGCATGGAGATGAGATCTAGTCCACATTCATCCTAACCTTTACCAAATACCAAAAATACCCTTTGGGCGATAATCCCAAAGTTACTCACCACTATAAAACCCCAAACGTAACTAACTTTCAGAACATCTTCTCTCACTTCACTTTTCACTTTCTCTCTCCTCTAACAAACTCTCTCAACTCCATTTTCATCTTCTTCATCTCCTTCACCTCGCAACTTCCGCCATGTCCAGAACCTCACACCTACCTTCATCCGCCTTCATCTCCATGTCAGGCTAGATCGCCTAGCCTTCTTCTCCAAGGAAATGTGCTTGTAGAATCAACCTATGGCTTCGTATGCTTGTAATTTTCTCTTTTAGGTTTCAAGCTAGACATAAATTTTTGCCTATGTATGTCTAGATTTAGGCTTATGTAGGTTAGAGCATCTGTATTTAGATGTTCTACTTTATTTTAGCTTGAAAACCTCTCTTAATTGTTAAGGACATGAAAACCGAGGCTTAATTCTTGTAGTTTCATACATGTATGTGTGTGCGATTAGCTCCTCTTACATTTGTGGAATGAATTTGTTTCCTAAATGCTAGATTAGTGTTTAGAGTTGCTTTCGGTATGTTCTTGGCTTGAAAGAGCTTAAGCCTTAATTAAATTAGTTAAACTCTTGTAGACTTCTTTGATTAAAGAGATCTGGAGAATTTAACTAGTTTATATTAAGAAGAACAAGTATATGAAGTCCGATTAAACGTAAGCACGGAGTACTTGGAGAAGGAGGTACATCTCATCCGTACTTCCACTCATTCACCTAATTCTGTTAGTTGTAGTTTTAATTAGTTTTAATTAGTCTTAGATATAAAACCTGCACACAACCTGTTTGATAATTTGCTTAAGTTGTGATTATTTGACCTAAGCAAGAGATAAAACCAAACTGTGAATTGACCTAGGACTTGCTGCTAACTACGGTAGTTTAATTCTAGTTTTATTTGTTTTAGCTCTTTTTAGACGACGAAAAAGAGATAAACCACAGGTACAGGAACTCCTGTAGGAAATCAAGGGACGGATCCGGGGACTACTCACTAAAGTGAGACGCTGCTAAGCGTTATTGCCACACTAGGAGCTACATTTTTAATTTGATTCATGAATGCTTTTTTTGTGTTTTTGTTATTTAAAAAGTACTTTAGCAGATTATTTTAGCAAAACTCATATTTAGCTGAGTAGTTTGAACTTAATTTCTTTTTGTTGTCAGATATTGAATTACGTACTGAGTGAACTTCATAGATTGATGTGGCTTAAGAATATAGTTTTGTCTTTTTTTAACCATGATAGTATATACATTCTAGGCATTTAAATTTTTCTATCATGGTTAGCCATCAAATATTGTTCTGGAGTATTAAAAGGATTTAGTCATATTGAAGTTGTTTTGAAGTTAAGTTTATTCTTTTCTAACCATGATAGTTTTACATATAATATAGGTATTGTCATGGTTAAGCACTAGATAAAGTTAAGGAATTTAGTAATAATCTTTTCTAACCATGATAGGTAGATATATAATTGAGGTATTTAATTTTTCTATCATGGTTAGTCATCAGAAATCATTTTGGAATATAAAATTAATCCTTTCTAACTATGTTAGTCTTCCTAATAGGTAAATTTGTTTTCTAACAAGTTAGTAATATAATTATTTTAGTGATTTAAGTTAATTCTTTTTCTAACTATGTTAGTATTAATGAGTAAATTTCTTTTCTAACATAGTTAGTATGTAAAAATAAATCGATAAAAATGGCATAATAAAAATGGTTATAGAGCTATGGTTGTTACGACGCACAAATTACAGTTTGACTCCCAGAAATATGCAAAACTTACGGTTTTGGTCCCTAACTACCAAAAGCACTTCTTGACCTGCGAAAATTACGTTTTTGCCCCCTTTTATGTTTCTGGAATTTTATTTTAGTCCCCCTTTTAATTTTATTTATTTAAATTCCAGAAATATATATATCATTAAGATTGTGGGTTTGTACTTGATTTAATTATATTTATGTGATGGTTTTTTTGTGTATAAATTATCTAGCATCGTTAATTGTTTATATTTAAGAAAACATTATTAAATAATATTTCTTGTGGATGCTAAAATTAATGGGAGCCTATATTAAATTAAATAAAGGTTAAATTAATTTAATAACTCCCAATAAAGTATGTGCATATAGATATTCTTCGTAAATGCACATCATGATATTTTTTGTGACATGTATTAGGAGTAGCAACTACATCCATTTTCTTAAGAGTACATTTAATTATTGTGAAATAAAATGACCTTATTTTTCCTAAGTTGCCCATACGTATTAGGAAATTTAATAAGTTTTAGTTTCACGTGTATTTTCTTAGTTACATACATCACATATATGTAGATAAAATATCAATTGTAATTAAATATACAATTTAGGGGAAATGAGCAAAAATAGCCAACGTAAATTTAAAAATGAGCACATGAGAAACTGGTAAATTCAAGAGGGCAAAAAGGTACATTGTAAACCAAAATGAGGCAAATGTAACCTTCCTAGAAAGAGGTGTTAAGTTTGACCGTTAGTTGACTGAGAATGCTGATGTGGCTTATTGACGTGGCAATATGTGGCACTAGGTATTATTTTTTTGTGACGTGGCAACATGTTGAATCGGTGGGACCCACAGTAAATAATAAAAAAATAGCCCCAGCCCCTCTCTCTTCCCCTCCTTCATCTTCCCCAACACTCCTCCCCCCACCACCCCAAATTCACCATTGTTCATCTTCCTCACCCCTCAAATCTCAAGCTTTCCGACCACCGTCCTTTGTCGTGCCACACAACCGCTCCACTCTTTGTTGTCTTCCTCCCTATCACACCCACCGACAGCCGACACCATCACTCCTCCTCCCAACCGCTTCCACCGCCGTCACCGCGCCGACATGTTTGGGGACGCGTCTTCTTCCTTGTCAGCTCTCAACCCTCAATCAAGTCATAATCTCCATTGTCGAAGCTTCTTGAAGCTCTTCTCTCCCTCAACCCTCAACCCTCTGTCACCGTGCCTGATTAGACCTAATTTTATATAGTTTAGTATGTGCAAATGTGTTTAATTAGTGTGATTTAATGTCATATTTGTTCATTATTGAGGATTAAATATGCACATGCTACTATGTGAAAAATTGTAAAATATTAGCTTAATTACTTGCACTTTAAGTAACTAAGGGTATTTTGGTCATTTTCACTGTGTGGTTCATTTTTATATGTAGGGGGTCCCACGTAGGCCCTATATACCCTTGGGAGAAGCTTGGAGGGTAAGGAAAGCGCTAGGAGGCAAGGCACATGCTTAAGGATAAGGATTACCTCTTTTGACAAAACAAGGGAATTTGCACTTTAAAGAATCTTACCAAAAGGGGTAATTTTGGCTCCAAGTTCAAATTTCAAGTGTGGAGCTTTGTAAAGGGGCATTCTTGGAAAGGCAAGGAGAAACATAAAAAGGTGGGAGCTTTGGAGGATGCATCTATCTCAAATTGGAGCCACAATCATTCATTTGCACTTTCACATTCCACATTTTCTCCCATTTTTCCCTTTATCCCCCTCGGCCTTATACACACACACACTTAAACCATTTTTATGCTTGGTGGCTGAAATTCCTCCCTCACAAACCCTCATTTACATGACATTTAGGGTGCATTATTTCATTTGGGAGTTAATCCCAAAGCTAATCACCATATATTAACCAAAACCTCACATTTTCCTCTCACTTATGCCACATTTTTCTATCACTTCATCTCCATTTTCTCTCAACCTCCATCACCTTGCACGAAATTTCCCTCACCATTTTCACTCATAGATGACTTCATCTTCATCATTCTTCCTCCATTTCATCACCTCCATGAGTGACTAAGCATCTTCCTCCTTCCTTCAAGTTGAAGTTGTGCAAGTATTAATTCGGCCTTGTATGTGATTTTCCAATTTCTAGGTTTCAAGTTTGTAATCATGTTAGTTCTCTTATGTCTAAGCATTTAGGCATATTAGGATTAGGAATTCATGTGGAGATTTCCATGTGAATTTCATTTCATCCTCAAACTTGTAACCTAACTCCTATACTTTCTATTATCATGTATGTTAGGTTAATTACTTGTAGCTTCATGAGAACATATATATGTGTTTACTTTATATTTGTTTCTTGAAGTGAATTACCTAAATAGAAGCTAGTTTTAGCATCTATCTTGCCTAAGGAAATGTATGAGAATAGAATTAGGATTATTTGGTTAATTTGTTTAAATCAACTTATTAATCTTAGCTTTAAGGTTCATAGGTTGATTTAGGCAAGTTATATCAAATGGAAATGAGCATATGAGGCATAGTCATCCTATTGCACAATAGAGGCTTGAAGGAGGAGATTTATTCCACTTGATTCACCACATTTAATTCGGTCAATTTTAGTATTTTTAGCATTTTAATTGTAGCTTGTTGACTTGATAATCATCACTCTCTACCTTGTAATTTACGTGACACATAAATTCATAGACTAGCAAGGAATTGAACTAAAATTGTGGATTAGACCTATACCCATCACTATACCTTAGAGAGAGTGAGTATTAGATTCTATTTGATTAGGCCAAGACGACTAAAAGCTTAACCAGTGCCACCATGTTTTGAGAGGAAGGGTGGCTGGAGCAATTTCCTATGGAGGTCAACGAGTGGTCAACGGAAGTTGCAGAGAAAATGATGGTGGCTGGAGAAAGAGGTGGCGACTTCAATGATGACGACGACTTGGATGTGGGACAACAACAATTCTAGGTTTGGGTTTGGGGGTATGAGGATAGCAGGTGAGATTGGGGTGGCGGGGGAGGAAGTGTTGGGGAAGATGAAGGTGAAGGGGAAGAGAGAGGGGGTTGAGGTTTTTTTATTATTTATTGTGGGTCCCACCTATTCAACATGTTGCCACGTCACAAAAAAATGACACCCAGTGCCACATATTGCCATGTCAACAAGCCACATCAACATTCTCAGTCAACTAACGGTCAAACTTAACATCTCTTTTTAAGACGGTTTCATTTGCCCTATTTTGGTTTACAATGTACCTTTTTGCCCCATTGAATTTACCGGTGTCTCATGTGCCCATTTTTAAATTTACGGTGACTATTTTTGCATCTTTACCCTTATAAAATCTTTGCCCACAGGTAGATAAATTGTAAGAGTGTGTTTAATTGGGGTGGAATAAAATGGCCTTATTATTTCCTAAGTTGCCCACAGGTATTAGGAAATATCAATGCGTTTTAGTTTCATCATATTGAGATAAATACATGTTATGCTAACTTCTTTGCCCACAGGTAGATTTTAGTGATACGTATTTATATTTGTATGTTTTTATTGCCTTTTCTTAAGCATACATGGCACAGTGAATTGTGATTGCGTCAAATTAATTGTCTAATTTTGTTTTTGATTCTCTGAATAAAACAATTAATATTCCATCTCAGTTTCCCACTAGCATTCTTACTCAAGCTGGTAGGAACATGTGTTTGGATAGCAATAACTTTCCTGAATGGAAGGATGCATGATATCCTTCTGCAGCTGGGGTGCTTGGAAATGGACTATGTCCTTGAGACTCCTAGGCCCCCTGTACCTAGTGATTCGACAGATGACGAAACCAAGGAGTACCATAGGCATTGGGAAAAGACAAACCGTCTTGCCATGCTACTCATGAGGATTAGGATTCAAAAATGCCTTCAGGAAGCAATTCTGAAGTTTGAAACCGCCAAGGAATATCTAGAAGCTATTGAGAAACAGTATAAGCCAACTGATAAGAAGATGGGTGCTGCCATCATGATGGGGTTGTGCGATATTAAGCTTAAGGGCTTTGGCGGGGTTCGTCAGCACATATTGAAGATGAGAGATCTTTCCTCTCGTCTAAAATCCTTTGATATGGAGCCAACTGAGCAGTTCTTGGTGTATATGGTTCTAAAGTCCCTTCCAGATGATCCATATGAAACTTTCAAAGTCTCCTACAAACACAAATAATGATACATGGACAATTGATGAGCTCATGTCCATGTGTGTGCAAGAGGAGACTAGACAATTGATGAAATGGAAAAATGCACCAAAACAAGCTCATATAGTGGAGAGCTCCAATAAGGGTGGAGGCAAGAAGCATACAAAGAGGGATGACAAAAAGAAGGAACGAATTCCCGTTGCTAAAGCCAACATGAAAAAGGATGTCGGGTGTTTCTTCTGCAAGAAGAAAGGGCATATGAAGAAAGATTGCCATAAAAGAAAGACATGGTTTGAGCATAAAGGTATGCCAATAAACTTTATAACTTTTGAAGCACATAATGTTAGTATCCAAAAGGATACATGGTGGATTGACATTGGTGCTCAAATTCATGTTTCTACTACCATGCAGGGCTTCCTAACAACCAGGTCTCCTCGTCCCAATGAAGTTAAAGTCTTATCAGGAAGTGGGAAAGGAGATCTAGTGGAAGCAGTTGAAACTTTTTGAGTTGTTCTTTCAAATAATTTCTTTTTATACTTGCAAGAAACTTTTTATGTACCCTCTTACAAGAGGAACTTAATTTCTTTATCTAGACTTATTGTGCTTAATTATGGTATTTTGTTAGAACGAGATTTGAAATATTTCAGTTTAAACTCTACTCCAATTGTTGAGGTTGTAATGGCTGATGGTTTATTTAAAATTGTTTCTGAATATTCAAATGTTTTTAATGTTATACATGGTATTAAGAGAAAGGACATAAATGAGAATTCTATTAGCCTGTGGCATAAGAGATTGGGACATATCTCTATAGACAGGATCAAGAGGTTAATTAAAGAAGGAATTCTTCCCTCTTTAGACCATTCGGATCTTGGTACCTGTGTATACTACATAAGGGGTACGCAGATTAGTAAGTCGCATAAAGGGGCTAAAAGGAGTTCTGAGTTGCTCGAAATTATACACACTGACATATGCTTCCCGGACTTAAACGCACACGGTCAAAAGTACTTTATCACTTTCATAGACGAATTTTCACGATATATGTATGTCTATTTGCTTTATAATAAAAGTGAAGCAATAGATGCTTCTTTTAAGGCATATAAAGCAGAGGTAGAAAAACAGATTGGGAAACCAATTAAAATCATGAGATCTTATAGAGGTGGTGAGTATTTCGGTATATACACTAGTGAAGGACAAGCTCCAGGTCCTTTTGCGAATTTTCTTCAAGAGCACGGTATAATTGCACAATATACCATGTCAGGCTCACCTGAAATGAATGGTGCAGCTGAGAGAAGAAATAGGACCTTACTTAATATGGTTAGGAGCATGATGAGTAGCTCCAAACTACCAATTTCCTTGTGGAAAGAAGCACTAATGATAGTCGTGAACATATTAAACAAGGTTCCAACAAAGGCTGTGTCTAAGACACCCTTTGAAATCTAGAAAGGATGGAAACCAAGTTTAATCCACTTTAAGGTGTGAGGCTGTCCTGCGGGAGTAAGGGTGTATAATCCACAAGAGTTGGACCCCAAGACCATTAGAGCTTACTTTGTAGGCTATGCGGATAGGTCAAAGGGTTACAAGTTCTATTGTCCTCCACCTTCATTACGGTTTGTAGAGTCAAGGAATGCTAAGTTTCTTGAGAATGATGTGATTAATGGGAGTGATCTTTTGGTAAATGATCACATTGAAGAAACCCCTAACATCACTGAGGAAGGTACATTGGTTGTTGGTGATATTTCTGTCTTTAGATATGTAACGCCAATTGTACCTACCCCAGTACCCGCTTTTGATCATACTGAACGTGTGGAATATATATCGGAAGGTCAATCTGTCACACACACTGATTTACCTCAAACTGTGATAGAAAATATTCCAAGTAAGCTATCTGAATCAACCCAAGAGGTTGAGTTGAGGAGATCAACAAGGGAAAGAAAACCTGCAATTCCTAATGACTACATAGTGTACAATACTAAAAGTGAATGTGATATTGGCTTTGACAATGATCCATTAATGTTTTCTCAGGCTATGAAAAGTGAGAAGCCTAATTTGTGGCATAATGCGATGAATGAGGAAATGAACTCCATGGCAAACAACCATGTATGGGAACTTGTAGAGTTACCTAGTGGGTCAAAGGCAATTGGCTGTAAATGGGTTTTCAAAACCAAGAGAAACTCACAAGGTAAAATTGAGCGCTACAAGGCAAGGTTGGTTGCTAAAGGGTTTAATCAGGTGGAAGGAATCGATTATAAGGAGACTTCCTCTCTTGTTTCGACTAAGGATTCTTTCCGTATCATCATGGCATTGGTTACACATTTTAACTTGGAGTTACATCAAATGGATGTAAAGACAACTTTTGTCAATGGTGTTCTTGAGGAAGAAGTCTATATGAAACAACCTGAGGGTTTTGTCGCAAAGGGAAAGGAAAATTTGGTATGCAAATTAGGAAAATCAATATATGGATTAAAGCAAGCCTCTGGTATTTAAGGTTCCACGAAGTGATCTCTTCTTTCAGTTTCATTGTGAACATTGTGGATCATAATAATATTGCTATATTTGAGTTGTGTTTTATCTTTGCTTGGAACTGTATCGAAATTTGGGCTGATCTTGATGCTCCACTATTGAACATAATAATATTGCTATATTGAGTTTGAGTATTGTAGTACTGGTGGACAAGTTGGCCAGATTCTCAAACCATGCAAAGGTGAAATTTAATTGTGTTTATGATCCTTTGGAAGTTTTGTTGGATTTGTCAATTTACATTGTGTACAAAGAATATTGAAATCTATAATACTTTCATTGTCATGTAAAAGTGGCTTTGGGTGATAAATATAGTGATGAATAAGGATTTGTACGACATTGGAAAAATGGTGGTAAATGATTCTTGATATTGTTGTTTTTTCATTAAGTGAGAAAACATCGTGTTTGCAAGATGGTCTATCTGTTTGGATTCAGTCATGTGTGGACGCTTAACATTTTTGTTTATGTCAGCTTTAATTTAACTTTGGAATGGAGTAGATTTGGGCTGGTTTGCATTGATTATAAGGTAGATGTTCTACTATTTTTGTTTTGCAATAGGGTTAAGGTGCATTTTTAGTACTCTAGAATATAGCAAAGTGCACTTAACATTATACACAATATTGTGGTTCATTTGTGGTAACCAAGAATTATTTTCGTGACTTATTTAGTAACGACGTTATATAAGTTAAATTTGACCGTTATGTGTCAAATTTTGACCGTTAAATTGTGCGGTAAAGGTGCATTTTCAGTACTCTAGAATATAGAAGGGGCATCAAACATAATATACAATATTTAAACACCATAAACAACTAAGTCACAATATTATTCAAAGTGTCAAATAATTAAACACTGCAAAGTTATAAAGATCCATAGACTATCCTAATATCATGCATGTATAAACTAATAAGTCATTAGTATTTTACATATATAAAAAGTGTAAGCAAAAAATCATAAGCTAAACAGGTTGGCCTTACTGAGTTAAAATGGGTTGGTCATACTGGCTCGACACAAATTAAAACGGGTTGGTCATACTGGTTTGACCCAAATTAATGATCATATGATGTAATAGAAGAAGAGTTACTTCTATCTAATTACATAGTTATAAACTTAAAATAATGTTCGTTACATTGTCATTTCAATATACATATATTACATCATTATGTCACATTAGATTTTATCTTATAAAAGTGAGTTTTAGCTAACGAATTACTAGATAAGCAATGAAAATAATTCTTAGTTATCACAAATGGACTAAAATATTGTATATTATGTTTAGTGCTCCTTTTATATTCTAGAGTATTGAAAATGCTCCTTTACCCCACAATTTAACGGTCAATATTTTACACATAACGGTCAAACTTAACTTATTTAACGTCGTTACTAAATAAGCCACGAAAATAATTTTTGGTTACCACAATATTGTGTATTATGTTAAGTGCACTTTGCTATATTCTAGAGTACTAAAAATGCACTTTAACCCTTTGCAATAAAATTAGTTTTTTTTTCTGATCCAGATTTTGTTCAGTGAACCTTTTACTTGACAATACTTTTAATTTGACGATTTTTGCTATTTTCATGAGTCTTGTATATGCCTTTTCAATTCAGGCTTAATGGAGTATCAAGTATTATATATATGCTATCTGAGAATGTTTATGGTACTAGGATTGTTTGTAGATTGAAGTGTAGGGAATTTAATTTTTTTTCCAATGGTCGGATTGATCTAGGTATAAAGATGCTACAAATTGTAATTGAAGGATGGTAAATTGCAAGACTAAGATAACTTTGAACATGTTGCCAAATCTTTATTTCCATAATTCTCTTGTTTTGCAATTATATTTCTTCTCCTTTCTCCTTGGGTTGACCGAATGAAAGTTTAAGGCTAGAAAATGTTTTAATGATAATAGAGTAAAACTTAATCATATCTACTTTGTCTGAATTGGTCAAACCTTGCTTATCAAGTCATTGCATTGATTAAAGGGCAAAAGCGCTGATCTAATAATTAACTATTTCATTTTGGGCAAAAATAATAAATGACTGTTTCGCGGTGCATAAATAATATTTAACTTTGTGACCCGGTGCAAAACTAATAAAACCGGTCTTGGATGTTAATTTGTAGTTATGTGGAACTTTTCTGATATTATTTTCAAAGTGAAAAATACATTTTTTCCCTCCCAATTAAAACCTTGCTGATACTAGTTAGCATGGAAAGATAAAGGGTGGAAGGAAGAATGATTGAGTTTTAATTGTGAGGGGGTAAAAAGGTATTTTTACTTTAGAAAATAATAACATAAAGATTCCACAAAACTACAAATTAACATTTAGTATCGGTTTTATTATTTTTGCACCCGGTCACAAAATTGGTTATTATTTATGCACCGCGAAACAGTCATTTATTATTTTTGGCCAAAGTAAAATAGTTAATTATTAGATCAGCACTTTCGCCCTTGATTAAATGCTACTTGTTGCAATAGTGGTAAAAAAGAGGGAGACATAATAATAATAATAATAATAATAATAATAATAATAATAATAATAATAATTTCTAGTTGGGTGTTTGATTTTACTAGAAGCTTAATTTGACAGAATATTGGGTCTAGCTTTGACTAGTACTTACGATTTGCATCCTTGATGCTCATTTGTAGCTAATTGTGAATTGAAGAGTCCCAAAGCTTGGATATACACTGAATTTTAAAATAGATTAGTGAACTGTGACTTTGTAACATCCCAAAAATTTAATTATAAAAGTTCTATAATTTAATATAGAACAAGAATATTTTATTGGTATTCTTGGGAATCATTGCCTAAAGAGAATGGAGAAATTTAATTTAGTTGGGATGTTTGGCCAAAATATTAGAAGGAAAGAGGAAAGGAAAAATCATTGGGAAAAAATTATGGGCCACATATTTATATGTGGTGTAGATAGTTTTGAATTTAGAGTTTTCTATTTTTTTTATTTCTAAAATTCCCAACACCCACCTACCAACTTATAATACTCATATCTATCTTATGTTCATCACAAGGTTTTAAAAACGGTTCGGACCGGCCGGTCCGACCAGTTGGACTTGCAACCGGACCCAAAACTGGTCCAATCTGGCCATACAACCGGCTGCCCCTTCAGACCGTTGTTGAATCGGTTGAAACCGCTCGAACCGGTGCTGACCCGCGAAAACCGGTAGAAACCTGGGTTGGTCGGTTTATGATTTCTCTCTTTTTTAATAAACCCTTGCTCACACAGATTAACAAAACGGCTGCAAACCCATTCTTTCCCAAATGAAATATGCAAGCAAAACTTACACCATTTGAACCCTAAGTTCCTAACACACGAAAAACGCAAGAAGAAGCACCGAAGATGATGATGATTCGCCAAAGATGATGAAGATGATTCGTTTGCCGAAGATGATGAAGATAATTCAGAGAAAGTGAGAAACCATTCAGTGATTCAGGTATGTTACTTTGATGTCTGAACCCATTTTCTTGTTTTTAACTTTTTCTTCTTTACTTCTGAAAAATAAATATATAATTGTATATTCCAAATGGTCAAATTGTTGAGTTGCACAGATTTAATTTGAGGGCGGAATAAAAAAATATAAGAACCCCTTAGCATTCAGTTAACCTTAACTTGCTTTGTGTATCCCATAGTTCTTCTTTAGATTGAAGCTTTTGGTGTCTTGTTTTCGGTGCCTTATTGTGAATTTGTGATTATAGGAAGCATTGTTTTAGTTTATTGTTTTGTCTTTTGTGCTCTATTTAATAAAGTGAATCGTGACATGTTCTTATTTTCATGATGTTTGGAATTTGGATTGCTTGTTTGCTGAATTAGTGAATTATCTTATTTTCCCGTCTTTTTTGTGCTGCTATGAAATATTGGTTTGATTTTAAGCTTTATAGAAATCAAATAGCAATGAATATTGGAAGTTCAAAAAATGGTAGTGTCAATCCCACTCAAGATACTAGCTCCAACCCCTCAGTCCGTGCAAAAACTGATACTGCATGGGCCTATTTCTCTTACAAGAAAGAGGGGAAACAAAATGTTTATACTTGCCTTTGTTGCAATAATGTCTAGAAAGGAGGTGGGATAAATAGGATGAAGCAACATCTTGCTGGTATTGTTGGTAATATTGCTTATTGTAAAAAGGTTTCTCATGATGTTCGTCATGCGATGAAAATGTCTTTGAATGAAGGTTCAAAGATGGTTTCTATGGAAAATATAGGAGAAGAGGAAGTTAAGCAAGGCAGTTCCATTTCACAAATTTCTGTGAGTAATGCTAAGAAAAGGAAAGCTAGTACTATGGATGAATTTTATTGCTCCTAGGACAACCCCTGGTTCCCAACCAAGTCTCAAGAGTGTATTGGCATCTAAGGAAGCAATTCATAAAGTGATGATGATGGGGGCTGAATGGGCAATTGTCAATTGCATCCCATTTAATGCATTAGGTTGTCCTTTCCTTTATTTCAAAGATATGTGGATGGAATTGCTTCTATTGGGCCTGGATATAAAGCCCCTAGTCCATATGTGCTTAAAACCACTTTGTTGAAAGATTGGAAAGACGAATGTGCAATGCTTATTGAGGAGCATCGACAAAAATGGAAAGAATCTGGTTGTACCCTCATGGCTGATGGCTGGACCGATGTGAGAAACCAGACTTTGATAAATTTCTTAGTGTACTCTCCGCATGGTCTTGTATATATTAAGTCTGTCAATGCAACAACATTAGTCAAGACTGCTGAAACATTGTTTTCATTGTTTAGAGATGTCATTGAGTGAGTTGACCCTGCAAGTATTGTTCATGTGGTAACCGATAATGCAACTAACTATGTAGCTTGTGGAAGGTTGATAACAGATAGATATAAAGGTATTTATTGGTCACCTTGTGCTGCCCGCTGTCTAAATCTTCTTTTGAAAGACATTGCAGAGTTGCCTCATGTTTTAGAACTTGCAACAAAGGCATCAAAGATAACAGTATTTGCATACAATCACTCTATATTTTTGTCGTGGCTGAGGAAGAGAAAGGTTGGGTTGAAATTGTGCGCCCCGATGCTACAAGATTTGCCACTACTTTCATCACTTTGCATAGCATATACAAGCACAAGCATGACTTGCAGGCCCTTGTGGTTGACAAGCATTTTTTGAATCATAAATTATCAAAGAAGGATGCTAGTAAAACTTTTTCTGCAATAATATTAGACAATCGATTTTGGAATGAGTGCTACAAAATTGTGAAGATTGTCACTCCTCTTGTGAAATTGTTAAGAATTGTTGACTCGGGTGAAAAGCCCTCAATGCCATATGTTTATGAAGGCATTATATGGCAAAATTAGCAATTAAGGAGACATTCAAGAGGGATAAAGCTGCATACAAGATGTACACTAAATTAGTTAAAGCGCCGTGGGATAGGCTTTTGAAAGATGATCTTCATGTAGCTTCGTGTTTATTGAACCCTGCATATATGTATGATCCAAACTCTATTATCAAGGGGAAGGTCATAATTGCTTTGGTTGAGGTGCTAGAGAAAATTGCAGAACCAAGATCTCAATATTTCAAGTTAATGGATCAATTTAGTCTCTATCGTGAAGGTAAAGTGTCTTTCAGTAAAGCAACATGTAAAGAAGCATCTAAAGTGATGGACCCTTGTAAGTATTCAAAATGCATTATATCATATAATTTATATGTTTATTCAAATTTGTTTAATATTATATGGTTAATCATTAATGTGTGTATCTTAAATCTTAATTTTATAGATCGTTGGTGGCGTTACAATGGAAATTCAGTCCCAGAGTTGCACGTTATTGCAATGCGTATTCTCAACCAAACTTCTTCTCCTTTTGGTTGTGAGAGAAATTGGAGTTTGTTTGAACGCATCCATTCAAAAAGAAGAAACAGATTAAAGCATGAAATTTTGAATGATTTGGTTTACGTAAACTATAACTTGCGACTAAAGCATAGGTATTCTTATTATCTTATGAACCAAGAATTATTTTAATTCTTATTTTGTATGAATATCATTTAATTGAAGTTTTATTTGTCATATAGGCCTATGTTGAAGCTGAACATGAGTAGTGACCCAATTGACTTTGAGAGCATTAATGATATAGATCTAGATCTAAACTTTTGGATAGAAGAAGTTCCAGATTTCAACGAAGAAGGTATCAACAATCTTGAACGTGCCGTGAGTGAGAGCAGCGTAAATATGCCAAGTCATAGTAGGGACAAAAATAGTTTTTACCTTATGTATATCATCATATTGATTGATTATACAAAACAATAATTATCTTCTATGCATTTTGTTATATGTAGGTAATGATGATTTAAACATGTCTGAATCACCTCCTTTGATTATGGACAACAATCCGATGCTGATGCCACCAGTCGAGCGGCTAATGTTGATGTCAATGAAGATATAAATATGCATGGATGATGATATTGGTGAAATATGAATGCGTGTTGATGGAACTTAATTAGTTTTTTAGTATTACTATTCAAGTATTGGTAGAACATGAAATATTGCAAAACTATAGGAAGCATATGTTAGTTTTGTGTATTACTATTCAAGTATTGGTAGAACTTGAAATATTGCAAGTCTATAAGGAGCATATGTTAGTTTTTTAGTATTACAGGTATTGGTAGAACTTGAAATATTGCAAGTCTATAAGGAGCAGATGTTATATTGACTATGGATGTAGTTTACATTTTTACTATTTTTAGTTATTGACTATTTAATGTTTAATATTTGATTAAATATTATTATTTTATTATTTCCAGGTTGACCCGGTTGAACCACGGTTGAACCAATAACCCTTGAACCAGTAGCTTGCCCGGTTGGATGCCCGGTCCGATTTTTCGAACCTTGGTTCATCATCATCACCGAAACTCTTTCCCTTCCTCATATCTGCAAAATTTCTTCTCCTTCAGCTCACAAAACCGCCGATTTCCAGCAGCAAACTTCAGCAGGAATCTCGCATACAAATCAGAATCTTAACTTAGGTAAGAGATTCTGACTTGTCCATATAAGTTTTTCAGTTAGGGAGAAGAAATCTTGAGTAATTTCTTCTATATTTCTCTATTTTCCTTTTCGTTCCAGCTGCTATTGGTGATGATTTCGGATTAAAGTCACTGCAGAAAACCTCTTGGAACTTTGAAGACAATTTTGGTGAGGTTTCTTCTTTATTTTTGTAATTTCTGCAAGTTGGGGATAATTTTGAGTTAGAGGGGTGACTTAAGTATATAATTAGGAGACAAGAAACTTCAAAGTTATGTGTAGTTAGAGTATATTCAAGTTGCAATGTAGTAATAGTTGGTTTGATTGATTGGGTTCTGTTGAAATGCAAGTGGTTATGGATTTTATTGAATTAGAAAGGTTGAATACTTCCGTTTTTGCTGCTGGATGAGTGGGTTCTGATTTTTGTGAACCTTACATGTGTGTTGTTGCAAAGAGTGAGGATGTATGTATTAATTAAGGTCTTGGCTGTAATGATGTTGTTGTATGCAAAATTTAAAAATTTCTTAAGTATTCTAACTAATTGGGCTGAATGAAATCTACAAATAATAAGGGAACAAAAACTGATTGAAGGATGTTTTATACATGTCAAAAGCTGGTTTTGTTCACTACATATGTTATAGAAATCTCTCTCAAATTGAAATTAACATGGCTGCACTGTTTTGTGAAGTTAGGGAGGTATTATCATGTGTGATCATTATATTGTTGGATTGAAGCTAGAATCTTTAGATTATGTAAAGCTAATTGTATTGAATTGATTAAGGGTCTTTCTTGGTCTTTGCTGCCATTATTGACTCTGTATTGGCTGAATGATTAAATGAGCTAAAGGTTGTAAAATGGAGTGAACATTACCAAAAATATTTTTGTATATGTGTGTGGAATATTGTTATGCTTACTAGAATTTTGTGTGGAATGGATGATGTTAAATTCTCTTTGTGCTATTTATGTAAGCTGAAATAAAAGACCTAACTTGATTACATGTATGTGTTCTACATGCTAATGCATTAATCAAAATAAAAACAAGTTGGAAATGCGTAGTATTATAGGAGAGAGGAACATTAGTTAAATTTTGAAAATATGATTGCGTACATTCAATGTAAACATGGAATGAAGTAAAGGAAACTTTGGGAGGCAGCTAAAAGGAAAAGGAAAGCAACATTAGTATTGGAAGAAACTCAGGTGACAATTTATAACATACACATAGGTTGCTTGTTTATTTAATGTCATCACTAATATTACTGTTACAGGTGTATTAATAGCAGCTTATCCTTATATATATGGGTAAAGGTGCAAAACTAGCCACCGTAAATTTCCAAATGAACAACTTTAGCACCCGTAAATTGGATGGTGCAAAACCGTACATTATAAATCAAAATGGGAAAAATTTAGTCACGCCGTTAAGTTGAAGCTAACAGACGTTTGTGTTGGCGTGAGGCCCACCTTCATTAAATCAAAACGTCTGTTAGCTTCAGTTTAACGGCGTGGCTAAATTTGTCCCATTTTAATTTATAATGTACGGTTTTGCACCATCCAATTTACGGGTTCCACAGTTGTGCATTTGAAAATTTACGGTGGCTAGTTTTGCACCTTCACCCTATATATATTTATTGATATATATTTGAATGGAAATAAAGGAGTACTTCAGGCATTGTAGGGTCGCTCCCTCTTTGCCAATTTTAAATTCTGTTTGGTGAGATTAAATTTCCTGCAGGTCTAAACCAGCTAAATTATGATATCATATCATAATGGAAAAGTTGGTTGGTGCACATAACCCGTGAGTGGTTGAGAGAAGAAGCTTGGTAAATATATTACTGACTTGAAGTGGAGGCGTTATATACGCAATATAAGGATAAATGCTATGATTATCTGCACAGGTTAAAAATGGAAATAGATCAATATAGGTTGATGTATGCATTAGAGTGTATGATGTAAACTGCGGTACATATTTGTTTCAGGTAGCATATGGATGTATATATTTTGGAAACAGTCGTTAGCACAGGGCTGGATCATGTTGCTTCTACTTTGGTTTTCCTTGAATTTGTCATATTTTGAGTAGCCAGTGTTGTGTAATTATAAGCTTGTATATATTTGTGACAAATATACAGGTGTACATGTTTGTATATATTTTGCTAGGTGAAGTTAATTTTGTGTTAGGATAAGGAAGCTATGTAAGCTTGCTAGAAATATATTATGTAAGACATAGGATTTGGATAGGGTATGGAGTAAATCATGGTAAATGCTGATTTACCTAATGATAAAATTAAGTAAACATCATGACAACCAAATAGGTCTTCAACCAAATGTTTTGCTAATCACAAATGCTTTTATTGATAATTATAGTAGGGAACACTGCAAGAAAAGTTTTAATTAGACCGAAAATTTCAGTATACTTAATGAGTAATTAAATTCAATAATGTCCATTTTTAATCAAATATGATTCAAATTTTAAAACTATCTTATGATTTAAATAAAATAAGCTAATAAATTTGTAGGATGTCACAGACTTTAATATTATTTTCAAGCAGGTGCATACAGTATAGCATACAATGTCTGACATGAGTGAAATGATTTGCTGAGCACAAAAAGTAAATGAATAGAAAAAGCACTGATGAAGCCGCCCTTGGAAATCTAAATGCAAAATGTCTCAGATTGAGTTGGTCCAGAAGTAATGGAAAAATTACATATCAAATTAGGAAAGGAAAAGATTGGTATAATAAGTAAGTGATAGCCAAGCAACTAAAGAGTCTGAAATCTAACCTCCATGCATGTTTTCATTTACCATGTCTTAAGTCAAACAAAGTTCAGTAGGTATCAAAAGAATAAGGGCCCGTTTGGAAGCAGGAAACTTTGCTCTGAATCTGAAAGTGAAAGTAATTCACATTCTCATGCTGTTTGGAAGTCAGAAACCTTTGCTCTGAATTAGAAATTTTCACATTTTCAGTTTCCCTCCAAAATTAAGAATAGAAATACAAATTTGACTTCCCACCAAAATTGAGTGTGGGCCCATGTGCTAAATACCACATTGCCCTTCATTTACTCTAACCAAAGACAGCACAAACGTTGGGAGCTTCAGGCAAGACACAAATTTGTCAGTGAGGAGGTGTGGGTTATCGTGGGTGGCATTTAACTCAAATTAGCTAGCTTTGGGTTGTCTTTGGCGAAGGTGTGAGTGGGGTTGATGGCACATTTGATGGTGATGCTCAAACATGATTGCATTCCTCTCCTACATTTGTGACCCTGTTTTTGTGTTCAATTTGAAGTGTTGAGTGCTTGTGATGTGTGAGTTTTGATTAAATGAATGAGTTTTCACTTTAAAAGTTGTTGGGTTAACAATAATTGCTTTCCAAACTATACATACATAGTTAAAATCTGCATGGGTCTTGTGTGAAGTTCTTGCCCAGGTCCTTCTGTTTAACTGCAATAATGTTGGAAAAAGTTTGGGGATGACGTGAGTTGAAAAGGTTAAACATATGTACACTTTATTTGTAGCTGTCATTGTTGATGCTAAACTCGATTTTACAATGGCAAACTCGATTTTAAGATGGCAAAATCGATTTTAAGCTGACAAAATCGATTTTACCATGACTGTTATGGGAAAGATGGAGGTTGTTCCAGGTAAACTCCATTTGACATAAATTACATCCAACAACTCCATATCACCACCACTATCGCTAGATGTTGGAAAAATGTTGGAAAAGGTTTGGGGATGACGTGAGTTGAAAAGGTTAAACATGAGTACACTTTATTTGTAGCTGTCATTGTTGATGCTAAACTCGATTTTACAATGGCAAACTCGATTTTAAGATGACAAAATCGATTTTAAGCTGACAAAATCGATTTTACCATGACAGCTATGGGAAAAGATGAAGGTCGTTCCACGTAAACTCCATTTGACATAAATTACATCCAACAACTACATATCACCACCGCCATTGCTAGAAAAATGTTTGGGCAAGAACAATCTGAGAAGATCTGAGAACACCCAATAAAAATTTCTCCTTTAGAGTTTCTAGAGTTTCAACCCAACACCCAAATCTCTTCCACAAATGAACCCCAAACCTGTAAACCTCCCCAACTTCGTCTTCAAGAATTTGGTCTCCAAGTTTCTATCTTCCATTCTCCAGTTGGCCGCCTTGTTCCTCAGTACGCCACCTCCTTTGCCGGAGACAACCTTCGTAGCAAAAGAGATGTGTTGCACTTGGGGTTTCTTTTTTCAATAAGGGGCTTTTTAGGAATGTTACAATAGGAAGGGGCATTACTGTCATTTATGTGCTTCACTTTCATATTCTTCAATATGCCAACCAAACAGCCGCATGTGATTTGCTTTCTTGGTAAAGTGAAATCATTTCACAACTTTCAGATTCAGAGGTTAAGTTTCCTGCTTCCAAACGGGCCCTAAATTCCTTGGAAAGTGGTAGTTGGGTTAACTTGCATCTTTGGAACTAAACAAATGAAAGAGCTGTTAAATAAATTTTCATCACATAATTACTTTCTGATTATGAAAAAAAAGTCCGTCTTTTTACACATTTTTCTAACACACACTCATGTACAGGAATAAGTAAAACGTGGGATAAAGCTCAAGTGCTTTGGTATGAGAATTTTTTACATTCTTTATTCTGTATAAGCGGCAAATTTGAAAATGGGATTGCCTCATGCCTCACTTCAAACAAATACAATAATTAATTGCAAGAAATAAAATTAAAAAAATTGAAGTAGACTTACTTAATGTAAAAAGAAAACAAAAATAGCACAGAGAAGAGACACATACCAAACATACTTGAAAATTCAAATAAGTTACTATGGGAAATAGGAAATATCATCAAAATTAAGACTAAGTGATTTGAGTTAATTTATTTGATTAATTAGATATTCATTTAAGGGTAAATGTGCAAAAATGGGTTCAAACTATTACGCCAGGTGCACATAGGGGTAACAAGTATTTCCGGGCTCAATTATGGGACTGAAGAATAAATATTGGTGCAATATAGGGAATTTCATTTATGTTGACCGACGTTGACCGTTAAAAGCTGATGTGGCGGGGAAAATGAATTTTTTTGCTGACGATAAATGCGTCACGTCAGCAAAAAAAAAGTGTCACATAAGCGCGCCATGTTAGCAAAAAATTGCCACATAAGAATGTCATGTCAGCAAAAATTGCCACATAAGCAAGCCACGTCAGCAAAGAAATTCATTTCCCCCGCCACGTCAGCGCTTAACAGTCAACGTCGATCAACATAAATGGCGTTCCCTATATTGCACCAATATTTATTCTTCAGTCCCAAAATTGAGACTAGAAATACTTGTTACCCCTATGTGCTCCTGGCGTAATAGTTTAAACTCATTTTTGTACCTTTACCCTTCATTTAATGTAAGAAGGACGGATTCATTGAACGGAAAAAATGATTTGCAATTGTTAGTATAATTTTTTTGTCAGATTATACTAACAGAAGATTTTAAGAAACCATTTATAATTGTGGTAGTATAAAAAATGCGATAATACAGTTTAATATATTAAGCTGCCCAACTTGTCAAAAAAGATGTCAGAGAGTTACTGGCAGCCTTGCCTAAGGTCTCATCTCACAACCTTGCTTGTATTACTTCCTTGCATTTCCTTCTCATAAATTAAGACAACAAAAATATAATAAAAAATAATATTAACACATTGTTTCATATATAGCATCATAAATTAGCTTAAATATTAACTGAGTTTTTTAGTTGAACGTTAGTGAGAATTATATTTTGTAATAATGAGACGTGCAAGAAATAATGATAGTGTTTACTGTAACATCCCAAATTTTAAGTAAGGATTAGTGATAATTTTCGGTTTAATTTTAGAATTTATTTATGGGGTTAGTGAGCTCCAAAGTGAAATTTCATGGGAATTGAAGCACTTTTCGAAGAGTAAATGTATTCTAAGAAATTATTATGCTTATAATTCCTTTAGAAATTAAAGGAGAAATAGTTAAAGAATAAATAATTGATTGGATAGAAAATAGAGATAAATGGGTGTAGAGGTTATTTCTACAAATTGCTTTAAGATAAGAATTTAAAAAGGGAAAGTAAATAAGTAAACATATAAGGGCAAATGACATATAAGGGCAAATGGGTAATTTTGCCATAAAACCCTAAAACATACACTCCTTCTCCTTCCTTCATTCCAAACTAGCTGCACCCCTCCTCCCCTTCATCTTCTTCGTTCCTCTTCCCTCTCACCTCCGCCTTCCTCTGAGCTCCGAGCGTCTTCCGGCCACACGAAGCGGCGCCGCCCCTCCCCTTCACAAACTCGTCCTCCTTTCTCCTTTCTATTTCTCAAACCCCAACTCTCTCTCTCTGCCTTACCATCTCTCAATGCAAAAGAATTGAGAAAGGATTAGGGTGTTGATTAAAGTTTGGAGTAGTTTAGGTCAAACCCTAACTTTTTGTGCTTAAGGGCTGACGGGTTTAAGGTCATCCTTGGCTAAAACTCCTTAACTAACCAACAAAACCTTGTTGGAGTTTGATTTTGACATTGCTTGTTTGATTTGGCTTGGGTTTAGTGTTTCACAACTTTCTTCTTTTATCAGATTTCTATTTTATTTGGGGATTGAAATAGTCAATGGGTTTTGAAGTTTTGGGGGACTTTGTATGTTTATCTGCGTAATGAAGATTGAGATTTATTGCTGCTGATTAATGTCTATATTTCCTGTTGCCATATTGGCTTAGGTTTGGTTGGTGCTGTTGACTTTAGGATTACAAGTTCAATGCGTATTGATTATAAAGCTAATGGAACTGAATTTACTTGTTTGTTCCCTATAATCTTTGGATTGTTGTTAAGGATTATTTTGCTAATCCTATGCTAGTAAAGAGGAATGAGAATATGGCCTTGTATGTTGTTGAATTGGTTTGCTTAGCTTTGTTATTCCCGGTTTTGTCGGCTCTTATACGGTAATTAAGAAGTGAAAGTTTGTGAATGTTAGATCCGAGTTAGGAATTTATTTTCTCTTTGTTGATTGTGCCAATTGGCCAGGATAATGAAATAAGAGGGAATTAACCATTTTCTGTTTGGGATCAGTTTTGGTGCGATAAAAACGTGGAATCTTGGTTTAGGTAGTTATGTTGGAATTTATTTATTTTTATTTGAATGAGTTTCTATGGTGATTATGTTTGTACAGTGAAATGGTGATTTTAGAGTTCGTATTCATGCTTATACAGTGGCTAAATGTTTGAGAGGGAAATGAAAAATTCTTGCTGTGTTAAATAGGTATGAGTAATTAAAGTGGACTTTGAGGAAGTAAAAGTGTATGAATTTGTGGGTTACTCATGTAGTTGAGACTATTGGTTGATATTGATGTTGTAAGTCTGTTTTATGGAACTAATCTGAATTATTTAATTAGTGTTGGGTGAGATTTGTTAAAGTGTTCACAATGATGTTGGATGATGAGTGAGAAATGGAATAAGGGATGCCTGTTGTTTCATATGAAGGAATATGAAAGCTGAGAAGTTATATTTAATAGGGTGATTATAGTGATTTAATTCTCTAATGAGTTATGAAATGTAATGTTAAATGTTAGTTGATATTTAGGAAGGTTGATAAAGAGATTTCAAATTGTTGAATGAGTGGTAAGGATGTTTTGAGACCTTGTATTTAATATGTACTTTGGATGAAAAATTGATTTCTTTATTCTTACCCTATTTTTGGATGATGGATATCCCTTTTGGGAACTTTTACTACTTGTTTATGTCGAAGAAGATTTGAGTTAATGAGTATATTAAAAGTGGTTTGTGTTACTGTTGCTTCAGCCTGAATGTATTAAGGAATTATGAATGTTCTTTTGGGTGGATACTTGGTTATTGATATTAATGGAATGTGAAGTGTTGGAAGCATGTTTGTTAGAAACTCTTGACATGTTAAGAATTTGTGGATAATCAAAATGGTTTTATAACAAGGGATTGGGTAGCATTATGTAGATCGAGAGCGACCTTATTCACTGAATCATATATATAAGAATAATTGTTTATGACTATTATTACTTTGTGTAATAATAGGAGCGATTAAGAGGAAGGGTAAAGGTGCAAAAATATGACTAAACTTTACCCTAAGTTGCATTTCTATGACTAAAGTTTCGCAAGAAGCAAAAATACCACCAAACTTGAAATCGAGGTGCAAAACTATGATTTCCGTCAACTATGACGGTATTGACCGTTAGTCTTTGACATGTTGGATGCTGAGTGTGCAATAATGACCATGTGGCATGCTGAATAGACTCTTTATTGGTGTTATGTGGAATAAGGGGTAAATGTATTTAAAGTAAATGTACTTTGAGTGCAAATATGGGTCTGTTGTTAGAATAAAATAATCATATTTTTTACATTATTTTAAATACATTTACCCCTTATCCCACATAACACCAATAAAGAGTCTATTCAGCATGTCACATGGTCATTATTGCACACTCAGCATCCTACAAGTCGAAGACTAACGGACAACACCGTCATAGTTGACGGAAATCATAGTTTTGCACTTTGATCCCAAGTTTGGTGGTATTTTTGCTCCTTGCAAAACTTTAGTCATAGAAATGCAACTTAGGGTAAAGTTTAGTCATATTTTTGCACCTTTGCCCTAAGAGGAAAGTACTTGGAAGTTCTCAAGGAAGGGTAAGGAAAAACAACGGAGCGCTTAGTGTCGCAGGTAATCACACTTAAACTTGCTATAACAATGAGGGTGACGTTAGTTAGGGATTTTTAAAATCCCTTCTCACCCTCTCTATATATATATATATTGTCTTTAAAAAGTTATTTTTATACAAAATAGGCTATCGGGTGCCTTTCAAACGCGATTATTTTCGTATAAAGAACTTTGACATACTATATATATATATTATCCTGCTTGGTGGTGGTTACTTGCTTGGAATGGTGTGAATGATGTATAGGTATAGCATTTAGATAGTGGTTTGAGAGGTTGTGAGGATAGAAAAGAGAGTTGATGATGAGTTGGAGATTGTAGAGAGTTATTTTAGGGAGAACATTGAATATTGTGAATGAGTTATGGAAAAAGTTATGGTGAGCATTGCATGACACTGGAATTTATGTACCATCGCGCGATGATAACTGTCGATAGGCCAATCGACAGTTATTTGTACGGATCCTTTTCGGACTAGAGACCGGGGATCGTGGGTCTACTTACTAGAGAAAGTAAGTGACCTACGGTTGTTTGGCATTAAAGAGCCCAACCGTTCCCGTTCTGCAATGGAAACAGAATTGGGGTTCCCTCTCTGGAGATCGCCAGAGAGGGAAATTGACCCCTCATTATAGAGAGGGGCACAGTGTCCAATCATATAGTGAAGATTAGATGCTTGAATGCACCGTGATGGCACAATGCATCTATAGGTGAGTGTGAAAGTTGATGTGGCAATATTATTTGATTGGAGGATATATGGGAAGAAGAAGTGGATTATATATATATGTATTACTGATTTTAAACTGTGGCACCCTTTAGACGCCTTCACTACCGAACATCTCACTGTTATAGTGAGTTAAGCGGTGATTACTGGGACAAATTGTCTCATCCCACGATTACTCACATTTTTGCAGGTGATCATGCACAGGCACGAGCAACAAGAAAGGGAATTAAATTTCAAAGGTTATTTAGATTATGAAGTCATTTATATTGCCAAAAATGTATAGATCTGCATTCGCCTCCGCATATTTTTAATTGTATTGATTCTATTGGTTAATCGAAGAATTGTAGTGGGCTGCTTCTTTTTCTAACCAGTAACCATGTTAGGTGATTCTTTTCTAACATGGTTAGCTATGAGAAACTGTAGTAGGTTGTTTCTTTTTCTAACCATGTTAGGTGATTCTTTTCTGGGCAAAGGTGCACCCAGTAGCATGGTAAATTCACAATGGTGCATCTAGTAGCATACTAAATTTGAGGGTACAAATTTAGCAGTTATAATATGAAATGGGGCAAATTTAGCAGTTATAACATAAAATGGGGCAAATTTAGCATCCCGTTAAAAATGACAAACCATTGTTATTGAGAGGTGGGTTCAACAAGTTTTTAATTGACATGGCATACATGTGGCATGACAATGTGACAATAGTTTGCATTTTGAATAAAAAGAAAAATGGAAATTTGAAGAACGCTTAAATTTGAAGACACTTGCATATGAAATGTGCAGAACTAGCAGTAGCATAAAGAAACACAACATAAAGAACTAGCAGTAGCAGCATTAGAAAAGCTCGAAAAATGAAAATTGGTGGTGATAATTAATGAAGATGCACCTCTCAGTAACAGTGGTTTGTCATTTTTAACGGGGATGTTAAATTTGCTCCATTTTATGTTATAACTGCTAAATTTGCTCCATTTTATGTTATAACTGCTAAATTTGCACCCTCAAATTTAGTATGCTACTAGATGCACCATTTTGAATTTAACATGTTATTGGGTGCACCTTTGCTCTTCTTTTCTAACATGGTTAGCTATTAATTATCCATAATAGTGTTCAAGTTTTATTAGTTTATTCCTTTCTATCATGGATAATGATTATTATAAGGAAATTCTTTTTCTAACTATGATAGATTTATTAATATTATGAAAATCATTTTTCTATCATAGTTAGTAAAGATATTATTGAATTAATAAGGGAATTAGTAACAGTATGTTACATTTACTCTTATAGAAAAAAGTGACGAGATTGTGCTTCTTTTCCCACAAGTTAAAAATATAAAAATTCTAAATTTGTAGATAATACAACATGAGATGAAGTGTGTAACATCCCAAATAAAATAGGAAAATATTATAATATATATATATATATATATATATAGGAAATATTTAATAAGAGATAGGAAATAGGAAATATTAATTTCTTGTATAGAAAATTTATTAAGATTGAAATTTAAGATTTAAATTTGTATGAAATATGAAACATGTGAATTTAAAAGAAAGTTAGGGTTAACTTCATATAAAAGAGAAACTTAAAGGGGGAGCTTTATGGTAATTTGTTTGGGACTAAACCTAATATTCTCCTTCTCTTCATAAACCTATTCCTTCTCCTTCATTCTTGGCTGTCGCCCCCTCTCCAAAACACACTTCAACAATTTCTCCTGCTCCCTCAACCTCACTTTACCAATCTTCACAAATTCATTTTGCTTCCTCCCTTCTTTGTTCTTATCATCATCATTACTCACTTCCCGAATTTTTCCCACGGCCTCACCGTCCGTATCACTCGCTCTTTTGCTGCCTCCGTCTTCTCCCCGTCGTCCAGCGCGATTCCGGCGAGCTAACGGCGGTCCGGCAAAGCTCAAACGGTGACAAATTCGTGGCCTTGTTTTCCGGCGAGAAAACCGGCGAACATCGGTTCAACTTCGCATACAAACCCATAAGCAAGTTTAGGTAACTTCCTTCGCTTTACTTCCATTGTTTTCTTGCATCTGGCCGAGCTTGTGAGAGGAATCGTATGTAGTATTGGGATTTGATTTTGGGAGTTTGGGTTAGAAAACTATGGTTAATTGATAAAGAAACTATTTTAGAATTTCATAGTATCTCTGTATATTCTGGGTTGTAAATGTTTCAATTCTTCCCTGCCTCTCTGATTATGTTTTGATTTTGAGATGAATATATTGTTAGAATCTTAAGTTTTGATGAAGACTAAAATATAGAGGATTAGACCAAGTGCCTAGGAAGCAATAGGATAACATAGGATCCCAAGTAAGAGTGCTTCCGGATGAGGATTTACTTCCGGATAGATTAGGACTTGCGCATGCGGATGAATGTTTTCATCCCCCAGCGTCAGCAAGTAAATCACTGGGGAAATAACTTAGTCCATAAGAATTAGGTACACAAAACCTTAAGACTAAGCTATGTTTCAATCGGAAGTGAGTTTGCTTCCTGTTAAACTTAGACTGGCGCAGAGCGATAGAATTGATATCACCCCAAGCGTCAGTGAGTCTACTTCACCAAGTGAAATCACTTCCTGTTAGTTTTAGACTGGCGCAGACTGACAAAATAGAATGACCCCAAGCGTCAGTGAATCACCTCATCAAGTAAAAGTGCTTCCTGATAGATTTAGACTGACACAGGCTGATAAACGAAACATATCCCTAAGCGTCAGTAAGTTCACCACGTCAAGTAAAAGTGCTTCCGATAGCTCAGTGACTAGCGCTGACTGTTAGGAATGAAATAGACTAAGCGAGAGCAAGTCATGGTGAACTAGATCCCTCATCGAGTAAAATTACTTCCGGATGTAGAAGTGCTTCCGGATACACCTTAGACTTAGGGAACACCCACTGCATATGATTATATTGCTAAACTAACGTTCAAGTGCAGCACACTCAGTAAGGTTGCTTCCGGATGAGAAGTTGCTTCCGCAAGCAATCAGAATGTCTGAACGTTCAAGAGATGCAGTGTCAGAATGCTTTTGTCAGAGCAGAGGTGTCAGGACTACTTTTCAGAAATAAAGCAAGTCAACCCTGCTAAGCATTAAAGAAGATGTACTTCTCAACGGTACCATAGGATTAACGGCTTTATTCAAACGTTCATATTAAACCTGCCACTGAAGCCTATGAAGCCGAATATAAAAGAGACATTCATTTAGAAGAAAAAAAAAGCAAGAAAAAGAGAGAACAGAGCAAAGTATCTGATATATCATATTCCTCATTCTATACATCTTCTACTACTCTCAGATCCAGATTTGTGATATTTTTCAGAGAGTGATTCTATTGTACTTAAGTGAGTAACATCATCCACTCTTAGAGAGAGTCAGTTTTGAGCTTAAGTGTTTAGCACAATCAGTTCATAGAGTGAACATAATTGTAATCTTACAGTTTGTAAGGGGGAGCATTTAGAAGTTTTCTAAATCTCCATAAGTTGCAAGTTAGCCCGCAAAACTTGCATTTGTAAGGTTTGCAGGTGAACCCGTTGTAAAACCTGTGGGTTGTTAGGTGAACCCGTGCTCGTAAAACCTAAAGTGTAAAGGCTTCTCTTGTGCCCGGTTTAAACAAGAATAGTTGATTGAAAATCTCAGGTGGAGCCTGGGGACTGGATGTAGGTCTGGGTGACCGAACCAGGATAAATTTATGTGTGCATAAATTTACATTCAAACATTCTATTTTGCATCACATAACATACTGACTTGTGCATACCACTACTTCGTAAATATTATCACCAAGCACAAGCAGTCTTTCGAAAAGAAGATTTAAAAGTTTTATTCCCTCACCCAATTCACCCCCCCCCCTCTTGGGTGACAGCCACGCTTATCATATATGTAAGCTGTAACATTGTGTTACTAATTACCTAATTAACCAATAATATTTATTTCAATCCATTAAGCTCTAATCTAACTATGATAGAAAAAGGAATTTCCATAATATTAATATCTCTATCATAGTTAGAAAAGATTATTCTAAACCTTTTATGATTTATCCATGATAGGAAAGAATAAACTAATACAACATGAATACTATCATGGATAATTAATAGCTAACCATGTTAGAAAAGAATCACCTAACATGGTTAGAAAAATAAACAACCTAATGTTCAATAATATCGAATACATATAAATATATGCGGAAACGTATGCAGGCCTATACAAATTGGCAATATACAATTCAAAATAGTCCATATAACTACTACTACCTAATTCCCTTTCCTGCTGCTTGCGTCTGTGCATGAATACCTGCAAAAATGTCAGTAATCGTGGGATGAGACAATTTGTCCCAGTAATCACCACTTAACTCACTATAACAGTGAGATGTGCGGTAGCAAGGGCGTCTAACGGGTACCTCAGTTATAAAATCAATAATACACACATATATATATACCAAACCTTCTTCCCATGTATTACACCAGTCTCTATGTCATTTCCCAAATCAATGCACTTCAACACCTCTACCTTCATTACAACTACACCACCCCACAACTCTCACACTCACCTGTAGATGCATTGTGCCATACCGGGGCATTCAAGCATCTAATCTTCTCAATATGATTTGACACTGTGCCCCTCTCTGATGAGGGAGCAAATTTCCCTCTCTGGCAATCTCCAGAGAGAGAACCCCAATTCTGTTTTCCACTACAGAATGGGAACGGTTGGACTCTAATCAATGCCCATAACCGTAGGGGTGGTTGGACTCTAATCAATGCCCATAACCATAGGTCACTTTTCTCAATAAGTTGACCTATCAACCCCGATCCAATCAAACCGAAAAAGGATCACCAGTACAAATAACTGTCGATTGGCCTATCGAACAGTTATCATCGCGCGATGGTACGTATGTTTATCAGTGTCATGCAAACCTCACAGTATCCATTAATTTTCAATATCCCATCACAATAGTCAAAATCAATATCAATCTCATATATTCTCCCATCATCATTCAATCTATCATTCACAACATCTTCCCTCATCATAACTCCCAAATTTTCTCTACACAACCTATGATACATCCAATCCACTATACCTCTCAATATCCCTGTCAAAATGTCAATATCCAAATGTCTATACACTCATATACACAGTCCAACAATATCACCAGCCAGGATACTACATATATAATTTATCAAATCTTTTATATAAAAATAATCGTGTTTGAAAGGCACCCGATAGCCTGTTTTGTATAAAAATACCCTTTAAAGATAATATATATATATATAGAGGGTGAGAAGGGATTTTACAAAATCCCTAACTAACGTCACCCTCAATGTTATAGTAAGGTAAGAGTGATTACCTGTCGCCCTTTAGCACTCTGTTACCTCTTCCTTTTCTTTACCATGCCTTGAGAAATCTATGCATATCGCATCCTTTCCTATTATTACACCATGCAATAATAGGGGATTAATAATCATTCTAAAGCATAGATTAACTAACGTCTCTCTCGTTTGTATTACTACCCAATCCCTTCATCAATAAGTTAGTCCTAGTTTTTCTTTCCTTTGCAAATGAACTCATACAAGTCACACACATACAATAATCTTCTTATCTCAACTTCACAATTTAATAAATTAAAGAACAAGGAACACCAAACAACAATGCCTTTTCCCTTAACTTCTTCAAATCTGTTTCAGAGAAACAATTATATTACCATAGTTTCTAATCTAAATAATCCAAGAAATGAAAATTGCAACTCAATCAATATCAAACAACATTCACTATATTGAAAACCACTACAAATGAGAATTGGAGACTAAGGAACACTCATTAATTTCAAAAGAAAACAGAAAAGGAACAAGTTCAAGAAACCCCACCACTTCATCCAATTTTATATGCATTGTTAATTTAACATGACAACCTTCATTTCTTCCCCAAATTCCATTCAGTTACAAGAGTACAAAGTAAAGAAATCTATATATACACATGCTGCACATTTACTATCTTCATACATGTATAGCAAATACGTCTACACTTCAAGAATTCTTTAATAACTTGAACCAACATGTCTCATTGATTACAAGAAAGCAATAAAGCTTGTTTGCACTTGGAACTCATGAAATAAGATATTAAAGTCAGATTTAAATTCTGATTTCAAACCTTAAAGGCACACCAGAATGTTGTTTAACATATATATAGCATAATGTACTTTTACACTACCATTTGAGACTCAAACTTGTTACTCATAATTATATTGACAATAAAGAATGACTACGTCATTTGAATTCCTAAAATTTCATTCCTTCACACCTTAAAACATCAAGATTTCTTTTCAATCTCTACAATATAAGAACCACTCCTACACCCTGAAATCAAACCATTAGAGCTAAAATTTCCCCTAGGACCCGCCGGCCAAGACAAGAAAGAAAAGAGAAACCCAAAAATATTCACACATAACTAGTACACATTCAGAAAGCATATAACTTTTCATAATCATTCTAACTAATCATTTGATCCCAAGCTAAATCCTACCCTTCTTTAGTATTTAGCAATCATTAAATTCCAACATCTAATCATAATTTATACCTTCAAGAACCAATATCAACAACTCTCAAATTGACAAGCAACTTGGAAATAAACATGTACAAAATCAATAACCATTTTCAATCATACTTTCACAAAGTTCCTAAACAATTCTATCATACTTTTGCCGCTATTTGTAGGAGAACACTAGAGAAGTCTAATATTCACATACATCAGCCATATTAAAATCAAATAGCAAAACAAAGCAACCACCTATGAAACCATTAAGGATCAACAAATTCAGCAAGATTCAAAATGCAAGCATTTATCATAACTGAACAGCATAAACAAAGCTCAACAATACACACACATGTATCTCAATAAAACCCCTCACCTGACTAAACAAAATCTGAAATTTTCGGAAGTTCCACAAAGCATAGCAAAACCACACATGAAAGCTTACCATTTGACATCAACTAACTTATATATATATCATTCTATAATACACTTTCTTCATCATAGATACCATCTCAAAATCTAAAACAAAACATGGAAGAATTAGGGAAACCAAAGATCATTGCAGTTCCTAACAACTAAAACTCGAAATCCCAACACCCAAATCGATTCCCACTCTAATATCTCTCAAATCGAAAGGAAAATGAATAGGAATCAGAGGAGAGACTTTTACCTAACATCAAGCCAACTTGTATGCTTCACTGGGGCTCACATCGCCGGAAACCGCCACAAGCGTCGCCGGAAAATGACCATTAAAGGGGCTCTCATCGCCGTCGATCTCCCCTGTCCGCCGCCGGAGAAGAAGAAAAACAAAGAGGACGGCAAAGGGAGGGCGAGTAGTGAGGAAGACAAGCAGGGAGAAAGAAAGGGTCTTCAGATGTGAGGAGAGAAAGGGCGAAGGGAATTGATGAAGGGTGTGAGAGAGGCCGGCGCCGCCGCGCCTCTGGCCGCCGGAAATCGCCGAGAAGAAAGACGAAGACGAAGGAGACAGAGGGAGGAGGGAGTTCAGTATTTATAGTAAGGGGGAAGGGGTTGTTCGCGAGGGAGGGCCAGCCGCACCAACGGCGGCTAGCTCCGCCGCCCTCCGCCGCCTCTGGCGACGGAGTCTGAGGAGAGAAGAAGGAGATATCGAAGTTGGGGGGTGGGGGAGTCGGCGGAAAATATATAAGGAAAGGAGGGAGGGCGTGTTTGTTTAGGGAGAAATAAGGGTGGTTTTGGTTATTTAAAGCCTAAACTTACTATAGTGTACTCATTTTGATTTAAAACCACTTAAACCAGCCTCCAATCTTCTTAAATTTCAAAATATTTTTAGCTCTACCACTCCCTCATATTTCAAACTCTTCATTTCTTTAGTAATTATATGTATTTTAATTACTCAAAATTTCCAAAAATATTCCAAAAATTCCTAAAAATTCCAAAATTTCCCAAAACACTCACTAATCCTGAATCAAATTTTCAGGATGTTACAATTCTCCCCACCTTTTAAGAATTTTGTCCCCAAAATTTACTAAACATACAACTTAAACAAAGAAAATTCTTAAGTCCACCTTCCATTCCTCATGTTAACTCTAAAAATCTTACTACAACTTAATACACTAATCACCATTCTTCATCATTTATCCTCATTCAATCTATATAGTAATCACCAATACTCATTCCACTTCTCCTAGCTCACCCTCACTTACTAGTCACCCTAATCTCAAATTACCTATATGATAGTCCAACATCCTAATTGGCAAGGCATATACAACTGTCTTTCCCAAATTTAATCAAACTATTGTCTTTCCCCGACTATAGTCCTTCGTCTTTCAACTATTTAAATGGTCACACTTCCAATCACAGTCGTTCCTACAGTAAGTCATTTAACATTTGGAACAACATTTCAATTAAACTCCAGTCAGAAATTCCTTCAATTTCCCAAATTTTTGTTATAATCCCAACCTTGCTACACCTTGCTTGTCTAATTTATATATTTTGACCTATAAGACCACGAGAGTCATTCTTAAATCACTAGCCAAAATATTTCTTGCCAAATAGTTATACTTTGCCAAATCCCTATATGAATATGAGAACCAGTCTCAAAACCTATGACAATATCCACACATCAATTTTATCCTTAGAATCGTCATCATTTTGCCTTCAATTCCAATAAATCAATTTAAAAACTTTGCTAAACTTCAACATGGAATATTAAACTCAACGATCATCTTTATCTATTGATCACATCATGATCACAACTTCAAAATTCGTCAACAAGTCTAAGAATTTCATGCCCAATAATCCTCCATTTCATGTTCAATAGAGCCTATTTACTCATTTATGACGTTAAAATCTCACAATCTACCATCTTAACTAAATAAATTACTCTCAGTCAACTTGATTCCTCAACCATAATCTTCCTCTCAAAGTTAATCATATCATCAACTTCATTCACCTGTCAACATATATAGTTCAAATTCTCGAATTCTCACTTAACTCAAACTTTATCAAATCTAAACAACTTGAATTTCACAATTTAACCCCTTAAACCTTCCATTTACTCTCATAAATCTAAACAAAAACTCCATAAAATCCATTACTAATCTGTCTATTTAAGACATTATTAGTCCTTCAACCATTCTTTGATCCAAACATCACTCTAAAATCATGATTTTCCATTGAATAGTCCAAAAATCATCTCCAATCCTTCTTAAGCATATCGTAACTTTATTCTATTTTAACATAGTCCATAATCCCACAACATTGATCGTCACTACAATATATATATCCTTGTTCCAATATCACTATTCTACCCAATAAATCATTAGAAATCTTAGTAGTTCTCTAAACTTTTAACAAAATCTTTTATAGCCCACTGTCTCTAACTTCAAATATTCCTATATCAATGCTATTATCACTAACCTCATCTCACTATTGTAAATATTTCTCTCACTTATCAGTAATCAACTTCCAATAATTCAATAACAAAGTTAAATCTTGTAAAATCCTAATCCATTTACCAAGTAGAGCATATATATATAAGGATCCTATCATTTCAATCCAGTTGGTCATGAAACACTAACCCGAGATCATACCCCAAAGAAAGATCCATTAGGACACAGCAAAGCAATCGCCCTTTTCAAATCAATTATGTTTAATGGCTAAAGAGTACTAAAAATGAATTTCATTCATATATATCGTACTACCCTTATAGATTCAATTAAGACGAAAAGAAAGTAAGTATCAAAATAAAAGCAAGCCACGAGCAGCTAAGCATTTCAACAACATTGTTATACCATCATATAAACACTCTACATATTGTTGAGGCACATAAACAATCCATAACATTTAAATGAGTATTTAGGTCACCTCAATTACAAAAATTCATACTAACCCGCTAATTCCAGTTTATATATATATATATATATATATATATATATATATATATATATATATATATATATATATATATATCTTCAAGATATTAAGTTTGAACCTAACCAAAAATTTATTCCCTTCTATTATTTCAGAAACTTGAATAGATTTCAAATTGCCCTTTCAAACATACCACATGACTTAAGCAATCACAGCACAAGGATACTACAACAAACTGTACAAAGAACATTTCAGCCACTTAAGACAAAATTAAGATATGTAGTGTAATTCATTAATAGTTTTTAACTCTTGGTAACTAAACCCTTGTACAGCTAATTATCAAAAGAAGTAAAAACACAGAATAAGAGTTTAGTATTAATACTCATATGCAACTATACATATCAACAACATATAGAATTTGAAAAACTGATAGAATACAATTTTGAACTTCATTTTTAAAATCATCCTCCACAGTTCATAAAGAATCAACACAATATGCAATTTCATCAGTCATTAGTTGCACAAGGGAGGTAACAATTATGAACTTCAATTTAGTTTTCATAAATAAAATAGATCAATCAAATTTCTAATAGCACATTCACTCCAAACAAAATCAATTCACCAACACTAACAATTAGATCATTGAAAATCAAAATGGAGATTTCAAAACAAACAATTTCAATCGAATTCTATTCAAAACAATCAAATAGTACAAGTCAAATTCATCTATGAAACAAACAATTTAACAAATCAGTACAAATAATAAACAAAGCAACAACTCTTATTTCACATTGCATTCATTATTAATTGTTATTTTCAAATTTCCTTACTCCCTTAACCCAATAAGGGATCTCATGATGCCTCGACTATGATTATGGCCGGCACATAACTATATTCGAGACCCCAGAGAAGCATCCTTATTTCGTTATTCTTCCTAAATTCTTATAAACACCTTTATTTATATAGTTATTCTTACTATATTCATCTCAATCTCTCTACAATACCTATTCAATTTCTTTTATCACTCTCTCCCCACCACGGGATGAGTGATATACCTCTCAAAAGGCAGAGTATCATGCACAGGAGGAAGGGAATACAAACTATGTATATTGCCAATCTATATGCAATGCAACACAGTCCTAGGTTATCGTATACCAAATACTGATAACCAAGTTGTAACATTGTGTTACTAATTACCTAATTAACCAATAATATTTATTTCAATCCATTAAGCTCTAATCTAACTATGATAGAAAAAGGAATTTCCATAATATTAATATCTCTATCATAGTTAGAAAAGATTATTCTAAACCTTTTATGATTTATCCATGATAGGAAAGAATAAACTAATACAACATGAATACTATCATGGATAATTAATAGCTAACCATGTTAGAAAAGAATCACCTAACATGGTTAGAAAAATAAACAACCTAATGTTCAATAATATCGAATACATATAAATATATGCGGAAACGTATGCAGGCCTATACAAATTGGCAATATACAATTCAAAATAGTCCATATAACTACTACTACCTAATTCCCTTTCCTGCTGCTTGCGTCTGTGCATGAATACCCAAAAATGTCAGTAATCGTGGGATGAGACAATTTGTCCCAGTAATCACCACTTAACTCACTATAACAGTGAGATGTGCGGTAGCAAGGGCGTCTAACGGGTACCTCAGTTATAAAATCAATAATACACACATATATATATACCAAACCTTCTTCCCATGTATTACACCAGTCTCTATGTCATTTCCCAAATCAATGCACTTCAACACCTCTACCTTCATTACAACTACACCACCCCACAACTCTCACACTCACCTGTAGATGCATTGTGCCATACCGGGGCATTCAAGCATCTAATCTTCTCTATATGATTTGACACTGTGCCCCTCTCTGATGAGGGAGCAAATTTCCCTCTCTGGCAATCTCCAGAGAGAGAACCCCAATTCTGTTTTCCACTACAGAATGGGAACGGTTGGACTCTAATCAATGCCCATAACCGTAGGGGTGGTTGGACTCTAATCAATGCCCATAACCATAGGTCACTTTTCTCAATAAGTTGACCTATCAACCCCGATCCAATCAAACCGAAAAAGGATCACCAGTACAAATAACTGTCGATTGGCCTATCGAACAGTTATCATCGCGCGATGGTACGTATGTTTATCAGTGTCATGCAAACCTCACAGTATCCATTAATTTTCAATATCTCATCACAATAGTCAAAATCAATATCAATCTCATATATTCTCCCATCATCATTCAATCTATCATTCACAACATCTTCCCTCATCATAACTCCCAAATTTTCTCTACACAACCTATGATACATCCAATCCACTATACCTCTCAATATCCCTGTCAAAATGTCAATATCCAAATGTCTATACACTCATATACACAGTCCAACAATATCACCAGCCAGGATACTACATATATAATTTATCAAATCTTTTATATAAAAATAATCGTGTTTGAAAGGCACCCGATAGCCTGTTTTGTATAAAAATACCCTTTAAAGATAATATATATATATAGAGGGTGAGAAGGGATTTTACAAAATCCCTAACTAACGTCACCCTCAATGTTATAGTAAGGTAAGAGTGATTACCTGTCGCCCTTTAGCACTCTGTTACCTCTTCCTTTTCTTTACCATGCCTTGAGAAATCTATGCATATCGCATCCTTTCCTATTATTACACCATGCAATAATAGGGGATTAATAATCATTCTAAAGCATAGATTAACTAACGTCTCTCTCGTTTGTATTACTACCCAATCCCTTCATCAATAAGTTAGTCCTAGTTTTTCTTTCCTTTGCAAATGAACTCATACAAGTCACACACATACAATAATCTTCCTATCTCAACTTCACAATTTAATAAATTAAAGAACAAGGAACACCAAACAACAATGCCTTTTCCCTTAACTTCTTCAAATCTGTTTCAGAGAAACAATTATATTACCATAGTTTCTAATCTAAATAATCCAAGAAATGAAAATTGCAACTCAATCAATATCAAACAACATTCACTATATTGAAAACCACTACAAATGAGAATTGGAGACTAAGGAACACTCATTAATTTCAAAAGAAAACAGAAAAGGAACAAGTTCAAGAAACCCCACCACTTCATCCAATTTTATATGCATTGTTAATTTAACATGACAACCTTCATTTCTTCCCCAAATTCCATTCAGTTACAAGAGTACAAAGTAAAGAAATCTATATATACACATGCTGCACATTTACTATCTTCATACATGTATAGCAAATACGTCTACACTTCAAGAATTCTTTAATAACTTGAACCAACATGTCTCATTGATTACAAGAAAGCAATAAAGCTTGTTTGCACTTGGAACTCATGAAATAAGATATTAAAGTCAGATTTAAATTCTGATTTCAAACCTTAAAGGCACACCAGAATGTTGTTTAACATATATATAGCATAATGTACTTTTACACTACCATTTGAGACTCAAACTTGTTACTCATAATTATATTGACAATAAAGAATGACTACGTCATTTGAATTCCTAAAATTTCATTCCTTCACACCTTAAAACATCAAGATTTCTTTTCAATCTCTACAATATAAGAACCACTCCTACACCCTGAAATCAAACCATTAGAGCTAAAATTTCCCCTAGGACCCGCCGGCCAAGACAAGAAAGAAAAGAGAAACCCAAAAATATTCACACATAACTAGTACACATTCAGAAAGCATATAACTTTTCATAATCATTCTAACTAATCATTTGATCCCAAGCTAAATCCTACCCTTCTTTAGTATTTAGCAATCATTAAATTCCAACATCTAATCATAATTTATACCTTCAAGAACCAATATCAACAACTCTCAAATTGACAAGCAACTTGGAAATAAACATGTACAAAATCAATAACCATTTTCAATCATACTTTCACAAAGTTCCTAAACAATTCTATCATACTTTTGCCGCTATTTGTAGGAGAACACTAGAGAAGTCTAATATTCACATACATCAGCCATATTAAAATCAAATAGCAAAACAAAGCAACCACCTATGAAACCATTAAGGATCAACAAATTCAGCAAGATTCAAAATGCAAGCATTTATCATAACTGAACAGCATAAACAAAGCTCAACAATACACACACATGTATCTCAATAAAACCCCTCACCTGACTAAACAAAATCTGAAATTTTCGGAAGTTCCACAAAGCATAGCAAAACCACACATGAAAGCTTACCATTTGACATCAACTAACTTATATATATATCATTCTATAATACACTTTCTTCATCATAGATACCATCTCAAAATCTAAAACAAAACATGGAAGAATTAGGGAAACCAAAGATCATTGCAGTTCCTAACAACTAAAACTCGAAATCCCAACACCCAAATCGATTCCCACTCTAATATCTCTCAAATCGAAAGGAAAATGAATAGGAATCAGAGGAGAGACTTTTACCTAACATCAAGCCAACTTGTATGCTTCACTGGGGCTCACATCGCCGGAAACCGCCACAAGCGTCGCCGGAAAATGACCATTAAAGGGGCTCTCATCGCCGTCGATCTCCCCTGTCCGCCGCCGGAGAAGAAGAAAAACAAAGAGGACGGCAAAGGGAGGGCGAGTAGTGAGGAAGACAAGCAGGGAGAAAGAAAGGGTCTTCAGATGTGAGGAGAGAAAGGGCGAAGGGAATTGATGAAGGGTGTGAGAGAGGCCGGCGCCGCCGCGCCTCTGGCCGCCGGAAATCGCCGAGAAGAAAGACGAAGACGAAGGAGACAGAGGGAGGAGGGAGTTCAGTATTTATAGTAAGGGGGAAGGGGTTGTTCGCGAGGGAGGGCCAGCCGCACCAACGGCGGCTAGCTCCGCCGCCCTCCGCCGCCTCTGGCGACGGAGTCTGAGGAGAGAAGAAGGAGATATCGAAGTTGGGGGGTGGGGGAGTCGGCGGAAAATATATAAGGAAAGGAGGGAGGGCGTGTTTGTTTAGGGAGAAATAAGGGTGGTTTTGGTTATTTAAAGCCTAAACTTACTATAGTGTACTCATTTTGATTTAAAACCACTTAAACCAGCCTCCAATCTTCTTAAATTTCAAAATATTTTTAGCTCTACCACTCCCTCATATTTCAAACTCTTCATTTCTTTAGTAATTATATGTATTTTAATTACTCAAAATTTCCAAAAATATCCCAAAAATTCCTAAAAATTCCAAAATTTCCCAAAACACTCACTAATCCTGAATCAAATTTTCAGGATGTTACATAAGCTAATTGGTACTTGACAATGAAATGAGATTATTTTTTTTTGTTGTTGTTTGGTTGCTGCAATAATTTTGGGGTTGGATTTTGTGTGTTATGTTCTTGTCATGGGCTGGATGGGAATTTTGGGTTTATTATTCTGGACAGAAAATTCTGTTTTGACCGAAGGAATGTTGGCATTTTTTGATTTTGTATGTGACTTTGAAAGAATAAAGGGGGAGATGATATTTCTTTCCTTGATTTCTTTCAACTCAAAAGAAAAGATTAACAAAGGAACAAGGGAATAAAATTCTTGTTTTGCTTTTAGAATATAATCATAAGTAGCTAGGTTTAGGAATGTGAATGAATATATTTATTTATTTAGTCTCTTGTCATGATTAGTTGGTGTGATAAATGATTTGAGTACCATATATATTATTCTTGTATAAAGGGATCAGATTGTGCTACTTTAGAATTAATCTAGAAATTTATGTTTAATTGTCTTTAATAGTGGTTTTGTTAGCTATTGGTACTTTCACTTTCAAAATGTTCGGAATTTTTCTTGTTACCGTGTTCAGATTTTGATATAATATTAGAAACTCTAAAATGTTCAGATTTGGAAGTTTTACTTTATCTTAGTTCTAGAGGTGGATTTCAATTTTTCTTAACGAAGTTGATATTAATTGGAATGAGAAATGGTGATTTCTAATTCATTGCTCGGGTTAGCTTGGTATGAACAATATTATTTGAGAGTGTAGATATTTGCTTGTGTAAAATCTTCAATTGTGCTTGTGAGTACTTGCTTTATTATAAATTATGTTTCATGTAGGATATTGATTATACAAACTCTGAGAATTTCAAAAGATTAAGTTAACGAGATTAATCAAGGAATTGAGAAACTATGATCTAGAAGGGGATTGGATAATAATACTAGGAACGAGAGTGACGCTAATTAATATACATAAGAATAGTTTTTTTTTTCTATTATTTATTCCGTGGTATGATGTTAGGAAAAACTTAGTAACGGAGGTATTTGGAGGAAACCCACAAGGTTAAGGAAAAGCAACGGTGTGTCAAGTGCTACAGGTAACTACTTCTACTTGTTTGCATGTATGTGTATGTTAGTGAGCATGTAGGTTAGATGATAAACATTGTTATTACTGTTGATGTGATGATTATTGAATACTTTGGTTGGAATTTCGAATTGTTTTATAAACCGAATAAAAAAAATAATATAATTATGTCATCCCGGGATGAGGTACCCTGTTGGTCAATAAGGCCTAAATGGATAGAAAAATGTTATTGTGAATGGCGCCCAGTTCAAGCGAGGGTACATCAGCCTTCGAGCCGTGAGTCCCTATTGAACCGATATATTTTGTTCAAGCGAGGGTACATCGACCTTTGAGTCGTGAGTCCCTATTGAACCGTTCAAGTGAGGGTATATCGACCATTGAGTCGTGAGTCCCTATTGAACCTTTATGTTTTGTTCAAGCGAGGGTATATCGGCCATTGAGTCGTGAGTCCCTATTGAACTATTATATCACAGGGACTAAAAAGAGAAAAACGTTATTGGGGAGAGCGCCCCCGGTTCAAGCGAGGGTAAATCAACCAAGAGTTGTGAGTCCCTATTGAACTGAAATATTATCGTGTACTTGATGATTATTGTTGTTGTTGGATTTTCTAGCGTAATATTATTTAAGTTTAATTTTTGATTATAAATGAGTAATGTTGCTTTGTTATCCATTGTGTTTGTTAATGAAGAGATATATGTATTGCTGAGAGTTGATATTTGATAGATACTTGTCATTAAATTATATTAAATGTACATGCAACACTGTATGTAGCACACACCACTATACACGATATTGACACACACCACCTTGCTAGCATGCACATGCGCGTGAGCAAGTGGTTGTAGTTGCGATTCTGGGTCTACCCCACGTTTTATTATTTTACAGGAGCGGGAAGCGAAGTAGGAAATCAAGGGAAGGATCCGGGGACCACTCACTAAAGTGAGATGCTGACACGTTTTATTGCCACACTAGGATTTGCATATTTAATTTCATAATTGCATACTTTATAAGTCTTTATTATTTAGAAAATATTGTAGTTGATTATCTCTGCAAAACTTATATACTTAACTGGGTGATACGAACATATTGAATTCTGTTGGTGAATGTTGAATTATTTGTTAACTTGACTTTATTAGATCGACGTTGTCTAAAATTTAGTTTCATCCCTTTCTAACCATGATAGGTAGTTGACATAAATTAGATATTTAGATTTTTCTATCATGGTTAGGTGATAAATAACAATTTAGGAAATAAGTAAATTCCTTTCTAACTATGTTAGCTGTTTAATTAAGATAATTTCTTTCTCTAACATAGTTAGCAATATAATTATTTTAGTGATTTAAGTTAATTCTTTTTCAAACTATGTTAGTATTATTAATGAGTAAATTTCTTTTCTAACATAGTTAGTGTAAGTAAATAAAAAGGAAAAAAATTGTATTAAATATGGCTTAAAATATGTCGTAGAATTGTGGTTGTTACAATTTGGTATCAGAGCAAAGGTTTACGGTTCACCAAACTAGTCATGGGATAAGGTAATTGGTGGATTTGTGTTTGTAAGTCATGACTGGCCAGTATGAATTACAAACAGGAAGCTTCTATTACCAAATCTCCATGTCATGGTTTGGTTTAGTTAAATAGGTGGTCTAAAAAAAGGTAATTAGGTCATGTTAGTAAATATGATATTAGGGATACTCTATAAATGTGAAATTTTATATTTATTTAAGTTTAATTATAATCTTGTTGCATTGCATGTTCACTAGTATTAATGTGGCAATAACGCTCCCGATCCTTTCCCTTTTATAGTTTACGTTTATATAAAAAAAAAATTATAACTAGTGATGCGACGTCCTCCATAGGTTCGTAGAGAGTATGGCTCGTGGTCGACGAACGAACTCCGCAAGTGGGCAATCTCATCCCAATTCTGAATATGATTATGAGGCCATAGTGGCTCGAGTAAGAGATGAAGTGAGAGATGAAATGAAGAATGAAATGGAAGAGAAAATTGCCGCTATAAATCAGGAGAATGATGAGAAGATGGCAAAACTGCTAGCAGATTTTGAAGCTCAACTTAAGAGAAATATGCAATCTGAGAGCCATAGCGAGTATTCGAGAGCTGAAGATAAAACTGACCAAAGTAATCCTCATCCCGAGGACCTGAGTATCGAGAGGGTGTTTAAGAGTATTGATCGTCATCGTCCCAAGAACTTTGGTGCCGCTTATGCTCTTACTAAAGCGAAGCATTGGATTGAGAGATTAGAGGCTATTTTTGCTGCGGTCGTTTGCACTTCATATCAGAAGGCTCGTGTTGCTATTCTTCTTCTCGAAGGAGATGCTCTGAGTTGGTGGAAGAGTGTGTCAGGTGATGATTCTATGACTACCTGGGAGATGTTTAAAGAGAAGTTTATGTGGCATCATTTCCCTTCTTCTGTTAGGGACGAGAAAGAGAATGCCTTCTACAAATTCGAACAAAATAACTTGTCATTGGATGAGTACATAGCTACTTTCACCGAGCTAGTACGTCATGTATCCTTCCTTCAGCGCCAAGATGACCCAAAGTGGCGTACAAATCAATTGATCGAAAGAACCAGAAAAGATCTAAGACTACAGGTGTATAGGAAGGACTATGGTAGTTTTGAGGAAGCCTGTGAGGTATTAAGAACAACAGATCGTATGATGAAAGAGGCAGATGCAGCAAAGGTTAAGTCGGATGGAGGTCCAAGTCAGGGCCAACAAAATCAGACTAGATCTTTTCATTCAAGCTATAATAGGCCTTCCCATTCCTTTGGACCTATAGGAGGCATTGGAAAGAAATTTGGAGCTGGTAATAGTAGTCATTTTAATGGCTCTGGAGGTAGGGGTCAATCTGGTGGTCAAAGTCGTGGACAGTTTGGAAACTTTGGCAGAGGTCAGCCTAGTAGTTTCGGTCGTGGACAGACCGGTGGAGACCGTTCAGGTGCATGGAGGTTTGGGTCAGGTAATCCCTCTGGAGGCAATCAAATATCTCATACTGAGTCAATTCAATCAGTTCCTAGTGCACTAGGTTTTTGTAGTAAGTGCAATAAGTATCATCAAGGAAACTGCATACAATGCTATGGGTGTGGCCGTCTTGGACATACGATCAGATTTTGCCCAGGTGGAGGGCATCAGCAGCAGCAACAGCTAGCTCAGTCTAGCCATCAGCCGGCGCCGGGTCGCATCTATGCAATATCAGCTGGGGAGGCAGGGGCGTCTCCTGATATGATTGGAGGTACAATGTCTATTAATGGTTAAATGATTGTGATGATGTGTGATTTTGGTGTTTCATCTTCCCGTAGTTACCTTGATTGTGCTCGAAAGCTTAACTTCGCATTATCTGTTATGTACTTATGTGCTAATGATGTCTATAGTCACTACTTGATTCTTTGTTCATGATACTTGTTGTTAACAGTTCTAGTGCATGATACATGCTTGTTTAGCAAACTTGGGCGAATTTTGGGGACAAAATTTCTAAAAGGTGGGAAGAATTGTAACATCCCAAATAAAATAGGAAAATATTATAATATATATATAGGAAATATTTAATAAGAGATAGGAAATAGGAAATATTTAATAGGAAATAGGAAATATTAATTTCTTGTATAGAAAATTTATTAAGATTGAAATTTAAGATTTAAATTTGTATCAAATAGGAAACATGTGAATTTAAAAGAAAGTTAGGGTTAACTTCATATAAAAGTGAAACTTAAAGGGGGAGCTTTATGGTAATTTGTTTGGGCCTAAACCTAATATTCTCCTTCTCTTCATAAACCTATTCCTTCTCCTTCATTCTTGGCTGCCGCCCCCCTCTCCAAAACACACTTCAACAATTTCTCCTGCTCCCTCAACCTCACTTTACCAATCTTCACAAATTCATTTTGCTTCCTCCCTTCTTTGTTCTTATCATCATCATTACTCACTTCCCGAATTTTTCCCACGGCCTCACCGTCCGTATCACTCGCTCTTTTGCTGCCTCCGTCTTCTCCCCGTCGTCCAGCGCGATTCCGGCGAGCTAACGGCGGTCCGGCAAAGCTCAAACGGTGACAAATTCGTGGCCTTGTTTTCCGGCGAGAAAACCGGCGAACATCGGTTCAACTTCGCATACAAACCCATAAGCAAGTTTAGGTAACTTCCTTCGCTTTACTTCCATTGTTTTCTTGCATCTGGCCGAGCTTGTGAGAGGAATCGTATGTAGTATTGGGATTTGATTTTGGGAGTTTGGGTTAGAAAACTATGGTTAATTGATAAAGAAACTATTTTAGAATTTCATAGTATCTCTGTATATTCTGGGTTGTAAATGTTTCAATTCTTCCCTGCCTCTCTGATTATGTTTTGATTTTGAGATGAATATATGTAAGCTAATTGGTACTTGACAATGAAATGAGATTATTTTTTTTTTTGTTGTTGTTTGGTTGCTGCAATAATTTTGGGGTTGGATTTTGTGTGTTATGTTCTTGTCATGGGCTGGATGGGAATTTTGGGTTTATTATTCTGGACAGAAAATTCTGTTTTGACCGAAGGAATGTTGGCATTTTTGGATTTTGTATGTGACTTTGAAAGAATAAAGGGGGAGATGATATTTCTTTCCTTGATTTCTTTCAACTCAAAAGAAAAGATTAACAAAGGAACAAGGGAATAAAATTCTTGTTTTGCTTTTAGAATATAATCATAAGTAGCTAGGTTTAGGAATGTGAATGAATATATTTATTTATTTAGTCTCTTGTCATGATTAGTTGGTGTGATAAATGATTTGAGTACCATATATATTATTCTTGTATAAAGGGATCAGATTGTGCTACTTTAGAATTAATCTAGAAATTTATGTTTAATTGTCTTTAATAGTGGTTTTGTTAGCTATTGGTACTTTCACTTCCAAAATGTTCGGAATTTTTCTTGTTACCGTGTTCAGATTTTGATATAATATTAGAAACTCTAAAATGTTCAGATTTGGAAGTTTTACTTTATCTTAGTTCTAGAGGTGGATTTCAATTTTTCTTAACGAAGTTGATATTAATTGGAATAAGAAATGGTGATTTCTAATTCATTGCTCGGGTTAGCTTGGTATGAACAATATTGTTTGAGAGTGTAGATATTTGCTTGTGTAAAATCTTCAATTGTGCTTGTGAGTACTTGCTTTATTATAAATTATGTTTCATGTAGGATATTGATTATACAAACTCTGAGAATTTCAAAAGATTAAGTTAACGAGATTAATCAAGGAATTGAGAAACTATGATCTAGAAGGGGATTGGATAATAATACTAGGAACGAGAGTGACTCTAATTAATATACATAAGAATAGTTTTTTTTTATATTATTTATTCCGTGGTATGATGTTAGGAAAAACTTAGTAACGGAGGTATTTAGAGGGAACCCACAAGGTTAAGGAAAAGCAACGGTGTGTCAAGTGCTACGGGTAACTACTTCTACTTGTATGCATGTATGTGTATGTTAGTGAGCATGTAGGTTAGATGATAAACATTGTTATTACTGTTGATGTGATGATTATTGAATACTTTGGTTGGAATTTCGAATTGTTTTATAAACCGAATAAAAAAAAATAATATAATTATGTCATCCCGGGATGAGGTACCCTGTTGGTCAATAAGGCCTAAATGGATAGAAAAATGTTATTGTGAATGACGTCCGGTTCAAGCGAGGGTACATCGGCCTTCGAGCCGTGAGTCCCTATTGAACCGATATATTTTGTTCAAGCGAGGGTACATCGACCTTTGAGTCTTGAGTCCCTATTGAACCGTTCAAGCGAGGGTATATCGACCATTGAGTCGTGAGTCCCTATTGAACCTTTATGTTTTGTTCAAGCGAGGGGTATATCGGCCATTGAGTCGTGAGTCCCTATTGAACTATTATATCACAGGGACTAAAAAGAGAAAAACGTTATTGGGGAGAGCGCCCCCGGTTCAAGCGAGGGTAAATCAACCAAGAGTTGTGAGTCCCTATTGAACTGAAATATTATCGTGTACTTGATGATTATTGTTGTTGTTGGATTTTCTAGCGTAATATTATTTAAGTTTAATTTTTGATTATAAATGAGTAATGTTGCTTTGTTATCCATTGTGTTTGTTAATGAAGAGATATATGTATTACTGAGAGTTGATATTTGATAGATACTTGTCATTAAATTATATTAAATGTACATGCAACACTGTATGTAGCACACACCACTATACACGATATTGACACACACCACCTTGCTAGCATGCACATGCGCGTGAGCAAGTGGTTGTAGTTGCGATTCTGGGTCTACCCCACGTTTTATTATTTTACAGGAGCGGGAAGCGAAGTAGGAAATCAAGGGAAGGATCCGGGGACCACTCACTAAAGTGAGATGCTGACACGTTTTATTGCCACACTAGGATTTGCATATTTAATTTCATAATTGCATACTTTATAAGTCTTTATTATTTAGAAAATATTGTAGTTAATTATCTCTGCAAAACTTATATACTTAATTGGGTGATACGAACATATTGAATTCTGTTGGTGAATGTTGAATTATTTGTTAACTTGACTTTATTAGATCGACGTTGTCTAAAATTTAGTTTCATCCCTTTCTAACCATGATAGGTAATTGACATAAATTAGATATTTAGATTTTTCTATCATGGTTAGGTGATAAATAACAATTTAGGAAATAAGTAAATTCCTTTCTAACTATGTTAGCTGTTTAATTAAGATAATTTCTTTCTCTAATATAGTTAGCAATATAATTATTTTAGTGATTTAAGTTAATTCTTTTTCTAACTATGTTAGTATTATTAATGAGTAAATTTCTTTTCTAACATAGTTAGTATACGTAAATAAAAAGGAAAAAAAAAATTGTATTAAATATGGCTTAAAATATGTCGTAGAATTGTGGTTGTTACAAAGTGTAAGGAAAATTAATGGGGTTCTCTAGGAAAATTAATGGGGTTCTCTTAATGATTATTGCCTTGGTTTTTTCTTTGGATCATTATATTGGATTATTTTGAAGTCTTGTAGGATGACCCAATCATTTAAATATTGTGGACAGCCCAACATTCCCTTTCTTTAGAAGGATTCGCACGCACCATCAGCCTCAAACTGCATTCATTCTGTTAAGTCTTTTTAGGTAATATAATCCATAAAATATGGTCATCAAAGGATTCAGCCACTACATGTGTACATTAAAATTTGGAAATTCCAACCTAGTTAGTTTGTACATTAAAACTTTCCCAAAATACATAAGTCTTTCCATTAATTCCAAAAGAAGGAAAGACGCAGGCTACACACTAAGTAATCCATTGTTCTGAGACAACTACAGATGATGAAAGCATAAAACATACAAAAGTAACTGTGAGGAGGTTGAGACCTCTGTACAATGAAAGTCTCACAGGACAAAAAGTTAGGACAAAGACTTCACACGTGCTTTAAGTACCAAACGGCACCATGACCAACCACGTTTACATGCAAACAAACATCAGACACCATAAAACCCATTGATCAACTGCCTCCTAAGGCACTGAACCTGAGCATTTGATATTATTTTAAGGTAAGTCCTTACCTGACAGCTAGTAGCATTGGACACTGAAGTAACACAAGGAAATCCATCTTCAGGTAAGGACTCAATAACATAACACAGCAGCATGAAGGCAACACCATTTCTCTCAATTGCATCATGCACATGTTTTTGCACCTGTTCAACAAAAGAACCCCTGAGATAACACATGACTTCATCTTTGCCCCTGAAAAAAACAATAGACATTTTAACGGAGCATTCAGCATGTCAAGGAAAACAAAGAAAGCAATCTACAGCAAAACACTTACCAATCATCTGATGAATTGAGAGAACGCGTGACAAAGAAGAATTCTTTGTCACTGTAACCATTTATTTCAGAGGGCATAACAGGTGAACAGAAAGAAGCAAATCCAGCCAAGTCTAACAGCATGTGACATCCAAATTATTAACCAATGCCATTTTGCAAAATAAAAAAAGGAAACTAAAATATGGTCATACACTGAACAAGTACTCACCAAAGAACCCCTGAGAAATAGCAAAACGCCATGCAATTTGAAAGTGAGAAAAAAGATTATAGGTCAGTGGGGGAAAATGAGCGACAGCCCTGATCACTGAGGTATCAATGCAGAACTTCAAATGGTAGTTAGGGTGAAATCCTTCTCCACCTGCATGGACAGTGAAACCTGAAATGCGAAAAACAGCCCCTTCAACTATAAGTGACATGAAACGGGATCTCACGGGGGGCTCTCTATCTTTGCAAGCATCTTAGTCCCCTACATGAACGATAAGGAAACAAAAAATGGTTATCAAAAGATCCAGCCACTACATGAATGAACAGCACGATGAAACCTGGAACAATAACGAACCACACTATCGTATAACAAAACATCAAATGACACAATCTGTTTGACAGGGACATGTTCATGAGGTATGGCAAACAAAGCTTCTCGGTTGAAAGCTATATCAACCTTCAAAACGATTGAAAAATCACGCAAAGCTGGATTCAAATCTTAGAGGAATGTTTCATCAAGGAAATCAGCTACCCCTTGCAACATCCTGCATATTGAAATGTAAAACATAAGCCAAGAAACAGGAGAGATGGAAGAAGGGAAAAAACATTAAAATCCATTTAGGAACCAAAAAACGATAGGCTAAGAATAAGACGTGACTGAGAACTGATCAATCAAAATATAGAGGGAAAACTCAGCACAACATCAATTTGATGAGATAGTATAAGAATGAAGATTGACTAAGCTTGTGGTCTAGGACGAAGAAAATACAAAAGTCATAGGGGCTTAAATACTTGAAGAACTAAGAAATACATAAGAGAAGGGACAGGGAATCACCCAACGTGTATAAATCCATTATACAACACTCGGCAGTTCAGAGATCGATGCTCCGGTTATTTGATTGCCTCTTAAGACGGAAGGAATTATCGGGACTAGAGGATAAAAGAGATGATCAAGATATAAGAGACAAAAGGCTAAGCAGAAAAAGGAAAACTAAAAATAAGGACAGAGATGAGAAGTAATTTTAAAGCAATTTAAAGGAAAACCAAAAACAATGACAGAGGTGAGGAAGAATTTTGGGTAATTTAATGTATGGAGAAAAAAATGTTAAGCAATTGATCTAATGTTTTTATCAGGGAGGGTTAACCCTATTGCATCACTATCTTGACCAATTACTGCTAAATGAAAACGGGCCCACAAAAGTGTTTATTTTTTTAAATAAAAGTATGTCACTGTTTATTCTACCGTATACAATGCAAAACAATTGTAAAAAACTTTCCATAAGAGCGGTATATGAAGATTTCTACAGTGCTATCAACATCAACAGAACATGAACAGTGGCGGGTCAAATCACTTTCATCCTGGCTTTTAAGATAGGGTGAAGGCCCAAAAATGATACACAACTATTGGTCAAGTAATAAAAATAACATATAACTATTTTGCGGTACAAAAATGATACCAACTTTTACCATGTGATCAAGAATGATATTTTAACTTATATGATAATAAGATTAAACATGAAAATTCAAAAATACCCTTATAAATAAATAAAATCACATTTTTCCCCTTCTTCTTCCTCCATCTTCCTTCTTCCTTCTTCACCCTCACCAAACTCCATAGCCAATGGAGTTGAAGTAAGAAACATTCATCAAAACACACAACACTGAAAAGGGTATTAAAAAAAAGGCAAAGGACAAATTGAAATGCCTCAATAGTTCCAAACTTTTACAGAAACATTCCAAAACAAAAGAGAGAGAGAAAGTAACAAAGGAAAAAAGGAGGACGATGAAAGTAACAGACCCAGAAAGAAAGACAGAGAAAGAGTAAGGAAGAAAAGTGAGATTCATACAAGAATGGAATAGAAGAATATGGTGAAGCAAAGAAAGCTTTCACCTTTTTTCTTCTTTTTTCCCCACAAAACAAAGAATGTGAATAGAGTGAGTGAGGCTTTTGCTTTTGTATCATTTTTGTACCTCAAAATAGTTATGTGTTATTTTTGTTCCTTGACCAATAGTTGTGTATCATTTTTGGGCCTTTGCCCTTTAAGATATATAGATGTAACATCCCAAAAATTTTAATGATTAATAAAGTTAAGTAGATAAGAATAAGGAATTTAATTATTAGAAAATAAGAAAATAAATGAGATTTTACAAAGGGTGAAATAGACATTGTGTTTATTTAATTCAAGGGGCACAAAGGGTAACAACAACAACAACAACTAAACCTTATCTCACTCAAGTGAGGTCGGCTACATGAGTCATACGTCGCCATTTTGCACGATCATAAGTCATACCTGGTAATAAACCTTTTGCTAAAAGATCTCTTTGAACAACTTCATTAAGAGTTCTCTTTGGTCTCCCTCTTTTTCTAATAAATGGATCTTCTACTAACTGATCCACTCTTCTTACTGGCTCATCTAGTTCTCTTCTTTGAACATGTCCATACCACCTTAAACGATTTTCTACCATTTTCTCCGAAATCGGTGCTACCCCAACTCTTTCACGAATATAATCATTCTGAATTCTATCTTTTATTGTATACCCACTCATTCATCTCAACATTCTCATTTCTACCACATCCATCTTATGTTCTTGATGTCTTTTAATTGCCCAACATTCACTACCATATAACATTGCCGGTCTAATAGCTGTTCGATAAAATTTTCCTTTTATTTTATCTTGAACCTTATTATCACATATAACTCCAGAAGCATTTCTCCATTTACACCACCCAGCTTGAATTCTATTATTAACATCACCATCTACTTCACAATCTTCTTGTATAATTGATCCCAAATATCTAAACTTGTTCACCTGTTGTATAACATTATCACCCAATTAAATTTCTATATCCTCATGCACTTGTCTATAACTAAAACTACAGTGCATATATTCCGTCTTGCTTCTACTTATTCTAAAACCTTTTGACTCTATAGTCCTCCTCCATAACTCTAATTTCCAATTAATTTCAACTTTTGAATCCCCTAAAATAACTATATCATCCGCGAAAAGCATACACTTAGGAATTTCTTCCTGTATACTTATAGTTAAGGCATCCAAAACAAGATTAAACAAATATGGACTCAATGCCGAACCTTGGTGCAGTTCAATTCTTATTGGAAAATCAATTGTTTCTCCTGCAGGAGTTCTAACCCTAGTCCTTACTCCTTCATACATATCTTGAATTACTCTTATATACTCATCTTGTACTTCTTTCTTTTCTAAAACTTTCCAAAGTAAATCTTTTGGTATCCTATCATATGCTTTTTCAAGATTAATAAAAATCATATATAAATCCTTACTTCTACTACGATATTTTTCCATTAAACTTCTAATTAAATAAATTGCTTCTGTAGTTGACCTACCCGGCATGAAACCAAATTGGTTTTTCGATATGCTAGTCTCTATTCGTAACCTACTCTCAATTACTTTTTCTCATAACTTCATAGTATGACTCATAAGTTTTATTCCTCTATAATTTGCACAATTTTGAATATCTTCTTTATTCTTATAAATAGGAACTAATGTACTCTTCCTCCAATCATCTGACATTTTCTTAGACCTTAAAATTTCATTTAATAAATTAGTAAGCCACAACACTCCATTTTCCCCAAACATTTCCAAACTTCAATAGGAATACCATCGGGTCCCACAACTTTACCACTTTCCATTTTCCTGAGAGCAATCTCAACCTCACTCACTCTAATCTTATTATTATTATTACCATTATATTTGATATTCCTTACATTAAACCCCAAATCATCTATATTGTAATTCAAGGTTTCAGGACTATCATTAAACAACTTATAAAAGTAATTCTCTCATGTATCCCTAATTTTATCATCTGTAATCAATATATTACCATCTTCATCCTTAACACACCTTACTTGATCTAAATCCCTTGATTTCCTCTCCCTTATTTTTGCTATTCGATACATTCTTTGTTCCCCAACTTTAGTCCCTAACTCTTTATAAAACTCTTCAAAAGAAATAGCACGAGCTATACTTACAGCTTTTTTCGCCTCCTTTTTTGCTAATCTATATTTAACTCAATTTTCCTTATTATCACACATATGTAAATCCTTAAAACACTGTTTTTTGAATTTAATTTTCTCTTGAACACTAGAATTCCACCACCAAGTCTCCTCTTTACACCTAATATGTAACATCCTGAATTTTTGTTTTATGAAAAAGAAATCAATAAATTGAAATTTACCCTTAAAAATTTATTTAGAAAATTTAAATTACTTTTAGTGGAATAGTTAAGATTCTATTTCCATAATAGGAGAAAGAAAATAGTTGGTTATTAAATTTAGTGTAAGAATATTTATAAATCTTCTAACAAGAAGACATTGTTTTAGGAAATTATATTTAAAATGTTGTAAAATACTAAAATTTAAATTAATATAAATAATGATGATTTAAGGAATTAGATAATAGAGTATTGGAAGTAATTTATATTAAATATTACTAATGAATTATAAAGGTATATAATTGTTGTGATTACTATATGTGTATAAATATTATTGTTGTGAGATACTTTAATAACATTAATAAATTATAACAATAGGATATGATTGAATTGAGAGATTTCAAGGTTTGTTATTTAATTTTTCAAGTAAAAAAATGGAATATTGAAAATGTATTTTCCCTAATTAATAAATTACTAATGGGGCCTTTTTGTAGTTAAGGGGAGACCAAAACCCTAATAATTCCCTTCCCTTATAAACTATCTTTCTTCATCTCATTCTCCATTTTGGTAGCCGCATACACAAACCAAAAACAATGTCATCTTCATCTTCTTCCTTCTTCACCCACAACTTCACTATTCTATCTTCAATCATTACACACCTCACCAATCTCAAGCTCTTCCTCTCTGTTTCGTCCTCTCCTTCGTTCCTCGTCATTTCAGGCGAGCCTAGCGGCACACAACGGTGAAGCACAGCGTAGGAGACCGTCGTTTAGGTGAGTTTTCTCTTCTTGTTTTCCCACTTTACATCTTCAATTGGCGAGTATTTGAGTGGAAATCGCTGTGGGCTTCTGGGGATTATAGAATTTGGCGAGTTTCTTTGGAGTTTAAGGGTTCAAAGCTTTTAAAATCTGTTTCCTTCCACGTGTCGCTCTAGTTTAGGAATTCAATTTGATCTCTGGTTGTTAGTTCTACCATTGCTCTGTTTTTATTTCAACCTGAGGACTGCTTGTGGCTGGAATAATTGAACTATGGTCTTTTATTAATGTTGAAGGATGATTTAAAATAGTTAGGAAGAAAAGAGATTTCTCTAGAGCTGATTTTAGTCAAGTAGCAATTTATAAAGTTTGTGCATGATTTGTGTATGTAAATGTGGCTGTTTGGGAGACCTTATTAATGAATTGTGAATGGGGTTTTGAAATTATGAAAACTCCCTCTGTTGGTCAGAGTTTTAGGCAAGGAACTAAAATAATTGTTATTTAGGAAGTTTGGTGGTTTTGAAAACTGAATTTTAAAGACTGCATAGATACCTTCGAAATTCAATGATGTGGTTTAGAGGTCAATTGTGAATTGTTCTAAATTTTGAGACTTGGACAGCTCGGATTCAAATGCTTGCCACTATTTTATGTTTTCCCAAATAATAAAACAACTGTTCAGATTTCAAGAAAGAAGACTTATTCTATTAATTAAACAATTGTGCAGATTTTTAAGAAGTGATAAAGTTCTTGGAAGAAGTTATAATTCTTCTTTGATGCTCTTTTATTTTACTTGATTGAGTATGAAGGTCTTAACTTTGTTGATTTTCTGTTTGCTCTAATTAATAAGTATTAAGGTTTGAGTGTTTGGTTCTAAATTCTAAATTAGTGATCAATGAAGAATCAGTTTTATAAGACAAGAGATTGAGTTTAGTTTACAAAGATATTCTTTAGGAAATTATGAATGAATAAGTGTCATTGCTTACAAGCTTACATGTTGTGATTCTAAGTGATTTGAGACTATGATCTTCTTTTGCTTATGTTATGTTTTGAGTTTCTTTTGGACTAGGATAGAGATTTATTTTCTGGAACAATAGGTCTTTAATGACAGAAATTTAAAGTAATGACGTGTTTGAGGAAATACATGTAATAAAGAGATAGATATTGATTGTTTTGAATCGATCCTTGTACTGAATCTGAAAGTTAAGATATGACTGCGTTGGTTAATTGTTATGAATACTAGGTCTTTTCTTTGTTGATCTGACTAATTAAATGTCTTAATTGTTAGAGATCCAATAACATGATTTTCCTTGGTGTTAAGTCACATTACTATTTTGAAGTAAATTGTTACTTGAAATTGGTTTTCATGAATAATTTTATTATAACAAAATTCTATTTGGGTTAAGTGGGAAGTAGGGGAACTATGGCTTCTCTTCTCATTGATTTAATAAGTTTCTTAAAGTGATAAAGAAGTATTGGTATTGAAATTTGATTAGGAAGTCATTATGCTTTTCTTTGGGTTGCTGTGTCTTGCGTTGCGTTAGGAAATGGAGATGGTACTGAATTTTCAGATTGGAATAAATGTTCTATTTTAAGCAATTGTGGTACTGCTTGGATAATATATGAATAAAATCTGGATTTTGGTTGTATCTTACTAGCTGCCATGTTTATTAGGACAATGAAGTGCTAAATACTTCTAAATGAATATAATAACAGCGCTAGATTAATATGGATAGAATATAAGATGAATATGGTGTACATACGTAGGTGTAATTAAGGACATAAGTTAATGTGTAATAGGAGGATTGTAGCTAGGATTTGATGAGATGTTTTTCACTTCCATTTATATGATGTGAGAAATTGTACCTTGATCCATGCTCTTTTGCCTACTTGAATATAAAAATTACTTTGATTGTTTGGCTATTGACCTTGAATGATTGAAAGAAAGTATAAGATGTAATCCAGAGAATCAGGAAAATATTAACCAGAAGGGATTGGGTAGTACTTATAGGAACGAGAGCGACGTTAATTATAAATTATGACAAATGATTAATTACTATTTGTACGTGTTGTATTATTATTGTTTGTAGAGATTGTTATTGACACTTGAGCACGTGGGAGCTTACGTTTTTATTTTGGTTTAAATGCAAGGAGGTAACTACTTAAACTTGTTTGCGTGTATGTGTATGTTGGTAAGTATATAGGTTAGTTTATGAATTCGTGGTGTTTATTATATGCTTTATGAGAATTGATGATTTGTTTGGTGCACACCGGTTAATATGATTATAATTATGCCATTCCGGAATGAGGTTCCCTGTAAAACCCCCAGGGACTAAAATGAAAAAGACAAAAGTGCTACATGTTCAGTAGGGTTGTTAGTCCCTTTGAACCAGTTCAAGCGAGGGTACATCGACCATCGAGTCGTGAGTCCCTATTGAACTGAGATATTACGGTGTGTTGTGTTTGATTTTATTTTTGTTAGTGATGTTTTGATTCCTTTTGTTATGGATGTATTGAGTTGTGATGTGTTTATAAATAAATATTTGTGCTGCTATAAATTGTAATACCTGATATCTGATAGTTATTTGAAATTAGCATATATATAACATGTTCATGCAACACAGTATGTAACACACACCACTATACACAATATTAGCACACACCACCTTACGGCATGCACATGCACGTAGTGCAAAAATGTGCGTAAGCGAGTTGGTAGTAGTTGCGATTTCTGGGTCTACCCCAATCGTTGATATTACAGGTGCTAGATCGGGGCAGGAGTGATGGGAAGGATCTGGAGACTTAGGACTAAGCATTATGTTTGCATACTATTTTTCATATTTCATATATTAATTTGTAAACCCTGTGATTCATTTTCTTTGGATTATTGTATGTCTGTGTATAATTTTAGGCTGGATAACTGTAATTATTTCTTAAACTTGTTTGTGTGCTATTTGTAAATTATTGTGAAAGAATTTAATCAAATATTATTAGATTTGTTTAAATACCCATGTTAGTCAATTTTTTTTATCTAACATGGATATATTAGATTTGATAATTTTAAATAAACGATTTGCAATTGTTAATTTTATATTGCATTATAAAATGATTTACTTTAATTTATTTACTTCCAAATTACATGAAATCTTTTTCTAACCATGATAGTTTATTTGTTACTAAAATTCTTTTTCTATCATGGTTAGCACATTAGTTTATATTTTATGGAAAATAAGAAAAATTGTTTTTCTAACTATGTTAGTCATTATTATAACATAAATTCTTTTTCTAACATAGTTAGACTTTAATCTATTTTTAATTAAGGCTACTAACTTGTTTCTTTTGAAAAGTAAGAAAAGTCTTTTTCTAACTATGTTAGCTACTATTTTGTTAACTGGATTTTTTTCTAACATAGTTAGTAATTATAAAAAAAAAATATAGCGTAAAAATGGTTATAAAAGTGTGGTTGTTACAATTTGGTATCAGAGCAAAGGTTTACGGTCATCCAAACTGGTCGTGGGATGTGGACAAAGAAAGATTCGTGTTTGTATGTCATGACTGCAGCATGAATTACAAACAGGAAGCTTTAATCACCAAATCTTCATGACATAGTTTGGATTAGTTAAATAGGTAGTTAAAAAGAAGGTAATTAATTGTCCTTAGTACCGTATGAAATGAATAGAATTGTTATGTGATATTTTCTGCATTACATGTTTTTGGGGATTTTCTTATTTGACTATGTTGAATGGGTATATAGAAAATTTAGCTTATTTAGAGTAGTTATCTATATTTTGTAAAAGGAAATTTCGACAGGTTTAGAGTAGTGAAGGCTGTAGTTGGGCTTCTGATTTATGAGTTTGAGAGTTATTGGGATTTCTTATTTCTGATTTATAAGCATTTTTTTGGCCATATATGGATAGAGAATGAATGAATTGGATGGTACAACTGAGTTCGATATGAGACCTACAGTTTTTGGAATTTATATTAACTAAGTTTAAAGAGACGAGTATTGATTGGGTGACTTTAAATTGTAAGGATGGTGTGGTTAATGAGTATTTAATGTGATAATCATATATTGAATGGTGTTAAATAGGGATTGTTATTGTTTGAGGTCTAGTTGGAGTTGAATTCAAGTTTTGAGATTGTTTATGAAGAGTAATTGAAGTATGACTAATGATATTAAAAATCATGGAAATATAGGAAAGTTAGGTAGAATGATGTCCAAAGGAGTTTGAATTAAATGAAAAAGAGAGTATGCTTTATTTTGAAGGAAATATTGTGAATTCATTATTGTTTTGTCATGAATTAGCAGGAATAAAGTTGACTTGATGATTTTTGAGATTAAGGATTGCATTCAAAGAGTATGTCGTGTTCAGATATTTAGAATATTAGTTTACATGAGAAAAAGTTGATTGAATCATATGGTTTAACTATGATGTTATGAATTATTTACATCTTTAGGTAGGATTGATTAAGCTTTGAATACGGAAAAGGCAATGTCAATTTTGATTTTGATATTTGAGATATTTCTATGGTTTAATGACTTTGGTAGTTTTAATAGTAATTGTGAGTGACCTTAGTGAGTGCTGTTAGAATCTTAAGTTTTGATGGTGACTAAGGTATGATATGGTCTAGTACTTAAAAGAACATAATCAACACTTAGGAAGGATTAAATGACATGGTTAGAATCCTGAGTTAGATCACTTGCGAATGCAAGATCATTTCCGGAAGTATTAGCACTAGAGCTCGCGGATGGAGTACACATCCCATAGGGGACGCAAACGGAAGCAAGTGAGACACTTGGTTAGAACCCAGTCTAGATTGCTAACACTGAATCCTAAGTTAAGTCACAACCGGATGCGGATTCACTTCCGGATGAATTAAGACTAGCACTCACGGATGAAAGACTCATCCCACAGCGGAATCACAACCGGATGCGGAATTACTTCCGGATAGGCTAGGACTTGCGCACGCGGATGAATGTTTCATCCCCCAGCGGCAGCAAGTAACTCACTAGGGAATTAGCTTAGTCCATGAAGCATTAGGTACACAGAACCTTAAGACTAAGCTATGATTCAACCGGAAGTTAAATTGCTTCCTGATAGATTTTGACTGGCGCAGGTTGATAAAATAGATATAACCCCAAGCGTCAGTGAAAATGCAACGTCAAGTGAAATTGCTTCCTGTTAGATTTTGATTGGCGCAGGCTGATAGAATAGAATAACCCCAAGCGTCAGTGAAAAAGCCACGTCAAGTAAAATTGCTTCTTGATAGATTTAGACTGGCACAGACTGATAGAGGTGATATAACCCTAAGCGTCAGTGAATCAGCCACGTCAACTGAAATTGCTTCCTGTTAGATTTGGACTTGCATAGGCTGATAAAAGAGATATAACCCTAAGCGTCAGTGAGTTCACCACGTCAAGTAAAAGTGCTTCCGATAGCTTAGTGACTAGCGCTGACTGTTGGATTGAAGGACACTGAGTGAGAGTGAGTAATAGTGAACAAAATCCTTCATCCAGTAGTTTTACTTCCGGATGTAGAAGTGCTTCCGAATACATCATAGACTAAGAGGACTAACATTCAAAGTATACAATACACTAAGTCAGAACATAGTCTAAGTAAGACTACTCCCCATAGCAAACTTCCCACAACATGTATAGTTCTTACTATATTTGATTATATATATTGCTATGTTGGACTAACCAGTATGTGCAGAACTTAGTCACACTTCCAGATGAAAATGAGCTTCCGGATGCAAAGACTCTTGGCATTGGATTTCAGAGATTAACACTTGCAGAGCAAGATTGCCACTTCCGGATGAACGATGATCATCCGTCAGCAAGAGTACAAGAGTAAACGTCACATACTCAGAAGTCAGAATGCTTTTGTCAGAGCAGAGGTGTCAGGACTACTTTTCAGAAATAAAAGCAAGTCAACCCTGCTAAGCATTAATGAAGATGTACTTCACAACGGTAACTTGGGATTAACGGCTATATTCAAACATTCATATTCAACCTGCCGCCCAAGCCTTTGAAGCCGAGTATAAAAGGAACATCTACATTCAGAAGAGAGGAGGGAGAGAGAGAACAGAGCCTATTGTCTGAAACATTGTATTCTACATTCCTCTCATCTTCTACTCTCGGATTCAGATTTGTAATATTATTAGAGAGTAATTCAATTGTACTTAAGTGAGTAACATCATCTACTCTTAGAGAGAGTCATTTGTACTTAAGTGTTTATCACAATCAGTTCATAGAGTGAACATATAACCAAATCCTCTAATCAATAGAGGCTGTTCTAAAGCTTGTGCTTGAAGAACAGAATTGTTATCTTACAATAGTAAGGGGGAGCATTTAGAAGTTTTCTAAATCTCCATAGGTTGCAAGTTAGCCCGCAAAACTTGTGGTTGTAAGGTTGCAGGTGATCCCGTTGTAAAACCTGTGGTTGTAAAGGTTTGCAGGTGAGCCCGTTGTAAAACCTGTGGGTTGTTAGGTGAACCCGTGTTCGTAAAACCTAAAGTGTAAAGGCTTTCTTGTGCCTGGTTCAAACAAGAAGTTTAGTGGATTGAAAATCTCAGGTGGAGCCTGGGGACTGGATGTAGGTCTGGGAGTGACCGAACCAGGATAAACTCGCTTGTGCATATTTTGCTTATTTAAATCTCACACCAAGCACCACACCACTACATACTCACTTGTGCTTGGGATGATTCATCGTCACTCTCATCAAGCACCAGGAGTAAAGTTTTAAAAAGGGAAAATTATAAGTTTTTATTCTGCCACCCAATTCACCCCCCCTCTTGGGTGACAGCCACGCATTTCAAGTGCAAATTGTTAGAATTGAGTTAGAATATATTACTGAAGAATTGAAGGTGGAATGTTATGTTTTGATATGGATGTGATTTAAAGGAGTTTTAAGGTTTTCTTAGTTTGTTAGGCTTGCTGATTTTAATACTAATGAGTAGTTCATATGGTCAAAATTGTTGGGATTGACATAGGCCAAATATCGAGATGTGGACTAAGTGAGATGTATTGGAGATGAGTTTGACTTCTAAGATAAGAGTATACGGCAATGGTAACGACTTGATGATTGACTGGAAAATGTTGACTTAAAGGGAAATGGGAAGATATAATGATTATTGATTGATGATTGATTAGTGAAATTCTGCTTGAAAGTGAAATGAAGAGATTTAGGTTTTGTCTAAGAGTTGATTAGAGGGATTACTTGAGATTATACTATGGTTTGATGACTTTGATATAATAGATTGATTATGACTAAATGACTAAGTTGGATAAATTTTCGAATTTGAGGTTTTACAGTGGTTTAAGGAGTGCTAGGGTTATCGGGAAATTAAGAATCTTTGGATAGGAATAACTTTTAGGCTTGTTGATGGAATTAAGATAGATAGGTATGATATTGGTAAACAATCAGTGAATAAAGTATTTTGAATAGATTTATTATGAATTCATGAGTTTTGGAGATAGATGAAATTTTCTATTGATTTTAAAAACTACTGAAGATTGAGTTTGATTGTATTGATTAAAGGTAGATATTGTGTTCTATTAAGAGAATAAGGGAAAGAGTGAGTTATTGCTAGACTTTTGTTGAGGAGTTTAAGAATTAGTGATGAATTCTGAAGTTGTGATCATGATTACAAATGAATTTAGAAGCTATTTGTGCTGAATATTTTATGTTGGAGTTTAAGCGAACATTTATAATTGATTGGAATGAATTGAAAGACAATTGATAATGATTTTGATGATAATATTAGTTTGGAATATGACTGAGGGAAATAGTTGGAGACCTGGAGTTGGAAGATGAGATTAGCAAATTTGAGGCGATATTGAATAGTACTTTTGAGTAGTAATGCTTATTGTGAAAGGTGAAATGAATGATTGAATAATTGAGGTGTGATTAGTTTTAGAGATATATTAAGGAAAATCGATGGTTGATTAAATTAGGGGAAGTTCAATGATTACTGGATTGTTGTTTGCATAGGTTCTAAGAGTTACTTTCATATCCTAGTAATTGGTTTAAGTGTTTATTAATCCACCTTTATGAGATTAGAGATGCCTGTAGGCGATTAGAAATTACTTTCTTTGTTGAAATAGTTAAGGGCACTAGAAATTCATGGAGTAGCAAAAAAAAAAAAAAATTTGATGTTGAGAATTGGAATAAAATGGAAAGATTGGAATTATCATTAATAGTGGGGAATGCTTCTCGTTAGTATCGATGTGGGTGTCTTAGAAATTTGAAAACTAGAGAAATGTTGAGTATTAATTTGGCTAGAATTTATAGCTTTACATCTCTATGTAGTTTGACTAACAAATTTGATGAATTGAGTGAACTTCATTATAACAAAGCTAAAGAGTATCTTGGATGTATCGAGTGAACTACATCATGCATTAATTCTTAGAATTGTTAGACATAGAGAATTTTGGGAAACAAAATTCCTAAAAGATGGGTAGAGTTGTAACATCCTGAATTTTTTTTTATGAAAAAGAAATCAATAAATTGAAATTTACCGTTAAAAATTTATTTAGAAAATTTAAATTACTTTTAGTGGAATAGTTAAGATTCTATTTCCATAATAGGAGAAAGAAAATAGTTGGTTATTAAATTTAGTGTAAGAATATTAATGAATCTTCTAACAAGAAGACATTGTTTTAGGAAATTATATTTAAAATGTTGTAAAATACTAAAATTTAAATTAATATAAATAATGATGATTTAAGGAATTAGATAATAGAGTATTGGAAGTAATTTATATTAAATATCACTAATGAATTATAAAGGTATATAATTGTTGTGATTACTATATGTGTATAAATATTATTGTTGTGAGATACTTTAATAACATTAATAAATTATAACAATAGGATATGATTGAATTGAGAGATTTCAAGGTTTGTTATTTAATTTTTCAAGTAAAAAAATGGAATATTGAAAATGTATTTTCCCTAATTAATAAATTACTAATGGGGCCTTTTTGTAGTTAAGGGGAGACCAAAACCCTAATAATTCCCTTCCCTTATAAACTATCTTTCTTCATCTCATTCTCCATTTTGGTAGCCGCATACACAAACCAAAAACAATGCCATCTTCATCTTCTTCCTTCTTCACCCACCACTTCACTATTCTATCTTCAATCATTACACACCTCACCAATCTTAAAGATTTTTAAGAAGTGATAAAGTTCTTGGAAGAAGTTATAATTCTTCTTTGATGCTCTTTTATTTTACTTGATTGAGTATGAAGGTCTTAACTTTGTTGATTTTCTGTTTGCTCTAATTAATAAGTATTAAGGTTTGAGTGTTTGGTTCTAAATTCTAAATTAGTGATCAATGAAGAATCAGTTTTATAAGACAAGAGATTGAGTTTAGTTTACAAAGATATTCTTTAGGAGATTATGAATGAATAAGTGTCATTGCTTACAAGCTTACATGTTGTGATTCTAAGTGATTTGAGACTATGATCTTCTTTTGCTTATGTTATGTTTTGAGTTTCTTTTGGACTAGGATAGAGATTTATTTTCTGGAACAATAGGTCTTTAATGACAGAAATTTAAAGTAATGACGTGTTTGAGGAAATACATGTAATAAAGAGATAGATATTGATTGTTTTGAATCGATATTCCTTGTACTGAATCTGAAAGTTATGATATGACTGCGTTGGTTAATTGTTATGAATACTAGGTCTTTTCTTTGTTGATCTGACTAATTAAATGTCTTAATTGTTAGAGATCCAATAACATGATTTTCCTTGGTGTTAAGTCACATTACTATTTTGAAGTAAATTGTTACTTGAAATTGGTTTTCATGAATAATTTTATTATAACAAAATTCTATTTGGGTTAAGTGGGAAGTAGGGGAACTATGGCTTCTCTTCTCATTGATTTAATAAGTTTCTTAAAGTGATAAAGAAGTATTGGTATTGAAATTTGATTAGAAAGTCATTATGCTTTTCTTTGGGTTGCTGTGTCTTGCGTTGCGTTAGGAAATGGAGATGGTACTGAATTTTCAGATTGGAATAAATGTTCTATTTTAAGCAATTGTGGTACTGTTTGGATAATATATGAATAAAATCTGGATTTTGGTTGTATCTTACTAGCTGCCATGTTTATTAGGACAATGAAGTGCTAAATACTTCTAAATGAATATAATAACAGCGCTAGATTAATATGGATAGAATATAAGATGAATATGGTGTACATACGTAGGTGTAATTAAGGACATAAGTTAATGTGTAATAGGAGGATTGTAGCTAGGATTTGATGAGATGCTTTTCACTTCCATTTATATGATGTGAGAAATTGTACCTTGATCCATGCTCTTTTGCCTACTTGAATATAAAAATTACTTTGATTGTTTGGCTATTGACCTTGAATGATTGAAAGAAAGTATAAGATGTAATCCAGAGAATCAGGAAAATATTAACCAGAAGGGATTGAGTAGTACTTATGTAACATTGTGTTACTAATTCCCTAATTAACTAATGATATTCATTTTAGATCTAATAACCTCTTTACTAACTATGATAGAAAAAAGATTTCCATAATATCAATGTCCTATCATAGTTAGGAAAGGAATTTCCTAATGATTAAATACTAACCATGATAGAAAAGAATTTCCTGATACAATATATGTGTTATCATGGATAATTAAAAGCTAACCATGTTAGAAAGGATTTGCCTAACATGGTTAATATACAGAACTAATAAATAACAAACCATAGATAAATAAATACGTATACATGCGGAAGCAGATGCAGGCCTATACAAATTGACAATATACACAACTAACTAATCTAAATAACCTTTGAAACCTAATTCTCTTTCCTGATGCTTGCGCCTGTGCATGAATACCTGCAAAAGTGTCAGTAATCGTGGGATGAGACAATTTGTCCCAGTAATCACCGCTTAACTCACTAAAGCTAAAAACCATTATAATAGCACCAAACATATTACAAATTTTATCCTTTAGAACTTAACAAGAAAATAAAATTCCTACACACATTTCGACTATCTCTTTCATCCTTATAATAAAATTGAATCTTAATAAAACTATGAATTCCCTATAGCAATTAACACAGACCGAAGCAAAATCATCAAATAATATGCCATATTGCACTCCACATCATGAATCTATAGTCATCATACTAAAACACTATTTTATTAGTTTAACAGCCCCAAACAATTAGAATTGAAGCTTAACCAAGGGGTAACCATAGCAAGACACAAAACAACCATAACCTTTCATTTGCAAATAGTACTACACTTATGCATGCCTTAAACAAACCAAACTTTAAGCATTTCATCTTAAACATGTCCCTTGTAGTCATTACAACCAATAAAAGCTATTAGAATGAGTCTTTATACCAAACTCATAAACTAGGTTCCAAACATAACTTTTGCACTTCCAATTCTTAAATCATTTATCATACATACACAAAAAGGGAACAGAGATTCCAAACCTCCTTAATCCACAAGCAATTACCAAACATGTATCATGTCATAATTTAATTAGAATCAAATTCCAAATTTACAACACCAAACTAACCAAACCAATATGATCACAAAAATAAAACAATTCTTAACAATGAACATAACAAGCAAGAAACAAGGTCAATAATCCTTAACTCAACTCTTAGATGCTAATATTCATAGTAAAACCCTAAACACATCAATGTATTACAATTTAGCATCATCATACTCACATACCAACATCTTATTAACATAGACAAGTGAAAAATTTCATCATCAAGTCACTCAAATATCACTTTCACATCCCTAAAGTTCAATATAAATGGCAAAATTTAATCGGTCATAGAACAAAGAAAAATTTCAAACCTGAAATTAGGTTCATTAACTCATAATTTCATCCCCAATCAGCTTTATCTTAGATTTAATATCAAAGATTATGATGATAAACAACAAGATTTGCTACCAAATTAAGAAAATCCAGTTGAATTCATGGTTAAGACAAATACATGCACAAGTCAAATCATCAATAAATCAAACAAATTTACTGAACAAAACAAGAAACCAGATCAATACTTTCTTATTCCACCACCTAAATGTCACTATATATTGTTATTTTTGAATTTCCTTAATCCCTTAACCCAATAAGGGATCTCATGATGCCTCGACTATGATTATGGCCGGCACATAACTATACTCGAGACCCCAGAGAAGCATCCTTATTTCGTCATTCTTCCTAAATTCTTATACATATCAATATTATTTCGTTATTCTTTCTATGTTCATCTCAATCTCTCCACAATACCTATTCAATTTCTCTAATCACTCTCTCCCCACCACGGGATGAGTGATAATCCCCTCAAAAGGCAGAGTATCATGCACAGAAGGAAGGGAAACGATAGAATGAATATTGTCAATCTATATGCAATGCAGCACAGTCCAGGGTTATCGTATACCAAATACTGATAACCAAGTTGTAACATTGTGTTACTAATTCCCTAATTAACTAATGATATTCATTTTAGATCTAATAACCTCTTTACTAACTATGATAGAAAAAGGATTTCCATAATATCAATGTCCTATCATAGTTAGGAAAGGAATTTCCTAATGATTAAATACTAACCATGATAGAAAAGAATTTCCTGATACAATATAGGTGCTATCATGGATAATTAAAAGCTAACCATGTTTGAAAGGATTTGCCTAACATGGTTAATATACAGAACTAATAAATAACAAACCATAGATAAATAAATAAGTATACATGCGGAAGCAGATGCAGGCCTATACAAATTGACAATATACACAACTAACTAATCTAAATAACCTTTGAAACCTAATTCCCTTTCCTGATGCTTGCGCCTATGCATGAATACCTGCAAAAGTGTCAGTAATCGTGGGATGAGACAATTTGTCCCAGTAATCACCCCTTAACTCACTATAATAGTGAGATGTGCGGTAGTGAGGGCGTCTAAAGGGTACAACAGTTTTAAAATCAATAATACATATATATATAATTCTCATTTCCTTTCATCCATCACTTAAATCCTTCTGTCACATCCAAGTCAACTCAAATTCACCATCTCTACTTTCCACATATCACTCAAATCCCTCAGTCAAATCCATATTAACTAAATATCATCTCTCAGTCTCCAATCTAATGATGCTACCATAACTCTCACACTCACCTATAGATGCATTGTGCCATCCCGGGGCATTCAAGCATCTAATCTTCTCTATATGATTTGACATTGTGCCCCTCTCTATGATGAGGGGGCAAATTTCCCTTTCTGGCAATCTCCAGAGAGAGAACCCCGATTCTGTTTTCCATTACAGAATGGGAACGGTTGGACTCTTCAATGCTAAACAACCGTAGGGGCGGTTGGGCTCTTCAATGCCAAACAACCGTAGGTCACTTCTCTTAATAAGTCGACCTATGATCCCCGATCCAATCAATTTGAAAAGGATCCTCAGTACAAATAACTGTTGATTGGCCAATCGACAGTTATCATCGCGCGATGGTACCTATATATTAGTGTCATGCAAACTCTCCCAATATCCATATCCATCAATTTCAATTTCATCATCAATATCATGCACCATTATCATTTCCTTCACTATCTCAATCTCATCTATTCAACTTATTCCCTCAACCTAACTATCAACATTTCTCACATAATACCATCTGAACCTCTCACATCATATCAGAACAACTACCAGCCAGGATAATATGTATAATGTTTCAAATTCCTTTTCTACGAAAATAATCGTGTTTGAAAGGCACCCGATAGCCTGTTTTGTATAAAAATACTCTTTTTAAAGATAATATATCTATCTATAGAGGGTGAAAAGGGATTTTACAAAATCCGATCCCTAACTAACGTCACCCTCAATGTTATAGTAAGGTTAAGAGTGATTACCTGTCGCCCTTAGCACTCCACTGCCTTCCTTACCGTTTCTTATAGATTTTTCCTTCCAAACATCATCGCCACAAGTTGCTCCTATAATAATATAGTACAAAATTATAAATTATTATCATTTACACTTCATAATACTTAGTCGTCTCTCTCGTATTCTATATCACTACCCAATCCCCTTCTTCAAATTATACTTGATTGACCATAACAAACTTCAAATAAGTGCCACATCAAAACAATTTCAAAGTTTCCCAATAACCATCACAAAACTTCAATTAATCTTGAATATACTCAACCAATGTAAGACAAAATATTCAAACATGCTTCCCATTAAAGAAAACAACTAACATAAATCTGAATTTGAAATCAATAGGCAATATTGTAAGGAAACAATATAAACCTCAAAGCTCTTCCCTAATTTAATTCTAGTTCGAACTTAAACACTTAATTCTTCACTTTTGTTCTAAGAGTAGAATCCAACACAGATTTGGCACCACATAGCCAAGCAAAACAAATTGTTGTTTAAAATTACACTAACAATAACTTAAACATTAAATGCTTTCATTTATTCCATTTTAGACCCTCTTTGAGCCATTCCTTCTTAGAAATCGATTCAGCCAATCTAGGTAACAATACTAAAATAAGGCATGAATGCTTTCGATTCAAGCTTCACCAAACTTAACCAAAAATCAACATAGAATGCAGTCACACTTCTCACTAATCCTTCCACATGAACCATAAATTATCATACAAACATTTACAATGATTTTCCACACAAAACTCAAGGATACAATAGATTTTCACCTACATTTTCATACATAATTCTTTATGTCCAATTCAACTAAATTGAGAAAAGATAATAAAGTTCATTTATCTCCTTAAAAGGTCACAAATCATGAACTACATCCTTGCACAAGCTATTACAACACTAACATAAGTAAATATTTAAACAAGTAGCATATTACCAATAATATCCAAACCAAAATAGTGAATCATCAATCAATCATTAGATCATGATTCTAATAAGTTAAGACTTTATGGTATATTGATTGAAACCATTTCAATTTCTTGATTTACTTTCTTGTACACTTTAATTGACATAATATATGAAAGATATTAAACTATTCATGTTTCACATTCAGTCAAAACACAAATCTTTTCACAACAATATAATCATAGAATTCAAATTAACATCACACTTTAACACAAGTTATACATGCTTTGAAAATATCCAGTAGTCAGCACAATACAATTTTCTTCTTGCAGCTGCACAACTAGTTTCTCGCCTCATACACAATTTGATGTCAGTCTTATTATCTCTTCATTTAATTAACCCGAATTTTAACATGCAAGGCACCCATCAATATACATCATTCATTTACCATTTTTGAAACATAGCATGGACATATGTCTATACTTCATTAGTAACCTTGTAGGGCAAGCATACCATAAAAACAAGGAGAGTCGTAGACTCGGCCAAGTACAATGGCCAAAAAGAGACATAAATCAAAACTTAATAACAATCACGAGTTTTCAAAAATTTGATATGCATGCTTAATCAACTCAACTCAGCAAGTAATGGAACAAGTGTTTATTTAAAAATCGATTAGCTGGTCCACTTCAATCCATTTACACAAATCACCAAAGTTAACCACTGCACACACACTAGTATATCAACACTTGGTAAAACACAAAAGGGGCAGACTAAACAAGGCAAAACCATAAATCTTTGCACTTATTCTCAAACAAATCTTAACATACAGCAGCAACCACTGATATTTACTTCATAGTTATGAGATCACATATGCACAACAACATTCAAAATCAAGCATCCCAATAAGAAAATCACATAGAACATCTTTAAGAGTCACATACCTAACCAAATTCAACCAACCAGCATAACACATCAACATTCAACCCATTTAACTATCATATCTCAAAGCAGAACATAAACTCATTCACTCCCATTAATCAGTCTAAAATTTCATTAAAATCTGTCCAGCCAGTGCAGGAACATACAATTACTTTGCCAAGTTCATATGCAAGCATCTCAAACACATTATTTGCACTTTACAAATTATTATCAACCTCCATTCCAACTTTAAAGATCAACCAACAGCTTTACTAATACCTAATCAACCCAGAAAATCCAACAAATCACAAAAGAAATATCCTAACATTATTCAAACAACCTCCTACAACATCAAATTACAGATTTTGAACCCCAAACACCATTAAAATCAGTCAGATTTGACAACCCCATAAGTTAGGGTTTTCACAAAATCAACAATTCCTAAATCAAACACTCAAATAATCACTTAAATATCCAAACTCAAAGCTTAATTTGTGTTTTTGTTTGATTTGAAACCCAAAATAGAAATCCCCTTTTAAACCCTAATCGATGTCTCTTCCAAATTCGTAGAAAATGAGGGAAATTGAAGGGAATAGAGTTTAAGCTAAGCTAGGCTTGTTGTCGCCGGAAAATGGCCGGAAATCGGCCACGAAGGTGGCTGCCCGAGCTGAGGAGTCAAATAGGGAAAGGGAGATGAAAAAATGAAGTTTGAAGGAAGCTTAGCTTAAAGAACAACACGAATGGCGAACTCACCGTCTTCCACCGCCGTCCGCCGCTCAAATCGCCGGAGAGTGAAAGAAAACGAAACAAGGAGGTGGACTCACGAGGGAGGAGAGCAAGAAAAGATGCAACAGTTTGGGAGAGGAGGGATGTATGGCGGGAAGCTCGCCGCCGTCTCCGCCGCTTCGCCGGTGGGAAATGAGTGGCGGTGAAAGGAGCAGGGAGGATTTGGTGAGAGGGGCGGTGGGCGGAGGGGGCTCGAGAGAGAGAGAGAAATGAAAAGGAAGGAAGGAGATTGTATATTTATTTATAATTTAGGGAAAATTACAATTAACTACCCTAAGGTTTATTCGTAATTATATTTCTAGCCCAGAAGTTTGTATATATTACTATATCTCCTTCTTTCCATCATAATATTATCTACTATCCCAAATACTTGTTCATGAAAGTTTCTAACTCCAAATAATTATTTTAACTATATTTCCTTAAATTCCAAAAATTAAGATTTAATAACAATAAATCTCCATAAATTTCTCCCTAAAACTTAAATTTCCTAAATAACACCTCAATAATTTCCAATTAACCTTAATCAAAATTTGGGATGTTACAACTTATAGGAACGAGAGCGACGTTAATTATAAATTATGACAAATGATTAATTACTATTTGTACGTGTTGTATTATTGTTTGTAGAGATTGTTATTGACACTTGAGCACGTGGGAGCTTACGTTTTTATTTTGGTTTAAATGCAAGGAGGTAACTACTTAAACTTGTTTGAGTGTATGTGTATGTTGGTAAGCATATAGGTTAGTTTATGAATTCGTGGTGTTTATTATATGCTTTATGAGAATTGATGATTTGTTTGGTGCACACCGGTTAATATGATTATAATTATGTCATTCCGGAATGAGGTTCCCTGTAAAACCCCCAGGGACTAAAATGAAAAAGACAAAAGTGTTACATGTTCAGTAGGGTTGTTAGTCCCTTTGAACCAGTTCAAGCGAGGGTACATCGACCATCGAGTCGTGAGTCCCTATTGAACTGAGATATTACGGTGTGTTGTGTTTGATTTTATTTTTGTTAGTGATGTTTTGATTCCTTTTGTTATGGATGTATTGAGTTGTGATGTGTTTATAAATAAATATTTGTGCTGCTATAAATTGTAATACCTGATATCTGATAGTTATTTGAAATTAGCATATATATAACATGTTCATGCAACACAGTATGTAACACACACCACTATACACAATATTAGCACACACCACCTTACGGCATGCACATGCACGTAGTGCAAAAATGTGCGTAAGCGAGTGGTAGTAGTTGCGATTTCTGGGTCTACCCCAATCGTTGATATTACAGGTGCTAGATCGGGGCAGGAGTGATGGGAAGGATCTGGAGACTTAGGACTAAGCATTATGTTTGCATACTATTTTTCATATTTCATTTATTAATTTGTAAACCCTGTGATTCATTTTCTTTGGATTACTGTATGTCTGTGTATAATTTTAGGCTGGATAACTGTAATTATTTCTTAAACTTGTTTGTGTGCTATTTGTAAATTATTGTGAAAGAATTTAATCAAATATTATTATATTTGTTTAAATACCCATGTTAGTCAATTTTTTTTATCTAACATGGATATATCAGATTTGATAATTTTAAATAAACGATTTGCAATTGTTAATTTTATATTGCATTATAAAATGATTTACTTTAATTTATTTACTTCCAAATTACATGAAATCTTTTTCTAACCATGATAATTTATTTGTTACTAAAATTCTTTTTCTATCATGGTTAGCACATTAGTTTATATTTTATGGAAAATAAGAAAAATTGTTTTTCTAACTATGTTAGTCATTATTATAACATAAATTCTTTTTCTAACATAGTTAGACTTTAATCTATTTTTAATTAAGGCTACTAACTTGTTTCTTTTGAAAAGTAAGAAAAGTCTTTTTCTAACTATGTTAGCTACTATTTTGTTAACTGGATTTTTTTCTAACATAGTTAGTAATTATAAAAAAAAAATATAGCGTAAAAATGGTTATAAAAGTGTGGTTGTTACATAATATAACTCTTTGATTCACCTAAAATTTCCTTAGCTATTTTTAACACCTTCTTAATTATTTCTTCCCATAAATCATTAGCATTCACTTGTTTATCCCAAACACATTCATTTGTCATCCTATTCTTAAAATTTATCATTTTTCCCCTTTTAATTGCCACCATTTAATTCTTGGATTAAACATTTCTCGCTTTTTCATTCGATTAAACTTCATACGAACATCTAAAACTAAAAGCTTATGTTGTGTTGTTACTCCATCACCTGGAATTACCTTGCAATTTGTACAAATTCTTCTGTCCGAATTTCTTACTAAAAAGAAATCAATCTGTGATCTATTATCTCCACTATTATATGTAATCAAATGTTCTTCTTTTTTCTCAAAACAAGTATTAACAATTTTTAGATTGTGAGCTAAGCAGAATTCAATAATAGACTGTCCTTCATTATTGATCCTACCAAATCCAAAACCACCATGAACTTGTGTGAATTGTCCTGCATCTTTACCAACATGTCCATTAAGATCACCACCAATAAAAACCTTTTCATTGATAGGTATTCTTTGAATCATCTCCTCCAATTCGTCACAAAATTGTTCCTTAATGTGCAATTCTTCCCCAACCTGAGGGGCATATCCACTAATAATATTAATTGTTTCCTCTTCAACTAATATTTTTATCGATATTAATCTATCTCCAGTCCTAAAAACTTCAATCACATTCTTCTTCCATTCTTCATCCGCAATTATACTAACACCATTCCTATAACTCACTTTACCAGTATACCAGAGTTTATAACCACCAATATCTCTAACCTTTTCTCTAACCCATTTAGTTTCTTGAAGACATAAAAAGTTTCTTTCTATCCCTCATTACTTCCATTACCTCCCAAGATTTGTCTTTCAAGGTTCCTACATTCCACGTACTAAATCTAATGTTACTCTCATGAACTTGTTTCTTTATATAACCCGTCCTATAAGAGTTTGATAACTCTTGCGAAAAACCAGGCAATGACCTATTATTAAAATTGTTGTGTATGCTCATGCTTGATAGATTCGACAAATTTTTACGTTGGCTCCGAAGCCTAACACAACCTACTCTTTTTATCCGGGCTTAGGACCGGCTATAAATATAGGCAGAGTATTTCTCAATATACACAATAATAAAACAATACATAAATAAATAAATAAAAATGAATAAATAAATAAACGCTAAATAAATTCAACAATATTAATAATGAAACTGAACACAAATAATATCAATAAAATAAAATAAAATAAAACACTAAAACAATGAATCACAATAATAAATAATAAAACAAAATACAGCAAATGCTCCACAATAATAAAACAATAATTAATAAATATACTATAAAAATAAAATAATAACAATGCTCAATAAGAATATTCAAAGGTTAAGATATGTATGGAAAACAAAAGATTTTAGAAGACTATGGAATTTCAATGAAATAACTTAAAGAAAATCAAACTTCAAACCAGGGATTTCTGATATGTAAACTGTGATGATAGTGAAACGGCTATGATGCTTGACATAATGAATTTCACCAAAAGATGATGAAGAAGATTGTGAGAATGAGAGATTGAGGAAGAAGAATATTATAAGAATGAGAGAAAGAATAGAAAAGAGTAAATTGTATAAAAGAAATAGATATCTTAATAATATATATAAGGTAAAAACAGTAAGGTCAAAAACATAATTTTCGCAAAAAAAAAACGGTCATAAATCGTAATTTTCGCAGATTACCTGGCTGAAACATATTTTTTAAAAAAAAAAACGGTTATAAATCATAATTTTCGCAGATTACCTGGCTGAAACATAATTTCCAAAGGAAAAAAAAAGGTCATAAATCGTAATTTTCGCAGATTACCTGGCTGAAACATAATTTTCAAGGAAAAAAAAGGTCATAGATCGTAATTTTCGCAGATTACCTGACTGAAATGTAATTTTTGCCAAAAAAAAAACTTCTTCAACCCCATCATCTCCTTCATCCTCGGGCCACTCCTTTAAATTTTCTGACTACGCCAAACATGAACCCAAACAATCATAAAAATTTGCCTACAATCTTGCCACTAATGCCAAATAAAACTCCCTAAAACTAGGAAACTCATCTAACTGTAAACCATCTAACTTCACCATGGACAAATCCTTATTCACATCACAACTCCGGCAACTCAGCCGCCCCATTTCCAACCACTTGCAAGAAACAACTACACTTTCTGTTATACTACTATTAAAATCCTATTACTAAAAATTAATGAAGCTCAGAAAAACACATGTGAAAAGGAATTTCAAAGTCAATTATATAACACCCAGAAAACTTGAAACACAAAAACTCACACAATAAATATAAAACACAACATATAAAGGAAGGGATAGATATAAAAATCGTACCTTAATAATCATGAGACCTGCAATTGAATAAATAACAACAACTAAACTGACCTGGAACATGAGGCACTACCACGACGCGCTAATGAGATGAATAAAAATGCAAACCTCTTGTACTCAACGTCCACGATTCCAAGCTTCAAAATTTGTTTACTTTGACCCTTATTGGCCATGGCAGCAAAGGCTATAAAAACACTATCCTTATGATCAGAAGCTTTACATGACCTCTAGAAAGTTTAGTTGGGATCCAACATGCAAAATTCATTAAGTCCGGAAAGGAGCTGATAACATATCGCACAAAGGGGCTAGACTACAGAGTGTAACATCCCAAATTTTTATTTAAGGATAATTAGAAATTAGTGAGGTGTTATTTAGGAAATTTGAGTTTTAGGGAGGATTTTATGGAAATGATACATTGTTATTAAATCTTAATTTTTAGAATTTAAAGAAATATAATTAAATGAGTCATTTGGAATTTGGAAACTTCTATAAAAAGTAAATTGGAATCTAGATCATGCTATGATGAAAAGAAGGAGAAATAATAATATATACAACTTCTGGGCTAGAAATATAATTAAGAATAAACAATAGGGTAGTTAATTGTAATTTTCCCGAAGGTATATATATATATATATATATATATATATATATATATATATATATATATATATATATATATATTCATTCCCTTCCTTCCTCCTCCTCACTCTGCTGCCCTAGCCGCCCCGACCCCCATCTCCTTCGACTCCTCCTCCTCCCTCTGCGTCTTCTTGTTTCTTCACTCACCAGCGGCGAGCTCCGGCGGCCAAAGCAAGGTGGCGCGCCCCACCTTCACCAACCTTCTTCTTCATCTTCTCCTCCCATCTTTGCCTCTCGATTTCATTTTCTTCCTCACTGTTCAGCCCCACCTCCGTTTTCTTGCTTCGTTTTCCGGCGAGCCACGGCGGTTGACGGCGAGAATAGGTAAAACTTCAACCTTTTTAACATATCTTGTGTTATATTTTCATTTCAATGTTGATTCCTCACTTCCTCTTCCTCCCTTTCCCAAAAATGCGAGCTTTTCCTCTGACCCTTCAAACTCTGGCGGCTTCTTCTTTTTCTGGCAAGTTTTTCGGCGGCGGAGGCCGCCATTGCTCTTTACAAGCTCAGCTCAAACTTAGGTAAGCTTCCCCTCTCTATTTCTTATACCTTTTCTTCGTTTCTGAGGCAAATGGAGGGAGGGTCCGAGTTGGGTTTCATGTTTAAAGATTTCTAATTAACCAAACAGGATCTTTAGTTAGTGTTGTTAGACAAGGGATTGAAATTATTGATTGAGGAATCATTTAGTTTGATTCGGTCTTTGCCGGCTCTGTATGTGCGTGTGTGAAGCTGTATATGCGTGTGTGTGTGTGTGTGTGCTTTGTTGGGTTGATGAATTTATGAATGTCTCTTTTTGTGTCCAATGGCTGAACAGTTTTGAACAAAGAAAATTGTTGAGGCTGAACTTTTCTGTGTTATTTCTTTGCTCTTGTGTTAGCAGTTTCGATGGGTTTTGGGACAAGCATGATTTATCCTGTTTGTTGGATTTTCTGCCTTCTTGAATAAAGAAGAAAGACAGTTGAAAGTGTATGATTTCTTATCATGTAGACTTTAAAGCATGTTGATAATGGTAGTTAGCTTCCTTTGATTTGGTTGTATGATGCAATTTCAATAATTAACTTAAGTACTTGTTTTCTGTTTTGTTTTCTATTGCACATGGTTCACATTTAAGTTATTTCAAATGAAGTATTAGAAGACACTAGAAAATGAAACATAAAGTTGAGAGACATAATAGTTATCCCCTGTGGATTCCTACTAATTGTAGTAAGGATTGTAAGGGGAAGTGTAATTACAGTAATAGGAATCAAAAGGAATGTCTTTTATGAACTTGATTTGATAAAATGGAAACAATAATGGACGTTGAAGAATTTCATGATGTCACATATGCTAGTTTGTAGGAATTTGTGTCAGTTTGTTGTTATTGATGATTTCATATATGTATGACTAATTTGAGAGTCCTTGCCAATGATGATAGGTTAAAGGATTTTAGTTGCTTTGGAATAGGTGTAAGGGTACATTGTCGGATGGTTTTGTGTTTCTTTTGGCACTATTCCCCTTGCTGGAATGTAAACGGTATTGGGAGAAGTAAGATGATGTTTGATATCAATCAGGAATAATGCTTTGGGATAGTGTGAAAATTGTGTATGAAGTGTGAAATTAAGGTTGAGTTGGGTTTTGTTTATTCTTCTCGATTATGGTTGAGCATTTGTATCATTGTTTTGTTAGATTCACTGAGTAAAGTGACTTAATAAAATAGGAAATAAAAGTGTGATTTTTGTGTTATGCTGCAGTGACTTAATTGATGTGATGGGAGATTATTATTATGTTTTTAAGAATGTTACTTAATGGAGTCAAGGATGAATTGATGGTGGAATATGCATTAATTAATTGGTGAGAAGATAATATGGATTCTTTTGTATGGTAAAAGTTTTGATTGGTAGATTGTTGATAATTGATTGTGACCTATTGGGTTGATTATTTACTTGAATTTTCCCTTATTTGAATCTTAGGTAATAGCTATAGTTCTCTAAATTTATGTGGCTCCTTGATCTGCTGATTGAAGTTTATGTTTAGGCTGAATCACATGTTTTATTACTGGCAGTGTTTTGCTTGGCTGCATATTGTGATTTAAATTATAAGAAGTGTAAAAGGTTGGAAATCCTTGAATTCCTTGTTGTTGATCAGGTTGTTGTTAATGAGCATGTAGTAATGACTTGGCTGCATTGATATTATATTGGGTTGTTGTGAAGTAGTGTAAGCTGGCAATAACATGTGAAAGTGTAAATGGTAATCTTGAAATCTAAAATGGGAGTTAAGAAAGGGGTTGGGTAGAAATATTAGATTACGAGAGAGACGTTAAAGCATTATAAAGTGGAAATGATATTAATCTATATCCTATCATTATAGGAGGAACTAAGAGAAAGTATTTGGAGGAAATCTACAAGAAATGGTAAGGAAAAAAAACGTCAGAATGCTAAAGGGTGACAGGTAATCACACTTAACCTCGCTATAACATTGAGGGTGATGTTAGTTGGGGTTTTCAAAATCCTTTCTCGCCCTCTATATATATATATTATATTTGAAAACTTATTTTTATACAAAATAGGCTATCGGGTGCCTTTCAAACTCGATTACTTTCACATAAAGAAATTTGAAACACTATATATATATTATCCTGTCTGGTGGTGATGGAATGATGTAACATGTATGCAGTGTAGTGATTTGATAGTGATAAGGAGAAGTTACGAGGATAGTAATTGATTATGAGATGAGTTACAGAGAGTTATGTTGAGAGATATTGATAGTTAGGTGGAAGAAAGGAATTGAATAAAATTTGTGATTGAAATATGAATATGGTGAACGAGATATTGACAAGGATTCGGTGAGGATTGCATGACACTGAAATTGATGTACCATCGCGCGATGATAACTGTCGATTGGCCAATCGACAGTTATTTGTACTGATGATCCTTTTCGGATTGATTGGATCGGGGATCATAGGTCAACTTATTGAGAGAAGTGACCTACGGTTGTTAAGGCATTTTAGAGCCCAACCGCCCCTACGGTTGTTAAGGCATTTGAGAGCCCAACCGTTCCCATTCTGCAATAGAAAACAGAATTGGGGTTCCCTCTCTGGGGATTGCCAGAGAGGGAAATTTGCCTCCTCCTTGTAGAGAGAGGCACAGTGTCAAATCATATAGTGAAGATTAGATGTATGAATGCACCGTGATGGCACAATACATCTGTAGGTGAGTGTGAGAGTTGTTGTGGTATTATTAGTTGATTGGAGTATGGAGATGTTGAATTGATTTGGTTTGAAGGTGATTGTTGGACTTGAGTGAGCATGAAAGAAACCTTTATATATATATATTACAATCTGGTTTTTATATCTGTGGTACCCTTTAGACGCCCTCACTACCGCACATCTCACTGTTATAGTGAGTTAAGCGGTGATTACTGGGACAAATTTGTCTCATCCCATGATTACTGACATTTTTGCAGGTATTCATGCACAGGCGCGAGCATCAGGAAAGGGAATTAGGTAGTAGAAGTTATGTAGTTTATTTAGAATTGTATATTGCCAATTTGTATAGGCCTGCATCTGCTTCCGCATATATACATATTTATTTATTGTTTAATACCAATTAGTTTTGTTTAATAACCATGTTAGGTTCTGAGCAAAAAAAAAATAACCATGTTAGGCAAATCCTTTCTAACATGGTTAGCAATAAATTATCCATGATAGCAGCTGTGTTGTATTAGTTTATTCTTTTCTATCATGGATAATATTTTAATCATTAGGATATTCTTTTTCTAACTATGATAGAGATATTGATATTATTAAAATTCCTTTTTCTATCATAGTTAGTAAAGATATTATTGAACTAAAAGAGATGTCACAGGTTAATTAGGGAATTAGTAACAATATGTTACACAGAGCATCATGTAGAGAGAGAAACTCCTGCCTCTCTCTAGACTCTTCTTCTTCCTTCCTCACTCCTTTCTTCCTGCTCTCTCCTCCCTCTCCCCAATGTTTCCGCCGACATCTACTCCCCCACCACATGCATTTCTCAGTCTCTCCAAGCCTGGCCACCCATCCCCACCCGATCCCCCTCAGCAAAAAAAGCTAAGCCAAACACCCCACCCGTAGCCATGGATATCGAATCCCCAGATCCCCCAAATCTCACCCATGTCTCTGCCACGCCAGACATAATCCCAGAAACCCCACTCTCTCCCACCCCCCAAGTAAACTCTAACCCCCTCCCCACCACTGTGCCCCAAGTCACGATCCCACCCCAACCCTCCCCTCGCCCCTCTTTCAAAGAGACACTCCTCAACAATGAGCCGCCTGAACAAGATGATGAAGATGATCTCATCTTGCAGCAAGAAGATGTCAATATTGACCCATCGGGTATGTCCGCCTCCGCTCTCAGCTTCTCCGGCTCTGGAACCCCAGAAGCACCTTTAAGCTCATTGATTTGGATGAAGGTTGCTTTTTAGTCCGTCTCAAAGAGGAGCATGACTTCCAGCATGCTCTAACCAGCGGCCCCTGGGTCATATATGGCCACTATTTGTCGGTCCTGCCATGGTCGCCCGGATTTAAGCCGTGCGACTACAAAGTCACCACAGTGATGGGATGGATCAGGCTACCTTGCCTCCCGATCAACTACTTAGCACAAGAAAATCATCCGCACGATCGGAAGTGTCTTTCGCGAAGTCATTCGAGTGGACTACCACACTGCATCTGGGGAAAGAGGGAAATTTGCTCGTATTGCAGTTTACTTGGACCTCACCCAACCTCTAATTTCCCAGATTCAGGTTGATGGCCAAACGATCCTCGTTGAATACGAAAATCTCCCCATTATATGCTTCTCCTGTGGCCGCTATGGGCACCCTAAGGAGTCATGCCCCGACCACCCCATTGTGCCGGTGACCCCCAAGGCGCCGGCGAAGCCTTCCCAGGCGTCACCTGCACGGCCCCCGGTACAACCCCCACCCTCAGAGGCATCCCGTGACCCCCCAAAATTTGGTGAGTGGATGGTAGTACCAAAAAGGACAAGATTCTCTGCCAAAAGCAACCCAAAAGCTTCTGACACTGCGCACAAAGCTGCCCCCTCAGGCTCTCGGTTTGTCCTTTTGCATGATGATCAGAGCCTTGAGCCAACCGCTGATGTTGCCCAAGTGGTGAGTTCCTCCCCTCCTGCTGAATCGTCTCATGCGTGGCAAAAATTTTCTTCCCCCAAGTCCCAGAAAAAAGACTTGACCAAGGCAAACAAAAGATAGTTCCCCCTCCTACCCCACATAAAGATAACACACTTCCTCCTCTCTCTGCCCTCTTAGTCAAACAGGGTCCCACATCCCTTGACCCCTCTTCTAACACTACCATCACCATCTCTGACCCTAGACAACGACCCAACACATCTCACCATCCCACCAACCCACCCCCCCAACCCGAGCCCCCCACCTCTAACACCCCACAACCAGCCCAAGCCAAACCAACCACCCCCCTCAAATCAAACCCACCTAAACAAAAACCACCTGACCCCTCCCAAAAGAACAAAGGCACCAAACTTAACATGGGACCCTCTATCCATGGCTTCGGCTCAAAGAAGCATGATAGCTCCTCCTCGGTGGCCAACCAAGCCTTCCATGAGATCGCCAAAAACCTACAGCAACCCATTGATGATGAAGCTATAGCTTTGCTTGTTGAAGGAGTGGACTTCTCCTCCTCCCCCTCTCAATAATTTTTTCTGACATGGAATTGTCAGGGAGCTTTGAATATATGTCTTCCCTCTACAGTTAAGACTTTAGTCCGCACTCACCGGATCGAAATTCTTGTCCTTTTGGAGCCACGCATTTCTGGTACATCGGCTGATCGTGTTATTCGAAAGCTCGGTTTCCCGAACTCTCACAGAGTGGAGGCCAATGGCTTCTCCGGAGGGATATGGGTTCTTTGGACTCCGAATATCTCCATACATATCCTTGCCAACCACATCCAATTTATCCACATGGAAGTTCACTCCCCCACCCAGCAGCTCCGTTTCCTCCTCACGCCATCTATGGTTGCCCACAGCCTCACTCTCGTCGGCTGTTATGGTAGGACCTGGCCCACCACGCCCCCTCTACCACTCCTTGGTTGCTCTCTGGTGACTTCAATGTCATCCTCTCTAGTGATGAACGTAGGGGAGGTGCCCAGAGACAACGGCTGGGGTGTCGGCTTTTCCAAGCTTTTGTCAACTCCCATGCCTTGATTGATATGGGGTTTATTGGCCACAAATTTACTTGGAGGCGTGGCACTCTCATGGAACGGCTTGATCATGCCCTTTGCAACCCCCCACTTGTGCATCTTTTGCCCAACTTCAAGGTGGAACACCTACCCAAATTTGGGTCTGATCACCGACCAGTTCTGATTAGCATGGGTGGTGCCCCGATTAGGCCAACGAGCAACGAATTTCGCTTCCTAGCTCCTTGGCTTACTCATCCGGACTTCCTTGCCTTGGTTCGACGGACCTGGGATTGCTCACAAGACATCACTTCTAACATGGCCAACTTCTCTAAAGCAGCAACAGACTGGAATATCTCTACCTTCGGGCATATTAGCAACAAGAAAAGAAGACTCCTTGCCCGCTTACGAGGTATCCAACATCACTTACAAAACAACCCTTCGGCCACCCACCTTCTTGACCTTGAAGCTTCCCTTGCTGATGAATTTGAAGAAGTTTGCTTCCAAGAGGAACTTCTTTGGATTCAAAAGTCCACCTCCAATTGGTTGTGCCTCGGTGACCGCAACACAACCTTTTTCCACACTAAAGCACTCATTCGGCGCAAGAGAAGTTCCATCCCTAAACTTAAAGGCGCTGATGGCCAATGGATCTCCGATGAAACCCAGCTTGCTACCCATGCTTTAAATTTCTTCAGGGACTTATACTCCTTGGACGATGTCGTGTTCCACGCTCCCCCAATCAGCGACCTCTTTCCCCTCTTTCGGATGTCCAGCGCCTAACCTTGGACCTCCCTTTACAAGATTCTGAGATTAAGAATGCCCTTTTTGAGATGCAGCCTCTCAAGGCCCCTGGACCGGACGGCCTCCATGCCCTCTTCTTCCAGTCCCAGTGGGATGTTATCGACCCTTCTCTCCTCTCTAATGTGCACGCTTTCTGGGCGGGTGCCAACCTTCCTCCAGCTCTCAACTGAACCCTCATTGCCCTCATACCAAAGGTCCACAGCCCCTCCCTAATAACACAATTCCGCCCCATTAGTCTTTGCTCGATGGTCTACAAAACTATCACCAAGACCATTGCCAATAGCTAAAGCATCTCATACCAACCCTCATCGGCCCCAACCAAACAAGCTTCATTCCTGGGAGGAGCATTATTGACAACATTGTCATAGCCCAAGAAGTGGTTCACTCAATGCATCGTAAACAAGGTAAAGGGGGCTGGATGGCCATCAAGATTGACCTTGAGAAGGCCTTTGACCGGTTGCAATGGGATTTCATTCGTGATACCCTCATTGATGCTCGCCTCCCTCACACTTTAATTCGCATGATCATGGATTGCCTCACCTCTTCTAGCATGCGTGTCATTTGGAATGGCCGCCCGACATCCTAATTCCTCCCCAAGCGAGGCATCCGCCAAGGAGATCCCCTCTTTCCCTACATCTTTGTGCTCTGCATGGAGCGCCTCTCCCAGCCATTAACCTTGCCGTACAGGATGGATCTTGGCAACCTATTAAAATGGGGCGAGGAGGTGTCCCTTTATCTCACCTCTTCTTTGCCGATGACCTCATAGTTTTTGGTCATGCTACATCATCTCAGGCCTCCATGATTCGGCACATCCTTGCTGCCTTTTACCAATCCTCGGGTCACAAAATCAGCCCCTCCAAAACCAAGGTTTTCTTCTCACGGAACACTCCCAGGCCGTTGCATCGCACGCTTTGTAGGGACCTTGAATTACATGAAGCTGCTAATTTGGGCAAATACTTAGGGGTCCCCCTCATAAGTAGCCGTGTTTCGACTGCTACTTACCACTATATTATTGAACGCATGCAGGCTAAGTTGGCCGGTTGGAAAGCCCGTACACTCTCTCTCGCTGGCCGCCTCACCCTTGCATCCTCCACTTTGTCCTCAATCCCGCTATACACCATGCAGAGCAGCCTCATCCCCATTGGCTCGTGCAAACAGATTGAAAGAATCATTCGGAAGTTTATTTGGTGAGGCTCGGATGACCACAGGGGAATCAGTTTAGTCAAATGGCATGTCTTGTGCCAACCCAAGAAGTGTGGGGGCAGAGGTATCCTGAACCTTGAGGCACAAAACAGAGCCTTCATCTTTAAACTAATCTTTCGACTTCACACCGAACCGCAGGCATTGTGGGTTCAAATCCTCAAAGGTAAATACAAATTCCATCTTTCTGAGGTCGCCCCCTCAAACCCTCGGTGCTCCCGCCTCTGGAAAAATATTGCAAATTGTTGGCAAGAAACTTCTCACCACATTGTTTGGGACCCTGGTGATGGTACTACCACCCGCTTTTGGTCAGACTCATGGGTAGGGAACCTTGGCCCTCTCAAGAGCCTTGCATTTTGTGACATTGAAGGCGCCGACCTGCAAGCCCCGGTGAGTGACTACATTGCTGCCGCGGGATGGCAATGGGACCGCTTCCGCCATCTCCTACCACAAGACATTCTAGACGCCATAGCCAAGATCATCGTCTCGGCCACTCCTAAAGCCCCATCTTGCTCTTGGAATGGCACCTCGTCTGGCCTCTTCTCAACCAAGTCCGCCTACTTCGCCTCACAGGCCCTCTCGTGGGATGATGCGGACAGAATGTCGACAAAACTGTGGCGGCTCCCCATGGCCCAGCGAGTCAAGACTTTTACTTGGCTCCTTCTCAAGGGGCGCCTCCTCACCAATGAGCAGCGTGTCAAACGTAGCTTCACCATGACCCTTCTTGCTCCCTCTGCCAGCATGGGATAGAGGATATTGCCCATGCTTTGAAAGGCTGCCCTCTCACCTCTTCTGTTTGGCGGAAAGTTCTACCCCATGACATGTATGCAGATTTCATGATAATGACTCCTGCAATGTGGTTGAGAGCAATGCTAATGAAATCTGACCTACATGCCTCGTGGAAAACTAGTGCTTGAATTGTTTTTTGGAAGCTATGGGAAGTTAGAAATCGTAGAATTTTTGATAATGCTACTTACACTGTTGAAAGCATACTTTCACAGATTAGGACCATCGCACACACTACCCATAGGACTTTTCTCTGATGGTTAGCCTCTTTTTTTGCTAGTCCAATTCTTTTTGTAAATCGGCTCCTGCCGCCCGATTGTACAGCTTCATTTGAATGAATACACACATCCTTTCATTCAAAAAAAAAAACATATCGCACAAAGGGTATAATAACAACGTAAACCTTATCCCACTCAAGTGGGGTCGGCTACATGGATCACACGACGCCATTTTACTATGTCCCTAGTCATTCCTGGAGATAAACTTTTCACTAACATATCTCTTTGAATAACTTCATCAAGAGTTCTCTATGGTCTCCCTCTATTTCTTATATACGGCTACCTTACCATCTGCTCCACTAATCTTACTAGCACATCTAATTCTCTTCTTTGAACATGTCCATACCACCTTAAACAATAATCTCTCATTTTCTCTAAAAATTGGTGTTACCCCAACTCTTTCACTAATGTGATCATTACGAATCCTATCTTTTAGTATATACACATTCATCCCTCTCAACATTTTCATCTCTGTCACATCCATCTTATGTTTTTGTTGTTTTTTTTAACTACCTATCATTCACGATTTACATTAACTATTTCCTCCTCAATGACCATTTTTATCGATAATAATCTGTCACCACTTCTATAAACTTCAACCACATTCTTCTTTCATACTTCATCCACAATTATACCTACACCATTCATATGACTCACTTACCAGTGTACCCAAGTTTATAACCATCAATATCCTTATCCTTTTCACCAACCCATTTAGTGTCTATTATCTCCCAAGCTTTGCCTTTTAAGGTTCCAACATTCCCCGTACTAAATCTAATCATATACTCATTCACTTGCTTCTTTATATATCCCTTCTTCTGTAAAATGCTAGACGATGACATATTGCAAAAATGGTTGTGTGTCCATGCTTTAAGATTAGACAAATTTTTACGTTGGCTACCGATGCCTAACACAACCTACTCTTTTTTATCTGGGCTTAGGACCGGCTATATTATAGGCAGAGTATTACTTACAATAATAACAAAATACAATAAAATAATAACACTAAACACTAATAATAATTAAACTAGCACAAATAATAACAAATAAATAAAGCGATAAACAATAAAAACAATAATCAAAATACAAAATAATAATAATAATAACACAATACAATAAAACCATAAAAACAAAATAAAATAATACATAAACAAATAATAAATAAATAACAATATACAATAAACAATAAAACAGTATCACCTCAATATTCAACAATAAAATAAAAAATAAATAATAAACATACTATGAAAACAGAACAACACAATGTTCAACAAATAATATACAAAGGTTAAGATATGCATGAGAAACAAAAGATTTAATAAAACTATGTAAATTTAGTAAAACGCCTTAAAAAGAAAAACAAAATTAATTCATTTTGATTGATTGAGGAGGAGAAAAATTATAAGAAATGAGAGAAAGAAGAGAAAAGATCAGATATGAATGACATAGATAATACGACGAAGAAAAAAAAACACACAAAAAAAACTGGGTCAAAACTGCAGTTTCCGCAAAATTAGGAGAATGGGTCAAAAAATGCAATTTTCGAGAAAAAAATAAATCAATAAATAAATAATAATAATAATTAAAAAATAAACAAGGTCAAAACTTTAGTTTCCGCAAAAATAGGAGAATGGGTCAAAAACTGTAATTTTCGCACACAAAAAAAAGTCAAAACTGCAGTTTCCGCAAAAATAGGAGAATGGGTCAAAAAAAAGGGTCAAAACTGCAGTTTCCACAAAAATAGGAGAATGGGTAAAAAAACTGCAATCTTCGCACAAAAAAAAAACTGGGTCAAAACTGCAGTTTCCGCAAAAATAGGAGAATAGGTCAAAAACTGCAATTTTCACAAAAAAAACAGAGAGAGAGAGAGAAGAAGAAGAAGATGAAACTGTTGAAAGGAAGTTAAGATGAAAATAGAGGAGGTTGTAAACTTATGATTGTTCATGTGGAATAATAGTACAATAAAAAGAAGTAAAATTTAGTAAAAGCATAAGAATGAATAGAATACATATATGAAAGCAGAAATCAAAAGTAAAAACTAAAACTCCATTACTAAAAATAAATGAAAAAAAGGACACAATAGATAAAGAAGAAGAAGAATAATCAAAGAGAGAGATAGAGAGTACCTGATAAGAGTAGAATTTGATATAACACATATAATGCTAAATAAAAGAATGTACCTGGCCTTAACCGAATTGAAGATTTGGAGAGAAAAGATTGTACAAAACCTTGTTAAACAAAAGAACCTCCCTTGGCTTGATTGGGAGTGGCAAAAAGCTTTCTTTGAATGAATTTATTGGAGGTGGGGTCACGAACAGAGGCCTTGACAGTGTAACCACGATGAAGAAGAAGCTTGACAAGCCATGAAGCAATATAGCCAGAAGCATAAATTCCCAGAACATGACAAGATGTTTTCGAAAATTTTCTCAAGCCAATGGTAAGAAAAGACTTTTATTTCTTTTCTCCGATAAACAGCAATATGAATATTTGAAGTAAAAGGAAAAGGGGGATTTGCAGTAGAGCTAAAAGAAAGAAGGAAGGGTAAAATCAGCAGAAATAGGTCATGTAGTAAAGAAGAAAGAAACCCTAGGATGGAATAATTAGAAACCCTTTCTGTCTCCTTTCATGGTCAACTAAATATTTATCAAAAGTCTTGATAGTTTACTTTTGATAAATGAAAGTTCAGACTTCAGAGCTACTTATTAAGAATTAATAAGAAGCTTCTCATGTAATCAAAAAAAAAAAAAGAAGCTTCTCATGATCAACTAAATGTATAATAAAATCAGGTATCTCCTTGAATTGAACAGCACTCATCCATATCTCCAGAGCCCTTTTTGCAAGAATATTTGCAACGCTATTGGCTTCCCTATTACACCAACCAACATGTACTTCCAATCCCGCCTCAACATGAACTTGATTTCCTCCATGAATTGTGGACAAACCCCATGCATCGTGTGCTCCTGCTCAAGACTTTGAACAACCTCTAAACAATACGTCTCCAGAAGAACGTGTCTTGCTCCCATCTCCCAGCAAGTTCACATATATCAGTCTTGATAGTTTATCATAGAATGAAATAACAAAAATGACCGTCTTTAATAATTATTCAATCTTATTTTATCAAAAAAACTATTCAGTCTTAAATATTTTTTTTTGATATAAAAGCAACATGATATTAATTAGCGAGAGTATTACATAGTTATAATAATGTCTCTAAAAGGAAAATTAAAAACATGACACATATGAGAAGGAATTACTAGTCAACCTAATGGTAATAATGAGATGCTGATGTATAAAGAGAAAGAGTGTAGGGGAGAGATTATTTTAGTGTTGTAGTGTTCAAAATACACACTATGAAATCTCAAAGTGTTTGTAGAAAATTGCTATGAAATCTCAAAGAAGGAAACTTCCATCGCCCCCCCCAAAAAAAAAGTCTGATGATAAGTTAAGAGTCTATTGTAAAGTGTAAACAATCAAATATTTGCCAAATTTGTCATTATCAAGAATCTATTTTTAAATTCCTCATAGTAGCGCTACCCCAATTCCCTATATCGCTCGCACAAAGGGTGTTTAATTAAAAAGGGCAATTGACTATAATACCCTCCTTTCCCTAATCGTATATACACACCATTTTCAAAGAATCTGTCTCTTCATCTTTCTCTCTTTCTTTCATTCCCCACTGTTTTCTCTTGACTTCCGGCGTTTTCTTTGGTCAAAAATTTGGCAAATCATGATCCAATCTCACATTCAAGCGGTGCTTTAAGCTTCAGGTGAAGATTTCTTACTTTCCCGTATAAATTTTATTAATTTTGATAAGCAGTGGAGGTTTTTCTTTCATTTGGGTGTGATTCTACATGGTCCATGATTTGGAAAGATAAATTATGTATATTTTGAAGTTTTCATGTTGATTTGGGGATTCTAGCTTTTATTTCTGCACTGCTGAACTGATTTTTAGGATTTCTCTGTTTCTTTGGCCGAAAGTGTTATATGCTTTAAAGTATTAAATTGATTTGCATGTTGAATGAATGCTTGAGTATGTTGGATGACAATGATTTTAGTTTCTGCACAAGTTGAAAGGTGTTTGTAATGGTGTATGGGAGGTGTGAATGCATGCTTTCTGCAATCATTATTATTTGGCCGATTGATTTTTGGGGAAGATTGGAAGAAATTTCAATGTGAGTGGAGATTTTGATTTACGTCAAAATGAAGAAATATGGGCGATAGACCAAAACTAGCAGGCTTGACATTTTGATTTACTATGATTTTAGCATGCTGATTGTTATTTTGACGTTTTTGTAGTAAAGAGAAAGAGTGAAAAGTTCAGGGGTTGCAACCTTTGCAAAACACGATGAGTGTTTTTTCACATTTGTGTAATCATTCCACCACTCAATCGTCATTCAACCTTCCAAGGTTTTTCGATAAAAATAGACAAAGCGTGTTGGTCAGAGAAAAGAAAGCTACTCGAATTAATTGTAAAATGGCTGTAACTGCATGTCGTAATGTGGGTGTTGAGGCACCAAAGAAGGATGGGAAGTTATCATCTGGAAAGACTAAGGAGGTGATTGAGGAAGAAGGGAAGTTTTTGGTTGGAACATATGCAAGAGCTCCGGTTGTACTTGAGAGAGGTGAAGGGTGCAGATTGTATGATGTTGAAGGCAAAGAATACTTGGATTTCAGTTCTGGGATTGCAGTTAATGCACTAGGCCATGGGGATGCAGACTGGTTGAAGGCTGTACGTGAGCAAGCCAAAATACTTACCCATGTGAGCAATGTGTACTATTCAGTTCCGCAGGTATGGGCAAGCCAGCACTGATTTTTTTTTTAAACAGTCTTTAGTTTCCTAGAAAACATGGAACTAACATTCAGTGCTAGTGATTTCATAAGTTGTCAAAATTGACATTTGGTTTGCTAAGAAAAATTGTGTAAGTGTCAGAAGTGTCAATATCATTTATTGCCCAATGTTGAGTATATAGTGTGTATACTTATGTTTGTATACAGATTCTAGAAATGATTCACTGCACTCATAATGGTAAAGGTTAAGTCAAATAAAAGGAATCATTATCACTATTAAATGTTAAAAGTTATAAAAAATTTTATGCACATGCCATGATTAGTTCTGGGCATCTTAGACTCTATGAAAATGCATAGGTACCTCTCTTGTTGATAAAATTTGGACAGCTTCAAACTTTGCTAAGGTATAAAAAGGGATGGACTTTGAATGGCTAAAAAATTCTAAATTTTAGTCCTTGAACTTGTTTGCTAATGGCAATCTTAAATAGCTAATCGTGGGAAGCAAATTTCTGGGGATTGTTATCCAGTATGCCAATGTACTATTTATGAGTTGTCTGAAATTCAGTACAAATGAAGCTTTGGTTACTTTATGAGGTTGTGCATTTTTCACATACAAATCCTGTATTTTTGTAAGGCAAAGTTCTCTTACAATTAATAGTAAACCAAGTGAAGCATCATATATACAGTTGTTTAGTCTGTTTAAAAGGGGGAAAACAGCATGTTTATAAACCTATGTGCCCTCCATTAATAGCATATTTATATTCTTGTTTGGGGTTTGAGATTTATTTTTTTTATTTGTTTATCAAGCTGTTAATCTAATTTATTTGATATTTTGAAATTTTGATCAAATTCAAATTTATAATTATGTTGGCATTGGTGCAGCTAGAACTTGCAAAAAGATTAGTAGCTGGTTCCTTTGCTGACCGTGTATTTTTTGCTAATTCGGGAACTGAAGCAAATGAAGCAGCAATTAAATTTGCAAGGAAATATCAAAGACACACATCTACTGATGGAAAAGAGCCAGCCACAGGGTTTATAGCTTTTAGCAATTCCTTTCATGGAAGAACATTAGGTTCACTTGCTTTGACAAGCAAAGAGCAGTACAGAACACCATTTGAACCTGTCATGCCTGGAGTGACTTTTCTAGAGTATGGAAATGCCCAGTCAGCTGTTGACTTAATTCGCCAGGGTAAGATTGCTGGAGTTTTTGTGGAACCTATCCAAGGAGAAGGGGGAATATATAGTGCTACCAAAGAATTTTTGGAGTCTTTACGAATTGCCTGTGATGAGAGTGGTGCTCTTCTTGTGTTTGATGAGGTATACATCTTGTAAGTCTTCTTAATTTAATGCTTTTCTTGTTATCCTAATTTTGGCAAACAGAAGCTTGCTTATGCTATTAAGGTGGATTATCAAAAAGGCCTTTTACTCAATTTAGTATGATATATTAGTTTAATTTACCCTATTCACTCTATTATATCACTTCTGGGGATATAATTAATTGAATCACCCCATTCCCAACAAACATGTGTGTGTGTGTGTGTGTATATATATATATATATATATATAGAGAGAGAGAGAGAGAGAGAGAGAAGATGACTTGTCTTAACAGACTACTTGCATAGAGTTTTGTATAATAACTTGCTTATACAATGCCATTATGTTAGGATTCTGCCTCCCTTAATTGTGTAGTCTAGAAGGAAGGATGCTAATTAGATTTAGGCAATGTTTGTTATTGTGCCATGTGGCAGTTTCTCTTATCTGTTGGTTAGTTTCTGTATTTGAATTTATGTGTCAGTTATTGTATTGTGTTTAAATTTAAATTAGGGAGGCAGTATATATATAGACCTATTGTACGGGTTGTTGGACATGAATAAAAGTATTGTATTGTGTGTAACTTCCCCTTTCCATTTTCTTTCTCTAGAATTTCAGCATTCTTGTTATAGAAAACAATTTTCTCAAATCTGATTCTAACACTATTTTGGGAAAACTATTTTTTAGGTGGTTGTAGATTTCTTCAATTTCAAATTTTGGTACCTGTGTGTGGTTTCTTATTAAATCTTTTGATTTTACTACCCAGGTACTGAGCCTCTGTAATTTTACTATGTTAGCATTGTAAGCCTCGGTACAAAAGCTAATTGCGCAAAAGAAAACTTTAAATGATATAATAATAAAAGATAGCCAACCCCACTGATTGAATAGGTTACTATATTAAAGTACTATATTTTTGTGATTTTTTATTTACATGAAAGCAAGTAAACTGATGGATGGATGTGATGATGATAATGATAATGATGGGATGCTCTCTTGAATTAGGGACATCATGCAATAAACATCTTTCACAATTTTGGGGAATTAGGAGGTAAATGGCCAAACTCATACAAGTAAATACAATTGGTCCATTTAAAGGAATAGGTTAAAGGAAACACCACTCAACTTTGAATAAACAAATTAGTTACTTATAGAATTCTACCTACTTACATTCATGCACATAGATTAAGTTATGATCTAGTTCTTTAAGCGAGTTCAATAAATGGAATTAACTAGCGCTATGAAAACTCAACATCAATAGACTCAAATCCACACATCAATCCTCACACAACACAATTATATGAAGCACAATGGACTAAATCACCCAACAAACATGCTAGATAATAAAATCAACAAAGACTTAACATACATGGTGATTTGGGAAGATGAATAGAACTAAATTAAAACCATATCAATACATGCAATTAAAATTCAACAACACATGGTCTAGAATCTCAACAAACGAAGTTTGAATATAAAAAGAACAAATACTCAAGAACGCAAACGGAAATTCAAGACTACATAATTGAAACTAATAAAACTCCCCTAAAGTTGCTTCAATGTTTGCTTCATGTCATCCCATCATCCAAGAGAGCATCGGCGAACTTAGTTCATCATGTTGAAGGAGAGAACATCCAAGGACGGCTGCACCTCAAGCTCCATGAAGAACCGGTGGAAGATGGTGGAGTGGAAGATAGGATGAGTGGAATAGAGTGTGGAATGATGGTATGAGATTGTGGAATTCTCTCCAATTTCGTGCTCCCCTCATCCTTATATAACAAGTCACCATAAACCATACTTGGAGAGCAAGAATTTCCCAAATTAAGTACACAGCCAATAGGAAAGAGTTGGAGACCAAGAATTGCCTAAAAGAGATAATACTTTCCTAAAATGGAAGAGATATTTCTTGGAGGATAATCTTTTGTAGGAATTTCGTACTCCCCCCTTATGTAGCATAAAAGATGACTCAAAACCATCCTAATTGACCTATGATTTCCAAAATTGAATGCTCAAAGCATATAGGAAAGGTTTGGGGCACAAAAGCTTCCTAAAAATAAGGGAATCACTCTCAAATTAGGAAATAATGAAAGGACTAGTGATTAGCACGTTTTGTACACTCCTTGGACTAGGATTGCTTGGGGAAGTCATCTATCAAGATTAGTAAACAATTGGAGAAGAGTCATTCATTGATATTATTAGTCCTAATTGAAATAGGACTTTCCAAAAAATGTGTCTAGATTTTGTTCTCTTCAATATGATCCTCCTCCTTTGCTCCTAAAATAGGAAATTAGGAAATATGTGACGTATATCAAGTCCATAAAATATAAAATGCTTTAGTTAGTTGCCTAATATGCTCAATTATCATTGAAATGCAACTAACTCATCAAACCTAGACTCAACATAAAATGACATCTAATTCCTATTATTTTTGACCAATTGACTTGCTAATTTCACATGCTTAGTGGTATAAAAACATATAAATTTCTTGCACAATCACCCACGTATTAATATAAGACTTTGTTGATGTTGTTATTATTGATATAATAATAAGAGAAAAAGCACTAAATTAAAAGTTGAAGTAAACTATAGGCACCTTAGAAAGATTCTCTCCTTATTTTTTACTTGTATAAATTATATGGTGCCATCATATATTGGTTATTCCTTTTTTCTAATAGGCATTTGTGTCTAGGTTCAATGTGGTTTAGGCTGATCAGGGTATCTTTGGGCGCATGAAGCTTATGATGTCTTTCCAGATATCATGACACTTGCCAAACCTCTTGCTGGTGGTCTTCCTATTGGAGCAGTACTGGTAACTGAGAAGGTTGCTTCTGCCATAAAATATGGTGATCATGGAAGCACCTTTGCTGGAAGCCCTCTTGTTTGTGCTGCTGCTCTTTCAGTATTGGACAAAGTTTCAAAAGCTGATTTTCTGGCTGCTGTCTCCAAGAAAGGTTCCTACTTCAAACATCTTCTAAATCAAAAGTTGGGAGCAAATCGGCACGTGAGAGAAATTCGCGGTGTTGGGTTAATTATAGGAATTGATCTAGATGTTCCTGCCTCACCTCTTGTCGATGCATGTCGAGATTCTGGTCTTTTAGTCTTAACAGCTGGTAAAGGAAATGTTGTCAGGATTGTTCCTCCATTAAATATATCGGAACAAAAGCTTGAATTGGGTGCTAACATTTTGCACCAAACTCTGCCTGTTATTGATGAGATCAATAAAAACTAAAGGCAACAGGTATTTGTTTGGATTAGCAGATTGAAATCGGTCCTTTGACTATTTGTCGAATTGTCACATAAGTTAAGGCATGTTTAAGAAAGTGAAAACTTTCTTGAATAAGGTTCATGCTTTGTATTCAACAATTTTAGAGATAGGCTGCCTTTTTTATCACTCCCTCCAGTCTTATAAAAATAAGACCTACTTAAGGGGTGAGTTTGGGCACAAATATAAGACCTATTGACAATTTTTCTCCCAATTATATCCATTAGTATTCTTCAATTAAAAAACCAGCAAGAGGGGTGAGAATAAAGGTATATTATTAAGCTAAATTTGTAATACCTTGTGATTTTATTTAACTTATAATTATAATTAGTTTCTCTCTCCTTTTGAACCCAACAAAAATATAAATCTCCCAACCAAATAAAGCTCAACCTCCATTTCCTTACCTTCACTTCTCTTTAATTAAATGCATTTCTTGTTGAACCAAACACATTAAGAAAAAGAATGCTATTGTATGCCTTAATTCATTATCACCTATGGAATTCTGGTTTGAATGCTCATTAGATGTATCATTTAGTGTTTGGTTCACCATAAAAATTCTAACAACGAGAACCACATCTCCACTCCCATCATGTGAGATATTTTCAACTGCAGCTTGTGTTAGTATATAGGATCTTGAAAATATATCGAGAGTGGTGGCTTTACTACCGTTCAGTTTGAGGTAGATTGCCATCATCTTTTCTAGTTATTTTATATTCTTGGGGTTTTGATCTCTCGCACATCTAGAATCTTATTACAACTGAATCTGGCTGATTGTTGGATTTGTTTATGTATATAGAGGTTGCGTCTATTGATAGAAATGAGTCTGAATTTTCTTCATTTTACGAGCCAATGCAAGCCGTGTATTAAGAGGGTAAAAATGTTGATGGAAAGAGAGTAAGTGGTTATCACGTAAACAGTACACTGCGTGTTAATCTCCTTCAAATGTATTAGCTCGTTAATGTAGAGATTTTAATCTAGTCGATGTACTTTTGTTTTCCTTGTTCACTCTTTGTAAAGTTAAGTAGAAGTGTTGCAATGCAGGTGACACTTTAACAGCCAATTAGTGATTGTATGATCGATTGGTATAAAAAAAACAGTACCAAAGGAAAATAGTCCCTTTCTTGTCTTGCTTCAGTTATTTTGCTTTATCCCATCTTTGAAGTTGACTATTCAAGTAATGCGTTTGATGGAAAAAAGTAACCACACTAGCAACTTTAAACTCCATTGGAATTTTCTCTACTCTTTATTTTAGCTTAACGGTCTATATCTATATTGTCTAGAAAATCTTTGCAAATGAACGATTTTGTAGTGGAAGTTTGTAAGGTTCAAAATTGCCCTAGTAGTTTTAAAACATTGTTGTATTACCCTATTTTGTAAAAAAAGATTATGTTGACTTCTAAAAAGTTGATATGGACCATTAAAATTTCATCAGATTGCTTCATTTTAATATTTTCAAGGTTATAAAGCAATATAACTCTTGCGCAAAAGTAAGAGTTTAAACAGACCATTAACCTTGTAAACAATAAAAATGATTTTAATCATGTGATTATTTATATATTTAAATTTAAATATATTTTCTGATAAATATTTTTGAAGAAATTCATACAGAAAAATCAGTGACATCTAATTTTACATTGTCGATCACATGCTTAGTCGATGATGTTAGTAGATGGACTCGCATTTAATTTGCATACTTTGTCATAACACAAGGGAAATTCTTACCAACATTTAAAATAATTAAGATGATGGATAAATTTTATGTCATTTATAAGGTATACAATCACAATTATGTGTCGAAGAATTTCTCAATACTGTGAAGTTTTTTTTTGGCTCAAAAATACTCACATAGTTGTTAAAATTGGTCAAAATACTCATGTCGTTCACATAGACTAATACTGTTAAATTTTGCAAAGTTAGTGAAAACAAACCATGCAAAAATATCTATAAAATTTAGTCCGAAGTGCATCTAGCACTGCAAAATTTTTCTCCACTAGTATTTTTGAACTACATACCAAATTTCATGTAAATTTTTATGCCTTTTATTTTTCATAACTTTAAAAAAAATAAAATTGTTAGTCTATATTAACGGCATAACCACTTTTGACCCATTTTGGTAACGATGTAAGCTTTTTTTTAGAAAAAAACTTCATAGTGCTCGATGTAACTTGAACAAAACTATATCTGCATTTTTCACACTTTCACCCAATAAAGAAGAATATATAACCAACTACAATATTTCTTATCCAACTCGTTTATCAAAATTCACACAACAATAGTATTTCGTCATTCATCAAGAAAGTTCAAAGATGAAAACAATGGTTTGGGTGACTGGGGGAGGAGAAGGTGAGGGTGGTGTTGGTGGGGGCGCGATGGAGGAGGTGTTTTTGAAGAGAGGGGGTGGGAGGGGGAGGCAAAGATGAGAAAGAATCGAGGGAGGGGGTTGGGTACGGTGGTGTGGGAGTGGGAGTGGGGGGTTGTTGGGGGGACGATGGGGGTTGGGTTTTGGGGATGGGGTGTTGTGTGTGTGGATTTTCTATTTTTTTAATTTAAATAATGTGCATCCCATACATCAACAAAAAAAATTTGTCACATGAGCACGTCATGTTAGTCAAAAATTTTATTTTCCCCGCCACATCAGTTTTTAACAGTCAACGTCAGTCAAACTTGATGACGTTACCTAAAGTGAAACGAAATTTATTCTTCATCACTAGAATTGAGACAAAAACACTTTTTTCTCGTGAGTGCTCCTAGTGTAATAATTCATTACCATTTTTGTAACTTTACCCAAAACAATATAACGCAAACTTTTAAACTCCAAATCATTCATAATATTCTCATGGGTTAAACCAACTTTTGGTCCTTATAGTTTGGTGTGATTTGGGTTTTAATCCCTGAAATTTTAAAGTGGAGGTTTTACTCCTTGTAGTTTACACCAATTTTGGTTTTAGTCCCTATAGTTAGTGTAAACTACAAGGACTAAAACCTCCACTTTTAAACTTCAGGGACTAAAACCCAAATCACACCAAACTATAGGGACCAAAAGTTAGTTTAAACCTATTCTCATCCATAATGCTTGGGTTATAGCAGCCGATGCAGCCATATTTTCAGCCTCTTTATTGACAAAACCACAGAACCTTGCTTTCTTGAACTCCAACATATAACTCATGATCCATGGGGTAAAGCAGTATCCTGAGGTTTCTTTTTAATCTTGAAGTAATCAAGTTCAGTAATTTAATTTCAGCCATGAACTCCCCTGAATAAAACACCATACACAATAATTCAATTTATATCAATAATAAAGCCCAGTTATTTTCTATCAATCATAATTTCAGCCACGAACTTCTCTGAATAAAACACCATACCTTTAAGCCACGAGTGAAGCAGTGACGGAGTCCACAAGGGTGTGTTTTGCAAGAGCCAAAAGCAAGGTGTCACATGATGGGTGTGTTTGGATTACAGGTGGAAAAGTAACTTTTTTCAATTTGACTTTTTTAGAAGTAAGATTGGAAAAAAGACTGATTGTGTATTGTGATTATGTTTGGATATAGAGTGGTATAAGTTACTTTTTTCAGTCTGACTTTTAGATTTATGTTTAGATTTTTACTTTGAAAAAAACAAGATTATATTTAAAGTACTAATTTTATTAGAAGTACATATGACATCAAAATATTGTTATAATTTAGAGAGAATACATGAATTAACATTAAAAATTTGAAGATGATAATTCAAAATGAAATACATATAAATTAAAATTTATACACACACATACTCCTTGAGATCCTAAATATAAGATCTATTTCTAATTCTTATCAAATTTTCTCAAATTATCATTCTCAATGTTCCTCATTATTAGACAATAAGAGAGAAATGGTTAATGTATACATGATACCATGATATTTTAACCAACTTAACCAACATCCTTAATCTAATAAAATTAGGTAAATTGGTCTTATATTTAGAATCGGAGGAAGTGTGTGTGTGTGTGTGTGTGTGTGTGTTTGTATGTGTGTAGAGAGAGAGAGAGAGAGAGAGAGAGAGAGAGAGAGTTAGTTTGAAGCAAGAAGCAAGTAAAAGTAAGAAAATGATACTTCTCCTCCCACCTTGCTTTTGACTCAAAAACAATTTAATCTTACTTTGCTCCCAAACAAGTTTTAAAGCAAAAAGTTAGAAGTAAAAATAAGCAAAAAAAATCATGTGGCACCTTGCTTTTGGCTCTTGCCAAAGACACTCGATGTTTTTTTGCTTATTTTTACTTCTAACTTATTTTTGCTTTAAAACATATTTGGGAGTTAAGTAAGATTAAATTGTTTTTGAGTCAAAATCTAGGTGGGAGGAGAAGTACCATTTTCTTACTTTTTTAAGTTTTTTTGCTTCTTACTTCTTGCTTCTTGCTTCTTGCTTCTCTCATTCTTTATATATATATATATATATACATATGTATGTATGTATGTGTATGTGTGTATACATATATATAGACACATTTTCTCCTCTCCTAAAAATAAGACCTATTTACCTAATTTTATTAAATTAAGAATGTTGGTTAAGTTAGTTAAAATATCATAATATCCAGTATACATTAACCATTTCTCTCTTATTGTCTAATAATGAGGAACATTGAGAAAGATAATTTGAGAAAATTTGATATAAAAAAGGGGGCCAACCCAGTTCTAGTCCCCACTAGGTGAGGGTACTGGGGAAGGGAATATACTAGGTAGTCTAACCTATGTTTTTTGCACAGTGGCTGATTCGAACACGCGACCTTATACCCACGCGGCAAGTGAGCTTACCATTGAGCTAAGTTGACCCTTCAATTTGAGAAAATTTGATAAGAATTAGAAATATATCTTATATTTAGGATCACAAGGAGTATGTGTGTGTATAAATTTTAATTTACATGTATTTTATTTTAGGGCAAAGGTGCTAAAATAGCCACCGTAAATTTAAAAATGGGCAACGATAACTCTGGTAAATTGAAGGGGGCAAAACTGTACACTGTAAACTAAAATGGGGCAAAACCATACATTGTAAACCAAAATGAGGCAAAAGTAACCTCTCTGTTAGGCCGAGTTAAACAACCATTTTCCAGACGTGGGCTCCACCATCAGTAAATGACATGTCAATTCCAAAATTTAATGTGAAAGCTCAAATGCATCCAGTTGAACCCTAAATCACTAAAAACGAACTCTAAACTGCCAAATCATTTCGATAAGAAACCAAATAGACCTCAAATCATGTGAAATTCACCTTACTTCTACGTAATCAAATTTACTGAAAAAATAAAGTCTCATCAAAAAATTAAAGTCTCATCAACATATTGCACCATTAAATGTATGACACATCATTTACTGATGGTGGGGCCACGTCTGAAAAACGTACGTTTAAATTTACGATGGCTATTTTTGCACATTTGCCCAATTTTACCCCATTTTGATTTACAGTGTACAATTTTGCCCCCTTCAATTTACCAGAGTTATAGTTGCACATTTTTAAATTTATGGTGGCTATTTTTGCACCGTTGCCCTTTATTTTAAATGATCATCTTCAATTTTTTTTTATCATGTACGAACCTCACAAGCTTTTACTCAGTTAAGGTCGTTCATCTTCAAATTTTTAATGTTAATATATGTATTCTCTCTAATTATAACAATTTTTTATGTCATATGTACTTCTAATAAAATTAATGCTGTAATATAATCTTGTTTTTTTCAAAGTAAAAATCTAAACATAAATCTAAAAGTTAGATTGAAAAAGTAACTTATACTCACTGCATATCCAAACATAATCACAATACACATTCAGACTTTTTTTCAATCTTACTTCTAAAAAAGTCAAATTAAAAAAGTTAATTTTCCTCCGGCAATCCAAACACACCTGAAGCAGACGAGATCGTGAAAGAAGAGCAAGTGAGTAGAGTTTTTAATGGGTTTTAATTGATGTTTGGAATATAAGAAATATAATATGAGTAAATTGATAAGAGTGGACACTAATTTTCTCTATCATCCAAGAAAACCCCACTTTTGGGGTGAGGGTAAGACAAAAAGGCAAAAATTTTTCCTCCCTTCCTCCTCCAGTTTTTTCAACCAAACAAGAGATTTTGCCTTTCATCCCTCCAAAACCTCCCAACCAAACAGAGCCTAGAGTTGGTGGAAGACAATGAAAGGCCAGCTTCTCAACTCTCAACTTACTTTTTGGGCCACTGTTTATGTTTATGGCCTCCTTGCATCTTCTTCTTCTAAAGCATAGGAAATGGAGGAGACAAAAGTAGAAGTCCCAAGAGTGAAACTAGGCAGTCAAGGCTTAGAGGTAGGCACCTTTTTTATTATCTTTAGTCCACGATGATCCAATATTTTGCTCCAATATTGGTTTACCACTTTGCCCTTCTTTTGTTGTGTGCTTCCATGCAAAAGTAATGGGAGGAAATAGCTCTGTTTATGTCACATGCATTGAGGTCATCATAGTCTTCCATAGAGAATTCTATTTTATTCAATTATTCTAAACTTTGATCTTCCCAAAAACTAATCGCAGGTGAAAATATGTGCATGCAGAGAAACATATATAAATCTAAAAATAGCAATTTCACTTTTTTCTTCACCCAAATCTGATAACACTTAAGGATACGAGTCAGAGGGAGCGTCAAGAGATTTTCTTACCTTAGGCAAGTCATATAATTCTATCACATCACACTGACCACACCAGATAGTATTACGCCTATAATCATGAAGTTACATGACCTATAAATTCATTGATCACCAAAAAACAAATAAAAAAAATCTCTAACCAATTGTTTCTATTATCTGGTAAAAATTCAAAAGCAATGTTATTAAAATGCTTTATCTAAATAGAAACTGAGTCTGATGGAAATTCGGCAGTATGGAATACCAAGTCTTACATCAAGTAGAATGTGGTGTTCAATATGATGTATTAAGTGGGTTTGTTATCCCATCTGAATAACTAACTAACTTATGGGATAGAGTTCCCTTTGCATTTGGTTTACCAAAGTTATGTGAGAGTAATTTTGTTTTGAAAATTCAAAATTTCAAAAGCACATTTCCAATGTTTTTTTTTTTCAAGCATGGAAAGATACTGAGAAATCAAGTGCTTCCTTTTGTGACAAAATGAAATGCAGGTCTCTAGGCTGGGTTTTGGATGTGGGGGGCTCTCAGGAATTTACAATGCCCCTCTCTCACATGAAGCTGGATGCTCAGTTATCAAGGAAGTGTTCAATAAAGGCATAACCTTTTTTGATACATCTGATCTTTATGGAGATCAGCATGACAACGAAATCATGGTTGGCAAGGTATTGCACTTTCTACCAAATTAGTGACATGTTTTCAATCTTTCAATTTTCTGTTTCAATACAAGAAAATATGCCCTTGTGATTGACCGAAGAAAATAGTATATCTTGTGAAAAGCGTGGAACACTTATGACCACAAGATAGTACGTACGATCATTTCCACATGAACTTGTTAGACATCATGGAAAGAAAAAACTAGCTTTAAATGTAGTATTGTACCTATCTGAGAATGATTTACACAGAGGTCAAGTCAACTTTCTCTACATTTGATGTCATTATTGATGCTTTTTTTATCATACCACAGGCTTTAAAAGAACTTCCCAGAGAGAGAGTCCAATTGGCTACTAAATTTGGCATTATTAGTTCTGATGGGATGCAATTCAGTGTAAATGGTACCCCTGAATATGTGAGGGAATGCTGTGAAGATAGTCTTAAGCGACTAGATGTTGGTTATATTGATTTATACTATCAGCATCGAATCGACACTTGTGTGCCAATTGAGGACACTGTAAGTTTTAGTTTAAATGCATTTCTTCTCTAATGTGTAATACATAACCTTTCCACTGTTTTCTAATTTTTGTGACACTGATCTGAACAAGTTAGATAGGAGAGCTTAAAAATCTAGTAAATGAAGGGAAGATAAGATATATTGGGTTGTCAGAGGCTAATCCTGATACTATAAGGAGAGCACATGCTGTTCATCCTATCACTGCTTTGCAAATGGAGTATTCTTTGTGGTCCCGTGACATTGAAGAAGAGATCATTCCACTTTGCAGGTTTTCAGATTAGTTTACTTTTATCTTGTTTGTTTGATTTCTTATCTGAATTTCTTAGATACTGTTTGAAGTTAGTGATGATTTGCAAAAACGTCTAAATGTGAATTGTTACAGTTTATAACTCGATTGAAGTTTCAAAATACACACCCTCTTCATAATAGTGCATAGATTCCGGGTTAGAAAAATCATGTTGGAACAATTCCCTTATTCTGACACGACAGTGCTCATTTTAATTTGGCAGTAATGGATACCAGAATCGACTTACACTTATGTGGGACCTTCCTCTTTTAAGATAACCATTTATAGAGGAAATACTATATGCACTAAGCGATATTGAGTTTGGCATAAATAGTTAAACTAATAAACTGAGCTGTTGACTGTTATGGCTATTTAGTTTAGGTTCTTTCATTCTTCAGTCATGTGAGATGACAAATTTGTAACACTGAGCCTTTTTTAATTCTTGCGATACCAGAAGGACTGATATAGAATGAGTTGTTACTCTCAGAGACTAACTGTCATCACTCTTTTGTTGTTTTATTCTAAGAATAAATAGATATGTAGCAATTGAGGAATCAAATTATTAGCTAGTTTTGCACAAACTAATAAAAAAGTCAAAATTTATACTGATGACAAGTTATAAAGTAGGAGACAACAGAAATATGGTATCATCTACTCAAATCTTTAGATATCTTACTTAATTTTTCTTAACTTGCAGAGAACTAGGAATTGGAATAGTGGCATATAGCCCTCTTGGTCGAGGCTTTTTTGCAGGAAAGGCTGTGGAGGAAAGTTTGCCAAGTCAAAGCTTATTGGTAAACTCTCAATTTCAAATTTGCATGAAGTTTGCACTCGTAGGATAATACCACAAATCAGAGAACTGTCTATAAGAACAACTATAGTTATATACATATATTCCTTCAGAGGATTGGCTTCTGAGATTTGGTTATGCCTTTTCTTTTCTTTGTTTTATAGGCAATTCACCCAAGGTTCAATGGAGAAAATTTGCAGAAGAACAAGCTCCTTTACAAGAGACTTTCTGAATTGGCTTCTAAACATGCATGTACTCCTGCTCAATTAGCTCTTGCATGGCTTCTGCATCAAGGGAACGATATAGTTCCCATCCCAGGTACTATCACCTGCACATTTATTAGAGTACTTCACTGTATTCGATATAATGCCAGTAGGTTAATTATTGATTACAGATAGAAATATTCACTAAACTAATGTTGAACCTGACTTAATCATAAAGTACTCTGTATGTAAATTTCTATGATTAAGTGGTTAACCAGAGCTTTCACTTAATGGTAGAGTAATACTTAAATTTTGTCCAAATATTTTTTTCCCCTCCATTTTTATATGCAAGATATAGTGAGCTCATGTTATCCACATATTTGGAAATATAACGGTTGGAAGGATTTGATATATGTTGATACATAGGAAACACTGGTATTTGGCAGGATATTATATACAAATAGTATTAGCCCTCAAACTCAGATCTTTCTCCCCAATAAAGAATTTTCACCAATCTTCCCCTTTAAGTTTAGACATTTGGGGACAATGGTTTTTAAAGGTATTGATGTAAAACGAGTTTAAGAATGTTGATATATGCTTAGATTAGTGGCTGGACAGATTTGGATATATGAGGGAAGTAAGAGAAAAGAACTTGGAGGGGGAAATAGAACTAGAGTTTGAGGGGGAAAGCAGAAAGTTGACTAAACATATAACATTTCATTCATTCATAAGCATACCATACAATAAGCAAAAGGGTCCTATTTATAGACCAAGGCCAAGGGCACTTTGGTCTTACAAAGAAACATCTAGAATAGCCAAGACACTTATACTTAGGAATTATCTAGAATGACACTTAGGACAAGCCAAGACACTTATACTAGGAAATATCTAGAATGACCAAGACTCTTACACTTAGGAAACATCTAGATAATGACACTAAGACACTAACTTGAAAGACAACTAAACTCTTACACTTAGGAAACATCTAGATAATAACACTAAGACACTGACTTGAAAGACTACTAAACAATTTAATATCACATCATTTTCTCTTCTTACATTTCTTCCCATACATCTTATCAATTCCCCCTGCTTCGAAGAACTCTCCTCTGGAGAGATAGAGGCTTTGTAGGCTTCTAGCAAGGCAGGGTCCAAACGTTGAAACTCATCCTCTGGGATCCATGTAGCATCCAAATCTGATTTCCCTTTCCAACGAACTAAGTAGCGATGAATTGGGCCAATAGGAGTGAAGACAATATGATCATCCATAATGGTCTCAATTTCTTCAAGCGATGTGGGATTGGAGGGCAGTGATGGAATCGGCACATGAATTGGTTGTGTACCTGCAGAATCATCAAGAAGAAAAGGGGGCGGCTCAAAAGTTCCCCGGTAAGGCATAAGATCCTCAACATTAAAAATTGGGCTGATGGTCATATCAGGAGGTAATTCTAACATATAAGCATTAGGCCCTAATTTCTTAGATATGGGAAAAGGTCCAGAAGCTCGAGCATGTAACTTTTTAAAAGCATGTTTGGGATAACGTTCTGGACGTATACGTGCCATAACGTAATCACCAACATTAAAGTTTTGAAAACGGCGATGTGCATCAGCAGATAATTTATATTGTTCATTGCTTAGTGCTAACTTACGCCTGATTTCAGCATGTACCTCATGAAGGTGTTGGGCAAAAGATTCTGCAGATTCGGAGGTACGAAATGTCAAAGGAATTGGCACAAGGTCAATAGGTTGTCGGGGGTTAAAACCTTGAACAATTTGAAAGGGACTCATTCCTGTGGACCGATTGACTGAGTTATTATAAGCAAATTCAGCAATTGGTAAAATCAAGTCCCAATTTTTAGGTTTATCTCCAACTAGGCATCTTAATAAATTTCCTAAACTACGATTTGTGACCTCAGTTTGCCCATCAGTTTGAGGGTGAAATGCAGAAGAAAACTGTAATTGCGTGCCAAATTGTTTCCAAAGGGTTTTCCAAAAGTAACTAACAAACTTAACATCCCTATCAGAAACTATCGTAGTAGGTAACCCATGTAAACGCACAATTTCTTTACAGAATATCTTTGCAAGATGAGAAGCATCGGTAGTTTTGCTACATGGTATAAAATGAGCCATTTTGGAGAACCTATCAACCACAACAAGAACAGAATCATGTCCCCTAACTGTTCTAGGTAATCCTAAAATAAAGTCCATGCTTAAATCTCTCCAAGGTGCATCCGGGATAGGAAGAGGGGTATACAACCCAGTGTTTTGTCGCTTGGCCTTGGACATTTGACAAGTGCGACATTGGGAAACTATCCTAGTCACATCTCTCTTGAGGGAGGGCCAGTAAAATCTATCTTCTACAAGAGCAATAGTTTTGTTTACCCCAAAATGACCAGCAAGTCCTCCAGCATGTAGTTCCCAGATCAGAAAATCTCGCATAGATGTGCGAGGAATACATAACTTTGTCCCACGAAAGAGATACCCATCATTAATGAGGAATTCAGCATGCTCTTGTCGATTCTCACTACCAACTTTTTGGTATATAATTCCAAAATCAGGACAAGAAGCATACTCATCCTTTATCCTCTCAAATCCAACAACACTAATACTTATGGTATTTAGAAGATGGATTCGACGGCTTAAAGCGTCAGCTACTTTGTTCTCGATTCCTGAGCGATGTTTGACAACGAAAGTGAATCCTTGAATAAACTCAACCCATTTGGCGTGTCTGGCATTTAAATGCCTTTGAGAATTTATAAACCTAAGGGCTTGATGATCAGAATATAGCACAAATTGTTGAGGGAGGAGGTAGTATTTCCAATGTTCAAGGGACCTTATGATAGCATAGAACTCTTTGTCATAAGTTGAGTACTTCTGCTTGGCATCATTTAATTTTTCACTAAAGAAAGCCACTGGGTGTCCTTCCTGACTAAGAACGCCTCTGATTCCTATTCCTGAAGCATCACAAGTAACTTCAAAACACTTTGAAAAATCTGGTAAGGATAAAACTGGTGCCTCAGACAATTTACGCTTTATATCCTGAAAGGCAAGTGATGCTGCAACAGTCCATTGAAATTTGTCACTTTTTAAACAATTGGTGATAGGGGCCATGATAACACTGAAGTTTCGAATAAAACGTCTATAAAAAGAAGCTAGGCCATGGAAACTTCGAACTTCAGGAATAGATCTAGGTTCTGGCCATTCCTGAATGGCCTGAACCTTCTGTGGATCAGCTTCTAACCCCTTTTCAGAGATTATGAACCCAAGAAAAACAACTTGATTTTGAAGAAAAGAACATTTGGGTAAATTCACATAAAACTGCTCCCGGCGTAAAGTGAGAAAAACTTGTTTGAGGTGATCTAAATGTTCTTCTTTGGTCTTGCTGTAAATTAAGATGTCATCAAAATAGATTACTAGAAATTTTCCCAAATACGTTCGAAAAATGTGAGTCATGACTCTCATGAACGTGCTTGGGGCATTTGATAGACCAAATGGCATAACAAGCCATTCGTACAACTCATCTTGAGTTTTGAATGCAGTCTTCCATTCGTCGCCTGGTTTGATCCTGATTTGATGATATCCGCTACGAAGATCGATTTTGGAAAACCAACTAGATCCAGATATCAAATCAAGCATATCTTCTAGCCTAGGGATGGGAAACCTATACTTGATGGTGATTTTATTGATGGCCCTACTATCCACACACATTCTCCAAGATCCATCTTTCTTTGGTGTTAAGAGAGCTGGTACTGCACATGGGCTAAGGCTGTGTTGAATGTAACCCTTTTCTAATAGCCCATTAACCTGTCGGTTGAGTTCTTCCCTATCTTTTGGATTCATTCTATAATGTGGTAGATTAGGGAGTTGTGAGCCAGGGATGAAGTCAATGACATGCTGAATATCTCTCATTGGTGGAAGTTCAGATGGAAGTTCTTCAGGGGATATGTCCTTGAATTCTTGTAGTAGTTGCCTTATCTCCTCAGGAACCTCTATGGTTGTAGCAGTAGCAATCCAATTTGAAAGCTTTGTGACCACAGCTAGTATAACGGCATTTTCTTGGCTCTCTTGCAAGAATTGTTTTTCTGTTAATAGGTGCAAATTTTGATTGGGAAGCTTGGAAACTCTTGACTTGTTTAAAGGTTGACATTCAATGTTGGGTTTAGCTGGGCGTAACAAAATGGTCTTTCCGTTGTGTTTAAAGGAATAAGTATTTTCTCGACCAAAATTAATGACATTGTTGTCATAAAGCCATGGGCGACCCAACAAGATGTGAGCAACATCCATAGGAATGACATCACAAAGAATCTCTTCTTTGTAGTCGCCAAACTGAAGAGGGACACGACATTGTTGGGTAACAGGTAAAGAAGTTTTATCCACCCATGCTACTCGGAAAGGTTTAGGATGAGGTTCCATTTTGAGTCCTAGTCGGGCTACTCCTTGATAAGATATTACATTACTTGAACTTCCTCCATCAATAACTAACTTACATGACTTGTCTCCTACTTTTATATAGGTGTGAAAGATGCTTTTCCTTTTCCAAGTATCATCTGATAATGGCACAGATAGGATGCATCTCATTACTCCAACATGTCGAGTTTCATTACCTTGTTCATCAATGATAATTTCCTCATCGACGTCTGATGGACTACTAATGGGTTCAATTACCAAGTCAACATCATCTTCTTCGACATTTTCAGGATATGTTTCAAGAGCTAAGGCACGATGAGGACACCGTGATGCAATATGATCCTTTGCATGGCAACGGAAACATTCAACAAGAGGGTTACTAGGGTGAGGAGTTGACACTATGGGCTCAATAGGCTTAGAGGAACTACCTTTAAAACTAGTTGTTTGGTTAAGTTGAAATGGAGGGTTAATCTTAAGTGGGGAGGCTCCAGATGAACGTTCACTAGGGTTAAAACTTCGGTTTTGACGAAATGGGGCACTTTGTGTGTCGAAGCGTCTAACAGAAGGATTTGGTAATAAGGACTCTATTTCTAAAGCCTTATGATAAGCTTCTTCAAGAGATTCAGGGAAATTAAGCCTAAGCTCCTTTTGGATGTGTGGTTTGAGCCCATTGACAAACTTAGTAAGTATACGCCACTCTTCATCGTTTACATCACACCGAATTAAGAGTTCGTTAAACTGAGATATATAGTCGGGTACATTTGAGGTTTGCCTAAGGTTGAGAAATTTGTCATACAATTGATTTCTATAATGGACTGAGACATATTTCTCTTTCAACTTGGCCTTCATCTCATCCCATAACTCAATCGGGGGTTGACCTAGTCGTTCAATGCCCCTTTGAACATTTTGCCAATACTTCCTAGCAGATCCTATAAGTTTCATTTTTGCAAATCGGACTCGTTGAGCATCATTCATATTATTCCACTCAAAGTAATCTTCCATGCTCTCAAGCCAATCTAGGAATTTACTAGGATTCAGGCTTCCATCAAATTCTGGGGCTTCTACCTTAACCTTTTTGGTGATATCATCTATAGGTATTCTTCTAAAATTTTCCCTATTATCCCTATGTGATCTATAGTCATGCTCATGATAACCTTGGGTGTCACCTAAATATTCAAATTGAGTTTGGTTAGTAAAATCCTGAGGGGGTGGTCTTTTAGGTTGTTCATTGAAACGTTGACCAATCCTAAGAGGGGTGTTTCTAGGGAAAATGGGTTGCTCATTCCTAGAACTGGATCCTGTCTTATCATTAGGATTTTCTAACACTCCTTCATGTGCCTTTCCTGTTTTTGCCTTCTTATTAACTCTACGACACTCATAACTTCCTCAAACTTGCTTATTAGCTTATGACCTAACTCATCAATACGTTGGTCCACATAATCTCTTTGAGTCCTAGCAAATTCTTCAAGGTAATTTTGGGTGTTTGTGGTATTTTCAGCCATGACAACTTTGAAGGAAGAAAATTCTTCTTCTATTATGTCTAACCTTTCAGAAAGTTTTCGATGGGTCATATAAATGGCAAAGATAAACAAGAGTAGATATCAGGCGCTTAGTACTAAGCACAACAATATAATTATCTCACAGATGCAATGATTTTTTTTTTCAAGTTGATGTAAAAATAAAATTTGGAAAACCAAACAGAATTTAAAAGGGCCAAACAAATATATTGAACAACCTCCGATCAATGAGCAATCAGCAACAATTTAAATGAGAGGGTCATCGGCCTTACCAACGAGCTTGAAAGCCAAAGTTTCAAACTTTTTACCCCAAATAAGACGGTTGGTTGATGAATTATGCGTCTGGAAATGGTGGAAATGGAATAAACACCTCAAACAGGTCTGAAAACGCGGGAAAACTGGTTTTGAAAATTTCCGGACGGCGGCGCGTGAGACAGGAGTGGCGGCGCGTGGGGCGCGTGGATCTCACGCGCAGGGGACGGCGGTGGCGCGTGAGAGCGCGTGCGGCGTCGGACTGGGGCGCGATTCGGTGGGTCGGCCGGAAATGGTGAGGCGGAGGTGATGACGGTGGTGGTTTGGTGTTTGGAGGTCGGGAGGTGTGAGTTTCGACGGGTCAGACGCGAAACAGAATAAGAGAGGGTTCAGATTGGTGTTTTCCGGCGAATAGGACAGGTCAGGAGCGTAGGAAGCAAGGCTCTGATACCAAACTGATGTAAAACGAGTTTAAGAATGTTGATATATGCTTAGATTAGTGGCTGGACAGATTTGGATATATGAGGGAAGTAAGAGAAAAGAACTTGGAGGGGGAAATAGAACTAGAGTTTGAGGGGGAAAGCAGAAAGTTGACTAAACATATAACATTTCATTCATTCATAAGCATAATATACAATAAGCAAAAGGGTCCTATTTATAGACCAAGGCCAAGGGCACTTTGGTCTTACAAAGAAACATCTAGAATAGCCAAGACACTTATACTTAGGAATTATCTAGAATGACACTTAGGACAAGCCAAGACACTTATACTAGGAAATATCTAGAATGACCAAGACTCTTACACTTAGGAAACATCTAGATAATGACACTAAGACACTAACTTGAAAGACAACTAAACTCTTACACTTAGGAAACATCTAGATAATGACACTAAGACACTGACTTGAAAGACAACTAAACAATTTAATATCACATCATTTTCTCTTCTTATATTTATTCCCATACATCTTATCAGGTATTAAGTTGAGGGGAGAGTGTTTGATTTAGTGTGTGTGTTTATATTAGCTTATGTAAGTGGTTATGCATTGCATGAGGTATTTATGTGAGAGTTGTCTAGGAAACCACAAAATTAAATTATTTTATGCTAAATCAAACGCCCTATTGGATATATTCATAGATATTTTTACCTATTTTTATAATACTCCTTTTTCCAGCAATTCATCTTGTTATTTATCCATGGCCTAGTGCCTGGTGGGCACTGATCTTTTTTGGGTAAAGGTACAAAAATAACCACTGTAAATTTGAAAGGAGCACCTAAGACTCAGGTAAATTTAAGGGGGCAAAATCATACACTGTAAACAAAAAATGTGGCAAATGTAACATTCTCAAACAGAGATGTTGAGTTTGACCATTAATTGACTAGGAATTTTGATGGGGTTTATTGAGGTAACAATATGTGACATTAGATATTAATTTTTTTTTGACGTGATATATGCTGACGGGGCATTTTGAGACTTAAAACCAGCCCAATACAACACACAACACATCGAACCTCTTTAGAGATCAAATCAGCCCCATTTCAAACCCTAACCTTAGAACACTTATCGAAATGATTTTTGGTTTTAGGGTTTTGATGATTTGGGGTGAATTTCATATGATTTGGGGAAGGTATGAGTTCAAGTCGAAATGATTTGAGGGTTTAGGGTTCTTTTTAGATGATTTAGGGTTCAAATTGATGCATTTTAGCTTCTACAGTGGATTTTGGAATTGACACTTCATTTACTGATGGTGGGATCCACGTCTGAAAAACATCCGTTTAACTATACTAAGTTACATTTGCCCCATTTTTGTTTACATTGTACGGTTTTGGCCCCTTAAATTTAATAGAGTCTCAGGTGCTCCTTTTTAAATTTAGGGTGACTATTTTTGCATCTTTTCCCATCTTTTTCTATGATACTATATTTTTTTTAAATCTGTGATGTATACTTTCTGTTGCTGAATGTTACATGACGAAATATTATTGCTTTGATACTATAGGAACAACTAAAGTCAAGAACCTTGAGAGCAACATTGGATCTCTGACAGTCAAGCTTGCAGACGAAGATGTGAGGGAAATTTCTGATGTAATTCCTGCTAATGAATTTGATGGGGAAAGAGAATATGACATGTTCTCAAAATATACGTGGAAGTTTGCAATTACCCCTCCAAAGGAGTAGTAATTGATTGCAAGAAGATGAACCTATTTATAATTTTCAATGGAAAGACCTCAGAAAAGGAAGTACGGGTGCTCTTGTTGATATTTGGTCAAGTGTTTGACTTGTATAAAGACCAACTTTTCTCGTCTTTGTTATTGCTTGGATCATTTATATAATTATAAAATCACATTCTCCCAAATTTTTATTTATATAAGTATTTATGATTTAGGGCAAAAGTGCAAAAATAGCCACCGTAAATTTAAAAATAGCCACTTATAACTCCGGTGAATTTATCCTTTGACTATTTTGTGTCTTCATCCTGCACTTCCAAATCTCTACAATGACATCATCATCATCTCCTAACTTAAAAGATATTAATATGAATCAAATTTTAATACTCTCTATGGTCCTAAATATAAGACCTAGTTGACTATTTTGGAAAATCTTATAACAACAAAATATGTCAATTATAAATTGATTTACCTAATTGTTTTCCTTAAACCAGCTTATTTAACCTATAAACTAATGATTAATACTACATAAATATATCAAATATGTCATAATTTAATAACATATTTTGAAACCCTAATATCTCTAAAAAAAAATCAACTAGGTCTTATATTTAGGACCAGAGGGATTATTAATATGAATCAAATTTTAACATATTAGAATTCATTTTATGTATGAATATATGTCACCTATACCTTTTTTGAGTTTAAAAACCTAAAGCGCATCCATAATGTTTAACATGGTCACATGGATATTTTAATTTTATTTGAAAAATGAATATTCAACAAAGTCGCACAAAAGTTGCACAAAAACTGCACATATTTAAGCAGCATCTTATATTCATTGTTTTTCATGTACTCATATAATTAGAAAAATGAATATTTACAAAAGTAGCAACAAAGTTGCACAAATTTGCCCATTGATCATCTTCACCTTTCTTTTTAGGGTCCATAATTGATATTAATATCTAGTTGTGTTTGAGTTTCATGAATATAATAATATCTTAGAATTTGAGAAGAAGTTGCATGTAATTGCAATTGGCATAGTCAAGAGAATTGCGTACTTACATGAAGAACAATATTATTCAACTAGTGGATTCAGGAATCAAGAAAGGTGATTGTTCAACCCTCCCCGAGTATATCATATACAAGTCTAATTTCTCTGATAAATACAACTAAACCATAGCTTACAAGGCTACAAACAATGGAACCTTAGTTATGATAGTCGGAGATTGGGGTGAAAATAGCCTAGGCCACCACCTTAATAGGCCAGAGCTGTGATGTAGTAAACAAGTCTAAGTCTGGCCTGTGGCCTATCATAGGCCTCCTTTTAAGGCGTAAGTCTGACCTATTAAAAAGTCTGGCCTGATTATAAGCCTATTAAGAGGTCTGATAATTTATTTAGGTCAATATACCAAAAGTTGATAGACCTAATAGGCCACGAATTATTAGGCCATAAACTATAACATTCTAATATGCCATAAATAAATAGGTCAATATTTAAACAAGCTCTAAATTAGTCACGATCAAATAGAAACCTATCACTCCGATAAAAAACATAATAATGAGATAAAATTAATTAAAAACTCAAACTCGTCTAAATTATATATGTTTTGTCAAAGCGTTGAAACAACTATATTATTGAGAATTGAGTTTAATAATACTAGCCCAATGAATTTAGCCCTAAATTTATATTTAATAGGTTAACCTGGTAGGCTTTGTAGACTTTTTTTTAACATTGGTCTGACCTGTTAAACAAATAGGCCCAAAAAAAAGCCTATGACTGAGCCTGACCTATTAAAATACCAAATAGTCTAGGTCTTTAATAGGTGAGTTCATAGGCTCTAATAGGTTGGTCTAGGGTATTTTCACCCCTAATCGGAGACCATACAAGGCCTATCCAGAGTTTGGATTAGGTATGTCAAGCTGGTTTTAATTAACTGTTCAATCTAAATGAGCATGTTAACTTTGTTAATACACCCTACACTCCTTGTTTTTCATATTTTAAGGCCTTACACTTCTTTTTGAATCAGATTGGCCTCATGTCAAAATTTTCTTTTTCCCCTACCTTCTGAGTTCCCTTGTACTTCCAGAGCCTTTTATGCCTGACCAATATCCACTCATCAAATAACATGTTAAAATATAATATAATTGTGTAGATACATTTGGACATGTGGTTACGTGAAATGTAGAGAACAAGTGAAGGACGATAAGGTATAGGTATACCTATTACATTCTCTTGTGTGAATAGTGTTAGAATCTTAAGTTTTGATGAGGACTAAAATATGAAAGAATAGGCCAAGTACTTAGAAAGCAATAGGTTAACATAGGATCCTAAGTGAGAGTGCAACCGGATGTGGATTTACTTCCGGATAGACTAGGACTTGCGCACGCGGATGAATGTTTCATCCCCCAGCGGCAGTGAGTAACTCACTAGGGACTTAAGTTAGTTCATGAACGCTAGATATACAAAACCTTAAGACTAAGCTATGATTCAACCGGAAGTGAAATTGCTTCCTGTTAGACTTAGACTGGCGCAGACTGATAGAATAGATATAACCGTAAGCGTCAGTGAGTTTACCACGTCAAGTGAAATTGCTTCCTGTTAGACTTAGACTGGCGCAGACTGATAGAATAGACATAACCCTAAGCGTCAGTGAGTTTACCACGTCAAGTGAAAGTGCTTCCGATAGCTTAGTGACTAGCGCTGACTGTTGGAATGAAATACACTGAGCAAGAGTAAGTGATAGTGAGCTAAATCCTTCATCCAGTGGATTTACTTCCGATGTAGAAGAGCTTCCGGATACATCTTAGACTAAATGAACTCCCATGCATGTAAGTATGTGCTAGGACTAACGTTCAAAGTATACAATACACTAAGTCAGAACATAGTCTAAGTAAGACTACTCCCCATAGCAAACAAGCTTCCCACAGCATGTATAGCTCTTACTATATTTGATTATGTTGGACTAACCAGTATGTGCAGAACTTAGTCTCACTTCCGGATGCAACTGAGCTTCCGGATGCAAAAACTCTTGGCACTGGGATTCAGAGACTAACACTTGCAGAGCAAGATTGCTGCTTCCGGATGAACGATGATCATCCGTCAGCAAGAGTACAAGAGTCAACATCACATACTCAGAAGTCAGAATGTTTTTGTCAGAGCAGAGTTGTCAGAGTTGCTTTTCAGAGATAAAGCAAGTCAACCCTGCTAAGCATTAATGAAGATGTACTTCTCAACGGTAACTTGGGAATAACGGCTATATTCAAACGGACATATTCAACCTGCCACCCAAGCCTTGAGGTCAAGTATAAAAGGAACATCTACATTCAGAAGAGGGGTTGGAAGAACAGAGCCTATTGTCTGAGATATTGTATTCTACATTCCTCTCATCTTCTACTCTCTGATCTTAGAGTTGTAACATTCTTAGAGAGTCATTCATTTGTACTTAAGTGAGTAACATCATCTATTCTTAGAGAGAATCATTTGTACTTAAGTACTTATCACAATCAGTTCATAAAGTGAACACAGTATCAAATCCTCTAGTTGATAGAGGCTGTTCTAAAGCTTGTGCTTGAAGAACAGGATTATCATCTTACAAAAGTGAGGGGGAGTATTTAGAGGTTTTCTAAATCTCCATAGGTTGCAAGTTAGCCCGCAAAACTTGTGGTAGTAAGGTTGCAGGTGATCCCGTTGTAAAACCTGTGGTTGTAAAGGTTTGCAGGTTAGCCCACTGTAAAACCTGTGGGTTGTTAGGTGAACCCGTGCTCGTAAAACCTAAAGTGTAAAGGCTTTCTTGTGCCTGATTCAAACAAGAAGTTTAGTGGATTGAAAATCTCAGGTGGAGCCTGGGGACTGGATGTAGGTCTGGAAGTGACCGAACCAGGATAAATTTGTGTGTGCTTATTTTGTCTGTTTAATTTACACATCTAGTACCACACCACTAGATACTCACTTGTGCTTGAGGTAATACATCATCATTCTCATCAAACACAAGGAGTACTGTTTTAAAAAGGGAGAATTTTCATAAGTTTATTCAGCCACCCAATTCACCCCCCCTCTTGGGTGACAGCCACACATTTCATTTGGTATCAGAGCAAGGTCACTTGTTTAAAGGATCCAACGATCTCAAGTGCAAAGACCTAAGCTGACTTGGGTTATAAAATGTGTTTTGGAGGTTTTGATCATACTATCCCACCCTTGTTAGAAAATACTGATTTTTACTCATGGAAGACAAGGATGAAAAGTTTTGTGCTATCCTCGGATTTCAAAATGTGGGATGTCTTTGAAAATGATTCTGATTTCAAACCAAAAGTAAACTGGACTGAAGAGGAGAAAAATTTATTTTACTTAAACATTAGAGCAATGCAAATTTTGTACAAAAGCTTACCTGACAATGATTTCCAGAAAATTAAACATTGCTCTAATGCTAGAGATATTTGGAACACTCTTGATGCTATGTATGCTTCTAATCAATCTCCTGAAGGTAAAGCTGTCCAAAGCTCATTAGGTGCTCCCTGTGAATCCACCCTTGATGAGCTACTGGATGGTGATATAGAGGAAGCTAGCATCAGTGAAGAGAGTGTCGATCTGCGCCTAGAAGATTCAGAAACTGAAGAACATAAGGTACCTGAATTTGAACCTTCTGAATTGCAAGACACTTATGATGAGTTACATATTGAATTTTGCAAACTTGCAAAAGAAGTTCTAGGCTTAAGAAAAAGGAATAGGAAACTTGAGGAACTTATCCTTTCTTCTACAACTAAGGAGTCCAAAGTTCCATCCGTAAAGGAAGAATTTTCAAAAGACCCTGAGATTTCAAAAGTTAATAAAGATAGGGTCTTTGAAAAGAAAACTGACCAACATAATGATGAGAAATCTCATTATGAACATCATCCCATTATTTGTCATTATTGTGGTAGAACAGGTCATATTTCTCACACATGCAACTTTAAAAGAAATTTAAGTGTGAGGAATAAATATGTATGGATCCCTAAAGGACAAGTAAGGTCCAGCGCTAACCATGAAGGACCCAAGTACAAATGGGTACCAAAACTACCATCCAGTACCTTACTTGTGCAGGAAAGATCAAGAATTCCTCTTGCCCCAAAGAAAAGAGCTCGTGGTGATGTCACTGCTGCAATCACCTGGTACAATCATAAGAAGCAGTGCACTACCACAAGGAACAAAGGTTCTGTCTCAAGAATGAGCTATCACAGAGTTCCACTCAACTATCCTGAGAAGAACAAGAGAGAGAGGATATCTCAATCAACATGGAGAAAGCCTATAAATTCTGTCTCTCATAAGAAAGTGCTTCAGGCCAAAGATAAGTATAGAAGATCTCCTTGGGTAAGCAAGGAATCGCTTAAGGTTGAAGCATGCAATAGTAAAATCTCCTATGCAAATGTTAGATGGACTTATTGAGGTTTTACATCAAGCATTATGAATATGAACATTATATTTCTTATAAGAGTCTCTCACAATGTTCATAGTCTATATGCTGTCATGATCAAAATATATATATATATATATATATCCTTGTACATACAGTCATGTTTGATTCACAATGCCATATTCATAGTGAATAATCCTTAGATGCATGCGGACTTTACACTCCCTACAAACTGACCTGTCAGATCCAAGATTGGAAGCTGAAAAATGGGAAAAAGGGGTCATTTGGTATTTTGTAGGAAAGAAGATCGAAAGGAACAACAATATTCAAGATCATACCTGATCTGAGCAACATGTCAAATCTAAATGAGTTGCTGTACATACTGGGCTCCGAGTGCTACTGCTCTTGAAATGGAAAGGATCAAACACCACCTGCCAAAATCAAACAAGCTACTACTTGACGCAAATGTAGCTTTGGTGATGTTACTCTTACCCTTCACCATATTTGAATGATTAATTTGATTGAGCGATGTGGATGCACAAGAAAGAACATCAACAAGAATGCTCGTTATCAATATGAGAAGAAATGGCTGTTTTGAACATGATCTTGAGGAAATCTCGCCAATCTCATGAGTATTTTTTTTCTCACTACTCACTCTGTTGGGCATCTTAATGAATAGACTCTCTTGTCAGATATGCATTAGGAATCTTAGGAAATGCCTCGAATTGACTTCTGCAAAATCGGATAAATTCAAGAGCAAATGTCAATAGGATAGAAGACTAAGTGAATGTAGATAACTAGGTTGGAAAGAACTATTAAGAATCTCTACCCACTGAAAGTCTTATATCCTGGCATACTATCACAAGCCTAGTACATTCTGAACTAAGTTCAAAGCTTGTTGAAACCCTAAGAATAACGAGATCATATTAAGCATATTTGATAGAACTTGAGCTAACATTTGAAAATTAATCTTGTGATCATTTGCTGAGAATTTGGCTGTTTTTGTAAACTTAATTTATTCTTGAAACTAAACTATTGTGTGGACTTTAAGGTTTTTAGAATTTCACTGTGTTGACATTTCAAACGTCCTCACAATCTAACATAAGGAATAATTGTTGAGCTATACCTGTTTATGGAATTCTGAAAATATGCTATCTGTTAAATACTCCTTATGCTATCACATTAGAATTTATCAAAGAGAGTATGAATAGATTTCATGGCTTGATAATGTAACAGTGAGATTATGAACTAAGTTGCAAAATCTGTTTTCTCCTTAGTGATACACTTGTGTTACCAAACAAATCAACAAACACCATTTATAAGATGTATAATATTATGGAGATTAACTGTTTGACTGGAGAGTCCTGGGCGTGTCTATCAATGTTAAATCTTAAATTTACCCACTGACCCTCCGAAAGCACATTTGCCTCCACTAGTACATGCAGGTTCCCTTGTAAAAGGATCACATGAGCACACAATGGTAAACCTCAAGCCCTCACATCCGGAAGCAGGTGTACTTCCGGAAACATGTGCAAGAATAGCTTCTCAACTAAAGACATAGCTACCAAACAACTACTGAGGAGTGATCAATTTATTCCTTTTAAAGGAAAATTGGGAATATTAAAAATGAAGTTTAAACGTCAGAAAAGCATCTGTGCTTAATTGCTAAGACCTGCCAACTGTACTAAGGCATCGAAGTGTCAATCCTTAGTTTTTGCAGGTCCCCCACAATGTTAAATCTTAAGTGAGTGCAACCGGAAGCAAAACCACTTCCGGATACTCTTTTGCTGGCGCTGGATGACAACTCAATGTGATCAAGAGTACCACTCCAACCGGAAGCAAAACCACTTCCGGATGATCACTCACTGACACTGGATGATCAAGTCAAGAGAGCGCCAGTGCCAGCCCAAGGGACACGTCACTTCAGAAACGCTTCATCTCCCTCTATGAGAAGGTGTGCCCTATCTGACCAGATGAAACGACACATGTCATAAGGTGCGCCGTTTCAATTAAAAGTTTTACGTTACCCAATGTGTAAACGTATGGTTTCATTTGAAAATATATGCCCATTCTACCCTTAGTAACTTTACCTATAAATAGGGTGTCATTTTTCACTTTCACTTTTTACTTTCACCCACATATTCTCTGCACAAAACTCTTCATCTTCATCTGTGTTCTTCGCACTCTTCAAATACTCTTTCGCATTTCATCCCTTTTCACCAATCATCCCACACAATAATGGCCGGATCTCATGAAACTAACCCAGTTACAAAGAAACCTTCATCATCTAAGAAACACAAGTCAAAATCTGGGAAATCTCGGCATGAACATTCTGGGAAATCTGGGCATCGTGAAGAACATCGCGATGAACATCAAGAACTTCATGAAGTTTTTGGGCAGAATACACTGGGGCAGGATGAAAATATTCAGGGTCAGCCTGAAACTTCTGGTAGAGTGGGAGAGCAGTTAGTGGTTTCTGAACAAGAGAGGGAAGCCCTGAGAAAAGGAAAGAAGAAAAAGGTACAATTTGCTGAAGAACCTTCTTCCAAGAGGCAGAGGGTTGAAGAAGATGACCCCACAGTATATAGAGATGGGGCATTGGAGACTGTGGCCGCCAAGTTTGAGACTTCCATTCCAATCTTCAACCATGTGCTATTCATCGATCTGAACAAGATTGATGAACTAGGATTCCCACATCTGCGTCCTTACCTCGAGAGGTACTTGCCATGGCTGGGGATCAACCAGGACTACAACGTCAACGTCCTGCTTGTCTTCTGTCAATCCCTCACTGGCAAGGCTAGGTTTAAGAAGGTGGATGGGAAAGAGCAAATTCACAAGTTCTCCTTCACTGCCACTGTAAGGGGGAGAACCTTCAGGTTCACGTGGAAGACACTGAATGAGATGATGGGGATCACGGACGAGAGCATGAATGAGTGACTATACCCTGAGTCACTAAAGCTCAGCAAGGAGGCTCTCGAGAAGTTGTATGGAACCTCAGGGAAAAAGGTATCCAAGATGTCTGACTCTTACAGGCTCTTGTACTACGTCTACTCCCGAATGATGACACACAAGGGAGGCAACTTCAATGAGTTCACACAGCTGGACAACCCTTGGTTCCCCAGACTCCTCTCCCACCAGCCAATCAACCCCGGCCAGTTGATCTGCCTTGAGCTTCAGCGCTGGATAAGTAATGACAAGTCTGGCTATCTTCCCTATCCCACTATCATTGCCTTCCTCCTTGAGAAGCATCTGATCAAGGCCACATCTGCTGTGGAGGAAGAAAATGTCAAGTGCAAACCTGTGGGAGCTACCAACATCGCGAAGATGGGCATTAAGTATATCAAGCCTGCCAAGCCCACTCGCTCAGGATCACAGGCAGGGAGTGCCTCTCAGACTTCAGCTCCCTCTACAACTGGTGAAGGGGATCAGGAAGTGGACTCCCATGCTGGGCCAAGCCGTGCTGCAAGAGTGCCAGCTTCTGTTAGGGCCTTTGCCGAGGAGGTAAAGGAAGAGCTTCTTTTCAGGCTGTCTGAGTCCTTGGTGGGTCCTCTCCGTGCTGAGTGTGACGCTGGCTTCCAGCAGCAAGGAGAGCGCATCCAGCGGCTTGAGGACAGAGTGTGCCAAGTCGAGAATCATCTTGCCAGGGTGGATGCAAAACTAGATCTCATCCTCCAGCACCTACAAATTCCCCAACCATCACAAGGTAACCTACCACCTCCTCCTCCTCCTCAAAACCCACCTCCTCCTCCTCCTAATCACCCTCAACTTCCCCCTCCTCCTCCACCTAACACTCAACAACCTCAGCCACCACCACAAAATGACCAGCAACCCCCACCATCACCACACAATGGCCACCAATCCCAACCTTCACCTACCCATGACCAACAAACCCAAGACTCATCCCAACACTCTCCACGCCAATCCCCACTAAACTCTCCATCTCCACCTCCCTCACCCATTCTCACACGACCTGACGCTCCTACACGCTCTCCACTCCGCTTCTCCAACGAACCTTCCCCCCATTCTGATCCTATCAACCCCAACTCTAGACCAAGATCCAACCCCCTGGCTGAGCACCTTGGTTTTCAAACTGCCATTCACCCTCTCAGCCAAATATATATAAGAGACTATCCTCGCCTTCAACCACTCTCCGATGACCATTTACCTTTTACCCCTGACTCCACCAACTACAAAGAATACTCCTCCACTCATCCCTACGAAGGCCTCTTCGTCACCCCCAACTGGTTCCCCGACACTACCTCATCCCCAGAAATTACCCAACTTACCTCCTCCCCAGAGTCCTCACCCCAAAAACCCTTTGGCCCTGAACCTCCACCCTCCTCTTCATCCACTCCATCCCTGGCCCTCACCCTCTTTGATGATGCCAAAAGGGGGAGAGATGTGATGTCCACTCTGCGGCTCTCTGGATTGATGAAGATATAGCAGCAGCCCTTCGCCGTGCTATGGAATCCCAAAGGCTGGGTAGTGCTGAGAGTCTTATTAGAAGAGAAGCCATCCGGTTCATGCAGCAGAAGAAAGCGGCTGAGCAAGGACCACAATGGGATATGGTTGTGTTTGGGCAGAATGAACAATCCTCACAACCTGAGTCATCATCAGAGCCTCCTCCAACTAAAACAAGTAGAGAGATTGTTGAGGAGATCATGATGAAGTGGGGACTAAAGAGACCCAACCATCCTCTCATTGTGATAGCCAAGCCTGTTCCTGCATCCTCTGGGCAAGCGTCTGAGAGTCCTTCATTTGAGCGATCATCTGCCCCTCCTCTCTCATCTGAGCCAGCAGTCAGAGTCAGTGAATCTAGAAAGAAGGCCGTTGCTAGAAAGCGTGCCAGGAGAATTATTGCCACCACTGAATCTGATGAGTCTGAGGAAGAGACTCCATCTGACCTACCTGAGCAAGGAACTTCATCTGCCCAGGTTGAGCAAGAAAATCCAGTGGTTCAAGCAGTTCCAATTCTGAAGGAAGTCAAATTGGAAATTGAAGACATGACTCCTGAGGAATTTGAGAAGTTTGGATTCACAGATAAGCTATCCTTTGGTCAGATGGTCTGCCTCGATGCTGACAGAGCAAGTGCCATGCCCACTCCTCCAATTAGCAAGAGCAAAGGGAAGAGTAAAGGGAAAGGGAAAAGGAAAGCCCAGGAAGTTGAGGAGGATCCCAACTTCCCTGTATGGAACGTGAGAATCCGGGCTGTTCACTATCCCAATGGAGAGGTCACCTACTTCGACGATGCTACAGGGTTCCCTGGGTATGAAGAAGTAGAGAACATGAAAAGGGCATTCGAGGAGTCTATTGAATCAGAGAGGCTCAGAAGGGAAAGAGATGAAGAAGAGCTTCAACAGATCATTGCCCAGATAAACCAGAATGTGCATGAGGCCGAGTTAGCCAAACTGCAAAAGGAGAATGAAGAGAGACAAAAGGAGAGGGAGAGGAAAAAGAAACACAAACCCTGAACCCCCAATCCAAACATTCTTTTAACTTAGAAATTTTTCCTTTTTGTTTTGTTTTCATGCATACTTTCATACTTGCTTAGTGTAATTTAACTGTATATGCTATTTACTTGTGAATGCTATTTGTTTGTATACTCTGACATGTAACTCCTTGCTTATCAATAATATCTGTCTAAGTTACTTGTTCTTATCTATTGCTTTTATTCTTTTGCTAATCCTTCCTTATGAACTTAATCGATAAAACTAAGTTTGTCATCATCAAAAAGGGGGAGAATGTTAGAATCTTAAGTTTTGATGAGGACTAAAATATGAAAGAATAGGCCAAGTACTTAGAAAGCAATAGGTTAACATAGGATCCTAAGTGAGAGTGCAACCGGATGTGGATTTACTTCCGGATAGACTAGGACTTGCGCACGCGGATGAATGTTTCATCCCCCAGTGGCAGTGAGTAACTCACTAGGGACTTAAGTTAGTCCATGAACGCTAGATATACAAAACCTTAAGACTAAGCTATGATTCAACCGGAAGTGAAATTGCTTCCTGTTAGACTTAGACTGGCGCAGACTGATAGAATAGATATAACCGTAAGCGTCAGTGAGTTTACCACGTCAAGTGAAATTGCTTCCTGTTAGACTTAGACTGGCGCAGACTGATAGAATAGACATAACCCTAAGCGTCAGTGAGTTTACCACGTCAAGTGAAAGTGCATCCGATAGCTTAGTGACTAGCGCTGACTGTTGGAATGAAATACACTGAACAAGAGTAAGTGATAGTGAGCTAAATCCTTCATCCAGTGGATTTACTTCCGATGTAGAAGAGCTTCCGGATACATCTTAGACTAAATGAACTCCCACTGCATGTAAGTATGTGCTAGGACTAACGTTCAAAGTATACAATACACTAAGTCAGAACATAGTCTAAGTAAGACTACTCCCCATAGCAAACAAGCTTCCCACAGCATGTATAGCTCTTACTATATTTGATTATGTTGGACTAACCAGTATGTGCAAGAACTTAGTCTCTCGTAAGATATTTTATTTTAGGGCATAAGTGCAAAGATGCTCATGTAATTTGTCACGATGGTGCAAAAAGTTTACCTTGGAGTAAAACTACCCATGAAATTCCAAAAGTAGGGCAAAAATGTCCATCCCGTCAAATAATGTAACTTTCATTTGTCATTTAGTGCTAAAGTGCAAAACTGTCTATGTAACTTCCATGTGGGTCAAAACTACCCATGAAATTTTAAAAGTGAAGCAAAAGTGTCTATCTTATTAAATAATGTGTAACTTTTGTTTGTCATATTTTTGATCAGGGTGAGTCTGGAGGTTTGGGAGAGAAGTTTCTCTTTCCATGAGGCTATACTGGAATTAATGGCTGAGAGGATTTGATTGTAAATGGCTGATTTATTTCTTCCTGGGTCAATTTGTGTGCCCAAGTATTTACCCAACCTCCTAGAGAAGTTCATGCCCATTTGTCTAGATAGAGATGTCCTTAACTCATGATTGGTATTCAGGCTGAAAATTAAGGAAGATTTTGTGAAGTTGATCTTTTGTCTAGTCCAAAGGCTGAATTCCTCCAAAATAGATTTGGCAACCCGAAATTGAGTTTCATTTGCCTCCAAGAACAACAAAGAGTCGTCAGCATAGAATAAATGTGAGATGGGGAACTCTCTTCACAGATTTTGATCCCTTGCCATTGATTGTCCTCTTCAGCTTTTGCAATGCGACATGATAGTACATTAGCAGCTAATATATATATAAGTAAGGAGAAAGAGGATCTCCTTGTCTAATTCTTCGACTAGGCTGAAAGGTGAAGCTCTCTTGCCCATTGATGAAGAAGTGATACTCCACAGTAGCTATGCATTGATGGATCAAATTGATGAAAAATCTGGGAAGTTCATCCTTTTTAGTAATGCCACTATGAAGGTCCAAGACAGTTGGTCAAAGGCTTTAGAGAAATCTAGTTTGAGAGCTACAAGCTTTTCCTCTTATCCCTGGAGGTGTGAATTTGATTCATTACATCAACTGCTAACAAAATATTGTCTGTTATCAGCCTGCCATTTAGGAAGGCACCCTGGCAAGGGTCGATGAGATCATGGAGGATGATCATCAGTCTATTGCACAGCACCATTGACAAGATTTTACAAGAGACATTACTCAGACTTATGGGCCTCAGATCTTTGAAGGATTGTGGATAATTTATTTAGGTCAATATACCAAAATCTGATAGACCTAATAGGCCACAAATTATTAGGCCATAAACTATAACATTCTAATAGGCCATAAATAAATAGGTCAATATTTAAACAAGCTCTAAATTAGTCACGATCAAATAGAAACCTATCACTCCGATAAAAAACATAATAATGAGATAAAATTAATTAAAAACTCAAACTCGTCTAAATTATATATGTTTTGTCAAAGCGTTGAAACAACTCTATTATTGAGAATTGTGTTTAATAATACTAGCCCAATGAATTTAGCCCTAAATTTATATTTAATAGGTCAACCTGGTAGGCTTTGTAGACTTTTTATTTTAACATTGGTCTGACATGTTAAACAAATAGGCCCAAAAAAAGCCTATGACTGAGCCTGACCTATTAGAATACCAAATAGTCTAGGCCTTTAATAGGTGAGTTCATAGGCTCTAATAGGTTGGTCTAGGCTATTTTCACCCCTTGTCGGAGACCATACAAGGCCTATCCAGAGTTTGGATTAGGTATGTCAAGCTGGTTTGAATCAAATTGATAGAGTTGAACTTAACATTATATACCCTTAATTTATTTTTCAAATGTTTATCTTAATATTCAGTCTATTCCTTTTTTTATTCATATTTTGTATATGCTTGTACTTTTTTAATTCTAGAGGCTTTCATGTATGAATTTAAGAATACATATATACTCTCTCTAGTCCTAATAATAATATAACCCATTTCATTTTTTAGAGAAATTAGGGATGGAAAATTGATCACTTTACATTGTCTATACTCAAAACTAATTTGTATTTTTTCCTCAACATTATTTTATTATATTCATAAACTAACTTATATTTTAATTACATGTGTCAAATGTTAGAATTTAATGGTTTAATTTGTTTTCTTATATTTCACAAAAAAATCAAACATTTCTTATATTTATAACTGGAGGGAGTCTTTTTGTTAACTAAAATTTGTTCAAGCATGTGGTGTATATCATCAAAAGTTAAGCAATTTGATGTGCTTCACATTATATACTTTTAATTAACTGTTCAATCTAAATGAGCATGTTAACTTTGTTAATACTCCCTACACTCCTTGTTTTTCATATTTCAAGGCCTTACACTTCTTTTTGAATCACATTGGCCTCATGTCAAAATTTTCTTTTTCCCCTACCTTCTGAGTTCCCTTGTACTTCCAGAGCCTTTTATGCCTGACCAATATCCACTCATCAAATAACATGTTAAAATATAATATAATTGTGTAGATACATTTGGACATGTGGTTACGTGAGATGTAGAGAACAAGTGAAGGACGATAAGGTATAGGTATACCTATTACATTCTCTTGTGAGAATAGTGAAGGAGGAGATTATGTGTATCGGAGTGGCTAGAGATTTGTCAGTGATAATGGACAAATTTAACTACTCAATTGTGCATTTTTGGATTTTAATTAGTTCCTTAATTGGCCAAAATTGAGCTTTATTGTGAATTAATTAGAATATGCACTTAATTGACAAAAATTGAGCATTAAATGTGGTTTTATGTGTTAAATGGAAAAGTCCAGATTTGCCCTTTTTGTTTTTTTTTGTTTGCTATGTTTTTATCACAGGGGCAGATTTGGAATTAATGAAGCATTGGACAAAATTGTAAATGACAATTAAAGATAGGGCAGAATGGTAATTTTCACCATCTGAAATGAAAAGGGAAGCTAGGAAATAAGGAAGCAGCGAAGAAACAGAGGCTGGAAACTGAAAAAAAGAAGTAGGTTGTTTTGGAATCTGTTGAAGCAAGATTGGGAATTGGTTATAACTGATTGGAAGAGGGAGTATATAGATTCAATTCTGTTTTGGCATAAAAGGGAGGAGATATAATTGAACAGGGAGCGAAATAGAACATATAGGCACACATACGCAAGAGACACAAAAAAATTTTCTCTTCTTCTTGGGGCTACTCTGAACAAGAAAGAGATACATACACACACTAATATCTCTCTTTTCTCTCTCGCTGGAAGGTGCGAAAGAAAAAAAAAACACCCATTCACTCCTTCTCTCTCTCTTTGGCTGGCTGAAGAACAAGAAGAGATCAAAGCTCTCTTTCATTCTCATTCTAGAAGTCGAAGTAAGAACAGCTCATGGGTCTTGAAATGCAAAAGAATTTCAGAGTTGAACCAAGTTCTATGAGTGGCTAATTCCTAATTTCTCTTCCAATGTGAAAGAGCCTTGAGTTCTTTATGATTTCAGGAAGTTTCTATCCTATCATACTTTTAAATTTTGTGGTTCTTTAATTGATGCTAGTTGGATTGGTTATTGAACTTTGTAAGGCAATAGTTTTGCTTTAATCTTGTATAAGAAGATGATAAACTTGTGATTGTGAAAGGAATTTGTATGTCTTGCTTACATTTTGTAGTTTTAATTTCTCTACCTATCTAGTTGTTTAGGTTTTGAAATTAGAGTGAATGAAACTAAGATTTCTAGTTGAGGTCTTTTGCAAGATGGAATGATATTTGCAATTTCTCATTTATGTGGGTTGAGTTGGTTACTTGATTGATGAAATTTGCTTAGTTAGGAAATTGATTCTTCGAAGTAATTGATTTTACTTGCAAGAGACTTCTTGAAAGAAAGAATAAGGATAGGTAATCTCATGTTGGAAGGGTTGTTCAATTGATATCAAATCAACTTTTATCTTTTTACGTTTTACATTTCAAGAAAACAAAATAAAGATTAGAATATGTTAATACTAGTTGATAATCAAATCTGATTTTGAAGTAATTTGTAAAAGAAATCAATAAGATTAAATACTAAGCAAGCCAAAGTCCAAGAGATCGACTTAGGTTAGCTACTATACTATATAGTAGTTAATTTTAGTAATCTTAATAACCTCACGACAAGGTTAATCAGTCAGCGGATGGGTTGATTTTATCAAACCATCTACATTTATAAAACCCCAAATATTAGCATTGATAAAACCCCAAATATTATGGGTTCATTCTTGTATCCATATAAATATACTACACATCTCAATTCGATTGAATCATACTCTCTTCCTAATCCTAAACATAATATATATTCTTAATTTTATTATATTAAAAATATTACTTAAGTTAATTAAAATTAAGATGATATTACCAATGCACCATTATCATCTACCTTTATCCCTACACTCCTTTTTTGAATTGTATACTATCAAAGACTATTAGCAGGAATAATTTAGGGAAAATTGTGAACAATTAGAAAGAGGTCTTATATTTATAATCAAATTCATTTTCCCAAATTTTATATTTAGGACTAGAATAAGTATTATTTATAGCTTTCAATACCAACAATTGGAGAAAAATGTATGCGCATTTGTTGTTTGAGTTGACTTTATATTTTAAGAAAATCCCAATCAAATCCAACTTATAGATTATATTATGACAAATTTCCAACAAGGTCAAGAGGCTTAAGTAATTAGATATTATGAATATGTATATTGTTAAAAGAGCATAATAACCCTTTGTAACTAAAAATAAAAATGATAGATTTGATTTAATAAATTGATTGTGTGAAGACAAGATCTCGTAAGATATTTTATCTTAGGGCATAAGTGCAAAGATGCTCATGTAATTTGTCACGATGGTGCAAAAAGTTTACCTTGGAGTAAAACTACCCATGAAATTCCAAAAGTAGGGCAAAAATGTCCATCCCGTCAAATAATGTAACTTTCATTTGTCATTTAGTGCTAAAGTGCAAAACTGTCCATGTAACTTCCATGTGGGTCAAAACTACCCTTGGAATTTTAAAAGTGAAGCAAAAGTTTCTATCTTATTAAATAATGTGTAACTTTTGTTTGTCATATTTTTTATCAGGGTGAGCCTGGAGGTTTGGGAGAGAAGTTTCTCTTTCCATGAGGCTGTCCTGGAATTAATGGCTGAGAGGATTTGATTGTAAATGGCTGATTTATTTCTTCCTGGGTCAATTTGTGTGCCCAAGTATTTACCCAACCTCCTAGAGAAGTTCATGCCCATTTGACTAGATAGAGATGTCCTTAACTCATGATTGGTGTTCGGGATGAAAATTAAGGAAGATTTTGTGAAGTTGATCTTTTGTCTAGTCCAAAGGTTGAATTCCTCCAAAATAGATTTGGCAACCTGAAATTGAGTTTCATTTGCCTCCAAGAACAACAGAGAGTCGTCAGCATAGAATAAATGTGAGATGGGGGAACTCTCTTCACAGATTTTGATCCCTTGCCATTGATTGTCCTCTTCAGCTTTTGCAATGCGACATGATAGTACATTAGCAGCTAATATATATAAGTAAGGAGAAATGGGATCTCCTTGTCTAATTCTTCGACTAGGCTGAAAGGTGAAGCTCTCTTGCCCATTGATGAAGAAGTGATACTCCACAGTAGCTATGCATTGATGGATCAAATTGATGAAAAATCTGGGAAGTTCATCCTTTTTAGTAATGCCACTATGAAGGTCCAAGACAGTTGGTCAAAGGCTTTAGAGAAATCTAGTTTGAGAGCTACAAGCTTTTCCTCTTATCCCTGGAGGTGTGAATTTGATTCATTACATCAACTGCTAACAAAATATTGTCTGATATCAGCCTGCCATTTAGGAAGGCATCCTGACAAAGGTCGATGAGATCATGGAGGATGATCTTCAGTCTATTGCACACCACCATTGACAAGATTTTGTAAGAGACATTACTCAAACTTATGGGCCTCAGATCTTTGAAGGATTGTGGGTGGGCAGTTTTGGAGATTAGAATAACATTGGTTTTATTTATGGATTGCAGGAGGTGGCATGTAACATTCTGTTACTAATTACCTAATTAACTAACAATATCTATTTCAATTCATTAGTCTCTTTACTAACTATGATAGAAAAGGAATATCCATAATATTAATATCTCTATCATAATTAGAAAAAAAGTTTTCTAATCGTTTTTATACATTATAAATGATAGAAAAGAATTTCAATACAATATGAATACTATCATGGATAATTAACAGCTAACCATGTTAAAAAAGATCCACCTAACATGGTTAGAAAAGGAAAACTGTTATATTCTGTTACTAATTCCCTAATTAATTCAATAATACCCTTACTAACTATGATAGAAAAATGATTTCCATAATATTAATAAATCTATCATAGTTAGAAAAAGAATTTCCTAATAATGATCATTATCCATGATAGAAAAGAATAAACTAATACAACCTGAGCACTATCATGGATAATTAATAACTAACCATGTTAGAAAAGAATCACCTAACATGGTTAGAAAAAGAAGCAACCTAATGTTCAATAATATCATATACATATAAATATATGCGGAAGCGAATGCAGACCTATACATTTGGCAATATACATGTGTAAATAATCTAAACAACCTTTGAAACTTAATTTCCCTTCCTGTTGCTCGCGCCTGTGCATGAATACCTACAAAAATGTCCGTAATCATGGGATGAGACAATTTGTACCAGTAATCACCGCTTAACTCACTATAACAGTGAGATGTGCGGTAGCGAGGGCGTCTAAAGGGTACCACAGTTTTAAAATCAATAATAATAATATATATATCCAAATCTTCTTTCATTCATCACTCAAGCCCTTCATTCACATCCAAATCAAAGTCAACATCATCATCTCTATTACCTTATCCCACTCAAAATCCTTCAATCAATCTCATTCCAACAAAACCTCATGTCTTCATCTCCAATCTGAGTACTTTCACTATAACTCTCACACTCACCTATAGATGCATTGTGCCATCAAGGGAGCATCCCAGCATCTAATCTTCACTATATGAATTTGACAATGTGTCCCTCTCCATAATGAGGGGACAATTTCCCTCTCTGGCAATCTCCAGAGAGGGAACCCCAATTCTGTTTCCATTACAGAACGGAAACGGTTGGACTCTTCAATGCCAAACTAGCGTAGGTCACTTTCTCTCAATAAGTCGACCTATGATCCCCGGTCTAATCAATCCGAAAAGGATCATCAGTACAAATAACTGTCGATCGGCCAATCGACAGTTATCATCGCGCGATGGTACATCAATTTTGTTAGAATCTTAAGTTTTGATGAAGACTAAAATATGAAAGAACAAGCCAAACATTTAGAGAATATTAGGTTAATATAGAACCCCAAACTAGAGTGCTTCCGGATGTGGATTTACTTCCGGATGGACTAAGACTAGCGCTCACGGATGAACGTCTCATCCCCCAGCGACAGCAAGTATATCACCAAGTCATAACTCAGTCTAAGAGCATTAGTGTATAAAATCCTTGAGACTAAGTTAGGAAGCTTCCGGATGTAGATTGGCTTCCGATTGTATTAAGACTAGCGCTGGCTGTGGGTATGGATAACACTGAGCGCCAGTGACCATAACCCAACGTCCAGTGGATTTACTTCCGAATGCCTAGTGACTAGCGCTGGCTGTTGGTATAGATAACACTGAGCGTCAGTGAGGAATATGTGAACATAAACCAACGTCCAGTGAAAGTGCTTCCGGATGTGGAATTGCTTCCGGATGGAAAAGAACTCCCTTAGACTAAGTGAACTCCCACTGCATGTGAGCATGTGCGATTATTGTTAAGACTAACGTTCAAAATGCAGTACACTGAGTAAAGTTGCTTCCGGATGTGGACTTGCTTCCGCAAGCAATCAGAATGTCAGAACGTTCAAAGCAATGTAATGCAGTGTCAGAATGCTTTTGACAGAGCAGAGGTGTGAGAACTACTTTTCAGAGATAAAGCAAAGTCAACCCTGCTAAGCATTAATGGAGCATTAATTGGGCAAACGGTAACTTGGGATAAACGGCCATATTCAAACGGCTAACCCACCTACCAAGAGTGAGGATACTTGAAGACTATATAAACAAGCTCACCTTCATTTATGAAGACAACTAATATCTTTGACATCTTGAAGAAAGCTAGAGTGAGAAACTGAGAAAACCTTCAAGCATTCAAAGCTGCCCAGAAAAGAGAAAGAGCATTTAACGCATTGAGAGTTCTTTTCATCTACTAATCTTGTACACTTTGTTGTTAAGTCTCTTCTTGTATCAAGAGCATTGTTTGTACTTAAGTGTGTAACATTATCTGTTCTTCAAGAGAACTAAGTTTAGAAAATCCTTTAGTTGTAAAGGTTGAACCCTTGCTGGTAGTAAGGGGGAGTTAGTTAGCAAGGTTGCAAGTGAGCCTTGAGTAAAACTTGTGGTTGTAAGGTTGCAAGTGATCCCGTTCAAAACTTGCGGTTGTAAAGGTTCCAGGTGAACCCGTTGTAAAACCTGGGGATAGTGGAACTCAACCTGGGTGGTTGAGAACTGGACGTAGGTCAGGAAGACCGAACCAGTATAAACTCTTGTGTTGTTATTGTTCGATTTTTTATTTAGTAGCACAATTCACCCCCCCTCTTGTGCATCCATTACTTTCATTTGGTATCAGAGCAGGTCTTTCTGACTTGATTCCCACGAATATAGAAAGAAAAGATCCAGTAATGGATAAAGACTATTCCTTGCCAGATGTCTCTATTCAACCCAACAAGCCTCCAGGCTTTGATGGGTATAACTATCCATTCTAGAAATTCCGAATGGAGACCTACATACAGTCTAACGACATCCGACTCTGGGATGTGATTGAACATGGGAATCACATCCCTCTTGATGATGATGGCTTTGCAAAGCAGCGATCCAGATACACCAACGAGGACTATGCTCTAGTCCAGCTAAACTTCAGGGCCATGCACTACATCCAATGCGCCCTTAGTCCCAAGGAGTTTCATAGTTTCATAGGATCAGTCCCAAGGAGAGATCTTGGCTTGGAGTTCCCTGAGGCTCCTATCCTCTGTGACAACACAAGCACCATAAGCCTCGCCAAGAATCCGGTTCAGCACACAAGGACAAAGCACATTGATGTCAGACATCACTTCATCAGAGACCATGTTCAAAAGAAAGATGTCAAAGTGCAATTTGTCCCCACACAGCATCAGCTTGCTGATATTTTCACCAAGCCTCTGGGGGTTGACCAATGTACATTCATAAGAGGTGATTTGGGAATGGTAAACCCAAATGAAGTTTAATTCTTCAAAATAAATCTATGCTTATTTAATATTAAAATCTGCAACTATACTAACTTAGGCATCGGAGTGCCAATCTTTAGTTTTGCAGGTCCCCCACAATGTTAAATCTTAAGTGAGTCCAATCGGAAGCAAAACCACTTCCGGATACTCTTTTGCTGGCGCTGGATGACAACTCAATGTGACCTGGAGCGCCACCCCAACCGGAAGCAAAACCACTTCCGGATGCTCTTCTGCTGGCGCTGAGTATTGAACTAAGTGAGCGAGAGCGCTAGTACCTGAACAAAGGGACACGTCACTTCAGAAAACGTTTCATCTTCTCACACCAAAGGTCACAGAGCCACGTGTCACAAAGGTGCGACGTTTCAATTTGAATGTTTACGTTTTCCCATAAACCATCGCATGCTTTCATGAAGAGTCATTATGAGAATTGTACCCGCTGTAACATTGGCTATAAATAGGTGACCATTTTTCACTTTTACTTTTTACTTATACAAATTTCTTACTCCCAAACTCTCTGCATACATTCATATCTTCTTCATCCTGTTCATCATCTTCTTCATCTCTTTCTTCGCATTTCATCTCATACAAACATCTCACTCACACAAAAATGGCCGGATCACATGAGACAAACCCCAACACTGAAATAACCACCTCCAAGAAATCCAAATCGAGATCTGGGCAGCATAAGATTTCTGGGAAATCTGGGCAACCCCAAGAACAGCATGAACATTCTGGGGATTCTGGGCAACAACGAAGAAGCAAGCAAAAGAAGAGCAAGAAGAGGGTTCAATTTAGCGAAGAGCCCTCTTCCAAAAGACAACGAATTGAGGAGGATGATCCTCTCGTGTACAGAGATGAGCCTTTGGAGGCTGTCTCCTCCAAATTCGAAACCATCAAACCCTATTTCAACTCTGGGATGTTCTTAGATTTGAACAAGATAGATGAACTAGGGTTTCCTCACCTAAGGCCATTTCTGGAAAAATACATGCCCTGGCTGGGGATCAACCAAGAGTACAATATCAACGTCCTGCGAGTGTTCTGCGAGTCCCTCACTGGCAAGGTCAAGCATAAGAAGGTGGATGGGAAGGAACAGATTCGGAGGTTGACCTTCACTGCCACAGTTAGGGGGAGAACCTTCAAGTTCACATAGAAGGACATCAACAAACTGATGGGGATCACTGAGGAAGGAATGAATGAGTGGCTATACCCTGAGTCACTCAAACTCAGCAAGGAGGAACTGGAAAAGATTTATGACACCCAAGGGAAGAAGGTGTCCGGGATGTCAGACTCTAATAGGCTTCTATACTATGTCTACTCCCGAATGATGACACACAAGGGGGGAACTTCAACGAGTTCACTCTGCTGGATAACCCCTGGTTCCCCAGACTCCTCTCCCAGCAGCCGATCAACCCAGGGCAGTTGATCAGTCTTGAGTTGCACAGATGGTTGGTCAACAACAAGGCTGGAAGTATCCCCTACCCCACTATCATCACCTTCCTCCTTGAGAAGAACTTGATCAAGGCTACATCAACTGAGGAAGAAGAAAATGTTAAGTGCCTACCAGTGAGTGTAATTAACATCAGCAAAATGAAGATCAAGTACCTCAGGAAGGCCAAGGCCACTCGATCAAGCTCTCAGGCAGGCAGTGCCTCTCACACCTCCGTCCCCTTTGTATCAGGTGCAGGGGATCAAGAGGTAGACTCTCATCCTGGCCCAAGCAGAGCACCAAGGTTGTCAGTTGCTCAAAGGACGATGATGGCAGAGCTGCGAGAAGAAATAATTCAAAGGCTGCCTGAGACCTTGTTGGCCCCTCTCCGAGCTGAATATGATGGAGCTCTTCAACAACAAGGACAGCGGATCCAGGGGATCGAGGATCGCCTGGGAAGGGTCGAGGCTAAACTAGACCTCATCATCAATCATTTCCACATCCCTCAACCACAAGGTAACCTACCTCCACCTCCTCCTCCACAAAATAACCAACCACCACCTCCTCCTCCTCCTAACCACCCTCCTCCCCCTCCACCTAATCAACCTTTACTTCCACCTCCTCCTCCTCCCAACACTCAACAGCCACAACAACCTACCCCTCAGAACGACCAACAACCCCACACATCACCCAGCACCGACCAACAAAATCAACCATCCCTTCAAGGCTCCACTCAAAACTCACCCCAACACTCCCCTCGCCACTCACCACTTAACTCCAACAACTCCCCATCTCCACAAAACTCCCCAAACCCTTCACCACCCCCAAACCCCACAGAGTCCTCCAATCCTCCTCCAAACACCCAACCCATCATCGCCCAGCCTCTAGAATTTACCTCTCCTAATAACCCCCTTCACATTTACTATCTCAGAGAACAATCCCATATTCCGTGGAAAGATAAACAATCCCTCGCCTACTCAGCTACCCACCCTTTTGATGGCCTATTCACCCACCCCGACTTCTTCGAAAGAAACACAATCCTCTTCCCCAACCCTCCTAGTTCACCAGAAAACTACACACCTCCATCCTATCCCGAATCCTCACCCTCCTCTCCATCCACTCAGTCCTCCCTGGCCCTCGCCCTCCTTGATGATGACAAAAGGGGGAGAGATGCTGCTATCACCCTCCGCCACTCCATGGAAGCAAGGGATGTCCTCAGTCAACCATCCCTCTGGCTCGATGAAGATATCACTGCCGCTCTTCGCCGAGCCATGGATTCTCAACGAATAAGTGGTGCTGAGAATCTAATCAGAGGGGAAGCAGTGAGATTCATGCAACAACAGCGCCTAGATGAGCAAAGATCTAAGTGGGCTATGGTGCTGTTCAACCAATCTAGTGAGCCCTCCTCTTCTGTGCCTGAGTCTGAACCAGAGCAGCCTGAATCAGTGCCAGAAGCCTCTTCTGCTGAGTCTCCACCCTCTGTGCCTACCCGAACTATTGTTGAGGAAATCACGATGAAGTATGGCCTGAAGAAGACTAACCATCCTCCGATAGTAATTGCTAAACCAATTCCTTCTTCTTCTGGGCCAACATCTGCTACTCCTCCATCTGAGCCAATCTCTGCTCCTCCTACTTCAGCAGTTAAGTATAGTGAATCAAGAAAGAAGGTAGTTGCTAGAAGGCGTGCCAACAAGAGTACTACCTCTACAGAGACTGCTGAGAGTGAGCAATTGATACCATCAGCCTAAGCTGAGATCATACCTGAGACTCAACCATCTTCTCAAGAGGTGCCTGCCATCCCAATTCTGAAGGAAGTCAAGCTAGAAATTGAAGACATGACTCCTGAAGAGTTTGAGAGGTATGGATACACGGATAAGATCTCCTTTGGACAGATGGCTTGCCTGGATGCTGAGAAAGCAAGAGCCAAACCTACTCAACCAAAAGGCAAGGGCAAAGGCAAGGGCAAAGGGAAAAGGAAAGCCCAGGAAGTTGAGGAGGATCCCAACTTCCCTGTATGGATGTGTTCCCCTGGGCTCGCAGAAATTGAATTTGGGCCTGGCCCATTATCCTGAGAAGGCAAAACGATCCTAACGTACATTTAACTGAACACAGAAGGTGGAGGTTGAAGTAAAGACACGTGTAGCAGAAATTTCGGAAGGTGGAGGCCTGGACTGACGTTAAGAGATAAGAAAGAAGTAGTTGTTCAAGGAATCAGGCGACGATCTCGGCTTGAAGACTCGGCCATGCTAGAGACCTGGCAGCTCAACGGCTCTTCGAGGTGGACACCTGGCATAACGTCAGGGAGAAATAAGTGGAGCTGCTTAGGCTATATAAGATAGGCCAAACTAGGGTTTAGGGTACGGAATATCTGAGAGCAGGAATAGAATCACTTTTTACTTTCTTGTATTGAGAGATTCCTTGTATTCGGCTATTCAACTTGTACTCTGATTATCCTATTCAATAAAGCTCGCCAGGTTCTATCCATTAATTTTTGTTTATGCTTTACTATTCTAGTTTATATTTCATAATATCTCAGTTGTTCTTGATTACTTATCATAGTTTATTTTATCTCTAATTTATCTCTGTTATTCCTAATTCATAATCCATGATTACTATGTTTAATTCTTAATACTGTTTATATCATCGAATCCAGCCCACGAGCTTGATTATTCTAGGTCAGGTTTATACCTCGAAATAGATAATTCATATTTTATTCATATATCAAATGTTAATCAATCGTTATTAGAATCATAGTATGTTTATGTTATTAAAGTTATTTAGATTATACGAAATCTAGGTAACACATTTTGGCGCCGACCGTGGGGAAGAAATTAAATTTCTTCTCATTTAACATTCAACCTGAGATCCAACATGTCTGATCATCGAGGCCCTGTTGTTCCAATGGATGAGGATGATCCTCATACCCCACACGGAGATCCATTCCAACCCCCTCCTCCAAATGGAAACGATCATGAGCAAACAATCCCTGAAGATCACCAGGAGCAAATCCCTGAACCTGAGACACCACCTGAACATCAGGGGGATGAGAGGGAGAACTCACAAGAGGATCGCCAAGATGATCATCAAGAGGATCACCAGGATCATCATCAAGATGATCATGAAGAAGGTCGTGAGGAAGATCATGACCAGCAAAATTTCGATCATGAAAATAACCCAGCACAAAACCTGTGTATGTTGTACGAAAAACAAGCTTACCTCACTCGCTTGATCGAGTCCCTGAACAAAGACATATGAGACTATGTTGTTCACATAGCACAAATCCCAAAACGCAATAACAAAGGCAGTTGTAAAACTCGCCTTTTCCAGAGTCCACAAACAAAAATTCCTCACCAAGCAGGTTTCCAGCATCAAAGGAGGCAAGAAACTATGGGTCACAAGGAAGGAGGATACCAGAACCACAAAACTAAAATTCCTCGTGACCATCACAGACATTCTCATGCACGACATGAGAAGTTCAGAATAAACCCTGGCGAGAGCCAAAACTCCAGCAGTGCTAGCACATCTAACTCGGGTTCCAAATCTCGAGGTTTAGATGGTGCTCATACCCAGAAGAATCCTGAAATGATCAGAATGGAACGTGAAATCGAGGAGCTGAAAAAGATCATTCAGCAAGTCCCAGGAGCACCAAAGCCCACTCCTAAGTACGCTCAGACGAGTTATGCTGACTCACCCTTCGGAAGGTGGATCACAGAAACTCAACTACCAAAGAGGTTCATCTATCCTTCGATGAATCAATATGATGGAACTGGTGACCCAGATGAGCATATGGCTCACTTCAAACAAAGGATGCTAGCAGCTCCTATATCAGACTCAGCCAGAGAAGCTTGCATGTGCAAAGGATTTGGTATGAGCTTGACAGGTCCAGCCCTGAAATGGTTCACCAAACTGCCTGTCAGGTCCATATCATCCTTTGCTCAACTACAAGAGCAATTTACTCAACAGTTTTCTAGCAGCTGCAGGATGCAGAAAACCTCGACTGATTTATACTGGATGCATATGTATCGGGGGGAAACCACTCGAAGCTGGGTTACTCGTTTCAATACAGAGAGGCTCACTATAGATAAACCTGATGAAGAAACCTCAATTAATGCTTTTCGTAAGGGAATCTTTGTAGACTTAGACCTCTACAAAGAATTAACAAAACACCCATGCGATACATATGTCGGGGTTATGCGTAAAGCTGAAGATCAGATGCGCTGGGAAGAAGACTATGCAGCCAGATATTCTTACTATGAACCTGATGAGGAGGGCAAAGATAATGGCTCAGGTTCTCGTAAAAGTTCAAAGAAAAAGAACAAAAAGAACTGGAGAGCTGAACCATATCCTACAGCCAACAGAAGTGAACCTAATGATACTCACCAGGTGGAGAAGCCCAAGAAGGACTTACCTCCAACATTTGCACAAAGAGGATTCAACGTATCTGCAACCCAGCTCGTCAAAGGCCTCTACAAACTCGGGGACGCCGTCAGGTGGCCACCTAAAATGCTGACAAGTCCAGATCATTATTGGTACATTTTAATCATTATTGATTAGACCAAATTTCATACCTTTAAGCATGTGCATTTGAGCTTAATTAGTGTGGTTTATTTGTTAAATTCGATCATTATTGGTACATTTTAATGCACATGCTTATGTATAAATATTTGAAGAATAATAGCCTTATTACTTGCATTTTATGGAACTAAGGGTATTTTGGTCATTTTGACTATGAGATGTGTTTTTCATGTAGGGGGTCCCAAGTGGGCCCCATACACCCTTGGTGGAGCTTCAGTGGAGATAACTTGGCAAGAAGGAAGGCTAGATGACAAGTACTCAAAGTCACATCCGGATGCAGGTTCACATCCGGAAGCATATTCACATCTGGAAGAGTACTCATATCAGGATGCAAGTTTACATCCGGAAGTGGATTTACATCCGGAAGTAAACATGCTGGCGCTGGCGGACAGTATTGACATGCGGAAGCTTAAGTCCATCAGTCAGCGAGTACAAGAGCCAGACTGCACAATGATCAGAAATGTCAACTACTTTTCAGAAGTCTTTGGTGCAGAGTTAATTTAAGGCAAAGACAGCCCTGCAGCTTGAAGGTACTGGGGGAGCATCTTTCCAAATGAGGCAAAATTGGCGCCAAGGCCAAATTCAAGTCTGGAGGCCTCATTAAGGGCAAAAAGGGAAGCACAATCACTTGGAGAAAAAGGAGGAACCTTTTGAAATGCATGGAGATGAGATCCAGTTCACATTCATCCTAACCTTCACCAAATACCAAAAATACCCTTTGGGCGATAATTCCAAAGCTACTCACCACTATAAAACCCCAAAACGTAACTAACTTTCAGATCAACCTCCTCTCTCACTGCACTTTCATTTTCTCTCTCCTCTAACAAACTCTCTCAACTCCATCTTCATCTTTTACACCTTCTTCACTTCGAAACCTCCGCCATGTCCAGAACCTCACACTTACCTTTATCCGCCTTCATCTCCATGTCAGGCTAGATCGCCTAGCCTTCTTCTCCAAGGAAATGTGCTTGTAGAATCAACCTATGGCTTCGTATGCTTGTAATTTTCTCTTTTAGGTTTCAAGCTAGATGTAAATTTTTGCCTATGTATGTCTAGATTTAGGCTTATATAGGTTAGATCATCTGAATTTTAGGTGTTCTACTTTATGTTAGCTTGAAATCTCTCTTAATTGTTAAGGACATGATAACCGAGGCTTAATTCTTGTAGTTTCATACATGTATGTGTGTGCGATTAGCTCCTCTTACATTTGTGGAATGAATTTGTTTCCTAAATGCTAGATTTAGTGTTTAGAGTTGCTTTTGGTATGTTCTTGGCTTGAAAGAGCTTAAGCCTTAATTAAATTAGTTAAACTCTTGTAGACTTCTTTGATTAAAGAGATCTTGAGAATTTAACTAGTTTATATTAAGAAGAACAAGTATATGAAGTCCGATTAAACGTAAGCACGGAGTACTTGGAGAAGGAGGTACATCTCATCCATACTTTCACTCATTCACCTAATTTTGTTAGTTGTAGTTTTAATTAGTTTAATTAGTCTTATATATAAAACCAGCACACAACCTGTTTGATAATTTGCTTAATTTGTGATTATTTGACCTAAGCAAGAGATAAAACCAAACTGTGAATTGACCTAGGACTTGCTGCTAACTACGGTAGTTTAATTCTAGTTTAATTTGATTTAGCTCTTTTTAGACGACGAAAAAGAGTTAAATCAAATTGGCGCCGTTGCCGGTTTGGTTGAATTCTTTCTTGTCTTAGGTTTATAGTTACATTTTCTTAGCTTTATCTGTTGTAGGTGACTTTTAGTTGTAGGTTTTCAGGACTGTAACTTCTGCTCTATTCTGGACATTTAACATTGTTTTAGAAGTGTTTTAGAAGTGTTAGGCTGCTCTAGTTGGCCTTACATTGCTGGAAATTGTGTTTGCTGTTCTGGATTTTTGTTAAGACTGTTCTGGACTAGATATATCATGTTTGTACTGGTGGTTTTGTCTTTGATTTTGCTGGATTTTCTGGATTCTGCTGCATAATCTGCTGGTATTGGTGTTTGTCTTGCTGATTTGTTTTGCAGAGATTAATTGCTTGGCTGTTTTGTTTCCCTTGCATATAGTGCACTAAGTGAATTGTATGAACCCTACCACATCATTAGTGCCATTGGATAGAGAGATTAATAGGACTCTTAGAGACCTTAAGAAAAAGAAAAAGCACGAGAAGCAGGCTAGTAAGCAACCAGTAGGATCCACATCAAATCCACAAAATTCATCTGTAGCATCTAATAACACATTCCTAGACCAGCATTTCATTATGGCAGAACGGCGAGAGGACCATAGAGACCATGAGAGAGAGGCAAGAGAGCATGAACATGAGCGTGAGCGACGTGAAAGGCGAGAGCAAGAGGATGAACATCATTTTGAGGGGGCTAGGCAATTACATGATGATGATAGACCTATGCGTGAGTTCACACAGTCATATGCATCGTTTGCACCTCAAGGTTTTTATGCTAACCCCGCTAACTTTGAGATCAAAGGATCTCTACTTGCTCATCTGCCTAAGTTTACAGGATTTCCCCATGAGGATGCTCACACGCACTTGCTTGGCCTCTACCATACTTGCTCCTCCATGAAGCCTCCCAATGCAGACCTGGATGACGTTCTGTTGAGAGTGTTCCAATTCTCTTTAGAAGGCAAAGCCAAGGAGTGGCTCTTGAACCTTCCAACTCATTATGCCACTCTTTATTGGGAGCAACTTAAGAAGGTGTTCTTAGACCGTTATTTTCCAGTCTCCAAGATATCTAAATTGCGGAAAGACATCACAGGTGTACAACAATTCTCTCAGGAGACATTCTATGAATATTGGAGCCGGTTCAACACCTTGGTGAACTCATGCCCCAATCACAACATATCCAAGGGCAACTTGGTCCAATACTTTTATGATGGCCTTGTGCCACAGCTCAAGATGAGTGTCGATGCTGCTTCTAATGGCTCACTTTTCAACTTATCAGCCAATGAAGGATGGAACTTATTTTCAACCATGGCCTCTAATCACCAGAACTTTTATGGTCGTGATGCTCTGTATGCTGGTGCACCAAAGGTTGCCTCCGTGAGTAGTGATGACAAGCTGTACAACTCTATTGAGAGGCTGACCGAGAGCCTCAGTCGGATGGACGGACGCTTTGTTCAGCCTACTCCTTGTGTTGATAATTCTATGGCCTTGGTGGCCTCATCTTGTGATCACTTTGGCTCGCCCATACACCTATCCTCAGACTGTCCATCCCAAGCGGAAGTGGCGGCCATGTATAACAATGCTAGGCCTCAGACCAAATATGATCCTTACTCTTCCACGTACAATCCGGGATCTTCAAGTGGGGGGGAGGTTCAAATCAAGCCACAAATTCTAGCTCCTTCCAACCTCAGCAACAGCCTAAGTGGGGGGGAGGCAATTTTCAAGCCTCTAATGCTTATCCTTCACAACAAGGCTATGGATCATACCAAGGGAGGTCTGATTTAACTCTTTCTCGTCGTCTAAAAAGAGCTAAAGCAAATAAAACTAGAATTAAACTACAGTAGTTAGCAGCAAGTCCTAGGTCAATTCACAGTTCGGTTTTATCTCTTGCTTAGGTCAAATAATCACAAGTTAAGCAAATTATCAAACAGGTTGTGTGCAGGTTTTATATCTAAGACTAATTAAAACTAATTGAAACTACAACTAACAGAATTAGGTGAATGAGTGAAAGAATGGATGAGATGTACCTCCTTCTCCAAGTACTCCGTGCTTACGTTTAATCGGACTTCATATACTTGTTCTTCTTAATATAAACTAGTTAAATTCTCAAGATCTCTTTAATCAAAGAAGTCTACAAGAGTTTAACTAATTTAATTAAGGCTTAAGCTCTTTCAAGCCAAGAACATACCAAAAGCAACTCTAAACATTAAATCTAGCATTTAGGAAACAAATTCATTCCACAAATGTAAGAGGAGCTAATCGCACACACATACATGTATGAAACTACAAGAATTAAGCCTCGGTTTTCATGTTCTTAACAATCAAGAGAGATTTCAAGCTAACATAAAGTAGAACACCTAAAATTCAGATGATCTAACCTATATAAGCCTAAATCTAGACATACATAGGCAAAAATTTACATATAGCTTGAAAACTAAAAGAGAAAATTACAAGCATATGAAGCCATAGGTTGATTCTACAAGCACATTTCCTTGGAGAAGAAGGCTAGGCGATCTAGCCGGACATGGAGATGAAGGCGGATGAAGGTAGTTGTGAAGTTTTGGACATGGCGGAGGTTTGCGAAGTGAAGATGAAGAAGATGAAGATGGAGTTGAGAGAGTTTGTTAGAGGAGAGAGAAAGTGAAAGTGAAGTGAGAGAAGAGTTGTCTGAAAGTTAGTTACGTTTGGGGTTTTATAGTGGTGAGTAGCTTTGGGATTATCGCCCAAAGGGTATTTTTGGTATTTGGTAAAGGTTAGGATGAATGTGGACTGGATCTCATCTCCATGCATTTCCAAAGGTTCCTCCTTTTTCTCCAAGTGATTGTGCTTCCCTTTTTGCCCTTAATGAGGCCTCCAGACTTGAATTTGGCCTTGGCGCCAATTTTGCCTCATTCGGAAAGCTCCCCAAGTACCTTCAAGCTGAAGGCCTGACTTTGCCTTAAATTAACTCTGCACCTGAGACTTCTGAAAAGTAGTTGACATTTCTGACCATTGTGCAGTTTGGTTCTTGTACATGCTGGCTGATGGACATCAGCTTCTGCATATCAAGACTGTCCGCTAGCGCCAGCATGTTCACTTCCGGATGTAAATCCACTTCCGGATGTAAGTTCCCTTCTTCAAGTAGCCCAGCTTCCGGATGTGAATTTGCATCCTGATGTAAACTTGCATTCTGATGTGAGTACTTTTCCAGGTGTGACTTTGCTTCCGAATGTGAACCTGCATCCGGATGTGACTTTGAGTACTCTTCATCTAGCCTTCCTTCTTGCCAAGTTATCTCCACTGAAGCTCCACCAAGGGTGTGTGGGGCCCACTTGGGACCCCCTACATGAAAACACATCTCATAGTCAAAATGACCAAAATACCCTTAGTTCCATAAAATGCAAATAATAAGGCTATTATTCTTCAAATATTTATACATAAGCATGTGCATGAAAATGTATCAATAATGATCAAATATAACAAATAAACCACACTAATTAAGCTCAAATGCACATGCTTAAAGGTATGAAATTTGGTCTAATCTAATCCCCCACACTTAAGCTTTGCACTCCGGGCAAAGTCATGTAAATGGTTAACTCAATCATTAAGCATAGTGAAGGCAATTGGAATTATCATAGTGTACAAGTTGATCTTCTTGAACCTTTCCCTAAAGCTTCGCATGGGCCAAATCTAGGAATACGAAGTGAATGCAAGTTTAACAAGCAACTAAAATTTAGGAGGAGTGCCAATTGAGATTTTTTTCCTCACCGGATAAAGTGTTTAACTCATTCGCTCAAGTTAGGAAAAATGCCTAACTAGGGACTTGTGATCACTCTTTAGCTCAATGCACTTGACCATCACCATAAGCTTGTAATAGCTCTAAGTTCTCCACCCATTATTATGCATAGCACAACCAAATCTAGGGGACTTTGGGGTTAGATGGAAAGCTAATAATGAATGGTGAATGATGGATAGTAGTCAATGACCAATGACATGAACAAGTAATCACCACATATGCATGCAATACAATGAAATCAATCCTCACAAAGCATGCTACATCTCTCTTTCCTTTTTCAATCTTATGCCTTTGGCATACTTAAGCACTTTGTGCTTTCTTTCTTTTTCTCTTTTGATAGGCCTTTGGCCTTATTATATATTTCTTTTTTTTTTCTTTTCTTTGACCTTTGGCCATTTTCTCTTTTCTTTTCCTCTCTTGTGGCTCTCGGCCATCTTTTGTTCTTCACTCATATAGCTTGCTTTCCACAAGATACAACAATAAAATACTAATATGAATGCAAGCATATGCTATAATCACTTATTCACACTTTGGTCAAGGTGGTAGAAAAGAAAAGTGAATGGCCCAAAGGGGTTAATCAAAGGATAATATTTGGTTGGCTTAGTGTTTGGGTCATGAGGGTTTAGAAAGAAACGCCCCTTTCATTTTCAATCATGCCATGCATTGTGATCTCGAACAAGAGCTAGGACAAGTTCTAGGAGGTCTAGTAACTATTGGCCCACTCAATTCGGTTGGAGGCTTCTCACATTTATAGCTTACTCTAATCAGTCACTTCCTCCCTAAGAAAAGTTAAATGAGAAACTTACACACTCTTTATACCTTAAAAGTGCCCCATGCAATGCCCTAAGTAATCATTCAAAAAATTCTACTTACACACTAGAGGACAATTCCATTTGCTTTCAAGAGCCATAATCAAGTCAAATTTTCAAGAAAAATAAGTCCAAAAATCAAGTGTGAAAGCTTTGAAATAAACCACTTTTAAGCGCATAATACACCTCCCCCACACTTAAAGCATGCATTGTCCTCAATGGACCAATCAATTCGAGTAGGAAGATGCATTTTAAAGGCAAAGCAGCAACATTAAAGGCAGGGCAGTTCAAACAAACAAATGGCCAATGCATGTATTATTTACAAACAAACACAGACTAAGCACAACCTAAAATATTATGTATAACATGATAATAATAATTTTTTTTTTCTTTTTTTTTTCCTCACTGGCGCTCAGGAAGCCTAACTAGATGTCATCTCAAGCTGCTATGCTTCCGGAAGCAAAAGTGCTACTGGAAGTAAAACTGCTATAGGAAGTCACTCTAGGTTCAGATTCTAATCTCACCCCTAGCGGAAGCGAACATGCTACCGGAAGCAAAATTGCTTCCGGATGCATTGACGCTTATGCACAATGAACTCATCCCCTAGCGGAAGCAAAATGAACACAATCTGATCCTGAGTAGCAAAGTCTAAGTGAGAGCTTCCGGAAGCAAAAACACTTCCGGATGCAAATCGTATATTTCCCAGTGACACTTCCTTAAGCAAATAGGCATCCCCAAGCACTAGTGAAATATTTCAGACTATTTTAACAACCTAACAAACTTAAACACAATCCTAAACTTAAACATAATCCTAATTTTTCTAATACTAACACCCTCCCCCACACTTAAGAATGTGCAATAAAAGAATAAGTGAGGAAAGGAAAGAAACGACCTTTAGGGAGGCTTGAAATTCTCCTTATACAATTTGAGCAAGTGGCCATTGACCTTGTACACACGGCCATCCTTGAGATTCTTGATCTCAACCATCCCAAAGTCATGAGACTTGAGCACTTCATAAGGTCCTTGCCACTTGTCTTTAAGCTTGCCTCCTCCACAAAATTTGAATCTTACCCTATAGCACAAGACAAGATCTCCTTCCTTGAACTGCTTCCTCAGAATGCCACTATCATGTATGGCCTTTGTCTTCTCTTTCAAAATTCTTGGGTTCTCAAAAGCTTCATTCCTCAGCTCCTCAAGCTCACTCAGAGTCAACTGCCTCTCTTGAGCAGCAGCATCCATATCCTCAATACAAGATTTAACTGCCCAATAAGACTTGTGCTGCAGCTCAACTGGTAAATGACAAGTCTTTCCATATATGAGCCGATAAGGAGACATGCCAATAGGAGTCTTAAAGGAAGTCCTATATGCCCAGAGAGCTTCTTCAAGTCTCAAGCTCCAATCCTTCCTACTAGGTTTCACAATTCGCTCAAGGATGTTTTTGATCTGTCTATTGCTCACCTCAGCTTCTCCATTGGTTTGGGGGTGGTAGGGTGTAGAAACCTTGTGATTCACCCCAAATTGGCTGAGCAATGAAGTCATAAGCTTGTTACAAAAATGAGAACCTTGATCACTCACCAACGCTTTAGGAACTCCAAACCGGCAGAAAATGTTAGACTTCAGAAATTTCAGCACAACTCTCGCATCATTAGCCCTGGTTGGCACAGCTTCCACCCATCTAGAGAGGTAATCCACCGCCAGCAAAATATATGTGTAGCCGTTGGATGGGGGAAAAGGTCCCATAAAATCTATACCCCAAACATCAAAAGGGTCACAGTATAGCATTGGCACTTGAGGCATCTCCTGTCTCTTCCCCATACTTCCAAACCTTTGGCATTTGTCACAAGACTTGCAATACTCAAACGCATCTTTAAACAGAGTAGGCCAATAGAAACCGGCCTCCAGAATCTTCCTTGAAGTCTTTTTAGCACCAAAGTGTCCTCCACAAGCTAGTGAATGACAAAACTCCAGGATTGATGGGACTTCATCATCTTGCACACACTTCCTGATTATTTGATCATTACATAACCTCCACAAGTGTGGCTCATCCCAAACATAATAACCAGCATCCCTCTTCAACTTTTGGACTTGATGCTTGTTTAGAGATGGTGAAGTGACTTCGGCAACAAGGTAGTTCACTAGATGAGCATACCAAGGATCTTTCTTTGCATTTAAGGCGCATAATAAGGCATCTGGGAAGGTGTCACAAACAAGAGAAGAATCATCAACACCTTCCACATTCATTGGCAAACGGCTCAAATGATCAGCTACCAAGTTCTCTCTTCCAGTTCTGTCTTTGATCTCCAACTCAAATTCTTGTAACAGCAACACCCATCGCAAGAGCCTGGGCTTTATTTGTGGCTTAGACAGCAAATAACGAACAGCTGCATGATCCGTGAATACAGTTACTTTGGAATGAAGTAAGTATTGCCGAAATTTGTCTAAACCGAAGACAACGGCAAATAATTCTTTTTCAGTTGTTGTATAATTCCTTTGAGCTCTATCCAAAGTCTTAGATGCATAAGCAATCACCCTCGGCAATGAATCATGCCTCTGGCCGAGCATAGCTCCCAACGCCTCATTGGAAGCATCACATGATAGCTCAAAAGGAAGCTCCCAATTAGGTGCAACCAAGATAGGAGGAGAGATAAGCCTTGACTTCAACTCAACAAAGGCTTCCTTACAAACATTAGAGAAGTTAAACTCAGCCTCTTTTTGAAGTAGATGAGATAAAGGAGCAGCAATTTGGCTGAAGCCCTTGATAAATCTTCGATAAAATCCCACATGTCCTAAAAAGGACCTCAACTCCTTCAAGCAGGTAGGGAAGGGTAGAGAAGAGATTACTTCAACCTTGGCCTTGTCAACCTGAATGCCCTCCTTTGAGACTAAGTGTCCCAAAACTATGCCCTTATCCACCATGAAATGGCACTTCTCATAGTTGAGTACCAAGCCCTTCTCCACGCATCTAACCAATGCTTTCTCAAGATTGACCAAGCAAGCATCAAAACTGTCTCCATAGAGGGAGAAATCATCCATAAACACCTCTATGCCATCCTCCAGCAAGTTATTGAAAATGCTCATCATACAACGTTGAAAGGTTCCTGAAGCATTGCAAAGACCAAAAGGCATTCTCCTGTATGCGAAGGTTCCAAATGGGCAAGTAAAGGTCGTCTTTTCTTGGTCCTCTAGTGCTATGGGAACCTGGAAGTACCCGAAGAAACCATCCAGAAAACAGTAGTGTGACTTGCCAGCTAGTCTTTCCAACATTTGGTCAATGAATGGTAATGGAAAGTGGTCTTTTCTCGTGGAGTCATTCAACCTCCTGTAATCAATGCATACCCTCCAAGAGTTCTGAACCCGTGTAGGCACTAGCTCATCCTTGTCATTCTTTACCACGGTCAGCCCACTCTTCTTTGGCACCACATGAATGGGACTCACCCATTCGCTATCGCTTATCGGATAAATGATTCCAGCACTTAGTAGCTTTTCTACCTCCTTTTTCACAACATCAAGTATTAAGGGATTGAGCCTCCTTTGGGGTTGACGCACAGGCTTAGCATCATCAGTAAGCAAGATCCGGTGCATGCAGGTGGTAGGACTCATGCCAGGAAGATCGGCTAGAGTCCACCCAATGGTCCCCTTATATCGTCTGAGTACCTCAAGCAGCTTCCCTTCCTCAAGAGAGGACAGAGCGTTAGAAACAATCACTGGAAGCTTCCCTTCATCAAGCAAGTAGGCATACTTAAGATTGGGTGGTAAAGGTTTCAGCTCCAGCGTAGGTGGCTCAATGATAGAAGGTACCAAAGTGTGCATCTCAACTTGCAGCACTTGAGGCTCATAGAAATCATCATCAAACTGCGGCAGCTCATCAAAGTGACTAGAAAAAGTCAATGGCTGCTTCAGATCATCACAACAATTCGACCTCTTAGAGTTTGAGGCCTCAGCACTCTTATTTAAGTCTGCATCACCACTGCCGCTCAGGGTAGAAACATGTGGACCGTCAGCGAGCACATGCTCTTTCAGATAAAGCTTCTCTCTCAGCCTGTGTAAGCGGCTTCTCCTTAAAGCTTCATACTCTTCAATATCAAACCTTTGTGAACTAGACTCCTCAATTTCCTTTGTGAATTCACAACCTCCATCCTTCGTTTGTCCTACAAAAGTGAGCAAACTTCCCTCTTCCAAGGGGTTGTAGCTTGACAAAGAAGATATAGAAGTGCAATCATCATCAAAATCATAGTTCACATACATGGAATCCATGAATTCAGTTACTGTACTTCCTATGCTAGATGAATCATTAAAAACATCATGCAAGCATGTATTAGAAATCAAACTAGCACAAGAATCATGATAGCACATATGAGTATCAATCTTATCAAACATGTTCAGCTTAAAGGAATTAGCATGCTCATCATAAATCACATGCATCAATGAATCAACCACACTCAGCCCTAGGAGAGAATAATCCTCGTGAGGATGTCTCATGGCTTCTCCTACATCAAACCTTATTATTTGATTCCCTACTTGCATTGTAACAAATCCCCCTTCTAAGCTTATCACCATCTTGGCAGTTTTCATAAATGGCCTTCCTAGGATCAAAGAATCATCCATACTAGTGTCACTGGTCATATCAAGCACATAAAAGTCCACGGGGAAAACTAGTTCCCTAACCTTCACTAGAATGTCTTCTATTAAGAAGCCAAAGGGTTTCTTAATGGACCTATCAACCAGTTGAACTACAACACTGGTGTTAGAATCTTAAGTTTTGATGAAGACTAAAATATGAAAGAATAGGCCAAGTACTTAGAAAGCAATAGGTTAACATAGGATCCCAAGTAAGAGTGCAACCGGATGTGGAGTTACTTCCGGATAGACTAGGACTTGCACACGCTGATGAATGTTTCATCCCCCAGTGACAGCGAGTAACACACTAGGGAATTAACTTAGTCCATGAGCATTAGGGACACAAAACCTTAATACTTAGCTATGATTCAACCGGAAGTAAAATTGCTTCCTGTTAGATCTAGACTGACGCAGGCTGATAGAATAGAACAACCCCAAGCGTCAGTGAGAAAGCCACGTCAAGTAAAATTGCTTCCTGATAGATTTAGACTGGCACAGACTGATAGAGGTGATATAACCCTAAGCATCAGTGAATCAGCCACGTCAAGTGAAATTGCTTCCTGTTAGATTTAGACTGGCACAGGCTGATAGAAGAGATATAACCCTAAGCGTCAGTGAGTTCACCACGTCAAGTAAAAGTGCTTCCGATAGCTTAGTGACTAGCGCTGACTGTTGGTATGAAATACACTGAGCGAGAGTAAGTGATAGTGAGCTAAATCCTTCATCAAGTGGAATCACTTCCGGATGTAGAAGTGCTTCCGGATACACCTTAGACTTAGGGAACACCCACTGCATGTGACTATGTGCTTATATTGCTAAACTAACGTTCAAGTGCAGCACACTAAGTAAGGTTGCTTCCGGATGAGAAGTTGTTTCCGCAAGCAATCAGAATGTCAGAACGTTCAGAGATGCAGTGTCAGGATGCTTATGTCAGAGCAGAGGTGTCAGGACTACTTTTCAGAGATAAAGCAAGTCAACCCTGCTATGCATTGATGAAGCATTTAATGGGCAAACGGTAACAAGGGAAAAACGGCCATATTCAAACGGCTAGCCTACCTACCAAAGGTTCAAAATGTTTGAAGACTATATAAGGGAGCTCAACTTCATTTATGAAGTAATCAATTATCTTTGAATATTCTTGAGAGAAGTTAGAGCGAGAAACTAAGAACATCTTCAAGCATTCAAAGCTGCCCAGAAAAGCGAAGAGCATTTAACACATCGAGTGATTCTTTTCACCTACTTATCCTGTGCTCCTTGTTGTTAAGTCTCTTCTTGTTATAAGAGCATTGATTGTACTTAAGTGTGTAACACCATCTGTTCTTTGAGAGAACTTAGTCAAAAATCCTTTAAGTGTAAAGGTTAACCCCTTGCTTGGTGTGAGGGGGAGTTTGTTAGAAAGGTTACAAATGAGCCTGTGTAAAACTTGTTGTAAGGTTGCAAGTGATCCCGTGCAAAACTTGCGGTTGTAAGGTTTCAGGTGAACCCGATTTAAAACCTGAGATATAGTGGAACTCGGCCTGGGAGGTTGAGGACTGGACGTAGGTCAGGTAGACCGAACCAGTATAACTCTTGTGTTATTTTTATTTGAGCATTTATTTTTGAAGCACAATTCACCCCCCCTCTTGTGCATCCATTACTTTCATTTGGTATTAGAGCAGGTCTTTCTCACTCGATTCCAACGAATCCGGAAAGCAAAGATCTAGTAATGGATACGGACTATTCACTACCAGATGTCTCTATTCAACCCAACAAGCCCCCAGGCTTCCACGGGTACAACTATTCATTCTGGAAGTTCAGAATGGAGACTTATATCAAGTCAAGTGACATTAGACTATGGGACGTGATCGAACGTGGGGATCAAACTCCCTTAGATGAGGATGGATTTGCTAAGGTGAGAGCCAGATACACTCCTGAGGACTATGCTCTAGTCCAAATGAACCATAGGACTATGCACTACATCCAGTGTGCTCTCAGCCCCAAAGAGTATCACAGGATCAGCCACCACAAAAATGCTAAAGATATGTGGGAGGCTCTTGAGGCTGCTCACTCCGGAACCAGGGAAGTAAAAGCAAGACGTGTTGAGATGCTGGTGGAGGAATTTCACAAATTCGCCATGCTAAGCCCCACTGAGCCTATCAGAGAGCTGGAGCTCAGGTTCACCCATCTCATCAACAATTTGGCCTCGCTGGGTAAGGATATTCCTGAGAGAGAGCAAGTAAGCAAGATCCTAAAGATCTTGAAGGGTGACTGGATCACCAAAGTGACTATCTTGCAAGAAGTGCAAGGAGAATCAACCAGCTCCATCACCGCACTATTTGGCTCTCTTGCTGAATATGAACCAACCTTGCTGGCTATGAGAGCTCCTCAAGCCTCATCCAAGAACAAGAACATTGCTCTCGTTGCTCCCAGCAAGAAGATCAATGATGATGATGAGGATGATGAGGAGGAAATGGACGATGAGGAGATGACTATGATGGTAAGGAAATTCAGGAAATTCTTCAGAAAGAAAGGAAGTTGTCAGAGAGGTGACTCCAGCCAGAAGAAGGGATACAAGAAAGAAAAGGTCCATGTGTGCTTTGAATGCAACAAGCCTGGTCACTTCAAGGCTGAGTGTCCCAGCCTGCAGAGGTCAAAAGGCAAAGACAAAAGAAAGGCCTTTGTCTCCTCCATTTGGGAAAATAGCTCAGATGAGGAAGCAAGTGATAAAGAAGAAGTTGCCAACCTCTGTCTGGTAGCTAGAGAAGATGATGAAGAAGCATCTTCAGATCTTGACCTCACCAACGAAGATCATGAGGTAACTCTTTCTGAACTACAAGAGGCTTACAATGAGGTTCATGAAGAATTCTCTAGACTATGTAGGGCCTATAAAGTGTTGAAAACCAAAAAGGAATCACTTGAGTCCAAGGTGGACCCACTAAGTGAGGAACTAGCGGAAGCTAGAAGGCTTCCGATAGTGGATGGCCAGGGTTCTCCCCAAGTAGAACCCAACGCCCCAACACTTGAGAGCTGCCCTAATTGCAGCAAAATCTCAGCTGAAAATGATAAGCTGCAAAATGCCCTGCAGAAGTTCACCAATGGTTCAGAAATGTTAAATATAATCTTAATGAATCAAAGGGCATATACGGATAGAACTGGGTTAGGATATACCCCTAGAGGGAAAAAGTGGATAGAACCAAAAGTAAAGCCCTACTTAAAGTTCTTCCATAAAGCCACTAGTCATAGCTCTACACCCTTTAGCTTCTGTAACTACTGCAACAGGAAAGGACACTCCACGTCCACCTGTAATGCTAAGAAGCATGGAGCTAGTAGCTCTTACAGATGGGTTCCTAAAGAAGCCAAGGCTACAAAGGATCCTCCACCTGCAAAGGAAACCAAGAGAGGACAAGGATCCCGAGCCTGGAATCATTCCACAGGGAAAACCCAAGAGCCTAGAGCCAGCACTAGGCCAGAGGCTCCAAATGATCATAAGCCCAAGGGTAAGACCAAACCTAGACCAAGGGCACTAAATACTAATGACAGAGGACCCAAGAGAGGTTGGGTACCTAAGTTTGCTTGATTATTTCAGGTGTGTCTCAAGGCATCCAAGAACAGAAAATGGTACATCGATAGCGGATGCTCGAGGCATATGACTGGAGACAGAGACAAGTTCAAATCTCTGGTGATCAAAGATGGAGCCACAGTGACCTTTGGAGGAAATCAAAGTGGCAAGATCACTGGAGTTGGAGAAGTCGGACCAGTCAAAGATGTCTATCTAGTGGACGGTCTCTGTCACAACCTGCTAAGCGTAAGTCAAAGCACTGACAAAGGTAACTGGGTAATTTTTGATTCAAATGAGTGCTTAATAGTTGATAAGCAGGATCTGAAATTAGACAAGGCCAATTTAAAATATAAACTTAAGGCTAATAGAAACGGAAACCTATATACCTTGGAATTATGTCAACAGCTAGAAGAAAAATGCTTAATATCTAGTGACGAGAATAGTTGGCTTTGGCATAAGAGGTTAGCTCATGTTAATTTTACTCAACTTGATATGCTAATCAAAAAGGAGCTAGCCATAGGTATTCCAACTTTCAAAGTAAAGCATGATTTTATTTGTGAATCCTGCCAACGAGGAAAGCAAACAAAGTCCTCGTTTAAAACCAAGAAGAGAGTCTCCACCAGCAGGCCCTTGGAACTAATCCATATGGATTTGGTTGGGCCAGCGAGAGTGAAGAGCTTGGGTGGAAACCTATATGCTCTAGTGGTGGTGGATGACTATTCAAGATTCACTTGGACTATGTTTCTTGCCTCTAAACAAGATGCCTTTGATGCTTTTGTTGTCTTGGCTAAGAAAGTGCAGAATGAGATGTTAGAATCTTAAGTTTTGATGGTGACTAAGGTATGATATGGTCTAGTACTTAAAAGAACATAATTAACACTTAGGAAGGATTAGATGACATGGTTAGAATCCTGAGTTAGATCACTTGAGAATGTAAGATTTACTTCCGGTTAGATTAGGACTTGCGCATGCGGATGAATGCTTTCATCCCCCAGCGTCAGCAAGTAAATAACTAGGGATTTAACTTAGTCCATGAACTTTAGGTGCACAAACCCTAAGACTAAGCTATGGTTCAATCGGAAGCGAAGTTGCTTCCTGTTAGACTTAGACTGGCGCAGAGCGATAGAATAGATATTACTCCAAGCGACAGTGAGTCTACTTCCCCAAGTGAAAGCGCTTCCTGTTAGAATTAGACTGGCGCAGAGCGACAGAATAGATATTACCCCAAGCGTCAGTAAGTCTACTTCCCCAAGTGAAAGCGCTTCCTGTTAGACTTAGACTGGCGCAGAGCAATAGAATAGTTAGTACCCCAAGCGTCAGTAAGTCTACTTCCCCAAGTGAAAGCGCTTCCTGTTAGACTTAGACTGGCGCAGAGCAATAGAATAGTTAGTACCCCAAGCGTCAGTAAGTCTACTTCGCCAAGTGAAAGCACTTCCTATTAGATTTAGACTGGCGCAGGTTGATAGACTAGATATAACCCCGAGCGTCAGCGGAAATGCAACATCAAGTGAAGTTGCTTCCTATTAGATCTTGACTGGCGCAGACTGATAGAATAGATTTCACCCTAAGCGTCAGTGAATTCACCACGTCAAGTAAAAGTGCTTCCGATAGCTCAGTGACTAGCGCTGAGTGGTGGAATGAAATAGACTAAGCGAGAGCAAGTCATGGTGAACTAAATCCCTCATCAAGTGAATTTACTTCCGGATGTAGAAGTGCTTCCGGATACACCTTAGATTTAGGATCACCCACTGCATGAGACTATATGATTATATTGCTAAACTAACGTTCAAGTGCAGCACACTCAGTAAGGTTGCTTCCGGATGAGAAGTTGCTTCCGCAAGCAATCAGGATGTCTGAACGTTCAAAGAGATGCAGTGTCAGAATGCTTTTAACAGAGCAGAGGTGTCAGGACTACTTTTCAGAGATAAAGCAAGTCAACCCTGCTGAAGCATTTAAGAAGATGTTCCTTCCAACGGTAACAAGAGGATAACAGACACATTCAAACAACATTGTTACCTACCAAGCATGAGGAGTATGAGAACATAATCTGAAGATTCACTCAAGGTGTCAAAGCTCATACTGCCCACAAAAGTCAGAGTCCATAAGAGAGCTTCTGATAGCAAGAGAGGATCCAATAGCAAAGCACTCTTATCATTCATGGACAAGTGCTTGGAAGACAAAGTTCCTCTATGTGATAGCAAGCAAAATGTTAGAGTCCACGAGCTTTAGATAGCAAGAGAGCTTCCGATAGTGAGTCTCTTAACATCCTGGACTTATGCTTGAGGAACGAAGTCCTCTCTGACAGCAAGCAAGAGTCGGACCGTACAAAATGTTCAGATGTCAGAACGACTTTTGTCAGAATAGTATTGCCAGAACAGTGTTGACAGAACAGCTTGGTCAGAGCACCTTTTTAGATAAAGCAAAGTCAACCCTGCTGTGCATTAATGAGGACAACGTAAACAAGGCCCCAACGTCTATAATCAAACGGTCTTATTGCCTCTCCAACGGTTAGATATTCAGAGGCTGGTATAAAAGGGATGTTCTTCATTTCTGAAGAAGGGGGCTTGAAAGAGAGAGAGAGAACAGAGCTTATTATCTGAAACACTATTCTACATTCCTCTCATCTTCTACTCTCGGACTTTGATATGTAATATTCTTAGAGAGTGATTCATTTGTACTTAAGTGAGTAACATCATCCACTCTTAGAGAGAGTTAGTTTTGAGCTTAAGTGTTTAACAAAATCAGTTCATAGAGTGAACTTAATTGTAATCTTACATTTTGTAAGGGGGAGCATTTAGAAGTTTTCTAAATCTCCATAGGTTGCAAGTTAGCCCGTAAAACTTGCATTTGTAAGGTTTGCAGGTGAACCCGTTGTAAAACCTGTGGGTTGTTAGGTGAACCCGTGCTCGTAAAACCTAAAGTGTAAAGGCTTCTCTTGTGCCCGGTTTAAACAAGAATAGTGGATTGGAAATCTCAGGTGTAGCCTGGGGACTGGATGTAGGTCTGGGTGACCGAACCAGGATAAATTTATGTGTGCATATATTTATACTTGATCATTCTATTTTGCATCACATAGCATACTGACTTGTGCATAGCATTATTTATTATCATCATCACCGAGCACAAGCAGTCTTTCGAAAAGAGTTTAAGTTTTATTCCCTCACCCAATTCACCCCCCCTCTTGGGTGACAGCCACGCGTTTCATTTGGTATCAGAGCAGGTCACTTGTTTAAAGGATCAAACGATCTCAAGTGCAAAGACCTTGGCTGATTTGGGTTAAAATGTTTTCCAAAGGCTTTGATCATACCATTCCACCTGTGTTAGAAAATATTGATTTTTGTTGGTGGAAAGCAAGAATGGAAAGTTTTATAAAATCCACTAGTTTGAAAATGTGGGATATTTTTGAAAATGATTTTGATTTCAAACCAAGAGGAAACTGGACTGAAAGGGAGAAAAATTTGTTTTCCTTAAACATTAGAGCAATGCAAATTTTATACAAAGGCTTAACTGAAAATGATTTCCAGAAAATCAAACATTGCTCTAGTGCTAGAGATATTTGGAATACTCTTGATGTGATATATGCTTCTAACCCATCTCTTGAAAGCACAGCTGTCCAAAGCTCAACTCGTCCTCTTTGTGGATCATCTACTGATGAGCTTTTGGAAACTGATATTGAGGAAGCAGACTTCAGTGAAGAGAGTATCCATCTCTGCCTAGAAGATTCAGAAAGTGAGGTATCTGGATCTGAAATTGAACTCTCTGATTTGCAAGATGCATACAATGAGTTATATACTGAATATTGTAAACTTGCAAAAGAACTTCTAGGCTTAAAAGAAAAAGATAGGAAACTTGAAAAACTAATTTCTTCTTCTACATCTAAAGTTTCCGAGGGTTCTTTTAAAGAACTAGTGGTTCCGATAGCTAGCCCACTATCGGTAGGGAAAACTTCAACATGTTTTGAAAAATGTTTTGATTGTAAACACGTGTTGAAGAAAAAAAGAAAAGCCTTCAAAAGAAACTGAAATTTCAAAGGAACAAAAAGCTTTTCTAAAGAAAACTAATCATGATAATGATAGGAAGCCTCATTTTGATTATCATTCCATTATCTGTCATTATTGTGGTAGATTAGGACATATTTCTCACACATGCAGTCTTAGAAGAAATTCAAATGTGAGAAATAAGTTTGTATGGATTCCTAAAGGACAAGTAAGGTCCAGTGCTAACCATGTAGGACCCAAGTACAAATGGGTACCAAAACATCCTCCTAGTGCCTTACTTGTGCAGGAAAAATCAAGAGTTCCTCTTATCCCAAAGAGGAGAACTCGTGGTGATGCAACTGCTGAAACCCACTGGTACAATCATAAGAAGCTGTCGGCCACCACAAGGGACAATGGTTCTGTCTCAAGGATGAGCTATCACAAAGTTCCATTCAATTATCCTGAGAAGAACAAGAGAGAGTGGATTCCTCGATCATCATTGAAAAGGCTCTTGAATCCTACCTCTCAGAAGAAAGTGCTTCGAACCAAGGATAAGTATAGAAGATCTCCTTGGGTAAGCAAGGGATCACTTAGCAACGAAGCATTTGATAGTAAAATCTCCTATGCTAATGTTAGATGGACTTATTGAGATTTTACATTAAGCATCCTAAGGTGTGAACATTATATTCATCATAGAAGAAAGCTTGAAGAAATAAGTAATGCTCATAATCTACATACTGTCCATGACTATCTTGATCAAAAACCTGTATATCCTTCTGCATATAGTCATGAAAGATTCACCATGCCATACACATAGGACGTAATCTAAATGCATGTGAACTATATATAGCCTACAAACTGACCTTCAGATCCAGACTTGGATACAAAAGGAAGGAACTATCTGGTATTTTGTAGGAAGGGCAATCCGAAGGTCCAGAAAGACAAGGGTGAAGAAGACCCTTGCTAAAAGGAAGATCTCCTTCCCCCACAGTGAGCCATCTGATTCATGTGCCCCCAACAATCTGCTAGCTCAGAGGCAAACTTGAGATAGCGCTGAGTGATCAACCTGCGGAGATACCTTCTGCTGAACCTGTGTCTCCCTCTGCGCCAGCACCCAATCTGAGTGAAGAGCTGTGTATGAAGTATGGGTTCAAGAGGCCAGAGATGCCAGTGGTAGTGATCACAAAGTAAATTCATCCCTCTGCACCAGCTCCAATCCATCCTATTAGCCTCAGCAAGACTCAGGACTGTACCTCATCTGAACAATTAGTCAAGTCTTGATAAGCATTCGTCACGCATAGATTTTGGTACTGCTCTAAATATAGATTCCATACATTGCCAACCAAAATCAAGCGAGCTACTGCTAGATGCGAATGGAGCTATGGTGATATCATTCTTACCTTCCTCTTTACTTGAATAATCACTTGGCTAGTAAATGCATGATGGGCTCAACAGCTTTTATTTCTCTGAAACTGATATGATTTCCCTTATCTGTGATGAACACTTATTTTCTGTAAAAACGACCCTATCATATCAAATTCATTTTCTGATATAATGCATACAGATTTTACAAATTCAAGAAGTCCGACACCTTGAAACTGAACCTTCTTCAAAACCTTCTGAATTTGTGCATGTTGAATCATTGTGTTCTAAGATTTCTGACATTGTTAAGATGATTCGGAACTAGTTTCAGAATTTTGACACTAAAACTAAAAATCTTCCTCAGAGTTTTTCATATGGTGTCTAAATCATTTTACTCATATATGCTTAGTGAATTCTTTTAAGGGCACCTCTCATGGAAGAGAATGGTTTATGCATTCACCTTGATTTTTGAAAGATCCTTTTGAAATACAAACTTTCAAAACAGATTCTGATCCTCTTTAAACCTACATGACAACCGTACCTCATGATAGCACTCAAAAGCTATTTCTGATTTTCCATTTCATGTGGTATCTCTTGCATCAACTTTTTCAATGCATAAGCAGCTATGGTTTCGAGAACAATACATCCCTCTTAGTTACATCTTTAAGTTCTCAATCTACTAATGATCTCAGTTCAAGTTTGTGGTTTAAGAATGTTGACACAGATTATTGAAGCTTGAACAATGAATATAACCAAGAGAGAATGGCAACGAAAATGTCTCTTATCAAGATGTGTGGAATGGCTATACCAAACCTGAGAAACTCTCGCCAATACACATGAGCATTTCTATCCCTTACATATTCTGTTGTGAAATTAAATGGATAGTCTCTCTCTTGTCTGACATGCATTAGCAATCTTAGGAAATGCCTTGAATTAGACTCTGCTAGATCTGTAAAACATGGCATAGTATCACAAGCATGCTATAATCTGTATTAATTTCGAGCTTGTTGATATCCTAAGAACAATGAGATCACACTGACCATATCTAGAAGAACTTGAGCTAAAATTTGGAAATTATTCTCGTAATCACATGCTGAAATTTGGTTGTTTTTGTAAACCGGATTTAGTCTTGAAATCAAACTATTTTGTGAGGACGAAGATTTCTCAAAATTTCATTGTGTTAATAATTCACATGTCTTCATGATCTAACATGAACATCCTTGAGGCATATTTATTGAACTATACTTGCTTACGAAACTCTGAAAATATGCCACCTGTTTGATACTCGCTATACTATCACATTGATATTTATCTATGAGAGTATAAATAGAGTTCATGTCTTGATAGTGAAACTATGTGAATGTATAGATAATTTCAAAATTAGTTTTCACATAATCATTGCTCATATTTTCTTAAACCAATTAGCAAGCATGATTTCTTAAAATTATTAGCTTGTGCTGATTAACACAGATTGACTTGAATGTCCCGAGGATGGTCTTCAATGTTAAATCTTAAGTTCTTTCACTGACCATCAGAAAGCATTTGTTTCCTCAAGCGTATGCAGGACCAATCATCAAGTTTGAGCAAGGTTGCTTTCACAACAATCAGCGCCTTCGATAGCAGGCCAACTATTGAACCATGGGAAGAGTAGAGTGACTGCCCAGTCATGTCTGCTTGTGGTTGTAGCTCAGCTTGCCGAAGCGAGTCATCAAAGCACTTGCGCTAGGGGTTTCCACTTGAGATAGCACACCTCTTGAAGATGTCAGGAAGCATGCTTATCTGCGTATGATTCAGATTCCTGAGTCTAATAGAGTATGAGTACCCCTCATCTGTGGTAACATCTACACCTTACCATCTCTTACATATGATGCATACATGGCATTGGTAAGGGTGTCAACTTAGGATGTTTCTCTCAATCTGCATTGACTTCAAAATCATTCACTGTCTTAGAAAATCATCCTAGCTCACACATCTGTATCCTCTAAATGACATGCTGGAAAGTAATTGATAACATACCTCTCTTATATGCTTCCTTTCTTGATTTAATGATGATTAATCTTAATATAGAAAGAGAAGTAAGTGGACATTACCTGTTAATGATCCCTTGTAAAATAGAGAGTCACATGCTGTCATCGATAATAAACTCTTAAGATGCTGTGATGCAATTTGTTTGGAAAATATTTTTGGCACTTTTAAAAACACAAATTTCATTTGATTTGATTTCATTTCATATGGTATCACAAATTTCATTTGGCATTCAATCATTTCCTTTGATACCACAAGTTCAAACTCACAGATCTCATTTGATTTCATTAGGTATCAGATTTCATCTCATTTGAATTTTAAAATCACATATTTCATTTGATATCATAATCATCATTTTTAAACACATCAAAATTACTTTTGATATCATGTTAATCAATTCGAGAGGATCAAAATTACATTTGGAAAGAATTTTCACCTTCAAAAAGAAAACTGTTTTGTATGTTTTGATCTTAATTTAATTATGATTAGATTTGATGTATCAATATCTCCTTTGAAAAACATGTTTAACTATCCTACATAGTGTTTAGGGAAAATACAATCATTTAGGATCATGAGCCATTATTGCTGTTCCTTGTTAATTCTCGTACATTGTATTGAATAGTCTAGAACAAATCTTTATTAGCGATACATAGGGAGAAATATTAGGTAGAAAGCCCATTCCTAGGAGAACGATAAAAGTATCCCCATCCCTAAGGCTAGCTTGCACCTGTTGGATTTTGATGAAGCCAAAAGGGGGAGAGAGATGAGATGTCTAGCTAGAGATGAGATATAAGATGTCTAGCGAGAGATGAGACATGAGATGTCTAGAGCTGAGAGATAGATAAGATGCCTAGATTTTTGGGGAGAGAAATGGGGAAAGGAATATAGCTCTAGGATGAGTGATCTAAGTTTAATTATGTTCTCTAGTCATCTATGGGTTTGTCATCATCAAAAAGGGGGAGAATGTTAGAATCTTAAGTTTTGATGGTGACTAAGGTATGATATGGTCTAGTACTTAAAAGAACATAATTAACACTTAGGAAGGATTAGATGACATGGTTAGAATCCTGAGTTAGATCACTTGAGAATGTAAGATTTACTTCCGGTTAGATTAGGACTTGCGCATGCGGATGAATGCTTTCATCCCCCAGCGTCAGCAAGTAAATAACTAGGGATTTAACTTAGTCCATGAACTTTAGGTGCACAAACCCTAAGACTAAGCTATGGTTCAATCGGAAGCGAAGTTGCTTCCTGTTAGACTTAGACTGGCGCAGAGCGATAGAATAGATATTACTCCAAGCGACAGTGAGTCTACTTCCCCAAGTGAAAGCGCTTCCTGTTAGAATTAGACTGGCGCAGAGCGACAGAATAGATATTACCCCAAGCGTCAGTAAGTCTACTTCCCCAAGTGAAAGCGCTTCCTGTTAGACTTAGACTGGCGCAGAGCAATAGAATAGTTAGTACCCCAAGCGTCAGTAAGTCTACTTCCCCAAGTGAAAGCGCTTCCTGTTAGACTTAGACTGGCGCAGAGCAATAGAATAGTTAGTACCCCAAGCGTCAGTAAGTCTACTTCGCCAAGTGAAAGCACTTCCTATTAGATTTAGACTGGCGCAGGTTGATAGACTAGATATAACCCCGAGCGTCAGCGGAAATGCAACATCAAGTGAAGTTGCTTCCTATTAGATCTTGACTGGCGCAGACTGATAGAATAGATTTCACCCTAAGCGTCAGTGAATTCACCACGTCAAGTAAAAGTGCTTCCGATAGCTCAGTGACTAGCGCTGAGTGGTGGAATGAAATAGACTAAGCGAGAGCAAGTCATGGTGAACTAAATCCCTCATCAAGTGAATTTACTTCCGGATGTAGAAGTGCTTCCGGATACACCTTAGATTTAGGATCACCCACTGCATGAGACTATATGATTATATTGCTAAACTAACGTTCAAGTGCAGCACACTCAGTAAGGTTGCTTCCGGATGAGAAGTTGCTTCCGCAAGCAATCAGGATGTCTGAACGTTCAAAGAGATGCAGTGTCAGAATGCTTTTAACAGAGCAGAGGTGTCAGGACTACTTTTCAGAGATAAAGCAAGTCAACCCTGCTGAAGCATTTAAGAAGATGTTCCTTCCAACGGTAACAAGAGGATAACAGACACATTCAAACAACATTGTTACCTACCAAGCATGAGGAGTATGAGAACATAATCTGAAGATTCACTCAAGGTGTCAAAGCTCATACTGCCCACAAAAGTCAGAGTCCATAAGAGAGCTTCTGATAGCAAGAGAGGATCCAATAGCAAAGCACTCTTATCATTCATGGACAAGTGCTTGGAAGACAAAGTTCCTCTATGTGATAGCAAGCAAAATGTTAGAGTCCACGAGCTTTAGATAGCAAGAGAGCTTCCGATAGTGAGTCTCTTAACATCCTGGACTTATGCTTGAGGAACGAAGTCCTCTCTGACAGCAAGCAAGAGTCGGACCGTACAAAATGTTCAGATGTCAGAACGACTTTTGTCAGAATAGTATTGCCAGAACAGTGTTGACAGAACAGCTTGGTCAGAGCACCTTTTTAGATAAAGCAAAGTCAACCCTACTGTGCATTAATGAGGACAACGTAAACAAGGCCCCAACGTCTATAATCAAACGGTCTTATTGCCTCTCCAACGGTTAGATATTCAGAGGCTGGTATAAAAGGGATGTTCTTCATTTCTGAAGAAGGGGGCTTGAAAGAGAGAGAGAGAACAAAGCTTATTATCTGAAACACTATTCTACATTCCTCTCATCTTCTACTCTCGGACTTTGATATGTAATATTCTTAGAGAGTGATTCATTTGTACTTAAGTGAGTAACATCATCCACTCTTAGAGAGAGTTAGTTTTGAGCTTAAGTGTTTAACAAAATCAGTTCATAGAGTGAACTTAATTGTAATCTTACATTTTGTAAGGGGGAGCATTTAGAAGTTTTCTAAATCTCCATAGGTTGCAAGTTAGCCCGTAAAACTTGCATTTGTAAGGTTTGCAGGTGAACCCGTTGTAAAACCTGTGGGTTGTTAGGTGAACCCGTGCTCGTAAAACCTAAAGTGTAAAGGCTTCTCTTGTGCCCGGTTTAAACAAGAATAGTGGATTGGAAATCTCAGGTGTAGCCTGGGGACTGGATGTAGGTCTGGGTGACCGAACCAGGATAAATTTATGTGTGCATATATTTATACTTGATCATTCTATTTTGCATCACATAGCATACTGACTTGTGCATAGCATTATTTATTATCATCATCACCGAGCACAAGCAGTCTTTCGAAAAGAGTTTAAGTTTTATTCCCTCACCCAATTCACCCCCCCTCTTGGGTGACAGCCACGCGTTTCATGAGAGAGAGCTCAAAATCACAGCCATAAGGACAGACCATGGAGGAGAGTTTGAGAACCATAGCTTCTCTGAGCTATGTGAGCAAAACGGCATTGAACATAACTTCTCAGCTCCTAGGACTCCTCAGCAAAACGGAGTGGTCGAAAGGAAGAACAGGGTTCTGACAGAGATGGCTAGAAGCATGCTCAATGAGAAAGAGGTTTCTCAAGTGTTCTGGGCGGACGCTATGAGCACTGCTTGCTATATCTCCAACAGAGCCTATGTTCGCAAGGGTTTGGAGAAGACTCCATACGAGCTATACAAAGGGAGGAAGCCCAACATCAGCCACCTCAGAATATTTGGATCAAAATGCTACGTGCATAATAATGGAAAGGTAAATTTGGGTAAGTTTGATCCAAAGGCTGATGTAGGTATATTCATAGGATATTCCCTTAGGAGTAAAGCATATAGGATATACAACATGAGAACTAAAACTGTAGAAGAATCCATGCATGTTGTATTTGATGAAACTCCTACATGGGGACAATCCACAGAAGATGATGAAGCACTTAATCTTCCAAAACTACCATTATCTTCCTCGCCACCAAAAGAAACACCAACAAGCAATCCCAAAGAAGAAGGTGAACCCAGTGATGAACCTGGAGTGCAACCCATGCCTGAGGAGGCACAGTTGCCAATAGCTAGGAGACATCACAGGGATCATCCTCTTGATCAAGTGCTTGGTGATGTTTCTTCTGGTGTCAGAACTAGAAGACAAGTTCAAAATGAAGTTGAGTTTGGAGCATTCCTATCTCAAATCGAACCAACTTCAGTTGAACAAGCTCTTGAGGACTGCGACTGGATTATTGCCATGCAGGAAGAGCTAAATCAATTTGAGAGAAGTCAAGTGTGGGAACTAGTCCCAAGGCCGTCTCATCAATCCATAGTGGGGACCAAGTGGGTCTTCAAAAACAAACTGGATGAGACAGGTCAAATCACCAGGAACAAAGCCAGACTAGTAGCCAAAGGATACAACCAAGAAGAAGGCATTGATTATGAAGAAACATTTGCTCCAGTCGCTAGACTTGAAGCAATAAGGATTCTTCTAGCCTTTGCATCCATGAAAGGTTTTAGATTATATCAAATGGATGTAAAGAGTGCATTTCTTAATGGTTATATTAAAGAAGAGGTATATGTAGAACAACCTCCTGGCTTTGAGGACCATAAGCACCCCAAACATGTGTATAGATTAAAGAAAGCTTTATATGGCCTGAAACAAGCTCCTCGAGCTTGGTATGAGAGACTCAGTAGCTTTTTGCTGGGCAAGGGTTTCTCAAGGGGCAAATTAGATAATACACTGTTTATCCTTCACAAAGATAGAGATATGTTAATTGTCCAAATTTATGTTGATGATATTATATTCGGGGCAACTAACGAAAAGCTTTGTGAAGATTTCTCTAAGACTATGCAGGGTGAATTTGAGATGTCAATGATGGGAGAACTAACGTTCTTCCTAGGCCTGCAAATTAAACAGAAGAAGAATGGAATCTTCATCTCCCAAGCTAAGTACTGCAGAGAACTACTCAAAAAGTTTGGGATGGATGAATGCAAGGAGTATGACACTCCTATGAGTACCACTGCCGCACTCGACGCTGACGTAAAGGGTAAATGTGTGAGCCTGCCCATGTACAGGGGAATGATAGGTTCCCTCTTATACTTAACAGCCAGCAGGCCTGACATTCAATTTAGTGTAGGCATGTGTGCTAGGTTTCAAGCCAACCCCAAGGAATTACACTTAACATGTGTTAAACGTATTCTGAGATACCTTGAGGGAACACAAGAACTTGGTCTTTGGTATCCCAGAGGTAACCAAGAGTTCTTGTGGGCTTACTCTGACTCTGACCATGCAGGTTATAAGACAGATAGAAAGAGCACCAGTGGACAATGCGCCTTCCTTGGTGGTTGTCTGGTGTCTTGGGCTAGCAAAAAGCAAACCTGTGTGTCCCTGTCATCCACTGAGGCAGAATACATTGCTGCTGCAAGTTGTTGTGCACAAGTGCTATGGCTGAAGAACCAGTTGAGAGATCTTGGCTTGGAGTTCCCTGAGGCACCCATCCTCTGTGACAACACAAGCACAATTAGCCTCGCCAAGAATCCAGTTCAGCACACGAGGACAAAGCACATTGACGTCAGACATCACTTCATCAGAGACCATGTTCAAAAGAAGGATGTCAAGGTGCAGTTTGTCCCCACACAACAACAACTTGCTGACATCTTCACCAAGCCTCTGGGGGTTGACCAATTTACTTTCATTAGAGGTGATTTGGGAATGGTAAACCCAAATGAAGTGTAAATTCTATTCATTATACTTGATTGTTTATCACTTACAACAATACTAACTTAGGCATCGGAGTGCCAATATATGTTTTTGCAGGTGCTCAATGTTAAATCTTAAGCAAGTGCAACCGGAAGCAAAACCACTTCCGGATGATCACTCACTGACACTGGATGATCAAGCCAAGAGAGCGCCAGCACTAGTCCAAGAGACACGTCACTTCAGAAAACTCTTCAACTTCCCAAATGAGACGTTATGCCTTCTCTGATAATATGAAGCGACACATGTCATCAGGTATGTCGTTCCAATTTAAAGTTGTTTACGCTACCCAATGTGTGAAAATGTGAAGAAAAATGACCATTTTACCCTTAGTAACTTTACCTACAAATAGGACATCATTTTTCACCTTCACTTTTCACTTTCACTCACAATTTCTCTGCATACATTCTTCATCTTCATCTATGTTCTTCATTCTCTTCATACATCCTTTCGCATTTTCCCACCAACCCACACAAAAATGGCTGAATCTTATGAAACAAACCCAGTTTCAAGGAAACCTTCCTCATCTAAGAAACACAAGTCAAAATCTGGGAAATCAAGTCATAAGCATTCTGGAAAATCTGGGCATCGTGAAGAACATCGCAATGAACATCAAGAACACCATGAAGTTTCTGGGCAGAATACACCAGGGCAGGATGAAAATATTCAAGGTCAGCCTGAAACTTCTGGTAGAGTGGCAGAACAGTTAGTGGGTTCTAAGCAAGAGAAGCTTGATAAGAAGAGGAAGTCCATCCCTAAGGAGGAGGCTGCGGCGATCAAATCTGCCGGAAATGCATGGTAACGAATCCAGCAGCTTGAGGACAGAATGTGCCCTCTTTGATGATGCCAAAAGGGGGAGAGATATGATGTCACTCAGATATGATGTCACTCTGCGCTTGTCAATGAACACAAGGGATGTCCTCAGCCAAGAGAGAGGAATCCAGTGAGTCTGAGAAACTCTGAAGAGAGAGGGATGAAGAAGAGCTTCAGCGGATAATAAACCAGAATGTGCAGGAGGCCGAGCTAGCCAAACTGCAAAAAGAAAATGAAGAGAGGCAAAAAGAGAGGGAGAGGAAAAAGAAACACAAACTCTGAACCCCCAATCCAAACCTTCTTTTAACTTAGAAAATTTTTCTTTGTTTTCATGCATAATTCATTCCTGCTTAGTGTAGATTACCTGTATATGTTTTGCTTGTATACTCTAACATGTAATCTCTGTTTATCAATATTATTGTCCAAATTACTTGTTCTTAACTATTGCTTTTATTCTTCTGCTAATCCTTTCATATGAACTCAATCGATAAAACTAAGTTTGTCATCATCAAAAAGGGGGAGAATGTTAGAATCTTAAGTTTTGATGAAAACTAAAATATGAAAGAATAGGCCAAGTACTTAGAAAGCAATAGGTTAACATAGGATCCCAAGTAAGAGTGCAACCGGATGTGGAGTTACTTCCGGATAGACTAGGACTTGCACACGCTGATGAATGTTTCATCCCCCAGTGACAAGTAACACACTAGGGAATTAACTTAGTCCATGAGCATTAGGGACACAAAACCTTAAGACTTAGCTATGATTCAACCGGAAGTAAAATTGCTTCCTGTTAGATTTAGACTGGCGCAGGCTGATAGAATAGAATAACCCCAAGCGTCAGTGAAAAAGCCACGTCAAGTAAAATTGCTTCCTGATAGATTTAGACTGGCACAGACTGATAGAGGTGATATAACCCTAAGCATCAGTGAATCAGCCACGTCAAGTGAAATTGCTTCCTGTTAGATTTAGACTGGCACAGGCTGATAGAAGAGATATAACCCTAAGCGTCAGTGAGTTCACCACGTCAAGTAAAAGTGCTTCCGATAGCTTAGTGACTAGCGCTGACTGTTGGTATGAAATACACTGAGCGAGAGTAAGTGATAGTGAGCTAAATCCTTCATCAAGTGGAATCACTTCCGGATGTAGAAGTGCTTCCGGATACACCTTAGACTTAGGGAACACCCACTGCATGTGACTATGTGCTTATATTGCTAAACTAACGTTCAAGTGCAGCACACTAAGTAAGGTTGCTTCTGGATGAGAAGTTGCTTCCGCAAGCAATCAGAATGTCAGAACGTTCAGAGATGCAGTGTCAGGATGCTTATGTCAGAGCAGAGGTGTCAGGACTACTTTTCAGAGATAAAGCAAGTCAACCCTGCTATGCATTGATGAAGCATTTAATGGGCAAACGGTAACGAGGGAAAAACGGCCATATTCAAACGGCTAGCCTACCTACCAAAGGTTCAAAATGTTTGAAGACTATATAAGGGAGCTCAACTTCATTTATGAAGTAATCAATTATCTTTGAATATTCTTGAGAGAAGTTAGAGCGAGAAACTAAGAACATCTTCAAGCATTCAAAGCTGCCCAGAAAAGCGAAGAGCATTTAACACATCGAGTGATTCTTTTCACCTACTTATTCTGTACTCCTTGTTGTTAAGTCTCTTCTTGTTATAAGAGCATTGATTGTACTTAAGTGTGTAACACCATCTGTTCTTTGAGAGAACTTAGTCAAAAATCCTTTAAGTGTAAAGGTTAACCCCTTGCTTGGTGTGAGGGGGAGTTTGTTAGAAAGGTTACAAGTGAGCCTGTGTAAAACTTGTTGTAAGGTTGCAAGTGATCCCGTGCAAAACATGCGGTTGTAAGGTTTCAGGTGAACCCGATTTAAAACCTGAGATATAGTGGAACTCGGTCTGGGAGGTTGAGGACTGGACGTAGGTCAGGTAGACCGAACCAGTATAACTCTTGTGTTATTTTTATTTGAGCATTTATTTTTGAAGCACAATTCACCCCCCCTCTTGTGCATCCATTACTTTCAACTGGTTTCACTCAAGTTCTTCAATCCTAGTGCAAAGTAGGTGGCCTTAGGCATGACGTTAATGGCTGCCCCTAAATCAAGAAGTGCTTTCCCAAAGCTAAGTTTCCCTATCTGACAAGGGATGGTGAAAGATCCAGGATCTCTGCACTTTGAGGGCAAGTGCCCTTTCAAGAGAGACGAAACATTAGTCCTTAATTGGACTTTGCTACTAGAATTTCCCACTCTCTTATTAGTACACAAATCCTTTAAAAACTTGGCATATTTAGGCATTTGCTTCAACAGTACAAGCATAGGTACATTCACTTCAAGCTTAGAGAATAAATTGAGCATTTCCTTTTCTAACTCATCATCATGTTGTTTCTTAACTAAAGCATATGAGTTAGGAAAAGGTAAATGTTTAGGTCCAAGAATCTTACCTTTAGAGGACTCATCCCCTTGCTGAGTAAGTTGTTCTTGCGAAGAAGATTCTCCAACTTTTCGTTTTCCTTCAGCAATTTCCTTCCTCTTCTCCTCTCGTGAGGTCTCAGCTTCATCACTCTTCTCAGTCAGGCTCTCAGCCTCATCAAGTGGTTCATCAAGAGGAGGACTCAGTACAGCCTTTCCATGCACATGGTCATCAACAAAGTCATTTTGAAGACTAGTATAACCTTCCTCATTTGATATACTCTTCTCGGCCTCACAAGGTATTTGTCTTTCCTCCTCTTCTTCCTCATATTCATAAGCATCACCATATTTCCGTCCACTTCTTAGGTGCATAGAATGAATGTTTTGTGGATTAATCACCACATTAGACGGCAATCCACCTTTCTTTGCGTCCTGCTCAGCTTTATCATTAAACATTTGAGAAACTAAGGTAGTTACATCTTTCTTTAGACCTTCTCCAAACTTTTCCATTAAACTTGACATCATCTGGTACATAGTATCTTGTTGAGATGTCGAAGAACTAGATGGAGGAGCATGAGCTGGATCATTATTCTTAATAAATGGAGGAGGAACATTGGCTTGTTGATTCGGCCTGTACCTTTGATCATTAGAGTTAGGCCTCCCTTGATATGAACCATAGCCTTGTTGTGAGGGATAGGCATTAGCAGCTTGGTAGTTACCTCCCCCCCACTTAGGCTGTTGCTGTGGTTGGAAAGAGCTGGAATTCTGGTGATTAGAGGCCATGGTTGAAAATAAGTTCTATCCTTCATTGGCTTGTAAGTTGAAAAGTGAGCCATTAGAAGCAGCATCCACACTCATCTTGAGCTGTGACACCAGGCCATCGTAAAAGTATTGCACCAGATTGCCCTTGGAGATGTTGTGGTTGGGGCACGAGTTCACCAAGGTGTTGAACCGGCTACAATATTCATAGAATGTCTCCTGAGAGAATTGCTGAACACCTGTGATGTCTTTCCGCAACTTTGATATTTTTGAGACAGGAAAATAGCGGTCTAAAAACACCTTCTTAAGTTGCTCCCATGAAAGAGTGACATAATGAGTTGGAAGGTTCAAAAGCCACTCCTTGGCTTTGCCCTCTAAGGAGAATTGAAATACTCTCAACAGAACATCATCCAGGTCTGCATTGGGAGGCTTCATGGAGGAGCAAGTGTGGTAGAGGCCAAGCAAGTGCGTGTGAGCATCCTCATGGGGAAATCCTGTAAACTTAGGCAGATGAGCAAGTAGAGATCCTTTGATCTCAAAGTTAGCGGGGTTAGCATAAAAACCTTGAGGTGCAAACGATGCATATGACTGTGTGAACTCACGCATTGGTCTATCATCATCATGTAAATGCCTACCCCCCTCAAAATGATGTTCATCCTCTTTGCCTTAAATTAACTCTGCACCTGAGACTTCTGAAAAGTAGTTGACATTTCTGACCATTGTGCAGTTTGGTTCTTGTACATGCTGGCTGATGGACATCAGCTTCCGCATATCAAGACTGTCCGCTAGCGCCAGCATGTTCACTTCCGGATGTAAATCCACTTCCGGATGTAAGTTCCCTTCTTCAAGTAGCCCAGCTTCCGGATGTGAATTTGCATCCTGATGTAAACTTGCATTCTGATGTGAGTACTTTTCCAGGTGTGACTTTGCTTCCGAATGTGAACCTGCATCCGGATGTGACTTTGAGTACTCTTCATCTAGCCTTCCTTGTTGCCAAGTTATCTCCACTGAAGCTCCACCAAGGGTGTGTGGGGCCCACTTGGGACCCCCTACATGAAAAACACATCTCATAGTCAAAATGACCAAAATACCCTTAGTTCCATAAAATGCAAATAATAAGGCTATTATTCTTCAAATATTTATACATAAGCATGTGCATGAAAATGTATCAATAATGATCAAATATAACAAATAAACCACACTAATTAAGCTCAAATGCACATGCTTGAAGGTATGAAATTTGGTCTAATCAAGGTCTAATCCTAATGCCCAAGGATACAGGCCGAATCATCAAGCAAATGTTCCTCCTCCATTTATGAAAAATGATAATTCAGCTCATGCTCCACGTAATAACATGGTGGGATCTCAGTCCTATGACCCTTCATCTAGCTCGTTGATAGCTCAGCCAGACATGATGGACCAGGTGATATCGAGTGTAATGGCGAAGGTTAATGAGAACTTTAAGAAGCAGCAGGAAGATCTTACCACCTTAGTTTCTCAGCTGTTGAACAATAGAGCTGAGCAGGACGCAAAGAAAGGAGGATTGCCGTCTAATGTGGTGATTAATCCTCAAAATATTCATTCTATGCACCTAAGAAGTGGACGGAAATATGGTGATGCTTATGAATATGAGGAGGAAGAGGAGCAATCACAACTACCTTGTGAAGCTGAGCGAAGTACATTGCATGAGAGAGGTCACTCTAGCCTTCAGAATGATTTTGTTGGTGACCAGATGCATGGAGAGGTTGTACTTAATCCGCCTTTTGATGAACCACTTGATGAGGCTGAGAGCCTGACTAAGAAGAGTGATGAAGCTGAGACCTCAAAGGAGGATAAGAGGAAGGAGATTGCAGAGGGAAAGCGCAAAGTTGGAGAATATTCTACCCAAGAACAACCTACTCAGCAAGGGGATGAGTCTCCTAAAGGTAAGTCTCTTGACCCTAAACATCTTCCTTTTCCTAACTCGTATGCTTTAGTTAAGAAACAACATGATGATGAGTTAGAAAAGGAAATGCTCAATTTATTTTCTAAGCTTGAAGTGAATGTACCTATGCTTGTGCTGTTAAAGCAAATGCCTAAATATGCCAAGTTTTTAAAGGATCTGTGCACTAATAAGAGAGTTGGTAATGCAAGTAACAAAGTCCAATTAAGGACTAATGTCTCGTCTCTCTTGAAAGGGCATTTGCCCTCAAAGTGCAGAGATCCTGGATCTTTCACCATCCCTTGTCAGATAGGGAAACTTAGCTTTGGAAAGGCACTTCTGGATTTAGGGGCCGCTATTAATGTCATGCCTAAGGCCACCTACTTTGCACTAGGGTTGAAGAACTTGAGTGAAATCAGTGTTGTAGTTCAACTGGCTGTTAGGTCCATAAAGAAACCCTTTGGCTTTATAGAAGACATTCTAGTGAAGGTTAGGGAACTAGTTTTCCCCGTGGACTTCTATGTGCTTGATATGACCAGTGACACTAGTATGGATGATTCTTTGATCCTAGGAAGGCCATTTATGAAAACTGCCAAGATGGTGATAAGCTTAGAAGGGGGATTTGTTACAATGCAAGTGGGGAATCAAATAATAAGGTTTAATGTAGGAAAAGCCATGAGACACCCCCACGAGGACTATTCTCTCCTAGGGCTGAGTGTGGTTGATTCATTGATGCATGTGATTTATGACGAGCATGCTAATTCCTTTAAGCTGAACATGTTTGATAAAATTGATGCTCATATGTGTTATCATGATTCTTGTGCTAGTTTGATTTCTAATACATGCTTGCATGATGTTTTTGATGATTCATCTAGCATAGGAAGTACAGTAACTGAATTCATGGATTCCATGTATGTGAACTATGATTTTGATGATGATTGCACTTCTATATCTTCTTTGTCAAGCTACAACCCCTTGGAAGAGGGAAGTCTGCTCATTTTTGTAGGACAAACGAAGGATGGAGGTTGTGCATTCACCAAGGAAATTGAGAACTCTTGTGCACCGGAGTTTGACATTGAAGAGTACGAAGCTTTAAGGAGGAGTCGTTTACATAAGTTGAGAGAGAAGCTCTATCTGAAAGAGCATGTGCTTGCTGACGGTCCACATGTTTCTACCCTGAGCGGCAGTGGCGATGCAGACTTGAATAAGAGTGCTGAGGCCTCAAACTCTAAGAGGCCGAACTGTTGTGATGATCTGAAGCAGCCACTGATTTTTTCTAATTACTTTGATGAGCTGCCGCAGTTTGATGATGATTTCTATGAGCCTCAAGTGCTGCAAGTTGAGATGCACACTTTGGTTCCGTCTATTATTGAGCCACCTACTTTGGAGCTAAAACCTTTGCCACCCAATCTTAAATACGCTTACTTGCTTGATGAGGAGAAGCTCCCAGTGATTGTTTCTAGTGCTTTGTCTTCTCTTGAGGAAGGGAAGTTGCTAGAGGTGCTCCGACGATACAAAGGGGCCATTGGGTGGACTCTAGCCGATCTTCCTGGCATGAGTCCTACCACCTGCATGCACCGGATCTTGCTTACTGATGAAGCTAAGCCTGTGCGTCAACCCCAAAGGAGGCTTAATCCCTTAATACTTGATGTTGTGAAAAAGGAGGTAGAAAAGCTACTAAGTGCTGGAATCATTTACCCGATAAGCGATAGCGAATGGGTGAGTCCCATTCATGTGGTGCCAAAGAAGAGTGGGCTGACTGTGGTAAAGAATGACAGAGATGAGCTAGTGCCTACACGGGTTCAGAACTCTTGGAGGGTATGCATTGATTACAGGAGGTTGAATGACTCCACGAGAAAAGACCACTTTCCATTACCATTCATTGATCAAATGTTGGAAAGACTAGCAGGCAAATCAAACTATTGTTTTCTGGATGGTTTCTCCGGGTACTTCTAGGTTCCCATAGCACCAGAAGACCAAGAGAAAACAACCTTTACTTGCCCATTTGGAACCTTCGCATACAGGAGAATGCCTTTTGGTCTGTGCAATGCTCCAGGAACCTTTCAACGTTGTATGATGAGCATTTTCAATGACTTGCTGGAGGATGGCATAGAGGTGTTTATGGATGATTTCTCCCTCTATGGAGATAGTTTTGATGCTTGCTTGGTCAATCTTGAGAAAACATTGGTTAGATGTGTGGAGAAGGGCTTGGTACTCAACTATGAGAAGTGCCATTTCATGGTGGATAAGGGCATAGTTTTGGGACACTTAGTCTCAAAGGAGGGCATTCAGGTTGACAAGGCCAAGGTTGAAGTAATCTCTTCTTTACCCTTCCCAACCTGCTTGAAGGAGTTGAGGTCCTTTTTAGGACATGTGGGATTTTATCGAAGATTTATCAAGGGCTTCAGCCAAATTGCTGCTCCTTTATCTTATCTACTTCAAAAAGAGACCGAGTTTGACTTATCTAGTGCTTGTAAGGAAGCCTTTGTTGAGTTAAAGTCAAGGCTTATCTCTCCTCCTATCTTGGTTGCACCTAATTGGGAGCTTCCTTTTGAGCTATCATGTGATGCATCTAACGAGGCCTTGGGAGCCATGCTCGGTCAGAGGCATGATTCATTGCCTAGGGTGATTGCTTATGCATCTAAGACTTTGGATAGAGCTCAAAGGAATTATACAACAACAGAGAAGGAATTGTTTGCCATTGTCTTCGGTCTAGACAAATTTCGGCAATACTTACTTCATTCCAAAGTAACTGTATTCACGGATCATGCAGCTGTTCGTTATTTGCTGTCTAAGCCACAAACAAAGCCCAGGCTCTTGCGATGGGTGTTGCTGTTACAAGAATTTGAGTTGGAGATCAAAGACAGAACTGGAAGAGAGAACTTGGTAGCTGATCATTTGAGCTGTTCGCCAATGGATGTGGAAGGTGTTGATGATTCTTCTCTTGTTTGTGATACCTTCCCAGATGCCTTATTGTGTGCCTTAAATGCAAAGAAAGATCCTTGGTATGCTCATCTAGTGAACTACCTTGTTGCCGAAGTCACTTCACCATCTCTGAACAAACATCAAGTCCAAAAGTTGAAGAGGGATGCTAGTTATTATGTTTGGGATGAGCCACACTTGTGGAGGCTATGTAATGATCAAATAATCAGGAAGTGTGTGCAAGATGATGAAGTCCCATCAATTCTGGAGTTTTGTCATTCACTAGCTTGCGGAGGACACTTTGGTGCTAAAAAGACTTCAAGGAAGATTCTGGAGGCTGGTTTCTATTGGCCTACTCTGTTTAAGGACGCGTTTGAGTATTGCAAGTCTTGTGACAAATGCCAAAGGTTTGGAAGTATGGGGAAGAGACAGGAGATGCCTCAAGTGCCAATGCTATATTGTGACCCTTTTGATGTTTGGGGTATAGATTTTATGGGACCTTTTCCACCATCTAACGGCTACACATATATTCTGCTGGCGGTGGACTACCTATCTAGGTGGGTGGAAGCTGTGCCAACCAGAGCCAATGATGCAAGGGCTGTGTTGAAATTTCTGAAGTCTAATATCTTTTGCCGGTTTGGAGTTCCTAAGGCTTTGGTGAGTGATCAAGGGTCTTATTTCTGTAACAAGCTTATGTCTTCATTGCTCAGTCAATTTGGGGTGAATCACAAGGTTTCTACACCCTATCACCCCCAAACCAATGGAGAAGCTGAGGTGAGCAATAGACAAATCAAAAACATCCTTGAGCGTATTGTGAAGCCCAGCAGGAAGGATTGGAGCTTGAGACTTGAAGAAGCTCTCTGGGCATATAAGACTTCCTTTAAGACTCCTATTGGCATGTCTCCTTATCGGCTCATATATGGAAAGGCTTGTCATTTACCAGTTGAGCTGCAGCACAAGTCTTAATGGGCAGTTAAATCTTGTATTGAGGATATGGATGCTGCTGCTCAAGAAAGGCAGTTGACTCTGAGTGAGCTTGAGGAGCTGAGGAATGAAGCTTTTGAGAACTCAAGGATTTTGAAAGAAAAGACAAAGGCTATTCATGACAGTGGTATTTTGAGAAAGCAGTTCAAGGAGGGAGATCTTGTCTTGTGCTATCGAGTAAAATTCAAATTCTGTGGAGGTGGCAAGCTTAAGGACAAGTGGCAGGGACCTTATGAAGTGCTCAAGTCTCATGAGTTTGGGATGGTCGAGATCAAGAATCTCAAGGATGGTCGCTTGTACAAGGTCAATGGCCACTTGCTCAAATTGTATAAGGAGAATTTCAAGCCTCCTTAAAGGTCGTTTCTTTCCTTTCCTCACTTGTTCTTTTATTGTAAATTCTTAAGTGTGGGGGAAAGTGTTAGTATTAGAAAAATTAGGTTTATGTTTGTGTTCTAGAGTATTGTTGTAGGTAAAAAAAAATATAAAAAAATTTCACTAGTGCTGGGGGATGCCTATTTGCTTAAGGAAGTGTCACTGGGAAATTGAGGATCTTTCATCCGGAAGCATTTTTGCTTCCGGAAGCTCTCACTTAGACTTTGCTACTCAGGATCAGATTGTGTTTACTTTACTTCCGCTAGGGGATTCGTTCTTGCTTCCACAAGTGTCAGTGCATCCGGAAGCAGTTCTACTTCCGGTAGCACTTTTGTATCCGCTAGGGATGAGATTAGAATCTGAACTTAGAGTGACTTCCTATAGCAGTTCTACTTCCGGTAGCATTTTTGCTTCTGGAAGCATAGCAGCTTGAGATGACATCTAGTTGAGCTTCCTGAGCGCTAGTGAGAAAAAATTTATCATATGATACATGTGTATTAGGTTGTACTTAGTATGTGTTGGTTTGTAAATAATACATGCATTGGCCATTTGTTTGTTTGAACTGCCCTGCCTTTTATGTTGCTACTTTGCCTTTTAAATGCATCTTCCTACTTGAATTGATTGGTCCATTGAGGACAATGTATGCTTTAAGTGTGGGGGAGGTGTATTATGTGCTTAAAAATGGTCTAATTCAAAGCTTTCACACTTGATTTTTGGACTTATTTGGCATGATTTTTCTTGAAAAATCTGACTTGATTATGGCTCTTGAAAGCAAATGGAATTGTCCTCTAGTGTGTAAGTAGAATTTTTGGAATGAGTACTTAGGGCATTACTTGGGGCACTTTTAAGGTATAAAGAGGGTGTAAGTTTCTCATTTAACTTTTCTTAGGGAGGAAGTGACTAATTAGAGTAAGCCATCAAAGTGAGAAGCCTCCAACCGAATTGAGTGGGCCAATTGTCTACTTTACCTCCTAGAACTTGTCTTAGCTCTTGTTCGAGATCACAATGCATGACATGATTGAAAATGAAAGGGGCGTTTCTTTCTAAACCCTTATGACCCAAACACTAAGCCAACCAAAAATATTATCCTTTGATTAACCCCTTTGGGCCATTCACTTTTCTTTTCTACCACCTTGACCAAAGTGTGAATAAGTGATTATAGCATATGCTTGCATTCATATTAGTATTGTATTGTTGTATCTTGTGAAAAGCAAGCTATATGAGTGAAAAACAAAAGATGGCTGAGAGCCACAAGAGAGGAAAAGAAAAGAGAAAATGGCCAAAGGCCATAGAAAAGAAAAAAATAATAAGGCCAAAGGCCTATCGAAAGAGAAAAAGAAAGAAAGCACAAAGTGCTTAAGTATGCCAAAGGCATAAGATTGAAAAAGAAAAGAGAGATGTAGCATGCTTTGTGAGGATTGATTTCATTGTATTGCATGCATATGTGGTGATTACTTGTTCATGTCATTGGTCATTGACTACTATCCATCATTCACCATTCATTATTAGCCTTCCATCTAACCCCAAAGTCCCCTAGATTTGGTTGTGCTATGCATACTAGTGGGTGGAGAACTTAGAGCTATTACAAGCCTATGGTGATGGTCAAGTGCATTGAGTCAAAGAGCGATCACAAGTCCCTAGTTAGGCATTTTTCCTAACTTGAGTGAATGAGTTAAACACTTTATCCGGTGAGGAAAAATCTCAATTGGCACTCTTCCCTAATTTTAGTTGATTGTTAAATTTGCATTCCCTTTGTATTCTTAGATTTGGCCATGCGAAGCTTTAGGGAAAGGTTCAAGAAGATCAACTTGTACATTATGATAATTCCAATTGCCTTCACTATGTTTAATAATTGAGTTAATCTTTTATATGACTTTGCCCGGAGTGCAAAGATTAAGTGTGGGGGATTTGATTAGACCAAATTTCATACCTTTAAGCATGTGCATTTGAGCTTAATTAGTGTGGTTTATTTGTTAAATTCGATCATTATTGGTACATTTTAATGCACATGCTTATGTATAAATATTTGAAGAATAATAGCCTTATTACTTGCATTTTATGGAACTAAGGGTATTTTGGTCATTTTGACTATGAGATGTGTTTTTCATGTAGGGGGGTCCCAAGTGGGCCCCATACACCCTTGGTGGAGCTTCAGTGGAGATAACTTGGCAAGAAGGAAGGCTAGATGACAAGTACTCAAAGTCACATCCGGATGCAGGTTCACATCCGGAAGCATATTCACATCTGGAAGAGTACTCATATCAGGATGCAAGTTTACATCCAGAAGTGGATTTACATCCGGAAGTAAACGTGCTGGCGCTGGCGGACAGTATTGACATGCGGAAGCTTAAGTCCATCAGTCAGCGAGTACAAGAGCCAGACTGCACAATGATCAGAAATGTCAACTACTTTTCAGAAGTCTTTGGTGCAGAGTTAATTTAAGGCAAAGACAGCCCTGCAGCTTGAAGGTATTGGGGGAGCATCTTTCCAAATGAGGCAAAATTGGTGCCAAGGCCAAATTCAAGTCTGGAGGCCTCATTAAGGGCAAAAAGGGAAGCACAATCACTTGGAGAAAAAGGAGGAACCTTTTGAAATGCATGGAGATGAGATCCAGTCCACATTCATCCTAACCTTCACCAAATACCAAAAATACCCTTTGGGCGATAATTCCAAAGCTACTCACCACTATAAAACCCCAAAACGTAACTAACTTTCAGATCAACCTCCTCTCTCACTGCACTTTCATTTTCTCTCTCCTCTAACAAACTCTCTCAACTCCATCTTCATCTTTTTCACCTTCTTCACTTCGAAACCTCCGCCATGTCCAGAACCTCACACTTACCTTTATCCGCCTTCATCTCCATGTCAGGCTAGATCGCCTAGCCTTCTTCTCCAAGGAAATGTGCTTGTAGAATCAACCTATGGCTTCGTATGCTTGTAATTTTCTCTTTTAGGTTTCAAGCTAGATGTAAATTTTTGCCTATGTATGTCTAGATTTAGGCTTATATAGGTTAGATGATCTGAATTTTAGGTGTTCTACTTTATGTTAGCTTGAAATCTCTCTTAATTGTTAAGGACATGAAAACCGAGGCTTAATTCTTGTAGTTTCATACATGTATGTGTGTGCGATTAGCTCCTCTTACATTTGTGGAATGAATTTGTTTCCTAAATGCTAGATTTAGTGTTTAGAGTTGCTTTTGGTATGTTCTTGGCTTGAAAGAGCTTAAGCCTTAATTAAATTAGTTAAACTCTTGTAGACTTCTTTGATTAAAGAGATCTTGAGAATTTAACTAGTTTATATTAAGAAGAACAAGTATATGAAGTCCGATTAAACGTAAGCACGGAGTACTTGGAGAAGGAGGTACATCTCATCCATACTTTCACTCATTCACCTAATTTTGTTAGTTGTAGTTTTAATTAGTTTTAATTAGTCTTAGATATAAAACCTGCACACAACCTGTTTGATAATTTGCTTAATTTGTGATTATTTGACCTAAGCAAGAGATAAAACCAAACTGTGAATTGACCTAGGACTTGCTGCTAACTACGGTAGTTTAATTCTAGTTTAATTTGATTTAGCTCTTTTTAGACGACGAAAAAGAGTTAAATCAAATTGGCGCCGTTGCCGGTTTGGTTGAATTCTTTCTTGTCTTAGGTTTATAGTTACATTTTCTTAGCTTTATCTGTTGTAGGTGACTTTTAGTTGTCGGTTTTCAGGACTGTAACTTCTGCTCTATTCTGGACATTTAACACTGTTTTAGAAGTGTTTTAGAAGTGTTAGGCTGCTCTAGTTGGCCTTACATTGCTGGAAATTGTGTTTGCTGTTCTGGATTTTTGTTAAGACTGTTCTGGACTAGATATATCATGTTTGTACTGGTGGTTTTGTCTTTGATTTTGCTGGATTTTCTGGATTCTGCTGCATAATCTGCTGGTATTGGTGTTTGTCTTGCTGATTTGTTTTGCAGAGATTAATTGCTTGGCTGTTTTGTTTCCCTTGCATATAGTGCACTAAGTGAATTGTATGAACCCTACCACATCATTAGTGCCATTGGATAGAGAGATTAATAGGACTCTTAGAGACCTTAAGAAAAAGAAAAAGCACGAGAAGCAGGCTAGTAAGCAACCAGTAGGATCCACATCAAATCCACCAAATTCATCTGTAGCATCTAATAACACATTCCTAGACCAGCATTTCATTATGGCAGAACGGCGAGAGGACCATAGAGACCATGAGAGAGAGGCAAGAGAGCATGAACATGAGCGTGAGCGACGTGAAAGGCGAGAGCAAGAGGATGAACATCATTTTGAGGGGGCTAGGCAATTACATGATGATGATAGACCTATGCGTGAGTTCACACAGTCATATGCATCGTTTGCACCTCAAGGTTTTTATGCTAACCCCGCTAACTTTGAGATCAAAGGATCTCTACTTGCTCATCTGCCTAAGTTTACAGGATTTCCCCATGAGGATGCTCACACGCACTTGCTTGGCCTCTACCATACTTGCTCCTCCATGAAGCCTCCCAATGCAGACCTGAATGACGTTCTGTTGAGAGTGTTCCAATTCTCTTTAGAAGGCAAAGCCAAGGAGTGGCTCTTGAACCTTCCAACTCATTATGCCACTCTTTCTTGGGAGCAACTTAAGAAGGTGTTCTTAGACCGTTATTTTCCAGTCTCCAAGATATCTAAATTGCGGAAAGACATCACAGGTGTACAACAATTCTCTCAGGAGACATTCTATGAATATTGGAGTCGGTTCAACACCTTGGTGAACTCATGCCCCAATCACAACATATCCAAGGGCAACTTGGTCCAATACTTTTATGATGGCCTTGTGCCACAGCTCAAGATGAGTGTCGATGCTGCTTCTAATGGCTCACTTTTCAACTTATCAGCCAATGAAGGATGGAACTTATTTTCAACCATGGCCTCTAATCACCAGAACTTTTATGGTCGTGATGCTCTGTATGCTGGTGCACCAAAGGTTGCCTCCGTGAGTAGTGATGACAAGCTGTACAACTCTATTGAGAGGCTGACCGAGAGCCTCAGTCGGATGGACGGACGCTTTGTTCAGCCTACTCCTTCTGTTGATAATTCTATGGCCTTGGTGGCCTCATCTTGTGATCACTGTGGCTCGCCCATACACCTATCCTCAGACTGTCCATCCCAAGCGGAAGTGGCGGCCATGTATAACAATGCTAGGCCTCAGACCAAATATGATCCTTACTCTTCCACGTACAATCCGGGATGAAGGGACCATCCGAACTTCAAGTCGGGGGGAGGTTCAAATCAAGCCACAAATTCTAGCTCCTTCCAACCTCAGCAACAGCCTAAGTGGGGGGAGGCAATTTTCAAGCCTCTAATGCTTATCCTTCACAACAAGGCTATGGATCATACCAAGGGAGGTCTAATCCTAATGCCCAAGGATACAGGCCGAATCATCAAGCAAATGTTCCTCCTCCATTTATGAAAAATGATAATTCAGCTCATGCTCCACGTAATAACATGGTGGGATCTCAGTCCTATGACCCTTCATCTAGCTCGTTGATAGCTCAGCCAGACATGATGGACCAGGTGATATCGAGTGTAATGGCGAAGGTTAATGAGAACTTTAAGAAGCAGCAGGAAGATCTTACCACCTTAGTTTCTCAGCTGTTGAACAATAGAGCTGAGCAGGACGCAAAGAAAGGAGGATTGCCGTCTAATGTGGTGATTAATCCTCAAAATATTCATTCTATGCACCTAAGAAGTGGACGGAAATATGGTGATGCTTATGAATATGAGGAGGAAGAGGAGCAATCACAACTACCTTGTGAAGCTGAGCGAAGTACATTGCATGAGAGAGGTCACTCTAGCCTTCAGAATGATTTTGTTGGTGACCAGATGCATGGAGAGGTTGTACTTAATCCGCCTTTTGATGAACCACTTGATGAGGCTGAGAGCCTGACTAAGAAGAGTGATGAAGCTGAGACCTCAAAGGAGGATAAGAGGAAGGAGATTGCAGAGGGAAAGCGCAAAGTTGGAGAATCTTCTACGCAAGAACAACCTACTCAGCAAGGGGATGAGTCTCCTAAAGGTAAGTCTCTTGACCCTAAACATCTTCCTTTTCCTAACTCGTATGCTTTAGTTAAGAAACAACATGATGATGAGTTAGAAAAGGAAATGCTCAATTTATTTTCTAAGCTTGAAGTGAATGTACCTATGCTTGTGCTGTTAAAGCAAATGCCTAAATATGCCAAGTTTTTAAAGGATCTGTGCACTAATAAGAGAGTTGGTAATGCAAGTAACAAAGTCCAATTAAGGACTAATGTCTCGTCTCTCTTGAAAGGGCATTTGCCCTCAAAGTGCAGAGATCCTGGATCTTTCACCATCCCTTGTCAGATAGGGAAACTTAGCTTTGGAAAGGCACTTCTGGATTTAGGGGCCGCTATTAATGTCATGCCTAAGGCCACCTACTTTGCACTAGGGTTGAAGAACTTGAGTGAAATCAGTGTTGTAGTTCAACTTGCTGTTAGGTCCATAAAGAAACCCTTTGGCTTTATAGAAGACATTCTAGTGAAGGTTAGGGAACTAGTTTTCCCCGTGGACTTCTATGTGCTTGATATGACCAGTGACACTAGTATGGATGATTCTTTGATCCTAGGAAGGCCATTTATGAAAACTGCCAAGATGGTGATAAGCTTAGAAGGGGGATTTGTTACAATGCAAGTGGGGAATCAAATAATAAGGTTTAATGTAGGAAAAGCCATGAGACACCCCCACGAGGACTATTCTCTCCTAGGGCTGAGTGTGGTTGATTCATTGATGCATGTGATTTATGACGAGCATGCTAATTCCTTTAAGCTGAACATGTTTGATAAAATTGATGCTCATATGTGTTATCATGATTCTTGTGCTAGTTTGATTTCTAATACATGCTTGCATGATGTTTTTGATGATTCATCTAGCATAGGAAGTACAGTAACAGAATTCATGGATTCCATGTATGTGAACTATGATTTTGATGATGATTGCACTTCTATATCTTCTTTGTCAAGCTACAACCCCTTGGAAGAGGGAAGTCTGCTCATTTTTGTAGGACAAACGAAGGATGGAGGTTGTGCATTCACCAAGGAAATTGAGAACTCTTGTGCACCGGAGTTTGACATTGAAGAGTACGAAGCTTTAAGGAGGAGTCGTTTACATAAGTTGAGAGAGAAGCTCTATCTGAAAGAGCATGTGCTTGCTGACGGTCCACATGTTTCTACCCTGAGCGGCAATGGCGATGCAGACTTGAATAAGAGTGCTGAGGCCTCAAACTCTAAGAGGCCGAACTGTTGTGATGATCTGAAGCAGCTACTGATTTTTTCTAATTACTTTGATGAGCTGCCGCAGTTTGATGATGATTTCTATGAGCCTCAAGTGCTGCAAGTTGAGATGCACACTTTGGTTCCGTCTATTATTGAGCCACCTACTTTGGAGCTGAAACCTTTGCCACCCAATCTTAAATACGCTTACTTGCTTGATGAGGAGAAGCTCCCAGTGATTGTTTCTAGTGCTTTGTCTTCTCTTGAGGAAGGGAAGTTGCTAGAGGTGCTCCGACGATACAAAGGGGCCATTGGGTGGACTCTAGCCGATCTTCCTGGCATGAGTCCTACCACCTGCATGCACCGGATCTTGCTTACTGATGAAGCTAAGCCTGTGCGTCAACCCCAAAGGAGGCTTAATCCCTTAATACTTGATGTTGTGAAAAAGGAGGTAGAAAAGCTACTAAGTGCTGGAATCATTTACCCGATAAGCGATAGAGAATGGGTGAGTCCCATTCATGTGGTGCCAAAGAAGAGTGGGCTGACTGTGGTAAAGAATGACAGAGATGAGCTAGTGCCTACACGGGTTCAGAACTCTTGGAGGGTATGCATTGATTACAGGAGGTTGAATGACTCCACGAGAAAAGACCACTTTCCATTACCATTCATTGATCAAATGTTGGAAAGACTAGCAGGCAAATCACACTATTGTTTTCTGGATGGTTTCTCCGGGTACTTCCAGGTTCCCATAGCACCAGAAGACCAAGAGAAAACAACCTTTACTTGCCCATTTGGAACCTTCGCATACAGGAGAATGCCTTTTGGTCTGTGCAATGCTCCAGGAACCTTTCAACGTTGTATGATGAGCATTTTCAATGACTTGCTGGAGGATGGCATAGAGGTGTTTATGGATGATTTCTCCCTCTATGGAGATAGTTTTGATGCTTGCTTGGTCAATCTTGAGAAAGCATTGGTTAGATGTGTGGAGAAGGGCTTGGTACTCAACTATGAGAAGTGCCATTTCATGGTGGATAAGGGCATAGTTTTGGGACACTTAGTCTCAAAGGAGGGCATTCAGGTTGACAAGGCCAAGGTTGAAGTAATCTCTTCTTTACCCTTCCCAACCTGCTTGAAGGAGTTGAGGTCCTTTTTAGGACATGTGGGATTTTATCGAAGATTTATCAAGGGCTTCAGCCAAATTGCTGCTCCTTTATCTTATCTACTTCAAAAAGAGACCGAGTTTGACTTATCTAGTGCTTGTAAGGAAGCCTTTGTTGAGTTAAAGTCAAGGCTTATCTCTCCTCCTATCTTGGTTGCACCTAATTGGGAGCTTCCTTTTGAGCTATCATGTGATGCATCTAACGAGGCCTTGGGAGCCATGCTCGGTCAGAGGCATGATTCATTGCCTAGGGTGATTGCTTATGCATCTAAGACTTTGGATAGAGCTCAAAGGAATTATACAACAACAGAGAAGGAATTGTTTGCCATTGTCTTCGGTCTAGACAAATTTCGGCAATACTTACTTCATTCCAAAGTAACTGTATTCACGGATCATGCAGCTGTTCGTTATTTGCTGTCTAAGCCACAAACAAAGCCCAGGCTCTTGCGATGGGTGTTGCTGTTACAAGAATTTGAGTTGGAGATCAAAGACAGAACTGGAAGAGAGAACTTGGTAGCTGATCATTTGAGCCGTTTGCCAATGGATGTGGAAGGTGTTGATGATTCTTCTCTTGTTTGTGATACCTTCCCAGATGCCTTATTGTGTGCCTTAAATGCAAAGAAAGATCCTTGGTATGCTCATCTAGTGAACTACCTTGTTGCCGAAGTCACTTCACCATCTCTGAACAAACATCAAGTCCAAAAGTTGAAGAGGGATGCTGGTTATTATGTTTGGGATGAGCCACACTTGTGGAGGCTATGTAATGATCAAATAATCAGGAAGTGTGTGCAAGATGATGAAGTCCCATCAATTCTGGAGTTTTGTCATTCACTAGCTTGCGGAGGACACTTTGGTGCTAAAAAGACTTCAAGGAAGATTCTGGAGGCTGGTTTCTATTGGCCTACTCTGTTTAAGGACGCGTTTGAGTATTGCAAGTCTTGTGACAAATGCCAAAGGTTTGGAAGTATGGGGAAGAGACAGGAGATGCCTCAAGTGCCAATGCTATATTGTGACCCTTTTGATGTTTGGGGTATAGATTTTATGGGACCTTTTCCACCATCTAACGGCTACACATATATTCTGCTGGCGGTGGACTACCTATCTAGGTGGGTGGAAGCTGTGCCAACCAGAGCCAATGATGCGAGGGCTGTGTTGAAATTTCTGAAGTCTAATATCTTTTGCCGGTTTGGAGTTCCTAAGGCTTTGGTGAGTGATCAAGGGTCTTATTTCTGTAACAAGCTTATGTCTTCATTGCTCAGTCAATTTGGGGTGAATCACAAGGTTTCTACACCCTATCACCCCCAAACCAATGGAGAAGCTGAGGTGAGCAATAGACAAATCAAAAACATCCTTGAGCGTATTGTGAAGCCCAGCAGGAAGGATTGGAGCTTGAGACTTGAAGAAGCTCTCTGGGCATATAAGACTTCCTTTAAGACTCCTATTGGCATGTCTCCTTATCGGCTCATATATGGAAAGGCTTGTCATTTACCAGTTGAGCTGCAGCACAAGTCTTAATGGGCAGTTAAATCTTGTATTGAGGATATGGATGCTGCTGCTCAAGAAAGGCAGTTGACTCTGAGTGAGCTTGAGGAGCTGAGGAATGAAGCTTTTGAGAACTCAAGGATTTTGAAAGAAAAGACAAAGGCTATTCATGACAGTGGTATTTTGAGAAAGCAGTTCAAGGAGGGAGATCTTGTCTTGTGCTATCGAGTAAAATTCAAATTCTGTGGAGGTGGCAAGCTTAAGGACAAGTGGCAGGGACCTTATGAAGTGCTCAAGTCTCATGAGTTTGGGATGGTCGAGATCAAGAATCTCAAGGATGGTCGCTTGTACAAGGTCAATGGCCACTTGCTCAAATTGTATAAGGAGAATTTCAAGCCTCCTTAAAGGTCGTTTCTTTCCTTTCCTCACTTGTTCTTTTATTGTAAATTCTTAAGTGTGGGGGAAAGTGTTAGTATTAGAAAAATTAGGTTTATGTTTGTGTTCTAGAGTATTGTTGTAGGTAAAAAAAAAATATAAAAAAATTTCACTAGTGCTGGGGGATGCCTATTTGCTTAAGGAAGTGTCACTGGGAAATTGAGGATCTTTCATCCGGAAGCATTTTTGCTTCCGGAAGCTCTCAATTAGACTTTGCTACTCAGGATCAGATTGTGTTTACTTTACTTCCGCTAGGGGATTCGTTCTTGCTTCCACAAGTGTCAGTGCATCCGGAAGCAGTTCTACTTCCGGTAGCACTTTTGTATCCGCTAGGGATGAGATTAGAATCTGAACTTAGAGTGACTTCCTATAGCAGTTCTACTTCCGGTAGCATTTTTGCTTCTGGAAGCATAGCAGCTTGAGATGACATCTAGTTGAGCTTCCTGAGCGCTAGTGAGAAAAAATTTATCATATTATACATGTATATTAGGTTGTGCTTAGTATGTGTTTGTTTGTAAATAATACATGCATTGGCCATTTGTTTGTTTGAACTGCCCTGCCTTTTATGTTGCTACTTTGCCTTTTAAATGCATCTTCCTACTTGAATTGATTGGTCCATTGAGGACAATGTATGCTTTAAGTGTGGGGGAGGTGTATTATGTGCTTAAAAATGGTCTAATTCAAAGCTTTCACACTTGATTTTTGGACTTATTTGGCATGATTTTTCTTGAAAAATCTGACTTGATTATGGCTCTTGAAAGCAAATGGAATTGTCCTCTAGTGTGTAAGTAGAATTTTTGGAATGAGTACTTAGGGCATTACTTGGGGCACTTTTAAGGTATAAAGAGGGTGTAAGTTTCTCATTTAACTTTTCTTAGGGAGGAAGTGACTAATTAGAGTAAGCCATCAAAGTGAGAAGCCTCCAACCGAATTGAGTGGGCCAATTGTCTACTTTACCTCCTAGAACTTGTCTTAGCTCTTGTTCGAGATCACAATGCATGACATGATTGAAAATGAAAGGGGCGTTTCTTTCTAAACCCTTATGACCCAAACACTAAGCCAACCAAAAATATTATCCTTTGATTAACCCCTTTGGGCCATTCACTTTTCTTTTCTACCACCTTGACCAAAGTGTGAATAAGTGATTATAGCATATGCTTGCATTCATATTAGTATTGTATTGTTGTATCTTGTGAAAAGCAAGCTATATGAGTGAAAAACAAAAGATGGCTGAGAGCCACAAGAGAGGAAAAGAAAAGAGAAAATGGCCAAAGGCCACAGAAAAGAAAAAAATAATAAGGCCAAAGGCCTATCGAAAGAGAAAAAGAAAGAAAGCACAAAGTGCTTAAGTATGCCAAAGGCATAAGATTGTAAAAGAAAAGAGAGATGTAGCATGCTTTGTGAGGATTGATTTCATTGTATTGCATGCATATGTGGTGATTACTTGTTCATGTCATTGGTCATTGACTACTATCCATCATTCACCATTCATTATTAGCCTTCCATCTAACCCCAAAGTCCCCTAGATTTGGTAGTGCTATGCATACTAGTGGGTGGAGAACTTAGAGCTATTACAAGCCTATGGTGATGGTCAAGTGCATTGAGTCAAAGAGCGATCACAAGTCCCTAGTTAGGCATTTTTCCTAACTTGAGTGAATGAGTTAAACACTTTATCCGGTGAGGAAAAATCTCAATTGGCACTCTTCCCTAATTTTAGTTGATTGTTAAATTTGCATTCCCTTTGTATTCTTAGATTTGGCCATGCGAAGCTTTAGGGAAAGGTTCAAGAAGATCAACTTGTACATTATGATAATTCCAATTGCCTTCACTATGTTTAATAATTGAGTTAATCTTTTATATGACTTTGCCCGGAGTGCAAAGATTAAGTGTGGGGGATTTGATTAGACCAAATTTCATACCTTTAAGCATGTGCATTTGAGCTTAATTAGTGTGGTTTATTTGTTAAATTCGATCATTATTGGTACATTTTAATGCACATGCTTATGTATAAATATTTGAAGAATAATAGCCTTATTACTTGCATTTTATGGAACTAAGGGTATTTTGGTCATTTTGACTATGAGATGTGTTTTTCATGTAGGGGGGTCCCAAGTGGGCCCCATACACCCTTGGTGGAGCTTCAGTGGAGATAACTTGGCAAGAAGGAAGGCTAGATGACAAGTACTCAAAGTCACATCTGGATGCAGGTTCACATCCGGAAGCATATTCACATCTGGAAGAGTACTCATATCAGGATGCAAGTTTACATCCGGAAGTGGATTTACATCCGGAAGTAAACGTGCTGGCGCTGGCGGACAGTATTGACATGCGGAAGCTTAAGTCCATCAGTCAGCGAGTACAAGAGCCAGACTGCACAATGATCAGAAATGTCAACTACTTTTCAGAAGTCTTTGGTGCAGAGTTAATTTAAGGCAAAGACAGCCCTGCAGCTTGAAGGTACTGGGGGAGCATCTTTCCAAATGAGGCAAAATTGGCGCCAAGGCCAAATTCAAGTCTGGAGGCCTCATTAAGGGCAAAAAGGGAAGCACAATCACTTGGAGAAAAAGGAGGAACCTTTTGAAATGCATGGAGATGAGATCCAGTCCACATTCATCCTAACCTTCACCAAATACCAAAAATACCCTTTGGGCGATAATTCCAAAGCTACTCACCACTATAAAACCCCAAAACGTAACTAACTTTCAGATCAACCTCCTCTCTCACTGCACTTTCATTTTCTCTCTCCTCTAACAAACTCTCTCAACTCCATCTTCATCTTTTTCACCTTCTTCACTTCGAAACCTCCGCCATGTCCAGAACCTCACACTTACCTTTATCCGCCTTCATCTCCATGTCAGGCTAGATCGCCTAGCCTTCTTCTCCAAGGAAATGTGCTTGTAGAATCAACCTATGGCTTCGTATGCTTGTAATTTTCTCTTTTAGGTTTCAAGCTAGATGTAAAGTTTTGCCTATGTATGTCTAGATTTAGGCTTATATAGGTTAGATCATCTGAATTTTAGGTGTTCTACTTTATGTTAGCTTGAAATCTCTCTTAATTGTTAAGGACATGAAAACCGAGGCTTAATTCTTGTAGTTTCATACATGTATGTGTGTGCGATTAGCTCCTCTTACATTTGTGGAATGAATTTGTTTCCTAAATGCTAGATTTAGTGTTTAGAGTTGCTTTTGGTATGTTCTTGGCTTGAAAGAGCTTAAGCCTTAATTAAATTAGTTAAACTCTTGTAGACTTCTTTGATTAAAGAGATCTTGAGAATTTAACTAGTTTATATTAAGAAGAACAAGTATATGAAGTCCGATTAAACGTAAGCACGGAGTACTTGGAGAAGGAGGTACATCTCATCCATACTTTCACTCATTCACCTAATTTTGTTAGTTGTAGTTTTAATTAGTTTTAATTAGTCTTAGATATAAAACCTGCACACAACCTGTTTGATAATTTGCTTAATTTGTGATTATTTGACCTAAGCAAGAGATAAAACCAAAATGTGAATTGACCTAGGACTTGCTGCTAACTACGGTAGTTTAATTCTAGTTTAATTTGATTTAGCTCTTTTTAGACGACGAAAAAGAGTTAAATCACCCAAGAAGGAGTTACCTCCAACATTTGCACAAAGAGGATTCAACGTATCTGCAACCCAGCTCGTCAAAGGCCTTTACAAACTCGGGGATGCCGTCAGGTGGCCACCTAAAATGCTGACAAGTCCAGATCAGCGTGACAAAACTAAGTATTGTGATTTTCATGAAGACTATGGTCATCGCACTGAAGATTGCATATCTCTCAGAATACAAATAGCAGAACTCTTAAAAAGAGGGTATCTAACTGATTTACTGAAAAAACCAGATAAAAAACATCCAGATAATCCTCAGCCAGGTCCCCCGAAACAACCGCAAACGCCACAATCTGGGGTAAAAACCATAAATTTTATTGCAGGAGGCTCAGATATTAGCGGTGTAACGTACTCAGCAGCCAAGAGGCACACCAGAGAACTCCCGATGGAGCCTCAAGAACTCCACTTGGCTGAGGGGGAAGCCATACCTGGACCTATAACCTTCTCAGATGAAGCAATAGTTCCTGGAACCCATGATGATGCGCTAGTCATTACGCTCAAAATAGCTGACTACCAGGTTAAAAGAATCTTGATTGATTCTGGGAGTTCAGTTAACATCTTATATAGAGGCACGTTGAAAGAAATGAACCTGGAGGATGAAATGTCCTATTATCCCACAACACTAGTGTTTGGGAACGGAGCTGCTGACCAGTCCAAGGCAATTATTAACCTGACAACCACAGTAGCAGGAATGAATGTGAAGTTCACCTATCACGTCATGAACTGCCCATCCTCATATAATGCCATTTTAGGGAGGCCTTTCATCCACAAAATGAAAGCTGTTCCTTCTACACTGCATCAATGTATTAAGTTTAATACCCCTTGGGGAGTTAAAACAATACATGGTCAGCAACGCACCTCTCGAGAATGCTATCAGGCTGCCTTGAAGGCAACCGCCCAACAACCTGCATAGCAACCACAGAAATCTCCCCAGGAACACCTTTCTTGGGGGGAACAGGTAGAGGACCTCACGCCGGAAGTCCTTGACCCTCATTTTCCAGATCGGCGAGTGTTCATAGGGGCAGGTCTGGACCCAGAACTTAAAAAACAAATCCTGACTTTCCTGCTCCAGCATAAAGATTGTTTCGCATGGACACATTCTGATATGACTGGGATTGATCCAGAAATCATTATGCATCACCTGAATGTAGACCCCACCAAAAAACCAGTAAGGCAAAGAAGAAGAAAATTTGCCCCAGAGAGAAACCTGATTGTCAATAATGAGGTGGAGAAGCTTATCTCCACAGGAGCCATCTGGGAGGTTCACTACCCTGAATGGTTAGCTAATGTGGTGGTGGTACCCAAGAAGAATGGGAAACATCGAGTGTGCATAGATTTCACAGACCTGAATAAAGCCTGCCCTAAAGATTCTTTTCCATTACCACACATTGATTCGATGGTGGATGCAACAGCCGGCCATCAACTCCTGAGCTTCATGGACGCATTTTCAGGATATAACCAGATCAAAATAAATCCAGACGATCAGGAAAAGACCTCATTCATCACTGAAAGGGGGACATACTGTTACACGGTAATGCCCTTTGGATTGAAGAATGCTGGAGCGACATATCAGAGATTAGTCAACAAGATGTTTGCACAATAACTTGGAGAAACAATGGAGGTTTACATAGATGACATGCTGGTCAAATCTCTTAAAGATGTTGACCACGTTGAACATTTGCAACAAACCTTCACCATCCTGAAGGAATACAACATGAAACTGAATCCTGAGAAATGCGCCCTTGGAGTAGCTTCAGGTAAATTCCTTGGATACCTTGTGTCCCAACGAGGAATTGAAGCCCACATTGAAGCCCACCCGACTCAGATCAAAGCTATATTGAACATTCCTTCACCTAAAAGTGTGAAGGAAGTCCAGAAACTCACAGGGCGTGTAGCTGCATTGAATAGGTTCATCTCAAAATCATCTGATAAGTGTCATCCCTTCTTTCAAGTTCTCAGGAAAAATAAGAGCTTCATATGGGATGAGAATTGTGAGAAAGCTTTACAAGACCTGAAAGCTTACATGACAAGTCCCCCTCTTTTATCCAAACCCAGAACTGAAGAGCTATTGTACCTGTACCTGTCAGTATCAGATAAAGCAGTTAGTGTTGTCCTGGTACGAGAGGAGTCAGGCAAACAGCTGCCTGTGTACTATGTGAGCAAGACCCTCCTGGACACGGAGACCAGATATTCCCCAATGGAAAAGTTAGCCTTATCCCTGATCATCGCATCTCTGAAGCTTAGGCCTTATTTCTAATGTCACCCCATTGTGGTTATTACCTCACATCCACTCAGAAACGTCCTGCACAAACCAGATTTATCAGGAAGGTTGGTCAAATGGGCAGTGGAGATTAGTCAATTTGACATCTCATACTTACCCAGGACCTCTATTAAATCTCAAGCACTAGCAGATTTTATCTCAGATTTCAGCTCAGAAGGTGATCCAGAGATAATACGTGAAATATTCTCAATAGCTGATGAAAGTCGTTCAGGCTTATGGATCCTTTATACTGATGGATCTACTCATTCTAAGGGAACTGGATTGGGAGTGGTACTCCAATCTCCCTCTGGGGATATCATAGAGCAAGCTTTTCACTGCAGCTTTCGAGCTACCAACAATGAAGCAAAATATGAAGCCTTGGTCCACGGATTGAAGGTAGCAATTGAGCTTGGAGCGAGACGGATAGAAATCAGAAGTGATTCTCAGCTGGTGACCCGCCAAGTAGAAGGAACGTATCAAACCAAAGATCCCAGAATGCTAGCATACTATCAACTAGTTACTGCACTGTGTAATCATTTTGTAGAGTTCAAAATATCTCAGATAGGAAGGGAGGATAATCAAAGAGCTGACGCTTTAGCTAACCTTGGGTCATCCATCCCCTCTGACAGAACCAGAGCTATTCCAATTATTCACCTTCCAGAGCCTTCCACCTTGATTCGTGCAGGATCAGTCCTTTCAAATAATTTGGTTTGGGATTGGCGTTCTCCCATACTAAAGTACCTAACCACTGGAACCTTACCAAATGATACCAATGAAGCCAGAAGGATCAAGGCTCGAGCTGCCAGATTTTATGAGGATGAAGGAATTTTATATAAAAAGTCCTTCACAGGTCCCATGCTTCGCTGCCTTGGTCCCCAGGAAGCTCAAGCAGCTCTTAGAGAGATTCATGAAGGAGAATGTGGAGATCACTCTGGAGTTCGAAGCTTAATCAGAAAAACATTACGTATAGGTTATTTCTGGCCGACCTTGGCTCAGGATGCAGCCACCCTGGTTTCCAGATGTGATGCTTGCCAGAAATTTTCTCCATCTAAACATCAATATCCAGAATTCCTTCATTCCATTGCTCCAGTTTGGCCATTCATGCGCTGGGGAATGGACATAGTAGGAAAACTCCCAGCAGCACCTGGAAAGCTAACTTACTTACTAGTGGTTACTGACTACTTTACTAAATGGATCGAAGCTGCACCTTACGCTCAGATCCAAGAAAAGCAAGTTGTGGATTTTGTGTGGAAGCATTATATGCAGGTTTGGTCTTCCTAAAGAAATAGTTTGTGACAACGGTTCTCAATTCATTGGAACTAGGTTCAGAGGTTTTTGTGAAAATTGGGGAGTCCAACTTAAGTTCTCTACACCCAGAAATCCCCAATCTAATGGACAAGCTGAATCTAGCAACAAGACGATCATGAACTCTTTGAAGAAACGCCTTGGTAAGGCAAAGGGCAACTGGGCAGACGAGCTTCCAGCTGTCTTATGGGCATATAGAACCACATCCAGAACTCCAACAGGGGAAACCCCTTTTTCTCTTGTATATGGAGCAGAAGCAGTAATTCCAGTAGAGTATGGAATCCTCAGCCTCAGATATAAATGGGCTCAGGGTGAACTAAACTCTTTGCATCTAAGGTTTGAGTTAGACCTGCTTGATGAACGCAGGGAACAAGCTTTAATTCGTATGGCAGCATTCCAACAACGAAGTGCTAAACAATATAACAAGAATGTCAAAGAACAGCAATATCAGGTGGGGGAGCTAGTATTAAGGAAAGTGTTCCCAAACACCCCCGAGGCTTCAGATGGAAAATTCAGCCCTAATTATGAAGGGCCTTACCTGGTAAAAGAAATTACAGGACCGGGTTCTTACCAGCTTCAGGATTCTCAAGGGAATGTCCTGCCAAGAAGCTGGAATGCTAAACATCTCAAAAGATACTACCCATGAAGGGTAGGAAAGGGTCAAGTGCCCTAGCCCTTGATAAGACAAATTCTTATCAAGGCAATAAGAGGAAACAACCTTTTTATCCAGTTTCCCAGATTTCTAAATCTTCAAAGTTGAGGTTCACCTGGACCGTGAAACCTCACTCAGCATCTCTGTGTGTGCCCTCGTGACGACGAGATCAGCACCTCTGTCGCGGAGTGATTCTCGAGAATTTCCAGATCTCAGCTCCCTTTCTCAGAAGGTCCTCCAGAATAAGGGAGAAATCACAGATTCTCAGGTACTAACTAATCTAAATTCAATTTCTAAGTTCCAAAATAAACCCAGGAAATTCACACACTTGTTTATGATTTTGCAAAAATACAGGAATTCACAAAGGTCAAAATGGATGACATTCAGGTCCAGGTTGACTCCAGATTGCAAATTCAAAAAAGGTAGAAACCTTTACCAGTTCAAATTATTCATAGCTAATTACATATTGTATTTGGTCTCTAACCTTTTTTAGGGGGAATAAGAATGATGAGTCATCCATTAAAAAAAAAGTAAGGAAGAAGAGTAGCGCTTACGTTATTCTTTTGTTAACCCCACTTTTATGCTAATTACCTCTTTGACTACTTTTATTTTGCAGAATTAAAAGCAAAATAATTTCAAAGATTTCAAAGGAAATCCCAGATGATAACCAGATCCAGAATTCAACAATAAAGGCAGGTAATGAACTATAACCAGAAAGCTAAATTCATTGCTAAGATTAAGCATAGTAAGATTCAAAGTTAACTAAACAGAAAGCAAATATAGAGTACTTGCACTACAATGAGTGCATTTAGCAAAATACAAGCAAAGGAAATCATAACCAAGTTCCCAAACACATGGTTTGTCCAGAAAGGAAGCTAATTAGATCCTAAATACCAACTTTATATTCTATTACATCACTTTGGATCATCTGCTTTTCCAGCTTCTAAGTTAGTGGTACTTTTTGATGGCTCAGCAGGTATGTTGAGGGGAATTCCAGATGAGACTTCTTCCTCCTCGCCGCCTGGTAACTTGACAGCTTCATCTGATTCCTGAGGGAAAGGACCAAACTTTTCTTCGTACTCCTTTTTCCAGAGCTCCAAATCCCAGAGGTTAGATTTCCCATCTTTGAATTCTTGAGCTGTGGTGATGGTTGCCTTTAAAGCCCATTCTTCAGCAGTGCTCAGCTCCCTAGCTGTGACTTCTTTGCTAACTGCAATAGCATCATCTCTCTCAGTTTCAACTTGTTTCAAAGCACGTCCCAGATCAGCATTCTTCAATATTAGATCAGCATTCTCTCCAGAAACAACCCCAACTTCAATGAAAGCTTTATCCCTTTCCTCCTGTGCTAAGGTGAGGCTCTTCTCTGCATTAACCACCCTTTCAAAAGCTTCTTGGCGGAGAGTCTCAGATTCACTGAGTCTTCGCTCAAGCTCATCAACTCTCATAGCACGAGAAGTTGATAATGTCTTATACAATGATATATCTTCTTCCATGGTCAAAGACAGCAAATATAATTGATGCAAACAAAATAATGCAGCAATAAGAAAGCAGAGCATGGTATTAAAATGAATGGGAGAATGTGAACTAATATAAAGCTGAGGTGAAGTAGATTTACCTTCATGGCTTTCTGAGTGTAGATGTGACCAGAGCCTCTAGACTTCATGGAAAGGATAGTTTTACGATCCTGGGGAAGAAGGAGCTTGCTACGTTCCTGATGCACATCCTCATATCCCGAGTACAGGGAGGAACCTTTGCCAATTTCCAGAGAAACCATACCCTGGTCAGTAGCCACAGTAGCATGATGTTTCGCAGATGGCTCGGCAATTGGAACCTTCTTAGGGGAGTCAGACAGAAGTGATACCACTTCATGTGTGCTAGGTATAACAGGTTCCTCCCTGATAGTTTCAATGCTAATCGGATCAGAAGTAGCTGACTCAATTTTTGCAGATTTGGTGGGGCATTTATCACCTAAGCCAGATGAAAACCCAGATGCAGTTCTATGCCTTTTCCTACTATAGGAATGACGAGGGGGAACTTTGGGCTTTTTCTCCTTTACAGGAGTAGGGGCACTTTCTGATAGTTGTTTAATTCCTACAAAAGGTAATACTAAACTCAGTAATTCCAGATACAAAAGCATTCTTAAGCAAATAAAAAAAAACTAAAATTAACTTACCCAGATTGAAGATAGAATTACAATTTCTCTCTTCAGGTGAGAGTTTCATGAAGGCATCAATGCGGCCATCAGAACCTTCTTCCACCGTAGGCCTCAGGTATTTTCCTACGGACTCTATCAAATAAAATGCAATACCATTAATACATTTTAACTAATGGATTAACCTGAATATTCAAATAACAAATGTCTTACCCATGTTCACCCATTGGGTCCTCAGATTGACACCAGAATCTACCAGAGCAGATTTGTGAACAAACACAAACCTACCCCTCCACCTTTTCTCTATATCAGCAGGGACAGTAATCAAAGGATTATACCTATTGCGGGCATGCAAAGTGTAAAGCCCAGGATACTTCCTCTGAAATGTGTAGCACTTCATGAGATCCATTAAGGTGAATTTCAGCCCCAGCCTATCACATAATTCCTCCACAGAAAGGAGGATAAGCCAGCATGAAGGCATAAGTTGGGAAGGCGCAAGATCATGCCCCAGACACAAATCCAGAACAAGCTTGGGCAAAGGGATGATCTTACACAGAGGGAAATAATCAACACACAATGTGGCCCAGTTTTCACTATACCAATTAAGTTGTTCTTCGCCCTCAGGGAGCCTGATGGGCAGGTTTACATCTAGATTGTTTTGAGTGCAAAGTAAAGCTAGGTCTTCAGCAGTTATAATCGAGGGGTAGTCATTGTCCATAATACCTGAATCTAGCGTGCCTTCCTTCAAGGAATCAGGAATGGGATTGAAAGTCTTCAAAGCAGTTCCTTTTTTGTCCATTGGAGAAGGAGGGACAGTTGCAGATGAAGAAGTTGTAGCCATCTTGCTACGAGTGCGAACCATGCCCAACAGAGAGAAACTATCAACTAAACTAAGGAAAGAAACGTGAAATGAATGCCAGAACCAGAAGAGAATAAAAATCACCTGATGACGTCGGAATTTCAAAAGGTTGGACAACAAAGATTTAGAGTGCCAGAAAAGGAAATGGGAAGATAGAGACAAAGTGCAAATGAAATCTGACTTAAAAAGACAGGATTTTTTTCAAACCTAAAAAGAACCTGTCAATCTAATGGCTCAGATGCGTTCAAGTTAAAATGGGCGCAAAGATCCAACGGTTCGAAAGGCATTGGATGAAACCGCCTTTAACCGCCCAATAACTGCTCACCCAGACCTGACGCACGTTTCAAACCACCCCCACAAACCTCGCTTAGCTTGCCACGTGGGAGCTGGGGGAGTAACTGTGTTCCCCTGGGCTCGCAGAAATTGAATTTGGGCCTGGCCCATTATCCTGAGAAGGCAAAACGATCCTAACGTACATTTAACTGAACACAGAAGGTGGAGGTTGAAGTAAAGACACGTGTAGCAGAAATTTCGGAAGGTGGAGGCCTGGACTGACGTTAAGAGATAAGAAAGAAGTAGTTGTTCAAGGAATCAGGCGACGATCTTGGCCTGAAGACTCGGCCATGCTAGAGACCTGGCAGCTCAACGGCTCTTCGAGGTGGACACCTGGCATAACGTCAGGGAGAAATAAGTGGAGCTGCTTAGGCTATATAAGCTAGGCCAAACTAGGGTTTAGGGTACGGAATATCTGAGAGCAGGAATAGAATCACTTTTTACTTTCTTGTATTGAGAGATTCCTTGTATTCGGCTATTCAACTTGTACTCTGATTACCTATTCAATAAAGCTCGTCAGGTTCTATCCATTAATTTTTGTTTATGCTTTACTATTCCAGTTTATATTTCATAATATCTCAGTTGTTCTTGATTACTTATCATAGTTTATTTTATCTCTAATTTATCTCTGTTATTCCTAATTCATAATCCATGATTACTATGTTTAATTCTTAATACTGTTTATATCATCGAATCCAGCCCACGAGCTTGATTATTCTAGGTCAGGTTTATACCTCGAAATAGATAATCCATATTTTATTCATATATCATGTTAATCAATCGTTATTAGAATCATAGTATGTTTATGTTATTAAAGTTATTTAGATTATACGAAATCTAGGTAACACAATGGAATGTGAAGATCAGGGCTGTTCACTATCTCAATGGCGAGGTCACTCCCTTCTCAGATGCAACAGGGTTCCCTGGGTATGAGGAAGTTGAAAACATGAAGAGAGCCTTTGAGGAATCTGTTGAGTCTGAGAGACTCAGAAGGGGGAGGGAAGAGGACGAGCTTCAGAGAATTATTGCCCAGATCAACCAGAAGGAAAATGAAGAGCACTTAGCCCAGCTCCAAAAAGAAAATGAGGATAGGCAGAGAGAGAGGCAGAGGAAAAAGAGACATCATCTGTAGACCCCACTCTACCCCACACATTTTTACCTTAGAAATTTTTCTTTTCTCATACTTTTCATGCATAGCTCATTTTTGCAATGTTCATTGATTACTTGTAAATGTTATCTGTTATTATAATTATGACTTGTAATCTTTTGATTTATTAATGATAAATTATCTGAGTTGTTTGTACTTTATCTATTTATTACTTTCAGCTCTTTCATACGAACTTAATTAGATAACTTAGTTTGTCATCATCAAAAAGGGGGAGAATGTTAGAATCTTAAGTTTTGATGAAGACTAAAATATGAAATAACAAGCCAAACATTTAGAGAATATTAGGTTAATATAGAACCCCAAACTAGAGTGCTTCCGGATGTGGATTTACATCCGGATGAACTAAAACTAGCGCTCGCGGATGAACGTCTCATCCCCCAGCGACAGCAAGTATATCACCAAGTCATAACTCAGTCTAAGAGCATTAGTGTATAAAATCCTTGAGACTAAGTTAGGAAGCTTCCAGATGTAGATTTGCTTCCGATTGTATTAAGACTAGCGCTGGTTGTGGGTATGGATAACACTGAGCGCCAGTAACCATAACCCAACGTCCAGTGGATTTACTTCCGAATGCCTAGTGACTAGCGCTGGCTGTTGGTATAGATAACACTGAGCGTCAGTGAGGAAAATGTGAACATAAACCAACGTCCAGTGAAAGTGCTTCCGGATGTGGAATTGCTTCCGGATGGAAAAGAACTCCCTTAGACTAAGTGAACTCCCACTGCATGTGAGCATGTGCTATTATTGTTAAGACTAACGTTCAAAATGCAGTACACTGAGTAAAGTTGCTTCTGGATGTGGACTTGCTTCCGCAAGCAATCAGAATGTCAGAACGTTCAGAGCAATGCAATGCAGTGTCAGAATGCTTTTGACAGAGCAGAGGTGTCAAAACTACTTTTCAGAGATAAAGCAAAGTCAACCCTGCTAAGCATTAATGGAGCATTAATTGGGCAAACGGTAACTTGGGATAAACGGTCATATTCAAACGACTAACCCACCTACCAAGAGTGAGAATACTTGAAGACTATATAAACAAGCTCACCTTCATTTATGAAGACAACTAATATCTTTGACATCTTGAAGAAAGCTAGAGAGAGAAACTAAAGAAATCCTTCAAGCATTCAAAGCTACCCAGAAAAGAGAAAGAGCATTTAACACATTGAGAGTTCTTTTCATCTACTAATCTTGTACTCTTTGTTGTTAAGTCTCTTCTTGTATCAAGAGCATTGTTTGTACTTAAGTGTGTAACATTATCCGTTCTTCAAGAGAACTAAGTTTAGAAAATCCTTTAGTTGTAAAGGTTGAACCCTTGCTGGTAGTAAGGGGGAGTTAGTTAGCAAGGTTGCAAGTGAGCCTTGAGTAAAACTTGTGGTTATAAGGTTGCAAGTGATCCCGTTCAAAACTTGCGGTTGTAAAGGTTCCAGGTGAACCCGTTGTAAAACCTGGGGATAGTGGAACTCAACCTGGGTGGTTGAGAACTGGACGTAGGTCAGGAATACTGAACCAGTATAAACTCTTGTGTTGTTATTGTTCGATTTTTTATTTGGTAGCACAATTCACCCCCCCCTCTTGTGCATCCATTACTTTCAAATTTCAGTGTCATGCTATGCTCACCATATCCCTATCAATATCTCATCTACAATAATCAACATCAACATCAACATCGTACACTTCTCACATCACCTTTCAATCTATTATCCACAATATCTTCCCTTAACATAACTCTCCAAAATCTCAACTCACATCTAATTCATTTTCTATACTCACAACCTCTCAATATCCAGCACCTGCAAATATGTCACACAATTCCAAAATATCCAGCACCACCAGACAGGATACTACATATATTAGGTGTCAAAATCTTTTATATGAAAATAATCGTGTTTGAAAGGCACCCAATAGCCTGTTTTGTATAAAAATACCTTTTCAAAGATAATATATATAGAGAGAGGGTGGGAAAGGATTTTAAAAATCCCCAACTAACGTCACCCTTATTGTTATAGTAAGGTTAAGTGTGATTACCTGTCGCCCTTAGCACTTTGCTGCTCTTCCTTACTGTTTCCTCTCCTTCAAGTATCATCATCACTATATATTCCCTATAATGATATGATACAACATGATAAATTAATATCATCCTCACGTTATAATATTTAAACATCTCTCTTGTTTGTATTTCTACCCAACCCTTCATGTTTTATTTATTTTAGAAAGCTTATGAACTCCCAAGGGCACAAACAAGTGCTACAAAACCAAAATAACAATTCAAGCATACAAAGATTTATAATCACCTGAAAAGAACAAGATGAATAATCATTGTCAAAACTTTCACGCATAGATTTACCGAAGCATCCATGATAATAAAAGGACAAGAATTTAATATACACTCACCCCTTTCATATCCAAATTAGACCACCTAATACATATATCTCTGTAATACCCTTTAAAATGCTAGAAGACATTTCTTATCATTTCATTTCCTAATAGTACACCTGATTTCATTAAAGAATTAAAACCAAAACTTGATAAAGAAGAGTCTCAAGTTTGATCAGTTATTTGCCAACTCCTTAATCTTTCAATCAATTCATTTTATACATGGACAATGGCTGAAACAATTGGAAAACTTAGAACAAGTGTAAGCAACATTTTTGAATCAGTAAAATTAATAGCTTTTCATATTCAAATCTAATCCCACATCATTTTTGCTAAACAGTAAGCATCATGAACTCAAGTTGAACTCCAAAATTGACCAAAATAAGATAGGAAACATAATTTCAAAACCCTCCATTTAACAAACACTTATTCTCATCTTACACAAAACTAACTTGCAGTTATTTGATCAACTTTAACTCACATTTAACTACATTCATCTAACTCCCAATAAAATAGAAATCACTAAAGTTAATGTCTTCCCTGTTTAGTCCAAATGATTGTGTTAGAATCTTAAGTTTTGATGAAGACTAAAATATGAAAGAACGAGCCAAACACTTAGAGAATATTAGGTTAATATAGAACCCTAAGTAAGAGTACAACCGGATGTGGATTTACTTCCGGATGGACTAGGACTAGCGCTCACGGATGAACGTCTCATCTCCCAGTGACAGCAAGTACTTCACTAAGTAATAACTCAGTCTAAGAACATTAGTTGTATAAAATCCTTGAGACTAAGTTAGGAAGCTTCCGGATGTGGATTTGCTTCCGATTGTATTAAGGCTAGCGCTGGCTGTTGGTATGGATAACACTGAGCGCCAGTGAACATAACCCAACGTCCAGTAGATTTGCTTCCGATTGCTTAGTGACTAGCGCTGGCTGTTGGTATGGATAACACTGAGCGTCAGTGAGTATAATATGAAAATAACCCAACGTCCAGTAGAAGTGCTCCCGGATGTGAAATTGCTTACGGATGTAAAAAAGCTCCCTTAGACTAAGTGAACTCCCACTGCATGTGAGTATGTGCTATTATTGTTAAGACTAACGTTCAAAATGCAGTACACTGAGTGACGTTGCTTCCGGATGTGGACTTGCTTCCGCAAGCAATCAGAATGTCAGAACGTTCAGAGCAGTGCAGTGTCAGAATGCTTTTGACAGAGCAGAGGTGTCAGAACTACTTTTCAGAGATAAAGCAAAGTCAACCCTGCTAAGCATTAATGGAGCATTAATTGGGCAAACGGTAACATGGGAAAAACGGCCATATTCAAACGGCTAACCCACCTACCAAGAGTGAGGATACTTGAAGACTATATAAACAAGCTCACCTTCATTTATGAAGACAACTAATATCTTTGACATCTTGAAGAAAGCTAGAGTGAGAAACTGAGAAAACCTTCAAGCATTCAAAGCTGCCCAGAAAAGAGAAAGAGCATTTAACGCATTGAGAGTTCTTTTCATCTACTTATCTTGTACTCTTTGTAGTTAAGTCTTTTCTTGTATTAAGAGCATTCATTGTACATAAGTGTGTAACATTATCCGTTCTTGAAGAGAACTAAGTTTAGAAAATCCTTTATTTGTAAAGATTGAACCCTTACTGGTTGTAAGGGGGAGCTAGTTAGCAAGGTTGCAAGTGATCCCGTCCAAAACTTGCGGTTGTAAAGGTTCCAGGTGAACCCGTTTCTAAAACCTGGGGATAGTGGAACTCAACCTGGGTGGTTGAGAACTGGACGTAGGTCAGGAAGACCGAACCAGTATAAACCCTTGTGTTGTTATTGTTTGATTTTTATTTGGTAGCACAATTCACCCCCCCTCTTGTGCATCCATTACTTTCATTTGGTATCAGAGCGGGTCTTTCTAACTTGATTCCAACGAATCTAGAAAGTAAAGATCCAGTAATGGATACAGATTATTCCTTGCCAGATGTCTCTATTCAACCCAACAAGCCTCCAGGTTTTGATGGGTATAACTATCCATTCTGGAAATTCCGAATGGAGACCTACATCAAGTCCAGCGACATCCGACTCTGGGATGTGATTGAACATGGGAATCACACCCCTCTAGATGATGATGGCTTTGCAAAGCAGCGATCCAGATACACCAATGAGGACTATGCTCTAGTCCAGCTAAACTTCAGGGCCATGCACTACATTCAATGCGCCCTTAGTCCTAAGGAGTTTCATAGGATCAACCACCACAAAACTGCTAAGGATATGTGGGAGGCTCTTGAGGCTGCTCACTCTGGAACCAAGGGAGTGAAGGCAAGACGGGTCGAGATGTTGGTAGAAGAATTTCACAAATTTGCCATGATTAGTCCAACTGAGCCAATCAGAGAGCTGGAGCTCAGGTTCACTCATCTTATCAATAACCTGGCCTCCCTGGGCAAAGACATTCCTGAAAGAGAACAAGTCAGCAAGATCTTAAAAGTCTTGAAAGGTGATTGGATCACCAAAGTTACAATCTTGCAGGAAGTCCAAGGAGAGTCAACCAGCTCCATCACTGCACTGTTTGGTTCTCTGGCTGAATACGAACCAACCCTGCTGGCTCAGAGAGCTCCTTAAGCCTCATCCAAAACCAAGAATCTTGCCCTTGTTGCTCCCAGCAAGGAGAAGAATGATGATAATGATGATGATGAGGATGATGAGGAGGAATTGGATGATGAGGAGATGACTATGATGGTGAGGAAATTCAGAAAGTTCTTCAAGAAGAAAGGAGGCTTTCAGAAAGGTGACTCCAGCCAGAGGAAGGGATCTAAGAAGGAAAGGGCCCCAGTGTGCTTTGAATGTAAAAAGCCTGGCCACTTCAAGGCTGAGTGTCCAAGCCTGCAGAGATCAAAGGGGAAGGACAAAAGAAAAGCCTTTGTCCTCTATCTGGGTGAATAGCTCAGACGAGGAAGCAAGTGATGAGGAAGAGGTTGTCAACCTCTGTCTGGTTGCCAGAGAAGATGATGAGGGAGCATCCTCAGATTTTGATCCCATCCAGGAGGACAGTGAGGTAACTTTTTCTGAACTACAAGAGGCTTATAATGAGGTTCACGAAGAATTCTCCCGATTATGTAAAGCCTATAAAGTTTTGAAAATTAAAAAGGAATCACTTGAGTCCAAGGTGGACTCACTGAGTGAAGAGCTAGCGGAAGCCAGAAAGCTTCCGGTAGCGGATGGCAAGGGTTCTTCCCAAGCAGAACCCAATGCCTCAACACTTGAGAGCTGCCCTAGTTGCAGCAAAATCTCAGCTGAAAGAGATAAACTTCAAAATGCCCTGCAGAAGTTCACAAATGGATCTGAAATGTTAAATATCATTTTAATGAATCAGAGGGCATATAGGGACAAGACTGGCTTAGGATACACACCTAGAGGGAAAAAGTGGGTGGAACCAAAAGTGAAGCCCCACTTAAAATTCTTCCATAGAGCCACTGAGCATAGCTCCACACCTTTTAGCTTCTGTAATTATTGTAACAGGAAGGGACATTCCACGTCCACCTGTAATGCTAAGAAGCATGGAGCAAACAACTCCTATAAATGGGTCCTAAAAGGAACCAAGGCTACAAAAGATCCTCCCCCAAGAAAAGAAACTAAGGGAGGACAGGGATCCAGAGCCTGGAAACAATCCACAAGGAAAGCCCAAGAGCCTAGAGCCAACACTAGGCCAGAGGCACAGATTAATCATAAGCCCAAGGTCAAAACTAACACTGGACCAAGGGCTCTGGGAACTAATGACAGAGGACCCAAGAAAGGTTGGGTACCTAAGCTTGTTTGATTCTTTCAGGTGTGTCTCAAAGCATCCAAGAATAGGAAATGGTATATTGACAGTGGATGCTCGAGACATATGACTGGAGACAAAGACAAATTCAAATCCTTGGTGATCAAAGACGGAGCCACAGTTACCTTTGGAGGAAATCAAAGTGGACAGATCACCGAGTTGGAGAAGTTGGACCAGTGAAAGACGTCTATCTGGTGGATGGTCTCTGTCACAACCTGCTGAGCGTGAGCCAGAGCACTGACAAAGGAAATTGGGTAATCTTTGATTCACATGAGTGCATGATAGTAGATAAGCAGGATCTGAATCTAGATAAGGCCAACCTAAAATGCAAACTTAAGGCAAATAGAAGTGGAAACCTATACACTCTAGATTTATGTCAACAACTGGAAGAAAAATGCTTAATATCTAGTGATGAGAATAGTTGGCTTTGGCATAAAAGGCTAGCACATGTTAATTTTACTCAACTTGACATGCTGATTAAGAAAGAGCTAGCTATAGGTATTCCATCTTTTAAGATTAAGCATGATTATATTTGTGAATCCTGCCAACGAGGGAAGTAAACAAAGTCCTCGTTTAAAACCAAGAAGAGAGTCTCCACCAGCAGGCCCTTGGAACTAATCCATATGGATTTGGTTGGGCCAGCGAGAATGAAGAGCTTGGGTGGAAACCTGTATGCTCTAGTGGTGGTGGATGACTATTCTAGGTTCACTTGAACAATGTTTCTTGTCTCTAAGCAAGATGCTTTTGATGCCTTTGTTGTCCTGGCTAAGAAAGTGCAGAATGAGAGAGACCTCAAAATCACAGCCATAAGGATAGACCACGGAGGAGAATTTGAGAACCATAGCTTCTCTGAGCTGTGTGAGCAGAATGGCATTGATCATAACTTCTCAGCTCCTAGAACTCCTCAGCAAAATGGTGTAGTCGAGAGGAAGAATAGGGTTCTGACTGAGATGGCCAGAAGCATGCTCAATGAGAAAGAGGTTTCTCAAGTGTTCTGGGCGGACGCTATGAGCACTGCTTGCTACATCTCTAACAGAGCCTATGTTCGCAAGGGCTTGGACAAGACTCCCTATGAGCTGTACAAAGGCAGAAAGCCCAACATCAGCCACCTCAGAATCTTTGGATCAAAATGCTATGTGCATAACAATGGAAAGGTAAATCTGGGTAAGTTTGATCCAAAAGCTGATATAGGTATATTCATAGGGTATTCCCTTAGGAGTAAGGCTTACCGAGTATACAACATGAGGACTAGAACTGTGGAAGAATCTATGCATGTTGTATTTGATGAAACTCCTACATGGGAACAATCCACAGAAGATGATGGGATACCTAACCTTCCAAAACCACCATCATCTTCACCACCAAAAGAAACACCAGCAAGCAATCCCAAAGAAGAAGATGAACCCAGTGATGAGCCTAGAGTGCAAACCGTGCCTGATGAGGCACAATTGCCAACAGCTAGGAGACATCACAGGGATCATCCTCTTGATCAAGTGCTTGATGATGTTTCTTCTGGTGTCAGAACCAGAAGGCAGGTTCAAAATGAAGTTGAGTTTGGAGCCTTCTTATCTCAGATCGAACCAACTTCAGTTGAACAAGCTCTTGAGGACTGCGACTGGATTATTGCCATGCAGGAAGAGCTAAACCAGTTCGAAAGGAGCCAAGTTTGGGAACTAGTCCCAAGGCCGTCTCATCAATCCATAGTTGGGACCAAGTGAGTCTTCAAAAACAGACTGGATGAGACAGGTCAAATAACAAGGAACAAAGCCAGATTGTTAGCCAAAGGATATAACCAAGAGGAAGGCATAGACTATGAAGAAACTTTTGCTCCAGTCGCTAGACTCGAAGCAATAAGGATTCTTCTAGCCTTTGCATCCATGAAAGGCTTTAGATTATATCAAATGGATGTAAAGAGTGCATTTCTTAATGGTTACATCAAAGAAGAGGTTTGTGTAGAACAACCTCCTGGCTTTGAGGATCACAAGCATCCTAAACATGTGTATAGGCTAAAGAAAGCTTTGTATGGCCTAAAACAAGCTCCTCGAGCTTGGTATGAGAGACTCAGCAGCTTCTTGCTGGGAAAGGGTTTCTCAAGAGGCAAACTAGATAATACACTGTTTATTCTACACAAAGATAGAAATATGCTAATTGTCCAGATTTATGTAGATGATATTATTTTTGGGGCAACTAATGAAAAACTTTGTGAAGAATTTTCTAAGACTATGCAGGGAGAGTTTGAAATGTCAATGATGGGAGAACTAACGTTCTTCCTAGGCCTGCAAATTAAACAAAAGAAGAATGGCATATTCATCTACCAAACTAAGTACTACAGAGAGCTACTCAAGAAGTTTGGGATGGATGAGTGCAAGGAGTATGACACTCCCATGAGTACCACTGCCGCACTCGATGCTGATGCAAAGGGTAAATCTGTCAGCCTGCCCATGTACAGGGGAATGATTGGTTCCCTGCTGTATTTAACGGCAAGTAGGCCTGACATTCAATTTAGTGTAGGCATGTGTGCTAGATTTCAAGCCAACCCCAAGGAGTCACATCTAACCTGTGTTAAACGAATTCTAAGATACCTTGAGGGAACACAAGAGCTTGGTCTTTGGTATCCCAGAGGTAACCAAGAGTTCTTGTGGGCTTACTCTGACTCTGACCATGCAGGTTATAAAACTGATAGAAAGAGCACCAGTGGACAATGTGAAATGCGTGGCTGTCACCCAAGAGGGGGGTGAATTGGGTGGCAGAATAAAAACTTATGATTTTTCCTTTTTAAAACTTTACTCCTTGTGCTTGATGAGAGTGACGATGAATCATTTCAAGCACAAGTGAGTATGTAGTGGTGTGGTGCTTGGTGTGAGATTTAAATAAGCAAAATATGCACAAACGAATTTATCCTGGTTCGGTCACTCCCAGACCTACATCCAGTCCCCAGGCTCCACCTGAGATTTTCAATCCACTAAACTTCTTGTTTGAACCAGGCACAAGAAAGCCTTTACACTTTAGGTTTTACGAACACGGATTCACCTAACAACCCACAGGTTTTACAACGGGCTCACCTGCAAACCTTACAACCACAAGTTTTGCGGGCTAACTTGCAACCTATGGAGATTTAGAAAACCTCTAAATGCTCCCCCTTTCTATTGTAAGACAACAATTCTGTTCTTCAAGCACAAGCTTTAGAACAACCTCTATTCATTAGAGGATTTGGTTATATGTTCACTCTATGAACTGATTGTGATAAACACTTAAGTACAAATGACTCTCTCTAAGAGTAGATGATGTTACTCACTTAAGTAGAAATTGACTCTCTCTAAGAGTAGATGATGTTACTCACTTAAGTACAACTGAATCACTCTCTAATAATGTTACATATCTAAGATTGGAGAGTAGAAGATGAGAGGAATGTAGAATACAATGTTTCAGACAATAGGCTCTGTTCTCTCTCTCTTGCATTATCTTCTGAATGTAGATGTTCCTTTTATACTCGGCTTCAAAGGCTTGGGCGGCAGGTTGAATATGACCGTTTGAATATAGCCGTTAATCCCAAGTTACCGTTGTGAAGTACATCTTCATTAATGCTTAGCAGGGTTGACTTGCTTTATCTCTGAAAAGTAGTCCTGACACCTCTGCTCTGACAAAAGCATTCTGACTTCTGAGTATGTGACGTTTACTCTTGTACTCTTGCTGACGGATGATCATCGTTCATCCGGAAGTGGCAATCTTGCTCTGCAAGTGTTAATCTCTGAAATCCAATGCCAAGAGTCTTTGCATCCGGAAGCTCATTTGCATCCGGAAGTGTGACTAAGTTCTGCACATACTGGTTAGTCCAACATAGCAATATATATATAATCAAATATAGTAAGAACTATACATGTTGTGGGAAGTTTGCTATGGGGAGTAGTCTTACTTAGACTATGTTCTGACTTAGTGTATTGTATACTTTGAACGTTAGTCCTCTTAGTCTATGATGTATTCGGAAGTACTTCTACATCCGGAAGTAAATCAACTGGATGAAGGATTTAGTTTACTATAACTCACTCTCGCTCAGTGTCCTTCAATCCAACAGTCAGCGCTGGTCACTAAGCTATCAGAAGCACTTTCACTTGACGTGGTAAGCTTACTGACGCTTAGGGTTATATCTCTTCTATCAGCCTGTGCCAGTCTAAATCCAACAGGAAGCAATTTCACTTGACGTGGCTTTTTCACTGACGCTTGGGGTTATTCTATTCTATCAGCCTGCGCCAGTCTAAATCTAATAGGAAGCAATTTCACTTCCGGTTGAATCATAGCTTAGTCTTAAGGTTTTGTGTACCTAATGCTCATAGACTAAGTTAATTCCCTAGTGAGTTACTCGCTGCCGCTGGGGGATGAAACATTCATCCGCGTGCGCAAGTCCTAGTCTATCCGGAAGTGATTCCGCATCCGGTTGTGATTCCGCTGTGGGATGAGTCTTTCATCCGTGAGCGCTAGTTTTAATTCATCCGGAAGTGAATCCGCATCCGGTTGTGACTTAACTTAGGATTCAGTGTTAGCAATCTAGACTAGGTTCTAACCAAGTGTCCCACTTGCTTCCGTTTGCGTCCCCTATGGGATGTGTACTTCATCCGCGAGCTCTAGTGCTAATACTTCCGGAAATGATCTTGCATTCGCAAGTGATCTAACTCAGGATTCTAACCATGTCATCTAATCCTTCCTAAGTGTTGATTATGTTCTTTTAAGTACTAGACCATATCATACCTTAGTCACCATCAAAACTTAAGATTCTAACATTCTCCCCCTTTTTGATGATGACAAACCCATAGATGACTAGAGAACATAATTAAACTTATCACTCCCAGAGCTATATTTCTTTCCCCAGTTCTTTCCCCGGATATCTAGATATCTTATCTTATCTCTCAGCTCTAGACATCTCATGTCTCATCTCTAGCTAGACATCTTATATCTCATCTCATGTCTCATCTCTAGACATCTCATGTCTCATCTCTCTAGATATCTTATCTTATCTCTCAGCTCTAGACATCTCATGTCTCATCTCTAGCTAGACATCTTATATCTCATCTCATGTCTCATCTCTAGACATCTCATGTCTCATCTCTCTCCCCCTTTTGGCTTCATCAAAAGTCAACAAGTGCAAGCTAGCCTTAGGGATGGGGATACTTCTATCGTTCTCCTAGGAATGGGCTTTCTACCTAATATTTCTCCCTATGTATCGTTAATAAAGATTTGTTCTAGACTATTCAATACAACGTACAAAAGAAGAAATATTGATTCAGTATTCTAAGTGAGTTCTCTTTTTGAAGGTGAAAATTCTTTTCAAATATAAAAGACATCAAAAGTAATTTTGACCCTCTTGAAATGATATCAAAATAATTTTGGTGCCTTTAAAATTATGATATCAATTGAAAATTTGTGATTTTAAATTCGTAATACCAAATGAAATCAAATGAAATATGTGAGTTTGAACTTGTGATATAAAATGAAATGATTGAATGCCAAGTGAAATTTGTGATACCATATGAAGTGAAACCAAATCAAATGAAATTTGTGAGATTAAAATACCAAGAGTAATTTCCAAACAAATTGCATCACAGCATCTCAAGAGTTTATTATCAATGACACCATGTAACTCTCTATTTTCAAGGGATCATTATCGAGTAATGTCCATCTACTTCTCTTCTATATTAAGATTAATCATCACAAAATCAAGAAAGGAAGCATATAAGAGAGGTATGTTATCAATTACTTTCCAGCGTGTCATATAAAGGATACAGATGTGTGAGCTAGGATGATTTTCTAAGAGAGTGAGTGATTTTGAAGTCAATGCAGATTGAGAAAAACATCCTAAATTGACACCCTTACCAATGCCATGTATGCATCATATATAAGAGATGGTAAGGTGTAGATGTTACCACAGATGAGGAATCCTCATACTCTATTAGACTCATGAATCTGAATCATATGCAGATAAGCATGCTTCCTGACATCTTCAAGAGGTGTGCTATCTCAAGTGGAAACCCCTAGCGCAAGTTCTTTGATGATTCGCTTCGGCAAGCTGAGCTACAACCACAAGCAGACATGACTGGGCAGTCACTCTACTCTTCCCATGGTTCAATAGTTGGCCTGCTATCGAAAGCGCTGATTGTTGCGAAAGCAACCTTGCTCAATCTTGATGATTGGTCCTTCATGTGCTTGAGGAAACAAGTGCTTCCTGATGGTCAGTGAAAGAACTTAAGATTTAACATTGGAGACCATCCTCTGGACATTCAACTCAATCTGTGTTAATCAGCACAAGTTAATAATTTTAAGAAATCATGCTTGCTAATTGGTTTAAGAAAATATGAGCAATGATTATGTGAAAACTAATTTTGAAATTGTCTATACGTTCACATAGTTTCACTATCAAGACATGAACTCTATTTATACTCCCATAGATAAATATCAATGTGATAGTACAGAGAGTATCAAACAGGTGGCATATTTTCAGAGTTTCATAAGCAAGTATAGTTCAATAAATATGCCTCAAGGATGTTCATGTTAGATCATGAAGACATGTGAATTATTAACACAATGAAATTTTGAGAGAAAAAAAAATCTTCATCCTCACAAAATAATTTGATTTTAAGACTAAATCCGTTTTACAACAACAACCAAATTTCAGCATATGATTTCGAGAATAATTTCCAAAGTTTAGCTCAAGTTCTTCTAGATATGTTCAGTGTGATCTCATTGTTCTTAGGATATCAACAAGCTTGAAATTAATACAGATTATAGCATGCTTGTGATACTATGCCATGTTTTACAAATCTAGCAGAGTTTAACTCAAGGCATTTCCTAAGATTTCTAATGCATGTCAGACAAGAGAGAGACTATCCATTAAATTTCACAACAGAATGTATAAGGGATAGAAATGCTCATATGTATTGGCGAGAGTTTCTCAGGTTTAGTATAACCATTCCACACATCTTGATAAGAGGCATTTTCGTTGCCATTCTCTCTTGGTTATTCTCATTGTTCAAGCTTCAATAATCTGTGTCAACATTCTTAAACCACAAACTTGAACCGAGATCATTAGTAGATTGAGAACTTAAAGATGTAATTAAGAGGGATGTATTGTTCTCGAAACCATAGCTGCTTATGCATTGAAAAACTTGATGCAGGAGATACCACATGAAATGGAAAATCAGAAATAACTTTTGACTGCTATCATGAGGTATGGTTGTCATGTAAGTTTAAAGAGGATCGGAATCTGTTTTGAAAGTTTGTATTTCAAAAAGGATCTTTCAAAAAATCAAGGTGAATGCATAAACTATTTTCTTCCATGAGAGGTGCCCTTAAAAGGATTCACTAAGCATATATGAGTAAAACGATTTAGACACCATATGAAAACTCTGAAGAAGGTTTTTAGTTTTAGTGTCAAAATTCTGAAACTAGTTCTGAATCTTCTTAACAATGTCAGAAATCTTGGAACACAATGATTCAACATGCACAAATTCAGAATGTTTTGAACAAAGTTCAGTTTCAAGGTGTCAGACTTCTTGAATTTGTAAAATCAGTATGCATTATATAAAAAAATGAATTTGATATGATAGGATCGTTTTTACAGAAAATAAGGTCATCACAGATAAGGGAAAGCATATCAGTTTCAGAGAAATAAAAGCTGTTAAGCCCATCATGTATTTACTACCCAAGTGATTATTCAAGTAAAGAGGAAGGTAAGAATGATATCACCATAGCTCCATTCGCATCAAGCAGTAGCTTGCTTGATTTTGGTTGGCAATGCAAGGATTCTATTTTCAGAGCAGCACCAAAATCTATGCCTGACGAATGCTTATCAAGACTTGACTAATTGTTCAGATGAGGTACAGTCCTGAGTCTTGCTGAGGCTAATAGGATGGAATGGAGCTGGTGCAGAGGGATGAATTCACTTGGTGATCACTACCACTGGCATCTCTGGCCAAGTCCGAGGGATGGCTATCTTAGCCTATCTCTCTCTGATTTTGCTCATGCTCCTTGTTCATTTTAGTCCATAACTCATCTAACTCTGATTGATTGATCTGGACTTCACCCTTGTCTTGTTGAACCTCGGAATTGCCTTTCCTACAAAATATCAGATAGTTCCTTCCTTTTGTATCCAAGTCTGGATCTGAAGGTCAGTTTGTAGGTTATATATAATTCACATGCACTTAGAGATTACTCGCTATGTGTATGGCATGGTGAATCTATCATGACTATATGCACAAGGATATACAAGGTTTTTGATCAAGACAATCATGGACAACATGTGGATTATGAACATTATTAATTTCTTTAAGCTTTCTTCTATGATTAATACAATGTTCACATCTTAGGATACTTAATGTAAAATCTCAATAAGTTCATCTAACATCAGCATAGGAGATTTTACTATTGCATGCTTCAACCTTAAGTGATCCCTTGCTTACCCAAGGAGATCTTCTATACTTATCTTTGGCCTGAAGCACTTTCTTAGGAGAGACAGGATTCATAGGTTTTCTTCATGTTGATTGAGATATCCTCTCTCTCATGTTCTTCTCAGGATAGTTGAGTGGAACTCTGTGATAGCTCATCCTTGAGATAGAACCTTTGTTCCTAATGGTGGCGCACTGCTTCTTTTGATTGAACCAGATGGTTGCAGCAGTGATATCACCACGAGTTCTTTTCTTTGGGGCAAGAGGAACTCTTGATCTTTCCTGTACAAGTAAGGCACTAGAAGGATGTTTTGGTACCCATTTGTACTTGGGTCCTACAAGGTTAGCACTGGACCTTACTTGTCCTTTAGGAATCCATACAAATTTATTTCTCTCATTTGAATTTCTTCTAAGACTGCATGTGTGAGAAATATGTCCTAATCTACCACAATAATGACAGATAATAGAATGAAAATCAAAATGAGGTTTTCTATCATTATTATGATTAGTTTTCTTTAGAAAAGCTTTTTGTTCCTTTGGAATCTCAGTTTCTTTTGAAAGCTTTTCCTTTTCCTTCAACACGTGTTTACAATCAAGACATTTTTCAAGACATGTTGAAGTTTTCCCTGCCGATAGTGGGCTAGCTATCGGAACCACTAGTTCTTTAAAAGAAACCTTGAAACTTTGGTAGAAGAAGAAATTAGTTTTTCAAGTTTCCTATCTTTTTCTTTTAAGCCTAGAGGTTCTTTTGCAAGTTTACAATATTCGGTATATAACTCATTGTATGCATCTTGCAATTCAGAAAGTTCAAGTTCAGATCCAGATACCTCACTTTCTGAATCTTCTAGGCAGAGATGAATACTCTCTTCACTGAAGCCTGCTTCCTCAATATCACCTTCCAGAAGCTCATCAGTAGATGATCCACAAAGAGCACGAGTTGAGCTTTGGACAGCTGTGCTTTCAAGAGATGGGTTAGAAGCATATATCACATCACGAGTATTCCAAATATCTCTAGCATTAGAGCAATGTGTTAATTTTCTGGAAATCATTTTCAGCTAAGCCTTTGTATAAAATTTGCATTGCTCTAATGTTTAAGGAAAACAAATTTTTCTCCTTTTCAGTCCAGTTTCCTCTTGGTTTGAAATCAAAGTCCTTTTCAAAAACATCCAACATTTTGAAATCCGTGGATAGTGTAAAACTTTTCATCCTTCCCTTCCATAAGTAAAAATCAGTATTTTCTAACACGGGTGGGATAGTGTGATCAAAACCTTCAAAGCACATTTTATAACCCAAGTAAGCCTAGGTCTTTGCACTTGAGATCGTTGGATCCTTTAAACAAGTGACCTGCTCTGATACCAAATGAAATGCGTGGCTGTCACCCAAGAGGGGGGTGAATTGGGTGGCAGAATAAAAACTTATGATTTTTCCTTTTTAAAACTTTACTCCTTGTGCTTGATGAGAGTGACGATGAATCATTTCAAGCACAAGTGAGTATGTAGTGGTGTGGTGCTTGGTGTGAGATTTAAATAAGCAAAATATGCACAAACGAATTTATCCTGGTTCGGTCACTCCCAGACCTACATCCAGTCCCCAGGCTCCACCTGAGATTTTCAATCCACTAAACTTCTTGTTTGAACCAGGCACAAGAAAGCCTTTACACTTTAGGTTTTACGATCACGGGTTCACCTAACAACCCACAGGTTTTACAACGGGCTCACCTGCAAACCTTACAACCACAAGTTTTGCGGGCTAACTTGCAACCTATGGAGATTTAGAAAACCTCTAAATGCTCCCCCTTTCTATTGTAAGACAACAATTCTGTTCTTCAAGCACAAGCTTTAGAACAGCCTCTATTCATTAGAGGATTTGGTTATATGTTCACTCTATGAACTGATTGTGATAAACACTTAAGTACAAATGACTCTCTCTAAGAGTAGATGATGTTACTCACTTAAGTACAAATTGACTCTCTCTAAGAGTAGATGATGTTACTCACTTAAGTACAACTGAATCACTCTCTAATAATGTTACATATCTAAGATTGGAGAGTAGAAGATGAGAGGAATGTAGAATACAATGTTTCAGACAATAGGCTCTGTTCTCTCTCTCTTGCATTATCTTCTGAATGTAGATGTTCCTTTTATACTCGGCTTCAAAGGCTTGGGCTGCAGGTTGAATATGACCGTTTGAATATAGCCTTTAATCCCAAGTTACCGTTGTGAAGTACATCTTCATTAATGCTTAGCAGGGTTGACTTGCTTTATCTCTGAAAAGTAGTCCTGACACCTCTGCTCTGACAAAAGCATTCTGACTTCTGAGTATGTGACGTTTACTCTTGTACTCTTGCTGACGGATGATCATCGTTCATCCGGAAGTGGCAATCTTGCTCTGCAAGTGTTAATCTCTGAAATCCAATGCCAAGAGTCTTTGCATCCGGAAGCTCATTTGCATCCGGAAGTGTGACTAAGTTCTGCACATACTGGTTAGTCCAACATAGCAATATATATATAATCAAATATAGTAAGAACTATACATGTTGTGGGAAGTTTACTATGGGGAGTAGTCTTACTTAGACTATGTTCTGACTTAGTGTATTGTATACTTTGAACGTTAGTCCTCTTAGTCTATGATGTATTCGGAAGTACTTCTACATCCGGAAGTAAATCAACTGGATGAAGGATTTAGTTTACTATAACTCACTCTCGCTCAGTGTCCTTCAATCCAACAGTCAGCGCTGGTCACTAAGCTATCAGAAGCACTTTCACTTGACGTGGTAAGCTTACTGACGCTTAGGGTTATATCTCTTCTATCAGCCTGTGCCAGTCTAAATCCAACAGGAAGCAATTTCACTTGACGTGGCTTTTTCACTGACGCTTGGGGTTATTCTATTCTATCAGCCTGCGCCAGTCTAAATCTAATAGGAAGCAATTTCACTTCCGGTTGAATCATAGCTTAGTCTTAAGGTTTTGTGTACCTAATGCTCATAGACTAAGTTAATTCCCTAGTGAGTTACTCGCTGCCGCTGGGGGATGAAACATTCATCCGCGTGCGCAAGTCCTAGTCTATCCGGAAGTGATTCCGCATCCGGTTGTGATTCCGCTGTGGGATGAGTCTTTCATCCGTAAGCGCTAGTTTTAATTCATCCGGAAGTGAATCCGCATCCGGTTGTGACTTAACTTAGGATTCAGTGTTAGCAATCTAGACTAGGTTCTAACCAAGTGTCCCACTTGCTTCCGTTTGCGTCCCCTATGGGATGTGTACTTCATCCGCGAGCTCTAGTGCTAATACTTCCGGAAATGATCTTGCATTCGCAAGTGATCTAACTCAGGATTCTAACCATGTCATCTAATCCTTCCTAAGTGTTGATTATGTTCTTTTAAGTACTAGACCATATCATACCTTAGTCACCATCAAAACTTAAGATTCTAACATTCTCCCCCTTTTTGATGATGACAAACCCATAGATGACTAGAGAACATAATTAAACTTATCACTCCCAGAGCTATATTTCTTTCCCCAGTTCTTTCCCCGGATATCTAGATATCTTATCTTATCTCTCAGCTCTAGACATCTCATGTCTCATCTCTAGCTAGACATCTTATATCTCATCTCATGTCTCATCTCTAGACATCTCATGTCTCATCTCTCTCCCCCTTTTGGCTTCATCAAAAGTCAACAAGTGCAAGCTAGCCTTAGGGATGGGGATACTTCTATCGTTCTCCTAGAAATGGGCTTTCTACCTAATATTTCTCCCTATGTATCGTTAATAAAGATTTGTTCTAGACTATTCAATACAACGTACAAAAGAAGAAATATTGATTCAGTATTCTAAGTGAGTTCTCTTTTTGAAGGTGAAAATTCTTTTCAAATATAAAAGACATCAAAAGTAATTTTGACCCTCTTGAAATGATATCAAAATAATTTTGGTGCCTTTAAAATTATGATATCAATTGAAAATTTGTGATTTTAAATTCGTAATACCAAATGAAATCAAATGAAATATGTGAGTTTGAACTTGTGATATAAAATGAAATGATTGAATGCCAAGTGAAATTTGTGATACCATATGAAGTGAAACCAAATCAAATGAAATTTGTGAGATTAAAATACCAAGAGTAATTTCCAAACAAATTGCATCACAGCATCTCAAGAGTTTATTATCAATGACACCATGTAACTCTCTATTTTCAAGGGATCATTATCGAGTAATGTCCATCTACTTCTCTTCTATATTAAGATTAATCATCACAAAATCAAGAAAGGAAGCATATAAGAGAGGTATGTTATCAATTACTTTCCAGCGTGTCATATAAAGGATACAGATGTGTGAGCTAGGATGATTTTCTAAGAGAGTGAGTGATTTTGAAGTCAATGCAGATTGAGAAAAACATCCTAAATTGACACCCTTACCAATGCCATGTATGCATCATATATAAGAGATGGTAAGGTGTAGATGTTACCACAGATGAGGAATCCTCATACTCTATTAGACTCATGAATCTGAATCATATGCAGATAAGCATGCTTCCTGACATCTTCAAGAGGTGTGCTATCTCAAGTGGAAACCCCTAGCGCAAGTTCTTTGATGATTCGCTTCGGCAAGCTGAGCTACAACCACAAGCAGACATGACTGGGCAGTCACTCTACTCTTCCCATGGTTCAATAGTTGGCCTGCTATCGAAAGCGCTGATTGTTGCGAAAGCAACCTTGCTCAATCTTGATGATTGGTCCTTCATGTGCTTGAGGAAACAAGTGCTTCCTGATGGTCAGTGAAAGAACTTAAGATTTAACATTGGAGACCATCCTCTGGACATTCAACTCAATCTGTGTTAATCAGCACAAGTTAATAATTTTAAGAAATCATGCTTGCTAATTGGTTTAAGAAAATATGAGCAATGATTATGTGAAAACTAATTTTGAAATTGTCTATACGTTCACATAGTTTCACTATCAAGACATGAACTCTATTTATACTCCCATAGATAAATATCAATGTGATAGTACAGAGAGTATCAAACAGGTGGCATATTTTCAGAGTTTCATAAGCAAGTATAGTTCAATAAATATGCCTCAAGGATGTTCATGTTAGATCATGAAGACATGTGAATTATTAACACAATGAAATTTTGAGAGAAAAAAAAATCTTCATCCTCACAAAATAATTTGATTTTAAGACTAAATCCGTTTTACAACAACAACCAAATTTCAGCATATGATTTCGAGAATAATTTCCAAAGTTTAGCTCAAGTTCTTCTAGATATGTTCAGTGTGATCTCATTGTTCTTAGGATATCAACAAGCTTGAAATTAATACAGATTATAGCATGCTTGTGATACTATGCCATGTTTTACAAATCTAGCAGAGTTTAACTCAAGGCATTTCCTAAGATTTCTAATGCATGTCAGACAAGAGAGAGACTATCCATTAAATTTCACAACAGAATGTATAAGGGATAGAAATGCTCATATGTATTGGCGAGAGTTTCTCAGGTTTAGTATAGTCATTCCACACATCTTGATAAGAGGCATTTCCGTTGCCATTCTCTCTTGGTTATTCTCATTGTTCAAGCTTCAATAATCTGTGTCAACATTCTTAAACCACAAACTTGAACCGAGATCATTAGTAGATTGAGAACTTAAAGATGTAATTAAGAGGGATGTATTGTTCTCGAAACCATAGCTGCTTATGCATTGAAAAACTTGATGCAGGAGATACCACATGAAATGGAAAATCAGAAATAACTTTTGACTGCTATCATGAGGTATGGTTGTCATGTAAGTTTAAAGAGGATCGGAATCTGTTTTGAAAGTTTGTATTTCAAAAAGGATCTTTCAAAAAATCAAGGTGAATGCATAAACTATTTTCTTCCATGAGAGGTGCCCTTAAAAGGATTCACTAAGCATATATGAGTAAAACGATTTAGACACCATATGAAAACTCTGAAGAAGGTTTTTAGTTTTAGTGTCAAAATTCTGAAACTAGTTCTGAATCTTCTTAACAATGTCAGAAATCTTGGAACACAATGATTCAACATGCACAAATTCAGAAGGTTTTGAACAAAGTTCAGTTTCAAGGTGTCAGACTTCTTGAATTTGTAAAATCAGTATGCATTATATAAAAAAAAAAATGAATTTGATATGATAGGATCGTTTTTACAGAAAATAAGGTCATCACAGATAAGGGAAATCATATCAGTTTCAGAGAAATAAAAGCTGTTAAGCCCATCATGTATTTACTACCCAAGTGATTATTCAAGTAAAGAGGAAGGTAAGAATGATATCACCATAGCTCCATTCGCATCAAGCAGTAGCTCGCTTGATTTTGGTTGGCAATGCAAGGATTCTATTTTCAGAGCAGCACCAAAATCTATGCGTGACGAATGCTTATCAAGACTTGACTAATTGTTCAGATGAGGTACAGTCCTGAGTCTTGCTGAGGCTAATAGGATGGAATGGAGCTGGTGCAGAGGGATGAATTCACTTGGTGATCACTACCACTGGCATCTCTGGCCAAGTCCGAGGGATGACTATCTTAGCCTATCTCTCTCTGATTTTGCTCATGCTCCTTGTTCATTTTAGTCCATAACTCATCTAACTCTGATTGATTGATCTGGACTTCACCCTGTTAGAATCTTTAGTTTTGATGAAGACTAAAATATAGAGGATTAAACCAAGTGCCTAGGAAGCAATAGGATAACATAGGATCCCAAGTAAGAGTGCTTCCGGGTGAAGATCTACTTCCGGATAGATTAGGACTTGCGCATGCGGATGAATGTTTTCATCCCCCAGCATCAGCAAGTAAATCACTGGGAAATAACTTAGTCCATGAGAATTAGGTACACAAAACCTTAAGACTAAGCTATGTTTCAATCGGAAGTGAGTTTGCTTCCTGTTAGACTTAGACTGGCGCAGAGCGATAGAATAGATATTACTCCAAGCGACAGTGAGTCTACTTCCCCAAGTGAAAGCGCTTCCTGTTAGAATTAGACTGGCGCAGAGCGATAGAATAGATATTACTCCAAGCGACAGTGAGTCTACTTCCCCAAGTGAAAGCGCTTCCTGTTAGAATTAGACTGGCGCAGAGCGACAGAATAGATATTACCCCAAGCGTCAGTGAGTCTACTTCCCCAAGTGAAAGCGCTTCCTGTTAGACTTAGACTGGCGCAGAGCAATAGAATAGTTATTACCCCAAGCGTCAGTAAGTCTACTTCGCCAAGTGAAAGCACTTCCTATTAGATTTAGACTGGCGCAGGTTGATAGACTAGATATAACCCCGAGCGTCAGCGGAAATGCAACATCAAGTGAAGTTGCTTCCTATTAGATCTTGACTGGCGCAGATTGATAGAATATATTTCACCCTAAGCGTCAGTGAATTCACCACGTCAAGTAAAAGTGCTTCCGATAGCTCAGTGACTAGCGCTGAGTGGTGGAATGAAATAGACTAAGCGAGAGCAAGTCATGGTGAACTAAATCCCTCATCAGGTGAATTTACTTCCGGATGTAGAAGTGCTTCCGGATACTCCTTAGATTTAGGGATCACCCACTGCATGAGACTATATGATTATATTGCTAAACTAACGTTCAAGTGCAGCACACTCAGTAAGGTTGCTTCCGGATGAGAAGTTGCTTCCGCAAGCAATCAGGATGTCTGAACGTTCAAAGAGATGCAGTGTCAGAATGCTTTTGTCAGAGCAGAGGTGTCAGGACTACTTTTCAGAGATAAAGCAAGTCAACCCTGCTAAACATTAATGAAGATGCACTTCTCAACGGTAACATAGGATTAACGGCTTTATTCAAACGTTCATATTCAACCTGCCACAGAAGCCTATGAAGCCGAGTATAAAAGAGACATTCATTCAGAAGAGAAGACATGGAAGAAAAAGAGAGAACAGAACAAAGTATCTGATATATCATACTCTTCATTCTACACATCTTCTACTACTCTCAGATCCAGATTTGTGATATTTTTCAGAGAGTAATTTTATTGTACTTAAGTGAGTAACATCATCCACTCTTAGAGAGAGTTAGTTTTGAGCTTAAGTGTTTAGCACAATCAGTTCATAGAGTGAACATAGTGTAAACTTACAATTTGTAAGGGGGAGCATTTAGAGGTTGTCTAAATCTCCATAGGTTGCAAGTTAGCCCGTAAAACTTGCATTTGTAAGGTTTGCAGGTGAACCCGGTGTAAAACCTGTGGGTTGTTAGGTGAACCCGTGCTCGTAAAACCTAAAGTGTAAAGGCTTCTCTTGTGCCCGGTTTAAACAAGAATAGTGGATTGAAAATCTCAGGTGGAGCCTGGGGACTGGATGTAGGTCTGGGTGACCGAACCAGGATAAATTTATGTGTGCATAAATTTACATTCAAACATTCTATTTTGCATCACATAACATACTGACTTGTGCATATCACTACTTCGTAAATATTATCACCAAGCACAAGCAGTCTTTCGAAAATAAGATTCAAAAGATTTAATTTATTCCCTCACCCAATTCACCCCCCCCTCTTGGGTGACAGCCACGTTTATCATTTGGTATCAGAGCAAGGTCACTTGTTTAAAGGATCCAACGATCTCAAGTGCAAAGACCTAGGCTGATTTGGGTTACAAAATGTGTTTTGAAGGTTTTGATCATACAATCCCACCCGTGTTAGAAAATGCTGATTTTTACTTATGGAAGGGAAGGATGAAAAGTTTTATACTATCCACTGATTTCAAAATGTGGGATGTTTTTGAAAAGGACTCTGATTTCAAACCAAAAGTAAATTGGACAGAAGAGGACAAAAGCTTATTTTACTTAAACCTTAGAGCAATGCAAATTTTGCACAAAAGTTTATCTGACAATGATTACCAGAAAATTAAACATTGCTCTAGGGCTATAGATATTTGGAACACTCTTGATACTATGTATGCTTCTAACCAATTTCTTGATGTTAAGGCTGTCCAAAGCTCACTATGTGCTCCTTGTGAATCCACCGTTGATGAGCTACTGGATGGTGATGTAGTAGAAGCTAGTATCAGCAAAGAGAGAGTGGATCTCCGCCTAGAAGATTCAGAAGCTGAAGAAAATGAGGTACCTAAACTTGAAACTTCTGAATTGCAAGATATGTATAATGAGCTACATGTTGAATTCTGTAAACTTGCAAAAGAAATTCTAGGCTTAAGAAAAAGGAATAGGGAACTTGAGGAACTTATTCCTTCTTCTACAACCAAGGAGTCCAAAGTCCCACTCATAAAAGAAGATTTTTCGAAAGACCCTGAAATTTCAAAAGTTAATAAACATAGAGTCTTTGAAAAGAAAACTGACCACCATAATAGTGATAAGAAATCTGATTCTGAACATCATCCCATTATCTGTCATTATTGTGGTAGAACTGGTCATATTTCTCACACATGCAATTTTAAGAGAAATTTAAATGTGAGAAATAAATATATATGGATCCCCAAAGGACAAGTAAGGTCCAGCGCTAACTATGTAGGACCCAAGTACAAATGGGTACCAAAACTCCCTTCTAGTGCCTTACCTGTGCAGGAAAGATCAAGAGTTCCTCTTGTCCCAAAGAAGAGAACTCGTGGTGATGTCACTACTGCAACTACCTGGTTCAATCATAAGAAGCAGTGCGCTACCACAAGGAACAAAGACCTTGTCTCAGGGATAAGCTATCACAGAGTTCCATTCAACTATCCTGAGAAGGACAATAGAGAGAGGATGTCTCAACTCACATGGAGAAAACCTGCGAATCCTGTCTCTCCTAAGAAAGTGCTTCAGGCCAAGGATAAGTATAAAAGATCTCCTTGGGTAAGCAAGGGATTATTTAAGGTTGAAGCATGCAACAGTAAAATCTCCTATGCAAATGTAAGATGGACTTATTGAGATTTTACATTAAGCATCATAAGCATGAACATGATATGGCTTATAAGATATTTCACACAATGTTCATACTCTACATGCTATCTATGACTATCATTATCAGAAGCCATGTGCATATAGTCATAGTTGATTCGCAATGCTATATTCATAGTGAATAATTCTTAAGTGCATAAGAATCACATACTTCCTACAAACTGACCAGTCAGATCCAAGTTTGGAGACTGAAAAATGGGAAAGAGAAATCATTTGCTATTTTGTAGGAAAGAAGGTACGAAGGAACAACAATTTTCATGATCATACCTGATCAGAGCAATGTATCAAATCTGAATGAGTTGTTGTTCATACTGGGCTCCGAGAGCTACTGCTCCTGAAATTGAGAAGATCAAACAAACTCTACTTGACGCAAATATGGCTTTAGTTATGAAAGCTTGATCGCTGTGGATGCACAAGAGAGAACATCAACGAGTCACTCAAAGTTAAATCTTAAGTAAGTACCATCGGAAGCAAAACTACTTCCGGATGCTCTCGTGCTGACGCTGAATGACTACTCAAGGCAACCAGGAGCGTCTGTTCAACCGGAAGCAAAATCACTTCCGAATACTCTTTTGCTAGCGCTGGATGATAATTCAATATGATCAAGAGCGCCAGTGTCAGATCAAAGGACACATCACTTCAGAAAACGTTTCAACTTCCTCTATGAAACGCTGTGCCTTCTCTGAAGCAACACGTGTCATCAGGTGTGTCGTTCCAACTTAAAAACTTACGTTACCAAATGTGTGAAAATTTGAAAGAGTATGCCCATTCTATCCTCAGAAATTTTACCTATAAATAGAAGTCATTTTCCATTTTCACTTTTTACTACATCTTTTTCACTCGCATCATTTTCTCTGAAAAGTCTTTTCATCTTCTCCATTGTGTTCTTTATTTTTTCACACTTCTTGCATTTCATCTTTATTTACACAACATTCATACAAAAAAAAAAATGGCCGGTACGAATGAATCCAACCCAGTCATCCAGAAAACCTCTTCTTCCAAGAAACATAAATCGAAATCTAGGAAATCCACTCACAAGCATTCTGGTAAATCTGGGCACCATGAAGAACAACATGAAGAACTTCATGAACGCCAAGAAGGTTCTGGGCAATCACGAGGACAGGGTGAAGACGTTCAGGGTCAGCCTGAAACCTCTGGTAGAATAGAACAGGCAGTGGGTTCTGAACAAGAGCGGGATGCTCAGGGAAAGGGAAAGAAGAAGAAGGTTCACTTTTCTGAGGAGCCTTCCTCCAAGAGGCAGAGGGTTGAGGAAGAAGATGATCTCACAGTTTATAGAGATGGGGCTCTGGAAAGTGTATCCGCCAAATTTGAGACATCCATTCCCATCTTCAACCATGGCCTGTTCATCAATCTGGACAAGTTGAATGAACTAGGGTTTGCTCATTTACGCCCTTACTTGGAAAAGTATATGCCTTGGCTGGGCATCAACCAGGACTACAACGTCAATGTCCTGCGAGTCTTTTGCCAACCCCTCTCTGGCAGAGCTAAGTACAGGAAGGTGGATGGGAAAGAGCAAGTCCACAAACTCTCCTTCACTGCCACTGTAAGAGGAAGAACCTTCAGGTTCACTTGGAGAACCTTGAATGAGATGATGGTTATCACAGAAGAGGATATGAATCAATGGATCTACCCTGAGTCTCACAAGTACAGCAAGGAGGAACTCGAGGAGTTGTATGGCACCAACAGCAAGAAGGTGTCCAAGATGTCTGATTCTAACAGGCTCTTGTACTATATCTACTCCCGGATAATGACTCATAAGGGAGGCAACTTCAACGAGTTCACACTGCTGGACAACCCTTGGTTCCCTAGACTCCTCTCGCTCAAGCCTTTCAACCCTGGGCAGTTGATATGCCTAGAGCTTCAGCGCTGGTTAAGCAATGACAAGTCGGGTTATCTTCCCTATCCCACCATCATTGCCTTCCTCCTCGAGAAACATTTGATCAGGGCTACATCTGCTGTGGAAGAAGAAAATGTCAAATGTAAGCCTGTAGGAGCAATTAATATGGCAAGGATGGGGATTAAGTATCTCAAGCCCCCTAAGCCTACTCGCTCACACTCACAAGCCAGTAGTGCTTCTGGGACTTCAGCCCCCTCTGCATCTGGAGCAGGGGATCAGGAAGTTGACTCACATGCTGGGCCAAGTCGTGTTGCAAGAGTGCCAGCCTCTGTTAGGGTCTTTGCCGAGGAAGTAAAGGAAGAGCTCCTCCTCAAATTGACGGAGTCCTTGGTGGGTCCTCTCCGTGCTGAATATGAAGCTGGCTTCCACCACCAAGGGGAGCGAACCCAACGGCTTGAGGACAGAATAGGACAACTCGAGAATCACCTTGCCAGGGTGGATGCAAAATTAGACCTCATTCTCCAGCACCTACAAATTCCCCAACCTTCATCACAAGGTAACTTACCACCTCCTCCTCCTCCTCCTCCTAACCACCCTCAACTACCACCTCCTCCTCCGCCCAACACTCAACAACCTCAGCCTCCACCATAAAATGACCAACAAGCCCTACCATCACCCAACAATGACCAACAATCCCAACCTTCACCTACCCATGACCACCAAACCAAGACTCACCTCACAACTCTCCACGCCATTCTCCTAGAAACTTCTCATCCTCACCTTCCTCATCCTCATCCTCACCCATTCCCACACGACCAGGTGCCCCTACACGCTCTCCACTCCGCTTCTCCAACCCTACCCATCAAAGCCCTAGACGCATAGGATCTGAAACAGCCATTCACCCCCTCAGCCAACCATACGGCGAATATCCCCGCCTTCAACCACTCTCCGATGACCATTTACCCTTTACCCCTGACTCCGCCAACTACAAAGAATACCCCTCCACTCATCCTTATGGGGATATCCTTGTCACCACCAGCTGCTTCCCCGACCCTCCTCAAACTCCTGAACACCTATCTTCTCCCACATCCTCCACCTCTACCCTCTCACCCTCCCCTCCCAAGAAATTTGGTCCTGAACCACCTCCATCCTCCTCCACATCCACTCCATCCCTGGCACTCACCCCTGTTGATGATGACAAAAGGGGGAGAAATGTTATGTCCACTCTTCGTCTAAGCATGGCCACAAGGGATGCCCTCAGCCAGCCATCACTCTGGATTGATGAAGATATCACGGCCGCCCTGCGTCGTGCATATGAGTCTCAGAGGCTGAGTGGTGCAGAGAGCCTTATAAGAGGAGAGGCCGTCCGGTTCATGCAGCAGAACAAAGCGGCTGAGCAAGGACCACAATGGGATATGGTTGTGTATGGGCAGAATGAACTATCCTCACAATCTGAGTCATCATCGGAGCCTCCTCCAAATAAAACAAGTAGAGAGATGGTTGAGGAGATCATAATGAAGTGGGGACTGAAGAGACCCAACCATCCTCCCATTGTGATAGCCAAGCCTGTTCCTGCATCCTCTGGGCAAGAGTCTGAGGTCCCTTCATCTGAGCAATCTTCTGATCCTCCTCCCTCGTCTGAGCCAGCAGCCAGATTCAGTGTACCTAGAAAGAAGGCCGTTGCTAGGAAACGTGCCAGGAAGTTCGTTGCCACCACTGAATCTGATAAGTCTGAGGAAGAGACTCCATCTGACCCACCTGAGCAAGGAACATCATCTGCCCAGATTGAGCAAGCAAATCCAGTGGCTCAAGCAATTCCAATTCTTAAGGAGGTCAAATTAGAAATTGAAGACATGACTCCTGATGAATTTGAGAGATTTGGATTCACTGACAAATTATCTTTTGGTCAGATGGCTTGCCTCGATGCTGAAAGAGCAAGTGCCATGCCCACTCCTCCAATTAACAAAAGCAAAGGGAAGAGCAAAGGGAAAGGGAAAAGGAAAGCCCAAGAAGCTGAAGAGGATCCCAACTTCTCTGCATGGAATGTGAGAATCCGGGCTGTACACTATCCCAATGGAGAAGTCTGCTACTTCGACGATGCTACAGGTTTCCCTGGGTATGAAGAAGTGGAGAACATGAAAAGGGCATACGAGGAGTCCATTGAATCAGAAAGGCTCAGGAGGGAAAAAGAGGAAAAAGAGCTTCAAGAGATCATTGCCCAGATAAACCAGAGTGAGCGTGAGGAAAATGAAGAGAGGCAGAAAGAGAGGGAAAAGAAAAAGAGACACAAACTCTAACCCCCAATCCAAATATTTTTTGTTGATTTTGTTTTCATGCATATTTTCATTCATACTTAGTGAAATTTATTTGTATACTTTCTTTACTTGTATATGTTATTTGATTACATAACTCTGACTTGTAACCTCTGCTTGTCAATAATATTTGTCTGAGTTACTTGTTGTTATCCATTGCTTTTATTCTCTTGATAATCCTTCCTTAGGAACTTAATCGATAAAACTAGGTTTGTCATCATCAAAAAGGGGGAGAATGTTAGAATCTTAAGTTTTGATGAAGACTAAAATATAGAGGATTAAACCAAGTGCCTAGGAAGCAATAGGATAACATAGGATCCCAAGTAAGAGTGCTTCCGGGTGAAGATCTACTTCCGGATAGATTAGGACTTGCGCATGCGGATGAATGTTTTCATCCCCCAGCATCAGCAAGTAAATCACTGGGAAATAACTTAGTCCATGAGAATTAGGTACACAAAACCTTAAGACTAAGCTATGTTTCAATCGGAAGTGAGTTTGCTTCCTGTTAGACTTAGACTGGCGCAGAGCGATAGAATAGATATTACTCCAAGCGACAGTGAGTCTACTTCCCCAAGTGAAAGCGCTTCCTGTTAGAATTAGACTGGCGCAGAGCGACAGAATAGATATTACCCCAAGCGTCAGTGAGTCTACTTCCCCAAGTGAAAGCGCTTCCTGTTAGACTTAGACTGGCGCAGAGCAATAGAATAGTTATTACCCCAAGCGTCAGTAAGTCTACTTCGCCAAGTGAAAGCACTTCCTATTAGATTTAGACTGGCGCAGGTTGATAGACTAGATATAACCCCGAGCGTCAGCGGAAATGCAACATCAAGTGAAGTTGCTTCCTGTTAGATCTTGACTGGCGCAGATTGATAGAATATATTTCACCCTAAGCGTCAGTGAATTCACCACGTCAAGTAAAAGTGCTTCCGATAGCTCAGTGACTAGCGCTGAGTGGTGGAATGAAATAGACTAAGCGAGAGCAAGTCATGGTGAACTAAATCCCTCATCAGGTGAATTTACTTCCGGATGTAGAAGTGCTTCCGGATACTCCTTAGATTTAGGGATCACCCACTGCATGAGACTATATGATTATATTGCTAAACTAACGTTCAAGTGCAGCACACTCAGTAAGGTTGCTTCCGGATGAGAAGTTGCTTCCGCAAGCAATCAGGATGTCTGAACGTTCAAAGAGATGCAGTGTCAGAATGCTTTTGTCAGAGCAGAGGTGTCAGGACTACTTTTCAGAGATAAAGCAAGTCAACCCTGCTAAACATTAATGAAGATGCACTTCTCAACGGTAACATAGGATTAACGGCTTTATTCAAACGTTCATATTCAACCTGCCACAGAAGCCTATGAAGCCGAGTATAAAAGAGACATTCATTCAGAAGAGAAGACATGGAAGAAAAAGAGAGAACAGAACAAAGTATCTGATATATCATACTCTTCATTCTACACATCTTCTACTACTCTCAGATCCAGATTTGTGATATTTTTCAGAGAGTAATTTTATTGTACTTAAGTGAGTAACATCATCCACTCTTAGAGAGAGTTAGTTTTGAGCTTAAGTGTTTAGCACAATCAGTTCATAGAGTGAACATAGTGTAAACTTACAATTTGTAAGGGGGAGCATTTAGAGGTTGTCTAAATCTCCATAGGTTGCAAGTTAGCCCGTAAAACTTGCATTTGTAAGGTTTGCAGGTGAACCCGGTGTAAAACCTGTGGGTTGTTAGGTGAACCCGTGCTCGTAAAACCTAAAGTGTAAAGGCTTCTCTTGTGCCCGGTTTAAACAAGAATAGTGGATTGAAAATCTCAGGTGGAGCCTGGGGACTGGATGTAGGTCTGGGTGACCGAACCAGGATAAATTTATGTGTGCATAAATTTACATTCAAACATTCTATTTTGCATCACATAACATACTGACTTGTGCATATCACTACTTCGTAAATATTATCACCAAGCACAAGCAGTCTTTCGAAAATAAGATTCAAAAGATTTAATTTATTCCCTCACCCAATTCACCCCCCCCCTCTTGGGTGACAGCCACGTTTATCACACCCTTGTCTTGCTGAATCTCGGAATTGCCTTTCCTACAAAATATCAGATAGTTCCTTCCTTTTGTATCCAAGTCTGGATCTGAAGGTCAGTTTGTAGGTTATATATAATTCACATGCACTTAGAGATTACTCGCTATGTGTATGGCATGGTGAATCTATCATGACTATATGCACAAGGATATACAAGGTTTTTGATCAAGACAATCATGGACAACATGTGGATTATGAACATTATTAATTTCTTTAAGCTTTCTTCTATGATTAATACAATGTTCACATCTTAGGATACTTAATGTAAAATCTCAATAAGTCCATCTAACATCAGCATAGGAGATTTTACTATTGCATTCATCAACCTTAAGTGATCCCTTGCTTACCCAAGGAGATCTTCTATACTTATCTTTGGCCTGAAGCACTTTCTTAGGAGAGACAGGATTCATAGGTTTTCTTCATGTTGATTGAGATATCCTCTCTCTCATGTTCTTCTCAGGATAGTTGAGTGGAACTCTGTGATAGCTCATCCTTGAGATAGAACCTTTGTTCCTAATGGTGGCGCACTGCTTCTTATGATTGAACCAGATGGTTGCAGCAGTGATATCACCACGAGTTCTTTTCTTTGGGGCAAGAGGAACTCTTGATCTTTCCTGTACAAGTAAGGTACTAGAAGGATGTTTTGGTACCCATTTGTACTTGGGTCCTACAAGGTTAGCACTGGACCTTACTTGTCCTTTAGGAATCCATACAAATTTATTTCTCTCATTTGAATTTCTTCTAAGACTGCATGTGTGAGAAATATGTCCTAATCTACCACAATAATGACAGATAATAGAATGAAAATCAAAATGAGGTTTTCTATCATTATTATGATTAGTTTTCTTTAGAAAAGCTTTTTGTTCCTTTGGAATCTCAGTTTCTTTTGAAAGCTTTTCCTTTTCCTTCAACACGTGTTTACAATCAAGACATTTTTCAAGACATGTTGAAGTTTTCCCTGCCGATAGTGGGCTAGCTATCGGAACCACTAGTTCTTTAAAAGAAACCTTGAAACTTTGGTAGAAGAAGAAATTAGTTTTTCAAGTTTCCTATCTTTTTCTTTTAAGCCTAGAGGTTCTTTTGCAAGTTTACAATATTCGGTATATAACTCATTGTATGCATCTTGCAATTCAGAAAGTTCAAGTTCAGATCCAGATACCTCACTTTCTGAATCTTCTAGGCAGAGATGAATACTCTCTTCACTGAAGCCTGCTTCCTCAATATCACCTTCCAGAAGCTCATCAGTAGATGATCCACAAAGAGCACGAGTTGAGCTTTGGACAGCTGTGCTTTCAAGAGATGGGTTAGAAGCATATATCACATCACGAGTATTCCAAATATCTCTAGCATTAGAGCAATGTGTTAATTTTCTGGAAATCATTTTCAGCTAAGCCTTTGTATAAAATTTGCATTGCTCTAATGTTTAAGGAAAACAAATTTTTCTCCTTTTCAGTCCAGTTTCCTCTTGGTTTGAAATCAAAGTCCTTTTCAAAAACATCCAACATTTTGAAATCCGTGGATAGTGTAAAACTTTTCATCCTTCCCTTCCATAAGTAAAAATCAGTATTTTCTAACACGGGTGGGATAGTGTGATCAAAACCTTCAAAGCACATTTTATAACCCAAGTAAGCCTAGGTCTTTGCACTTGAGATCGTTGGATCCTTTAAACAAGTGACCTGCTCTGATACCAAATGAAATGCGTGGCTGTCACCCAAGAGGGGGGTGAATTGGGTGGCAGAATAAAAACTTATGATTTTTCCTTTTTAAAACTTTACTCCTTGTGCTTGATGAGAGTGACGATGAATCATTTCAAGCACAAGTGAGTATGTAGTGGTGTGGTGCTTGGTGTGAGATTTAAATAAGCAAAATAAGCACAAACGAATTTATCCTGGTTCGGTCACTCCCAGACCTACATCCAGTCCCCAGGCTCCACCTGAGATTTTCAATCCACTAAACTTCTTGTTTGAACCAGGCACAAGAAAGCCTTTACACTTTAGGTTTTACGAACCCGGGTTCACCTAACAACCCACAGGTTTTACAACGGGCTCACCTGCAAACCTTACAACCACAAGTTTTGCGGGCTAACTTGCAACCTATGGAGATTTAGAAAACCTCTAAATGCTCCCCCTTTCTATTGTAAGACAACAATTCTGTTCTTCAAGCACAAGCTTTAGAACAGCCTCTATTCATTAGAGGATTTGGTTATATGTTCACTCTATGAACTGATTGTGATAAACACTTAAGTACAAATGACTCTCTCTAAGAGTAGATGATGTTACTCACTTAAGTACAAATTGACTCTCTCTAAGAGTAGATGATGTTACTCACTTAAGTACAACTGAATCACTCTCTAATAATGTTACATATCTAAGATTGGAGAGTAGAAGATGAGAGGAATGTAGAATACAATGTTTCAGACAATTGATTTAACTCTTTTTCGTCGTCTAAAAAGAGCTAAAGCAAATAAAACTAGAATTAAACTACAGTAGTTAGCAGCAAGTCCTAGGTCAATTCACAGTTCGGTTTTATCTCTTGCTTAGGTCAAATAATCACAAGTTAAGCAAATTATCAAACAGGTTGTGTGCAGGTTTTATATCTAAGACTAATTAAAACTAATTGAAATTACAACTAACAGAATTAGGTGAATGAGTGAAAGTATGGATGAGATGTACCTCCTTCTCCAAGTACTCCGTGCTTACGTTTAATCGGACTTCATATTCTTGTTCTTCTTAATATAAACTAGTTAAATTCTCAAGATCTCTTTAATCAAAGAAGTCTACAAGAGTTTAACTAATTTAATTAAGGCTTAAGCTCTTTCAAGCCAAGAACATACCAAAAGCAACTCTAAACACTAAATCTAGCATTTAGGAAACAAATTCATTCCACAAATGTAAGAGGAGCTAATCGCACACACATACATGTATGAAACTACAAGAATTAAGCCTCGGTTTTCATGTTCTTAACAATCAAGAGAGATTTCAAACTAACATAAAGTAGAACACCTAAAATTCAGATGATCTAACCTATATAAGCCTAAATCTAGACATACATAGGCAAAAATTTACATATAGCTTGAAACCTAAAAGAGAAAATTACAAGCATATGAAGCCATAGGTTGATTCTACAAGCACATTTCCTTGGAGAAGAAGGATAGGCGATCTAGCCGGACATGGAGATGAAGGCGGATGAAGGTAGTTGTGAAGTTCTGGACATGGCGGAGGTTTGCGAAGTGAAGAAGATGAAAATGGAATTGAGAGAGTTTGTTAGAGGAGAGAGAAAGTGAAAGTGAAGTGAGAGATCAGATGTCTGAAAGTTAGTTACGTTTGGGGTTTTATAGTGGTGAGTAGCTTTGGGATTATCGCCCAAAGGGTATTTTTGGTATTTGGTAAAGGTTAGGATGAATGTGGACTGGATCTCATCTCCATGCATTTCCAAAGGTTCCTCCTTTTTCTCCAAGTGATTGTGCTTCCCTTTTTGCCCTTAATGAGGCCTCCAGACTTGAATTTGGCCTTGGCGCCAATTTTGCCTCATTTGGAAAGCTCCCCAAGTACCTTCAAGCTGAAAGCCTGACTTTGCCTTAAATTAACTCTGCACCTGAGACTTCTGAAAAGTAGTTGACATTTCTTGATCATTGTGCAGTTTGGTTCTTGTACATGCTGGCTGATGGACTTCAGCTTCCGCATATCAAGACTGTCCGCCAGCGCCAGCACGTTTACTTCCGGATGTAAATCCACTTCCGGATGGAAGTCCGCTTCTTCAAGTAGCTCAGCTTCCGGATGTGACTTTTCTTCCGGATGTAAACTTGCATCCTGATATGAGTACTCTACCAGATGTGAATATGCTTCCGGATGTGAACCTGCATCCGGATGTGGATTCTGAGTACTTCGTCATCTAGCCTTCCTCCTTGCCAAGTTATCTCCACTGAAGCTCCACCAATGGTGTGTAGGGCCCACTTGAGACCCTCCTGCATGAAAAACACATCTCATAGTCAAAATGACCAAAATACCCTTAGTGCCATAAAATGCAAGTAATAAGGCTATTATTCTTCAAATATTTATACATAAGCATGTGCATGAAAATGTACCAATAATGATCAAATATGACAAATAAACCACACTAATTAAGCTCAAATGCACATGCTTAAAGGTATGAAATTTGGTCTAATCAAATCACCCACACTTAATCTTTGCACTCCGGGCAAAGTCATGTAAAAAGATTAACTCAATCATTAAGCATAGTGAAGGCAATTGGAATTATCATAGAGTACAAGTTGATCTTCTTGAACCTTTCCCTAAAGCTTCGCATGGGCCAAATCTAAGAATACAAAGCGAATCCAAGTTTAACAATCAACTAAAATTTAGGAGGAGTGCCAATTGAGATTTTTCCTCACCGGATAAAGTGTTTAACTCATTCGCTCAAGTTAGGAAAAATGCCTAACTAGGGACTTGTGATCACTCTTTGGCTCAATGCACTTGACCATCACCATAGGCTTGTAATAGCTCTAAGTTCTCCACCCATAGTATGCATAGCACAACCAAATCTAGGGGACTTTGGGGTTAGATGGAAGGCTAATAACAAATGGTAAATGATGGATAGTAGTCAATGACCAATGACATGAACAGGTAATCACCACATATGCATGCAATACGATGAAATCAATCCTCACAAAGCATGCTACACTTTATGCCTTTGGCATACTTAAGCACTTTATGCTTTCTTCCTTTTTCTCTTTTGATAGGCCTTTGGCCTTATTAGATAACTCTTTTTTTTTTCTTTTTTTTTTTTGATAGGCCTTTGGCCTTTGGCCATTTTCGCTTTTCTTTTCCTCTCTTGTGGCTCTCGGCCATCTTTTGTTCTTCCCTCATATAGCTTGCTTTCCACAAGATACAACAATACAATACTACTATGAATGCAAGCATATGCTATAATCACTTATTCACACTTTGGTCAAGGTGGTAGAAAAGAAAAGTGAATGGCCCAAAGGGGTTAATCAAAGGATAACATTTGGTTGGCTTAGTGTTTGAGTCATGAGGGTTTAGAAAGAAACGCCCCTTTCATTTTCAATCATGCCATGCATTGTGATCTCGAACAAGAGCTAGGACAAGTTCTAGGAGGTCAAGTAACTATTGGCCCACTTAATTCGGTTGAAGGCTTCTCACATTTATAGCTTACTCTAATCAGTCACTTCCTCCCTAAGAAAAGTTAAATGAGAAACTTACATCCTCTTAATACCTTAAAAGTGCCCCATGCAATGCCTTAAGTAATCATTCCAAAAATTCTACTTACACACTAAAGGACAATTCCATTTGCTTTCAATAGCCATAATCAAGTCAAATTTTTCAAGAAAAATCATGTCAAATAAGTGCAAAAATCAAGTGTGTGAGCTTTGAAATAAACCACTTTAAAGCACATAATACACCTCCCCCACACTTTAAAGCATGCATTGTCCTCAATGGACCAATCAAATCAAGTAGGGAGATGCATTTTAAAGGCAAAGCAGCGACATAAAAGGCAGGGCAGTTCCAACAAACAAATGGCTCATATGCATGAATTATTAACAAGACTACACTAAACACAACCTAAAATATTATTTTTTTTATATATTTTTGTACTCACTGACGCTCAGGAAGCCTAACTGAATTCAGACTCAAGCTGCTAGGCTTCCGGAAGCAAAAATGCTACCGGAAGCAGAACTGCTATAGGAAGTCACTCTAGGTTCAGATTCTAATCTCACCCCTAGCGGAAGCAAACATGCTACCGGAAGCAAAATTGCTTCCGGATGCATTGACGCTTGTGCACAATGAACTTCATCCCCTAGCGGAAGCAAAGTGAACACAATCTGATCCTAAGTAGCAAAGTCTAAGTGAGAGCTTCCGGAAGCAAAAACACTTCCGGATGCAAAATCCTCTATTTCCTCAATTACACTTCCTGACACAAATAGGCATCCCCCAGCACTAGTGAAATTTTTCATATTATTTAAACAACCTAACAAACCTAAACAAAATCCTAAACGTATAAACATAATCCTAATTTTTCTAATACTAACACCCTCCCCCACACTTAAGAATGTGCAATAAAAGAATAAGTGAGGAAAGGAAAGAAACGACCTTTAGGGAGGCTTGAAATTCTCCTTATACAATTTGAGCAAGTGGCCATTGACCTTGTACACACGGCCATCCTTGAGATTCTTGATCTCAACCATTCCAAAGTCATGAGACTTGAGCACTTCATAAGGTCCTTGCCACTTGTCTTTAAGCTTGCCGCCTCCACAAAATTTGAATCTCACGCGATAGCACAAGACAAGATCCCCCTCCTTGAACTGCTTCCTCAGAATGCCACTATCATGAATGGCCTTAGTCTTCTCTTTCAGGATCCTTGAGTTCTCAAAAGCTTCATTCCTCAGCTCCTCAAGCTCACTCAGAGTCAACTGCCTTTCTTGAGCAGCAGCATCCATATCCTCAATACAAGATTTAACTGCCCAATAAGACTTGTGCTGCAGCTCAACTGGTAGATGACAAGCCTTTCCATATATGAGCCGATAAGGAGACATGCCAATAGGAGTCTTAAAGGAAGTCCTATATGCCCAGAGAGCTTCTTCAAGTCTCAAGCTCCAATCCTTCCTACTTGGCTTCACAATTCGCTCAAGGATGTTTTTGATTTGTCTATTGCTCACCTCAGCTTCTCCATTGGTTTGGGGGTGGTAGGGTGTAGAAACCTTGTGATTCACCCCAAATTGACTAAGCAATGAAGACATAAGCTTGTTACAGAAATGAGACCCTTGATCACTCACCAAAGCTTTAGGAACTCCAAACCGGCAAAAAATATTAGACTTCAGAAATTTCAACACAGCCCTCGCATCATTGGCTCTGGTTGGCACAGCTTCTACCCACCTAGATAGGTAGTCCACCGCCAGCAGGATATATGTGTAGCCGTTGGATGGGGGAAACGGTCCCATAAAATCTATACCCCAAACATCAAAAGGGTCACAGTATAGCATTGGCACTTGAGGCATCTCCTGTCTCTTCCCCATACTTCCAAACCTTTGCCATTTATCACAAGACTTGCAATACTCAAACGCGTCTTTAAACAGAGTAGGCCAATAGAAACCGGCCTCCAGAATCTTCCTTGAAGTCTTTTTAGCACCAAAGTGTCCTCCACAAGCTAGTGAATGACAAAACTCCAGGATTGATGGGACTTCATCATCTTGCACACACTTCCTGATTATTTGATCATTACATAGCCTCCACAAGTGTGGTTCATCCCAAACATAATAACCAGCATCCCTCTTCAACTTTTGGACTTGATGCTTGTTCAGAGACGGTGAGGTGACTTCGGCAACAAGGTAGTTCACTAGATGAGCATACCAAGGATCTTTCTTTGCATTTAAGGCACACAATAAGGCATCTGGGAAGGTGTCACAAACAAGAGAAGAATCATCAACACCTTCCACATTCATTGGCAAACGGCTCAAATGATCAGCTACCAAGTTCTCTCTTCCAGTTCTGTCTTTGATTTCCAACTCAAATTCTTGTAACAGCAACACCCATCGCAAGAGCCTGGGCTTTGTTTGAGGTTTAGATAACAAATATCGAACAGCTGTATGATCCGTGAATACAGTTACTTTGGAATGAAGTAAATATTGCCGAAATTTATCTAGACCGAAGACAATGGCAAACAACTCCTTTTCAGTTGTTGTATAATTACTTTGAGCTCTATCCAAAGTCTTAGATGCATAAGCAATCACCCTCGGCAATGAATCATGCCTCTGGCCGAGCATAGCTCCCAACGCCTCGTTGGAAGCATCACATGATAGCTCAAAAGGAAGCTCCCAATTAGGTGCAACCAAGATAGGAGGAGAAATAAGCCTTGACTTCAACTCAACAAAGGCTTCCTTACAAGCATTAGAGAAGTTAAACTCAGCCTCTTTTTGAAGTAGATGAGATAAAGGAGCAGCAATTTGGCTGAAGCCCTTGATAAATCTTCGATAAAATCCCACATGTCCTAAAAAGGACCTCAACTCCTTCAAGCAGGTAGGGAAGGGTAGAGAAGAGATTACTTCAACCTTGGCCTTGTCAACCTGAATACCCTCCTTTGAGACTAAGTGTCCCAAAACTATGCCCTTATCCACCATGAAATGGCACTTCTCATAGTTGAGTACCAAGCCCTTCTCCACGCATCTTACCAATGCTTTCTCAAGATTGACCAAGCAAGCATCAAAACTATCTCCATAAAGGGAGAAATCATCCATAAACACCTCTATGCCATCCTCCAGCAAGTCATTGAAAATAATCATCATACATCGTTGAAAGGTTCCTGGAGCATTGCACAGACCGAAAGGCATTCTCCTATATGCAAAGGTCCCAAATGGACAAGTAAAGGTCGTCTTTTCTTGGTCCTCTGGTGCTATGGGAACCTGGAAGTACCCGGAGAAACCATCCAGAAAACAATAGTGTGATTTTCCTGCTAGTCTTTCCAACATTTGATCAATGAATGGTAATGGAAAGTGGTCTTTTCTCGTGGAGTCATTCAACCTCCTGTAATCAATGCATACCCTTCAAGAGTTCTGAACCCGTGTAGGTACTAGCTCATCTTTTTCATTCTTTACCACGGTCAGCCCACTCTTCTTTGGCACCACATGAATGGGACTCACCCATTCGCTATCGCTTATCGGGTAGATGATTCCAGCACTTAGTAGCTTTTCTACCTCCTTTTTCACAACATCAAGTATTAAGGGATTGAGCCTCCTTTGGGGTTGACACACAGGCTTAGCATCATCAGTAAGCAAGATCCGGTGCATGCAGGTGGTAGGACTCATGCCAGGAAGATCGGCTAGAGTCCACCCAATGGCCCCCTTATATCGTCTGAGTACCTCAAGCAGCTTCCCTTCCTCAAGAGAAGACAGAGCGTTAGAAACAATCACTGGAAGCTTCCCTTCATCAAGCAAGTAGGCATACTTAAGATTCGGTGGTAAAGGTTTCAGCTCCAGCGTAGGTGGCTCAATGATAGAAGGTACCAAAGTGTGCATCTCAACTTGCAGCACTTGAGACTCATAGAAATCATCATCAAACTGCGGCAGCTCATCAAAGTGACTAGAAAAAGTCAATGGCTGCTTCAGATCATCACAACAATTCGGCCTCTTAGAGTCTGAGGCCTCAGCACTCTTATTTAAGTCTGAATCACCACTGCCGCTCAGGGTAGAAACATGTGGACCGTCAGCGAGCGCATGCTCTTTCAGATAAAGCTTCTCTCTCAGCCTGTGTAAGCGGCTTCTCCTTAAAGCTTCATACTCTTCAATATCAAACCTTTGTGAACTAGACTCCTCAATTTCCTTTGTGAATTCACAACCTCCATCCTTCGTTTGTCCTACAAAAGTGAGCAAACTTCCCTCTTCCAAGGGGTTGTAGCTTGACAAAGAAGATATAGAAGGGCAATCATCATCAAAATCATAGTTCACATACATGGAATCCATGAATTCAGTTACTGTACTTCCTATGCTAGATGAATCATTAAAAACATCATGCAAGCATGTATTAGAAATCAAACTAGCACAAGAATCATGATAGCACATATGAGTATCAATCTTATCAAACATGTTCAGCTTAAAGGAATTAGCATGCTCATCATAAATCACATGCATCAATGAATCAACCACACTCAGCCCTAGGAGAGAATAATCCTCGTGAGGATGTCTCATGGCTTCTCCTACATCAAACCTTATTATTTGATTCCCCACTTGCATTGTAACAAATCCCCCTTCTAAGCTTATCACCATCTTGGCAGTTTTCATAAATGGCCTTCCTAGGATCAAAGAATCATCCATACTAGTGTCACTGGTCATATCAAGCACATAAAAGTCCACGGGGAAAACTAGTTCCCTAACCTTCACTAGAATGTCTTCTATTAAGAAGCCAAAGGGTTTCTTAATGGACCTATCAGCCAGTTGAACTACAACACTGGTTTCACTCAAGTTCTTCAACCCTAGTGCAAAGTAGGTGGCCTTAGGCATTACATTAATAGCGGCCCCTAAATCCAGAAGTGCCTTCCCAAAGCTAAGTTTCCCTATCTGACAAGGAATGGTGAAAGATCCAGGATCTCTGCGCTTTGAGGGCAAGTGCCCTTTTAAGAGAGACGAAACATTAGTCCTTAATTGGACCTTGTTACTTACATTACCAACTCTCTTGTTAGTACACAGATCTTTTAAAAACTTGGCACATTTAGGCATTTGCTATAACAATACAAGCATAGGTACATTCACTTCAAGCTTAGAGAATAAATTGAGCATTTCCTTTTCTAACTCATCATCATGTTGTTTCTTAACTAAAGCATATGAGTTAGGAAAAGGTAAATGTTTAGGTCCAAGAATCTTACCTTTAGAGGACTCATCCCCTTGCTGAGTAAGTTGTTCTTGCGAAGAAGATTCTCCAACTTTTCGTTTTCCTTCAGAAATTTCCTTCCTCTTCTCCTCTCGTGAGGTCTCAGCTTCATCACTCTTCTCAGTCAGGCTCTCAGCCTCATCAAGTGGTTCATCAAGAGGAGGACTCAGTACAGCCTTTCCATGCACATGGTCATCAACAAAGTCATTTTGAAGACTAGTATAACCTTCCTCATTTGATATACTCTTCTCGGCCTCACAAGGTATTTGTCTTTCCTCCTCTTCTTCCTCATATTCATAAGCATCACCATATTTCCGTCCACTTCTTAGGTGCATAGAATGAATGTTTTGTGGATTAATCACCACATTAGACGACAATCCACCTTTCTTTGCGTCCTGCTCAGCTTTATCATTAAACATTTGAGAAACTAAGGTAGTTACATCTTTCTTTAGACCTTCTCTAAACTTTTCCATTAAACTTGACATCATCTGGTACATAGTATCTTGTTGAGATGTCGAAGAACTAGATGGAGGAGCATGAGCTGGATCATTATTCTTAATAAATGGAGGAGGAACATTGGCTTGTTGATTCGGCCTGTACCTTTGATCATTAGAGTTAGGCCTCCCTTGATATGAACCATAGCCTTGTTGTGAGGGATAGGCATTAGCAGCTTGGTAGTTACCTCCCCCCCACTTAGGCTGTTGCTGTGGTTGGAAAGAGCTGGAATTTGTGGCTTGGTTTGAACCTCCCCCCCACTTGAAGTTCGGGTGGTCCCTCCATCCCGGATTGTACGTGGAAGAGTAAGGATCATATTTGGCTTGAGGCCTAGCATTGGTATACATGGCCGCCACTTCCGCTTGGGATGGACAGTCTGAGGATAGGTGCATGGGCGAGCCACAGTGATCACAGGATGAGACCACCAAGGCCATAGAATCATCAACACAAGGAGTAGGCTGAACAAAGCGTCCGTCCATCCGACTGAGGCTCTCGGTCAGCCTCTCAATAGAGTTGTACAGCTTGTCATCACTACTCACTGAGGCAACCTTTGGCGCAGCACCATACAAAGCATCACGACCATAAAAATTCTGGTGATTAGAGGCCATGGTTGAAAATAAGTTCCATCCTTCATTGGCTGATAAGTTGAAAAGTGAGCCATTAGAAGCAGCATCCACACTCATCTTGAGCTGTGGCACCAGGCCATCATAAAAGTATTGAAAGTAATGGATGCACAAGAGGGGGGTGAATTGTGCTTCAAAAATAAGTACTCAAATAAAACAACACAAGATTTATACTGGTTCGGTCTACCTGACCTACGTCCAGTCCTCAACCACCCAGGCCGAGAGTTTCACTATAACTCAGGTTTTAAATCGGGTTCACCTGAAACCTTACAACCGCAAGTTTTGCACGGGATCACTTGCAACCTTACAACAAGTTTTACACTGGCTCACTTGTAACCTTTCTAACTAGCTCCCCCTCACACCAAGCAAGGGGTTAACCTTTACACTTAAAGGATTTTGACTAAGTTCTCTCAAAGAACAGATGGTGTTACACACTTAAGTACAATAAATGCTCTTATAACACGAAGAGACTTAACTACAAGGAGTACAGAATAAGTAGGTGAAAAGAATCACTCGATGTGTTAAATGCTCTTCGCTTTTCTGGGCAGCTTTGAATGCTTGAAGATGTTCTTAGTTTTCTTGCTCTAACTTCTCTCAAGAATATTCAAAGATGATTAATTTCTCATAAATGAAGTTAAGCTCCCTTATATAGTCTTCAAGCATTTTGACCTCTTGGTAGGTGGGCTAGCCGTTTGAATATGTCCGTTTTTCCCTTGTTACCGTTTGCCCATTAATTGCTTCATCAATATATAGCAGGGTTGACTTGCTTTATCTCTGAAAAGTAGTCCTGGCACCTCTGCTCTGACATAAGCATTCTGACACTGCATCTCTGAACGTTCTGACATTCTGATTGCTTGCGGAAGCAACTTCTCATCCGGAAGCAACCTTACTTAGTGTGCTGCACTTGAACGTTAGTTTAGCAATATAAGTACATAGTCACATGCAGTGGGTGTTCCCTAAGTCTAAGGTGCATCCGGAAGCACTTCTACATCCGGAAGTGATTCTACTTGATGAAGGATCTAGCTCACCATCACTTACTCTCGCTCAGTATATTTCATTCCAACACTCAGCGCTAGTCACTAAGCTATCGGAAGCACTTTTACTTGACATGGTGAACTCACTGACGCTTAGGGTTATATTTCTTTTATCAGCCTGTGCAAGTCTAAGTCTAACTGGAAGCAATTTTACTTGATGAGGCTGATTTACTGACGCTTAGGATTATATTACCTCTATCAGTCTGTGCCAGTCTAAATCTATCAGGAAGCACTTTTACTTGATGAGATAAACGTACTGACGCTTGGGGTGATATCTATTCTATCAGTCTGCGCCAGTCAAAATCTATCAGGAAGCACTTTTACTTGATGAGATAAACGTACTGACGCTTGGGGTGATATCTATTCTATCAGTCTGCGCCAGTCAAAATCTAACAGGAAGCAACTTCACTTGACGTTGCATTTTCACTGACGCTCGGGGTTATATATAGTTTATCAACCTGCGCTAGTCTAAATTTAACAGGAAGCAATTTCACTTCCGATTGAAACATAGCTTAGTCTTATGGTTTTGTGTACCTAATGCTCATGGACTAAGTTATTTCCCCAGTGATTTACTTGCTGCCGCTGGGGGATGAAAACATTCATCCGCGTGCGCAAGTCCTAATCTATCCGGAAGTAAATCCTCATCCGGAAGGACTCTTACTTGGGATCCTATGTTATCTTATTGCTTCCTAGGCACTTGGTCTAATCCTTTATATTTTAGTCTTCATCAAAACTTAAGATTCTAACATTCTCCCCCTTTTTGATGATGACAAACCTAGTTTTATCAATTGAGTTCATAAGAAAGAATTTAGCAAAAGATTAAAAGCAATAGATAAGGACAAGTAACTTTAGACAAAATATTATTGATAAACATAAGTTACAAGTCAGAGTATACTATCAAATAACATTTCGAAGTAAGGAGCATTTACGAGTAAATAACACCAAGCGATCAATGTTCAGGGTATGCATGAAAAGAAAAGAGAAAAAAAAAATGTTCAGGGTCTGTTCAGGGTCTATGTTTCTTTTTCCTCTCCCTCTCCTTTTATCTCTTCAGCCCGTACTTCATCATGGTCCTTGCTCAGCCGTTCTCTTCGCGAGACATCCTTCGTGTGAACATAGAGTGAACATTACATCTCTCCCCCTTTTGGCATCATCAAAGAGGAAGATGATTCTCGGATTGGTACATTCTGTCCTTAAGCTGCTGGATTTGTTCCCAGTCTAAAGGGAAGCTCTTCTTTTTGTATTTCCGGCAGATTTGATCGCTGCAGCCTCCTCCTTAGGGATGGACTTCCTCTTCTTATCAAGCTTCTCTTGATAAGAATCCACTACCAAAAGTTTCAGGTTGACCTTGAATATTTTCATTCTGCCCCGGTGTATCCTGCCCAGAAACTTCATGGTGTTCTTGATGTTCATTGCGATGTTCTTCACGATGCCCAGATTTCCCAGAATGTTGAAGGCTTGATTTCCCAGATTTTGACTTGTGTTTCTTAGATGAGGAGGGTTTCTTTGAAACTGGGTTTGTTTCATGGGATTCGGCCATTTTGGTGTGGGTTTGTGATAAAATGCGAAGAAAATGAAGAACATAGAAGAAGATGAAGAGTTTTACATGCAGAGAATTTGTGAATAAAAGTGAAGAGTGAAAGTGAAAATGATGTCCTATATATAGGTACAGTTACTAAGGGTAAAATGGTCATGTTCCTTCATATTTTCACACATTGGGTAGCGTAAACGACTTAAGTTGGAACGACACACCTGATGACACGTGTAGCTTCACATTACCAGAGAAGTCATAACGTCTCTTTTGGGAAGTTGAAGAGTTTTTCTGTAGTGACGTGTTTCTTGACTAGTGCTGGCGCTCTCTTAGCTTGATCATCCAGTGTCAGTGAGCGATCATTCGGAAGTGGTTTTGCTTCCGGTTGCACTTGCTTAAGATTTAACATTGAGTACCTGCAAAAACATATATTGGCACTCCGAAGCCTAAGTTAGTATTGCTGTAAGTGATAAACAATCAAGTACAATGAATAGAATTTACACTTCATTTGGGTTTACCATTCCCAAATCACCTCTAATGAAAGTAAATTGGTCAAACCCTAGAGGCTTGGTGAAGATGTCAGCAAGCTGTTGTTGTGTGGGGACAAACTGCACCTTGACATCCTTCTTTTGAACATGGTCTCTGATGAAGTGATGTCTGACGTCAATGTGCTTTGTCCTTGTGTGCTGAACTAGATTCTTGGCGAGGCTGATGGTGCTTGTGTTGTCACAGAGAATAGGTGCCTCAGGGAACTCCAAGCCAAGATCTCTCAACTGGTTCTTTAGCCATAGCACTTGAGCGCAACAACTTGCTGCAGCAATATATTCTGCCTCAGTGGATGACAAGGACACACAAGTTTGCTTTTTGCTAGCCCAAGACACCAGACAACCACCAAGAAAGGCGCATTGTCCACTGGTGCTCTTTCTATCTGTCTTATAACCTGCATGGTCAGAGTCAGAGTAAGCCCACAAGAACTCTTGGTTACCTCTGGGGTACCAAAGACCAAGTTCTTGTGTTCCCTCAAGGTATCTCAGAATACGTTTAACACATGTTAAGTGTGATTCCTTGGGGTTGGCTTGAAACCTAGCACACATGCCTACACTAAATTGAATATCAGGCCTGCTCGCCGTTAAGTATAGGAGGGAACCTATCATTCCCCTGTACATGGGCAGGCTGACACATTTACCCTTTGCGTCAGCGTCGAGTGCAGCTGTGGTGCTCATAGGAGTATCATACTCCTTGCATTCATCCATCCCAAACTTTTTGAGTAGTTCTCTGCAGTACTTGGTTTGGGAGATGAAGATTCCGTTCTTCTTTTGTCTAATTTGCAGGCCTAGGAAGAACGTTAGTTCTCCCATCATTGACATCTCAAATTCACCCTGCATAGTCTTAGAGAAATCTTCACAAAGCTTTTCGTTAGTTGCCCCAAATATAATATCATCAACATAAATTTGGACAATTAACATATCTCTATCTTTGTGAAGGATAAACAGTGTATTATCTAATTTGCCCCTTGAGAAACCCTTGCCCAGCAAAAAGCTGCTGAGTCTCTCATACCAAGCTCGAGGAGCTTGTTTCAGGCCATATAAAGCTTTCTTTAATCTATACACATGTTTGGGGTGCTTATGGTCTTCAAAGCCAGGAGGTTGTTCTACATATACCTCTTCTTTAATATAACCATTAAGAAATGCACTCTTTACATCCATTTGATATAATCTAAAACCTTTCATGGATGCAAAGGCTAGAAGAATCCTTATTGCTTCAAGTCTAGCGACTGGAGCAAAAGTTTCTTCATAGTCAATGCCTTCTTCTTGGTTGTATCCTTTGGCTACTAGTCTGGCTTTGTTCCTGGTGATTTGACCTGTCTCATCCAGTTTGTTTTTGAAGACCCACTTGGTCCCCACTATGGATTGATGAGACGGCCTTGGGACTAGTTCCCACACTTGACTTCTCTCAAATTGATTTAGCTCTTCCTGCATGGCAATAATCCAGTCGCAGTCCTCAAGAGCTTGTTCAACTGAAGTTGGTTCGATTTGAGATAGAAATGCTCCAAACTCAACTTCATTTTGAACTTGTCTTCTAGTTCTGACACCAGAAGAAACATCACCAAGCACTTGATCAAGAGGGTGATCCTTGTGATGTCTCCTAGCTATTGGCAACTGTGCCTCCTCAGGCATGGGTTGCACTCTAGGTTCATCACTGGGTTCACCTTCTTCTTTGGGATTGCTTGTTGGTGTTTCTTTTGGTGGTGAGGAAGATGATGATAGTTTTGGAAGATTAAGTGCTTCATCATCTTCTGTGGATTGTCCCCATGTAGGAGTTTCATCAAATACAACATGCATGGATTCTTCTACAGTTTTAGTTCTCATGTTGTATATCCTGTATGCTTTACTCCTAAGGGAATATCCTATGAATATACCTATATCAGCCTTTGGATCAAACTTACCCAAATTTACCTTTCCATTATTATGCACGTAGCATTTTGATCCAAATATTCTGAGGTGGCTGATGTTGGGCTTCCTTCCTTTGTATAGCTCGTATGGAGTCTTATCCAAGCCCTTGCGAACATAAGCTCTGTTGGAGATATAGCAGGCAGTGCTCATAGCGTCCGCCCAGAACACTTGAGAAACCTCTTTCTCGTTCAGCATGCTTCTAGCCATCTCCGTCAGAACCCTGTTCTTTCTTTCGACTACTCCATTTTGTTGAGGAGTCCTCGGAGCTGAGAAGTTATGTTCAATGCCGTTTTGCTCACATAGCTCAGTGAAGCTATGGTTCTCAAACTCTCCTCCATGGTCTGTCCTTATGGCTGTGATTTTGAGCTCCTTCTCATTCTGCACTTTCTTAGCCAGGACAACAAAAGCATCAAAAGCATCTTGCTTAGAGGCAAGAAACATAGTCCACGTGAACCTTGAATAGTCATCCACCACCACTAAAGCATATAGGTTTCCACCCAAGCTTTTTACTCTCGCTGGCCCAACCAAATCCATGTGGATTAGTTCCAAGGGCCTGCTGGTGGAGACTCTCTTCTTGGTTTTAAACGAGGACTTTGTTTGCTTCCCTCGTTGGCAGGATTCACAAATAAAATCATGCTTAACTTTAAATGAGGGAATACCTATAGCTAGCTCATTCTTAATTAGCATATCCAATTGAGTAAAATTGACATGAGCTAACCTCTTATGCCAAAGCCAGCTATTCTCGTCACTAGATATTAAACATTTTTCTTCTAACTGTTGACATAAGTCTAAGGTATATAGATTCCCATTCCTATTTGCCTTAATTTTGCATTTTAAGTTGGCCTTATCTATATTCAGATCCTGCTTATCAACTATTAAGCACTCATTTGAATCAAATATTACCCAGTTTCCTCTGTCCGTGCTCTGGCTCACGCTCAGCAGGTTGTGACAGAGACCGTCCACTAGATAGACATCTTTGACTGGTCCAACTTCTCCGACTCCAGTGATCTTACCACTTTGATTTCCTCCAAAGGTCACTGTGGCTCCATCTTTGATCACCAGAGATTTGAACTTGTCTCTGTCTCCAGTCATATGCCTCGAGCATCCGCTATCGATGTACCATTTTCTGTTCTTGGATGCCTTGAGACACACCTGAAATAATCAAGCAAACTTAGGTACCCAACCTCTCTTGGGTCCTCTGTCATTAGTATTTAGAGCCCTTGGTCTAGTTTTGGTCTTACCCTTGGGCTTATGAATATTTGGAGCCTCTGGCCTAGTGCTGGCTCTAGGCTCTTGGGTTTTCCCTGTGGAATGATTCCAGGCTCGGGATCCTTGTCCTTTCTTGGTTTCCTTTGCAGGTGGAGGATCCTTTGTAGCCTTGGTTCCTTTAGGGACCCATCTGTAAGAGCTACTAGCTCCATGCTTCTTAGCATTACAGGTGGACGTGGAGTGTCCTTTCCTGTTGCAGTAATTACAGAAGCTAAAGGGTGAGGAGCTATGACTGGTGGCTTTATGGAAGAACTTCAAGTAAGGCTTTACTTTTGGTTCTACCCACCTTTTTACCTTAGGGGTATACCCCAAGCCAGTTCTATCCCTATATGCCCTTTGGTTCATTAAGAGTATATTTAGCATTTCTGAACCATTGGTAAACTTCTGCAGGGCAACTTGCAGCTTGTTATTTTCCTCTGAGATTTTGCTGCAATTAGGGCAGCTCTCAAGTGTTGGGGCATTGGGTTCTACTTGGGAAGAACCCTGGCCATTCACTATCGGAAGTCTTCTAGCTTCCGCTAGTTCCTCACTTAGTGAGTCCACCCTGGACTCAAGTGATTCCTTTTTGGTTTTCAACACCTTATAGGCTTTACATAGTCTAGAGAATTCTTCATGAACCTCATTGTAAGCCTCTTGTAGTTCAGAAAGAGTTACCTCATGTTCTTCGTTGGTGAGGTCAAGATCTGAAGATGCTTCTTCATCCTCTTCTCTGGCTACCAGGCAGAAGTTGGCAGCTTCTTCTTCATCACTTGCTTCCTCATCTGAGCTATTTACCCAAATGGAGGAAACAAGAGCCTTTCTTTTGTCCTTGCCTTTTGACCTCTGCAGGCTGGGACACTCAGCCTTGAAGTGACCAGGCTTATTGCATTCAAAACACACAGGGACCTTTTCTTTCTTGTATCCCTTTCTCTGGCTGGAATCACCTCTCTGATAGCTTCCCTACTTTCTGAAGAATTTTCTAAATTTCCTCACCATCATAGCCATCTCCTCATCGTCCATATCTTGCTTAGAGGCAAGAAACATAGTCCACGTGAACCTTGAATAGTCATCCACCACCACTAAAGCATATAGGTTTCCACCCAAGCTTTTTACTCTCGCTGGCCCAACCAAATCCATGTGGATTAGTTCCAAGGGCCTGCTGGTGGAGACTCTCTTCTTGGTTTTAAACGAGGACTTTGTTTGCTTCCCTCGTTGGCAGGATTCACAAATAAAATCATGCTTAACTTTAAATGAGGGAATACCTATAGCTAGCTCATTCTTAATTAGCATATCCAATTGAGTAAAATTGACATGAGCTAACCTCTTATGCCAAAGCTAGCTATTCTCGTCACTAGATATTAAACATTTTTCTTCTAACTGTTGACATAAGTCTAAGGTATATAGATTCCCATTCCTGTTTGTCTTAATTTTGCATTTTAAGTTGGCCTTATCTATATTCAGATCCTGCTTATCAACTATTAAGCACTCATTTGAATCAAATATTACCCAGTTTCCTCTGTCCGTGCTCTGGCTCACGCTCAGCAGGTTGTGACAGAGACCGTCCACTAGATAGACATCTTTGACTGGTCCAACTGAAATTCGTGGCTGTCACCCAAGAGGGGGGGGTGAATTGGGTGAGGGAATAAAAACTTAAACTCTTTTCGAAAGACTGCTTGTGCTCGGTGATGATGATAATAAATAATGCTATGCACAAGTCAGTATGCTATGTGATGCAAAATAGAATGATCAAGTATAAGTATATGCACACATAAATTTATCCTGGTTCGGTCACCCAGACCTACATCCAGTCCCCAGGCTACACCTGAGATTTCCAATCCACTATTCTTGTTTAAACCGGGCACAAGAGAAGCCTTTACACTTTAGGTTTTACGAGCACGGGTTCACCTAACAACCCACAGGTTTTACAACGGGTTCACCTGCAAACCTTACCGCAAGTTTTACGGGATCACTTGCAACCTTACAAACGCAAGTTTTACGGGCTAACTTGCAACCTATGGAGATTTAGAAAACCTTCTAAATGCTCCCCCTTACAAAATGTAAGATTACAATTATGTTCACTCTATGAACTGATTTTGTTAAACACTTAAGCTCAAAACTAACTCTCTCAAAGAGTGGATGATGTTACTCACTTAAGTACAAATAAATCACTCTCTAAGAATATTACATATCAAAGTCCGAGAGTAGAAGATGAGAGGAATGTAGAATAGTGTTTTTCAGATAATAGCCCTGTTCTCTCTCTCTTTTTCAAGCCCCCTCTTCAGAAATGAAGAACATCCCTTTTATACCAGTCTCTGAATATCTAGCCGTTGGAGAGGCAATAAGATCGTTTGATTATAGACGTTGGGGCCTTGTTTACGTTGTCCTCATTAATGCACAGCAGGGTTGACTTTGCTTTATCTGAAAAGGTGCTCTGACCATGCTGTTCTGTCAACACTGTTCTGACAATACTATTCTGACAAAAGTCGTTCTGACATCTGAACACTTTGTACGGTCCGACTCTTGCTTGCTGTCAGAGAGGACTTCGTTCCTCAAGCATAAGTCCAGGATGTTAAGAGACTCACTATCGGAAGCTCTCTTGCTATCTGAAGCTCGTGGACTCTAACATTTTGCTTGCTATCACATAGAGGAACTTTGTCTTCCAAGCACTTGTCCATGAATGATAAGAGTGCTTTGCTATTGGATCCTCTCTTGCTATCAGAAGCTCTCTTATGGACTCTGACTCTTGTGGGCAGTATGAGCTTTGACACCTTGAGTGAATCTTCAGATTATGTTCTCATACTCCTCATGCTTGGTAGGTAACAATGTTGTTTGAATGTGTCTGTTATCCTCTTGTTACCGTTGGAAGGAACATCTTCTTAAATGCTTCAGCAGGGTTGACTTGCTTTATCTCTGAAAAGTAGTCCTGACACCACTGCTCTGTTAAAAGCATTCTGACACTGCATCTCTTTGAACGTTCAGACATTCTGATTGCTTGCGGAAGCAACTTCTCATCCGGAAGCAACCTTACTGAGTGTGCTGCACTTGAACGTTAGTTTAGCAATATAATCATATAGTCTCATGCAGTGGGTGATCCTAAGTCTAAGGTGTATCCGGAAGCACTTCTACATCCGGAAGTAAATTCACTTGATGAGGGATTTAGTTCACCATGACTTGCTCTCGCTTAGTCTATTTCATTCCACCACTCAGCGCTAGTCACTGAGCTATCGGAAGCACTTTTACTTGACGTGGTGAATTCACTGACGCTTAGGGTGAAATCTATTCTATCAGTCTGCGCCAGTCAAGATCTAACAGGAAGCAACTTCACTTGATGTTGCATTTCCGCTGACGCTCGGGGTTATATCTAGTCTATCAACCTGCGCCAGTCTAAATCTAATAGGAAGTGCTTTCACTCGGCGAAGTAGACTTACTGACGCTTGGGGTAATAACTATTCTATTGCTCTGCGCCAGTCTAAGTCTAACAGGAAGCGCTTTCACTTGGGGAAGTAGACTCACTGACGCTTGGGGTAATATCTATTCTGTCGCTCTGCGCCAGCCTAATTCTAACAGGAAGCGCTTTCACTTGGGGAAGTAGACTCACTGTCGCTTGGAGTAATATCTATTCTATCGCTCTGCGCCAGTCTAAGTCTAACAGGAAGCAAACTCACTTCCGATTGAAACATAGCTTAGTCTTAAGGTTTTGTGTACCTAATTCTCATGGACTAAGTTAAATCCCTAGTGAGTTACTCGCTGCCGCTGGGGGATGACACATTTATCCGCGTGCGCGAGTCCTAGTCTATCCGGAAGTGATTCCGCATCCGTGAGCGCTAGTCTTGATTCATTCGGAAGTGAATCTGCATCCGGTTGTGACTCTAGTGCTAATACTTCCGGAAATGATCTTGCATTCACAAGTGATCTAACTCAGGGTTCTAACCATGTCATCTAATCCTTCCTAAGTGTTAATTATGTTCTTTTAAGTACTAGACCATATCATACCTAAGTCACCATCAAAACTTAAGATTCTAACATTCTCCCCCTTTTTGATGATGACAAACCCATAGATGACTAGAGAACATAATTAAACTTAGATCATTTCCAGAGCTATATTTCATTCCCAGTTCTCTCCCCAGATATCTTATCTTTCAGCTCTAGACATCTCATGTCTCATCTCTAGACATCTCGTGTCTCATTTCTCTCCCCCTTTTGGCTTCATCAAAATTCAACAAGTGCAAGCTAGCCTTAGGGATGGGGATACTTCTATCGTTCTCCTAGGAATGGCCTTTCTACCTAATATTTCTCCCTATTCTTCCTAAATATTATGTAGGATAACTAAACAGTGTGAGACAGAAGGAAGAAAATATTGATTCAGTATTCTAAGTGTGTTTACTCTCCCTAACCATTATGCAAGATAACAGAACATGTTTTGCAAGAATTAAGTCTAGATCAAAACATACAAAACAGTTTTCTTTTTGAAGGTGAAAATTCTTTCCAAATGTAATTTTGATCCTCTCGAATTGATTAACATGATATCAAAAATAATTTTGATGTGTTTAAAAATGATGATTATGATATCAAATGAAATATGTGATTTTAAATTCAAATGAGATGAAATCTGATACCTAATGAAATCAAATGAGATCTGTGAGTTTGAACTTGTGGTATCAAAGGAAATGATTGAATGCCAAATGAAATTTGTGATACCATATGAAATGAAATCAAATCAAATGAAATTTGTGTTTTTAAAAATGCCAAAAATAATTTCCAAACAAATTGCATCACAGCATCTTAAGAGTTTATTATCGATGACAGCATGTGACTCTCTATTTTCAAGGGATCATTAACAGGTAATGTCCACTTACTTCTCTTCTATATTAAGATTAATCATCATTAAATCAAGAAAGGAAGCATATAAGAGAGGTATGTTATCAATTACTTTCCAGCATGTCATTTAGAGGATACAGATGTGTGAGCTAGGATGATTTTCTAAGACAGTGAATGATTTTGAAGTCAATGCAGATTGAGAGAAACATCCTAAGTTGACACCCTTACCAATGCCATGTATGCATCATATGTAAGAGATGGTAAGGTGTAGATGTTACCACAGATGAGGGGTACTCATACTCTATTAGACTCAGGAATCTGAATCATACGCAGATAAGCATGCTTCCTGACATCTTCAAGAGGTGTGCTATCTCAAGTGGAAACCCCTAGCGCAAGTGCTTTGATGATTCGCTTCGGCAAGCTGAGCTACAACCACAAGCAGACATGACTGGGCAGTCACTCTACTCTTCCCATGGTTCAATAGTTGGCCTGCTATCGAAGGCGCTGATTGTTGTGAAAGCAACCTTGCTCAAACTTGATGATTGGTCCTGCATATTCTTGAGGAAACAAATGCTTTCTGATGGTCAGTGAAAGAACTTAAGATTTAACATTGAAGACCATCCTCAGGACATTCAAGTCAATCTGTGTTAATCAGCACAAGTTAATAATTTTAAGAAATCATGCTTGCTAATTGGTTTAAGAAAATATGAGCAATGATTATGTGAAAACTAATTTTGAAATTGTCTATACGTTCACATAGTTTCACTATCAAGACATGAACTCTATTTACTCTCATAGATAAATATCAATGTGATAGTACAAAGAGTATCAAACAGGTGGCATATTTTCAGAGTTTCATAAGCAAGTATAGTTCAATAAATATGCCTCAAGGATGTTCATGTTAGATCATGAAGACAAGTGAATTATTAACACTATGAAATTTTGAAAAAAAAATCTTCATCCTCACAAAAATGAAATACTGGAAATTTTCATGCTCACAGAATAGTTTGATTTTAAGACTAAATTCGGTTTACAAAAACAATCAAATTTCAGCATATGATTACGAGAATAATTTCCAAATATTAGCTCGAGTTCTTCTAGATATGCTCAATGTGATCTCATTGTTCTTAGGATATCAACAAGCTTGAAATTAATACAGATTATAGCATGCTTGTGATACTATGCCATGTTTTACAGATCTAGCAGAGTTTAATTCAAGGCATTTCCTAAGATTTCTAATGCATGTCAGACAAGAGAGAGACTATCCATTTAATTTCACAATAGAATACGTAAGGGATAGAAATGCTCATGTGTATCGGCGAAAGTTTCTCAGGTTTGGTATAGCCATTCCACACATCTTGATAAGAGACATTTTCGTTGTCATTCTCTCTTGGTTATATTCATTGTTCAAGCTTCAATAATCTGTGTCAACATTCTTAAACCACAAACTTGAACTGAGATCATTAGTAGATTGAGAACTTAAAGATGTAATTAAGAGGGATGTATTGTTCTCGAAATCATAGCTGCTTATGCATTGAAAAAGTTGATGCAAGAGATACCACATGAAATGGAAAATCAGAAATAGCTTTTGAGTGCTATCATGAGGTATGGTTGTCATGTAGGTTTAAAGAGGATCAGAATCTGTTTTGAAAGTTTGTATTTCAAAAGGATCTTTCAAAAATCAAGGTGAATGCATAAACCATTTTCTTCCATGAGAGGTGCCCTTAAAATAATTCACTAAGCATATATGAGTAAAATGATTTAGACACCATATGAAAACTCTGAGGAAGATTTTTAGTTTTAGTGTCAAAATTCTGAAACTAGTTCCGAATCATCTTAACAATGTCAGAAATCTTAGAACACAATGATTCAACATGCACAAATTCAGAAGGTTTTGAAGAAGGTTCAGTTTCAAGGTGTCGGACTTCTTGAATTTGTAAAATCTGTATGCATTATATCAGAAAATGAATTTGATATGATAGGGTCGTTTTTACAGAAAATAAGTGTTCATCACAGATAAGGGAAATCATATCAGTTTCAGAGAAATAAAAGCTGTTGAGCCCATCATGCATTTACTAGCCAAGTGATTATTCAAGTAAAGAGGAAGGTAAGAATGATATCACCATAGCTCCATTCGCTTCTAGCAGTAGCTCGCTTGATTTTGGTTGGCAATGCATGGAATCTATATTTAGAGCAGTACCAAAATCTATGCGTGACGAATGCTTATCAAGACTTGACTAATTGTTCAGATGAGGTACAGTCCTGAGTCTTGCTGAGGCTAATAGGATGGATTGGAGCTGGTGCAGAGGGATGAATTTACTTTGTGATCACTACCACTGGCATCTCTGGCCTCTTGAACCCATACTCCATACACAGCTCTTCACTCAGATTGGGTGCTGGCGCAGAGGGAGACACAGGTTCAGCAGAAGGTATCTCCGCAGGTTGATCACTCAGCGCTATCTCAAGTTTGCCTCTGAGCTAGCAGATTGTTGGGGGCACATGAATCAGATGGCTCACTGTGGGGGGAGGAGATCTTCCTTTTAGCAAGGGTCTTCTTCACCCTTGTCTTGCTGAACCTTCGGATTGCCCTTCCTACAAAATACCAGATAGTTCCTTCCTTTTGTATCCAAGTCTGGATCTGAAGGTCAGTTTGTAGGCTATATATAGTTCACATGCATTTAGATTACGTCCTATGTGTATGGCATGGTGAATCTTTCATGACTATATGCACAAGGATATACAAGGTTTTTGATCAAGATAGTCATGGACAGTATGTAGATTATGAACATTACTTATTTCTTCAAGCTTTCTTCTATGATGAATATAATGTTCACACCTTAGGATGCTTAATGTAAAATCTCAATAAGTCCATCTAACATTAGCATAGGAGATTTTACTATCAAATGCTTCGTTGCTAAGTGATCCCTTGCTTACCCAAGGAGATCTTCTATACTTATCCTTGGTTCGAAGCACTTTCTTCTGAGAGGTAGGATTCAAGAGCCTTTTCAATGATGATCGAGGAATCCACTCTCTCTTGTTCTTCTCAGGATAGTTGAATGGAACTTTGTGATAGCTCATCCTTGAGACAGAACCATTGTCCCTTGTGGTGGCCGACAGCTTCTTATGATTGTACCAGTGGGTTTCAGCAGTTGCATCACCACGAGTTCTCTTCTTTGGGATGAGAGGAACTCTTGATCTATCCTGCACAAGTAAGGCACTAGGAGGATGTTTTGGTACCCATTTGTACTTGGGTCCTACATGGTTAGCACTGGACCTTACTTGTCCTTTAGGAATCCATACAAACTTATTTCTCACATTTGTATTTCTTCTAAGACTGCATGTGTGAGAAATATGTCCTAATCTACCACAATAATGACAGATAATGGAATGATAATCAAAATGAGATTTTCTATCATTATCATGATTAGTTTCTTTTAGAAAAGCTTTTTGTTCCTTTGAAATCTCAGTTTCTTTTGAAGGCTTTTCTTTTTCCTTCAACACGTGTTTACAATCAAAACATTTTTCAAGACATGTTGAAGTTTTCTCTGCCGATCGTGGGCTAACTATCGGAACAACTAGTTCTTTAAGAGGAACCTTGGAAACTTTGGACGTAGAAGAAGAAATTAGTTTTTCAGGTTTCCTATCCTTTTCTTTTAAGCCTAGAAGTTCTTTTGCAAGTTTACAATATTCGGTATATAACTCATTGTATGCATCTTGCAATTCAGAGAGTTCAAGTTCAGATTCAGATACCTCACTTTCTGAATCTTCTAGGCAGAAATGGATACTCTCTTTACTGAAGCCTGCTTCCTCAATATCGGCTTCCAGAAGCTCATCAGTAGATGATCCACAAAGAGCACGAGTTGAGCTTGGGACAGCTGTGCTTTCAAGAGATGGGTTAGAAGCATATATCACATCAAGAGTATTCCAAATATCTTTAGCACTAGAGCAATGTTTGATTTTCTGGAAATCATTTTCAGTTAAGCCTTTGTATAAAATTTGCATTGCTCTAATATTTAAGGAAAACAAATTTTTCTCCTTTTCAGTCCAGTTTCCTCTAGGTTTGAAATCAAAATCATTTTCAAAAATATCCCACATTTTCAAACTAGTGGATTGTATAAAACTTTCCATTCTTGCTTTCCACCAACAAAAATCAATATTTTCTAACACAGGTGGAATGGTATGATCAAGGCCTTTGGAAAACATTTTAACCCAAATCAGCCAAGGTCTTTACACTTGAGATCGTTGGATCCTTTAAACAAGTGACCTGCTCTGATACCAAATGAAATTCGTGGCTGTCACCCAAGAGGGGGGGGTGAATTGGGTGAGGGAATAAAAACTTAAACTCTTTTCGAAAGACTGCTTGTGCTCGGTGATGATGATAATAAATAATGCTATGCACAAGTCAGTATGCTATGTGATGCAAAATAGAATGATCAAGTATAAGTATATGCACACATAAATTTATCCTGGTTCGGTCACCCAGACCTACATCCAGTCCCCAGGCTACACCTGAGATTTCCAATCCACTATTCTTGTTTAAACCGGGCACAAGAGAAGCCTTTACACTTTAGGTTTTACGAGCACGGGTTCACCTAACAACCCACAGGTTTTACAACGGGTTCACCTGCAAACCTTACCGCAAGTTTTACGGGATCACTTGCAACCTTACAAACGCAAGTTTTACGGGCTAACTTGCAACCTATGGAGATTTAGAAAACCTTCTAAATGCTCCCCCTTACAAAATGTAAGATTACAATTATGTTCACTCTATGAACTGATTTTGTTAAACACTTAAGCTCAAAACTAACTCTCTCAAAGAGTGGATGATGTTACTCACTTAAGTACAAATAAATCACTCTCTAAGAATATTACATATCAAAGTCCGAGAGTAGAAGATGAGAGGAATGTAGAATAGTGTTTTTCAGATAATAGCCCTGTTCTCTCTCTCTTTTTCAAGCCCCCTCTTCAGAAATGAAGAACATCCCTTTTATACCAGTCTCTGAATATCTAGCCGTTGGAGAGGCAATAAGATCGTTTGATTATAGACGTTGGGGCCTTGTTTACGTTGTCCTCATTAATGCACAGCAGGGTTGACTTTGCTTTATCTGAAAAGGTGCTCTGACCATGCTGTTCTGTCAACACTGTTCTGACAATACTATTCTGACAAAAGTCGTTCTGACATCTGAACACTTTGTACGGTCCGACTCTTGCTTGCTGTCAGAGAGGACTTCGTTCCTCAAGCATAAGTCCAGGATGTTAAGAGACTCACTATCGGAAGCTCTCTTGCTATCTGAAGCTCGTGGACTCTAACATTTTGCTTGCTATCACATAGAGGAACTTTGTCTTCCAAGCACTTGTCCATGAATGATAAGAGTGCTTTGCTATTGGATCCTCTCTTGCTATCAGAAGCTCTCTTATGGACTCTGACTCTTGTGGGCAGTATGAGCTTTGACACCTTGAGTGAATCTTCAGATTATGTTCTCATACTCCTCATGCTTGGTAGGTAACAATGTTGTTTGAATGTGTCTGTTATCCTCTTGTTACCGTTGGAAGGAACATCTTCTTAAATGCTTCAGCAGGGTTGACTTGCTTTATCTCTGAAAAGTAGTCCTGACACCACTGCTCTGTTAAAAGCATTCTGACACTGCATCTCTTTGAACGTTCAGACATTCTGATTGCTTGCGGAAGCAACTTCTCATCCGGAAGCAACCTTACTGAGTGTGCTGCACTTGAACGTTAGTTTAGCAATATAATCATATAGTCTCATGCAGTGGGTGATCCTAAGTCTAAGGTGTATCCGGAAGCACTTCTACATCCGGAAGTAAATTCACTTGATGAGGGATTTAGTTCACCATGACTTGCTCTCGCTTAGTCTATTTCATTCCACCACTCAGCGCTAGTCACTGAGCTATCGGAAGCACTTTTACTTGACGTGGTGAATTCACTGACGCTTAGGGTGAAATCTATTCTATCAGTCTGCGCCAGTCAAGATCTAACAGGAAGCAACTTCACTTGATGTTGCATTTCCGCTGACGCTCGGGGTTATATCTAGTCTATCAACCTGCGCCAGTCTAAATCTAATAGGAAGTGCTTTCACTCGGCGAAGTAGACTTACTGACGCTTGGGGTAATAACTATTCTATTGCTCTGCGCCAGTCTAAGTCTAACAGGAAGCGCTTTCACTTGGGGAAGTAGACTCACTGACGCTTGGGGTAATATCTATTCTGTCGCTCTGCGCCAGTCTAATTCTAACAGGAAGCGCTTTCACTTGGGGAAGTAGACTCACTGTCGCTTGGAGTAATATCTATTCTATCGCTCTGCGCCAGTCTAAGTCTAACAGGAAGCAAACTCACTTCCGATTGAAACATAGCTTAGTCTTAAGGTTTTGTGTACCTAATTCTCATGGACTAAGTTAAATCCCTAGTGAGTTACTCGCTGCCGCTGGGGGATGACACATTTATCTGCGTGCGCGAGTCCTAGTCTATCCGGAAGTGATTCCGCATCCGTGAGCGCTAGTCTTGATTCATTCGGAAGTGAATCTGCATCCGGTTGTGACTCTAGTGCTAATACTTCCGGAAATGATCTTGCATTCACAAGTGATCTAACTCAGGGTTCTAACCATGTCATCTAATCCTTCCTAAGTGTTAATTATGTTCTTTTAAGTACTAGACCATATCATACCTAAGTCACCATCAAAACTTAAGATTCTAACACCAACTTCTCCGACTCCAGTGATCTTACCACTTTGATTTCCTCCAAAGGTCACTGTGGCTCCATCTTTGATCACCAGAGATTTGAACTTGTCTCTGTCTCCAGTCATATGCCTCGAGCATCCGCTATCGATGTACCATTTTCTGTTCTTGGATGCCTTGAGACACACCTGAAATAATCAAGCAAACTTAGGTACCCAACCTCTCTTGGGTCCTCTGTCATTAGTATTTAGAGCCCTTGGTCTAGTTTTGGTCTTACCCTTGGGCTTATGAATATTTGGAGCCTCTGGCCTAGTGCTGGCTCTAGGCTCTTGGGTTTTCCCTGTGGAATGATTCCAGGCTCGGGATCCTTGTCCTTTCTTGGTTTCCTTTGCAGGTGGAGGATCCTTTGTAGCCTTGGTTCCTTTAGGGACCCATCTGTAAGAGCTACTAGCTCCATGCTTCTTAGCATTACAGGTGGACGTGGAGTGTCCTTTCCTGTTGCAGTAATTACAGAAGCTAAAGGGTGAGGAGCTATGACTGGTGGCTTTATGGAAGAACTTCAAGTAAGGCTTTACTTTTGGTTCTACCCACCTTTTTACCTTAGGGGTATACCCCAAGCCAGTTCTATCCCTATATGCCCTTTGGTTCATTAAGAGTATATTTAGCATTTCTGAACCATTGGTAAACTTCTGCAGGGCAACTTGCAGCTTGTTATTTTCCTCTGAGATTTTGCTGCAATTAGGGCAGCTCTCAGGTGTTGGGGCATTGGGTTCTACTTGGGAAGAACCCTGGCCATTCACTATCGGAAGTCTTCTAGCTTCCGCTAGTTCCTCACTTAGTGAGTCCACCCTGGACTCAAGTGATTCCTTTTTGGTTTTAAACACCTTATAGGCTTTACATAGTCTAGAGAATTCTTCATGAACCTCATTGTAAGCCTCTTGTAGTTCAGAAAGAGTTACCTCATGTTCTTCGTTGGTGAGGTCAAGATCTGAAGATGCTTCTTCATCCTCTTCTCTGGCTACCAGGCAGAAGTTGGCAGCTTCTTCTTCATCACTTGCTTCCTCATCTGAGCTATTTACCCAAATGGAGGAAACAAGAGCCTTTCTTTTGTCCTTGCCTTTTGACCTCTGCAGGCTGGGACACTCAGCCTTGAAGTGACCAGGCTTATTGCATTCAAAACACACAGGGACCTTTTCTTTCTTGTATCCCTTTCTCTGGCTGGAATCACCTCTCTGATAGCTTCCCTTCTTTCTGAAGAATTTTCTAAATTTCCTCACCATCATAGCCATCTCCTCATCGTCCATATCTTGCTTAGAGGCAAGAAACATAGTCCACGTGAACCTTGAATAGTCATCCACCACCACTAAAGCATATAGGTTTCCACCCAAGCTTTTTACTCTCGCTGGCCCAACCAAATCCATGTGGATTAGTTCCAAGGGCCTGCTGGTGGAGACTCTCTTCTTGGTTTTAAACGAGGACTTTGTTTGCTTCCCTCGTTGGCAGGATTCACAAATAAAATCATGCTTAACTTTAAATGAGGGAATACCTATAGCTAGCTCATTCTTAATTAGCATATCCAATTGAGTAAAATTGACATGAGCTAACCTCTTATGCCAAAGCCAGCTATTCTCGTCACTAGATATTAAACATTTTTCTTCTAACTGTTGACATAAGTCTAAGGTATATAGATTCCCATTCCTATTTGCCCTAATTTTGCATTTTAAGTTGGCCTTATCTATATTCAGATCCTGCTTATCAACTATTAAGCACTCATTTGAATCAAATATTACCCAGTTTCCTCTGTCCGTGCTCTGGCTCACGCTCAGCAGGTTGTGACAGAGACCGTCCACTAGATAGACATCTTTGACTGGTCCAACTTCTCCGACTCCAGTGATCTTACCACTTTGATTTCCTCCAAAGGTCACTGTGGCTCCATCTTTGATCACCAGAGATTTGAACTTGTCTCTGTCTCCAGTCATATGCCTCGAGCATCCGCTATCGATGTACCATTTTCTGTTCTTGGATGCCTTGAGACACACCTGAAATAATCAAGCAAACTTAGGTACCCAACCTCTCTTGGGTCCTCTGTCATTAGTATTTAGAGCCCTTGGTCTAGTTTTGGTCTTACCCTTGGGCTTATGAATATTTGGAGCCTCTGGCCTAGTGCTGGCTCTAGGCTCTTGGGTTTTCCCTGTGGAATGATTCCAGGCTCGGGATCCTTGTCCTTTCTTGGTTTCCTTTGCAGGTGGAGGATCCTTTGTAGCCTTGGTTCCTTTAGGGACCCATCTGTAAGAGCTACTAGCTCCATGCTTCTTAGCATTACAGGTGGACGTGGAGTGTCCTTTCCTGTTGCAGTAATTACAGAAGCTAAAGGGTGAGGAGCTATGACTGGTGGCTTTATGGAAGAACTTCAAGTAAGGCTTTACTTTTGGTTCTACCCACCTTTTTACCTTAGGGGTATACCCCAAGCCAGTTCTATCCCTATATGCCCTTTGGTTCATTAAGAGTATATTTAGCATTTCTGAACCATTGGTAAACTTCTGCAGGGCAACTTGCAGCTTGTTATTTTCCTCTGAGATTTTGCTGCAATTAGGGCAGCTCTCAGGTGTTGGGGCATTGGGTTCTACTTGGGAAGAACCCTGGCCATTCACTATCGGAAGTCTTCTAGCTTCCGCTAGTTCCTCACTTAGTGAGTCCACCCTGGACTCAAGTGATTCCTTTTTGGTTTTCAACACCTTATAGGTTTTACATAGTCTAGAGAATTCTTCATGAACCTCATTGTAAGCCTCTTGTAGTTCAGAAAGAGTTACCTCATGTTCTTCGTTGGTGAGGTCAAGATCTGAAGATGCTTCTTCATCCTCTTCTCTGGCTACCAGGCAGAAGTTGGCAGCTTCTTCTTCATCACTTGCTTCCTCATCTGAGCTATTTACCCAAATGGAGGAAACAAGAGCCTTTCTTTTGTCCTTGCCTTTTGACCTCTGCAGGCTGGGACACTCAGCCTTGAAGTGACCAGGCTTATTGCATTCAAAACACACAGGGACCTTTTCTTTCTTGTATCCCTTTCTCTGGCTGGAATCACCTCTCTGATAGCTTCCCTTCTTTCTGAAGAATTTTCTAAATTTCCTCACCATCATAGCCATCTCCTCATCGTCCATCTCCTCCTCATCATCCTCATCATTGTCATTGATCTCCTTGCTGGGAGCAACGAGAGCAAGAGTCTTGTTCTTGGATGAGGCTTGAGGAGCTCTCATAGCCAGCAAGGTAGGTTCATATTCAGCAAGAGAGCCAAATAGTGCGGTGATGGAGCTGGTTGATTCTCCTTGCACTTCTTGCAAAATAGTCACTTTGGTGATCCAGTCACCCTTCAAGATCTTTAGAATCTTGCTCACTTGCTCTCTCTCAGGGATATCCTTACCCAGCGTGGCCAAATTGTTGATGAGATGGGTGAACCGAAGTTCCAGCTCTCGGATAGGCTCTGTGGGACTCAGCATGGCGAATTTGTGAAATTCTTCCACTAGCATTTCAACATGTCTCGCTTTTACTCCCCTGGTTCCAGAGTGTGCAGCCTCAAGAGCCTCCCACATATCTTTTGCATTTTTGTGGTGGCTGATCCTGTGATACTCTTTGGGACTGAGAGCACACTGGATGTAGTGCATGGCCCGATGGTTCATTTGGACTAGGGCATCTTACCAATGCTTTCTCAAGATTGACCAAGCAAGCATCAAAACTATCTCCATAAAGGGAGAAATCATCCATAAACACCTCTATGCCATCCTCCAGCAAGTCATTGAAAATAATCATCATACATCGTTGAAAGGTTCCTGGAGCATTGCACAGACCGAAAGGCATTCTCCTATATGCAAAGGTCCCAAATGGACAAGTAAAGGTCGTCTTTTCTTGGTCCTCTGGTGCTATGGGAACCTGGAAGTACCCGGAGAAACCATCCAGAAAACAATAGTGTGATTTTCCTGCTAGTCTTTCCAACATTTGATCAATGAATGGTAATGGAAAGTGGTCTTTTCTCGTGGAGTCATTCAACCTCCTGTAATCAATGCATACCCTTCAAGAGTTCTGAACCCGTGTAGGTACTAGCTCATCTTTTTCATTCTTTACCACGGTCAGCCCACTCTTCTTTGGCACCACATGAATGGGACTCACCCATTCGCTATCGCTTATCGGGTAGATGATTCCAGCACTTAGTAGCTTTTCTACCTCCTTTTTCACAACATCAAGTATTAAGGGATTGAGCCTCCTTTGGGGTTGACACACAGGCTTAGCATCATCAGTAAGCAAGATCCGGTGCATGCAGGTGGTAGGACTCATGCCAGGAAGATCGGCTAGAGTCCACCCAATGGCCCCCTTATATCGTCTGAGTACCTCAAGCAGCTTCCCTTCCTCAAGAGAAGACAGAGCGTTAGAAACAATCACTGGAAGCTTCCCTTCATCAAGCAAGTAGGCATACTTAAGATTCGGTGGTAAAGGTTTCAGCTCCAGCGTAGGTGGCTCAATGATAGAAGGTACCAAAGTGTGCATCTCAACTTGCAGCACTTGAGACTCATAGAAATCATCATCAAACTGCGGCAGCTCATCAAAGTGACTAGAAAAAGTCAATGGCTGCTTCAGATCATCACAACAATTCGGCCTCTTAGAGTCTGAGGCCTCAGCACTCTTATTTAAGTCTGAATCACCACTGCCGCTCAGGGTAGAAACATGTGGACCGTCAGCGAGCGCATGCTCTTTCAGATAAAGCTTCTCTCTCAGCCTGTGTAAGCGGCTTCTCCTTAAAGCTTCATACTCTTCAATATCAAACCTTTGTGAACTAGACTCCTCAATTTCCTTTGTGAATTCACAACCTCCATCCTTCGTTTGTCCTACAAAAGTGAGCAAACTTCCCTCTTCCAAGGGGTTGTAGCTTGACAAAGAAGATATAGAAGGGCAATCATCATCAAAATCATAGTTCACATACATGGAATCCATGAATTCAGTTACTGTACTTCCTATGCTAGATGAATCATTAAAAACATCATGCAAGCATGTATTAGAAATCAAACTAGCACAAGAATCATGATAGCACATATGAGTATCAATCTTATCAAACATGTTCAGCTTAAAGGAATTAGCATGCTCATCATAAATCACATGCATCAATGAATCAACCACACTCAGCCCTAGGAGAGAATAATCCTCGTGAGGATGTCTCATGGCTTCTCCTACATCAAACCTTATTATTTGATTCCCCACTTGCATTGTAACAAATCCCCCTTCTAAGCTTATCACCATCTTGGCAGTTTTCATAAATGGCCTTCCTAGGATCAAAGAATCATCCATACTAGTGTCACTGGTCATATCAAGCACATAAAAGTCCACGGGGAAAACTAGTTCCCTAAACCTTCACTAGAATGTCTTCTATTAAGAAGCCAAAGGGTTTCTTAATGGACCTATCAGCCAGTTGAACTACAACACTGGTTTCACTCAAGTTCTTCAACCCTAGTGCAAAGTAGGTGGCCTTAGGCATTACATTAATAGCGGCCCCTAAATCCAGAAGTGCCTTCCCAAAGCTAAGTTTACCTATCTGACAAGGAATGGTGAAAGATCCAGGATCTCTGCGCTTTGAGGGCAAGTGCCCTTTTAAGAGAGACGAAACATTAGTCCTTAATTGGACCTTGTTACTTACATTACCAACTCTCTTGTTAGTACACAGATCTTTTAAAAACTTGGCACATTTAGGCATTTGCTATAACAATACAAGCATAGGTACATTCACTTCAAGCTTAGAGAATAAATTGAGCATTTCCTTTTCTAACTCATCATCATGTTGTTTCTTAACTAAAGCATATGAGTTAGGAAAAGGTAAATGTTTAGGTCCAAGAATCTTACCTTTAGAGGACTCATCCCCTTGCTGAGTAAGTTGTTCTTGCGAAGAAGATTCTCCAACTTTTCGTTTTCCTTCAGCAATTTCCTTCCTCTTCTCCTCTCGTGAGGTCTCAGCTTCATCACTCTTCTCAGTCAGGCTCTCAGCCTCATCAAGTGGTTCATCAAGAGGAGGACTCAGTACAGCCTTTCCATGCACATGGTCATCAACAAAGTCATTTTGAAGACTAGTATAACCTTCCTCATTTGATATACTCTTCTCGGCCTCACAAGGTATTTGTCTTTCCTCCTCTTCTTCCTCATATTCATAAGCATCACCATATTTCCGTCCACTTCTTAGGTGCATAGAATGAATGTTTTGTGGATTAATCACCACATTAGACGGCAATCCACCTTTCTTTGCGTCCTGCTCAGCTTTATCATTAAACATTTGAGAAACTAAGGTAGTTACATCTTTCTTTAGACCTTCTCCAAACTTTTCCATTAAACTTGACATCATCTGGTACATAGTATCTTGTTGAGATGTCGAAGAACTAGATGGAGGAGCATGAGCTGGATCATTATTCTTAATAAATGGAGGAGGAACATTGGCTTGTTGATTCGGCCTGTACCTTTGATCATTAGAGTTAGGCCTCCCTTGATATGAACCATAGCCTTGTTGTGAGGGATAGGCATTAGCAGCTTGGTAGTTACCTCCCCCCCACTTAGGCTGTTGCTGTGGTTGGAAAGAGCTGGAATTTGTGGCTTGGTTTGAACCTCCCCCCCACTTGAAGTTCGGGTGGTCCCTCCATCCCGGATTGTACGTGGAAGAGTAAGGATCATATTTGGCTTGAGGCCTAGCATTGGTATACATGGCCGCCACTTCCGCTTGGGATGGACAGTCTGAGGATAGGTGCATGGGCGAGCCACAGTGATCACAGGATGAGACCACCAAGGCCATAGAATCATCAACACAAGGAGTAGGCTGAACAAAGCGTCCGTCCATCCGACTGAGGCTCTCGGTCAGCCTCTCAATAGAGTTGTACAGCTTGTCATCACTACTCACTGAGGCAACCTTTGGCGCAGCACCATACAAAGCATCACGACCATAAAAATTCTGGTGATTAGAGGCCATGGTTGAAAATAAGTTCCATCCTTCATTGGCTGATAAGTTGAAAAGTGAGCCATTAGAAGCAGCATCCACACTCATCTTGAGCTGTGGCACCAGGCCATCATAAAAGTATTGAAAGTAATGGATGCACAAGAGGGGGGTGAATTGTGCTTCAAAAATAAGTACTCAAATAAAACAACACAAGATTTATACTGGTTCGGTCTACCTGACCTACGTCCAGTCCTCAACCACCCAGGCCGAGAGTTTCACTATAACTCAGGTTTTAAATCGGGTTCACCTGAAACCTTACAACCGCAAGTTTTGCACGGGATCACTTGCAACCTTACAACAAGTTTTACACTGGCTCACTTGTAACCTTTCTAACTAGCTCCCCCTCACACCAAGCAAGGGGTTAACCTTTACACTTAAAGGATTTTGACTAAGTTCTCTCAAAGAACAGATGGTGTTACACACTTAAGTACAATAAATGCTCTTATAACACGAAGAGACTTAACTACAAGGAGTACAGAATAAGTAGGTGAAAAGAATCACTCGATGTGTTAAATGCTCTTCGCTTTTCTGGGCAGCTTTGAATGCTTGAAGATGTTCTTAGTTTTCTTGCTCTAACTTCTCTCAAGAATATTCAAAGATGATTAATTTCTCATAAATGAAGTTAAGCTCCCTTATATAGTCTTCAAGCATTTTGACCTCTTGGTAGGTGGGCTAGCCGTTTGAATATGTCCGTTTTTCCCTTGTTACCGTTTGCCCATTAATTGCTTCATCAATATATAGCAGGGTTGACTTGCTTTATCTCTGAAAAGTAGTCCTGGCACCTCTGCTCTGACATAAGCATTCTGACACTGCATCTCTGAACGTTCTGACATTCTGATTGCTTGCGGAAGCAACTTCTCATCCGGAAGCAACCTTACTTAGTGTGCTGCACTTGAACGTTAGTTTAGCAATATAAGTACATAGTCACATGCAGTGGGTGTTCCCTAAGTCTAAGGTCCATCCGGAAGCACTTCTACATCCGGAAGTGATTCTACTTGATGAAGGATCTAGCTCACCATCACTTACTCTCGCTCAGTATATTTCATTCCAACACTCAGCGCTAGTCACTAAGCTATCGGAAGCACTTTTACTTGACATGGTGAACTCACTGACGCTTAGGGTTATATTTCTTTTATCAGCCTGTGCAAGTCTAAGTCTAACTGGAAGCAATTTTACTTGATGAGGCTGATTTACTGACGCTTAGGATTATATTACCTCTATCAGTCTGTGCCAGTCTAAATCTATCAGGAAGCACTTTTACTTGATGAGATAAACGTACTGACGCTTGGGGTGATATCTATTCTATCAGTCTGCGCCAGTCAAAATCTATCAGGAAGCACTTTTACTTGATGAGATAAACATACTGACGCTTGGGGTGATATCTATTCTATCAGTCTGCGCCAGTCAAAATCTAACAGGAAGCAACTTCACTTGACGTTGCATTTTCACTGACGCTCGGGGTTATATATAGTTTATCAACCTGCGCTAGTCTAAATTTAACAGGAAGCAATTTCACTTCCGTTTGAAACATAGCTTAGTCTTAAGGTTTTGTGTACCTAATGCTCATGGACTAAGTTATTTCCCCAGTGATTTACTTGCTGCCGCTGGGGGATGAAAACATTCATCCGCGTGCGCAAGTCCTAATCTATCCGGAAGTAAATCCTCATCCGGAAGGACTCTTACTTGGGATCCTATGTTATCCTATTGCTTCCTAGGCACTTGGTCTAATCCTTTATATTTTAGTCTTCATCAAAACTTAAGATTCTAACAAGTATTGCACCAGATTGCCCTTGGAGATGTTGTGGTTGGGGCACGAGTTCACCAAGGTGTTGAACCGGCTCCAATATTCATAGAATGTCTCCTAAGAGAATTGTTGAACACCTGTGATGTCTTTCCGCAACTTTGATATCTTTGAGACTGGAAAATAGCTGTCTAAAAACACCTTCTTAAGTTGTTCCCATGAAAGAGTGGCATAATGAGTTGGAAGGTTCAAGAGCCACTCCTTGGCTTTGCCCTCTAAGGAGAATTGAAATACTCTCAACAGAACATCATCCAGGTCTGCATTGGGAGGCTTCATGGAGGAGCAAGTGTGGTAGAGGCCAAGCAAGTGCGTGTGAGCATCCTCATGCGGAAAACCTGTAAACTTAGGCAGATGAGCAAGTAGAGATCCTTTGATCTCAAAGTTAGCGGGGTTAGCATAAAAACCTTGAGGTGCAAATGATGCATATGACTGAGTGAACTCATGCATAGGTCTATCATCATCATGTAATTGCCTACCCCCCTCAAAATGATGTTCATCCTCTTGCTCTCTCCTTTCACGTCGCTCACGCTCATGTTCATGCTCTCTTGCCTCCCTCTCATGTTCTCTATGGTCCTCTCGCCTTTCTGCCATAATGAAATGCTGGTCTAGGAATGTGTTATTAGAAGCTACAGATGAATTTTGTGGATTTGATGTGGATCCTACAGGTGGCTTACTAGCTTGCTTCTCGTGCATTTTCTTTTTCTTAAGTTCTCTAAGAGTCTTATTAATCTCTCTATCCAATGGCACTAGTGATGTAGTAGGGTTCATGCAATTCACTAAGTGCAACTATATGCAAGGGAAACTAAACAGCCAAGCAATTAGTCCCTGCAAAACAAATCAGCAAGACAAACACCAATACCAGCAGAATGTGCAGCAAAATCCTGAAAATCCAACAAAATCAAAGACAAAACCACCAGTACACACAGAATATATCCAGTCCAGAACAATTCAAGCAAAAATCCAGTACAGCAAACAAAATTTCCAGCAAATTCTGAACAATTTCCTAACAACAGTGTGGCTAACTAGAGCAGCCAATTAAGCAACAAACAGCACAGATATGTTCAGAACAAATCAGAAATATCCTCACAACCTACAAGTAAAAAGTACCTACAACAAAAACTAAGAAAATGTAACTAAAAACCTAAGACAAGAAAGAATTCAACCAAACCGGCAACGGCGCCAATTTGATTTAACTCTTTTTCGTCGTCTAAAAAGAGCTAAAGCAAATAAAACTAGAATTAAACTACAGTAGTTAGCAGCAAGTCCTAGGTCAATTCACAGTTCGGTTTTATCTCTTGCTTAGGTCAAATAATCACAAGTTAAGCAAATTATCAAACAGGTTGTGTGCAGGTTTTATATCTAAAACTAATTAAAACTAATTGAAATTACAACTAACAGAATTAGGTGAATGAGTGAAAGTATGGATGAGATGTACCTCCTTCTCCAAGTACTCCGTGCTTACGTTTAATCGGACTTCATATTCTTGTTCTTCTTAATATAAACTAGTTAAATTCTCAAGATCTCTTTAATCAAAGAAGTCTACAAGAGTTTAACTAATTTAATTAAGGCTTAAGCTCTTTCAAGCCAAGAACATACCAAAAGCAACTCTAAACACTAAATCTAGCATTTAGGAAACAAATTCATTCCACAAATGTAAGAGGAGCTAATCGCACACACATACATGTATGAAACTACAAGAATTAAGCCTCGGTTTTCATGTTCTTAACAATCAAGAGAGATTTCAAACTAACATAAAGTAGAACACCTAAAATTCAGATGATCTAACCTATATAAGCCTAAATCTAGACATACATAGGCAAAAATTTACATATAGCTTGAAACCTAAAAGAGAAAATTACAAGCATATGAAGCCATAGGTTGATTCTACAAGCACATTTCCTTGGAGAAGAAGGATAGGCGATCTAGCCGGACATGGAGATGAAGGCGGATGAAGGTAGTTGTGAAGTTCTGGACATGGCGGAGGTTTGCGAAGTGAAGAAGATGAAAATGGAATTGAGAGAGTTTGTTAGAGGAGAGAGAAAGTGAAAGTGAAGTGAGAGATCAGATGTCTGAAAGTTAGTTACGTTTGGGGTTTTATAGTGGTGAGTAGCTTTGGGATTATCGCCCAAAGGGTATTTTTGGTATTTGGTAAAGGTTAGGATGAATGTGGACTCGATCTCATCTCCATGCATTTCCAAAGGTTCCTCCTTTTTCTCCAAGTGATTGTGCTTCCCTTTTTGCCCTTAATGAGGCCTCCAGACTTGAATTTGGCCTTGGCGCCAATTTTGCCTCATTTGGAAAGCTCCCCAAGTACCTTCAAGCTGAAAGCCTGACTTTGCCTTAAATTAACTCTGCACCTGAGACTTCTGAAAAGTAGTTGACATTTCTTGATCATTGTGCAGTTTGGTTCTTGTACATGCTGGCTGATGGACTTCAGCTTCCGCATATCAAGACTGTCCGCCAGCGCCAGCACGTTTACTTCCGGATGTAAATCCACTTCCGGATGGAAGTCCGCTTCTTCAAGTAGCTCAGCTTCCGGATGTGACTTTTCTTCCGGATGTAAACTTGCATCCTGATATGAGTACTCTACCAGATGTGAATATGCTTCCGGATGTGAACCTGCATCCGGATGTGGATTCTGAGTACTTCGTCATCTAGCCTTCCTCCTTGCCAAGTTATCTCCACTGAAGCTCCACCAAGGGTGTGTAGGGCCCACTTGAGACCCTCCTGCATGAAAAACACATCTCATAGTCAAAATGACCAAAATACCCTTAGTGCCATAAAATGCAAGTAATAAGGCTATTATTCTTCAAATATTTATACATAAGCATGTGCATGAAAATGTACCAATAATGATCAAATATGACAAATAAACCACACTAATTAAGCTCAAATGCACATGCTTAAAGGTATGAAATTTGGTCTAATCAACAATAGGCTATGTTCTCTCTCTCTTGCATTATCTTCTGAATGTAGATGTTCCTTTTATACTCGGCTTCAAAGGCTTGGACGGCAGGTTGAATATGACCGTTTGAATATAGCCGTTAATCCCAAGTTACCGTTGTGAAGTACATCTTCATTAATGCTTAGCAGGGTTGACTTGCTTTATCTCTGAAAAGTAGTCCTGACACCTCTGCTCTGACAAAAGCATTCTGACTTCTGAGTATGTGACGTTTACTCTTGTACTCTTGCTGACGGATGATCATCGTTCATCCGGAAGTGGCAATCTTGCTCTGCAAGTGTTAATCTCTGAAATCCAATGCCAAGAGTCTTTGCATCCGGAAGCTCATTTGCATCCGGAAGTGTGACTAAGTTCTGCACATACTGGTTAGTCCAACATAGCAATATATATATAATCAAATATAGTAAGAACTATACATGTTGTGGGAAGTTTGCTATGGGGAGTAGTCTTACTTAGACTATGTTCTGACTTAGTGTATTGTATACTTTGAACGTTAGTCCTCTTAGTCTATGATGTATTCGGAAGTACTTCTACATCCGGAAGTAAATCAACTGGATGAAGGATTTAGTTTACTATAACTCACTCTCGCTCAGTGTCCTTCAATCCAACAGTCAGCGCTGGTCACTAAGCTATCAGAAGCACTTTCACTTGACGTGGTAAGCTTACTGACGCTTAGGGTTATATCTCTTCTATCAGCCTGTGCCAGTCTAAATCCAACAGGAAGCAATTTCACTTGACGTGGCTTTTTCACTGATGCTTGGGGTTATTCTATTCTATCAGCCTGCGCCAGTCTAAATCTAATAGGAAGCAATTTCACTTCCGGTTGAATCATAGCTTAGTCTTAAGGTTTTGTGTACCTAATGCTCATAGACTAAGTTAATTCCCTAGTGAGTTACTCGCTGCCGCTGGGGGATGAAACATTCATCCGCGTGCGCAAGTCCTAGTCTATCCGGAAGTGATTCCGCATCCGGTTGTGATTCCGCTGTGGGATGAGTCTTTCATCCGTGAGCGCTAGTTTTAATTCATCCGGAAGTGAATCCGCATCCGGTTGTGACTTAACTTAGGATTCAGTGTTAGCAATCTAGACTAGGTTCTAACCAAGTGTCCCACTTGCTTCCGTTTGCGTCCCCTATGGGATGTGTACTTCATCCGCGAGCTCTAGTGCTAATACTTCCGGAAATGATCTTGCATTCGCAAGTGATCTAACTTAGGATTCTAACCATGTCATCTAATCCTTCCTAAGTGTTGATTATGTTCTTTTAAGTACTAGACCATATCATACCTTAGTCACCATCAAAACTTAAGATTCTAACACAATGTGCCTTCCTTGGTGGTTGTCTGGTCTCTTGGGCTAGTAAAAAGCAAACCTGCGTGTCTTTATCATCCACAGAGGCAGAATACATTGCTGCCGCAAGCTGTTGTGCCCAAGTGTTGTGGCTGAAGAACCAACTGAGAGATCTTGGCTTGGAGTTCCCTGAGGCTCCCATACTTTGTGACAACACAAGCACTATCAGTCTCGCCAAGAATCCGGTTCAGATTATATAGGTTTCTACTTTTTTTCTATTATACTATTCTAAAATGAATTCTAAAACGAATATTAAAATATTACTATTTTCTTTATTCTAATTAGATTTCAAATTCGAAAATTCTAATTAGAATTTAGATTAATAATTTTTTTAAATTTATTATATCTACTCATAATTGATTAAAACCTGTGCTTAATTGATTAAAACCTGCAACTATACTAACTTAGGCATCAGAGTGCCAATCTTGAGTTTTGCAGGTCCCCCACAATGTTGAATCTCAAGTGAGTCCAACCGGAAGCAAAACCACTTCCGGATACTCATTTGCTGGCGCTGGATGACAACTCAAAGTGGCCTGGAGCGCCACTCCAACCGGAAGCAAAACCACTTCCGGATGCTCCTCTGCTGGCACTGAGTGTTGAGTCAAAGTATGAGGGAGCGCCAGTGTCTGAACAAGGGACACGTCACCTCAGAAAACGTTTCATCTTCTCACACCAAAGATTATGCCTCTTCTAACAGTGTACAGAGACACGTGTCACAAAGGTGCGACGTTTCAATTTGAATATTTACGTTTTCCATAAACCAGCGCATGCTTTCATGAAGAGTCATTATGAGCATCTTACACTAGTACAAAAAAGACTTTTTAAACCTCATAAAAAGGCTTTTTAAACCACATTTAAAAGTGGTTTAGAAAAAGGGGGTTTAGAAAGTATGACTTTTTTAAACCACATAAAAAAGTGGTTTAAAAAACATACTTTTTAGACTACTTTTGTAAAAATGTGGTTTAAAAATTTTTTTTAAGACCTCTTCATATGTAAATATAGTCTAAAAACATATACTATTCAATATATATATATATATATATATATATATATATATATATATGCATGTCGATTGATAACCAATGGAAAGAAAACTAACAAATCATAATAACATAATACATTCGGAAAATTCAAAGCATTCTAGTTACAATTTGAAAACTATGCTTTCCAACAATGTAAATTTAAAAGTCTACATGAGTCTAACAATAAAGTGAACAAAGAGAAATTCATGAGTATTATTTATAGAAGGTCTGAAAGTACAGTGTATGCTCTGAGGCACTCTACGCTAGTATGACTAAAATTCTGATGCTGATTTCGCTCAAACCTATGGCTTCAACTAATATGCACCGAAGAAATTATTATTATTAAAGAATGCCATCAACATCAACGAAAACCTGTGCTGGAAGATACTTTTGAAGCTGCAGCAGCAGTCCACCTGGCAAAAGGAACAAGTGAAAATGCAATTATTACAACATAGAGCAACACAACATGCATACAACATGGAGCAACACAACAAGCATGCCTAAAAAAAGAAAGTCATTCCACACACCACATGGTTTTGGAGGATTCTTCCCTTTCTTTAGACTAGATAGAAACTAAAAAACCAAGGGAAAGCCATTTTACACACCGCAGGATTTTGACTCCATCTTCCCTTTCTTTACGCCAGAAAGTAACTTAAATAACAAAAATATAGAGAGAAAAGTTGTCACTTACAGGGCAAAATTGACACTAATCAAGGAATAATAAACCAAGAGACCATTGTCCTAAGCATCAAAGCTCAGATATACTTTTCTTCCTTGAACTATTACCATTACTAATCAATTACCACATTCATGCTCACACTGGGAAGGGCAGATTGAAGTTAGCATTTATATAGAGATTTCATATATCATATAGCAGTCTTACTGCTAAATTGGAGAGCTACAAATGGGGTGGGAGAGTTCATAATAAAGTGCATGTGGTGTTTATGAAAGGATAATGAGTAGCCAACATACTTGTTCAACTCAAATGATCCATTTTACACTACATGCCAAAATCATTTCAGTCCTAGTAGTCTTTGAAACAATGCCTAAATTACCTATCTGCACTTTAAAACAAAATTAGTAGTTTGGCTGCAATATACAGTAGTATAAAACTTCAAAAGTGAACTTCAAATATCCCTTTATATTTTTTTTACAATTAGATTTTACATTAAATGAGTGGCATTTTAATATTTTAAACTGAATACAATGAGTTAAAGACATTTATGGACCTGCCAATGACTCTTTGAACCATACTCGTGTGATGTAGTTCTGTGTCTTTCATTCCCTTTGGATGATCCCCCATGTACACGATATATGTCTGAATCTATTCAAAAATTGAGAAGAGGAGAAAATTGTGAGCATTTTATATCTCCTTTAAACTTCAGTAAATAAGAAAAGAAAATTGAAAATCAATGTTTGTTTAACCTTCGGGTCATGACAATATGCCTGAAGAATAAAAAAACTGATCAAGAGAGAGAAGAGGAGATGCCAGGTGCTTGGAGAAAACATGTTAGTAGATTTGCTTGATGAAATGATAGAGCTCAAGTTTTTGCTGTGTCTTGTTGCTCAAAATGTTTCGTTGTGTCTCTAAGGGCGAGACCGTTGGGTGTATATATAGGATAAGCTATCATCATTCGTCATAAATTGATTGGGAAATTAATTTAGTCTAACTATAATAATAATAATAATAGTAGTCAAGATCTGTTCAATCCTCTTGGTCACAGAATTGGTCAGAAGAGCAGCATCTGATTGGAGCAATCCTCTTCGCTTGACCACATTTTTATAGTAGTCAAGATCAAATGTCTTGCGACTTCCAGGGTCCATCTCAACAATTGTGGTATTGTCATTGATGCTCTTGCACTTGAAGGTCTTAAGGTTTGTTGCATATTCACTGTCTAAATTTGGGTCTTGATCTAACTTACCCGTGAAGTTATACAATCTGTTTGAAAATGATGAGCAATGGGAGATACCAATTGTGTGAGCACCTGAAAATTTTGAACTTAGTTAGCCACTTGAATCACTCATGTCATGCCTATTATTTGTTTACTTTAGTGTACCTAATAGAAGGACCAAGTCTGTCAGATCAAGTTCCTGGTTGCCAAAGAGTGTTTGGAGTGTGCTGAAGTTGCTAGTAGGAGCAGGAATTTGGCTTCTGGCTTCCAATAAGTTAGATACAGTTCCATCTCTTCTACCTATTGGAACATTCCAGTAGGGACCACCCTGCAAGCAAATTATGTGTCGTTATAAGTTAAGAAAAAGCTGCAAACTTTAGTGATAGTGATGAATATGAAGCTGGAATGGATTCTTACTGTGGCAGCAATGGAGTCTCTTGCAGCCAAAGTGATAATATCAGCACAGGAAACGAAGAGAGGGAAGAGAGGGAAGAGAACTCAGAACTTTAAAACCAAATTCATCCGGTTACCGAAGAGAGGGAAGAGAGGGAAGAGAACTCAGAAATTTTATCACACATATCACACTTACATCAGGTATTACAGGCTTATTTATTGATACATGGCCAGTAGTATTAGGCTAATAAATAATAAGACTTGTAATTGCGTAGCTTTGTTATTTCCGCCTATAGGAGTACACGTGGACACTAAGCACGTGACTTAGGGAAAGTTAGTTAGAGAATTGGCGGGTATAAGTAGCAGTGTTGTAACAGAGTTGGGTGTGGAATATACAGATTTTCTCTTTCTTCTCATTTTCTACGCTTTCTCTGTACCAACTGGTATCAGAGCGCACCTCTCTGGCTCGCATGGCGCCGGAGACGAGATCTAGGGATCAACGTTTGGGAGATCTGGAGAGCAGGTTAGAGACGCACTTCTCTCTGGTTGAAAGTAATCGAGAACGTTTGGATAAGAATGTCGCCGATATTAGTGAACTGAGGAATTCGATGTCTCGAATTGAAGTGTGCTTGAAGGATATCACTGGTTCCATATCCAGTTTACAGAATTCGAAGCTAGGAAAATCGCCAGATACAGGAGAATCTTCAGGAGGTAGTTCGAGTCATTATATGAGAACTGGACACATGCAATTTGGGACTTATGGCAACGGCGGTGGTCACTATTCAGTTCCGACGAAGCAGAGTAGGGTTGAGTTTCCTAAATTCGACGGAACGGACTTTAAAGGCTGGTCATACAGGTGTAAGCAGTTTTTTTCGGTTGATGCTACGCCTTTGGATCAACGAGTCAGATTGTTGAGTATCCATTTGGAGGACCGCGCTCTGAAGTGGCATCTCAATTTTGTGAAGAATCGACGTGAGGAGGAGATTCCGTGGGAAGAGTATTTCAGGCACATGGAAGCGAGGTTTACCGATGTGCGCCACTTGAATCCGATGGTAGAGATTAAACAATTGCAACAATCAGAACTTTCGGTTGATGATTATATTGATGCATTTGATAATCTCTTAACGGAGGTGGATTTGAGCGATGAGATGGCGATGAATTGTTTTTTAGGAGGGCTTCGCGTGGACATTCAGGCATCTGTGATGGCTTTTAATCCTTCGTCCCTTGGAAGTATGATGCAGTTGGCTCGAATTCAAGAGCGTTCTATTAAAGCGCTCTATGATAACGTGCCTAAGACGAGTTATAGACCGTGGAATGTGTCAACTACGACATCTTCAAGGTTCTCATCCAATTCAGGTTCGCGAGTTTCGATCAATATAGAGAAGATCACAGCTTCGCCTGTGGTGACTAAGAATCCTTCAATCACCTTATCTAAGAAGGAGATGGAGGAGAGGAGGAAGAAGGGCCTTTGTTATTGGTGCAACGATAAATATTCAGCTTCTCATCGTTGTAAAGAGTCTCAAGTCATGATGTTAATTGTTCCTAATCGTGATGAGGATGAATTTGTGGATGCTTCGGAGGAGATGGATAAGGTGAATGAGGATGTAGAATTGATCGGAACGATTAACGCGATTGAAGGAAGTGGAGAGTTTTCTACTCTTCGAATTGGAGGCAGTATTAAGAGGTTAAATGTCATTATCTTGGTGGACACTGGCAGTTCACATAATGTGGTGCACAGTAGAGTGGCTAAGCGATTGAATCTTCCTTGTATGTCACATGTTGGGGTAAGAGTGAAGGTGGCTGGAGGTGATGAAATTAAGGTAGACCGTTTTTGTAAGGGTTTGCGTTGGGTCATGTCTGGTTCTGAATTTTCCGATGACTTTATGGTCATGGATATTGGTACTTTTGACATTATTTTAGGAGCTCAATGGTTGCGTCGGTTGGGCCGTTTCATGCTTGATTTGAGTGAGTCCTTCATGGCTTTTACATTGACAGGGCAATACTACGAGATTTTTGGCTTGGATTCTAAACCTGTTGTTAGTTCTGAAGAAACTTGGTCTGTCAAAGGGGTTAAGGGAACAGCACATGTACTATTGGTGTGTGAGGAAGCGAGTGGTCCTCAACCTATGAATTCTTCATTGTTGACAGATGCACAGCAGCACCAATTATCACAGCTTTTACGTGATTTTTCGGATATTTTTGGTCAGCCGGAGACATTACCGCCGGTTCGTCAATTGGATCATCGCATTGTGCTTAAGGCGGACAGACCAATTTCTTGTCGGCCTTATAGATATGGTCCAGTTCAGAAGGATGAGATAGAGAAACAGGTGAAGAATATGTTACAGAAGGATGTTATACAGCCTAGCCATAGTCCCTTTGCTGCCCCAGTGGTCCTTGTACATAAGAAGGATGGAACTTGGCGTTTTTGTGTTGATTACCGTCGGTTGAATGAGATGACGATCAAAGATAAGTTCCCTATTCCTCTTATTGATGACCTTTTGAATGAGTTGCAGGGTGCCTCGTATTTTTCTAAATTGGATTTGTCTTCCGGTTATCATCAGGTACGGATGTATGAGCCTGATATTCATAAGACCGCATTTAGAACTCATGAGGGGCATTATGAGTTTAAGGTGATGCCCTTTGGTTTGAGTAATGCCCCGGCCACATTTCAAGGACTTATGAATTTGATCTTTAAACCTTATTTGCGGAAGTTCATTTTGGTTTTCTTTGATGATGTGTTGGTATATAGTCGTGATTGGGACACTCACATGCAGCATTTAGAAATCACTTTTGCGCTGTTTAGACAGCATACTCTATTTGCTAAGGCTAGTAAGTGTTCTTTTGGCCAAGGTCAAATTGATTATTTAGGCCATGTTATTTCTAGTAAAGGTGTGGAGGTGGATTCTTCTAAGGTGGCGGTTGTAAGGAATTGGCCTATTCCTTCCAATGTGAAGGGAGTTAGAGGTTTCTTGGGTCTCACTGGATATTATCGGAAGTTTATTAAGAACTATGGTGATATTGCGAGACCTTTGACAGCTTTGTTGCGGAAAGATTCTCCATTTCATTGGAATCTGGAGGCAGAGGCTGCTTTTAATGCGTTGAAACAATGCTTATGTCAAGCTCCAGTTTTAGTTTTGCCTGATTTTGGGGAAAGGTTTGTTATAGAGGCGGATGCTTCTAATACGGGTATGGGGGCAGTACTGATGCAAAGAGGCCATCCCATTGCTTTTGCAAGTAAGACATTTGGTCCCAAATCTGGTGCTTCATCCACTTATGAACGAGAATTGCGTGCCATTATTTTTGCGGTCCAACAGTGGCAATCTTATTTGATTGGTAATTCTTTTACCATTCGTACTGATCATTTACCTTTGAAACATCTTCTTGAGCAAAAGAATGTGTCTCCTGATCAATTTAAGTGGTTGGGTAAGTTGTGGGGTTTGACGTATGACATTGAGTATAGGAAGGGACTGTTGTTACTCCGGGGTTGTTGCAACCTTTGCCCATTCCGAGTCATGTGTGGACTGATCTTTCTATGGATTTCATTTGTGGCCTTCCTAAGTCTTATGGGAAGACCGTTATTTTTGTGGTGGTGGATAGGTTGAGTAAAGCTGCTCATTTTGCTGCTATGAAACATCCTTATTCTGCTGTGGATGTTGCCAGGATTTTCATGGATACGGTAGTCAAGTTGCATGGGTTTCCTAAATCGATTGTGTCTGATCGTGATTCTGCCTTCTGTGGCAAATTTTGGAGGGAGTTGTTTCGGCTTCAGGGGGTTAAGTTGAGATATTCTTCTGCTTATCATCCTCAATCGGATGGCCAAACTGAGGTCGTTAATCGCAGCCTTGAATGTTATTTGCGATGTATGACAGGTGATTTCCCTAAAAAGTGGGTGCAGTGGCTTCCTCTAGCGGAATTGTGGTATAACACTACTTTCCATTCTTCTATTGGAATGACACCCTTTCAGGCTGTGTTTGGTGTTACCCCTCCAATCCATGCTCCGTATGTTCCTGGTGATTCTTCCAATGAGGTGGTTGATCAGATTTGTTTGTCTCGTGAACTCACCTTACAGTTGCTGAAACATCACCTACTTAAGGCACAACAGCGCATGGTTGCTCAAGCTAATAAGCACCGATCTGATAGGGAATTTGCAAAGGGTGATTTGGTTTTTCTGAAGTTGCATCCCTTTCGCAAAAATCAGATCAATAATTCTTCTTTACATAAATTGGCCGCAAAGTATTTTGGACCTTTTGAAATCCTTGAGAGGGTAGGCAAAGTGGCGTATGAGTTGAAATTGCCTGCGAATTCTCGGATTCATCCTGTTTTCCATGTTTCCTTGTTGAAACGTGGTGGTTCTGCGGTTACTTCAGCTTCTACTGTTTTACCGGAGGTGGATGGGGATGGTCAGTTTGTGCTAGAACCATATGCTATTTTGGGCAGGAAACTGGTTAATAAGGGTAATCTTCCTGTCACTCAGCTTCTGATTCAGTGGCAGCACTCGCGACCTGAGGATGCAACTTGGGAGGATTTATCTTCTATTCGTGAGCAGTTTCCAGCTTTTGATATTACTGCACCACCAGCTACGCCTATCCTTGTGGACAAGGATGTTTTTTAGGGAGGGTATAATTGATACATGGCCAGTAGTATTAGGCTAATAAATAATAAGACTTGTAATTGCGTAGCTTTGTTATTTCCGCCTATAGGAGTAAACGTGGACACTAAGCACGTGACTTAGGGAAAGTTAGTTAGAGAATTGGCGGGTATAAGTAGCAGTGTTGTAACAGAGTTGGGTGTGGAATATACAGATTTTCTCTTTCTTCTCATTTTCTACGCTTTCTCTGTACCATTTATACACTCTAGGCTTGTCTGTATTTACTAATTCCCTTCCAACGGCTAATTACCTATCTGCGAGAATATCTGTAATCACTGTTATCATTTTCAAATTGTATAGATATTATTAGGCTTTATCAGCATTTATTAGTCATTAGTAGCTTGTTTCTTCTCTTAGCTTAGATGTAGACACACTTGTACAGTTTGCAATACACTCAATAGAATTATAATTTTTTCTCAATTGTGATCTCAAAGACCACACTATCCTGGTAAGCATAAGAGCCTAACCGAAAATATAACATCATAACAGTACCTAAAGAATCCCAAACAACATAACAGAAGAAGAGTATGGCTTATCTTATCAACATTACATATCACAACATTCTAGGAAGGCAACATTACTTCTCATTGAAGCAAAATTCAGCAAACCAAACACTCCTTATATATTTAGGACCGTTGATACTGTATTATCATATAACTACAGCCTATAGACCAATATGAGAGAGATACGCATTTTACTAGAGATCATGAAAATCAAAAAATATATATATATATATATACCAGTCCAAAAAAATCATGCACAATCAGAGACAAACATAAGGAATTTCGAAAATCTCCAATGCTTGAGCATATACATAAATTTTCCAACTCGATTTTACTTGAACCCATGCTTAATCAACAATATACAAGTTTTCAGCTCAAACCAGAGATAACATCAAAATTCTTTTCCACAAAACCGTAAATTAAAACTTAATCTTTATCTCAAACAAATTCCTAAATAAAAATCCCAAACCCTAGATTTGAAATCCTTCTCAAACTCAACCAAATCGCAAGAACAGAGGTAGAATTTGGAAGAAATAGTCACCTGAGTTCAAATCCACACTTGCTTGCCTCGTCGGAGCTCACCATCGCCGGGAAATGGCTTCGCCGCCGCTGCAAACCCGTCGGAACTCGCTGAGACGAAGAGAGAAAGGAAACGAAGAGAGAAATGAAGCATATGGTGAAAAAGTGAAGGGAGATGAAAAATAAGAGTCACGATTGAAGTCGTCGTCGTCGTTGGGGAGAAGTGAGGGGAGATAAGTGAAATTAGAAGAAGGTAGAAGAAGATGGATATGGTGAAAAAGTGAGGGGAGATGAAAAATCGGGACTGCCTTCTGAGTCTCATTGAGAGAATATGCATTTTTTAGAGTTCTCATATTTACAAAATTGCCACTGCTTATACTTTTTAAACCACATTTATAAATAAGTGGTTTAAAATTACATTTTTTAAACCACATATATTAAAAAAGTGGTTTAAATGAGTTTTTTAAACCACATGTTATATAAGTGGTCTAAATATGGTGGTTTAAAATACTATTTTTGTAGTAGTGTTACCCGTTGTGACATTGCATATAAATAGAAAGCCGTTTTCACTTTTACTTTTTACTTGCACAAATTTCTTACCCACAAAACTCTCTGAACTTATTCATCGAGTTCATCATATTGTTCTTCATCTTCTTCGTCTTCTTCTACATTTCTGCCATTTCATTCCATACACTTCATTTAAAACCCTAAACACAAAATGGCCGGATCACATGAGATAAACCCCAACACTAAGATAGCCTCTGCCTCCAAGAAATCGAAATCTAAGTCTGGGAAATCTGGGCTTCACTCAAAATCTGGGCAAGTTCATAAAATTTCTTGGAAATCTGGGCAAAGTCAAGAACAAAGTGAGCGGGTCCAAGAACAGCCAGAACAATCTGGGCATACTGAGCAACCTCAGCAAGAACACTCTGGGGAATCTGGGCAACAGCGAAAAAGGTTGCAGAAGAAGGGTAAGAAGAGGGTTCAATTCAGAGAGGAATCCCCATCCAAAAGACAGCGAGTAGAGGAGTATGATGATCCTCGTGTATACAGAGATGGACCATTGGAGGCTGTTTCCTCCAAATTTGAAACTACAAAACCCTACTTCAACACCGGGATGTTCATAGATCTGGACAAGATAGATGATCTAGGGTTTCCACACTTGAGACCATTTCTAGAGAAATACATGCCCTGGCTGTGGATCAACCAGGAATACAACGTCAACGTCCTGCGGGTATTTTGCCAGTCCCTCACCTCCAAGGTCAAATATAAGAAGGTGGATGAGAAGGATCAGATTCGAAGAATCACCTTCACTGCCACAGTAAGAGGGAGAACCTTTAGCTTCACTTGGAGAGACATCAACAGCCTGATGGGGTCCCTGAGGGAGAAATGAATGAATGGTTATTCCCTAAGAAACTCAGCAAGGAGGAACTTGCAAAGGTCTATGACACCAAGGGGAAGAAGCTGTCTGGGATGTCTGACTCCAACCGACTCCTATACTATGTCTACTCCCGCATGATGACACATAAAGGGGGGAACTTCAACGAGTTCACTCTCCTTGACAACCCTTGGTTCCCCAGATTCCTCTCCCAGCAGCCAATCAACCCTGGGCAGTTGATCAGTCTAGAGCTGCAAAGGTGGATTGAAAATCATAAGTCTGGATATCTTCCCTACCCCACAGTCATCGCCTTCCTCCTGGAGAAAAATTTGATCAAGTCAACATATACTGAGGAGGACGAGAATGTTAAGTGCGTACCTGTCAGCGCAGTTAACATTGGCAAGATGAGGATAAAGTACGTCAAGCAGACCAAGGCCACTCGCTCAGGGTCTCAGGCAGACAGTGCCTCTCATACCTCAGCCCCCTCTGTATCTGGTGCAGGGGATCAAGAGGTAGACTCTCATCCTGGTCCCAGTCGTGTTGTGAAGGTGCCAGCTACAGTCAAGTCTTTTGCTGAGGAAGTAAAGGAGGAGATCCTTTTTAGACTGTCTGACTCTCTGATGGCTCCCCTCCGGGATGAGTGTGACACTGGCTTCCAGCAGCAGGGGGAGAGAATCCAGAGGCTCGAGGACCGAGTAGGTCGAGTCGAGGATCAACTAGCGAGGGTAGACGCCAAGTTAGACCTCATCCTCCATCACCTTCAAATTCCTCAACCACAAGGTAACCTACCACCACCTCCTCCTCCTAACCCACCTCCACCTCCTCCACCTAATCAACCATTACTCCCTCCTCCTAACACTCAACAGCCACAGCAACCTCCTCCTCAGAATAACCAACAACCCCAAACATCACCCAGCAATGACCATCAACCATCACCCCAAAACTCCACTCAAAACTCACCCCAACACTCCCCTCGCCAATCACCACTTACCTCCAACAACTCCCCATCTCCACATAACTCCCCAAACCGTTCACCACCCCCAAGCCCCACAAAGCCCTCCAATCCTCCTTCTCACACCCAACCCACCATAGCCTAATCTCTTGGGTTTACCTCTCCTGATCACCCACTTCACACCTACTACCTCCGAGACCAACCCCTTATTCCATGGAGAGTTAAACAACCCGCCGCCTACTCCTCCACCTACCCCTTCGATGGGCTATTCACCCACCCCGACTTCATCGAAAGAAACACAGTCCTCTTCCCAAACCCTCCTAATTCACCAGAACACACCTCACCTGCATCCTCACCTGAAACCTCACCACCTAGAAGATTTGGCCCTGAACCTCCACCCTCCTCCTCACCCAATCCATCCTCCCTGGCCCTCGCCCTCCTTGATGATGACAAAAGAGGGAGAGATGCTGCTATCGCCCTTCGCCGTACCATGGATACAAGGGATGTTCTGACTCAACCATCCCTCTGGCTAGATGAAGACATCACTGCTGCTCTTCGACGAGCCATGGACCTTCAAAGATTGGGTGGTGCTGAAAGCCTGATCCGAGGGGAAGCCATCCGATTTATGCAACAGCAACGATCAGATGAGCAAAGGTCCAAGTGGGAAATGGTTTTGTATGAGCAACCTGAAGAGATCCCATATCCAGAGTCTTCATCATCTGAGCCTCCATCCTCTGAGCCTGCCCAAAATTTAATTGAGGAGATAATGATGAAGTATGGGCTGGAGAAGATTAACCATCCTCCAATCGTGATAGCCAGACCAATCCCTTCTCCTTCTGGACCAACCTCTGCTCCTCCACCTTCTGAGTCAACCTCTGCTCCTCCACCTTCTGAGCCAACCTCTGCTCCTCCTCCTCCAGTAGTCAAGTACAGCGAATCAAGAAAGAAGGCAGTTGCTAGAAAGCATGCCAACAAGAGTACTACTTCTACTGCGTCTGCTGTGAGTGAGCAAGAGGTTCCATCTGTTCAAGCTGAGATTGTACCTGAGACTCAGTCATCCTCTCAAGAGACACATGCCCCTCCGCTACTGAAGGAAGTCAAGCTGGAAATTGAGGACATGACTCCTGAAGAGTTCGAGAGGTATGGGTTCACGGACAAGATCTCATTTGGTCAGATGGCCTGCCTAGATGCTGAAAGAGCAAGAGCCAAGCCTACTCAACCAATAGGCAAGGGCAAAGGAAAAGGCAAAGGCAAAGGGAAAAGGAAAGCCCAGGAAGTTGAGGAGGACCCCAACTTCCCAGTGTGGAATGTGAAGATCAGGGCTGTCCATTATCCCAATCGCGAGGTCACTCCCTTCTCTGATGCAACTGGGTTCCCTGGGTTTGAAGAAGTTGAAAATATGAAGAGAGCCTTTGAGGAATTCGTTGACTCTGAGAGACTCAGAAGGGAGAGGGAAGAGGAAGAGCTTCAAAGGATAATTGCTCAGATTGACCAGAATGAGAAGGATGCCCCACATTGCCCAACTTCAAAAGGAAAATGAGGAAAGACAAAGAGAGAGGGAGAAAAAGAGACATCAGCTTTAAACCCCACTCTACCCCATACATTTACCTTAGATTTTTCTTCTTATTTTTCATGCATAGTTCATTTTGCAAAGTTTTAATTATTTTTGAATTTTATCTGTTATTGTAATTCTAACCTGTAATCTTTTGTTCATCAATGATAATTAATTGTCTTAGTTGTTTGTGCTTTATCTAACTGTTACTTTTAATTCTTTCATATGAACTTAATTGGTAAACTTAGTTTCTCATCATCAAAAAGGGGGAGAATGTTAGAATCTTAAGTTTTTTGATGAAGACTAAAATATGAAAGAACGAGCAAAACACTTAGAGAATATTAGGTTAATATAGAACCCCAAGTAAGAGTACAACCGGATGTGGATTTATTTTCGGATGGACTAGGACTAGCGCTCACGGATGAACGTCTCATCCCCCAGCGACAGCAAGTACTTCACTAAGTAATAACTCAGTCTAAGAACATTAGTTGTATAAAATCCTTGAGACTAAGTTAGGAAGCTTCCGGATGTGGATTTGTTTCCGATTGTATTAAGGCTAGCGCTGGCTGTTGGTATGGATAACACTGAGCGCCAGTGAACATAACCCAACGTCCAGTAGATTTGCTTCCGATTGCTTAGTGACTAGCGCTGGCTGTTGGTATGGATAACACTGAGCGTCAGTGAGTATAATATGAAAATAAACCAACGTTCAGTAGAAGTGCTTCCGGATGTGAAATTGCTTCCGGATGTAAAAGAGCTCCCTTAGACTAAGTGAACTCCCACTGCATGTGAGTATGTGCTATTATTGTTAAGACTAACATTCTAAATGCAGTACACTGAGTGACGTTGCTTCCGGATGTGGACTTGCTTCCGCAAGCAATCAGAATGTCAGAACGTTCAGAGCAGTGCAGTGTCAGAATGCTTTTGACAGAGCAGAGGTGTCAGAACTACTTTTCAGAGATAAAGCAAAGTCAACCCTGCTAAGCATTAATGGAGCATTAATTGGGCAAACGGTAACATGGGAAAAACTGCCATATTCAAACGGCTAACTCACCTACCAAGAGTGAGGATACTTGAAGACTATATAAACAAGCTCACCTTCATTTATGAAGACAACTAATATCTTTGACATCTTGAAGAAAGCTAGAGTGAGAAACTGAGAAAACCTTCAAGCATTCAAAGCTGCCCAGAAAAGAGAAAGAGCATTTAACACATTGAGAGTTCTTTTCATCTACTTATCCTGTACTCTTTGTAGTTAAGTCTTTTCTTGTATTAAGAGCATTCATTGTACATAAGTGTGTAACATTATCCGTTCTTGAAGAGAACTAAGTTTAGAAAATCCTTTATTTGTAAAGATTGAACCCTTGCTGGTTGTAAGGGGGAGCTAGTTAGCAAGGTTGCAAGTGATCCCGTCCAAAACTTGCGGTTGTAAAGGTTCCAGGTGAACCCGTTTCTAAAACCTGGGGATAGTGGAACTCAACCTGGGTGGTTGAGAACTGGACGTAGGTCAGGAAGACCGAACCAGTATAAACCCTTGTGTTGTTTGTTAGAATCTTAAGTTTTGATGAAGACTAAAATATAAAAGATTAGACCAAGTGCTTAGAAAGCAATAGGATAACATAGGATCCCAAGTAAGAGTGCAACCGGATGTGGATTTACTTCCGGATATACTAGGACTTGCACACGCGGATGAATGTTTCATCCCCCAGCGGCAGCGAGTAACTCATTAGGGAAATAACTTAGTCCATGAGCATTAGGTACACAAAACCTTAAGACTAAGGTATGATTCAACCGGAAGTGAAATTGCTTCCTGTTAGATTTAGACTGGCGCAGGTTGATAAAATAGATATAACCCCAAGCGTCAGTGAAAATGCAACGTCAAGTAAAATTGCTTCCTGATAGATTTAGACTGGCGCAGACTGATAGAATAGAATAACCCCAAGCGTCAGTAAATCAGCCTCGTCAAGTGAAATTGCTTCCTGTTAGATTTAGACTGGCACAGGCTGATAGAAGAGATATAACCCTAAGCGTCAGTAAGTTCACCACGTCAAGTAAAAGTGCTTCCGATAGCTTAGTGACTAGAGCTGACTGTTGGATTGAAGGACACTGAGCGAGAGTGAGTGATAGTGAACTAAATCCTTCATCCAGTTGATTTACTTCCGGATGTAGAAGTGCTTCCGGATACACCTTAGACTTAGGGAACACCCACTGCATGTGACTATGTGCTTATATTGCTAAACTAACGTTCAAGTGCAGCACACTAAGTAAGGTTACTTCCGGATGAGAAGTTGCTTCCGCAAGCAATCAGAATGTCATAACGTTCAGAGATGCAGTGTCAGAATGCTTATGTTAGAGCAGATGTGTCAGGACTACTTTTCAGAGATAAAGCAAGTCAACCCTGCTATGCATTGATGAAGCATTTAATGGGCAAACGGTAACAAGGGAAAAACGGCCATATTCAAACGGCTAGCCCACCTACCAAGGGTTCAAAATGTTTGAAGACTATATAAGGGAGCTCAACTTCATTTATGAAGCAATCAATTATCTTTGAATATTCTTGAGAGAAGTTAGAGCGAGAAACTAAGAACATCTTCAAGCATTCAAAGCTGCCCAGAAAAGCGAAGAGCATTTAACACATCGAGTGATTCTTTTCACCTACTTATTCTGTACTCCTTGTTGTTAAGTCTCTTCTTGTTATAAGAGCATTGATTGTACTTAAGTGTGTAACACCATCTGTTCTTTGAGAGAACTTAGTCAAAAATCCTTTAAGTGTAAAGGTTAACCCCTTGCTTGGTGTGAGGGGGAGTTTGTTAGAAAGGTTACAAGTGAGCCTGTGTAAAACTTGTTGTAAGGTTGCAAGTGATCCCGTGCAAAACTTGCGGTTGTAAGGTTTCAGGTGAACCCGATTTAAAACCTGAGATATAGTGGAACTCGGCCTGGGAGGTTGAGGACTGGACGTAGGTCAGGTAGACCGAACCAGTATAACTCTTGTGTTGTTTTATTTGAGCATTTATTTTGAAGCACAATTCACCCCCCCTCTTGTGCATCCATTACTTTCATTTGGTATCAGAGCAGGTCTTTCTCACTCGATTCCAACGAATCAGAAAGCAAAGTTCCAGTAATGGATACAGACTACTCTCTACCAGATGTCTCTGTTCAACCCAACAAGCCCCCAGGCTTCGATGGGTACAACTATCCATTCTGGAAGTTCAGAATGGAGACTTATATCAAGTCAAGTGACATTAGACTCTGGGACGTAATAGAACGAGGGGATCAAACTCCACTAGATGAGGATGAATTTGCAAAGGTGCGAGCCAGATACACTCCTGAGGACTATGCCCTAGTCCAACTGAACCATCGGGCCATGCACTACATCCAGTGTGCTCTCAGCCCCAAAGAGTTTCACAGGATCAGCCACCACAAAAATGCAAAAGATATGTGGGAGGCTCTTGAGGCTGCACACTCTGGAACCAGGGGAGTAAAAGCGAGACGTGTTGAAATGCTGGTGGAAGAATTTCACAAATTCGCCATGCTAAGTCCCACCGAGCCTATCAGAGAGCTGGAGCTCAGGTTACCTATCTCATCAACAATTTGGCCTCGCTGGGTAAGGATATTCCTGAAAGAGAGCAAGTAAGCAAGATCCTAAAGATCTTGAAGGGTGACTGGATCACCAAAGTAACTATCTTGCAAGAAGTGCAAGGAGAATCAACCAGCTCCATCACCGCACTATTTGGCTCTCTTGCTGAATATGAACCTACCTTGCTGGCTATGAGAGCTCCTCAAGCCTCATCCAAGAACAAGAACATTGCTCTCGTTGCTCCCAGCAAGGAGATCAATGATGATGATGAGGATGATGAGGAGGAAATGGACGATGAGGAGATGGCTATGATGGTGAGGAAATTCAGGAAATTCTTCAGAAAGAAAGGAGGCTATCAGAAAGGTGACTCCAGCCAGAAGAAGGGATACAAGAAAGAAAAGGTCCCTGTGTGCTTTGAATGCAAGAAGCCTGGTCACTTCAAGGCTGAGTGTCCCAGCCTGCCGAGGTCAAAAGGCAAAGACAAAAGAAAGGCCTTTGTCTCCTCCATTTGGGAAAATAGCTCAGATGTGGAAGCAAGTGATGAAGAAGAAGTTGCCAATCTCTGCCTGGTAGCTAGAGAAGATGATGAAGAAGCATCTTCAGATCTTGACCTCACCAACGAAGATCATGAGGTAACTGATTAGACCAAATTTCATACCTTTAAGCATGTGCATTTGAGCTTAATTAGTATGGTTTATTTGTTATATTTGATCATTATTGATACATTTTCATGCACATGCTTATGTATAAATATTTGAAGAATAATAGCCTTATTACTTGCATTTTATGGAACTAAGGGTATTTTGGTCATTTTGACTATGAGATATGTTTTTCATGTAGGGGGTCCCAAGTGGGCCCTACACACCCTTGGTGGAGCTTCAGTGGAGATAACTTGGCAAGAAGGAAGGCTAGATGACAAGTACTCAGAATCCACATCCGGATGCAGGTTCACATCCGGAAGCATATTCACATTTGGAAGAGTACTCATATCAGGATGCAAGTTTACATCCGGAAGCAAAGTCACATCCGGAAGCTGAGCTACTTGAAGAAGCGGACTTCCATCCGGAAGTGGATTTACATCCGGAAGTGAACATGCTGGCGCTGGCGGACAAAGAGCTACATCCGGAAGTGGATTCTCATCCAGTGGATTCTCATCCGGAAGTAAATGTGCTTGCGCTTGCGACATGAAGTTTCACATCCGGAAGCTGAAGTCCATCAGCCAGCGAGTACATGAGCCAAACTGCACAATGATCAGAAATGTCAACTACTTTTCAGAAGTCTTTGGTGCAGAGTTAATTTAAGGCAAAGTCAGCCCTGCAGCTTGAAGGTACTTGGGGAGCTTTCCAAATGAGGCAAAATTGGCGCCAAGGCCAAATTCAAGTCTGGAGGCTTCATTAAGGGCAAAAAGGGAATCACAATCACTTGGGGAAAAAGGAGGAACCTTTAGAAATGCATGGAGATGAGATCTAGTCCACATTCATTCTCACCTTCTACCAAATACCAAAGATACCCTTTGGGCGTTAATTCCAAAGTTACTCACCACTATAAAAGTCCAAATGTAACTAACTTTCAAAAAAAGAGACATCACATCTGATCTCTCACTTCACTTTCACTTTCTCTCTCCTCTAACAAACTCTCTCAATTCCATCTTCATCTTCTTCATCTCCGCCATGTCCAGAATCTCACACCTACCTTCATCCGCCTTCATCTCCATGTCAGGCTAGATCGCCTAGCCTTCTTCTCCAAGGAAATGTGCTTGTAGACTTAACCTATGGCTTCATATGCTTGTAATTTTCTCTTTTAGGTTTCAAGCTAGATGTATATTTTTGCCTATGTATGACCTTGATTAGGCGTGTATAGGTTAGACATCTAGTTTTGGGTGTTCTACTTTATGTTAGCTTGAAAATCTCTCTTGATTGTTGAGGACATGAAAACCGAGGCTTAATTCTTGTAGTTTCATACATGTATGTGTGTGCGATTAGCTCCTCTTACATTTGTGGAATGAATTTGTTTCCTAAATGCTAGATTTAGTGTTTAGTGTTCCTTATGGTATGTTCTTGGCTTGAAAGAGTTTAAGGCTTAATTAAATTAGTTAAACTCTTGAAGACTTCTTTGATTAAAGAGGTCTCGCGAATTTAGCTAGTTTATATTAAGTAAAACAAGTATATGAAGTCTGATTAAACGTAAGCACGGAGTACTTGGAGAAGGAGGTACATCTCATCCATACTTTCACTCATTCACCTAATTCTGTTAGTTGTAGTTTAAATTAGTTTTAATTAGTCTTAGATATAAAACCTGCACACAACCTGTTTGATAATTTGCTTAACTTGTAATTAATTGACCTAAGCAAGAGATAAAACCAAACTGTGAATTGACCTAGGACTTGCTGCTAACTACTGTAGTTTAATTCTAGTTTTATTTGCTTTAACTCTTTTTAGACGACGAAAAAGAGTTTAAATCAGTAACTCTTTCTGAACTACAAGAGGCTTACAATGAGGTTCATGAAGAATTCTCTAGACTATGTAAAGCCTATAAAGTGTTGAGAACCAAAAAGGAATCACTTGAGTCCAAGGTGGACTCACTAAGTGAGGAACTAGCGGAAGCTAGAAGGCTTCCGGTAGTGAATGGCCAGGGTTCTCCCCAAGTAGAACCCAACGCCCCAACACTTGAGAGCTGCCCTAATTGCAGCAAAATCTCAGCTGAAAATGACAAGCTGCAAAATGCCCTGCAGAAGTTTACAAATGGTTCTGAAATGTTAAATATAATTTTAATGAACCAAAGGGCTTATAGGGATAGGACTGGCTTAGGATATACTCCTAGAGAAAAAAAGTGGGTAGAACCTAAAGTAAAGCCCTACTTAAAGTTCTTTCATAAAGCCACTAGTCATAGCTCCTCACCCTTCAGCTTCTGTAACTACTGCAACAGGAAAGGACACTCCACGTCCACCTGTAATGCCAAGAAGCATTGAGCAAGTAGCTCTTACAAATGGGTCCCTAAAGGAACCAAGGCTACAAAGGATCCTCCACCCGCAAAGGAAACCAAGAGAGGACAAGGATCCCAAGCCTGGAACCATCCTATAGGGAAAACCCAAGAGCCTAGAGCCAGCACTAGGCCAGAGGCTCCAAATGATCATAAGCCCAAGGTTAAGGCCAATACTAGACCAAGGGCACCAAAAACTAATGACAGAGGACCCAAGAGAGGTTGGGTACCTAAGATTGTTTGATTATTTCAGGTATGTCTCAAGGCATCCAAGAACAGAAAATGGTACATCGATAGCGGATGCTCGAGGCATATGACTGGAGACAGAGACAAGTTCAAATCTCTGGTGATCAAAGATGGAGCCACAGTGACCTTTGGAGGAAATCAAAGTGGTAAGATCACTGGAGTTGGAGAAGTTGGACCAGTCAAAGATGTCTATCTAGTGGACGGTCTCTGTCACAACCTGCTGAGCGTGAGCCAGAGCACGGACAAAGGAAATTGGGTAATATTTGATTCAAATGAGTGCATAATAGTTGATAAGCAGGATCCGAATATAGATAAGGCCAACTTAAAATGCAAGATTAAGGCAAGTAGAAATGGGAACCTATATACCTTAGACTTATGTCAACAGCTAGAAGAAAAATGTTTAATATCTAGTGAGGAGAATAGTTGGCTTTGACATAAGAGATTAGCTCATGTTAACTTTACGCAACTTGATATGCTAATTAAAAAGGAGCTAGCCATAGGTATTCCAACTTTTAAAGTAAAGCATGATTTTATTTGTGAATCCTGCCAACGAGGGAAGCAAACAAAGTCCTCGTTCAAAACTAAGAAGAGAGTCTCCACCAGCAGGCCCTTGGAACTAATCCATATGGATTTAGTTGGGCCAGCGAGAGTGAAGAGCTTGGGTGGAAACCTATATGCTCTAGTGGTGGTGGATGACTATTCAAGGTTCACTTGGACTATGTTTCTTGCCTCTAAGCAAGATGCTTTTGATGCTTTTGTTGTTCTGGCTAAGAAAGTACAGAATGAGAGAGAGCTCAAAATCACAGCCATAAGGACAGACCATGGAGGAGAGTTTGAGAACCATAGCTTCTCTGAGCTATGTGAGCAAAACGGCATTGAACATAACTTCTCAGCTCCTAGGACTCCTCAGCAAAATGGAGTGGTCGAAAGGAAGAACAGGGTTCTGACGAAGATGGCTAGAAGCATGCTCAACGAGAAAGAGGTTTCTCAAGTGTTCTGGGCGGACGCTATGAGCACTGCTTGTTATATCTCCAACAGAGCCTATGTTCGCAAAGGCTTGGATAAGACTCCATACGAGCTATACAAAGGGAGGAAGCCCAACATCAGCCACCTCAGAATATTTGGATCAAAATGCTACGTGCATAATAATGGAAAGGTAAATTTGGGTAAGTTTGATCCAAAGGCTGATATAGGTATATTCATAGGATATTCCCTTAGGAGTAAAGCATATAGGATATACAACATGAGAACTAAAACTGTAGAAGAATCCATGCATGTTGTATTTGATGAAACTCCTACATGGGGACAATCCACAGAAGATGATGAAGCACCTAATCTTCCAAAACTACCATCATCTTCTTCACCACCAAAAGAAACACCAACAAGCAATCACAAAGAAGAAGATGAACCCAGTGATGAACCTGGAGTGCAACACATGCCTGAGGAGGCACAATTGCCAATAGCTAGGAGATATCACAGGGATCATCCTCTTGATCAAGTGCTTGGTGATGTTTCTTCTGGTGTCAGAACTAGAAGACAAGTTCAAAATGAAGTTGAGTTTGGAGCATTCCTATCTCAAATCGAACCAACTTCAGTTGAACAAGCTCTTGAGGACTGCGACTGGATTATTGCCATGCAGGAAGAGCTAAACCAATTTGAGAGAAGTCAAGTGTGGGAACTAGTCCCAAGGCCGTCTCATCAATCCATAGTGGGGACCAAGTGGGTCTTCAAAAACAAACTGGATGAGACAGGTCAAATCACCAGAAACAAAGCCAGACTAGTAGCCAAAGGATATAACCAAGAAGAAGGCATTGACTATGAAGAAACTTTTGCTCCAGTCGCTAGACTTGAAGCAATAAGGATTCTTCTAGCATTTGCATCCATGAAAGGCTTTAGATTATATCAAATGGATGTAAAGAGTGCATTTCTTAATGGTTATATTAAAGAAGAGGTATACGTAGAACAACCTCCTGGTTTTGAGGACCATAAGCACCCCAAACATGTGTATAGATTAAAGAAAGCTTTATATGGCCTGAAACAAGCTCCTCGAGCTTGGTATGAGAGACTCAGCAGCTTTTTGCTGGGCAAGGGTTTCTCAAGAGGCAAATTAGATAATACACTGTTTATCCTTCACAAAGATAGAGATATGTTAATTGTCCAAATTTATGTTGATGATATTATATTTGGGGCAACTAACGAAAAGCTTTGTGAAAATTTCTCTAAGACTATGCAGGGTGAATTTGAGATGTCAATGATGGGAGAACTAACGTTCTTCCTAGGTCTGCAAATTAAACAGAAGAAGAATGGAATCTTCATCTCCCAAGCTAAGTACTGCAGAGAACTACTCAAAAAGTTTGGGATGGATGAATGCAAGGAGTATGACACTCCTATGAGTACCACTGCCGCACTCGACGCTGACGTAAAGGGTAAATGCGTCAGCCTACCCATGTACAGGGGAATGATAGGTTCCCTCTTATACTTAACAGCCAGCAGGCCTGACATTCAATTTAGTGTAGGCATGTGTGCTAGGTTTCAAGCCAATCCCAAGGAATCACACTTAACATGTGTTAATATTCTGAGATACCTTGAGGGAACACAAGAACTTGGTCTTTGGTATCCCAGAGGTAACCAAGAGTTCTTGTGGGCTTACTCTGACTCTGACCATGCAGGTTATAAGACAGATAGAAAGAGCACCAGTGGACAATGCGCCTTTCTTGGTGGTTGTCTGGTGTCTTGGGCTAGCAAAAAGCAAACCTGTGTGTCCCTGTCATCCACTGAGGCAGAATACATTGCTGCTGCAAGTTGTTGTGCACAAGTGCTATGGCTGAAGAACCAGTTGAGAGATCTTGGCTTGGAGTTCCCTGAGGCACCCATCCTCTGTGACAACACAAGCACAATTAGCCTCGCCAAGAATCCAGTTCAGCACACAAGGACAAAGCACATTGACGTCAAACATCACTTCATCAGAGACCATGTTCAAAAGAAGGATGTCAATGTGCAGTTTGTCCCCACACAACAACAGCTTGCTGACATCTTCACCAAGCCTCTGGGGATTGACCAATTTACTTTCATAAGAGGTGATTTGGGAATGGTAAACCCAAATGAAGTTTAAATTCTATTCATTATACTTGATTGTTTATCACTTACAAAAATACTAACTTAGGCATCGGAGTGCCAATATACGTTTTTGCAGGTGCTCAATGTTAAATCTTAAGCAAGTGCAACCGGAAGCAAAACCACTCCCGGATAATCACTCACTGACACTGGATGATCAAGCCAAGAGAGCGCCAGCACTAGTCCAAGAGACACGTCACTTCAGAAAACGCTTCAACTTCCCAAATGAGACGTTATGTCTTCTCTGATAATATGAAGCGACACGTGTCATCAGGTGTGTCGTTCCAACTTAAGTTGTTTACACTACCCAATGTGTGAAATTATGAAGAAACATGACCATTTTACCCTTAGTAACTGTACCTATAAATAGGACATCATTTTTCACCTTCACTTTTCACTTTCACTCACAAATTCTCTGCATACATTCTTCATCTTCATCTATGTTCTTCATTCTCTTCATACATCCTTTCGCATTTTACCACCAACCCACACAAAAATGGCCGAATCTTATGAAACAAACCCAGTTTCAAGGAAACCTTCCTCATCTAAGAAACACAAGTCAAAATCTGGGAAATCAAGTTATAAACATTCTGGAAAATCTGGGCATCGTGAAGAACATCGCAATGAACATCAAGAACACCATGAAGTTTCTGGGCAGAATACACCGGGGCAGGATGAAAATATTCAAGGTCAGCCTGAAACTTCTGGTAGAATGGCAGAACAGTTAGTGGGTTCTAAGCAAGAGAAGCTTGATAAGAAGAGGAAGTCCATCCCTAAGGAGGAGGCTGCAGCGATCAAATCTGCCGGAAATACATGGTACCTGTACCAGCTTCTGTTGGGGCCCTTGCTGAGGAAGTAAAGGAAGAGCTTCTCTTTAGGCTGCCTGAGTCCTTGGTGAGTCCTCTCCGTGCTGAGTATGACACTGGGAACGAATCCAGCAGCTTGAGGACAGAATGTGCCAAGTCGAGAATCCTCTTGCCAAGATCTCACCCTCAACCACCACCAAAATGACCATCAATCCCAACCTTCACATTCTCATGACCAACAAACCCAAAGACTCACCACAACGAACCCTCCCCTCACTCCAATCCTATCAACCCCAACTATAGACCAAACTCCATCTCTGGCCCTCACCCTCTTTGATGATGCCAAAAGGGGGAGAGATGTGATGTACATGTGATGTACACTCTGCGCATATGCACATGTCAATGAACACAAGGGATGTCCTCAGCCAGTCATCCCTCTGGTTTGATGAAGACATCGCAGCTGAAAATTGAAGACTTGACTCTTGAGGAATCCATTGAGTCTGAGAGACTCAGAAGAGAGAGGGATGAAGAAGAGCTTCAGCGGATAATTGACCAGAATGTTCATGAGGCCGAGCTAGCCAAACTACAAAAGGAAAATGAAGAGAGAGAGAAGGAGAAGGAAAGGAAAAAGAAACACAAACCCTGAACCCCCAATCCAAACCTTCTTTTAACTTAGAAAATGTTTCTTTGTTTTCATGCATATTTCATTCCTGCTTAGTGTAGATTACCTGTATATGTTTTGCTTGTATACTCTAACATGTAATCTCTGTTTATCAATATTATTGTCTAAGTTACTTGTTCTTAACTATTGCTTTTATTCTTCTGCTAATCCTTTCATATGAACTTAATCGATAAAACTAAGTTTGTCATCATCAAAAAGGGGGAGAATGTTAGAATCTTAAGTTTTGATGAAGACTAAAATATAAAAGATTAGACCAAGTGCTTAGAAAGCAATAGGATAACATAGGATCCCAAGTAAGAGTGCAACCGGATGTGGATTTACTTCCGGATAGACTAGGACTTGCACACGCGGATGAATGTTTCATCCCCCAGCGGCAGCGAGTAACTCATTAGGGAAATAACTTAGTCCATGAGCATTAGGTACACAAAACCTTAAGACTAAGGTATGATTCAACCGGAAGTGAAATTGCTTCCTGTTAGATTTAGACTGGCGCAGGTTGATAAAATAGATATAACCCCAAGCGTCAGTGAAAATGCAACGTCAAGTAAAATTGCTTCCTGATAGATTTAGACTGGCGCAGACTGATAGAATAGAATAACCCCAAGCTTCAGTGAATCAGCCTCGTCAAGTGAAATTGCTTCCTGTTAGATTTAGACTGGCACAGGCTGATAGAAGAGATATAACCCTAAGCGCCAGTAAGTTTACCACGTCAAGTAAAAGTGCTTCCGATAGCTTAGTGACTAGAGCTGACTGTTGGATTGAAGGACACTGAGCGAGAGTGAGTGATAGTGAACTAAATCCTTCATCCAGTTGATTTACTTCCGGATGTAGAAGTGCTTCCGGATACACCTTAGACTTAGGGAACACCCACTGCATGTGACTATGTGCTTATATTGCTAAACTAACGTTCAAGTGCAGCACACTAAGTAAGGTTGCTTCCGGATGAGAAGTTGCTTCCGCAAGCAATCAGAATGTCAGAACGTTCAGAGATGCAGTGTCAGAATGCTTATGTCAGAGCACAGGTGTCAGGACTACTTTTCAGAGATAAAGCAAGTCAACCCTGCTATGCATTGATGAAGCATTTAATGGGCAAATGGTAACAAGGGAAAAACGGCCATATTCAAACGGCTAGCCCACCTACCAAGGGTTCAAAATGTTTGAAGACTATATAAGGGAGCTCAACTTCATTTATGAAGCAATCAATTATCTTTGAATATTCTTGAGAGAAGTTAGAGCGAGAAACTAAGAACATCTTCAAGCATTCAAAGCTGCCCAGAAAAGCGAAGAGCATTTAACACATCGAGTGATTCTTTTCACCTACTTATTCTGTACTCCTTGTTGTTAAGTCTCTTCTTGTTATAAGAGCATTGATTGTACTTAAGTGTGTAACACCATCTGTTCTTTGAGAGAACTTAGTCAAAAATCCTTTAAGTGTAAAGGTTAACCCCTTGCTTGGTGTGAGGGGGAGTTTGTTAGAAAGGTTACAAGTGAGCCTGTGTAAAACTTGTTGTAAGGTTGCAAGTGATCCCGTGCAAAACTTGCGGTTGTAAGGTTTCAGGTGAACCCGATTTAAAACCTGAGATATAGTGGAACTCGGCCTCGGAGGTTGAGGACTGGACGTAGGTCAGGTAGACCGAACCAGTATAACTCTTGTGTTGTTTTATTTGAGCATTTATTTTGAAGCACAATTCACCCCCCCTCTTGTGCATCCATTACTTTCATTGTTATTGTTTGATTTTTATTTGGTAGCACAATTCACCCCCCCTCTTGTGCATCCATTACTTTCAGATTGAACCAAGAATAATAAAATAAAGTAACAAAGTGTTATTAAAAGCACACATATAAACACTTTCAAACAATAATTCCTATACATTAATCATGATTAATGAGTCACAAATTCTTATTTCACTTTCTTAAATCATAAACCAAATGAATCCCACTCAAACAAAATAAGTATTTTGGTCTCTTCTAACCTCATTTGGCCAAGACAGTCCACACAAGCAACAAGGGAACTAACTACCATTCACAGCATACTTTAAAATCTACATAATAAGCAATTATGCACTTTAACAATCTTTCTTCTTTACTCAAGAAGGCAAAAGATCCAACAAATAGAATAAGTCATGCTTGTCCCAAAACCCATCGAAACGGTGCACACAAAAGCAAGGACACAAAACAGAAAAGTTCAGCCAAAGAAGATGAAGAACTAACACCTTTCACATACAATCAGCATACATACTTAGAACAGAGTTTTACCTCTCCTCCACTAAAAATCTAAATCCAGCCTTACAAGTTTCCTTTATAAAAAAAATCTGTTCAGCCACAAGAATAGAGTAACACCACCCATGAAACTCAAGGATCAACATTTTCAGCAAGGTCCAACATGCAGCAAGTTACATTTATTCTTGTTCATTCATTATAAACCTCTCTTCCAACTTAAAAGATCAACAACACCTTTCTTAGTGCCTAGCCAAACCAGAAAAATCCAACAAATCACACAAGAAATATCCTAATATCATTCAAACAACCTCCTACAACAACAAATTACAAATTTTGAACCCAAACCCTAGAATCAATTCGGTCCTCACTCATAACTCGCCCTAAAACTCAAGGAAAAGAAGGGTAAAAACGGAAAAGAGTCTCACCGGAGTTTGAAATCGGTATTCCATGTCATATTCAGACTCGCCGTCGCCGGAAATGGCTTCTTCGCCGTTGTTAGTGGCTGACGAAGCAAGAAGCTTGGCGGGAGAGGAAGGAGGACGCAAGGGAGAGAAAACGGAGACAGGTTTCAGTGAGGAAGAGGGAAGGAGTGAGACGGACGACGTCGATGCCGCCGTCGCCGGTGGCCTTCGCCGGGGAAGGGAGAAGAATGAAGAAGAAGAAGTATGGAGGAGAACAACGAAAAAGAAGGGGGATCCAAGGGTTAGCTTCCGGCGGTGGACGCTGTTGTGTGGCGGCCGGAAGCTCGCCGTCGCCAGAGGGGAAAAGATCGGAGCTTGAGAGAGGGAGGGAGGAGGAGGACAAAGGGTTTTGAGAGTGAGGGAGGGGTGGAGGCCGTGTTTTGGTGTTATAAGGGAGGAGAGGGCTTTGTTTGGTTTGGTGAAATAAGGGTGGTATATGATAATTTGTAGCCCAAACTTGCTATAGTGCACTATTTTAAATTAAATCCACTAAAACTAGCCTCCAATCTCCTTAACCTTCAAAATATTTTGGGTTTTACCATTCCCTCATATTTCAAATTCTTGAATTGCTTAGTTAATTATTTGCACACTCATTACTCAAAATTTCCAAAATATCCCAAAAATCACCAAAAATTCGTAAAAATTCCAAAATTTCAAATTTCTCCGTTTATTATTTCCCAAAACACTCTCTAATCTTAAATTAAATTTTTCAGGATGTTACAAAAACGACCTAATCGTAGAATACAGTAATCTGTCATTAGCACTGATTAACTAATAGTGACAATTTTAATCATTATTACCTATCTAACTATGATAGAAAAGATTTTCCATATTAATACAACCTTATCATAGTTAGAAAAGTATTTTCTTTGTATCACAATCCATAATCATCATCGTGATTCTATTATTCAAAAAATCAAAATAAGTTAATTATAAATTGATTTACCTAATTTTTCCCTTAGATTAGTTTAATTTACCTATAAACTAATGTATAATCTAAAAATATATAAAATATGTCATGATTTAATAGCCCATTTCTCAACCTTAACCTCTCTAAAAAATGTCAATTAGGTCTTATATTTAGGACGGGAGGTAGTATAATGAAATTTATTGGGATTTTAATTTATAAAGAAATGGGGAAATTCCAAATAAGTCTCTCCGAACACCCAAAAGAACAAGTGAGGAATCTAAACTTCCAAAAGGACCATTAAGGAACCAGCACCTATTTTTCCTTTTAAAATTTTGCGAAAAGACAAAATTGCCCCCATCCTAAAACACAAATTGCGAGAAGAGGGTGAGTGTTAGAGTGTGTTTAGGGTGAGGTAAGAATTTGTGCTTTAGGATGGGGGCAATTTTGTCTTTTCACAAAATTTTAAAATGAAAGATAGGTGTTGGTTCCTTCATGGTCCTTTTGAAAGTTTAGGTTCCTCACTTGTCCTTTTGGGTATTTGGAGGGATTTATTTGAAATTTTCCCTAAAGAAATTGGGGATAATCTAATAGGAAGAAAGAAGTAGAAGTGGGGCATTAATGTAATTTGATTTGGGCCTTAAACCTAAATAAACCCTTCTCTTCGTAACCTCACAACTCCCTCCTCCTCCTTCATCGTGTAGCCGCCACACGTGTCTCCTCCCTCATATTTTTTTTCTTCATTCATCTTCCTCACTTCTCATTTTCTCACTTCCACACCACTTAACCTCATCAAATTTCTTCTCTAATTTCGATTTCCTCACTGCTTCACTACCTTCATTTTTCTCCGCCCTCCTTCACTAGCTCAAACGGTGGTTGTTACAAGTCACACACACACACACATATATATATTCGTCTTTTTATAGTAATACTAATACACTTGTACTTGTACTTGTAGTAGTTGGTTCAGTTCTTTACAATGACTCGTAGCATAAAGAATCCCAAAAAGGCCAAGAGGAACAATAAGGTTTAGTTTTCTTGAAAAAAATGTGTTCTTTTGGTTTATTTTCATGTGGGTTTGGCTGAAGTGTTTGTTTTGATTGTGGGGTTGAAATTTAGGGGTCAAAGAGAGAGAGAGGGGATGGTTCTTCATCTTCTTCAATGCCTTCTGCTCCAACCAAGGTTTGGCAGCCAGGTGTGGATTCATTGGAGGAAGGAGAAGAGCTTCAGTGTGATCCTTCTGCTTACAATTCTCTCCATGCCTTCCACATTGGTTGGCCATGTTTGAGGTAACATCACATATAAGACCTTGTTCATTTTCTTTTGTTTTAAGTGATCTTAATGATATGGTACCTAATCATGATGTATGTGTTATATTATTAGGTTATATGTTGACCTTTAAGTCAATCAGACTAGTTTGGGGGGAACATTTTAGGCGCATCGATTTACGAGCATCTTATTTTGCTTGCTTAGGATGTTGGCTTGGTCTTATACTCCCTATGTTCCTATTTATAAGATGATTTTCCATAATTTGATTAGATTAAGGATGCTAGTTAAGTTAGTTACTAACACATGATATTACTAATCTACCCTAACCATATACCATTATTCTAACTCTCCCTATCTTGCTTTTCCGTTATAGATAAGCATCATTAAGGTTTGGAAAAAATAGAAAGTTGCTTATATTTGGGAACAAACTGAAATTTGAAAGTGATTTTATATTTAGGACGGAGGGAGTATCTTTGTTTTGTCCTTTACATTTTTGTTGCTTCATGATTTAAGTGAGGATCAAAATTTAGGGTTATTATGGACTTGTTATTTTTCTAGTGATTGCTTCTTACTTTCTCATTTGATGGAACTTTGTGCTATCTGTCTTGTGGAGTTTTGTAACTAACTTCTGTTTTAATCTCAAAGAGATGGAATTAACTATTGCTTAGCTTTTGGAACCTGGGATGTGTGGTTTTACAGAGATGTCACTTTGTTGTAACTATGTTTGGACAGCTTTGACATTGTTCGTGACACTCTAGGCTTGGTTCGGAATGAATTTCCTCATACCGTATATTTCATGGCAGGGACTCAGGTGAGCTTTATTTAATAGATTTGGAGTTGTTGATTTTATTACAAGTTATTGACCAATTTGAGTGCATTTATCCATTCTTTACTCTCTGTTGGGTTAGTTTGTGGAAATATTGGTTGTGAAGGTGAACATGTTTATTTTACTATTCATATTTTTGTACATTGGGATGATGTACTGCTTAAAGGAGTTCTTTGTGAAATGTTTACAATTGCTAGTGATGAACAGAATAAAACCAAACTCCCTTTTTTACATATTGATATGATGGTTCTTGTGCAGGCAGAGAAGGCTTCATGGAATTCTATTGGAATTTTTAAAGTAGATAATATCACCGGTAAAAGACGTAATCTGGTGCCAAAATCTGCAACTGATGATGCTGAAATGGATAGTGACAATAGTGATAGTGAGGATGATAGTGACAATGAAGATCCTGATAGTCATAAGGCTCCTATTTTGCAGGCACTGTCTTGTAAATTTGGCTTTTTTATACTTCATTTCCTTGTTCTAACATAAATAGCATTTTCATTGATCCTTTTCGATTTAATACTACAGCTGCGGAAGGTATCTCATGAAGGAGGCATCAACCGCATACGCTCTATGACTCAAAATCCTCATATATGTGCTGCTTGGGCAGATACTGGCTATGTACAGGTTATATTTTCTGATCAATCCCCCCCCCCCCCAATATAGGTTATGACTTGTTATCATTGATTAATGACTTTTTCAATGGACTTAAAAATTTTATTTATTACCCCCAAGTGAAGTTGTAGAGCGATATCTCTTTAAGTGAATAACATATCCAAATATTTGGTTAAGAATGGCATCTTACGATCTATATAGCTGACCCCACGAGTGGGATAAGACCTTGTTATTATTGTGTAGAGTAACATTACGTGTAATTACACTATGCCCTTGGAACTTATGTTTGTGGTGCAAACTTTGTATGGACTATATTATTATTATGATATTGTATTTACTATGCCCAAACTAGATTCTTATAATTGTCAATTAATATAAGTACAATACCATATGCTAATCCATCTGAATGCTATTGGCTTGCATGGAGAATCTTGACTAAATTAGAGTAATTCCTCTTGAATGCCCTTGCTTCTCCAATTTTGCTCCTATTCTTTCTGTTTGAAGTTCTAAAAATGGCATAATGGAAATATGATCATTGAGCATGGCTCTCTCTCTGTTGGGCTTGACAAATCTGACTGTTTTTTTATTATTTCTGACTTTTTACTGAAGTCATACTTTCTGTTTGCTTAGTTAGCGGTCTTACCCTTGATTGGTAAATATATAGGTATGGGACTTAAAATCTCATCTCAACGCTCTAGCAGAATCAAAAAAAGAAGGCATCCAAGGAGCAGTTTCAGTTGTTACTAGTCAGGATCCATTGGCTAAGTTTAAGCATCAAGATGAAGGATATGCCATAGACTGGAGTCCTGTTGATCCTGGAATGCTTGCTTCCGGTAATCTTACTTTGCCTTTAGTTTAGTTTGACTAAATGCATAAATGTTTTCTCTGTTTTTTTAAGTAATTTATTTATACTATCTATTCTTCTGCTCAAGAATTAATTATCTTCATTCTTTAGGTGATTGTAAGAATTGTATGTATTTGTGGAAGCCTACATCTGCTGCAACTTGGAATGTTGACAAAATGAATACTGCACATAAAGCAAGTGTTGAAGATATACAGGTGAGAGTTAACGCACAAAGCAACATGAGCTCTTTCTATTTAGATTATATCCAATAAAGCTGTTTTTTACTCTGTTTTAAATATTTCTAAAAATATTTATTTATCCTTGCAGTGGAGCCCCACAGAACCTAATGTATTTGCTTCTTGTTCTGTTGATGGAAGTATTGCAATATGGGATACCCGTTTGGGGAAGTCCCCGGTAACATCTTTTAAAGCTCATAATGCAGATGTTAACGTAATGTCATGGAACAGGTATGTAACAATGAATTTAATGATGCTGCTCCTTGAACTTTATTGCAAATTTTATATCTTATGATTGCGTTGCATTAAATTCTTGTGTAGGCTTGCCAGTTGCATGTTGGCCTCTGGTAGTGATGATGGGACATTTTCTATTCGTGATCTTAGATTGCTCAAGGTAAGTACAACCTAAATGTAGTATTGGAGAACTGGAGGATTGCCTTTGTAAACGTCTATAAAAAAAATCATATTTTGTTACATGTGATTTTTCTTATTCTAATAAAAAAGCAAAAAGGATATATCATTCCTGAGATTTATGTGTATTGATTGGTGGTAGGATGGAGATTCTGTGGTAGCACATTTTGAGTACCACAAGCATCCAATCACTTCGATTGAGTGGAGCCCACATGAAGCTTCTTCTTTGGCTGTTTCATCATCAGATAATCAGCTTACGTGAGTGATATGATACTGATAACTTTTTTTTTTTACATTTCAAACAGACTTTGATCTGTCATAAGCTTGTTTTTAAATTTACACATTTGGGATCTTTGACTGCAGAATATGGGACCTTTCCTTAGAAAAGGACGAAGAAGAAGAAGCTGAATTTAAAGCTCAAACCAAGGAACAAGTGAAGGCCCCTGAAGATCTTCCACCTCAACTTTTATTCATTCACCAGGTAGGCCACAAGATATTTTTTAATCTCAACATTGGTATCAGCTATCAACATCTAATATCAATGTAAGATATAAAACTCGGAGAATTACTATAAAGTTCCATCAAAGTAAAATATTATAAAAAAAAGTCCCATAACTTGTTAATGACAAGGGAATGCATTAAATGATGGCACTTTTGACAGGTTATGGGACTTTTGGATATCATTTTTTTAGATGGGACATTAAATGTGTTTTTCCTTGAAATTTATGAAAAGTTACAGTATTTATAAATTATAAGTCATAAATACTGATTTATTTATCAGATTCTGCGGGAACATGTCAAGTTTATCTCCTTGGTAGAACATCCAGACTGACAAAATTTACTGATTTATTTTGTGTTGAATTGAAACAGGGACAGAAGGACCTTAAAGAACTACATTGGCATACTCAGATTCCTGGAATGATTGTGTCTACAGCAGCAGATGGATTTAACATCCTCATGCCTTCAAATATTCAAACAACCTTGCCATCTGAGGGCGCTTGAAAGGACATTTCCTGCAAAATCATGGCACTTTTTAGTGCAACAATTTTTGTTGTAAATCAAGTGTTTTAGTAGGTTTTAACTATGCGTTATTCCCCCTCATCATTTTCATGTCATTCCAGAAAGTCATGCTGGAATGTTATACAGAACTGGCTGTGCTTCAAATCTATCAGAATTTTGGACTTGAGATATATTTACACTACGACGCTTGGTTCAATTGTAGCACAACCTATTGTATTGCTTTAAGTATTTATATTTCCTGCCCTTTTTTTGGTCAAATATTTGCTGCTCTTGAAAGTGAGAAATTAGGCCATGGAAAACGAAAAAGGTTGCAAAAAAAAGAAGACTCAGATTAGTTTAAAAGAATAAAAAAAGGAAATTTTTTGACATGTTTGCACAGAAACTCCGTAATTAAATGTAAGACTTATATAATATTCCCTTTGTTTCTAAATATATGACAACTTTCACTGATTTGATTAGATTACGGATGTTAGTTAAGTTAATTATTAGTATATTATCAATATCAATTCACATTTACCATATAAATAAGCATTAGGGAATTACCAAAAAAAAGATAAGCATTAGGCATTTAATTCACCGACCAAAAAATTAGGCATTTAATTCACCCTTCCTGCATAATCATGACACATTTTAGTCTTATTAAGAAACAAAAATTAAAATTTAAAAGTGATCTTATATTTTGGAACAAAGAGAATGGTTAAGGTAGTCATTAGCACATAATATTACCAATTCACCCGAATTATCTTTATTCCTACTATCCATCTCTTTTTCATTTATTATTGATAAGTATTATTAGTGTTAATAAGGGGGAAAATTGAGGCCAATTAAAAAGTGATCTTCTATCTATAAATAAATTGAAATCTGAAAATGGTTAACGCGGGATCACTACAAATTGGTGTGACCAAAAGTCTATTCTTTGGCAGCAAAATAGGGTGCATCAACAAACTCCATATCTAAATTTTGTGAAAATACTGAAAAGAATTAAATAATGTTATTTAAATTCAGCTATGTATGTTGAAGCTCAAAGGTTAAAGAACAAAATCAACCAATCACTTTTGCCCCATTTTGGTTTACAATGTACGATTTTGCCCCATTTTATTTTACATTGTTCAGTTTTGCCCCCTTAAATTTACCACAGTTATAAGTGCCCATTTTTAAATTTACGATGGCTATTTTTGCACATTTGCCCTTTTTATCATCTAGATATATTAAAATGGGCTAAAGTGCAAAAAATGACCATGTAATTGTCATGAAAAATGCAAAAATGACCATGTAAAAGTTTTTAGAGTAAAACTGACCATCAAATTTCAAAACTAGGGCAAAAATGACCATCACATTTAATTTTTTTGACTTTTTCACTCATCATCCTCTATCATATCATCATCGGGACAAATAAATACATAAATCTGCCACATATTTTAGTGAGAGATGAATCAGCAAAATATGATGGGTGAAAAAGTCAAAAAAATTAATTAAATGTGATGACTATTTTTGCCAATTTTGAATTTCGATGTGCACTTTGATTATATGAAGTGGGAGATAAAAAGATAGTGGGAGTAGGTGGAAAAGATGGGGACAGTGATCGGAGTGAGGCTTTCTGCTTTCTCTTTTCCTTTTGATTTAATGATTGGTTTTAACTTTGAAGCTTGTTACTTTGAAGCTTGTTACGTGTGTAAGGGTTGTTAGTGAGTTTAACCACCTGAGGTGGCATTAGTCATAACAAATTCTGTTATTTCCCTTTGCCTTGTAACAAAGCTTTATCATCATCATCTTCCCCCAAAGAGTCTATGTACTATTTCTAATGGACTACTCTCAGTTACCAGTTCCCACACTCAAACTGGGTAGCCAAGGTTTGGAGGTAAGGCTTCATTCCTTCTTCCATCACATTACTGTATTACCCACCATGCTCTAAACAAATAGTCGGTCCTATCTTTGAATTTTTTTAACTGTTGTACTTATATTGTTTCGTGTGATTTTTTGGATTCTCTGTTTTTCTCACTGTTGATTGTTCTTGCCTGGGTTTCTTCTGATTCTGGTAGAATTATCTGGTCAACATGGTCAATTGGTCATCACCATATCATATACTCCCTCCCGTCCTAAATATAAGACCTAGTTGACTTTTTTGGAGAAGTCAAGGAAACAAAATAGGTTAGTTAAGTATGACATACTATCTCCGGTCCTAAATATAGGACCTCACTTTTTTTTTTGGAGAGATTAAGGTTGCGAAATAGGTTATTAAATGATGACATATTTAATATATTTTTAGATTATCCATTAGTTTATAGGTAAAATAAACTAGTTTAAGCGAAAAAATTAGGTAAATCAATTTATAATTAACTTATTTTTGTTTTTTTAAGGATTTTCTAGAAAAGTCAATTAGGTCTTATATTTAGGACCGGAGGGAGAGTTTGATATTTTTTAGATTACCTCTTAGTTTATAGGTTAAATAAACTAGTTTAAGGGAAAAAATCAGGTGAATCAAATTACAAGTGACTTATTTTACTTTCTTAGGATTTTAGGTCTTATATTTAGGACAGGAGGTAGTATCATTTTTGAGAAACTCTTGTCCTCTTGGGTGAACATATTTCACCCTTTGTGGCATCACCAATCATTGAAAAACTCGTCAAACATACTTTAATCACACTTGGCATTTCAAAGTCTTGGTTTTCTTTGGAAGACAAAAAATAAATTGAGCTTCTATTATTTTCTCAAACTTTAGAGGTACATAATATTTTTTTAAAAACTCATTTTTTCCCTTACTAATGTGTCACATCACATTAAAATATGTTCGACGTGTTTTTTTTATGATTTAATCATATCATATTACAAATGGCGTGGTGTACTGGTTGTAGGTATAGGTGAGAATGCCTCTTTAGTTTATATAAATCTTAATACGATTTCTTGTTCAAGTGTTTCTCATATCTATCGATCAAAAGTGGAAAATATAAGATTTAGTCTTGGAGAACTTTTCGTCATGTGGAACCACATAGGTAAGTCGGCACTAAAAATGCCAATTATTACTAGTGCCTCCTTATGTGTTGTAACCTTAGTTTCTGGAATATTTGAAAAAGAAAAAGAGAATCTTAATAACTAGTTCATTTTGCTTCATGCGCCTAGACCAAAATATTCTTGAATCGACTTGTTAACATTACATGGGGTCTTGGATTCAAATTTGATTTACTAAGATTTATTACACTATTAACATCTTTATACAATTAAATTATGCTTTGAAAGGAAACAAAACAATGTTATAAAAAAAACTAAACAAAACATGCAGCCCAAAATCTCAAGGGAGCCGAAATTGCAAATGCAGTACTGGCTTCCCCAGTTATACAGACACACATACACTAGTGGATATCTTTAATAACATGATTGAATGGCTAAGTACTATTGCTTAAGTTTTAATATCTCAATCTTTGGTCATACTAGCTCTCATGCGAAGGCATTGATAACTGAAATGCTTCCTGTTCATACTTCATATCATATGTTTATGAATTGCAGGTTTCTAGAGTGGGTTTTGGATGTGGGGGATTATCTGGACTTCTTAATGCCCCTCTTTCTCATGAAGCAGGATGCTCACTTATTAAGGAAGCATTCAATAAGGGTATAACCTTTTTTGATACATCTGATGCTTATGGAGATGAACATGATAACGAAATCATGGTTGGTAAGGTAAACTATAATAGGGCGAAGGGGCAAAAATAGCCACCGTAATTTGGCAAATGGACAACTTTGGCACCCGTAATTTCGATGGTGCAAAACCGGACATTATAAAACAAAATGGGACAAATTTAGCACCCTCAAACTGAGGTGTTAAGTTTGACCGTTAGTTGACCGAGAATGGTGATATAGCATGATGACGTGGCGCAATAAGGAAAAAAAGATTAAAAAAAATAAAGATATTGTCCTGTTGTTAAAAAAAAAACCTCCACCATCTCACACAGCCACCTCCGCTGTCTCCGCCGTATCTGCTTACTCCGCCACCGTGGCTGCTACTCCATTTCCTTGCTAAGCTTCATTTTTCTTTCAGATCTGGTAAATCTCAAGGAGGGCATTGGTTCCTCTTTTCTCAATCATGAACCAAGCAGTGTCTCCCACCTCAATAGCATAGAAGCTTCATGAATCAACTGGAGAGCTTGTCTCTCTTACCTCCGCCGCCGTCTCCACCTCCGCCGAAGCCGCCGTAGGTCCGACCTCCGGAAAGGAGAGCTCGTCTCTCTCACCATCTCAACTACTTAAGGGAGGCCCTCCGTCATCGTCGTTGACCTACCCTGCCGCAGCTGCCTTTTCATCCTCCGTCGTTGATGCTACCAAAATTTTGATAAAAATATCCGCAAGTGTACGGATCGTATTTTAGTAAAGTGGTAGTTCAAGGTCGATCCCACAGAGACTCAGACAATTAATAACTACGTATTAGATCTCCTATTTTCATTCAAGTTGAGTAAACAAGAAATTTTGATTTTAATTACCTAATAGCTAAGAAAATAAAATAAAACAAATATTCACACAGATGAAATTCACGAGTCAAAAGAACAACCTAGAGCCACTAATCCCTTATTTGCTTCTTAGATTTTATTCCCACTAATTAATTATGAATTAATTCAACTAGCTAATCTAGAATACTAGTGTCTATAAATGCCTTCCGGTCCACTTACATCCTTACCTAGCTTAATTACACAATGTCTTGCACTAATTTACTAGGCCAATTTATAACGGTTCCGCTCTAATGTGACTATGTAGGGCTTCTAGGTATATTCCTATCCTAGTCGCAAATCAGATTAAAATCCAATCCTACACTATTTAATCCCATGGTTTATTTAAAATTCTCTCTTCCGAGTCCAATTCTAAATTCCCTAAACATGTCTAATGGTGATCAAACACTAAACAAGTTAATCAATAATAGTAAGATTAAATAAACTAAATCAAATTAACCATGACTAAATAGTGGGAAATAAAATACTAAGTTACAAACAAGTTCATAGTACTCTAGGTTGTAAAAGGAAATTAACCACACATAGTTTTGAACAAAATCATCTTAATAAAGAAGAATAACAAATCCCAAACCATATAGATAAGTAGAAACGAAATTCCTCTTGTGCTTGAGTGTGTGAATGTAATTGATGATTGATGAAGATGCCCAATAAGAGACAAAGCTCGCGCCCGTGTATGTATTTGGTCTTGATGAGTAATTGTGAATGAGTCTTATACAGTGCGGCACTTGCCTTCTCCTTCGTGACTTCCTTTCCCTTCTTTTTCCGTCGTGAATGTGTAGGCTTTAGGAAATTGGAAAAATTGTAACCAGCCTCCTCTTCTCCTCAATTGCATGTGTATATTTATAATAAAATAGTCCAACACCATATTGTCTTTGCCTTACATGTTAAGTTTCTTTTCTTTCCTTTTCTTGCACATAATCAAATTCTCTCCTTCTCTTTATTTCCTTTTTTATTAAATCTGCATTCATGAAAAGAAGGAAATAGGAAATAATCACAATAACTCAATCACATAATCTCATTAATATGAAATTTGTCATCAAAATATTTCTTTTAATATATTAAGTTTCCTATTTCAATTCTCAAATGATATATTTCCAATTCACATCAAAATCTCTTAATTACTTAAATAATAACTCCCAAATACAACCAAATATTTCCTAAAAACCACTAAATATGGGGAGTCATCACACCCCCACACTTGCATTAAATCTTGTCCTCAAGATTTCAAATTGTTAACACATTAGCACAAAAAATGAAATCAACTTTTTATCATCACAAAGTTGAAATCAATTCAAACTCTCAACAACTGAATCCTCTTAGAAATCTCTCTCACCATCCCCAAATGCAAGTAATCAGGCAATCAATTTGATAGAGATAAATCACAAAAGCATGTCCCTCACCGGTCAAAGTGTTTACACTCTACTCTCAAAGTATATAGGGGTTGTGTTTCACTCAATTCCATCTATGTAGTCCAGCTACCATAGGTTTGTTTATCATCTCGATATCCACTCTTATATCTCAATGCACACACAAATCAAAAGGACTTTTAAGGGTCGTAATGAAAAAAGGTAGGATAATGAAATGAAAATGAGATGGAGGTATATTTGAAAAGTGCTAAACCATTTCAATTATAGTAAGGAATGAAGGAATCACATAACTTGATAAGCACATAGGGGTTGACTCTTTTGAACTTCACAATTCTTCGATTCTTCTTTTTTCTTTTTCTCTTTTTTTTTCACACTTTGTGTATTTTTTTTTCTTCTCCTTTTTCACCTTCACTTTTTTTTCACCTTTATTCTTTTTTTTTCACTTCTATTTCTTTTCTCCTTTCTTCAACACTTATATTTCCCCTTTTCCTTTTCTAATTCCTTCACCCTTTTTCATATGAATATAGCTTAACACTTTTCAAAGCATAAATGGAAGAAATAGATAAGAGATGAAAGATCGCATCAAAAGAATTCAAAGGCTAAAATATGCAATCTTTCTTTTTAAAAGAGAAGTAGGCTCAAAGGGGTTAAACAATGGAAATAATGTAAAAAGGATGGCTATTTGGCTAAACTGGCTATGAAACGAAGGCCTTAATCATTTTTGTGCATGCAAGAGATTTGAGCGTCAAAAGAGATTCAAGACAAGTTCTAGAGGGGAAATTACAATAGATGTATTCACTCATGAAAGAATAAAATTAAGGCTCAAATTCCTCACAGGGCTTTTTAACATACTAGAGTAATTTATCTAAATCAAATAGTTTGCCTTTTCACTTACATTCAAAGAAGATGAGATCAAAGTCTAATCAAACCCAATTGTTTCAAGTCCAAATTAATCCCAAAATTGGCAAAAAGTTTTTTTTTTTTTTTGAGAAAATTTTACAAAATGAAAGCTTGAGGACAATCTTTAGAGAACAATGATACCCTCATACCCCCACACTTAGATGTCACATTATCCCCAATGTGAACATGTAACACAAGTAGTGGAATTACAAAAATATCCATAGCAAGTGTAAAGATGACAAATATTTCAACTTTCATATCAACCAAGCATAGTACTCGAGAGACACATCATCAAATATAACCATCACACACATATCAACCAGCATAAAGACTCATCACCAAAACAATTCTTAGTTAAATAAAATCAAGAAAAAGTTAGAAGAATACTCCCCTTCCTCTTCTCGATTTCCACTCTTAGCTCCTAGTCCATCAAGATCAAGTTGAAGCATCCTTTGGGGTCAAAAGAAGAAGAAAAAAATCCTACAAACTCAAAAACAAAGCATCAAATACCAAAACCTTGGGTTGCCTCCCAAGAAGCGCTAAGTTTAAAGTCTTCAGCCAGACTTTCCAAACAAATTCTAGTCATAAGTATCAAAAACCATAATCACCTCATCTTCATTCCTTTTCAAACAGTATAAGTAATCAATCAAAGTAATGACTTGTGCCTTTTCAATTATAGACAATTTCAAAGAACAAGCAATCATTGATTTCAAAGGAATTAGAATATGCTCATACAAACAATTAGATATATGTCTTTCTAAGAATAATGAGCATCCAATAAAATCAATTTGACTCTCATCAGTAAAAGTCACAACAGTAATAGGAGAATCATCCAAAGCAGCTATAGGAACACTCACATCAACATGTATATCAGAATCACAAGCAGTTAAATTCACACTTTGAAGATCAATTAAACACCCATCAATTTCTTCTAAACAAGTTTTAGGCTCTATGACAATCTCTAAATCTTCTTTAAATTCCTGTTCATCCCTATGCTCAACTTTCTCATATTCAATCTCATTAGATAACAAAGGGGAACTATGATTTAAGGAGGGATTTTGTTTCACTTTTTCAAGGTCTCTGCACATTTGACTCATCTGTGCTACAAGATTTTGTACTCTTGATTCAAACTTAGTCTCAATTGAGTCTAACCTTTTGAAACATTTCTCTTGCCATTTCAAACACATATCGGCTAATCTTTCTAATATGTCAAATCTTTCTTCTCTATGAGAGATTTCACCATCCTCAAAATTGTTTCCTTGAACATGTGAATAAGATATGAAGGGTGTGTTTATTACATGTGAATAAGGATCAACATGTGGGTTCCAACACTCATCCTGCTCAAAATTCCAACGAGGCCTAGAAAAATTATCAACATAAGTTTGTTGCCTAGTGAAATCATCTCCTATATAATTTATGGTAGGCAAAAATGGACAATTTCCTGGTACATGATTATTTCCACAGTGATAACATCGATACCATTTATAATAATTAAGCTCTGAAAAGTCCATCTTTCTATTTTTTCAAAAGAAAAAAAAAACTCAAACTAAAACTACTTAAGAATTTCTAATTCTAATTACTAATTGCCTTGAGTCCCCGGCAACGGCGCCAAAAACTTGATGCTACCAAAATTTTGATAAAAATATCCGCAAGTGTACGGATCGTATTTTAGTAAAGTGGTAGTTCAAGGTCGATCCCACAGAGACTCAGACAATTAATAACTAGGCATTAGATCTCCTATTTTCATTCAAGTTGAGTAAACAAGAAATTTTGATTTTAATTACCTAATAGCTAAGAAAATAAAATAAAACAAATATTCACACAGATGAAATTCACGAGTAAAAGAACAACCTAGAGCCACTAATCCCTTATTTGCTTCTTAGATTTTATTCCCACTAATTAATTATGAATTAATTCAACTAGCTAATCTAGAATACTAGTGTCTATAAATGCCTTCCGGTCCACTTACATCCTTACCTAGCTTAATTACACAATGTCTTGCACTAATTTACTAGGCCAATTTATAACGGTTCCGCTCTAATGTGACTATGTAGGGCTTCTAGGTATATTCCTATCCTAGTCGCAAATCAGATTAAAATCCAATCCTACACTATTTAATCCCATGGTTTATTTAAAATTCCCTCTTCCGAGTCCAATTCTAAATTCCCTAAACATGTCTAATGGTGATCAAACACTAAACAAGTTAATCAATAATAGCAAGATTAAATAAACTAAATCAAATTAACCATGACTAAATAGTGGGAAATAAAATACTAAGTTACAAACAAGTTCATAGTACTCTAGGTTGTAAAAGGAAATTAACCACACATAGTTTTGAACAAAATCATCTTAATAAAGAAGAATAACAAATCCCAAACCATATAGATAAGTAGAAACGAAATTCCTCTTGTGCTTGAGTGTGTGAATGTAATTGATGATTGATGAAGATGCCCAATAAGAGACAAAGCTCGCGCCCGTGTATGTATTTGGTCTTGATGAGTAATTGTGAATGAGTCTTATACAGTGCGGCACTTGCCTTCTCCTTCGTGACTTCCTTTCCCTTCTTTTTCCGTCGTGAATGTGTAGGCTTTAGGAAATTGGAAAAATTGTAACCAACCTCCTCTTCTCCTCAATTGCATGTGTATATTTATAATAAAATAGCCCAACACCATATTGCCTTTGCCTTACATGTTAAGTTTCTTTTCTTTCCTTTTCTTGCACATAATCAAATTCTCTCCTTCTCTTTATTTCCTTTTTTATTAAATCTGCATTCATGAAGAGAAGGAAATAGGAAATAATCACAATAACTCAATCACATAAACTCATTAATATGAAACTTGTCATCAAAATATTTCTTTTAATATATTAAGTTTCCTATTTCAATTCCCAAATGATATATTTCCAATTCACATCAAAATCTCTTAATTACTTAAATAATGACTCCCAAATACAACCAAATATTTCCTAAAAACCACTAAATATGGGGAGTCATCAGTCGTCGCCGCCATAGCTCCGTTCTCGTTATGGGAGAGAAGAGTGGTAGTAGGAGTAGAAGAAGAAGAAGGCAGTGAGAAACATTAGAATCAGAGGAAGGAAATGCCTTTTGGGCCCCACGCCAAAACACACGTCTGTTAGCTTTAACTTAACGGCGTGGCTAAATTTGTCCCATTTTGATTTATAATGTCCGGTTTTGCACCATCGAAATTACGGGTGCCAAAGTTGTCCATTTGCCAAATTACGGTGGCTATTTTTGCCCCTTCGCCCATTATAATACTACACATAAAAATGTTATCTGCCACTTTTTTAACTATGGTCTCTGAGAATTAAATTCTCATTGGATGGTTTGTGGATTTAAACTAGGACTAAATGAGCGAAATCAGCTGTTAAAACAGTTCATTCAATCATAAAATAAAATAAATTTAGATATGCTTATAAATTCATGTATGATATGTGTGCTATGTGAACATCTTTTTAAGTATCCTTAAAAATCCAATTACTCAATAATCTAATATAGTTCAAATAATTTATGTTTAGTCTTAAGTAAACTTTTATGCGCATAACCCAAGATCTCATTCGAAAAAAAAGCTTAGCTCGAAGTACTTGCTTTCACATGAGCCAGCCTTAAGAATCCCAGGGCTCAGCTAATATAAGACCCTTCAATTTACTGATAATGATAAATAGAAAAGGAAACCTTTGCATTTCATATGGTTGTTAAAGGGACATTGACATTTTACTAGCGACCAATGAATTCTCTAATAACATGTTTGTCGAGGCAATACTTAATTTGAAAAAAGGTTCAATTTATTGTATATGTGAGAGTGTTTACACTTAGAGGTGCATTTTCTTCATATTATAGGCTTTAAAGAGTCTCCCTCGGAATAGAGTTCAACTGGCTACTAAATTTGGGATTATTGTGTCTGAGGGGTTGCAGTTCAGCATAAAAGGCACTCCTGAATATGTGAGGGAGTGCTGTGAAGCTAGCCTTAAGCGGCTTGATGTCGATTATATTGATTTATACTATCAGCATCGAATTGACACCTCTGTCCCAATTGAGGACACAGTAAGTACTTAGGTGCATTCCTTGTTGTATGAGTAATGCATACAGTTCCTCTATTTCTAAATTGCAAATATCTCTCTATCTTTATAAAATGGCTGCAACAAGCAAGATGGGGGAGCTCAAAGAGCTGGTAAATGAAGGGAAGATAAGATATATTGGGCTGTCAGAGGCTAATGCTGATACCATAAGGAGGGCACATGCTGTTCATCCTATCACTGCTTTGCAAATGGAGTATTCTTTGTGGACCCGTGAAATTGAAGAAGAGATTATTCCACTTTGCAGGTTTGTCACAAGCTATTTCTGATCTTAGTAGTTTGAGTTGTTTTCCATCTGTTTATATGCGTTGTTAAGTCAAATATCTTTAAAAATTAAAACATTTCAATGAAATAGTTAGACATTCACTTCAACTGAATTTTTTAATATTTCACTCACATCTCTGGTTTTATTTTCTAAATTGAAATCTACCTTATCTTCGTCACAGTTTGTGAAATTCAATGCAAAGTGATAGTATTTTGCATTATATATAACGCATGTCTTTGATATATAAAGATTGGTGAGAGAAAAGTATCAGTATTTTGTGTCGAACTTCACATTCTCTAGAGTCTCAGACTTTAGAGGATCTGGATTCCTTATTTTCATGGACTTTTCAATAATTGCTTGATCCAAGGTATCAAACTAATAAGAGAGCCAAACTAATAAGGGGTTGGTGTGACATTCATAAACTAGCATCATACTGAAGTATTTCCTGCTTGCAGAGAACTAGGGATCGGAGTAGTGGCATATAGCCCTCTTGGTCGAGGCTTTCTTGCTGGGAAAGCAGGGGACGAGAGTCTGCCTAGAGAAAGCCTTTTGGTATGCATCAAATTTGCATGAATTTGCACTTCTAGGATCTTAACAACAAAAGGAAAACGTTTATAATAATGTCTATACAAGTTATATGCTCCATCCACTCCTCATTATTAGACCACTTTGACTTTTTTTTGAGAAATTAAGGTTGTAAAATGAATTATTTTAAAATATCTATAGTTATCATTTTTCCTCAAAACTATTTTATTCTATTCATAAAGTAACATATAATCTAACATGTGTTATATTATAATTTAGTGGTCTAATTAGTTTTCTTACTTTCCACAAAAAAGTCAAAAGGATATTATATTTAGGACTTGAGGGTGTGCTTTTTTATGCTTCTTATGTTTCTGTTACAGGCTGCACATCCAAGGTTCAGTGGAGAAAATCTAGAGAAAAATAAGAAGTTATACAGACAATTTTCTCACTTGGCTTCTAAACATAATTGCACTCCTTCTCAGTTAGCTTTAGCGTGGCTTCGCAATCAGGGCAATGATATAATTCCTGTTCCTGGTACTTGTCACCCTACACTTACAGAATTACATTTTAGTTACGGATATTAATAAGCTTTGATTTGATGGTTCTTGATATGATTTTAGTGTTCTTATGACCCAAGAGCCCAATCCAAACATTTACTTATGAGTATAGTATTTGACCTGATATCTTGATATTAGAACATGTAAACAATCAATAATTTCAGTCTTTTGTCTTTTCGACAAAAGTTTACATTTAATCCTGTAACTTTATACAAGATTTCGAGTAAGTCCCTCTCGTTTTGAAAGTGTCTTTTTTTAGTCCTCTTACACTCATACCATTACTCTTAAATGATTTTTTTAACAATAGTTGTTATTTTGATATTTCTACTTAATCTGTCAGTTTTGAGAATGCGAGTAATATAATGAATACAATTCTAAGGCATGGTTTGAAAACACTTGCAAGCATGAAATGGACAATAGTCATTTTAGCTAATTTATTCACTGAAAGATTAGACTTGCATGAGATTCTGGTCTCCATATACTTTCATCCTTCACCACCCACCCACTTTTTCTTATATAATATGTAGCAGGGCTATATTTTGTCCATCTTCAATCTCAGAGGTGGTAATAAAGAAAGTTAATGACTTGCATGAAACTTCATCAGTTCTTCTTCTGATTCAGTCCTTTTTCATGCATTACTTAAATAAAACAGGGACAACAAAAGTTAAGAACCTTGAAACCAACATAGCATCTCTAGCCGTGAAGCTGACAGATCAAGAAGTGAAAGAAATTTCTGATGTTGTTCCTGCTTGTGAAGTTGCTGGAGAACGAGAAGTTGATGTTTTCACCAAATTTAGTTGGAGGTTTGCAACTACCCCACCAAAGTGATTGGCAGTTGTTGAGGATGAACTGAATCTTTATTTCAGTAAATTTTATATCCACACACTGACACAAATTTTATATCCACTCATATGTTCTCATCTTCAGAAAATATCCTCTGGGGATTTCAAGAAAAATGATTAGGAAGTGGAATAAATGAAATGGATAATAAGATCTAATTATAATACTACATGGACCATATGATGTCATTATGCTTTATCAGTAACCAACTATTTTGGGTATATTATTCACTAATAGATATCGTTTTACAAGTTCACTAAGTGTTTACCTTAGTCTCTCTCTTCTTTTAATAAAACAAGCATTAACTCCCGTGCGTTGCACAGAGGATTTAAATTCCCAAAGAAAAATCTATTTACAATACATACACTATATTTGATTTGTAAGAGACCAAACAAAAAGGGTGATTAAGGGCTACAACTATAAAATAGTTGTATGTGGTACATCACAAAAATACAGTAAAGCATAGCTCAAAAGACCAATTTTTTTTATCACCTTGTTTTTTATCAGGACTCAAAAGACCAAGTTTGAGTGCAACAGAAACATAGGCTTCTACTGATATACAAAACCAACCTCAAATCAGATTGAAATGTTCAATCTGTAATGATACATGTTTATAAGACTGATTGAAAAAGCCAGCTGATTTTTCTTGCATTGACAGTTTCAAAACCACTGATTTTTCAACTCCTATCATGAGCTTCTTCTCTGTAGTTATAGCATTATTCAAGGTAAAAGCTCTTAATATAGCATCTTGGTTTACATCGAAAAACTAACAGGCACACTTAGCCAATCATATAGTAATATAGCATTGTAATAATATAAAACTACATTTCAGAGATTAAATAAAGATAAACCGAAGACATAAAAGGCACAGCAGATTAAAAGAATTGATCATATAACAATATTCGGCATTTGTTTTACATCTTGGTGACTACATGATACAAATTTGCATTATCAGCTTGGTTATTCAATGAATTTGAGTAACACGCCTTTGGCTTCATGGAATTTGAGGATGACTTGACTGTGAAAGAGAGTAATACAATAATGAGATGAAATGAAAGAATGAGCCCAATCAATGTTATAAACTCTCTATACCAACACCCTAAAACACTTCAATTATTCATTACCATCAAGCCACAACAATTATCTCTTCATTCTCTATCTTGTAAATAATATGATTCCAGAAACTTGATGCAGCCTAGAGACAACAATTAAAAGCAATTATTCCATAAGCCCATATAAAATTTTAACATTACAACATGCAAGTCTGCAGCAAAAAAACAAAATTTAACAATGGAGAAAATAATTGCAAGTCAATGTTAGATGGATTTGGAAGTGTAAAATTGGAATTAATTAAATCATTCACTTAAAATATTCACTAAAACTTCAACATAAAATACTAAACTCAGCTAGCTTCTTCATCCATTTAGCTCAATCTTGATCACATCTTCAAAATTCATCACTAGTTCTTAAACTCCTCAACAAAAGTCTAGCAATAACTCAGGTTTTTCCTTATTCTCTTAATATATCACGATATCATTAATATTACCTTTAATCAATATGATCAAACTCAATCTTTAGTAATAAAAAAAAAAATCAATAGAAAATTCCATCTATCTCCAAAACTCATGAATTCATAATAAATCTATTCAAACAACTTTATTCACGAATTGTCTACCAATATCATACCTATCTATTTTAATTCCTTCAACAAGCCTAAAAAAAGTCATTCCTATCCAAAAATCCTTAATTACCTGATAAATCTAGCATATCCACTCCTTATGCCACTGTAAAACCCCAAATTTCAATAAATCATTTCACGCAGTCATAATTCAAGGTCAATCCATTATGTCCAAACCATCAAACCATGGCTCAAACTCAAATAATCCTCTTAATTAACTTTAATACAAAACCTGAGTCTCTCTATTTCACCTTTAATCAAAACTTAGAGTCAATCATCAATCCATAATTAATATAATATACTTCAATCCATATAGTTATAGACGCCTCTCAAATACATTTAACTTAGTTCATACAAGCTAAATAGTCATATTTCAATCTCATTATTTTGCCTATATCAATTCCAACAATTTCGACCTATTGAACTCCTCATCAGTATTCATGTCAACATGCCTAACAACCCAAGCAAATCTCAATGTTCTTAAAAATTTCATGCCCTAGTCTTGTTCATAATATTCATAACCCTCTTCAACTTGTCAGCAATATCTTCTAATTACCCATTAACAATTCGCACTTACTAAAGTCACAAATAAAAAAAAATCTAGTAAAACTAGCAAAACTATTAAACCATAGAAATCGGCATATCAAAATCTAAAACCAACATTGTCTTTTCTAATTCAAAGCTTAATTCATTTCTCCTCTACCAAAAGTCATAATTAAACTCATCGTCATAGTAAAATCATATAGTTCTCTCAAATTTTCTCATATGGGCTAACAATTTTCTAAATATCCAAATACGTCGAACCTTTTAAATGCAAACCTTAATCACAAAAATCATCAAGTCAACTTTATTCATGCTAATTCATGACAAAACAATAATGAATTAACAATATTTCCCTCAAGACTAAGCTCGTTGCTCTTTTCTATTTAATTCAAACTCCTTTGGACTACTTATCATCCTATCTTATTTCCATGATCTCTAATGCAATACTTCAATTACTCTTTCAAAAACAATTTCAAACTTGAATTCAACTCCAACTAAACCTCCAACAATAATAATCCCTATTTAACACCATCCATACAAATCAAAGTCACTCAGTCGGTACTCATCCTTTTAACCTCAATCAATATATTTCCTAAAACTGTAGGTCTCAAATCGAAATCAGTTGTTTTATCCAACTATTCATCTTCCGTCAATGTATAACTCATAAAGAACACATAAAGAACACTCAGATCTTGAAAATCTCAATTGATTCCAACTCAATTTAAATCAATCAACTAAAAATTTTCAATTTAATTCAATTAATTTTCCATTTACACTTATAAATCTAAATCAAGAGGCTCAATAAACTCTTAAATTCCTAAACTAGAAACTCAACTATAGGCTTTGCTACTTTAAATCTGTCAAAATTTCCTTTGTAAATTAGAGATAACTATTTACCCCAAACCGAATTCTCCTATGACAATATTAACAATTAGTCAAGACACCACATTACTCAACAATATCACAAAATTTTTTTTTGTAAAAGAGAAATTCATTCTAAATATTTAAGCATCTATTCCAATTACTCTATCAAATAATCATCTCTACTACTAACTATCATCCAATTGAATCTCAATCAATAACTAAAATTTGTATTTATAGAGATATTTGAAAATCTATAACAACATCAATAAACTTTAGCTGTCCATAAAACCATGATATTTTTTTTTTCAATTTATTTGGCTTTAATCTCCTACTACTATTGAGAAAACACTAGAGAATAAATCTATAATTCACTCTTCAACACACATACATAAAAGCACAAGAATCAATTCAAAAACATTCAAAATCCATTTACTTAACAACATGACTTTCTCTTGCAATCACAAAAGCTCTTTTAACAAACTTATTATACGATCAAAATAACATATTTTGTTGTCTATGTAAGTCCTTTTGACCTTATCACTCTCCCCACCAATAGACTAAACATTTTCATATAAAGGTAAACAAATCAATCATCAATCATTACAGAATACTTCTGGCATACACTTCCCCTAGGATGGAAGTTACTTCTTAAAGAGAATGAATTCAATGTAATAAAGACCTAAAGTGAATTTACACAAGAAGAATATTCTTATATAGGAAACATAAACAGGGAAAGGATCAGGAAACTAGCCCCACAATCACTACTAATTATCCCCACATTTACTATTAACTATCCTCACATTTACTATTTATTATCCCCACATTTACTATAATGCACGTGCACTCCATGATGCAATCAAACACAATCTCACACAAACATATTTACCATCAATGTAAATACTTTTTGAATTTTTTTTTTCCATGATTTGCAAAAACAATATAATCAATTTAATAAATTTAAAATAAAATGTGACAAATGAGACTTGGTTGTAGAAGCACCTTGCTTGTAATCCATGCTGCAGTCATGGTTACAAACACGATTCTACCTACTTCCGTATCTCTTGACCATCTACCCCTAGTCTAATGACTAGGATTGGTAGATACAAGATATTATGCAATGAATAAACCAAATCAACAAATGCAGACAATGTAACATAGACAATGTAACATCCAGGTCTTTCATATGCTCTGATGCCAAATTTGTAACAACCACAATTTTATAGTCATTTTTACGCTATATTTTTTTTTAAATTTAATTGAAGTCTAACTATGTTAGAAAAAGAATATAAGTTAAGATAATAGCGGCTAACATAGTTAGAAAAAGAATTTAACTTAATTAATTACAATAATTATAATACTAACTATGTTAGAAAAAAAATTTAAGTTATAATAATGACTAACATAGTTAGAAAAACAACTTTTCTTATTTTACATAAAATATAAGTTAATAGGCTAACCATGATAGAAAAATAATTTAAGTCACAAATGAACTATCATGATTAGAAAAAGATTTAATGTAATTTAACATTAACAGAATAAAATAAATATAATTTTAGAATAAAATGTAAAATTCACAACAAAAAAATCTTTAGGAAATTATCAATACTAATTTACCCATGTTAGATAAAAATTGAGTAACATAGATATTTAAACGTACCTAATAATACCCGAATAAATTCTTTCACATCTATTTACAAATAAACACATAAACATGTTTAAGAAATAATTACAGTTATCCAGCCTAGAATTATACACAGTAATACAGTAATCTAAGGAAAATGAATTAAAGGGTTTACAAATTAATAAATGAAACATGAAAAATAGTATGCAACCACAAGGCTTAGTACCTAAGTCTCCAGATCCTTCCCATCACTCCTGGCCCGATCTAGTACCTGTAATATCAACGATTGGGGTAGACCCAGAAATCGCAACTACTACCACTCGCTTACGTCTTTGCACTACGTGCATGTGCATGCCCACAAGATGGTGTGTGATTATGTGTAAAGTGGTGTGTGCTGCATGTTGTGTTGCATGAACATATTATCTATGCTAATTTCAAGTAACTACCAATTATCATGTATTGCAGCAACACAAATATACAAATACATCATAACTCAAAACATCGCAACTCAACACATCAATAATAATAATTAAAACATCAATAATAACAATTAAATCAAACATAACACACCGTAATATCTCAGTTCAATAGGGACTCACGACTCGATGATCGATATACCCTCGCTTGAACTGGTTCAAAGGGACTAACAACCCTGCTGAACATGTAACAATATTGTGTCTTATTCATTTTAGTCCCTGGGGGTTTTACAGGGAACCTCATTCCGGAATGGCATAATTATAATCATATTAACGGTGTGCACCAAACAAATCATAAATTCTCACGAGACATATAATAATCAACACAATTTCATAAACTAACTTATATGCTTACCAACATACACACACACGCAAACAAGTTTAAGTAGTTACCTCCGTGCATTTAAACCAAAAATAACGTAAGCTCCAGCGTGCTCATATGTCAATTACCAATTTCTACAAGCAATAATTAAACATATACAGATAATTAAAAATTCATTAATTGCATACTAATTAACGTCACTCTCGTTCCTAGAAATACTACCCAATCCCCTATTCATATTCTCTATCCAAGAAGTCCATTTCCAATCTCAATCAAAGTCCACAGACAAATAGTCAATGCAATCAATTTTTATTAATTCCGTTTAAGACAATTAACCATTACATTTACAAATGATTCAAACAAACTAATAGACTTAACCAGCACACATATATGTATAAGACTTCTTCCTTCTTGCCCATATGATCAAGTTATACTTGATTAAAACAAAAATTCAATCACCAACATCTTTCAAGAAACATTACCATTACACTTTGAACATCTTTAAACGTCATTTGCATTGACTAACCTAATAAGTTGAAGCATCAATTTGATGAGCGATAACATGATATGTGAGTTAATGAATTTCTTATCAATTTCATAAATCACACATTAAGCAAACAGTCAATCAATTAACCAGAGTAGGAAAAGAAATCCAATTTTTACCTTCATGGGTTACATATTAGTTAAACCATCATATCTCTAACCATGTGAATCTCAATAATACTCTACACACACACATGTATATATACCTCAACCCAAAACAAGAAAAGTGTGACTTTAATTCAGTATTTAATAAGTACTGTATGTCTCAAATTGTAATAACTCTACTCCTGTCATGCTTTGATATTAATTTTAAATCATTTTCAGTTCAGTGATCCTTCAACCATAACCATGATTGGGGACTTCAATTATTTATTATAAAACTCTATTCAAATCTCAACATTAGTAACTCTCCTTCTTTTTCCAGCTCCTGACCGATGAAAACAAAGGCAGAAAAGAAAAAGAGAAGCAATATACATTCACACCAATCCTATTTGAATTCATCAGCATTGAAACATATGCCCCACAAACAAATTCAACTAGAATCTCATACACCAGAAATTTACTTTGCAGCTTAAAATAATTTATGATCCTGCATGTATCAATTTCTAAATCAAAGTTCTCTGTGCCAGTCATGTATTCGATTCAGCCAGAAAAAGGAAAAACAAATGGAGGTCTGTAATGTAACAACTTGAATATTCAGCAAGCAGAACAAGTCCATGCTTCATCACTAATTTTAGACACTCAATCTAGAAAATCAAACCAAAAATACGATGAAGCCCTCATTATATCTAAACAAGAACACGCAGAATCCCAACCAACCGAACCAGATTTCGTTTCCTCTCTCATTCTCAACCAGAAATTTCAGAAAAAGGGGGGAAAATCGGAAAAGAAAGCTCACCTAAGTTCGAACATGAACTTGCACGTCGAGCGGCGGTCTCCTACGCTGTGCTTCGCCGTCGAGCGGCGCTAGGCTCGCCGGAAACGATGAGGAACGAGGGAGAGGATGAAGCAGCGAGGAAGAAGGAGAAAGCGATGAGGAAGAATGAAACGGTGGTGACCGATCTTGCCATAGCCGGAAATGGCCTCCGTCATCGTCCACTGTGGCTGGCGTAGAGAGGAAACAGAAGAGAGTGATGTTTCAGGTGTGTGTAAGTGAAGGTGATGTTGGAGAGGTAACTTGTGTTGAGCCCCATGAGGAATAAGGAAGGGAAGAGGGAAGGCATGTATATATACTTAGGGTAATCTAGGGTTAGGGCCCAAGATGAAAATTACAAACCAATACCCTCAATTAGCTACAAGGTTTCTATTCATATTATCTATTAAATTTAGTCTCCTATACTCTCAACATTAATCTCTATTGCTTTAGAAAATATCATATCATCTTTTCCTGTGTGTATTATTTTAGAATAAGAATAATCTTCTAAATTATTATCAATGATTTTTCTAATTTCTCATTTAATACATTAAATATAAATTAATTACTTCCAATTCCCTAATTCTTTAAATTTACCGTGATCATAATTTATTTATTCATTTTTTTTAATTCAAATTCTAGGATGCTACAATCTTTTGAACAAAAGTTTCTAAAATAGTATATGGAATGTTCATAGATATTTCCAATTTAAGATCAAACTAATTGCTCTCAATAATTTATAATGAAAATCAAATCTTAAAAAAAATTTACTAAAAACATATTAAACCTTTTAAATTAATTTGTAAGGTTAAATTTCACCTATTTGTTAATTTGTTTTATAATAATAAAAAAATCAGGATGTTACACAAAACATATACACTCAACAAATAGGATGCTACAATCTTTTGTCAAATACCCTCAATTAGCTACAAGGTTTCTATTCATATTATCTATTAAATTTAGTCTCCTATACTCTCAACATTAATCTCTAATGCTTTAGAAAATATCATATCATCTTTTCCTGTGTGTATTATTTTACAATAAGAATAATCTTCTAAATTATTATCAATCATTTTTCTAATTTCTCATTTAATACATTAAATATAAATTAATTACTTCCAATTCCCTAATTCTTTAAATTTACTGTGATCATAATTTATTTATTCATTTTTTTAATTCAAATTCTAGGATGCTACAATCTTTTGAACAAAAGTTTCTAAAATAGTATATGGAATGTTCATAGATATTTCCAATTTAAGATCAAACTAATTGCTCTCAATAATTTATAATGAAAATCAAATCTTAAAAAAAATTTACTAAAAACATATTAAACCTTTTAAATTAATTTGTAAGGTTAAATTTCACCTGTTTGTTAATTTGTTTTATAATAATAAAAAAATCAGGATGTTACACAAAACATATACACGCAAAAAGTAATTATTTCAAGTCAGGAACTTAGCTTACACAAATGAGCAGCCAAACCTTTATTACTTTTTCTTCTTTTCCACTTCCTGTCTCCTTGGAGGTTGTGGAACAACCTTAATCCTTGGAGGTTGAAAAATCCTCATTCCCAAACCTGTTGACTCTTTGAACTACGCTTTATATAAGCTGCCACACCTATTTGTTTCCTGAGTTCTTCCCCCTATTGGCAACAAATATGTTTTCATGAAATATTTTCTTAAATGTGTGATTGGACCTAATTTTATATGTTTAAGCATGTGCAATTGAGTTTAACTAGTGAGATTTAATTGTTATATTTGATCATTATTGGTGATTATTTATGCGCATGCTTATATGTGGTTAATTGGAGAATATTAACCAAGGTTTAAAAACCCGGACCGGGGTTTGAACCGGTCGAGGCAAAGGGTCAGAGGGTCAAAGGTTTAACCGAGGGTTGACTCGGGGTCGAACCGGCTACATTAAAATAATATAATTTAAATACTCCCTCTGGTCCTAAATATAGGACCTAGTTGACTTTTTTGAAAAATCCTAAAAAAAGCAAAATAAGTTAATTATAAATTAATGTACCTAATTTTTTCTCTTACACTAGTTTATTTTACCTATTAGCTAATGGATAATCTAAAAAGATATCAACTATATCATGTTTTAATAACCTATTTTGCAACTTTAATCTCTCCAAAAAAGTCAATTAAGTCTTATATTTAGGACCGGAGGTAGTATAATTTAATAATTAATAACATAATGCACCAACACTAATCATCATCAATGTTTAAAACTTTGAATCTAAAAGAATAATTTTATCTATTCAAAAACATAATACTGATTTTTAAAAAGTTATTTAGAATTTTATTTTTAGCTTGCTTTTATCTAAAATACACAAAGTAAAATGTGAAAAATGTAAAAGAAAAATTAAATATGAGGTAATGTACTGATGGTACAGCTATGAGCCTAGGACCTAGAAGTCTAGAACCCACTTCTCTCTCACATGATTCATTTTCCTCTTCTCTCACTCTTGAAACTTAGGGACTAGACTCCTGAGCAGAAAAAAACCAGGGACTAGACGTATGGTTCAGCACTTCATTTTACTTTGCTTGTTCCTTTTAAATCTCCTTCTCTCTCAGTTCCGCCCCTCTCTACCATCTTCTATTTCGGCATCATCCCACCACCTTTGATTTTCATTTATTGTTGTTGTACAAATGAAATGAAATATGAAACTCGGGTTCGTGCGTTGCGAAAGGGGAAATCGGATCAAAAAAAAAAAAAAGCTAAACCGGGCAAACCTGAACCACCGGTTTCAGGTTCAACCACCCAGGTTCAACCGGAATATTCCGGTTATATGCTCTCCACGGTTTGACTAGTTTTCAGCCCTCTCTTGCCGCCGGTTGACAGGCTTCCAGGTTCGACCGGCCGGGCCGGGTCGGTTTTTAATACCTTGATATTAACCTTATTACTTGCATTTTAAGAAACCAAGGGTATTTTGGTCATTTTGACTATGTGGTGCTATTTTATTTGTAGGGGGTCCCACGTGGGCCCCACACACCCTTGGGAGTGCTTAGGTGGCAAGGAGGAGGCTAGGTGGCAAAGGCAAAGGCATATGACAAAAATTACCCCTTTTGTTTTTTTTTATCAAAATTACCCCTTTTGTTAAAAACAAGGGATTTGCTCATTTTCAAAAGGGGTAAAAAGGGCTCCACTTTCAAATTCAAATTTGGAGTTGTTGAAGCTTCATTAAAGGCAAAAAGGGAAGCACAATGGAGAGGAGAAAAAGGAGGGAGCTTTAGAAAGTGAACCTACCCCACATTTAGGCCTCATTCATCCACATTTCACCACAATTCCAAAAATACCCTTCCCCTTCATTTAACCTTAACCTCTCGGCCAAACACACACTTCCATCAACAAAATATCTTCTTTGGCCAAACTAACCCTCTTTGACAACTCATAACCTCACTAATCCAACTCATTAACAAAACGCCACTTCCATTTAATAAACCATAATGTTCATTTATCACATTCCTCACTTTTCACCTTCTCTCTCTACTCCCAAATTCTCTCAACTTCTCTCATCTCCATCTTCCCCAACCTCGCGCAAATCACCCTCCTTCCATGGCATCTTCACGTAAACTTCATCTTCTTCTCTCCTCGATCATGCTTGGCTGGACCTCCTTGATCTCCTTCTCCAAAGGAAAATGTGCTTGAAGACATAAAGCAATTCGGCCTCCATGCATTTGTATGAGTGATTTAGTAAATTGCAAGCTAAATTCATCTTGTGCCTTGTGATTCTCTTGATTTAGGTTTCACTAGGTTAGAATACTTATCTTTTAGGTGTTCTATTTCACTTTAGCTTGTGATTTCTCTTTCTAGGGTTCATGTATGAAAACCTATGGCTTATTCTTTTGTAGCTTCATAAGACATGTATGTGCGATTAGCTTATATATGATTTTATGGAATAATTTATTTACTTAGGTGCTAGATCTAGTTCCTAATGTTGCCTAAGGTGTATGTGAGAAATGGAAAGTGCAATTAGCTTGATTATTCTAGTTAAAATCTTTTAGATTTCTTTAGATTAAGAGATCTTGAGAATTTAATTAGAATATATCAAGATTTGCAAATGCATGAGGTCTAATACATCAAGAAGCACATGAGTACAATGGAGAAGGAGAACACTTCTCATACTTTCTTCTCATTTTCACTTCGGTTTTATTGCAATTTTTAGTGTTAATTGTAGATTGTTAGTCAACAAATTCACTCTCATAATCATCTTAATTTGCGTGGCACATAAGCTTGGTATTTGCAAGTTTGAACTAAAATTGAGAAAAGACCTACTTACCACTACTACTTAGTAGTTTAGGTAGTTATTGATTAATTCCTAGGGTGACATAGGAGTAAATCAATGTGTTAATGGTCTTAAATACCCTTACCGAGGAAGTTTACTTAAGGAGTTGCCAGCATCCAAAAGTTTGTTTATCTTAAATTCACCATAATTATAATTTCGTAACTTTAATGATCAAATTTATTGGATTACAAAACAAACGTTTGCCAGGTCAAACTAAATATCTTTGAAGTTTTCGAGAAGAAGCACCCAGCAATTGGAAGTTTTGGTTTTGGATTTTTAATACCCTCAAAATATTATTTCGTAGCTTTATTATCTATTAGGTGCTATGCTTGAGTGTCCACTTAAACACCATTAACTTTACATCAATAAACATTGATAATAAAATTGATGGTATCTGGGTGATGGTAGCTAACTCTTTCGGAGAAACTTCCTGGGTATTTAAGAGCTTTAACCATTCTTATCTTAAAGTATTTGCAATAAAATTGCCTCTTGATGTAACTTATCTTGATATTTGCAATCAATAAGATGAGGGGAAATGAAAATAAAATGACATTTGAATTTCAATTGGACAAATAGGTGACTCCAATTTTCAAAAGGAAAAATAAGGCATACTCACCAATTTTTCCTAAATGAAGTTTAGGGGAAATGACCGAAAACTCATTCACTACTCATGTATCGCAGAAAACTAGTTTAGCAATGCAGGTAACTGCTCGAGTATCGCTTTTAACTGCTATGATTTTCCACTTCTTTAAGACATTTAAAAATTTATTAACTACTCATGTATCGTAGATAACTAGTTCAGAAACACAGTTAACTATTCGCGTATCGCTTTTAAGTTCTATGATTTTTCACTACTTGGGAGACATGTTAAAACCTCATTAACTACTCATATATCGCAGATAACTAGTTTAGCAATGCAGGTAACTACTCGAATATCGCTTTTAACTGCTAACCAGTGTTTCTCAACTAGTTATCTGTGATATATGAGAAGTTAATGAGGTTTTAAAATGTCTCAAAGCAGTGGAAAACCAAAGCAGTTAAAAGTGATACTCGAGTAGTTACCTGCATTGCTAAACTAGTTATCTGCGATACATGAGTAGTTATTGGGTTTTTGGTCATTTTGCCTAAATTTCATTTAGGACAAATTGGTTACTATTTCTTATTTGTCCTTTTGAGAATTAGAGTCATCTATTTGTCCAAATGAAATTCAAGTGTCATTTTATCGTCATTTTCCTATAAGATAACATAGAAAGAATGATAAATATGGGGACAACGTGAAGTGAAATAAAATGTTATGTTTCAGGTTGAATGCCTAAATCTAAGGTCCATTCCTATTAAAGATTTAAACAGTAGTTATATACGAGAGTTCAATTATCAATTGCTCACTTCTTACGTAGTTTGCTAGCTCTCTCAATAATTTTACTCCACAATTATCATGTTTACACAATAATGATATTAATAAAGTTGAAGTTTCCCACCTTTCTTTCTTTTCTAATCAATCGTTCTTTATCTGTTTAATACAGGGATTTAGAAAGGAGTGCAGGGGAATGAAAAATTTTGAGTTGAATTGAATTTTAAGAAATTGGAGAAATGGGGTTAAGATGATGTTATAAAATATCTAAGAGGTAAGATGAAAAAAAGTAAGAAACATCAATTAAAATCTAATAACCCCATTTATTTGGTGATTGTAAATTTTATGTCAAAAAAAATTTCTTCTCTTTGCTTATTTTCCATCCCTCCCCTCATATAAAATCTCTAGGGCTATGCATAAAGTTTTTAAATGCATAAGATTAATGACATGCACATAAAGTCAGAAGAAAGTGCTCAGTCGTGAACACTGTTCTTAAAACTTCTCATTTTCCCTAAATTTTATTTAGTTGTGATGTAAAGTTGTCGATGTGTTTACTAATTGAGTTAAACCATTACTCGATCATTCATAATCTCTAATATAAAATTTGGAAATTCAAATTCTACTTTTTTTTAATTATTTCCTCCAGATTCTATATCCTATCTTACCGTAACAAGAAAGTACAACTCTATTTCACATCGTGGAGTTGGATGAATTGCTCCTAAGCAAAGAATTAAATTTGCTCTAACAAAATGTGAGTAGGATGTTGCTACTTGTTAAAACCAATTGCATATCACTAATTATTAAAAACACATTTTAGTGATTCCCCTAAGGTCCTAATTTTCTAATCTCTGGACAACTTCATTAATACCAAAAAGGGTGTGGTATAAGCAATCTGGCCCTGTGTATTTTTTCAATCTTAGGTTTTTTCAATCACTCTTCCCAAACATCATAAAATGAACTATAGGACTTTTTTTTGCGTACGCACTCGGTAGCCTAGTCAGTCTCTATATCATGGAGTACTAAACAGTCCAAAGTAATTTGTATTCGGGGCGGGTTAAACCCCTTTAGGCACAAGTTTTGACGGCGTTGCATGCCCAAACTTAGCTTGTACTTGAAAACTTAGTAAAGCTGGATCAATGCCCTTATTAGTTGATCTTATTAATACTTGGTGGTCTAAAGCATTATGTAGCTCACTACCAACCCTACAAAGCTATGTACCAATTGATCTTATTTTTCTTATTTGATGCATAGCAAATATTCATTGTTCCCTTATGTAGCGTAACCAAATTTCATGTTTTCACAATTGATACACTCAAGCTTACAATGTTCAAATTTTGACACTAAAATGTGAAGATAGTAGATCGAGTCTATCAATCGTGAAACAATGAAATTTTGGAGTTACTTGGTAGGAAAAGATAACTCATAAAGGAAAATGAGAGAAATATGGAGTTCAAAGGGTTATCTTGGCCATAACCATGAAACTCAATTTACACATTAAAACAATTTTGTAGCAATCATCAATTTGGGTTTTTCTTAATCTAATGTTATCAATTAAAGTCACATATGGAGCACTTCATCCTTCGCTTTATGCTTGTACTATTAATCATTCCATGAGATATGACGATCCAATTCGCATTTAAAATCCTTTTTTGAAATTAGCACGTAACCGGTTTCCAAAAGTCAAAATAGATCCTAACTTATTTGGATTTATTGGATCAAATCACATAGGTATTAAACTCAACCATGCACTTTTTTCACATAAATTTAAACTCGAGGCATTTTTTTCTTCCTCTCAAACATCCCACACTTGCTTTACAAAGAAGCCTCCATTCCACTTTCAATCTAAACACATCCACATTCGAATCCACTACCTCTCTTTTTAAGGAGTCTTAGTGCTACTTTTTTACTTTATTTATGCACCTTACTCTTCTCCCCAAGGGAAATTCTAAACATTTGAGATCTCATGCAGTATTTCTTATAGTTACGATCAGTACTTATTCTATTAATGAAACTTGAACCATTCAAAATATGATATAGACTAAGATAAGTGTTCCATGCTCATGCTCCCCTCACAATCCACTTGAAAGCATCTTGGTGCTACCACGGTTAAAAAGCTATTGGCAACATTATGCATCTTGAATTCACAAACTTCACTTTTGTAACACCCCAAAATTTCTAAGAAAATAAATAAGGCAATATTTAGAATCTTGATGTATTATTTTATATTTTAAAAATTTTAGAAATAAATTTGGGAATTAAAAGATACTTATATAAATTATTGGGACTCAAAATATCTCAAAACTTATCTTTCTTTCTCACCATCTTTATCCTTTCTAAATTAATATCACCCACTAATTTTAATCATCTCTATCTACAGCCTTCTAAAATATCCACTCATCCTTATCTCTCCTAAAATACTCCCACCACACTCCATTTAATAAATATCACTCCTCACCTACCAACTTCATCACTCTCATTTCTCTGCCTCGTCACTACCCCCCCCCCCCCCCCCCAAATTATACTCTCCTCTCACTTTCTCACCTCACCAACAAAATCACCATCATCATTGTACATCTTTCTTTGCCTTTCTTTCAACCGATTCTCTTCTTCCACCTCACCATCATCACCGTCGCTCCTCTGTTTCCCTTCCCACTGATTTTCCGGCGGCTCTCAGCGGTGAAACACGGCAGAGGAGACCTCCGACCGTTCACATAGTCATGGAATCAAGCATAGGTGATTCTCTTGTACGTTTGTTTTCCTAATTTCTTCCATCCTCCCTCTCTATCCGAGTTCATATTCCTTATTATTTTTCTCTGCAAGTTCAGCGAACACTTCCGGCGAGAAGAGGTCGATTCCGGCGATGGTGGGTTTCCATGGAGCCTAAAACTCTTCATTTAGCTCATGGTGAGTTTGCTCTTTTGGATTCTTCATCCATCTTCTTCAACTTGATTACTTTTGAGAGGGAGAGTTCGATTAGAGATTGGGATTGGGTTTTAGGTTGTATTAATTAAAAACAAATGAAGACTAAGATTCCATTTTAGTGTTAAGAGGAAGGATTTAGTGATTAATGGAAGATTTAATGAGTTTGTATATAGGAAAATTTCTATTTATTGTTCTGTTTTGAAGGGTGTTTAGTGATAGGAAAGGATGAATTGGAGATGTATATTGTTATTGAGTTCTTAATAAATAGAAAGTAAGGATATAGTTGTTTGCCTTGTGGATGTAGTTACTTTGGATTAGTACCTTCTCTTCTTATTTTCTTTGTTCAGTTTGGCTAGTCAAGAAAGAAGTGAAATTTTGGAAATTTTGATGTGTGATGGCATGTTTAATTTGAACCTTAATTTGAAAGTTTGAGTTTGTGTTTTAATTGCTCTGATTACTTTGGTTTCTAGACATAAGAAAGGCTTAAGTTAATGGTTGGATGCTAATGACAGTAAAACAAGAATTTATATATGTAGTTGCATGTTTGGAAATTCTGGTTTTTATCTAGTAATGACTGAACTGATATAAGAAAAAAAGAGGAGAGGGGTTCTTATTTATTTGTTTAGGAATGTTGCTGATTGAATAAAAGGTAAATTGATGGTGATGTATAAATGTTAAAAAGCAATGAGGAGTGCTTGCAATTTTATCCATACATGTGGCTTTTGTTTATATATTTTTGTTAATTACTTGGTGATAAAAACTGTTGGTGAATTCTTGTTTCATTTGCTATGTTGGCAGATTCTTGTTGGTTCTAAATATTGGCATGAAAGATGATATAACCATGAGTTGATGATGCTAAGGATTAAATACAATAGAAGTATATAAATGCATGCTAAGTTCTCATAAATTATGCTCCCTCTATTTGCTAATTGTTAGGATTGTTTGGTTGAATATGAAAAGGCACGTTAGACATGTTTGACTTGTTTACTTTAGAATTGTTGGGAACATTAGGAGTTTTCCATGATTGCTTTGCTTGGAATGAATGAGTTTGGTGTGAAATTGTGAATATATGAACTTTAATTAAGATTGGAAATGAATTTCTAAGATAGAGAATATAAATAAGGGATTGAGACTGGGTAGTTTATAGACACGTGAGAGACGCTGATTAATCTATAACTTAGAATGATTCTTAACTTCCTATTATTGCATGCTGTAATAATAGGAAAAGATGCGATATAAATATGGTTCTCAAGGCATAGTAAAGTAAAGCGAAAAGGCAAAAGAGTGCTCAGGGAGACAGGTAATCACTCTTAACCCTACTATAACATTGAGGGTGACGTTAGTTAGGGATTTTGTAAAATCCCTTTTCACCCTCTATATATATATTATCTTTAAAATGGTATTTTTATACAAAACAGGCTATCGGGTGCCTTTCAAACACGATTATTTTCATATAAAGAAATTTGAAACACTACATATATATTACTCTGGCTGTGGTTGGTATTGATCTGGAATGATTGTGGAAGGTATATAGATAGGTATAGTGTTAGACAGTGACTTGAGAAATTATGGAAATAGAAAAGAGTGATAGATGTTGAGTTTGAGATTATGGTGAGCTATGTTGTGGAAAACATGAAATGTGAGATTGAAATATTGAATGAGATTGAAGTTGATGGAATATAGAATAAGGATTGTTAGTATTGCATGACACTGATTATTAGTACCGTCGGCCGATGTAACCTATCGATCTGCGCAATCAATAGGTTAATTGTACAGGTTCCTCGGATTTTAAAGGAACCAGGGACGTTTTCACTTTTTATAGTGCTCCCTTTTCAGGGACGTTTTCACTATTTAAAGTGCTCCCTTTTTATGCTTTCAGATTTGAGACTGGGCACAGTGTCAATCACGTTTATTTTCGTCTGTTGAGTTGATTTGGAACTGACTGAGGGATTTGAGTGATATGTGGGAAATAGTGATGATGAATTTGAATTGATTTAGAAGGAGGGACTTGAATGTTGAATGAAAGACTTGATATATATATATATATATATATATATATATATATATATATATATATATAGTATTGGTTTTAAATGTGGTACCCTTTAGACGCCCTTGCTACCGCACATCTCACTGTTATAGTGAGTTAAGCTGTGATTACTGGGACAAATTGTCTCATCCCATGATTACTGACATTTTTGCAGGTATTCATGCACAAACGCAAGCAGCAGGAAAGGGATTTAGGTAGTAGAAGTTATATAGTTTCTTCGGAATTGTATATTGCCAATTTGTATAGGTCTGCATTCGCTTCCGCATGTATATATATTTATTTATTGTTTAATATCGATTAGTTTTGTTTATTAACCATGTTAGGCAAATCCTTTCTAACATGGTTAGCTTTTAATTATCCATGATAGTATTCATATTGTATCAGACAATTCTTTTCTATCATGGATAATGTATAAGTGATATGAACTAAAAGAGATGTCACAGGTTAATTAGTTAATTAGTAACAATATGTTACAACATGTCACAGGTTAATTAGTTAATTAGTAACAATATGTTACAACTTTCATCACCTTTTAGGATTGGAGAGATGCACAGGATTGGAGAGATGCACTCTGTTAATTTAATGAAGCAGTAATAGTAATACTGGATATTATGTATATACTGAGTTCAACTTATATAGTGACTATTTGACAACCCCTAAAAAATATTGTTTTGGGTCAAATCAAGGTTTCAAAATCAAGCTAAACAAACACTTTTTCCTTTTTCTAAAATACTACCTTCGGTCCTAAATATAGGACCTAGATAACTTTTTTTTGGAGAGATTAATGTTGCAAAATAGTCTATTAAATCATGACATATTTGATATATTTTTAGATTATCCATAAGTTTATAAGTAAAATAAACTAGTTTAAGGGAAAAAATTAGGTAAATCAATTTATAATTAACTTATTTTGCTTTTTTAAATGATTTTTCAAAAAAGTCAATTAGGTCTTATATTTAGGACTGGAGGGAGTAGCTTTTACTGGCCGGTAAGCTTTTACCGGTAAAAACTTATGTTTTAATTAACCAAAGTAATTTTTAATTTGAAAACCTAAGTTTAGGGTACAAAACTTAAATTTTTCTAGAAGCTATATTTTTTCTATAATCTTAAAGCTATTTCGTGGAATCAATTCTCTACTAGCACTGTTCAGTTATTGTCTCTTAAAAACTATTTTTAATAAGCTAATCCAAACTTACATGATCTTTATCCTCTTTTTTTTTACTCTTTTATGTGGAGAGTCATGTCAAAAACAAATCCATTCATATTTACTTATTTATTATTGTAGAGGTTAAATAGTTCAATTCATTCAATTCTTGGGCACCCCTATCCGTAAAATATTGTTGGCCAAAAAAAAAATATTGTTGAGACCGAATTCATTGTTGAGTAAATTAAACAATCAGGTTTGCTTTCAACTAAGATTTGTTTAATAACTTTCCTTAAAATAAACATTGAACCAAAACTTGACTTCGATGGCAAAACGTATGCAAGGAAATATTTGATCAAATATAATAAAATTTCAGGCAAATTATACTATATTTTCAAAATAAAAAAAATATCAGGCATAAATTGTGCAAATATTTAAAAACATCGTCTTTTTTATCAGCATTTTTTGTCAACTCTTTCTTACCGGCATGTCAAAACATCATCAGATTCGAACTATTTACTGGAAATAAATTTGTACTTAAGTTCAAAAAAAATCTCTTCAGTTCTAACTATAAAACCTATTTACTTAATTTAATTAGATTACGGATGTTATAAGTTGGTTAAATTAACATGATACTACCAATATACTTTAATCATATATCTTTACTCTTGTCCTCCCTCTCTTCGGTGTTTATTATTAGATAGAGTTGATAAGGATAATATGGAGAAAAGTTGAAAAAAAATTAGAAATAAGTCTTATATTTAGGAAGAAATTCATCTCCTAAAATATGTCTCATATTTAGAACAAGAGGTAGTATTATTTTAAAAAATAAAAAATACCTCCAATTATGTAGAGGCTATTCTTGGAAGTTGGAATGTCCAGGCTAAGTCTGCAGCCATAGGAGGGCCACGTTGGTATTTGCCTTAAGCCCCAATTTTCTGGGGCAAAAATAGTGTTGCATTGTAAGGTAAAAAGAAACATGGCATGGGGAATTTTGGTGTATTCAATCTCTCTCAAATATCCTAAATTAATATTTAGTAATCTCAAGAATTTTTCCTTGATAACATTAAGCACTCTAAAGTTATAATAGTTAATGTTACTGGAAAATATTTGAAAGTGGTTAATGTACCAAAATTTACCCTAGGACCCTTGGTGTTATTGGAAAAAATGTTTTAGAGCATTAAATGTATCAATAATATTTATGAAAACCTTGAAGATGTGGATGGTATTCAGTACATAAAAAGAGGTGGATGGTTCGAAACCCAAACATTAATTGAAGAGAATTTTCAATGCATTAAATATTACAAATTCATAATGTTTATCAAGAAGCTAATGGAAAGTTCTAGTATTCACCAAACTAAGGGAACTCAAGTCCTTTACCTAATGTTTTAACTTTTAACTCTCCTAGTTAGTCTCTACAACCGTTGTAAACCTCAAATTCCCCGGGTGGCACCTTCTGGTCCATAAGAGCGCCACGTCTCTTGCTTTAGGCCATGTGTGGACAAGCTCACCCACGTGAACCAATGAACTTTATGACCCCAATTCCTCATTACGTGGAATCAAAATACCCACCAACATACTCCCACCTTATTTTCTATATAAAGCGCACTTACAACCACCTTTACCTCAAGTTGATCGCAATAAGCTACTTACACTGCTTAGAAGTGTCAAGTGATTATACATATTAGAAGTTTTTGTTCTTTTACATACATACCAGTTTAGATATGGCTTCCTCTTGTGCTATGCAATCTCTCTTGGCTAGCCCTGTGACTCGCATTTCAAACAGGTCCAGGGTGAACTACCAACTTGGCTTCCCAGCAACTCACATGCCAACCCTGCGCAGGAATGTTAGCCTAAGGGTCAGATCCATGGCGGAACCTCAGGTAATTTGCTTGCACACCAACTCTAGTATTCTACTGAACATTAGTACACTTAGTGTCATACGAGAATGAACTCTAATATCTTTGGCCATGTCATGTTAAGATGCTGGCATGTTACTAGCTATAGATATTGACTGATAATGTAAATTGCAGGAGGAGAAAAAAGAGGACATAACAAGCCCAGTAGCACCAAAATCAGAGCCAATTTCTTCACCCCCACCCAAGAAGGTAACAGACTAAGCCCTGTGTGAGCAATTTTTGATCTTTACTCCCTAGGCAACTGTTACTCCTGTTATACTACTTCTGGTCTTAAATATAGGACCTAATTGACTTTTTTTTTGGAGAGATTAAGGCTGTGAAATAGGTTATTAAATGATGACATATTTGATATATTTTTAGATTATCTATTAGTTTATAGGTAAAATAAACTAGTTTAAGTAAAAAAAATAGTTAAATCAATTTATAATTAACTTATTTTGCTTTTAAGGATTTTCCACAAAAAGTCAGTCTTATATTTAGGACCGGAGGGTGTATTTATTATGATATATGTAGTGGTATAAAATACAGAGTAAGTAGAAGTGAAATAATCCAGATAAATTTATGATAACCCAAAATAATCTTCAGCAATCAGATATTGTCATTTATTAACACAGAATCACTGTATCATACTCCTTGTGTTCCTAATCATAAAGCAGAGTGGATGTTTTTTGATAAGTAACGAAGTCATTGGTTTGTTCACTTACTATGCATAATCGGTTTTATAAGTTAGATTATAATTAAAATTAGTGAAAGTTGAGGTAAAAGTTAAATTTAATTAACCCGCAGTAATTTGTTTTACTTCTAGAACATCCTTAAAAAACATTTTAAACATATAATCAAGATTGCTTAAACATTGAAAATGCTGATGAATTTATTATAATGTGAATGTATACAGTGACAGATTTGGATGTCATCACTTAAGTATTGACCGAGTATCTACATGACAAAAGCTAGATTTTATCTATAGATGGAAAAGAATTGATGCATCCATTTGAGATAGAAAGTGTAGAGAATAATGTCTCACTCCATAAATGGTTTTCGTGATCACTCAGTATAATGATACTTTTTACCAAAGTGAAGTTCTAACTTATCACCATTGACAGAAGCAAATGAGCACAAAATTCTCAGACATACTAGCATTCAGTGGGCCAGCACCAGAGAGAATCAACGGAAGACTAGCAATGGTAGGATTCGTGGCGGCAATGGCAGTGGAGATAGCAAGAGGCCAAGATGTGTTCTCTCAAATCTCTGAGGGAGGACTTGTTTGGTTCCTAGGAACAAGTGTTGTCTTATCACTTGCATCACTCATTCCACTGTTTCAAGGAGTTAGTGTTGAGTCCAAGTCTCAATCATTCATGTCTTCTGATGCTGAGCTTTGGAATGGAAGGTTCGCTATGTTGGGCTTGGTTGCACTTGCTTTCACTGAGTATGTTAAAGGAGGAACACTTGTGTGAGAATGAGAATTTGCTGTGTAACTAATCATCATTAATAGTAGTTGTTAGTGAAATGAAATGTATTAGTTGATGTGAACTTTTGAATTGTAGTTTCTGAAGAAGAACGGGAGGGAAGAAATTATTGCTTGTATATTAGAATGTTCTGCAGAAAATATGGATGAATGTACACATGAACAAAATGCTAATGCATCTCAATATTCTATTAAGCAACATTATCAACTTTTTATATTATATATTAACTATTAACCATGAACTAACAAATCTAGATGGTTTCTTAAAAGCATCTAGACTGAATCCAGGTTTCACTCCCAAAAAAATTTATAATGAAAAATGAGATTTTTTCTAATCACCCATTATAAATTGAAGGGTACGTAACTTAATAAAAACTCCCTCCAATTAAAATTATTAAGTCAATATTACTTTTTCAGAGGGAATGAAGAATGAAAAATGAAGTACCGAATTGTATACAGTTGTCTATTTCCTTCAAAATTGATTCTTTCTATACTTATAAACTAATACATGTGGCAAATATTATTAAAACTTCAAAAAGTATTTGATTTCTGTTTTTTTATTACAAAAAGTATTTGATTTCTACTTTTACCATTTAATATTAAATGTTGTGATTGTTGCATCCGGAAGAAAATTGGTGAGGACAATAATATTGTTATTTCCAAAGTGCTCCCTCTATTGACCATTTTACCAAATTAATTTAAAATAAATTAAGATATTAGTTTAGTTAGTTAATATACATGGTATTACCAATTCACTCTAACCACATATTTTTATTCCCATGCTCACTCCTTGTTTGTTTATTATTAATAAGCTTTAGTAAGTTTAACGTTTGAAACCATTAAGTTTAATTGAGAAAATATTAGGAAGTGAAATTTTATTTAAATAAATTTCTTTAACCTTAGATTATCATGATGTTTCTTTTTTCCTTTTTCTTTTTTGTTTCATCCCACCTTGGTTTTTTATTACAAAAGTCAAGCTAGTGACTGCAATCAAGACAAGACTAAATGTCAAGGCCCACGGATCCCTCGGTCACAAATTTGTCTTTAGCCCTGGATTTGCAGCTAGTGCTTTGTATTAATTCTCTTATCCAAAAATGCGAGAATTAGTTGAAGTATTAGATTGAGTAATGATATAAAAAGGATTAAAACCTCAATCTAATTACTCGACCACATTTATTCTTTTTCCCAACTTAATGTACTTAACATATAGATATAATATTTAATGTTAGAAAGTGAAATTTCAAAGAGTGAGAGTCACATTTGTTATTGTTAATTAACCAATTTTTAACATTCTTAATTTGTTCAAATTAATTACAGAACTCTTGCCTTAAAAGGCTGAATGAATACCTATTAATTACCATGACTTGCTCTTTTTTCAACATCCAAGTTTTTATCCTCTCATTCACATTTCACAGGACGATCATGTTTCTGATTTTTTTTTAATTTAGAAAAAATGGCACTTAAGATACGACTACAAGATATGCAATAATCAACATCACTTATTCATTACATGTATATCTCGTTTCACATTCTTTGTAATGAAAAGAACCTCTACACTCACAAATTTATGAACAGAAAAGAATGACAACATATCACCATCACGATTTCCCAGCTACTTTGATATGTACAGATAAGTTTTCGCCCACAAAACTAACCCATCTCATTATGGCAAGCTGGCTACGGATCAAGCTCATTCGCTGGCCTCTCAACATCTCCATTTGCAAGTGTGTCTACCTCCACTCCAACCTCAAGTTCCTGAAACAAGTCAATTTTGCCATTACACAATCATCAAATCTGATTATGAGCTCAACACAAATCAGACAACACATCTTTTTTATTAAAAAAACAGCACAAGTATCCTCTTGGAGGCTTGGAGGCAATCAGGGGAGGCAATCAGGTCGAGGGCATTGTTAAACAATAAATGTTAGCTAATCTCAAGGAGGAGATTTGAAAGTTGGTTTTCCACATGATAAACAACTAGCCCTTCTCGATAGACTTAACCATCACTGGTGAAATAAGTCACATCTATTATTAGATAATCAGAATTTCAATGTCTTATGTTTTTTCAAACTATATCTCTACATCAAGTTTACTTGATTTACGTAAAATAAAAAACTGATGAGTTACTAGAGCGTTCAAATAACCCTAACTGTCTATTTGATTATCAAATCTTCACTCCGTTCACAAAATCTACTTGATTACCACACCATTGGTAGGTTGAATTAGACAATTTAAGACGCGGATTCCTGGATTAGTTCAAGTGATTTTGGAGATCTCCCAAACAAGTATTAAGAGCAATGTGGACCATGGCCAAGAACTTTTTCACCCAGTGCATGAGTGAGAAGTGAAAACCAATCAAGTAGGCCTCTTCTAATCCTCATGCCCACTGCACATCTTAAGGGATTATCCTTAACAGTTATTATAGTATACTTAAAGACAACATAATGAGCAAGAGTGGAAGTGCACATATAGAATCTACTTTCTATCCTTTTCACCCATCCTATTAATTTCTCGATTTTCCATAAAATGCATGGAACTTGCTCAATTCCTTTCTATATGCCATATTACTAAGAAGAATGCTTTGAGAGATAATGTATCAAAAACCAGATCAAATGTCAAAACTTAAAACCATGTGAACATTATAAAGAGAGAAGCCAATCATTAACTATATGAGTAACATAGGAAATGCATGTGAGACATGTGTATCTAATCGAAGTTTGGATACGTACTTCTGCAGGAAGATCAACTGGAAACAAATTTATGGCTGCGGTGTTGAACGTGAATCGGCTGTAGACAAGAATGATTGCTCACATCAGTTACATATGCATAAATCAGAGGACACTTAAGCAGGAAATGGAAAAAGAAAAAAACTTGTAATCAGCAACATAATCTCTCTGATAGTATCTAAATCCCTCAATGAAGGTTGCATGAACCCCTCATGAAGATTATTCAAGTCTGGAACTATAATTAACCAACACATAGAGCTTAGAAGCAGCATAGAAAGAAGTTAAGTTCCCATGTAAGAATATAATTTCAATTAAATGAACGAGTTTCAAACTACAAGAGAAGTAAATAAATGCAGCAGGTATTGAGAATATGTGGATAACTGGAAGAAATTATACCATCGGGATAAGACCAGCTGCCAGACGTATGGAGTAAAAAATTCCTCCGGATGACTCTCTTGTTCATATGTGAAGCGCAGTTGAGTAAACATCTGTCAAAAGTATAGGATAAGCTTCATGTAAACCATGCACGTAATGCTCTTCATAATGATTATCATCACATGTAAGCCGAAAATTCAAAAAACTTTTTTTCAGTATACCTTCATCCCCTCACCACGCCAAGATCGACAATTGACAATTATCACTTGAAGCACTTCACTGACTGACCAGTCACCATCACCTCTTTGAGCATCCATACGACTACTGAAAAAATCTAACACCTGCAATTGTTATTATGATTACATTATTCAAAGTTTCAAGCACTGATATACATTGTATTGTGCAAAGATATTTCCCACAAATGCAACAGGAGAAAAGGGAATCTTTCAAGTAAAAGTTTCATGATTTTAAAATGGATGTAGGTGTGATGAAGACTTAATTAGAATATACGAAACATACCGTAAAAATGTTATCAAGCAGTTCATTGAAGCGAGGATGATTCTTAAATGGCTGAAAAACTTCCTGTCGGTGCATTATGGCATATACTACCTGCTCCATTCAGATGTGAAGAATGCTTCTACATGTATATATCATATACTAAAGGAACCAAATCAAAATAGACAATATAACATCTACAATCAATCAATCGTACCTCTGGATTCCGAGGCAGGGCATAACTCAGGATAGCATTTATAATTTCAAGCACAAGCCTCAAGAAGTCGGTATAAATTTGCAATTCAGTAGACTGCATTGTAGAACGATATGATTCAGCGAGAACAATTTTAAATTTATAATAATTGAAACCATAAAAAAGCACAAAGACCAAAGAATATACCACATCTTCTATGAGGCCATTTTCTTCAACTCCGTTGCCATTTTCAATGTTAAGTTTATTATTTCTAAGATCTGCTAATTTGTTGTACCTAATGAGAATGCAAAGTTATGATCACAGTCAAGACCAGAAAAGAAAAAGAAGGTAATCTTGAATATATAAATATAGTTAAGATAGCACAGTATAAAGGACAAGAAAGAGAAGTGGTATACTTGCGTGATAGCATATCAAAAAGTCCAACAAGTCTCTGTGACGCATATGCATTTAGACGGTGAACATGAGGTGCCATGTTTGCCAAAGTTGCCAAACACGTTGTATGTAGATACACATCCTACGTAATTAAAGGCACAACAGAATGATGTTTCCATTATCCTTCATTCATCCAATACAGAAAAGTAGAATATGATAACAAAAGTAGAATATGATAACAAAACAGATATTGTAAAGAAAGGGCCAACTACTCTTCTAAAATTGAAATCATCAATTATATACCAACTGGTACATCATTTAAATAAATAATGACCAGATGATTGCCATCCACTAAAAAAATTAGTTGACATAGGGATTCACCGTGTATTTCTTAGATATTTTATTGTTTTATCAGTACAGTGGGGTAAGAAGAGAAAGCAAGACAAAAAATATTGGGAAAACCCATTTATAGGTATCTACTCTTTTCTCCATTTTTTATTTTGGTGCTTATGTGTTTGTTTCTCTTAATTAGGTCATTAATTGTGCTTTGTTACCATTGTTAGCTCATGTAATTTTGCTCTGTTGCATGAACTAACCATGCTAACAAAGAAACATTAAAGCATTTAATCAGGCGGAGAAAACACACAAGCACCGAATAAAAAATTAGAGAAATGCATAGGTGTCAGTCAACAAATGTGTTTCTTCAAAAATATTTTTCGTCAAATCCATACCAAAGACCGGTTTTTCTTGAGCATGAATATAATGATTACATTATTAGGGCGCCATTATTTATGTTAGGTAAAGAAATAAGATAGAAATGCTACACAGAGGTTTCCATTATAACTCTCCAGCTCACATTCCTCCCAGCCCAAGATTTGATTGATATAGATATAATGCAGCTACCTATACCCCATCCTGTACAAGTTAACATGATAGTAATTAGAAAGAAGATTTGAATATTCTTCCCCTGGCTGGCGAAATAGGCTACCTGTCCTAAGAAGTTGATCTCTAACTTGAGAAACATTGTAGATATTTTTTTTATTTGACTCAAGAAAATGTTGTTATTTATTATCAAAACTGCTCACATTGATATGTGAAGTTAAGTGTTAAGTCTATAGAGATAAGTGAAGGCCAACAACAACCTGTGAGGTGCAGTTTTGCAACAGAAGCCAATCCAATTATAAAATATTTGAGAATGAATACCTTTAATTGGAAATTGAGTCATATTAAGATGAAAAATGTTTCATATCAATAAAATCCATCACAAATTCACAATCAATAGCTTCAAACTCATAAATTGTATGATCGAGAAATGTTAAATAATCATACACTCAGTATGAACATCCCATATGGTTTGGATTATACTCGATCAGCAGGAAAAATAAGTTTGAATTAACGGGAGCAAACAAAATAAATAGCTCAACTAGGTTGATGATTCATACCCGTAATTTAGACAAATTATATTGTACAGTTCTGATGAGGATTATAACCATGAGGGAACCAAGAGATGTCTGATTGAGGAGGCGTTCTTTATACCAAGGAACACCAGGTAATATCTGTCATGCATATGCGACATAAGAAAAGCCTTGAATATTTTTTAGGATAAAACCCAATGTCAAAACACACAGACTTTTCTTACCAGTTTATGGATACTAGCATTGAAAGAGGAATCCTGAGTGAGTATGAGAAGTATGATCAGTAACATGTAAATTTGATTTGCTGTCTTGCGTGAAGCATTGTATAACGCTTCCAGGATGGGCATCAACTGTTGGTTTCATAAACAGGCAGTTACTAATGTGATAGTGAAGACATCCATGTTTACGAAGTCAACAAGAAATAACCAATTCTTTTCTAGTTAAGTTATCATATTTTACCAATGTCTCCATATCTGTCCGCACCAGGACATACTCTAGAAAGGCTGAATTCCCCTGCAACAATGAGTAAAGCAATAGTACTGCAGTTTCATCATCCAAACACCTGCAGAGGAACAAACAATTATATGATATCGTAAGAAAAGCATAGAAGTTAGTGGAAGAATTTCATTACATATATAATTCAATAAATACAAGCAGTCAACTACTTACACGCCAAGGGTATCGTATAATGAAGCAAAAGGCAACTTTACGTGTGGACCACTAGTAGCATTACCCTCAACATCTACACGATCCACTGTGAAAAGTGCATTGATCAAAATTGCTTATCTTCACAATCAACCAAATGAATATAAATAGAAATAAAGATTTAATACATTCAATATCAGTTGGCATGTTCTAAGGATTTGCAGTAAGGGTTCTCAGAAAAGTAAGTCATTTCTTTCTGTAAAGCATCTGGCACAGCAATTTTGTCATTCTCATTGGCATCATAGTCCTTGCTCACAACACATTTGTGATAATGAATGAGAACAAGAAGCACATGGAGACTGCTATCTGCTAATGGACTTTTAGATTCCCCACTACTAGAGCTGATTAAATAACTGAACGGCAATAAAACAAAATTCGCTGCAGGAGAAAGAAAAAATGACAAAGGACTCAATTTTTATCCAATTTTTAAATTCAAATCTTGCAATATAAGAAATTAATGTTAAAAAGTCACTTTACCAGCAGCAGAACCAACTCTCTGTAAAACGCCCCTCTCATTTGCTTCATTAAAGATGGAATAAGATGCTCTATTAAAGGGGACATTGGGCCGATTTATATAATTTAGAAGTAGTCTGCACACAAAAGAACTAACTAGAGAGGTATCCTGCAAAAAATACATCACACCAACGGAAAATTTTTAATCTGCGAAAATGGAGAAATTCATCAACAAAAGTTTCATGCTGCAATTTCATTCACCCACCTGAGACATTGCTGCATCAAGAAATGGGTTCACATCATTTGGTCTGGGAGATGGCCCGCAAAGAAGCTGAGTTGACATTGCAATAATCATGAAATTAAGCAGCTCCAGATGCAAGAGATATGTGTTGGGACTAGAATAAAATAGATCACATTAGGAAAAGAAATACATGCAGAAACACAAACACAACTAACAACTCCAGCAATTAAATACCTCACATCTACTGATGTTATGAATGTAAGCACATTCCGCATGACAAGATTTTCAATGGTTTGATCTGCATTAAGATTAAAGTTATAAACAAACATATAAATAATGCTAACACCACATACAAAGGGAAGACAGAAGAAAATTGTAAGCCAGCCATTTCCAAAAGAAAACACAGAGAGACGGGGGAGAAAAGAAGAAGAAAGTTCCACTTTAAATTATACCTGGAAAAAATCCTAAACTTACCACAACAGACTTGAGGAAAGGATTTTTTAATGTAAACAGATACTCTCTTTTTGCAAAATAGGTGACAATTTCAATCTTAACACTTATCTGACATTCTTACAAGCATCACAAATCGCATACCGAATTCATGTTAAAACTTATTTTCATTTTTGCAAATCTTAATTTGATTAATGAGCAGAACTCTAATTGGAATCCCCACAGCCAGGTCACTAAAGTAAATTGTGTCCCAATATAATATTTAACTCAAAGCATAAAGAGACCAGAAAAACACATTCTAAAGTACTCTAAAAATATAATCTTATAAAGCTGTATTACCATAATACTAAATGTAATGTACCTCCCAAAATATCCTTTGATATTGACTCATTTTCATCTAGCAATAGATGTAACTCCAGATCATCACCTTCAACATTTTCAATCAAGTGTTTCAAAAATATTGAAGTCATGTACACTGCATTAACAGCCTTTTCATAGACCACTGGTGGAACCCCAGATACTGACATGGATTCCTGCAAGTAACAAGCTAGATGGAACAAAATTTTCGATAGATGCTTGGTGCGATGATTGTTTTTTGCTGCAAGGAAACAAGCAAAAGAGTCAAATACTAAAATGACAGAGTGAACAGGAACAAATCTATTCAACTACAAGTAGTATGAAATAATGTTCACAATAAAGGGAAAATGTGCTCTCTTTACTACCATAATGATCATTCCACCTAAACCTTTTCAGGTCAAAAATTAAATGAGCACTTCATGCAAACACGTTAGGGCCAGAAAAGCATAATGCTCTCATCCAAAATGTTGCTCCCCTAGTCCTAAATCTAAATATAAGACCTATTTCAAGAGGTGATCATGGTCCTAAACATAAGGCATCTTTCTAATTGCCCCAACTTCTTACAAAATTATCCCTTTACTGGTAGGGTTAAAGGCAAATTGTCAGGGTGCAATGGTAACATCATGTGATTTTGACTAACCCACCCATGACGCAACAACATCCTTGATCTAATCAAATTCGGTCAATAGGTCTTATATTTAGGACAAGAAAGAGTAATTCATAACTAAATTCAATTATTTGAACTATAACACTCAACAAACAAATCACACAAGCATGTTAAACTCGCAGACATTATCACACTCCTACTAATTGCATTCTGAAACAACAAAATCAACCACCAATTGAGAACCATCAGCACATCCTAACTAACAATACAGAGAAGTTAAGTGCAAGGAAAAATCAGAGACCGAGAAGCTGGCAGGCATGATGAACACGTTGGGTGGGCCATGAGAGATCGAAGGGAAGCTCCAGCAATTTCTGCCAAAACTCAGAGGAGAGAGGGAAAGAGTCGCCGCCGACGAAAGCTCCGATGAGATACTCCGCCGTGTCGGTGGAGAATGCGCCACCGCTCTTCGACGGCACAGAGCCCATGGGGAGAAGAGTGTATGAAGTGAGTGAGGGAGAAGTTTGCTTATTGATCTGAGGGACACAGTGAATAGATAATAAAGGGATCGTCTTTTACGTGAATGGCATTGTGGGAAATGGGGAAAGAAGAAAAGGGGTTGGAGAAAAGGGGGAAAGGGAGATGGGTTTTGAAAATCTGAGGAGTTCGTGAAGCGCACGGAGAGAAAGAGGAGCTCCTCCTTCTTCTTCTTCTTCTTCTTCTCCTTCTTCTCCTTCAGGAGGAAGGTTTTTGGTTTATGGTTTTTGGGGGAGGAAGACTTTGTTTGTTTGGGCGTTTTCTGTTCGGATGAAATACATCATTCTCTTGTTTAAATGACTTTCTTGCCCCTGTACTAAAACTTCAAGGGAGGCATTTGTTTTTTTTTTTTTATAAAATGATCCATTATATTAAAAATTATAAATTACATTAAGACACTTAAATAAAAACGAAAAACAGAATTCCAATTCTTAACTACAACTGATGTAGAGAAACTATAACTGACAAGAAACACACAAGGGAGAATTTCAATTTAGGACCAAATTTGGGATTTAATTAAAAAGCAGGACCAAAACATTCTGAAACATCAGTTAAGGACCTAGGGGGGCAAACTGAAATTAAATCAGGAAGTGTAAAGACCCAATTACCCTTTATGTGAGTGTGAATGATACAAAACCCAATTAAACATCATTTTGCCCTGATCTCTTTCCTCTTCTTAGCTAATTCCCTTTCTTCTTCCTCAGCCTAACTTCATTGCAATATAGAACCATAGGCGGAGAATCGACGTTGTCATCCTCATTCCTCTGCCTGAAGCCACGCAAGCACAAGACCCCTAACTTCATTCGTTTCCTCTTATTATTTTTAGGTATTCCATTTCAGAACCTTCCTCTCTTATTTTCGGATTGGGTTTTTTTGAAGTTTCTTTTCTATGTTTCCGACTCTACAAGTGTCCCCATTTACGCAAATAATGTTCTTTTGGGGAAAATAATGTTCTCAATTATATTTCGAACTCTGTTTTGTTCTTTGGGTGCTTGCACGTTTAATCTTGTCATGTGTGTAGTGTGTTACTTCTTTTGGTATAAAAATGGTTGGTCTGATGATAAGTTGGTTACCCTTTTGGATTTGGCCGTTAAAACAGTTGGTTGGGGTGTTGTTTGTGCTTACTTGAGGACAGGATTGTTCAATTCTGGTGAAAGGAGATTCCCTTTCTTCTTTAGAGCTTGGCGTGCTTTCTATTTTCTTATTTCTTGTTATTGTTTTATAGTGGAAGTTGTTCTTCATCTTCAACATGTTTGGTTTCCACTTCAGTATTTAGTTTCTGATGGGGTCTCATTGTTTGTGGGTGTGTTCTTTTGTTATGTGGTGTTTTTTGTGAAACATGAGAGTGAAGATCACACTCTTCAAGAGGCTCTTTTGAATGCTGATTCTGGTGTTTGTAATGGTTTAGAGTCTAATGATAATACTAAGGGGGAGGATACTGTTACTCCTTAGTATCACACTCTTCAAGTTTGCACATAACATGTTTGTTGAAAGTTCTCATAAAGAGCATGCCAATGAAACATGATGGAGCATGCCAATCAAACAGTAATTAAAAGGCTCTTTTAATTACTGTTTGACCTTATAATGTATTCTGAAAGTTTGATTTCACTTCCATGATCATTAACTCATTTCTGCCTGTTTTATAATTAGTTGCAGCTCCCTCTGTAAAATAATGTTGTACATTATCTGAAACTTAATTTGAGATCCTGATACAGTGAGGTGTTTGATTTCAGGAATTGAAAATGGCAAAAAGAAACCCTGCTCCCTTCAACACAAGATGCTCACTCCAAGGGATGAAGGACTTGGGTGAGTTTATCAATAAGGATAAGAGTCTCAAGAAAAGAGTTGAAAATTTAGGATTTGAAAAATTACTAAATATAGGATGCATAAAGTTTCCAAAAGACCTCGTTTATGAAATTGTGAAGGGATATGATGGTCCATCTAACCAACTGGAGTTGAGGAGAAAGATCATCCAAATAACCCCTGACAATGTAGAAAGCTTGTTGGGGGTAAGAAGTGGCGGCGTGAAAGTCGACTTAGATGTTAGTAAAGAGAAGGTTGACAAAATGAGGAAAAAAGTTGGGTTATTGGCACACGGGGATATTTTGGACAAGATTAAGATGAAAGATAGTGATTTTGAACTATATTTTATGTTGTACATATTAGGTGCTTTTTTATGCCCCACAGGGAGCGGTATAGTTAGTGAAAGTCTGTTAAAGTTGATGGCATCCACTGACAAGAAATGGGAAAGATATGATTGGGCAACATATGTGCTAGAAGATTTGTCTTCTAATGTACTCAAATTCCAACAGGAAAAAGAAGCAGGGACAGGTTCTGAAAGCAAAAGCTTAGGAGGATGCATTTATTTTCTACTGGTAATGATGTGTTTTTGCATTATTCAATTCTAGTAATATCTATGCTTGGGTTTGTAGATATTGTTGTTGACATGCTAGAATCTTTATTTCAGCTCTTCTTTTTGCAACATTTCCCTTTAAATGACTATCTCCCGGAGCCAGAAGATGCCATGAAGTATTGGACTGATGACAAAATAGGAAAAAAAAAGGAGAAAGAAAAGACAAGCCGATATGGCATTCTGTACTCAACCGGGAAGGACAGCAAGAACCCGTCTAAAGAACCACCAGTATCATCAGCATTACATGACCCAGTGAGTAGCATGTTATAGTCCTAAGATTATACAAAATTGTTTGTTTCATAACTAAAACCATGTTGTTGACACTTAAGATTATGGAAACTTGTTTCGTTGACAGTTTGTATGTTTGTTGCAGGAATATATGGATATATTTAAGAGGATCACTGGCCAAACACAAGAATTAAGAGCCAAGATAGATCATTTGGAACTATCTGTGGCTAAAGAACTGATTCAGCTCCAACAAAAAAGGGCTACGACAATGGATGCTGACGAACAGGGAGCCAAGAAGATGGGAAAGAAGAAGAGTCAAACAAAGGAGAAAGTGGTTGAAGAGGATACACAACGGGAGGATGCTGAAGATGAGAAATCTGAGCCCGATGATATGCAACCACCTGAAGGTACGCCTCAAATGGAGGACATTGAAGAGCATGTACAAGATGTGGAAAATGTTAATGAAGTTGGAATGCCCACATTCAACAGTCAAAGGATAAAGCATGTGGCACACAGGCCTCCGAGGAACAATCCACGTCTTACCCCCAAAAGAAAGGCAGTCAGTGAAGAGGCAGAAAGAGGAGATAAGCCCTCCCCAAAAATGCAAAGAACTGAAGTTGAATTGCCCGTAAGAAGGTCGATGCGAGAGAAAACAGCGGCAGTCAAATCACCATTTGTGGCAACCTATGCCAAAAGGGGGAAGTGCAGTTCTCAGCAGCAGATCTATATGCATATGACAGACAAGTGTTCGAAAAATGCAGAGGAAAAGTAAGCAATTGCATTGAGTAATGTCTGATCAGCAGAGTAATGTTAGCTTAGTTGAAAAGTATGGACACTATTTGTTATGTGGTTGAGGGGATCCAAATCTTATTGCTATTGTTTATGCTGCAGGCTAGTGGTCCAAATGTATGACTACTATTTAACCCGCGCCAATTTAATTGCACTTGGACCAAGAAAATGGATTAGCAGTGCAGTATGTGCAACTATGGCGTCTTTTATGTAATTTAATGTCTTATATGTGGCAACGTGTTAACAAACTTTTGACTTTGGTCATTCCCAGGTAATGGTGATGGTTGCGCGGACTATAAATGGGGACCAATTGGAGGACCCTACTGCAGTCCAAAAAAGGCATGTAATAGATCCAGATGTTGTGGTAAGATTCTGATTAAATAACTAGAAATGGCAAAATAACATGTTTTCACTTTTATTTGACCTGTATGTGATTTGTTGGACACTTTTGTTGTCTTTATTGTAGGAGACCCTGGGAAAGGAGGTGGAGAGCTTGAAATACTTAATTTCTAGTGATGAGAGGCACAAGTTGGCAAACTCTGAGTACATATTTGGTCCGGTTGTAAGAAAAGACCATTGGTATTGTGCTGTTATGGAGCCAAAAACACATAAGTTCTTCTGGCTAGACTCTTTGAAAGGTGGGAGAGAGGCTGATGAAGAGATTAAAAACTTGGCGCATAACATTGTAAGTGGTATAAAGTAGTTTCTTAAATGCTTGTTTTATTAGACTTCAAGTAATAAAGTAGTTGAATTTTTATTGTCTGTCCAATTTTGTGTGGTTAGAGGGACAATTTGAAACAGATATTGGATGAGTGATAAACGTGGCTGTCACCCAAGAGGGGGGGGGTGAATTGGGTGAGAGAATAAATTAAATCTTTTGATTCTTCTTTTCGAAAGACTGCTTGTGCTTGGTGATAATATTTACGAAGTAGTGATATGCACAAGTCAGTATGTTATGTGATGCAAAATAGAATGTTTGAATGTAAATTTATGCACACATAAATTTATCCTGGTTCGGTCACCCAGACCTACATCCAGTCCCCAGGCTCCACCTGAGATTTTCAATCCACTATTCTTGTTTAAACCGGGCACAAGAGAAGCCTTTACACTTTAGGTTTTACGAGCACGGGTTCACCTAACAACCCACAGGTTTTACACCGGGTTCACCTGCAAACCTTACAAATGCAAGTTTTACGGGCTAACTTGCAACCTATGGAGATTTAGACAACCTCTAAATGCTCCCCCTTACAAATTGTAAGTTTACACTATGTTCACTCTATGAACTGATTGTGCTAAACACTTAAGCTCAAAACTAACTCTCTCTAAGAGTGGATGATGTTACTCACTTAAGTACAATAAAATCACTCTCGGAAAAATATCACAAATCTGGATCTGAGAGTAGTAGAAGATGTATAGGATGAAGAATATGATATATCAGATACTTTGCTCTGTTCTCTCTCTTTCTTCCATATCTTCTCTTCTGAATGAATGTCTCTTTTATACTTGGCTTCATAGGCTTCGGTGGCAAGTTGAATATGAACGTTTGAATAGTGCCGTTAATCCTATGTTACCGTTGAGAAGTACATCTTCATTAATGCTTAGCAGGGTAGACTTGCTTTATCTCTGAAAAGTAGTCCTGACACCTCTGCTCTGACAAAAGCATTCTGACTTCTGAGTATGTGATGTTTACTCTTGCACTCTTGCTGACGGATGATCATCTTTCATCCGCAAGTGGTAATCTTGCTCTGCAAGTGTTAAGCTCTGAGTCCCAATGTCAAGAGTCTTTCCATCCGGAAGCTCATTTGCATCCGGAAGCGTGACCATGTTCTGCACATACTGGTTAGTCCAACATAGCAATATATATATAAGAATTATACATGCTGTGGGAAGTTTGTTTGCTATGGGGAGTAGTTTACTTAGACTGTGTTCTGATTTGGTCTATGATGTATCTGGAAGCATTTTTACATCCGGAAGTAAAACTACTAGATGAAGGATCTTTGTTCACTATAACTCACTCACACTTAGTGTATTTCATCTCAACACTCACCGCTAGTCACTAAGCTATCGGAAGCACTTTTACTTGACGTAGTGAACTCAATGACGCTCAGGGTGAAATCTATTCTATCAGTCTGCGCCAGTCAAGATCTAATAGGAAGCAACTTCACTTGATGTTGCATTTCTGCTGACGCTCGGGGTTATATCTAGTCTATCAACCTGCGCCAGTCTAAATCTAATAGGAAGTGCTTTCACTTGGCGAAGTAGACTTACTGACGCTTGGGGTAATAACTATTCTATTGCTCTGCGCCAGTCTGAGTCTAACAGGAAGCGCTTTCACTTGGGGAAGTAGACTTACTGACGCTTGGGGTAATATCTATTCTGTCGCTCTGCGCCAGTCTAATTCTAACAGGAAGCGCTTTCACTTGGGGAAGTAGACTCACTGTCGCTTGGAGTAATATCTATTCTATCGCTCTGCGCCAGTCTAAGTCTAACAGAAAGCAAACTCACTTCCGATTGAAACATAGCTTAGTCTTAAGGTTTTGTGTACCTAATTCTCATGGACTAAGTTATTTCCCAGTGATTTTACTTGCTGATGCTGGGGGATGAAAACATTCATCCGCATGCGCAAGTCCTAATCTATCCGGAAGTAGATCTTCACCCGGAAGCACTCTTACTTGGGATCCTATGTTATCCTATTGCTTCCTAGGCACTTGGTCTAATCCTCTACATTTTAGTCTTCATCAAAACTTAAGATTCTAACATTCTCCCCCTTTTTGATGATGACAAACCTAGTTCTATTAATTAAGTTCATATGAAAGGATTAGCTGAAGAATAAAAGCAATAGTTAAGAGCAAGTAACTCAGACAAATATTATTGACAAGCAGAAGTTACAAGTCAGAGTTATACAATCAAATAACATATACAAGTAAAGAATGTATACAAATAAATTTCACTAAGTATGAATGAAGATATGCATGAAAACAAAATCAACAAAAATATTTGGATTGGGGGTTAGAGTCTGTGTCTCTTTTTCTTTTCCCTCTCTTTCTGTCTCTCTTCATTTTCCTCACGCTCATTCTGGTTTATCTGGGCAATGATCTCTTGAAGCTCTTTTTCCTCTTTTTCCCTTCTGAGCCTTTCTGATTCAATGGACTCCTCGTATGCCCTTTTCATGTTCTCCACTTCTTCATACCCAGGGAAACCTGTAGCATCGTCGAAGTAGCAGACTTCTCCATTGGGATAGTGTACAGCCCGGATTCTTACATTCCATGCAGAGAAGTTGGAATCCTCTTCAACTTCTTGGGCTTTCCTTTTCCCTTTCCCTTTGCTCTTCCCTTTGCTTTTGCTAATTGGAGGAGTGGGCATGGCACTTGCTCTTTCAGCATCGAGGCAAGCCATCTGACCAAAGGATAGCTTGTCAGTGAATCCATACTTCTCAAATTCTTCAGGAGTCATGTCTTCAATTTCCAATTTGACTTCCTTCAGAATTGGAACCGCTTGGACCACTGGATTTTCTTGCACAACCTGAGCAGATGAAGTTCCTTGCTCAGGTAGGTCAGATGGAGTCTCCTCCTCAGACTCATCAGATTCAGTGGTGGCAATTAACTTTCTGGCACGTTTCCTAGCAACGGCCTTCTTTCTGGGTGCACTGAATCTGGCAGCTGGCTCAGACGAGGGAGGAGGATCAGAAGATTGCTCAGATGAAGGGATCTCAGACTCTTGCCCAGAGGATGCAGGAACAGGCTTGGCTATCACAATGGGAGGATGGTTGGGTCTCTTCAGTCCCCACTTCATTATGATCTCCTCAACCATCTCTCTACTTGTTTTATTTGGAGGAGGCTCTGATGATGACTCAGATTGTGAGGATTGTTCATTCTGTCCAAACACAATCATCTCCAAATGTGATCCTTGCTCAGCTGTTCTCTTCTGCTCCATGAGACGGAGGGCCTCTCCTCTTATAAGGCTCTCTGCACCACTCAGCCTCTGAGACTCATATGCACGACGCAGGGCAGCCGTGATATCTTCATCAATCCAGAGTGAAGGCTGGCTGAGGGCATCCCTTGTGGCCATACTTAGGCGAAGAGTAGACATAACATTTCTCCCCCTTTTGTCATCATCAACAGGGGTGAGTGCCAGGGATGGAGTGGATGTGGAGGAGGATGGAGGTGGTTCAGGACCAAATTTCTTGGGAGGGGAGGGTGAGAGGGTAGAGGTGGAGGATGTGGGAGAAGATAGGTGTTCAGGAGTTTGAGGAGGGTCGGGGAAGCAGCTGGTGGTGACAAAGATATCCCCATAAGGATGAGTGGAGGAGTATTCTTTGTAGTTAGCGGAGTCAGGGGTAAAGGGTAAATGGTCATCGGAGAGTGGTTGAAGGCGGGGATACTCGCCGTATGGTTGGCTGAGGGGGTGAATGGCTGTTTCAGATCCTATGGGTCTAGGGCTTGGATGGGTAGGGTTGGAGAAGCGGAGTGGAGAGCGTGTAGGGGCACCTGGTCGTGTGGGAATGGGTGAGGATGAGGATGAGGAAGGTGAGGATGAGAAGTTTCTAGGAGAATGGCGTGGAGAGTTGTGAGGTGAGTCTTGGGTTTGGTCGTCATGGGTAGGTGAAGGTTGGGATTGTTGGTCATTGTTGGGTGATGGTGGGGCTTGTTGGTCATTTTGTGGTGGAGGCTGAGGTTGTTGAGTGTTGGGCGGAGGAGGAGGAGGGTTTTGAGGAGGAGGAGGAGGAGGTGGTAAGTTACCTTGTGATGAGGATTGGGGAATTTGTAGGTGCTGGAGGATGAGGTCTAATTTTGCATCCACCCTGGCAAGGTGATTCTCGAGTTGTCCTACTCTGTCCTCAAGTCGTTGGATTCGCTCCCCTTGGTGGTGGAAGCCAGCTTCACATTCAACACGGAGAGGACCCACCAAGGAATCAGTCAGTCTAAACAGAAGCTCTTCCTTTATGTCCTCTGCAAAGGCCCTAACAGAAGCTGGAACCCTTGCACTACGGCTTGGCCCAGCATGAGAGTCAACTTCCTGATCGCCTGCTCCAGATGCAGAGGGAGCTGAAGTACCAGAAGCACTACTGGCTTGTGAGCGTGAGCGAGTGAGCTTAGGAGGCTTGAAATACTTGATCCCCATCCTTGCCACATTGGTTGCTCCCACAGGCCTACACTTGACATTCTCTTCTTCCACAGCAGATGTAGCCTTGATCAGATGCTTCTCAAGAAGGAAGGCAATGATGGTGGGATAGGGAAGATACCCTGACTTGTCATTGCTTAACCAGCGCTGAAGCTCTAGGCATATCAACTGCCCAGGGTTGAAAGGCTTGAGCGAGAGGAGTCTAGGGAACCAAGGGTTGTCCAGCAGTGTGAATTCGTTGAAGTTGCCTCCCTTATGAGTCATTATCCGGGAGTAGACGTAGTACAAGAGCCTGTTAGAATCAGACATCTTGGACACCTTCTTGCTGTTGGTGCCATACAACTCCTCGAGTTCCTCCTTGCTGTACTTGTGAGACTCAGGGTAGATCCATTCATTCATATCCTCTTCTGTGATTCCCATCATCTCATTCAAGGTTCTCCAAGTGAACCTGAAGGTTCTTCCTCTTACAGTGGCAGTGAAGGAGAGTTTGTGGACTTGCTCTTTCCCATCCACCTTTCTGTACTTAGCTCTTCCTGAGAGGGATTGGCAAAAGACTCGCAGGACGTTGACGTTGTAGTCCTGGTTGATGCCCAGCCAAGGCATATACTTTTCCAAGTAAGGGCGCAGATGAGCAAACCCTAGTTCATCCAACTTGTCCAGATTGATGAACAGGCCATGGTTGAAGATGGGAATGGATGTCTCAAATTTGGCGGATACACTCTCCAAAGCCCCATCTCTATAAACTGTGAGATCATCTTCTTCCTCAACCCTCTGCCTCTTGGAGGAAGGCTCCTCAGAAAAATGAACCTTCTTCTTCTTTCCCTCTCCCTGAGCATCCCGCTCTTGTTCAGAACCCACTGCCTGTTCTATTCTACCAGAGGTTTCAGACTGACCCTGAACGTCTTCACCCTGTTCCCGTGATTGCCCAGAACCTTCTTGGCGTTCATGATGTTCTTCATGTTTTTCTTTATGGTGCCCAGATTTACCAGAATGTCTGTGAGAGGATTTCCCAGATTTCGATTTATTTTTCTTAGAAGAAGAGGTTTTCTGGATGACTGGGTTGGGTTCATTCGTACCGGCCATTTTTTTTGTATGAATGTTGTGAAAATAAAGATGAAATGCGAGAAGTGTGTAAAAATGAAGAATGCAATGAAGAAGATGAAGTAAATTTTTCAGAGAAAAGATGCGTGTGAAAATAATGCAAGTAAAAAGTGAAGATGAAAAGTTACATCTATTTATAGGTAAAGCTTCTGAGGATAGAATGGGTATAGTCTTTCAAATTTTCACACATTGGGTAACGTAAGTTTTTAAGTTGGAACGACACACCTGATGACACGTGTTGCTTCAGAGAAGGCACAGCGTTTCATAGAGGAAGTTGAAACGTTTTCTGAAGTGATGTGTCCCTTGATCTGACACTGGCGCTCTTGATCATATTGAATTATCATCCAGCGCTAGCCAAAGAGTATCCGGAAGTGATTTTGCTTCTGGTCGGACAGACGCTCCTGGTTGCCTTGAGTAGTCATTCAGCGTCAGCACGAGAGCATCCGGAAGTAGTTTTGCTTCCGATGGTACTTACTTAAGATTTAACATTGAGTAACTCGTTGATGTTCTCTCTTGTGCATCCACAGCGATCAAGCTTTCATAACTAAAGCCATATTTGCATCAAGTAGAGTTTGTTTGATCTTCTCAATTTCAGGAGCAGTAGCTCTCGGAGCCCAGTATGAACAACAACTCATTCAGATTTGATACATTGCTCTGATCAGGTATGATTATGAAAATTGTTGTTCCTTCGTACCTTCTTTCCTACAAAATAGCAAATGATTTCTCTCCCCATTTTTCAGTCTCCAAACTTGGATCTGACTGGTCAGTTTGTAGGAAGTATGTGATTCTTATGCACTTAAGAAATATTCACTATGAATATAGCATTGCGAATCAACTATGACTATATGCACATGGCTTCTGATAATGATAGTCATAGATAGCATGTAGAGTATGAACATTGTGTGAAATATCTTATAAGCCATATCATGTTCATGCTTATGATGCTTAATGTAAAATCTCAATAAGTCCATCTTACATTTGCATAGGAGATTTTACTGTTGCATGCTTCAACCTTAAATAATCCCTTGCTTACCCAAGGAGATCTTTTATACTTATCCTTGGCCTGAAGCACTTTCTTAAGAGAGACAGGATTCGCAGGTTTTCTCCATGTGAGTTGAGACATCCTCTCTCTTTTGTCCTTCTCAGGATAGTTGAATGGAACTCTGTGATAGCTTATCCCTGAGACAAGGTCTTTGTTCCTTGTGGTAGCGCACTGCTTCTTATGATTGAACCAGGTAGTTGCAGTAGTGACATCACCACGAGTTCTCTTCTTTGGGACAAGAGAAACTCTTGATCTTTCCTGCACAGGTAAGGCACTAGAAGAGAGTTTTGGTACCCATTTGTACTTGGGTCCTACATAGTTAGCGCTGGACCTTACTTGTCCTTTGGGGATCCATATATATTTATTTCTCACATTTAAATTTCTCTTAAAATTGCATGTGTGAGAAATATGACCAGTTCTACCACAATAATGACAGATAATGGGATGATGTTCAGAATCAGATTTCTTATCACTATTATGGTGGTCAGTTTTCTTTTCAAAGACTCTATGTTTATTAACTTTTGAAATCTCAGGGTCTTTCGAAAAGTCTTCTTTTATGATTGGGACTTTGGACTCCTTGGTTGTAGAAGAAGGAATAAGTTCCTCAAGTTCCCTATTCCTTTTTCTTAAGCCTAGAATTTCTTTTGCAAGTTTACAGAATTCAACATGTAGCTCATTATACATATCTTGCAATTCAGAAGTTTCAAGTTTAGGTACCTCATTTTCTTCAGCTTCTGAATCTACTAGGCGGAGATCCACTCTCTCTTTGCTGATACTAGCTTCTACTACATCACCATCCAGTAGCTCATCAACGGTGGATTCACAAGGAGCACATAGTGAGCTTTGGACAGCCTTATCATCAAGAAATTGGTTAGAAGCATACATAGTATCAAGAGTGTTCCAAATATCTATAGCCCTAGAGCAATGTTTAATTTTCTGGTAATCATTGTCAGATAAACTTTTGTGCAAAATTTGCATTGCTCTAAGGTTTAAGTAAAATAAGCTTTTGTCCTCTTCTGTCCAATTTACTTTTGGTTTGAAATCAGAGTCCTTTTCAAAAACATCCCACATTTTGAAATCAGTGGATAGTATAAAACTTTTCATCCTTCCCTTCCATAAGTAAAAATCAGCATTTTCTAACACGGGTGGGATTGTATGATCAAAACCTTCAAAACACATTTTGTAACCCAAATCAGCCTAGGTCTTTGCACTTGAGATCGTTGGATCCTTTAAACAAGTGACCTTGCTCTGATACCAAATGATAAACGTGGCTGTCACCCAAGAGGGGGGGGGGTGAATTGGGTGAGAGAATAAATTAAATCTTTTGATTCTTCTTTTCGAAAGACTGCTTGTGCTTGGTGATAATATTTACGAAGTAGTGATATGCACAAGTCAGTATGTTATGTGATGCAAAATAGAATGTTTGAATGTAAATTTATGCACACATAAATTTATCCTGGTTCGGTCACCCAGACCTACATCCAGTCCCCAGGCTCCACCTGAGATTTTCAATCCACTATTCTTGTTTAAACCGGGCACAAGAGAAGCCTTTACACTTTAGGTTTTACGAGCACGGGTTCACCTAACAACCCACAGGTTTTACACCGGGTTCACCTGCAAACCTTACAAATGCAAGTTTTACGGGCTAACTTGCAACCTATGGAGATTTAGACAACCTCTAAATGCTCCCCCTTACAAATTGTAAGTTTACACTATGTTCACTCTATGAACTGATTGTGCTAAACACTTAAGCTCAAAACTAACTCTCTCTAAGAGTGGATGATGTTACTCACTTAAGTACAATAAAATCACTCTCGGAAAAATATCACAAATCTGGATCTGAGAGTAGTAGAAGATGTATAGGATGAAGAATATGATATATCAGATACTTTGCTCTGTTCTCTCTCTTTCTTCCATATCTTCTCTTCTGAATGAATGTCTCTTTTATACTTGGCTTCATAGGCTTCGGTGGCAAGTTGAATATGAACGTTTGAATAGTGCCGTTAATCCTATGTTACCGTTGAGAAGTACATCTTCATTAATGCTTAGCAGGGTAGACTTGCTTTATCTCTGAAAAGTAGTCCTGACACCTCTGCTCTGACAAAAGCATTCTGACTTCTGAGTATGTGATGTTTACTCTTGCACTCTTGCTGACGGATGATCATCTTTCATCAGCAAGTGGTAATCTTGCTCTGCAAGTGTTAAGCTCTGAGTCCCAATGTCAAGAGTCTTTCCATCCGGAAGCTCATTTGCATCCGGAAGCGTGACCATGTTCTGCACATACTGGTTAGTCCAACATAGCAATATATATATAAGAATTATACATGCTGTGGGAAGTTTGTTTGCTATGGGGAGTAGTTTACTTAGACTGTGTTCTGATTTGGTCTATGATGTATCTGGAAGCATTTTTACATCCGGAAGTAAAACTACTAGATGAAGGATCTTTGTTCACTATAACTCACTCACACTTAGTGTATTTCATCTCAACACTCACCGCTAGTCACTAAGCTATCGGAAGCACTTTTACTTGACGTAGTGAACTCAATGACGCTCAGGGTGAAATCTATTCTATCAGTCTGCGCCAGTCAAGATCTAATAGGAAGCAACTTCACTTGATGTTGCATTTCTGCTGACGCTCGGGGTTATATCTAGTCTATCAACCTGCGCCAGTCTAAATCTAATAGGAAGTGCTTTCACTTGGCGAAGTAGACTTACTGACGCTTGGGGTAATAACTATTCTATTGCTCTGCGCCAGTCTGAGTCTAACAGGAAGCGCTTTCACTTGGGGAAGTAGACTTACTGACGCTTGGGGTAATATCTATTCTGTCGCTCTGTGCCAGTCTAATTCTAACAGGAAGCGCTTTCACTTGGGGAAGTAGACTCACTGTCGCTTGGAGTAATATCTATTCTATCGCTCTGCGCCAGTCTAAGTCTAACAGAAAGCAAACTCACTTCCGATTGAAACATAGCTTAGTCTTAAGGTTTTGTGTACCTAATTCTCATGGACTAAGTTATTTCCCAGTGATTTTACTTGCTGATGCTGGGGGATGAAAACATTCATCCGCATGCGCAAGTCCTAATCTATCCGGAAGTAGATCTTCACCCGGAAGCACTCTTACTTGGGATCCTATGTTATCCTATTGCTTCCTAGGCACTTGGTCTAATCCTCTACATTTTAGTCTTCATCAAAACTTAAGATTCTAACAATGAGGTGCACCCGTCTGGTGCGCTGAGCGAAGCAGACGTGAGAGAGACTACAATTGTCTATCCCAATGTGCCTATCCAAACGAACACGTAATGTGAAAAATTTAATTGGTTTGACACTTAATTGTGCATTGTTGTAATGATATTAATATTGACATGTTTACATTTCAATGGGTGTAGTTATGATTGTGGGTTGCATGTAATTCATTACATCAAGAACTGGCCACATGTCGACAGCAAAAGTGTAAGTAATGTTCTGGGTGTAGAATTCTTGATTACATGAAGAAGCTACTTTACATGACCTTGTAACCTCTTGTTGTGCAGAAAATGGAGACAAGGCAGGACTTGTTGTGGTGGCTGTTCATGCATGAAAAGAATTCTGCAAAAGTCACAATATTATCGGAGTTAGAAGAATTGAAGAAGCGTATGAAGAAGTGAAAATTTGTAGAATGTCCTTTTTTTGTAGATACTTGACATTGTTGATACTGAAAATGTGTTCATTGTATACATTTGTAATGTTATGGTAATATGGTATTTTATGTGAGGATCAATTGGACCTTATTTTTTGCAGTAATATCGCAACAATGTGTTTCGTATGCCTAAAATACTTGTATCTAAAGTTCAACAAGAAAAACTGTGTTTTCAACAACTGAAACCAGGTTTTCAACAAGGGAAATGCCCATTTCAACAAGTGCATGTTAACGTGCCTAAAATAAGGTTTCAACAACCCAATCCAGGGTTTCAACAACCCGGACCAGGTTTTCAACAACCCAAACCAGGATTTCCACAAGTGCATGTTAACGTGCCTAACATGCTTGAACCAACCCTTCAACAACTGATATGGGGGTTTCAACAACCCAATCCAGGGTTTCAACAACCCAATCCAGGGTTTCAACAACCCGGACCAGGATTTCAACAACCCAAACCAGGATTTCATTGAGTGCATGTTAACGTGCCTAACATGCTTGAACCAACCCTTCAACAACTGATATGGGGGTTTCAACAACCTAATCCAGGGTTTCAACAACCCAATCCAGGTTCTCCACAACCCAAACCAGGATTTCCACAAGTGCATGTTAACGTGCCTAACATGCTTGAACCAACCCTTCAACAACTGATATGGGGGTTTCAACAACCCAATCCAGGGTTTCAACAACCCAATCCAGGGTTTCAACAACCCGGACCAGGTTTTCAACAACCCAAACCAGGATTTCCACAAGTGCATGTTAACGTGCCTAACATGCTTGAACCAACCCTTCAACAACTGAAATGGGGGTTTCAACAACCCAATCCAGGGTTTCAACAACCCAATCAAGGGTTTCAACAACCCGGACCAGGTTTTCAACAACCCAAACCAGGATTTCCACAAGTGCATGTTAACGTGCCTAACATGCTTGAACCAACCCTTCAACAACTGAAATGGGGGTTTCAACAACCCAATCCAGGGTTTCAACAACCCAATCCAGGGTTTCAACAACCCGGACCAGGATTTCAACAACCCAAACCAGGATTTCATTGAGTGCATGTTAACTTGCCTAACATGCTTGAACCAACCCTTCAACAACTGAAATGGGGGTTTCAACAACCCAATCCAGGGTTTCAACAACCCAATCCAGGGTTTCAACAACCCGGACCAGGATTTCAACAACCCAAACCAGGATTTCATTGAGTGCATGTTAACGTGCCTAACATGCTTGAACCAACCCTTCAACAACTGAAATGGGGGTTTGAACAACCCAATTCAGGGTTTCAACAACCCGGACCAGGTTTTCAACAAACCCAATCCAGGTTCTCCACAACCCAAACCAGGATTTCCACAAGTGCATGTTAAAGTGCCTAACATGCTTGAACCAACCCTTCAACAATTGAAATGGGGGTTTCAACAACACAGCCCGGTGTTTCAACACCACAAATTTGGTTTTCAACAACTGACACCAGGTTTTTAATACATGAAATCCTTACTTGTTTAAAATGTCATATTATGATTTCAAAACTTGGTTGAGGGTCTGATGCACCATAGTAAAGGGCAGAACATGTTTTTCCCTGTTCAAAATCTGATTCTTATTTATCTATGACATGAACCGTGTGTTCTTGTTCAATTTGACATTTCACCTGTTCACACGTGGGGTTCTGTTGTTGAATAGCTCAATTTACCTGTTCAAGGACTGATGCTTGTTTGTCAAGACAATAACATTAATAGTTGTCTGATGCAAACCAATAAACTAAGATATCATTCGCATTCAATAGCTTATATCAATTGATCATTGCATTCATCATAAATTTCAACTTGGTACTTGACACATGGTTCCACCAAGTACCATCCTGAAATTACATTACAACTTCATAACAACCTACATTGATGCAACCCATGCCAAAAAAATATATAATGGGTGCTATATGTACATGATCAAACCTTCCCTCCCAACCTCCTAACTGCCAAATACCTAAGATGCAACCCATTCCAAAAAGATATATAATGGGTGCTATATTTACATCTAGCTCCCCTCCCAACAACAAAAATAAGCAAAGGTTGGGGTGTAGTAATATACAAAAGAAGCTAGTTCAGCAGCAACATACTAAGTGCATACATAATTACATATATTAATAAGGATTGGGATTTTCGCAAGTCTTTAAGGTATGGCCTGCTTGTCCACAACTTGAACAATGATACACCCTTTTATCCTGAAATTGAGACTCAATTCTCCGAATTCTGGGCCTTCCTGGCGCGCGACTAGTTGTTGGAGCATTCAGTTTTGTGTAGTTGGGAAGAAGATCTTGAACAGTGTCAGGTGTTGGCATGTCATGGGTCTCTACTGGAATCATTGGGTACGCATACATTTTTTCCTGTGCCGCTTTTAAGAAGCATTCCTCAACATATGCATATACATTCCCATGTATGCTCTTAATAGCAGCACATGCGTGAGGACATGGCTAGCCAGACATTTGCCAAGCCCTGCAAGTGCATTCACGCAACACCAAATTAACCCTCACATCACCATTCATTGTGCCTACCCTGAAATAATTCATTCCGTGAGGTATCACTCTAAATCTCCTACAAAGTGCCACATTCTCCACCAGTTTCTGCTCAATATTTGGCCCCACACCATTTGCCCAATTACTTGATGCCAACTTGCTGTTCAACATCTTTTGAGCTAATTTTTCCCTGTGCTCGTTTATTAAAGCAGCAATGTTCTGCTTTCTTTGAGGCACAATCCATGCATTGAATGACTCGGCAAGGTTTGTTGTTATTTTGTCCCACCTCTTGTGAGGGAACTTGCTTAATGCCCAGCGCTCTATGTCACCCTTTGTTACAAGCCACTGCACCAACCCCGGGTTGAAGCGCATCATATTTTGCATTGCTTCATTGAACTCACCTTCAAGTCTTGAATATGCGATGGAATCTAGATAATTCTTAGCAGCTTCCTTTGTTTGCCCACGTCCCTTTCTTTGTCCTCTTGTAATTTTCAAAAACTCTGAGCTAAAGTTCTCCTTGAGGTGGCGGTAGCAGTAGGCATGCCTCTCTGAGCCAAAAATGGCTTCAACAGCCTCAATTATTGATTTATGCCTGTCAGAGACTATTGTCAGTTCCAGTGACCCTACCATGTCCTTGATATTCTGCAAAAACCACGACCAATCATCAAGAGTCTCTCCCGCTACAATGGCATATGCAAGGGGAAATAACTCATTGTCTGCATCATAAGTCTGTGCACCTAATAATGTCCCTTTATATGGTCCACTAAGATGACATCCATCTATAAATATAATAGGTCGTCCTCCTTCCAAAAATCCTTTGATGCAACATCCATACGCGATGAACAACTTTTCAAACTTATCGCCTGCTGCATCGACCCATTTTGCAACCGTGCCATTGTCAGTTTCTTTCAATCTGTTACAGATCCATGGGATTAGTGCGTAGCTATCCTTAGGCAGACCATGCATCCGTTGCAATGCTTTCCTCTTGGCCCTATAGGCCTGTTGGTAGTCCAAACACAACCCATACTCTCTTTGCAAGTCCTGCCGGATTTCATGCGCTGATTTATCCACGCTGCACCTCAACTCGTCAATCACAATTGTAGAAGTAAGACTGCACCTCTTTTTGTTGTGAACAACAAGGTTGTCTTGTGCAAAGTGCTTGTGCTCATTCTTAAATGTTCTAACAACCAGAAATGAGTTCCTTTTATCAACACTGTACGCTGTTAGTTTCCACTCACACCCAGGAACTTGACATCCCACGATCATTTTTCTCTTATCATTCTTCACATAATAATAAGGAAAGTTATGTGCATTGCTGTATTTGTATACTGCCCCTCTAAATTCATCTGCATTGGCAAATGTTTGACCAGCACCCATGAATAATTCCTTCCATTTTGAGGCATTCACCAATGGCACTGGTGTTGGCAAACTCTCCACAGCTAAACTTCCCAAAGTGGTTGCTCTTTGTCCATTGACATCTATGTTGGATGATGGCCCACTCTGTATTGGCGAGGGTGTGTCTAAAAATTCATTTTCCAAGTCCCATATAGGAGGAGATATGGACCTTGCACTGTACAAACTTCCTAACTGGTGTTCCCTGCATCAATATTAACATTTGTCATTAGTATCCACCACAAGTCAATAATCTACATTCTAAAGTATGGTGAGAAACAGAATCCACGCCTTACTCTTGGCGGTTGAAGTGTTGTGCTACTGGATCAGCCTCTTTCTCAATCTTGCAGATGTACACATGGCCATTGGTGTTATTATAATTAATCAACTGTGCAACACCAATGTCATCCACAAGATCTAGTAATATGTCCTCTGCATAATTGACTTTATACTTCATTTTAAACCCTTCTTCTTTATTCCATAGCTCTTCTTCTACTAGTCTTCTGATTTCTTCATATGTCGTTTCCTTTGCAATTAGTCTTCCACTAACAATTCCACCGACATACTTCATTTTATCATCACCAGTTACGACACATTCACCCCCGACATGAAATATGCAAAAGAAATTTTCTGTGCAGTTGTTGGCCATGTATGAAGTATTCTGTAATGGGTAACAAAATGAGTTCAAAATAATTTCCACCACCAAACATTCTGCCAAACAGAAACAAGACATGTCTTTCAACTAGAAAATTTGCATATGGACAAGGAAAACTAAGCTTTCAACAATTAGTGGTGAATTTACAAGAACGGGCACATACTTTACCACAGACATTATAATGCACAGGTCAAAACAAAATAGCTTAAATGATCAGCTACGGGTTTAATTTCATATCCACACATGTGTCAGACCCTGAACAAGTTAATTGCCCCTGTCAACAATATAAAGCCTCATCTGAACAAATAAAAACCTTATTTAAACAACACTGAGTAACTTCCAACACCTAACATTCTATGTGTCTCAACACAAAGCTTGTGTCTTTCAACAAGCCTAATTTCATATGGACAAGGAAGCCAAAGCTTTCAATAATTAGTGGTGGATTTACAAAAACAAACACATGTCTCAACACAAACATTATATTTGATCAGTTACAAAATTAATTTCATATCCACACTGATGGCCCCTGTCAACAAGAAAAGAACTCGTCTGAACAACAAAGAAGCTCGTTTCAACAACACTGAATAATTGGACATAAAAAGCACACCACATCAGATACCAAATACACACAGTCAAAGCACACCAAATACACACGACATATAGAGAAACTAAACCAAATATACACAAACAATCATATATTCCCATAAGCATACATACCTCACCAAAACTTCAATAATCACTCCTTTTAAAGCCGATTGAACTTCCACGAAATGAAATGTGAAATGTGTTTGGTTAAGGGGGTTTGAGCATCATCAATGCTAAATGGGTATGCCTCGTTTGATCAACAAGAAGAAGAAATGAGAAATGGGTTGCATGACAAAGACGAAAGCTGAAGAAGTTGTTTGTGTGTGTTTGGTTATCAAAGATTCATTGTTTTTTCTTCATGGGTCCATGAAATGGTTTATGATCAATGGTTCCACGTGAGAAGGAGAAGAAGAAAAATAAGCAATGGTTCCATTCATGAAAAAGAAGAGTGAAGAAGAAGTAACATGGTGTGTTGGCGGGTACATGATTTATGATCCCAATGCTTTTGCTTTTCATTTCATTTTGGGACCAAGGAGGGCTTTTTCAGTCTTTTCACACATGCATTCTACTTCACTTAAGGACCTAGGTCCTCCCAAGAATTTTCAGAATGTTTTGGTCCTTCACAGAAATTAAATCCCAAATTTGGTCCTAAATTGAAATTCTCCAAACACACAAAAACATGAGCATAGCTAAGTCATGTTATTGGTAATGGTAATAACTAATAAAAATGATGACATAAGTCATGTTCATTCAATTCCACTTTCAGTAGATGTCTGCATTTCTTTTCTTGATAAGAAAGTTAGTGGCATAATCTTCATTAACTTATTTTAGAGATGTACTTCTTTTTTTTTATCAGAAAGAGATGTACTTCTTGATTATATCATGAAATTGGAATTTTAACCATATGTCTGTGTTTGTATGTGTTTTTTAACAATTATAGCTAGTTTCTCTAGGTTAGTTAAGCATAATCAATGTATTGTTATTTTCTTCTTTTTTTTATCTGCAGTGTTGTTATTTTCTATGTAAGTACGTTAATGTAATGTTTTTAATACTCCCTTCGTTCCTAAATATTAGATCATTTTCCCTTATTTGAGTAGATTAAAGAAGTTAGTTATTTATACATGATATTACCAACTTATCCTAACTACTATATACTTTTATCCTCACTCTCCTTCTCTCCCTTGTTATTATAGAAAAGTATTATTAAGGTTAATTTGGGGAAAATTTGGGAAAAATTAGAAAATGATCTTATAATTAGGAACAAATTAAATTTTAAAAGTGATCTTATATTTAGAAACGGAGGGACTATTTAATATATTTGATCATTTTATCAAAAGTAAATAAATGATTATATAATATAATAACATAACATTCAATGATAACAAAAAAATTGCATTCACTCAAGTGCAAAACCACAAATTTTTTTATAATGTTAACATTGAAAGATATTTTTAACTTTTGTTTTTGATAAAAAGATGCTTTAAATTTTTTAAAGTACATTATGCTCTTGAAAAATATATTTTAGGTTGATCGATCCACCTTTACCCACCTAATAATAATAACAAAGGTACTTAATTCGAATAAATTATAAATGGGTTGAAAAAATAGGACTATTTTTGTGATTTTCAGGCCTTATCATACATTTTCATCTTTGATGTAATATTTTTATTAAACTTTTTGGTGAAGTGAGTCATGGGGTCACCAATGTTAGGTTTGCCTTCCAACTTTTAAGAATACTTACAAAGTATTTATAAATTATTCATAAACTATCTCTTCACTTCAGTATAAACCAAAATCACAACATTATGGTTATGAAATAGTCACTTTACCAATTTGAGCAACATTTGTTTACTTCTTTGTATAACTATTTGAATGGAATATTTGTATATTGTTGGATCTATTTGAGGCAATTCTTCCTAAGTAATTTTTATTCAAATAATTTATGATATTATGTGAATATAATAGCTTATATCCACATAAATACATATTTTAGACAATTAATCAAGAAGTGTCAATGCTTAATAATGACAACTTATATCTTCCTGGCATAAAAATGACAACTTATAACTTGATGTAAAATACAAACGTCAAAAAACTATGTCTCTAAAACACCTATGTAGATTTCAGAAAGAAAAGACATGAAAAATATAAGAGTTAACATAACTTTTAGTCCCTCAAGTTTCACTTAAGTTTGCTTTTAGTCCCTCAAGTTTAAAACACGTGCTTTTGGTCCCTCAAGTTTCACCCAAGTTTGCTTTTAGTCCCTCAAGTTTAAAACACATGCTTTAGGTCCCTCAAGTTTGCACAGTTAATAACAGTTAGTCCCCCAACTTTGAAAATGGGGGACTAAAAGCACATGTTTTAAAGTTGGGGGACTAACTGTTATTAACTATGCAAACTTGAGGGATGTAAAACACGTGTTTTAAACTTGAGGGACTAAAAGCAAACTTGGGTGAAACCTGAGGGACCAAAAACACGTGTTTTAAACTTGAGGGACTAAAAGCAAACTTGGGTGAAACTTGAGGGATCAAAAGTTATGTTAACCCAAAATATAATTCCCAAAGGTTAACTATCACTAGGAAAATGTGGCACTATTTGAGATATTTTGAATAAACATTAATTATTCAAGTTATTCAAGTAGGATTCGGCTTGCTAATATATGCCTAAAACCAGCCTTGTCAGGTTCAAGACCTTTTCAAGCAAGACATATGCACTGGACCATAGGACTAGTTCAATTGGCTTGGGACCAACCCAATTTTCCATAGAAAAAAAAAGAAATTGAATAAGATTTGGGAAATAAGAAAAAGAACAATTGAATAAATCAATAAAATATTAAAATTGTTAAAAATTCACATTGCATATTGATAAGAAATTGTACTTATCAAAAAAATTATTTCGAGCCATGCAATCCTATTGGCATGAAGTTTATGCTCAAACTCTCATTTCGTCCAGTGATTGGGTTGGTCATGTTTCATTTGTCAATGCTAAGAATTTATTTTTTGAGATCTAGATTGACTCGAGCATGACCAGATCACAAGGGACCACTGAATTGCAGGTTAAGTATGCACCCTGACCATCAAACCATTCGCAAGGAATATCAAAACTCATCATATTTTCCTTCAATTGCACCAAAATGTAGATAAAATTTCACGTTATAATAAAAAAATTGTTGTCTTCATCATTTGAGTTTTGAGAGGAGAATTATTTTTTGGACTGAAAGTTTTGAGGGTACTATAATTATAATGCTCAAAAATTAAAAAATTTGTAGGAGGATTTAAGCCTATAATAAGTATTTTCCATGCCTTCATTACATGATACATATAATTTTTTTCTCCATCTCCATTCCTTCTACTCTTTGAATAATCATTCCCACTATCTTTTTTTTAATTAAAGGGGAAACCTCGCGTTAAAAGGGAAGAGTTAATGGTTAAAGGGGAGAGTTAATGGTTAAAAGGCTCTTGGAACCTGATTAAACCTAATATCGCCCTTAGATTTATCAAATACAATACAATACTAAACTTACTAAGTAGCAAGTGATTAGTAAGAGTCTTTTCACAATTTGATTCAAAATCTTACTTTGATTAAGTCATATGTCACACAAATTAACCTAGGAAAAATGATTTATGATTGTTAACTAAACAACTACAATAAAAAAAAATTAACCTAACAAAAACTAGAAGTGGCCGAATTAAATAGAGATGGTAACTTCAAGAATTAGTGTCTCCTCCTTCAAGATTTCACTTGCACATAGTTGATTAACCTAGCCAAGATTGCTTGTTGGTAATTAATTAGTTTAACTAAATGAAAACCTCATTTAATTAGACTAACTGACTTTAAAACAACCTCTCATACACAATTCATTGATGAAGATGGCTTAGAAATCCTAAAACCATGTAAGTCATTCACAAGCTAATCAAACACATACACAATCTCATATATATGAATGAAAAGCAAGCTACAAAAGTATATCAACAATGTTTCAATCACATAGGAAAGACTAACCAAATCATAGCTCATAGTTTGAAGTAGAAATGTGAAATCTCAACACTTCTAATCTAATGATTCCTAAATCCTAGGTCACAAAAGGCAAGCATATACATTAGAGCTAAGATTCAAGAAATACAAACAATTCCTTGGTCAAATTGTTGATGATTCTTCACACAAGCCACATCTTGAAGGAGAAGAGGAACTGCCTAGCAAATCATGCTTTGCACTTCAATTTTGTTGAGGAAATGAATGGGAGAAGCCATGGATGAAGGATTTGAGGTGGAATATGGAGGTGAATCTCGGCCAAGAAGTGAAGTGTGTGGAAAGAAGAGAGAAAATTGAGAGAAAGAAGATGAAGATGAAGTGGAAAGTGAAGGAATGAGAATGAACATGAGTTTAGGGTTTTTATATGGTGGTTAACTTTGGGATTAACTCCCAAATGAAATGCTAATTCACCCTAAATGACATGTAAATTGTGGTTTAGAGAGGGTTTGGCCGAAATGTACATGAAAGAAATGAGAAGAAAGTGAAATGAGAGTGTAAGGTAAATGTGAATGGTAAATGAGTGGGATGAGGGGTAAAATTGGAATGTAAAGAGTGTGTTTGGTTGGTAAATGAGTGTAGATGCTTCTGAAAGTGAGGATGCACAAGGGGGGGGGGGGGGGTGAATTGTGCTACCAAATAAAACAAACAATAAAAACACACAAGGTTTTTATACTGGTTCGGTCTAACTCTTGACCTACGTCTAGTTCTCAATCACCCAGATTGAGTTCCACTATCCCCAGATTTTACAAACGGGTTCACCTAGAACCTTTACAACCGCAAGTTTTAGCACGGGATCACTTGCAACCTTACAACCACAAGTTTTACACCAGGTTCACTTGCAACCTTACAGACTCACTCCCCCTTACAACCTGTAAGGGTTCAACCTTTCAAATAAAGGGTTTTCTAAACTTAGTTCTCTCTAAGAACAAATGATGTTACACACTTAAGTACAATGAATGCTCTCAATAAATGAAGAGACTTAACTACAAAGAGTACAAGATGAATAAATGACTAGAACTCTCAATGTATTAAGTCCTCTCTTGCTTTTCTGGGCAGCTTTGAATGCTTGAAGAATGCTCTCAGTTTCTCTCTCTAGATTTCTGCGTTTTTCTCCAAGTTCTTTCATAAATGAAGATGAGCTTCTTTATATAGTGTCTTCAAGTATTCTCTCTCTTGGTAGGTGACAATGCCGTTTGAATATAGCTGTTATTCCATTGTTACCGTTGCTCATTAATGCTCCATTAATACTTAGCAGGGTTGACTTTGCTTTATCTCTGAAAAGCAACTCTGACAACTCTGCTCTGCCAAAAAGCATTCTGACACTGCACTGCTGTACGTTCTGACATTCTGATTGCTACCGGAAGCACTTCCACATCCGGAAGCAACATCACTCAGTGCTGCACTTGAACGTTAGTCTAGCAATATTAACACATAAACCAGAATCACTCAGGGAGATGTCTGCTGTAGAACTCCATGAGCTTCTTCAACAAAATTTCTTCCAAATTCCAAAAACAGAAAGACCATTGGCACCGATTCCTGCAGAATTGATGAATTATTTTGCAAGTCTGAAGGAATCAAAACCTTCGGGGTCATCCACCCCATCCCAGAAACAAACAGAGAGGTCAACAACCCCAACTCAGAAACCACAATCAACCCTTCCTGGGTCATCTACCCAAGAAAACATAGCCAGAAAATTGACTCTGGAATCCATTGCTGTAGACCTGGCTAAAAAACAAATCCCAGCAGTTACTTATGGTGAGATTGTCACAAAAACAGATACACAATCTGACTTAGTAGCTGCAAAATCCCAGAAATAGGTGGCTTCAATTGCGTCCTCCAAAGCAATTGTGCCACACCAAAACACTCAGGGTCAAAGGAATACTACTCTTTTCATCAAGAAACAGAGATATACAAGGAATATTATTCAGATTGAACCTGAATTTTTTGATCAAAATCCTAATCAGGTGGCTGCTAATCTATTTCCCTCGGGAATGCATTACCAGCCAAAATCTTTTTCAAAATCACTGAGATTTTATGAGGCTATACTCATTCATTATGAGTCTGTTATTATTGAACATATAATAGATCGGAATAATGAAGAACAAATAGCCTACTCTAAATTTCAGATATTGAAAGTCCTCACACCCACTATGTGGGGAAAACCCCTTTTAAAACCAAGAGGACTTCCAATAAAAGCAAAAGATTTTCCTGATACCTATAACTATTGGGACTATGTTGATGCATGGGACCATGTGTTTTGGTATCAAAACAAGAAATCATCACATACTTGGTTCATGTATTTTCGTACTAGAACTGAGTATAAATTTCCTCAATGGTTAGCTTACTGGTGGAATTTCTTTGGTCCTGCACCAGAGATATTTCCAAAACATGTAACTGAATCATTCGAGTATTTTAAACAGAAATTTGACATTGATGAGGATCCTGATGAGGATCCATTTCCCTTGAGTCTTCATTATTGCTCGAAAATTTCAATGTCCTGGATTTTCTCTTGGAAGTATGAAATGAGTAAAATCGATGAAACTTCCAAGCTATTCTCAGTGTTACAACGAGTCCCATACTCAAGATGGTGGGACAAGTTCGACACACGAAGAGTTGATAAGCCAGCAATTGATCAATGGTTCAATGATAATCCTAAGTATCTTTGCCAGACGGAACAAAGCAAATTCCTCAATCAAAGATCAAGGATAACCTCCTTATTATCATCAACGACAGATAAGGCGGCCCTCATGAACCATCTGACAACCTTCCTTTTGGCTCTTCAGGATAATCCAGGATCATCCTCTCAAGCCCAGCATACCTCCCCAACTGAAGAAACAGTACCAGAAGAGGAGGATTATGTAGTGGAATTAGATGAGGACTAGAATCTTTTCTCTTTACATGTGTGTATTTTGATTTTGATGTATAGTGTATTTTAGAAACAGATGTATGCTATACTCAGTTGTATTCAAAATAGACACGTGGAAAGCAAATACAGGCTCGCAGATGTTAACCAGAACTGTTCAAAAACAGTACAGGTTCTAGGTTAAAAGCACAACCGGAACTGTTTATAAACAGTACCAGTTCCAGGTCAAAAGCACATCAGTCTGCCTATAAAATGGAGGCCAAAAGAACGAAGAAGGCAGAGTTTTTCATTTTCATCACTTCAAAAGGAATTTCCTAATGATTAAATACTATCCATGATAGAAAAGAATAAACTAATACAGCACAGCTGCTATCATGGATAATTTATTGCTAACCATGTTAGAAAGGATTTGCCTAACATGGTTATTAAACGAAACTAGTGGATATTTAACAATAAATAGCTATATACATGCGGAAACGAATGCAGGCCTATACAAATTGGCAATATACACAACTAACTAATCTAAATAACCTTTGAAACCTAATTCCCTTTCCTGCTGCTTGCGCCTGAGCATGAATACCTGCAAAAGTGTCAGTAATCGTGGGATGAGACAATTTGTCCCAGTAATCACCGCTTAACTCACTATAACAGTGAGATGTGCGGTAGTAAGGGCGTCTAAAGGGTACCACAGTTTTAAAATCAATAATACATATATCTATTTCACATTTTCTTTCATCCATCACTTAAATCCTTCTGTCACGTCTCAATCAACTCAAATTCATCATCTCTACTTCTCATGTATCAACATCCCTCAGTCAATTCCGCACTAACTAAATTTCATCTTTCCATATTCCAATCAAATAATACTACCACAACAGCCCTCACACTCACCTAAAGATGCATTGTGCCACCACGGTGCATTCAAGCATCTATTCTTCACTATATGATTTGACACTGTGTCCCTCTCCATAATGAGGGGACAATTTCCTTCTCTGGCAATCTCCAGAGAGGGAACCCCAATTCTGTTTTCCATTACAGAACGGGAACGGTTGGGCTCTTCACTGCCAAACAACCGTAGGGGCGGTTGGGCTCTTCAATGCCAAACAACCGTAGGTCACTTCTCTCAATAAGTCGACCTATGAACCCCGATCCAATCAATTCTAAAAAGGATCCTCGGTACAAATAATTGTCGATTGACCTATCGACAGTTATCATCGCGCGATGGTACGTATGTATATCAGTGTCATGCAAACCTCACAATATTCATATCCATCAATTTCAATCTCATCATCAATATCATGAACCATTATCATTCCCTTCACTATTTCAATCTCAACTATTCAACTTATTCCCTCAACCTAACTATCAACATCTCTCACATAATACCATCTGAACCTCTCGCATCATACCAGAATAAACACCAGCCAGAATAATATGTATAATGTTTCAAATTCCTTTTATATGAAAATAATCGTGTTTGAAAGGCACCCGATAGCCTGTTTTGTATAAAAAATAAGTTTTCAAAGACAATATGTATATGGAGGGTGAAAAGGGATTTTTAAAATCCCAGCTAACGTCACCCTCAATGTTATAGCAAGGTTAAGTATGATTACCTGTCGCCCTTTAGCAATTTACGAAATTTCTCAACCTTTCTTGATGCCGCGAAAGCCTACCTCCATCTACTCCTATAATAATATAGAGCAAAATGATAAATTAATATCATTTCTACTTTATAGTACTTCAACGTCTCTCTTGGTCCTGTGAATTTACTACCCAACCCTTTCTTCTTTATACTATCTGATAAAACCATTTAAATTCTCTGGGTTTATTTAACATACACACATAAACTTAACATAACAAAAATCAGCAACCTAATAATAATAAGTAAACTCACATGGTTCAAACCACTATCATTTCCAGTAATCAAATATACCACATTCCGAATCAACAATGACTAAGTCAAACTACCACTTCAGTCATTTTGTCCCCTTTATAGTACTAAAATCTATAGCATTGTCAAAACTGAATTAAAGCATATTTCCAAAAGCCAAAACATGATTGGTATCCTTGCACATATCCTTATAATGCACCTTTATCACCATTTGTTCATCTCTATTTCAATCGCCATTCATTAAATTAGATCAAATCACATTCAAGTAAGACAAGCACCTCCATTTCAAACAATAAGTTACAACAATTATAATATAAAACTCTTTAAAACAGTCAACTTTTAATTTTTTTTGTTTAAAATCCGTTTTGCAAAAGTGATGACATGGTTTAATAACTACTTCAAAAACATTAACTTTATCACTAATCATAAACCACGAAAATCCTAGCTTTTCAACTCCTAATGCCAAACTCATCATATTATCACTCAAAACAAGCAATCTTATTTAATCATAACCAGCCTACATACAACAAAAGTATCCATTTATTATCCTGCACATCCTCGAAAAATCATGTCAACAAAGTAACCAATGACAACTAGAATTCAAAGCTTTCATTTGTTTAAGTTAAATCACCATCCAAACATTCCAATTTCTATTGCAAAGCCTAATGTGATTTTTACTGAAAACTACAAACTTTACATGTATATTCATAATACCATAAGCACAAAGTTTCAGCCGAAATCAAACAAAATTCCATAACCAAACATAACTCAATTTTATACCAAACATAACTCAATTTTATTTGATTATAACAGTAAAATAGCACAGAATATTGCACCTACACATCCAAAACAGCACCCCAATTAGCCCAATAAGCCAGTTAAATTTCAATTCTTATTGATTCAACCCATTATAATTTCAACCAGCAGCAACTATGTTTATATACTTCATCCCTATGAGATTCACATATGCACAACAATTTCAAAATCAAACATCTAAGCAAGGAAACACATCTTAAACTTCAAGGATCACAATACTTAACAAAATTCAACCAACAACATAGGCACCTCATTAATATTTTGTTTACCAAGCCATAATCATCAATTGCATACAAACATAAAACATGCATTATTTCATTTTACCAATCATAAATTAATTAGAATCAAGCAACACACCATCAACCTTCAACCCATTTAACTATCATATCTCAAAACAGAACATAAACTCATTCACTCCCATTAATCAGTCTAAAATTTCATTAAAATCTGTCCAGCAAGTGTAGGAACATAAAATTACATTACCAAGTCCATATGAAAGCATCTCAAACACATTATTTGCACTTGACAAATTATTATCAACTTCCATTCCTTCCAAATCAGTTTGACAATTAATGAAAAACAACCATGGTTACTGTAAAGTACATTCAATCAAACATGACAACTTTAACTAACACAATCAACATCAATACATAACCATGTATTTTCAAGTGAAGTTAAATTCCTTAAACACCAAAGAAGCTATCTTTTGTAAATAATCAAATTATGACTCTAGTCTCTTCAATACATCAAAGTATTGAAGCTGTAACTTCAATTTCAACAATTTATAACTCAAAACCCTAACCCCAAATTCAGAATCTCTCTCTCTCAAATTCGTCCAAATCACAAATAAAGGGTTAGAAACAGAAGGAAAATATTACCTAAACTCGTTTTTGACCTTTCATGACTCACCGGAGCTTTGCCGTCGCTGGAAAGACACCGAAAATCGGCCCTTTAAGTGGTTGGCCGAGATTCAAAAGCAAGAAAAGGAAAAGTAAGAAATGGAAGTTGAAAGCAAAGGATCTTGAAGAATCAACATGAAAATGGCGAAGCTTACCTTTCCAGTCGCCGGCCGTCGCTAGCTTTGCCGGGGAACGCAGAAATGAGCAGATCGAGGAAGAGAACACGAAGAGAGAATGAGAGAGAGATGGGCTCTGTTGGGGGAAGAAGGGTGTGAATGAAAAGGGTGGGAGGATTGGCCACGGTGGTCCGGCCAGCCTTGGCTGCCGCCGCGCCGATCGAGCAAAAGAGGAGGGAGGAAGACAGAGTCAGTGAAGAAGGGGGAGGAGTGAAGAACGCGAGGAAGAGAAAATAAGGAAGGGAGAAAGGTTTGATGATGTTAATGGTGAGGGGGGGGGGGGGGGGGTCGGCGCCGCCGCCGGAAATCGCTGAAAAAGAAGAAGAACGAAGAAGCAGAAGGCGGAGGAAGAGGGAGTCCGGTATTTAAAGTAAAGGGGAGGGCGCGTTTGGATCACTGAAATAAGGGGGTTCTCTGATGATTTGTAGCCCAAACTTGCCATAGTGTACTCTTTTAATTTTAAAACCATTTAAACCAGCCTCCAATCTTTTTAAACTTCAAAATATTTTTAGCTTTACTACTCCCTTATATTTCAAACTCTTCATTTCTTAATTAATTATATGCACATTAATTACTCAAAATTTCCAAAATATCCCAAAAATTCCTAAAAATTCCAAAATTTCCCAAACACTCTCTAATCCTGAATTAAATTTTTCAGGATGTTAAACTTCTCACTAAGATAGTCTTTGAGAGAGAAAGTCTACTAGTTTTCATTTTTCTGATTTCCTTTTAAAGTTTTATATTGTAAGTCTTATATTTTCAATAAAAGTTCATGTTTTAGTTTCTGCATCTTTACTTTCCTGCACTTTCATCTTCATGCATCATATCCTCCGTCTGGTCCAGAGGTCAAGGTGGCTGCTACAGTGAACTAATTGGCTGGTTCTTCTTTACCGCCTGTTCACACGCCCTTTGATACTTCCAGAACCCCTTTCCCCTACTCATCTTACATGTTTTAAGAAGCGTTGCTTCTTCTCTACTTCTCTTTCTCTATCAGTGATCCTCCGCGCTCTTTAGGGGCTCCGCTCCCCTACTGTTAGGGGCTCCGCTCCCCTACTAGTATCAAAGCCAGAAGGAGAGGTAGAGATGTGTTGATTAATTTCGTTTTACTGTTATGGGGTAACTAAAAATAAAAGTATTTTCTGTTTCTTTTAACGGCGATATTGCTTAGCTATTATATGTGAGTCCTTCCATGGGATGTTTTAGATCGTAAGTCCGAAAGGTCGGCAGATATGTACCCCATGCTGTAGCATATAATAACGAAAGAAATATCGGTCCGGCTAAAAGAAATCTTTCTGTAAAGTTGTCTGTTTTAGAAGTTACTATTTAAATTTTCGTTTTAACCCCTATGCAGGTACCTACCCCATAATAGTAAAATTATTTTAATCTTCATACCCCTACTAATCCGAAAGGTGATGATACTAAGGACAGGGAGTACTTCAATTATTGAAATTTTCTGTCGTTTTTCTGTCTTGTCGTACTGTTTCTTTCCCACTCTCACTACTTTACAGCTTTGTTTTTACTGTTTCTGTCCTTTATATTCCTTTTACTTTATTTCTGTCCCCCTCACTCTATGGCTTTCTTTTTCCGCTCCTTTTCTTCTAAATTCGGGAGTTCATCCTCCTCTTCCTCCATAAACAGTGAGGATCCGTCCTCAAACAGAAACCAAGTCTTCAAAGAAGAAATCTCCTTTGAAGATATAAACCAAAACATTGACAATTGGGTTTCACCCACAATCTCCATTGACTTTCTCTATCAACCACAAGATAAGACCTGAGTTCTCTGCATCTGATCACGTCATCAGAACTGTAGAAGAATCAGTCTCTATTCTTCCAGATAAACAGGACTTCTATCTTCTTTCTCCAAAATCAATAGAAAGGCATAAGAAGAAGTACAGTTTTTTCCACATAGGGAGTGTCCAAATTGCCATCTAACCATTAATCAGAAGAGGCTTAAATATCTCAGCCTTAGTGTGTTTATTGGACAATAGACATAAGAACTTTGCTGATTCACTGCTCGCCGCAGCTGAATTTGGCCTTCATGATGGGCCCGTCTTCTTTAATTGCTTTCCTGATAGGTTAGTAAATTTAGGAGATGAACATATTCATGAAGTGTTGAAACTGAAACTCAAATTGCATGGCCTAGATATGAAACCGGGATCCATACCTGCTGCAACTCTTACATATAGGGTGCACTATAAGGTCTCAAACTCCTCAAAATCGTTGGCCAAACAATTCCCCACGACAGGAGAAACAGTGATATGTCTAACAGACCCTTCACATGTTAACCTGTCGGTCCCCAAAACTATCATGTGGAAAGACGTCTTGTTACCAGATGGCTGGACGTTAGAAAGGGTTTCCAGACCCACTCCACCTCCAACAGTAAGTCAGGTGAGTAGAATAACTCACACCACTGACGGAACTGTAAAATTGTCATTTGATCGACCAAGAAGGTCTGTTTCCTCTAGTTATGGGTCTAACTTAGGTTATGAAGACTGTAGATCCCAATTAGAGTCTGCTAGGCATTCTTGTTCATCCTCTAGGCCGCCATCTCATGTTTATTCCAGACCTCCGTCTGTTATTTACATGCCGGCACCTCCTCAAACTGTTAGAAATGTTCTCCCACAGGTAGTTCCTTCTCAAGCCAGTGTCTCAATTCATGGAGTGGATAATACCACAAACATTCCGCAACCGAGTTATGAGAGGACTAAAGACACAAGTCTACCACAGTCCCCTACCTACTCATCCATGAATGTGGGAGAACCTTTTGAGTCTCTTACCATAAACGATGGAGAACCGTATCCAAGCATAAACTTTTTGGAAAAGCAGTTCTCTATTGACAAGCATGCCCTTAGAAAAGATTTCTATTCTGAGGAAAACAAACCCAAGAAACTCTGGTTCTTAGCCAATTTCAAAGGAAATAATAGACAGTCTGTCCAAGATAAGTTCTATGAATTCCTAGAAGAGGTAGAAGAAAACATTCCATTCTTTGACTGGTTCGGTGCCTATGCACAAAAGCAAGGTATTGGATATCCATTCCCCAAAAGTATAAACATGACCAAACAGGAATGGAAATTGCCTGATGGATCCACAGCTTCTTCTCTATTGCCTCCCCCAAAAACTGTCCAATTGACGCAATTAAAGGATGACCAAAATCAACCTTTAATAGCATCTCCATTCAAATTCATAAACACTAGTAAACCCATTGACTCCATGGATATTAAAAACCTTTGCGAACAAAATAATTACACCAACAGATATTTACAGACTTTGGGTAGTTATATTGTTCAAAAGGCAGTGCCACCCACAACGATAACAAAACCACCACCTGTATTTGAGGCACCTATCTTTAAACCATTTGAAGTAGGACCAAAACTCAGGTCAGAGTTTCTAGGATATAAGACTAATTTACAGAGAAAAATTGAGCAAAAAATGGAACAGCTCAGTAATCTCCAGTCTGCAGTAATCACAGAAACTCCTCAAGGAGAAGTCTCTTCAACATCCCAACAACTGATGAATATTGAAGAAAATTCTCAGTCTTCAGAATCTGAAACCAGATCATCTGATCTTCAGATTAACAATCAGAATTGGAAAACCCCTACCAAGCTTTACTATCCCAGGGCATCACCGCCTGATATATTGCTTGAAGAAAGGGTAACCCAAAACTTCAAATCATTCAGTGCTGACCATATCTATGAATGGAACATAGATGGGCAAAGTGAAACCAGCATTTTGCAAATTCTCCAACAAATGACAATGGTTAGTATGACATATCAAACTGCAAATGATGCTTCAGATGAAGCCATTACTAATCTATAAATTGCTGGGTTTTCTGGGCAATTAAAAGGTTGGTGGGACAATTATCTCTCGTCTGAAGAAAAACATGTCATACTAACCTCTGTCAAAACTGAACCAGATGGTACTCCAATCTTATATGAGGGGAGTAGTATCCCTGATTCAGTTAATACATTGATTTTTACAATCATTAAACATTTTGTTGGAGATCCATCTCTCTGGAAAGATAGGTCAGCAGAACTCCTTTCAAATCTCAAGTGCAGAACTTTATCTGATTTCAGGTGGTATAGGGATAACTTTCTGCAAAGAGTCCTCACAAGAGATGATGCCAATCAGCCTTTTTGGAAAGAAAAATTCCTAGCTGGATTACCTGAATCATTGGGTGATAAAGTTAGAGAAAAATTAAGAAATCAAAACGATGGCAACATCCCTTATGAGAAATTGACATATGGGCAGCTAGTATCTCATGTACAAAGGACTGCATTAAAGATTTGCCAGGATGACAAAATCCAGAAACAGCTTGCAAAGGAGAAAGCCACAAGCAATAGGGAATTGGGCACCTTTTGTGAGCAGTTTGGCTTTCCAGCATGCAAGAAGTCTAGACCATCCAAACCCAAACATAAACAGTTTAGGCAGCATAAACCAGCCAACCAGAAACCAAGAAAACCCTTTAGGAAAGCCCCTAGGGAACAAAATAAACCTAAAGAGGATTTTCCCAAAACTAAGCTAACATGCTTTAGATGTGGAAAGCAAGGCCACATTTCTAAGTATTGTCGGTTTAGTAAGAAACTGAAAAAGATCAGAAACATCGATGAATCTGTTCTTGAGCAGATTAATAATCTGCTGATTGACACTTCAGAATCTGAGACAGAAACAGAAAATACCTCAGATGATCTTAATAACATTCACGAAGATGATCTGGCAGGATCTTCCTCCTCCATCAATGTTATTACAAAAGAACAAGATTTACTCTTTGACATCATCAATAAACTGCCCGATGATGAACGAAGAGAATATCTGTTCAAACTCAAGGAACTTTTCAATACGAATAGTTCCAAACCAAAGACACCATTTCCCATAAACAAATATGATTTAACAGAAACAATAAACAGGTTCAAACATTCTGTTAAACCAACCACTCTTCAAGATCTTCAGCATGAAGTCCATAATCTCAAAGCTGAAGTCAATATTAACACATAGTCACATGCAGTGGGAGTTCATTTTGTCTAAGGAAGCTATCTTACTTCCGGAAGCAATTCCACATCCGGAAGTACTCCTACTAGACTTAAGTTATGACTTAGAGTTATATTCACTGACGCTCGGTGTTGCCTAATCCAATAGGCAGCGCTAGTCACTTAACATCCGGAAGCATTCCTGCATCCGGTTGTGTCCTAACTTAGTCTTAAAGATTTTATACTTCTAACTTTCCTAGACTGAGTTCTGACTTAAGTGACTTACTTACATCAGCTGTGGGATGAGTCATTCATCCGCGAGCGCTAGTCCTAGTCCATCCGGAAGTAAATCCACATCCGGTTGTACTCTTACTTGTGGTTCTATATTAACCTAATTTTTCTAAGTGTTTAACTTGTTCTTTCATATTTTAGTCTTCATCAAAACTTAAGATTCTAACATTGTCCCCCTTTTTGATGATGACAAACTAAGTTATCTAATTAAGTTCATATTCAAGAATTAATCGAATAACGCGCACATATGAACTCAAAGGCAAATTTCATTAGTAATAAAACAATTACAACAAGAAGATAAATACAAGTATGCCAGATACCTATGCATGAGAAATATGAAAAGAAAAATTCTAAGTTAAATGCATGAGGGGTTTGGGTTCAGAGCTGGTGTCTCTTTTTCCTCTCTCTCTCTAATTGTTTCTGATTACACTCATCTTGCATTTTAGCCAACTTAGCTTCCTTCTCACTCTGATCAATCTGAGCAAGCATCTCTTGAAGCTCTGCCTTGGCTCTGGCTCTTCTCTACCTTTCTGACTCGAGGGATTCTTCAACAGCCCTTTTTAGTTCTTCAACCTCTGTGATCCCAACAAACTCTCCAAGACCTGAATCTGAGAAGGGGATGGATTCGCCATTGGGATAATTGACAGCTTTGATCTTTACATTCCATACAGGGTAGTTGGAGTCCTCAACTTCCCTTGACTTTTCTTTCCCCTTTCCTTTGCCTTTTCCTTTCACATGAGGATGCTTAGCATTTGCCCTCTCAGCATCAAGACAAGCAAGCTGACCAAAAGTGATCTGATCAGTCCAGCCATACCTCTCAAATTCATCCACAGTTATATCTTCCACCTCTAACTTGACTTCCATTAGTGGTGGAGGTTCATATGGAGAGGCTTGGGTGGAGGGCTGAGACTCAGATACTTCCCCAGGCTGAGTGGATCCTTCTAACCCATGCTCCTCAGTGTGATCCTGTTCTTCACTCTCATTAGGCTCAGAAGTACCAGCACCCTTTTTGGCAAAGGACTTCTTCCTTGATCTGCTGAACTTGATTATTGGAGAAGGAGGAGGAGCAGAGGTTGGCTCAGAAGGGATTGGAGTGGCAATCACTATAGATGGATTGGCTTGCCTCTTTAACCCATATTTCATCATAATTTCTTCAATTAAATTCTGGGCAGGCACAGAGGGAGGAGGCTCAGCAGAAGAAGACTCGGGCTCAGGCTCAGGCTCAGGTGGAGATGCATCAGCAGGCGGATTATACAATACCATTTTTGCTCTACCCAATTTCTAATGATCCATGGCTCGGCGGAGTGCAGCAGCAATATCCTCATCTAGCCATAGGGAGGGTTGAGTGAGAATATCTCTCCCCCTTTTGACATCATCAATAAGGGCGAGGGCCAAGGAGGAGGGATTGGGTGAGGTGGAGGGTGGAGGTTCAGGGCCAAATTTGGGTGGTGAGTGTTCAGGTGAGGAAGAGGGTGAGTTTTCAGGTGAAGGAGTGGGGCTTGGGAAGAAGAAGGTGAAAGTAATGGATGCACAAGGGGGGGTGAATTGTGCTTCAAAAATAAATGCTCGAATAAAACAACACAAGAGTTATACTGGTTCGGTCTACCTGACCTACGTCCAGTCCTCAACCACCCAGGCCGAGTTCCACTATATCTCAGGTTTTAAATCGGGTTCACCTGAAACCTTACAACCGCAAGTTTTGCACGGGATCACTTGCAACCTTACAACTACAAGTTTTACTCAGGCTCACTTGTAACCTTTCTAACTAGCTCCCCCTCACACCAAGCAAGGGGTTAACCTTTACACTTAAAGGATTTTTCTGACTCAGTTCTCTCAAAGAACGGATGGTGTTACACACTTAAGTACAATCAATGCTCTTATAACAAGAAGAGACTTAACAACAAAGAGTACAGAATATGTAGATGAAAAGGATCACTCGATGTGTTAAATGCTCTTTACTTTTCTGGGCAGCTTTGAATGCTTGAAGGTGTTCTTAGTTTCTCGCTCTAACTTCTCTCAAGAATATTTAAAGATAATTAATTGCTTCATAAATGAAGTTGAGCTCCCTTATATAGTCTTCAAACATTTTGAACTCTTGGTAGGTGGGCTAGCCGTTTGAATATGGCCGTTTTTCCCATGTTACCGTTTGCCCAATAAATGCTTCATCAATGCATAGCAGGGTTGACTTGCTTTATCTCTGAAAAGTAGTCCTGACACCTCTGCTCTGACAAAAGCATTCTGACACTGCATTTCTGAACGTTCTGACATTCTGATTGCTTGCGGAAGCAAAATCACATCCGGAAGCAACCTTACTTAGTGTGCTGCACTTGAACGTTAGTTTAGCGATATAAGCACATAGTCACATGCAGTGGGTGTTCCCTAAGTCTAAGGTGTATCCGGAAGCACTTCTACATCCGGAAGTAATTTCACTTGATGAAGGATTTAGCTCACTATCACTTACTCTTGCTCAGTGTATTTCATTCCAACAGTCAGCGCTAGTCACTAAGCTATCGGAAGCACTTTCACTTGACGTGGTAAACTCACTGACGCTTAGGGTTATATCTGTTCTATCAGTCTGCGCCAGTCTAAGTCTAACAGGAAGCAATTTCACTTGACGTGGTAAACTCACTGACGCTTAGGGTTATATCTATTCTATCAGTCTGCGCCAGTCTAAGTCTAACAGGAAGCAATTTCACTTCCGGTTGAATCATAGCTTAGTCTTAAGGTTTTGTATATCTAGCGTTCATGGACTAAGTTAATTCCCTAGTGAGTTACTCGCTGCCGCTGGGGGATGAAACATTCATTCGCGTGCGCAAGTCCTAGTCTATCCGGAAGTAAATCCACATCCGGTTGCACTCTTACTTGGGATCCTATGTTAACCTATTGCTTCCTAAGTACTTGGCCTATTCTTTCCTATTTTAGTCTTCATCAAAACTTAAGATTCTAACAGAAGGGATTTGAATCTGAGAAGAGGTCAGGATAGGGGAAGGTAGGTGAATAGGGAGAGGAGGATATATTTCTCTCAGGTAGTCTGTGAAGGTGTGAAGGGATATCTCGCAGGTATATGGAACTGAAGGGGTGAATGGAAGTGAAAGAGCCAAGGGTGTTGAGAGGGTGGTTGGATGTGTTAGAGTGGCTAGGAGAGTGGTGAGGGGAGTTTTGAGGTGAGTTGTGAGGAGTGTTGTGAGGTGAGGGTGAGTGGTGAGTGTCATTGTCATTGTGTGGCGAAGGTGGAGGTGGATTGTGAGGGTCATTCTGAGGGGGTGGTGGAGGTGGATTAGGAGGAGGAGGTGGTGGTAGGTTGGGGTGAGGTTGAGGGATCTGAAAGTGGCTAAGTAGGAGGTCTAACTTGGCCTCGACTCTCCCTAGGCAATCCTCCAAGCCCTGGATCCTCTTCTCTTGCTGTTGAAAGGCAGCATCACACTCTGCTCTCAGAGGGGCCATCAAGGGTTCAGGCAGCTTGAAAAGGATCTCCTCTCTGAGCTCAGCAATCACCATCTTCTGAGCAGCAGACACCCTCGGAGCACGGCTAGGCGCATGAGAATCAACTTCTTGTTCCCCTGCTCCAGATGCAGAGGGAGCAGTTGTATGCGAGGCACTCCCAGCCTGAGATCCAGATCTAGTGGGCTTCGCTGGCTTGGTATACTTGATTCCCATCTTGCCCAAATTCATTGATCCCATGGGCAAGTACTTGACGTTATCAGCTTCCTCAGTAGATTTAATATTCAGCTTCTCCAGGAGGAAGGCAATAACTTGAGGATAGGGAAGATAGCCAAGTTTCACCTTTTCTTTGGCTTCCCACCATCTATGCAGTTTCAGGCTGATCAGTTGCCCCGAGTTGATAGGCTCCATGGTGAGGAACCTGGGGAGCCAGGGGTTGTCTAGTTGGGTGAACTCATTGAAGTTCCCTCCTTTGTTGGTCATCAAGCGTGAGTAGACATATTGAAGTACCCTCTTGGAGTTAGGCATGGCAGAGACCTTCTTCCCCTTGGTCTCATAGACTGTTTTAAGCTCCTCGTGGCTCAGCTTATCAGGGTAGATCCACTGGTTCATACCCTCATCAGTGACCCCGAGCAGGCGATTAATATCTCTCCAAGAGAACTTGATTTTCCTCCCCCTCACTGTGGCCTTGAAGTCCATTCGGCCAATGGTTTCTTTCTCATTCACTTTCTTATACTTGGGCTTGGCCGTGAGAGACTGGTAGAACACCCTGAGGACATTGACGTTGTACTCACTGTTGATCCCCAGCCAACACATGTAATTCTGGAGATGTTCCTTCAAATGGCCAAAGCCCAGTTCTTCAACCTTCTCCATATCAACAAATATCCCATTTGTGAAGTAGGGTTTTGTCTTTTCAAACTTAGAAGAAATAGCTTCTAGCGGCCCATCCTTATACACAGACGGATCATCCTCAATCCTTTGGCGCTTGGAAAAGGGATCTTCACTGAAATGGACCCTCTTCTTACTCTTTTTCCCAGAATGTTCATGCTGTTGCCCAGATTTCCCAGATTTGGACTTCTTCTGAGTGTTGGGGTTTGATTCATGAGAGCCGGCCATTTTGTGTGTAGTGGTTTAGGGTTGAGTGAGATGAATGGTATGTATGAGATGAAATGCACAATGTCCAGAAATGAAGAAGAAGAAGAAGATGAAGAACAAGATGAACAATATGAATGTGCGATGAATGTGTTCAGAGAGTTTTGGTGGCAAGAAATTTGTGTGAAGTGAGAAATGAAGGCTGCTGCCTATTTATGCAATGTGACAACCGATGTGTAACATCCCAAATTTTTAAATATAGAATGATATGAAACTAATTGGTGTTAATTAGGAAATTTAAAGTTTTAGGGAGGACTTTATGATATTTTTGGCAATTTATGAATATTAAATCTCAGTTAGTATGGAAATTAAATAAGTATAGTAAAATGAATTAATTGGAGCTATAAACTTTCATGAACAAATATTTTTGAAACCTAGAAAATAGTATGATAGAAAGAGGGAGTAAAAGTAATATATACAAACTTCTGGGCTAGAAATATAATTACGATTAAACCTTAGGGTAGTTAATTGTAATTTTTCCCTAAATTATAAATAAACACATTATCACCTTCTTCCATTTCATTCTCTCTCTCTCTCTCTCGAGCTCCCTCTCCTCCCTCACCTCTGATTTCGATCTCTCTCTTTTTTCTCCTCAGACACCGTCGCCGAAGATGGCAGAGGGCGGCGGAGCTAGCCGTCGTCGGTGCGGCTGGCCCTCCCTCGCAAACAACCTCAAACCCGCGCCCTCCTTCCCTCCCACTCAAACCCTAACCCTTCGGCCCTCTGAATCTGGCGGACGGCGACGGCGAGGCTCGGCGGCGGCGGCTTTTTCCCTTCCTAACCGCCACACCACCACCTCAATCTTCATGTTATCTTCCCTCACCGTCGACCTCTATTCTTCCTCCTCCCATGTCTTCGTTTTCTGTGCTTCTCCGGCAAGGTTCATGGCGGACGGCGGCAGGAAAGGTAAACACTCGCCATTTCTTGTATTCTTCAACTTAGTTCTTCTATTCAAGGTCTGTTCCTCATCCTCTTTCTTTCCTTTCGGTTTCTTATTCTTCCTCGCTGCCCTCCTGTGTATTCCGGCGAACTCAAGGCGGACGGCGGCAGCGGTGGGTTGCAGTGAAGCTTGTATGTTGGGATTTAAGCTTAGGTAAATTTCATTTTCCCGTTTCATAGCCATTTCCCTCTGATTTCGTGTGAGGTTGAGAGAGTCTGAATGAGTTTTGGGATTTTGAGCTTAGGAATTAACTAAAACAATGATTGAACTCTAGTGTTGGTGCTTGGATGTTGATGAACTGATCAAACCGGTTTGTCTATTTTGCTTTTACATAAAATTTCCCTTTCTTGCTTACTATGTATATGAAGGGCCTTGAAGTTGGTTCATTATGCCTCTGATTTGTAGTTGTTTTGTGTGTGTTTAGTGTTCTTGGCTATGTGTTTGCTCAATGCCTGTGATTAAGCTAAAGCAAGAACTCATGAACAAAAGCTGTCATCTTTATTGGTTTTGAGACTTGATTTTAGTTCATTGAATTAGAAAAATATGTGCCTACTTTGTCTTGGAACTGCCTGGTTTTGGGTTAAAAATTGTGAAGTGATAGTATTGGTTTTAATATAATGGGAAGCATGAAATCTAGGTTCTTTTATTGATTTAGTCAATGGAAGATGGAGTTAGTAAGCGACTTTTGGTGATGAAGAAAAGATGGAGTGGTTGTTGATTATGGTGTTGGTTTGTCAAGGAGAGGGATTGTTTTATGTTCTCTTTGATAAGGTTAAGGAATGAGAGTAATTAATTTAGAAAGTCATGAATTAAATTTTTACCATTAATGTTTGTCAAGTCGTTCCTTGAATAGGATCTTTGAGGTTTATGAATGTTATGGATAAATTGATAGCTGTAATTTGTTTTTTGAAGTTATAAATTGATTATGGAAAGGATTGAACTACATTGAATTTCTTGACGTTTTAGGTGAGTTGTGGTCTAGTGAGACTTCTAGTGGTTTAAATCTGCATTCTTTGGTAATTCATGGACCATTGTTAAGTAGTTTAAACTTAATGAAATTTGCTAATTGTAGAATGTTTAGATGGAAGGAAGTTTTGAGTAAAATGAAAGTATGTCTTATTAGTTTTATCTTGGAGTCTAATAGTAAAGTATTAGGTGTTTTACATGCATGTGAACTTGGAAGTTTTATAAGATTCAGTTTTGAGCATGAAAGTATGTTTTGTGTAGTTTTAAAAGGTGTTATGTACTAATTGGAGTGGTAAAGTGACATTGGAAGATGGTTTTCTTTGCGGCAATGAATAAAATGTGGCTAAGTGAAGATTTATAATTGGGCTAATTTGAAGTTGATTTGGAAGTGTTTAAATGAATTTATTATAACAGAATCTTGTTTGCCTCAAATAGGAAATATGAGAAATTTAGTTTCTCCTCTCTTTGATTTACTAAATTATATGTGAAGGTTTGTAAGTTACTTGTTTAGCTATGAGTTGGAAGTCATTGTAAATATTTGTAAGCCATGAATGAATGACATGTAATGTTGAGTAAAGACTACTATAACATTGAAAGGTATCTAAGTGTGTGAATGTGTTGTTTCTTATACATGTCCTTTATTTTGAAAATTTGTGTGAACGATTAAAATGTACGGGTGCAGTATAGTTGAAGATGATTTTAGATTATGGTATTTGTGGTTGGTTATATTCATTGGTTTGAAATAGCTAAAGAATTCCTACGTTTGAGTAGTGGTCAAAATGAATACGAATTGATATCTCTTCTCTTTTCCTTTTTGCCTTGGCTGATCAAAAAGGCCTAAAAGAAATAGATTTAAAGTGTATGGAGAATTTGTGATTGAGGTGTGGCAAAATGTGATCGTAAAAAATGTATATTGGGTGATTGGTCATTTGTTTGCTTATTTTTCTCTTATGAGAATAGATTTAATCATTGTGTGAAACATGTGTGTGAAACATGTTATTGATTGGAAGTCCCTTGAAGAATTATCTTAAATGAAAGTGGTTGGGTAGAAATATTAGGATTCGAGAGAGACGTTAGATAATCCATGATATAGAATGATTATTAATTTACTATTATTACATGATGTAATAATAGGAAAGGAGGTGCTTTGCGTATTTCCCAAGGCATGATAAAGGGGGAAAAGGCAACGAAGTGCTAAGGGCGACAGGTAATCACTCTTACCTTGCTATAACATTGAGGGTGACATTAGTTAGGGATTTTGTAAAATCCCTTCTCACCCTCTATATATATATATTATCTTTAAAGGGTATTTTTATACAAAATAGGCTATCGGGTGCCTTTCAAACACGATTATTTTTATATAAAAGATTTTGACACATTATATATGTAGTATCCTGTCTGGTGGTGCTGAATATTTTGAAAAATTGTATGAAATGATTGCAGGTGTAGTGTGATAGTAGTTATTTGAGAGGTTGTTAGTATAGAAAAGGAATTAGATGTGAGTTGAGTTCTGGAGAATTATGTTGAGGGGAGATATTGTGTATAATAGATTGGAAGGTGATGTGAGAGGGTATGATGTTAATATTGATGTTGATATTGATTATTGTGGATGAGAGGGTATTATGTACATTACATCGTGTAACATAATGTTACACGATGTAATGTACATAATGACTCTACATTGAAAACATGTGTTGTTTATGGGAAAACATAAACATTTGAATTGGAACGGCGCACCTTTTTGACACGTGGCTCTTCACACTGTCAGAGGAGGCACAACTTCCTGTGGAGGAAGATGGAACGTTTGGTGAAGTGACGTGTCTTCTACCCAGATACTGGCGCTCCCGGTTGCTTAGAGGCATCACCAAGCGGCAGCAAATTTGCATCCGGAAGAGGATTTGCTTCAGGTTGAACTTACTTAAGATTTAACATTGGGGACCTGCAAAACTAGAGATTGACACTCCAATGCCTAAGTTAGTATGGTTGCAGGTTTTAATCAATTAAGCACAGGTTTATTTTGAAGATTAAACTTCATTTGGGTTTACCATTCCCAAATCTCCCCTAATAAAGGTGAATTGATCTACCCCCAGAGGCTTGGTGAAGATATCTGCAAGCTGATGTTGAGTGGGAACAAATTGCACCTTGACATCCTTCTTCTGAACATGGTCTCTGATGAAGTGATGTCTGACGTCAATGTGCTTTGTTCTTGTGTGCTGGACTGGATTCTTGGCGAGGCTGATAGTGCTTGTGTTGTCACAGAGAATGGGAGCCTCAAGAAACTCCAGGCCAAGATCCCTCAGTTGGTTCTTCAGCCACAGCACTTGTGCACAACAGCTTGCAGCAGCAATATACTCTGCCTCTGTGGATGAGAGTGACACGCAGGTTTGCTTCTTGCTAGCCCAAGAGACCAGACAACCACCAAGGAAGGCACATTGTCCATTGGTGCTCTTTCTATCAGTCTTATAACCTGCATGGTCAGCATCAGAATAAGCCCACAAGAACTCTTGGTTACCTCTGGGATACCAGAGACCAAGTTCTTGAGTTCCCTCAAGGTATCTTAAAATACGTTTAACACAAGTTAGATGCGATTCCTTGGGGTTGGCTTGAAATCTAGCACACATGCCTACACTAAATTGTATATCAGGTCTGCTAGCCGTTAAGTACAGCAAGGAACCTATCATTCCCCTGTACATAGGCAGGCTGACCGAACTTCCCTTTACATCAGCATCGAGTGCGGCAGTGGTGCTCATGGGAGTATCATACTCCTTGCGCTCATCCATCCCAAACTTTTTGAGGAGGTCACGGCAATATTTAGTTTGGGAGATGAAGATGTCTTCCTTCTTTTTGCATCCTTGAGACGGTAAGGTCCGTCTCCATTATCTAATTAGTCTTCTCATCCGAAACAAGTGGCAAAGACCAACATTGTTGAAAATTTTCATTTTTTTTAATGATATATCTTGGGACATTTCAAAGTGAAATTTTGGACGGCTTACCTCAAATTATAAATGAATAAAAGTAAATATTAATGATAAAAAATTGAATCCAGAATATTCTATTTAACATTTAAATTATTCCACTCAAAATTTAAGACCAATACGTTGTTATCACTTTGGCAACAAAACGTCATTTCCAGCCAGCTATAAGGTTTTTTTTTAGAAAACCATTAAGATAAAATTGACCGATGCTAAAATTTTCCAAATGCCTAGATTGAGTATGAATTTTTTTCTGAAAAAAGTCCACATGATTTTAATAACATTCAAAGAATATGTTTCTCCATAGATTATTTTATGAGAATGATTTAAATATTATATTATTCAAAAGTATTCCTCCCGATTCGCAATATAAGAGGAAAAATTAGAATGATTTTGTTCCATAATATAAGAACTCACATTTACATTATCTTATTATTTAATGAGTTTTTTCTTATATTACACATAACTTTTTTTCATATTAATTAATGCTTCTGTATTTCTCTCTCTTAATAGTATCAAAATAAATGAGAGCGAAATTTGAGAAAATGAATTAAATCTAGACACTCAACTCACTTCACATTTTTTTACTTGCCAACCGCGTTAGTTGGTTTTGCTGTTGTGTTTGGTCCGAAAAATGTGTTCAAAAAAAACTCACTTCACATTTTTTCTTAACAAACTTGTTTTAGTGGTGGACTCTTATATTATAGATTAGAGCAAGGGTTAATTAATAGGCAAGAGGTACACGCGAGGCAAAAGGTAAACTATCAGTGAAATAAAGGAAAATCAATTACAAGTCCTATATAAGAATATAATTAATGTGAGGTCACACGAGTTGTTATTGCTAGTTCTAGAAGTCATAATTACAACTCGTGGAATTTCACTTTAATTATCTTTCTTACACAGGATCTCTAATTAATTTTCCCTTAAATAATTAGGTAAGAGCATGGAGAGAACCATGGGGATAGTTTAACAGCTGAACTTTGGGCTGTGGAGGTCTTTTACGTCGAAGTGATGACTCTTTTGTAGAGGGCTTCATGTTTCATCCTAACCATGGGGATAGTTTAACAACTGAACTTTGGGCCTTAGTTCTTGGGTTGAAACTTGCATGGCAGAGAGGCTATCGCAAAGTTATTGTAGAAACAGATGCATCAGAGGTTATTCACTTGTTAGAGAGGAAAAATATTTCTCAGCATGTTGATTTTATTTTAATTCAAGAGGCAAAATCCTATATGTGTAGAACATGGGATTTGGAGCTTGTCCATATTTCAAGAACAACAAACATGGTTGCAGATGCTCTTGCAAAGCATGCCATTGGTTCAGTTATGGGTTATCAACCCATTTTAGTTCCTTCTGCTTTTATACTTACAATGTTGCATTCTGATTGTAATTTGTTTTCAGGCACCAGTTGAATTGACTGAGTTGCTTTCTATGTTATAAAAAAAAAAGAGCATGGAGAGAACAGGACACCACTGGGATCCTTGTGTGTTCTACACGCGCCCATTAATCGGCGGTTGTTGGATTTCCATCAGTGTTGACTTTATTAGGCTTATTAGTTGGTACACTTCAACTCGTAAGTATCGCAAAACCTTTACTAACTCTGGTGCTATAATCCCGAACCACTCTAATATATTAATATAAATAAATGCCACTTTTCTAGTGCTTGAATTCCAAATTGAAGACTTCAGTTAAAAAAAAATCCAAATTGCAGACCTAACTGAACGTAATGGATGCACAAGAGGGGGGGGTGAATTGTGCTTCAAAAATAAATACTCGAAATAAACAACACAGGATTTATACTGGTTCGGTCTACCTGACCTACGTCCAGTCCTCAACCACCCAGGCTGAGAGTTCCACTATAACTCAGGTTTTAAATCGGGTTCACCTGAAACCTTACAACCGCAAGTTTTAGACGGGATCACTTGCAACCTTACAACCACAAGTTTTGCGGGCTTACTTGCAACCTTTTTACCTAGCTCCCCCTTACACCAAGCAAGGGTTCAACCTTTACAAATAAAGGATTTTACTAACTAAGTTCTCTTTAAGAACAGATGGTGATACACACTTAAGCACAACTAATTGCTCTTATAACAAGAAGAGACTTAACTACAATGAGTACAGAATAAGTACGTGAAGAATCACTCAAAGTGTTAAATGCTCTTTTCTATTTCTGGGCAGCCTTGAATGCTTTGAAGATTTCTTGTGTTTCTCGCTCTAACTTCTCTCTAGAGTATTCAAGGATAATTGTTGTTATAATAAATGAAGTTGAGCTCCCTTTATATAGTCTTCAAGCATTTGAACTCTTGGTAGGTGGGAGTCCCGTTTGAATTTGGCCGTTTATCCCAAGTTACCGTTTGCCCAATAAATGCTCCATTAATGCATAGCAGGGTTGACTTGCTTTATCTCTGAAAAGTAGTCCTGACACCTCTGCTCTGATATAAGCATTCTGACTTCTGAGTATGTGATTTTTACTCTTGCACTCTTGCTGACGGATGATCATCTTTCATCCGCAAGTGGTAATCTTGCTCTGCAAGTGTTAAGCTCTGAGTCCCAATGTCAAGAGTCTTTCCATCCGGAAGCTCATTTGCATCCGGAAGCGTGACCATGTTCTGCACATACTGGTTAGTCCAACATAGCAATATATATATAAGAATTATACATGCTGTGGGAAGTTTGTTTGCTATGGGGAGTAGTTTACTTAGACTGTGTTCTGATTTGGTCTATGATGTATCTGGAAGCATTTTTACATCCGGAAGTAAAACTACTAGATGAAGGATCTTGGTTCACTATAACTCACTCTCACTTAGTGTATTTCATCCCAACACTCAGCGCTAGTCACTAAGCTATCGGAAGCACTTTTACTTGACGTAGTGAACTCACTGACGCTTAGGGTGAAATCTATTCTTTCAGTCTGCGCCAGTCAAGATCTAATAGGAAGCAACTTCACTTGATGTTGCATTTCTGCTGACGCTCGGGGTTATATCTAGTCTATCAACCTGCGCCAGTCTAAATCTAATAGGAAGTGCTTTCACTTGGCGAAGTAGACTTACTGACGCTTGGGGTAATAACTATTCTATTGCTCTGCGCCAGTCTGAGTCTAACAGGAAGCGCTTTCACTTGGGGAAGTAGACTTACTGACGCTTGGGGTAATATCTATTCTGTCGCTCTGCGCCAGTCTAATTCTAACAGGAAGCGCTTTCACTTGGGGAAGTAGACTCACTGTCGCTTGGAGTAATATCTATTCTATCGCTCTGCGCCAGTCTAAGTCTAACAGGAAGCAAACTCACTTCCGATTGAAACATAGCTTAGTCTTAAGGTTTTGTGTACCTAATTCTCATGGACTAAGTTATTTCCCAGTGATTTTACTTGCTGATGCTGGGGGATGAAAACATTCATCCGCATGCGCAAGTCCTAATCTATCCGGAAGTAGATCTTCACCCGGAAGCACTCTTACTTGGGATCCTATGTTATCCTATTGCTTCCTAGGCACTTGGTCTAATCCTCTACATTTTAGTCTTCATCAAAACTTAAGATTCTAACACTAACTAATTATAATTTTTCTTTTAATACTCAATATTAGAAAATGGACAAATGAATATTAGAACAATTGAATGTTTTTTAAGCACACTGAGAAATAAAAAATTAAAGTGGGCTAAGTCTCCCAGAAATCAAACATCTTTTTTCAAATGTAAGTTGAAAACATAGTTCTTCATTAAAATATTAGACAAGATCTACTATGATACATCTAAGAAAGTTTCATTCATGATTGTACAAACAAGTATCAAATGAATCACTAAAGAGTGTGAAATTATCCATAAATACTTCTAAAGCAATCATCAAGATATAAGAGAAAATGTTCATCATCCAACTTTGGAAGGTGCTTAATGCATTGCATAAATCAAAGGGCATGTGCCTATGGGCAAAAGTACCGAATGGAAAAGTAAAGGTAATCTTTTCTTGGTCCTCAGATACTATAGGAATATGAAAACATCCGTGTAGCGAAATTAAGGTTCACCCTTAGTGGGTTAGATCAAGACCAAATAGATTTAGGGACATTACGTAAATACATATTAATATGGGTTGAAAGGAGTAATTTTTCCAATAAATTTAAAATTAAAATAGTGTATCTTTTCACACGGGAATATGACTTTTTTGTTCATTATTATAAATATATGAAGTCTGATGGAAAAATTACGATTTTTTAACAGAGAAACAATTTCCTTTCTCATGTCCCTTCTCTTCTTCCTCCATGTTCATCTGTTGTACATATATCATAGTTGGATTCCAATCAATGATCCAATTTCGTATGAGTACCCGGTCAAGTTCATCAACAATCCAAGTACGCCCGAAAACCTACAGTGGCATCAGAGCAAGCTTGTTCTTGAGACAATTAGATAATTTTATTGCATTGCGAAATTGTGCATATTATAAATGTTGTGTTTTTTCATTTTTTTCTTATTTATATGTTTACCATACACGAAAGTGATGATACATATAAGAAGAACAAATGATTATTATAGAAAAATTGATAATCATTATTAGATTCATAGTATATTTATTTTATTAAAGTTATTTAGATTATACGAAATCTAGGTAACACAACAATAGGTAACACAACAATAGTAAATCCCTCATAAATCAACAGTGCAATTTTTTTTAATAGTAGTAAAAATTATTTTTTTTTTATTTTTATATTACATAATCCGTGCAACGCAATGAGGTTGTATTCTTCTACATCTTTATTATAAATTTATAATTGTAGCTTGGAAATATAATTTGTGATTTACGATATTTAAACCCATATTCTACATCTTTATTATAAATGATTCCTCCAATAAATATAATCCTTACATTTAATAATTCGTGTTTACCATATAATTTTTTGAAACTCAACATTTCCTGAACCCATGCATCCATAGGGGCAAAACACTAGATTAAAAATTGAGGTCCAACAACAATGTTGAGGAACAAAAGAAGATTACAGATTTCTCCAACTGGCTTCTATATGGGATTTCAAACATTGAAATCCCCAATGAACTACTAATTAAGACTTTGTTAATCCAATCCATTCAATTGTCACATGGACATAACTATACAGGAAACCTTACTAACAGGTCGATATTAGCTGACCCCCACTAATCTTCTAGGGCTTGGTTAACGGGAAGATTCTTACCATAATCTCTGCTAGGCCTTATTAAACAACGAAGTGGAAACAATGCATGTGTAGCAACAATAATGCAACATGGCTGGCTTCAGTTACAAAACCACAGGCTGTTCTCCTTCAAGCTCAGAAATAACTATAAGTGAGTCTGTCAATTCAAGAGAGAGGGGTTCTGACTTTGGAACTGGGTTAATAACCTGCAAAGATGGAAAGTTATAGTTAACAGGTCTTGTGGGTGGTTCAAAATAAATTTTTAACGGGTAAGCATGTTTTACCATAATTTAGCAGCATACCTTCTTGTTGTTTTTCACGTAACCTATTGCTACTTCTCTCCGCAGATATGCTCTCTCATAGAGCTCCTGAAACGATGGATTCTCTCCTTCTTTCATGTAAAGTTTTATATCCTATCACATAAAACAAAAGAAGGTAAAAGCTAAAGTGCATACTTATTTTTTGCATGTTCAAATCAATATTAATATCAATATGCAATCCATAATTCTGTGAACAAAATCATTGGTCCTTGAAATCTTATCAAAACTTAGTATTAGTCCTTCTAGTTTCAAATTGTTGGTTTTGCTCCCTATAGTTTGGTCTCAGTTTAATAGTTAATACTTATACTTTTAACAAAATCCGACTGAACTAAAAGAACATAACAATACTAACCCTATAAAGTTTACAGTTAGTTGCACAGTTTAAAAATCATAAATGATATAGGTTCATCCTTTTAAATTATGTATAATTTATAGGAGACTAAATCTAGGAAGATAAGGTTCAAGAGAATGACAGTATACATGGTCAAATTTAAAACAATAGTGATGAAGGAAGGAATTTCTCTATTAAATGGGACACTATCAAATAAAATTCGGAAAATGACACTTGAATTTGAGTTGGACAAAATGGGGTCTCTAAATTCAACTTGGACAAATAAGGGATATTCCCCAATTTATCATAAATAGAGTTTGTGACTTTGTGGCAAAAGAGTAGTTAATGACGATTCTCAAGTAGTTATCGGCGATACATGAGTAGTTACTGAGGTAACAACTCATGTATTGCAGTTAACTACCCTTGTATCGCTGTTAACTACCCTTCTTAATAACTGCTACTTTAAAATCATCATTAACTACTCTTTTGTCACAAAGTCATAAACTTCATTTAGGACAAATTGGGGACTATCCCTTATTTGTCCAAGTTGGAATTGGAGACCCCATTTTGTCCAACTCAAATTCAAGTGTCATTTTTTTGTCAAGTTTCCAATAAAATTTGCTTAAACAGAAAAGTCTGAACGGTGAAGAGAACTGAGATTGACAAGGCTCAGCAGGCATAATAATTCATCAGTCATGAATATTAAGGTATTGTAAAAGGAGAATATTATTTACCTTCACATATATTTCATCACCCTTTGCATCTAGAATGTCTTTCCAGACTTCATTAAGTTCTCTGTTCACCACTACTGCTTTGCAAGTATAGAGAATAACTTTCCGACCACATTGATTTGGGAAAAAAGACAAAACAAAGTAGAGTATATTAAAGAAGAGAGCAAAAGTGACCTTGAGCTGTTACAAGGCTCATTAATTCCTCTGCTGCAATATAGGTCAGTGATGGATTAATTATTGCAATCTGCAGCGTTTTTTAGCAGCACCATTAACTCAAAAGAATCCAATCTAAATTTTGAAAATTTGAGTAGTACAATAAGACATTTAGGGCATTACTTGTTCCCCCAATTTCGAATCAACGATTTCTGCAATTAGATTATGCACCTGCATAACAGCAATTTAAAGAACCAAGTTATTCCTTCCAAGCTTATTCAGATATTAGTCAAGTCCTTCATTGTAAATAATATCACCTTAACTCCAAGTTGTTTGCAGATATTTTCTACTAGCAGAAGAGTGAAGGCAGATATCTTGTCTGCCTTATATGGATCTGCAGGGAGAATAGCCGATAATAATTAGCAGGCTATCATCTGCCACAAAACTAACATGCATCTTTACCTCTTAGAAGCCCATCTCTGTCAGATATAACAGCAACTGATAAAGGAGTTGTATCTTCAATACCAAGAGATTTCTGTATATCCAGAAGAGTCTGCTTCAAGGTGTCATAGTCCAAAGGATTTCCAATCTACAGAATATAAAAGTCACTAATCACAAAACTAGAAAAACTACAACCAGAAAATTATAAGAAAACAGCGACTAAATACCCGGTGACAAATTTGAACATTCTTGAGGTCAGATGAACCAGCAATGCTGCAGACTCTAATCCTGTCATCTACTGGCACATCTGATAATATTTCCTGCATAGTTTAAGAAATGATTTTTGAACTTGGAATGAGGGCATCAACATCCCATAATTAGAGGTTGAGTTTAATATTCACAATTAGAAATCCTCGATCATTTCCTTTGAGCTTTTCAGGTTTTCATTTATTATCCTTTCACACCATCATGAGAGTAAATTTTCGGTCAATATTTCCACCCAAAAATCAAATTTCATTTCCTTACAATTGAAGTTTCAATTCATTGACAGTGTCAAAAAGCTTTAGAGACACTTGGATTTGTGGATGTTGCCATGAGAGCAGTAGTGACATTTAATTTTTGGTAAATTAGCAGTAGTGACATTTAAAAGCCAGTCAATTGTCAATTGTTCAAGATGTGTGAATTTTATCATCATTTGATCATAATCTTATCTGAAGTTGTAGGTTCAAATCAATCTATCAATCTCTTCGCAAAAAAGCAGGGGTTATGCTTCCTAGTATATTTCTTTCCCTAGATTTCCCCAGAACGCCCATCAAGTAGAGACTCGAACTAGTTGAATCTTTACCAGTTTTCCATAAAACAATTTATCCCTTCAATTTTCTTGTCTTTTTTTAAAAAAAAATTGTTGGGACTCAGTATAAAGCATATTTGTATTAGTTATCAGGAATAAAAGCTTCTATGCCTGTCATCCATAAGTTCACATAAAATTATATTAAATATACTATATTTATTATGATAAAAAATATATATATACTGTATTTATAGATAGCAAACTTCAATACTTGCACTGAAGATAACATATTGTTCCAAGTCCAGAAATCAAGCTAAACACAAGGTGAACACACTAATGAGAGTAATCAGCCAATCATATTTTTAAGACCATACCACAATGCTTCCTGGACCAAGATAATTGTCATACTCTCCAATCATTTCTACAACATCAGGGCGCCACCCAAGCAAAAGAATGCACTCTTTAGGTCCCAATTTTTCATCTGATGCCTACATGATGGTCAGCAAATAAAGGAGAAGATCTTTAATAAATGGCATTCAACTTGTCCAATGTAGTTGTCCTACCTTGGAGCCTGATCTTATAGGACGCATTTCAATATTAGCTAGTCTCATTTCACTCAATTCTGTGGCATGCTCGACATTGTCATAAATCCTTTCTTTCTTGTGTAGGTGCCCATGGGCATTCTTTGTATCACGAAGGGATCCAATCATTAATACCTAAATGAGGGAGGGATGCTAAGTGACATCAGAGTGTATCCTAGCAAACCTTCTAAAATTAATTTATTTCAAAATATCAAAGGAATAAATGAAAATTGCCATAGAATTAATGGAATATAAATTGGATTTCTTTACGAGCTAGTCTACATACTTTATCAGTTTGGTGCAGGATATCATGATCATTTGGATGGAAGTTTATCCTTCCATTCCGATAAAGTCCGCAGACAACAGCCTGAAATGATATGAATGGACAGATAATTAAGTAAGCAAATTTATGCAAGCAATAAACTGTGGATTCCACAGAATCACATTAATTACCTCTTGAAATGCACGTCTTACATTCTTATAGGTCATTCCTTCCAGGTTAGGTAAGCTGCAAAGATTAAATACATTTTCTGAAAAATAAAAAACAGTAAATAGTTAAATTTCAGGGACATGTGAAATTTTAATATTTGGTTAATAAAGAAAATAGCAAGCCAGTTTACAGATCTAGGATAATCAAATTCAGAAATGTTTCATTCACCTCAACTTACAATAGCCACTACAATGGATAAGATAATTAAAGCCAAATGGAAAGATTGGAAAGGAGAGTTTATTTTAAGAATTTACATAACGCATGACTAATCTGTAATGGAATGGCACAGTCTGCGTGATTTAGCAGCTATTGAAATACTGCAGGCGATTATCAGAAGACATTTCGATGCTTTTCAATTCTGGCAGTGAATGAACGATAAAAAAAATACTATAAAAATTTTAAGTAATAGGTCAAAGAAAGAATTCAGACAAATATGATATGTATGCAATACTTCGATAATTTAACAAGTGTCTGTAGATCTTTATAAGATCCTTCTGCCGCGAGCATTGAACAAACAATTTAGATGCAACATTTTCTATTGGCTCTACTTTCAATCCTGAGATAGATTTTAAGAGCTCGCATGTCTTGGAACTTGAAACCTGCATTCATTAAACAAGACAGATTCTTATTTTGGTGCACAGCATTTAAATTTTATATTCCACATTTCATTTCAAGCTGAATATATGCAACATACTTCAACTATGGTGGGGACAGAGTCCATTTCTGGAATTGGTTGAAGGGCTAAAAGAGATAGAAAAGCGTCTGTGTCAACATCATACCTAAGAAATTAATAATCTGAAATCAATGAACGTTACTTAAGAGAAAGAAGTGTAAATTCATTAGAAACAACTTCCTTCATTACTCTAGTTCTTTTGCTGGGCTTTCCTCTCTTTAAGGGCTGTTTTGGCTTGAGGGGTAGGGGAGAGGAGATGTGGTAGAAGAGGGGTGGAAAGGGGAGTACGATCCTTTGTTTAGCTTGTTGGAGGGAACTAAAACTAGAGGATGGGAGATTGATGGAAGCCAAAATTTTGAATTCATTCCCTCCAAAATTTCAAACCAAATAAGGGAAGGGATCTCCCTTCCCTTCCCTTCATACCTCCTCTACCGTCCCTTCAAACCAAACACAGCCAAAGAGCAATCCTGGATCCTCTCATGATATATATCATTTGTAGTATGAAAATAAATTTCTATCTAAAACCTCCATAACACACATGACATATATTCATACATCAAAACCCAGATCATTGTGGCTAAAATTAGTAACTATAATTAAAATCTTTAATGCTTTCAATGCATTTTCATGGAAAACTATTCTACCTCCTCAACAAAAAAGGATGTATCTATAAACTGAGGCCGGGTAAAAACAACTGAAACTGTCCTGTAACCACCATAACAATTTTCAGATAAACTCTTACCTCTCCTCTTTTGTTGGCAGTATAATTATTGCACGAGCCTTGTTGGCTGCTGCTCTTTCATATGATTCTGTCAAACTAAGGCTGCAACTGTAGAGCCATAAAATTTAGATGAGTCATAATATACCTAGAACTGAAAATTTCAATTATGTTTTTACCAGGATTTTTTCATGTAGCACGTAAAAACAACAAACCAACAGAACAATCATGACTCTTAAGAAGTGCATTCATACCTCTTTGTAAAGATGTCAATGTGATTCAAGTCTTTCACCATATGATGAGCAATCTTATCAATCTTCTTTCTAGGAAGATCGGTCATAAGTAGGATTCTCTGCTTTCTTAATAGGAGTCAAATGAAGAATTAAAAATACAGCATTATGAAACAGGTTAGAGCAACAATCACAGAAAACTGCTTACTTAGCTGAAGCAGTGCCTAAGTGGACTGCAAATTCATGAAACTTGTTTAGCTGCTTTAATATGAAAGGAAGATGACTATTCATACCACAAATAATGATATGATCAGTCTCCACAACTTGCACTTCAGCCCCCTCTCTGAGTCTTTGCATATTATTCTGGTTAAGAAATTGATAACTAAAGATGTGCAGAAAATAATTATTCAAGAATGCTCACTGCTTTGCACCTTACCCTAAATTGTTCGGTCGTCGTACTTAGAAGTCGACTATAGAACAATATACCCCATAGGGTAAGAATAAGTCCAAGAGCACGCTCAGCACGTGTTGGTTGCTGCAGTCCAGAAAGAAAATATGCTCTTCAGCAATGATAAATTAAAATATCAGCTTGGGAAGAATGGAAATGAAAGATAAGAGGGTATGAAATTTACAAGAATCAACGTACAGTTAAATGAGTTGAGGAATCACAAAGACATGCCCAGGCTTCCCAGAAGCAGTCCTCTAATGACTGGTTCTGACCCCTGAATAATTTAAAATGGGTCCACATTCAGAAACATGGTTAAGCATGCCTGCTGTTGCAGTGAAACTAAACACCTGCCTACCACAATTTAAGGTTGTCAAATCTACACTTTGACCCAAAATCAGAAAAAAAAAACATGCCAAGCATTACGGCATATCAGATATGTATTTTCTATTGGATGAATAGAGTGGGGAAATGTGAACATTATGCCAGTTATACAACTAAATATGAACATCATGAAGAATAAACAGAGTTCAGAAGTACATATAAATGATTACCTGACTTTAAAAAACAGGAGACCACCAACAAAAACAAATGACGAACATGCTACAAGGAGCACCACCAAGATCCTGAAAGAGTTCTTATAGATTGAAGCATATTAGATGTATGGTTGTTTGGCAATTTGAAGAGGAGTGGAATGTGTGGGGTTTGAGTTACAACAAAGTCTCTCCACCATTTGGAAGTTCCAAAAAATGGAACAGCAAATCACTTCCCTTTCTTTAGAAGTTACAACCCAAAGGGATGGGATTAATGTGAAAAGTTACATTTCCAACATTACCATCAGTAAATAGTCCTTTAATATAGAATATAAGACAAGAGACTCAAATAAGAAGACAATAGACTCAAATAATTGCAATCCTTCAATTAGGATTTGGAAATTTGAGCCCCAATAGATCCTTCCAATCAAATCCTTATTAATGTACCATGAAAACATTTTGCTTCATAATGGTTGAGTTTTCAATTACACACAAATAGGAAAGGAAGTTTGTCTTATGTAAGTAAAAAGCAAAGAAAAAAATACAGAAATGTAAATCATTTAACATAAAATTGCAAAGGAAATATCTATCCTTAACAAAGTTTATCATTTCTCTTAAGCACATAAACTAAATCATTAAATCACATAAAAGCACCCAGGTCAGATAACCTAATCTCATTTTCGTTTTACCAGGAACTCTTGCAACAAATTTAAATTTTATTATACTCATGCTTAATAAAATAAACCAAAAGACTATTACATGTCATCTGACAAAACCAACAATCCCAAAATGCTAAACCATTGGTCCCAAATATTCCTTTATTTTGAAAAAAAAAAGATTTACACAGCCTGTTCATTATAGATTAAACATAATTTCACATTTACTACTGAGATTTAACGAAAACTATGGCCAAACATGTGATCAAGCAACTGATTACCCAAGTGAATATAGGCTTACGTGGCAGCATTTCTCTCAAGTTGGATGTTGAAAAAGTACACCACACGTGCTAAGTTCCAACTAATATCTTTAAGAGATGGAAAGGACACATTTAATCCAAAAAGGCTGGGTTTATTCACTGTATTGGAGATGCAGGCAAGAGGCAAACATGATGCAGAAAGAGTTTGAATGATATATGGAAGTATCGCTTGATCAAATTTCAACAACCGGTGAAAAGCCATTGTATGTGTTACTCTTAGTATGAAGTACAATGACAATGATTGTGTCATGCTTTTAATCCATGGACCCTGCACATATGCCAGATTGAGAGAATCAGCAACTGCTATACCTATCACAAGCAGTAGATAATCCAATAAGACAATTCTATTTACATATGTAGAAATGAATGCAATAAAGTGGGCTGTGAACAGCTTTTATCATAGTGATCAATAAAATAAAATGTTACGAGACAAATGAATTATGGTGAATAACAAACAATTTCTTGTGGTTACTCTCATACTGGTGTTTATGCCTTCAAGCACTCAACCATGCTCTCAATTTCACCTCTTCATTCTGAAATATTGAGTACTTTTGCACCTCCAAAAAGCATAAGATGTTGGGCACACTTTTGGTAAAAATTCATGGGAATTTTTGCAACTTAACCTTACCAATTGCTTATGATGAGAAATATAAATGACCAGTCAATGATTATACTAGAATAGCTAGCAAAGTCACAAGATCACTTCATCTCAACTTCAGGAATATTCCAAAATCAGAATAAAAAGTTTTATGTAAAGGTTTCTTGAAAGAGTTAGTCTTACATATACTGCATATTTGAAAAAGATACTACAAAAAATTTGATACTCCCTCCGTTCCTAAATATAAGGTCACTTTGGCTAATTTGGAGAGATTAAGGAAGACATTTTAATAACATGAACTTCCCAAAATACCCCTCACTTAAATTTGACAAGTGGTGATGACAAGGAGGAGAGAGGGAAAGATGGAGTAATATAGGGGTAATTTGGGCAAAATATGAGAAAAAATAGAAAGTGATCTTATATTTAGGAACTTATCCACATTCCTAAAGTGATCTTATATTTAGGAATGGAGGGAGTACTTACGTAAGTGAAGGACAATTTTAGAGTATATTTTCTCTTAAGATTATACACAGTCTCACAAAAAACATACACATTTTTTCAGGATTTTCGAGTCATTGCTGACCTGATTGACATTAATATTTACGCTCTCCATCATGGTGAATTCTGCCCCCATACACTCTGGAACACTAACACTAGTGTTCAAATCTGATTTATTTTCTGATCGGTAAGAAGGAGCCTCCCACCTACCTATATGGATTTATCATAGATAGTTCCAACTTCAACTATATCACAAAAATCAGAAAGAGACAGTTTAATTTTTAGGTGCCAGGAGTAGTTTAATCTTTCCACATAATTTATTTCGAAGATAATATGAAATAGCAACTGAAAAGTCTTTCCAACCAAAAGATAAGTAACAGAATAGAATACAATAGTTGACCAGAGAATAAAATTTTAAAATATCACAAGAGCAATGTCAAAACAAGGCAATTTTGACAAAAAAAAAACAGATGACAGTTTATGGCCATGTTGTGGTAGACTTCCATTGTAACATGCATAGAGAAAAATATTCGAGTTTTTAAAATAAATCCAAAGATAAATATTCGAGTTTTTAAAATAAATGATACACTGGAAAAAATGGTGCAATGATATGGATGGTAAGAATTACATATCAGCTTTGAAATCCAATCAAGCTGCTCAGTATGCCACATCCATATATTAGCATCCCATTATTTAAACAAGTGAAGCTGATTGCAAGCAAAGTGGTAGATAGAGCAACATATGAGCATTTGCAGTTGTATCATATATTGGCAAACAGTGATAACTTAAGAAAGGCTTCAAGAAAACCTTATTATGGTAATGTTTTTGAAGGTGGTAGATAGAGCAATATGTTAGTGCATAATACCAATGTTTTTCAAAAACAGGTAGATGTGCTACACATTTTACATTATTATAGTAACAAGATGACAAGGAAGAAGATTGTGCTTAATTGCAACTACGTGACAATGTACAAGAAATGGAAACTAGTAAGAAAACAATCAGTGAACCTTTTAAACCAGGTGGAAAAGTTTTCGAATAACAAAACGTAAGAAGCATACAAGCTTATATGCAAGATAAGTGATATATACTTTTCTAAGATTTTGCTTGATTTTCCTCTTGCAGGTCATAAACCTGAGTATGAACAAAATTTATATCAGTTTATCAGAGAAATCCAAACTATAAACTAGACTATTTTACTTCACAATATGTATGGAAGAAATGGTTCATATAGTTCAGTGCCAAAATAAATGTTTCATGAATTAGTCACTACATCTTTAGGGCATCTAAGTAGAGGAGTACAACATGAAAAATTAGGATATAGTTAAACAGAACCTATTTGTCAATTGCAAGAGATAGCAATATATTTAAGGCATCATAAAGATACAGAAGACATAACAGACTGTACGCCCATCATCGAAAATAATTACGACAGAGGAATGTCAGTATTATTAACAATGATGAAAGCAATCAATGTGAGGAAATTAAATTTTACTCAGTTTAAGACTTTCAATCAAAGAGGATTGAACGACAATAGATATTAGAGTGAAAGTGCAAAAATATACATGGTAAACTGTAAAAGAGAAACCAGGACCATGGTAATTTTGAGGGTGCAAAAATATACATGGTAAACTAAAATGGGGCACCCAGCGCCATGGGAGTGAAGAAAAAGACGATTGGGTTCCCCACTTTAGTTTAGGGTAATGGTCCGATTTTGCCCTTCAAGTAACCACCCTGGACTACTGGGCACCCTAACTAAAACATGGTACAATTTTACCCTTAAGTAACCAAAGTGGTCCAAATTTACTCTCTGATGAATGTAGTGTTGACATGTGGAATATAATATTGACACTTGGACGACATGTGTCAACATTACATTCACCAGAGGGTAAATTTGAACCACTTTGGTTACTTCAAGAGTAAAACTGCACCCAGTGTGTTAGTTTAGGGTGTCCAGTGGTCCAGGATGGTTACTTGAAGGGCAAAATAAGGTCATTCCCTTTAGTTTACAATGTATATTTTCGCACCCTTAAAATTACCATAGTGTTTGGTACCCCTTTTACAATATACCACGTATATTTCCGCACCTTTACCCTAGATATCAATGGAGAAGCTTAAATAAAAACTGAAAATGAAAGGTCAAGCTTCTTTTTGGTTCTTTTCCTTTTCCTTTTCCTTTTGGCACAAGGAGCTCACCTTCACTGTTTTCTTTAACACAATGTGCACGTAACGTTGAATACTTGAACAAGTCATATCTGTAGGGCATGAATCTCCTGTAACTGTAAGGGTCACATTAATGTCAATCTCCTACAGCTCCCAAAAAATATATACAATGTGGTCTGATCCAAATAAAGTTGGAATAGCCTGTCTATAATAAATGAGAGCAATGATTCTAACTAACTTTAGTGTGAGACTAAGTTTGAAGCTGTTAACAATGTGAATCAATAATAAGAAGGCCACATGTGAATGATATATGAGTATTGAAGTTTGAAGTTTGAAGTTTGAGAAAGAAGGTACCTCTTGCTGTGAATTGATGGTGAGAAATGGTGAGAAGGTCTTGAAACTCCAGCAAGAGGAAGCCATGGCTGCACACTGTGCAATGAAGCCAGAGTCATAACGCCTCCTCCTCCTTCTTACTCCTTAGATAGATAGAGAGAGAGAGAGAGAGAGAGAGAGAGAGAGAGAGAGAGATTATGTGAAGACAGTGGTGGAATTGAATTGAAAATTAAGTTCTAACTTCTAATTATAAAATTATTTTAATTTTTTTTATAAATAAAAAATGTAAAATTAATCAGTTAAAATAGATAGGGAGAATGAAAGTGAAGAAAGTGAAAGTGAGAGGTTTTTAAGTAATTTTAATATATCTCCAGACCCACAAATTTTCTCTCTCCATCTCACATTTTTCATGGGACCCACAAACTTTACTTTCCCATCATTACCTCTCTTTCCATCTTCACCCTTTCATTTTCTAATTCTTCACTTTCCCTTCTTACAACCAAACACACCATTAACTTTAGAGTTTTTTCTAAAAAAATTTCTTCTTGCTATTAGAGCTATGACTTAATTTTAATTGTTTTGTTTAGTTGTTTGCTCTTCTAATTCTTCATGTATCAAAAAGAATTTTTTCTCAAAATTAATAGTTTATTTTAATACTTTCTTAATTGTGTTTTGGAATTCAGAGTTTCTTTCTTGTCTTTTTGGAAGTTTGAATTTCTTATTTATCCTTTTGCATATTCAAAGGTATTTATTTATTTATTATTTTCCCTATATTTTTTTCCTCAAATTATTTGTGGATTTTTTACTAGTAAACTATCTTGTGGAACCATTTTTGTGAGATCTTGAAATTCAAGTGTGATTTAATTTCCACTAGAAAATTTTAAAAGATGATCTTCTTACACAATGGGAACAACAAAAGGCCGTGATGATGGGGGCAGCCTTTGTTGGCTGTTGAAGAATGAAAAGTGAGGAATCGAACTTGAATGGATAGGGTGGGGCCAGCTCACAATCGAACTTGAAAATTCTCATATTTATTTTGAAAAGGAAAAAAAATCTTCCACGAAGAGACAATGACAATAAACCAAAGGAAATCCATGCTCACATGCATGTAAATACATTTTTAAAAGTTTCTAAGGCCCCTGCTGGAATGCTGTAAAAGCACGATAATACTAGTAATGACAATTATTCAAAGGGATAAAGGCCAAAAATACCCCGAAAGTTTCCACCTATGAGCACTGAGTATATGGAAGCTTTCTAAGGGTCAAATATACCCTGGAAGCAATAAAAATGGGGCTAATTTGCCCTTCCGTCAAAAAAAATAATAGTGAACCATTTAATTGTGGGCCCCACTTCTTTAACATTTTTGGTTAACTAAACGGTTGACTGTTAGTTTTTTGACGGAAGGGCAAATTTGCCCCTTTTTTATTGCTTTCGGGGTATATTTGCCCCTTACGAAACTTCCATATACTCAATGTTTCTGAGTGGAAACTTCCGGGGTATTTTTGGCCTTTATCCCTTATCCGAAATAGTTTCAGTGCAAAAGCGAATGAAATGCCACCTGAAAAATGGAGCAATTGAGCAATACAATCTATCATAGTGTAGCATTCTATTATTGTCGTAAAGTTGCATATTTTCCTTTTTTTTTTACTTAGAGCCTAAAGTGTTCAGCCCCTCCTCGGGAAACCAACTAATCTGAAGTCGCCGCCGGGATTCCCATTTGAGGATGACAACTTCCCAAAGGTTCAAACCCATAACCTGGTGGGTACGCGGCGTCTTACCTTCCCCTTTCTTACCAGCTGGTCTACACCCTCTTGGGCACATATTTTCCTTTTTAGTTGTCGAAGAGTTTTCCTTACATGCTTTGTTAATCACCTTACTAATGTTGATAACGATGTAAAGTAGTTAAGTATATAAGATTATTACATTTATTTTATATTGCACCATCTATTTTATTTTGAAGCAATTAGGGGTTTAATGGTAAGGATAATCTCTTTTGTTGAAAGAATATGTTAACAATGGCATTCGAGGGCCTGTGGCAGATTTGGCTAGTTACTCGCCGCACTGCACGTTATCGAAGCTCACTCAATTAACCTTTTTATTTAAAAACGTAGTTTGATCCATAAAATTTAGATCTAAATTTACCATTGGAGAGGACTTCAAAATTATTTAGAGATGTTCCATATTACTTTGCTTTAAAGTGGGTAGTATGAAATGGATTGAGGTGCAAAATTGTCTATGGAGTAATATCAAAAGTGCCCTCAACATTTTATATTTTTTTATGGGTGCAATGCAAAAGTACTCAGACATCAAAATGGGGGAAAATGACCTTGCCATTAAAACACAAAACTCTGTTAGTTTTTATGGTGGGCCCCATACTTTTTTAAAAAAAATAAAAAATGCCTAAGTTTTGAAATTACATGAATGTAATGTAGATTACAAGAATATATTTGGCTCATCATCAACTAATGATTTTCATTTACAATGTGAACATTATTGAATTGAACTCCTCTAATTTTTGAATAACCCTGAATTACAAAAATTGAAAAAAAAACATATTCATCCCCTGTTTTTCTAGGGCTGATTAAAAGAAAGATTCTTAAGATAATCTTTGCTAGGGCAGTGATTGAAACAATGCCTCTGCAACAACAACAATGCAGCATGACAATAGAGATTATAATAAGGCTGTCTTCAGTTAAAAAACCACAGGCTGTTCTCCTTCAAGCTCAGAAATAACTATAAGTGAGTCAGTCAATTCAAGAGAGAGAGGTTCTGACTTTGGAATTGGGTTAATAACCTGCAAAGATAAGAAGTTATAGCTAAGAAGTCTTGTGGATGATCCATAATATTTTTTATGGGTATAAGCACGCTTTATCATACTTAATTAGCATACCTTCCTATTATTTTTTACATAACCTATTGCTACTTCTCTACGTAGATATGCTCTCTCAGAGAGCTCCCCAAATGATGGATTCTCTCCTTCTTTCATGTAAAGTTTGATATCCTGTCACATGAAACAATGGCAGGTAACAATTAAATGGCATACTTAAAAAATGTCATGTTCAAATCCATATTAATATCAATATGCAATCTGAAATCCAACGAACAACAATGTTGGCTTTTATAGTTCAATTGAAATTTGGTTTTGGTTCCTGTATCTTCAAATTGTTGGTTTTACTCCCTGTAATTTCACAAGAATTTGGTCTCAATTTAATGGCTGATCCTTAGAATCCATCCAAGATTGGATCTTTATACTTCAATTCAAATTAAGTTCTTATAAAACTATATGGACTAAAATCAACGATTTGATACTACAATGTCCGAGATCAAAATTTGACTAAATTAGAACCTAATAATATTAACCCTATAAAATTTATAGCCGGTTTCACAGTTTAAAAATAATAAATGACAAAAACCATTCTTTGAATGGTTAAGGTGCATTTTGAAGTGTTGGCACAAGAGCATTTGACACAATTAAGTTTTAAAGAGTTCTTGTATACCAATAAAATTTTAAATTGAGATGTTTTGGACAACACCGTTAGAAAGCACTTAATAGCCTCCGTTTGTGCTGATGTGGCGTGACACATATATCATGCTTCAAAGCCCCATTTTTTAAAAAAATGGTTGCTTTTAAGTACTTCTTAATGCAATTGTCCAAATGCCTCATTTTAAAAGGTTATCTGTATACAATAACCCTATAAAACTTAATTGTGTTAGACGCTCCAGACCTCAACCAATTTTATCGGCTAAAATGCACTTTAACCCTTCTTCTTCTTGTTCTTTTTTTTTCTTGATTTAAAGGGATAATGACAATGGCTTGAACTTAAAGTAGGATCAAACTTGCAACCTCCCACTCATTGGATTAGAACTAGTGATGTTAAAGATATGAGCCTTGCGAGCTACCAAGCTGCTTGGGCGTTAGAGCATTAGGACTTAGGAGGACCTTTCCCTACTACGAGAGGACATGGGGAGATGTCATACCACTAAGCTAAAAGCCCTTTAGCATTTAACCCTTCTTTAAATTATGTACAATATATAGGAGACTTAATCTAGTTTAAAAAAAATATAATTTTGTACGTGCATTGTGAAAGGAAGATAAGGTTCAGAAATATGGCAATATACATGGACTATTTAAAAGAATAGGTATGAAGGAATTTCTTTATAAAATGGGTTAATATCGATTAAAATTTATTTATACAAAAGTTTAAAGGATGAAGAGTGCCGAGACTAATAAGGCTCAGCAAGCATACTGGTTCATGGATATTAAGGTATTGTAAAAGGAAAATATTATTTACCTTCACATATATTTCATCACCCTCTGCATTTAGTATGTCTTTCCAAACTTCATTAAGTTCGCTATTCTCCGCCACTGCTTTGCAAGTAAAGATAATAACTTTTAGGGCACATTGATTAGGCAAAAAAAGACCACAAAGTAGAGTACATGAAAGAAGAGAACAAGCTAACCTTGAGCTGTTACAAGGCTCATTAATTCCTCTGCTGCAATATAGGTCAGTGATGGACTGATTATAGAAATCTGCACCATTAATACAAAGAGCACAACTATCTCATCAATGCAATCTAAATTTTGAAAAATTTGGGCGCAATAAGATATTTAGGACATTACTTGTTTCCCCAGTTTCGAATCAACAATCTCTGCAACTAGATTATGCACCTGCAAAACATCAATTTGAAGAACCAATTTATTCCTTCAATCTTATTACAATAACTACTAAAAAATACAGAATGTATCCGTGTATCTAGTCTAAACACTCTATCATTCAGATATTAGTTAAGTCCTATATTGTAAATTTATTACCTTGACTCCAAGTTGTTTGCATATATTTTCTACCAGTAGAAGAGTATAGGCGGAATTCTTATCTGCCTTAGATGAATCTGCAGAGAGAAAAGCCAATAATAAATAGCAGGCTATTATCTGCCATTAAAACTTACTTGCATCATTACCTCTTAGAAGCCCTCCTCCGTCAGATATGACAGCAACCGACAAAGGAGTAGTATCCTCAGAACCAAGAGATTTCTGGATATCCAGAAGGGCCTGCTTTAAGGTGTCGTAGTCCAGAGGATTTCCAACCTACAGAATACAAGAGTCAATAGTCACAAAACTAGAAAAACCATTAAGGGAAAATTATAAGACAAAAGTGACTAAATACCCGGTGAGAAATTCGAACATTCTTGAGATTAGATGGACCAGTAATGTTGCACGCCCTAATCCTGTCATCTACTGGTGCATCTGATAATATTTCCTGCATATAGTTTAAGAAATAAATTTTGAACTTAAATTGAGGGCATAGACAGCCCATAATTAGAAATTGGGATTAACATGCACAATCATAGACCATCGACCATTTCATTTAATGTAAATTATCAGGGGTTCACATTTTGCGTCCTTTCAGACCATCAAGAGAGTAAATTTTAGGTCATTGCTTCTACCAAAAAATAAACCTCATTTTCTTGCATGTGAAATTTCAATTCATTGACAGTGTGAAAAAGCCTTATAGAGTCTTGGATTTATGGATGTGGCCATGAGGATAACAACAACAACACCAATTATTACTGGTACATTGGTTATAAGTTTTCATAAAAGCCAGTCAAAATTGTCAATTTTTCAAGATGTGAGTAACCAATCGATTCTCAGTTTTTTATTTATCATAGACCTTAAACATTTTCACTGGTTTGTTGGTTACTAGTATAAAGCATATTTATATTAGCAATCGGGAATTGCTTCCATACTTGTCACCCATAAGTTCACAGAGAAGTTATATTAAATAAACTGAATCTATTCTGAGCAGAAATAAACTGAATCTATTACATTTCAAGCTCCAATAGTTGCGTTGAAGATAGCATATTGTTCAAGTCAGGAAATCAAGCAACAAAGAAAGTATACAACAATTGGAGTATCAGATAATCATATATATAAGACCATACCACGATGCTTCCTGGACCAAGATAGTTATCATACTCTCCAATCATTTCTACAACATCAGGGCGCCACCCAAGCAAAAGAATGCACTCTTTAGGTCCCATTTTTTCATCTGATGCCTACATGATAGTCAGTAATAAATGCAAAGATGTTTAATAAATGACCTTCAACTTTTCCAATGTAGGTTTCCAACCTTGGAGCCTGATCTCTTAAGGCGCTTTTCAATATTAGCTAGCCTAATTTTACTCAATTCTATGGCAAGCTCTACATCTTGTTCTTGAAATTCTTGGTCATGAATCCCTTCTTTCTTGTGTAAGTGCGCATGAGCTTTCTTTGTATCACGAAGGGATCCAATCATCAATACCTGAAGGAGGGGGCTAAGTGACATCAGAATGTATTCTAGCAATCCTTCTAAAATTAATTGATTGCAAAATATTAAGGAAAAAAGGGAAAATAAAGTGAAGAGCACATTTTTTTATAATCAAATTGACAGCCAAAAATTGCCAAAGAAATTAATGGAATAAAACTTAGATTTCTTTACGAGCTAGGCTACATACTTTATCAGTTTGCTGAAGGATATCGTTATCATTTGGATGGAAGTTTATCCTCCCATTCCGATAAAGTCCACAGACAACAGCCTGAAATGATATGAACGGACAGATAATTATGTAAGCAAATTTATGCAAGTAATAAATTTAAGGATTCCACCGAATTAAATTCATTACCTCTTGAAATGCATGTCTTACTTTCCTATAAGCCATTCCTTCCAGGTTAGGTAAGCTGCAAAGATTAAATACATTTTCTGAAAAAGCAAAATTAATAATGGTTAAATTTCAGAGACATGAATTGGGAGAAGGTGCAAAAATACCTATGATAAATTGACAAATGTGTCTTGAGTGCAAAAAAACCTATAGTAAATTTAAAAATGTGCGAAATTGTATTTTTCTGTTAAAATTAGTTAACGGTTGTTAAAATTGAGTTGTGGGTCCCATGAAATATTTCCACAATGATTCAACCACCATTAACTCATTTTAACAGAAAAATAATTTTTCACCCTTATAAATTTACAATAGGAACTTTTGCATCCGAGCTTTTCTTATGGTGCCAGATGCACATTTGCCAATTTTCCCCAGGTATTTTGCAGATTAACCCTACAGAATTTCAATATTAAGTTAATATAGAAAGTAACACGCCAGTTTCCAGATCAATTTGTTGAATTCGGAAATGTTTAATCTACCACACCTTACACTAGCAACTACAGAGTAATAAGATCATTGAAGCCAAATGGAAAGATTGAAAAGGAAAGCTTCTTTTAAGGATTTACATAAAAATTAACTACACTGTAATGGAATGCACAGTCTAAGTGATTTAGCAGCTACAGTCCCACATAATCAATCAGAAGACAATTCGTCAAAGAAAGAATGCTGACAAACATGATATGTAGAAAGTATGCAATACTTCGATAATTAAGCAATTGTCGGTATATCTTTGCAAGCCCCTTCTGCCTAGAGCATTGAACAAATAGTTTGGATGCAACATTTTCAACAGGCTCTACTTTCAATCCCGAGATGGATTTTAAGAGCTCACATGCCTTGGAACTTGAAACCTGCATTCATTAAGTAAGATAGATCCTTACTTTTATGCACAACATTTTCATTTTATATTCTTCTTTCGTTTCATCTCAAGCTGACTGTATACAACATACTTCAACTATGGTGGGGACAGAATCCATTTTCGGAATTGGCTGAAGGGCTAAAACAGATAGAAAAGCATCTGTATCAACTTCATACCTAAAATTTTAAAAATCTGAAATCAATGAACTTCACTTAAAAGAAATCTGGAATATTGAATTATTGATGAAGATAAGACAATAAGTATAATAACCCAAGCTGTCATGTGATCATCTCAATGCCAGTCATGTTTTTACTTAACAGATCGTTGCTGATACAAGGGATTATAGTGGCAGTCCGTTAATTTTGAAAACGGTTATTTTGAACCATTTTCTTACATATCCAAGTAAGGTCCTTGCATTCATTACTCTAAGAAATACTTGAAGATCATTTCTGTAGAAGATTTTTCCTCTGATTCACATAGGAAAATTTGTTTCATAAACTTCAAAAACGCAAAAAACAATAGGCACTATCCATTTTTAAGTTAATCACATGTTGAGAACCGATCTTTGTATTCATTACTCTTACAAGTACATGGAAGATCATTTTTATAGTGATACTTACTCTGTTTTCATGTGGATATAACTGATTAGGATTTTTATCCCATATTTGCTTCATAAACTGCAAAAACTCAAAATGCAATATGCACTTTCCATTATTAAGTTCATGAACATGTTGTATATTGACGATATTGGGTTATTAGTTGACTATTTGTTGACAGTGAAACTGTTTGCAGGCCCTAGGAAATAGGCACAGAGTTAAGGATCCAATCCCTTAGTTTAGCAATTTGTCTCCTAACATTTATTTTATCTTTTGTACAAATACCAAATGTCAGCTCTCTTTAAGTCATTAGAAACAATTTCCTTCATTACTCTATGTGGTAGTTAATGCAAATATTCTTTATATAGGAAATAGGAAATTAATTGATTGATTAGGAGAAATTAATATGGAAGTGAATCTGTTTTAATTACATATGTCATTCAAATCCAATCATCATGGCTGAGATTTTAGATCCTTTGTATTATATAATTGTACTATAGGATAACAAATAATAGTGGAAATCCCAGATAAAAGACAATTGAATTTCAAAATCATTTTAATTAGTTGAATAGTAAATTAACTAGTGGAGTAGTAGCATTTACTACTCAAAATCTCCTTTCTAGGATTTTGAAATTCAATTGTCATTAATCTGGGATTTCCCCAAAATAATATATCTGAACATTTTCATATTCCAAAAGCTTTCACTCTAGTTCCATTTTTCTGGTTTGGTTTTTCCTTTCAATAAGAGGAATACTGGATGCTCTTGTTCTTTATTTATTTCCTTGATCAATATAGTTTTATATTGAAAAGAAAAACAAAATCACATGAAGTATTTGTCAACTGTACTGTGAAATGAATTCTAACTAAATCCTCCATAACATTGTGCCTAAAACAATTAGTAACTATAATTAACATCACTGACGCTTTCAATGCATTTTCATGGAAAACTATTGTAGCTCCTTAACACGCAAGGATCAATTCATAATAGGAGGCCAGATAAACAAGTGAAACTTCCCTGGAACCACCTTACCAATCTGCTATTGTTAGAAGATTATTAGGAAATAATTATAGTATTAGGAAATACTTGGAGTAGAAGAATATTAGTTTTTATTAGGGAATCATATTTGGTAAACTTGTAAGAGAAGTTTAATTATCTTTTAGGAAACTTTTATATTATAAGTATGTAAGCACATCAATGGAATAAGGTGAAGACTTTTATTTTGGTGAAACCCTTTGTTTTCAACAGCTATTAAGCATATCAACTATTACCTATCCTCTTTTGTTGGAAGTATAATTATTGCACGAGCCTTGTTGGCTGCTGCTCTTTCATATGATCCCGTCAAACTAAGGCTGCAACTGCAGAGCCATAAAATTTAGATGAGTCATAATATACCTTGAACTGAGAATTATGGTTCACTTTCAAATTTGGTGTTTACCAGGAATTTTCATATGGTTCGTAAAAACAACTAAACAACAGAACTATCAGTGCCTCTTAATAAATGCATTCACACCTCTTTGTAAGGATGTCAATGTGATTCAAGCCTTTGACCATTGGATCAGCAATCTTATCAATCTGGTTTCTAGGAAGATCAGACATAAGAAGGATTCTCTGTTTCCTAAATAAGAGTCAATCAGAGTATTAACAATCCAGCATTTTGAAAACAAGTTAGTGTGACAATCTTTGAGAACTAGAACTGCTTACCTAGCTGCAGCAGTGCCTAAGCGGACTGCAAATTCATGATACTTGTTCAGCTGATTTAATATGAAAGGCAAATGACTATTCATACCACAAATGATGATATGATCAGTCTCCAGAACTTGTACTTGGGCCCCCTCCCTGAGTCTTTGCATATTTATCTGCCAAGGAACTAGTAATTAAAGAGATGTTCATAAAATATTTCTTAATGAATGCTCACTGCTTTGGACCTTACCCTAAATTGTTCAGTCATTGTACTTAGAAGACGAGTGTAGAACAATATACCCCAGAGAGTAAGAATAAATCCAAGAGCACGCTCAACACGTGTTGGTTCCTGCAGTCCAGCAAGAAAATATGCTTTTCATCAATAGTAAATGCTAATGCATGGGGAAAATGGGTCCAATTAAAGAAAGGAGCATAAAATGTACAAGAATCAACATACAGTTAAATGAGTTGAGGGATTACAAAGGCATGCCCAGGCTTCCCAGAAGCTGTCCTCTAATGACTGTTTTTGACCCCTGAATGATTTAACATGGGCCCACATTGGGAAACATGGTTAAGAACACTTACAGTGAAACTAAACAACTGCCTACCACAATTTAAGGTTGCTGAAACTAAAGTTTGGCCCAGAAAATAGGAACAAAAAACTGCCAAATGCTTTAGTGGTGATCAAACAGGTTCAGTTCCAATATATTGGAGCACTAGTAAAGTGCTCCATGTCTTCTATAGGATATATATCATAAGGGAGCGGAAATATGGATATTATGGCAAAAAAAAAAATAGTGCTAACTATGAAAATCATGAAGAATAAACACACTTCAGAAGTGCAAATAAATGACTACCTGACTTTGAAAAACAGGAGACCACCAACAAAAACAAACAACGCACATGCTACAAGGAGCACCACCAAGATCCTGAAAGAGTCCATATCGGATATAGCATATTAGATGTATGGTCCAGCAGCCACAGCTTGTCAAAATTATTCAAATACACTCAGATTTATAAGATCAAAACTACTCAGCTACCTGAACTCTAGTAACGAAACAAATTTCTTAGCCTATTCCTTAAGTGTCACTGAATAAATCCATTGAGGTAATTCTGTCCCACAAAGGTTGTTCTCTCCATTGTTTGGAAGGTCAATAAAAAAGGTCCAGCAAATCACTTCCATTTCCTTAGAAGTACAATGCAATGGCATGTGATGAATGTGAAAAGTTAAATTTTTAACATTACCACCAGTAAATAGGTTTTTAATATAATGAAGGCAAGTGAGAAGGTAAAAGTTAAATGTAAGAAGAAAATGGACTCTAGTCATTCCAAACCCTCAATCAGGAAAGATTTGGAAATGCAGCTGGATGGATTCTTCCAATTACATCCTTACTTATAAGTGTATCATGGATATATATTTTTCTCTATAATAGTTCAGTTTTCCGTATACAAAAATTAGGCATGAAAATGTTTCTGAAGTAATTCGAAGCAAAGAAAAGCATACAGTAATGTGAATGTTCTTACCTAAAATTGCGAAGGAAGTATTCATCCTTAACAAAGTTTAACGTTTCTCTTTAACCACATACACTAAATCCCATAAAGGCATTAGGCCAGATAATCGACCTCAATTTCTTTTTACCCAGAACTGTTGCAAAAAATTACAATTTTATTGGACTCATGCTTGATAAAATAAACCAAAAGACTATCACATGTCATCTGACATAACCAACACTGAAAAAATGCCATAGCCATTGATCCCAAACATGCCTTTCTTTTGAAAAAAAAAAGAGTTGGATATCAACAAACCATTCTTTACAGATTAAGCATAATCAAATTCAAATTTGCAATTGATTTTAAACAGAAAACTATATCTAAACATATGAACAAGTAACTGATTGCTCAAGCGAATATAGGCTTACGTGGCGACATTTCTGTCAAGCTGGACGTTGAAAATGTATACCAAACGTGCTAAGTTCCAACTAATATCATTAAGGGAAGGAATGGACACATTTAATCCAAGAGGGCTGTGTTTATTCAAAGTATTAGAGATGCAAGCAAGAGGCACACTGGTTGCAGAAAGAGTTTGAAGCATATATGGAAGTACTGCTTGACAAAATTTCAACATTTGGTGAAAAAACATTTGATGTGTTACTCTCAGTATGAAGTACAATGACAAACATTGTGTCATGCTTTTAGTCCATGGACCCTGCACATATGCCAAATTGAGAGAATCAGCAATCACATAACTGTCCCAAGTAGTAGATAATCCAATAAGCCAATTCTGTTGTTATATATACTCATGAATGCAACAGAATGCGCTGTGAACTTGTATCAAACTGATCAATAATACGTAATATATTATTAAGAGACAAATGAATTATGATGAATAATTAAACAAGTTCTTGCAAAAAAAATAAAGAAACATATGAAGAAAGTACACAGAATCTGAAATATCATTACTTTGGACCAAAAGTTCTATTGAAACTTTTGGTAGTAAACTCAAATTTATCAAATTGATTTTAGTTGCCAGACATATTCAATAATGTTAATTTTTTGTATGAGTGAAAGAAGCAAAACCCGATCCATCACCATCATTATAGCTTCAAAGTGGTCATGTGCATGGGTTAGTCCATTTCACTAAAATAGCTCAAATTATGTGGATAAGATCATTACAAGCATATACACCCTTCATTTTTTAAGCACTTGAATGCGCCTAAAACAATGTGCTTTTGAGAAGCGCGAAATCACTCATAAGCTTTCAAAAGGAAAGCAAAACTACTAACACCGTTAATAACTACTATGCTGACCATTACTTGACTGAAAACGCTAACATGGAGGCTGGCATGGCAAAGACAATGCCTAGCTAATTTAGCAGTGGAGAGGAAAAATTAAAAAAAGAAAAGCCACATGTCATCAAAATAGTCATCATAATGCGACCTCCTCGCCCTCCACCTTCTGAAAAAGTTCCTTTTATCTTCCTCCCCACTCATCCACACCAACACACTCATGATCATTTTTTATACCAACAGACTTGGTTCAGTAGCAGCATAATAAAAGCACTATTAAGAAAAATCCATAACAGAAACAAAACACCAAAACATATGGAGTAGATTTAGATTAATCACCAAAAACAAAGCCACAACAGCTCACTCAGACTTTCTTATTCATCATACATAAGCTAAAATAAGCTTCAAACTAATTCATTTTAAACTCTGCCACTAATTGGAGATGTTACATACTCTAGCAATCGAGATACCATGACGACAAAGTGGGGAGTTGGGAACCAAGAAAGTGTGCCATCGCTTTGCACATCAAGTGTGTCGAAAACCTTTCATGTCCTTGATCATGTGAGATCAATTAGATCATTTTCAATCACCTCCTCAGGCTCCGTCTTCTTGTAAACTGAAACAATTCCCATATTGATGCTCATGTCTTCAAAGGCTATCTACCATGTTCTATATCTCACCCTCTCTGATTAACAGAACATTGTCCTTCTCTTCCCAAATTGGACCTAGCATTTGACCAAAAGTTGAAGCAAGACATGTAGCCTTTTTTATTTTCATTTATCCCCCTCCACTGCCAGCTTGGAAACTATTATAGCTACATAGGCTTTCATGTCAGCAGTTTCAGTCAATATTCTGGGGTTTACAGTGTTATTACTTTTGCCCCCAATTTGAAAGTTTACGAGTACTTTTGCACGTCCTAAAAGAATAAGGTGTTGGGCACACTTTTGGTAAAATTTAATTGGACTATTTGTAACTTAACCCTTACCAAATGTTAAAGATAAGAATATGTAAATGGCCAGTCAATACTTATACAATACAAGCTTGCAATGCCACAAGATTGCTTCACTTCAACTTTAGGAATATGCTAAAACCAGAATAAAAAATGTTGTGTAAACATTTTTGAAGAGTTGGTATTACATATACTGTATATTTGAAAAAGATACTACAAGAATTAATTCTTGAATAAAGTGAAGGACAAGTTTATATTGTATTTTTTTCCATAAGAGTGCAGTCTCACAAAAACTATAAACATTTTTCAGGATCTTCTATTCATTACTAACCTTATTGAAATTGTTATTTATGTTCTCCATCATGGTGAATTTTGCCTCCATACTTTCTGGAACATCAACATTAGAGTTTAAATCTGATTCATTTTCTGATTGGTAAGAAGGTGCCTCCCATCTACCTATAAGGATTTATCATAGATAATCAACCTTCAACTTAAGCAGCAAAATCATAAAGAATCAGTTTAACTTTTATGTGCGAGGAGTAGTTTAATATTTCCACATAACTTATTTCAACGATAACATGGAAAGAGCATACCATGGGCGACCAAGAGATGAACCAGAGAAGAGAAGTCAATCATTTCCCACCGATACATAAGTATCAGAATAGAATACAATAGTTCAGAGAATAAAATCTTAAGGAATCACAAGAGAACAAAGTCAAACCAAGGCAATTTTGAAGAAAAGAAATGGATGACAATTTATTACCTCGTTGTGAAAGATTTCCATTGTAACATATTTTAAGATTAATACCAGAGATTTTAAAAACAATGGTACACTAGAAAATATGGTGTAATAATTTTGATGGTAAGAAGCATGCATCAGAGTTGAAATTCAATCAAGCTGCTCGGTATGCAACCTCCATATATTGACAGCCCAATATGCAAACAAGTGAAGCTTATTTCAAGCCAAGTACTAGATATAGCAACATATGGGCATTTGCAGTCGTATCATATAACTGGCTAACAGTCACAACTTAAGAAAATCATCAAGAAATCCTTCGAATTCCAAACAGCAGGACTTTTTGTCAGTAAATGTGAGCCATAAAAACAACTTTGATGGAAACAGAAAGAATTATATGACATGCATGGTAATACAACCATAAAAAAGGGTTAACCTAGTTCGATCCCCACTTGGTGAGGGTGTTTCGGAAGGGAATATACTAGGAAGTCTTACCTTTGCTTTCATGCAAAAAAGCTGATTTGAACTTACAATCTCAGACCTCATGGCAAATGAGCTTACCACTTAGCCAAGCCAGCCCTTCATGTTAGTAACAAAAAGGTGCAATACTCATTTCACATTATTATGCAACAAGAAAGCAGGGAGGATGATTGTGTTTTACTGCAAGTACATGATCATGTACAAGAAATGGAAACTAGTAACAGAACAATCAATGAACTTTTTAAATCAGAAAGTTATTAAAAAAATAAAATGGAGGAAGCATGATAAGTCTTATATGCAAGACATGTGATACATGAACTTTCCTAGAATTTTCTTGATTTCCCTTTTGCAGGTCAAACCTGAGTATGCTTCATGGAGTTCAGTGCAAAAATAAATGCTTTCATGAATAAAATGGTAACTAAGAGACAACATCTTTAGAGCATCCAAGAGAGGAGTAAATAAGGAAAACTAAGAAAAGAGGGAGACGGAAACCTATTTTTCTTTTGCAAGAGATACCAATATATTTACGGCACCATAAAGAAAACACAATAGATTGTACTCAAATTATTGAAAATGACTATGGCAGAGGAATATGAGCGATACTAATAATGATGCAAGCAATTAAAGTGATGATATTAATTTTTTACTCAGCTAAAAAATCTTTCAATCTGAAGGGACGACTTGGATTAGTGGTAAGCTCGCTTTTCATGGGTCTGAGGTCGTAGGTTCGAATCAGCCTCAATGCATAAAGCAGGGATAAGGCTGCCTATTATATTTTCTTCCCCAACACTACCACCAAGTGGGGATTCGAACTGAGTTGGCCTACTTTAAAGACTTTCAATCATGGATGACTGAAGATATTAATGGAGAAGCTTAAAAGTTGATTAAGTTCATTGTCTTCAAGCTCAATACTTTTTAGATAAAAACGGGAAATGAAAACTCAAGCTTCTTTTTTGTTTTTTTCCTTATCTCTTGGGCACAAGGAGCTCACCTTCATTGTTTCCTTTAGCACAATGTGCATGTAATGTTGAAGAATTGAATAACCCATATCTGTATGGCAAGAATCTCCTATAAAGGATGCATTAATGTCAATCTCCTACAACTCCCAAAAAATATTTACAATGTCTTCTGATCTAAAAAAGTTGTGAATGATTACCAACATATTTCTTTGACATATCAGCAACAAATAAAGGAAAAACTATCATTTAACAAACTTGTGGCCTTAAGGTTTTAATTCATCTACCATGAAGTATATCCATAAAGGGAACCTGATTTATATATTGAAATCCAGACTAACTGTAAAATTTAGTTAAATCACTGTTTGCATTGATTGATGGATTCCAAGAATTGGTCGAAAATAATTCATTTATCAATTTTCAATTTTCAATTGGAAACGGTATTCTCCTTTCCATTACAGCAACAAAAAGATAATTTGGACTTTTACAATGTTTGGAACCAGTTTGGAGTGGTTGCAAAAACACATCTGTTTGCTGTTGTCAAAACCAATTTTAGAACCACTCCAAGTGATTCCAAACACACTATGGTTGTGTAAAAATTGGTTTTTGGTTCAATGATGACAACAACAACAATGACAACATTTAGAAAGGTTAGAATGGAACTGGTTAGAATAATTAAATAGCCTAAGAAAGCTGAAGGGGGATTATTGATGCCTACTATAAACACATATATGCTAATTATAGTTGTAAGCTATGTATAATCAATTGAAGCATTGCAATGAGCCACTCAGCCATATCTCCACTATTCCCCTCTTCTTTCCTTTTCATCATCTCTCTTACTCACTAACCTCTTCACTTCCCCTCTATTGTCAGAATTACAAAGATACTCCCTCCAATCCTATAAGATCACTTTGACTTTTTTGCGGAGCTTAATGAAGCCAAAATAGACAATTTAATTCTTACATATCTTATACATGATTGTATTATACAATAGTTTATAATTACGGTAAATAATTTTTTTTTTGCTCAGACGGTAAATTAGTTTTTAGGAAAAAAAAGATAACTATGGAGTATTTTAAAGTGATTAACTTTACAAAGTTAAAGTGGTGTAATTATAATTAGGACACATGGGAGTACAAGAGTGTTCTTTCCAGTTAAACGTTGAAACTAGATTGAACTTCTCTATGATGAGAGTAACATATCTAACATGAGGCTGTGGGGCTAAATTACAAAAAACTCCTCACCCTCAATTCATACCCTTAAGTTTGAAGAAATTAACAAAGCTAATCAAAGTATGTAGTCAGCTGCACACATTAAAAACATTCCCCTAATCTCTTTCTCTAAGATTGAAAATGCTACAGCACAATGATCTCAACTTTGAAGTTTAAAGTTTGAGAAAGTAGGTACCTCTTGCTGTGAATTGATGGTGAGGAATGACGAGCAGGTCTTGAAACTCGAGGAAGAGGAAGCCATGGCTGCACACTGTTCAGTGAAACCAGAGTCATAACGCCTTCTTCTTCTTCCTCAGAGAGAGAGAGAGAGAGAGAGAGAGAGAGAGAGAGAGAGAGAGAGATATTTTGAAAGCACATGAATGAGTGAGTGAGTGAAGAGAGCAATGATTTTGCATTGAGAATTAGTGGAAAGAGGAAGAGAACAAAAAGGAATGATGGTGACAGGTGGTGGAACTTTTGCTATGTAAGCTAGCTGTATCTCCACGGGAACAATTTTTTTTAATAAATTTGCAGTAAAAAAATATATGTCAAATTTTTTTAACTAAAATATCAGGTGAAAAAAATCATATAATAACCAATTTTTTATTTAAAAAAAGTTAAAAAAAATAATATATTATATTCCACTAAATCAGTGGTCATGAACAGAGTTATAAACAGTGATTTGGTGGATCACTTTTATATAGGTCAAAAAAATCATCATAATGGTGACACTAAAGATATAAATCTTTAAGACAAACTCAAAAAAAAATATGTGACCCAATTAACCTTTTTTCAACATTTTTTTTAACAAATTTGCACTAAAAAAATATATGACAAATTTTTTAACTAAAATATCGTGCGAAAGAAATCATATAATAACAGAATTTTTTTAAAAAAAAACGGTAAAAAAGGAAAAAAAAGGTGAAAAAATATCTCCAGTGCGTTGCACGGGGTTTCCCGCGCTCCGCCCGGTTTTGCTTAAAAATTAGCATTAACTAAAAAAAACTATTATCTAACCTTAACCTTAGACGGAAGAACATTTGAATGATAACTTCTAGTTTACATTATCAAATGACCATTTTTCTGTAAGCCGTAATGAAAATCGAAATTAAATCTAACTGAACACATCTTCCCTATGTGAAGAAACAACTCTTCTTTTTGTGTTCTATATCTACATAGAACAACTTCTAGTTTGCAGGAAAAGATAGGCAAATAAAAAGACACAATAAAATATTTGCAGATATATATTACGTCAAAAAGATCATTATAATGGTGACACTAAAGATATAAATCTCTAAGGCAAATTTACACACAAAAAAATATGTGACACAAATAAATTCGCCCAAGAAAGTAAAGAATACGTAGCCCTAATAAATCATTAAATAATTAAATATAAATAAAAAATAAGTAATAAATATAATAATATAATAAATATATTAAATAATTAACAATTAAATAATTAAAAAACTTGCTAAATAATAAATATAAATAATAATAATAAATATAAATATTAAATAATTTACTCATGAATAAATTTTTTTTAACTTTTTATTTTTACAAATCTGCACTAAAAAACATACGACAAATTTTCTTTTAACTTTTTTTTACCTTCTGTTTCAACAAATTTGCACTAAAAAATATATGACAAAAAATATGTGACCCAAATAAATTAGCCTAAGAAAGTAAAGAATACATAGCCCAAATAAATCCTCACAAGAAATCAATGACATACAATAGTAATAGAGAATGTTAATCACTGCACTAAAAATTTATATATTTATATGATCACAAAAATATCTTCACATATTTGAATAGATGTTAGCTTCACAAAAATAATATTTGTTGTACATAATTGGCTAGATATTTGAAAACATCGTCTTGTAAACAACATTTTTTATTTTGTTAACTCCTGTGCGGTGCATGAGAGAGGTATTTCAATAGATTATAGACTAAACTTTTAGAATATTAGATAAGAGGGAATTGTAGTGACAATTGAAGAAGCACCAAAGATAATATATGATAAAACATTAGTGAGATGTATTATTTGGGTTTCCCGCGCTTCGCGCGATTTAAAGATATGTGACCCAAATAAATTCGCCTAAGAAAGTAAAGAATACGTGGCAAATAATTAATATTAATAATTAATTAATTAATTTAATTATCATAATTACTATTATTATTTTATTATTATTAAATAATTATTATATTTAATCTAATAATAAATAATAAATATAATATAATAATATAATAAATAAATATAAATATAATAATAATATGATAATATAATAAATAAATATAATATAATAATATAATAATATAATAAATATAATATAATAAATAAATATAAATATATATTAAATTATAAAAAATTAATAATAAAAAATTCCACCAAATCCCAAACAATACATCTCACTAATGTTTTATCATATATTATCTTTTGTACTTCTTCAATTGTCACTACAATTCCCTCTTCTCTAATATTCTAAAAGTTTAGTCTATAATCTATTGAAATACCTCTCCCGTGCTCATAAACAAATTTTTTAACCTTTTTTTAATTTTTTTTTAACAAATTTGCTCTAAAAAATCATATGACAAATTTTTTTAACTAAAATATCGGGTGAATAAAATCATATAATAATTATTTTTTTTAAACAAAAAAAAAGCAATTTTTTTTTGAAAAATATATTATATTCCATCAAAGCGCTGTTCATGAAGGAAAGATAGGTAAATAAAAAGACACAATAAAACATTTACAGATATATATTAGATAAAAAAGATCATCATAATGGTGACACTAAAGATATAAATCTATAAGGCAAATTTACACAAAAAAATATGTGACCTTTTGCCAAAGAAAGCTATTGGCTTTTTCCTTTAAACATTCTGGATTTCCTATTCATTTAAGTTGTGTCTTGCTAAAGTTTCAAGGTTTATTAGGTAAAAAAAAGACAAAATAAAACATTTGCAGATATATATATATTAGGCCAAAAAGATCATCATAATAGCAACACTAAAGATATAAATCTTTAAGGCAAATTCAGACAAAAAAATGTTACCCAAATAAATTAGCCCAAGAAAGTAAAGAATACATTGCCAAAATAAATTCGCACAAGAAAGCAATCACATACAATAGTAATAGAGAATGTCAATCACTGCACTAAAAATTTGCTCATGAACAAATTTTTTAACTTTTTTAAACTTTTTTTTCCAAATTTGCACTAAAAAAATATATGCCAAATTTTTTTAACTAAAATATCGGGTGAAAAAAATCATATAATAACTGAATTTTTTTTTAAAAAAAAAAATTTTTAAAAAACTTTTTTTTTAAAAAAAGTTTTTTTTTAAAAAAAAATATATAATATTCCACCAAACACTGTTCATAAGGAACAGTGTTTGGTGGAAGAGTTATATATGATATATTGATGATGCTGTGAATAATAACAAACTCAATACACCTTTCTCTCTGTGCCATTGACCAAAAGTCACCAATGTACTCCCTCCCTCCGGTCATAAATATAAGACCTAGTTGACTTTTTTAGAAAATCTTAAAAAGCAAAATAACTCAATTATAAATTGATTTATCTAGTTTTTTCCTAAATAGTTTATTTAACCTATTAACTAATGACTAAACTAGAAATATATCAAACATGTCATAATTTAATAACATATTTTCTAACTTTAACATCTCTAAAAAAGTCAACTAGGTCTTATATTTAGTACTGGAGTATCAATGGATAAGAGGAAGTTGAGAAGTTGACAAGGGGAAAATACAGGGAGAAGAAGTTAAAGAAAATCGAATATGTAGGAAGAAGACATGAAAAAGCTAAAACCTCCAACTCCAAGTGGTTGGCTAAAATCTTTGTTGCACAAACGTGAGGAATTGAACTTGAATAATGGATAAGGTGGTGGGGTCAAACTTACGCATTACTCCTTTTATTTATACTATTGTGATCCATATTATAAATCACTAACCACCTCTAAATTTTGGTCCTTAATATTAGTCACCAACTATCATTAACTAACTCATTTATTAAAATTTTCTCAATATACCCTTATCATTGGAAAATGAACATTGGAAGATGAGAAGAGAGAAGATGAAAAAGACACACGTATACTCATAAAGATAGAGGATTAATGAAAAGAGAAAAATGGTAGTGGGTCATAGTGATAAAGGTGGGAGAGGCGAAAATGAAAAAGACAAAAGAAATAAGACCAGTTTAATGATGCAACTTCCATTAAACTCCATACCTTGGTATGTACAATTTGGGTGATTGATGACTTATAAATAGGACCAGGGGAGTATTTTATAGAGTAGAAAGAAAATGTTTAAGGGAAAAAACAAATAAAGTTTTCGTATATGCAAAAGGACAATTAAGGTTGAAAGCGAGGATGCACAAGAGGGGGGGTTGAATTGTGCTACACTTAAAAACTTAAACAAAAGAGAAATGAATCACAACACAGTTTATACTGGTTCGGCCAAACTTTTGCCTACGTTCAGTTCACCAACTCCTCGTTGGGTTCCACTAGGTTCAGGTTTTACAACAGGTTCACCTGAGAACCTTTACAAGTGAAAGACTCTCTCTAACACTCCCCCTTACTACCTGTAAGGTCACAACCCTGTTCTAAAAGCTCCAAACTTCAGAACAACCTTAAAACAGAAGAGGATTTAATTAAGCTCACTAAGTTCACAAAATGAACAGATATTGTTTAACACTTAGGCTTGTAATTACAGCGACTTGAATGCTCTTAAAAGATTTTGACAGAGAGTAGGTGCTTGTTCAGAATATTCGATAAAGATCAATAAATTACACTTCGCTATTTATAGTCTTCAAAGGATAATATATCCGTTTGACACAGAGGAATGAAGACTTATATCCGTTGAGCTCCATTAATGTCTTGTACTTCTTGTTCTTCTCATGTAGCTTGAAGAGGATGATAAACATTAATTGCATCTTCAGGCTTTATCTGCATATATGCCCATTGTAGGAGAGAAGTTTGAAAGTGAGGATGCACAAGGGGGGGAGTGAATTGTGCTACAAAAAACAATATAAAAATAAAGACACTAACACAAATTCTTTTACACTAGTTCAGTCTAACTCTTGACCTACGTCCAGTTCTCAATCCCTTGATTGAGTTCCACTAATCTACAGGTTTTACAATGGGTTCACCTGCAACCTTTACAACCACAAGTTTTACGGGCTAACTGTACAACCTGACTCGCTCCCCCTTACAACCTACAAGGGTTCAACCTTTACACAAAGGATTTAATACAAAGTTCACTTAATGAACAAATTGTGATAAACACATAAGTACAATGAATGCTCTCAATAAATGTAGAGACTTAAATACAAGAGAATAAGATGATAACAATAAGAATAACTCTCAAGGTATTAAGTGCTCTTTTGCTTTTTCTCAATGACTGCGTGTATTGTTCTTGGTCAGTCTGGTGTCTTCATAAATGATGAAGTTGTTCCTTTTATAGTAGCCTCTAATACACCAGTTCTTATGTGGCAATAAGTCCGTTTGAATATAGCCGTTTATCCCTTGTTATCATTGTCCTCATTAATGCTTAGCAGGGTTGACTTATGCTTTAGCTCTGGAGCTCTGAAAAGTAGCTCTGACAATACTTCTTTGACAAAAGCAATTCTGACTTCTGAGCATTTGTACGGTCTCTGACTCTTGTACTTGCTACTGGATAGATTTTGGCTACCGGAACTAAGAACCTTGTTCTGCAAGTGTTAGTCCAAGTATGTGAATTGCAAAGAGTGTTCACTATCGGAAGCTCATTTGCCATCGGAAGTGAAATTAAGTTCTGCACGCAAATGTTAGTCCAACAGAGTAATATATAATCAAGTGCAATGTGAAGCATTTTTGCTATGGGAAGTTATCCTACTTAGACTAGGTTAACTAGGTTCAGACTTAGTGTTTAAATTGACTTCCGCTATGGGATGTGTACTACATCCGCAAGCGCTACTTACGTTGTTTTTGCTCTAAGTCATCCGGTTGTGATTTTACATCCGATTGTATTCTAACTTAGGATTTTAACTTCCATCTAATTCTTCCTAAGTGTTCATTATGTTCTTTCATGTTTTAGTCTTCATCAAAACTTAAGATTCTAACATTCTCCCCCTTTTTGATGATGACAAACCTATAGTTAACTATGACAGCATGATTAAAATCAGATATAACAGTCTAACACAAGTATGTAATCATATATATAAGCGAACTTCATTGATCAATCAAAATAATTACAAGTATGAGAATTACAACATGATCAAAGCAAAAATATTATATGATTAAGACAGAATGATAAATATGATAATGCATGAGGGGTTTGGTTCTAAGGTCTAATGTGTCTATCTCTCTCTCCTGATCTGTTCACTCCCCTCCTCACATTTTTGCCAAAGTTCTTTCAGCTCTGCTTCCTCTGCCTCTCTGATTCTGGCTAAGTCCTCAAGATGCTCTCTTTCAGCCCTTTCCTTTTCTTGCCTTTCGAGCTCAAGGGATTCCTGTACTGCCCTTCTTATATCTGCAACTTCATCCATCCCAACCGGTTGTTCTTGTCTTGATGATGAGTCATCAATAGAGATGGTTCCAGAGGGAAGATGGAGATTTCTGACTTTGAACGCCCAAGCTGAGTACTCTGGGTCTTGAGACAGATCTACCTTTCCTTTTCCAACCCGAGAGTTTGCTCTCATTGCATCCAACATCTGGGCTTGGGAAAAGGTAAGGTTGGTAGTCCCAAAGTACTCGAACTCCTCTTGAGTCATCTCATCTACCTCAACCTTGACTTCAACCTCAAGAGGTATGGCTTCAACTGCCTTTTGAGCACTCTCAAATAAGGATGGAGTCTGAGAAGATGATCCTGCTTGTTCTTCCTCCTGATGAGACACAGACTTATCCTCACTCACATTTAGTACAGAGGCCCTGGGAGGAGGAGGAACCCTTTTCCTAGCGGTTCTCTTGATTCTTCCTTGAATAAAGGTAGAACCAGGAGCAGGATCTGATGTGCTTGAGGCAGGAGTAGCAATGACAACCCGAGGACGAGTCATGAACTTCAACCCGTAATTCTGACTGAGATGCGCAAGGTAATCATCTGTGGAGGCAAACTCAGGGGGCAATGCAGAAGACTTAGGCCTACGGGAAACGTCCTCAGGCTCAGAGGGTGGATCAGCCAACACCAGTTGCATATTGACTTGTTGACTTGAGGATGCTGCTGCTTGTTGGCTCATGAATTGAGCAGCCTCATTTCTGATAAAATTCTCAGCAAGGCGAGCTCGTTCCAATTTCATTGCCCTTCTGATTGCAGCCTCAACGTCCACATCAATCCACAGTGAAGGCTGTCTCAGTGTATCCTATTATCTCTCCCCCTTTTGGCATCATAAAAAACAGTAAGCGCCAGGAAGGTGTTAGATGGAGGTAGGACTAGGCCAAAGACTGGTGAAGGACTTGGTGGTGAGTCTTGTTCATCGTCAGATGGACGGTCTGATGATGAGTGGCTTGAGGATGGGGAGGAGTGGTGAGATTGGTTGTGTGAATGGTCTGATGTTTGAGTATATGTGTCGGAGGGGTGAGTTCTGGGAGATTGGTCTTGGTTTTGGGGAGGTGATTGATGGGTGTCTTGATGTGGGGAATCTTGGTGGTCTGGATTAGTGGATTGGTGATGGTCTTGATGTGGAGAGTCTTGTTGTGGGGGATCTTGTTGGTCTGGGCGGTTATTGTCTGGGTTGTTGTCCTGGTGGTTTGGAGGGTTTTGGTTGGCCAACAGCAAGTCCACCTTCCTTTCAACTCGTGCAAGATCAACTTGGACCTTCTTGATCCTGTGGTGCACCTTGTTGAAACTCCGCCCAATTTTTTCTTGGAACGAAGCCGAAAGCTCAGCGGAGACACGAAATACTACTTCATCTACAAGATCTCCCAATGCAGCACCACTCAAACGTCGACTGTGGGATTTTACTTCTTGTTCAGCAGCACCAGAAGTGGATGGCTGAGTAGTCTGAGACGTACTTGCCCCACGTGAATCAGATCCAGCAGTCCTTGGGGGTCTGATGTATGACACTCCCATCTTTCCCAAGTTCTTCTTCTCAATGGGAAGGCACTTCCGGCTGTCCACACCCTCAGTGGAATTTTATGTTGAATTGCTCCAGGAGGAAGGATATCAACTGGGGGAAGGGAAGAGAGGCATTCTCCTTCTGATTCTTACCATCAACCCACCTGAGGAGTTCCATTGAGATGAGTTGCCCAGGGTTGATGGGTTCCTTGAGCAGGAGACGAGGGAGCCATGGATTGTCCAGGAGGGTGAACTCTGAGAAGTTTCCACTCTTGTGGGTCATTATCCTTGAGTAAATGTATTGGATTACCCGGCGTAGATCAGACATCCCTGAGGCCTTCTTGCCATCAGTGCCATAGGCATCCTTCAATTGATCGCTGGAGAAGCGCCTGTGGTATTTCCACTTGTTTAGGTTGGGACTGTGATACCCAGGAGTTGGTTGATTATCTTCCAATCAAACTCTATGCTTCTCCCTCTAACTGTGGCAAAGAAGCGAACATGTGCAACAAGTGAATTGTCTCCCTTTTCCCTTCTTTTAACATGTGCAGCGAGTTGATTTAACTCTTTTTCGTCGTCTAAAAAGAGCTAAAACAAATAAAACTAGAATTAAACTACAGTAGTTAGCAGCAAGTCCTAGGTCAATTCACAGTTTGGTTTTATCTCTTGCTTAGGTCAAATAATCACAAGTTAAGCAAATTATCAAACAGGTTGTGTGCAAGCTCTATATCTATTACTAATTAAAACTATCAAACACTACAACTAACAGAATGGAAAGTGTAAGAATATGAGTGATATGTACCTTCCTCTCCAAGTACTCTGTGCTTATGTTAAAGCGGACTTCATATACTTGTTCTTCTTAATATAAACTAGTTAAATTCTCAAGATCTCTTTAATCAAAGAAGTCTACAAGAGTTTAACTAATTTAATTAAGGCTTAAACTCTTTCAAGCCAGAACATACCAGAAACAACTCTAAATACTAAATCTAGCATTTAGGAAACAAATTCATTCCACGCATACACAAGGAAGCAAATCGCACACATGTACATACATGAAACTACAAGAATTAAGCTTCGGTTTCATGTCCTTAACCTAAAAGAGAGATTTCAAGCTAAAATGAAGTAAAACACCTAATTCAAGGTGTTCTAACCTATACAAGCCTAAATCAAGGTCATTACATAGGCAAAAATATACATCTAGCTTGAAACCTAAAAGAGAAAATTACAAGCATACGAAGCCAAATGTTGAATCTACAAGCACATTTCCTTGGAGAAGAAGGCTAGGCGATCTAGCCTGACATGGAGATGAAGGCGGATGAAGGAAGGTGTGAGGTTCTGGACATGGCGGAGGTTTGCGAAGTGAAGGAGATCAGATGAAGAAGATGAAGATGGAGTTGAGAGAGTTTGTTAGAGGAGAGAGAAAGTGAAAGTGAAGTGTGAGAAGTCTCCTTGAGAGTGAATTACATTTTAGCTTTTATAGTGGTGAGTAACTTTGGGATTATCGCCCAAAGGGTATTTTTGGTATTTGGTGAAAGGTTAGGATGAATGTAGACTAGATCTCATCTCCATGCATTTCTACAGGTTCCTCCTTTTTCTCCAAATGGTTGTGCTTCCAAAATTGCCGTTAATGAGGCCTCCAGACTTGAATTTGACCTTGGCGCCAATTTTGCCTCATTTGGAAAGATGCTCCCCAAGTACCTTCAAGCTGCAGGGCTGACTTTGCCTTAAATTTACTCTGCACAAAAGACTTCTGAAAAGTAGCTGACATTTCTGATCATTGTGCAGTCTGGCTCTTGTACTCGCTGACGGATAGGCTTAAGCTTCCGGATGTAACTCTTCGTCCGCCAGCTCCAGAATGTTCACTTCCGGATGTAAGTCTTCATTCAACAAGCTCAAGGGCATTCACTTCCGGCTGTGCATCCGCTTCCAGATGTGAGTTCCCTTCCTCAAGTGGCTCAGCTTCCGGATGTAACTTTGCTTCCGGATGTGAACTTGCATCCTGATGTGAGTATGCTTCCGGATGTGAACCTGCATCCGGATGTGACTTTGAGTACAAGTCATCTAGCCTTCCTCCTTGCCAAGTTATCTCCACTGAAGCTCCACCAAGGGTGTGTGGGGCCCACTTGGGACCCCCTACAATAAAATATCATCACATAGTCAAAATGACCAAAATACCCTTGGTTTCATAAAATGCAAGTAATAAGGCTATTATTCTTCAAATATTTACACATAAGCATGCGCATAAAAATATACCAATAATGATCAAATATATCAATTAATTCCCACTAATTAAGCTCAAATGCACATGCTTAAAGGTATGAATTTTGGTCCAATCACGAGTGATTGGTAGAAGGCGCGCAGAACTCCTACATTGTACTCATTCTGAATTCCCACCCAGTTCATATATGGACCCAGATGTTCAGTCAAGTCATATCCCAGATTCTTCAGAATTTCCAGGTCTACGTATATCCCATTTGTCAGATATGGGTTCCTTTGGTCGAAGGCAGGGGAAATGGGCTCGAGAGGACCATCTCTGTAGATGTTCATATCGTCTTCCTCCTCAACCCTTCGTCTCTTTGAGGAAGTGGGTTCTTCCGCAAAGTGAACCTGTTTGCCTTTTCTCTTTCTAGATTTGGCAGTGGAGGTATGGGGGTTTGTCTCACTCGATCCTACCATTTTGTATGTGTGGATGATAATGGCAAATGTATGGAAGAAGGTTTGGAGAAGAACACAGATGAAGATGAAGGTTGAGAGAAAATGGAGAAGTTTTTGAATGAAGAAGGTGAGTTATGAATGAGGGAGATGGAATGATAAATGCCTATTTATATGAAAAGACGTTTAGATGCGAAGGGTCGTGATGAGAAGGCATGGGAAACGTAAACATTTAATGCTGAAACGGCGTACCTTTTTGCCACGTGTCGTTTCAGAGTGTCAGAGAAGACGTAACGTTTTAGAGGTGTCATTTCACTTTCTAGTGTAGATGCTTCCGGTTGCTGAGCAGCAATCGCAAGCGGCATGATCCCACACTGAGTAGAAGAAATGGCGTCTAGCCACTCTACTCCTTCCAAGGTTCAATAGTTGTCCTTGCTATTGATAGCAATATTGCTTGTGAATGCCATCTTTGCTCAGGTTGAGGGATTGTTCCTGTATGTGCTAGCGGAAGTGGATGTGCTTCCGGATGTGAGAAACTTAAGATTTAACATTGTAAGTTCACATGAACTTTTCACAAAGGAACCTGCAAAACTCTTATGTAGGTAAATTGATCAACCCCCAGAGGCTTGGTAAAGATATCTACAAGTTGATGTTGGGTTGGAACAAACTGCACCTTGACATCTTTCTTCTGAACATAATCTCTAATGAAGTGATGTCTGGCATCAATGTGCTTTGTTCTTGTGTGCTGAACGGGATTCCTGGCTAGGCTAATAGTGCTTGTGTTGTCACATAGAATGGGAACCTCTGTAAATTCTAAGCCAAGATCTCGAAGTTGATTTTTCAACCACAGCACCTGGGCACAACAACTTGCAGCATCAATATACTCTGCCTCTGTGGATGATAGTGAGACGCAAGTCTGCTTTTTGCTTGCCCATGACACTAGACCGCCACCAAGGAAGGTACATTGACCACTAGTGCTCTTCTTATCCGTTTTATAACCTGCATGGTCAGCGTCAAAGTAAGCCCACAAGAATTCTTGGTTACCTTTGGGATACCAAAGACCAAGTTCTTGTGTTCCCTCAAGGTATCTCAAAATTTGTTTAACACATGTAAGGTGAGATTCCTTGGGGTTGGCCTGAAATCTAGCACACATGCCAACACTAAATTGTATATCAGGTCAGCTAGCAGTTAAATATAATAGAGAACCTATCATTCCTCTATACATTGATTGACTAATAGAACTTCCTTTTATATCAGCATCGAGAGCGGCAGTGGTACTCATGGGAGTATCATACTCCTTGCATTCATCCATCCCAAACTTCTTGAGGATTTCTCTACAATACTTGGTTTGGGAAATGAAGATGCCATTTGTTCTTTGTTTGATCTGCAGGCCTAGGAAGAAGTTCAATTCTCTCATCATTGACATTTCAAATTCTCCCTGCATTGTCTTTGAAAACTCTTCACAGAGTTTCTCGTTAGTTGCTCCAAATATAATATCATCAACATAGATTTGAATAACTAACATGTGTCTATCCTTATGCAGTATGAATAGAGTATTATCTAGTTTGCCTCTTGAGAAACCTTTTCCTAGCAAGAAGTTGCTAAGTCTCTCATACCAAGCTCGTGGTGCTTGCTTTAGACCATTTAAGGCTTTCTTCAATTTAAAAACATGGTTAGAATGTCTAGGATCCTCAAAGCCAGGAGGTTGTTCAACGTACACCTCTTCTTTGATATAGCCATTAAGAAAGGCACTCTTTACATCCATCTGATATAATTTAAATCTTTTCATGGATGCAAAGGCCAAAAGAATCCTTATGGCTTCAAGTCTTGCGACTGGAGCAAAGGTTTCTTCATAGTCTATGCCCTCTTCTTGGTTATACCCTTTTGCTACTAATCTGACTTTGTTTCTAGTAATTAGGCCAGTCTCATCCAGTTTGTTCTTAAAAACCGATTTGGTTCCAACTATGGATTGGTGAGATGGTCAATGTACTAGTTCCCAGACTTGATTTCTTTCAAATTGATTAAGTTCTTCCTGCATGGAAATGATCCAATCACAATCTTCTAAGGCCTGTTCAATTGATGTTGGTTCAATTTGAGACAGGAACGCTCCATACTCAACTTCATTTTGAACTTGCCTTCTAGTCCTAACACCAGAAGAAACATCACCAAGTACTAGGTCTAGTGGATGATCCCTATGATGCCTCCTAGCAGTTGGCATTTGTACCTCATCTGATGCAATCTGCATTCTAGACTCATCAATGGAATCATCACCCTTTTTTGGATCCCTTGTTGGTGTTTCTTCGGGTGGTGAAGATGGTGATGGTTTTGAAATCTTTAGGTTTTCATCATCTTCTGTGGATCCTTCCCATGAGAGGTTTTCATAAAAAACAACATGCATAGATTCATTCCTCTACAGTCCTAGTTCTCATGTTGTACATTCTATATGCTTTACATCTAAGAGAGTAACCTATGGAAATACCTACATCCGCTTTCGGATCAAACTTACCCAAGTTTACCTTCCCGTTGTTGTGGATGTAGCATTTGGATCAAAAGATCTTCAAGTGGCTGATATTGGGCTTCCTTCCCTTGTACAGCTCGTATGGTGTCTTGTCCAAGCCCTTGCGAATATAGGCTCTATTTGAGATGTAGCAAGCGGTGCTCATGGCGTCAGCCTAGAATACTTGGGAGACTTCCTTCTCATTGAGCATGCTTCTGGCCATCTCAGTTAGAACCCTGTTCTTCCGTTCAACACGCCATTTTGTTGTGGAGTCCTAGGAGCTGAGAAGTTGTGATCAATTCCATTTTCCTCACACAGCTCAGACAAGTCATGATTTTCGAACTCTCCACCGTGATCTGTTCTTATTGCAGCTATTTTGAGATTTCTCTCATTCTGCACTTTCTTGGCAAGGACAACAAACGCATCAAAAGCATCATGCTTTGAGGGAAGAAACATAGTCCAAGTAAACCTTGAATAGTCGCCCGCTACCACTAGAGCATAAAGGTTTCTACCTAGGCTCTTAACTCTTGCTAGCCCAACTAAGTCCATATGGATTAGTTCCAAGGGCCTGCTTGTGGAGACTTTCTTCTTGGCTTTGAACGAGGTCTTTGTTTGCTTTCCTCTTTGGCAAGATTCACAAATAAAATCACGTTTTACTTTAAATGATGGAATCCTTATGGCTAGCTCCTTTTTAATGAGCATGTCAAGCTGTGTAAAGTTCACATGTGCTAGCCGTTTATGCCACAACCAACTATTTTCATCACTAGTAATAAGACATTTTTCGGTTAATTGTTGGCATAGATCTAAGGTATATAGGTTTCCATTTCTATTTGCCTTAAGTTTGCATTTCAGATTGGATTTATCTATGTTGAGATCATGCTTATCAACTATCAGGCATTCATGAGAGTCAAAGATTACCCAGTTGCCTTTTTATGTGCTTTGACTCACACTCAGCAGGTTGTGACAAAGACCATCTACAAGATAGACATCTTGGACAGGACCAACTTCACCAACGCCAGTGATCTTCCCACTTTGGTTCCCACAAAAGCTGACCTTGGCTCTATCTTTGACCACCAGTGAGTTGAACTTGTCCCTGTCTCCTGTCATGTGTCTCGAGCATCCGTTATCGATGTACCACTTGTGGTTGTTGGATGCTTTGAGACAAACCTGCACAGATAAGACAGATTTAGGTACCCAACCTTTATTGGGTCCTCTTTCATTAGTATTTGGAACCTTTGGTCCAATGTTGACCTTAGGTTCGTGTGTGACCTGTGCCTCTGGCCTTGGTTGGGCTCTAGGCGTTTGAGTCTCTTTTGGAGCAGGTTTCTGTGCCCTAGGTTTATGATTGACTCTAGGCTTAGTACTTCCTTAGCCTCTTGCCTTGGAAAGGCTTTAGGCATGTTTGTTCCTTTTGGAACCCATTTATAAGAGCTATTGACACCATGCTTCTTGGCATTACAAGTGGACATGGTGTGTCCCTTCCTGTTGCAATAATTGAAGAAGCTAAATGGTGATGACATGTAGCCAGTGGCTTAATGGAAGAATTTCAAGTAGGGTTTCACTTTGGGTTCCACCCACTTCTTTTCCTTATATTTATAGCCTAAACCAGTTTTATCCCTATAAGCTCTTTGGTTCATTAAGATAATATCTAGCATTTCAGAACCTTTAGTGAATTTTTGTAAAGCATTGTATAGCCTATCCCTTTCAATAGAGATCTTGCTACAATTGGCACAGCATTCTGAGCTTGGGACGTTGGGTTCCACCTGGGGATTTCCCTGGATGTCCACTTTCGGAAGTCTTTTAACTTTCGCAAGCTCATCACTTAGTGAGTTCACAGTCATCTCAAGTGATTTGTTTTTCCTTTTTAAAACTAGAAAGGCTTTAGCCATTCTGTGAAACTCCCTATGTATATCATTGTAAGCATCTTGAATGTCAGTCATGCTTACCTCATCACCATGGATGGATTCGAAGTCTGATAGGGTTTCTTCTTCACCATCCTCCTTAGCAACGAGTCAGAGGTTAGCAACCTCTTCCTCATCACTAGCTTCTTCATTGGAGCTGTTGACCCAGATGGAGGACATAAAGGCTTTCCTTTTGTCCTTTTCTTTAAACCTCTGAAGACTTGGGCATTCAGCCTTGAAGTGTCCAGGCTTCTTACACTCGAAGCAGACAGGAGCCTTTTCCTTCCTGTAGCTCGACTCTTCTTTCTGAAATCTCCCTTTCTTTTTAAAGAACTTCTTAAACCTTCTTACCATCATGGTCATCTCCTCATCATCGATGTCTTCCTTATCATCATCTCTTTCCTTGGTAGGGGCAACTAAGGCAAGATTTTTTGCCTTTGTAGTTGCTTGAGGATTTCTCTGGGCCAATAGGGTAGGCTCATATTCAGCTAAAGAACCAAACAGTGCAGTGACAAACTTTGTTGATTCTCCTTGGACTTCATGCAAGATAGTAACCTTAATGAGTCAATCACCTTTTAGTACTTTTAGAATTTTATTTACCTGTTCCTTCTCAGAGATGGTTTTTCCTAAGGCAGCGAGGTTGTTTATGAGATGAGTAAATCTGATCTCGAGATCTCTGATAGGCTCATCCGGAAGCAAAGTGAACTTGTGAAATTCCTCAACAAGCATTTCCACTCTTCTATCCTTGACACCAGTGGTCCCTTCATGAGCAGTCTGAAGAGCATCCCACATTTCTTTTGCAGATTTAAGATGATTTATCCTGAAGTATTCTTTCTGACTCAAGGCACATTGAATCATTAGGATAGTCTTATAATTCAACTCTACTTTGGTGTAGTCTTCTTCAGTGAATTGGGATTTAGTCTTTTCCTTGCCTTCAACATCTTTTGGAACAAAGTTCCCATTTTCTATAACGTCCCAAACTCTGAGACCATGTGCCTTGATGAAGTTTTCCATCTTAAATCTCCAGAAGGTATAGTTGTAACCATCAAAACCAGGAGGCTTGTTGGGAGGAGTTGATATGTCAGGAAGTACGTTCTCTACAGCATCCATCACTGGATCTTTTCTTTCCAGATTCGTTGGAATCAAGTAGGGAAGACCCGCTCTGATACCAAATGAAAGTGAGGATGCACAAGAGGGGAGGTGAATTGTGCTACAAAAAACAATATAAAAATAAAGACACTAACACAAATTCTTTTATACTGGTTTGGTCTAACTCTTGACCTACGTCCAGTTCTCAATCCCTTGATTGAGTTCCGCTAATCCACAGGTTTTACAACGGGTTCACCTGCAACCTTTACAACCACAAGTTTTACGGGCTAACTTGCAACCTTTACAACCACAAGTTTTACGGGCTAACTTGCAACCTTTACAACCTGACTCGCTCCCCCTTACAACCTGCAAGGGTTCAACCTTTACACAAAGGATTTAATACAAAGTTCACTTTATGAACAGATTGTGATAAACACTTAAGTACAATGAATGCTCTCAATGAATGTAGAGACTTAAATACAAGAGAATAAGATGATAGCAATAAGAATAACTCTCAAGGTATTAAGTGCTCTTTTGCTTTTTCTCAATGACTGTGTGTATTGTTCTTGGTCAATCTGGTGTCTTCATAAATGATGAAGTTGTTCCTTTTATAGTAGCCTCTAATACACCAGTTCTTGAGTGACAATAAGTCCGTTTGAATATAGTCGTTTATCCCTTGTTACCGTTGTCCTCATTAATGCTCATTAATGCTTAGCAGGGTTGACTTATGCTTTAGCTCTGGAGCTCCGAAAAGTAGCTCTGACAATACTGCTTTGACAAAAGCAAATCTGACTTCTGAGCATTTGTACGGTCTCTAACTCTTGTACTTGCTACCGGATAGATTTTGGCTACCGGAAGTAAGAACCTTATTCTGCAAGTGTTAGTCCAAGTATGTGAATTGCAAAGAGCGTTCACTATCGGAAGCTCATTTGCCATCGGAAGTGAAACTAAGTTCTGCAAGCAAATGTTAGTCTAACAGAGTAATATATAATCAAGTGCAATGGGAAGCATTTTTGCTATGGGAAGCTATCCTACTTAGACTAGGTTAACTAGGTTCAGACTTAGTGTTTAAATTGACTTCCGCTATGGGATGTGTACTACATCCGCAAGCGCTACTTACGTTGTTTTTGCTCTAAGTCATCAGGTTGTGATTTTACATCCGATTGTATTCTAACTTAGGATTTTAACTTCCATCTAATTCTTCCTAAGTGTTCATTATGTTCTTTCATGTTTTAGTCTTCATCAAAACTTAAGATTCTAACAAAGTTGCCTTGAGTACTTGTTTGGCAGAGGAATGTGTCTAATGTCTTCTGAAAAGACATTTTGAATATGACAGTGTACTTTTGTACTTGATCTGCTTTATACTCGACACTTCGATCAGGCATTAAATGCACTTGCTTCGATTAGCTACTACACACTTAGATCACAAGTTAAGAGTATAACAATTTCAATCACTCGACACTTCGATCAGCATATAGATAATGGTTCCGATCATCTGCTTCTGATTGATATTCCAGTTGCTAATTTAACTTAGAAAATTATTCTCTATTTATTTTATGATCGCTTAAGTCTAAGTTATATATGATTTCAATTAGATGATGATTGCTATGCATTGTGATTGCTACAACACTTGATTGGTATATCTTGATCTGATCGTTATATCCTATTCTTGATCGCAATATTGTTATGATCGCAATGTATTTTTATCACTATGTCTTAGCCTGATTGGAATGTCTCATGATCGCTATGTCTATCCTGATTGCAATGTCTTATTACTATGTCTTAGCCTGATTGGAATGTCTCATGATCGCTATGTCTATCCTGATTGCAATGTCTTATTACTATGTCTTAGCCTGATTGCTATAATTAGTTATCATCAAAACTTAAGATTCTAACAAAGGTCACTAAATTTTCTAAAGGACAATTAAAGTCACAGACACTAAATTAACAATGTTATGGTTGATAATAGGAATGAGGATGTTATTGTCGTTAATCAAAATGCTGCTGCTGTTAATTGCTATGCTCTGCCTTTCAAAATATTTGAAAATATCTCTTCTTATAGATGAAATTTTAAAGTTAATAGAGCAAAGACAAGAAGATGATTAGTAAAACCCAAATAACACTAAATTTGCTAAGACATCTCGATTTGTTGAAACTTCAAGTGTGTTAAGACCTCCCAATTTATTGAAACTTCATATAAGATTAAGATTTGCAAGAAAACCCAGGTTAGGCTTCCCATATGCAATCCACATGATAAACCTTTTACTGAAGAGGGTAGCTAGGAAATTAATGGCAAGGATGATGAGATTTACTTCTGCCTAAGGTTTGCTAAAGAGGTTAGCTGATTTTGCAGAAAAAGGAGACATGAGCGATTGCTCAGCAGTGGATTTCAAGCTTCCATGCATATTTAACTCAAATCTATGTGGAAGATATAGTTTGACCAAAGTGGATCTGAGGAGGGAGGTGGCGACATTTTAGTTGAACGAGCATAAACTCTCGTGCTCCGCACGGAAGCGGATAGTCACTTCTTTTATTTTAACCTCGCAACACATAAACGTATTAAAACGTACAACAAATTTAACATCCACATTAAAAATCAACCGACATGTCAAACATGTTAGCTTTGAGTTCCTGCACTTGTTTTATCTCTGGATCTAAAGTCAGATTTGTACCATCAGAGTACGCATAACAACAACACATCCTATTAAATAAAATAACACTTAAATTAATTTTATTGTACAGTTAAATAAATCATTATTTCTTCAAAATAAATAAACTATACAAATAAATACCTGATTCCAAGTTGTCCTCACTTACAACATAGCGTACATGAACAAATGGAGGAATATCAACATTTACCGCGTCTCCCAACATTTTTCGCAACAACCTCAACTCAATCCCCTCTTCAGATACACATTAAATTACTATTAACCTTGTGCCAAAAAGAACAAAACATATATGAAATTTTCTAGACCAAACACACTCCACTTGTAGATCGAGAAGTGATGAGATCTAGCAAGAAGACACTTCAACTTCAAATGATCCTTTGAAGATTCCAAGTGGACCAATCACAAGAGCAAGATCCAAGGGCATTAAGCAGGCATTGAATGGACTAGTACAAGAAGCATGGGCAAAGAAAATGGCAATTAGTTCAACAATTGAGAATAAAGATACTGAAAACGTCACAAATGTTATTTGGGCTGAACAATGAGCTGTTTGAACATATTTTGGGCTCAAAGATATAAAATTAAAGAGCTTGGACCAAGAGCTACACATGGGAAGCTTCATTTGGGCTTAAATAATGTAATTTTGGGCTTTAAACACTGGTTAATTTTGGCCCATTGTTTTTGTACGAGTTTTAGGTTAAACTTTGCTTGTTTGTAACCTTTAAATACTTTGTAAGCCTCTTTTGAAGGAAGACTTGAATTTGAGAATTTAGAAGTTGCTTTATGCACTTTGTTGAGAGGGTTTCTCTCTAGGGTTCTTCATTGAACTAACAGACTTATCAAGGATTGATCAACCTTGTGGCGTCTTCCAACACTTTGGGTCCTTGTTCTTCCGTGTTCAAGGGTTCAAGTGGATCGTTCTAACATTTGTTCAATTTTCTTGGGGTTGTGTTCATCTTAGATTATTGTGGGTCTGGTTTATCCTTGGTGGGTTCGCATCATCTTGGCATCAGAGCTTCAGATCTAAACTCAGGTTCTTTGTGTTCTTGTTTGTTCATTGTTTTGTGTCTTTTCATCTTTTCTGAATTCTGTTTTAGGTCGCATTTGATCGTCTATGTTCGTCGCCTTTTCCTTTGAGTTTTTCGACGTGTAGTATGTCATTTTGATAGTTCAGAATCTGATCTTTCTTCTTGTTTTGGAATCGTCTAGATCCGACTTTTCGTGCGCTAGTTATACCCGTTTTAATTTGACGCGTTTTTCTGAAACTTTCTGGGTTCATTTTGCTTGGAAACTCAGTTTGTGTTATATTTGTTTTGATTCTATGATATTTCAATTTTCTGGGTTCAAATTCTGTTTGGTTGCAAAAAAAGAAAGAAAGAAAGAGTAGAAAAAAAGTGAAAGAAAGGATTATTGCAATTGTTGTATTGAGATTGTTCTTAGCAAGTGTGGTCATACCCAGAAAAATCAATTCTTGCAATTTGTGTCATTGTGCTATTGAAATTTTCCTTTGTTCTACATGTTATACTCTTTTTGATATCCTAAATTTCTTAGTGTTGTTTTGATACCACAAGTTGTGAAAGATTTGATTAAATTGCTTAGTTTTTTAAAGAGTCTCAAGAGGGAACTGAGAGTGGAAAAAGGCAAGAGTGTTATACATCAAGTTAAAAGCCAAAAAACAGTGAAACATGAGTGTAAAGTGACATTGTTGAGGGAAACACGTGAGGAATTTGTGAGGTATTTCATTTCACTAAAATTATCTTTTGAGTTACAATGTCTAGTGCAGGTGAAACATCCAATGATGACAACAATTCAAGGAATGCATTAGTTAACATGAGGCAAATACAACAACAATTTGCATGATTGGAAGAGGTTTTTGGAGAGATAAGGGATAGGATGGATATGCAGGATGAGACCATTGCGAATTCACAAGGAGAGAGACCACCTAGAAGACATGATAGGCGAAGAGACGTTTTTATGGGTGAGTCGAATTCTGAAAATGATGGTGAGGGAGAATTTGAATTTGAATATAGTTATGGATGGGAAAGGAATAGGCATAGAGGAGATAGGTATGGAAGGAGACATGTGAGGGATGGAAATAGTTTGGATGGAAACCTTGGGAACATAAAAATGAAAATTCCAACTTTCCAAGGAAGGGGTGATCCTGAAGCATATTTAGAGTGGGAGAGAAAGATGGAGATGATTTTTGATTGTCATAATTATACCGAAGCTAAGAAGGTGAAGTTAGTAGCAATAAAATGGAGGATGTATATTGTCCCGACTAAAGGATGTTAGTTTGGGACAAAAGGGAAATAGTTCTCTGCCGACAGAATAAAGAAAAGGCCAAATCTGTCTATCCAAAGAGTCTATTGCAAAAGCAGGGAACACTTTTTAATCGCAGTTTTCATTGGTCGGTCATAAATTCAGTACATAAGCTACAGAAGTTTGGTCCAAATTATACAGAAACTTTATCCTAATAGGTCTAAAGCATACTAGGCTTCTGTACAGAAATTCACTAGTATTGTGAACCAGATTTACATTTTCTTTGGACTAATGAATAAGTTTTGGAATACATGTTATAATTGAGGCTGACTATTCCTTTATAGTATTATAGGCTTTGGACTTTTAAATGATGAAAATATTTTGATGTATGAGATATATATAAAGGTGTAGAATCTGCTAGGCACCAAGTTAAAGGTTTGCTTCAGTTTTGAGTTTTGAATTTCAAGAAGCTTTAACATTCAAAGATTTTTATATTTTCTGTTGTGTTCTGTTTCATTGATTCAGTAAAACACTATCTCAAACTATTTCTAAGTTTGTCGTACTTACCTAGAACATGAAAGTCATGGAAATTAATTCAGCCATATTTGTATAGATATGATAAATCAGATAAGGGTTAATGGGCATTTTTGGAGTATGGGTCCTGGACATGTGCTTCTTCTGTCGCTGGAAAATATGATAAATCAGATAACGTGAATGGATTGATTTTCATGAGGTTCAATTTGACCAACCTTACTGTAATGATTGATTAAGCTAGGAGGGCTTTATGTTTTGTTTTTTCGTCATTTGTATGATTAAAAGCTAATTGTTCTGGATGTATTTTACAAGGTATATGTAGATGGAAACTTTGGAGGATGGATTATTGTATGACATTTTATCATTAGCAAAATATGCATTTGATCTATGTCTTTGCACTTGTCAGCTTTGCTATTCGTTTGTCTTTTATATTACTGATCATTTGTTTAGGATGGTTTATCTATTTTGTTTGAGATTTGTTTGTTTCATCATTTGTCTTTGTAATAAAACTTTGATTTTGATGCTTAGGTGTGAACTTTCATGTTCTAATTCTTGAACATTATGCTTTAAATTGAAGCGTTTTTAGATATATATAGGGCGAAGGGGCAAAAATAGCCACCGTAATTTTCAAAATGGACAACTTTGGCACCCGTAATTTCGATGGTGCAAAACCGGACATTATAAACCAAAATGGGACAAATCTAGCACTCTTAAACATAGGTGTTAAGTTTGACCGTTAGTTGACTGGGAATGATGATATGACATAATGACGTGGCACCATGAGGCAATATGTGTCACCCCCATGCTGATATGTAGTCTGTCGCAGTTAAAGGCTCCTGGAAGTCCGACAACCTAGAAGCCCATCACCATCGAAGCCTCTGACTCGGGGAAGAAGACAGTCTCTGAACTGATTTGAGAATTTAGTTTAGTTTTTTTATTAGTTAAATATCCAGTCAGATTATAAGTATGATTGGATATACATATCAGATTATACATATCAGATTAATTTTTTCATTTTTGCCATGTCATATACATATCAGCATGGGGGTGACACATAATGCCTCATGATGCCACATCATTATGCCATATCATCATTCCCAGTCAACTAACGGTCAAACTTAACACCTATGTTTAAGAGTTCTAGATTTGTCCCATTTTGGTTTATAATGTTCGGTTTTGCACCATCGAAATTACGGGTGCCAAAGTTATCCATTTTGAAAATTACGGTGGCTATTTTTGCCCCTTCGCCCTTAGATATATGTAGGGGCATTTTTTGTATTGTGGGCATTTTTGAACAAAAAATGTCCAATTGTTTTTTTTAAAAAAGTTGGTCTTTTAACATCACTTTTTTAATAACACGACATAAAAAATATATTTCTACGTCGCTTTTTATTGTGCAACCGACGTAAATAAGGAATATTTACGTCCCTTTTAACAAAAATGCGCTGTACAAGGTAGACAATTGATGTCGCTTTTCTGAATAAACGACGTAAAAAGTGACTTTTCACATCGCTTATTTAAGCGACGTAAATAACAGACTTTTCACATCGCTAGCATTAACGTCGCTTAAAAAAGCGACGCGAAAAGGCTTAAAAAAGCGACCCGAAAAGTCCTTTTTGTAGTAGTGGCTGCTGCATTGGGGAACCAGAAACTTTAAATTCTTGTCCAACACGCCAAGAATGCATTCACATTGAGCAATGCATTAATGAGAAATCAGCTACTCCACGTACTGAAACTAGGCCTACACTGATTATGCAAGCAAAATCTAACTATATTTATCCCTTTAATTAAAGAGCACCATGTACGTTGTACGGAGAATATATAGATTTCCCATATAAAACAGGTCACCACTATAGGTTATATTTGAAGGTACATGTAGCTTCTACTCCGCGTGCATAACCAACAGCATGTGGAGTCACATCGTGGTTCAGCGTAACCTTCAGTTGGCATTGATATCTGGATTCAAATTCACGGTACGCGTGCTAAGCGGGATTGTAAATGAAATAGAGCACAATGAAGAAAACACATTTTTCTCCAGCTACGGAATCCTCCAAGAAAAACAGAATGGTGCTAAAATTCATGAATACACGTTAAGTTATTCAGTAGGAACGAACAGAAGCATGGAAAATGGACTAACTCACTCCTGGGAGGTTTAAATTTGTAGACAGACGAGGTTAAGTCAATGGCAAACAAATATTTATAAGTCGTCTGTTAGAATCTTAAGTTTTGATGGTGACTAAGGTATGATATGGTCTAGTACTTAAGAGAACATAATCAGCACTTAGGAAGGATTAGATGACATGGTTAGAATCCTAAGTTAGATCACTTGAGAATGCAAGATCACTTCCGGATAGATTAGGACTTGCGCATGCGGATGAATGTTTTCATCCCCCAGCATCAGCAAGTAAATCACTGGGAAATAACTTAGTCTATGAGAATTAGTACACAACCTTAAGACTAAGCTATGTTTCAATCGGAAGTGAATTTACTTCCTGTTAGACTTAGACTGGCGCAGAGCGACAGAATAGATATTACCCCAAGCGTCAGTGAGTCTACTTCCCCAAGTGAAAGCGCTTCCTGTTAGACTTAGACTGGCGCAGAGCAATAGAATAGTTATTACCCCAAGCGTCAGTAAGTCTACTTCGCCGAGTGAAAGCACTTCCTATTAGATTTAGACTGGCGCAGGTTGATAGACTAGATATAACCCCGAGCGTCAGCGGAAATGCAACATCAAGTGAAGTTGCTTCCTGTTAGATCTTGACTGGCGCAGACTGATAGAATAGATTTCACCCTAAGCGTCAGTGAATTCACCACGTCAAGTAAAAGTGCTTCCGATAGCTCAGTGACTAGCGCTGAGTGGTGAAATTAAATAGACTAAGCGAGAGCAAGTCATATTGAACTAAATCCCTCATCAAGCGAATTTACTTCCGGATGTAGAAGTGCTTCCGGATACTTCTTAGATTTAGGGATCACCCACTGCATGAGACTATATGATTATATTGCTAAACTAACGTTCAAGTGCAGCACACTCAGAAAGGTTGCTTCCGGATGAGAAGTTGCTTCCGCAAGCAATCAGAATGTCTGAACGTTCAAAGAAATGCAGTGTCAGAATGCTTATGTCAGAGCAGAGGTGTCAGGACTACTTTTCAGAGATAAAGCAAGTCAACCCTGCTGAAGCATTTAAGAAGATGTTCCTTCCAACGGTAACAAGAGGATAACAGACATATTCAAACAACATTGTTACCTACCAAGCATGAGGAGTATGAGAACATAATCTGAAGATTCACTCAAGGTATCAAAACTCATACTGCCCACAAGAGTCAGAGTCCATAAGAGAGCTTCTGATAGCAAGAGAGGATCCAATAGCAAAGCACTCTTATCATTCATGGACAAGTGCTTGGAAGACAAAGTTCCTCTATGTGATAGCAAGCAAAATGTTAGAGTCCACGAGCTTCAGATAGCAAGAGAGCTTCCGATAGTGAGTCTCTTAACATCCTGGACTTATGCTTGAGGAACGAAGTCCTCTCTGACAACAAGCAAGAGTCGGACCGTACAAAGTGTTCAGATGTCAGAACGACTTTTGTCAGAATAGTATTGCCAGAACAGTGTTGACAGAACAGCTTGGTCAGAGCACCTTTTGAGATAAAGCAAAGTCAACCCTGCTGTGCATTAATGAGGACAACGTAAACAAGGCCCCAACGTCCATAATCAAACGGTCTTATTGCCTCTCCAACGGTTAGATATTCAGAGGCTGGTATAAAAGGGATGTTCTTCATTTCTGAAGAAGAGGGCTTGAAAAAGAGAGAGAGAACAGAGCTTATTGTCTGAAACACTATTCTACATTCCTCTCATCTTCTACTCTCGGACTTTGATATGTAATATTCTTAGACAGTGATTTATTTGTACTTAAGTGAGTAACATCATCCACTCTTTGAGAGAGTTAGTTTTGAGCTTAAGTGTTTAACAAAATCAGTTCATAGAGTGAACATAATTGTAATCTTACATTTTGTAAGGGGGAGCATTTAGAAGGTTTTCTAAATCTCCATAGGTTGCAAGTTAGCCCGTAAAACTTGCGTTTGTAAGGTTGCAAGTGATCCCGTAAAACTTGCGGTAAGGTTTGCAGGTGAACCCGTTGTAAAACCTGTGGGTTGTTAGGTGAACCCGTGCTCGTAAAACCTAAAGTGTAAAGGCTTCTCTTGTGCCCGGTTTAAACAAGAATAGTGGATTGGAAATCTCAGGTGTAGCCTGGGGACTGGATGTAGGTCTGGGTGACCGAACCAGGATAAATTTATGTGTGCATATACTTATACTTGATCATTCTATTTTGCATCACATAGCATACTGACTTGTGCATAGCATTATTTATTATCATCATCACCGAGCACAAGCAGTCTTTCGAAAAGAGTTTAAGTTTTATACCCTCACCCAATTCACCCCCCCCTCTTGGGTGACAGCCACGAATTTCATTTGGTATCAGAGCAGGTCACTTGTTTAAAGGATCAAACGATCTCAAGTGCAAAGACCTTGGCTGATTTGGGTTAAAATGTTTTCCAAAGGCTTTGATCATACCATCCCACCTGTGTTAGAAAATATTGATTTTTGTTGGTGGAAAGCAAGAATGGAAAGTTTTATAAAATCCACTAGTTTGAAAATGTGGGATATTTTTGAAAATGATTTTGATTTCAAAACAAGAGGAAACTGGACTGAAAGGGAGAAAAATTTGTTTTCCTTAAACATTAGAGCAATGCAAATTTTATACAAAGGCTTAACTGAAAATGATTTCCAGAAAATCAAACATTGCTCTAGTGCTAGAGATATTTGGAATACTCTTGATGTGATATATGCTTCTAACCCATCTCTTGAAAGCACAGCTGTCCAAAGCTCAACTCGTGCTCTTTGTGGATCATCTACTGATGAGCTTCTGGAAGCTGATATTGAGGAAGCAGACTTCAGTGAAGAGAGTATCCATCTCTGCCTAGAAGATTCAGAAAGTGAGGTATCTGGATCTGAAATTGAACTCTCTGATTTGCAAGATGCATACAATGAGTTATATACTGAATATTGTAAACTTGCAAAAGAACTTCTAGGCTTAAAAGAAAAAGATAGGAAACTTGAAAAACTAATTTCTTCTTCTACATCTAAAGTTTCCGAGGGTTCTTTTAAAGAACTAGTGGTTCCGATAGCTAGCCCACTGTCGGTAGGGAAAACTTCAACATGTCTTGAAAAATGTTTTGATTGTGAACACGTGTTGAAGGAAAAAGAAAAGCTTTCAAAAGAAACTGAAATTTCAAAGGAACAAAAAGCTTTTCTAAAAGAAACTAATCATGATAATGATAGAAAATCTCATTTTGATTATCATTCCATTATCTGTCATTATTGTGGTAGATTAGGACATATTTCTCACACATGCAGTCTTAGAAGAAATTCAAATGTGAGAAATAAGTTTGTATGGATTCCTAAAGGACAAGTAAGGTCCAGTGCTAACCATGTAGGACCCAAGTACAAATGGGTACCAAAACATCCTCCTAGTGCCTTACTTGTGCAGGATAGATCAAGAGTTCCTCTTATCCCAAAGAAGAGAACTCGTGGTGATGCAACTGCTGAAACCCACTGGTACAATCATAAGAAGCTGTCGGCCACCACAAGGGACAATGGTTCTGTCTCAAGGATGAGCTATCACAAAGTTCCATTCAACTATCCTGAGAAGAACAAGAGAGAGTGGATTCCTCGATCATCATTGAAAAGGCTCTTGAATCCTACCTCTCAGAAGAAAGAGCTTCGAATCAAGGATAAGTATAGAAGATCTCCTTGGGTAAGCAAGGGATCACTTAGCAACGAAGCATTTGATAGTAAAATCTCCTATGCTAATGTTAGATGGACTTATTGAGATTTTACATTAAGCATCCTAAGGTGTGAACATTATATTCATCATAGAAGAAAGCTTGAAGAAATAAGTAATGTTCATAATCTACATACTGTCCATGACTATCTTGATCAAAAACCTTGTATATCCTTGTGCATATAGTCATGAAAGATTCACCATGCCATACACATAGGACGTAATCTAAATGCATGTGAACTATATATAGCCTACAAACTGACCTTCAGATCCAGACTTGGATACAAAAGGAAGGAACTATCTGGTATTTTGTAGGAAGGGCAATCCGAAGGTTCAGCAAGACAAGGGTGAAGAAGACCCTTGCTAAAAGGAAGATCTCCTCCCTCCACAGTGAGCCATCTGATTCATGTGCCCCCAACAATCTGCTAGCTCAGAGGCAAACTTGAGATAGCGCTGAGTGATCAACCTGCGGAGATACCTTCTGCTGAACCTGTGTCTCCCTCTGCGCCAGCACCCAATCTGAGTGAAGAGCTGTGTATGAAGTATGGGTTCAAGAGGCCAGAGATGCCAGTGGTAGTGATCACAAAGTAAATTCATCCCTCTGCACCAGCTCCAATCCATCCTATTAGCCTCAGCAAGACTCAGGACTGTACCTCATCTGAACAATTAGTCAAGTCTTGATAAGCATTCGTCACGCATAGATTTTGGTACTGCTCTAAATATAGATTCCATACATTGCCAACCAAAATCAAGCGAGCTACTGCTAGATGCGAATGGAGCTATGGTGATATCATTCTTACCTTCCTCTTTACTTGAATAATCACTTGGCTAGTAAATGCATGATGGGCTCAACAGCTTTTATTTCTCTGAAACTGATATGATTTCCCTTATCTGTGATGAACACTTATTTTCTGTAAAAACGACCCTATCATATCAAATTCATTTTCTGATATAATGCAAACAGATTCTGATCCTCTTTAAACCTACATGACAACCGTACCTCATGATAGCACTCAAAAGCTATTTCTGATTTTCCATTTCATGTGGTATCTCTTGCATCAAATTTTTCAATGATAAGCAGCTATGGTTTCGAGAACAATACATCCCTCTTAATTACATCTTTAAGTTCTCAATCTACTAATGATCTCAGTTCAAGTTTGTGGTTTAAGAATGTTGACACAGATTATTGAAGCTTGAACAATGAATATAACCAAGAGAGAATGACAACGAAAATGTCTCTTATCAAGATGTGTGGAATGGCTATACCAAACCTGAGAAACTTTCGCCGATACACATGAGCATTTCTATCCCTTACATATTCTGTTGTGAAATTAAATGGATAGTCTCTCTCTTGTCTGACATGCATTAGAAATCTTAGGAAATGCCTTGAATTAAACTCTGCTAGATCTGTAAAACATGGCATAGTATCACAAGCATGCTATAATCTGTATTAATTTCAAGCTTGTTGATATCCTAAGAACTATGAGATCACATTGAGCATATCTAGAAGAACTCGAGCTAATATTTGGAAATTATTCTCGTAATCATATGCTGAAATTTGATTGTTTTTGTAAACCGAATTTAGTCTTAAAATCAAACTATTCTGTGAGCATGAAAATTTCCAGTATTTCATTTTTGTGAGGATGAAGATTTTTCTTTTCAAAATTTCATAGTGTTAATAATTCACATGTCTTCATGATCTAACATGAACATCCTTGAGGCATATGTATTGAACTATACTTGCTTATGAAACTCTGAAAATATGCCACCTGTTTAATATTCTCTGTACTATCACATTGATATTTATCCATGAGAGTATAAATAGAGTTCATGTCTTGATAGTGAAACTATGTGAATGTATAGATAATTTCAAAATTAGTTTTCACATAATCATTGCTCATATTTTCTTAAACCAATTAGCAAGCATGATTTCTTAAAATTATTAGTTTGTGCTGATTAACACAGATTGACTTGAATGTCCTGAGGATGGTCTTCAATGTTAAATCTTAAGTTCTTTCACTGACCATCAGAAAGCATTTGTTTCCTCAAGCATATGCAGGACCAATCATCAAGTTTGAGCAAAGTTGCTTTCACAACAATCAGCGTCTTCGATAGCAGGCCAACTATTGAACCATGGGAAGAGTAGAGTGACTGCCCAGTCATGTCCGCTTGTGGTTGTAGCTCAGCTTGCCGAAGCAAATCATCAAAGCACTTGCGCTAGGGGTTTCCACTTGAGATAGCACACCTCTTGAAGATGTCAGGAAGCATGCTTATCTGCGTATGATTCAGATTCCTGAGTCTAATAGAGTATGAGTACCCCTCATCTGTGGTAACATCTACACCTTACCATCTCTTACATATGATGCATACATGGCATTGGTAAGGGTGTCAACTTATGATGTTTCTCTCAATCTGCATTGACTTCAAAATCATTCACTGTCTTAGAAAATCATCCTAGCTCACACATCTGTATCCTCTAAATGACATGCTGGAAAGTAATTGATAACATACCTCTCTTATATGCTTCCTTTCTTGATTTAATGATGATTAATCTTAATATAGAAGAGAAGTAAGTGGACATTACCTGTTAATGATCCCTTGAAAATAGAGAGTCACATGCTGTCATCGATAATAAACTCTTAAGATGCTGTGATGAAATTTGTTTGGAAATTATTTTTGGCACTTTTAAAATCACAAATTTCATTTGATTTCATTTCATTTCATATGGTATCACAAATTTCATTCGGCATTCAATTATTTCATTTGATACCACAGGTTCAAACTCACAGATCTCATTTGATTACATTTGGTATCAGATTTCATCTCATTTGAATTTAAAATCACATATTTCATTTGATATCATAATCATCATTTTTAAACACATCAAAATTATTTTTGATATCACGTTAATCAAATCGAGAGGATCAAAATTACTTTTGATATATTTTGTATGTTTTGCTCTTGACTTAATCCTTGAAAAACATGTTTAGCTATCCCACATAATGATTAGGGCGAATACAATCATTTAGGATCATGAATCATTATTGTTTTCCTTGATAATTCTCGTACGTTGTATTGAATAGTCTAGAACAAATCCTTATTAACGATACATAGGGAGAAATATTAGGTAGAAAGCCCATTCCGAGGAGAACGATAAAAGTATCCCCATCCCTAAGGCTAGCTTGCACCTGTTGGAATTTGATGAAGCCAAAAGGGGGAGAGAGATAGAGATGAGATGTCTAGAGATGGAGATGAGATGTCTAGAGATGAGATATAAGATGTCTAGCGAGAGATGAGACATGAGATGTCTAGAGCTGAGAGATAGATAAGATATCTAAGTTTAATTATAGCTCTGGGAGTGCTCTGGGAGTGATCTAAGTTTAATTATGTTCTCTAGTCATCTATGGGTTTGTCATCATCAAAAAGGGGGAGAATGTTAGAATCTTAAGTTTTGATGGTGACTAAGGTATGATATGGTCTAGTACTTAAGAGAACATAATCAGCACTTAGGAAGGATTAGATGACATGGTTAGAATCCTAAGTTAGATCACTTGAGAATGCAAGATCACTTCCGGATAGATTAGGACTTGCGCATGCGGATGAATGTTTTCATCCCCCAGCATCAGCAAGTAAATCACTGGGAAATAACTTAGTCTATGAGAATTAGTACACAACCTTAAGACTAAGCTATGTTTCAATCGGAAGTGAATTTACTTCCTGTTAGACTTAGACTGGCGCAGAGCGACAGAATAGATATTACCCCAAGCGTCAGTGAGTCTACTTCCCCAAGTGAAAGCGCTTCCTGTTAGACTTAGACTGGCGCAGAGCAATAGAATAGTTATTACCCCAAGCGTCAGTAAGTCTACTTCGCCGAGTGAAAGCACTTCCTATTAGATTTAGACTGGCGCAGGTTGATAGACTAGATATAACCCCGAGCGTCAGCGGAAATGCAACATCAAGTGAAGTTGCTTCCTGTTAGATCTTGACTGGCGCAGACTGATAGAATAGATTTCACCCTAAGCGTCAGTGAATTCACCACGTCAAGTAAAAGTGCTTCCGATAGCTCAGTGACTAGCGCTGAGTGGTGAAATTAAATAGACTAAGCGAGAGCAAGTCATATTGAACTAAATCCCTCATCAAGCGAATTTACTTCCGGATGTAGAAGTGCTTCCGGATACTTCTTAGATTTAGGGATCACCCACTGCATGAGACTATATGATTATATTGCTAAACTAACGTTCAAGTGCAGCACACTCAGAAAGGTTGCTTCCGGATGAGAAGTTGCTTCCGCAAGCAATCAGAATGTCTGAACGTTCAAAGAAATGCAGTGTCAGAATGCTTATGTCAGAGCAGAGGTGTCAGGACTACTTTTCAGAGATAAAGCAAGTCAACCCTGCTGAAGCATTTAAGAAGATGTTCCTTCCAACGGTAACAAGAGGATAACAGACATATTCAAACAACATTGTTACCTACCAAGCATGAGGAGTATGAGAACATAATCTGAAGATTCACTCAAGGTATCAAAACTCATACTGCCCACAAGAGTCAGAGTCCATAAGAGAGCTTCTGATAGCAAGAGAGGATCCAATAGCAAAGCACTCTTATCATTCATGGACAAGTGCTTGGAAGACAAAGTTCCTCTATGTGATAGCAAGCAAAATGTTAGAGTCCACGAGCTTCAGATAGCAAGAGAGCTTCCGATAGTGAGTCTCTTAACATCCTGGACTTATGCTTGAGGAACGAAGTCCTCTCTGACAACAAGCAAGAGTCGGACCGTACAAAGTGTTCAGATGTCAGAACGACTTTTGTCAGAATAGTATTGCCAGAACAGTGTTGACAGAACAGCTTGGTCAGAGCACCTTTTGAGATAAAGCAAAGTCAACCCTGCTGTGCATTAATGAGGACAACGTAAACAAGGCCCCAACGTCCATAATCAAACGGTCTTATTGCCTCTCCAACGGTTAGATATTCAGAGGCTGGTATAAAAGGGATGTTCTTCATTTCTGAAGAAGAGGGCTTGAAAAAGAGAGAGAGAACAGAGCTTATTGTCTGAAACACTATTCTACATTCCTCTCATCTTCTACTCTCGGACTTTGATATGTAATATTCTTAGAGAGTGATTTATTTGTACTTAAGTGAGTAACATCATCCACTCTTTGAGAGAGTTAGTTTTGAGCTTAAGTGTTTAACAAAATCAGTTCATAGAGTGAACATAATTGTAATCTTACATTTTGTAAGGGGGAGCATTTAGAAGGTTTTCTAAATCTCCATAGGTTGCAAGTTAGCCCGTAAAACTTGCGTTTGTAAGGTTGCAAGTGATCCCGTAAAACTTGCGGTAAGGTTTGCAGGTGAACCCGTTGTAAAACCTGTGGGTTGTTAGGTGAACCCGTGCTCGTAAAACCTAAAGTGTAAAGGCTTCTCTTGTGCCCGGTTTAAACAAGAATAGTGGATTGGAAATCTCAGGTGTAGCCTGGGGACTGGATGTAGGTCTGGGTGACCGAACCAGGATAAATTTATGTGTGCATATACTTATACTTGATCATTCTATTTTGCATCACATAGCATACTGACTTGTGCATAGCATTATTTATTATCATCATCACCGAGCACAAGCAGTCTTTCGAAAAGAGTTTAAGTTTTATACCCTCACCCAATTCACCCCCCCCCTCTTGGGTGACAGCCACGAATTTCATCGTCAACCCAAAAATGTACTCCTTCCAGTCCCTAATATAAAAGCTAGCCGCCAAAAAAACATGTGAATGTTAGTTGAGTGACTAGAGTTAATGTTTCTTTTTCAGTATTACCCATATTTATTATGATACTTTTATAAGAGAAATACTTAAGTATTAATAAATATGAAAGAGAGTTAGGGGCAATATAGGAAAAAATGCATTAAATGAGGGGAAAATGTGAGTTGAGCTCTTATATTAGGGACCAAAATCATTTAAATTTTGAGCTTTTATATTACGAACCGTAGGGAGTACATAAGATCAATCAGTCAAAATAACAATGTTCCCCAGATGCTCAACCTATATGTTATAAATACAGTCCTATAAGAGCAATTTTAGAGTGCATGTTTTGTGACTTAACAAATACAACAATGAATACATGGAAATGTGGACCATAATATGACTATAAATGGAAAATAAATCCATGCACGGTAAATACACAATCTAACTTACACATCGACACAACACCTATCTTTAATGAGAAAGAAAATGTTTATACTCAAATTTCAAATTGATAGCAATATGATAGTCATGGCGCATATATGAAACTCAAATAATAGCATCCATAACATTACTATATAATCAAATGAAATATCATATTAAACAACAATTAGAGAAACAATCTAACTACAAATTAATAAAAGGAAAAGAGGAATTGGTACTAGTATGAGGAAAAAGTGAAATTTAAATTTTATTCCAAAAATGTAAAAGGAATAGAAATAAAACTTTGAAAGAATTAGGCATCAAGGAAAGCCCGTAAAGAAATATGCTTAAAACAGAATTTAACAGCTATAAAATAGTAGTTACAATCAATGAATAAGACAAGACAATTCTTGTGAATGAAACCTAAGCCACTATCAACATCCCCAAATAGTAGTCTCTAAGAAAACCTAAGCTACTATCAACATCCCCAAATAGTAGTCTCTAACAACAGTCATGGAAGCCAATAACAACTTAGTTAGAGTTGAGGTATTGAATTTTGTGCAGGTGTGGAGTGAAAGAGAAATAGCAAACTTTGATATCAAATCTGGAACTCTACTGGCAAAGTCTATGGGGAGAAAGAAGAAACTGGTAAATAAATTACCTTAACCTTATATCTTTGTTTCACCATCTAAGTCCATTGAAATAAATATAAATTCATATATATCTAATGTTTTTCACATAATGTGCAGGTTCCAAAAACTATTGAAAGAGGACTTGTGAGGCCGGGGACACAGAAATGGAGAGCCAAAAAATTTCACAATCTAATTGCCATATACGGTCTTCTACGTGATGCTGGGATCCACAACAGTGTGTGGGAGAAGGGTTTAAGATCACTTAAACCGGCAACAAAGGAGAATATAATGAAAACCAATAATTTGTGGCTGAGGTGCACAATCCTACAAAGCCTTGATCAACCACTACTAATACAAAATTTTAAAAATATGGCATACATGAGGATCGAGGCGCCTTAGAAGATAGGATATCATGTTCACAAAGAAAGCTCTAAGTAGTATGTAATTTTTTTTCCCAAAACTCTTCATCTACATTCATGGATACCGGTAAGTGTGTACTCATTCCAAATCAATTATATTTACTACCTACGACAAATGCATTTTCTATAAACGCAATACCTTATTCAATAGGTACCCACAAGTAGTTTGCATGTGATTGAGACAAGCACCTTTCAGGCCACTTAGAAGCATGCATGAAACGCTTACATACCCTCTTAATACACGAACCGTTGCAAGTCATGATTCGAATAAGAAGATATGAAAAGTAACAACCGCTCACTTGTGGCAACGAATACATCGAAGTCCCACCATAAACCGATATAGAAACGGCAGCCACCACTCTTACATAAAAAAAAGAATGCTCTATTTTCTCTAATTCAATGAGATAAACAACATCTGGAAGGCCAAAAACGTACTCCCCTTCCCAACTATTCCTCCATTTGCACCCAAAGCATGTCTAAGCGTAGGCGAACTCTAGGACAAGGCACAAGCAACGAATGATAAGTTGAGACTAACGTACTTGAGGGAATAGTCTTATATAAAGCATCAATAATATGGGGGGAGGCCAATGCTTATCCGAGGGAGGTAAATAGTAAATTGAATAGCCCAAAATTTATCCACCTGGCAACCAAATTCATCAAGGTCCTTCGATGTTGACATTCAAAAAAAGAATAACCCATCAAACTCATTATATGCTTTACACGTCATTATGTTTCTTGTTTTTTCCTGTAAACTACATGTCATATTGTTGTTACCATATATCCATCCCAAAATCTAATCTTATCTAAAACATAGAGCTCACCCTATCTAAAATTACTACTCTAAAAAATATATATGCATCTCTATAAAAATATCTCAACCATGAAGTAGCCTGGACTCATAGTTCTAATCTACTTAATTATCTCTTGTTTTGTAGAAGATTAAAAAATACTTAAAAAAACCGATATATTCATACATAAACCTGTAACTATATCATCTTAAATACGCACATAAAGACGTTAATACAAACGGGCATAATTATATTTTCAAAAATTAGTACTTTTATCTACTCCAATCATGAATAATTAAATTATTTCACTATCATCATATAATGCAGTTAACATGTTTCATAAACTCGTACGCAATTATCTTTTCCGTTGTTTTACACTGTAAAAATATGATTTAGTACTCATTAAACTTAATTTCCAAAATTTACCTGTATAGCTACGTTGACGCCCATGCATTTCATAATAATTAATTTCATATACAAATTGCCTTGCTATGGTAAATTAATATTATTCGTTTTAACGTGATCAAATTTCTTAAAAGATGTTTCTACTAGAGACGAGTTCACATGAAAAAATACAAATATACTTAATAAGGTAATTTAAAGTCTAATACATACACTGACAACTACAAAATTTAAAAGGAAAACATTTATAACGAATAGATACATAACATTCAATATAACAAACAATTCTACGTAAAATCCGGTACGATTAATAATAAAAACATAATCCATGAGAGAAGCTGATCTTGCTTTAAGTTATAACATTCAAAGACCATCGAAATACACCAAGGAGAATGTGGAAACACATGGACAGACAAATATTCTTTAGCGGCCCACCATTCGCATCTTAAGCTGTTGCATCCTTATACTTGAGGGATCAAGATCTAAGTAAGTTGCATCAGCTAAAGATTGAACCACAGGAATACCTGCAAGAAGATACAGGCATACAAGTCAAAAGGAAGCATGAGACAATAATTCAAAAATTCAAAAAATTTAAAATAAGTAATAAGTAAATTACCTGATACCAAAATTTTAAAAGCTACAACATATCTGAGGTGGACAAACGGTGCAACATCCATAGCAGAAGCATCCTTAACAACTCTATCAACACATTCCAACCAAGAACCACAGAGCACACATATGACGCACTTCCCAGAACTACACAACAAAATTAATAAAAATAAATCAGTACGAAATCGTGAGGATAAATTAGTTACCATATACTTGATCAAGCTTACCCACCAGTCTTTTCCTCCTAGATGATAAAACTATACGGATTTCATTTTCCCAAAAACCATTGTCCTTGATTTTCAAAATCGGTGATACATATTGGAGAAATCCAATCACATCTGTACCACAAAAAATTCACTAGGCAAACCGGTAAAATATACAAAAAAAATCAATCATAAATCGCATAGGAAAAACAAAAAACAAACATAGTCTGGCCAAATAAGTAATCCTCATTGATGGGCAGAGTTGTGAGTTGAGCAGGAGTCCATATTTCATACGGAAACGAAGGAAATAGACCAAGACAGTCTCTAAGATCAGTATCAGGCGCAACCAATTAGGTGGGTCTCAGCATGAATGCCATAGCCACCATAATCAACAACCGGCCTAATCAGTTCAAAAGTAAAAGATGGACGACATAAGAACCACAAGAACCTATCAAGTGCAGATTCAGTGTCAAACCTCAAAACCATCTTCGTACCCTAGTGACAAGAGAAAATATTAGAAGGGGTCGATCTATCTTATTGAATGGACTAAAGTTTTAAAAATATATATTATGTATGCGTTCGTCAAAAACTACAGCATGAACAGCCGATAGAGATTTTATTGCAGGTTAACTAAGCTGCGGACACTCTATGCGTTCAACTGAGTAAACCCTGTCAATCTTAACGGCAACGGAAAATGGGTTGCAGCCAGGATGAACCATGGAAAGGTAGAGAACGTCGTACGCATCCATCATAACCGAGAAGGAAAAGTACGAACTGAAAAAGGAGGGGTGGTGACGATGAAATGAAGACAAAGCTTAAATAAGCAAAGTCCAAGTACATACACGTTAGATGCCTCTATGGGGAACGCTATTGATTTTCCTTTTTTCCTATAAAGAGAAATACTATTTCAAAGCACGCGTGATGTTAAATGACACCATAATGGGCAAAAGAAACTGTTCAAGCAATGTGTGGAGACAAAATAAGGGCCATGACGTCTGACCACGTGAAATGGAAAGAGAGAGGAAAAGAAATGAACAAACATTATCTATTTTATATTATTTTACCTATGCTTTTAAAAAAACACTTTATGGACGATATATGTTTCTTACCCCCAATACAATATATTAATTTATATTTGAGGAAATAATAACATACGTGGGCCATGGAATGCAGCTACATGAAAATATCCCCAAAAACAACATTGAGGCCGAAGTGACATGGACTGCAGACTCGGGTAGAAGGAATAAAGGAAAAATATATTGACTTAAACTGGGCTAAATATTCAATATTGTGGGCTAGAGCATGTACCTATATGTACATATGCCGCAAACCAACACGCCGCCCAAACTGCCATAGGATGAATGAGATCCCTATTTGGAAAGAATGGGCTAAAAAAAGAACCAACAGAAATTAAATATTTGTTTACCCATGGGGGTAAATATTTTTCCACTAAACGACTTAGGAACATGGAAGAATACAAAAGCCAAATTAAACGAATTCAGCTATCAGCCAGCCGAATAACAGGGCAGTCAATAAAATAAAGACACAAAAAAATCTGTTACAAACTACCAAAAAAAGTAAGCCGACCACAACGTAGACTGAGCTGAAACACCACTTCAGCTCTCACGACATTTATATGTTATATTGATTGCCTTAAATACAAAGAGTAGGTGCCATTGTTAGTCATATTCCTCTACAAAGAGGGAGGCCATTTAATGCAATAGTTGGTCCATTTCAAAAGTAAGTATGGTCCCTATTTTGTCGATATAAACAATTACGTAGAATATGATGTATTTAGGGATCATAATTAATCAAGTTTAACTGTTAATTTTTATTTCGTAAAAGGCAAATGGGTGAAAAAGTTTAAATGATAATGTTTAAAAGTCGGAAGTAATTTTTTTATTTACCATGAAAAGATAGGATGGTGGTAATAAAAGGTTTCTTATTAAGTAGGGTACTTTAGTGGTGATATAATCTCAGCTAACTTACAAGGATGATTATTGTATTATCAACATTATTGTAAGATTTCAAATAATGTTGAAAAAAATGTCTTGGTCATGGTTGGTGATTGATATGAGATATTGATAAGTAAATTCGACATTCCGAGATTTAACAAAGGGTAATTATTATGGTAGGTTATTGTTAATAAACAAAAATAAGGCAAAGGTATTATCAAAAAAAATAAGGCAAAGGTGACATGATGATTTTATTAAAGCAATTCTTCCAGTGCTAGACACGGAACCACATAATGTAATACATTATTTATACATTACATTTTATTATTTTTTTTAAACTATAAAACTACATCATCTTTTACTTAATCTTCATAATTAAATAGGATCATGTTTCTTGAAATATGATACTTGTAATTTGGAAAAACAATTTATTTAAAAAAAGACGAGTGAAAAATAAAAACATAACTTCCAAGTACCCAAGTACTCTGTCTTCAACGTTTTTTACTGACAAGTAAAAAAGGAAAAATCACAAATATTTTGCATTAGAATCTAAAATATAGCATTAGCATATTAAAAAGTTTCACACATATTTTTGCAATTATATTATTTATGAAAGAAATTTAGTAAGTCGAAGAATAAGTTGAATGAAACAATTGACTTGGCGCAATTTTATTTTTTAAAACTTTTACATATGTAAAGTAATTATGCTAGTCTTATTCACCAGTTTCCAACTATACTTCAATTTTTCTTTATATGAAAACTTAGCCATAAAAAATTGAATAATGGACAACATGGCCTAATTGAAGATATTTTTCTTTATCTATTGTTGAGACCTGATTGAGTCATTGTGATTATTTCCTATTTCTTTCTCTTTATGAATGCAGATTTAATGAAAAAGGAAATAAAGAGAAAGAGGTTGATTTGATATATGTGCATTCATCATACAAGAAAAGGAAAGAAAAGAAACTTAACATGCAAGGCAAAGGCAATATGGTGTTGGACTATTTTATTATAAATATACACATGCAATTGAGGAGAAAGGAGGCTGGTCATAATTCTTCCCATCTAGTAAAGCCTACACATTCACGCCATCAGAGAAAAGAAAAGGAAACTGCGACACAAGGAGAGGGAGCTCAAGTCTTTTTGTGGAGATCAAGTCTTTTTGTGGAGATCCATTGAATTCCAAGCGCACACATGTAGTGACACAACGCTGAAGAAAGGAAGAACGAGGTGGCATTTGTTCTTTGTCTTTTCTTTGGCAATTATCAATTGCAACACACACAGCGCGTTAACTGGAGAGATGGGAGCATATCTATTCGTAGTCTTCTTCAAGTGTCTTCAACTTTGAGAAATATTTTTATGGGTTCTTATTTCCACTTTCATTTATGATTTTGGGTATTGAATCTGATTATATGATGAGTTTGAGACATATGTGTGGCTAGTTTTCTTTTACAACTTAGAGTACTATGAACTTGTTTGTAACTTAGATATTTTATTTCCCACTATTTAGTCATGGTTAATTTAATTTAGTTTATTTAATCTTGTTATTATTGATTAACTTGTTTAGTGCTTGATCACCATTAGACATGTTTAGGGAATTTAGGATTGGACTCGAAAGAGGGAATTTTAAATAGACCATGAGATTAAATAGTGTAGGATTGGATTTTTAATCTGATTTGCGACTAGGATAGACATATACCTAGAAGCCCTACATAGTCACATTAGAGCGGTACCGATATTAATTGGCTTAGTAAATTAGTGCAAGACATTGTGTAATTAAGCTAGGCAAGGATATAGGTGGAAACCGAAAGGCATTTATAGACACTAGTACTCTAGATTAGCTAGTTGGATTAATTCATAATTAATTTAGTGGGGAATAAAATCTAAGAAGCAGATAAGGGATTAGTGGCTCTAGTTGGAATAAAATCTAAGAAGCAGATGAAATTCACGAGTCAAAAGAACAACCTAGAGCCACTAATCCCTTATCTGCTTCTTAGATTTTATTCCCCACTAAATTAATTATGAATTAATCCAACTAGCTAATCTAGAGTACTAGTGTCTATAAATGCCTTTCCGTTTCCACCTATATCCTTGCCTAGCTTAATTACACAATGTCTTGCACTAATTTACTAAGCCAATTAATATCGGTACCGCTCTAATGTGACTATGTAGGGCTTCTAGGTATATATCTATCCTAGTCGCAAATCAGATTAAAAATCCAATCCTACACTATTTAATCTCATGGTCTATTTAAAATTCCCTCTTTCGAGTCCAATCCTAAATTCCCTAAACATGTCTAATGGTGATCAAGCACTAAACAAGTTAATCAATAATAACAAGATTAAATAAACTAAATTAAATTAACCATGACTAAATAGTGGGAAATAAAATATCTAAGTTACAAACAAGTTCATAGTACTCTAAGTTGTAAAAGAAAACTAGCCACACATATGTCTCAAACTCATCATATAATCAGATACAATACCCAAAATCATAAATGAAAGTGGAAATAAGAACCCATAAAAATATTTCTCAAAGTTGAAGACACTTGAAGAAGACTACGAATAGATATGCTCCCTTCTCTCCAGTTAACGCGCTGTGTGTGTTGCAATTGATAATTGCCAAAGAAAAGACAAAGAACAAATGCCACCTCGTTCTTCCTTTCTTCAGCGTTGTGTCACTACATGTGTGCGCTTGGAATTCAATGGATCTCCACAAAAAGACTTGAGCTCCCTCTCCTTGTGTCGCAGTTTCCTTTTCTTTTCTCTGATGGCGTGAATGTGTAGGCTTTACTAGATGGGAAGAATTATGACCAGCCTCCTTTCTCCTCAATTGCATGTGTATATTTATAATAAAATAGTCCAACACCATATTGCCTTTGCCTTGCATGTTAAGTTTCTTTTCTTTCCTTTTCTTGTATGATGAATGCACATATATCAAATCAACCTCTTTCTCTTTATTTCCTTTTTCATTAAATCTGCATTCATAAAGAGAAAGAAATAGGAAATAATCACAATGACTCAATCACATAATCTCATTAATAGGAAACTTCTCATCAAAATATTTCTTTTAATATATTAAGTTTCCTATTTCAATTAAATTTCAGAATTTCCAAAAGAATCACTCATATGATCCTCAAATTACTTTCTTTCCAATTCACAACAAAATCACTTAATTACTTAATTATTGACTCCCCAAAAACAATAAAATATTTCCTAAAAACCACTAAATATGGAGAGTCATCAAGACCCTTTGTATCCTCTTAGGGTTATATTGATTTAATGTTAAGGAGGCATTGAGTTAGCAATTATCCATCAGCAAGATGCATGTAACACCAAATGGGCCTGGTTTTCCATTGTTGAGCTGAAAAAAGTTTGTCATTATTAAGAAGCTATTCCATGTATGTTAGTTCATTTTATTTGGCATTGCAGTGTTTTTTTTTTTGAAAAAGTCATTTTGGGAGGGTAAAATGGACTTTTAGTAACAATAGGAACTTGCCCACCAATTTGAAAGTACAAAAAAATTACTATTCATTTTTTACTGTAATGAATTGCTACCTTCGAAGAAGTGTGGTGCTCAAGGATAACATCTAAAGCCTTCCTATATATAGATCATATCCCCTTTTCAGGATTGCATTCCACGCTTTATCATTCTATTCAGAGATAAAACATTAAATATCAAAAATGGTTCTCTACAATCCAGATACTGTTAAAGAAGTATTAGATTTTATTACATGGAACATTTAACGTCTCCATTTCTTGTGGATCTTTATTAGTGCATGAAATAGGGAAATTTGACAATCTGGCAATAATTATGCATTTTTTTATCTAATTTATTACTTACTTACTTCGGCATTGGAGTCATTATTTTTTGCCTTCACATGTTTTGTTTTAAATTAGTTAACTAACATCTTCATTTAAGTAATTAAGTTTTTTTTCAAAATGTACTAAACAAAAAAGATTGTTTTAAAAGTAGACTAAAAATTTGATATACATATATGTAAAAAATAAAACCACAAGTATAATTAGGAGACACACATGCCGTTTTATTCCTTTTATTGTATGAAAAATGAAGGAGGTATTATTTAGATGGAAGTTGATGTTAATGCCACAAAGTAAACCCATTATATGCATGAGAATAATTTCATGAATGGATACTTGAACTATTATAACACGTATTAATACATCTTGATAATTTTACGTGAATATGTATGCATGCACATATGTATAAAGTTTCTGTCAAAAGGAATCATGATATTTTTTATAAATAATGTTAGGTGATATAATTGTTACACGCAACTTTCTATTTAGTATTTGCTTAGTCTGTTTTAATTTAAACATTTATTAACTTGACCTTAATTATATATATTGCAGGAAATCAAAATATATGAGAACTGTCCAATCAAAGTTGGATCAAGGAGGTGACAATCTGGAAAATATAAATGCTTGCTTCACATTTATGTAATGTTAAGCAAAAAAGGTATTAAGAATCAAGAATGGGAGGTTGAGGTGGACCGTAAAATTTTCAACACTCCAAAGTCATGCTATATACCATTTATCATTAAATCCAACTAAGCAGGCAACATTATTTAATTCGATACTCCCAACCAATTCACATAAATATTCATATGTCTACCCGACATCTGTTACATTTTTTAAATTACATTTCTCAGAGTAAATGAACATAATTGTATTTTTCAACAAAAGCAAACCTACATTAGTCTACATAAATAGGTAACAAAACTGATAAGAAATGAATTGATATTATAACCATTAAATTCAAAATTTTGACATTTTCTAACAGACATTTTACCGACCCACAATTAAGACCATTGATTAAATATTATTGAAGAGAGAGATGAATCATGTTTCAAAAACTTTAACTTTATTTTTCCACCCTAAGCTTATACATATTTCTAATTCAAGTGATCATATTTATTTACTCCTTACTGATTTCTTTATATTACTATCCATTCGTTTAAAACATAGGTAAGTCACCAAAATAAAAGAACAAATATCCTTCTCATGTTTCATCATAACACAACTTAACAACTTCATGCTATATACCATCTATCTTTAAATCCAACTACCAGGTAATTAGTACACCCCGTAAATTAATACGTCTTCCCAAAAAAACTATAAAGAACACTCATATACTTTCCTAAACTTACTAACCAAACAGGAAAAAGCAAAAGAAAAGAAAAAAAAAGAGAAATAAAGAAAAGAAAAAAAAAAGAGAAATATCCCTCAAAGAAGAATCTTCAAGACTTTCAAGAATTTTCAAGGCCCATAGGCTTTGATTATCACAAGATTTTCAAGAACTAGTTTGGGATGGAGGCTGGAAAGAGTGAAGGAGGGAGTGATGGTGAGCTTTCAGAGCAATTGGGAGAGAGAAAACAGGAGGGGATGCCTAAAAGAGGTTTAAATGTCTCTTTTAAGGATAAGTTGTTGCAAGTGGAGGGCTCAAGTTTCTCAGTTGATTCTCATGGTTGTGGTGTGTTTGAGGATGCATGGCGTGAATATCTAGATAACTTGAAAGGTCTCTTTGCCAGGGAATCTTTAGATGGGAAAATTCTGGTGGAAGGAGTGAAGAAGAAGAGAATTCTTTGCCTACTTTGACATTTTCTAGGGAGCAATATGAAAGATGGTGTGCTCCTTGGCGAAAGTCTTTGATTTTTAGATTGTTGGGGAAATCTAAGTCTTTGTGGAATATGCAATCCAGACTTCTTAGGCTTTGGAAGACGAAGGAGAAATTCACAGTGCGAGATATTGGGAACGATTGCTTTGTGGTTTCTTTCTTGTGTGAAGAAGACATGGAATATGTGTATATGGAGGGGCCTTGGATGTTGGCCGATCACTATTTGGTGGTACAGAGATGACAACCAAATTTTGATCCTTGAAATGAGAATTATCATCGCAAGATAGCAGCCTGGATTCGTATTTCTGTCCTTCCTTTAGAATTTTTTAATGCAGAGAGCCTCCATATAATTGGAAATCTAGTGGGTAAAACTTTGAAGGTGGATTGTAGAACTTATCTTACTGAAAGAGGTAAGTTTGCTAGAATTTGCGTTGAATTGGATTTGGATAAGAAGCTTTGGCCAGCGATTCATATTTTTGGGAAAGAACGTATAGTGGAATATGAAGGGTTGCATAAAATTTGCTTTTGTTGTGGTAAATATGGTCATTGTAGGGAGGTTTGTCCGGAGAAAGATTTGAGCATGACCTCTGGTGTCTTTGGTAATAATGATGAGGTTAAACTTTCATCGCTTATGGAGGTAGTGAGGAATGAAAGTATAAAGGGGTTAAGAGGTCATTTGAATGTGGTGGAGAATCATTCGGAGCTCGTGTATGTGGAGGCCGGCGAAGGGGAGACTCACCAGTCGCAAAGGTTAGGGGAATGGAACTTAGTTAGAAAGTCAACGAAAAAGAGGAAGAATGTTCAGCCGAAAGTTACGGAGAAGAAGAGATCTGTGTCGATTGTTATGGATAGAGCGAAGATCATGGGTTTAGTTAGAAATTGGAGAGCTAATGATGGGGAAAATATTCTTATTTCTTAGCGAAGGAATAATTTGAAATCTGATGGCAATAATGGGCGTTTAAGGGAGTCAGTTATTGATTTACAAATGCTTGACTCTTCAACCACCAATCCCATCAAAAATGCTCAAGGATTAAATGATAAAAAAGAGTGGGTCCCAAGATCATATAGCGAAAGAAAGGAAGAATGGAGACATGTGTAAAAGAGAAAATTATGTTCTTTGTCTTGTAAGAAGTTAAATTCAACATCTAATTCAGTGGTCACTAATGATATGAATGAGATCAAGAATGCTTTAGGAGTTTTAATGGATTTGGAGGAGGAATCGAATAATGAGGGAGAAGTATTCATATTATTGTCTCGTAATGAGAGTTTGTTGCCTTCATCTTCTAATGTTGATAATAATCTACATGCTCAGGTGAGTGGTTCTTTACAAAATGTTAATGATGGTTGTGAGAACCACAATCTCAATTCAATGATTCCCCAATGAATGTAATTTTCTGGAATTGTAGAGGGGTGTGAGCAAGATCTTTCTCACGATTAATAAGAGAATTACAGTATAAATATAAAGTAGACATTGTTTTATGTTTGAGACGCGATGTGGAGGTATGAAAGCAAAGAAGATAATCTCTAAGATGGAATTTAATGGCTCATATGTTGTTGACGCTCAAGGGTTTAGTGGAGGTCTGTGGGTGTTATGGCGTGATGAGAGTTGGGCTGTTAGTATAATTGGTTCATCTGAGCAATGTATTCATTTGAGTTTTGATCATAATGGGGAGAAATGCTTAGTTTCTGCGGTGTACGCAAGCCCTTATTATGTGAAAAGAAGGAGTTTATGGAGAGAGTTGGAGGAGTTTGGTAATGAGGTGGAAGGTCCGTGGTGTGTAGGAGGAGATTTTAATGCTATTTTATTTGAGAATGATTGACGGTCTACTAGGAAGGAGTATTCTTTGGTGGATAAGGATTTTTCTAATTGGTATGGGGAGTCCGGTCTATCTCATATTCATACTATGGGGTCTTTTTTTACTTGGAGTAGAGAGGGTTGTGAGAGATGACTGGATCGTATTCTAGCAAATGATATGTTTATGGATAGATTCACTGAAGCTAAAACAACAGTTTTGTATAGTTCCAAGTCAGATCATAAGGCTTTCTTATTGACGATGGAGGTGTCTCATTGTTCGGTTGCTTTTGAACGACCTTTTAGGTTTGTGGCTTCATGGTTATTACATGATGATTTTAATGAATTTATGAAGTAGGTATGGGATAAGAATTTGTCATGGTCCCAAAATGTGAATGTTTTTACCCAGCAAGTGGAGGTGTGGAAGACAGATGTATATGGTCATGTGGGAAGAAGAATATAACATCCTAAAAATTTAATACAGGATCAAGGAGTGTTTTGGGAAATAATAAATGGAGAAAGTGGGAATTTTAGAATTTTTAGGAATTTTTGGTGATTTTTGAGGACATTTTGGAAATTTTGAGTAATAAATGTGCTTATAATTAATTAAGAAATTGAAGAGTTTGAATTATGAGGAAATGGTAAAACCCAAAATATTTTGAAGGGCGAAGACCCAAAAATGATACACAACTATTGGCCAAGGAATAGAAATAGTACATAACTATTTCGAGGTACAAAAATGATACCCAACTTTTCCATGTGATCAAATATGATATTTTTACTAATATGACAATAATATTAGACATGAAATGTCCAAAATGCCCTTATAATTAAATAAACTTATACCGGCTGGCGATTAATTTAGGGTGAAGGCCCAAAAATGATACATAACTATTGGCCAAGGAACAAAAATGATATATAACTATTGCAAGGTACATCAATGGTACCAACTTTTAACATGGGATCAAAAATGATATTTTCACTAATATGACAATAAGATTACACATGAAAAGTCCAAAATCCACTTATAAATTAAATAAATTTTCTTCCTCACCCTCTCCTCCCTTAGCTTCTTTCTTCTACCAACACTTCCTTCAATAAATAACTCGTCCACCGACGGCTTCAACTCTCAGCAACTCTATTTTCATGTTTTTGCAGCTTGATCGCCCTTGGAATAGTTCCCTGGCCAATAGTTCGAGGAGATTGGAGGCTGGTTTAAGTGGTTTTAATGGGTAGTTGGTTGAGCTGGTAAGTGGACTATAACCCCCGTAAGGATGAGAACGCGTGTTCGATTCCCGGGAAGCACTCTTATTGGGAGAGGGGATAACCTTGCCTATGTGGGCAACACTCTTACCCCTTGAGTCCGGATTAAACCGGGCGGTAATTAACCAAAAAAATAGGGTTAAGGTGCATTTTTAGTACTCTAGAATATAGCAAAGTGCACCTAACATAATATACAATATTGTGGTCCATTTGTGGTAACCAAAAATTATTTTCGTTGCTTATTTAGTAACGACGTTAAATAAGTTAAGTTTGACTGTTATGTGTCAAATTTTGACTGTTAAATTGTGAGGTAAAGGAGCATTTTCAGTACTCTAGAATATAGAAGGGGCATCAAACATAATATACAATATTTAAACACCATAAACAACTAAGTCACAATATTATTCAAAGTGTCAAATAATTAAACACTACAAAGTTATAAAGATCCATATACTATCCTAGTATCATGCATGTATAAACTAATAAGTCATTAGTATTTTACATATATAAAAAATGTAAGCAAAGAATCATAAACTAAACAGGTTGGCCTTACTCAGTTAAAACAGGTTGGTCATACTGGCTCGACACAAATTAAAACTGGTTGGTCATACTGGCTTGACCCAAATTAATGACCCTATGATGTAATAGAAGAAGAGTTACTTCTATCTGATTACATAGTTATAAACTTAAAACAATGTTTGTTAAATTGTCATTTCAATATACATATATTACATCATTAAGTCACATTAGATTTTATCTTACAAAAGTGAGTTTTAGCTAACGAATTACTAGATAGCAATGAAAATAATTCTTAGTTATCACAAATGGACCAAAATACTGTACATTATGTTTGGTGCTCCTTCTATATTCTAGAGTACTGAAAATGCTCCTTTACCCCACAATTTAACGGTCAAAATTTGACACATAACGGTCAAACTTAACTTATTTAACGACGTTACTAAATAAGCCATGAAAATAATTCTTGGTTACCACAAATGGACCACAATATTGTGTATTATGTTAGGTGCACTTTATTATATTCTAGAGTACTAAAAACGCTCCTTAACCCAAAAAAATAAATTAAAAGAGTACACTATGGCAAGTTTGGGCTACAAATCATCAGAGAACCCCCCTTATTTCACTAAACCAAACGCGCCCTCCCCCTTTTATTCCTTAAAAACGCATCAGACTCTCCTCCTTCCTCACCATTTCTTCATTTCCTCCTCCTCTGCCCTCGCGATTTTCGGCGGCCAAAGGCTCGGCAGCGCCAACGACCCCCCTCACAAATTCATCGTCCTTCTCTTCTTCCCTTCATCATCCTCACCAAAACTCATCTTCTATCTCACTCCCTCGCGTTCACTTCCCCCTGCCGTTTCTTCGGTTTTCCGGCGTCGGCGGCTTCTCCGACGGCGAGCGGCGGTGAAAGGGGCGACTGCGACGGTGACCAAGGCTGGCCGAACTCTGTGGTCTCTCCTCTCTTTTCTTTCCCTCGCGTCTTCTTCCCTTAGCCCAGCCACCAACAACGGCGGTGAAGCCTTTTCTGGCTACGGCGAGCTCTTACAAGACAAGCAAGTTCGGATTTGAATTCAGGTAACACTTTTCTTCCGATTTCTAACTCTGGTTTTTGCGATTTGGTTGAGTTTGAGAGGGGTCCGAAATTAGGGCTTGAGTTTTTGGGTTTTAAAACCATCTAAAGAATGTTTTAAGCTTTGAGTTTGGATATTCTAAGTGATGATTTGAAGCTTGATTAATGTTTTGTGAAGTTATGCAAAACCCTAACTTTTTGGGTGTTGAATGTGACGGGTTTAAGGGGATTTGGGTTTTAAAATCTTTAATTTGTCTAGGTAGAATTGTAATGGAGCTTAAATGATCTGCTACACGTTTGACTGTTGAAGTCTTGATGTTTTACCAAAATTTTTATGGTTTCTCTATTGTGTTGGGCATGTGAGATGCTGTTGGGAGTGCTGAAATTGAACCAGAAAACTTGATGTTTGGTGGTTTTTAATTGTCCTGCTGCTTTGGCCTTAATTGTTTCGGTTCTACTAAATATATATATATACATGTGTGTGTGTGTGTGTGTTAGAAATAAATATTGTTGGTTGATCTATTTGGTTAAAAGCATAACTTATTAAGATACTGTGTTTTTCTTTTGGTTGCTTGCTTTTAGAAATGTAAGCTTAAGCTTATTAGATTCCCAAATTGTGTGAGTTTTGTGGGGCTGATCATGTTGTGGTTTGGAACACACTTATGGGACTGTTGCATGGTTGTTTGGTTGTTGCTGAAGTAATGAAGAGAAGTTTCTAGCATTAACATTTGCTTACTTTAGATTCTAGTCTAATGAGTCAATTTATTATGGATGTTGCAATATGGAATTGCAAGCAATTGCTACTTGGTTTCTAGTTGTTTTTCTCTTGGACTGGAGCTTTGAAAGGAAATGTAATGTATAGTTTAATTTAGTTTTAAAAGGCGGATTATAGTGTTTCTTCTAATAAAATAGATAAATTAAAGTTGGAAGGTAATTTCAAGTGGTGTTAAGTCATATATAGGAGTTAGTTACTTAGTCTTAAAGTTGCTATTCAAAATGATTCCCTTAGGTTGTAATGTCATACTAAAATTTTATAGTAGTGAGCTTAATCTCATTTGATGATTTCTCTGGATTGAGATTTGATGAATATGAAGTTCATATGGATTGTGATTGAGTTGTTGTTAATTCATATGGTGTTTCGATTAAATATATGTTTGTTGTTCCCTTGGCTTTTGTTTCATTAATTTGAATGTAGTTATTGGTTTTAGGACTTTGATAACTTAATATGTGCAGGATTGGTTAATACTATTGTACCAATTTGTGAAACAACATTACTTTCTTTAGAATGATATATATGAAAAGGGAAAAAGGGGGTAGTTATATAGGACAGAGAGACGCTAAATATTTATTCATAAGAATGATTGTTTTACAACTATTATTACCTTATGTAATAATAGGAGACACTTGGAAGAGAATCCACAAGGAATCGGTAAGGAAGAACAACAGAATGCTAAAGGCGACAAGTAATCACACTTAACCTTGCTATAACATTGAGGGTGACGTTAGTTGGGGATTTTGTAAAATCCTTTCTCACCCTCTATATATATATTATCTTTGAAAGGTTATTTTTATACAAAACAGGCTATCGGGTGCCTTTCAAACACGACTATTTCTGTATAAAAGATTTTCACATTATATACTATTATCCTGCCTGGTGGTGGCCATTGATCTGGAATGGCATGAAATGTATATAGGGATAATGTTGGGTAGTGGTTTAAGAGGTGATGAGGATAGAAAAGAGGGTTAGATGTTGAGTTGAGAGTTATGTTGTGGAAAACACTATTAATTTGGAGATATTGAAGGGAATTGTAAGAATGTATGACATTGATGTTGATTGAGATTGTGATACTGAATGAGATTGAAATTGGTGGATATTGTGTGGTTTGCATGACACTGATATATATATATATGTACCATCGCGCGATGATAACTGTCGATTGGCCAATCGACAATTATTTGTACTGATGATCCTTTTCGGATTGATTAGACCGGGGATCATAGGTCAACTTATTGTGAGAAAGTGACCTACGGTTGTTTGGCACTGGAGAGCCCAACCGTTCCCGTTCTGTAATGGAAACAGAATTGGGGTTCCCTCTCTGGAGATTGCCAGAGAGGGAAATTGTCCCCTCATAATGGAGAGGGACACAGTGTCAAATCATATAGTGAAGATTAGATGCTTGAATAGGTGAGTGTGAGAATTTTTGGTGGTAGTAGAGATGATGGATTTGAGTTGATTTAGATCTGGCAGAGGGAATGGAGCGATGAATGGAAGAAAAGTTGACACAGATTTATATTTATTACTGATTTTAAAATGTGGTACCCTTTAGACGCCCTCACTACCGCACATCTCACTGTTATAGTGAGTTAAGCGGTGATTACTGGGACAAATTGTCTCATCCCACGATTACTGACATTTTTGCAGATATTCATGCATAGGCGCAAGCATCAGGAAAGGGAATTAGGTTGTAGAGGTTATTTAATTTGAGTAGAAATGTATATTGCCAATTTATAGGGCTGCATTCGCTTCCGCATGTTTTCTGATTAAAATGAAAAATAGATTCAGTGATGTTTATTATGGATTGTAATATAAGCATAGTGCTTTTCTAAATATGATAGGTGTGTAATAATATGGAAAGTCTTTTCTATTATAGTTAGATAATTAATAATGATTGATATTAGTTGCTTCTTTTCTAACCATGTTAGGTGGACCTTTTCTAACATGGTTAGCTATTAATTATCCATGATAGTGTTCAGGTGGTATTAGGAAATTCTTTTCTATCATGGATAGTATTTAACTTTTAGTAAATTCTTTTTCTAACTATGATAGACATTGTTATAATGGAAATCCTTTTTCTATCATAGTTAGTAAAGAGATGATTGAATTAAAAAGGGATAACTTAGGAAATTAGGAAATTAGTAACAGATTGTAACAAAGAAAGAAACAAATTCTTGCTAGGCTTGGTGGTATTAGTAGAAGTTTAAAGAATCAAGGTTCTTAGTCTTCTCTCTCTCAGCTTCAGAAAGAACTATGGCAAAAACTAGAGACACTAATTTTGCAGGAAGATATTGTGTGGGCTCAAAAGGCAAGGTGTGAGTGGTTTTATTTAGGGGATAAAAATTCGAAATATTTTCATCGAAGGGCGAATGCAAGGAGGAGGATAAATCGTATTGAAGCTCTCAAGTGTGAGGATGAAGTGTGGATATTTGATGTGGATCAGATGTGTGAATTTTTATCATATGCTTTTTTCTGAAGATCGTGTGCATAGGGATGTGTTAAATGTTGATGTATCTTATCCTGTGCTTACGGAGGGTGTTATTAATAGTATGAATATTGATGTGAAAGAGGTGGAAGTTGAGACTGCTTTGTAGAGTATGGGCCCTCTTAAAGCTCCAGGTCCTGATGATCTTAATCCTTTATTCTTTCAAGCTCAATGGAAACAGGTTAGTGGGAATGTCATTGATTTTGTGCGAAAGGTGTTTGAAAATCCTTGTTTAATTAGGGAGGTTAATCAGACTTTTCTTGTGCTTATTCCTAAAGTCCCTCACCCGGAAATTATGAGAGATTTTCGTCTGATTAGCCTTTGCAATGTGATTTATAAATTGATAACTAAAATCATAGTTAATCGGATTAAGCCTGTTATGTCGTATTTCCCTGAATCAGTGCAGTTTTGTTCCAGGACGTTTGAGCTCCGACAATATTATCGTTGCTCAGGAAGTGATCCATACCATGAAAACTATGAAGTCTAGAAAGGATTTATGGCTATGAAATTTGATTTGGAGAAGGCATATGATAGAATTAACTGGGAATTTGTTGTTAATTGTTTAAGGGAGGTGGGAATTCCAGAGAGTTTAATCTTATTCATTCAGGAGTGTATTTCTTCTCCCTCTATGCAGTTATTGTGGAATGGTAGTAAGTCAAATGTTTTTAATCCTTCTCGAGGTATTAGACAGGGTGATCCTTTGTCTCCGTATTTATTTGTGATTTGTATGGAGAAATTGGCTCATTTAATTCAGTCAAATATTTCATCTGGCATCTGGAGACCAATTCATCTGAATAAAGGGGGACGACCATTATCTCATTTGCTTTTTGCTGATGATTTGATTATTTTTGCTGAAGCTCGATTAGATCAGGTACAAGTGATTAAAGATTGCCTTAGTGTGTTTTGTGATGCTTCAGGTCAAAAGTTAAATGAAGGAAAGACAAAGGTATTTTTTTCTCGTAATATTAACCATGATATTAAATCTCAACTAAGTCAAAGTTTGGGATTTAATATGTCTGCTGATTTGGGTAAATATCTGGGGGTTCCTTTTCATCATGATAGAGTTTCTAAGTCAATGTATCAATTTACGGTGGATAAGGTAAAACAAAGATTGGCTAGCTGGAAGTGTCATTCTTTGTCTATGGTAGGAAGGAATACTCTTATTAATTCAGTGACCTTGACTATTTCGAATCATGTAATGCAAACATCTATTATTCCTATTGCTTGTTGTGATGAGATTGAGAGGAGTGCCCGAAATTTTTTATGGGTTCTACAAGTGAAAAGAAGAAAGCTCATTTAGTGGCGTGGGACAAAGTTTGTTATCCTAAAGTATGTGGTGGATTGGGTCTTCTTCATGCTTCTCTTCACAATAAGGCTTTTATGATGAAAGTGGGATGGGGGTTGGTGAATAACAAGGATGCATTGTGGGCCCGAGTAATTAGAAGTAAATATAATTGTGGTCAAGATTTGATCCCTATTATACGAGCAAAGAAGCCGGGGTCAAGAGTGTGGAGTGGAATTAAAGCTGTTTGGGAGAATGTTAAGGATGAGATTGATGTTGTTCACAGGAATGAGGAGTATAAAGCTAGATGGAAGCTTGAGAGGAGTGAGATGTTCTCTGTCAGATCAGCATATATGAAAGTTGCTGATTTTAATGCTCAGGAGGATCATTGTTGGAGGAACATTTGGAGGCTCAAGGTCCCTCAGAGATGTAAAATGCAGATGTGGTTTTTTATGCACGATAGACTTCCTACTAATGAGAGGTTGCTTGAATGGAGAATTCATCCAGATGGTTCTTGCGCGTTGGTGCATAGCTGGAATCAACGGTACATGTGCTAAAAGAATGTGGTAATGCTAAAGTGGTTTGGCTTAACTTGTTAATCTCTTTTGCAAATAAAGAATTCTGGGAAAGTAATTTACATGATTGGTTAAGGAAGAATGTGAAGATGCATAGAGGGTATGGGATGGATAACTGGAATGAAGTTTTTTTGCGTGTTTTGTTGGTTGATTTGGAGAAGAAGGAATGAAGTGATCCATAACAATGAATGTTCAAGTGTGCATGAAGCCATAGCAGAGATCAAAGGTATTATTAGATGTATGCATAGGGCTATATCTATCTTGCCCAATTTAAGGATGTAGGTTAATTTTTGTTTGTTTTTTCCTTCCTTGTTATAAAAAAAAACTTACTAACCAAACAGGAACATCATGTATAGCATCACAAAGTTGCATTTTCCGCTAGTCCAACTTCCTAAAATTCAAATCAAATTATTGTCTGACCAACCCCATCCTATCACAATTACTTCAGCATCTTTAAATCAACAACCAACCCATAGAAATAGAATCGAACTTTATTCAACACAATGTATTGAAGATAAGTCATGTATGAAAGTGTTTATTTTTAAATCAATTACCAAACATATTTTATTTTGACAAAATTAAATACCTCATTCTTTCCAAAACATGATTAAATTACTCCTAATATTTAACACACAATACCATCTGAATTAAGAAATAACTTAGTATAAATTTGTTACCAACACCATATATTTTGGAAATAACAACCTTTTCATCCAATCTATTTTGGACATTTGCTCTATTTATTCAATGGACATAAGACAAAGTAATCAAACAACAAAATTTACCATTATTGTCGCCGTGCATGTCATATCTAACTGCCAAAATAGTTAATTCTTCTGAAAAACTAAAACACCTACAAGGATAGAGGTTGAAAAAAGGAATAACCAAATGTACATTTTTGCTTCAACATTCGCCGATGAAATAACGAATAGAAAAAATAACATCAGAAAGTTAGGAATATCATTTACTTACCTTAATAGTGAGTGTGAGTCGAACACAAATATGATGAAGGGGGAAATGTCTATGTCAGCCGAACATATATGGCCGATGATGAAGAGAGATATACAGTTGGTTGGACCCGTTTGGAAGCCATTATTCGTATTGGGTAAGTCACTGTGTGGGATTGGCCGTCGCACTGTTGGGTTTGGATAGGGAAGAACAATGTCAGGCTTAAAAGTAAATTGAGAACGATGTACAGTGAAAATCTATGGATAAAGTGCTGTGTGGGATTGGCCGTCGAACTAATGCGTTTGGATAGGGAAGGGATCTGTTCGGATTAAAAGTAAAGTGAAAACGATGAACAACGAAAAGATAAGTTTTTTGCTTTTAATAATATATAATTGTTAGAATCTTAAGTTTTGATGAAGACTAAAACATGAAAGAGCATAATGAACACTTAGGAAGAATTAGATGAAAGTTAGAAATCCTAAGTTAGAACATAATCGGATGTAAAATCACAACCAGATGACTTAGAGCAAAAACAACGTAAGTAGCGCTTGCGGATGTAGTATACATATGATAGCGGAAGTCAATTGAACACTAAGTCTGATCCTAGATAAACTAGTCTAAGTAAGATAAGCTTCTCATAGCAAAAATGCTTCCCATTGCACTTGATTATAGGGTAATAGACCTAATCTGCCCCTCAAGTAACCACCAAGGAGCGCTGAGCACCCTGAACTAACAACAGGCCCGTATCTGGACTCCAAGTAACCAAGGTGTTTAAAAACTACCCCGGTTGGACGGTCAACAACGTTTAACCGTTACTATGCCTATGTGGCTGCCACACGAGCACTTGCTTTGCCACCTCTGCTTGCCACGTGTGTATTTTAAATGGACCTAATCTGCCCTCCAAGTAACCACCCAAGAGCACTGAACACCCTAAACTAACAACAGGCCCATATCTGCACTCAAAGTAACCAATGTGTTTAAAAACTACCCCGGGTGGACGGTCAATGAAGTTTACCCATTCCTATGCCTATGTGGCCACCATGTGAAGGCCTTGTTTGTCACTCGACGCCTTGTCATCGCCACGTAAAATATGTTCATGTGGATCCCACCTATAATAATAAAACATTAAAGGCTGAGGTCTATGACAAAGTAAATATAACTCAAAAACGTGCTTACACCTCAAGTGTCTTCCCCTGGCTTGCTATTAGATCTTTCACCTAAAATTGTTAATAATGGGGTGAGATCGACATCTCAGTAACTACCAAAATCTCCTAACATACACAAGCAAATTACATATAATTACAATACAAAGGTCATTCACATATTCATTCGTACAAATAATTAAACTCTTTATCCATATCGATTGACCTCTTAATTCAAAAACGGTTCCTTTATATTAAGATTTCACTCATGCATAAATGCAGTGGGATGTTACATCTTACGTGGCGATGACAAGGCACCGGGTGACAAACAAGGCCTTCACGTGGCGGCCACATAGGCATAGTAACGGTCAAATGTCATTGACCGTCCACCCGAGGTAGTTTTTAAACACATTGGTTACTTTGAGTCCAGATACGGGCCTGTTGTTAGTTTAGGGTGTTCAGTGCTCCTGGGTGGTTACTTGGAGGGCAGATTAGGTCCATTTAAAATACACACGTGGCAAGCAGAGGTGGCAAAGCAAGTGCTCGCGTGGCAGCCACATAGGCATAGTAACGGTCAAACGTTGTTGACCGTCCAACCGGGGTAGTTTTTAAACACCTTGGTTACTTGGAGTCCAGATACGGGCCTGTTGTTAGATCAGGGTGCTCAGCGCTCCTTGGTGGTTACTTGAGGGGCAGATTAGGTCCATTACCCTTGATTATATTACTCTGTGGGACTAACATTTGTGTGCAGAACTTAGACTCACTACCGATAGCAAATAAGCATCAGATAGTGAACACTCTTGTATTACACACTTGCACTAAAGCTTGCAGAACGAAGCTCTGACTACCGGTAGCCAAAATCCATCCGATAACAAGTACAAGAGTCAGAGACCGTACCAATGCTCAGATGTCAGAGTTGCTTTTGTCAGAGCAGAATTGTCAGGGCTACTTTTCAGAGCTAAAGCAAGTCAACCCTGCTAAGCATTAATGAGCATTAATGAAGACAACGGTAACAAGGGATTAACGGCTAGATTCAAACGGACTTATTACCGATTATCCATCTGTTGTATTAGAGGCTACTATAAAAGGAACAACGTCATCATTTATGAAGATTACATCTCTCACCAACCAAGAACACACGCAGTTATTGAGAGAGCCTTCAAGCATAATACCCAGAGAATATTCAGAGAGTCTTGAAAGTCAAAAGAGCACTTAATACCTTGAGAGTTATTCTTACTGTTATCATCTTTTACTCTTTGTATTTAAGTCTCTACATTTATTGAGAGCATTCATTGTACTTAAGTGTTTATCACAATCTGTTCATTAAGTGAACTTAGTAGAAAATCCTTTTTGTAAAGGTCGAACCCTTGCAGGTAGTAAGGGGGAGTGAGTCAGGTTGCAAGTTAGCCCTTAAAACTTGTGGTTGTAAAGGTTGCAGGTGAACCCGTTTGTGAAACCTGTGGATTAGTGGAACTCAATCAAGGGATTGAGAACTGGACGTAGGTCAAGAGTTAAACCGAACCAGTATAAAAGAATTTGTGTTAGTGTTTTTATTTTATATTGTTTTTATTTGTAGCACAATTCACCCCCCCTTGTGCATCCTCACTTTCAATAATGTGTACATAAACATATTGAAGGCGAAATTAGGGGTCGGTAGTATTTTAAAAATAACTCTACCAACAGAACATGTATGACTATATGAATGAATATTTTAATAAAAACATACTTAGATAGAGAATATATATGATTTGTTGTAATTTTTGGGTGTTCCCATCTGTTAGGTATTTACTTAAAATTAAATCTATGGTCGTATTATAAAAACTTGTCTAAAAACAACTTCAACGATTTAAATTTAACATAGGGTTAAGGGTCAAATCTAGCACTCTACTATTGACAAAAGTTCTCTCAACATAAACAAAAATTTGATGGCTCAAATGTAGCACACATCTATTCAAAAATGACACAAATCTAGCATTTTTGTCAATTTTAACGGGTTTGACCGTTAAGTTTGACGCGATCACGTCACGTCACCTGCTATGTCACCCGGTTAGGCCACGTCACCTGCGACTTCACCCCCTTAACCCTTTAACATAATATCCAACAAAATCTTTATCAATAATGTTAAGTAGTCAACCATTATGACAGTTTTTAACATATATAATAATAACTATATGTGCTTACAAAATATTTCGACAAATGCATTTTACCACCGGAAAAATCCATTAACAAATTAATAAAAAAATTAACTTTTAACGATTAATATGCACCACTCTAACCATGCCCCATTATAATAAATTTAACTGCGTATAATTCACACCAAATATTACATAATTTGCGAGGTTTTATTAAATTGTCTAGCACTCACAACAACATAAAACTAAAAAAAATGCATAACATAATGAATCATCTGGGCCATCTTTAAAATTACTCAACCAACATTTGGGTTAAGGTGCATTTTTAGTACTCTAGAATATAGCAAAGTGCACATAGCATAATATATAATATTGTGGTCCATTTGTGATAACCAAGAATTATTTTCGTGGCTTATTTAGTAACGACGTTAAATAAGTTAAGTTTGACCGTTATGTGTCAAATTTTGACGGTTAAATTGTGGGGTAAAGGAGCAATTTCAGTACTCTAGAACATAGAAGGAGCACCAAACATAATATACAATATTTAAACACCATAAACAACTAAATCACAATATTATTCAATGTGTCAAATAATCAAACACTACAAAGTTATAAAGATCCATAGAATATCCTAATATCATGCATGTATAAACTAATAAGTCATCAGTATTTTACATATATAAAAAAAGTAAGCAAAGAATGATAAACTAAATAGGTTGGGCTTACTGAGTTAAAACAAGTTGGTCATACTGGCTCTACTAGAATTAAAACGGGTTGGCCATACTGGATCAACCCGAAATAATGGCTCTATGATGTAATAGAAGAAGAGTTACTTTCATCTTATTACATAGTTATAAACTTAAAATAAATGTTCATTAAATTGTCATTTTAACATACATATATTACATCATTATGTCACATCAGATTTTATCTTACAAAAGTGAGTTTTAGCTAACGAATTACTAGATAAGCAATGAAAATAATTCTTGGTTATCATAAATGGACTAAAATATTGTATATTATGTTTGGTGCTCCTACTATATTCTAGAGTACTGAAAATGCTCCTTTACCCCATAATTTAACGGTCAAAATTTGACACATAACGGTCAAACTTGACTTGTTTAACGTCGTTACTAAATAAGCCATAAAAATAATTCTTGGTTATCGCAAATGGACCACAATATTGTATATTACGCTAGGTGCACTTCGCTATATTCTAGAGTACTAAAAATGCACCTTAACCCCCAACATTTTGATCTTGAGCCGCTGGATCTTTGGGCTTGCTGGATCGACATCCAAATATGAAGCATCGGCAAAATATTGGACTACAGGAATACCTGTATAAAGAAAAAAACTCATCAAAAGGAAAATATATATCGAGAGATTAATAAGTTGTTCTGAAAAAACTTACCAGATTTTATAATCCCGGATGAAACAACATATCGTAAATGAATAAATGGACATATATCTTCCAAAGAAGCATTCTTAATAACCTTGTCCGCCATATCTAACCAAGCACCATGCAAAACACATATAACTATTTTTCCTGACCTGATTTTGGGGAAAAAATACAGCTGTTAGAAAAATGACGACTACATAAATTTAAACTCATATGTACTTACCCACCAAACTTGTTCCGTTTATAGGACAGGAGAATGCACATTTCTTTATCCCAAAATCCACTATTTTTAACTTTACAAATAGGAGACACGTACTGAAGAAAACCAACCACATCTGGGAAAATACAAATTACAAAACAATCATAACAAATCACTAAGCATGAATTCAATTGGGAAGGAAAGCAGTAAAAGATATACACACTAAGGAAACCAACCAAACAAACAATCGTCGAGTATCTCAGAAGCAGTTAGTTGAGCTGGAATCCATATATCATAGGGAAATGAAGGGAACATGCCAACACAATCTCTAAGATTTGTTTCTTTAGCAACGAGGTAAATCTCCCGTGCGTTGCACGGAGGATTTTTCCTAAACATCATCACTGTCAAATACCAAAGATATGGACAACAATTAACATCCAAAATTTTGTATAACTTTTGCAACATGTTATCCAATATTAATTCCTTACAAAAACGGCCATCATACATTTAAAAAAATATAATATAAGCTCATAATCTAAATATAAATGAAACTTCAAACAATGTTGGCACCAACAATATGAATTAAGTTGTTGTCCATCTCAATGTACACTTGGCAACAATAGAACAAAAGACAATGTTGCTTCCAAAGCAAAGACTCTGCATGTTGAAAGCAAAGACTCGTGTTAGTCATGAACTCAATCAATAATTGACTATATGTGTGGTACCAAGCATATATACAGAAGACTTTTGCAATAGTTAACCCTTTGAGCAACAACTACTGGTGACTAAATTTGATTAACCACTTGATGAGCAGGTGACGATTTTAGTGAATTACCCACAACATCCTTTCAAAATAACATAAAAGACATGTGCTCTTCAGTACAATGCTTTCACTGTGTAGTGATTTCAATTATTTTTTAACCATGTCAGTTCCAAACCCAAGAATATATCTAATGCCAAGATTTGTAAGTCAAGGATAATGAACATAGATATGAGCCTCATGGATCAAATTTCCATTTCTAAAAATTAATGCAATTTAAGATCTCTCTGAACCATGAAAATTAGTTAAATATGTATTATATGCTCTGAGAAAAACAGTTATTAGAAGAATTCAGGTTTAAAAATGTCCAGAGCTAACCCACATTATACAAAAACAGTTATGACATTATTAAAACATAATATATATTTAAATTTGTACAAATGCTGCAGAAAATTTAAGTGCATGTTGGACTAACAATGGAATTTTGTCACAAATATTAGGTCAGTCTTTGGTTTAACACTAAATGCAACTCAATTCTCCAAATCAAGACAGCGAATAGCATCAAAGAAACCATTCCATACACATTGTTTGTAATTTGAAGCCTTACCAAAATACCAATGGTCCCTCTGTGTCTAGAGCAGGGGATCAAGAAGTGGATTCCCATGTTGGACCAAGTCGTGCTCCAAGAGTGTCTGCTGCCCAGAAGCCTATGGTTGCTGAGTTGCGAGAAGAGATACTCCACAAGCTGCCTGAACCCTTGATGGCCCCTCTGAGAGCAGAGTGTGATGCAGCCTTTCAACAGCAAGAGCAGAGGATCCAGGGCTTGGAGGATCGCCTAGGGAGAGTCGAGGCCAAGTTAGATCTCCTACTTAGCCACTTTCAGATCCCTCAGCCTCATCCCAATCTACCACCACCTCCTCCTCCTAATCCACCTCAACCTCCCCCACAGAATGACCCAATCATTCCTCACTAATTTCCCCCACCAAACCCTCACAATGACTCTGACCCTCACCTTGATTCCCCTCACCACTCACCCTCTCCTCACCACTCTCCTAGTCACTCTAACACATCCAACCACCAAAACTCCCCCAACCACTCACATTCACCCAACCAACCCTTTCAACACCCTTGGCTCCTTCAGTTTCATTCACCCCTTCAGTACTATATACCTGAGAGATTTACGTTCACGCCTTCAGAGGATACCTGAGAGAAATATACCTTCCTCACCCAATTCACCTCCCTTCATCTATCCTGGCCTATTCTCAGACTCACTTCCCTTCTTCTTCCCAAGCCCCACTCCTTCACCTGAAGACTCACCCCCTTCCTCACCTGAACACTCACCACCCAGATATGGTCCTGAACCTCCACCCTCCACTTCTCCCAATCCTTCCTCCCTGGCCATCGCCCTTATTGATGATGCCAAAAGGGGGAGAGAAATCCTAACTCAACCCTCCTTATGGTTAGATGAGGATATTATTGATGCACTCCGTCGAGCCATGGATCATCAGAGATTGGGTAGAGCAGAAAGTTTTATCTGTGGGGAAGCCATCAGGTTCATGCAACAGCAGCGCTCAGACAGCCAGAGGTCAAAATTGGAAATTGTATTGTATAATCCGCCTGCTGAAGCCTCTCCACCTGAGCCTGAGCCTGAGTCTTCATCATCTGAGCCTCCTCCCTCTGTGCCTGCCCATAATATACTTGAAGAAATTATGATGAAATATGGGTTAAAGAGGCAAGCCAATCCACCTATAGTGATTGCCACTCCAATCCCTTCTAAGCCAACCTCTCCTCCTCCTCCTCCTCCAATAATCAAGTTCAGCAGATCAAGGAAGAAGTCCTTTGCCAAAAAGGGTGCTGGTACTTCTGAGCCTACTGAGAGTGAAGAAGAGGATCACACTGAGGAGCATGGGTTAGAAAGATCCACTCTGCCTGGGGAAGCATCTGAGTCTCAGCCCTCCTCCCAAGCCTCTCCATATGAACCTCCACCACTAATGGAAGTCAAGTTAGAGGTGGAAGATATGACTGCGGATGAATTTGAGAGGTATGGCTGGACTGATCGGATCACTTTTGATTAGCTTGCTTGTCTTGATGCTGAGAGGGCAAATGTTAAGCATCCTCATGTGAAAGGAAAAGGCAAAGGAAAGGGGAAAGGAAAGTCAAGGGAAATTGTGCTATTTCGCGTTATCCTTGATTTAAATTAATTTTGTAGTTGTGATAGATGTTAATGTTTAATTAATTTCCAGATTTTATATGTTGGTGATAGATTATGTGTTGTTGAGATTATGATTATGTGGTTGTTGATGAGATATTTGTGTTAATTTAGTATTTTATATTGAGAGCTTTATTTTTATAGTGTTAATTTCAATTGGAGTTTTTGTGATTTTATTGTCTAGCATGATTATGTAGGATCATTTAATTAATTATCTTGTTGAAGTTGATGTTCATTGTCACATTCTGTTACTAATTCCCTAATTAAACTAAGATATCTATTTTAATTCAATAATCTCTTTACTAACTATGATAGAAAAAAGGAATATTCATATCAACAATATCTCTATCATAGTTAGAAAGAGTTTTCTAATCATTTTATACATTATCCATGATAGAAAAGAATTGCCTAATACTGTTAGAATCTTAAGTTTTGATGGTGACTAAGGTATGATATGGTCTAGTACTTAAGAGAACATAATCAACACTTAGGAGGGATTAGATGACATGGTTAGAATCCTGAGTTAGATCACTTGAGAATGCAAGATCACTTCCGGTTAGATTAGGACTTGCGCATGCGGATGAATGCTTTCATCCCCCAGCGTCAGCAAGTAAATCACTAGGGATTTAACTTAGTCCATGAGAATTAGGTACACAAAACCTTAAGACTAAGCTATGTTTCAATCGGAAGTGAGTTTGCTTCCTGTTAGAATTAGACTGGCGCAGAGCGACAGAATAGATATTACCCCAAGCGTCAGTAAGTCTACTTCCCCAAGTGAAAGCGCTTCCTGTTAGACTTAGACTGGCGCAGAGCAATAGAATAGTTAGTACCCCAAGCGTCAGTAAGTCTACTTCGCCAAGTGAAAGCACTTCCTATTAGATTTAGACTGGCGCAGATTGATAGACTAGATATAACCCCGAGCGTCAGCGGAAATGCAACATCAAGTGAAGTTGCTTCCTATTAGATCTTGACTGGCGCAGACTGATAGAATAGATTTCACCCTAAGCGTCAGTGAATTCACCACGTCAAGTAAAAGTGCTTCCGATAGCTCAGTGACTAGCGCTGAGTGGTGGAATGAAATAGACTAAGCGAGAGCAAGTCATGGTGAACTAAATCCCTCATCAAGTGAATTTACTTCCGGATGTAGAAGTGCTTCCGGATACACCTTAGATTTAGGATCACCCACTGCATGAGACTATATGATTATATTGCTAAACTAACGTTCAAGTGCAGCACACTCAGTAAGGTTGCTTCCGGATGAGAAGTTGCTTCCGCAAGCAATCAGGATGTCTGAACGTTCAAAGAGATGCAGTGTCAGAATGCTTTTAACAGAGCAGAGGTGTCAGGACTACTTTTCAGAGATAAAGCAAGTCAACCCTGCTGAAGCATTTAAGAAGATGTTCCTTCCAACGGTAACAAGAGGATAACAGACACATTCAAACAACATTGTTACCTACCAAGCATGAGGAGTATGAGAACATAATCTGAAGATTCACTCAAGGTGTCAAAGCTCATACTGCCCACAAAAGTCAGAGTCCATAAGAGAGCTTCTGATAGCAAGAGAGGATCCAATAGCAAAGCACTCTTATCATTCATGGACAAGTGCTTGGAAGACAAAGTTCCTCTATGTGATAGCAAGCAAAATGTTAGAGTCCACGAGCTTCAGATAGCAAGAGAGCTTCCGATAATGAGTCTCTTAACATCCTGGACTTATGCTTGAGGAACGAAGTCTTCTCTGACAGCAAGCAAGAGTCGGACCGTACAAAATGTTCAGATGTCAGAACGACTTTTGTCAGAATAGTATTGCCAGAACAGTGTTGACAGAACAGCTTGGTCAGAGCACCTTTTTAGATAAAGCAAAGTCAACCCTGCTGTGCATTAATGAGGACAACGTAAACAAGGCCCCAACGTCTATAATCAAACGGTCTTATTGCCTCTCCAACGGTTAGATATTCAGAGGCTGGTATAAAAGGGATGTTCTTCATTTCTGAAGAAGGGGGCTTGAAAAAGAGAGAGAGAACAGGGCTATTATCTGAAAAACACTATTCTACATTCCTCTCATCTTCTACTCTCGGACTTTGATATGTAATATTCTTAGAGAGTGATTTATTTGTACTTAAGTGAGTAACATCATCCACTCTTTGAGAGAGTTAGTTTTGAGCTTAAGTGTTTAACAAAATCAGTTCATAGAGTGAACATAATTGTAATCTTACATTTTGTAAGGGGGAGCATTTAGAAGGTTTTCTAAATCTCCATAGGTTGCAAGTTAGCCCGTAAAACTTGCGTTTGTAAGGTTGCAAGTGATCCCGTAAAACTTGCGGTAAGGTTTGCAGGTGAACCCGTTGTAAAACCTGTGGGTTGTTAGGTGAACCCGTGCTCGTAAAACCTAAAGTGTAAAGGCTTCTCTTGTGCCCGGTTTAAACAAGAATAGTGGATTGGAAATCTCAGGTGTAGCCTGGGGACTGGATGTAGGTCTGGGTGACCGAACCAGGATAAATTTATGTGTGCATATATTTATACTTGATCATTCTATTTTGCATCACATAGCATACTGACTTGTGCATAGCATTATTTATTATCATCATCACCGAGCACAAGCAGTCTTTCGAAAAGAGTTTAACTTTTTATTCCCTCACCCAATTCACCCCCCCCTCTTGGGTGACAGCCACGAATTTCATTTGGTATCAGAGCAGGTCACTTGTTTAAAGGATCAAACGATCTCAAGTGCAAAGACCTTGGCTGATTTGGGTTAAAATGTTTTCCAAAGGCTTTGATCATACCATTCCACCTGTGTTAGAAAATATTGATTTTTTGTTGGTGGAAAGCAAGAATGGAAAGTTTTATAAAATCCACTAGTTTGAAAATGTGGGATATTTTTGAAAATGATTTTGATTTCAAACCAAGAGGAAACTGGACTGAAAGGGAGAAAAATTTGTTTTCCTTAAACATTAGAGCAATGCAAATTTTATACAAAGGCTTAACTGAAAATGATTTCCAGAAAATCAAACATTGCTCTAGTGCTAGAGATATTTGGAATACTCTTGATGTGATATATGCTTCTAACCCATCTCTTGAAAGCACAGCTGTCCAAAGCTCAACTCGTGCTCTTTGTGGATCATCTACTGATGAGCTTCTGGAAGCTGATATTGAGGAAGCAGACTTCAGTGAAGAGAGTATCCATCTCTGCCTAGAAGATTCAGAAAGTGAGGTATCTGGATCTGAAATTGAACTCTCTGATTTGCAAGATGCATACAATGAGTTATATACTGAATATTGTAAACTTGCAAAAGAACTTCTAGGCTTAAAAGAAAAAGATAGGAAACTTGAAAAACTAATTTCTTCTTCTACATCTAAAGTTTCCGAGGGTTCTTTTAAAGAACTAGTGGTTCCGATAGCTAGCCCACTATCGGTAGGGAAAACTTCAACATGTCTTGAAAAATGTTTTGATTGTAAACACGTGTTGAAGGAAAAAGAAAAGCTTTCAAAAGAAACTGAAATTTCAAAGGAACAAAAAGCTTTTCTAAAGAAAACTAATCATGATAATGATAGGAAGCCTCATTTTGATTATCATTCCATTATCTGTCATTATTGTGGTAGATTAGGACATATTTCTCACACATGCAGTCTTAGAAGAAATTCAAATGTGAGAAATAAGTTTGTATGGATTCCTAAAGGACAAGTAAGGTCCAGTACTAACCATGTAGGACCCAAGTACAAATGGGTACCAAAACATCCTCCTAGTGCCTTACTTGTGCAGGATAGATCAAGAGTTCCTCTTATCCCAAAGAAGAGAACTCGTGGTGATGCAACTGCTGAAACCCACTGGTACAATCATAAGAAGCTGTCGGCCACCACAAGGGACAATGGTTCTGTCTCAAGGATGAGCTATCACAAAGTTCCACTCAACTATCCTGAGAAGAACAAGAGAGAGTGGATTCCTCGATCATCATTGAAAAGGCTCTTGAATCCTACCTCTCAGAAGAAAGTGCTTCGAACCAAGGATAAGTATAGAAGATCTCCTTGGGTAAGCAAGGGATCACTTAGCAACGAAGCATTTGATAGTAAAATCTCCTATGCTAATGTTAGATGGACTTATTGAGATTTTACATTAAGCATCCTAAGATGTGAACATTATATTCATCATAGAAGAAAGCTTGAAGAAATAAGTAATGTTCATAATCTACATACTGTCCATGACTATCTTGATCAAAAACCTTGTATATCCTTGTGCATATAGTCATGAAAGATTCACCATGCCATACACATAGGACGTAATCTAAATGCATGTGAACTATATATAGCCTACAAACTGACCTTCAGATCCAGACTTGGATACAAAAGGAAGGAACTATCTGGTATTTTGTAGGAAGGGCAATCCGAAGGTTCAGCAAGACAAGGGTGAAGAAGACCCTTGCTAAAAGGAAGATCTCCTCCCCCCACAGTGAGCCATCTGATTCATGTGCCCCCAACAATCTGCTAGCTCAGAGGCAAACTTGAGATAGCGCTGAGTGATCAACCTGCGGAGATACCTTCTGCTGAACCTGTGTCTCCCTCTGCGCCAGCACCCAATCTGAGTGAAGAGCTGTGTATGAAGTATGGGTTCAAGAGGCCAGAGATGCCAGTGGTAGTGATCACAAAGTAAATTCATCCCTCTGCACCAGCTCCAATCCATCCTATTAGCCTCAGCAAGACTCAGGACTGTACCTCATCTGAACAATTAGTCAAGTCTTGATAAGCATTCGTCACGCATAGATTTTGGTACTGCTCTAAATATAGATTTCATGCATTGCCAACCAAAATCAAGCGAGCTACTGCTAGATGCGAATGGAGCTATGGTGATATCATTCTTACCTTCCTCTTTACTTGAATAATCACTTGGCTAGTAAATGCATGATGGGCTCAACAGCTTTTATTTCTCTGAAACTGATATGATTTCCCTTATCTGTGATGAACACTTATTTTCTGTAAAAACGACCCTATCATATCAAATTCATTTTCTGATATAATGCATACAGATTTTACAAATTCAAGAAGTCCGACACCTTGAAACTGAACCTTCTTCAAAACCTTCTGAATTTGTGCATGTTGAATCATTGTGTTCTAAGATTTCTGACATTGTTAAGATGATTCGGAACTAGTTTCAGAATTTTGACACTAAAACTAAAAATCTTCCTCAGAGTTTTCATATGGTGTCTAAATCATTTTACTCATATATGCTCAGTGAATTCTTTTAAGGGCACCTCTCATGGAAGAAAATGGTTTATGCATTCACCTTGATTTTTGAAAGATCCTTTTGAAATACAAACTTTCAAAACAGATTCTGATCCTCTTTAAACCTACATGACAACCGTACCTCATGATAGCACTCAAAAGCTATTTCTGATTTTCCATTTCATGTGGTATCTCTTGCATCAACTTTTTCAATGCATAAGCAGCTATGGTTTCGAGAACAATACATCCCTCTTAATTACATCTTTAAGTTCTCAATCTACTAATGATCTCAGTTCAAGTTTGTGGTTTAAGAATGTTGACACAGATTATTGAAGCTTGAACAATGAATATAACCAAGAGAGAATGACAACGAAAATGTCTCTTATCAAGATGTGTGGAATGGCTATACCAAACCTGAGAAACTTTCGCCGATACACATGAGCATTTCTATCCCTTACATATTCTGTTGTGAAATTAAATGGATAGTCTCTCTCTTGTCTGACATGCATTAGAAATCTTAGGAAATGCCTTGAATTAAACTCTGCTAGATCTGTAAAACATGGCATAGTATCACAAGCATGCTATAATCTGTATTAATTTCAAGCTTGTTGATATCCTAAGAACAATGAGATCACATTGAGCATATCTAGAAGAACTCGAGCTAATATTTGGAAATTATTCTCGTAATCATATGCTGAAATTTGATTGTTTTTGTAAACCGAATTTAGTCTTAAAATCAAACTATTCTGTGAGCATGAAAATTTCCAGTATTTCATTTTTGTGAGGATGAAGATTTTTTTTTCAAAATTTCATAGTGTTAATAATTCACTTGTCTTCATGATCTAACATGAACATCCTTGAGGCATATTTATTGAACTATACTTGCTTATGAAACTCTGAAAATATGCCACCTGTTTGATACTCTTTGTACTATCACATTGATATTTATCTATGAGAGTAAATAGAGTTCATGTCTTGATAGTGAAACTATGTGAACGTATAGACAATTTCAAAATTAGTTTTCACATAATCATTGCTCATATTTTCTCAAACCAATTAGCAAGCATGATTTCTTAAAATTATTAACTTGTGCTGATTAACACAGATTGACTTGAATGTCCTGAGGATGGTCTTCAATGTTAAATCTTAAGTTCTTTCACTGACCATCAGAAAGCATTTGTTTCCTCAAGAATATGCAGGACCAATCATCAAGTTTGAGCAAGGTTGCTTTCACAACAATCAGCGCCTTCGATAGCAGGCCAACTATTGAACCATGGGAAGAGTAGAGTGACTGCCCAGTCATGTCTGCTTGTGGTTGTAGCTCAGCTTGCCGAAGCGAATCATCAAAGCACTTGCGCTAGGGGTTTCCACTTGAGATAGCACACCTCTTGAAGATGTCAGGAAGCATGCTTATCTGCGTATGATTCAGATTCCTGAATCTAATAGAGTATGAGGACCCCTCATCTGTGGTAATATCTACACCTTACCATCTCTTATATATGATACATACATGGCATTGGTAAGGGTGTCAATTTAAGATGCTTTTCTCAATCTGCATTGACCTCAAAATCATCCTCTACCTTAGAAAATCATCCCAGCTCACACATCTGTATCCTTTATATGACACGCTGGAAAGTAATTGATAACATACCTCTCTTATATGCTTCTATTCTTGATCTTATGATGATTAATTTTTAATATAGAAGAAAAGTAGATGGACATTACTTGTTAATGATTCCTTGAAAATAGAGAGTCACATGCTGTCATCGATAATAAACTCTTAAGATGCTGTGATGAAATTTGTTTGGAAATTATTTTTGGCACTTTTAAAATCACAAATTTCATTTGATTTCATTTCATTTCATATGGTATCACAAATTTCATTCGGCATTCAATTATTTCATTTGATACCACAAGTTCAAACTCACAGATCTCATTTGATTTCATTTGGTATCAGATTTCATCTCATTTGAATTTTAAAATCACATATTTCATTTGATATCATAATCATCATTTTTAAACACATCAAAATTACTTTTGATATCATGTTAATCAATTCGAGAGGATCAAAATTACATTTGGAAAGAATTTTCACCTTCAAAAAGAAAACTGTTTTGTATGTTTTGATCTTAATTTAATTATGATTAGATTTGATGTATCAATATCTCCTTTGAAAAACATGTTTAACTATCCTACATAGTGTTTAGGGAAAATACAATCATTTAGGATCATGAGCCATTATTGCTGTTCCTTGTTAATTCTCGTACATTGTATTGAATAGTCTAGAACAAATCTTTATTAGCGATACATAGGGAGAAATATTAGGTAGAAAGCCCATTCCTAGGAGAACGATAAAAGTATCCCCATCCCTAAGGCTAGCTTGCACCTGTTGGATTTTGATGAAGCCAAAAGGGGGAGAGAGATGAGATGTCTAGAGATGAGATATAAGATGTCTAGCTAGAGATGAGATATGAGATGTCTAGCGAGAGATGAGACATGAGATGTCTAGAGCTGAGAGATAGATAAGATGCCTAGATTTTTGGGGAGAGAAATGGGGAAAGGAATATAGCTCTAGGATGAGTGATCTAAGTTTAATTATGTTCTCTAGTCATCTATGGGTTTGTCATCATCAAAAAGGGGGAGAATGTTAGAATCTTAAGTTTTGATGGTGACTAAGGTATGATATGGTCTAGTACTTAAGAGAACATAATCAACACTTAGGAGGGATTAGATGACATGGTTAGAATCCTGAGTTAGATCACTTGAGAATGCAAGATCACTTCCGGTTAGATTAGGACTTGCGCATGCGGATGAATGCTTTCATCCCCCAGCGTCAGCAAGTAAATCACTAGGGATTTAACTTAGTCCATGAGAATTAGGTACACAAAACCTTAAGACTAAGCTATGTTTCAATCGGAAGTGAGTTTGCTTCCTGTTAGAATTAGACTGGCGCAGAGCGACAGAATAGATATTACCCCAAGCGTCAGTAAGTCTACTTCCCCAAGTGAAAGCGCTTCCTGTTAGACTTAGACTGGCGCAGAGCAATAGAATAGTTAGTACCCCAAGCGTCAGTAAGTCTACTTCGCCAAGTGAAAGCACTTCCTATTAGATTTAGACTGGCGCAGGTTGATAGACTAGATATAACCCCGAGCGTCAGCGGAAATGCAACATCAAGTGAAGTTGCTTCCTATTAGATCTTGACTGGCGCAGACTGATAGAATAGATTTCACCCTAAGCGTCAGTGAATTCACCACGTCAAGTAAAAGTGCTTCCGATAGCTCAGTGACTAGCGCTGAGTGGTGGAATGAAATAGACTAAGCGAGAGCAAGTCATGGTGAACTAAATCCCTCATCAAGTGAATTTACTTCCGGATGTAGAAGTGCTTCCGGATACACCTTAGATTTAGGATCACCCACTGCATGAGACTATATGATTATATTGCTAAACTAACGTTCAAGTGCAGCACACTCAGTAAGGTTGCTTCCGGATGAGAAGTTGCTTCCGCAAGCAATCAGGATGTCTGAACGTTCAAAGAGATGCAGTGTCAGAATGCTTTTAACAGAGCAGAGGTGTCAGGACTACTTTTCAGAGATAAAGCAAGTCAACCCTGCTGAAGCATTTAAGAAGATGTTCCTTCCAACGGTAACAAGAGGATAACAGACACATTCAAACAACATTGTTACCTACCAAGCATGAGGAGTATGAGAACATAATCTGAAGATTCACTCAAGGTGTCAAAGCTCATACTGCCCACAAAAGTCAGAGTCCATAAGAGAGCTTCTGATAGCAAGAGAGGATCCAATAGCAAAGCACTCTTATCATTCATGGACAAGTGCTTGGAAGACAAAGTTCCTCTATGTGATAGCAAGCAAAATGTTAGAGTCCACGAGCTTCAGATAGCAAGAGAGCTTCCGATAATGAGTCTCTTAACATCCTGGACTTATGCTTGAGGAACGAAGTCTTCTCTGACAGCAAGCAAGAGTCGGACCGTACAAAATGTTCAGATGTCAGAACGACTTTTGTCAGAATAGTATTGCCAGAACAGTGTTGACAGAACAGCTTGGTCAGAGCACCTTTTTAGATAAAGCAAAGTCAACCCTGCTGTGCATTAATGAGGACAACGTAAACAAGGCCCCAACGTCTATAATCAAACGGTCTTATTGCCTCTCCAACGGTTAGATATTCAGAGGCTGGTATAAAAGGGATGTTCTTCATTTCTGAAGAAGGGGGCTTGAAAAAGAGAGAGAGAACAGGGCTATTATCTGAAAAACACTATTCTACATTCCTCTCATCTTCTACTCTCGGACTTTGATATGTAATATTCTTAGAGAGTGATTTATTTGTACTTAAGTTAGTAACATCATCCACTCTTTGAGAGAGTTAGTTTTGAGCTTAAGTGTTTAACAAAATCAGTTCATAGAGTGAACATAATTGTAATCTTACATTTTGTAAGGGGGAGCATTTAGAAGGTTTTCTAAATCTCCATAGGTTGCAAGTTAGCCCGTAAAACTTGCGTTTGTAAGGTTGCAAGTGATCCCGTAAAACTTGCGGTAAGGTTTGCAGGTGAACCCGTTGTAAAACCTGTGGGTTGTTAGGTGAACCCGTGCTCGTAAAACCTAAAGTGTAAAGGCTTCTCTTGTGCCCGGTTTAAACAAGAATAGTGGATTGGAAATCTCAGGTGTAACCTGGGGACTGGATGTAGGTCTGGGTGACCGAACCAGGATAAATTTATGTGTGCATATATTTATACTTGATCATTCTATTTTGCATCACATAGCATACTGACTTGTGCATAGCATTATTTATTATCATCATCACCGAGCACAAGCAGTCTTTCGAAAAGAGTTTAACTTTTTATTCCCTCACCCAATTCACCCCCCCCTCTTGGGTGACAGCCACGAATTTCAAATACAATATGAATACTATCATGAATAATTAGCAGCTAACCATGTTAGAAAAGATTCACCTAACATGGTTAGGAAAGGAAGCACCTAATGTTAAATATTATCCATGATAGAAATTCCTGATACAATATGAATACTATCATGGATAATTAAAAGCTAACCATGTTAGAAAAGATTTGTCTAACATGGTTAATAAACAAAACTAATTGATATTAAACAATAAATAAATATATATACATGCAGAAGCGAATGCAGAACTATAAATTGGCAATATACAATTCTAAATAAACTATACACCTCCACTACGTAATTCCCTTTTTCTTATGCTTGCGCCTGTGCATGAAAACCTGCAAAAATGTGAGTAATCATGGGATGAGACAAATTGTCCCAGTAATCACCGCTTAACTCACTATAACAGTGAGATGTTGATAGCAGGGGCGTATAAAGGGCACCACATTTTAAAATCAGTAATATATACATATATCTGTCAAGTCTTCTTCCATTCATCACTTAAGTCCCTCCATCACATCCAATTCAACTCAAATTCACCATCTCTACTTTCCATATATCACTCAAATCCCTCAGTCAATTCCACATTAACTAAATATCATCTCCTCAGTCTCCAATCTAATGATACTACCACCACAACTCTCACACTCACCTATAGATGCATTGTGCCATCACGGGGCATTCAAGCATCTAATCTTCACTATAAGATTTGACATTGTGCCCTTGTCTCTACTCAAAAGGCATTTTCCATTGTGCCCCTGCCTCTACTCAGAAGGCAATTTCTCTCTCTGGGAACCCCCTAGAGAGAGAACCCCAGTCCGTCTCTAATCGGAAAGGGAACAACCCCCTGTCTCTACTCAGAAAGGTCGTCGGTCACTATTCCAATTCAGTTGACCGATGGTCACTGTCTCTAATCAGTCGACCTATGATCCCCCTGTCTCTACTCGTAAAGGATAGTACAAAATAACTGTCGATTTGCCTATCGACAGTTATCATCGCGCGATAGTACATAAATAGCAGTGTCATGCAATGCTCACCATATCCTTGTCAATATCTCGTCCACCATATTCAACTTCTTAACCACAGTTTCATTCAATATCACAATCTCAATATTAGTATCATGCACTTTTGCAATTCCCTGCAATATCTCAACATTTCAACATCTCATATTTTTCCACAACATAGCTCTCCCTTTTCTATCATCATAAACTCTCAAACCACAACAAACGCTATACATATAAACATTCACGCCATTCCAGATCAATGGCCACCACCAAACAGGATAATATATATAGTTTCAAATTTCTTTATATGGAAATAATTGTGTTTGAAAGGCACCCGATAGCCTGTTTTGTATAAAAATAAGTTTTCAAAAATAATGTGTATATAGAGGGTGAAAAAGGATTTTAAAAATCCCAACTAACGTCACCCTCAATTTTATAGCAAGAGTAAGTGTGATTACCTGTCGCTCTTTAGCACTCAGTGCTCTTCCTTACCATTTCCTTGTAGATTTCCCTTCAAGTATCTTCACCACTATATACTCCTATAATGATATGATACAAATGATAAATTAATATCATATCCATTGTATAATACTTTTACGTCTCTCTCGTATTCATATGTTACTACCCATTTTCCCATTTTCTAAATCATATTCCCTTTACTTTCAAATAATCGATTGTGTTTATTCATTCTAATTTCCAAAGTTAACCCATAAGGTGACTCATGTTGAGTTTAATTCAAGTATCACATAAAACAAATCACTTCATTAAAACAAAGCAAGTACATAGAAAGAACCTCAAATTCTACTAAATTCAATCATTCAAACAAGCAAATCACATAATCATTCTTTGTCATTCCAAAGAGTAACCATTTAAATGTCCATACCCAATTAAATCACACATCGTTCCTTTCTAATCAGTATAATTTTTTTTATCTTTTCCAGCCAAACTGAAACAGTAATTATAAACAAATGAAAACCACTAACATGGGGAAGAAGCAAGGGAAATTTAATTAATTCTACCATCTCATGGACATCACACATATCACACTTTTATTAATGATCATGTGATCAAAAGAGAAATACTCAAACCAAAGGAATAAAGGATTTGGAATATAATTAACCCAATGCACACTTTCATTAAACTCTAAAGTTATCTTACAACCATAAATCTAGTTTAGCAACTCCTACCTATAGGATTCTCAATCATTTATTATTTTAATAATCAATTATCCATATTCAATATCAACAAACAAATTCTCACTTCATTCCAATTATCATTCCACAAATCATTCATCAAATCCAACACTTCCACATAATCAAATAATCAACATAAATATTTGCCTATAACCTCAACCTACATCAATCTCATCAATATAAATTCTAAATATAACATAGTCTCTCTAAAACTATTTGTTATCCTCCAACATTTCCAATATCACCATATGACCTTAGTAATCCTTTACTAACCATCAAGTTAACCATTAAACCATATATCACCAATTCACATAATTGATTTCTCATTTATCCAACACTTTATTTACCAATCTTTTTCCTAAACATCAATCCAACCAATTCCACCATTCCAATATCATTGTATAACCTTAGTAAGCATCTAGGAACCACCAAATTTCCCCAATAACTCGCACATTACTAAGACCTCAATTTCAAGAAACCTTAAAACATAGAAATTTCAAAATAAATTGAAAACATCAAGAAAACTCAATTGCCTTCAAGAAACCTCAAATTAACTACTTAAACACCCATTATCATAGCTTAAACATTTCAAAGAACCCCCATAGTCAAAATCCTAACCTTAAAATCCCAAAATATCTACAAAAATTCAAAACTAAGTAACAACTTCAAGAAACTCAAATGCCTACTAGAAATCTCACATCAAACATTAAATATTCATTATTATAACTCTAAAATTCCAAAAGTCCAAACTTTAACCAAAACCCTAACTTTTGAAGAACACAAGTCAAAGAAATCAAATCAAAGAGAAGTAACAAGTGCTTACGGAGTTTCCAAGTGAAGAGAAGGAGAAAATCATAACACAAAGAGAAAAGAAAGTGAGAAATCCACTTTGAAAGGAAGGAACAACTTGAAGAACACAAACAAGACCGAACCTCACCTTTCCCGACACCGTTCGCCACCGTCCGCCGCCGGAGGACGCCGGAAATGAAGAAGAAATGGAGCTGGAAAGTACAGACTCGAGCTGTGAGAATGAGCAACAATAGCACGAGATTTTCCTATGATTTGAGGGTGAAGAGCGAAGGAAAATTGTTGGGAGGTTAAGGATTGAACATGGGAGCTGTTTTGGAGGAAAGAGGCGTCGGATTTGAGAGTTTGAAAGGGGGAGGGTTCTGTTCGGTGAAGAAAGAAGGAAGGAGGAAGAAAAAGAGAAAGGGAAGAGAGAGAGAAAAAGAAAAGAAAAGGAAAAAGGAAAAAGGAGAGGGATATTTTTTTCAAGTTGGAATATTCTTTCTCAATATAGAATATCCCTTTTTATCTTCCTAAAGTTGACAATAAAATCCCCTAATTGGTCTCTCACCATTTGAATCATAATTAAATTTTCTAGATCATTTCATTAATTAAGTTAGGCAACTTATCCCTTAAACCTCCAAAGTTTCTTAAATTTCACCAGAACTCTCATAATTTCTAACTTTCTAATTATTATTTATTAAGGACCCTTTCTAATCCTAAATTAAATTTTCTAGGATGTTACATTCATGGTTGATTTTGGCGGTTTATCTCATTTATGTTCAATTGCAAAGTTCCCTAGTGATTAGGTGATTTAATTGATCATTGAACTTTCGTAAGTAATTATTTTAATTATCTAATCTAATCACAGAAGAATAATTGGAACAAGATCTTCTATTGGTCATGTGATTTGAGTTAAAGATCATTGGTCATTGGCTCTAGTTGTGTTGAGTAACTTGAAAGAGATTCTAAGTTATTCCATTTATGGATCTAGTCTACAATTAGTATGGACTTGACATACATTAATCAAGTTCTAAAGTAGAGTTGAGTGATATTATAAAGTATAAACCAATGTTGACCAATTCCTTTTGTTGGAACTTAATGGGCCTATTTAAATGATCTAGGCCCAGTTACTCCTTTTACTCCTCAATGTGTGAACCGATCTAAAGCCCTAACTAAGAAAGCCTTGATATTATCAATTTACACATTAGGGAAAGTAATTTGCATGTTAGGATAGTTTTTATTTTATGATTCATATTAGGTTTACCTTCAGGGAAGATTGATCGCATAAATACAGATTCAATTGCATCTATAAAGAAGACGGAATTTCACAAAAAAGGATGGATTGCAATGAAAAAAAAAGTTTTGACGATGAGGGAAATTTTGTCGTGTGAAACTCATGACTTGATAAGTAAGAGTATTCTGCTTCAATTGCCAATCCTTAAGCCTAATTTGATGGCATAAATAAGACAAATTAAGTATAAGAAATATATAGTTTGTGTACAAAAAAATTTTAAAGTTTCATAACCTATCAATTGCATAAATAGAAAGTTAATAAGTTGTTCAGAAGGAAGATATATGAAACGTATACTTATCAAACTTATGAATTTACATAAACTTGTGAAAAGAATATAAAATTAGATCATGTACTCAAACTGTAAATTTGTTGTTACTACTATATATCACCTGAGAAAGGAGTAAATTTGGTGTTAGAATAAAAACGTAGAAAATTTTTGTTTTTAAAATTACAATTGAAGTAATAAGTAATGATAATTAAGATCTTCTTCACTGTTACAATAAAAAAATTATGAAACATAAAATGCTAAAGAAGTAAGTAAATACACTAGAAACATGAAAGTTAAGGGAAGAGAATATACAAACAAGGATTTATCCTAGTTTGGTCTATTCGTTTGACTTACATCCAATATGTAAGCTCGCTCCACTTGATAGATTTTTGCCTGTTAAAGATTTGAGGAACAAGATGTTGAGTGTTTCTGAAAAGTTGGAGTGATATAATGTCGATCAATAGTAGATATTGCTCTATTTGTAATTCATTTGTTGGTCTGAAGCTTTATCTAGAATGTGTTTTTAACGGCTATCTCTCTCCATGTGTGCACATGTATACTCTTATTCTGCTTGGCTTTTGTGTCTAACAAAACTTTCCCAAAATAGGCTAGGCAAAATTAACATATAAAGTGTAAGAAAATTTGAACTTAATGTCTAACACTCTGAATGTCGTTGCACTACTAGAAAATAGGCTTTTCACGACCATAATTAACGACTAAAAAGCCAATGTTGGTCGTTGATGAAAAACGCGGTGGCATAACATGTAAATAACTGTCCAGGCCGAGATCTTTCACAACCACAGTTGTATATGTGGTCGTGGAAGGGTCCCCTTCCACGACCACACCTTTAAAGGTGTGGTCGTGGAAGGGGCCTGCCCTTCCACGTCCACACTTAAAGGGAGTGTGGACGTGGAAGGGTCCCCTTCCACGTCCACATTATATATATAATGTGGACGTGGAAGGGGACCCTTCCACGTCCACACTCCCTTTAAGTGTGGACGTGGAAGGGCAGGCCCCTTCCACGACCACACCTTTAAAGGTGTGGTCGTGGAAGGGTCCCCTTCCATGACCACATATTCCCAAGTGTGGTCGTGAAATGTGGGCAATTTTTTTCCCACTGGCGCCAAATCTCTTTTTTATTTCCCTCCAACACTTTGGCACTCACTACCACTACACTCTCTTCGCCTCCCTTTCTCTCTTCTTCTCTCACACTTTGGCAACTCCGCCGCCTCTCTCCGCCCTCGCCCTCTCTCCTCCCTCTCCTCCCCTCTCCCCTCTCGCCTCCGCCCTCTCTCCTCCGCCCTCTCTCCGCCCTCTCGCCTCTCGCCCTCTCTCCGCCCTCTCTCCTCCCCTCTCGCCTCCCCTCTCACCGCCGCCTCTCCCCCACCGCCTTTCTCTACAAGCCGCCGCCACACTCCTTTAAGGTGAGTTTTTTTTTTATTTTTTTTTTATTTTTCTCTCATTGTATTTTCTTTGTTTTTTTATTTTTTGTATTTGTTTTTTAATATAGTTTGTGCGCACTGTAAGACATTTTAAGCATTGAAATATTGTTTGACTGATTTTATAAGCTCAATGGAATTACTGATTTTATTTGGTTTTGGTAATAGATTGTTAATTGTTATTTTGATTATTGTGATTATATTTGGTTCATTTGCTGGCTTAAATATTGCTTCTATTGTTGAATATCAAATTCAGCTAGCTTTTGGTTTGTGCATTTGTGGTAAATTCTGATTTGCACTTAATTTGGTACACTATTTGGTTGACTATTCTGGACATTTCAAGAGTGTTTTGGGCTGCTCTATTTAGCAATAATTGCTGGAAAAAACTTGTTTTCTTTGCTGGAAGGGGTAGTAAAAATTGCATGCAAATAGGCTCTAGTTTCTTGGAGAGGCTGTTTTTGGTTGTTGATTAGGATTGTTTTAGGTTGCCATAGATAGTCCTCTGATTGGTTCAATTGTCTTCTATTCTTTTTAATGAAGACAAGTGTATATACATATTATACACATTACTCCAATGGATCGTGCTTGGATGGATGCTTTGCGAACTAGTGAAGAATATCAAAACGGGGTGGAAGAGTTTATTGAATTTGCCAAAAGAAATGTGGCGAGTAAGAATGGAAAGTACCCGTGCCCTTGTGTGAAGTGTGTGAATGTTGATCGCAAGAGCCTTGACTCTATAAGGAATGACCTTATTTGTGAGGGGATCAATCGCCGATATAGGAAGTGGATTTGGCATGGGGAATTGGGAACTACCGTGGAACATGTAAAAGCAGCGGATGTGGATGATAATGATGATGATGAATATGTTTGCGATGTTGGCATGGACAACATGATAAATGATATCGCAGCGGAGTCGTTTGTTGTGTCAGACGAGTACGACAAAGTGCTTGGTGATGTTGAGACACCTTTGTTTCCAGGGTGTAAGAAGTATAGCCGTCTGACCTTCATTCTAACAATACTAGAAATAAAGACGGAAAATGGGTGGGCAGACGCGTGTTTCTCGAAAATGCTCGCAGCTTTGAGCGATATGTTCCCGGATAACAATGTGGTTCCGAAGACAATGTATGAGGCCAAGAAAATGCTAAGTAAGATGGGTATGGAGTATCAGAAGATACATGCTTGTCCCAATGATTGTATTTTATATAGAAATGAATATGAAGGGTTACATGTGTGTCCAAGATGTCAGGAGCCAAGGTATAAACAGAGGAAGGGTGCTGATGATGACGACGACGACAAAGAGACAAACAAACCAAAAAAAGGTGAACCTTCGAAAGTAATGTGGTACCTTCCAATAGTTCCAAGGTTTAGACGATTGTTCGCGAATTCAACAGAAGCAGAGAATCTGAGGTGGTATTGTGATCAGAGAAATTCTGATTCTAGATATCTTCGACATCCTGCTGACTCTCCTCAATGGAAAAAGGTTGATTCAATTTTTCCAGAGTTTGCTAGTGATCCTAGAAACCTCCGTCTCGGCCTTTGTACAGATGGATTTAACCCATTTGGGAGTGTCTCTAGCAAACATAGTGCTTGGCCAGTTTTGCTTGTCATTTACAACCTTCCACCTTGGTTGTGCACGAAACGGAAATATCTTATGATGTGTATGATGATTTCGGGACCGAAACAGCCTGGGAACGATATCGATGTTTATCTTGCTCCGTTGATCGAGGACTTGAAGATGTTGTGGAATGAAGGTGTTGATGTGTTTGATGCATACAAAAAGGAGACATTCAAGTTGCGAGCTTTGTTGTTTACCACAATCAATGACTTACCTGCATATGGCAATCTCTCAGGATATAATGTCAAGGGACATAAGGCATGTCCAATTTGTGAGGATGACACTAATTTCGTCCAGCTCAAGTATGGAAGGAAGACTGTTTACCTCGGTCATAGGAGGTTTCTTGATCGCCACCACCCATACCGTCGACTGAGGAAGCGATTTAATGGCTTTCCTGAGCATGCATCTGCTCCAATTCCGTTAACAGGTGAAGAAGTTTATCGTCGTGTTGCTCGTGCTACTGTGGAATTTGGTAAAGGAAAGAAGAAGAAGAAATGGACTAACATTTGGAAGAAGAGGTCAATCTTCTTTGATCTCCCTTATTGGCGTTGTCTTGATGTGAGGCACAGTATTGATGTGATGCATGTGGAGAAAAATCTTGCAGAAAGTATTGTCGGAACGTTGTTACACATTCAAGGAAAAACCAAAGATGAGCTCAACGCTAGAAGAGATTTAGTTGAGATGGGCATAAGACAGCGGTTACATCCGACAATTAGTGAAGATGGAAAGAAAGCATATATGGAGCCTGCTGCTCATACACTTTCCAAACTTGAGAAAACACGATTGTGTGAGTGTTTACGTGGGATGAAAGTGCCACATGGATATTCCTCTAATATTAGCAAACTTGTGTCAATGGATGATTTGAAGTTGACAGGAATGAAGTCTCATGATTACCATGTGTTAATGCAACAACTTTTGCCGGTAGCTATAAGAGGAATTTTGGAGGATGATGCGCTGAAGACTTTAACAAGGTTATGTAAGTTTCTTAATGCCATTTGCAGTAAGGTAATTGACAATGAAATACTCGATGAGTTGGAAAAGGAAGGTTATGTTATTTTGTCGCAATTGGAGATGCATTTTCCTCCAGCGTTTTTTGATATATCAGTTCATTTGATTGTTCACTTGGTTCGAGAGATAAGACTTTGTGGTCCGGTTTCTCTAAGGTGGATGTACCCTTTTGAGCAATTCATGAAAGTTTTGAAGGGTTATTCAAAGAACCCATATCGCCCGGAGACCTCGATTATTAAAAGATATCTTGTTGAAGAGGCAATGGACTTTTGCAAACCATACCTAAGAAAACCTGACGACGAGGAAATCAACCTGGATGAAGATGAACTTTCTGGTAAAGGGGTGCGGGGCATGAAAGTAAAGGGTGTAGAGAGAGTGGAGTTGTTACAGGCACATCTATACATCTTGAATAACATGAAAGAAGTGCAACCTTATTTGGCTGAGCATAAAAGGCTTTTGAAAGAGAATAACCCGAAGAAGAGTGATATGCAGATTTCAAACGAACATAACAAGTCATTTATTGGTTGGTTCGAGGAGTATGCGCGAAAACAAAAGGATGTGTCTGACATAGTAAGGTTGCTAGCTGTGAAGCCTCAGTTTATTGTTTTTTCATGGGGTGGTTATGAAATAAATGGGTATTCTTTCTCTACTAAGGTCATTGATGGCAAGCGCACCACACAAAACAGCGGGGTGATGGTTGAAGCTGAGGCAACCCATTTTTCTAGCTCTAAAGACAAAAACCCAAAATTGGCTACAACTACATATTATGGGGTTATTGAAGAAATTTGGGAAATCATCTACGCACCGCATTTCAAGGTTCCCATATTTAAATGTAAGTGGGTACATAGTAATGCAGTAGTGATTGAGCGCCAAAGTGGCATGATATCTGTTGATCTTAATAGGGTCGGCTACAAGGATGAACCATTTATTCTAGCAAGTCATGCGAAACAAGTGTTTTATGTATCAGACCCTACAAATGTTAAGCTTTCCATTGCCTTGCAAAATAGAAATCAAATGGATTGTGCTCTCACAGTAAATGATGGTGATGATGATGAGATACAATTATTAGGCAAAACAACAAGAAGTTTGTTAGATGATGATGATGATGATGACTTCTGTGCGGTCAGGAATGATCATACTGAGGGTATATGAGACATATGGGACGACAACACATAATGTTAGAAAATGTATTGATTATTGTTATTGTTTTTCATTTAATAATCTATCTAATATAATTAATTGTTCTATGCTAATGTATGTAATTGTTCCTCTTTCACAGGTTATAATGGCAGAAAATGACTCTGATCGCGAGCAAGAGTATTATGAGGAGGCCCCACCACCCCCTGTGAAGAAGAAGAAAAGAGGGCCTACCAAACTTTCGAAAGTGATTGCTCTGACAGTTGAGCATAAGAAGAAAAACCATTTGGAACTAGATGAAAAGAATAGGCCTAAAGGGCCAACTGCAAAGCCATTTTCAAGTTATCTTGGAACAGTGGCGAGAAACAGAGTTGACATCACAAGAAATGAGTGGAAACACGTTAATGACGATGTTAAGCAACAATGTTGGTTGGATGTATATGTATTTTACATTCGTATTTTAACTCCATATTTGTGAGATATTGTGGTGACTAATCATATTTGTTTTTTCATTGCAGCAATATTGGGATGTGCCGGATACCAAAGATTTTAAAGAGTTCGTTTGGCAAAAAATTGCAAAAAGATTTAGTGAATTCAAATATAACATGGCCAAGGACTACATATTTGGGGGTCTAAAATGGGTGAGGATCCATGTATAGCATATCCCAATATTGAACCAGAGAAATGGAAGGAGTTTGTTAAATATCGGACGTCTGAAGCATTTAAGGTATATCTACTATACATGTATAGTTCATAACTTGGTTTTAATCTGTGTACCTGCATTATTAATATTTTATTATTGTGGTACATAGGAGATAAGCAAAAAACAACAAGAGATTCGGGCTAAAAATGAGTATAATCATACCATGTCCCGTGGGGGGTATGATTGGATGACTGATTATGTGGAAGCCGAGCGGCAAAAAAAGTGGGAGGAGCAGCGGAAATCTATGGAAGCTGAGTCATCTTCCACTGTCTTAGAACCTTTACCTGACCTCCAACGCCATGTAACATGGGCAGCGGCCCAGAGGAAGAGACCAACTGGAAAATATACCAGTGACAAGGCTGAAGCGGTGGCAAACCAAATTGTGAGTGCTATATAAATTGTATTTAAACACTTACGTAGGATATTATTGTATATTAATCAATGTTTGTTCACTTTTGTAACAGAATGAACTGGAGGAGCAATCTTCTCAGGGGTCTTGGACACCGCAGGACCCCAGAATGGACATCCTAGCAACTTCGCTAGGGAGATTAGACAACCCTAGCCGAGTTGTAGGAGTTTCTGGGAGAGTTGGGGCAAAGGAATTTTTTGGGCCCAAAAAACGAGTGGTGTCTCGACCTAAAATGTCCACTGAGGAGCTTGATGCAATGGTGAATGCACGGGTGGACGAACGGGAGAGCCAATAGCAAATGAGGTTTGAATATCTTACATCACAGTTAGAGGCTCTTCAAGCTTCCCAAAGAACAACTTCAACAATGAATGAGCCAAGTGCACCTGATCCTCTTGATGACTACCACGAGGAGTGCTACTTGCATCTTGACGAGCCTTGCCTACACCCTGTTGCTAAGGCTCTCAAGTACCCAAATCACACCACCATTCATAACAGGTCTATCCGGGATGATCAAGTAAAAGTGACAGTCATTTCCGTGATAAAGGGCCAAGAAATGACACGTGTTCCATTTCGTACTAAAGAGGTCACAACTTTAGGGCAAGCAATGAAGAGCTTTATTGTTTGGCCTAAAAGGCTTGTGTTCGATACTGCTCAAGAAGCTCAAGAAGCTCAACCACCAATTCTTCTCCCACAGGTACTCAAATTGTCTATGAATTGACCTTTATTAACAATGTTATTGATATATGTGTGTAAAGTTGATGTGTTTCTTATTTCCAGAATTTTAACTGTGAGAAGTACCCATATCTGAATCTGCTGTGGACGATGCAACCTGGATTTGAGCGTAATCTTTTAATACCTGCTGGAGTCGTCAATCCACTAGTAGAGGAGAAGATTTGGTTGCAAAGTTCTCGAGACGTTAAGAAGTTCTTGATGATGGAAGAGCTTGAGCAAAGCTGGCTTGATTTGGCCGTCTGGTAAGTGTGTCATATTTTTATCAATATAGTTGAATATTGTAATGAGTCTTTAAGTTCTAATCCATTTCGCCATGTCTAATAGGTACTGTCACAGTTTATGCCAAAGAACCCCAAAGGAAAAGTTTTGCCGGTTTCTATGCCCTTCTAGACTGGCTTATGATGAAAACGCCTTGAAAGTACTTAAAAGGAGTAAGAAGACTCATTTTTGGGAGATGCAATCTTACGTCGAGCTGCAGATGGGCCTTGATTGCGGCACTCTTTATTTCGCCCCCGTTTTGAATTGGTAATGAGTTATCTTTTAAACAATATTAAATGTTATGTCTTAGTTTAATTAACATTTATTTTCACTTATATCTTTCAGTGGACATTGGACTCTGGCTATACTTTGCCCGAAAGAGTTCAGGATTTTTTGGTTTGACTCTTTAGAGGGATTTATTAGCGACGATCACAGAAAAGTCTTCCACAAGTAAGTTTCTCTCTTTTTTTTTTACTTTTATGGTTGATAATAATATATCTTTATACTATATATAACATTATTGTTATGATTTTGTCTCTTTTCAAGAGGAATATTAAAATGGCATGATGCTCAAGATACTGATTATTACACAGCTAGTCAGACTTCGATTAATGTTATAAACGTAAAGGTAAAAGCAATTTTTATATTCATTTTCATTTATATTGCTTTTAGGCATACCCAAACTACCATGATATTGCTGATATTATCTGTGATTTATCAGTGTCCAAGACAGCGGGGCTCTGTAGAGTGCGGATATTATGTCTGCAAATACATGCTGGATATTGTATATCAAGATCAAATTAAGCAAGGGAGGAAATTCCAAAAGGTATGCACGCTTCTAACATATATCTCCAAGAAAATAGTGATTTCTAATTGTAAGTGGTACTTTCCTTGTCTTTTTTAATATTGTTTAATTATGTTGCAGCTTTTGGAGGGACTTTATGGACTTAGTACTGACTCGTTTAAACAAGATGAGGATATTGACTTTGTACGAAACGCACTTGCAGAATTTTTAATCACTATGTGAGGCAGAAATTGTATAGGCTTAGATTGTTGTAGCTAAATTTTGAACTTATTACTAGTAAGGCAAAGATATAAAACTTAGATTATGCCTTTTGTATTTGGTTGTCTAAGTAAGGTAATATTTATGGGATACGTTTTTGCAATTGCTCTGGTATTCTGTATTGTGCAGTAGTATGGTATTGAAAGTGGTTTGTAAATGATCTACAAGAATGCAGATGGCTATAAAATGCATTTATAAAATAAAAAAAAAAAAACCCATTCACGTCCACATTTGCGTAACGTGTGGTCGTGATAGGTGCCTCCTAAGGGGCTATCACGTCCACACATATGAGAGTGTGGACGGGATAGCCCTATCATGTCCACACTTTGTAAGTGTGGACGTGATAGCTTCAAGCTATCACGTCCACAGTGGACTTGATAGGGCTATCCCGTCCACACTCTCATATGTGTGGACTTGATAGGGCTATCCCGTCCACACTCTCATATGTGTGGACGTGATAGCCCTTTAGGAGGCACCAAATTAGGTGCCTCCTACGAGGCTATCACGTCCACACATGAGAGTGTGGACGTGATAGCCTCTTAGGAGGCACCTAATTTGGTGCCTCCTATACACCTATCACGACCACAGTTTTGAACTGTGGTCGTGATAGGTGCTACCTATCACGACCACAAAACTGTGGTCGTGAAAAACACACTTTTTTATGACGCGGGATTCCACGACCACCTATTTCTGGTCGTGAAAAGCCCAATATTGTGGTCGTGAAAGACCTTATTTCCAGTAGTGTTGGAGTGTGCTGCAAAATGTAGTTTAGGATAAATTTTGAAAAATAATTACTTTCTAAATTTAGCATATAATGTATCCGCAGAAAAATATCTAAATTTACTTCTGAATGAAGAAAAAAAATTTTCCAAACTCTTTGATGTTCAAAAGACATAAAATTGTGACTGTCAGACTCATGTGCAATGTGAGTTTACTAGGAAAACTTTGAAAACACATATCTCTCTCATTTAAACGCTTTTAATAGTGAAAATTATTTTCATAAAATTGGTATCAAGTATAGTTTACGTAAAGTAACTTTCATTCTAATCGGATTTATATTTTGGAAGACATGATCCACCGTACTCCATGACTACCTGTTTGCTGCATGACATAAAAATTATAGATATACATGAAAATAATCATAGCAACTTGAATATAGAGAGTGGAATTTGTGTCCACGAACTGTGTTGAACTTGTATTCTGTGAGATGTATGAAAAATGGTAGACCTGGGATTAAACTCGATGAAAACAAAAATACAGTCACTGTTAAATCATCGATGGTTGGTCAATGCTTGAGTGAAAAATGATCTATTGAGTGTTGATAGAATGCTGATTGTTGACACCCAATGCTCGAGCATTACACATCCAAAACATAAAAATCATATATGAACATGTTATATGAACAAATATGTTTGAGAATGGTAGGTGGAGTTCCTCTATAGAGAGATAAAGATAGTGTAGAGAGAAGAGAGAGTAAATATATATAGATATACCCACATCAATATAACATATAAATCTCAAATTTGAAATTGAGTTGAGGGAGCCTAGCTATTTTTCAAATGGCTTATATTTTATGATCATTTTGCTCGGAAGCCGCTTATACTAGTGAGTCATTTTATTCAGCCGATTTCTATTCATAAGCTGAGACATAATGGGTAGACATACTTAATGCATTGATATTGATGTTCTCCTGTGAAATGTTGTCATCATATTGTGTATTTAAAATTAAAAATTAATTAATAGCTATTTTTTAGCATACTATACGTTTACCCCTTATATGAAAATATTCAAATACATGAACTAGCGTCATTTATCTTGCCGATTTTGTGGATTGCCCAAGTCATATCGAGCCTATATATAGGAGCTCTTGTAACTTTGTTCTTTCATTGGAATTCTTTGCTCCACCTTAAATGGTTTCTCCTGATTTGTTGTTCCTCTCTATGGTTCACCCTGCTTCTCATCCTTTCTCAGTATCCATAAAGATAGATAGGGTTTACTCTGTAGAGCATGTTGAATTTATGGGAGACAGATTGCCCTCAGTGAAGACTCTGTGATTATTGCTCTTTTTGCCAACGCGACACCAGTGTGTGGAGGCTCCATTCTAGAGAAGGAAAGTATTTTGTTGTTGAGCTGCCATCTCTCATCAATAAAGTGGGCGGTCAAACAAAGATAGCCCTCACCGGTGATTGCAGTCCAACAATTAGAGGTTAAACATATTCTACTTGTACTTAGCAATAACCTTTTTTTGAGAGTTACCTTTTGTACAAGGTATAAATTCATAACATCAGTTACAACAGTTTTTCTAGAAATACTCTTATAATCAGGATTCAAGTACGAGAGTAAATGCCTAATGCCATCATACTCAACAAAGGAATAGGGAATATTGTGTTTAATGATACAATAAGCAATCCTTTCTCGAACAATATCATGTTCAATTTTTCTATTCCTCAATGCCCCTGCATATTCTATCAACATGTTTTGAACATCATCAAATTTTGGGAGTTTTTTACATGAATTTTTTCTTCCTTTGGTCAAATGTCGGCGAAGTGAAGAAGTTCCAATATTCTTGCCTCCAACAACATAGATTTTCCCACAATGATTACATTTAACTTTTTCTTTACCATCTAGTATACCTATTTTTGTAAAGTGTTTCCATACCTCAGAAGTATTTTTCCCCTCCTTTTTGCCATTATTTGAATTGTTTTTAGCGTCTTCTCCTTCTCCCCCACGAGATTGTTGTCCATATTGTTCGGCTTCAATTTCAACTTCAACTTCAACTTCCTCCTCAGTGTCAGTGTCATCATTGCCAATAATATGCTTTCTCCTTTTCTCCCTATTTGATGATGAAGCCATTTTACTATGAGCCACATAAACCACATAGTCAGATGCAATATTATATATATACTTCCATATGAGTAGACCAAATAAAATATAGAGACAAGAAGAGTAAAATTGATATTTTTATATAACCATATCACCAGAATAAGACATTGACAGATTACTATGGCTTGGGATTCAGTTGAAGTTGGGAATCTATAGATGATAAAACATTGACAGATTCAATAAACAAATTAACAAAAACTTGCAATTTTAATTTGTAATCAGTTGGATTCCTAACGGACAAAATCCTTGCACATTTGCATATATAATAACTCCTTCATGTTTTCGCCATTATAATATCCTTCATATCACTGAAATTAAAGTAATTTAGAGGGCTATTTGAACCCAAACCAAAATTTCTTCATATATAGAGATATTATAGTATTATTTTTAAGTACAAAAAACTGAATAAAAATTAGGGAATCAGCCCTCTTCCAAATCGCAAAAAACTAAGGGAGCATACAAATTCATGGAGGAGACAAGAGATGAGGAAATCAAGTACAAGAAGGGATAGAGCCTAAGAATTAATGCTTTACCCGAAAAAGTTCAAATTTGTTAGCTATCCAATTTCTTTCCAAACAGTCCTTTGCTGAACCCAAATAAAAGAGCCGACTTTTCAATACCATGTAGCACGACCACTACCACAGATTACCCCATTTACATGCGCTTATTTTGGCCTCTACATGCGCTTTTAAAGCGCATGTAGAGGGGGGCGCTGGTAAAGACTCTACATGCGCTTTTAAAAAGCGCATGTAGAGGGGGGGCTCTACATGCGCTTAAAGCGCATGTAGAGGTATGTACCTCTACATGCGCTTGCGCTTAAAGCGCATGTAGAGGTACATACCTCTACATGCGCTTTAAGCGCATGTACATGTACAGGTGGCCCCTTTACATACGCTTTAAGCGCATGTATAGAATGTTTTTTTTAAAAAAAAAATTATTATAAATTTACATTATTTCCCAATATAACCAATACTAGCTGTAGTTCATAGAACCAACTAGCATTATATCAAAAGAATTTACCAGAAAAAGTCAATTACTTAACATCTTCAAAATTTAAGACCTCTTCTTATGTAAATGTAGTCTAAAAACATATACTATTCAAAATATATATATATATATATATATATATATATATATATATATATATATATATATATGCATGTCAATTGATAACCAATGGAAAGAAAACTAACAAAACCATAATAACATAACACATTCGAAAAATTCAAATCATTCTAGTTACAATTTGAAAACTATGCTTTCCAACAATGTGAATTTAAAAGTCTACATGATTCTAACAATAAAGTGAACAAAGAGAAATTCATGAGCTCAATAATAATGTTAACTCACTATCAATTTATATTGTCAACAAAAAACAATTCACTCATAGAAGATCAAGAAAAATTTCACTCCAACACTTGCGAATGTACTCAATATCTTCTTCAGCAAAGTGATCAACTTGATCAAACATCTGATTTGATTTGATTAAGACAAATGTTTCAGGGAGATTTTGAAAGTCCCTATAAGTTTAAGTCAGAAGTATGTCCAACATGGGTATAGTTCAGAGGTATAACAGTAAAAAGGTTTCTTACTTGAAAATACAGTTACTCCAGCGCTCCAGCATATCTCCAAGGTTCACTATAAATGTCCTGCCAATAACAACCACAAAAGATAATTATTCTTTCCTAACTCAGTACCATCTTTAGTCAGAAATAACATCAATCTTCAAAGAGAACTCACCCCTTTAGAGGTTCCACGTCTTCCCATATCTGAGGTTTAGCATCCCTATCTTTGCAATAACTTTAAGCATCACCTTGCTAGCAATATCAACTGTGCACATTTCTATCCTATTTCAAATCTTGGATAGCTCACAAATCAAGTACTACACAAATTTAAGAATTTCACCAGGAACACAAGCATTTCCAACGAACCACTCAATCCATGAACAATTAACCATTACATCTAATATACAACAGATTTATATTACTTCACAACTTCAACAAATACCCAAATGATATGTAATCTCTATTTTATTTCAAAACAGATCAAACAGTCAAATGAGCAACTAAACCTTGACAAAATCACAAGCAAAGAAAATATAAGCTTTATAATTTGCTCAGCCAGCAATACATTAGAGACAACGAGACGATGAAGCCTCATTAAATCATTTCAACTCATACAAAGATGAAAACAACCCATTGTAAATGAACATGGATGCATCACACATCCTCCAAACTAGAGAAGGAGCCAAAAACTAACAATAATCCCACGCATACAGGGCTAACAAACCAAGATAAACTCGCATACACATATTTACTAATTTAACTTAGAGTTCCTGCCTAAAACATAATTTATTATGCTATAATTTCTTTAATTTAAAATTATTCCTAATCAAATTAAGTCACCCCTTTCATCCAACCATGAACCACAAATTATTAAACAACCAGCAGAAAACTAATGGATAGCCATGGAGGAGGAAACTGAAATTCAACCAATATGTAACTATATTGAGCATACACTATAACCAATGTATAGAGTGAAATATCAATCTCATACCTATTCTCAAACAATTTAAAATCCTCATACTATTTCTATACACATATAATCAACATTGTCGAAGAGGGCAGAGGAAAACAGGACCAAATCACAACAGCAAAACAATAAACAAAATTCTCAATCAATTCTTGAACTAATATCCTAAAACAAGGTTCATTTACATATATGTATAGTAGTCTCTAACTAGTCTATTAAACATACCAAATGCCAAGTCAAACAGAAAAAAATCACACGAGGCATAAGAAAACAAGAAATTAATAATTTTATTAACCCCAGCAAGACCTGAACAAGCAAAGGTAATATTACCACTTTAATAACATACATACATATGTACATGTATAACTCAAGAGAACCTCAACAATTTCTCATGCCTCTATTAATCATCAAAAATCCAAAATCAATTTCCTCATTACACATTACATAACACAACAGCAAAAACCCCAAATCGGACTGGAGAAAGAGGAGAATGCATAATCAAAGTCAAACAAACTTCATGAAATCAATCATACAATACAAGAAATCAATTTCATCATACTTCAATCTAAACTAATTAGAAGATTCGAAGCAAAAATCCCCAAAACTCGCTCAGATTCAACATCCCCAAAAGTTAGGGTTTACACAAACTTCATAATCTTCAATTTACAGTTTTAAACCCTCCAAATTACACCAAGAAATGAAGTCTTAACTCCAAAACCGAAGTTTACATATCATTTTAAGTGGATTGTTGATCCCAAATCCTTAACCCAAACTCGGCCTCTCATAGGATATATCACAAAGTGAAAGAAAAAGAAGTGAGAACAAATAGGAGAGACTCACCGGAGCTTGTATCCGGTGTTTCACGTCAGATTCGAGCCCGCCATCGCCGAAAATGGCTTCGCCGTCGTTGATAGTGGCTGGGCGAAGCAAGAAGCTGGGCGGGAGAGGAAGGAGGACGCAAGGGAGAGAACGGGAAACAAGTTTTGGGTGAGGCTGAGGGGAGAAGTGAGGAAAGACGGCGATCGCCGCCGTCGCCCTTGGCTGCCGCCGTCGCCGGTCCGAAGAGAAGAGGGACGAAGAAGAAGAAGAACGACTGGGGGGAGGGAGGCGCGCGGGTGAGAGTATGGGAGGGAGTGTTTGGGTGTGTGAATATATATATTAAGTTTTAGGGCACTATACCTAAATATCTTTATATCTATTCTTATTTACTTCTTCCATTTTAAATTCATGTCCTAATACAAATTATAAAAATACTCTCTACACCAAATAATTTAAATTTTTAATTATTGCTCTTTTGTCTTTCTAAAGAAATCAAACAAATTAATCTCTCAGAATATATTTATTCTCATAAGAATGCTTCAATTTGCATTTATTTTCTCTTGAAAGCTTTCTAAACTCATAATTTATTCCAAAAATTACATCTGAAGTTACCAATAATCCTTAATTAAATTTTTGGGATGTTACAATTTTCAACTAAATTGTTTCAATACTTCATCTCAAAATGCTCAAATCTTGTGCTTGACAATGTTATAGTGAATTCCATTGAAGAACAAGTCTTTACATGCGCTTTAAACGCATGTAGAGCCTCTACATGCGCTTAAAGCGCATGTAGAGGTAGACACACCCTTTACATGCGCTTAAAGCGCATGTAAAGGGTGTTTATACCTCTACATGTGCTTAAAGCGCATGTTAAGGGTGTTTATACCTCTACATGCGCTTAAAGCGCATGTAAAGGGTGTTTCATCAATTTCATAGCACCCAAAAGTGGTAATGGAGCCTTGAAACACTAAGTCCACAAGCAGGAACACCTTATGAGGTCTGAGGAGGACCTCTTATGCATGACTCCATGTTTTGCACTTCAGTAGTGCCTTTACATGCGCTTAAAGCGCATGTAAAGGGTGTTTGAACATTTTCATAGCACCCAAAAGTGGTAATGGAGCTTTTAATCATTAATTCCACAAGCAGGAACACCTTATGAGGTCTGAGGAGGACCCCTTATGCATGACTCCATGTTTTGCACTTCAGTAGTGCCTTTACATGCGCTTAAAGCGCATGTAAAGGGTGTTTGAACATTTTCATAGCACCCAAAAGTGGTAATGGAGCTTTTAATCACTAATTCCACAAGCTGGAACACCTTATGAGTATGAGGAGGACCTCTTATGCATGACTCCATGTTTTGCACTTCAGTAGTGCCTTTACATGCGCTTAAAGCGCATGTAAAGGGTGTTTGAACATTTTCATAGCACCCAAAAGTGGTAATGGAGCTTTTAATCACTAATTCCACAAGCTGGAACACCTTATGAATATGAGGAGGACCTCTTATGCATGACTCCATGTTTGACACTTCAGTAGTGCCTTTACATGCGCTTAAAGCGCATGTAAAGTGTGTTTGAACATTTTCATAGCACCGAAAAGTGGTAATGGAGCTTTTAAACACTAATTCCACAAGCAAGAACACCTTATGAGGTCTGAGGAGGACCTCTTATGCATGACTCCATGTTTTGCACTTCAGTAGTGCCTTTACATGCGCTTAAAGCGCATGTAAAGGGTGTTTGTGCCTTTACATGCGCTTTAAGCGCATGTTAAGGGTGTTTGTGCCTTTACATGCGCTTTAAGCGCATGTAAAGGGTGTTTCCATATGATTTTGAGCTCTTCACCTAAGTTCATTATATATTTTATCTCTAAATACTTAAATCCTTTTCTAGTCATTATTTTAGTGAATTTTAATTGAAGCACATTTCTATACATGCGCTTAAAGCGCATGTAGAGATAAGGCCTCTACATGCGCTTTAAGTGCATGTATAGATTCTTACCTGTACATGCGCTTAAAGCGCATGTAAAGGACCCTCTATACATGCGTTTCTTCTAAGCGCATGTAAAGGTGCGCTGGTAGAGGGACAATTTGTAGTAGTGGACTGAGAGTGAGAGTCGATGAGGAGTACGAGGTTTAAGTTTTTTTAATATTAATGCGGGCTAATCCGCCAACCCGGCGGGCCAGCCCGAATGAGCTCGCTTATATTGGGTTGGCGGGCCAACCGACCCGATTTAAGCGGCTCTATTTTTCCCAACCCGACCCGCTTTTTTTTTTCAGGTGGGTTGGGCTGAACCCGGCCTGAAAATTCCCGACTCTAACATATTCTAACTTGAATATGATCCATGAACAAGTAGTAGTTTCGGCAAATATGGAAGGAAACAATGGAGAGGAAGAGGAAAATCGAATTGAGTGAAATTGGGAGAATGAGAGATGAAAATCAAAGCTGGTGACGTATATAACGAAAATAAGCTTATGAACACTAATCTCTCCTAAGATTTCCTAAAATGGTAGAAAGTACCAATTAGGAAAGTTTTGAGTCACCAATTAGGTTCAAAATGTATATTCCGGCTAAAACCTAAATTTCCAATTTTGTCACGCCTTCATCATCATGTTCACCATGGTAAACTGAAGGTGAGTCATGCATTGTTTAGCTTGATCCCGCTCTTACTGTGGCGACGGCCATGGCAAACCATCCAAACTATGAGACCCTTTTTGTTATTTCTTTGATAACTATATGAGTTAAAGCCCTAATTCTCAGAGTAAGATCAATATGCAACTAATTCAATGCTTGTGGACTCTAATGCAAAAGTGCCTTATACTCCCCATTTAATAGTCTTGAACAAGTTCTAATTTCCTATAATTAATGAATAAAAACATGTAATAATAAAGTGCAATCAACTTCTAATAGCAACTCAACAATGACTAGCCCTAAATCACAAGAAAAAAGGTTTAATTTTTTAAAATTATAATAGAAAATCCATCTTGTTATCTAAAGATTAAATCGGGATACAATGGCCAACTATGTTGGCAAGATAGGGAATATGTAAGCGGTTGATTCTAGTGCATGGGTATGTACTTTTTATTCTTCTTTCGATGTCTTCTTTTGATTATTTGATGCCTGAGTGAGAAATTAATCTTTTTGAATTCCAGGATAAATAATCAGTTTCAATATACTCAATTATTGATCAAAGTAGATCAAATTAAGTGATCAACGTGTTGGAGTGAGTAAAAGGAAGTCTAAGGTGCAAAACTTCAGACTTGATTATGCTTTGGCAAGGTACTGCAACGAAGCAAATGTGAAAAACTTGAAAAAAATTTCCATAATAAAACAATGGAAGGAGTAATGATTTTTTATTGAAACCATAGTATATAAAGATGGTATAAGAACAATTTCACGTACCCCATTGTATGTGAATAAGATTAGGTTTAGTTAAATTATGTTGGAAGATGATTCTGAATTAATGAAAAGTATCTTTTTTAAATCTCATATACACTATGTATCTAATTGTGTTTATTTTTTATTAATTTTATTGTATGTCAAATTTTATATACATGAAGTCATTAATTAATATATCTTTTTTTTGCCAAAACATTAATTAATATATGTGATTATATACATTGCGACACTAATGCCAATAATGTAACAAATACATTTTATTTGATGACAGATACATGAACATATATACAATGTTAAATTATATGGGTAAAGGTGCAAAAATGGGTTCAAATTATTAAGCCAGGAGCACGTAGGGGTAACAAGTATTTCCGGGCTCAATTCTGGGACTGAAGAATAAATATTTGTGCAATAAAGGTAACTCCAATTAGTTTGACCGACGTTGACTGTTAAAAGATGACGTGGTGGGGGGAAATAATTTCTTTGCTAACGGAGCACGCCACATAAGCACGCCACATCAGCAAAAAATTGCCACATAAGCACACCACGTCAAAAAATGCCACATAAACACGCTACGTCAGCAAAAAAATTTAATTTCCCCCGCCACGTCATCTTTTAATGGTCAACGTCGGTCAAACTAGACGTCGTTACCTATATTGCACCAATATTTATTCTTCAATCCCAGAATATAAAACTATAGGGACTAACTGTGGTAATGAAATCAAATTTGAGGGACTAAAACCTTTTGTTTTAAACTACAGGGACTAAAACGAAAAATTGAAGCAAACTATAGGGACCAAAATATAAATAAGAATAATATATATGGGGTCAATATGCATTTTCGTGAAGTTTTTAAACGGTCAAACGTTATTGACCGTCAGGTAAGGGTAAAATTGGACCACTTTGGTTACTTGAAGGGAAAATTAGGGTCTGTTGTTCATTTAATGTGTTCAATGGTCCACGTTGATTACTTGAAGGGCAAATTAGGGTCATTACCCTTTTTGTTCCCATGCCATATACACGCAATTGCAGATTCTTTAATTTGATCCATAAACAAATAGCCTCCATAAAATGATCCTAGAAAAGCTAACACACACACACACACACAATTTAGAACACATGCAATATACATCAACCTATCATCTACATGCTAGTTGAAGTCATTCTGAAGGAGATATAACCATAATTAAATTATAAGGTGTGAATGCCCAATTTTGATACATAACTATTGACTAAGGAAAAAAAATAATACACAAATATTTCAAGGTACACCAATGATACCTAACTTTTACCATGGGATCAACGATGATATTTTCACTAATATAATAACAAGATTACATATGAAAAGTCCAAAATGCCCTTATAACTCCAACAACAACAACATCATCCTTCAACCTCCATAGTTGCCCTATCTCTTATCTTCTACCCACAAATCTTCATCCCCTACATCGTTGGCATCATCTCCGTCAGCGCCGCCCACACCCACCATCTATCCTTCATGATTAACGCCTTCTCACCACCATTCCTTACCAAACCCCATAAAAACCTCTCCCTTCCCGCTATCTCTTATGGACACAATAAAAGTTAGGTATCATTAGTGTACTTTGGAATAGTTATGTATTAGTTTTGTTCCTTGGCCAATAGTTATGTATCAAAATTGGGTCTTCACCCTAAATTATAAGGCACTGATAAACATGGACCAAAAAAGTAGGAAGAAAAGAACATCTATAACTTGAAGAGAAAGGGAGCATACAATGATCAAAAGATTCTCATCTAATGGTGAGTCTCTTATATCATGGTAACGATAACAATTAGGAAATACTTCAGTGTTTGGCTGCATGCAATTAGCACAAAAAGAGGTTAATCAAGAGCAGAAGATGTTACGAAAGACTTAAGTCAAGCCTTATTGCTTAAAAGGAAACCAACAAAAAACAATGGGGGTACTGGTGCCTTGCGCGGAGGGTCATCTAACAATAAAGTGTTTGACTCATTGAACTCTCCCTTCTCCCATGGATGACCGGGTTGAAGCTTTTCCCACAACTTTTTAAGTTCCTTCAACACGAGGGGCTTGTCTCTATTCTCAACGGTGTTGAAGTTTGTCATGGTACAATGAGACTGATTCTACATAATTAAGCGTAGAAAGCTTAGTAGTGTTTAGAAATTAAAGATACTCTCCCACTAGTCTAGTTCCTAAATATAAGACCTTTTTTGGAAGTTAATGAAGTAAATTTAACCAATAAATTATAACATATGTTATATGTAATTATATTATAGGTTAATTTATAAGTAGATAAATTTGTTTTGAGGAAAAAAGATAACTATAAAAATTGTAATGTGATTAATTTTTCATCTTTAATTTCTATAAAAAATTTAAAGTGGTTTTACAATTATAATTATGATAGAAAGGAGTATACAACACTACTACAAATAAAGCCTATACCAGCGCAGCTTTACATGCGCTCATAAATGCAGAGCGAAAAACGCATGTAGAAAGAGTCTCTACATGCGCTTTAAGCGCATGTACATATCTCCTTCTCTACATGCGCTTAAAGCGCATGTAGATGGCAACTTATACATGCGCTTTAAGCGCATGTAGATGTACATGCGCTTAAAGCGCATGTAGAGGTATTATCCTCTACATGCGCTTAAAGCGCATGTAGAGGCTCTACTAAAGGGCAGAACATTAAAACATGCATAAGTGATCCTCCTCAGAGCTCATAAGGTGTTCTTGCACGTGAACTTAGTGTTTCAAGGCCCCATTAACACTTTTTGTTGTTATGATATTGCTTAAAAACCCTCTACATGCGCTTAAAGCGCATGTAGAGGGTTTTTATTTTGAAAGAGCCTTTTCATGCGCTTTAAGCGCATGTAAAGGATCTACTGAAGGGCAAAACATTAAAACATGCATAAGTGATCCTCCTCAGAGCTCATAAGGTGTTCTTGCACGTGAACTTAGTGTTTCAAGGCCCCATTAACACTTTTTGTTGTTATGATATTAAAAACCCTCTACATGCGCTTTAAGCGCATGTAGAGGGTTTTTATTTTGAAAGAGCCTTTACATGCGCTTTAAGCGCATGTAGAGGCTCTACTGAAGGGCAAAACATTAAAACATGTATAAGTGATCCTCCTCAGAGTTCATAAGGTGTTCTTGCACGTGAACTTAGTGTTTCAAGGCCCCATTAACACTTTTTGTTGTTATGATATTGCTTTAAGAGCCTGTACATGCGCTTTAAGCGCATGTAGAGGCTCTACTGAAGGACAAAACATTAAAACATGCATAAGTGATCCTCGTCAGAGCTCATAAGGTGTTCCTGCTCGTCAACTTAGTGTTGCAAAGCTCCAGTACAACATTTTTTTGTTATGATATTTCTTAGACACCCTTTACATGCGCTTTAAGCGCATGTAGAGGCTCTACTGAAGGTCAAGACATTAAAACATGCATAAGTGGTCCTCCTCAGAGCTCATAAGGTGTTCCTGCACGTCAACTTAGTGTTGCAAATCTAAATTAAAACATGTAGAGGCTTTTTATTTGAGAAAGAGACTTTACATGCGCTTAAAGCGCATGTAGAGGCTCAAACACCCTCTACATGCGCTTAAAGCGCATGTAGAGGCTCAACCCCCCGCTACATGCGCTTAAAGCGCATGTAAAGGCTGCTCAAGGAAAAATTATTCTGAAAAACTTGGTAAAGTGCTTGATTTATACAATTTAAATAATATTGATGAAGAAAGTTGATTCAATTTATAAAATGATGAAAAATATTATAATTCTTAGATATTAAAACATGTAGAGGCTCTACTGAAGGTCAAGACATTAAAACATGCATAAGTGGTCCTCCTCAGAGCTCATAAGGTGTTCCTGCACGTCAACTTAGTGTTGCAAATCTAAATTAAAACATGTAGAGGCTTTTTATTTGAGAAAGAGACTTTACATGCGCTTAAAGCGCATGTAGAGGCTCAAACACCCTCTACATGCGCTTAAAGCGCATGTAGAGCCTCAACCACCCGCTACATGCGCTTAAAGCGCATGTAGAGGCTCAAACACCCTCTACATGCGCTTTAAGCGCATGTAGAGTCTGCTCAAGGAAAAATTATTCTGAAAAACTTGGTAAAGTGCTTGATTTATACAATTTAAATAATATTGATGAAGAAAGTTGATTCAATTTATAAAATGATGAAAAACATTATAATTCTTAGATAATTAATTTTTAAAACATTATATAACTCAGTGCATGAGATCCCTGATTAATTAGATTATTCAATCTAAATGCTATGATTTAAAATAATATTCAACAGAAACAATTTCACAAATGTGAGGTGTTAATATTATTTTGATGTGAAATATATATATATATAGAACAAAAATTTAGTCTAAGTTCTATGATGTGTTATTGTTTTATTTAAAATTAATATTATCCCCTTTACATGCGCTTAAAGCGCATGTAAAGGATTTTTTTTATAAATTTCCCGCGCCTTTGTCTTATGAGTTCCCTCCCTATATCTGATCACTCTATAGCGCGCTCACAGAGTATGTAGAGTGATCAGTCTAAGCGCATTTCGCACTCCTCATTCTTCATTCCTAAAACGAAACCCTAATCACCCATTCCTCATTCCTCATTCTTCGTTCCTCATTCCTCATTCTCAATTCTCCGACCACTACCGCTGTCCATCACCGTCTCCGGCCATCCATTGTCGCCGGCTACCGTCTCCGACCATCACCGCTTCTTCCCGATTCCTTCGCCATTCCTAAAATTGAAATCCTCATTCCTTTGCCATTCCTAAAATCGACGATGCTAAAATGAAAATCCCCATTCCGCCGTTAAGTTTTAGGATGGTGAAGTGATACAAAGCTTGTGCAAACGGCAGCGTGTGTATGATTCCTCATCTTCTCATCTTCTTTATTGTGATTTCGCATGTCTAAAATGAAAACCCTAACAACTCCATGCTTTCTGCCCTCCTTTGGTTTAGTGTTCGATTTTGCTCTGTCTTGGCTTTGCTACCCTGTTTGATTTAGTTTAGGTAAGTATTCTTGATCTTCACATAAATTTCGTGTAGTTTTGGGAAGATTTTGGGGTTCATCCGATTTTGGGAAAATCTTACTTGGGTTTGGGAAAACTTGTTAAATATTCAACTGAACTGAATCTTAACAGACAATGAAGTTAAAATCTTCATATGGGAAAATGAAGATTTATGTCTGTTAAACAATGCTGAAGTTTAACAAGTTTCCCAAACCCAAGTAATTGAGCAATTGCTCAATTAGTGATAATTCAGATGGATTAGTGATAATTTCCCAAACTGTTTGAAGTTGAAAAATTAGTGATAATTCAGATGGGTTTAGATTTTTGCATAATTGAGCAATTGTGGATTATTTGTGATGTGATAATTTGGTTTAATTGGTATGGTATCTGGAATTGTGTCTTTGATGGCATTCACTTTTTTGTGTGTATGTGTGAAGGATTTAGAGTGTATGCAGATTGGTTTTGTGTGAATGACTAGATGTTATGCTGAATAAAGCTAGATAGTAGGTGTTCATTGGAGTACATAAAATGTTTCTGCTGGAATCTTTGGCTTTAAGTTCAGATTGTTAAAGTGGTTTGGTATAGTACTTATTTGAGTCTGAATTTCTAGTTGGCTGAATTTCCAAGGTTAATTTGCCTTGTTGGTATTTGATCTAGCTAAGGGCAGCTTGATTTGATCATCTGATCATGTTTGGATTGGCATGAACATCTTGAAACTGTTGTTAATGAAATAGCCTAAACACACCAATATATGAGCAGTACAAGATATAACACAATTGTTAATGAAATAGCCTTGAGATAGAATAATCAAAATGGATTAAAAAGGAAGAGATTAGAATTAGAAATGGAACTAACCAATATATGAGCAGTACAAGATATAACACAATTGTTAATGATATAACACACCAATATATGGTTCTTTTTGTTCTTTAGCTTTGTTTTAATTTGATTATGATTTCTCTGTTAGATTTTGTGGACATGGTCATTGGTAACCTGACAAATGTGGTCAAAGTGTGTTTAGAAAATACTTCGGAAATGCTCAATGTTCTTAGTTATCTTATGTTGTGCTTGATGTCAATAAAACTATGATTACTACAGGACATACACAATCAAGGAGTGAGAAAATTTGGTTTTCTTACCTTGGGACCTCTAGGTTGTATTCCAGTGGTTAAGTTACTAGTGAATGGAAGTGGGCCCTGCAGAGAACAAGTTACAGCAATAGTGAAGCTGCATAACAGTGCACTTACACTTGAGCTTCAGAAATTGGAGAAACAGCTTAACGGATTCAAGTATTCACTTACCAATTTGAATGATTTAGGCCTTGAAGTTATGAATGACCCTTCAAAATATGGTAGGTGTTAAACCATTCCTGGGCCTCAAGTTATATTATTGAGCTAGAGTAATTAATTTTTTTGACACATGTTGTTTGCAATTTTTCCCTTTTAATTATTTTATCACTAACACTAATTTCCTAAACACTTTCCAATAATAACTAATTTAATGTATTTTTATTGACCAAGTTAGGAAAAGATATTTTTATTGATCAAGTTAACAAAAGATATTTTTATTGATCAAGTTCTTGAATCGGTTAAAATATCATATTAGTAATTTTTTGCATTTCTACTTACCCTCTCACTCTCACTATATTAGTTAACAAAATTAATGCTTTGTGTGATGTTGTTTTGGTATGCATTTCTTCAAAAATTGTTTTCAACCTTTGTTCATAATGTTGATGATCTAGGTATGTTTATTTCGCCTATTGGGATGAAGGTGACGTGAAAGCACGTCTGGGGAGCTCTTCTTCAGATAAAACATTGTTTCTAGCCCCAGTGAATGTAGGGTAAGTTCTTACTCGTCATTAATAATTTTTTTTATTTTCCCAAATTTTACATGTATATAACTGTTAATCACATTTTAGGAATCATTGGGTTCTCCTTACATTCAATCTCGTTGCACCAAAGTCTGTGGTGTACTATCTGGATCCTATTAGGTCGGGTAAACCTGAAAATAGACCTTCGTATATGATGTTTATCAATGGGTAATGATTTAACCTTACTAAATTATGTTAACTCATTTATAAATGTCACTCTTACTAATTTTGTTTGTCTCGACTTTAGTGTGATCACTTCTTGCAGGTCTAGTAAAAAAATGAAATACTCCAAAGCATATGACTGGCTCAAAATTCAGGTTAATTATACATGCTAAAACAATGATTTGAATTATGGACTGTAATCATATAAAAGTCTTTTGACACATTTGTGGTTTTTTGTTGTAGTGCCCATTCCAACCGAATGATAATGATTGCGGGTATTATGTCATGAAATTTATGAAAGATATTGTCACTCATGATCAACTGGTGGTCCCAGAAAAGGTAAGTTCTGAAATTTTCCATTAATTTAAAACTCTTTTAATTTGTTCACATATTTGCTTGTATGTGTGGATTACTTTTAACTAACTTAAATTTAATTGCTACTTACATGTTTCTGTCCATCCAGTATTATGAAGACTGTCGTTTCGACAGCCTCTCCAAGGCGCAAGTTGGAGAAGTTATTGAAGAATGGAGCAAATTTGTATACCCCATTGTTGAACCTGTTGTTCTTAATCAGCCACCTGCTACTTATTAGGTTTTACTAAGGTATCTTCATATATTACTTGAATAAAAAATTGTGGATTTGTCTTATGAAATTTTGTTATGTAACATGCTTGTTTATTCTATGTAATGCTATTTGGTCATGTAGGTTGATGATATCCCTTTTGGTGTTTTACTTGAGATCATCTTCATTTGTGGCGTTGAGGTACATATGATCTTTGCTGCATGTAGTCTTACTTAGGAGGAATTGGTAGTTTTATATTATGACTACTTGAAGGAATTTTCGTTTTGACTTATGATCAATTGTGGCTTGTTTATTAGTTCATCTTTGATATTATACTATTCTTTCATGTAGGTTCATATCTTTTTGATTCTTTGGTGCAAGTGGCAAATATTTTGGTGATGAGGTAGATCTTCTTTTGGTGCAATGGTAGTAGTGCATACATATTTTGGTGATGTTTATATATATTATTAGGTTTTGAATGTAAATGATTCTGGTATATTTTGGTTAAATGATTCTGTTGACTTATTTGTATACACCATTGGTGCAGTAGCAGAAAAGTACGTGTATGTGGCAAATATAAAAAAAAAAAAAATACAGCTCTACATGCGCTTAAAGCGCATGTAGAGGATAATACCTCTACATGCGCTTTAAGCGCATGTAGAGGCACCTCTACATGCGCTTTAAGCGCATGTAGATGTACATGCGCTTAAAGCGCATGTAGAGGATAATACCTCTACATGCATGCGCTTAAAGCGCATGTAGAGGCACCTCTACATGCGCTTTAAGCGCATGTAGATGTACATGCGCTTAAAGCGCATGCATGTAGAGGTATTATCCTCTACATGCGCTTTAAGCGCATGTAGAGCCCCCTCTACATGCGCTTTTTAAAAGCGCATGTAGAGCCTTTACCAGCGCCCCCCTCTACATGCGTTTTATAAGCATATGTAGAGGCCAAAATAAGCGCATGTAGAGGGGGCAATCTGTGGTAGTGCAAAATGAATAACTTAAGTAATTGTGTTTATTTGATTAACTGCATCTTTACCAACAACCAGGCGAGAAGGAAATCTCTTTCCCAACCACAGAGAAAAATGAAAATCTAGCAAACTAAATTAAAATTCATAATATTTAATAGAATACTATACTCATATTTTATCCCATACTAAAATCCATATCCACTTTATTTACCAGTGCAAAAATACTTCTTAATTATAGGCCTAAATTTCACAAAAGTAGACATAGAGTTAGATGATTAACTACAAAAAAAATCATGAGAATAACCAGTAACCAGTAAAGTCACAATTAAAAGAGTAATGATAAATTCATATAGGAGTGAAATTAATCAAATGAAATCATGTAATGAAATGTACCACATAAGAATACTGCAAATGCAATAGTCATGTGCAGTTTTTTTTTTTTTAGCATGGCCAAGGAGTTAGTACCAGGTTAGTCACCCGTGTCAGTCCCAAGCTTCTTCAGGCTCACCGAGTCGTCATGGCCTCTGGGTTCAATAACCCTAGTAAATATATACATACTATAAGTTAGACATTATACAAATATAGGAAAACAACAATAGCAATAAAAATATCTCTCCAATATCTAAAAGCTAAATGTTCTTTAACAAAGTGTAGAAAGGAAAATTGAAATTGTCGAGTAAAATTTTCAATTGAAATATATTTCCCATATAGTGTTAACAAATAGAGAAACATATTGGATGCATGTAGTAAATATATTTTTAAAAATGAAAATAAATATTGTACATGACAACAAATGATTTTTGAATAGCAATACTCACCATATACTTTTGGTACTCCATTGATTTGATAAATATTCATCAGCATGCTGACGAATTGGGCAATGTAATTGTATTTATCCTCTTGATCTTCATCATTGTGAACATCCTTCTCAAATTTCATGCTTATTTCTAGAAGAGAACACTATAGTAACATTATCAAATTAAGCTAAATAGATCGTACAAGAGAAAATGCAAGGTAAACAAAATGATTTGTACTAAAAAAATCATATTTGACACCACAAAAAACCAACATATATCAAACTTAAGTGTACACGGGACACAACCACGATTTGAACACAAGTTTCTATAGGTAGATCTTAAAAATTGCCACCTCAGAGACTAAAAATCATCAACTCTATAGAGTTATCACTGCCATGAACTTTAACAGTCTGAGAGAAAGCACAAGATAAACACAATATTTGAAATTAAGAAAACAAAATCTTGCTCAACCCTAGTGGAGAAAGGTCGATACCAAAATTAAAAAACAACCCAAAATAGCACATATACCACAATTTCATTGACGAAGCCCTTAAAACGTTACAATCAACATCTAGTTCACCATGGGTAACACATGGCCACCCATTTATATTAAATATACATATAGAGTAGCAGGCTTTTTGGTCACCCCTAAATTATCTAGATCTTTTCCTACCTTTGTAAAATCAAATTTACATAACCAAACACGTTTGAACGAAATTGCCTTATCAGTGATTATATCTAAATTGTAAACAAGCAATTCAAAATGTTAAGGAAGATGCATCCATCCACTACTTTTGATATAAACCATTACTCACTCACATGGCAAATTAGTGGATACACATACCTCATTGTCTCACACCAAATGTATACCAAGGAGTCGATCAATTATGATAATTACAAACTCCAAAATCAAGAAAGGAGAAAAATCTCTCGTAGAAAGGAGAATGAAAAAGGGAATCAAACCCCTTATTTTTAAAACCTATTTATTGAGCTCATCTCGTAAGAGAATTAGGCATATTTTTTTGTGAAACCCCTGAAAGAAAGATGGGTATATATACAAACAATTAGGTACAGATTGAATGGGGAATAGGTTAATTATAAATTTAATTATATAAAAGCATTAAATGCATAATGAATTTAATCATTACAATGTATATAATTGTATACATCGCTTCTAAAGAGTGTGCAATGTATATAATTGTATACATTGTATCTGTTTCCTTCCTTTTTAAAGGGTAAAGAAACATTTTTAGTACTCTAAAATATAGAAAGTAGCACCAAATATGATAAACAATATTTTTGTCCATTTGTAATAACTCAGAATTATTTTCGTTGTTTATCTAGTAACGATGTTAAGTAAGTCAAGTATGACATTTATGTGTCAAATTTAATTTTAATTGTTAAATGGTGGAGTAAATGAGAATTTTTATAATTTTAGAATATAGCAATGAACACCAAATATAGTATAAAATATTTTGGTTCATTTGTGATAACCAAGAATTATTTTAGTGTTTATCTAGTAACTCGTGCGATAGAACAAACTTTCGTAAGATAAAAGCTGATGTAGAATAATGATGTAATAGTGCTGGGAATGTGGGCCAGACTATTTTCAAAAAACACCCTATTTTTGAAGTACGACCCTAGAGTAATCAGGTCGGGCTTAAGCCCTCAGGGCTTTGACACTTTTTTCAAACACATTTTTTCAACCATAGTTTTCAGCCTTCTTTGCCTTTATACGTTTTGGCACAAAAAAACAATTATTTATTACAACATTACAATAATAACGGGTGAATGAAACATAAACATTAATGATTAACAACATTGATCAAAGTAATGTCACAAATAACAGTAGAAGAACCAATACCACAAGAAGAAAATAGGCATCTCGTACAAAATCTTAGAATGAACAAGAAAGAAGTGTCAGTGTGTCACTAAAGCATAACATTAATGGCCTAAACTAAATATTCATTAAATTGTCATTTCAACATACATGTATTACATCAATATGCCACATCAGTTTTTATCTTATGAAAGTGAATTCTAGCTAACACGTTACTTGATAAGCAACGAAAATATTTCTTAGTTATCACAAATGGACCAAAATATTGTATATTATGTTTGGTGCTACTTGCTATATTCTATAGAATTAAAAATGCTCCTTTAGCCCACCATTTAACAATCAAAAGTTGGCACCTAACGGTCAAACTTGACTTATTTAACGGCTTTACTAAATAAACAACAAAAATAATTCTTGGTTATCCCAAATTGACCAAAATATTATTGTATATTATGTTTGGTGCTCCTTGCTATATTCTAGAGTACGAAATTTCTTCTTTACCCTTAGGGAATGCCAAAATTTAATATTGATTTATGAATTACTTAAACCAAAACATTTATGCTCCTTTTTTCCACTTCAAATAAATAGGTTTGAATGGTGAGTCAAAAATAAATTAATTAACTATTTCTTATCATGGAAGCCCCTCTACAAGTTAACTTGTGGAAAGAAGGTAAAATCGGATCGTAGACTTGAAGCGAAAACTCGTAAGAGCCCACTTTTGTTAATAAAATGTGTTTCTTGTAAAAATCAACAATAATATAACTCAATTTATTTTAAATATAAATAGTTGATACTTGATATCTCAACACTCATACTTTATGAACTTCAATAGAGATATTGCTATTTAATTTAAATAAAAAATATTGAATTTGTTCTAAAAAAATAATTTAAATGAGTTTATGAGTAAGTTTGCACAATTTTTTTGTAAGATGGAAACATAAAAACAGTGAATTTAAGATATAAACACGTAAGGTTCTACTGAATATATTCCCATTTAGAATTTAAGTAATTCACGACACATTTTTGTTAGGTAGAGACGTAAAAACGATAAAATTGGAGTGTAGAGTCACGAGTTTGACAATAATGAATAGGGTATATATACACACAACTAAGTGTAGAGTAAATAAGGTATATGTTGATTACAGCATTAAAGGATTATTTTAATATGATCAGACTGAATTGTTAGACTTTAAATGCATAAAGCATTTAATCATTCCAATGTTTAGATATACGTTGCATCTAATAGAGTGTACAATGTATCTAATTGTATAAATTGTACTTGTATTTTCATTTTAAGGAATGCCAAAATTTAAGATTAATTCATCAATTACATAGAAGAAGAACTTTATGCTCCTTTTTTCCACTTCAAATAAATAGGCTCGAATGGTCATTTTCAAAAATAAATTAATTAGATGTTTCTTATCATGATTTGAGGGGAAAATAAAGTAATTTCAATATTTCATATATATTCTCAATTTGAGGATACATTTATCATACTCATGGTAAATTTTTGGATCATCCAAAATAATTTTTCGCAAATGTCCTTAAAGGTAATTCTATGGGGGTAATGTATTTTATGGAGAATTGACCTTGATCTAGAAATCTCATTACTATAGACACATATTAGTCCTTTGCAAAATATATTAGAGGTCCCAAGAAATCATTTTATTGGAGAGGAATACTTATAAGTCATTACTATAGACACTTATTACTATAGACACTTCTTTATAGTTCTTATTGATCTGACTTTGGTAGTAATGATGATTTCTTGGGTAGGGCATAAGAGTCTTTTCACATCTAAATTTTATTTTCTTCAAGTGAAAATACTATATTTGCACCTAATGAACCCCATGTTAGGTACTCTTTTTGCATCTCGCGAAACTTTTATATTAGAAACGCAATTTTGGGAAAAGTTTAGTATCATTTTTGTACCTTCGCCTATACTCTTCCTCCCATTTATCATACATGTTCTCTTATCTTTTCTTTATATTTGTTTCTAACCGATCCACTATCTTTAATCCATAATCATTGATTTGAATGCTTTTATGGTTATAAAAATATTCATTTTGACATGATGAATTATAGTATAAGCACTACAAGAAAATTAGCCTCTATTCACGCATGATTTGTCGCACAAAAACCAAAGGCGACACTTTTTGTTTTTTTAATTTTATACATTTTTGTCGCGCAAAAAAAGGCCATTTGTCTCGCCTAGTAGCACGACAACTGTAACACTCTGTTACTAATTACTTAATTAACCAATAATATCCATTTTAGATCTAATAACCTCTTTACTAACTATGATAGAAAAAGGATTTCCATAATATCAATGTCCTATCATAGTTAGTTAGAAAATGAATTTCCTAATGATTAAATATTATCCATGATAGAAAAGAATAAACTAATACAGCACAGCTGCTATCATGGATAATTTATTGCTAACCATGTTAGAAAGGATTTGCCTAACGTGGTTAATAAACAAAACTAGTTGATATTTAACAATAAATAGATATATACATGCGGAAACGAATGCAGGCCTATACAAATTGGCAATATACACAACTAACTAATCTAAATGACCTTTGAAACTTAATTCCCTTTTCTGATGCTTGCGCCTGTGCATGAATACCTGCAAAAATGTCAGTAATCATGGGATGAGACAATTTTGTCCCAGTAATCACCGCTTAACTCACTATAACAGTGAGATGTGCGGTAGCGAGGGCGTCTAAAGGGTACCACAGTTTTAAAACCAATAATACATATATATATAATCCAAACCTTCTTCCCATGTATCACTCCAGTCTCTCTGTCATTTCCAAATCAATTCTCTTCAACATCTCTACATCCAATACAACCATATCACCCTACAACGCTCACACTCACCTATAGATGCATTGTGCCATCACGGGGCATTCAAGCATCTAATCTTCACTATATGATTTAACACTGTGTCCCTCTCCATAGTGAGGGGACAATTTCCCACTCTGGCAATCTCAAAAGAGGGAACCCCAATTCTGTTTCCATTACAGAACGGGAACGGTTGGACTCTACAATGCCAAACAACCGTAGGGGCGGTTGGGCTCTTCAATGCCAAACAACCGTATGTCACTTCTCTCAATAAGTCAACCTATAACCCCCGATCCAATCAATCTGAAAAGGATCCTCAGTACAAATAACTGTCGATTGACCAATCGACAGTTATCACCGCGCGATGGTACATAAATTTCAGTGTCATGCAATGCTCACCATAACTTTCAATGTCCCAACCACAACCTTTTATACTTTCCATCAATATAACTTTCCAATTCCCTGACCACAATGTACCTATTTCAAATCCACATTACATTTCATTACTCCAGTCAATAATACCTTATATTTCTCATCCACCTAACTCACCCCAATCACAAACTCAACAACTCATTCCTTTTCTATTCCATAACCTCTCAAACCACTATCCAACACTATCCCTATATACATTTCACGCCATTCCAGATCAATGGCCACCACCAAGTAGGATAATAGTAAATATAATGTGTACAAATCTTTTATACGAAAATAATCGTGTTTGAAAGGCACCCGATAGCCTGTTTTGTATAAAAATAACCTTTCAAAAATAATATACATATATATATAGAGAGGGTGAGAAAGGATTTTACAAAATCCTAGCTAACATCACCCTCAATGTTATAGTAAGGTTAAGTGTGATTACCTGTCGCCCTTAGCACTGCGATGTTCTTCCTTACCATTTCTTGAATATGTTCTCCAAACACTTTCCTCTTAGTTCCTCCTATAATGATAGGATACAAATGATAAATTAATATCATTTCCACTTTATACCTTTTGACGTCTCTCTCGTATCTTATATTACTACCCAACCCTCTCTTCCTTTAATGTGTCTTATGGAATATTTACGTTATTGTTTAGCGTAGATGTCTTAATAATCATAATCAAAAATCAAGTAGTTATTACTAAACATATCAACTTTCACATCACCAAAAACTAAAATCCAGATTTGCAGGTTTCTTTATAAAACTCAAGAATCCCTTTTTAACAATCACAAATCAATAAATTTCACCATCCAACAAATATCAAAATCAAGAATATCAATTGTTTCTACTTTCATTTCCATATCATTACTTCATAACTTTAGGCACTACACTTAAAAGGAATCAAAAAGGATCCAAACACACACAATTTCTTAACTCAATCAACCATCTTAGAGAAAATATCTTCAGATATATCATCACACAAAAAATAAAGGATAGGCAACCTTTGCCCCCAAAAGATTCTCTTAAAATAAATCACAAACATATAGCAGCAAAGAAGGGAGTTCATCTCCTCCTATTCTCCTACAAAAACATTCACTATCTCAGTTAATCAAGCGAAACACCTATTATTTCATTTCATATTAAACCTATAACAAGATTATGCCACAATTACAATTCTCCATTTATTCCCCATGCATTCACCCATAATATTAAAGGCTTAGCACCAATGCTTATGTATATGAGAATGACCTTTCATCAATAATTTATTCATTAAACATCCTTGTATTTACTTGTATCCTATATAACCATTATTCGGCTGGTTAGGGAAAAGACACAAAAATTCATGGATCCATCATCATACTAGATTTATCCCTATGTAATCACATTATACACTTAAATCACCAAGTTTTCCTTTATGTCAGTGCAGCAACTACAGAAATAGCGATAAGAATCCTCAAAATCAGTATCAACATACATATTCATATAACATATATTAGTCACAATTTGAAGTATTCCTATTCTAACAACCACTCAACTAGTATAGGAAAAGACCAAGATTATTGTAATTCAACTTGCAACCAATCACACAACCTAAACAAATTTCAAATGGTAATTTTTTTATACATCACAGTACCCTTTTTTTTTATATCAAAAAAATATGAAGCAACAGTTATGGAATCAATGGTTTGCAAACTGTGATCATTTATCATACATTTGATTTAGCACACATTCTACACTCACAGCAGCAGTCAATCATCAACATTTGCATCACTTTTGGGCCGAAACAGAATCATATCATACTAGGCAAGAAAATGATGAAATTCAAGAAAGATTATAGCTTGAATCCCCATTTGACAAGCAAGTTACCAACTAATTATATCCCTACCTTTTTTTTTATTCTTAAGTTACTAACCACATCACACAAATCAGTTCTTGCACCTCAACAAGTAACCAAACAAACATACCCACACAAGCAGCAAACAGAATCAAAGGTTCATAACAGAATCAAAGCTTGTAAAATACTGAAAACAATTATACACACCATGTTAATCTATCAAGAACTTAATACTCACCAACAATTACTACATTTAATTTAGGTAAGTTTCCACAACAACTAAAATAGAAGTTTTGTACCCAAACCTATATTTAAATTAGTTCAAAATCCTTGCAAACTACAACCCCAAATTCGGAATCCCTCACTCGAATTCGTTTAAATCAGAAAGGAAAAGCAGAAATGGAAGAAACATGTTACCTAAACTCATTTTTGGCCTTCCATGCCTCACCGGAGCTTCAACACCGCCGGAAACCCGCCGGAAATCGGCCATTATAGGGCTGACCGAACTGAAAAGGGAGGAGGGCCAAGGAAATGATGAGCTGAAGTTGGAAAATAGAAGAACACTCGAGATACTACGATAAAAATCGAACCTTTGTCATCAAATCCCGTTCCCGCCGGAAAATGAAGCGCCGCCGCCGGAAAATGGGAAGAGCAAAAAGAACACAAACATCCACCGATCAAGCTCATGCTTCACGGATTTGAGGAGAAGAGGAGAAAAGAAAACAAAAATGGTTAAGCTTTTTGGGAGGAAGGGCCGAAGGATTGTGGTTGGAGGTGGAAGAGAAGTATAACAATAGTGGTGAGGGAGGAGGAAGGAAGTGAAGTGGCGGAAGTCTCCGCCGTGTGGCCGCCGGAAAGCTCGCCTGGACGGCGAGCACGCAGGGAGAGGGAGGGGCGAAATCGAAGAAGGTGGAGGGGGAGTGGTCGGCGGAACTGGACAGGGAAGGAGAAGAGATCGGGTGAGAGGAGAGGAGGGAGTCCGATGTTTTTATAGTAAAGGGGGAGGGGCACGTTTGGTTTGCTGAAATAAGGGGGTTCTCTGATGATTTGTAGCCCAAACTTGCCATAGTGTACTCTTTTAATTTTAGAACCACTTAAACTAGCCTCCAATCTTTTTAAACTTCAAAATATTTTTAGCTTTATCACTCCCTCATATTTCAAACTCTTCATTTCTTAATTAATTATATGCACATTAATTACTCAAAATTTCCAAAAATATCCCAAAAATTCCTAAAAATTCCAAAATTTCTAATTTCTCCATTTATCATTTCCCAAAACACTCTTTAATCCTGTATTAAATTTTTAGGATGTTACAATTCTCCCCCTCTAAAATAATTTTGTCCTCGAAATTAAGGGAATTTCCATTAGAAATAAGAAAAGAAACAGTTTCTTGGACTGATAATCCCATCTCAAGAAAAAGAAAAAGGAATTTGGTTATAAGTAAGGAAGACTGAACTTATTGGCAAATGAGAATTCATTGCCATAAGTGTCATCCATATGACACCGCAGAGATGCTATCGATGATTTAGAAGAACTATGAACACTTTAACTAAGATTGTTGTCGCAGTTTTCTGGTCAAATGTAGTCAAATGCGAAGTAGGAAAGATGTTTCTTATGATAAAGGTGAGGTTAAGGATACTAGATCTCATTCTCAAGTTCATTAAAAGGTTTAAAAGAGGTGAAATCAAGTCAGATTGACTTGAATGTATATAACCTTTTGAACAAGGTTAGAAACACTACGCCAGAAAACTAGGAGTATAACTAAAATTCTATTCAAAACCACAATTAATTCTGCTATACTAGCAAATTATTGAACAAATCTGTCAGAAATCACAATATACCAGCAGTAGCACAATCAAGTTCACTACAAAAATCTGATGCAACAGAGCATAAATGATGCACAAATCTAACACACAATAAGATCCAATCAATTTATTCACTTTAACATCAAGTTAACATGAAGCTTCCCACAACAAATCTCCTTTATATCCATTTCAGTACTTGCAGCAATAAAAGTAAACATTCTCTAACTCATTATTCGTTTTTCATAGACAAAGTCATATTCAAATATGTATGAGAATTCCCATTTCGTTGAGAATTTATTCAGCCAAGTAGAGAAAAGGAAATGAAACTAATTCCTATAATCCAAACTTGATTTCAAGCCTACTAGAATTTAAAGTACATCAAACAAAACTTTTCAAGGGACCATTCAGCCAATGTCTAAAACGACAACACCAGTCAATGTACTTATGAGCTATCAAACCCTTGTAGTCATTATTGTACATAACTCAAGCCTAAAACAATATTCATGTCCAAAAATCCTCAGTTTTTAATTCATAACCAAAATATTACTTTATGATATCCAAGCACAGTTTAACTCAAGTATTTCCCCTAATGAACTTTAACCTGAAACCTAAATTTCTTCAATCAATCATTAATTCATAGTTGTCACTTCAAAACCATCAATCCATATTGGTAGTAATTCACATATTGATAACAATTCCCAACAACACACCAACATCACTAATTCCTCTTCATCATGGAGCAATTCAACCAACATATCACTCACGATTTCCTTCATATTCAAAACTTCACCAACATCAATAAATTTCCCTTAAACTAAATCTCTCTTTTCTTCTCTTTCATCATCACCAACATACAAAAATAAACAACAAAGTTCACCGTTCTCATCATAATGCTCTACTACAAAGGACATAATTCTAACATCAGCAAACTTCTATAATCTTTCATTTAATATAACACATTGCATCAACTTTCCAAACCAGAAACTATACTTTGTTATTATTCTTTTCTATACCATTCAACACAATTTGATCCTCTAAATAAAAAAAATGTCTATTTGGAAGCCTACAATTTGCAACCAATATCAAATAAGTAATACGCACTACTCAAACAGTATTCAAACATCAAAACATCATAACCTCATTCAGCTTCATTTAATCACCAATATGTCACATGTTTTAATTCCTCTTCCATTACTTTCATCTAAAATCACATTTCCAATCCTTTAATATTACCATAGAATGATCAATAAACCTATCACACCATCAATCGAAGAACTATCCCAGAAAATTATTAGTCCTTCTTAATCTCCTATCACTTAATCTTGTAACAAAAACTTTTAAGGATTTTCTAAATATCTCCTGACTATCTCTTCAGCTATTGCTGTACCGAAATTGCAGGAAATTTCTAAATATACATGCAAGCACGAACATTGACAATCTTTCAAATAAATCTTTATCCACCGATTGCTAATAGAACTTCAACATTTTCAATGAGATCCTATTTCTTTTCATATCCTATTAACATCTCATTTTATAAGGAACATAGCACTAACCACAATTTCCTAAATCATTTTCTCCATTCCCTTTAGTCATACTTACTATAATTAAACATGTAAAACATAAACCTCATCAAAACTTCCTAATAATTGAAACATCACACCCAACCAAAATAATTTAATTCAAAACAAAATCAATGCACATTTATAATCAAATCACATCACAATCAAAAATCACAACAACATGCATCATGGCGGCGTTTTTCTAAAGAAAACTTTTCAAGAAAGTCTTACTAAAACATCAAACTTATTTAGTTTACCAATGAAGTCCAACAAAAGACTATCAATCATTCTTCAATAAAATCTAACTTTACTATAACACATTTAACATAAAATGTAACTTAGCTTATCAAACACCATCATCAATTACACTTAAACAACACTCACTTATCATTCTATAAAGATTTTGTCTAACTATACAAACAAAATTTGAAAAAACAATTACCTTCAAATAACCACTTATAATCAAACATCAAAGTATAGATTTCAAAACAACCAATATCCATGGAATTTCAATTAAACCAATTAATAAACAAGTCAATTTTCCCATTAATCAAACAATTTAACTAAATAAACAACGATCAGAAGACAAGATCAACAATTCTTATTTCATATTGTATTCATTATCAATTATTATTTTCGAATTCCTTAATCCTTTAACCCAATAAGGGATCTCATGATGCCTTGACTATGATTATGGCCAGCACATAAGTATATTCGAGACCCCAGAGAAACATCCTTATTTCGTCATTCTTCCTAAATTCTTATACATATCATTATTATTTCGATATTCTTTCTATGTTCATCTCAATCTCTCCACAATACCTATTCAATTTCTCTTATCACTCTCTCCCCACCACGGGATGAGTGATAATCCTCTCAAAAGGCAGAGTATCATGCACAGGAGGAAGGGAAACTATAGAATGTATATTGCCAATCTATATGCAATGCAGCACAGTCCAGGGTTATCGTATACCAAATACTGATAACCAAGTTGTAACACTCTGTTACTAATTACTTAATTAATTAATTAACCAATAATATTCATTTTAGATCTAATAACCTCTTTACTAACTATGATAGAAAAAGGATTTCCATAATATCAATGTCCTATCATAGTTAGAAAAGGAATTTCCTAATGATTAAATATTATCCATGATAGAAAAGAATAAACTAATACAGCACAGCTGCTATCATGGATAATTTATTGCTAACCATGTTAGAAAGGATTTGCCTAACATGGTTAATAAACAAAACTAGTTGATATTTAACAATAAATAGATATATACATGCGGAAACGAATGCAGACCTATACAAATTGGCAATATACACAACTAACTAATCTAAATGACCTTTGAAACTTAATTCCCTTTTCTGATACTTGCGCCTGTGCATGAATACCTGCAAAAATGTCAGTAATCATGGGATGAGACAATTTTGTCCCAGTAATCACCGCTTAACTCACTATAACAGTGAGATGTGCGGTAGCGAGGGCGTCTAAAGGGTACCACAGTTTTAAAACCAATAATACATATATATATATAATCCAAACCTTCTTCCCATGTATCACTCCAGTCTCTCTGTCATTTCCAAATCAATTCTCTTCAACATCTCTACCTCCAATACAACCATATCACCCTACAACGCTCACACTCACCTATAGATGCATTGTGCCATCACGGGGCATTCAAGCATCTAATCTTCACTATATGATTTGACACTGTGTCCCTCTCCATAGTGAGGGGACAATTTCCCACTCTGGCAATCTCCAAAGAGGGAACCCCAATTCTGTTTCCATTACAGAACGGGAACGGTTGGACTCTTCAATGCCAAACAACCGTAGGGGCGGTTGGGCTCTTCAATGCCAAACAACCGTATGTCACTTCTCTCAATAAGTCAACCTATAACCCCCGATCCAATCAATCTGAAAAGGATCCTCAGTACAAATAACTGTCGATTGGCCAATCGACAGTTATCACCGCGCGATGGTACATAAATTTCAGTGTCATGCAATGCTCACCATAACTTTCAATGTCCCAACCACAACCTTTTATACTTTCCATCAATATAACTTTCCAATTCCCTGACCACAATGTACCTATTTTAAATCCACATTACATTTCATTACTCCAGTCAATAATACCTTATATTTCTCATCCACCTAACTCACCCCAATCACAAACTCAACAACTCATTCCTTTTCTATTCCATAACCTCTCAAACCACTATCCAACACTATCCCTATATACATTTCACGCCATTCCAGATCAATGGCCACCACCAAGTAGGATAATAGTAAATATAATGTGTACAAATATTTTATACGAAAATAATCGTGTTTGAAAGGCACCCGATAGCCTGTTTTGTATAAAAATAACCTTTCAAAAATAATATACATATATATATATAGAGGGTGAGAAAGGATTTTACAAAATCCTAGCTAACATCACCCTCAATGTTATAGTAAGGTTAAGTGTGATTACCTGTCGCCCTTAGCACTGCGATGTTCTTCCTTACCATTTCTTGAATATGTTCTCCAAACACTTTCCTCTTAGTTCCTCCTATAATGATAGGATACAAATGATAAATTAATATCATTTCCACTTTATACCTTTTGACGTCTCTCTCGTATCTTATATTACTACCCAACCCTCTCTTCCTTTAATGTGTCTTATGGAATATTTACGTTATTGTTTAGCCTAGATGTCTTAATAATCATAATCAAAAATCAAGTAGTTATTACTAAACATTTCAACTTTCACATCACCAAAAACTAAAATCCAGATTTGCAGGTTTCTTTATAAAACTCAAGAATCCCTTTTTAACAATCACAAATCAATAAATTTCACCATCCAACAAATATCAAAATCAAGAATATCAATTGTTTCTACTTTCATTTCCATATCATTACTTCATAACTTTAGGCACTACACTTAAAAGGAATAAAAAAGGATCCAAACACACACAATTTCTTAACTCAATCAACCATCTTAGAGAAAATATCTTCAGATATATCATCACACAAAAAATAAAGGATAGGCAACCTTTGCCCCCAAAAGATTCTCTTAAAATAAATCACAAACATATAGCAGCAAAGAAGGGAGTTCATCTCCTCCTATTCTCCTACAAAAACATTCACTATCTCAGTTAATCAAGCGAAACACCTATTATTTCATTTCATATTAAACCTATAACAAGATTATGCCACAATTACAATTCTCCATTTATTCCCCATGCATTCACCCATAATATTAAAGGCTTAGCACCAATGCTTATGTATATGAGAATGACCTTTCATCAATAATTTATTCATTAAACATCCTTGTATTTACTTGTATCCTATATAACCATTATTCGGCTGGTTAGGGAAAAGACACAAAAATTCATGGATCCATCATCATACTAGATTTATCCCTATGTAATCACATTATACACTTAAATCACCAAGTTTTCCTTTATGTCAGTGCAGCAACTACAGAAATAGCGATAAGAATCCTCAAAATCAGCATCAACATACATATTCATATAACATATATTAGTCACAATTTGAAGTATTCCTATTCTAACAACCACTCAACTAGTATAGGAAAAGACCAAGATTATTGTAATTCAACTTGCAACCAATCACACAACCTAAACAAATTTCAAATGGTAATTTTTTTATACATCACAGTACCCTTTTTTTTTATATCAAAAAAATATGAAGCAACAGTTATGGAATCAATGGTTTGCAAACTGTGATCATTTATCATACATTTGATTTAGCACACATTCTACACTCACAGCAGCAGTCAATCATCAACATTTGCATCACTTTTGGGCCGAAACAGAATCATATCATACTAGGCAAGAAAATGATGAAATTCAAGAAAGATTATAGCTTGAATCCCCATTTGACAAGCAAGTTACCAACTAATTATATCCCTACCTTTTTTTTTATTCTTAAGTTACTAACCACATCACACAAATCAGTTCTTGCACCTCAACAAGTAACCAAACAAACATACCCACACAAGCAGCAAACAGAATCAAAGGTTCATAACAGAATCAAAGCTTGTAAAATATTGAAAACAATTATACACACCATGTTAATCTATCAAGAACTTAATACTCACCAACAATTACTACATTACAACTTAGGTAAGTTTCCACAACAACTAAAATAGAAGTTTTGTTCCCAAACCTATATTTAAATTAGTTCAAAATCCTTGCAAACTACAACCCCAAATTCGGAATCCCTCACTCAAATTCGTTTAAATCAGAAAGGAAAAGCAGAAATGGAAGAAACATGTTACCTAAACTCATTTTTGGCCTTCCATGACTCACCGGAGCTTCAACACCGCCGGAAACCCGCCGGAAATCGGCCATTATAGGGCTGACCGAACTGAAAAGGGAGGAGGGCCAAGGAAATGATGAGCTGAAGTTGGAAAATAGAAGAACACTCGAGATACTACGATAAAAATCGAACCTTTGTCATCAAATCCCGTTCCCGCCGGAAAATGAAGCGCCGCCACCGGAAAATGGGAAGAGCAGAAAGAACACACACATCCACCGATCAAGCTCATGCTTCACGGATTTGAGGAGAAGAGGAGAAAAGAAAACAAAAATGGTTAAGCTTTTTGGGGAGGAAGGGCCGAAGGATTGTGGTTGGAGGTGGAAGAGAAGTATAACAATAGTGGTGAGGGAGGAGGAAGGAAGTGAAGTGGCGGAAGTCTCCGCCGTGTGGCCGCTGGAAAGCTCGCCTGGACGGCGAGCACGCAGGGAGAGGGAGGGGCGAAATCGAAGAAGGTGGAGGAGGAGTGGTCGACGGAACTGGACAGGGAAGGAGAAGAGATCGGATGAGAGGAGAGGAGGGAGTCCGATGTTGGAGTCCGATGTTTTTATAGTAAAGGGGGAGGGGCACGTTTGGTTTGCTGAAATAAGGGGGTTCTCTGATGATTTATAGCCCAAACTTGCCATAGTGTACTCTTTTAATTTTAGAACCTCTTAAACTAGCCTCCAATCTTTTTAAACTTCAAAATATTTTTAGCTTTACCACTCTCTCATATTTCAAACTCTTCATTACATTAATTACTCAAAATTTCCAAAAATATCCCAAAAATTCCTAAAAATTCCAAAATTCCTAATTTCTCCATTATCATTTCCCAAAACACTCTTTAATCCTGTATTAAATTTTTAGGATGTTACAACAACATGAACTATTCCTGGAAAGGCGCGCTGCACAATTTAATATTATTCTTTTACTTGTCACATAATATAACCGCAACAAATAAATATGAATACATTAATAATAATATTCTATCGCGCATTAGTGTAGTGCGACAGAAAAATTATAATTAAATATAGATGGTTGTCGCATATGGATGCTTGACAGCCATTTCTTTTTAACAATATATATATTACAGTCACACAAACCAATACGTGATACAAATATATAGAGAGAGCTAGAAGATGTCACACTGTGATGTATGTTTGTTGGAGCAAGTGGCGCAACAACAGTGTGTAGAATTTGAATTCAAATTTTTCCTCGACAAGCTGCAAGTGTAATTTTTTTTACTCTGCAGGTTATGTCGCACAACAAGGCGCGACATCGTTTTGCATAGATGTCGCGCATTGAGGTGCAACATCCCTTTTTTTAATATTAACATTTTGTCGCGTATTTTGTGCGACAAGCGTTTTACTACATTCCTGATAGTCGCGCATCCCGGAAACACGACTAACCCACTTTGTTGCTAAACAAACGTTACTAGATGCCCTTTTTCTGCGCTACAAGCTAGCCTCCAAATTTCTTGTAGTTAAGGTTTCCTGTGTATCCCAAAATATCCTTCTTGCATGCTTAAGGTTGAATGCATGTTGGATTTGGCTGATCATTCAAACTGATATATAGATTTGAATGAAGACTTGCATTGTGTATTGCCTAATTGGGAACTATGCTGAAATTTGGAAAGATAACATATTTCCTTTTGTTTTAGAAAGCCATATTAGCCAGATCTAATGGGATTGGTCTGGAAAGGTGTTAATAAAACCTCTATTTTTTAAGCTAAGCGTGTGTGTGTGTATCCTTGAGGATGTAGTATCGTTTGAGCTTATCATTTTTCATTCGCATTGTGTCTAGTTTCGTTGCCATCTTTATGGACTATGACATTGTCTAATAGCATTGTCTCCAAAAGGGAAAAAATAGGATTCATGTACGAGAGGACATATTAACAAGCATTATTGTCCCCAAAAGGGAAAAAACAGGACAACTTATTAAGACCCTGAAATCTCAGTGATTCATGTAATGAACATTGTTGAACTCAACTCTTTAACCTTTTATTTTTCAAAAAAAAAAAAAACAATTGCTTCATTATCTATTCCAAAATCACAGGTTGTTCTCCTTCAAACTCGGAAATAACTATCAGTGAGTCTGTCAATTCAAGAGAGAGGGGTTCTGACTTTGGAACTGGGTTAATAACCTGCAAAGATGAAGAATTATATTTTAATTCTCTAATGGATGGTTCAAAATAATTTTAAGGGTGATTTTTTGTTATCATATTATTAACAACATACCCTCTCATTATTTTTTACATAACCAATGGCTACTTCTCCTCGAAGATATGCTCTCTCATAAAGCTCTGCAAATGATGGATTCTCTCCTTTATTCATGTAAAGTTTGATAGCCTGTCATATGAAACACAAGTTAGTAACAATTAAATGTCATACGTTTTACAGAAAATGGTCAGCCATTGGATACATAACACATATTGAATGATGTGCTAAATCAATATTATTATCAATGTACACTATAATATTTAATGCAAGTAGCACACTTTCTCAATCATAAGTACAAGGATTGAGAAAGGAATTTTATCATGACATATGAACGATCCATGGGAATGAAGATATCAAAGAAGGAGCATATATTATTTACCTTCATATATATTTCATCACCCTCTTCATTTAGTACATCTTTCCAAACTTCATTAAGTTCACTATTCTTGGCTACTGTTTTCCAAGTAAAAAAACTTTTTGAGCACATTGACTTAGCAATGCAAATAGACAACAAAAAGAGATCATAGTAAAGAAGAGCACAAAGGTTAGTACCATGAGCTGTTACATGGCTCATTAATTCCTCTGCTGGAATATAAGTCAAAGATGGATTGATTCTAGCAATCTGCAGCATTTTATACAGAAGCACCATTAACTCCAAATAATCCCATCAAAATTCTGAATATATGAGCAAACTAAAATAGTTAGAGCATTACTTGTCTCCCCAATTTCGAATCAACAATCTCTGCAACTAGATTATGCACCTGCAAAATAGAATATAAAGAACCCAGTCATTCCTTTCCTACTCAATATTATATAACTGATAACTTAAATTTAAGTAGAGTGGTCTAGAAATTGATATCATTCAGATTTGAAGTTAAATCCTTTATTGCAAAATATATCACCTTAACTCCCAGATTTGTGCAGATATTGTCTGCTAGTAGGAGAGAATAAGCAGATTTTTTGTCTGCCTTAGATGAATCTACAGAGAGAATAGCCAATAATCAATAGTAGCAGGTTATTATCTACCATAAAAACTGACATGTATCATTACCTCTAAGAAGCCATCCTTTGTCAGATATGACAGCAACTGACAAAGGGATATCTTCATTACCAAGAGATTTCTGGATATTTAGAAGGGTCTCTTTTAAGGTGTCATAGTCCAAAGGATTTCCAACCTACAGAATACAGATGAAGTAAATAATTATAAAACTAGAAAGGAAAATCGATGAATAGTCACTATTGGGAAATTTTAATTGCTAATAGATATAAAATCCTATAAATTACTAATAATTTCTATGTATAAAAGCACATTATGTCCTTTTACCGAATAACGCTTTCAAATAGGGAGTTTTCACCACTTTGCCCAGCTAGAAACTCCAAAAAAGGAAAATTTTAACACAAGAATGAGTGCATACCCTATGAGAAACTTTGACGTGTTTGAATTGACATTCACCAATAATGTTACAGGCCATTCTCCTTTCCTCTACTGGTGCCTCTGATAGTATTTCCTGCATATTGTTTAAGAAATGAAATCTTAATAAGTGTAGAGAAAGTTCAAAGAGTAGAAGTTGGGGATAGCATGCACAACTGAAAACCACTCATCCATTTTCATGACATCAATTTTCTGGAGTTCACATTTATTATCCTTTAAGACCATCAAGAGGGTGCATCTTTGGCTCAAGTTATAAGCAATCAATCTCATTTCCTTACCATTTAAGTTTCAGTTCATCAATAGTGTCAAAAGGAATTAGAGACACTTGGATTATGGATGTGGGTAAAATGTGGGAGTAATTGATTAATCATAAGTTATTCAAAAAATGTCTTAGCCCTTAAGCTTCATTCATTGCAACATGATTTAGTAGTATGAAACATATTTGTAATAGCAACCATGCATTAATTAATGATTTGATGTCTGTCTGCTATAAATCCATATAGAAGTTATAATAAATAAACTGTATTTTTTAAAGTTCAAGATTCAATACTTGCATTGAAGATTGCATATGGTTTAAAGTCAAGAAAAGCAACACACAAAATAATCACCAATGGAAGTGATCAGACCATATATATAAGATCATACCACAACACTTCCTGGACCAAGATAGCTATCATACTCTTGAATCATTTCTATAACATCAGGGCGCCACCCAAGCAAAAGAATGTACTCTTTCGGTCCCACTTTTGCATCAGATGCCTACATGATGATTGATGACAAATGTAGAGATCTTGAATAAACGAAATTTAACTTTAATCAGAACATTTTGCCAATATAGTTGTATGTCCTACCTTTGAACTTGATCTTTTAGGTAATCTCATTTTACTCAATTCTATGGCATGCTCAATATCTTGTTCTTGAAGTTGTTTATGAATTCCTTCTTTCTTGTGTGCGTTTAAGTCATTTGTATCACGAAAGGATCCGATCATTAGTACCTAAATGGGGCAGCTTAATGACATCAGAGAGTATTCAAGCTACTTCAAAAACAGAAAAGAGTTAATTAAGATTTGAGAACATGCATGTATTTTTTTTATATCAAGGAAATAACTTAAAATTTCCAGAGAAATTTCAAATCCAAATGCAATAAATTATATTTACTTATACTATGTAGTGTACATACTTTATCAGTTTGCTGCAGTATCTCATTATCATTTGGATGAAAGTTTATCCTTCTATTCCGATAAAGACCACAGATAACTGTCTGAAATAATATCAAAGGATATGTAACTTATGTGTGAAAACTTAGGCAGCCAAATATATATGTGCAAGCAATAAATGGTGGACACCGGCAATGAAGTACATTACCTCTGGAAATGCATGTCTTACTTTCCTGTAGGCTGTTCCTTCTAAGTTAGGTAAGCTACAAAGGCTAAATATATTTTCTGAAAGTAACCCAAAATTAATAATAGTTAGATTTGAGGGGCAATATAAAATTTTTATGTTTGGTTAATAAAGAAAATAACAAGCCAGTTTCCAAATATAGGGTCATCAAATAAGGAAATTCTCAATTTACACACACCTTATACTAAGCATAAAAACTAATAACATACTGAAAGCCAAATAGATAATTGAGACGGTAAGTTTATTTTGAGGACTTGCATAATTTATAACTGATATTTAATAAAATTGCATAACTCAGTGATTTATTCGGTTCATTATGGCCTTCCAAAATTTTTATTTATTAGGTCTCAAAGGGTATTTTAGTATTTTCCATTAACCCATTGTCCAAAATGGCCCTTTTGTTTTGTTTGTGGACCAGAATGAGCTATTTTATTGTTTATAGGTCGAATTGAGTCATTGCAAAAAGTTTACAAGCTAGGCCATAATGATATTTAACCCTGCAAAAAAAGTTGAACTCAAAGTATTAGGTGAAACAAGGCATGCTGACAGATATTTTGTAAGCTGAAAGTATGCAATACTTTGATAATTTAGCAAGTGTTTGTAGATCTTTATAAGCTCCTTCTGCCGAGAACATTGAACAAATAATTTGGATGCAACATTTTCTACCGGCTCTACTTTCACCCCTGAGATAGATTTTAAAAGCTCAGCTGTCTTAGAACTTGAAACCTGCATTCATTACATAGGAAAAATTCTTTTACTTTAATACATACCCAGCAATTGAGTTTTATTTAAATTCATCATTTCTTTTAGTTCGATAAGTATGCAACATACTTCAACTATGGTAGGTACAGAATCCATTTTTGGAATTGGTTGAAGAGCTAAAACAGATAGACAGGCATCTGTGTCAACTTCATACCTAGAAATCATGGATATGAAATCAATAAACTTCATTATAGTGAAATTCAGAACATTGATGAGAGACAATAAAGATGGAGGTAATAACGTTTTACTGATAGGGGATTTTAGCGGTACCCCATGATTTTAAACTGTTCATTTTGAATTAATTTCTGACAAATTCAGTCATGTCCTTGCTTCCATTTCTACATTACAACTACAAGTACTGAGAAATAAATTTTTAAGGTAGATTTTCCTTATGCTTCAAACATAAATATATTTGCTCTTTTGTTCTGATACTTTAAATTCTTCTTCATGACTCAGCTCTGACTGCTTTTATTAAGAAAGAAAAAGCTCCTTCCAAGATCAATAATGTTTCGTCAAATTTGATATTGTGATACTGGAACTGTTTTTAAGTCAGTAGATCTCATAGGTCTTCTATTCCATGTTTGTTTCATAACTCATAATAAGCTACAAAAGATTGAAAATCTAATAGTCACCTATTCAGGTGTAAGATCTACAATCCTATCCCTTAGTTTAGCCATTTGTCTCCTGAAATGTATAAATATCTCATATAAGTTTTTTAGAGTCATTAGATACAACTTTCTTCATCCAACCCCTTTCGCCATGGTATTAAAAATAGAAAAGAAAAAAAGAAAAGCCTAAAAGCCACAAGATCAGGGACACAACTCATAGGATCTAAGGCGTCTTTTTTTACGAAAGTATCTAAGGCGTCTAAGAATGAAAGAGTATAAGTCTAGGAAATGAAAAGCAATGAACGACTTGAAGCCCTAAAACTCAAATAACACATACCAAACAATTATAATTGAACAAAATGATAACTAGACCCAAAAAAACTTGGTCCAGTTATACCTATAATTGGATAAAATGATAATTGGACAACATTTTTCTAAGAAAAAAAGTACTTAAAAAGTTGTTTTACCACATATGCAAAGAAATAAGAAAACTATATTGAGCTGAATTTCTCATAATTACTCTAGCTCCCTTTTCTAATTTGTCTTTCTAAATAAGACTCTTGATCCACTTGTTCTTTAATTATTTCTATAATAAATATTATATTCTATTTGAAACCGAAAAAATTACAACTGTATGATGAAAATAATTTTTAATTTTTAAGCCTCCATAACATATAATAGATACACCATGCATCCTTCCTTTTCTATTCTGATTTAAGAAATATATTAAAATTTATTAAAAGAAATATATGCAAGAAATGCACACCCTCTTTCCATATACTCACTTATAAGAGGCTATGTGAGAGAGAAAGCAGTGAGAAAATAGATGAAAGATAATGTAAAGAGATATAAAATATATTGGTAGTATAAATTTAATAAAATTCATTTAATATTTAGATGACCCCACACTTAATTTTATAAACAAGACCAAACCAATTCAAAGTTTTGGATCTTATAACATGAATGCGGGGAATATAAATGAATTAAAATTTTGGATGTATAGAAGCAGACAAAGTAACTCCAATTGAAATTGCCATGGAACCACCTAATAATTTTGCATTTTAAGCAAACCAGCTATTACCTGTCAGCTTTTGTTGGCAGTATAATTATTGCACGAGCCCTGTTGGCTGCTGCTCTTTCATATGATTCGGTCAGAGTGAGGCTGCCACTGTAAAGCAATAAAATTTGAATGTGAGCCTTTGTTCACTTTCAATTTTGTGTTGCTTCTCAATGTAAATATTTTGAAATGTAATCTCTAGTTTAGTATCAATGGAAACATTTTTTTTCTCCGAACATTAGAACTAGGGAGAATCAATAGTTCCATCGCTCAAACTAAAGGAACTAATAGTACCCATTATGCTAAAAAAACCTGCAGGCAAAAAATTAAGAGTAAAAGCATATATATTATAAGATTTTACCTCATCAAAAGGACATTATAGTTTTTCATGGAAGTTTCGTTATTACTTACTACCTTTGTATATAAAAATGGGAGCTATTTGTTCTTGACTATTAGTTCAAAATACCTTATATATAAGGTCATTTTATATCTTATACTTATTGTCTTTCTCCAAACTAATTTGTCTGACTCATAAATATGTAATATCATATTATAAATTATATATTGTTTACAAACAACATCTAAAATGCATGAAGTAGTATATTTAGCTTCTTTTTCTTCCCAAAATTACTCAATTGGGCTATATAAAGGAACAGAGTGCTATAGGAATAAATACAAGCATTTATACCTCCTTGTAAGAATGTCAATGTGCTTTAGATCTTTCACCATTGGTTCAGCTATTTTATCAATCTGTTTTCTAGGAAGATCAGACATAAGAAGGATTCTCTGCTTCCTAAATAGAAGTCAATCAGGATATTACAAAGCTGGCATGTTGAATGGGACTTGACCTTATTCACACTATGTGAGCTTCTTACCTAGTTGTAGCAGTGCCTAAGCGGACGGCAAATTCATGATACTTGTTTAACTGATTTAATATGAAAGGCAGATGACTATTCATACCACAAATGATGATGTGATTACTCTCCAAAACTTGCACTTGGGCCCCTGCTCTTATTCTTTGCATGTTATTCTGCTCCAAAGATTGACAATCAAAGACGTGTACAGAAAATAATTCTTAACAATGGATAATACTTTTTGCCTTGGACCTTACCCTAAATTGTTCGGTCATTGTACTCAGAAGACGAGTGTAAAACAATATACCCCATATGGCAAGAACAAATCCTAGAACACGCTCAACACGTGTTTTCTTCTGCATTCCAGCAAGAACATATGTTCTTCAGTAACAGTCAAGGCGTACCAATCAGATAAAAAAGAGTATGAAATGAAATTTCATGAATTCCAACATACTCCTAAATGACTTGATGATGAAATAAGGCAGCCCCAGGCCTCCCAGAAGCACTCCTCTAATGTTAGGTTTGGACAACTCTTTTTTCTATAGGATAAGGAGGATAGGGAAATAAGGACACAATGCCACTTGACTGCTAAAAATGCAAAGGGTAAAGTATAAATGGTAAATTGTAAAAGGGGAATCTAGCATCTTGGTAATTTTAAGGGTGCAAAAATATACATAGTAAACCAAAATGGGACATCTCACCATGTTTGTTCATCATTCCCATGGTGCTAGATGCCCTTTTTACATTTTACCATGTGTATTTTTTCCTCATTTTGGTTTACCATATATATATATTTGCACCCTCAAAATTACCATGATGTTGGGTACCCCTTTTTCAATTTACCATGTATATATTTGCACCTTCAGCCAAATGAAAAACATAAATAATACACAAACTGTTGAATGTATCAATCATTACCTCAAACTGTAAAACAATAAACCACCAATCAAAACAAATGATGCACATGCTATAAGGAGCGCCACAAGGATCCTGATACAGTCCATAAATATATAGGGTAAAGCATATTAGTGAGGGGCTAAAATTGAATATAAGGGGGGAAGGGACCCACATCATTGCAAACCCCAATGAAACCTTCCAATCAAATTCATACATATATGTTAGTGTTATCAATGAAATGTGTAGTTGAGTTTTCCTATACACTTGAAAATATGCAAGAAAAATTTAAAAGTAATTATAAGCAAAGAAAAATCAAACAAGTTATGTAAGTCATCTTGTTAAAATTGCAAAGGAAATATTCATCCTCAACAAAATTTAACATTTCTTTTTAACTATAACCTAAATTCCATAAAAAGCACCATGTACCAGAGAACCTACCTATTTTTATTTTCCCCAATCACTCTTGCAATAAATCACATTTGACATTTGCACTTGACATTTAACAGAAAACTATAGATAACAAATTCATCAAGTAACTCCATGCTGAATTGTAAAGAGACTTACGTGCCAACATTTCTCTCAAGTTGGACATCGAACAAGTATAACAAACGAGCTAAATTCCATTTAATATCACCTAAAGAAGGAAATAATTGGAAAGGGCTGGCTTTATTCAAGGAGTTGGAGACACAAGCTAGAGGCAAGCTTGTTGAAGCAAGAGTTTCAAGTATATCTGGAAGTATTGCATTAACGACTTTTAGCATCCGGTGAAAAAACATTTGATGTGTTACTCTATGAATGAAGTAAAATGACAAAGGATGTATCATGCTTTTAGCCCATGGACCCTGCAAATATGGCAGACTAAGAATCAACAAATACTACCAACTACCGCAAGCAGAATATAATCTAATAAGTCAATTCTATAGTCACAAATATTCAATAGTGCAACAGATCAAGCTGTGAACAAGTTTGATCAAAGTGATCAATAATAAAATATACTCCTTCCAGTCCTAATTATAGGAATTAAAGATGTAAAATTAACCATTTTAAAATGTATATAGTTATCATTTTTCCTCAACTAATTTATTCTGCTATAAATTAACCTATATGCTAATTACATGTGTTATATGTTACTATTATTTACTGTTCTAATCTAGTTCCTTGACTTCCACAGTAAAAGTCAAAGGGTCTTATGCTTAAGAGCAGAAGGAGTATTTGTTAAGAGACAAAAGAATTATGGTAAATAACACAAAAAACATCTTACGGAAGTTAAAAAACAGATAGAAAAGCACAAAGGATCTGAAATACCATTGCTACAAGGACCACAAGTTTTATGAACATTTTGTACGTTAGGTCTAGAGCCGGTAATATGGGCCAGGCCCGATGGGCCGGCCCGTTTTCATGCAAGCCCGAGGAGGGCCGGGCTTGCTGTTTTGGTGGAAAAAGAGGGGAGCGGGCCGATGCGGGCCGGCCCATTAGGGCCGGGCCGGCCCGAATTCCCAGCTCTAGTTAGGTCAAATATCATTTTACAGCACAGGCTCACAAGATCACTTTGCTTCAACCTTAGCAATAAGCCAAAATCAACATATAGAATGTTATGTTAAGATTCAACTGTGAGAGAGATGGCGTAAAACATAGCTTTTAACTGCATATTTGGAAAATTTGAGATAATACTATAAAATTTTGATCCTGGCATGAAGTGAAAGACAACTTTAGATTGTATTTTATCGTGAGACTGTATGCACATAGTCTCGTAATAATCCAATAAATCTGAACATTTTGATGTATTATCTTCTATTCATTGCTGACCTGCTTGACATTGTTTTCTATGATCTCCATCATAGCGAACTTGGTGACCGAATTTTCAGAAACACTAACATTTGTGTTCGAATCTGATTTATTTTCTGATGGGCAAGAATGATGAAACTCCCAGCTTCCTACAAAGATTCATCATAGATAGTTCAACCTTCAACTCAAGCAGAAAAGTAAGAAATAGATAGTTTAACTATTAAGTGCCAAGGCAAGTTTAAATCATTTCTCATAATTACAAAACTAACTGTTTGTACTCAGTTTAAAACTTTAAATCATGGATTACCAAGTGAAAATAGATATTCATGAAGAGGCTTAACAGTTGATTAAGTAAAAGGTTATTAAACAGTTTTCAGAAAAGGAGCTATAAAAAAGGAAAATATAAGCTTCCTTTTTGATCTTTTTCCTTTTCCCTTTGGCACGAAGAGCCCACCTGCACTGTTTTCTTTCACACAATGTACAGGTAATGTTGCAGACTTGAACAAGCCATATCTGTAGGGCATGTAGAGCCTGTAAGAATCACATAAATGTCAACCTCCTACGGCGCCCAAAAAAATAAATAATATAAATATAAGTCTTCTAATTAATACAAAGAGGTTGCAATACCATATCAGCAATTTCATAAACAAATGAACAATTTGAACGATCTGGTCATAAATATAAAATCTCTTTGACTTTGTTTTGGGTGTTAAGAAAACAAATCAGATAACTAAATCATAACACATAGCATATGTAATTAGATGATATGTAAGTTTGAGTAGAAAGATTAGTTTTGAAGAAAAAATTAAATATAGTCAACCTAAAGTGATTCAATTAGTTTTGAAGAAAAAAAAAATAACTTAAGTCCTACGAAGCCACTTATTTAAATTGAGATTCCCGCATGGAAATTTCAAAGTATAACAAAAAATTGTTATTGTTTGGCAAAAATTGTAAATAACAACATTTAAAAAGTCTTGATTGATGGTTATGAACTTATGATGCTGTTATAAAGGGACGAAAGGTTGTTAACGTTTGTGTAATAGTGGTGATTAGTGACAAAGAATTTATAGTAGTATTTGACAAAAAAAGACCGAAGTTATAATAGTTATTAATGACACTTATAGACTCATAGTGTTGCTACAAATGCCCAAGAGTAGTTATGGTCACAACTGGTTACTAGCAACTTTTAACCACACGATACAAATTTTTTACCTTGGTGACAATACTATGAGAAATCAATCACAATTTTTCAAACTCTTGTCAGTAACGTTTTTTTTTTAATTATGACAATTTCCTTGCTTCATCTAATGACATGTATCAATTTAATTAAGGAATTTGCAGTGCCTCAAATTAATATGAGATTCCAGGGGACATTATCTAAATTAAGTTACTACCATTCAAGCAATAATGAATTTCCTCACATAAATTTGGAATGCTACACATGGAAAAAGAACATAGGGAAAATTCTAAAAAACACTATCATAACATATACGGAACATTTAATTACATTAAATTTCTCAAAGAACAAATAGATGACTTGGATTGGTCAGTCCTTCCTGTGTGAAGTTTAAAGGAAAATATAATGAAAAAAATCATCATCAATCAAAACCTTGCTAATACTAGTTAGCATGGGAAGATGAAGGGCGGAAGGAAGAAGGGTTGAGTTTTAATTGTGAGGGGGTAAAAAGGTATTTTACTTTCAAAAATAATATCAGAAATGTTCCACAAAACTACAAATTTGTTAGGTAAGTGTTTCAGTAAAAAGTCGGGAAACTATCATAGAAAGTTGGTTGGTTTTTGAGCCCATCGGAAGGCATATTAGTCATTCTCTTTAAATTTATGAAATGACAAATCTATCTATCTCACATATATCTGTTGTTCTTAAAATTAAGTGTCTTTTTTTATATTTTCCTATAGTTATACTCCTCCCTCTGTAAGTTTTCCCTTTTTAACTAGACATCATCAAACCTATAACATTCCTCTTATAAAGATGCTTCTTAACTAATAAATATAAGGTTGTCATGCAACTAAATTACAAGGCCTTTAATCCCTCGTTTTTCTGCCAGCTATAGTCCCTCCCTTGTTTTCTCAATATAAGACATATTTTAAGGAATTATGTTGATCCTGATGATTGTAAGGTTAACTTCCTAATATAACTCATTTCGCCCTTTTTATAGTCTCTTTGGGCCTTAATATCTTATTTATTTGAAAAGTTGATATCAATCCTAAAGTATAGAAGTTATTTCTAAATTTTAATATATAGTGGAATTAAGGATGATGGTCTGGGTGTGGGTGGTTTAGAAAAATCATATTATATTAACATAGCTGATATAATCAAATTAATAAGTAAATTGATTCCATGTTTAAGATTAGAGGGAGTACATTGATGTTCTCTTAATAATAATTGAGTAAGTGAAATGGAAATTAAATTAAAGATGATTATGCGATGTTTTGGAAAAAAAAAATATATTAACAATTCCCTCCGGTCCTAAATATAAGACCTAATTGACTTTTTTGAAAAATCCTTAAAAAAAGCAAAATAAATTAATTATAAATTGATTTACCTAATTTTTTCCCTTAAACTAGTTTATTTTACTTATAAACTAATGGATAATCTAAAAATATATCAAATATATCATGATTTGATAGACTATTTTGCAACCCTAACCTCTCCAAAAAAAAGTTATCTAGGTCCTATATTTAGGACCGGAGGTAGTATCATATAACTAAAATCTTCAATATAATCCTATTAATGAAATCCATTTATTAGTACCTATATTTTTTATTTAACTTTGAAATTTTTTCAAAACAGACTACTACAAATTTAAATTGAAACAAAAAAATGTTATGGTATATGATGTGGGTATTTCCTCCTTTCTCACTTGCAGAAATTATGTTTTGTTTTGTTTTTTTTTCAAGAATCAACTTCCATGATGTTTGCTTCATCTCTACCGTGCGATGGAACCCATAAATCCAATTTTCTGATAAAATTGGAAGTTGTCCCTTACAAATCTGTTTATTGTAATTAGTTGTTCCTTACAATAAATTAGTGCACGTTGGGATGGAAATGAGAGAAGAGAATGAGAAAAGAAAAATAAAAATGAGAGGAAGAGAAGGGAAAAAAAGGAAATTATAAAGAGGAAAAAAATATTCAAATATGATATGTAATTATGTTTTTTGGTTAAATTTGTTTCACTTTAAAAAATTCACCTAAAATATTGTTTACTTATTTTTCCTATGATAACATTTTTTGAACTAAAAAATAATTTCTTCAAACTTATTTTTCCTATGATAACATCTTTTGAACTTAAAAATAATTTCTTCAAACTTATCATTCTTAAAATAAAGGATAAACTCAATCGTTAAATTTTTAAAAATAACATTTTCAATATTTTTACTTATTATCCAATGTGATTTCTGATGAAACATACATTACGGATAAAAAGTAGCTTTTGGAAACAGTAACCTTTCTAATTTGATAACATGTGATCAGGAAAATAATTATTTTGTCAAAATACAAGAAACATCCTAAAACATTATTAGACCCGCATATTAATGTGTGGAGTCATGGCTTGGGTGTTGAAATCATAATTTGTGAGAAAGCTTTTGTTTAAAAAAAAACTTATCTTGAGAACTTATTCTTTGAAACAAATATTTCTAAACTTATTTGGATTACTGTTCATTTTCGTCTATAAACTATAGTCAAGTATCATTCAACACATATATTAATAAATGAGCTTTTATATATATATGTCAACAAACTTTCTAAAAGTGATTAAACTCATCAACACCATTAAATCTCATCTAATACCATTAAATGGGCTTTTACACATCATTTATGTAAATTATGTGGTGCTATTTTTTTATCAAAAAATTTTGTGCCATTATTTTATATATGAGCTCTTTATATGCCAAAAACTAATGTTACATAATCGCATAAGTCACATGTAAGATTTCATTTCACAGTGTTAGATGAGATTTGGTTGTGTTGGCGAGTTTGACTATATTTAAAAAGTTTGTTGGCATACAAGAGCTCATTTATTAATATATGTGCTTGGTGATACCTTGAACTATAGTTTCTAAGCCAAAATGATCTTTCACAAAATAACTTAATGATTTGGGTTAAATATCATTCTGGCCAATAAACAATTTTCAAAGGGTCACTTTGGCTAAAGAACAATAAAATGACTCATTTTGACCAATGAACCATTGAAAAATACTAAAATACCCCTGAGATTTAATTACTACTCCCTCCGTTCCTAAATATAAGACCTAGATAACTTTTTTTTTGGAAAGATTAAAGTTGCGAAATAGGTTATTAAATCATGACATATTTGATATCTTTTTAGATTATCCATTAGCTTATAAGTAAAATAAACTAGTTTAAGAGAAAAAATTAGGTAAATCAATTTATAATTAACTTATTTTTTGTTTTTTTAGGATTTTTCAAAAGTATGATTTATGAAAATGTGGGTCCCACATTAAAAAATAAAAAATTACAGTTCAACCCCAGCCCACCGTCTCTCTCACCAGGCTCCATCCTTCACCTTAATCTCTCTCCCCAACTCATCCGCTCTCTCGTATCCCTCTGACCCTCTCAATGCTCTGTTTCAAACCCAAACTTGACACACTAAATTCTTCACAACCTGAATACCAGAATCACCTCCGTCCTTCAACCCCTTCCATGAATCCCATGAGCAAAATTCTTCACAACCAGAATACCAGAATCACCAAATAAAAAACTATTATCCAATGCATCCAAAGCCAAACTTTGAATTTCACTATTTGTTTTGGTCAAAAAAAAAATTTCACTATTTGCTGCCTCCTCAAATTCCTCCATCGAGTCTTTGATTTTTTTTCATGTGGGTGTTGCAGAATTAGGACTTTTATTAAATCTATCCTCAGCATGTTCCCACATAGCATCATCAACAGCCTCAGGACTTTTGTTAAAACTTCATTTGCATTTCATTATCCGCAAAAAATATGCTCTCGTATCGCTCTCATGGTCTTTAGTTGGGGAGAGAGAGAGGAAGGTGAAGGACGGAGCCACGGAGGTGAGAGAGAGGGGTGGGCTGGGGTTGAACTGTATTTTTTTATTTTTTAATGTAGGACCCACATTTTCATAAATCATACTCCCTCTTATCCTAAATATAAGACCTAGTTGACTTTTTTTGGAGATGTTAAGGTTACATAATATGTTATTAAATTATGACATATTTGATATATTTTTAGATTAGTCATTAGTTTATAGGTTAAATAAACTAGTTTAAGGGGAAAAAAATTAAGTAAATCTATTTATAATTGACTTATTTTGCTTTTTTAGGATTTTCCAAAAAAGTCAACTAGGTTTTATATTTAGGACTAGAGGGAGTATTAATTAAATCTCAAAGGGGTATTTAAGTATTTTCCAATAGCTCATTGGCCAAAATGAACAATTTTTATTGTTCATTGGTCAGAATGAGCCCTTTTATTGTTCTTTGGCCAAATTGACCCTTTAGAAATTGTTTATTAGCCAGAATGATATTTAATTCTTATGATTTTTTTAGAATTAATAAGATTTAAGGAAAGAAAATATAATTATAGACAATTTTAAATGATTAATTTTGCTTCCTCAATGTCTCTACAAAAGTCAAAATAGTCTTATAACTAATAATATAGGTATGAAAGATTATGGAGTATATACTTAAAGGGTAAATGTGCAAATCCGACACTAAACTCTGTCCATAGAAACGTTTCTAATACCCAAGTTTCGCGATATGCACTAATGATACTTATCTATTGGACATAGAGCAAATGTAATACTGCCGTTAAATTTGGATGTTTAATTAAACTTTTATGACCATAATGTCCCTAGAAATCATATAATTGTTACCATGTCCCAAAAAACTTGAGGGCAATCAAATCTAATTGAGAAATGACTACAATACCTTTGATTGAAACAAATAACTCCTACATTAGACTAAAATCAAGAGTGTTGTAGTCATTTCTCAATTAAATTTGATTGCGCTCAAGTCTTTTGGGACATTGTAATAATTAGATTATTTCTAGGGACCTCATGCTAATAACAATTTTATGGAAGACAACCAAATTTAACGACAGTATAACATTTATTCCATGTTCAATACATGAGTATAATTGTCGCACCTCGCAAAACTTGGGTTTTAGAAACACTCATAGGGGCAAAGTTTAGTATTAGAAAAGTTTAGTATTAGAGTTGTAGTACTATAATGAATTTTAAAATCATTTCTAAAAAGAAATGCGGACGCTCTGAGTTACAAGATATTTGTCAGCACTCAATCCTCACTTTCGAACCAGGAAATAAAACTGAGCTACTGGTTACTGGTTACTGGCTACTGGTTACTGTCATTAATGTTGATCAAGAAACAATAAAAGATCTCTTTTATCTCTGAGGTATGCTCGTCCCAAAAGAGAAGGCCACATGTACCAATATGATATGAGCTTGGAAGTTTTTTTTTTTTTTTTTACCATAAGCTTGGAAGTTTAAACATGTTAAAAAAGGACGTACCTGTTACTATGAATTGATGTTGATAATCCATGACGGGGTCTTGGAAGAGGACGCCATGGCTTTGCACTGTGCAAATGAATCAGATTCATTACGCCTCCTTTCCTCACTCCTTAATTCCCCACACTGAGAAGGGGGAGGGAGGGAAGAGGAAGAGGAGGAGGAGGAGGAGGAGGAGGGAAGAGGAGGAGGATGGTGGAGATAGAGAGTGAAGGATGGTGGAGAAGGATGATTTATTTTGTCACTCAGATGTAGTATTAAAGAATAGTTCCTCGGGCTTATGTTTGGATTGCTTAGCTTGTATGAGGGGATATGCCCACATTCCATGAAATTAATTGCCTCCAATAAAAAATTATTCATATGCCTCCTAAAAAATTTAGTGTAGTAATATTTTAAAAGATTAATCTAAAAAATTACTCTTTAGGATTATTAATAGAAGATTGAGTTTGCTCTTTTAGGAGATTAAGGAAACAAAATCAAACACTAAATTATTTTTTTTGGTAGAGAAAATCAAACATTAAATTATAACATAACCATAAATTGAATATGTCTGGCAAAAAAAAAATATAATTGATTATGAGCCAAATTATAAGATATAAGTTACTCCTTTGTTCTAATCCTTAATATATTTAACTTCTTTTTTGTAGTATATTAAAAAATTAAGTAAATCGCTCAGAACTATAGTATTTCTATATTTAACTTTTTTTCTCAAAACTAATATAATTGTTTTTGGTTAAAGTTCCCAGAATTTTTTCCGAAAATACAAGTTTATTGGATCGCATAAAATATCCTAAAAATATTATTTTATGCTCTAAGTTCCTAATTTCAGGTGCTAAGTGCTAAAACAAAACATATAGGGCAGTTAAGAATTTTAACTTTAGAACACGTTACACGTGAATACTCAATTAATAAAGAGTTTATTCTTAAATGGCATTTAGATCAATTGATTGCATGGCAAATTCATGTCACAAGTTTATATAAAAACTATTAAGACTGAATGAATGATTATAATCCGCATGAAAAGAGTAACCATTGATCATAATTACGTTATACGACAAATATACATGGATATGGTAGATAGAGAGAATGAATGAGAAGTTACATATAGAGCAGCCTCTTATCCATAGGACTTCAAATTATTCCCAATATAGGTAATTGAAAATTTAAATTTTAAATAGTAATACGATAATACACATTGCATAAACTTTTCCCTCAAGTCATATGCTTTTTTAAAATTTAAAAGTGACTATTTGCTTTATTTTAAATTCAGCACAAGTGTGTGAATTTTTTCACCTTACGATAAAATTTCTCGTTTTGATCAGTGATTTCCTTTATTTACCTAATAATCTAATTTTCATCAGGTTTAGGTGATAATTTACCAAAAGTGGGTTTAAGTAATGCAATGAATAACATGTTTAATACTCCATCATCGCTGATCTGAATAACATGATTTTTTAACTGAATCTGAAATAACATGTTTAACAATAAATCTTTTTTTAACATTGTAGTGTGACCAAAAAATAAAGTAATTAATGTAAGGGTAATGGACCTAATCTGCCCCCAAGTAGTGTGACCAAGGAGCGCTGAGCACCCTGAACTAACAACAGGCCCGTATCTGCACTCCAAGTAAACAAGGTGTTTAAAAACTACCCCGGTTGGACGGTCAACAACGTTTGACCGTTACTATGTCTATGTGGCTGCCACGCGAGCACCTGTTTTGCCACCTCTGCTTGCCACGTGTATATTTTAAATGGACCTAATCTGCCCTCCAAGTAACCACCCAGGAGCACTGAGCACCCTGATCTAACAACAGGCTCATATCTGCACTCAAAGTAATCAATGTGTTTAAAAACTACCCCGAGTGGACGGCAAATGACGTTTGACCGTTACTATGCCTATGTGGCCGCCACGTGAAGGCCTGTTTTACCACCCGACGCCTTGTCATTGCCACGTAAGATATGTTCATGTGGATTTCACCCAAAATAATAAACAATTTCTCTCTCCCACTTCATCACCATCACCACAGCCCCCCCAACACCCACCACCCCCACCCACGCCACCCTCAAACGTGGCAACTAGAGGTGGCGTGGGTTGGGGGCTGTGGAGGTGAGGCAGTGGGGGCTGGGGAGGTGAGGGGGTGGCGTGGGTGGGGGTGGTGGGTGTTGGGGTGGCTGTGGCGATGGTGATGAAGAGGGAGAGAAAAATTGTTTATTATTATAGGTGGGACCCACATGAACATATCTTAAGTGGCGATGACAAGGTGCCGGGTGGTAAAACAGGTCTTCACGTGGCGGCCACATAGGCATAGTAACGGTCAAACGTTGTTGACCGTCCAACCGGGGTAGTTTTTAAACACCTTGGTTACTTGGAGTGCAGATACGGACTTGTTGTTAGTCCAGGGTGCTCAGCGCTCCTTGGTGATTACTTGGGGGGCAGATTAGGTCCATTACCCTTAATGTAATTGCCCAAGGTGTAAGCATATTGTAAGGTCACCTTCAAACCTTAAGTAAAGTGAATTTACTCAATTGTGTTTTCTTTTTTCTTCCAAAAGTAAACCCAGTTGTTTGGATAATTTGTCAAATATAGAAAGAATAAAGAAGTCATATAGTATATCTCCAATATCGCATCTTTGATACTATATATCAAAAATAAAATATCCCACCTTGTCACCAAAAAAAAAAAATCCCACCAGTATTATCCCATCCTTGACATATTTTTGACATGTTACCACTATTTTAGCAATACGAATCCGTTTCGTGATGCACGTGCTCTCTGATCTCGGCCAGTTCATCAAATCACCACTATTTGTATTTTTAAATTAACTTATCTAACTAATCCCCTATGTATGTTTATAAATCATAATTTCATGAGAGCCAAAACTCTCTTTAAACAGAGGGTGCAGAGGGTTTTTGCATTTGTCTTGTTTATTTTTATTAACTAACTTAGCTTACCTTATTACTTTGTTTTTACATATTTCTTACGCAGCTCTTACGTTGAAAATAAGAGACAATTGTTACATTAACTTCTTGCATGGGACTAATCGTGAAGAGTCGACTTGTAAATAGAATGCAAGAGGTCGGCATTTTTAAATTTAGTCAAATAGATGTGGAATTATATATGCAAAAGTGTATAAATATAATAATATTTAAAAGATAAATGCATAACAAATCTATACGCTAGATAGTAATAACACTACAAACATATAATAATTCTAATAAAATAAAATTATTAAAATGTTTCGATTTATTTTCTAATTTCAAGTTCTGAGTCACTAGTGATTCCGTAAGCGCTAAATAATATTTCAACCTGACTCAACAAAATAATACAATCTAATAATTTTCTTGTCGAAACCTAGTTTCTAGCATGTCTGGTTGATTGTTCATCCCATCATTATTAATCAGTGATATACTAACCTTGTTATTTTAATAGTTGCACTCAGTACACATGGCTAATATTAGTTTAGTTTATAACTCAAAATCTAAATGTTTTACCTAATTATTTAATATCTGATATGTAATCAACTACACTTAAGTATTATTACTCTTAAATCACTGACCAAACAACTCGTACTATCCAAAATTTCAGTCTAATATTTTTTTTTTTTGAATTCAACGCAAGACGCACATGGCTTATAATTTTAAAATACTTCAAAAGAACCAAGCTATCTTAAACGATAAATGATAAATAACGTTATAATTATAAAATGACTAATATCTTATCATGAATAAAATTAATAGATAGTCTATCCTATTCATTAATAATATAATCGTAAGTCAAATATGAAATTATTGCCTATTAGTAATATAATAGCTATTTCAATTTTTTAAACGGATTCTGATCGTCTCCTTTTGATAATTCTTTTGCAGGCTGTACGGTAGCAGAGTTTATTGAAGAAAAGTATGGGAGATGGAATATATTATGTATCTTGCTCAACTACAGTTCATACAACTTCAATAATTCGTTTTCCTATTTCAGTGTGATGCTTTCACATGGGCTGTGTGGAATAGGATCTTCTTGATCTCATGGAATAATTTATAAAATTTATTTGAAGATTGTATAATTAGGGGTGAACATTCAGTTTTCAACTTTTCATTTCGCTTGTTGGTAGAAATCGAATTAATTAAAAACCAAAATACTAAAATCATAAAACAGAACCAAAACTAAATTATTTCGATAACCAAACCAAATTAATGGAAATAATTTGGTTCTGTTTTCATCCAATTTTTTTTCATAATTAAATTAATTTTTTAATTTTTTTCAATAAATAAAACTCATTACAGTTACAAATTATAAATTTAACAATCTCAACAAATACCCAAATAAGATTACACAATATATAAACTAGAAACAAAATATAAGAGTTTTGGGAAATATAAAATGCAACAAAATGAAATTATTCAATATTACTACATCCAAAAAAGGATAATAAAATTTAAAAAACTGAATATCAATGAATAGTTGGTCTGAGTAAAATATAGTTGGTTATAGTTAGTCAATGCTTACTCAGAGAACTAAGTTTTAGCGTTGAATATTTGTTTAAATTATAGAACATAGCGCTAGGATTTCTAAGATATCACTATAACTAATAGGCTGGGAATATATTTAAGTGACAAGTCTCTGAACAAATTGAAATATATCGATACCCTGAATGAGATAGCGCTAGACCTGACCATGTGCTTAAATGACAAGTTACAAGATAAAGGAATAATATCGATCAGGATTAGAATATAGCGATACATTATTTAAGGATGAAAGATATATCACTATGTCTTATGTTTGATCGCTATATCTTCACTTAAGTTTAACTGAGCTTGCAGGGACATAACGTTATATGCAGAAACATAGCACTACACATGCAGTAAATTCAAATTGTCAGACTTTCGTACTCTGATCTGACAAGAATGTTTCTAGCTGTTAGACATAATGAATGTTCATATTACCTATTCACTACAAAAAAAGAGGGTCTTATCGGCGTTTTAAAACCCTACGTTTCGGCGTTTTTTACCGGCGAAACAACTCTACGGCGTTTTACACAATCGCCGCTGAATTAATGTGGAAAAGTTTTTTTCCGGCGTTTTCTGACACGCCGTAGAGAACCCTGAAACGCCGCAAAGCAGGTTCCATATATTATTATAATATTCAAGCACACCGGCGTTTGTGATTCGCGCCGGTGTGCAAAAAAATAAAATATTCACGCGTACCGGCGTTTGCACCACAAGCTAGAAAACGCCGGTATGTTATTCGTTAAGGCAAAAAACATACCGGCGTTGAGTACAAACGCCGGAAAGCGATATTAAAAATAATAAAACACACCGGCGTTTACGTCCAACGCCGGTGTGTTTTATTATATTTTATTATCTTACCGGCGTGTGTTAAAACGCCGGAAAGCAAATAAAACTGATTAAAAAAAAAGCGCCGCCCCAATTTGAAATCAAATTGGGACGGAAATTTAATATTATGGATATTATAATATATAAAAAATATTATCACACATAAAAAGAAAATAACAAGAATAATAATCTAGAGCATCTGAATGATTGATAAATAAAGTAAACAGAGAGAGGATAACAATAGATCAAAATTGTATTATATTGAATAATGAAATAAACTGTATTACAATGAATTAAATAACTGAACTTAAGCAAAAAAAAAATATAAACAAAAAAAATGAGAATAACCAGAGACAAAGGAAGAAACGATGAAGAAGAAAGAAATAGTGAGAAGGCAGAACGAATGGGAAGACAAAGTGGGGGGAGTACCGCTATTTATAGGAGTATGGGAACACACCGGCGTTTCGGCACAAAGCACCGGTAAGTATAATAAAATAATGCATACCGGCGCAAAGGAGGAAACACCGGTATGTTATTTTATTATTTGTATGCATATCGGCGTTGTGGGAAACACCGATATGCATATAAAAAAATAATTGCACATATCGGCGTTCCGAGAAACGCCGATATGCGATATTTTATTATTACTTTAATTAGAGGCGATTCCTAAAACGCCGGTAAGCCTAAATATCTAACGAAAAACTTTCTGGGCAGTGTTGGCTTTGGTAAACGCGTAAAGGTTAGGGGCAGTGGCTATAAATATGCATATATGTAGAATATGTGAGTCGTCAAAATCTTTCTCAAATATCTCCCTTCTTATTTCATATTTTCTGTAGTTTTGTTGTGAAACACCAATATTAATAATATAATGGTGGATAAATCGTGGATCTCTTTACCTAGATCGTCACCGCAATACATGGCGGGGTTGAATCAGTTTTTGGAGTTTGCTTTCTTGCGCGGTAGTGATGTTCGGGGTAAGATACGGTGTCCGTGTGAAAAGTGTAAGTTCGACAAATGGAAGACTCGAGAGGAGGTATTTGCCCATTGTATGGATAAGCAGTTTCCCAGGTATTACCTCAATTGGGCGTTTCATGGAGAGGGCGAACTACACGACAACGCCGGTGATCTAGAAGTCGGTTCGAGTTCTCACATTGGAATGCAAGTCGAAAGCAGTGACGATGAAGCCGACGGAGGCGAACATGCAAATAATCCGGGTAATAACACTGTGATGGAAGCATTTGGGCAGCATGAAGCAGGAGATGGCGGGGATGTAGTGGTCGATGGACCAGTCGCTGACTACTTACGGCTTGAGGTGGTTAGAGATTTCTTTGAGCTTATGACGGAAGGTGACAAACCGCTGTACCCAGGTATAAATAATGCATTAATCATTCTAACTGTTTAAGCGACTGAATAATTATAATTAATATATATGCGATGAAATACATATATTATATATGTACGTGGCATGACAATATATATACATGTGTTTGGGCAGGGAATGAGAGATACTCTAAACTGTCATTTCTAACCAAACTGTATAGTATAAAGTGTAAACGTGGCGCCTCCGATGCGACTATGTCAGACGTGATTGAGCTGCTGTCAGACGCCTTCTACAATATTGGAGCCGAGCTACCGTCATCATTCTACGTCATCATTCTACGAGCCGAGCTACCGCCTTCTACAATATTGGAGCCGGCGCCGCCTACGCCGCCACCACAACCGTCACCGTCGCTACTGGAGCTCGAGCTCCCCTCCCTCTCTTGCCTCTCCTCCCTCTCCTGCCTCTCCTGCCTCTCCTCCCTCTCCTGCCTCTCCTGTCTCTCCTCTTCATTCAAAAACTCGTTCATTTCCTCGTAGCTGATGTTGACGTCACTCCCCAAGTCTTCCCAGAGCTCGTCCTGCGTCACTCCTGGGTCCCCACCAAAGCCGTAAGGACTATACGGTACGGTGCATAGAGGGGAACTGACGTACTGCAACACCGACTGGGGAATAGGTTCCTGCTCTTTCTCTTTCCGAAGAGCTTCTATACGCCTGGCTTCTTCCTCGTTGCGCAGTCGCTGCTGCTCTTCCTCGTCTATGGGATCTTTACCGCTACGCCGAGACATATATATATAGGAGAAACACAATATATAAACCGCAACTGGCAGACAGAGATTCGGTGGGCCCCTCTGTGGCTTTTTAGAAACGCCCAAATGCAATCCGTCGGTGGTATATATAGCAACACACTTGCCGGCGTTTCTTGAGGTGCTTAGCGGCGTTTTTGTAGGTGCGCCGAAGAATAATAATATTTTATTACACATCGGCGTTTCCAGAAACGCCGATGTGATATTCATTTAATTCCATTAAATGAAAAACGCACACCGGCGTTTCCCGAAACGCTGATGTGTATATTCATTTAATTACATTAAATGAAAACGCACATCGGCGTTTCACGGAAACGCCGATGTGCATTTTTATTATAAAAAAAAAGAAATAAAAAGCATATCGGCGCGAAACCGAAACGCCGATATGCATTTATTTGAAAATAAAGAAAAAATAAAATGCCGCGCTGCTTTAAAAACATATTAAAATATACATACCGGCGTTTGAGCCTCGTAAAACGCCGGTATGTAAACGCCATAAAAAAGGCGGGAAAAGCGCGCCACATGTTTTCGGCGTTTTTCATGGGCGCTTTTATGAAACGCCGGAAAGTATGTTGTTTTCGGCGATTATTGAGGAAACGCCGGAACGCTTGCGCCGGAAAGTAGCGCTTTTTTTGTAGTGATTTTAGGAAGTCCCAAAGTGCCTCTACCAAAAAAAAGGCTTCCTAGGTAGGATCAACATTAATGAGCACTCAACCACAACGGCTCTCGACATTTAATGAAGTGGTTGAACGGATTTATTTCTCAACGTCTTTCTTCACCAGAACTAAAGTATAAATTGAAGACTTGAAGATTGAGAAAGTGACCAAAAGATTGAACGAGCTTAACACTGTGAAAGAATTCATTGTTGCAATCATTGCTCTCATTTACTCTCTCTACTAAAGCTTTATTGCTATTTGTGAGTGAGTGAGATTTTATGTGTATTTAAGTGTTTATCACAATCTGTTCATCAAGTGAACTTATTACATAAATCCTTTATTGTTAAAGGTAGCTCTTAAGTTTTGAGACTTGAGAGCTGTGTTGTTTTCTTCCAGTTGTAAGGGGGAGTTTCAGGTGAGAGACTCTGTAAGGTTGCAAGTGAGCCCGTAAAACTTGTAGTTGTAAAGGTTGCAAGGTGAACCCGATAAAACCTTGATTAGTGGAACCCAACGAGGTGTTGGGAATTGGACGTAGGCAAAGTGGTTAGCCAAACCAGTATAAATCCTGTGTTTTTGTTGTATTTGTTTTAAGTTTTCGGGAACATAATTCACCCCCTCTCTCGTGTATTTGTGCCATTTACAACATATATCTATAATTCTTGCATAGTCAAATTGGAGCGCTACCGATATAAATTTTATCTGGTAAATTAGTGTAAGACATTACATAACTAAGTTATGTAAAGATATAAATGGACTGAAAGGTATTTATAGACACTAGTACTTTAGATAAACTAGTTAAATTAAATTAATTCACAATTAATTTAGTGGGAATAAGGGATTAGTGGCTCTAGTTTATTTTTTAGACTCATGAATTGCATTTGTGTTAGCGTTAGTTTTTCTTAGATCGTAGTTAATCTCTTTCACTAGCTTACAAAACCAATTTTTCTTATCTTTGCTCAACTTAAACGAAAATAAGAAATTTAGTGCCTAGTTATTAATTGATTGAATCTCTGTGGAATCGAGCTTTAACTACCATTATACTACTTTCACGATCTCTACACTTACGGAACTTTTATCAAAACTTTGGTAGCATCAGAGTTGTTAGTGGAGAGTGATTGACGTGAGGTTATTGATTGAGCAAGCGAACGAGCTCGCCTCTCACTAGAAGAGTCTCCAACCATGAAGAAGACACCGCTGCTCTCCCACCTCAAATCCAAATTCCTCCACTCATTAACCAATATTTCCCCAATTATTCTCAAATCCAAATTAACTCAAAACAATTCTGACCCATCTCTCTCTCTTCACTCCCACGATTTCCAACCGCCTGATCGGAGATCTTCGATTGAGCAAAGCTCTGATCAGACATGCAACGGTAGATTTGTACTATGGGGTTCCTACGCGATGAGTAAAGCTCCTATGTCGTTCCCAGCAGCAATGGCCGCTGCTATTCCCAATTGCCGCCGATGTTCCAGATTCTGGCAACTACAACAAAACTCTTCCTACGATTTGGGAAATTTGAGGAGGGAGCAGCGGTTTCCAATCCCCTTCCCCTAGGGTTCCAAAAGAGGAGTCCTTCATCAACCTCAAATACACAAAGATCAAAGATATCTGAGAACAGATCCGTCCATCTTAAACAAAAACTTGCTCTGGATACATGAGATCTGTAACATGTTACATCCCAGCGCCTCGCTCTCGAAATTGTCCGCTTTGGGGAATCCTCACCCCTCACGGCTTTAAAACGCGTCGAGAGGGGGGGTATCCAGGCCTATATATAGCACCTTTCGTTCTCCTCCCCAGCCGATGTGGGACTTTACAATTGGGTGAGGATTCCCCAAAGCGGACAATTTCGAGAGCGAGGCGCTGAGATGTTACAGATGGTATCAGAGCCAGGTTCGGGTCGGTGTGCCAGTGAGGGCGCTGGGCCCCAAGGGGGGTGGATTGTAAAGTCCCACATCGGCTGGGGAGGAGAACGAAAGGTGCTATATATAGGCCTGGATACCTCCCCCTCTCAACGCGTTTTAAAGCCGTGAGGGGTGAGGATTCCCCAAAGCAGACAATTTCGAGAGCGAGGAGCTGGGATGTTACATAACATACTGTTACTTAGTCCCTAATTAACTAATGATATCCAATTTTAATTCTATAATCTCTTTACTAACTATGATAGGAAAAGGATTTTCCATAATATTAATATACCTATCATAGTTAGAAAAAGAATATTCTAGTGAATAAAACATTATCCATGATAGAAAAGGATTTCCTGATAAAATATAGATGCTATCATGGATAATTAAAAGCTAACCATGTTAGAAAGGATTTTCCTAACATGGTTAATAAATAAAACCGATTGGTATTAAACAATAAATATATATATATATATATATATATATATATATATATATATATATATATACACGCGGAAGCGAATGCAGACCTATAAATTGGCAATATACAATTCTAAATAAACTATACAACCTCCACTACCTAGTTCCCTTTCCTGATGCTTGCGCTTGTGCATGAATACCTGCAAAAATGTCAGTAATCGTGGGGTGAGACAATTTGTCCCAGTAATCACCGCTTAACTCACTATAACAGTGAGATGTGCTGTAGCGAGGGCGTCTAAAGGGTACCACATTTTAAAAACCAGTAATATATATAACCAAATCTTCTTTCATTCATCACTCAAGCCCTTCATTCACATCCAAATCAAAGTTCACATCATCATCTCTATTACCATATCCCACTCAAAATCCCTCAATCAATCCCATTCCAACAAAACCTCATGTCTCCATCTCCAATCTGAGTACTTTCACTATAACTCTCACACTCACCTATAGATGCATTGTGCCATCAAGGGGGCATCCCAGCATCTAATTTTCACTATATGAATTTGACACTGTGTCCCTCTACATAATGAGGGGACAATTTCCCTCTCTGGCAATCTCCAGAGAGGGAACCCCAATTCTGTTTCCATTATAGAACGGGAACTGTAACATCTCAATTTTCAAACTAAAAATAATACAAAATTATTAAGGTGTGATTTAGGAAATTTAAAGTAATAGGATGGAATTTTTGGATATTTTGGGCAATTTATGAATATTAAATCTTATTTAGTTTGGAATTTAAATAAATATAGTTAAAAGAATTAATTGGGGATAGAAACTTCCATTAAGGGTCAATTGGAGTCTAGATCATATTATAATGGAAAGAAAGAAGTATAATAATATATACAAATTTTGGGTTAAAAATATAATTAAAAATAAACAATAGGGTAGTGAATGGTAATTTTCCCTATATGTTACCTTTCCCTTCCCCAAACTAAACACAAAACTCGTCCACCACCCCCCTCACTTTCAAAATTGACACCCCCTCCCTCAAACCCTAACCTTCGGCCACCCTCTCAACTCACCCTCCTCCGGCAACGGCGGGCTCCGGCGGTGGCGCAGCGGTGTTGTCCTCCTTCCCCAACCTTCGGCCTTTGCTCTCTTTCTCTGTCACCCAAGTTCTTTTTTTTAATCTGCTCTTTCTCTCTGTTCTTCATGCTTCTGTGAGGCTTTTTCCGGCGGTAAACGACGGAGGGGGGCGAGTTCCGTTCAGTGATGGGTCATCTTCAAGCTTAGCAATTCTGACGGCGATTCGCGACGGTTCATGGCGGAATCTGGTACGTGAGTTCAGGAAAGGATGTGATCTGCATAGTTTCCTCGAGTCATGGTAAAGTAAAGGGAAAAGCAACAGAGTGCAAAGGGCGACAGGTAATCACACTTAACCTTACTATAACATTGAGGGTGATGTTAGTTGGGATTTTTAAAATCCTTTCTCACCCTCTATATATATATTATCTTTGAAAAGGTATTTTTATACAAAACAGGCTATCGGGTGCCTTTCAAACACGATTATTTTCATATAAAAGATTTCGACACATTATATATGTAGTATCCTGTCTGGTGGTGCTGGATATTTCGGAATTGTGTGACATATTTGCAGGTGCTGGATATTGAGAGGTTGTGAGTATAGAAAAGGAATTAGATGTGAGATGAGATATTGATAGGGATATGGTGAGCATTGCATGACACTGAAATTGATGTACCATCGCGCGGTGATAACTGTCGATTGGCCAATCGACAGTTATTTGTACTGATGATCCTTTTCGGATTGATTAGACCGGGGATCATAGGTCAACTTATTGAGAGAAAGTGACCTACGCTTGTTTGGCATTGGAGAGCCCAACCGTTCCCGTTTTGTAATGGAAACAGAATTGGGGTTCCCTCTCTGGAGATTGCCAGAGAGGGAAATTGTCCCCTCATTATGGAGAGGGACACAGTGTCAAATCATATAGTGAAGATTAGATGCTTGAATGCCCCGTGATGGCACAATGCATCTATAGGTGAGTGTGAGAGTTGCGGTGGTAGTATCATTAGATTGGAGACCGGGGAGATGATATTTAGTTATTGTGGAATTGACTGAGGGATTTGATTGATATGTGGAAAGTAGAGATGGTGAATCTGAGTTGATTTGGATGTGACAGAGGGACTTGAGTGATGAATGGAAGAAGACTTGACAGATATATGTATATATTATTGATTTTAAAACTGTGGTACCCTTTAGACGCCTTTACTACCGCACATCTCACTATTATAGTGAGTTAAGTGGTGATTACTGGGACAAATTGTCTCATCCCACGATTACTCACATTTTTGCAGGTAATCATGCACAGGCGCGAGCAACAGGAAAGGGATTAAGTTTCAAGGTTGTTTAGTTTATTTAGACATGTATATTGCCAAAAATGTATAGGGCTGCATTCGCTTCCGCATATTTTTATTTGTATTGATTTTGTTAGTTAATCGAAGAATTGTAGTAGGCAGCTTCTTTTTCAAACCATGTTAGGTGATTCTTTTCTAACATGTTTAGCTATTAATTATCCATGATAGTGTTCATGTTGTATTAGTTTATTCTTTTCTATCATGGATAATGATTATTATTAGGATATCCTTTTTCTAACTATGATAGATTTATTGATATTATGGAAATCATTTTTCTATCATAGTTAGTAAAGCTATTATTGAATTAATTAGGGAATTAGTAACAGAATGTTACAGGAACGGTTGGGCTCTCCAATGCCAAACAACCGTAGGTCACTTTCTCTCAATAAGTCGACCTATGATCCCCGGTCTAATCAATCCGAAAAGGATCATCAGTACAAATAACTGTCGATTGGCCAATCGACAGTTATCATCGCGCGATGGTACATATATATATATCAGTGTCATGCAAACCTCACAATATCCACCAATTTCAATCTCATTCAATATCACAATCTCAATCAACATCAATATCATACATTCTTACAATTCCCTTCAATATCTCCAAATTAATAGTGTTTTCCACAACATAACTCTCAACAACTTCAACTCAACATCTAACCCTCTTTTCTATCCTCATCACCTCTTAAACCACTACCCAACACTATCCCTATATACATTTCACGTCATTCCAGATCAATGGCCACCACCAGGCAGGATAATAGTATATATAATGTGTAAAAATCTTTTATACAAAAATAATCGTGTTTTAAAGGCACCCGATAGCCTGTTTTGTATAAAAATAACCTTTCAAAAATAATATATATATATATATATATATATATATATATATATATATATATATATATATATATATATAGAGGGTGAGAAAGGATTTTACAAAATCCCCAACTAACGTCACCCTCAATGTTATAGCAAGGTTAAGTGTGATTACCTGTCGCCCTTTAGCACTCCACTGCCTTTCCTTACCGTTTCCTTGAAGATTTTCCTTCAAGTATCATTCATCACCACTATGTACTCCTATAATGATATGATACAAAATGATAAATTAATATCATTTTCAATTTATAATGCTTTGACGTCTCTCTCGTATCTCATATTACTACCCTGCCCCTTACTTTATTCATGGTTATATAGGGAGTCATTTCACTAAGAGAATATAACAAATCAATGCCATAATTCTTAGCCATAATCACGAATTAACAAACCAAAATCCGACACCAACTTCACACCTCTTTCACAATTTTACAATATTACCAAAACATTATTCCTAATTGATATCAAACATCATACCTATTAACCAAGAATTGAACTACCATCACCTTTATAACGCATATCATCTTTATATTAACTATTTCATGGCATCACATCAACAAGCAATATTCTTCATACTATGTAGGCCTTCAAAATAATGAGTCAGCCCCCTTAAAGGTAGCATTTCAGATTCAAGGATATTAAAATCAGCAAGGACATGTTAACCAACTAAAAGAACCCACATGCTTTTCATGTTCCCTTCTTGATCTTCTTTAAACAAGACACAAAGCACTACCACGCATAGCAGTAATAAGTACATATGAGTTATCAATTTCATTTGTTCATACCACAAGCAACCACTCATTTCATTCTAACTACACATTCACCATAACAAATAATTCAGCTATATCAGAGAAAAGAAACATGAACCTATTTCATAACTCTATTCTCATTTTCAAGCATACAAAATTTTCTAAACCTTAATCAAACTCACAACATTTAAAATTCCAAGTTCATTTTAATGACTTCCTACATATACTCAAATCACCCATCATCAGATTTCCAACATAAAACTAAACCTTAATTACTATAAAGCTATTTCCAATCACTTTAACATTCACCTACAACCTTGAAGTTGAACCAATTAAACTTGCATTGGACAATCAACTTTATTACATTCCTATATCGTTTAATTAGAAGATTTGACTCAAAAACACTCGAAACCTGTTAGCATTCAAAGGTATCCAGATTTGATACTCTTACATAATTCAAACAAATCATACAAACACAACCATATTTTAGCGCTTATTTACAAAAATCACAGCAAAATGGCATGCATTGACCAAAGGCTCAGCCTTACTATATATTCAAGGGCGAAGGGGCAAAACTAGCCACCATAAATTTTCAAATGGACAACTTTGGCACTCGTAAATTGGATGGTGCAAAACCGTACATTATAAATCAAAATGAGACAAATTTAGTCACGCCGTTAAGTTGAAGCTAACAGACGTTTGTGTTGGCGTGGGGCCCACCTTCATTAAATCAAAACGTCTGTTAGCTTCAACTTAACGGCGTGGCTAAATTTGTCCCATTTTGATTTATAATGTACGGTTCTGCACCATCCAATTTTTGGGTGCCAAAGTTGTCCATTTGAAAATTTACGGTGGCTAGTTTTGCACCTTCGCCCTATATTCAAATGGCATAAAAATTTCAATTTAAAGCACCCTCATTCTAAACAGCCATGAAACATCAAGATTTTTTTCCAATCATAAATCAAACAAAGAGACCAGATTTTCCATGCTTCCTATTCAATCAAAACAGAATGGAAGCTAACATCAGTTCACTTATTCAACTCTTTTTGCCATTTGGTTATTTAAGAAACAAAGAACAAAATAATTTTAAACATACATGCAAACATATTTCGGCCACATTCCAGTTCAGCCAGCAAGGTAGCAAAACAATAAACAAAGACTCTCAATCAATTCTTGCACTACTATCCTAGAACAAGGTTCATTTACATATATGTAAATTAGTCCACTAAAACTAGTCTCTTAAACATACCAAATGCCAAGTCCACCACAAAGATCACACAAGGCATAAGAAAACAAGAAATTGACAATCTTATTAGCCCCAACAAGACATGGACACACAAGGTAATATTACAACTATAAACATACTTACATATGTGCATGTATAACTCAAGAGAACCTCAACCAATTGCTCATGCCTCTATTAAACATCAAAAATCCTCAAACTAATCTACAATCTACTCAATAGTAACAAAACAAATCAAGTATTCTTAAAACACAAAGAAAAGGGCATTTGTTGCAAGAACAAAGCAGCTGAAATGTTAATTCATCAAGAACTCACAATCAAACATGAAATTACTACACAACTCAAACAAGCTTTCTTGTGGACACACCAGACAAACCAAACCCCAGAAACATATACCAAACCTACTCTCACACTCGCACAAAATTGCAGAAAGAAAGTAAAGATTGGAAGGGAAATCTTACCCTAAACTCTATTCTGAAACTGTAGGTCACTCATGGCCAAAGACCACCGGAAATCTCGCCGGAAAACGATACTAGAGCAGTGAGGAAGAATCAGAAACCGAGGAACAGAAAGAGGAGTATAGAAATCAGCGAACAAGTAAAGAAATGCATAGGAATCTGTGAGTAGAACTCACCTGAGCTCGAAATCGAGCTTGCACACAACAATGGCGGCCTCCGCCGCCAGGAAACTTGTCGGAGCCAAAGGGAAACGAAATGAGGAAGTGGGAAAAATGGAAGGATGTGAGGTAGAAGAAGAAACAAAGAAGAGAAAGGTTGGGGTTCAGCCATCACCAATTCTGTCGCCATCGTTTTCGTTGCCGGCGTCGCAGGGGAGGAGGCGGAGATGAGGTTTCAGACGGAGGGTGTAGGAGGAGGGAGGGAGGTCGCGTGAGATGGTAGGGGAGGGCGGCTAGGGCTCCAATGAAGAAGGCAATGGAAGAAGGTGGTATTTATATATATAGTTTAGGGAAAATTTCAAATAATTACCCTATTGTTTATTCTTAATTACATTTTTAGCCCAAAAATTAGTATATATCCTTTAATTCCATCATAAAATTATTCATGCTTCAAAATACTTTTCATGTAAGTTTCTAACTCCAAACAACATCTTTAGCTGAATTTCTTTAATTTCTAATGTAAATAAGATTTAGTATTCACAAATTGCCCAAAATATCATAAAATTCCACTCTAATACTTTAAATTTCATACATGACACCTCAATAATTCTCATTATCCTTAAATCAAAATTTGGGATGTTACAGGATCAATAAGAGTTACATACATTAAACAAAATGAAGACGACGATGGTTTAGTGAAATTGAAGCCTGTTTAGGTTTGGTCATTCTCTTTCTGAAATAGTAGGTATGGAAATTGATGCCCCCATTAAGCTCTCCTTAAAGCAAACCAAATCTAATATAATTGTTGAGGGTGAACATGATGTTGATTTTAAGAGATTAAAAGGATGTGAGGTTTTAGAGATTGAAGGTGTTGTGACTCTATGAAGTTTAGAATTGAGTCTTAATACTTTTGCGATGGTGAGTAAGGAGATCCTTTTTCCAACCTGTTTTGAAGAAGTTGAGGAATTGAACGACCACAGACCAAGAATATCGCAGACGAAAATATTAGAGTAATTTTAGGACACAATAGTAATCAACACAAATCAAAGAGTCCCTCCTGTTTTGGTCTCATGGTGGTGCTGATGACTCCCCACATTTAGTGGTTTTTAGGAAATATTTTGTTGTATTTGGGGAGTCATGAATTAAATAATTGATTGATTTTGATGTGAATTGGAAAGAAAGTAATTTGAGAGTATATGAGTGATTCTTTTGGAAAATATGAAATTTAATTGAAATAGGAAACTTAATATATTAAAAGAAATATTTTGATGAGAAGTTTCCTATTAATGAGATTATGTGATTGAGTCATTGTGATTATTTCCTATTTCTTTCTCTTCATGAATGCAGATTTTAAAAAAAGGAAATAAAGAGAAAGGGGCATACAAGAAAAGGAAAGAAAAGAAACTTAACATGCAAGGCAAAGACAATATGGTGTTGGACTATTTTATTGTAAATATACACATGCAATTGAAAAGAAGAGAGGCTGGTCATAATTCTTCCAATTTCCTAAAGCCTAGAGAGAATTCACGAAAAAGAAGAAAAGAAAAGCAAGTGGCGGCAGCTCTTGAGTTTTGGTTCTTTGGAAGATAGATACACACGCACGTATAGAAGGAAGTTGCTGCAGGTTCGTTTATTCTTAGGCATCATCATCATCAACGTTGATTGCATTGATAAAGGAAGGAGGAGGCCTGCTGTTCACTGTAGTTGCAAGTTTTTGTCTCCTTATTTCTTGATCAATTGCTATAGGTTTGAATTTAGATTTTGAATTGATTTTTGTGATGACTTTGATAGACAATATGTGTGGTTAATTTCTTTACAACCTAGAGTACTATGAACTTGTTTGTAACTTAGTATTTTATTTCCCACTATTTAGTTATGGTTAATTTGATCTAGTTTATTTAATCTTGCTATTATTGATTAACTTGTTTAGTGCTTGATCACCATTAGACATGTTTAGGGAATTTAGAATTGGACTCGGAAGAGGGAATTTTAAATAGACCATGGGATTAAATAGTGTAGGATTGGATTTTAATCTGATTTGCGACTAGGATAGGAATATACCTAGAAGCCCTACATAGTCATAGTAGAGCGGTACCGAGATAAATTAGCCTAGTAAATTAGTGCAAGACATTGTGTAATTAAGCTAGGCAAGGATGTAAGTGGACCGGAAGGCATTTATAGACACTAGTACTCTAGATTAGCTAATTGAATTAATTCATAATTAATTTAGTGGGGAATAAAATCTAGGAAACAGATAAGGGATTAGTGGCTCTAGGTTGTTCTTTTGACTCGTGAATTTCTTTTGTGTGAATATTTTGTTTTATTTATTTTCTTAGCTATTAGGTAATTAAATTTAATTTCTTGTATTTACTCAACTTGAATGAAAATAGGAGATCTAATGCCTAGTTATTAAATGTCTGAGTCTCTGTGGGATCGACCTTGAACTACCACTTTACTAAATTTACGATCCGTACACTTGCGGAGTTTTTATCAAAATTTTGGTAGCATCAAGTTTTTGGCGCCGTTGCCGGGGACTCAAGACAATTAGTAATTAGAATTAGAAATTCTGTAGTAGTTTTAGCTTGAGTTTTTTTTTCTTTTGGAGAAAATAGAAAGATGGACTATTCAGAGGCTAATTATAATTGGTATCGTTGTTATTGTTGTGGAAATAATCATGTACCTGAGAATTGTCCATTTTTGCCTACCATAAATTATATAGGAGATGATTTTACTAGGCAACAAACTTATGTTGATAATTTTTCTAGGCCTAGTTGGAATTTTGAGCAAGATGAGTGTTGGAACCCACATTTATATCCTTATTCACATGCAATAGACCCACCCTTCATATCTTATTCACATGTTCAAGGAAACAGTTTTGAAGATGGTGAAATCTCTCGTAGAGAAGAAAGACTTGACAGATTAGAAAGATTAGCCAATAATTATTTCAAAATGCAAGAGGATTATATTACTAAGTTTGAATCAAGCGTACAAAATATTGTAGTACAGGTGAGTCAAATGCGCAAAGACCTTGAAGAAGTAAAACAAAAATACTCCTTTAATCATAGTTCCCCTTTGTTATCTAATGAAATTGAATATGAGGAAGTTGGGGATATGGATGACCATGAAGTTAAAGAGGATTTAGAGGTTGTTATAGAGCCTGAAACTGATTTAGGAGAAACTGATGGGTGTCTAATTGATCTTCAAAGTGTAAATTCAAATGCTTGTGATTCTGATATATATGTTGATGTGAGTGTTCCTATAACTGCTTTGGATGATTCTCCTATTACTGTTGTGACTCTTACTGATGAGAGTCAAATTGATTTTATTGGATGCTCATTATTCTTAGAAAGACATATATCTAACTCTTTGTATGAGCATATTCTAATTCCTTTAAAATCAGTGATTGCTTGTTCTTTGAAATTGTCTATGATTGAAAAGGCACAAGTCATTACTTTGATTGATCACTTATACTGTTTGAAAAGGAATGAAGATGAGTTGATTATGGTTTTTGATACTTATGACTAAGATTTGATTGGAAAGTCTGGCTGAAGACTTTAAACTTAGCGCTTCTTGGGAGGCAACCCAAGGTTTTGGTATTTGATGTTTTGTTTTTGAGTTTGTAGGATTTTTTTTTCTTCTTTTGACCCCAAAGGATGCTTCAACTTGATCTTGATGGACTAGGAGCTAAAGGTGGAAATCGAGAAGAGGAAGGGGAGTATTCTTCTAACTTTTTCTTGATTTTATTTGACTAAGAATTGTTTTGGTGATGAGTCTTTATACTGGTTGATATGTGTGTGAGGGTTAGATTTGATGGTGTGCCTCTTGAGTACTATGCTTGGTTGATATGAAAGTTTACACTTGTTATAGATATTTTTGTAATTTCACTACTTGTGTTACATGTTCACATTGGGGACAATGTGACATTTAAGTGTGGGGGTATGAGGGTATCATTGTTCTCTAAAGATTGTCCTCAAGCTTTCATTTTGTCAAATTTTCTTGAAAAAAAAATCTTTTTGCCAATTTTGGGATTGATTTGAACTTGAAACAATTGGATTTGATTAGACTTTGATCTCATCTTCTTTGAATGTAAGTGAAAAGGCAAGCTCTTTGCTTTAGATAAATTATTCTAGTATGTCAAAAAGCCTTGTGAGGAATTTGAGCTTTAATTATATTCTTTTATGAGTGAGTACATCTATTGTAATTTCCCCTCTAGAACTTGTCTTGAATCTCTTTTGACGCTCAAATCTCTTGTATGCACAAAAATGATTAAGGCCTTCGTTTCATAGTTAGTTTAGCCAAAAAGCCATCCCTTTTACATTATTTCCATTGTTTAACCCCTTTGAGTCTGCTTCTCTTTTAAAAAGAAAGATTGCATATTTTAGCATTTGAATTCTTTTGATGCAATTTTTCATCTCTTATCTATTTCTTCCATTTACGCTTTGAAAAGTGTTATACTATATTCATATGGAAAGGGGTGAAGGAATTAGAAAAGGAAAAGGGGAAATATAAGTGTTGAAGTAAGGAGAAAAGAAAAAAAAATAAAAAAGAAAGAAAAGTGAAGGTGAAAAAGGAAAAAAAAAAGTCACACAAAGTGTGAAAAAAAAAGAAAGAAAAGAAAAGAAAAAAAGAAAGAAGAAGATGAAAATCGAAAGAATTGAAGAATTGTGGAGTTCAAAAGAGTCAACCCCTATGTGCTTGTTAAGTTATGTGATTCCTTCATTCTTTACTATAATTGGAATGGTTTAGCACTTTTCAAATATACCTCCATCTCATTTTCATTTCATTATCCTACCTTTTTCATTACAACCCTTAAAAGTCCTTTTGATTTGTGTGTGCATTGAGATATAAGAGTGGATATCGAGATGATAAACAAGCCTATGGTAGCTGGTTTACATAGATGGAATTGAGTGAAACACAACCCTATATACTTTGAGAGTAGAGTGTAAACACTTTGACCGGTGAGGGACATGCTTTTGTGATTTATCTCTATCAAATTGATTACCTGATTACTTGCATTTGGGGATGGTGAGAGAGATTTCTAAGAGGATTCAGTTGTTAAGAGTTTGAATTGATTCCAACTTTGTGATGATAAAAACTTGATTTCATTTTTTGTGCTAATGTGTTAACAATTTGAAAACTTGAGGACAAGATTTAATGCAAGTGTGGGGGTGTGATGACTCCCCACATTTAGTGGTTTTTAGGAAATATTTTGTTGTATTTGGGGAGTCATGAATTAAATAATTGATTGATTTTGATGTGAATTGGAAAGAAAGTAATTTGAGAGTATATGAGTGATTCTTTTGGAAAATATGAAATTTAATTGAAATAGGAAACTTAATATATTAAAAGAAATATTTTGATGAGAAGTTTCCTATTAATGAGATTATGTGATTGAGTCATTGTGATTATTTCCTATTTCTTTCTCTTCATGAATGCAGATTTTAAAAAAAGGAAATAAAGAGAAAGGGGCATACAAGAAAAGGAAAGAAAAAAAACTTAACATGCAAGACAAAGACAATATGGTGTTGGACTATTTTATTATAAATATACACATGCAATTGAAAAGAAGAGAGGCTAGTCATAATTCTTCCAATTTCCTAAAGCCTAGAGAGAATTCACGAAAAAGAAGAAAAGAAAAGCAAGTGGCGGCAGCTCTTGAGTTTTGGTTCTTTGGAAGATAGATACACACGCACGTATAGAAGGAAGTTGCTGCAGGTTCGTTTATTCTTAGGCATCATCATCATCAACGTTGATTGCATTGATAAAGGAAGGAGGAGGCCTGCTGTTCACTGTAGTTGCAAGTTTTTGTCTCCTTATTTCTTGATCAATTGCTATAGGTTTGAATTTAGATTTTGAATTGATTTTTGTGATGACTTTGATAGACAATATGTGTGGTTAATTTCTTTACAACCTAGAGTACTATGAACTTGTTTGTAACTTAGTATTTTATTTCCCACTATTTAGTTATGGTTAATTTGATCTAGTTTATTTAATCTTGCTATTATTGATTAACTTGTTTAGTGCTTGATCACCATTAGACATGTTTAGGGAATTTAGAATTGGACTCGGAAGAGGGAATTTTAAATAGACCATGGGATTAAATAGTGTAGGATTGGATTTTAATCTGATTTGCGACTAGGATAGGAATATACCTAGAAGCCCTACATAGTCATAGTAGAGCGGTACCGAGATAAATTAGCCTAGTAAATTAGTGCAAGACATTGTGTAATTAAGCTAGGCAAGGATGTAAGTGGACCGGAAGGCATTTATAGACACTAGTACTCTAGATTAGCTAATTGAATTAATTCATAATTAATTTAGTGGGGAATAAAATCTAGGAAACAGATAAGGGATTAGTGGCTCTAGGTTGTTCTTTTGACTCGTGAATTTCTTTTGTGTGAATATTTTGTTTTATTTATTTTCTTAGCTATTAGGTAATTAAATTTAATTTCTTGTATTTACTCAACTTGAATGAAAATAGGAGATCTAATATCTAGTTATTAAATGTCTGAGTCTCTGTGGGATCGACCTTGAACTACCACGTTACTAAATTTACGATCCGTACACTTGCGGAGTTTTTATCAAAATTTTGGTAGCATCAGGTGCGATTCTGTATATTAGGTGGAATCTAACAAAAAAGCCTAATTTAGGTTTTTTGGCAAACTTGAATCCATTACTATATGTGTGTGTGTGTGTGTGTGTGACAACTGAGTATCTAGAAATGATTATTGGTCTTTCAAAGTTACTAAAGCCTCTAATGTTTGGTATTATGTTTTAGTTGCTTTAAGGTTTATCATCGTGATGAGTTGGTTTCATATTTTAAATAAAGACAAAGGATTGATAGTAGTTCATACTTAATGCCCTACCGCTTTCTTATGCATTGATGATTTAAGGACAAATCCTTGTTTTCTCTTATCATCTAACCAAGCTTTAGTCTTGGCAAGTGTCATCAACCACCTCATGCAGGATAGGCATCCGGGCACTACTCTTATTGTGACTTTAACGTCAGTTTGGGCACTATGGGAAATCATCATGGGGAAGATATGGTATGGTTGAATGTGATCTCTTTTATCCTTTTGCAGTGGTCTTATAATGGATCCTTTTATCACAACAACCTAGATGATTTTGTTTTTCGCCTAGTTTTGGAAAGAGAAAGATATCAATTATTTTCCTTGAATTGTTGTGGTATCATCATAGTTGTTATTCATTCAAACCAAAAACATTATTCAGTAGATGTTGGTCACCGCCATAATGGTTTTCACCATGTTGGCCTTTGCCTTCCTTACTGGAATCGACACCTACAATATACCTCTTTGTACTGCCTAATCACTATGCTCCCTGACATTCATCTGGAAATCACACTTGATATATATCCTTTTCTTGTATAATGTTTCTAATGTTCTAATTTGGTAGTTGTTTCAATTAGCTATTGTAATTGATGACACTTGTCTGTTTTATTTCTTTTAGGTTTGCGTATGGTGTGTTGATGACACCTTTTTTTTATGCAAGTGTCTTAATGTAACATCTTTTTACTTAATATAATTGTCATTTTGTCAAAAAATAGTGAGGTTATTGATTTTAGCTAATAAGATTTTAGGGATGTTACAAGTCATCTGAGAAATTTTCTGTAACTGACCCAGAGAAAGAACCAATAACACAAAACTTAAACCTCTATCAGCCTTAAACTTCACAATCTAAACCATCTCGTCCTCTACTAAAAAGTCAGTCTCAACCTCCCCTCATCCAACAACACCTTGAGGGGGAGAGCACTGTACTTGTGAAACCTGCATCAGATTCTTTGGTTGTTGTTGTTTAGGAGGATTCAGATGTTTCTGAGGTGCCTGATAATGAAGTTTCTCGTATTGCTAGTTTGGCATGCTTCTGATTCTAATGTAGAAATTATTGCTGAAATTCAGAAGAGGAAACCTTTTATTATGGTCCAGCCTCTTATACTGTGCCCCTCCTCCTAAGTCTGCTAAAGAGAAAAGAAAGGCTCCTGCTGATTCTGTATCAGAACCAAAGTCTAAGAAACCAAAGAAGTCAGCTAAGAAGAAGGAGCATCCTCTCAAGGATGATTATTTAGCTCAATTGGAAAAGGAAGAGCGTGCTCAATTGAGAAAGATGGTTAAGGGTGGTGCTTCAAAGAAAACTCTTAAAAAGAAGAGAACATAAGTATTGGAATGTCTGAATATATGCCTAGTGTGAACATCTGATTGTATTATATTATGGATGACTAAGTGTATGAAGTTAAGATTATAAAGTTAGATCCTCAGATTGTATGACAAGAACTTAGTCTGAGAACTAAATTGAAATAATCTTTTAAGGCTAAGTCAAAGGGATATAGGATCTGAGTAAATTGTATAGAGCGTTTGAACACAGTGTGTTCATGTTCAAACATTTAATTTGTGTATTCTGAATCAACTGAACTTAGTGATTGAAACACATGATCCTATGTTCAGAGCATGTGAAGAGTTGCTAATTAAGAAAAATTTGTTTTGAACAAAATTAAGCTGTTAGTTGATTGATTCTGTTCAAGATCTCTTCGTAGAATATTGGGCAACTCAGAAAGAGGAACAAGTTGTTGATTTGGCTCTCCATCAAACTTTGTCTCAACGGTCAAATATTAAAAACAAGATTGATTTGGGAAGATTACGCGCAACAGTCATTGATTAAGGATTATAAAGCACGAAGCAATAAGTGCCGAAAATGACATCAATATCAATCGACACATCTCTGAATCATCTCTTTCTCCTTGTATTCAATCTTTGTTGTAATTATTTTGAGTGAGTGATAAGTCAAATTGTGCTTAAGTGTTTATCATAATCTATTCATTCGGGTGAACTTGTGAGTTAGTCCATAAGTCTTGAGACTTGAGAGTTGGGATTGTAAATCTTACTTTTGTAAGGGGGAATGATCTGATGGATACTATGTAAGGTTGTGATTTAACTTATGTCGTGTAGGTTAATCAAAAAATTCTTAACTCAAGCTAACTAGTAGCTAGGTGATGAGTAAAGGTCAAATCCACAACTTGATTTTACCTACTTTTTTAAGCAAATGCCATACAAATTATCACAAGAGATTAGAATTTGATGTCACAATTACAAACTACAAAATATTAACCTATAAACTAAGAATGGCCGAATTGAGGATGTATAAATCAAGATATGATTGATTTGACCTAATTTTATATGTTTAAGCATGTGCAATTGAGCTTAATTAGTGTGATTTAATTGTTATATTTGATCATTATTGGTGATTATTATTGTGCATGCTTATGTGACTTAATTAGAGAATATTAGTCTAATTACTTGCATTTTAAGTAACCAAGGGTATTTTGGTCATTTTGACTATGTGGTGCTTTTCTATGTGTAGGGGGGTCCCATGTGGGCCCCACAAACATTTGGGATTGCTTGGAGTGCAAGGAATTGGCTTGGAGGGAAAGGCAAAGGCATAAGACAAAAGTTACCCCTTTTGTCAAAAACAAGGGATTTTCACATTACTAAAAGGGGTAATTTGGAGCCACAATTTGAATTTCAAGGCCAAAAGCTTCATGAAGGGTACCATTGGAAAGAGAATGAAGAACATAAAGGAAGGAATGAGGTGGAAGCTTGTGGACCACTCATTTATCTCACTTACAACTCATTTTTCACTCACATTTACCATTTTACCCTTATTTTACCTCCTTCACATTTCATCACTTTCCCCCACATCTCCTCCCACAATTTCGGCCAAACCTCCCTCCAAACACCAAAAATATCTTCTTGACAACTCATAATCCCTATTTGCCAACTCATCATCCAACTAACCAACTTGCTAATCAAACCCCACTTGATTAAACCAACTAACCCACTTCATTTTGTGACAACTTTCCACTTTCATTTTCTCTCTCTTCTCCCAAATCCTCTCAACTCCATCTTCATCTTCTTCACCATTTTCTCCACCAAACATCACGGCCACCACCATTCCTCCATGAGATCTTCACGAAATCTTCCTCCATTCCACTTCTCCATGCTTGGCTAGACATCCTAATCTCTCTCTCCAAAGGAATGTGCTTGTAGATCTTCACATTTGGACTCATGTATTTGTAATGTACTCTTTTAGGTTTGTAAGCTAGACTTATCTTTTTGCCTAATGTCTTCCTAGATTTAGGTTTCATTAGGTTAGGACATTTAGCTTTAAGTGTCCTACTTGATTTTGGCTTACAAATCTCTCTTTTAGGTTAAGTACATGAAAACCTATGCTTAATCTTTTGTAGTTTCATGAATGTATGTGTGTGTGATTAGCTCCTATTATGTTTGTGAAATGAATGTGTTTCTTAAGTGCTAGATTTAGTGCTTAATGTTTGCTTAAGGTATGTACTAAGCTTGAAAGAGCTTTAGGCTTGGTTAACCTAATTAAACTCTTGAAGATTTCTTAGCTTTAAGATGTCTCAAGGATTTAGTTAGATTATATCAAGTAATGCAAATATATGCAATTCACCAAAAGCACAAAGTACTTTGGAGAGGGAGATGCTTCCACTTGACTTTGTCACAACTCCATTTCGGTAATATAGCTCTAGTTAGGTTAAATTTGTAGTTGTTAATCATAAAAAATATACTCAAACCATCTCTTAATTTGCGTGGCAATTGGACCTTGAATTAGCAAGTTATAAATCTAGATTGTGGATTTGACCCTTACTCACCACTACACTTTAGTGGAATTGAGTATTGTATTAATTTTGATTAGTCAAGGCGACTTTAGGCTAAATCAATGATACCTCCCTCTCCAAGCTTCATTTGCACATTTAGGTTAACTAGGCCAAGCATGTTTGATTTGAATTAATTTAATCGAGCTAAATCATCTCTAGATCTTTGACTCCAACAAACCTAGACAATATTTAACTAAATCAACTGATTCAATGTTCTTCCTAAATCATACATTCATCAAGACAAAATAGCCTTAAGAATCTAAGCACTAAATGAATTATTCACTTACAAAATACACATACATCAATTCGGCATACATGAATTAAGCAAACTACACAAACATATGTCAATATTCTCAAATGTACAAGCTAGAAAGGAAGGTTTCACAAGCTTACAATGAAGTAGGAGCTTAAATCCAAGTCTCCTAACCAAATGTACCTAGATCTAGAGTACAAAAGGCACAAGATGAAACTAAACTCATGAATCTAACAAAATAAACATCACTTGGCCGAATTAGAGGATGCTAGTCTTCCATGTGCAAAATCAACTTGGAGAAGGAGAAAGGAAAATCTAGCCAAGCTTGGAGATGATGAAGATGAAGAAGATTTGAGTGGAGGAAGTCATAAAATTGAAGGAATAAAGGTGAAAATGGAGGGTGAAGGTTCGGCCAAATGAGAGAAAATAGAGAAAATGAGATGAAGAAGGTGTGTGGTGGTAGAATGAGAGAAAATATGATGGAAGATATTTATTTAGGTGGTGAGATTGTTGTTGGGAGGGAGAGGTCGGCCAAAATGAGCTAAGGAGAAGAGAAGGAGTGTCTTGGCTGAATTGTATGGTGTGGTGAAGGAAGATGAGTGTATGTGAGAAGAGATGAAGGTAAAATGAAAATGTAAAATGTTTATGGTGGTATTTTTTACTTAGGTTCTTCCACTTTATTCTGTTCTCATGTGTGCTTCCATTCCTCCTTCCCAAATTACCCTTAATGAGCTCTCCAAGACTGAATTTTGGCCATTGGATCTCTTTTTACCCAAAATGGATAAACAATTCAAACATTCAAAATCCCTCCAAAAGCCTTTTTATCAAAAGTGGTAATTTTTGTCTTCTAACTCCAAACATGCTTCCTTTTGCTTTTCCTTGCCCTCCAAGCTATTGGATATGAATATGGGCTTACCAAAAACGCCCTTACACATAAACATGAGGGAGAAACAAGTCAAAGGCACTAAATACATCCAATAACTTGCATTCCAAGTAATTAGGGAAAAAATTCTATTATTTTACTACAATAGCATGTGAATGAAATGATTAACCTGACAACCCATCCTATCCAAATTCTAAATCTAATATTTTTGAACTTTTTTTTTGGTAAATTTTCAACTCAAATCAAGATTTGATGGCTTTCAATTTTGATTTTCTTCATTTTATAAAATACTTCAATAGAACCAAATTATTTAAATAATTAATAACCTTCAAATTATAAAATTAATAATAACTTATCATGAATAAAAATAATAGATAGTCTATCAAGTTAGAGGCCGACTTAAAATTGATAATTTAGATTTAATATTTTTAAAGCTACTAATATAGTATTCATAAATTATTTTTTTTGTCTACATTGTTTTATAAATTGAATTGATGAGATTTAAATAGTTTTTATTTATTTATGTTTGTAATAAGGGTGAAGTTGCAAAAATGATACTAAATTTTACCCAAAATTGCGTTTCTAATACTAAAATTTCTCGAGGTGCAAAAATAATACCCAACTTGGGGTCCAGGTGCAAATATATTATTTTCACTTCAGAGAAATAAAATTTAGATATGAAAAGACTCTTATGCCCCTCACTAAATTTTAATGAGGGAGGAATGGGGGCATAATAGTATTTTCAAATCTAAATTTTATTTCCCTCAAGTGAAAATATTATATTTGCACCTAACCCATAAGTTAGGTACTCTTTTTACAACTCGTGAAACTTAAGTATTAGAAACGCAATTTTGGGTAAAGTTAAATATCATTTTTACACCTTCACCCTTGTAATAATGATTTAACTCTCCGACTTATATTATAAAGGACTTTCTAATAACTTAATTCAAAATATAAGGCAATGTTTCAGTCACTACAAAAAAAACGGCGCTTTCCGGCGTATACCTTCCGGCGTTTTCATCAAAAACGCCGGAAATGGCATGCCTTCCGGCGTTTTCTAAAAAACGCCTAAAAGAAACGCCGCAAAATTTGGCGCGCGCTTCCCGCCTTCTTTCCCGCGCACACATACCGGCGTTTGTGGACACAAAAACGCCGGTATGTATATTTTAATCAAAAAATTTGTTATTTGCTTTTCTTTTTCTTTTTTTTGGAAAAAAATAACACATATCGGCGTTTTTCATTCTTAAAAACGCCGGGAAGTATTAAATAATATTTTTTTGAAAAAACCATGCATACCGGCGTTTCCTGGAAATGCCGATAAGCGAAAGAAAAACGCCGGTAAGTATTAAATAATATTTTTTTAAAAAAAACATGCATACCGGCGTTTCTTGGAAATGCCGTTAAGCGTATGAAAAACGCCGGTAAATATTAAATATTATTTTTTTAAAAAACATGCATACCGGCGTTTCCTGAAAACGCCGCTAAGCGTATGCAAAACGCCGGTAAGTATTAAATATTATTTTTTTTAAAAAAAACATGCATACCGGCGTTTCCTGAAAACGCCGCTAAGCGTATGAAAAACGCCGGTAAGTATTAAATATTATTTTTTAAAAAAAAACATGCATATCGGCGTTTGCGAAATCGCCGGTAAAATAATAATACAATATCACTTTCCGGCGTTCCCATCATAAACGCCGGTATGCTCCACCTTCCCTATAAATAGCGATGCTCCCCCCTCATTTTCCCTTGTTCATTCGTTTCTTACTCCTTCCTACTTCTTTCTATTTGTTTCTCAGCGATCATTATAAATAGTGGTGCTCCCCCCTCATTGCACATTTGGTGGTTGCTTATTTTCATATCTCTTTTTATTTATATTTGCTTCATTTTTGTTTATTTTTATGTAATTGTTAATTTTTATATTTGATATACTTTAGCTGCTCTTATAGGTATTATTTTCTTTTAATATGTGTAATATGATTTTTCTATCATTATTATTTATTAATATTTTTTATTTATATCTATAATACTAAATTTTTGTCCCAATTTAATGTTAAATTGGGACGAAAATTATTTTTTTTAATTTTTAAACACTTTTCGGCGTTTCTGCAAACGCCGAAAAAGTTTATATTAAATAATAGCATACCGGCGTTTCATCAAAACGCCGGTATGTCAATTATTAAAATAATAGACATACCGGCGTTTCGGGAAACGCCGGTATGTCTGAATATTATATTATTTTCTGCATCCCGCGTTTCGGCGTTTGTGGGTATCCTACGGCGTTTGTAAAAACGCCGATGTGCTAACTTTTTCACGTTGTTTTTTCGGCGATTTGCAAAAACGCCGTAGAGTTGTTTCGCCGGAAAAAACGCCGGAAAGAGGCAAAAATAAACGCCGGTAAGCGGCAAGTGTTTTGTAGTGAGTTGGTGACGGTAATGAATACAATTTTTTCAATATTGACCTTAGTAAATAACTTCATTCCACAAATTTTCTTGTTTTTTTACTAATTTGAACAATTTTTTGGGAACCCGTGATTTAGTCGAATACGCCATAGAATATAGGATGGGGGAGTAGTAAATAAGAACCATCCATTTTATATTCTAAAAGGTGAATATGACATTATGAGAAGAAAAGGAGAGTATCCTTTGAGTGATTGTCCTAAACAACAACATCAAAAATGGGATAAGTATTAATTTTACCCTAAAAGTATTTAATTGTTAGTGATTTTACCATGAAAGTTTTTGGGGACCGACGTCATTCCATAAATATAATAAGGGCAGCAACATTCCTTTGAATAAACGGAGCTGTTAATGGACGTCACATCATAGTCCACATATAAAGATAAACCATTTTTTCGTAAACAATTTCCTCCATGAGCGATTATGCCTTGGAAGTTTTTTGGGTACAATATTGCCCATAAGCTTAAAAACATTTTGGGGTAAATTGATTATTGAGGAAAAATTCTAGTATAAAAATGATTCATCTTTATCTATTGACCTAGATTATGAAGTAGCGTCCCTATTCATAGATTAAGATAATATTGGTCCCTAAAAAACTTTAAGGACATAATCGCAATCCCGTGAATATTGTGGAAAAATTGGTACTTAACTATAATAATTAATTCATTTTATTCTTTTATGGCTTGATCATATGAGGGATTCCATGAATCCATGATATTCTATGATAGGGCTTATACAAGATGGTGGGAAAAGCCTCTATAGAAACAATGATGTAACATGAAGATATAAGATTATATTGAATCTTTAGCGTTCTAAAATCACAGGTTGTTCTCCTTCAAACTCAGAAATAACTATCAGTGAGTCTGTCATTTCAAGAGAGAGGGTTTCTGATTTTGAAACTGGGTTAATAACCTGAAAAGGAATTAGAATTATATGAGTCATACTTTAATGAATGGTTCAAAATAATTTTTAAGGATACATTTATTTTATCAATATTTTAACAGCATACCCTCTTCTTATTTTTCACATAACCTATAGCTACTTCCTTCCGTAGATATGCTCTCTCAGAGAGCTCTGCAAATGATATATTCTCTCCTTCATTCATGTAGAGGCTAATATTCTGTCAAGTGACAAAAATTGTAAGTAATAACATTCATTTGTATGTATAAGAGACACATCTCCTTTCAATAAAAATTATACTAGTAAATGTGTTGTTCATCGTCCAGTCTTTAATGTATGGCTATATAATTTTCACCAATTGGGTTTCCCATTAAGGACAGTAGTATTTTGTTCGGAAGATATGGTTTAGAAAAGAAAACCAATAAACTTAGACTTATTTGAAAGAATATGAATGAAGGAAGGAGTTTCTCCTTAAAATGGAATAATTTATGGATATAAAGTTATTGCAAAAGGAGAATGTTATTTACCTTCATATATATTTCGTCATCCTCTTCATTTAGTACATCTTTCCAAACTTCATTAAGTTCACTGTTCACCGCTACTGCTTTGCAAGTACATAAGAGAACATCATGATCTGACTGATTTAGAAAATAGACCTTATTATTTTTAATTGAAGAAAATGAGCCCTTTTTTTAACTGAAGAAAATATGCCACAAAATGAGAGCACATAAAGCAGAGAACAAAGGTTATGAGTTATTACCATGAGCTGTTACGTGACTTATTAATTCCTCTGCTGGAATATAGGTGAGAGATGGATTGATTCTAACTATCTGCAGCAATTTATAAAGAAGCACTATTAACTCATAAAGCCAATATAAATTTTGAAAATTTTAGCAAACTAAGATATTTTGAGCATTACTTGTTGCCCCAATTTCGAATCAACAATCTCTGCAACAAGATTATGCACCTGCAAAATAGCATTTATAGAACCAAGTGAACTCATTATTATTACTGATATCTAATATTAAATAAAGAATGTTTCTGTGTATATGGTCTATAAATTGATATAATGTAGTTCTATTATGAATAAAATATATCACCTTAACTCCAAGATTTCTACAGATATTGTTTGCTAGTAGGAGAGAATAAGCAGAATTTTTATCTGCCTTAGATGGATCTGTAGAGAGAATATTTAATCATCAATAGCAGGAGATTATCTACCTCAAAATCTGACAAGCATCATTACCTCTAAGAAGCCATCCATTGTCAGATATGACAGCAACTGACAAAGGAATATCTTCTTTACCAAAAGACTTCTGGATATCCGTAAGGGTGTGTTTTAAGGTGTCATGATCCAAAGGATTTCCAACCTACAAAGTATAAATAAGGTAAATATAATCATACAACTAGAAATTTTCCAATAGAAATTTTTTAACGAATTTTCCCAACAAGAAAAACCTTTATAAAGGAAAATTCTAATATAAAAGTGACTGAATACCCTATGAGAAACTTTGACATGTCTGAATTTACATTCACCAGTAAGGTTGCAGGGTGTCTTGCAACATCTATTCCTTTGATCTATTGGTATATCTGATAAAATTTCCTGCATATTGTTTAAGAAATGAATTTCTAACGAGGGTTCAAAAAGAAGAAGTTAGAGATAACATGCACAATCAAAAATTGCTTGACCATTCCCCTTGATATAAATTTTCAAGGGTTTACATTTACTAAGATTTGATTTCTACGTTCACACCATCAGTAAGTTGTATTTTAGGTTAATTCTACTAGAAAAAGGTTCTCATTTCCTTACCATTGTCATTAGCAGTGTCAGAAAAGCATTATAGACGCCAACATTATGGATGTGGTTAGGATGGCAACAACAACAAAATGATAATCCAATCAATTGTCAATTTTTATGGTTGTGTTGATAACCAAGTAATTATCAGTTTTGATAGGATGTCTTAGCCGTTATATTTTTTTCACAGATACATAATTTAGTAGTATAAAAACATATTTGAGTCGACAATAACGAATTAAAGCTTCTATGCCTGTCAGACACAAATTCCTAGAGAAATTATATTAAATAAAATGTATTGAATAAAGTTCAAGCCCCAATATAGTTGCATTGAACCCACACAGTTTTTAATAAAGAAATTATACAACAAACCAAGTACATGGAATTGGAAGTAATAATTTCATCATATGTGTGTGTGTAAAAAAGATCATACCACAACACTTCCTGGACCAAGATAGCTATCATACTCTTGAATCATTTCCACAACATCAGGGCGCCACCCCAGCAGAAGAATGCGTTCCTTCGGTTTCAGATTTTCATCCGAGGCCTACACAACAATCATTATTAAAAGCAAATATCTTGTACAAATAGAATTCTCTTTGTTATTCAGAATTTGTATCCAATGTAGTTGCATTTTCCTACCTTGGAACTTGGTCTGTTTGGGCACTTTTCAATAATAGTCCGTATCTTTTTACTCAATTCTATTGCATGCTCAACTTCTTGTTCTTGAATAATTTTGTCATGAATTCTTTCTTTCTTGTGTGTTGGTGCCTCCTTTGTATAGCGAAGAGATCCTATCATTAATACCTAAATAAGGCAAGATTAAAGATATCAGAGAATATTCTAGCATACCTTCAGAAATAAAATGATTTCAAAAACTTAAGGCGGACACAAATAATTGCTTAATTAGATTTATTTATAAGTTAGTCTTCTTACTTTATCAGTTTTTAGAAGGATTTCATTATCATTTGGATGGAAGTTTATACTTTCATTACGATAAAGACCGCAGATAATTGCCTGAAATAACATGAATGGAGAGAAAATTTATGTCAGCAAATTTATGTGAGCAATAAATGGTGGAAATGGCCAAAAAATTCATTAGTTACCTCAGGAAATGAATGTCTCACTTTTCTATAAGTCATGCCTTCTAGATTAGGCAAGCTGCAAAGATTAAATACATCTTCTGAAAAAGAAAGAAAAGGTTATAGTCAAATTTCAGGGACATAAAATAATTGTATGAAGGATCAATAGAGTAAATAATAAACCAGTTTCCAAATCTAGGGTCAGCAATAAGGGAAACGTTTCATTTTCCCACCTAATAACAGCCATAAAAGAGAATGAAAAAATTAAAGCTAAATAGACCAGTTGCAAAGGAAAGTTTATTCTGAGAATTTTCTTATACTAATTTTTAAGAAGGACAATGACTCTATTTTGCCCTTCAAGTAACCACCATGGACCACTGGGCACCCTAAACTAACACCGGTTACAATTTTACCCTTGAAGTAACTCAAGTGATCTAATTTTACCCTCTGACAAATGTAATGTTGACACGTGGATGACACGTGTCTACATTACATTCGCTAAAGGGTAAAATTGGACCACTTTGGATACTTCAAGGGTAAAATTGTACCTGATGTTAGTTTAGGGTGCCTAGTGGTCTAGGGTAGTTACTTAAAGGGTAAAATAGGGTCATTGCCCTTTTAGGAAATAGCACAATTTACTGACTTTAGCAGCTTAAGTCGAGATTATCAGAAAAATTTCATTCTCATTTACTATTTCTCAATTAAGCTAGAGATTGAACCATATATTAAACGCCAAAAAAGAAAGGGCGAAGGGGCAAAACTAGCCACCGTAATTTTTCAAATGGACAACTTTGACACCCGTAAATTGGATGGTGCAAAACCGGACATTATAAAGCAAAATGAGACAAATTTAGTCACGCCGTTAGGTTTAAGCTAACAGACGTGAGTGTTGACGTGGGGCCCACCTTCATTAACCTTTAGCTTCAACTTAACGGCGTGGCTAAATTTATCTCATTTTGCTTTATAATGTTTGGTTTTACACCATCCAATTTACGGGTGCTAAAGTTGTCCATTTGGAAAATTACGGTGGCTAGTTTTGCCTCCTCGCCCAAAAAGAAAAGTTCAAATATTATGTCAAATAAGGAATGTTGACAAATATGGTACGCAGAAACTATATGCAATACTTTGATAATTTAGCAAGTGCTTGTAGATCTTTGTAAGCTCCTTATTCCGAGAGCACTGAACAAATAATTTGGATGCAACATTTTCTACTGGCCGTACTTTCAATCCTGATATAGATTTTAGGAGCTCACTTGTCTTGGAACATGAAATCTGCATTTATTGAATGAGACGAATTCATACTTATGTTCAAAGCATTCAACTTCTATATTATTCATTTCATGTCTAGAAGAAAGTATGCATCTTACTTCAACAATGATAGGGACAGAATCCATTTTCGGAATTGGTTGAAGGGCTAAAACAGATAGAAAAGCATCTGTGTCAACTTCATACCTAAGAAATCAAGGATTTCAAATTATAGTGAACTTAGAACATATATGAAAGATGATGAAGATAGAACTTAGAAGTAATTACTTTGCTAAGCTGCAATATGATCCACATAAAGCCACTAATTGAGAAATGTTTTACCTTAAGCAGTTAAAAAATAAGCCACATCCTTTTATTAGGGATATCAGCAGTAATCTCTTCATTTTGAATACCTTTTATTTTGAAATATTTTTGTACAACTACAAGTCTTGTTATTGCTTTAATTACTCTTACAAGTACTTGGAAGATCATTTTTAAAGTAGATTTTTCTGTTGCTTCATACATAAATAGACATGATATTATATTTTTAATGTTTAGAGTTTAAACTCTTCTTTAAGGTAAAAAAAAGTTTAATCTCTTCCTCATGATTCGACTCGTACAACTTTTTTTAGAAAGTTAAAGCTCTTTGTAAGATTTTTATTGTTTCATGGAATATGATTTTGTGATACTTGAATTACTTTCATGTGCATAGACACCATAAGGTCTTCAATCCCACAGGAATAATAAGAAAAATAAAAAATATAAGAATTGTGGTAACCAACCTAGAGGCTGAAGCTACTTTGGCAAACTAGACAAGCATAGACACCATAAAGGTTAATCTTCTGTTTTTAAAAATTTATTTAATCACATCATGAGTATTTCAATCTTGCATTTGTGTTTCCTGTTCTTTGTGGGACTAACTTTTGATCCGATTTAATTCACGGGTAATTTTTAAGTTATTTTAATGTTTTAGGGTAAAGGTGCTTCTAGCACCCTTAAGTGTTCTTAAAGTTATTTATAATGCAATTTCACCCTTAAAATATTTAAAACAATCCATTATAATGCAAACATAACATAATGGTTAATCTGACTGTCAAGATGCTGAATCAACTCAACTTGGACCAAAAAAACCTAGCTGTCACATGACATAAGCATATCCAATGGTGATGACTAAGAGAAACCTCATTTTGTTTCTCCCCCTGCATTCCAATCTACTTCTATTCCTTGTTTGCATCATTCCTCTTGTTATTCTCGGAGCTCTTGCAAATTTGATGGTCTAACTAACTATTCTATTAGGTTTCGATTGGATTGGACTACACCATTTCATAAACTATAGAAGTAAAATTGCACGATAAGGTGCTCTATGAAAATATTTGAAGTTGTTTGGAGCACCGTAACTATTGTTTTTATCATATTTTCATACAAATAGACAAATTATATTGAGCTAATGTTTCGCATCATCAACTAATCTAACTAAAACATTCAACAACTGCAAAACACACACAAGTCAAATCCCAACCACTGTGCCTAATATATTAATAATTTCAAAAAAAATTGTTGATACTTTTGAAGACTAAATATTACCTATCAATTTGCAATTTAAGAAGACTAAATATTACCTATTAGCTTTTGTTGGCAGTATAATTATTGCACGAGCCCTGTTGGCTGCTGCTCTTTCATATGATTCAGTCAAAGTAAGGCTACCACTGCAGAGTTATAAAATTTGGTATGAGCCATTGTAGACCTTGTGTTGAAAATCATGGTTCACTTTTCTTACCATGTTTTTCATGTAGTTCATAAGAACAATTGACCAAGGAATAATTATTGTCTCTTAAAAATGAAAAATTATACTCGTCTGATTCTAGGTACAAAGCACTTCCAACATATTTTTCCATATTTTAGAAACCTTGAGCCTATTCTATTATTATGTTAAAATTTAATAACCTTTCAGCTTGAACCTTATATAGTATATAGCTTAAAAATGAGAGGCTTAACAAAATGATTGTTTGCAAGACAATAGATAGTAAGAGGTAAATTATACTTACATATAATAATTTATGAGTCACCATATATTTTGGACCAGCTCAAATATTTTAACTGTCACTATAAATGAAAATTAATGAGGGAGCTTGTCTTGATTGCTTTATTTTACTGGAGGAAGGATACTTTGATTGATAGTTTAAATTAGCAAAAATTATTAATTTTAATGTGCAACCTAGGAACTAGAAAAGACAATGTGTTCAAAAGTAAAATGCATATTAAAAAACATGTAAGACTAGAAGCATGCATATTACAAGATTTTACGCATTATAAAAGAGAAAAGGGGGTGTTGTCATGAATGTTTCCTTATTAAGCATGATATTGGAAGATATCCAATCATTCATACCTCTTTGTAAGGACGTCAATGTGCTTTAAACCTTTCACCATTGGCTCAACAATTTTATCAATTTGTTTTCTGGGAAGATCAGACATAAGAAGAATTCTCTGCTTTCTAAATTGGAGTCAGTCAGGAGTTGTAAAGCCCATATAATTAAAACAAGTTGGTAAAGTACCCTTATGTGAACTGCTTACCTCACTATAGTAGTGCCTAAACGGACTGCAAATTGATGATACATGTTTAGTTGCCTTAATATGAAAGGCAGATGACTATTTATACCACAGATGATGATATGATCAGTCTCCAAAACTTGCACTTGGACCCCCGCTCTCAGTCTTTGCATATTGTTCTGCTCAAAAGATTGATAATTAAAGACAAACGAACAACAACAACAAAGTTTTATTTCACTACATAGAGTGTCTATATGGAGCATATGACGATATTGTGCTCTAATCATTTAAATGATTGATAAAGACAAACAAACAGCAATATAGTTTTATCCTACTAGGTGGGGTGGCCACACAAATTATACAACGACATTTTGCTTTGTGTATCCAAGTGATTAATAATTAAAGGCGTGTAAAGAAAATATTTCTTCATAAATTCTCACTGCTTTGGACCTTACCCTAAATTCTTCGGTCATTGTACTTAAAAGGCGAGTGTAAAACATTATACCGCATATGGCAAGAAAAAATCCAAGAACACGCTCAATACGAGTTGGTTGCTGCATTCCAGGAAGAAAATATGTTCTTCAGAAATCGTCCAACCACAGAAACAGCAAACATAGAGGGCAATGAATTGAATAAAATAACAGTATAAAATTTACCCCTATATGACTTGATGATGAAATAAGGCATGCCCAGGCTTCCCAGAAGCACTGCTCTAATGTCTGGTTTTGATCCCTTCGTTTTCTATAGGAAAAAAGGGTAGGGAAATGTGGGCATTATGCTAAATATTAAAGTCATGACAATCAAAATAGTTTGGAAATTGTGTATCAATGGTTACCTGAGATTATAAAACAATAGACCACCAATAAGAACAAATGATGCACATGCTACAAGGAGTGCCACAAGGATCCTGAAAGAGATCATATAGGATAAAATATATCATATGTATGGTCTAATAAAAAATTTATCAAAACATTCCAGATAAACTCTATTCAGTCTACAATATAAGATCTCAATTTCTTAGCTACTCTCCCCAAGAAAACAGAAAATGAGTAATGAAACAAAATATTATATTTTCTTGGCCTATTCCTTGCAAGTATATGTGAATATATCCCTACAGGTAAATTCTATTCTTCGTGAATGTTTAGCAATTTGGAAAGAAATTGCATGTGTAGGCTTAGAGTTTCAACAAAATTTCTCCATTGTTTAGAAGTTTTTTGATAAATATATAAATAAATGGCAAATCACTTCTATTTCTTTACAAGTTACACTACAATGGGACGGGACAGATTTAATTAGTTAAATTTACAACACTATCCTCAATTGGATAGTCTTTTATATAAAAGAAGGAAAAGTGAGAGGGTAAAAGTTAAATGTAAGAAGGTAAGAGGGTCAAAACATTCCAAACCCTCAATTGGAAAATATCTGGAAATATAAGTTACATGACATACTTATATATTTTAATCCTTACCTTATAATTCTATCGAGAGAATTTGTTTCTCTATAAAACTGTGTAGTTCTTTTGTACACTTGCATAAAAAACTTTCTTAAGTTATTAAAACTGTTTAATAACATAAGCCATCTTATTAAAAATGCAAGGGAATAATCACACTTAACAAAATTTAACATTTCTCTTTAATCATATACTAAATCCTCTAAAACACCACGTGTCAAAACCTATCCTTATTTTTTTTCAAGAACTCTTGCTACAAATCAGAATTTTATATCACTCATGTATAATGAAAATAAACCAAAATACTATTCCTACTCCTATAACACAATCTATAATACAAATATGTGCACCCATAGATCCCAAACACTGCATTCCTATAACAATAAAACAAAGTAGGTTTTTCACATACCACTTATCATTAAGCATAATCAATTTAATGTTTGCAGTTGAGAGTTAATAGAAAGCATAGATGAACATGTGATCAAATAACTAAATGGTGAAGTGAATAGCGACTTACGTGCCAACATTTCTCTCAAGTTGTACATCAAACAAATAGACCAATCGTGCTAAGTCCCACTTAATATTTTCAAAAGCAGAGATGATCACATTTTGATAGCTGGTTTTGTTCAACGTATTAGAGACGCAAGCCAAAGGCAAGCTTGTTGCAGTAAGAGTTTCAAGCATATTTGGAAGAACGGCCTGAAAGACTTTTAACATCCATGGTATAAACATATGATGTGTCGCTCTTAGTATAAAATACAAAGACAAAGGTTGTAGCATGTTTTTTGTCCATGAACTCTGCACACCACAAGCAAAACATAATCCAATAGGTAATTATAATAAGTGTCATGTAGATGCATACGTGGATGCAACATATTGAGTTGTGATCAACCGTGACAATATTTTGTATCTGAGGAAACCATGTTTGTCAAATGTTAATGATGAGAGAATATAGAAGGCCAATTAATGATTATACTGCAAAGCTCATGATATTGTTTTGCTTCAAGCCTTCAATTTTAACAATATGCCAAAATCAACTTTAAACTACTATGTAATGATGTCATTCAAGAGTTGTCATTTCATATAGCTTTTAAATGCATATTTGGAAATGATATTCCAATTCTGGCAAAAATGAAACGTAAATGATACAACAATATTTTGATTTTGGAGTGAAGGACAGATTAATACATATTTACATTCTCAAAACAAATGTAAGTTTGGAAGGATCTATTCATTGGTAACCTGCTTGATATTATTATTGATGTTCTCTGTCATAGTGAACTTGGTGTCCATACTTTCGGGAACACTAACATTTGTGTTTGAATCAGATTTATTTTCCGATTGGTAAGAATGATCCTCCCAGCTACCTACAAGGATTTATCATAGATAGTTCAATAATCATCTTTAGCATAAAAATAAGAAATAGGTGGTTCAACTTTAAAATGCCAAAGCACTTCAAATATTTTCAAAATTTATTTCAAAGAGAACAGGAAAGACCACATATATTGAGGGGTGAAGGTGCACAAATGATACTAAACTTTACCCAAAATTGCATTTCTAATACTAAAGTTTCATGAGGTGCAAAAATATTACCCAACTTGGGGTCCAGGCGCAAATATAGTATTTTCACTTGAGGGAAATAAAATTTAGATATGAAAAGACTCTCATGCCCCTCATTAAATTTTATGTTGAATGAGGGGCATAAGAGTCTTTTCATATCTAAATTTTATTTCCCTCAAGTGAAAATACTATATTTGCACCTGAACCCCAAGTTGGGTACTCTTTTTGCACCTCGCGAAACTTTAGTATTAGAATTGCAATTTAAGGTAAAATTTAGTATCATTTTTGCACCTTCGCTCTATATTGAGGGACAAAGAGATAGACTAGAAAAGTTAATTCAACCACCAAACAGTAAGGAAGAGAATATAATACCTAAGAGAACAAAGTGAAACCAAGGCAAATTTGACAAAAAGAAGGAGTTGACCATTTAAAATCATGTTGTGCTATACAATTGCATTGATAAATATTTACACTTTTTAACTTTTACAATCAATTGTAAGCCGAAAAATAAGGATCAATATTTTTGAAGGTATATGCATGCATCAATGTTGAAATTTAATCAAGATACTCAGTGCCATGTCCATACATTAAACAAACAAGTCTTCAAACAAGCGACGATTATTTGAAGCCATGTAGAAAGAACAACAATGGGCCTTTGTAGCCATGTATTATTTGAAGCCTTGTTGTAGAAAGAATAACATCCAAGTAGAGGACTAACACTTTAAGGGTAAAGTGCCTGAAATGCTCAAGAAGTTTTCCTTGACGACCTACCAGACCTAGGAAGTTTTTTGGACCTTAATTTCCGAGGAAGTTTGTGTTAAGACACTTAAATACCCAGAAAGTCTTCCTCAAGGATGTACAAGACCCAAGAGATTTTTTTGGACTTTAAATGCTGATTAAGTATGAACTTGGCTTGCTAAAAGTGTACATCTAGTGTGACCTTAATTTTGATATGCACTTAATATGAATTTTGCATTAGTGGAGGTAAGAAGGGTCAAAAAGGGAAAACTTTAACGTTTTGTTTTGGGGCCACACCTAAGTCGCACAACGCGCCCGACGCCAATCGTCAACCTTTGTTGCTTGCATCGTGGAGCACATGTTTTAGCTGATAAGGTTTTGTTTTGTTGTTTTGATGTGTTTTTACATATTTGCCCTCACTAGTTGCATTTATTTTATTAATTGTTGATGCTTGGAGATGTAATTGAAGATTCAAAGCAAGAAAATAAGGATGTATCTAGAGGGGATTGTGGCAAGATACAAGAGCATTGAGAACATCGACTCACTAGAGAAGTTAGTTGCTCATTTATGAGGAGCTGGTTATAAATTTAGATTGTAGGCATTTTTCATTAATTCCTTCATTCTATCATTTTCTTGTGTCCATGGCCTATTCCATTTTCTTTCAACTCTTCTTCGTCTTCTTCTATCCTCTTCCATTTTCCATCATTCTTACACTCAATTTCTTCATTTCCTCAATTGATTCTCAAGCAAAGACCATTCGTGTAGATGATTCCTCAAGGATGAGTGGTTAGCTAGGTACTTTAATCTTTCTCCAATATGAAGTGAAGTTCAAGATCTCGAAGAGTCTAGAGAGTTCAGATCACATATGTTTCAATTATTGCAGAGGTTGATTCTATGACTTTACATTATTTGATTGGATTTTTGATGCACATACTTTGGAGTTCTTGATTTCTTCAATTCCAATGATTAAGTGGATATTAAAATTGGAATGAATAATACTAGTTCGTTAGAGTAAACAACTAAATCATCGATTAATTGACTTTGTAAACCAGTTCTTGCATAGTTAGGTCAACTATGCAAGAATTGGTTTACTTCATTTGACCAATTTTAGTCCTAACTCATGGTTGAGAGGGTTAACTTCCTTTGACCTTGTTGGATGAGAGAATGTTGAGAACCTCACACTAGCATTGGAGAGAAATGTTTCTGTTTGATTGTCCGCAGTTTTCTCATTTTCATTTGTTTTTCACACATAAAATAAAAAATACCAAAAATAGTAGTTAGGATAGACATTAGGTAAACATTGCACTCAACATCCTCACTTGATTTGTAAAGAAACTAGTGGAACAAAGTCCAAGTTAAGTTAAAAACCAAGAGAATACACCTAGGTTCGCTGCTCTACTATATAGCAGTTAAAGTTATCTTTAGAGTTTAATTAACAATAGGCTTCACAAATGCCCTGACAGTTTAACCTACTGAGGACCTACTAGACTCAAGAAGTTCAACCATATTCCCGGGTCTAGCAGCTCCTCGGGAAAACTTCTTGAGTAAATAAGATTCTTTACCCAAACTTCCTGAGTATTTAAGGTAAAAAAAACTTTCTTGTTATTGTAGGTCCTTAGTTAAAACTTCCTGTGTACAGTTAAAATTAAAAAATGTCTTGAGTCTAGTAGAACCTCGGGCAACACTTTCTAGGCCTTTTAGGACCTTTACCCTAGGAAACAAACAAAGAGACAAAATTTTATTTGTATGATTGAACAATTATGGCAGTGGAATATGAACAATATCAACAATGATGCACACAATTTCAATAATGAAATTAATATTTTTTCATTTTGAAATTTTTAATCTTGGACGTTAGAGGGAGAATAGATATTCATGTAGAGGCTCAACGATTGATTAAGTCAAGGTTTTCAAGCTCAATTTTTTTTGAGATAAAAAATACAAAGGAAAACTCATGTTTTTTCCTTTTCCCTTTGGCACAAGGAGCTCACCTTTACAGCTTTTTCTAAGACAACGTGATTTGAACAAGCCATATCTGTGGGGACTGAATATCCTGTAAACATAGCATTAATGTCAAACTCGAATAGCATCCAAAGGAAAAGTCCTCTAATTTATAACAGTTATAATGTGTTGTCCATCCCACCACCTTAATGACAATGAGCTTATTCATTTAACATATCAACAATAGTTAGACAAAAGAAATGTGGACAACTCTATATTTTTGCAAACTTGTGGCCTTAAGGTTTTAGTTCTTCGAACATGGAGTAAGAACTGGATAAAAGAGAATAATATGAGTGTATCGTAGTTAACATAAATTATTGGGTAAATGTGTTTTAGTATCCAATTATTTGTAAATCACATCAAACATAAATGACACGTTTTTGTGAAAATATAGTATTAATCAAATAAAATGATGAAAACATGAGAATTCTGTTAACCAGGACCCTTATTGACCATCATGTTCACAATCTTAACCATTCCAATGACTAGCTAACATAATTCATATATTTACACCTTTTAAATTATTTTATTTATTTCCATATTTCTTTTGAAAGAAATTATTATTTATATTTAGCGTGATTTGCATAATTGTTCCATACAAAATTCCACCTTTGCTCTAAATTATTCCACATAAACAAATGTACTATCTGCAACAAATATACACAATCGTAGCATGCCAACACCATCAAGAAACAAATTTCAATACAATCTAATTTATATTTTACTCTTTTGGTGTATAGATTTGATAGTCGATACGTACCCACTGCTATACTTAAATATTGCAAAGCATCTAATTTATATTTTATTTGAACAACTTTATAATTTAAGTATAATTTCTATGAATCAATGGGTTATAAATTGAAGGTTAAATTTATGGGCGACGATGCAAAAATATACTTGGTAAATTGTAAGAGGTGCACCCAGTACCATGATAATTTTGAAGGTGAAAAAATATACAGTGTAGGCGAAAATGGGGCACTCAGCACCATAATAAATTGTAGAAGAGACACTAGCACCTAGGGAACGAAAAAAAAGATGATGGATGTCCCTCACCCTCATTCAATCCATCAAGCTTGAGTTGATTTAAAATGTTTATTAAAGTAGTCAACGAGCATCACGAAAAACTCTTTATCCTACAAGTATGATCTTCCCAAAAAAATAAAATAAAAGGCCACATATCTTTTTTTTGACTCACGACCTCAAACCTTCTACTGTAAAAGGTCGTGACACTAGGCTAAAGCCATGGTCCGTTTAGGTGCAAGGAAACTGTGGGAGGGAAAGTTGAAGGTTTTTTGGTAATTTACATATATCCTTCAATCCATAAGCTTTCTTTCTCTATCTCACAATTTTTCTAGACCACAAACTTTATTTTTTCCATCATTACCTCTATTTTCCATCTTCAGTCTTTCACTTTTCATTTTTACGCTAATCTTTTTTAGAGCCAAACAGACTCTAAGTTATTACCAACATGATGTTACGAGTGAGATTAAAAACTGAAAGCACAAAATCAACATAAACTTGGATTCAAATTTAATATGTGATGAGTAAATGATTTTTCATCTTAATTTCTACTGTTCAAATTTATTTTTGAGTTCCAATATTTGTTAATATTTTCAATAGAATTTTATTTTAAATTATATATGTCATTTGTTGAAAAAAATTGTCATTTAAAATTTTTGAATCTGGAACAAACAAATCAAATTTTTTATGGTATGAATTTCTTGAGCGGCAAAAGAAGGACTTCTCACTATAAGAAGTACTTACTCCTTCTTTCATCATTAATTATAAGACCACTTTGTGTTTTCTTTTGAGAAATTAAGGAAGCAAAATCAATTACTTTAAATTACCTATAATTAATTTTTCTTCAAAACTATTTTTTTTGCTTATAAATTAACTTAATTATCATTTGATTTACATGTTATATATTACTCCCTCCGGTCCTAAATATAGGACCTAGATAGAGACTTCATTTTGGTCCTAAATATAAGACCTAGATATATTTTTGGTCACTTTTTTCCTAAATTACCCTTCTTCTTCTTAACATTAGAGAAAATAAGCTCGCAAGAAATTTGATAGGGGAGGAAGTACTACTAAGTAATTAAACTAATTAAGGAGGAGTATTATTGGAAAGACATCTAAAATTAAGTCTTCCTTAATCTCCCCAAAAAGAGTTATCTAGGTCCTATATTTAGGACCGGAGGGAGTATAACTTAGTGATATAATTTGTTTCCTTAACATCCGAAAAAAAAAGTCAAATTCATCATATATTTAGAACAAATTAAATCCAGTCTAGTTATCTTCTTTTTAGATCATATTCAAAAACTTAAGTACAGAGACTAGCTTCATGCTACAATCTTAAGCTCTCATGCAATTAGGCAGCACATGCATACCAATGATCCAAGCTTGGAAGTTTAATTAAAAATACCTCTTGCTATGCATTGAGAATGTATGATAGGGTCGTCGATGTCGAGAAGAAGAAGAAAGCCATGGCTGTAAACTATGCAACTGAGCGAGCGTCATAACTCCTTCCACTTAATTAGTTCCCCCACGATTTGTTTGTGTGTGTGTCTATGAGAGAGAGAGAGAGAGAGAGAGAGAGAGAGAGAGAGAGAGAGAGAGAGAGAGAGAGAGCAAAGATGGTGGATATGGATCGATGATTTTGTAATGGGAAATAAGAGTAGAGGAAATTAACGGATAAAATAAGATGTGAATAGCGCTTGAAAGCGAAGAGGGTGGAAAACAAGAAAACAATATAATGCAGAAGAGAAACACATAATAATATAGACAAGTGCATGCCTACCAACCAGATCTATAAATATTTTAATTCCTCGAATCTCAATAATCTTAATCTCTCTCCGTAGAGGAGCTAGGCCAACAGCTCACCACCACGACCTGGAGAATGCATGCGAGATACAGCGCCAAAAACGACGAACGAGAGATCAGTAGATATATATTAATTAGTGTTGACATAATAATTTATAGTAGTAATTCAAATAAAATACTCCGGTGCTGCATATTTTATAGCATTGGATCGGTCGATCGCTTCCCCGGATCCCCCATCAACTCAAACTAATTGCATTTTTTACACAATCATCACATAATGAGTTCCTAAAAATAATTTCAGCTAGTGTGTGCGGAAGATATAATTAATTAAGATAAGGTACTAGGAATTTTTTTTTATCAGAAAGGTACTTGGAAATGAGATACTATGAAGTGATTATTATCATCATGCAAAAAGGAGAATTTAATCATGGATTGGTAACAGCTTTTGACCAACAACGTTAAGCTAGTGTGTGCAAAGTTAAGCGATAACAACGTTTTAGCATGAACTTAGATTTATTACGTGATTTTAGTAGGACTTAATATTAATTAAGTTCTTTACGCTATCCTGTGATTAATTTGCCTAATCAGTTTTAAAAGAGAAATTAAAAGAGAAGAAAAATAAAATGACGCTAAAATACATTTAACAAGTTGCATGGTGTGTGCAAAAAAATAGCGCAGCCTTGCTCACAGGTGACGTTGATTAAATAGATTTTTTTGTTGACGTTGATTAAATAGATAACTATTATACAATATTAAAAAAAATATTTATGAGTAAAATTAATCAAAACGTCGAGCTCAACAATTTGGTCAAGCATTGACTTTGATCTCCATTTCCCATTTTTAACGACCAACTGTACACTAATTAAATGCATAAAATGAATTTCTTTGAATTTGTTAAACGGAAAAAAAGAGCAACAAATGTAAAAAAAGAAACGACAATTTGAAAGTAGTTAATCTTAAAAATATTAGAAAAAAATTGATAACCTCACTTTCCACATAAAAATGTTAACAAAAAAACATTTTTTTCAGGGTAAAACGTGCATAAAAATGCTTTGTTAATTTAGTGTTATGATTTTTATTTAGTGTTAATGATTTTTATTGTCCTTTTGGAAATTTAGCAACATTGATTGTCATTTTACATATTTAATTATATAAAGAACTTGATTTGTCTTTTTCTTAATAATAAATATGGTAAAAACAAAATAAAATCATTGTAAATATGACAAGTTTATTTGTTAACTTGCCCTAGAGTGTGACGCCCAGAAATATGTTAGACAGATGTTTCGAAAAAGTCAAAAACTTACTAAATCTGTGTCAGTATTTTAATTATTTCATTGTTTTCATATTTACACATTTACACACTGCATAAAAATATGTTATGTGTATTCGCACAATAATTTGTTATATTCAGTTAAAAAAACAAAATAGTTTGTTATATATTTATACATTTCCGTTTTTGTTTCATTAGCGTGAAATGTTAAAAAAATTTCTAAAAAACGGCTTTAATTGTTGTTAGTTTGTTACACATATATTACAAACAATAAATATTTTGATACTCTATACGGAAAATGTATTTACCATCATATTATATTTGTGAAAAAAATTTTTGCTCAAATGAACGACTTTAGTCTAACAATATTTAGAAGGTATTTTACTTGCAAACGATTTCAAAAGTTGTTCTTCACATAGACGATTTCAACATGATGTGACTTTTTAAATATAGTTTCAAAATGTTTTCAATTTAGTGAAATATTCTATCCTACACTATTCAAATTTTATGAGTTATTGCTATTTTATGTAATTTTTACTCTGTCTACTCATATATATATATATATATATATATATATATATATATATATACACACACATATATATATACACACATATATATATATACATATATATATATACACACATATATATATACACATACACACACACACACACACACACTATATATATATATATATATATATATATATATATATATATATATATATATATATATATATATATATATATATATATATATATATATATATATATGAGATCTAGGGCAAAGGTGTAAAAATACCCACCGTAAATTTAAAAATGGGCAACTATAACACTGGTAAATTTAAGGGGCAAAACTGTACACTGTAAATCGAAATGGGGCAAAACCATACATTGTAAACAAAAATGAGGCCAAAGTAACCTCTCTGTTAGGCCGAGTTAAACAGACATTTTCCAGAAGTGGGCTCCACCATCAGTATATGACATGTCAATTCCAAAATCCACCATGAAAGCTAAAATGCATCCAGTTGAACCTAAATAACTTGAAACGAACTCTAAACCCCAAATCATTTCGATAAGAAACCAAATACAACCCCAAATCATGTGAAATTCACCTTACTTCTTCATAATCATCTGAAAAAATAAAGTCTCATCAACATATTGCACCCTTAAATGTATGACACATCATTAACTGATGATGGGGCCACGTATGAAAAACATACGTTTAACTCTGTCTAACAGAGAGGTTACTTTTGCCTCATTTTAGTTTACAGTATACAATTTTGCCCCCTTAAATTTACCAGAATTATAGTTGCCCATTTTTAAATTTACGATGGCTATTTTTGCACATTTGCTCTAAGATCTAATAAGAGAATTTATATTTATCCTAAACATATTAAATATTTCTAATTTTATCAATTTTTCTATATCCAATTGATACTCACTCGCAAAAATTAAGTGAAATGATGGAAAATTTTAAGGGAGATCATCAGGATGCTATAAGAAAATTTAAAATGTGGCATATAAACTAAATTAATTAGTGTATATATTGAATTAAATTTAGTTACTATAGTTCATATTTATGATGGAGGAACTTATACTTTTTTTCTATATTCATTTGATTCAGTTATTGTAAGTATCATTATACTGGTAATTTTTATAATGCATTTACTGGTGCATATCATATGATAATGATAACAAGGTTTATCTTCATCCTATTATTGAATCAAATGAATGAGGAAAAACTATCAGTACATGTTATCATAAATATATGAAATATTGGTCAATTTCAATTAGATTAATAATATTAGTTAAATTAGGCAATAAAAGTTGGTCTAGTTAGTAAAGAAGTTTGACTCATAACTAGGTTGTTGTTGGTTTGGATCCTGCAGATGTGAGTAACTTGTTAGAAGGCTAGCTATCTGTAACCGCTATTTGAAACTGGAAGTATGCCCTAGCCTTGGTGAGCCCCGAAACCCAACTTACTTAAACTTTTTGTTATCAAAAAAATAATATTAGTTACGTTAAATTTGTTTATGTCATGTGTTTCTAAAATGCCTAATCATCACCAATGAGTAGTTGGTTGAGCTGGTAAGTTGGTTACAACCCCCTTAAGGAAGCGCTCTCATTGGGAGAGGGGACAACCTTGCCTATGTGGACAACACTCCTACCCTCGATCCGGATTAAACCGGGCGGTGATTAACAAAACAAAATGCCTAACCATCAACCATATCGCCCTTTCTCTTACTTAATTATCATAAGGGCTAAAGTGCAAAAATGTCCATGTAATTGTCACGAACGTGCAAAAATAGCCATCTAAAATTTTTTAGAGCAAAACTACCCATCAAATTTCAAAACTGGGCAAAAATGACCATCACAGTTGATTTTTTGACTTCTTGACGCATCATCGTCTACCGATTCATCTCCCACTGAAACAAGTGGCAAGCTTATGTGTTTATTTGCCCTTGTGTGATAATGATGCGACAAAAGATGATAAGTGAAAAAGTCAAAAACTTAACTATAATGGACATTTTTGCCCCAGTTTTGAAATTTGATGGGCAGTTTTGCTCCAAAAAATTTAACATGGCTATTTTTGCACTTTCATGACAATTACATGGGCATTTTTGCACTTTAGCCCTTATCATAATTGATTGAATATAATGAGGGAAATTAGGAAAATTACAAACATTTTGAAATTATTTTAAAATAAGTCACATAAAGTTGAAATTTTTCTGTAAAGAGCAACTTCTGAGTTGTGTCAAAGTAAAGTCATTATTTGTGTGAACGAAGTTTTTACAAATCTAAAATTGTTAGCATGACAAACGATTTTAAGTATAGCATTGTGGTAAACACTTTTGACTTATAACATATTGGTATTTTTTTTACAGTTTGTTTAGGAAAATGCCCAAAAGAACATTCAGGACAACCGCCAAATTTATGGGAAGCCAAGTAGGGCATGGGTCGGCTAAGACCTGAATCCATAAATTATTTATACAGCTCTCCAAATCAACAGCCACAACTAATATTAATGTACGTAGCAGATTGAGAAGAAGTTTTTTTTTTTTTTATATAATAAAATCAATTAGCCATGCCTTCTTTACCACCTTTCACATTTTGCACTTTCTTTCAATCATTGATGAGCTTCAATATAATCAATCTTACCTAGTCTGCCTTTTTTTGTTTGCTCGTGACTTCTTTTGCCTTCCTGGTTTCCATGCAACTCAAGGGCAGTATATTCTTATGGAAACACATCATTATCAAAGATTACTCTCCTTGAACTGACATTGCATTATGTATATTGGACACCCTAACATTTGTTGTCAGTTTTATATTAAGACAACTTTTCTGTTGTTCAACAAATGCTGAGAAGACATGCTCACAGATATAGAGAATAAATTGCAATCCTATCCTTTCTTCCTTGACAAAATTCCAGGTGTAATCTCCCACGTTTGAGAAATTTACGTTTTAGTCCTTTTTAAATTTACACTTTAGTCTAATGTTTGACATCGTTAAGAATACTCTGTTAACCAGTACAAAATAATTAATTTAAGCCATTAAAATAGTTAAACTTAATAACTTAATTTCCCTTCTAATCTAATTGTACGTAACATCTCTCTACAATATAAAACTCTTAAAACTAATTTTATATATGAATACGTATTTTCAAAGGTACATACTAAATGTAACATTCTGTTACTAATTTCCAATTAACCTAAGTTATCCTTTTTAATTCAATAATCTCTTTACTAACTATGATAGAAAAAGGATTTCCATAATAACAATGTCTATCATAGTTAGAAAAAGAATTTACTAATGGTTAAATACTATCCATGATAGAAAAGAATTTCCTAATACCACCTGAACACTATCATGGATAATTAATAGCTAACCATGTTAGAAAAGGTCCACCTAACATGCTTAGAAAAGAAGCAACTAATATCAATCATTACTAATTATCTAACTATGATAGAAAAGACTTTCCATATTATTACAAACCTATCATAGTTATAAAAGCACTATGCTTATATTACAATCCATAGTAAACATCACTGAATCTGTTTTTCATTTTCATCAGAAAACATGCGGAAGCGAATACAGCCCTATAAATTGGCAATATACATTTCTACGCAAATTAAATAACCTCTACAGCCTAATTCCCTTTCTTGATGCTTGTGCCTGTGCATGAATACCTGCAAAAATGTCAGTAATCGTGGGATGAGACAATTTGTCCCAGTAATCACCGCTTAACTCACTATAACAGTGAGATGTGCGGTAGTGAGGGCGTCTAAAGGGTACCACATTTTAAAATCAGTAATAAATATAAATCCGTGTCAACTTTTCTTCCATTCATTGCTCCATTCCCTCCGCCAGATCTAAATCAACTCAAATCCATCATCTCTACTTTCCATATATATCAATCACAATCCATCAGTCAATTCCACATTTACTAAATGTCATCTCCTCAGTCTCCAATCTAATGCTATTACCACCAAAAATTCTCACACTCACCTATAGATGCATTGTGCCATCACGGGGCATTCAAGCATCCAATCTTCACTATATGATTTGACACTGTGTCCCTCTCCATAATGAGGAGACAATTTCCCTCTCTGACAATCTCCAGAGAGAGAACCCCAATTCTGTTTCCATTGCAGAATGGAAACGGTTGGGTTCTCCAATGCCAAACAACCGTAGGTCACTTTCTCTCAATAAGTCGACCTATGATCCCCGGTCTAATCAATCCGAAAAGGATCATCAGTACAAATAACTGTCGATTGGCCAATCGACAGTTATCATCTCGCGATGGTACGTATGTATATCAGTGTCATGCAAACCTCACAATATTCATTAATTTCAATCTCATTCACCATATTCAACTTCTTAACCACAATTCACTTCAATATCGCAATATCAATTATCGGTGTCATGTACTCTCGCAATTCCCTACAATATCTTAACATTTCATCATCTCAGATTTTCCACAACATAACTCTCCCTTCTCTATCATCACTATCTCTCAAACCACTACCCAAAAGCTATGCCTGTACATATTTCATGTCATTCCAGATCAATGGCCACCACCAGAACAGGATAATATATAATGTATAAAAGTCTTTTATACAAAAATAATCGTGTTTAAAAGGCACCCGATAGCCTGTTTTGTATAAAAATAATCTTTTAAAGATAATATATATAGAGGGTGAGAAAGGATTTTACAAAATCCCCAACTAACGTCACCCTCAATGTTAATAGTAAGGTTAAGTGTGATTACCTGTCCTCCAGCAAATACGTAATATCTCATCCTTTATTCCTTGATTCCACAAAAGTCCACACTCCATCCACTCCTATAATAATTTAATATCCAATGGTAAGTTAATATCATTTCTACTTCTTAATACTGAAACGTCTCTCTCGGACCCTGTGTTACTACCCAATTCTCCCTTTTTTTTCTAAATTCAAATACTCTAACCAATTTAGATCATAAATCACATTAATTCCACAATCATCAATTTCAATTTGGAGAAGCACATCAATCAAATATAAACACACCATCACAATCAAACACTGCATTTATAAATTCAAAAGTAGTTAAAACTATTTCAATCACTTCCCCATGCATTCTGTTATAGCATATCCACTTATACACTTCCAAATCAACCTCAAATCTGCCCAACAACCAGTATGCATTCAACAGCATTCCAGAAAGTTTAACAAAAGACTGACGACATAATCAAACAAGATCTTGGATAATAAAGCCCCAAGAGACAAATTAAAATAATTTTACAATATCAAGTTCAATGTGCGTCAAAATCATCAACATCATCAATTCCTCAATCAATCAGCAAAACCTACACAACCTCACGTGATCCTCATCCACAATCAATCTACTTCAAACATGAACATAACCAAGAGCAACAAAGTGAGGCACGCATATATATACACACACACACACACACACACACACACACATATATACCTTTTTTTCATATTTTGCCTCACATAAGAAAATAAGCCTCAGTTCGTCAAATTTCTGCATCATTCCTTTTATGTAAATTAGTTGTAAGGTTATAAATAAAGAAATGGAAAGACATTGTCATGTATCAATCCATTCCTAATCTTAGAATCATGGGATTGCCGAATAATAAACACCCATACAAGTGCTCCTTTGAGCAACATCTAGAAGAGATGGTGAAATCTTAAAAATTCCAAAACAACAAGAAATCTAAACATCTACTTCTCTATATTAACTATTTAAAATGCCCAAACATACTACTTATTATTTCGTTTCCTAATCCCTTCAGTTTTCATGTACAGCCTAATCAAGCATGTTCAAAAATCCAACAAAACAGAAAATATTATTCACATTCGATCCTATAAAGCTAAATACACACTAGAAAAGGAGTGAAATATGTTTACTCATGATCGTTTCTCAAGTACTTGATATATAGTAATGTGCCTATTTAAACAGCACATAGCAAATTATTCCCTCTTATTTCATTATCCTGGCCAATTGGCACAAAATCAACATAAAGATAATAAATTCCTAATTTGGAGCTAACATTCACAAACTTTCACTTCCTATTTACCGTATAAGAGCCGACAGAACCAGGAGCAATAGAGCTGAGCAAACCATTTTAACCACATACAAGGCCAAATTCTCATTCCTCTTTACTAGCAAAGGATTAGCAACATAATCCTTAACAACAATCCAGAGATTATAGGGAACAAACAAGTAAATTTAGTTCCATTAGCATTATAATCAATACGAATTGAACTTGTAACCCCAAAGTCAATAGCACCAACAAAACCTAAACCAATATGGCAACAGGAAATATAGACAAGAATCAGCAGCAATAAATCTTAATCTTCTTTACACAAATAAACATACAAAGTCCCCCAATAACTTCAAAACCCATTGACTAATACAGTCCCCATATAAAATAGAAATCTGATTAAGAGAAGAAAGTTGTGAAATACTAAATCCAAGCCAAATCAAACAAGCAATGTCATTATCAAACTCAAACAAGGTTTTGTTGTTGGTTAGTTAAGGATTTTTAGCCACAGATGACTTTAAACTAGTCAGCCCTTAAGCCCAAAAATTAGGGTTTTACATAAATAACTTCAAACTTCAATCAAAGCTTACTTTCTCATTCAAAATAACAAAAATGTAAGCTAAAGCTTCAGCCTTTACCGGTTAAACAACCCAATCCCAGAAATGAAAATCATATTTTCTCTCAAAACTCGCAGAAAACGAAAACGGATAGAGATGAGTTGAGGAAAGTCACCTAGGTTCGATTCAACTGTTGTATGGAATGTGGGAGGCCAGTGCCGCTGTTCAACTGGCCGAACCGCCACTGGAGCATGAGGAAACAGAGAAGCCCAAATGGAACATGAGGTACCACATAAAAACAAAGTGTAGTTTGAGAAAAACAAGAAAGGCTGAAGCTTACACTTATATCCCGCTGTCGTCCGCCGCTTGCTGCTGTCGGAGACGCCGGAGATAGGAGGAGAAATGGCTAAAAGTGAGGAACAGAGATGGAAAACGATGAAAATGGTGTTTAAAGAGAGGAGAAGGAAGAAGGAAGTGAGGGAGGCCGTCGGTTACGACTCCTCCGTCGTCACCCATGGCCGCCGGGAAAGGGAAGAAACGAAGAAGATGGAAGGGAGGAGGGAGACGACGGGTTTGAGGGTTGGAGAGGCAGAGAGAGTTCGAATGAGGAAGGGGAGGGTCCGATGATTTAAGGAAGAAAAGGGGGGAGGGGCGCGTTTGGTTTAGTGAAATAAGGGGGTTTTCTGATGATTTGTAGCCCAAACTTGCCATAGTGTACTCTTTTAATTTAAAATCACTTAAACCAGCCTCTAATCTCCTTAACCTTCAAAATATTTTGGGTTTTTACCATTCCCTCATAATTCTATTTCTTCAATTGTCTATTTAATTAGTTAAACACTTATTACCCTAAAACTTCCAAAATATCTCAAAAATCTTCAAAAATTCTAAAAATCCAAAAATTTCAATTTCTCCATTTATTATTTCCCAAAACACTCTCTAATCCTGTATTAACTTTTTCAGGATGTTACACTAAAAGACAAAACTCAAAGGAAAATAAAGATAAATCATGTTTAATTGATTATTCTTATTATATTTGAATCTTAATTAATTGAGTTTATCCATTTTTCAAATCAATTTTTCAAATATATAAGTTTATCCATTTTGTTTCTTTAATTTTTATAAGTTTATCAGAAAACAAAGAAAATTCAAATGTGAAAAGTTTTTAAAATATATACTTAAAATATTTTATATCAAACATTAATAATTATTTCTTTTTGTAGGAAAAAATATTTTTAAATAGGTATGTGTGTGTGTATTAATTTAGATAACTCTATTTGAAATTTTAGTTAAAATGAAAAGTTAAATGTCAAACTTAACTGTAAAATAATACTATAATAGGTGGATGAATGAAAGTCAATATTTAATATACAAGCTATATTTATGTACCACACTGTTTTTTTTTCTGGAGGCTTTCAATGTTTTCGAACATAGATAGGAGAGTCATTTAATTTAGGGTAATGACTCTAATTTGCCCTTGAAGTAACTATTGTGGACCACTAGGCAGCTTAAATTAACAACATGTACTAATTTGCCCTTCAAGTAACCAAAGTGACCCAATTTTACCCTTACCTGATGGTCAATGATGCTTGACAGTTAAAAACTTCGCAAAATTGCATATTGACCCCGTATGTTTTTCTTATTTATATTTTTGTCCCTATAGTTTTTTCCAATTTTTGTTTTAGTCCCTGTAGTCTAAAACAAGATGTTTTGATCCTCAAGTTTGATTCCGTTAGCATAATTAGTCCCTATAGTCTAATAAGGATTTGAATTTGGGTTAACGGTGTTAAATATGATGACATGTCGTCAATAGGGCTAATTATGATGGCATCGCTAGATTACTAGGAGATTGAAATTGACAAATAAAATATAAATTTTGAATTTTTAAAAGTTAAAATATTTTAAAATATTGATGTGGAGTGGGGGTGAGAGTTTCTTTAATTTTTCAATTTTTTTAACTATTTTAAAATCTAAAATTTATATTTCATTTGACCATATCAATTTCCTAGTCATCAAGTAATTTCATCATAATTAACAACGTTAGTGACATGTCAACATATTTAACAACGTTAACCCATATTCAAGTTCTTATTAAACTATAGGGACTAACCGTGCTAACGAAATCAAATATGAGGAACTAAAACATCTTGTTAATATATATACACGGTATGCATTTTATTTTTTAAATAAAAAATTATCACATACTGGCGTGTATATACACACACCCACCCCGGTATGTGCTATTTATGTTTTAAAAAAACCTCAACTTCAATACTTTTAACTAGGATATAATTTAGATTTCTTTTTTACCTTGTTAAATATGACATTTATTAAATGCATGTATGTGACTATTAGCATTATTTTTAGTTGAAAAAAAAAACGTATAACCAAACAAAAATATTCGTGTTTTTTAACAAGACCAAAAGCATGTGGCAGATTCAAACCTATCCCTTTCATTTTATCTTTTATTATTATACGGATCTCTGTCCGTTCTGTTTCTAAATAAATATAAGAATACTTTTATATTATAATGTTTCTTGTATAAAAAGATTATTAATTTGACCCCTTCACCAATGACCATCCATATTATATAGGAAATATAGTATACCAAACATCGAAATATGGATTATATGAAACAAACCCTTTCTAGAAACATAATAAATAAATCTTATTTTTTAAATCTAGCGCACAACCAGTTCATTATATTAATTGGCAAGTGGCACCTCTATTATTTTTACGCTTTAGCATTAAAGTGATTTAGTAGTCACACTCTCCATCTCTTTTCTTTACTACCCATCTACAAACCAAACAGTACTAGGCCCTAAGAGAGCTGCAATAGATTCGTAAAAGAGAAAGGACAGCTGATGCAGAATGAGTGTCAGAATAAGGAGAGTGTATGAGAATTTAGAAATACAGGTAGAAAAATTTGAAGGGAGAGAAAAGAGAATTTAGAATGAAAAGAGAATTTAGAATTAAGAGAGCAAGAGAAGAAGACAACTCAATATTCTTATTATTCAATTCAAAAAGTCTGCAAAGCAAATAGTTGAGGGACTATATATAGCCCTCAACCTAACCCTAAAAATAAATATAGAATACTCTAGAATATTAATCATACTTAATGCTAATTGATGACAATCAATTCAAAATTAAAATAGAAAAATCTAGAAATACTAATTAATAATAATCAAATCCTAATATGGTAATCTTCAAAATTCTATAGAAACTTTTTTATTCTTTTGTGATTCCCATAATTTCCCCCTTGCTAAAAAGAACCCGCCTCTGGTGAGGAAGGGGTATTGATAGAGTCAAGTAAAGTGGAATCAATCCGGCAGAACTCATCTTCAGTAATCCATGTAGCATCTGTGTCAGTTGAATCCTTTCATCGAAAAAAGATAACGATGAAATGGATCATTCAGAGTAAAATGGTTTCTTCATCCATAACAACATCGATCACTTCTTGTGCTGAGGGAACACATGGTAAAGGTGGAATCGGAACATTGATCATGGAACCTACAGACTAATCACCAGAAAATGGGGAGGCTCAAAAGTGCCTCGGTAAGACATAAGATCCTCAACATTTAAAACTGGACTAATAGATATTGCAGGAGGTAATTCTAACAAGTAAGCATTGAAACCTAGTTTCTTTAGAATACAAAAGGATCCTGAGGCACAGGCATGCAATTTCTTGAATGAATGTTTTGGGTAACGTTCAGGGCGAGTACGAGTCATTACATAATCTCCATCAAAATTTTGAGCTCACCGATGAGCATCAGCTGTTAATTTATATTGATTATTATTAAGTTCAATTTCACGCGTAATCTCAACATGCAATTCATGAAGGCGATGTGCAAGAGATTATGCGGATTCAGAAGATTGGCTGTTAAAGCAAGGGGTACCAAGTCAATGGGCTGGTTAGGATTGAAACATTGAACAATCTCAAATGGGCTTTTACCAATGGTTCGATTGACAGAGCTATTATAAGCGAACTCAGCTGTAGGTAATATGAGATCCCAATTTCCTAGTTTGTCGCCAACTAAACTTCTAAGTAAATTTCCAAGACTACGATTGGTCACCTCAATTTGACCGTCCGTTTGCGGATTAAAAGCAAAAGAGAACTTCAGTTGAGTCCGAACTATTTCCAAAGAGTCTTCCAGAAATAGCTGACAAACTTAACATCACGATCAGACACAATAGAAGTAGGTAAGCCATGCACGTGCACGACTTCCTTGAAAATGAGTTTAGCTAAGTGAGAAGCATCAATGATCTTACTACAAGCGATGAAGTGTGCCATCTTAGAGAATCGGTTGACAACAATCAGGATAGAGTCATGTTGTCGAACAGTCGTAGGCAAGCCTAATAAAACAAATTTCATACTTAGATCCTTCCATGGTGCATTAGGAATTGGTAAAGGAGTATACTATCCAGTATTCAGTTTCTTGGCTTTTGCAGTTTGACATGTATGACATTGAAAGAGTATGCGTGCAACATCACGTTCAAGAGAGGACCAATAAAATTGATCTTCATCTGGTTGTAGTCTTGTCCCTCCCATAATGGCCAGCTAAGCCTCCTCCATAGAGTTCCCAAATTAGAAAGTCTCGTAAGGATGTTCGGGAAACACATAATTTACTATCATGAAAAAGACAATCATCCTTAAGAAGAAAGTCGGGATAGTCATGTCGAGATCCATCGCTAACCTATTGGTAAATGAAGCTGAAGTAAGGGCAAGTAGGATACTTATCTATTAAACGTTCAAAACCTACAACTTGTACTTGCATTGTGTGCAAAATGTTGATTCGACGGCTTAAGACCTTATTTTCCATCCCAGCGCGATGCTTTACAACAAAGGTAAACTCTTAAAGAAATTTTGTCCACTTAGCATGTTTAGGGTTCCAATGCCGCAGAGAGTTGAGAAACTTAAGGGATTGGTGATTGGAATACACAACAAATTGTTGGGGCAAGAGGTAATACTTCCAAGAGTCAAAAGATCGAACGATAGCATAAAATTCCTCATCTTAAGCGGAATACTTTTGTTGTGCCTCGTTTAGCTTTTCACTAAAGAAGGCAATATGGTGGCCTCCTTGACTTAACACACCCCCAATCCCAATTCTAGAGGCATCACAAGCGACATCAAAGTATTTGGAAAAGTCAGTGATGAAGAGCATGACATGGTTACTGTTAAAGGATGGAAGACCAACATTCTTAAAGATCCATTAAAAGACATTGGAGTCCCTATGACAAGAGCAAGAACCAAAGCGATGAAGGAGGCTTTGAATTGTTTCATGAAAGATCTTAAAGAGTTGGAGCGCAACTACATTAAAGAGTCAGCAATTAACATGTCCAACAAAAGCCCAAGAAAGGTGGTCACAATATTAGAAGCCCAACAAGAAGATGTCCAAGGCCCATGTGGTGTCCCTATTGAAGAAATTGCTTATTTGGAGGATATGCAAGAGTGACTTGTTGGCCAAGTCAATAAGCATCAAATTTGATTGCATTTGATTTTATTTGAGTCTTTTATTTTATTTCCATAAAATAAGGCATTAGGCCATTGAATGTATTAGATTCTTTTTCATGTTTTTCCTATTTTGAAAAGACTGACTTTTCCTTCAAGAAAGAGTCATCTCGTTTTAGGAAGGTGCAATTCAAAATGTCAATTATCATTGATGCACCAATTATTAGGTTGTTTCTTAATTCTAGAGGACTCTATTGTTGCCTATAAATAGGCTTTGCTTTGTACTACAATTTTCAGAGTTTAATGAATTGAGACTTTTGTTTCTCTTGTGTGAGCTTTGCTTGCATCCTTGTATTCTTTTGAGAATACTAGACTTATCAAGGGTTGATCATCCTTGTGGCGTCTTGTGACTAGGGTTGTAAGAGACGGGTACTCTTCTTCCCATCGATCATCCGGTTCCTATTTTCTTGTTTTCTAGCCGATCCGGTCAAGTCCTTCCATCATTTGGTATCAGAGCAATAGGTTGCTAGATTTCAAGTTTTATCTTCTCTTTGTTTTATTTGTCATAATTTCTCAGCCAATTCATCTGTTCCTTCTCTTCTTTCTAGTGCTCTTTTTTTTTCCATTTTTTCCCTTCTTCCACCACTGTAAAAAAAGGTGCAAAAAAAAAGTACTGAAAAAAAAACAAAAAAAAAGGTACTGAAAAAAAAGGAAAAAAAAAATTTGTGATACAAAAAAAAAAAGGAAAGAAAGAAAAGCAAAAAAAAAAACAAAAGAAAGAAATTGGTGGTGATACTCATTTCCCATTCTCCTTATTTTCCTATTTCCTTATTCTCATTGTTTCTTTTTTTTTAAATCATTTCCTTTCTTCATATATATCAATTCCCGTTACTCTTACAATCTCTCTCTCTCTCTCTCTCTTTTATTCCCATATTCACACTTTCCCTTCCATTTTCTCTTATTACAAAACACAAAAAAAAAATGATTCTTGCAACTTTGGTCATATGATCACTGCATTGATTTTTGTCTCTTGATTTGTTAAGTTTCAATTTAGAATACTATTGGAGGCAAGCAAGAGTGGTAAAAGGCAAGAGTGATTACATAAAGTTAAAAGCCATAATTGAGTGAAACACGAGTGACCATACATCTCTTTTGAGTGCAAACACGTGAGTAGAGTGGTGAGGTCCTTAACATTTTTTTTCTTTTCTCTCTTGTCAAGCTAACATTACAGGTTGAAGATGAGTGGAGAAGCATTTAGCAATGATGACTTCAATATTGATCCCAAGTTTTTTATGAAAGCCATGCGAGATGAGTTTCTCAAACTCAAGATGGAAATGGATGAGTTGAAGGAATCTAAAGCATCAAGTAGTGATGAGGAGACACGTAGATCACGTTCTTCGTCTTCAAAGGGCAAAAGAAGAGATGCCAAATATAATGATGAATCTGATCCAAAGATAAAGTATCCTACCTTCAAGGGTAACAGCAATCCAGATTTGTACCTTGATTGGGAGATGAAATTCGAACAAATCTTTAGAATGAGTAATTGGTCTGAATAAAAGAAGGTAAAATTAGCTTCTTTTCAATTTTCTGACTTTGCTATTGTTTGGTGGGAAGATTTACAGCTTAAGAGGCGGCTTAAAGGAAAAGGACCACCTCGTACTTGGGAAAAACTCAAGAGATTGATGCGAAAGAAGTATGTTCCCAGCTACTATTATCGAGAGCTCAATCGAAAGTTGCGAATGTTTGGCCAAGGATCTATGGCTGTGGATGAATATGTGCATGAGCTTGACCTTCTTAAGATGCGTGCTGGAGTTCAAGAAGGCGAAGAAGCAAGCATGACCAGGATTCTTGACGGACTACGTAGTGAAATTAGAGACAAAGTGGATATGTACAATTTTGTTGATAAGGAAGAGTTGGTTCACAAAGCCATCAAAGTGGAGAAGCGGTTAAAAGAAAAACGTTCCAAGTTTTCTAGTTGGAGGGACTCTAGATCAACCTCAAGATGGAAGGATTCTAAGGCTACGGATGACACAAAAATCCCACATAAAGCCAAGGAGGAATCCAAGTCTAAAATTGATGGTGGTAAGAAACACGTTTTTGAAATTTCATCTAATATAACCTCTTCTATTACATGTTTTAGGTGTCTTGGTAAGGGGCATATTGCTTCTCAATGTCCCAATAAGAGAGCCATGATTCTCAAAGATAATGGCGATTGTGAAAGTATTCACTCTAGTGAGAGTGATGATGACATGCCCTCTTTGGTGACTGATTCTGAATTGGAGATTGATGAGGCTGAACCTGTTAAGGGAGATGTGTTGGTGGCTAGGAGGGCCCTCAACATGCAATTAAAGGAAGATCATGAGCAAGAGCAGCGAGAACTCATCTTCCACAATCGATGCTTTATCAAGAACAAGGTATGTAGCATGGTTATTGATAGTGGTAGTGTCACCAATGTTGCTAGTACCTTACTTGTTGATAAGTTGGATTTGCCTACCATGAAGCATCCAAGGCCTTATAAGTTGCAATGGTTGAATGATAGTGCTGAGGCTAAGGTCACTAAACAGGTGTTGGTGTCTTTTTCTATTGGAAATTATCATGCTGAAGTGTTATGTGATGTAGTTCCTATGCTTGCTGGACATATTTTGCTTGGAAGACCATGGCAATTTGATAGTAGGGCTCATCATGATTGTTATAAAAATTGTTATACTGTACCCTTCAATGGGAAAATCATTGTATTGAAACCTCTTAGGCCAAGAGAAGCTTATGAGGATCAAGTGCGAATTGAGCAAGATAGCAAAAAAAAGAGATGATCTGAGTGAAAAAAAAGTTGTAGAGAAAAAAGAAAATAAAGAGAGAAAAAATAAAATGAGTGAAAAAGAGAAAAAGAAAGAAAAGAAAGAGAGTTTGTTTTCTGGAAAAAGTGAGGTTAAACGAGCATTATTGAGTGAGCAAGTTTTGATACTTGTATGTAAGGATGCTTACTTTTCTACTAATGAACTTAACCCCTCTGTGCCTTCTAGTGTTGTGTCTTTATTACAGGAGTTTGCTGATTTATTCCCTCAAGAGATTCCAGATGGACTTCCTCCTTTAAGAGGAATTGAGCATAAGATTGACTTTATTCCTGGAGCTTCCCTACCTAACAGACCCGCTTATAGAGCTAATCCTGAAGAAACTAAAGAAATTCAACGTCAAGTAGATGAGCTTATGAGGAAAGGCTTTGTGAGGGAAAGCTTAAGCCCGTGTGCTGTTCCGGTGCTCCTAGTACCAAAGAAAGATGGATCATGGCGTATGTGTGTTGATTGTAGAGCCATCAACAAAATAACAGTTAAGTATCGCTATCCCATTCCTAGATTAGATGATATGTTAGATGAGTTGCATGGTGCTGCAATTTTTACTAAAATTGATCTTAAGAGTGGTTATCATCAAATACGCATGAAAGAGGGAGATGAATGGAAAACTGCTTTCAAAACTAAGTTTGGGTTGTATGAATGGTTAGTTATGCCTTTTGGGTTAACTAATGCACCTAGTACTTTCATGAGCTTAATGAATCATATCTTTCATTCATATATTGGAAAATTTGTGGTTGTCTACTTTGATGATATACTTGTTTATATTAGAACATTAGATGACCATGTTGCTCATTTGCATGAGGTTTTTAACAAACTTAAAAAGAATAGCTTATATGCAAACTTTGAAAAATGTTCCTTTTGCATGGATTCTGTTGTGTTTCTTGGATTTGTTGTATGTGCTCAGGGAATTCGTGTTGATGAGGAAAAGGTAAAGGCTATTAGGGAGTGGCCTACTCCAAAGAATGCTAATGAAGTTAGGAGTTTTCATGGATTAGCAAGTTTCTATAGGAGATTTGTCAAAGATTTTTCAACTATTGCTGCACCACTAAATGAGCTTGTTAAGAAACATGTAATTTTTAAATGGGGAGTAACACAAGAAAATGCTTTCTGTACTTTAAAAGATAAACTAACCAATGCACCATTATTATGTTTACCTGACTTTAACAAAGTTTTTGAAGTTCAATGTGATGCTTCTGGAATTGGTATTGGTGCTGTTTTAATGCAAGAATCAAGGCCCATAGCCTATTTTAGTGAGAAACTAAGTGGAGCTTCATTAAATTACTCTACTTATGACAAGGAGCTATATGCTTAGAAAAGAACTTTAGAAACATGGCAGCATTACCTATGGTCACGAGAGTTCATCATACATTCTGACCATGAGAGTTTGAAGTTTTTCAAGTCTCAAGGTAAGCTTAACAAGAGGCATGCTCGTTGGCTGGAGTTCATTGAGACCTTTCCATATGTGATCAAGCATAAGCAAGACAAAGAGAATGTTGTTGTTGATGCTCTTTCAAGGAGGTATTCTCTTATTACTTCTCTTCATGCTAGATTACTAGGATTTGAGTTGTTGAAAGGACTATATGAATCTGATTGTGATTTCTCTGAGATCTAGTTTTCTTGTGAAAGACATGGATTTAATGATTTTTATAGATGTGATGGGTTCCTTTTCAAAGAGGATAAATTGTGCATCCCAAATTGTTCTGTGCGTGAACTTCTTGTAAAAGAAACTCATGGTGGTGGTTTAATGGGTCATTTTGGTGTTGATAAGACTTTAGCACTTTTGTATGAACACTTTTACTGGCCTAAAATGAGAAAATATGTTGTGTCTGTATGTGCAAGATGTGTTACATGTAAGCATGCAAAATCTAAGGTTCAACCCCATGGTTTATATTCCCCTTTACCATTGCCTTCCCAACCTTGGGTAGATATTTCCATGGATTTTGTGTTGGGTTTGCCTAGGTCTAAATCTGGAAAAGATAGCATATTTGTTGTGGTTGATAGATTTAGTAAGATGGCTCATTTCATTGCATGTTCCCAAACAAATGATGCTGTGCATATTGCTGATTTATTCTTTAAGGAAATTGTTAGATTGCATGGGTTGCCTAAGACAATTGTGAGTGATAGGGATGTAAAGTTCCTTAGCCATTTTTGGAGGACATTATGGGGTAAGCTAGGAACTAAGTTGTTGTTTTCCACTGTGGCACATCCCCATACAGATGGGCAAACTGAGGTAGTAAATAGAACACTCACTACTTTGTTACGTGCAATTATTCAAAAGAATTTGAAGAATTGGGTAAGTTGTTTGCCTCATGTAGAATTCGCATATAATAGGGTTGTTCATTCTTCTACTTCTTTCTCTCCATTTGAGGTTGTTTATGGCTTTAATCCTTTATCTCCTTTGGATATGCTACCATTGCCATCTAGTGAACAAGCTAACCTAGATGGCAAGACAAAGGCTCAATTTGTGCAGGAACTTCATGCTAGAGTAAAGGCCAACATTGAAAGGAAGAATGAACAATATGCAAGGCAAGCAAACAAAGGTTGCCGAAAGGTTGTCTTTGAGCCTGGAGATTGGGTTTGGGTACACTTGCGGAAGGAGAGATTCCCTGATCAACGATAATCTAAGCTGCAACCAAGAGGGGATGGCCCTTTCCAAGTCTTAGAGCGATACAATGACAATGCTTACAAGATAGATCTTCCCACCTCGTATGGTAATGTTAGCGCTACTTTCAATGTGGCAGATCTATCACCTTTTGATATATCAGATTTGAGGATGAATCCTTTTGAGCAGGGAGGGAATGATGAAGAGCATGACATGGTTACTGTTAAAGGATGGAAGACCAACATTCTTAAAGATCCATTAAAAGACATTGGAGTCCCTATGACAAGAGCAAGAACCAAAGCGATGAAGGAGGCTTTGAATTGTTTCATGAAAGATCTTAAAGAGTTGGAGCGCAACTACATTAAAGAGTCAGCAATTAACATGTCCAACAAAAGCCCAAGAAAGGTGGTCACAATATTAGAAGCCCAACAAGAAGATATCCAAGGCCCATGTGGTGTCCCTATTGAAGAAATTGCTTATTTGGAGGATATGCAAGAGTGACTTGTTGGCCAAGTCAATAAGCATCAAATTTGATTGCATTTGATTTTATTTGAGTCTTTTATTTTATTTGAATGTATTAGATTCTTTTTCATGTTTTTCCTATTTTGAAAAGACTGACTTTTCCTTCAAGAAAGAGTCATCTCGTTTTAGGAAGGTGCAATTCAAAATGTCAATTATCATTGATGCACCAATTATTAGGTTGTTTCTTAATTCTAGAGGATTCTATTGTTGCCTATAAATAGGCTTTGCTTTGTACTACAATTTTCAGAGTTTAATGAATTGAGACTTTTGTTTCTCTTGTGTGAGCTTTGCTTGCATCCTTGTATTCTTTTGAGAATACTAGACTTATCAAGGGTTGATCATCCTTGTGGCGTCTTGTGGCTAGGGTTGTAAGAGATGGGTACTCTTCTTCCCATCGATCATCTGGTTCCTATTTTCTTGTCTTCTAGCCGATCCGGTCAAGTCCTTCCATCAGTCAGGTAATATCAAAACTGGGGCTTCAGAAAGCTTTTGTTTAATGAGTCCAAAAGTTCAAGATGCAGTATTAGTCCAATGAAACTTATCAATTTTTAGACACTTTGTGATGTGGCTCATAATAGTACTGAAGTCTCAAATAAAACACCTGTAGAAGGATACAGACCATGGAAGTTTCGAACGTCATGAAAGGACGTAGGTTTAGGCCACTTGTGAATGACTCGTACCTTTTTAGGGTCAGCAGAAATGAGCACTTATGCTGAAATAATGAATCCAAGGAAAAGAACTTGCTCTTGGAGAAATGAGCACTTACGCAGATTAGCATAGAACTTTTCTTAACGAAGAATGAGAAACACTTGGCGAAGATGTGTCAAATGCTCAGCTACCGACTTGCTAAAGATAATGATGTCATCAAAGTAGACAATCACAAACTTTCCTGGGTATGGCTGAAAGAGGTGAGTCATAACACACATGAAGGTACTTGAGGCATTGGTGTGGCCAAAATGCATGACTAACCACTCATACAAGTCATCTTGTGTCTTAAATGCAGTTTTCCATCCATCTCCAGGTCGAATCATAATCTAGTGGTAACCATTACGGATGTCTATATTAGAGAACCAACATGCTCCTGAGACTAGATTAAGCATATCTTTAAGTCTAGGTATAGGGAACCTGTACTTGTGATTTTATTGATAGCTCTACTATCGATACACATCCTCCAAATTTCATCCTTTTTTGTTTCCAATAAAGCAGGTACCGCACATAGGCTAAGACTATGTTAAATATAACCCTTTTCTAATTAACTATTGACCTGTCGATTAAGCTTTTCCCTATCCTTAGGATTCATCCTATAATGTGACAAGTTAGGGAGTTGAGATCCTGGAACTAAATCAATGGCATGTTGGGATTCCTCATTGGTGGAAAGTCATGGGGTAACTCATTAGGTACAACATCCTTAAAGTCATCCAAAAATTATGAAACCTCTTTGGGTAAGTTTGAAGCATTAAACGTAGAGGGGGCGTTGTCCTTTACAACAAGGGCATAAATAATATCAACTTCCTTACTTTCTTGTACAAACTGATTCTCTATTAGAAGGTGAAGTTTAGGGTACTTAGAGGGAAAACCCTTTGAGTTGGAAGTTTCTTTTCATTTTGGGCTCAGATATAGTTGGACGTAAAAAGATTGTTTTTCCCTCATGCTTAAACACATGATTATTTGACCGTCCATGTATGATGACGTTATGATCGTAAAGCCATGGACGTCCTCAGAGAATATGGGACACATCCATTAGAATGACAACACAGAGAACATCTTCCTTAAAATCACCAAGATAAAGAGGTATGAGACATTGTTGAGTGATAGGAAGGGAGGTATAGTTTATCCAAGCAACACGAAAAGGTTTGGGTATAGGCTCAGTCTTTAAGCCAAGTCGAACAACACCTCAACTAAAGATGACATTTTATTTCACTTCCGTTGTCAATAATGAGTTTGTATGACTTATCGTTGTACTTCACATTTGTGTGAAATATGATGTGACGTTTCCACGAATCATCTAGTGAAGGAACAATTAAGAGACATTGCATTACTCCAAGGTGCTAGGGTGCAATATCATCTACAATTATTTCTTCATCTACATCAGAGGGGCTGTCGACAGGGTTGATGACAACATCAGGAGTGCCCTCGTTGTAGCCTTGATACTCAATAAGTAGATTGTGCTGGGGACACTTGGAAGCAATGTGACCTTTAGTGTGACACTTGAAACATTCAATGCTTGATTCATTAGGGCATAAACTAGAGCCTATGAATTCATTAATTGGCTTGGTGCCCTATGTTTGTCCAAATTGAGAAGACTTGGATGATGGTCCTACAATTCTGTTAGTAAGAAGGAAACTATGAGTCTACCGAAACTCTGTGCCTTGTGAATTAGGTCATTAAAAGTTAGAGTATTTCGACAAAGTTGATATCGCTTGAGCCTTATTATAGGCATCCGTAAGGGTTTCAGAAAAATTTAACCTAAGATCCCTCTGTACGTCTGGCCAAAGGCCATCAGCAAACCTACTTAATAATGACAAAGGGTCTTCTTTTAGTCCACACCTTAGCCTAAGTTCATCAAAACGAACTATGTAGTCAGCAACAGTAGAGGTTTGACTTATATTATTGATCTTACTAAATAACTGGCACTTATACAGAGGTGACACATACTTCTCCTTCAACTTCATCTTCATCCTAACCCACGTGGTCACAGGTGGTTGACCTTGTTTGTAACATCCTGAAAATTTAATACAGGATCAAGGAGTGTTTTGGGAACTAATAAATGGAGAAATTGGTAATTTTGGAATTTTTAGGAATTTTTAGTGATTTTTGAGGACATTTTGAAAATTTTGAGTAATAAATGTGCATATAATTAATTAAGAAATTGAAGAGTTTGAAATATGAGGGAATGGTAAAACCCAAAATATTTTGAAAGTTAAGAAGATTGGAGGCTGATTTAAGTGGTTTTAAAATTAAAAGAGTACACTATGGCAAGTTTGGACTACAAATTATCATATACCATCCTTTTTTCACCTAACCAAACACACCCTTCCTCCTTCCTCAACATAAATCGGCCGCCCCCTCCCCAAATGCTTAAACCCATTCGGCCTCCACCTCTCCCCCACTCTCTCAAGGCCGACTCCTCCCTCTCCCTCCCACATTCATTTCACTTCTCCTTCATCCGTCTTCTTCTTCCAAGCTTCCAAAACCACATGGGCTTTTCGGATTCTCACTGCCTATGTCGGATTACTCGATCCTAACACCCATCACCTTCGGTCTTTCTTCTTCCTTCGTTTGCTTCTTTCACCGGCGACGACCATGGCAGTGACCACGACGGAGGACGTCGTTCGGTGTGTAGTTCCATCTCTGAGCTCAGGTAACTTTGTTTTCTTATTCCCATCCCTTTTAATCTTTGATTTTGGGCAGGCCAGAGAGGGAGTCCGATTTGGGATAGGATTTTGGGTGTTCTAAATTAGTGAAAAATGGAATTCAAACTTCAATCTAAAGAGTTAATGATTTCATTTGGTTGAGTGCATTCAAGGTGTTTGTGAAAAAGTTTAAGAGAAGCTGGATTTGTTGGGAACTTTGTTTATAGTAGGTAGTCTTGGTTTATGTTTCAACAAAATTAAAATGTAGAGTATTGTCTCAACTTGATTAAAAGGTCCACTTTATTTGTGTACATGGACATATATGCTCACATAATGATTTATCTTCTTTTCTAAATTGAAAGTTTGGCAATAAGTGAGATTAATAATGTCATTTGATTTTGGAGCACACTCAATGTGTTTGATAAAATGTCTAAAAGAAGCATTTGTTTGAAAAGTTGCGAGCTTTGCGGCGTGGGGTTCATGAATCAATCAAATTAGATTTTAGTATAGAAATCAGTTGATTATAAAAGAAATTTAGGTTACTAAAAAGGATTTGAATGAGACTTGGGATTGGAGGATTCTTGAGCATTGTTCATTTTATTTGGTTGTGAATGCTGATTTTTATTAATGAACATGAATTAGAAAATTTCGGTACTGCCATGTTATTATTTGGTTCATATGGGTTAAAAATTTAGCTTTGAGGATAATAAAATAGAGTGTTGATATATGTTAGAATTAGGATAAGAATGACATGTATGTATATGGTTATTATTCAAATTGATGCTATGGATTTTCTGGATCTTTGCTTGATTTTCATGTGGCGATGGTGTGTAAATTTTGAGAGTGCTTGTAATTACTTGTTTAAAATAACTGAACTGTAATGATGTATTAGAATCAAAAAGGAAATATGCTTCCTTGACTTTGGTATTGCTATGATGTTTGCTCATGATTTGTGTGAGGAATGAATGGAAGTTTTGGTCTTATGCTATTGGTAGTTTTATTTTAGCTAGGATTGGTAAAATGAATGATAATGCATGTTGGTGTTTACAAGTTTAATTGGAACTTTTGTGGTTATAAGTGCATTGGCTGTAGCTGAAATGTTTTGTGCATGTGTGTTCAAAACTGTTTTGCCCTTTAAGGCTTAATAGTCAGATTGCTAAGAAGTGGAGTGACTAATTATGTTGATCAAAGTTGATTTGGTTTCTAATACAAGTCTAAATATTATCCTCTTCAATTCTGATTTTAATAGAATGAGAAAAAAAAATGTATGTATGTTGTTTTATTTGTGATTCCTATGTTTATTGCGTGTTGTCATTTTGTGTTGAGATAGAGAATGAATTTCTGAATGTATATGGATTCCATCTTTTCTCCACCATGTCTCTTATGATAATGATTCGGTTAGTCATGTGATTTGAGGTCCAATGAAAAGTTGTGATGTCCATGTTTTGGCCTTGCTTGTCTTAAAAGGAAGAAAGGATTATCGGACATAATTGATGGTTGTATGTTCTTGCATGCTTAGGTATACTTTGGATTTAGGGTCGTTGTTCTTTCTTCTTTTCCCTTTATGTGTATTTGGGTAACGAAGTAAAATGAAGGATTTGTTGGATACATATAGTATTTGGTAGTAGTTGGGTGTTCTGTTTAGTTTAGTTCTTTTTCTTCCTTGTTTACGTTTGATTTTGCTGGATGGTTGGTTCATAAAGAATGATGAATGAATGTTTGAGTTATTAGTTTGTGATAACTATGAGGATATAATCAATTTTGGCTTAGTTGGGCTGAATTATTTGATAATGTAGAAGCAAAAGGAAATCTTGGTTCTTATTTGAATATATATAGTTGTTAAAATGCTTCATTATGTTCACTTCTCCTGCAATGGTTGAATTGAGTCCTCTCCCTTTATTTTTGGTGTTGTATGTGATTGGTATTATGGAATAAACATATGAATTGTGTGTAGGACTTTGAATCTTGTATGGATGGTGAATGCAAACTAAAAGGATGTATGTTTTGTGGCATGGTGGATTTAAATGGATTGATCATTTGGTTGCTAACATTATTGGATTGAGAAATATTTGAGATGTGTTGTTAAAACATTCTTGAGATATAAAGAAGTGGATAACATAAATGATTCTATAAGATAATAAATTAAAAGAGGGATTGGGTAGTCATATAAGAACGAGAGAGACGTTGAAGTGCAATAAAGTAGAAATGATATTAATTTATCATTTTCTCTATATTCTTACTTAGGAGAGGATGCAAGTAGGCTCTCGTGGCATCAATAACGAAAGGTTGAGAAATCGCGTAAATTGCTAAAGGGCGACAGGTAATCACACTTAACCTTACTATAACATTGAGGGTGATGTTAGCTAGGATTTTGTAAAATCCTTTCTCACCCTCTATAAATATATATTATCTTTGAAAGGTTATTTTTATACAAAACAGGCTATCGGGTGCCTTTCAAACACGATTATTTTCGTATAAAAGATTTGTACACATTATATATATACTATTATCCTGCTTGGTGGTGGCCATTGATCTGGAATGACGTGAAATGTATATAGGGATAGTGTTGGATAGTGGTTTGAGAGGTTATGGATTAGAAAAGGAATGAATTGTTGAGTTTGTGATTGTGGTGAGATAGGTGGATGAGAAATATAAGGTATTATTGACTGGAGTATTGAAATGTACTGTGGATTTGAAATAGGTACATTGTGGTCAGGGAATTGGAAAGTTATATTGATGGAAAGTATAAAAGGTTGTGGTTGGGACATTGAAAGTTATGGTGAGCATTGCATGACACTGAAATTTATGTACCATCGCGCGATGATAACTGTCGATTGACCAATCGACAGTTATTTGTACTGAGGATCCTTTTCAGATTGATTGGATCGGGGATCATAGGTCGACTTAGTGAGAGAAGCGACCTACGGTTGTTTTGGCATTGAAGAGCCCAACCGCCCCTACGGTTGTTTGGCATTGAAGAGTCCAACCGTTCCCGTTCTGTAATGGAAACAGAATTGGGGTTCCCTCTCTGGAGATTGCCAGAGAAGGAAATTGTCCCCTCATTATGGAGAGGGACACAATGTCAAATCATATAGTGAAGAATAGATGCTTGAATGCACCGTGGTGGCACAATGCATCTCTAGGTGAGTGTGAGAGTTGTTGTGGTAGTATTAGTTGATTGGAGTATGGAGATGTTGAATTGATTTGGTTAGAAGGTGATTGTTGGACTTGAGTAAGGAATGAAAGAAGATCTGGATATATATATATATATATATATATATATATATATATATATATATATATATATATATATATATATATATATATATATATATATATATATATATATTACTATTGTTTTTAAAACTGTGGTACCCTTTAGACGCCCTCGCTACCGCACATCTCACTGTTATAGTGAATTAAGCGGTGATTACTGGGACAAATTGTCTCATCCCACGATTACTGACATTTTTGCAGGTATTCATGCACAGGCGCAAGCACCAGGAAAGGGAATTAGGTTTCAAAGGTTATTTAGATTAGTTAGTTGTGTATATTGCCAATTTGTATAGGCCTGCATTCGTTTCCGCATGTATATAGCTATTTATTGTTGAATGTCAACTAGTTTTGTTTATTAACCATGTTAGGCAAATCCTTTCTAACATGGTTAGCAATAAATTATCCATGATAGCAGCTGCGCTGTATTAGTTTATTCTTTTCTATCATGGATAATATTTCAATCATTAGGATATTCTTTTGCTAACTATGATAGGACATTGATATTATGGAAATCCTTTTTCTATCATAGTTAGTCAGGGTATTATTGAATTAATTTGGGAATTAGTAACACAATGTGACATTGTTCCTCAAGGGTGACTTTGACTATGTGCCAGTAAGTTTGCGCATCTCCCACAAGTCTCATCTTAATAAATCGTATTCGTTGGGTGTCATTCATATCATACCAATCAAAATAGTCTTCTACGTGAGCAAGCCAATCTAGAAAGTATGTGGTGTCTAATCTCCCATAAAATTCAGGGGCCTCCACTTTAACTTCCTTAGTAATATCATCCTCATAGCCATGTTTACGGTTTCCTCTATTATGAATAGGAGGATAAAACTTTTTCTCATAGCCACGTCTAGGGTTGCCTCTACTATGTTTAGGGGGAGATATTTCGTCCTTATAGCCATGTATAGGTTGCCTCTTTTATGTCTAGGGGAAGATCTTTCATACCCAAAGTGGTGTCCATTATGGGAATTCTAAGGATCCTCTTCTTCATCTAAAATTGGCCCATTAGGTCTACGTGCAAATGACCTATCATTGTTGTTACCATTACCTAAGGAAAGATAATGACTATCTATATAGGACTTCTGGCCTTGGGGAATCTTAGAATTTGGTAAGCCTAACCTCTGATCATTGTTAGGGTTTGGGAGTAAACTCTCATGAACATTTAATGGTGTGGTCTCTAGCTTGTTCTCTACTTGTAATGTTGTAGGCTCGATGTTTTCCCCATACTAAGTTGCCCTAAGTGACAAATAGCCGACATAACTTCTTCAAACTTAGTGTCATGTCTATATTCGATAGCAATAATTCTACTATTGGTTTCATCAAATCTAAGTTGAATCGCTTATTGCTCTGTCAATATAGTCATTAATAGCTCTTTCATGATTTTCAAGGTCAGACATGGTAGCTTTGATTTCTGTAATATCTTGTTCAAATTGGTTTTGATTGTCAAGGACACGTCAAACGGTCCTATAAAATAAATTTCTAATCTGTAGGGTTTGAGGTGGTCTTACTAAAACCTACAAAAGATCCCAAGTTACCTCCACCAAAAAGGTGAAACCCCTATTCAACAAGTTTACTCTTCAGGGACAAGCCACAGGGGTTACCCTTGCTAACTAAGTTACAACCTGAGCGAGATCTTCACAGTAACCTTAGAAGCAAAGCTTTCAGGGAAACCGTTAGAAATCTCTTCTAACTTATAGTAGAATAGGACCCGAGTGTAGGGCCGACTGTGTGAGGAGATGTGTGGTCCTAGGGTTGTGAATTAAATCCTGATCTAAACGGAAAATAAAACAATAACAATTAATATAAATTAAAAGAGTGCTCAAAAGTGAAATAAAATTATGAAAAGAAGAGAAAATTTTTTTTGGCCTTTTCTTTTCTTTTTGGGTTAAACCTACTTTTGGTCCCTATAGTTTGGTGTGATTTGGGTTATAGTCCCTGAAGTTTAAAATTGGAGGTTTTGGTCCTTGTAGTTCACATCCATTTTGGTTTTAGTCCCTATACTTTAAAAGTGGAGGTTTTGGTCCTTGTAGTTCACATCCATTTTGATTTTAGTCCCTATACTTTAAAAGGAGAGGTTTTAGTCCTTCAAATTTCATTTTGTTCCAACAAATGGTCCCTATATGTGACATGTCAGCCCTAACTATGATGATGTGGTTAGATGAGCAAGCTTACATGGAAAAAATTATAAATATAAAATCTTTTAATTAATCCTCTTTTTAAAATAAATAAACTCCTTATATTTCCTATTGAACTCCCTATTTTACCCTTCCTCCTTAATCAAATCTCTTCCCATCCATCACCATCGTCTTCCTCACCTCTCATCATCTACAACATCTTCCTTGCTTTCTCCCTCGTCCTTTCCGTGACCAATCTTCCAATTCAGATACCAAAATCATTAAAATATTGTACTTCCATATTAAAACTAACATGCTACATTTGAATTAGTGTTTCAAAAACTTCAGAATTAATATTCATAGCAAAATCATATTACTCAGCTACTATTTTACATTAAGCAATTGCAGAACTTCAATGACTCTTCAGTTAACTATAAACAATTCATGCAGAGAAAATTCAAGGACCGACATAGGTTTAAAAAATAAACAAAAAATATGCTTTTTTGTTCTTGATATTTCTTTTTTGAAAATTTCAAGAGAGAGCTTTTGTGTTCATGAATAAAGTTTAAAACTTTTGGAAATCTGTATGACAATAATATGGTTTTTCAGAAAATAAAACAGAAATTTGAAAAAGAAAAAAAGCGGTGGATGCGAATGCGGGGAGATCGATGTTGGATGCAAATGTTGTGGAGAGCTTGGTCAGAGTTTTGAGAGAAACGGTGGAAGTGGCAGCAGAGTAGGAGGCGGCGCAGTATTGTGTGGAGGATGTTGCAAATGATGAGAGGTGAGGAAGATGATGGTGGTGAATCTGGAAAGGGAAAGGAAGATTAGGGAGGAAGGGTAAAATAAGGACTTCAGAGGGAAATAAAAGGAGTTTATTTATTTTAAAAAAAGGATTAATTAGATGATTTTATATTTATAGTTTTTTCCATGTAAGCTTGCTCATCTAACCACATCATTATAGTTAAGGCTGACATGTCACATATAGGGACCATTTGTTGAAAGAAAATGAAACTTGAAGGACTAAAACCTATCCTTTTAAAGTATAGGGACTAAAACCAAAATGGATGTAAACTACAAGGACCAAAACCTCCACTTTTAAACTTCAGGGACTAAAACCCAAATCACATCAAACTATAGGGACCAAAAGTTGGTTTAACCCTTTCTTTTTTTTGGCTTTTTTTGCCTTTTTGTTTTTTTATTTTTTGCCTTTTTTTATTCTTTTTCTTTCTTTTCTTTTTTCTCCTCTTTTTTTTGCTAACTCATAAGATACTGAAAACTAGAAAAGGAAAAGAGAGGGAAAAAATTTGCAAGAAATCAGGAAACGTACAAAGAAGGAAGCAACTACCTCCTTCTATGACAATTAGTACAGATTTAAAGTTGAAAGATCAAATTTTACCTAATAACTTTTGGAGCCAAAAGTTATAACACTAGTACAAATTAACCCTATACCAGCGTAGCTTTACATGCGCTAATAAAAGGACGTTAAAAAATGTATGTAATGATAACTTTTACATGCGCTTTAAGTTTCATGCTATACACAGACATCAAGTTTCAAAGAACCACATTGGGGTGTTATGCTATACACAGACATCAAGTTTCAAAGAACCACATTGGGGTGTTATGATAATGTTAAAACAACATATACATGCGCTTTAAGCGCATGTAGAGGCTTTCCATGTGAGAAATAGCCTATACATGCGCTTTAAGCGCATGTAAAGGCAGTATTAGAGTGAAAAACTTGAAGTCATGCATATATAGGAGTTCCTCCTCAGATGTCATAAGCTACTAATACTTGTGGTCTTAATGTTTAAAAGTTAGAGAACCACATTGGGGTGTCATGCATATGTTAATACTACATATACATGTGCTTAAAGCGCATGTATAGGCTTTACATGCGCTTAAAGTGCATGTAGAGCCTGTACATGCTCTTTAAGCGCATGTAAAGGCAGTATTAGAGTGAAAAACATGAAGTCATGCATAAGAGTTCCTCCTCAGATGTCATAAGCTACTAATGCTTGTGTACTTAGTGTTTAAAAGTTAGAGAACCACATTGGGGTGTTATGCTTATGTTAGTACTACATATACATGCGCTTAGAGCACATGTAGAGGCTTTACATGCGTTTAAAGCGCATGTAGAGACTGTACATGCGCTTTAAGCGCATGTAACTGCAGTATTAGTGTGAAAAACATGAAGTCATGCATAAGAGTTCCTCCTCAGATGTCATAAGCTACTAATGCTTGTATACTTAGTGTTTAAAAGTTAGAGAACCACATTGGGGTGTTATGCTTATGTTAATACTACATATAAAGCGCATGTATAGGCTTTACATGCGCTTTAAGCGCATGTAAAGGCAGTAATAGAGTGAAAAACTTGAAGTCATGCATAAGAGCTCCTCCTTAGATTTCATAAGCTACTAATGCTTGTGGTCTTAGTGTTTAAAAGTTAGAGAACCACATTGGGGTGTGATGCTTATGTTAATACTACATATACATGCACTTAAAGCGCATGTATAGGCCTAATATTAAAGAAAAAAGTTTATCCATTCAATTTATTAAATGATGAAAAACATGCTAATGCTTAGATACTTAAGTTTTAAAACATAATATAAGTCATTGTTTTATTTCCCTGATTAATCTGATAATTCAATCTTGGCGCTATGATTTAAAATAATATTTGGACAGAAATAATGTCACAATTGTGAGATGTTATTATTTTGATATGAACTATACATAAATATATATAGAACAAAAATTTAGTCCATGTTCCATGATATGTAATTGTTTTATTAAACAATAATTATTGGTCCCTTTACATGCGCTTTAAGCGCATGTATTGATTGGTAATGTATAAATTTCTCGCGCCTTTATCTTATGAGTTCCCTCCCTAGATCCCATCACTCTTTAGCGCGCTCACAGAGTATGTAGTAGTTGTAACATCCCAATTTTCAAATTAAAAATAATATGGAATTATTGAGGTGTCATTTAGGAAATTTTAAGTTTTAGGAAGAAATTTTAGAATATTTTGGGCAATTAATGAATATTAAATTTTATTTATTTTGGAATTTAAATAAATATAGTTAAAAGAATTTATTGGGGATAGAAACTTCTATGAAAATAAATTGGACTCTAGATCATATTATGATGAAAAGAAAGAGATATAGTAATATATACAAACTTTTGGGTTAGAAATATAATTATGGATAAACAATGGGGTACTTAGTTGTAATTTTACAAAGTATATATATATATATATATATATATATATATATATATATATATATATATATATATATATATATATATATATATATATTCTCATCATCTCCTTTTGCCTCTCAAACCCAACCCTAGCCGCCTCCTCCCTTCCTCTCATCGGATTCCTCCTCCCTCCCTGCGTTCTCGCCGTTCAGGCGAGCTTCCAGCGACACATGGCGGCGTCGGCTGCCTAAGGTGTAGCAACCTATCTTCAAACCCTTCTCCTCCTTCTTTTCTCTCTTCCCCGACCTCCTCTTCCTCCGTTCTTCTTCTTCCTCCTTCTTTTTCCATGATGGGTTCTCATTTTCCCTTCTCCTCTTTGTAATTTTCGTCCACCTATGGCAGTGGCCATTTTTCGGGTGATTTCCGGCCGACGGCGGACTCCATCCAGCCGTGCCACCTTGGAGACAAGTTATGGTGAGTTTCCTTTTTCAATTTATTACCTTGTTCCTTCATTTTTCGTGTGTAGAGAGGGGAGGCCTAGATTAGGACTTGAGTTTTGGGTTTTAAAACTATTTAAAGAATGTTGTAAGCTTTGAATTTGGATATTCTAAGTGATGATTTGAAGCTTGATTAATGTTTTGTGAAGTTTATGCAAAACCCTAACTTTTGGGTGTTAAATCTGACGGGTTTAAGGGGATGGGTTTAAAATTCTTTAATTTGTCTAGGTAGAACTGTAATGGAGCTTAAATGATGTGCTACATGTTTGATTTTTGAAGTCTTGACGCTTTACCAAAATTTTTATGGTTTCTCTATTTGTTGTGCATGTGAGATACTATTGGAAGTGCTGAAATTGAAACAGAAAACTTAATGTTTGGTGGTTTTTAATTGTCCTGCTGCTTTGGCCTTAATTGTTTCGATTCTACTAAATATATATACATATACGTGTGTGTGTTGTGTGTGCATGTTTGCTCAATTTTGAACAGATCTTTGTGTTTGTGAAACCTTATTTTATTTAATCATTTCATGCACTAATCATGGGTGATGGTAAAGGATACATGAGAGTTTGTACTTTGATTATTTATTGTTGGATTTGTCAGGTTTGATTCTGAAAAGAATGTGAAATTGTTGCTTACCTTTTCCTCTGTTCAAGTGGCTGCACTATTCTTCATGTGTTATTCTTTGATTTTTATTACAAAGTAATTGTTAAGTGATGATTGAATGCAATTAGGAATGACTTAAGTTGCCTTGAAAGCTTGTATTCTAAATTCTTTGAAGTAGGTGATGGTTACATAATTATTGTTTCATGTTCTTGCCATGGTTGAATGTATCTCTTTTATTTTGGTTGGAACCTTATTTAGCATGATTCTTGTTGAAAAATATGCTTAGGAGGGTTGTTAAAAAATTATAATTATAAAAAGAAAGGGGCTGTAAAATTTATATAAACATTCATAACTGAAATTGTGGGTTATGAAAGTTTTGGGAAGACCCTAATTTTGCTATGTGTGCTGCTGAATTGGTGTGTTGTGATGCTGAACTTTGTATATACAACAAGGCTTAAGTTGTTTTTTTTACATAGTTAATAGAGTGGTAATAAGCATGACATGTTGATTTTTAATGGTTGTTAATTTTGTGCACTGACCGAACAATGGATAGGAAGGATAAAAGAGGTTTTGTTATTATTGTTGTCATGCTTAACAAAGACCAAGAGTGGAAATTAATTCTTTGCCTTATATTACTTACAATTTCAAATAAGGTTTAAAGAAAATACAAGATTTCTTGTAAGCATTGTAGACAAAGACTTTAAATGTAAATGGAATGTTATGCATGGCTGTTTGGGTTGTTTAAACAATGAAACATGTTTATTGGCTATTTAACTTTGATCTTGTTTGTGATGATTATTACTAAATAGTGTTCATGCATATGATTCTACCAAATGATTGATGTGGTTTCCTTGGATTGGCCGAACTGCACTAAATTTCAATAATGAACCTCTTTATATGCATGGTTGGGTAGTATGAATAATAATGTAAGATTCTAATTATTGTTTGAAGCATGTGTATGCTGAATTATAATTTCTTCGAAAAAGGATGAATAGATATGAAGGGTGAATGTTCCAAAATTCTAATTTAAAATATTAGAAAATACAAGGTCTAAGTACTTATGAATTTGTATGTTAAATTTCAGATTTGAAGATGATTGAATATGAGGGTGATCTAACTTTAGTCTTTGCATATCTCTAATGTAACTGAATGATTGTAAATGAGTGGTTGATTTTGTTCATGATCAATTGAATTTGGTGAAGACGATGGGGAATATTAGAACATCTTTTTGATATGCAAATAATATTTGAAGATTTCCTTGAGTAAATTGATATTTGAAGTAACTTACCATGATTTGCCTTCTTATCTATTTGATGTTTTGGAATCACTCATGATTCTTTATCTAGTTATGTCGACTTGTAATAGGAATGAGTTAAGCATTGAAAACCAAAATGGAATATGAACAGGGAAAATGTTATATATTATATATGTAGTATTCTAATTGACTTTTGGTGGTATACATATTTTGACTAAATGCTACTTGTCAGATATAAGTTGCTACTTAGGAATTGATAGTTTTATATTATGAACATCCTTGTTGGAATTTCGTTTTGACTTTTGATCAATTGTGGCTTGCTTATTTGTTCATCTTTGATATTATACTATTCTTTCATGTAGGTTCATATCTTTTGATTCTTTGGTGCAAGTGGCAAATATTTTGGTGATGAGGTAGATCTTCTTTTGGTGCAATCTTTTAGTGCAATGGTCGTGCATATATTCATTTTGATAATGTTTATATATAACTGGAAACAAGTAATAGTATATTTTGATACAATATACATATATAATTCTATTAGCAAGATTTCACGTAATTCTCAGGTAGATTTAATATACATTATTTTGAGTAAATGTTTCTGGTGGTAGTACAGGTGGCAAATGTAATGAATATTATATTTAAAAAAATACCTTTAAGCGCATGTAAATGGGAAAACTGTACATGCGCTTAAAAGCGCATGTAGAGGTATATACCATACATGCTGTAGAGATGTGTCTTTACATGCGCTTAAAGCGCATGTATAATGTTGTAGGCAATTTAGAATAAATTACCTACAACACTCATACATGCGCTCTAAGCGCATGTATATGACTTCTATACATGCGCTTTTAAAAGCGCATGTACAGGCACATCTCTACATGCGCTTTTTAAAAGCGCATGTAGAGCCTTTACCAGCGCCCCCTTTACATGCGCTTATAAAGTGCATGTAGAGGCCCAAAATAAGCGCATGTAAAAGGGGTAATTTGTGGTAGTGTAACTTCCCCAAATTTTTTGATTGATGATCTTGACAAATGGTAGTTAGTTGACGGCGATGAGAGAGTTTGTGCAACAGAAAGGATTAACAAGTCTCTGATACCAATTGATGTAAAATGGGTGTGAGAATAGAGAGGGTGTATGGGAATTTAGAAATAGAGAAGAAAGAATTTAGAATGAAGAGAGAATTTAAAATGAAGAGTGCAAGAAGAGAAGACAACTCAATATTCTTATTATTCAGTTCATAAAAGTATACAAAGCAAACAGTTGAGGGACTATATAAGCCTCAACCTAACCCTAAAAATCAAATATAGAGTACACTAGAATATCAATCATACTTAATGCTAACTGATAACAATCAATTCAAAATTAAAATAGAACAATCTTGAAATACTAATTGATAAAAATAAAATCCTAATATGATAATCTACAAATCTTTTTGGAAACTTTCTGATTCTTTTGTGATTCCCATCAGCAGCCCTAGACACTTGAAGAAACCATGAATATTCAATACATTTGGATCAGAGAGAAGTGATGACTACTTGAATTTATGGTAATTCAAATCGATGAAAGAAAAAACATGGAATAGGATCTGTTCTGGTGAAGAGTGATTTCATTTATGAATTATTAATTCATTTTTTTTAGTTTTAGGGGTCATCTTTTATTCTGGTGTATGGGTATAAAGGGGCATAACCTTGATGTGATTAAGTAAAATAATGTCCACCATTATATTGATTTAAAAAAGAATGGAGAGCTATTGCTTTAGGGGATTTTTGGGGCATAACCTCGAGCATTTTTTTTAATTTATTTATAGAATACTAATAATATTAGTAAAATTGTAAAATTAGTTGTTTCTATCATTCTAAAATAAAGAAAGAACAAATATAAGGGGAATAACCTTGATGTGATTAAGTAAAATAATGTCCACCATTAATTTAGAAAAAAACGGAGAGCTATTGCTTTAGGAGTTTAGGGGATTTTAGGGGCACAACCTTCAACATTTTTGTTTAATGTATCTATAGAATACTAATAACCTTAGTAAAATTTTAAAATTAGCTGTTTATATTTTCTCAAATAAAAAAAGAACAAAGCGGGTATTTATTTTAGGGCAAAGGTGCACCCAGTAGCATGGTAAATTCAAAATGGTGCATCTAGTAGCATACTAAATTTGAGGGTGCAAATTTAGCAGTTATAAAATAAAATGGGGCAAATTTAGCATCCCGTTAAAAATGACAAATCACCGTTACTGAGAGGTGGCTCCTACTAGTTTTTAATTGACATGGCATATAGGTGGCATGACAATGTGGCAATAGTTTGCATTTTTAATAAAAAGAAAAATGGAAATTTGAAGAACACTTAAATTTGAAGACACTTGCATATGAAATTTGAAGACACTTGCATATGAAATTTGAAGAACACTTAAATTTGAAGACACTTGCATATGAAAAATGTGAATCTGCAATTAGAGTTCCATTTTTAGCGATGTCAACAAAGGAGGAAGGATGAAGGTGAAGCTTCGTTTTTTTTTTTGTAAAGTGTAGGTAAAGCTTTTTATCAAAAATGCAAACTATTGTCATATTGTCATGTCACCTGTATGTCATGTCAATTAAAAAATTGTAGGACCAACCTCTCAGTAACGGTGGTTTGTCATTTTTAACGGGATGCTAAATTTGCCCCATTTTATGTTATAACTGCTAAATTTGCCCCATTTTATGTTACAACTGCTAAATTTGCACCCTCAAATTTAGTATGCTACTAGATGCACCATTTTGAATTTACCATGCTACTGAGCGCACCTTTGCCCTTTATTTTATAGCCAATCCCATTAGATATTTTTTTATCAGAGTCCAATTATCGATCTAACTTCGCTATTTTAGGACAAGTTCCTAATTTTATGGAAAAGAAAATTTAAACCATCTTCTCATCTTCAAGTTCTTTTATTAAGATGGACTCGTTTAGTTCTAACAAGACACATCTCGCGATGCATGTGCCCATCTCATCTCTTTTTCTTTCATAAAAAAGCTCATATAATTTCATTAAACTAGAGAAGAAAGTTACAGAGCTAATTTAATTGTTATCTAGTCGTCTTGGAGTTATATGCAAGTTATGCATAAAACTAAGAATTGTAACAAATAGTACAACCTTGGTTCATTCGCAATGAGTTTAATGATCCACCTAATTTAACTAAATTTAATTGAAACTAACAAAAGAATTAATTTTGAGATTTTGGTTTAAAAGGTCATCTAATTATCTAATAAATGTAAATACATGTTTTTGTATTTTGAATAAAATGGAACGAAAGGTGATAATCAATGAGATGAAGGCTTAGTAACAAAATTAGGTTTATACATTATGGAGTAAGAGGAATAATTGAGTCAGGATCATCCAACTAGATTTCATTATGTGAAAACCAAACTAATGGGTCAACAATGTCTTGTAACACCATTCAACCCTAGATAACAACTTAATTGACTTAAATTCAACCTATGCCAATTAAGGGTTAAGGTGCATTTTTAGTACTCTAGAATATAGCAAAGTGCACTTAACATAATATACAATATTGTGGTCCATTTGTGATAACCAAGAATTATTTTCGTGGCTTATTTAGTAACGACGTTAAATAAGTCATGTTTGACTGTTATGTGTCAAATTTTGACCGTTAAATTGTGGGGTAAATGAGCATTTACAGTACTCTAGAATATAGTAGGAGCACCAAACATAATATACAATATTTTGGTCTATTTGTGATAACCAAGAATTATTTTCATTGCTTATCTAGTAATTCGTTAGCTAAAACTCACTTTTGTAAGATAAAATCTTATGTGACATAATGATATAATATATGTATGTTGAAATGACAATTTAAGGAACATTTATTTTAAGTTTATAACTATGTAAAAGATAGAAGTAACTCTTCTTCTATTACATCATAGAGCCATTAATTCGGGTCGAGTCAGTATGGCCAACCAGTTTTAATTCGGGTCGAGCCAATATGACCAACCCGTTTTAACTCAGTAAGGTCAACCTGTTTAGTTAATGATTCTTTGGTTACTTTTTTTATATATGTAAAATACTAATGACTTATTAGTTTATACATGCATGATACTAGGATATTCTATGTATCTTTATAACTTCGTAGTGTAAAATTATTTGACACTTTTGAATAATATTGTGATTTAGTTGTTTATGGTGTTTAAATATTGTATATTATGTTTGGTGCTCCTTCTATATTCTAGAGTACTGAAAATGCTCCCTTACCCCACAATTTAATGGTCAAAATTTGACACATAACGGTCAAACTTAACTTATTTAACGTCGTTACTAAATAAGCCACGAAAATAATTCTTGGTTATCACAAATGGACCACAATATTGTATATTATGTTATGTGCACTTTGCTATATTCTAGAGTACTAAAAATGCACCTTAACCCGCCAATTAAAGACTAGGTCACAATAATGGAATTACTTAAAATATCTCCCATGTTACTAAACATTTGTTAGACCCAATGACCAATTAACAATAGCTCAAATCTGAAATGCGTGGCTGTCACCCAAGAGGGGGGGGGGGGGTGAATTGGGTGGTGAATAAAAAACTTAATAATTTACCCTTTTTGAAAACTTTACTCCTTGTGCTTGATGAGAGTGACGATGGATCATCTCAAGCACAAGTGAGTATGTAGTGGTGTGGTGCTTGGTGTGAAATTTAAATAAGCAGAATATGCACAAGCAAGTTTATCCTGGTTCGGTCACTCCCAGACCTACATCCAGTCCCCAGGCTCCACCTGGGATTTTCAATCCACTAAACTTCTTGTTTGAACCAGGCACAAGAAAGCCTTTACACTTTAGGTTTTACGAACACAGGTTCACCTAACAACCCACAGGTTTTACAACAGGTTCACCTGCAAACCTTTACAACCACAAGTTTTGCGGGCTAACTTGCAACCTATGGAGATTTAGAAAACCTCTAAATGCTCCCCCTTACTTTTGTAAGATAACAATACTGTTCTTCAAGCACAAGCTCTAGAACAGCCTCTATCAATTAGAGGATTTAATGATGTGTTCACTCTATGAACGGATTGTGCTAAACACTTAAGTACCGATGACTCTCTCTAAGAGTAGATGATGTTACTCACTTAAGTACAATTGAATGACTCTCTAAAAATGTTACAACTTTTGATCTGAGAGTAGAAGATGAGAGGAATGTAGAAGATGATATATCAGATAATATGCTCTGTTGTTCCTACTATCTTCTGAATATAGATGTTCCTTTTATACTCGGCTTCAAAGCTTGGGCGGCAGGTTGAATATGTCCGTTTGAATATAGCCGTTAATCCAATGTTACCGTTGAGAGGTACATCTTCATTAATGCTTAGCAGGGTTGACTTGCTTTATCTCTGAAAAGTAGTTCTGACACCTCTGCTCTGACAAAAGCATTCTGACTTCTGAGTATGTGATGTTTACTCTTGTACTCTTGCTGACGGATGATCTTCATTCATTCGCGAGTGGTAATCTTGCTCAGCAAGTGTTAATCTCTGAATCCCAATGCCAAGAGTCTTTCCATCCGGAAGCTCATTTGCATCCGGAAGTGTGACTAAGTTCTGCACATACTGGTTAGTCCAACATAGCAATATATATAAGAATTATACATGCTGTGGGAAGCTTGTTCGCTATGGGGAGTAGTCTTACTTAGACTGTGTTCTGACTTAGTCTATGATGTATCCGGAAGCATTCTTACATCCGGAAGTAAAACCACTGGATGAAGGATTTTGTTCACTATAACTCACTCTCGCTCGATGTCCCTCAATCCAATAGTCAGCGCTAGTCACTGCGCTATCGGATGCACTTTCACTTGACGAGGTAGACTTACTGACGCTTAGGGTTACATCTATTCTATCAGTCTGCGCCAGTCAAACTCTATCAGGAAGCAATTTCACTTGACGTGACTGATTCACTGACGCTTAGGATTATATCACCTCTATCAGTCTGTGCCAGTCTAAATCTATCAGGAAGCAATTTTACTTGACGTGGTTTTTTCTCTGACGCTTGGGGTTATTCTATTCTATCAGCCCGCGCCAGTCTAAATCTAACAGGAAGCAATTTCATTTCCGGTTGAAACATAGCTTAGTCTTAAGGTTTTGTGTACCTAATGCTCATGGACTAAGTTATTTCCCTAGTGAGTTACTCGCTGTCGCTGGGGGATAAATCATTCATCCGCGTGCGCGAGTCCTAATCTATTCGGAAGTAAATCCACATCCGGTTGCACTCTTACTTGGGATCCTATGTTATCCTATTGCTTCCTAGGCACTCGGTCTAATCCTTTATATTCTAGTCTTCATCAAAACTTAAGATTCTAACATTCTCCCCCTTTTTGATGATGACAAACCTAGTTTTATCAATTAAGTTCCTAAGGAAGGATTAGCAAAAGAATAAAAGCAATGGATAAGAACAAGTAATTTGAACAAATATTATTGACAAGTAAGAGTTACAAGTCAGAGTATACAATCAAATAACATTTACAAGTAAAGAACATCTACGAGTAATTAACTTAAGCAAGTATGAAAGTATGCATGAAAATACAATACAAAAGAAAAAACTTTCTAAGTTAAAACAAAATGTTTGGATTGGGTGTTTAAGGTTTGTGTTTCTTTTTCTTCTCCCTCTCTTTTTGCCTCTCTTCATTTTCTTTTTGTAGTTGGGCTAACTTGGCCTCACGCTCACTCTGGTTTATCTGGGCAATGATCTCTTGAAGCTCTTCTTCATCTTTTTCCCTTCTGAGCCTCTCTGACTCGATAGACTCCTCGAATGCCCTTTTTAGGTTCTCTACTTCTTCATACCCAGGGAACCCAGTAGCATCATCGAAGTAGAGGACCTCTCCATTGGGATAGTAAACAGCCCGGATTTTCACGTTCCATACAGGGAAGTTGGGATCCTCCTCAACTTCCTGGGCTTTCCTTTTCCCTTTCCCTTTGCTCTTGCTAATTGGAGGAGTGGGCAAGGCACTTGCTCTATCAGCATCGAGGCAAGCCATCTGACCAAAGGATAGCTTGTCTGTGAATCCAAACTTCTCAAATTCCTCAGGAGTCATGTCTTCAATCTCCAATTTGACTTCCTTCAGAATTGGAACCGCTTGAACCACTGGATTTTCTTGCTCAACCTGGGCAGATGAAGTTCCTTGCTCAGGTAGGTCAGATGGAGTCTCTTCCTCAGACTCATCAGATTCAGTGGTGGCAATTAACTTCCTGGCACGTTTCCTAGCAACGGCCTTCTTTCTGGGCTCACTGAATCTGGCTGCTGGCTCAGACGAGGGAGGAGGATCAGAAGATTGCTCAGATGAAGGGATCTCAGACTCTTGCCCAGAGGATGCAGGAACAGGCTTGGCTATCACAATGGGAGGATGGTTGGGTTTCTTCAGTCCCCACTTCATCATGATTTCCTCAACCATCTCTCTACTTGTTTTAGTTGGAGGAGGCTCTGATGATGACTCAGGTTGTGAGGATTGTTCATTCTGCCCAAACACAACCATCTCCAAATGTGATCCTTGCTCATCCGTTCTCTTCTGCTGCATGAAACGGATGACCTCTCCTCTTATGAGGCTTTCTGCACCACTCAGCCTCTGAGACTCAAATGTACGACGCAGGGCGGCCGTGATGTCTTCATCAATCCAGAGTGATGACTGGCTGAGAACATCCCTTGTGGCCATACTTAGGCGAAGAGTAGACATAACATTTCTCCCCCTTTTGTCATCATCAACAAGGGTGAGTGCCAGGGATGGAGTGGATGAAGAGGGTGGAGGTGGCTCAGGGCCAAATCTCTTAGGAGGGGAGGGTGAGAGGGTAGAGGTAGAGGATGTGGGAGAGGATAGGTGTTCTGGAGTTTGAGGAGGATTGGGAAACCAACCGGAGGTGACAAAAAGACCCTCATAAGGATGAGTGGAGGAGTATGCCTTGTAGTTAGAGTCTGGGGTAAATGGTAAATGGTCATCAGTGAGTGGTTGAAGGCGGGGATACTCGCTGTATGGTTGGCTGAGGGGGTGAATGGCTGTGTCAGATCCTATGGGTCTAGGGCTTGGATGGGTAGGGTTGGAGAAGCGGAGTGGAGAGCGTGTAGGAGCTCCAGGGCGTGAGAGAATGGGTGAGGATGAGGAAGAGGAAGGTGAGGATGAGAAGTTTCTAGGAGAATGGCGTGGGGAGTGTTGAGGGGAGTCTTGGGTTTCTTGGTCATGGGTAGGGGAAGGTTGGGATTGGTGGTCATTGTTTGGTGATGGTGGGGCTTGCTGGTCATTTTGTGGTGGTGGCTGAGATTGTTGAGTGTTAGGTGGAGGAGGAGAGGGAAGTTGAGGGTGATTAGGAGGTGGAGGAGGTGGGTTTTGAGGAGGAGGAGGAGGAGGTGGTAGGTTACCTTGAGATGGTTGGGGAATTTGTAGGTGTTGGAGGATGAGATCCAACTTTGCATCCACCCTGGCAAGGTGATTCTCAAGTTGTCCTACTTTGTCCTCGAGCCGCTGGATCCGCTCCCCTTGGTGCTGGAAACCAGCGTCACACTCAGCACGGAGAGGACCCACCAATGACTCAGGCAATCTGAAGAGAAGCTCTTCCTTTACTTCCTCGGCAAAGGCCTTAACAGAGGCTGGCACTCTTGCAATACGGCTTGGCCCAGCATGGGAGTCAACTTCCTGATCCCCTGCTCCAGATGCAGAGGGGGCTGAAGTGCCAGAAGCACTACTGGCTTGTGAGCCTGAGCGAGTGGGCTTAGGAGGCTTGAAGTACTTGATGCCCATCTTCGCAATATTGGTTGCTCCCACAAGCTTACACTTGACATTCTCTTCCTCCGCAGCAGATGTAGCCTTGATCAGATGCTTCTCACGGAGGAAGGCAATGATGGTGGGATAGGGAAGATGGCCAGACTTGTCATTGGTCAACCATCTCTGAAGCTCTAAGCAGATCAACTGGCCAGGATTGATAGGTTGTTGTTTGAGAAGTCTGGGGAACCAAGGGTTGTCAATGTTGGCGAACTCATTGAAGTTACCCCCTTTGTGAGTCATCATCCGGGAGTAAACATAGTACAACAGTCTGTATGAATCAGACATTTTGGACACCTTTTTGTCATCGGTGCCATATAGTGTCACAAGATCCTCCTTGCTGTACTTGTGCACCTCTGGATATAGCCACTCATTCATGCTTTCATCCGTTATCCCCATTAACTCATTCAGCGTCTTCCACGTGAACCTGAAGGTTCTTCCCCTTACTGTGGCGGAGAAGGAGAGTTTGTGGATTTGCTCTTTTCCATCAACTTTCCTGTACTTGGCCCTGCCAGAGAGGGATTGGCAGAAGACTCGCAAGACGTTGACGTTGTAGTCCTGGTTGATGCCCAGCCAAGGCATATACTTCTCCAAGTAAGGGCGCAGATGGGGAAACCCTAGTTCATCCATCTTGTCCAGATCGATGAACAGGCCATGATTGAAGATGGGAGTGGATGTCTCAAATTTGGCGGTCACACTCTCCAAAGCTCCATCTCTATATACTGTGAGATCATCTTCTTCAACCCTCTGCCTCTTGGAAGAAGGCTCCTCAGCAAATTGAACCTTCTTCTTCTTTCCTTTTCTCTGAGCATCCCTCTCTTGTTCAGAACCCACTAACTGTTCTACTCGACCAGAAGTTCCAGACTGACCCTGAATATTCTCATCCTGTCCTAGTGGTTGCCCAGAAACTTCACGGTGTTCATGATGTTCATCGCGATGTTCTTCATGATGCCCAGAATTACCAGAGTGCTTGTGACTTGATTTCCCAGACTTTGACTTGTGTTTCTTGGATGAAGAGGCTTTCTGGGTAACTGGGTTGGATTCATGCGAACCGGCCATTTTTGTATGAATGTTGTGGTAAATAGAGATGAAATGAGAGGGGTATATAGAGAAAAATGAAGAACACGATGGAGAAGATGAAGAGATTTTTCAGAGAAAATGATGCGAGTGAAAATATTCAAGTAAAAGATGAAAGTGAAAAATGACATCTATTTATAGGTAAAACTTCTGAGGATAAAATGGACATCTTCTTTCAAATTTTTACACATTGGGTAACGTAAGATTTTAAGTTGAAACGACACACCTGATGACACGTGTTGCTTCAATTAGTCAGAGAAGGCACAACGTTTCATAGAGGAAGTTGAAACGTTTTCTGAAGTGATGTGTCCCTTGGTCTGGCACTGGCGCTCTCTTGACTTGATCATCCAGTGTTAGTTAGTGATCATCCGAAAGTAGTTTTGCTTCCGGTTGGAGTGGTGCTCTTGATCACATTGAGTTATCATCCAGCGCCAGCAAAAGAGTATCCGGAAGTGATTTTGCTTCCGGTTGGACTCACTTAAGATTTAACATTGTGGGGGACCTTTTTGTACTTCCTTACAGCTTCAACATTAGTGTCAGGAGAAGAAGCTACAATGTTGAGAGTTATCTTTCTTCTCCATCATTATCCTGAAGTATAGTCTTGGATCTTGTTGTTGCTTCCAGTCTTCTTTCCTACAATATATCAAATAACCCCCTTTTTCTCTTTTCAGTATCCAGACTTGGATCTGACTTGTCAGTTTGTAGGAAGTATGTGATTCACATGCACCTAAAGATTATTCACTATGAATATGGCATTGCGAATCAACTATGACTATATGCACATGGTTATACACTGATAATGATAGTCATAGATAGCATGTAGACTATGAACATTGTGATAAACTCTTATAAGGCATGTAACGTTCATATATATGATGCTTGATGTAAAATCTCAATAAGTTCATCTAACACTTGCATAGGAGATTTTTCTATTGCATGCTTCAACCTTAAGTGATCCCTTGCTTACCCAAGGGAATCTTCTATACTTATCTTTGGCCTGAAGCACTTTAGGAGAGACAGAATTCATGGGCTTTCTCCATGTTGGTTGAGACATCCCCTCTCTCTTGTTTTTCTCAGGATAGTTGAATGGAACTTTGTGATAGCTTATTCCTGAGACAAAGTCTTTGTTCCTTATGGTAGCGCACTGCTTCTTATGATTGCACCAGGTGGTTGCAGCAGTGACATCACCATGAGTTCTCTTCTTTGAGGCAAGACAAACTCTTGATCTTTCCTGCACAAGTAAGGCACTGGAAGGGAGTTTTGGTACCCATTTGTACTTGGGTCCTACATGGTTAGCGCTGGACCTTACTTGTCCTTTGGGGATCCATGCATATTTGTTTCTCACATTTAAATTTCTTTTAAAGTTGCATGTGTGAGAAATATGACCTGTTCTACCACAATAATAACAGACAATAGGATGATGTTCAGAATAAGATTTCTTGTCATTATTGTGTTGGTCAGTTTTCTTTTCAAAGACACTATGTGTGTTAACTTTTGAAATCTCAGAGTCTTTTGAAAATTCTTCTTTTAAGAATGGAACTTTGGACTCCTTGGTTGTAGAAAGAATAAGTTCCTCAAGTTCCCTATTCCTATTTCTCAAGCCTAGAACTTCTTTTGCAAGTTTACAGAATTCAATATGTAACTCATTATAAATGTCTTGCAATTTAGAAGGTTCAGATTCAGGTACCTCATTTTCTTCAGTTTCTGAATCTTCTAGACATGGATTGACACTCTCTTCGCTGATGCTAGCTTCCACTACATCACCATCCAGTAGCTCATCAAAGGTGGATTCACAGGGAGCACATAATGAGCTTTGGACAGCCTTAACTTCAAGAAATTGATTAGAAGCATACATAGTATCAAGAGTGTTCCAAATATCTATAGCCCTAGAGCAATGTTTAATTTTCTGGTAATCATTGTCAGATAAACTTTTGTGCAACATTTGCATTGCTCTAAGGTTTAAGTAAAATAAACTTTTCTCCTCTTCTGTCCAATTTACTTTTGGTTTGAAATCAGAGTCCTTTTCAAAGACATCCCACATTTTGAAATCCGTGGATAGTATAAAACTTTTCATCCTTCCCTTCCATAAGTAAAAATCAGCATTTTCTAACACGGGTGGGATAGTATGGTCAAAGCCTTCAAAACACATTTTGTAACCCAAGTCAGCCTAGGTCTTTGCACTTGAGATCGTTGGATCCTTTAAACAAGTGACCTAGCTCTGATACCAAATGAAATGCGTGGCTGTCACCCAAGAGGGGGGGGGTGAATTGGGTGGTGAATAAAAAACTTAATAATTTACCCTTTTTGAAAACTTTACTCCTTGTGCTTGATGAGAGTGACGATGGATCATCCCAAGCACAAGTGAGTATGTAGTGGTGTGGTGCTTGGTGTGAAATTTAAATAAGCAGAATATGCACAAGCAAGTTTATCCTGGTTCGGTCACTCCCAGACCTACATCCAGTCCCCAGGCTCCACCTGGGATTTTCAATCCACTAAACTTCTTGTTTGAACCAGGCACAAGAAAGCCTTTACACTTTAGGTTTTACGAACACGGGTTCACCTAACAACCCACAGGTTTTACAACAGGTTCACCTGCAAACCTTTACAACCACAAGTTTTGCGGGCTAACTTGCAACCTATGGAGATTTAGAAAACCTCTAAATGCTCCCCCTTACTTTTGTAAGATAACAATACTGTTCTTCAAGCACAAGCTCTAGAACAACCTCTATCAATTAGAGGATTTAATGATGTGTTCACTCTATGAACGGATTGTGCTAAACACTTAAGTACAGATGACTCTCTCTAAGAGTAGATGATGTTACTCACTTAAGTACAATTGAATGACTCTCTAAAAATGTTACAACTTTTGATCTGAGAGTAGAAGATGAGAGGAATGTAGAAGATGATATATCAGATAATATGCTCTGTTGTTCCTACTATCTTCTGAATATAGATGTTCCTTTTATACTCGGCTTCAAAGCTTGGGCGGCAGGTTGAATATGTCCGTTTGAATATAGCCGTTAATCCCATGTTACCGTTGAGAGGTACATCTTCATTAATGCTTAGCAGGGTTGACTTGCTTTATCTCTGAAAAGTAGTTCTGACACCTCTGCTCTGACAAAAGCATTCTGACTTCTGAGTATGTGATGTTTACTCTTGTACTCTTGCTGACGGATGATCTTCATTCATTCGCGAGTGGTAATCTTGCTCAGCAAGTGTTAATCTCTGAATCCCAATGCCAAGAGTCTTTCCATCCGGAAGCTCATTTGCATCCGGAAGTGTGACTAAGTTCTGCACATACTGGTTAGTCCAACATAGCAATATATATAAGAATTATACATGCTGTGGGAAGCTTGTTCGCTATGGGGAGTAGTCTTACTTAGACTGTGTTCTGACTTAGTCTATGATGTATCCGGAAGCATTCTTACATCCGGAAGTAAAACCACTGGATGAAGGATTTTGTTCACTATAACTCACTCTCGCTCGATGTCCCTCAATCCAATAGTCAGCGCTAGTCACTGCGCTATCGGATGCACTTTCACTTGACGAGGTAGACTTACTGACGCTTAGGGTTACATCTATTCTATCAGTCTGCGCCAGTCAAACTCTATCAGGAAGCAATTTCACTTGACGTGACTGATTCACTGACGCTTAGGATTATATCACCTCTATCAGTCTGTGCCAGTCTAAATCTATCAGGAAGCAATTTTACTTGATGTGGCTTTTTCTCTGACACTTGGGGTTATTCTATTCTATCAGCCTGCGCCAGTCTAAATCTAACAGGAAGCAATTTCATTTCCGGTTGAAACATAGCTTAGTCTTAAGGTTTTGTGTACCTAATGCTCATGGACTAAGTTATTTCCCTAGTGAGTTACTCGCTGTCGCTGGGGGATAAATCATTCATCCGCGTGCGCGAGTCCTAGTCTATTCGGAAGTAAATCCAATTCCGGTTGCACTCTTACTTGGGATCCTATGTTATCCTATTGCTTCCTAGGCACTCGGTCTAATCCTTTATATTCTAGTCTTCATCAAAACTTAAGATTCTAACAAAATCAAATAGCAACTGGTTAGGCTTATCCCAATTACTCTTGTGGATTAGATTGAACAATTGCATTGAATACTGTAACATCCTAAAAAAAAGTAATAAATAAAAATATAATGATAATGATTAATAGAGCTTAATTTTTATTTAGAATTTTAATATGGAATTTATGAAAATTGTTAGGAGTGGAGATTAAATTGGGTTTTAGGATTTAATTTGAATATGAGGGTTTATTAGAGGTTGTTAATTAATTTGAGTATTTTTAGGATTAACTAGAGAAATATATGGTGATAGTGGATAATTATTAAAAAAAAAGGTAGGGTTTTAGAAACCCTAATTTCCTCCCTTCTCCTATTTAAACATGTCATCTTAGTCTTGTTAGACATATTTCTAAATAGGTTAGTCGTCAAGTCTTCATCTCCTCTACTTCTCCAAAAGTTAGGGTTACATCAAAATGATGAGTACGACTTCGTTAACCGTTGGATCCTCTGCAAACTTAGGCATCCTGTTAGAAACATCACACAAGTAAATGTGAACGGTTGGATTGGTGATTGGATCTTTGGTGTGGCCTAAATAAGACGTAGAAGAGGAGCGTTTTCCAATTCACAGGAAATAGAAACCTAGTTATTAGATTTCATGTTTCTACCTTTCCCGTCGTTGGATCATTTCAAACATTGGTCAGGTTGTTCTACAGACCAAGTTCGTCGTTTTGACCGTATGGATCAAGGTTGTAAGCAATAGGTTAGGAGTATTCAAAGAGACATTAGTAAGGGGAAAACTACATTGTTGTGAGATTGGTGCGAATTACCAGGTAACTATAATTATTTGTTTGCGTGTGTGTGTGGGTTAGCAAGTTTTTCAAAATTATATTTTGAAAAATTATCTACGCACACATGTTTAAATTATATTTATTATAAAATTGTTTGGTGGAGTATGTTATTTTGAAAGGCATAAAGGTGTGTATTTCATGTTTTGAAATTATTATACATTAACGATTTGTTTCATATACGTTTTATGAAAGTTTGATGGTTTTATGTCATACGATTTTGGGTAATGCATATGTTGGTTGATGTGGTTTGTGTGTGTGACACCGGTATATTGGATATATGTCATCCATGGATGAGGTACTCTGCAAGATCTACAGGGACTAAATGAGAGAGAATGAAATATAGAAATACAATTTGGGGGAGAACGCCCCCGGGAAATGAAATATAGAAATACGAATTGGGGGAGAACGCCCCCGGTATTACCGGTATTTGTGTGTTTTATTTGTGATTGCAAAGTTTTTGATATTGATATTTCAAAAGATTGAACAGTTTATATATGGATTGTCATTATGCTTCTAATTGTTACATGTCATATGTTTTAGGGCAAAAGAGCTAATCTAATAATTAACTATTTCACTTTGGGCAAAAATAATAAATGATTGTTTCGCGGTGCATAAATAATAACCAACTTTGTGACCCGGTGCAAAAATAATAAAACCGGTACTAAATGTTAATTTGTTGTTTTGTGGAACCTTTCTGATATTATTTTCAAAAGTAAAAATACCATTTTACCCTCTCACAATTAAAACTTAACCCTTTTTTCTTCCGCCTTCATCTTCCTATGCTAACTAGTATCAGCAATGTTTTAATTGGGAGAGGAAAAATGTATTTTTTACTTTTAAAATAATATTAGAAAGGTCCCACATAACTACAAATTAACATTCAGAACCGGTTTTATCATTTTTGCACCGGGTCACAAAGTTAAATATTATTTATGCACCGCGAAATAGTCATTTATTAGTTTTGCCCAAACTGAAAGAGTTAATTATTAGATCAGCACTTTTGCCCTATGTTTTAAATCTATATTATATGTAATGCTCCACTGAACACCTTGTTAGGGCACACATGCACGTAGGCAAGTAGTTATAGTTGCAATTGGGTCTACCCCAGTTTTTATCATTTTTCAGGTTCGAGCAGCGTTGTAGACGATCAAGGGAGGGATCCAGGCACTTCTCACTAAAGTGAGTCGCTAGGGAGCCACATTAGGATTTCATATATTCATGTTTGCATTTATTAGGATTTCTATATTTCTTTAATTCGACGAATTATTGTTATTAGTATTTTCATTATTTCCTTGAGAATTCATTTGTATTTAGCAGGCAGAGTTATGCCGGATTATTTGAATAATTGAACTTCTAAGTATGGACTATGTTTTTCTTGATTACCCGGAGTGAGTGTTTTAGAATTTAGTTTTATCTTTTCTAACCATGATAGGGGTAGTTTACATAAATTAGATATTAAAATTTTTCTATCATAGTTAGGTAGTAAATAACAATTCAGGAAATAAGTATTATTCTTTCTAACTATGTTAGCTGTTTAATCAAGATAATTTCTTTTTCTAACATAGTTAGCACCATAATTATTTTAATGAATCAAGTTAAATTCTTTTTCTAACTATGTTAGGCATTTAATCAAGTTAATTTCTTTTTCTAACATAGTTAGCCCCATAATTATTTTAGTGAATTAAGTTGAGTTCTTTTTCTAACTATGTTAGGTCTTAATCGAGTTAAACTCTTTCTAACATAGTTAGTATAAGTAAAAAAAAGGGTAAGGGACCTAATCTGCCCCCGAAGTAACCACCAAGGAGCGCTGAGCACCCTGAACTAACAACAGGCCCGTATCTGCACTCCAAGTAACCAAGGTGTTTAAAAACTATCCCGGTTTGACGGTCAACAACGTTTGACCGTTAGTATGCATATGTGGACGCCACGTGGAGACCTGTTTTGCCACCTGGCGCCTTGTCATCGCCACGTAGGATAAGTTAATGTGGGTCTCACATTAAATAAAAAAAATCTCCCTCCCTCTTCACCTCCCACCCACCGCCCCCCCTTCACCTCCCTTCCCAGCCCCCCACCGCCCGCCCCACCCCTCCACCTCCCCCCACCACCTGCCCCACCCCCCTTCACCTCCCTCCCTCCCTTCACCACCAGCCCCACCCCCCTTCACCTTCACCTCCACAGCCCCACCGCCACCCCTTCACCTTCACCTCCACAGCCCCGTCGCCACCCCTTCACCTCCACACCCCCTTCACCTTCACCTCCACAGCCCCACCGCCACCCCTTCACCTTCACCTCCACAGCCCCACTGCCCTCCTTGGAAACCCATTTTGGAAAATTCATACACAAGCTTCCTATAATCCTTGGAAACCTCAGATGTGGTGTAATCCTTTAGATAATACCCAGTGAAGTAATTTTCAAGATATTGCCATGCAAATCCTGGGTGGAAGGCAAGGAAAGCATTGGTGACGTCTTGGCCAGCAAGATTGAACAAAGGAAGTTCACCACCAGGGTGGTGATGAACCCAGTTAGAGACATCATAGATCTTGCCCTGTATGGAGATCCAAAGATCTCTGCTTTTGTTGTGGTGGGAGAGGTCTTGGAGGGAAATGTGGTTGCTTTTAGGGTCAGCCATTGGTGGGATCTGAGAAAGATGGGATTTTTTCACAGAGGGGAGGGAAGGGAAGGAAGGAGAGGAGGGAATGGTTGTAAAAGGATGGTGATTGGTACTGAGAGTGAGGGGAAGAAGGAGTGTGGTGGGGTCAAAAGGGGTGTGGAGGCTGTGGAGGTGAAGGTGAAGGGGTGGCGGTGGGGCTGTGGAGGTGAAGGTGAAAGGGGTGTGGAGGTGAAGGGGTGGCGACGGGGCTGTGGAGGTGAAGGTGAAGGGGTGGCGGTGGGGCTGTGGAGGTGAAGTGGCGGCAGGGGTGTGGAGGTGAAGGGGGCGGCGGTGGCGGTGGGGCTGTGAAGGTGAAAGGGGCGGCGGGTGGTTATGGAGATTGGGGGGAGGGTGTGTTTGGATGTGATGAAAGGGAAGGAGAGAATTATTTTTTATTATATGTGGGCCCCACATAAACATATCCTACGTGGCGACAGGTGGCAAAAATTTAACCACGTGGCGGCCACATAGGCATAGTAACGGTCAAACGTTGTTGACCGTCAAACCGGGGTAGTTTTTTAACACCTTGGTTACTTGGAGTACATATACGGGCCTATTGTTAGTTTAGGGTGCTCAGCGCTCCTTGGTGGTTACTTCGGGGGCAGATTAGGTCCTTTACCCTAAAAAAAAAATTGTGAACAAAAAATTAGGGGGAAAATTGGGGATGTTACAAATACCATAATGGGAATTCAATTAATTAAAAACTAAAGTATATTTTTGGTCACTTAACTTTGGACACAGTCATGTTTTAGTCCTTTAACTTTAAAAAGTGTGTTTTTAGTTCTTTAACTTAAGACAAATTCTTGTTTTAGTCCCTTAATTTTGAAAAATGTGTTTTTAGTCCTATCAAATCACCAATTAATTAGGCTTAACTATGTTTTTTGTCCATTAACTTTGCGCAAAATCATGTTTTAATTCCTTAACTTTGAAAAGTGTGTTTTGAGTCTTTTTAAGTTAACTCCATTAACTTATCAAACTAAAAATGCTTACTAGGAAAAAGTAAAATGATTATAAAACATTAGGTTTCTTTTATTTTCTTATTTGTAATCATTTTCAATTAAATATTATTAATCATTTTTCATTAGAGAAGTTAATGGTTTTAATTTGAAAGGCCAAAAAACACACTTTTAAAGGTTAAGGGACTATAACATACTTTGTCCAAAGTTAAGGTATTGAAAACACATTTTTCGAAGTTAAAAGACTAAAACATCATGACATTGTGCAAAGTTAAGGGACCAAAAACAAACATTTCAAAGTTAAGGATGTAACACCTACTTCTAGGTCTCATTCTCATGCTTAATTATTAGGAAAAACCATATTGAAGCTTGGATTAAACTTAGAACCTCAAAACCATTAACTTTTTAAAACTTTACTGTTTTCTCAAAAAAACTGAAATTGCAAAGACCTTCAATCTTTTATGTTATTTTCCATAGGCTTATGAAAGGTGGAATAAGTTACAACAATTGGTATTTCTAAATACCATTCTTTACCTGAGAAATAGTCGATGCTTTGACAACCAAAATCTGTTGCCAGAAATTGAAGCCAGTGACCAATCAGTAGATGATTGAGCTAGTTAGTGACTACAACTCCCATAAGGATGAGAACGCATGTTCGAAAAGCGCTCTCATTGAGAGAGGAGACAATCTTGGCTATGTAGGAGTTCAGAGTAGTCAGTTGTCAATAGATGTAGATTACTGGGCGGTGTTTAACTAAAAAAATTGAAGCCAGTGAACTAGTGACCACTTTTCATATCAAACATATAGGTATTCATCAGCAAAACCCTTGTGATGGAGTATGGGTTATTTTTTCTACTTTGGAATTGACAGGTGGTTTTGTAAGTCCAGGTAGCACATACTTTTTGAGGAACTAGATGGACTAAATATAATCAACTTGAACTAAGTTTTTTTTTCTCATATTCTTTCATCTAAGATTAGTGAAATCTAAATTTTTTCGAAACAACAAATAAAAAAGGCTGATTAGGGGTATATAAATATAAATATAATGACAATCTATTTAGAAAGACTAAATATCGTTTTGCACAGTGCTAAGATTATTCTGTACAACTTTGTTTTTTTATGTAAGGACAATAGTACAGATAGTAGTTCATATTAAAAGAAAAAGACAATAAAGCAAGGTTGTTAAAAACCTAAATTGGATGGAAAACGTGGTCGCCACACATTTCATCCTTATACAAGGATTGTGCGATAAGATTTTTGTTATACACATAAAAACTATCAAATTTGTGGAGAAGAACTTGAAGATCTAGCATAATCGTGTCATTTGTGCTTGAGTGAACTTGTAGCAAGCTATTAGGATTTTGCACAAAAATAAAGAGAGTCTGCCCATCAGCAAAATATGGACAAGAGATCAACCATGTGAGTGTTGCTCTCAGATATCTATGCAAGAATGTCATTCCTATGTGAGGGATCCTTTTGAAGTTCAATATGTGCAGTAGCTGAGATTGATGATAGACAAGCGCACTGGATTGGATACTTTGGAGAAATGATGATTGCCTTGTGCAGGATAATTTTCTAGCCTGGATTGGATACTTTGGATGAACTTGGGATGTGGCTTTGCCCATGATGTGGTCCAACCCCGTCTCTGTGTAATTTTGTTTCTTTTGCCATGTAACTGGATTGTGAAAATACCATACATTAATAATGTAGTCCTTGGTCTCCATGGGGGAGTATAGCCTACCCTAATGTAATGATGTATTCCTATCTTCCCACAGGAAATGTAGGAGATAGATGATTTTCTACATCACGTTTGTCATGTTGTCTTTTTGTAGCATCTGTATCATGTTCAAAGTACCCCACCAAACAACTCTTACTTTTGGGCATTCAAAAAAGACGATAGATAAGCTTTCAGTTGCCTCACATCCATATAGACATATGATAGAATTTGGTAAATGATGTTCATTCAGTACATCTTCGGCTGACAAAGAATGATGCAATAACTTTCATACGAAAAATAGCAGTTTTGGAGGAAGATTGATTGACCAAAGGAACTTCCAAAAAGGATCAATAGTGCTAGCTACTCTATTTTGGATGTGTTCAAAACCAGCTCTTGCAGCAAATATTCTACTACAATCCCCTGATAGGATGAGCACATCCTCCGCAATAGTGAAGGCAATGGGAGTAGATAGGATTTGCCTGCTATTGGAGAATCATAATTCGTTGAATTAAATTTGAGTTCCAAACATAGGATTCCATGGCTAAGGTGTATGCACAATTATCTTGTACCGTGGAAATCTGTGTTCCTGGCACTGATCTTGACTGCATGGGCCACCATAAAGGATGGTTGAGTGGTATTTGCGAGCCTAATCCAATATGCCACTGCAATTTTTGAGTAATCAAGGAGGAGAACTATATCATCCCTTTCCAAATCCAAGAGCTATTGTATGGCTTCTTGATGATGTCCGCTAAGTCAACATCTATTTATTTGACCATGAGTGTGGATCCAAGTAAAGAGGTAGGAGAGGCCATAAAAATTCCACAATTGTTTTGAAAGTAGAGAGAGATTAACACTTAATGTACATCTTAGTCCAAGTCCACCTTCATTAACTGCTTTGAACAATATATCATTGTGTTACCAAGTGGATTTTCTTCTGATCATTATTTTCTTCAAATTAAATATACCAAGCACGCATCTATTTGCTGACACAAGTGTTCTGGTAGTCTGATACATGTGAGTAGGTAGATATTGGCAGCCGACAAGACCGATTGAATTAGAGTCATGCGAGAGGCCTGAGAAAGCATTTGTGTTTTCCAACCATGAATGGCAGAAAGGACTTGATCATATATTGGTTGCTTATTTATACGTGGATCAATATATGTGCCAATATATTTTCCAAGCTTTCTTGAGAAATTGACATCCATCATCCTGGAAAGAATTATGCGAAGAGAGTGAGAAGTGTTCGGGCTAAAGATGAGAGTTGACTTTGATTTATTAATTTGCTGCCCAGTCCAGTTGCAGAAATTGTCCAATATGTTCTTAACATGGCTGAAATGGGTCTCCGTAGCAACCGGGGGGCGAATTTTCCATCTCCAAGGAAAGCCATTCTGATCCCCTATTAGAAAAATTATTAATTCTCTCCATGATTAAGAGAGAGTCATCAACATAGAATAAGTGAGAGATTGGGCAGCTATTTCTGCTAATTTTAACTCCTTTCCACTGGTTTAAGGCAACTGAATCTGACAAGACAAATTAGAATATACAAATAGAGGGATAGAGGATCGCCTTGTCTGATTCCTCATTTAGGTTCTAGCATGAAAATTTCCTGCCAGTTGAGCAGGAAGTGATATTCTAAGGAGGACAAACATTGATAGATTTGATGTATAAAGGCAACTGGAAAACTCATTTTGCTCATAAGAGTAGTGATGAATGTCCACGAGATTCTATCAAAAGCTTTGGAGAAATCAATTTTGAAGGCAACAAGTTTTTTACGTTTCCCTCTAGAAGTATGAATTTGGTGAAGAAGATCTGTTGCCAGCATCATATTATCTGTAATCAATCTGCCTTTTAGAAAAACACTATGGCAGGGATGAATTATATCATGCAGTACATTCTTCAAACGGTTGCAGATCACCTTAGACATCTTATATACTAAGGCTGATTGGTATCAAATCCTGGAAGGATGCATGGTGATTTGATTTGGAAGTTAAGACCACATTGGTTTTTTTCATTACCTTTGAAAGCTAGGATGCACAAGAGGGGGGGTGAATTGTGCTTGCAATTAAAAAGTACAAACTACCAAAATTAAAACACAAGATATTTTTATACTGGTTCGGCCAACACTCTTGCCTACGTCCAGTTCACCAACTCCTCGTTGGGTTCCACTAAATTCAGATTTTCAAAAGGTTCACCTGACATACAAGTGTAAGAATCTCTCTAACACTCCCCCTTACTACCCGTAAGGTCACAACCCTGTTCTAAAGCTCCAAGCTTCAGAACAACCTCAAAACAGAAGAGGATTTAATTGAAAACTCACTAAGTTCACAAATGAACAGATTTTGTTAAACACTTAAGCTTGTGATCATAGTGACTTAAATGCTCTTTAAGAAATTTGACAGAGAGTAGGTGCAAGTTCATATAGTTCGGTAAAGAGCAATAAATTACATTGTGTTATTTATAGTCTTCAATGGATGATATAGACGTTTGACATAAGGAGATGAAGACTTGAATCCGTTGAGCTCATTTAATGTTTGGTACTTGGTTCTTCTCATGTTGCTTGAAGAAGGGGATGAACAATAAATGCATCTTCAAACTTTGACAGCAAAAGTTGCTTCTTTTAGGTGAGAAGTTGCCTTGAGAGCATATATGGCGGAAAGCTGAGTCTAACGTCTTCTGATAAAGCATTCTGAGCGCGACAGTGTACTTTTGTACTTGATATGCTTTTGTGTCGACACTTCGATCAGGCCGTGATTGTACTTGTTACGATCAGATGCTGCACACTTAGTTCACATGTTAAAAGCATAACAGTTTCAATCACTTGATACTCCAATCACTAATTCATTATAGTTCCGATCAGTCTGTGATCTAATCTTCTTAGCTTTCCTTACACTTGCTCTGATTGAATTTAACTTAGAAACATATTCTTTATTATCTCATGATTGCTTGATTCTAAGTTATACGTGATCGCAACTATCTAGTGACCACTTATATCTTAGTCTAATTGCTATGTCTTGTGATCGCTTTGTCTTATCCTGATTGCAGCGTCTTATGATTGCTATGTCTATTTCCTGATTGCAACGTCTTATGATTACTATGTCTATTTCCTGATTGCAACGTCTTATGATTACTATGTCTATTTCCTGATTGCAACGTCTTATGATCGCTATTAGTTATCATCAAAACTTAAGATTCTAACAACCTTTAGTATGTGCCCAGAATTGCATCATGATGTAACCATGGCTATAACATCCTTAGAAACAAGATTCCAAACAAGATTCCTTAAAAAACTAGCATGATAGCCATCAGGTCTAGGTGTGTTATCCTTTGGTAGGTCGAAGACGGCTGTTTTGATTTCTAAGGGTAGAAATGGACAATTAACATATTCATCTTTAGTTGAATCGATAACAGGGATTTGGTTGTCCAACAAAAGCTCCATAATCTAATTATAGGATAGATTATCTACAGCCTGAAAAATGTTTGTGAAGTATTGAAAAGCCATGGAAGTGATTTCCTCAGCATTAGAGGTCCATTCTCCCTAGTCATTTTTAAGGCTTGTAACTAGGTTTCTGTTTCTCCTCTTTGTAGCTATAGAGTGAAAAAATTTTGTGTTCCTTTCTCCTTCCAAATGCCATGATACTCTTGCTCTTTGACACCAGTAGCTCATTTCACAGTCATAATAGAATTCAAGCTCACTTTTAGTCTGGTTGATCTCTTCTTGTTCTGTGGTGGAGGGTGTAGCTGGCCAGCCTACCCTTTCTAAGTAAGAAAGCAGGTTTTGTTTAAGCTGAGCAATCCGATATTTAAAATTTCCAATTTTTGTTTGTCTCCAATTGGTTAAGGAGGACATTGTTGATTGAAGCATGCAATATAACACAAACTTGGAGAACCATGTAATGAGCTATTCCAGTCATTATGGTGGTTCGAAGTCAGGAATTGGTACCAACATGGTTCAAATTTGATTTGCCTCTTGGTGTTTGATTGGAAAGATGTGGAAAGTACAATTGGGCTATGATCTAAGGCTGAAATTATCATGTTGTCCACATGTGTGAAATTATGTTGATTCATCCAGAGAGAGTTCCAAAAGGCCATGTCAATTTTTTCCTAGATCAAGTGTGTTCCTTTCCTATTGTTTGTCCATATAAATCTAGGTCCTTTTGTGGAATTTTGATCAACTGGTTTTTGTCAATACATTGACTAAATAATTCCATATTGGACATACTTCCACTTGCATTGCCTTATCACTCAAATGGTAGACTTGATTAAAATCCCCAATTAAAACCCATGGTTGATTAACATTAGATGAGGTTATATCTATCCATGTCCATAATAATTGATGTAAGTTGGATTTTGGAGGACCATTTACAAATGAAAAATAATAAGAAGAGGAATTTTCATTACTTGAGATTCTACAGTGGCATACATGAGGTGATAAATTTAAAACTTCCACTAGATAGTCCTTTTGCCATGCTATAACATTTCCCCATCCCAAATTACAAGAATTAGTCCCAACACTTTTATTATATCCTAATTTATTTAGTATTAAGGAAGCTGCTACAAAAGAAAGCTTTGTTTCAGATATGAATATGAAGTCAGGTACGAGTTTAGCAACCAGTCGCTTATATCGCTGAACTGCCGTGGTTTTCTTCAGGCCACATCAATTCCAACTGAGGATCCTCATGGCACCGAAGTTGTTTGAAGGCCACTTCCATCACAATTTTTTCACTGGGGGTAATTGGTGATGTATTTCCTTTTTTGGAGCAGGGGTGTCCTCTGGTTGGTCCTCAGAAGCCCTCTTTCTTGGAGAGGAGATATTAATCAAGGCTGCATTTTGCTCAATTCAAGTCTTTCTAGCACGGGGGACAGTGTCAGACTAATTTGTCTTTTTAGATTGAGGAGGATGAAACCATTTTTATGTGCCTCAGTGGTCTTAGCAGTATAAGCCAAAGAACCATGTGTAGAGATATCAACATAGAATGGTGGATGACGGAGAAACAGGGTCTCAAATTTTTTGCTTGAATCTGTAAAAAGCCTCCAAAGAAAGTTACCATCCATATTGACCTTGTAGTAGACTCCAGCAGCGACTGCTTTGTTTTCCAAGTTGACCTTGGTATCATTCCACTATTTAATGAATATTTCGGCATTCTCATTGTATCTATAGCTAAAAACCATTTCTCAGCTACCCTAGCTATATTAGAGGCAGGAAGCTAATGTTACAAAAATTTTGATAAAAGTTCCGCAAGTCACATAAGCTTCAATGTTTCTTAAGTCTGATTCAGACCTATTGATGAAATATTCCTCTTGCCATTTCAAATTTCCTCTAGCATTCTTATGAAAATATTGGCCAATCATTCAAATATCTCTAACCTTTCTAAACTAGAGTTTTCACAATCCTCAAAATTGTTTCCTTGAAATAAGATATGAAGGTGGGTCTATTGCATGTGAATAAGAATCTACATGTGGGTTCCAACACTCATCTTGCTCAAAATTCCAACTATGCCTAGAAAAATTATCAAGAACAAGGCCTCAAATTGGACCCAAACAGGTATTGCAATGACTCTCGCAGCGTGAAGAGTCATATTGGGTTGAAGTCTGTCTACCACTAACAGGGAATTATCAATGGACCAAGGTCCATTATCAATCACAAAATCCATATTAGGTTGAGAGGAGAATTTGATCAGGTGATAGTTACCAACATGTCCCTCAATCTAGAAAGGGGCAGGTAGCCTCTATAGGTGAGAGAACCTGTTTTCTAGCTGCTCTGGAGCAAAAGAGCGGGTGTCCACTATGGCTACAATGCCATAGTGTTCTAACTCAGCTGTCTTATTTACAAGAAGAGAGGGGTAATGTAACATCCTGAAATTTAATACAGGATTAAAGAGTGTTTTGGAAATGATAAACGGAGAAATTAGGAATGTTGGGAATTTTTTAGGAATTTTTGGTGATTTTTGGGAATATTTTGGAAATTTTGAGTAATTAATATGCATAAAATTACTAAAGAAATGAAAAGTTTGAAATATGAGGGAGTGGTAGAGCTAAAAATATTTTGAAGTTTAAGAAGATTGGAGGCTGGTTTAAGTGGTTTTAAATCAAAATGAGTACACTATAGCAAGTTTGGGCTTTAAATAACCAAAATCACTCTTATTTCCATCAACCAAACACGGTCTACTCCCTTCCTTATCAACAAATCTGACCCCCCCCTCCATTTCTCGCGTGACGCTCTCTCTCCCTCCCTTCACCATTTTCATTTTCTTCTTCCTCACCACTTCGGCTTTCTCTCTCTCTCTCTCTCCAAGACCTTAAATCATTTTATGTTCTTCATCTTCTCTTCTCCTCGGGTCTGCTAGCCGAGTCCGACTGGCGGCTTGTGGTGGGTGAACGGCGGTGTGGTGTTCCGGCGACTTGAAGGGCGTTTGGGAAGGAAAGGTTTGATTTTTCTTGTGATTCTCATGTTGTTCTTCCTTCTTCAACTTCACAACAAATTTTCTTAGTTCTCTTCCCTTCCAGCTCGGCCGACGGCTTGGGGACAGTTTTTCCGGCGAGTTTCTTTGTCTTCTCCGGCGACCGACGGTGGGAAAGGGTAAGAAGATATTTTCTATGGATTTTTACAAGTTAGGCCTTCCCTTTCAACTCCACCTCTTCATCCCTTTATACTCTTGGTTTTCCAGTTTTTCCGGCGGCCTGGGGTTGTTTTCCGGCGTGCTAGGCGGCGGCCGACGGCAGTGGTACCTTCTTTTGCACCTTGAAAACTAAGTAAGCATCTTCACCTTTGGATTTTGGAATTTTTGGATAGATTTGCCTATTGGGAGTTAGGGTTTTGGAGTATATTGGAATTTTTGAAAGAAGTGAAGCAATTGGAATTTTTTTTATTGTGAGTAGGTATTGGCTCTTTGAATTGGGGTTTGGTTAATGAAGGTTGATTTGAATAAATTGGTGGTTAGATAAGGTTTGTCAAAGTTATATGAGGATGTTGGAATGTTAGTTTTGGTTTGATTGGTGTTTAGAAAGAAATTTAGAAATTAAAGTGTTGATTGAAAGAAAATTTGATTATGTAAAAGAAAGTTTGGAGTTTGGTAGTAAGTTGGTGAATTAGGGAAGCCACCTTGAGTGGTAAATTTGATAGTAATATAATTGTTTTGGTGGTTGGTGTTTGTTTTGCAAAATTGGTGGCATTTTTGGTTCTTTAAAGTAAATGACAATTTCGTGGACAATAGGAATTAAATTGGAGATTCTTGAAAGTACTTTAAGTTGTTGAAGTTGGAAATTGATTTCTGAATTGTTGTTTTGGCTCTTTAAGTAAGGGTTTGCTAAAGGATATGGCTTTGGATTAAATTGGTAGTTAGGTAGTGATAGTTGAAGTTGTTTGTTGATGTTGGAATGTTAATTTTAGTTGGATTGGTGTTTGGGAGAAAGTTGGATAATTAAAGTGTTGATTTGAAGTGACTTTGGTAGATTAAAGGTTGCTTGAGTTTGGAAGAGCATTTGGGTGTTATGGAGGTCTTTTTAAGTGACCCATTTTAATGCAAATGTGGTATTATAGTGGGAGTTTAATATAGTGGATTGATTTTACAAGGATTGCAAGAAATGGTGAAGGTAAATGATTTGGAAGTTATGAATGGATGGTTAATAGAATTACGATAGTTTAAAGGATGTAAACATGGTTTGTAATGGAAGTAAATTATTACTTCAATAATGTTTTTGATTTTGGTGAAAGGTAGGCCAAAGTCACTAATATCGTGTTTTGATCAACTATGATATCATTGTAGACATTGGTGAATCGAGTGGAGCTCGTGAAAAACAATAGTTGCGAAGATCCATTATTTTTGAGCTGGACAGGTAATCATCCTCACCTTACTGTAACAGTGAGTATGATGTTAGATGGGATTTTTCAAATCCTTTTTCATATACATACATTTATATTGTAAAAGCAAGAAATTAGTTTATAACAATCAGGCTATTGGGTGCCTTTTCAACTCAACTATCTTCTTATTAAGATTTTTATTTACTATATAGTATCCTGTGGTGAATACTCTGATTATGGATGGTTGTTACATGACACTGGTTGTACCATCGGCCGATGTAACCGTTTGATAGCGCAATCAACGGTTAGTTGTACTAGTCCTATTGAGTAGAGACAGGGACTGACGGTTTCCGAGTAGAGACGGGCTCCGTATTACTTCTTGCTGAGTAGAGACAGGGGAAGTATGCCTGCTGATTAGAGACAGAGGCGCAGTGTCATTTATGTTATTTGGTTTATTTGGAGATGGTGAACCATATTACGGATTGACGCAGATCTGGAGAAACATGCATAAACATACATATATTTACTACACTATTTTTTTTTATATGGCACCTTGTAGACGCCCTGCTACCGCATACCTTATTTTTACAGTGAGTTGAAAGATGATTATTGAGACAAAGTTGTCTCACCCCACGTTTATTGATATTTTTGCAGGTGATCATGCCGAGACCCAGGGGACGGGGAAGGGGAAGGGGCCGTCCGGCCCTCACCAATGATGTGAGACAGCCGGAGGTAGTATTTTGGAATATATATATATTGCCAATACTAGGGTGCATACGCTTCCGCATTATGTTGTATTGTGTTTTGAATGTGGTGAAAGAATTTTAGGAATTACTCGTTTATATTGATTTTTGATTGTACATACAAGTGCCGGTACTATTTCTAATATGTATGAAGTTACGGAATCGGGCCACCAGCCATGATATGCCACATGATTATTACAATGTACTCAGTACTTAGGATTTGTGTTCTGTGTTGGCATAGTCATATTATGCTGAAATTATGGTGAATGATGTGATGTTTGTACAGGTTTCAGAATCTTAATCATGTTAAGGAATGTTTTTTTTCTAACATGGTTATTTTGTAAATGTGATATCTGGTGTGAATTGACGATGTATTCTTTTTATATAACCATGTTAGATGGACCCCTCTCTGGCATGGTTATCTGTTAATGTGTTTAGTTATTTGTGATGTTGCTCCTTTTTCTAACCATGTTAGGTGTTTCCTTTCTAACATGGTTAGCTATTTATTATCCATGATAGTGATCAGGTTATTATTAAGAAATTCTTTTTTATCATGGATAATGGTTGTTATTAGGAAATTCTTTTTCTAACTATGATAGATTTATTATTATTATGAAAATCATTTTTCTATCATAGTTAGTAAGGGTATTACTGAATTAATTAGGAAATTAGTAACAGATTGTTACAGGTAAAAAGACATGGTAGGGGAAGAGAAGTTTAACAGGTGGAAACCAGGCGGAAAGGCCATGATCTCAAAGAGAGGAGAGAGATGTATTGACGAGAAGAACCAAAGATAACTTTGGAACAAGGGTGTAACACTTAGAAAGTAACTCGCTAGAGGTAAGTCTGTAGAATAAACAAAGTGGGTGTTGAACTAGGAGAGGGAATATATATAGGAAGGAGAAGGTAGAATATCAAAAGGCAAATATGGGGAGAGAATGATAAGCAATATGAGGCTAGACTATGTCTTGAGAGGAGAGAAAGGATCAAAAAAGAAAAGAAATATTTATAGGGACATGAACGGTTTCCATTGGAGGGCTGACAATTCCAATCAGTGTATTCTTTTTTCCATCTCTAATTATAATTTATAGGTGGTAGGCTAATTAATGTAGAGGGGAGTTGAGGCCAATCAAGAGATTAAAACAATAATACCCACTAGAGAAGATTGCACACTCATCCAGATGACAAAGATAGGGAATTATGATTTCATAGCTGTAGTATATAGTAAAGCTAAAACAACAAAATACTGAGGTGTATAGATACACAAAATGAACACAAATCAAGATTTAAAAATGCACGCAAGCCATTCATGTCCAATTACGTAATTGGCTTTGAAGAAAAATGTAATATACTGTTACAAATTTCCTAATTAAACTAAGATATATATTTTAATTCATTAATCTTTTGACTAACTATGATAGAAAAAGGAATTCTCATATCAACAATATCTCTATCATAGTTAGAAAAGAAATTTTCTAATCATTTTATACATTGTCCACGATAGAAAAAAATTGTCTAATACAATATGAATACTATCATGGATAATTAGCAGCTAACCATGTTAGTAAAGATTCACCTAACATGGTTAGAAAAGGAAGCACCTAATGTTAAATATTATCCATGATAGAAAAGAATTTCCTGATACAATATGAATACTATCATGGATAATTAAAAGCTAACCATGTTAGAAAGGATTTGCCTAACATGGTTAATAAACAAAACTAATTGGTATGAAACAACAAATAAATATATATACATGCGGAAGCGAATGCAGACCTATAAATTGGCAATATGCAATTCAAAATAACTATACAACTTCTACCTAATTCCCTTTCCTGATGCTTGCGTCTGTGCATGAATACCTGCAAAAATGTGAGTAATCGTGGGATTTGACAATTTGTCCCAGTAATCACCGCTTAACTCACTATAACTGTGAGATGTGCGGTAGTGAGGCTGTCTAAAGGGTACCACAGTTTTAAAAACAATAATAATATATATAACCAGATCTTCTTTCATACCTTACTCAAGTCCCTCCGTCATATCCAAATCAACTCAAATTCATCATCTCTACTTTTCCAATTCAATCATCCTACTGCCACAACTCTCACACTCACCTATAGATGTCACGTGCCATCATGGAGGCATATATCCAAGCATGTAATCTTCACTATATGATTTGACATTGTGCCCCTCTCTATAATGAGGGGGCAATTTCCCTCTCTAGCAATCTCCAGAGAGAGAACCCCAATTCTGTTTCCATTGCAGAACGGGAACGGTTGGACTCTTCAAAGCCAAACAACCGTAGGTCACTTTCTCTCAATAAGTCAACCTATGATCCCCGGTCTAATCAATCAGAAAAGGATCAGTACAAATAACTGTCGATCGGCCAATCGACAGTTATCATCGCGCGATGGTACATATATATATATATATATATATATATATATATATATATATATATATATATATATATATATATATATATATATATATCAGTGTCATGCAACGCTCACAATATCCATAAATCTTAATCACATTCAGTATCTCAATTTCAACATCAATAACATGCACTCTTACCATTCCCTTCAATATCTCAATCACAACTATTCAACTTCTTCCCTCCACCTAACTATCAACGTCTCTAAAAGAATACTAACTAAACCTCTCACATCATACCTAGAACAAACACTAGCCAGGATAATACATATAATGTTTCAAATTTCATTTATACAAAAATAATCGTGTTTGAAAGGCACCCGATAGCCTGTTTTCTATGAAAATAACCTTTCAAAGATAATATATATAGAAAGGGTGAGAAAGGATTTTAAAAATCCCCAACTAACGTCACCCTCAATGTTATAGCAAGTTTAAGTGTGATTACCTGTCGCCCAGCAATTTATGTGATTTCTCATCCTTTCTTTCTTGATGCCAAACAAGCCACATTGTTAGAATCTTAAGTTTTGATTAAGACTAAAACATGCAAGAACATAATGAACACTTAGGAAGAATTAAATGAAAGTTAGAAATTCTAAGTTAGAACACAATCGGATGTAAAATCACAACCGGATGACTTAGAGCAAAAACAACGTAAGTAGTGCTTGCGGATGTAATATACATCCGATAGCGGAAGTCAATTGAACACTAAGTCTGGTCCTAGATAACCTAGTCTAAGTAGGATAAGCTTCCCATAGCAAAAACGCTTCCCATTGCACTTGATTATATTATTCTGTTGGACTAACATTTGCGTGCAGAACTTAGCTCTCACTTCCGATAGCAAATGAGCTTCCGATAGTGGACACTCTTTGCATTGCACATACTTGGACTAACACTTGCAGAACGAAGTCTTTACTTCCGGTAGCCAAGATCCATTCCATAGCAAGTACAAGAGTCAGAGACCGTACAAATGCTCAGAAGTCAGAATTGCTTTTTGTCAGAGCAGTTTTGTCAGAGCTACTTTTCGGAGCTCCAGAGCTAAAGCATAAGTCAACTCTGCTAAGCATTTATGAGCATTAATGAGGACAACGGTAACATGGGATAAACAGCTATATTCAAACGGACTGATTGTCACTCAACAACTGGTGTATTAGAGGCTACTATAAAAGGAACAACTTCATCATTTATGAAGACACCACCAACAACCAAGAACAACACACGAAGAATATCTTACACAGTCATTGAGAGCATTCAAGCCTAATACCCAGAGAATATTCAGAAAGCTTTAAAGTTCTAAAGAGCACTTAATACCTTGAGAGTTATTCTTATTGTTCTCATCTTATACTCTTTGTATTTAAGTCTCTACATTTATTGAGAGCATTCATTGTACTTAAGTTTTTATCACAATCTGTTCATTTAGTGAACCTTGTAGTAAATCCTTTGTGTAAAGGTTAAACCCTTGCAGGTAGTAAGAAGGAGTAAGTTAGGTTGCAAGTGAGCCCGTAAAACTTGTGGTTGTAAAGGTTGGCAGGTGAACCCGTGTTAAAACCTGTGGATTAGTGGAACTCAATCAAGGGATTGAGAACTGGACGTAGGTCAAGAGTTAAACCGAACCAGTATAAAAGAATTTGTGTTAGTGTTTTATTTTATGTTGTTTTTGTAGCACAATTCACCCCCCCCCTCTTGTGCATCCTCACTTTCACACATCACAGCCAATCCTATAATGGTATAGTATAGGATGATAAATTAGTATCATTTCTACTTCGTAGTGTTTAATGTCTCTCTCGGTCCTATGAAATTACTACCCAATCCTTTCTTCTTTATACTATCTGATAGAACCATTTAGATTCTCTGGGTTTATTTAACATACACACATATACTTAACATAACAAAAATCAGCAAACTAATAATAATAAGTAAACTCACATGGTTCAAACCACTATCATTTCCAGTAATCAAATATACCACATTCCGAATCAACAATGACTAAGTCAAACTACCACTTTAGTCATTTTGTCCCCTTTTATAGTACTAAAATCTATAGCATTGTCAAAACTGCATTAAAACATATTTCCAAAAACCAAAACATGATTGGTATCCTTGCACATATCCATATAATGCACCTTTATTACAATTTGTTCATCTCTATTTCAATCGCCATTCATTAAATTAGATCAAATCACATTCAAGTAAGACAAGCACCTCCATTTCAAACAATAAGTTACAACAATTATAATATAAAACTCTTTAAAACAGTCAACTTTTAATTTCTTTTGTTTAAAATCGGTTTTGCAAAAGTGATGACATGGTTTAATAACTACTTCAAAAACATTAACTTTATCACTAATCATATACCATGAAAATCCCAGCTTTTCAACTCCTAATGCCAAACTCATCATATTATCACTCAAAACAAGCAATCTTATTTAATCATAACCAGCCTACATGCAACAAAAGTATCCATTTATTATCCTGGACATCCTCGAAAAATCATGTCAACTAAGTAACCAATGACAACTAGAATTCAAAGCTTTCATTCATTTAAGTTAAATCACCATCCAAACATTCCAATTTCTATTGCAAAGCCTAACGCGATTCATACTGAAAACTGCAAACTTTACATGTATATTAATAATACCATAAGCACAAAGTTTCAGCCGAAATCAAACAAAATTCCAAAACCAAACAGAACTCAATTTTATTTGATTATAACAATAAAATAGCACAGAATATTGGTGAACACACCTACATATCCAAAATAGCACCCCAACTAGCCCAATAAGCCAGTTAAATTTCAATTCTTATTGATTCAACCCATTATAATTTCAACCAGCAGCAACTATGTTTATATACTTCATCCCTATGAGATTCACATATGCACAACAACAAAATCAAACATCTAAGCAAGGAAAACACATCTTAAACTTCAAGGATCACAATACTTAACAAAATTCAACCAACAAGCATAGGCACCTCATTAATATTTTGTTTACCAAGCCACTCAACAATTGCATACAAGCACCAAAACATGCATTTCACACCATTCTTTATGCCCACAATCGGCTATGACAGAAAAGGGACCTAGGAAAACTTGAATCCACACACACAAATCAAGGATACACAGTTATTTTCATCTCTAATGCACAAACACAATATCAAATCAGCTTCCATTCGGCCAAGAACAACCAAAATTCGCTGCAAATGATAATCCATTAAGAACTCCACACTCAAGTCAAAAATGCAAAGTCATTTGACAACTCATATATACTCCTACAACACACCATTTAAAGATTTCAACTAAGAATTCCCAACAAATTCATAGGCCAAATCTGGGGTTTCTATTTAATCTCCTAAAACTTCAAGAACTACTCAGATTAGATATCAAAACACTAAGAAATAAGTTTTAACTTTGTGTTAGTTCCTTATAATGCTTAGAAATCAAAACTCAAATCAAACCCTAACTCTTCAAACAATTTTAATCGCAGAATCAAAAGCTAGAAGAATGCATAGTATACTCACCAGAACTCAAATCCGGTTTTGAATTCTAGTTCAACCACGTCATCGCCGTCAACCGCAGGTTTCATCGGAAAAACGAAGAAAGGTGGTACTGACCGAGGAGCAAGAACAGAAAACAGTGAGGAAAACGAAGTTGGAAAGGAAATAACTCGAAGAACCAGAAGAAAAAGCAACACCCACCTCACACCACTGCCATTCACCGCCGTTCGCAGCCCATTTCCGCCGGAAAACGCCAAACCCAAAGGGAGGAGTGGTTTGGAACGAAGAATCCAAAAAGGGAAAGTGAGAAAACAGTCATGGGACTAGCAATTCCGAAGATTAAGTGGAAGGAAAAGTGAATGAGTGATGAAAATGATGGGTGTGGTTGAGAGGAAGAGAGAAAATGAAGATGTGTTTGAGAAGGAGGGGGGCTGCGGCCACACATGAAGAAGGAAGGGAGAGTATACATGTTAGGGTTTGGGGAAGAATTACAAAAATGTCCTTCTATTTTTATTTATTTACTTTTCCATTATAAATTCCTACATAAACTAAATTGTGAAACAATGTATTCACCCACTTACATATTTTCTCCACCCATTTTATTATCTATGCCATATAGTTTTTTTCATAAAAGTTCTAATTTAAAACTCAACGTCTAACTATTTTTCCTTAATTTCTAAAGAAAGTAGGCATATTATTTTCTTAAAAATATATTTATCCTCATTAACTTATTTACAATGCATTTTAATTGAATAATGATATCCAAATGCCTTAATTAATTCTCAATTATCTGTAATTTAAAATTTGGGATGTTACAAAAAAAGAAAGAGAATTGGATTAGATAAGCATTTTACTCCCGTGCGTTGCACCGGAGGTCAATATATATTTATCATGTAAACACAAACATAGTAGGTGTATTAAAGTGAGGCATGAGATCATATGAGTTGTTTTCGAGCAGCTGTTCACGCTAAAAGAATAATTTTTATGGACAACTCTCGCAATTTTTTTGGGCAGCAATTCTTTCAAAATAATTTTATTTTACATTACATGAGTTGTTTTTAAGTTATGTGTAAAAACAAAAAAAAATAATATAATTTCATCGCCAACCTTCCCCATTCAAACTCCCCTCCCGCACTATAAATCAAATGTGATATTTATGATTACTACCAATGAATTGTTTTAAAACAACCACATTACATGTAATATTTTTAATTTGTGAGAATAAACTTAGATCATTTATAAAAACAATAGAAGAGTCAAATTTCATTCCCGATTTTGGCATATGAACCCCCTTCTCCCAAACAAAATAAAAAAAATTTCTCCCATGCAACCCCAATAAAAAACCAAATTTCCCCATGCACTTCCCTATCAAAAATTTCACTTGGTCTTTTTTTTTGTAGCTAATTTTTCAAAATGGTTTCAATATAGATTACATATAATATTTTTAAAATTTTACCAAGAATTAGACTCACCCATTTATAAAATCAAAAGAAGAGTCAAACTTCATCCCAACCTTCTCCATCTAACCCCCCGAACTAAATCAAATTTCCCTTGTGCACTTCCCCATCTAAAAGTTTGCTTGGTCTAATTTTTTTGGCATTTGATTTTTTCAAATAATTTCAAACTATATTTCCATGTAATATTTTTTAACTTGGCCAAGAATTAGACTTGCCGTTGTGTAAAAACAATTATATTTACAGGCACCTCCCTACACCTCTCTATCGAATGTTTACTTAGTGTAATTTTTTTGGGTCGGCAATTAACATGGTTTCAATATAAATTACATATAATATTTTTAAATTGGCCAAGAATCAAACTCACTCATTTATAAAAGGGTTAAGGTGCATTTTTAGTACTCTAGAATATAGCAAAGTGCATCTAACATAATACACAATATTGTGGTCCATTTGTGGTAACCAAGAATTATTTTCGTGGCTTATTTAGTAACGACGTTAAATAAGTTAAGTTTGACCGTTATGTGTCAAATTTTGACCGTTAAATTGTGGGGTAAAGGAGCATTTTCAGTACTCTAGAATATAGAAGGGGCATCAAACATAATATACAATATTTAAACACCATAAACAACTAAGTCACAATATTATTCAAAGTGTCAAATAATTAAACACTACAAAGTTATAAAGATCCATAGACTATCCTATTATCATGCATGTATAAGCTAATAAGTCATTAGTATTTTACATATATAAAAAATGTAAGCAAATAATTATAAACTAAACAGGTTAGCCATACTAAGTTAAAATGGGTTGGTCATACTGGCTCGACACAAATTAAAACAGGTTGGTCATACTGGCTTGTACCAAATTAATGACCCTATGATGTAATAGAAGAAGAGTTACTTCTATCTGATTACATAGTTATAAACTTAAAAAAATGTTCGTTGAATTGTCATTTCAATATACATATATCACATCATTTTGTCACATTAGATTTTATCTTACAAAAGTGAGTTTTAACTAATGAATTACTAGATAAGCAATGAAAATAATTCTTAGTTATCACAAAGGACAAAAATATTGTATATTATGTTTGGTGCTCCTTCTATATTCTAGAGTACTGAAAATGCTCCTTTACCCCACAATTTAACGGTCAAAATTGACACATAACGGTCAAACTTAACTTATTTAACGTCGTTACTAAATAAGCCACGAAAATAATTCTTGGTTACCACAAATGGACCACAATATTGTGTATTATGTTAGGTGCACTTTGCTATATTTTAGAGTACTAAAAATGCACCTTAACCCTTTATAAAAATAAAAGAAGAGTCAATCTCTATCTCCAAACTTCTCCATATAACTTTTATACACTGCTTAAGACATGAATCAAAGAGGGAAAGAAATATTGTGGATTAATAAAAGATTTTTGTTTGATTCTTTTCCTTCCAAAGTCAATAAATTGAAATGGGAACAATTTGAGTATGACATCACATGTGGATTTAAGGGAGATTTAAAGAGAAATATTGCTAATTCAAAGAGGAAAAATATTGCTAATTAAGAAATAATAGTTTAAAGAAAGAAAGAATGAGAAGGAAGGGTTTTCTTATTGAAAGAAGTATTCAGAGAATGTGTTGGAATGTGTTAGAATGTGGTCTCAGACTTATGGACCAAGAATGTTATTTGATGGTGTTGGGTTGAAACAAAGTATTGGGTTGGTGAATCCAATTGAGAGATTTGAAGTGGTAAGAAAATGGAGATTTCTTGAAGAGGTCTTGGGAGGTGAAGAGTAGAGTAATAGGTTCTGAAAATGAGAGTGACAGGGAAAAGAAAGAAAGAAACGAGTGTAAAGGGTTAAAGAAAGAAAGAAAGAAAAGAAAAGAAATGGGTTTGCTTGTTTACCTTGACAATGGAAGATGTGTGAGGCATGAAAGAAAAGGAAGAAGAGGGCAAAAGAAATGAGATGTTGCAGCAAGGCACCATTGTTGAAAGAGGGGGGAAAAGAGAATGGAAAGAAGTGGAAGAAGAAGACCAGAAGCAACGAAATGTTGCAGAAGGAGGTCATTCTAGAGAGAGAGCAAGAGAAGAATGGAGAATGAGAAAGAAGAGATGAAATGAACTTCTCATAAAACGAGCTTATTTTAATTCGGCAACACTCTCACTATTCATCATCGGCAATTTAGTTTTAATCGATACTTAATCATTTAGATTCTCTTTTATCAATCAAAAACAAGTCTAAAGTTTTCACTTATTCATTATTTAACAAATATTTAAGGAGAAAACTACTAAATAACCTCAACATGTCATATCATATTAAAAACAAGAAAATTATCAACTTATCCTCTAAAAGCTCTTCCACCAACTTTTTCAAATGTAGACTCAGATCACTGTTCACAGTGGATGATTTGTGTGGTTTTTCATTAGCAATTGTTGGTTAATAGAAAAGTGTTGGTATGTTATTACTTTACATCGGTTGTTCCTTCATTTTTCCCCAGATTTAGCTGGTTTTGTTACCAACGAACCAACGGTTACATTCCAAACCAATGGTTGCTACGTGCAGCGTGAGCTTATCCTCATCATGGAGTCGTGTTATGGTGGAATACTTACGTAGGTTCACTATTCTTTTGTCTAACGTTTATTGTTTTTACATCCATGCACAATATTACTTACCATATTTGAAAACCAATTAGCAAGGAGGTGGATTTCGTCAAGATTTGGTTCCGCGGATGCGAGGTTGAATATGTTTGCGATAAGATACTAAAAATGCGTAAAAAATGCAACAAAAAACCGTTCATCCTCATCAAGCACCTTATCAGAGCTAAGGGTCAAGAAACCGGTTTCGCACTACTGCACAATATTGGTGACATGACAAAGGTTGTGTTCAAGCCCAGCATCGATGAGGTGGCTGATTTACGTGCAAGTTTGGTTGAAAGTGATTGAGAGTACCCAATTAGCAGACTTTTGGTTTAAAGGTCATGTATCGAGCTGGTGTAAGCGCGTCCTTTATGCATACAGGCTTAGTTTGTCGTTTACTATTTCCTTGTGTTGAAGTATTTTATTTTCAAGTTCTATATATTGTAGTGTCTGTTGGGGGCAGTTGCAGTGTTGCGTTGTTTATTTGGTCTGTTTAGTGTTTTAAGGTTATGGTCTACCTAATGAATATTATTCTGAGTTGAATGAATGTTATAGTTGCTTTTTAATGGTTTGTTTGATCACTTAATATTATGTAATGGTTGATCGTGTATATCATTATCTTTCTTATGTTGAATAGTTTTTACGTTTTACATTTTTCTTCATGGTTCGTTTATGGTCGTGTAATCCATGTATTTATAACGAATGAAATCATATCGTGATGTGGCCATTATTTTCCTGGGCCTCAATCATCGCTGTATTTTATTGATGTGGGCTTTATGACGTGGGCCATTATTCTAAATGAGGTAAAGAATTTCCAGACACGAAGGTTACATAATTGATGGAACATGCAGACTTAATACAGATTAATAAAACGGGCAAAAAAAAAATACAGATTAATAAAAACGTTAAACTTACATAAGCGAACCAATAACATTACTACATTCCGAAATGACTAGAGAGAAGACGTTGTAAAATTATATAAGATATATATATATATATATATATATATATATATATATATATATTAATCAGCTGTTACAAGAAAAACACTTGCTTCCTTTGACACATGCTCATTGAAGATCTGGGCAGAAGTTAGGGTTCATATTAAGAATGCTATCAAACCAGATAGTTGTATCCCCACAAGGATACGTGGCAGTTGGTTTAAACGGCTGCAGGACTGGGTAAATTTTCATATATGTATTCGACCATAGATTCTCCATTATGTAAGCTTCCCCAATAACAAGTGGATACTTCACTCTCAGATATGGTTGGAACAATCGGAGTTGTTCTTCATACAGACTTAGGTCGGTATTCTGAAATTCGTTTGGGAGTTCCCATTCCCAATTGCTCAACCCATGGTATCTAATCAACCCATATAAGCACCAGAACAGCATATACCTTGAATCATACCACATTAGCGTCGCAGCAGCTACTTGGTCGATTTCAGTAACTACAATGTCAATTGTGGATCTGTAGATGTCTAACTCCAATGATATTGCAAGCGTCCCCATTACGATTCTCACTGAGTTAATCCCGTTTTCCCTCCATACTTGCAAGAGGTATGTTAACTCGACATCAGAAAATGGGATGTACAGGTTCATTTGGTCCTGAGATAGATGACAGGAGTGGAAGGTAAGTTGTTTGGGTTACAGATGAAATGGATTGTTTTGACTTATATATTGTAATGTAATGCCTTTAGGATTTGACTCATTTTTTAGGGTTAAAATTAATTATTTATTCGAAAGTAAGGATTTGCCTGTCACATCTGTTTACTGCCACCTGGGAATTGCTGTCTGGGCACAACTTTATTTTGGAGTTGGTTCACCGATGTTTCCCTTAAGTGGTTGGTTTGATCATAATTTCAAACTTTTTAATAGCCACAGACGTTTCATCGGCCCATCAAATACTCGATCGTTTGCTCTTGCGATCAGCGTGCTTTATCTTGCCAGGGCTTTTCTTGTGAATGTATTTGATTTAATTTTATTTTTATGTGGTCAAACCAAAAAGCATATGTTCAATAGTCTCTGTTGTCTGGGTTCGAGATTTCTTTGATATGACATATCATATGGAAGTATACTTTAATTCACACGCTCATTAAATATCGTTGTTTTCTTGTGGATGTTATGTTATACAATTTTCATCATGGAATACGTTTGGAAGGGAGTTTTTGCTGCAATTTAGACCCCTATTTTAAGCTTTCACCAAATTAGTCCGGGATCTCTCTGTGTAGGTTCAAGTCACATGCATTAATAATTAATTTCAAATGTAATTGCTTTTTATCATATCGAGGTACGCTGGAAACAGGGTCTATAGTCTTACGCAGTTTGTGAACCTAAACGTAAATCAATTAAGTATATTTTATTACAGCTGTTGACTTTAGGCAACACATTTTAAATCCTTGTGACGTGACAAGATCTGTTGGATTATTTCAACTTTTTATGCTTTTATTTACTTTTGCAGTCATGTGTTTACCTCGTACGAAGATTTCCTTAATTGGCCATATGTGTTGAGTTATCAGTAGTTTTTTAGTTATCCCATACGCATAATTCAGCCACATTTGTTTTATGCTTTTGCCTTTTGGATGCGAACGAGGATTTCCCTAAGTGGTCATTTTATTTGAGGTAGGAATACTTTAGTTGTTTCCCATATGCTTAACCAATCCATATAAGTCTTATACTTTTCAGTAATTGCTCAGCTGTAGTAGGGGGGTCAACTATGTGAACATGAACTTTTATACTTTCTCTCTATCATATTTTACATCGCATGCCACTGATATGTCGTTGGAAGGGCACAAATTTTGTCCTCTTTCCACATGGTGTTCTCCATCTGTATTGCTTTACATAAAATCAGACAAGTAGCTATGTGTGTAATGTAGCTCATACCGATGCATGCATAGATTGTCAGGGCTATAATGTTGTCTATGGTTTGCATAGGGATAGATGAGATGATCATATACTGTGTAATTGCTATCAATTTGTAGTCTTCCCATATGGCATAAAGATTGATATAATATTGATGATAGCGGATTTTGCTGACAACATTATTAACATTGTAATCTTTCGATTTAATTAGTTTTGTCCTAATACAAGGTAAGCATGTTTATTTCACCAAAATGGTTTTCTGTGTCTCTGTCTTTACCCTTCAGTACTGCTGGATGCATTATGTGTGTTATTATCATGTATTGATTTGAAATGACAATTGAACTTTTACCTTTTGATTTGACAAGGTATGGTATATTATTTGCTCTTCAAACGTAGTTTTATATTTGTGCAGTCATGCTTTTCCCTCGTACGAGAATTTCCTTAAGTCGTCATATGTGCTGATGTATGATTACTTTTGATTGTTCCCATAAGAGTAATCAATCCATATAAGTCTTATACTTTTCATTCGTTGGTCAGCTGTAATACCATGGTCAATTCTGTGAATCTGAAATTTTATACTTTCTCTGTTTTATGTTTTTGTCATCTAATGAACTTAGCTACCATTATAAATCGCATGTCATTGAGATGTCATTGTAAGGGCACAATTTTAGTCCTCTGTGCATTTGGTGGTTTCCATCTGTATTGCAGTACATAAAAGCAGAGACATAGATATGTGTCTAATGTATCTCATACCGATGCATGCATAGGTAGTCAGTGCTAAAAAGTTGTCTATGGACGCCGAGGGATAGCTGAAATTGTCATATACATTGTAATTGATAACAATACTAGCAATGCAATGATCATAAAGCTTATAGTGTTCCACAAATGTGCTCTCATTTTATGAAAACTTCTTCTGGTTTAATCATTTTTGTTAGTGTTCCACGATAATTACTTTCATTACCTTATAAAGTTTTATTTAGTTATAAAGTACGGGCTTCAGTTGATCATGTACATATATTCAACTGTACCTGCTGGGCTTGATGATGTTGGTCTCTGGTAATTAAAGACTTTCCCATACCATAAACCGTTGGTCAGATTTTAGGTGACTATATTCGTGTAGTCATAGTGTATAGACGCCAGGTGTTTTAGTGGTTAATTAACTTGGTTTGAATGGAAAATTTTTTTGAATATTAACTTGGTTTGTATAATGTTGCGCCGTCTGATTTATCACCTAAGGGAATATAAGGTTGATGCTTTTGTGTCTTTGTGCAGAATTATAAAATTGGTCAAGTTTCTTTGTGCTCTATACAATATTAACACCCAAATGGTATGATGGAGGCATCAGGATTCTTTAAAAAAAGGTAGTCAAATCTATGATACCCTAGATTAATATGTTATCAGGTTTATTTTCAGTCTACTAAGATCAGACATTTGTCTTATTTGCTACAGTATAGGTATTTTTGCAGGCTATTTTCTGTGCTTTGCCACTTTTCACAGATTTGGTTACATTTAGCTCGTAGCCTTTATTACTTTAGCTGTTTCATTGTTTAATTTGTCCTCTGCTGTTAGTATAATGTAGTGTGTAGATACTAGATATGTGTGGTGATGTGCATCTGTGTAGTCTACTTTGTTCTTCGAGGATGAATTGTCACGTTGGTATGAGAAGTCACTGTCACTACACTGGGCTATGTACATTGGCTTACCGTATATTCATGTGTTTTGAATGTGTGTCCCAAGTGGTGACCCCTATAAATAGTGACATCACATTGCTTATGTGCTGCACCTGAGTTAAGCAATTTGTTCAAACCATTACAGAGTTGAGTTTTTGAATTGGATATGGCTGATCATCGTTTGATCAGGGAAATTGACCAAACCACAGATAGGTGGCGCATCCTTGTCCGTGTTGACAGGAAATGGCCCATCTACCCAAAGTCTTCCCCCAACGAACTTTTTGCAATTTCAATTGTGTTTGTCGATGAGATGGTTTCTACTTTGTCTTACTATTGTCCTTAATTCAAATAAAAAGCTCTCAGTGGTAGGCAGTAATAATAATATGTTTCTTTGTAATGTGCAGGGCTCAAAGATTCAGGCTATCGTTAAGCATAAATCTCTTCACAGGAAGTGGTTGGATACTGCAATAGAAGGGAGGGTCTATTTCATTGCTAATTTTGCTGTTGAAGAGAATGATGGAGCATTCAAGCCCACCACTCATCCATTTAGGCTCCAATTTTCCTCAAGTACTCACATTCAGGAAGAGGAGGAGTCACTTCCTGAACATGTGTACAATTTCGTCCTGTTGTCTGATATCCTGAATTTCAAGAAAAAGGAGGATATTCCACACTTAGTTGGTGAGTACTTTTTATTATTGTTTGTTTGTTGCACAAGTTTCGTGGCATGTCATCTAATGTTTGATATTTTGATTTCCAGATGTAATGGCTTTTGTTAAGGAAATAGGTGAGCTTGAGGAGTATAGCCGTGATGAAACTAAGAAGACTAAGTTGCGCTTGTTGTTAACAGACAATAAGTATGTTCATATCTTTGTTTCTTTATTTTAACACCATGTTTATATTAGCATTGTATCTGATGTAGTGGAATATTTGTCTTACAGGAACTGTGATGTGGACTGTGTTTTGTGGGATGAGTGCTCTGAAGAAGCATACTCTAGCTATTTAAGGAATTCCAAACCTCCGGTTGTTATTGTATTAAGTTATGCGCGGATTGGGTTCTCTGAGGATGGTTAGAGTTCATGGTTTACTATATGAATGATATTGATATTATGCTGCTTACAAAACATATAATCCCCTGTTTTTACTGATAGGTGTAGCTCAAGTACACAACTCATACAATGCTACACGAGTTGAGTTCAATCTTAAGATTAAAGAAGTCATGAAATTTATTAAGAGGTGTGTTTGATGGGTTTTAGCAGCATTCTGTTGTTATCAGCTATGTTGTTTGTTCACAATCTATGACTGACATCAATGTGAACATTTATTTTCAGCAATTGTGATGGAAAATCTCCTATTGTTTCTCCTCTTAGCATGCCTTTTCCTTCAAGGTACCATAGACAAACATCTTCTGCAAGCTTGACTTCAGAGGCACGCATCCCTATCTCTGAAGTAGTGAACCAGCTCAAGGTATGAGAACTATATACGTCCTTATACAATCATAATATGCTCATATTAGGATTTGGGACCCATCATTTGTTCTTTCTAATATGTTGAGCAGGGTAATGCATTCGTCATTTGTGGTGAGTTCCAGAAGTTGGAGACAATTCATAACTGGGTTTACGATGGCTGTTCAAAGTGTTCTGGCAAAATTAAGGATGACGAGGGGGAGTTGAAATGCCCCTTATGCAAGAAAGTTCCAACTGCTGTTGAGCTTAAGTGAGAGTAATATAGTTGCACACTATCTGTTGAATATTTTTACATTAACGTTGCCGTTCAATTAATATGTCTACATGCATTTCTCCAATAACATCATTGATTTTTCCTTTATTGGTAGGCTAAAACTCCATTACACAGTAACTGACGACACTGGCAACGCTTCTATTGTTTTTTGGGACAAGGAGGCAATCCAATTGGTTCATAAAACTGCTACCCAACTGAAATACATGCTCAAAGAGGTATGATATACTTAGTGGTAACTGTCACAACGCATCTATATGATTTGTTGCAGTAGTATAACGAGAAACAAGTGATTGTTTGTTAATTTCCATACGTATTTTTTCAGAAAAATAGGGACTATGATATCCCTGACGAGTTGGAAGAAGTTGCTGGAAAGAGAGCTATCATTAAGCTTAGGAAGAATAAATACAACATGGATCATCCCAACTCATCCATCAGTGTGGTTCAGTTCATCATGTGTGATGATTTGTTGGGTGAATTTGATGAGGCTGCGTCTGGAGGTGATGATGATGATCATGGTCCTGTGGCGAAGGTATATAATGCGTTGTGGATAATTTAGTTATGCATACTTTTCATTTTGTTGTGACGTCTGTGTTTTATGTTATACTCATGATAAATGTTATTTATGGCCTTCGTCAAAATGTCTATGTGCTACAGAAATATGGTAGGCGTTCTATTGTCAAGAAAAAAGAGGGAACTCAATCCTCAGCTGCATCTCCTGATTCTGAGCCCATTACTTTGTTAGATGACGATGAAGATGACGACACCCCACTTGCTCAACTATCAAAGAATGATAATCGCCAGAAGGGCAAGAAGAAGGTTGTTACCAAAAGATCTACAGAGGCTGGATCAAGCAAGGAGGCTGTTGAATCTCCTGTTAAGGCAAAGGCTGAGAAGAGGCTTCGTAAGGTGAAGAAGGAGTAGAATTAGATGGCTGATTGTGACGGTTCACCTTTTTTGGCAAGGCTGATGTGGATGGTTTTTAGGATAGCTGACTGTGAGGGTTCACTCTTTTTGGGAAGGTTGTAGTGAATGCTTTTTAGTAGTCATATGTTTTAATGATATTTTGTCACCCTTATCAAGGGAGTATGTTTCGCTAGAGTTACCCAGTAATTTTGTTGTTTTAGCTGCACTAGCAGTTGTATTGCCTTTAAGGCCCGTTGTTTGAGAATTATCCATGTAGTGGTTGAATGGAAACGTTCCACAAATGTTATTTTTCTCACTTACTTTAATGGAAATAATTATTTCGTACTAGGATTGGTTCATATTTGTTATGTTCAGCAAATAAGACTATAAAAACGTTTAGCCTCCATAACTAAATGCATTAATCAATTGGATGACGGTGATGTAAGCGGCCTCTTTGACAAACCACGATCTAAACAAAATAATAAATATGATTAACTTTTTTTATTGAATGTAAAGATTTACAAACGTTATTGATTAACTTCACAAGATTCGTTTTGTCAGTTGAGAAAGGGTAATTGGATTGCGATTGGGTTTTCTTTTTTTGCGGCCAGAAACATGTGGGCTTAGAAAGTAACCACATTAGTTTAACACTAAAATTTATACTTTTTTAAGCTCTCAGAGGTGGAGTTAACTAATGATATAAGTTTAACAACTGACGTTTCCAAATAAATCTGATGTATTTTCTTTTTCGTAAATTCCTTGAGCTGAACTTAAGTATTCAGACAAAGTTGTAGTATAACACCATGTGGGCTTAGTGGTTGGCTCAACTTGTGGGCTTCCAAATGGTTTGTTTTATTATATTTATACAAGTCCATAAGGATATAGCATACATGTGCTACAGAGTTGTTCATCACTTCCACGTAGCAAGTCTCAAGGTGCTGACTGGGTGACCCCAGCTTTCATGCGCCATGGAACCAAGTAGTTCTAATGTCTCACCATATGCCGTTGTACATGACTTGGAGCATTTCTCTCCTTCCCGCTCTAAATCTAAGCTTAAACGTAGGAGACATCAAACCAATGACAATGATCCGCTAAAAGACATCACCAATGGACTTTCAGAATCATCTAATAAGCTGAACAATGTTTCCAAGAGAACAGGTATTATATATGATTTTCCTGGTGATTTCACTGTGTGACATATTGACTTCCGTTTTCGTCAATTTCGATATATATGAAACATTTTAATACTTTGGTTGTAGGTAATGTTATTAAACGCGTGGACAACAACAATAACACTTTCAGTGAGCACAATTTCCCGGATGAAACAGTCTTCAAACGCAAAAGTGCAAGGTTTAGGGGTTTATTCACTAACCTAAACTCAAATACAGCTGAGCCAGTGCCAGGTAATATTTTTTAATAACACATAATAGTGAATTTGGTGAACTGTCTGTTGTTTTATTGACCTCGAACTTTGATGTATTATGGAATGAACATAATTTGTGTGTTTTAGCAATAAATGAGATTATGTAATTTGTATGTTGTGTTTGCTATGAAGGTTGGTAAGCCACATTAATTTGTATCTCATGGTCATTACCAAGTTTTCAGCATATACTTGTATGTGTCTCATAAACCGATAGTAGTTATAGTAGTTTTCTCAGTTGTGTCAAATCCAATGTGGTTAGCCACCATAATTTGTAGCTCACTATCATGGGCAAGTTGTCAACATTAATTTGTATAGGTGTCAGAAACCGAGAGTAGCTGTAGTAGTCCACACCGGTGTGTCAACTGTAGTGTGTGCAACTTTGTCCAACTATGTTACAGGAATCCAGGTTTTCATGGGCCAGCACATACAGTGGCTATCAATGAAATTGTTGGACAATTTTTTGGTTGATTTTAATATTGTTTGACACATTTTTTGATGGGTCATTTTGATATGTATTTGTCAAGAGTTTAACTTTGATGACTTGATTTGTATGTCAATGTTATTAGGAGTTAATGGGTTTGGCGCAACAAAACACACACCAGTATTAAAAAGCACCGCTACCGGTACAACTCATTTACCAAGGAAGAGATCAGTGGAGTCTACAGCTTATAATATAGTGCACGGTAGATGCCCGACAAACATTCTCCACAATTAATTTCTGCATGTTCTCCTCCCATTAGTCACTATGCATACTTTGTAACCAATATTCCTTGGTAAATGAATTTGCATGCATTTTTCCTCCCATATTCGCGAGGATAACAGTTCCCTGATTTATCTAGTATGTAGAACACAATATTGACTATACGGGCAAAGTTTTTAAATTTGGAGTGTCCAATGAGGATGGCATTCACTCTAATCACATTTACCGAACTGGTAGGAGAGGTTAGTTTGTGAAGCATACATGTTAATGTTGTTTGTTTGGCTTTTCTTTTTTCTGTAGGTGTTTTTAGATCTGGAATCTCACTTTTTGCTTTCAATTGTCGTCACAATTGCAGATTTCAGTAGGACAGAACCACATTCACCCTCGCATGTAGCAGGGATTCATACACAAACGTTTGGTAATTGCTTCAATTGTTTTTTGTTTGTTATGACAATATAATCGTCATCAAGTAGACTATAATCTATTGAGTATACAGCCTACATGGACGAAGGCGATAGTAACTACAAATGCAAGCATTGTGGAGCATTTTTTTGGTATGGAGAAAGGTTGAAGAAAGATTCTAAAAAGAGAAATCCTGATTCATTCTCCATGTGTTGTCAGCAAGGCAAAGTTGTGTTGCCCTTATTAACTCCACCTCCGACAGCTCTAAAAAGTTTATTTTTAGAGAAGGATACTGCACAGCATAAAAACTTTATAAGTAATATTAGGCAATACAACAATATGTTCTCATTTACATCTATGGGTGGCCAGATCATGAATGTCAATGAAGGAGGAGGGGGGCCTTATAGTTTTGTACTATGTGGAATGAATCATCACTCTATAGGCAGTCTGTTGCCAATAGAAGGGGCAAAACCAGTATATTCACAACTATACATTTATGATACAGAAAACGAGGTGGCTAACCGTATTGCTGCTGTCAGGTATTAAGCTAGCTTCTAAATTTGTGCTGTTTGATATTATTATATGCCATTATTCAATGGTAATGTGACTGATATATCTTAAACTATATGATGGTAATACAGCAAGCATTCTAAGGCTGAGAACCTAGATCCGAGTATTGTTGACCAAATCAAGAAGACCTTGGATAGATGTAATCCGTTTGTTAAACAATATAGGAATGCTGCTACTCGGATTGTAAATTCAACATCACCACAGTTCAATTTGCGACTTATGAGTGTTAGGGGGCGTGATGGTCGTATGTATAATATACCTACAGCCTCCGAAGTTGCTGCCCTTGTAGTTGGTGACATTGACATGTCTTTTGGTGTTCGTGATATCATAGTTGAATTCAAGAAAGGAACGCCAAAACGGATTAATGAATTGCATCCTGCATACTTGCCATTGCAGTACCCATTACTTTTTCCTCATGGCGAAGACGGATATAGAGATGATATTAGACACTACAATCAGGGTGTCCAGAATATGCGCAGTAGGACAAGGGTGAGTATGCGTGAATTTTTTGCGTTTCGGTTAATGGGAAGAGAGAATGAGACTTCAATTTTGCTGAATTCATCCAAGCTACTCCAACAGTTTATCGTTGATGGATACACTATGATGGAATCTCAGAGAATACTATGGGTTAAGACACATCAGAAAGAATTAAGGGTTGACTTATATCAAGGGCTGTCAGATGCAGTTATATGAGGAGAAACAAGTGCATCTGCAACAGGAAAGCGGATAATTCTCCCGTCTTCATTCACTGGAGGAGCTCGCTACATGGTACAGAACTACCAAGATGCAATGGCAATATGTAGGTGGGCAGGCTATCCTGATATTTTTTTAACGTTTACTTGCAATTCCAACTGGCCGGAAATTAGAAGGTTTACAGATCCATTAAAGATAAAACCATCTTGTAGACCTGACATATGTACTCGTGTCTTCAAGATGAAGTTGAGAACACTCATGAATACTATTAAGGAGGATCACATATTTGGCCGTGTTAAAGCAGGTGGTAATTGGTTGATATATCTTCTATTTAATATGTATATACATTTGCATTGTAAGCGTACACACATATTATTATTTTGTTTCTAATTCTATGTCTACAATTTATTTCAGTGGTTTATACAATTGAATTCCAAAAGAGAGGTCTACCGCATGCACATATTCTACTGTTTCTGGAACCGAGCGACAAGATAAATACAATTGAGCAAATAGATGCATTTATATCGGCTGAAATCCCTAGCCAATCTGTTTCTCCGAGGCTACATAAGTTGGTTGAAGGATATATGATGCATGGCCCATGTGGTGACAAACATAAGCGATGCCCTTGCATCATAGATAAGAAATGCAGAAAGTACTACCCAAGACCTTTCACAGACAAGACTACCATGGACAATCAAGGATATCCAACGTATATGAGGCGAGATGATGGGAACACAGTTGTAGTCTCCAAAACTACACTTGATAATAGGAATGTAGTGCCATATAGTCCAGTGTTACTACAAAAGTTTGAGGCACACATTAATATTGAGAAGTGTAATCAATCTACAGCAATCAAGTACTTATTCAAGTATATAAGCAAGGGTAATGACCGCGTTGTGGCAGGGTTGTTTGACAGTTCTGGCGCTAAAGATAGGAGTGAGTTGGTTGATGAAGTTCAACATTACTACAATTGTCGGTACATCTCTGCATGTGATGGGACGTGGCGTATATTTGGTTTTGAGATTCACCGCAGATTTCCTCCTGTTGAAAGGTTGAGTTTTCACCTACCTAATCAACAAACAGTATACTATACCAGTACGGAGAATGTTGAAGATTTACTGAACAAACCTCGAGTATGTGAGTCCCAGTTTCTTTCTTGGATGATGATGAATAAGAGTGATAAAGATGCTCGTGAATTGACGTATCAAGAGTTTCCAAACCACTACGTATATGTCAAGAAGGAGCGCAAGTGGACCAAACGACTAAGTGGCCTTGCAGTAGGCCGGATAAACCATGCACATCTGAGTTCAGGAGAGTTGTATTACCTACGCATATTATTAACAAAGGTAAAGGGTCCATGTGGATTTGAAGATATTCGCACATATGACGGTATAATATATCCAACATTTAGAGAAGCTTGCTATACACGAAGTTTGCTCGAAGATGACAAAGAATTTGTTGCTGCCATAAAGGAGGGATCAACATGGTCAACGGGTAATTCGCTGAGGAGATTGTTTGTTAGTATGCTTTTGAGTTGTTTCCTGCAAAGACCCGATCACGTATGGAATCAATGTTCCACGTATTTATCTGACGATCTCATGCACACTTCACACAATGATACTAATATATCAGGTAACTTCTTTATTAGCATCATTAGATTATGTATTCAGCCTGTTATTAACTTCATTTGAATATTTTTCAGGTAAGTTGATCACGGCACATGTTAAGGAAAGAGCTGCTCTTAAAATTATTGATGAATTGTTACAACCGAATGGCAAGAATTTACGTGATTACCCTACATTACCCCAGCTAGATGAGACACATATGTTTGATGTCAATAATCGCTTAGTCCTGCAAGAGTTATCATATGACAGAGCTGTATTACATGATGAAGCTGCACGACTAATTAGAGATCTGAATGTCGATCAAAAACGTGTCTTTGATCATGTAATGGATGCATTGAAAACAAAGAGAAATGGTTTTTTCTTTGTCCATGGATATGGTGGGACAGGAAAGACATTTCTATGGAGTGCACTTGCATCTGCGATTCGATCGGAAGGTGGAATTGTTTTGACCATTGCATCGAGTGGGATTGCCGCTACGCTATTGCCTACCGGTAGAACAGCTCACTCGCGATTTACTATTCCAATAGACATACACGAAGGTTCTACATGTTCTATAGGTCAGAATACCCCACTTGGTGAATTGGTCCGTGTCACATCACTTATTATATGGGATGAAGCTCCAATGGTCCAAAGATATTGTTTAGAAGCTTTTGATCGATCTCTTCGTGATATAATGCATTGTGAGTCCCCCTTTGGAGGGAAGTGTGTGGTCCTAGGAGGAGATTTTAGGCAAATTTTACCTGTCATCCCAAGGAGTTCTAGAGCAACAGTGGTTGATGCATGCATAAACTCATCTCACTTATGGCGACTATGTAACATTTTCCACCTAACTCAGAACATGCGGTTCAAAGGAACATCATCCCCTGAGGGTCAAGCTGAGCTGAATACGTTTTCTAAGTGGATGCTTGATATTGGTGAAGGCCGCGTTGGTAACCAGCGAGATGGTGTTGCAGATGTTGTAATCCCTAGCAAATTATTGATCCGGTCAGGTTCTGCTAATCCAATTGCCCAACTTGTAGCTGAAACTTATGTGAATCTCTTGGACAGCTTGCAGCATAACGAGTACTTCAACAGTAGGGCTATACTTGCACCAACTATTGCTGCTGTTAACGAAGTGAACACCCACATGCTTTCATTGTTACCTGGGGCAGAAACTGTCTATACAAGTTGCGACTCGATCTGTCGTTCAACGGATGATAGGGACACTGTGGAAGATCTATATTCTGCAGAATTTCTAAATGCTATTACCAGTTCTGGGATGCCTCCGCATAGATTGGTGTTGAAATTGGGTACACCAATAATGCTAATACGAAATATTGATCAATCGGCAGGACTATGTAATGGCACAAGGTTACGTGTAACAAGGCTGGGAAATTCTGTTGTTGAAGCAATTACTCTAAATGGATCACATCCAAACTCAAAGGTGTTAATCCATAGGATGGATATGAATCCATCTGATAATCGTTTGCCCTTCAAGATCCGACGACGACAATTTCCAATCATTGTCACTTTTGCCATGACAATAAATAAAAGCCAAGGACAATCGTTGATGCATGTTGGTTTGCTTCTATCAAAACCTGTATTCACACATGGTCAGCTATATGTTGCTCTATCTAGAGTGAAGAGCATCGATGGCCTGAAAATATATGCATGTGATCAGGATTCAAATGGTGAATGCTGCACCAAGAATGTTGTATACAGAGAGGTATTTCGGAATGTGATCTGATGTTGCATAGAGCTGGTGAGTTAGTACATGTGGAATATTGTTGTTTTCTAACATGTATAATGTTGTATTGTTAATGCATGAAGTAAGTTGTATGTTTTCGTTTTTCCACAGATAGCAGATCACTGATTTGTTCCAGTCATCGTCACCAAGCAAGCTGTAGTTGAACACATGTTATCAAGCTCACTGTATTTTGTTGTTAGGAGAACCTGACGAAAATGTTTATTTTTTTGCTGTATATTTGTTATGGGGCTATATAGCAGGCATTAGTATGATTTTGTATGTGTAAGGGCACAATTGACTCAAACTATAATGTGTTCTGTAACCTTTTGTAATCTGCAGTGAAGGTTATATTTTAGTTATGCAGTGTTTGTTGTGTGCTTAAGGCAAATGTTACTTGAGCAGATGATATTTGGAGTACTTCGTAGGGATGGTGTTTGTTTTGGTTTACATAAGTTTGGATATAAGAAGGAAGAAGTTATATGTTAGGGGTGGAGAATGTTTGAATGGCAAAGTATTGTCTACCCACGCAAAGCGTGGGGGAGTAACTGCTAGTTGATATAAATATGAATAGTAAAGATAGTTTTTGCTTATTGGAGTAATAGATTATATTAAAGTACTTTTTTAAAAAAAAATCAAGATACTATTGAAATTCTTTAGAAAACAGTAGAATAAGATGGAGTTTTGAAATTTCAGATTGCATCAATTTTTTTAACATACCGGTTCAAGGTTTAGTTGAGCCAATAGAACCAAACATATCAAGAAGAACACAAATTCAAACTTCACAAACACACATGAAAATAAAACAATTACAACAAGATCAGTTCAAGGTTTAAGAGAAATCTTTTAATCACAACAACAACATAAAATCAGTTACCTTCTCAGTATATTAAAGCTTATGCTTCACAAAATCTTCTATATACAATCTTATGCTTACTTCCACTTTAGACTTTTAAATCCATCACTTACGAAGCCAAAACAACACTACGATTTCAATGTATCCTCATAATCTTCCTTCTCATGAATCCTTAATAACTGTTCATACCATGACAAAATTATGATTTCAAGATCAACTTGACCCTACCCTCTTTAAACCACAATTCATTTGAATTCCTATTATGACCTTAACTATCTGAATTCACACTGTAACCAAAACTCCTAACCATATTCAATCAAACAAGTCTTCCTAGATTCTTGAGAAAGTAGACAAAGAGAGAACGATCCAATCACTACAAAAAAAGGGCAGATCTGCGGCGGGTATTTTCCCAGCGTAGGGGCGGTTCCGACCGCCCCCATGTCGCTCCGGCGGTCAAATTTACCGCCGGCGATTTTAACGTGGCAACGCTGCGTGGGGGCGGAAAGATTTACGCTGTAGCTCCCTTGACCAACCGCCGCTACGCGTTGGGGCGGACGTAGGGGCGGACCAACCCGCCGCAACAATTTTTTATTTTTTTAAAAAAAAGGCATGGGGGCGGTCGACCGCCGCCATGTGTACGCGTTGGGGCGGACGTAGGGGCGGACCAACCCGCCGCCACAATTTTTTGTTTTTTTTAAAAAAGGCATGGGGGCGGTTCGACCGCCGCCATGTGATTTTTTAAAAAAAAAAAATAAATAGTGCCGGCGGTTCTGTTATATTTACTAAAAACAAATTGCTTCATGCGAACAATTTAATGATAATGACTTAAAATGAAGACCGAAAAAGGAATAAAAACAAAAAAAAAACAAAACAAATGCAGCAAAAATTAATTTTATTGTAATATATATGAAATAAATATATACTAAACCAACAAGCACAAAAAGATCATGTCCAAAATCCATAAGATATATTACGAAAACAAAATAATAAGAAATAAAAACAATCAGATATAATAAAATAAAAAAGAAAAAATAAACAATACCTATACCAAAAGCAAGACAAACTTTTAGACATCATGTGTGCACCAACAATGAAAACAACAAGAAACACAAAAGGGAGAAAGTGAGAAAGAAGAGATTGCGCGCGGTAGAAATGGGGGGGAGGTTATTTATAGGGAGAGATAGCAACGTGGGGGCGGGCGACCGCCCCCACGCGACAGTAAATGCACACAAAACTTGGGGGCGTTTGCCCGCCCCAACGTGATTTTATTTTATTTTTTAAATTTTTTATTCGCGTTGGGGCGGTCGACCGCTCCCACGCGACATGAAATGCGCACAAATCTCTTTAAATTTTTTTATTCACGTTGGGGCGGTCGACCGCCCCTACGCGACATGACATGCGCACAAATCTCTACGCGCCGTGGGGGCGGGTGACCGCCTCAACGTGATTTTATTTTTTTTTTAAATTTTTTTATTCACGTTGGGGCGGTCGACCGCCCCCACGCGACATTGCCGTGGGGGCGGGTGACCGCCCCAAAGGGATTTTATTTGTTTTAAAGTTTTTTATTCGCGTTGGGGCGGTTGTGACCGCCCCAACGCACCGTGCCAATGAAATTTTTTTTAAGTTTTTTTTTTATGCTGCGTTGGGGCGGGTATTATTTTTGTGACCGCCGCAACGAATACACCACAAAAAAAATTTTCCCCTCGCAACTCGCCCTCGGATGGCTTAGACCGCCGGAACGTGTTTTCGTGGGGGCGGTTTTTGGCGAACCGCCGGAACGCGTGCGCGGCTAATCGCCACTTCTTTTGTAGTGAATACAACTGATCATTGAACTCATAACTAACATAAACCATATGCATGACACATGAATTGAGGTATGTAACATCCCAATTTTTAAATTAGAGATAATAAAGAATTAATCAAAGTGTTAGGATATTATTAGGAAGCTAAAAATCATAATAAATAAATAAAAGGGGAAAATGTATATTTTAAGGAGTTAATGTGCTTACTTCCATAGAAATTTAGATAAATAATTAGAGGTTGAGTTTTAAATTAAAATTTTTATGAAAAATACTATATGGCATAGATAATAATATGGTGAGATAAAATACATAAGTAAGTGCATGGACTAGTTTTACAATTTGTTTTAATATAGAGATTGACATGGAATAAAAATAATATTATAATATAAATAAATAACAAGAAGGGCAATTTAGTAATTTCACCCCCCAACACTAATTACAAACTCTTCTTTCCTTCCTCTTGCTCCTCGAAACGCAGCTGCCCCCTCATTTCAAACACATCATCTTCTTCTCCTTCATCAACATTCAACACTCACACTCTTCCAAATTTCTTCTCCTCTCCTCTCATCCGTTTCTTCTTCTCCTGTCAAATTTCTGGAGTACATTGGGCCACTTCCCTAGCTCGTTTACGAAAAAGGGTAAAGTTTCAACCTTTATGGTGTTTTTGAGCTATGTTCTTTTGGGTGTCGATTTCTCACTTCTTTCATTTTCCAAAACGCGAGTCTTCCTCTGTTCCTTTAGGTCCGGCGATTTCCAACTTCGGTGAAGCTCCGGCGAAGCTATGACTAGACATGGAAGGTCAAGCACAAGCTTAGGTGAATGTCATTTAACGATTTTCCTTCACTTGAGCGAGTTCTATGAGAGGAAACAGATTTCAGTTCTTGGGTGGTATGTTAATCAATAAAAATGAAAGCTTTAGCTTCTATTCTTGTTGTTTTATATAAAAAATTGAACCTTGATTGAAGTTTAGAGTAATTTATGAAAACCCTAGGTTTTTAGTACTTTAGGGCTGACGGGTTCTCTGGGTTTTAGGGGTAAAAATCTCTAATTTGATATATGAACGAATGTAAAAAGGTTGATTTCTTGCTAATTCATGTGATTCCAAATATTGATCTTCACGAATCTGCTTTTGTTTTTTATTGTGCAGTTTTTCCTTTTCTTTAATTATTAACTGAGATTGAATTTTCGTTTTATACTGTGCTGTTTTAAATGTTTTCAAATGGAAGGGAGATTTTAGTTATAATGTTAGATGTATTATCATTGCTTTGGGTATGATTTGTTTGAGTTTTTGTGGCTGATCGAGTTCTGGCTTGGATGCTGATTTGTAAAGGTTTGGCATGTTTAGTTCATGAGCTTGGGAGTTGATCATTATATTTTGGAGGTTGGAAAACATTTTCTATATATGTAATGTTCTCTGAGTATGAGATGTACTTGCTCAGTTTTCTGGCTGAATTATGAAATAGGCGAATAGGAAGTTTAATCTTCAATTAAGGTGTTTTGGGTGAGGATTTGTGTATTGATTTGGTGAAAAACAAAGCCTTAATTTGGGCATTTTGGTTTGTTGCCAAGTTTGTGACAGTTCGCGGTATAGGAATTTTGACAAAACATATATAGGAGTCTATTTGAGTTGAAGGTTAATGAAACATGTCGATTTCTTGAGGAAATTGGGGAAATTTCATATTTTTGTTTTTCTTGCTTCTTGAATCACTATGCTTTTCTATTTGTCTGCGATTTCCATGTGACATGAATTTATTCAGTGTATGAATGCCATTTGAAATTAATTAAGTTATTAAGTAAATGTATATGAATTTCAAAGTCTCGTGCTTCTCTTTCCCTTTGGCTGAATTGGTTGTGGAATGAGGGTATATTATGTGTATGTCTTGTTATGTAGTAATTGAAGTTCTTGCATGAGAAGTTTTATCAGCCTTTCTTTTTGATTGAGAATTTATAAGAATGAATAGATGGAATCAATTGTAATGTAGGGATGCTTAAATTATGCTCGTGGCTGGAAAATGATTATATGTGCAGCTAGGATGTCTGCATCAATTTACTACCAAAACTGAACTGTTTTAGAATAGGAAAGTTTGTGAAAATGAGAAGTGTTTGTGAGGAGTTTTAAGTGTCTTCATGTGACTTTGAAAGATGGTTTCTTTTGGTGCTATATTGGTTATGTTTATATAGTATTATTTTTTTGGTTTTATACACAAAGGTAACAAATTTATTACTTTGAATAATGAATTGGAATGTATTTTCCATGATATGCATTACTTTAGTGTGATTGAACTAGTATGACATCACCAAGTTTGATACTTTTCCTAGATCTCAGCATTCTATACTAATGGAAGCAAAATGATGATTTTGTGTTAGATATGACTTGTTCACGTGTATTTGAGATGAGTTGATTGCAATTTGCAAAGTGTGAAGTTTTGATTCCACCTAATAAGGTATTGATTTGGTGAAGGTGTGATTGGTTATGCATGTCTTTGATGAAATTATTTGTGTTGATTTGTATAGTGTTTTAAATGGAAATGTATGCTTGTTGTTCCTTGGCTTTTTGTTCATGAATGTGAATTTAGTTATTGGCTTTGGCTTTGATTGATTGAAGATGTTTACCTTAGAATAAAACATATAAGAAAAGGGATTGGGTAATAATACAAATAAGAGAGACGCTAGTTGATTTATCACAAACAATGATTACTAACCCACCCACTATTATTACATTATGGAATAATAGGAAAGGATGTGATTCACATATATTCCTCGAGGCGTAATAAAGTAAAGGGTAAAGGCAAAGGATTGCTAAAGGGCGACATGTAATCACACTTAACCTTGCTATAACATTGAGGGTGACGTTAGTTGGGGATTTCTAAAATCCTTTCTCACCCTATATATATATATATATATATATATATACACACACACACACACACATATATATACATATATATATCTATATATGTATCTATATATATATGTGTGTCTATATATATATATATGTATATATATATATATATATATATTATCTTTGAAAGGTTATTTTTATACAAAACAGGCTATCGGGTGCCTTTCAAACACGATTATTTTTGTATAAAAGGAATTTGAAACATTATATGTATTATCCTGGCTGGTGTTTGTTCTGGGTGTGATGTCAAGAGGTTTAGATAGTATTCTGTTAGAGATGTGATAGTTGGGTGGAGGGAAGAAGTTGAATAGTTGAGATTGAGATATTGAAGGGAATGGTAATAGTGCATGTTATTGATGTTGAAATTGAGATACTGAATGTGATTGATATTTATGGATATTGTGAGCGTTGCATGACACTGATATATATATATATATATATATATATATATATATATATATATATATATATATATATATATACCATCGCGCGATGATAATTGTCGATTGACCGATAGACAGTTATTTGTACTGATCCTTTTCGGATCATAGGTCTACTTACTAGAGAAAGTGACCTACGGTTGTTTGGCATTATAGAGTCCAACCGTTCCCGTTCTGCAATGGAAACAGAATTGGGTTCCTTATCTAGGGATTGCCAGAGAGGGAAATTGTCCCTCATTATAGAGAGGGGCACAGTGTTAAATCATATAGTGAAGATTATATGCTTGGATATATGCCTCCATGATGGCACATTGCATCTATAAGTGAGTGTGAGAGTTGTGGCAGTAGGATGGTTGAATTGGAAAAGTAAAGATGATGAATTTGAGTTGATTTGGATATGACGGAAGGACTTGAGTAAGGAATGAAAGAAGATCTGGTTATATATATGTTATTATTGTTTTTAAAACCGTGGTACCCTTTAGACGCCCTCACTATAACAAATCTCACTATTATAGTGAGTTAAGCGGTGATTAATGAGACAAATTGTCTCATCCCACGATTACTCACATTTTTGCTGGTATTCATGCACAGACGCAAGCATCAGGAAAGGGAATTAGGTAGAAGTTGTATAGTTATTTAGAATTGTATATTACCAATTTATAGGTCTACATTCGCTTTCGCATGTATATATATTTATTTATTGTTTACCATTCCTTAACAAATTTCTTTTCAATCCAACACTTTATTTCTCAATTCCTTCTCAAACACCATTCCAAACAATTTCACTACTCCAACACCTTCACATTACTTACACTAACATTTCTTAAGCTCCAATTTAATCCATACAGACCACATAAACAAACCTCAACATTAAAGAAAACACAAATGTCCATAAAACTGCAAGACAATCATTATCCACCAAACCACCATATTAATATTAATTTGACACTAAGGAGCTCTCTTAGCCTCAAACACTTTCTTTACATTCCATGATTTCCTTTATCCATTTGCTTTTGACTACAAAAGAATTAACTTTAAAAGTTTCCCTAACTTTTGTCAAATCACCAAAACTGGTACAACTTACTTAAACCACTTCATTTACAATCATTTGGCATTAAAAGCAGCTCCCTAACCTCCCAAATGCTCCACCACCTTTCAAACACACCTTTATCTTATCAAAATCTATTTTAACCAAAACTTTAACTTCCAACTTTCCTTGCAACCACCAATCCATCATAAACCAATATTCTAATATCCTAAACTACCCTTAACAAGCATTTATAAATCACTACTTCATTCAAAACATTTCCCATTAACTCAAACCCCAATTCAAAGAGCCATAACATGCTCCAAAAATTCCCAAAGTTAATCCCAACTTCCAAAAACTTAATTCCTTTTCAAACATATTCATTTAACCACTTAAACATTGATAGATTCTTATTTAAATTCCAAGGAGTCAAATGTGAGCAAACCCTAGCTTCAAAAATGCCTAAAATGTTCTCTAAAAATTCCAAACTACTTTCCAACTCCAATAAACAACAATTACCATAACAAAACTTAAATTAATCACTAAATAATCCTTATGGTAACTTGAAAATCCTACAATCCCAATTTTTCACAAAACCCTAAGTTTAAAAGAGGGAACTTTATTCACAAATCAACATAACAGGTGGTAGGAAGGCTTACGAAGTTCAAGAGTGAAAGGAGAAGCTTCACCGCCGCCGGCCGCCGTCCCAAAACTCGCCGGAATCAGCCCTTAAATGAAGAAAATGAAGGTGAAAGGGAAGGAATGGCTTGAAAACCCAAAAGAAACTATAAACTCACCTCCTGGCCGCCGTCCGCCGTCGTCCGTCGCCGGTGAAGGTGGAAAACTCGCTGGAAAAACGCGGAGCAACATGAAGAAGCACAAGACGGAGTAGATTAAGCTTGATTTTCGCAAGAAAGGGAAGAGAAAAGGGAGAGGAACAAGAAAAATGGTTGCTTTGAAGTGAGAGAACATGTATGTGTGTGGGGATTGAAGGAGGATGAAAATGAAGATGGTGAAGAAGGGAGGGGGGTGTCGGCCATGTAAGGAGAGGAGGAGGAAGTTTTTGTTTTTGTTTTTGTTTATTTTATGTATTATGGATACATATAGGTAAAATTGCCAAAGTGCCCTCCTTAATTTATAAACCATTAAATTTACCAACACTACTACAAAAAACACTTTTAACGTCCAAAATTCACGTCCATTATTGAAAAATGGACGTTGTAAATATTTTTTAATAAATAACGTCCAAAATTCACGTCCATTATTTGAAAATGGACATTGTAAATATTTTTTTTATAATTAACGTCCAAAATTCACGTCCAATATTTGAAAATGGACGTTGTAAATATTTTTTTTATAATTAACGTCCAAAATTCACATCCATTATAAAATGGACGTTGTAAATATTTTTTTATAATTAACGTCCAAAATTCACATCCATTATAAAATGGACGTTGTAAATATTTTTTTATAAATAATGTCCATTATTAGATAAATGGACGTCGTTTTTAGATATTACTATCACTACAAAAAAATGTAATTTAAACCACCTTATTTAGACCACTTATATAATACTTCCTCTGATTCTAAATATAAGACCTAATTGATTTTTCTTGGAGATGTTAAGGTTACAAAATATGTTGTTGAATTATGACATATTTGATATATTTTTACATTAGTCATTATTTTGTAGGTTAAAAAAACTAGTTTAAGGAAAAAGATTAGGTAAATAAATTTATAATCGACTTATTTTGCTTTTTTAGTATTTTCCAGAAAAATCAACTAGGTCTTATATTTAGGACTGGAGGGAGTATATCATTTTTTAAACTTATTTAAACTACTTTTTTAATATATATAGTTTAAATTATGTGATTATTATTAGTAGGCATTTATATTTTTTTTATAAGCAAAGGGCTTCTATAATCTACATGGAATAAAAGTACCCAGCAATTATTTACAAATAAAAAAATAAAATCTCAATGTTAGAAACACAAACAGCAAATGCATTTGAAGAAAATTTCGAATAAAAAAAACAACTAAATAATTAATGTGATATGAAGAGTATTTTTTGATCAGAAGATATGAAGACTTGAAGAGTATAATGGTGGCATTTCTGTAAATATGGGAAACTTTTATTAGGTTATTATCAAAAACGCATGTTTGATGCTACACTCATTTTCAGACAAAAAAAAAATGCCACACCCATTATCCAACTGCATCACCTTCCTTCTTGTTCTTGGTCTTCCGATTTTTCTTCACCCCACACCCACGATGTCCCCCTCTTTCTTAATTTCATCTTTATTAATAATTCCAGAATCGAATTCTTCGTTAATCTTTTCCTTTCTCTTGCATTCATTTTTCTCATCAAATCTTCCTTGCGTTTTCACTCTTCGGCACATCCGTTCGTCTTCGGCACAATCTTCACTGGGTAAGCAATTTAATCTTTCATCAAGGTTCATAGCTTTAATCTTTTTGGTTATTGTAATCATCGCTTTAATCTTTCTGATAGAAGCACCGTTTCATCTCCTTCTTCATCGTTAACCACCTTGCTTTCATCTTTCCAGTTGTGTATCCTTCTTCATCATCGGGTCTGAGATTTCACAGGTTTCACAATATCATTTTTTCTTTTGTTTTTTTCATGTTTTTGTTCCTAATTTATTTGTGTCTTTTCCTCTTCTTTATTTTCCCTGTGAGTCTCTCAATCTGTAGTTATTTGTAGTTATTGGGGTAATGAATTTCACATGTTTGACAAGATTTTAATGGATTTGCTCATGCTTCATCACTTCATAAAGGAACCAAATTTTTGACCTTTTAGTAAAAAATTGGATGAAACTGTTGGATTTATGTTACTGAATAAGCATTAGTTCATTTGGTTAATTGTTCTGATAGAATTGGCAAATTATGCATGGAGATATGAAACAACATTTATGATTATGTTTGACTTCCTTAGGAGTTACTGAGTTTTGATATATGGCAGCCATCTTTGACCTTAGCTTTATGTTGATGAAATTGCAAAAGTTCATCTTTTTACTTCATATCAAATGGAATATCCCTTGGAACAAGACAACAGAAATTTATTCTAAAGAACTTAGTTAGCATTTCCTACATTTTTGAAAAAAGTTCTCTGATAAATTTCATTACATTAGTTGCATATGAAGTCCTAAATTCTAATATTATTCCTCAATTGTGGAAGAAGTGGGAAGAAAAACTCTTCTAGTTCAGTTCTATTTGTCACAAAATATGACAAAATTTGTCACATATTGGTATGTAATATTCCTAAGGCTGTGGGTTAGTTGTATGTTTGTTACTATTGTTATAATCTGTTTCGCATGTACAGGGGGGGAATATAATGTTTTCCGTTAAGATTCTGTGGGTATTAGTTTAGCAGGGCTGGGGTTTGTTAACTATATAAGTCTCTATATTTTCCCTTACATTCTGTTGTTATATATGTTTGATAATATTAGCTTTGTTTTACAGGAATCATTGGAGTCTATGTGTTTTGTGCCCCAACGAAAGTATAATATATTGGTTTGATCCCTTGCAGTGGAAGCCAAGCTCTTTATATAAGAAGATCTTCATCAAGTGTGTTGACATATTAACTTTGATTAATATTTTTGTTTAAATTAATTATTTGCTAATACTCTACTTTTCGTTTCTATTAAGGGCCATGAGGACTTGGCATTTCATATGTAGTACAGGTCGTGGAAGCAATGACATCAAGTGGGCTTTTCCTAAAGTAAGTCATTATCATTGATTTTATATGATATTTCAAATGTTATTCCTTATTTTTTTAACATATTTTTTATAGTGTCCTCAGCAACCTGGAAATAAAGAGTGTGGATATTATGTTATACGATACATGTATAACATAATTATGAGCGAACTGCATGGAGATTTAAGTAATGTTAGTATCAATTTTATACTTGCATTACTTTTTTATAATTATTTTTCTTACTTATTTAATTATTGTGTATATAGTACTAATTGGTGGTTTATTTCATGTTTTGAGCCAGATTTTTGATTCAGATGTCTCGTTCAGTCAAGATATCATCGATGAAATCCGGGATAAATTGGCCGGTTGGTTCATTGAACATGCTTTGAAGTAAAAAAAATAGTTTGGATTTTACTTTTTGCACTATATCTTATTAAGTTTGTATTTGGATTTATCTTTTCTTTCTTTATATTGTATGTATGTAGACATTTGTTGTGTATTGTTTTAGTTTTAGTAAAACTTTCTTTCTATTTTGTGGGAGCACAAATTCAAATTCAAAACGCGTACAAATAAATGAGAAAAATATAAAAATCCTATCCTAGCATTGAATTTGTATATTTCACGTCCCTTCTCAAATAATGGACGTTAAAGATGTCAGAAATAATACATATATAACGTCCAAAAATTCATATATACAACGTCCAATAGCTAAATGGACGTCAAATATATGATATTCAACGTCCATTTTAAAATGGACGTAAAAAATCAATATTTTCTACGTCACGTCCGTTTATGTCCCTTTTTTTTTGACGTCAAAAGCCCAAAATAATGGACGTTAAAAGTGTTTTTTGTAGTAGTGCAATTCAAGCATCTAAATCATTTAACCTCCCCAATACTTTAAATTTCCATAACTCCCATAATTTCTAAATTCTCCCAACTACTTAATTAATTATTTTTAGGCGCTTAATTCCTAAAACTTTCAACATATCATAGAAATCTCCAAAAATTCTAGAAATTCCAAAATTTTCTAATTTTTCCCACTTATTATTTCCTAAAATAATCTCTAATCCTATATTAAATTTTCAGGATGTTACAGAATTGGATCAGATTAAATTATTTCGATACTTGGTTTACAAATAACATGTCTAAGGGTAGTGATAGTATAATAAATGTCAAGGCTAGACCAAATTAACAAATGACAAATCAAGAAACAATATGAACAGATTCTTCTGGAAAAGACATCAAAAACCAATATTAACAAGTTAAAGATCCATATAAATAACAAAAATCCAACAGCATCGTAATAAGAAATTTAAAATTATTGTAGGCATTTTAAGTGTGAAGAAGTGAAGAGGTAGATACCTGAGAATGTGTTGCAATGTGGTCTCAGCCTTATGGACCAAGATTCCCATTTGATGATGTTGCAACAAAGAGCCATTGTTCAGAGAGAAGGCCAGCTTCAACGAGATGTTGCAACTTGAATAAGAAGATCTTTAGCTTCTTCAATTGAGAGATCTTTGGCATTAAATGATTTGAGCAATTCAGAACTTCATACACATGACATTACCATCGATTCTCAATCAATATTTACTTAAATACTATTTCTTGAAAAAAGGTCAAAGGTCAGAGTTGGACCAACCTTAATTTGTTAAAAGAGAAAAAATTGAATCAATTAATATGCTGCAATATTCAACATAAGGAGCTAAATACCATTGACAAAACACAACATATACAATGAGAGGTGGCATCTAAACTCCAAATCCTCCCATAGGTTGCAACATATGAAAGACAATATCTCATATAAATATCAACAAGAAACAATATGAACATATGCTTTTTGGGAAAATGCATTAAAAACAATTACAAAGAATTAGACATCCATATAAATAACAAAAACCCAAAAAGATAATGGCATCAAAATCAGACATTTATATTATTTTATATTTCATCCTAAATTTTCTAATCCAAATATGAGATAAATACATGTATTATAATTTGTAAAAACAGGCAAACAACAGTAACACAATGTCTCATAGGAACTCAGATGTTATAAATATCAATAAGAAGCGATGTAAACAATTTTTTTTGGAAAAAAACATTAAAAAAACAAGGAAAGAGAAGTAAATATCCATATAAACAAAAAGACCCCAAAAAAATTACAACATCAAAACGAGAAATTTAACTGATGTTGGGCATTAAAATGTGAAGAAGTAAAGATAGATACCTGAGAATGTGTTGCAATGTGTTTCCAGCCTTATGGACCAAGAATGCCATTTGAGGATCCTAGGTTGAATCAAAGAATTGAGTTGGTGAATCTCATTGAGAGATTTGAAGTGGGAAGAAAGTGGGGACTTCTTGAAGCAATCTTGGGAGGTGAAGAGTAGAGTAATGAATTCTGAAAATGAGAGTGAGAGAGAAAAGAATGAAATAAATGAGCGATAATGGGTTAAAGAAAGAAAGAAAGAGAAGTTGCAGTAATGAGTTTTCTTAACCAATCAACCACTAATCACAGCTCACTTAAATATTAACAAGGACTGATCATTTACTAAAATGTGATAAAATATTGTAGATTTAATATAACCAAAATATTTGTCAACTAAGTAATTTACACTCAAATCAGGTAATATTAAAAATATTGAGAAAATGAAACATAATATTACAGATTAATGAGTGGCTCAATCGAATAGAGAGAAGATCAAAATTTTATAAAATATCAAAACATTTGATTCTTTATTTCTATATTTTTCTTGACAGGTGTTAGGTCTTCATTTTATTTTATTAATTACTCATTTGAATTTTCTTTTAAAATTAAAATTAAGTTTATTTTTAACTATTATTTTTGAATATATTTTTCTTGTATACATTATTAAACTTCTTATGGCAATTGTTTGTTTGTTTTTGTATATTCCCCTACATTCTCACTCACACAAATATATGTTTCACATTGAATATTATTATATTTAAATTTAGTTTTTGTTGTGTACATTATAACTTTAATTCACTCCACACCAATTCTTCATCATGATAATATGCCTTCAATTATTGCTTATGTTTAGGATAATGACTTTGAACTATTATTATTGGTTAAAGACAAAATAGAATAATTATTTTCAAAATAGTTTACAGGGAGTTTTCATGTAATAAGTTTTTTATTTAGAGGGAGGGGAATGAAGATACTTTGATTGGGGAGAGACAAATAGAGGAAGTCAATAAATGTGTTGCTTATTGAGAATAAAGGCTCTATCTAAGGAGAATGTGAGACTAAAAAGAGATGGTCATGTTGGAGGGCTTGGAATAGAGGATTTCTACCATTGTTGTTTGTATGAAGAATGAAAAAAGACAGAAGACAACTTTGTTTGTGTTTTGGAATATTTTTGGGTTAATATAACTTTTGGTCCCTCAAGTTTCATCCATTTTTGCTTTGGGAAAATAACAAATAAATACATCCGAATATCCAAAAGGACAAGTAAGAAACTCAAACCTCCAAAAGTACAAATAAGGAACTAAAAAATTCCAACAGACAATTGAGGAACCAGACAATTGTTATTTGGTATGTTCCCATTGTTAATAGTTATGTTCCATTTGTTAATTTTTCTATTTGGAAATGTGAGTTCATTACTTGTCCTTTTGGAAGTTTGAGTTATTTACATGTCTTCTTGGACATTGATAAGATTGCATATTGTACTCCACCTTCTTTTTTTTTTGGCTTTGGGTCTTATTTTCCCTTTTGCTTTTAGTTCTTTTGGACGACGTGGAAGATGAAGACGACAACACTGGGACTATTGTTTGAGATTTATGGTTTTTATTTTTCATTTTTATTAATTAAAATCTAGTCAGATTCAAAATAAGGTGTCAAGTCAGTGTAATTAACAGTGTTAGTGCAATGTATGACAACTTAATGATGCTAAATGCATTTTCAAGTCGCCTAAGGGGGCGTAGACCAGCTGGTAAGAAAGGGGAAGGTAAGGCACCGCGTACCCACCAAGTCATGGGTTTGAACCCTTGGAAGTCGTCACCCCCAAAATAGGGAATCCTGGCGGCGACTTCGGATTAGGCAGTTCCCCGAACAGGGGCGGCCGGACACCGAAGTCTCTAAGCAAAAAAAAATGCATTTTCAAGTCTTTTTCAAGGTTGGGGGACTAACTTGTGAACTTGAAAGACTAAAAAGTAAAAACACATGCTTTCAACTTGGGGGACTACAAGCAAAATTGGGTAAAATTTGAGGAACCAAAAGTTATCTTAACCCAATACTTTTTTGTTAACATGTTATCAAACTAGGAGTGAAATTTCAAATGTATTATTTATGTAAAGAAAAGACATCGGAATGTTTAGGTTTATGAAGAATGTAATCTGATGCGATCATTTAATATAGTCATTTCAGTTTCACTTGGTATACCTCTTTCTGTTTCATTTCGAGAATACACAAGGACAATTCAAATGAGTGATTTAAAAACAGTTATTCTTCATACGTGGTGTTTGCTTGTCCACATGCACTAGCTATAACAATGTAATTTGTCTTGATCAGAAGATAATTAGCCCAATACAAAATATTTAAGCTGCATAATTAAAATAAATTTTTTGGCCAAACATGCTCATGTTCTACAAAATAGCTTCAACATTTCATTCATAATAGACATACTTTCAACAAAACATAATGAGAAATGCAACATTCCTTGCATTCATGTTCAAACATAGCAAGGATGTCTCCTATCTTATTACATTACATTCTTCAACAAAAGATAACATATATAATTGCTCTAATCTAGCTTGATAACTTTTTGAAAAATAAGTAGACCCGTGTTGCCTCATTTAACATTAGAAGCTCCAACCATTCTTCTTCATACAAGCAACATTGGTAGAAACCTCTTCTTCAAGATTTGCAACATTAATACCATCTCCTCATACAGCCTTTCACTCTCATCAAGAAGTACATTTATAAGCTCCCTTAATCTACCTCTATCAGCCCATTTAGAGTATCCCCAAAGCTCTCCTCCTCCTTGTAAATACAAACATTAAAATAACAAAAAGAAAATTTAATTAAAGAAACAAGAAAAGAAGAGGATTTAGCAACACAAAAACTAGAAAATGTCAGAAAAATGAAATAATAAGCAACACATAATTTTAGAGTAGTAGACGTATGAAAATCAAAGACAGTTTAAGTGTGCAAATTGTTCACTTAAGCTTTTCATTAGCTCAGAGTAATTGTTTACTTCAACCCTCATTAACTCTTTTATATATCAACCCTGATTAAAAATACATTCAAAATGGGATCAAAAGGAAAGCTAGCGCAAAGAAAAGCATATGGAGTTCTGATGAAATTCACAACAATATCACTATGGATTCACAAGGTATAAATTCCAAAGAGATGAAACCCTAAGGAAATGTACAGAGAAAGCCAATTACAAAGGTGCATTAGAGAGCACCACCCTCCCAAGACTACACAATACTCGCATGCCCTTCTCTCTGTTTATCTATCTATTTGTAGTATTCTATTACAGTAAGTAACTAACTTGCCACATCAGCTACTCCCTACTAACTGAATTACTACTGTAATGCCCATACTACCCTCTACACATTACTTATTCTCTACACTACCCTTATTCCTCCTAACATATGTCAGACCCCGCGTAACCCTTTCCATCATTTCCCCCCGTATCAGGTAGCATGTAACATTCTGTTACTAATTACTTAATTAACCAATAATATCCATTTTAGATCTAATAACCTCTTTACTAACTATGATAGACAAAGGATTTCCATAATATCAATGTCCTATCATAGTTAGAAAAGGAATTTCCTAATGATTAAATACTATCCATGATAGAAAAGAATTTTCTGATATAACCTGAACACTATCATGGATAATTAATAACTAACCATGTTAGAAAAGATTTGCCTAACATGGTTATTAAACAAAACTAATTGATATTAAACAATAAATAAATATATATACATACGGAAGCAGATGCAGGCCTATACAAATTGGCAATATACACAACTAACTGATTTAAATAACCTTTGAAACCTAATTCCTTTTCCTGATGCTTGCGCCTGTGCATGAATACCTGCAAAAATGTCAGTAATCGTGGGATGAGACAATTTGTCCCAGTAATCACCACTTAACTCACTATAACAGTGAGATGTGCGGTAGCGAGGGCGTCTAAAGGGTACCACATTTTAAATTCAGTAATATATACATATATCTGTCAAGTCTCCTTCTATTCATCATTCAAGTACCTCTGTCATATCCAAGTCAACACAAATTCACCATCTCTACTTCCCACATATCACTCAAATCCCTCAGTCAATTCCACATTAACTAAATATCATCCCCCAGTCTCCAATCTAATGATCACACTCACCTATAGATGCATTGTGCCATCCCGGGGCATTCAAGCATCTAATCTTCTCTATATGATTTGACACTGTGCCCCTCACTATGATGAGGGAGCAAATTTCCTTCTCTGGCAATCTCCAGAGAGGGAACCCCAATTCTGTTTCCATTACAGAACGGGAACGGTTGGACTCTTCAATGCCAAACAACCGTAGGGGCGGTTGGACTCTTCAATGCCAAAACAACAGTAGGTCGCTTCTCTCACTAAGTCGACCTATGATCCCCGATCCAATCAATCTGAAAAGGATCCTCAGTACAAATAACTGTCGATTGGCCAATCGACAGTTATCATCGCGCGATGGTACATATATGTCAGTGTCATGCAAACATCACAATATCCATCAATTTCAATCTCATCATCAATATCATGAACCATTATTATGCCCTTCAATATCTCAATCTCAACTATTCAACTTATTCCCTCAACCTAACTATCAACATCTCTCACATAATACTATCTGAACCTCTCACATCATACCAGAATAAACACCAGTCAGGATAATATGTATAATGTTTCACATTCCTTTTATATGAAAATAATCGTGTTTGAAAGGCACCTGATAGCCTGTTTTGTATTAAAATACCCTTTTAAAGATAATATATATATATATATATAGAGAGAGAGAGAGAGGGTGAAAAGGGATTTTACAAAATCCATAACTAACGTCACCCTCAATGTTATAGCAAGGTAAGAGTGATTACGTGTCGCCCTTTAGCACTTTACTGTCTTTCCTCACCGTTTCCTTCCCTTCAAGTATAATCACCACTATATGCTCCTATAATGATATGATACATAATGATATATTAATATCATTTTCACTTTATAATACTTTAACGTCTCTCTCGTATTCATATGTTACTACCCAAATCCCCATTCTTAATTCAACTGTTTTATACAATCATTCAAAGTCCAAATTCGCTACTTTAAACATTAACAAGTCATTAACAAGTCATTCACAACTTCAAAATCCACACAGAACAATCCAATGTCTTTCCTTCAAGCTCAATTTCATATTATCACCAACTAAAGTGAGAAATCATTACTTTTTAGTAAACTTCAACAATAATTCACACCATGACATTCTTCTTAAAGTACATCACACACATGCATCAAATATATTTATAGGAACTCTAAATACGAAAGTTCTAAAAATATTAAATGGAACTTCAACCATTTCACAAATTTCAACTTGATTATACCTTACTTCCCTAATTACCATATACCTTATACTCTTACCAAATCAATGTTCACAATTCACTCTTCAAATATAATCAAAAATACTCAATTCCAATAAACTTATTATGACTTTGTTTCCAAGATAATCCCAATCTAACATCCTATGTTTAACATTGCAAAGTTACCTCTCTTCTAACCCTTAACATCTTACTAAATCAATATTCTAACCAACCCATGGTTTTTCCCAATCACAAACAAGCACCAATAAATCTTTAGAAGTCACCAATGCCCAATTTACTCAAGACATCCTTCAATGTCCATATTCTACCATTAACAACTCCTATTAAGTTTAATCAACTCAATAATGGATCGTAATTTACCAAAGAGTCAAGATTTCAAAATCATCCAAAAGCCTTTCTAGGCTACAACTCACCCAAATACTCAATATTATGTACTCTCATTCATAAATCCCTTTTTCCACCAAAATCATCAAATCCACCTACAACTAGAATTTATGCCCAATATGAAAGAATGAATAATATTCACAGCCATAATCATTGATTTACCCATTTCAATAACAATTTCTAAACACCCCAATGGAATCCATCAACTCCAAAGCGAAACATACACACCACAACAACTTATCCATCCTACAACTTGTATAATCAAACACTAACATGCATATCTTATAAATAAACAAAACACACACATATACAGCAGTGTAGTATTAACCCAAACAGAGGAAATTGCAAGAACATTTCTTTCCTAGGATATGTTCATCCATGACAAAGAAAAGGCTCAAGGAACCTTCAATCCAAACAACAACAAAAACAACATATATAGCCATATGATAGCTCAAACGAGCTCTTATAACAATTAATTTGAGATTTTGAACCTTAATTTCCCCAAAACCAGTTGACCATTATAACCCTAAAATCTGCCCCTTCTCAATCTCGCCCAAAAATGAAGTAAAAGGAGTAAGAATAGGTAGGAGGTTCTCACCGGAGTACATAGTCGTCACGTGTTGCCGGATTCTCGCCGGAATCCGCCGTGAATCGCCGGATTTTGAAAAGAAAATGAAGGGAGTGAGGAATGGTGAAAACGAATGACAAAAGAAAGAAAAAAGAAGGAAATGATGTTTACCACAACTATAGTTCGACCACCGTGTGCCTTCGCCACCGCCGAACGCCGCCGTCACGTGTGGCCAGAGGAAGAGGAAACGAAGTGAGGAAGGGAGAAAATAGGAGGCTGAGGTAGAAGAAACAAAGTAAAGGAGTTAAGGTTTGCCACCAGCCTCTTGACCGCCGCCGTTTCCGTTGCCGGCGTCGCAGGGGAAAAGGCGGAGATGAGGTTTCGGACGGAGGGGTATAGGAGGAGGGAGGGACGTCGGATGAGGGAAGGAGATTCGCGGGGAAGGGAGAAGGAACCCACGGCGGCTTCCTTCTCCGCCGTCGCCGTTAACGGCGGCCTCCAGGGCGGCCAACAAACATGGACAGGGAAGAGGAAGAGAGAAATCGGTGAGAAGGGAGGAGGAAGGGGCGGTAGGGTTGTGAGGTGAAGGGTGAGAATATATATATATGCTTTGGGGAAAATTACAGTTAAGTACCCTATTATTTATTCTTAATTATATTTTTAGCCCAGAAGTTTGTATATATTACTATATTCTCTTCTTTCCATCATAATATTATCTACTATACCAAATACTTGTTCATGAAAGTTTCTAACTCCAAATAATTATTTTAACTATATTTCCTTAAATTCCAAAAAATTAAGATTTAATAACAATAATTCTCCATAAATTTCTCCCTAAAACTCAAATTTCCTAAATAACACCTCAATAATTTCCAATTAACCTTAATCAAAATTTGGGATGTTACATAGCACCTTGTCCTCAAGGTTAAAAGTTGGAAACTGCTCCTTCATCACATCCCATAGCTCCCATGCATTATCTGACTCTGGCAAATTCTGCCACTTCACTAACACTTCTACCGAACCATAAGTCAGCCTTCTTTTCTTGATCACATCCTCAGGAATGACCTGCATCTCCAAGTCATCAGCCAACATTGGAGGAAAAGGATGAACGGAAACATATAGTGAGACTGATTTCTTCAACTATGAGACATGGAAAACAGGATGGATCCTCGCTGTTGAAGGCAAACACAACCTGTAGGCTACAAGTCCAACCATATCTTCAATCTCAAAAGGTCCATAAAACCTTGGAGATAATTTCTCATTAGGTCTAACAGCCAATGACTTGTGCCGGTAAGGCTGTAATTTCAAATATACCATATCTCCTTTCTTAAAATTGACATACCTCCTTTTACCATCAGCCTGTTCTTTCATGCACTCTTGAGAGCGCAACAAGTTAGCCTTCAACTCATCCAATATAACATTCCTTTCCCTTATCTGCCTTTCCACTGCATCCACTACTGATACTGGTTCCTGAAACCTATGTAAAGCTGGAGGATCCCTTTCATACAAAGCTTTAAAAGGTGTCATCCCAGTAGAGCGATTATAGTTGGTATTAAACCAATATTCAGCCCATCCTAACCATTTAGTCCACGTGGATGGCTTAGAACTACAGAAACAGCGCAGATAAACTTCCAACCCTCGATTAGCAACTTTTGTTTGCCCATCACTTTGAGGATGGTAGCTGGAACTATAACACAATTGTGACCCTGCTAAACTGAACATCTCCTTCAAAAAGTAACTTACAAACAGCTGGTCTCGGTCAGAAACAATTGACCGTGGAAATCCATTAAGTTTCACCACTTCCTTAACAAATAATTCAGCAACAGAGAATGCTGAATATGGGTGTTTCAGGGGAAAAAATGATTATACTTAGTGAAACGGTCAACCACAACAAAAATAGTGTCATAGTGATTGGATTTAGGCAAACCAGTAATGAAGTCCATGGATATATCTGACCACACAGCATCTGGTATGGGTAGAGGCTGCAATAATCCAGCTGGACTTAATGCTGAATGTTTGTTGTGCTGACAAACATCACAAGCCGCTACATAGTCCTGTATATCTTTTCTCATGCCTTCCCAGTAAAACAAATTCACTAGCCTCTTGTAAGTTCTCAAATAGCCTGAATGTCCTCCAATTGGAGAATCATGAAACTCCTTCATAATCACAGGAATATAGGCAGATGTTTTTGGTAAAACCAAACTGCCCTTGAACAATAAATGCCCTCCTCTCATTGAATATCCTTGAGGGACTTGTTGTCCTGTTGACAATTTCTGCAAAATCTCTGAGTTTCACATCCTTCCTCAGTTCTGCATCCAAACTATCTACATCAGCCATGTAAGCTACTGATACAACATTCAACTCCATGTTATCCTCCCTCCTTGAAAGTGCATCAGCCGCTGAATTTGTGGAACCAGGTTTATACTTTATTTGAAAAGTATACCCCATCAACTTAGTCACCCAGCCTTGTTGAGAATCATCCAAAACACGCTGCTCCAAAAGAAATTTTAGAGCCATCTGATCAGTCCTAATAATAAAAGGACGTCCCAACAAATATGGTCTCTACTTCCGAACAGCAAATACAATCGCTATCAACTCACGTTCATAATCTGAGCATAGTCTCTTCCTATTAAACAAAGATTGGCTGAAATAAGCCAATGGGCGTCCACCTTGCATAAGAACAGCCCCTAATCCACTTCCAGAAGCATCAGACTCAACTATAAAAGGTTGATCAAAATCAGGGAGAGCCAAAACTGGAGCTGAAATCATCGTTGTCTTGAGTTTTTCAAAAGCTTCTTGGGCATCCGAAGACCAACCAAAAGCATTTTTCTTCAACAGGGCAGTAAGGGGAGCAGCTATTATCCCATAATGTCTGATGAAACGGCGATAATACCCTGTCAAACCCAAAAACACACGCAAACTCTTCAAAGAAGTTGGTATTGGCCACTTCACCATACTCTCAATCTTCCCTGGATCAGCCAATACTCCATCTCTTGAAATTATATGCCCCAAATACTCAAGTTGTCCCTTAGCAAACACACACTTCTTCAAATTAATCACCAAGTGGTGTTGCCTTAGCAGCTATAAAGTCACTCTTAAATGCTGAAGATGCAAGTTTCTTGTAACATCCTGAAAAATTTAATTCAGGATTAGAGAGTGTTTTGGGAAATTTTGGAATTTTTAGGAATTTTTGGGATATTTTTGGAAATTTTGAGTAATTAATATGCATATAATTAATTAAGAAATGAAGAGTTTGAAATATGAGGGAGTGGTAAAGCTAATAATATTTTGAAGTTTAAGGAGATTGGAGGCTGGTTTAAATGGTTTTAGAATTAAAAGAGTACACTATGGCAAGTTTGGGCTACAAATCATTAGAGAACCCTCTAATTTCAGCAAAACCAAACGCGCCCCTCCCCTTATATATATAAACCCGCCGCCCTCCCTCCTCTTTCCCGTCTTCTTCTTCTTCGTTCTCCTTCCCCTTTTCCATTTCTCACCGGCTGCCAAGGAGGCCGCCGCCGCCGTCGACAGTGACGACGGAGAAGGAAGCTTTGTGGCTTCCTTCGTCTTCTTCCTTCCCCTCTCACCCGATCTCTCGCCTCCCTCTAGCTCCTCCTTTTTGTGCTCTCGGCCTTGCGTCTCCGGCGAGGCCCACAGACAAATCGGAGGCGGTCGGCGAGTCCCCCACTCGCGGTCTCTCTCTTTCCTTTCACCGTCATCATCATCAAATCTGTTACTCCCTCTTCCCTTCGCCTTCTTCGTTCCTCCTTCTTTCCGGCGACCGGCGGGCTCAAATGGCGGCGAACGGCGGTTACAGCGGCGGATGATGCTGGGAAGAGGTAAAAGCTTCGACTTTTATGTCGTTTTGTGTGCTATGCTTCCTTCTAAGGTTGACTCATGTTTTTCCCTTTCCTCTCTTGATTTCCATTCGGCCCACCCCTACGATTTCGGGTCTGACGAGTTTTCCGGCGAAGATGTTCTCCGGCAAGCCATGCCATCATGGATTAAGCTAAGGTGATTCCTTTTCTTTCTCTGTTTGCTCAATTTCTGGACGTTTTCGGGTGAGGTTTGAGTGAGCCTTAAAGTTTAGTTTTTTCTTTGTGGGTATTTCATCTCAGCTTGAATTATTTATTGTTGTTTGACTCCTTGGAGTTTTATAGTTATGCTATGTTTTGCTGATCTATGTGTATTTTGTGTTCTTGTGAGGAGTTTTAATGGTGGCCTGTTAGTTTATGGTTGAGATTTGTGATTTTTGATAACTGTTTGTTTTTTTTTATGGATTGGTCTTAATGTTTGCTAATGTTATGGTTGGTTGAATCTGCATAAGTTATCATTTTTTTTTAGCTCAAGTTGTGTTTTTGATGTTCTGGATTATTGTTTGTCTGATGAGATCTATTGGCTTTAAAATTTGATATTTATATTTAATAGTTATCTTTGTGGATTGGTTTATCATATTTTTTTTTATTAAATTATGCTAAGCATAGTTTCTTCCGTGGTTCTTTGGCTTTTGTGATATTTTTTGTTTAGCGGACTTCCTAGTGATGTGTTTGGATTGGAAAAGTTATGTGGGACTTTTATTGAATATAACTATGGTGTTAATCAGGAGGATGTCTTGTCTTGAAAAAGCTGAACAAGAAAATTTGATTGACTGAGATTAATTGATTTGCTTTAAATTTTCATGTGCAAGGTAATGATTTAATTTCACTTTGAAGCACCTGAGGAAGGGTTTTTGTTTTCAGCGTGTAGTTTGGAATGTTTTGCAGAAAAGATAGCAGAGTTTTTGTGTCTTAGAGATTTTGTCTTCTCATAGAGCTTTGGACTTGATTTAGTGCAGCATGAGCTGTCTCTCTTGCTTCTAAATCTGATTTGAAGTAGTATATGGGGATTTCAAACCCTGCTGGTGATATTTTTTATTGTTTTATGAAGTTTAATTCTTTGTAAATCAATAATTGGAATAGAGGGCTAGTTTATCACAGAAAACATGAAAGTTAAAGGTCATTTAAACATTGTGGGTTTCATTGTTTAGTATAGTAGTACATATTCTCTGGTTTGGAAATTCTGTTATGGTTAATTAACATGGAAGTTAACTATGGAAAGAAAATTTGGAAAAGAAAGGGGATTTTTGAGTATGTGTAATGTATTTTGTTATGGGGAAACATGAGAACTTTGCATGAGTCTTTGGAAAAGACTCGAAGATGTTAATAGGAATTAAGCTGTTTACTTTCATTGCCTATGAGTTACTTGACTATAAAGTGGAATTAGGATAATTTGTATTGTTGGTTGAATGCAAGTTTGGAGATGTGATAATTGAGCTACAAATTATGTATTTTGGGTTTTGTTGTGTTTATAGTTGTGTCAAATAAGGAGACTTAAGTAATTAAGTATTTGGAATATTGGATTTTAAAGGGAAACACTAATGTATTTTTGGATTGAACTATGTAGATTGTTAAGCCAAATTAATTCCAAGGATTTAATATTAAGTACAAGTTCTTTGTTTTAGGTTTAGGCTAGGTTAGAATATTTGAAGTTGTGTTTAGACATGTATGTCCTTTACTAGTATTGTTAGAACTTCAAGATACTATGAGAATATAGATATTTCATATTATAAAGGAATTGATGCTTGATGTTTAATAATTTCCTAAGGATAGGAATGTTTGATTTGAATACATAATGTTTTGATAAAGGTTGGAAGTAATCATGTAATGGACTTGAGAAGTGTTTTGTGAACTTTAAAGTGCTTATGATTGGTATATGTTATGGTTTAAAGTTGCTTGTGATAATATGAAATTGAGCTTGAAAGAAAGACATTGGATTATTCTATGTGGAATTTTTAAGTTGTGAATGACTTGTTAATGACTTGTTAATGTTTAAAGTAGCGAATTTGGACTTTGAATGATTGTATAAACAGTTGAATTAAGAATGGGGATTTGGGTAGTAACATATGAATACATACGAGAGAGAGACGTCAAAGTATTATGAAGTGAAAATGATATTGATATATCATTATGTATCGTATCGTTATAGGAGCATATAATGGTGATTATACTTGAAGGGAAGGAAACGGTGAGGAAAGGCAGTAAAGTGCTAAAGGGCGACAGGTAATCACTCTTAACCTTACTATAACATTGAGGGTGATGTTAGCTAGGATTTTCTAAAATCCTTTCTCACCCTCTATATATATATATATTATCTTTGAAAGGTTATTTTTATACAAAACAGGCTATCGGGTGCCTTTCAAACACAATTATTTTCATATAAAGAAATTTGAAACACTACATATATATTACTCTGGCTGTGGTTGGTATTGATCTGGAATGATTGTGGAAGATATATAGATAGGTATAGTGTTAGACAGTGACTTGAGAAATTATGGAAATAGAAAAGAGTGATAGATGTTGAGTTTGAGATTATGGTGAGCTATGTTGTGGAAAACATGAAATGTGAGATTGAAATATTGAATGAGGTTGAAGTTGATGGAATATAGAATAGGTATTGTTAGTATTGCATGACACTGATTATTAGTACCGTCGGCCGATGTAACCTATCGATCTGCGCAATCGATAGGTTAATTGTACAGGTTCCTCGGATTTTAAAGGAACCAGGGACGTTTTCACTTTTTATAGTGCTCCCTTTTCAGGGACGTTTTCACTATTTAAAGTGCTCCCTTTTATGCTTTCAGATTTGAGACTGGGCACAGTGTCAATCACGTTTATTTTCGTCTGTTGAGTTGATTTGGAATTGACTGAGGGATTTGAGTAATATGTGGGAAATTGAGATGATGAATTTGAATTGAATTAGAAGGAGGGACTTGAATGATGAAGGAAAGACTTGACTTGTTTATATATATAGTATTGGTTTTAAATGTGGTACCCTTTAGACGCCCTCGCTACCGCACATCTCACTGTTATAGTGAGTTAAGCGGTGATTACTGGGACAAATTGTCTCATCCCACGATTACTGACATTTTTGCAGGTATTCATGCACAGACGCAAGCAGCAGGAAAGGGAATTAGGTAGTAGTAGTTATATGGACTATTTTGAATTGTATATTGCCAATTTGTATAGGCCTGCATTCGTTTCCGCATATATTTAGATGTATTTGATATTATTGAACATTAGGTTTATTTTTCTAACCATGTTAGGTGATTCTTTTCTAACATGGTTAGCTATTAATTATCCATGATAGTATTCAGGTTTTATTAGTTTATTCTTTTCTATCATGGATAAATTATAAAAGGATTAGAATAATCTTTTCTAACTATGATAGAGATATTAATATTATGGAAATTCCTTTTTCTATCATAGTTAGTAAAGAGCTTAATGAATTGATATAAATATTATTGGTTAATCAGGTAATTAGTAACACTATGTTACAACTTGGTTATCAGTATTTGGTATACGATAACCCTGGACTGTGCTGCATTGCATATAGATTGGCAATATACATTCTATAGTTTCCCTTCCTTCTGTGCATGATACTCTGCTTTTTGAGAGGATTATCGCTCATCCCGTGGTGGGGAGAGAGTGATAAGAGAAATTGAATAGGTACTGTGGAGAGATTGAGATGAACATAGAAAGAATAACAAAACTAATGTTGATATGTATAAAATTTAGGAAAAATAGCGAAATAAGGATGTTTCTCTGGGGTCTCGAGTATAGTTATGTGCCGGCCATAATCATAGTCGAGGCATCATGAGATCCCTTATTGGGTTAAGGGATTAAGGAAATTCAAAAATAATAATATATAGTGACATTTAGGTGGTGGAATAAGAAAGTATTGATCTGGTTTCTTGTTTTGTTCAGTAAATTGCTTGATTTATTGATGATTTGACTTGTGCATGTATTTGTCTTAACCATGAATTAAACTGGATTTTCTTAATTTGGTAGCAAATCTTGTTGTTTATCATCATAATCTTTGATAGTAAATCTAAGATAAAGCTGATTGGGGATGAAATTATGAGTTAATGAACCTAATTTCAGATTTGAAATTTTTCTTTGTTCTATGACCGATTAAATTTTGTCATTTATATTGAACTTTAGGGATGTGAAAGTGATATTTGAGTGACTTGGTGATGAAATTTCTCACTTGTCTATGTTAATAAGATGTTGGTATGTGAGTATGATGATGCTAAATTGTAATACATTGATGTGTTTAGGGTTTTACTATGAATATTAGCATCTAAGAGTTGAGTTAAGGATTATTGACCTTGTTTCTTACTTGTTATGTTCATTGTTAAGAATTGTTTTATTTTTGTGATCATATTGGTTTGGTTAGTTTGGTGTTGTAAATTTGGAATTTGATTCTGATTAAATTATGACATGATACATGTTTGGTAATTGCTTGTGGATTAAGGAGGTTTGGAATCTTTGTTCCCTTTTTGTGTATGTCATGATAAATGATTTAAGAATTGGAAGTACAAAAGTTATGTTTGGAACCTAGCTTATGAGTTTGGTATAAAGACTCATTCTAATAGCTTTTATTGGTTATAGTGACTATAAGGGACCATGTTGTGGTTAAATGTAGAAATGAGGTTGGAAGATGAATATGAAGTGATGAAATAGTGAATGATTGGGGTAAATTGGATTATGGTGGTTTTGGATAATTCTTATAGACTATTTTGTGCTATTGTGGGCGAATTTATTGTTCTATTGTGATTATTAAGTTAGGTGATGATTAGTAGAGGATTACTAAAGTCATATGATGATATTGAAATGTTGGAATGCATGGGCTCGGTGTTTAGGAGAAGATTCGATTAGATATTAGAAGTGGTAAGTTAAAAAGAAGGGAAATTTATGTTAAGTTGGATTACCATGGACTATAAATCAATTTGTTATTTCGATGTTTATGGATGTTAGTAAGATGTTATAGATTATGAAGTTGGAAGAATTTCGGAACAAAGTTGAACATTAGAGGTTTGAGTTTATTAAATTGATCACATAGGATATCTTTTGGATTTTTATAGTTGTGTAGGTTAGGATTTTTGAGGACTTAGAAAATTGCTATTCGATCATGAGAAGTTGGTGATTTCTAAGGGTTTATTGGAGCTTTTGAACTTGTAATATTTGATTCTGTAATGGTTGGATGCTAGCCTTTTCTTTGGCTTGGTTGGTTAATGCATTAGGACATTAGGTTGGTTGGATGGAGGCCTATAAATGGTATTGGTTTCTTGTGATTGTGATAGTTGAATTGTGAAATGGTTTTATTCTTATATGTTGTTAAATGGATGTTGTTGTCATTTAGTAAAGATACTCTGAGTTATTTTATTTGGGGAGATTTATTGTGAAGAGATTTTAGTTGAAGTTGTGAGCGTTGAGAAATCTTGAGTTGACTTGTTAGATGAACATCATCATGGTGAAGAGGAATTTAGAGAATTGGTTCGTTGTTATGAATTGCTTTGACATATGTAGAAGTACATTAGGAGAAGAATTGTGATCTTAATGACTAGATTATACAAAAATTGACTAAGAGGGGATGTTTGATTGGAGAAGTTTAGATTTTTGATTAAAGTTGATTAAGATAAATAGTTGGAAATTTAAACTGTAGTATGATGAATATTTTGGTTATGTAAGAAAGATTAAAAGGCGTAAAAGAATAGTCAATATTAGAATTCTATTCTTTATATGTGAGCACCATAATGAAAACTGCAAATTGTATGGTTTCCTTGTAAATGTAGTAAAAGTATGTAGGATATCAATGATTAATTGGATATGGATTGAGGAATTCTGAAAAATCAAAGGAAATTAAATGATTTAGATGTAACAAGGTTAGAATATGACTAGGAATTCCAGAAGCTAGGGAAATATTGGGATTGTGCTATGGTTGGATGACTTGGAGTGATATTTTGATTATGAAATGAAAACTAGGTTGGGAGATATTGGGAGTTGAGATTCTTAATGTTATTGAAGAGTAAATAGACTTTATGGAACATGAAATAGGGGATTTTGGTCATGGATATCATTTGGCCTTAGTAATGTAACCAAAGTAGTCAAGGAATTAGATAATTTAGGTGTAGCAAAGTTTAATATGATTCGAAAATTCAAAAGCTAAAGGAATGGTGTAGAATAGTTTGGTTAGAAATTGTAGTTTTTCTTCTCTAATTCAAGATCTTAGAGATGTATTGAGTGAGATAGACTATGTATCAGTTCATAGTGAAGTTTGACATACTGAATTTTGGGGACAAAATTTTTAAAAAGGTGGGGAGAATTGTAACATCCTGAAAAATTTAATTCAGGATTAGAGAGTGTTTTGGGAAATTTTGGAATTTTTAGGAATTTTTGGGATATTTTTGGAAATTTTGAGTAATTAATATGCATATAATTAATTAAGAAATGAAGAGTTTGAAATATGAGGGAGTGGTAAAGCTAATAATATTTTGAAGTTTAAGGAGATTGGAGGCTGGTTTAAATGGTTTTAGAATTAAAAGAGTACACTATGGCAAGTTTGGGCTACAAATCATTAGAGAACCCTCTAATTTCAGCAAAACCAAACGCGCCCCTCCCCTTATATATATAAACCTGCCGCCCTCCCTCCTCTTTCCCGTCTTCTTCTTCTTCGTTCTCCTTCCCCTTTTCCATTTCTCACCGGCTGCCAAGGAGGCCGCCGCCGCCGTCGACAGTGACGACGGAGAAGGAAGCTTTGTGGCTTCCTTCGTCTTCTTCCTTCCCCTCTCACCCGATCTCTCGCCTCCCTCTAGCTCCTCCTTTTTGTGCTCTCGGCCTTGCGTCTCCGGCGAGGCCCACAGACAAATCGGAGGCGGTCGGCGAGTCCCCCACTCGCGGTCTCTCTCTTTCCTTTCACCGTCATCATCATCAAATCTGTTACTCCCTCTTCCCTTCGCCTTCTTCGTTCCTCCTTCTTTCCGGCGACCGGCGGGCTCAAATGGCGGCGAACGGCGGTTACAGCGGCGGATGATGCTGGGAAGAGGTAAAAGCTTCGACTTTTATGTCGTTTTGTGTGCTATGCTTCCTTCTAAGGTTGACTCATGTTTTTCCCTTTCCTCTCTTGATTTCCATTCGGCCCACCCCTACGATTTCGGGTCTGACGAGTTTTCCGGCGAAGATGTTCTCCGGCAAGCCATGCCATCATGGATTAAGCTAAGGTGATTCCTTTTCTTTCTCTGTTTGCTCAATTTCTGGACGTTTTCGGGTGAGGTTTGAGTGAGCCTTAAAGTTTAGTTTTTTCTTTGTGGGTATTTCATCTCAGCTTGAATTATTTATTGTTGTTTGACTCCTTGGAGTTTTATAGTTATGCTATGTTTTGCTGATCTATGTGTATTTTGTGTTCTTGTGAGGAGTTTTAATGGTGGCCTGTTAGTTTATGGTTGAGATTTGTGATTTTTGATAACTGTTTGTTTTTTTTTATGGATTGGTCTTAATGTTTGCTAATGTTATGGTTGGTTGAATCTGCATAAGTTATCATTTTTTTTTTTAGCTCAAGTTGTGTTTTTGATGTTCTGGATTATTGTTTGTCTGATGAGATCTATTGGCTTTAAAATTTGATATTTATATTTAATAGTTATCTTTGTGGATTGGTTTATCATATTTTTTTTTATTAAATTATGCTAAGCATAGTTTCTTCCGTGGTTCTTTGGCTTTTGTGATATTTTTTGTTTAGCGGACTTCCTAGTGATGTGTTTGGATTGGAAAAGTTATGTGGGACTTTTATTGAATATAACTATGGTGTTAATCAGGAGGATGTCTTGTCTTGAAAAAGCTGAACAAGAAAATTTGATTGACTGAGATTAATTGATTTGCTTTAAATTTTCATGTGCAAGGTAATGATTTAATTTCACTTTGAAGCACCTGAGGAAGGGTTTTTGTTTTCAGCGTGTAGTTTGGAATGTTTTGCAGAAAAGATAGCAGAGTTTTTGTGTCTTAGAGATTTTGTCTTCTCATAGAGCTTTGGACTTGATTTAGTGCAGCATGAGCTGTCTCTCTTGCTTCTAAATCTGATTTGAAGTAGTATATGGGGATTTCAAACCCTGCTGGTGATATTTTTTATTGTTTTATGAAGTTTAATTCTTTGTAAATCAATAATTGGAATAGAGGGCTAGTTTATCACAGAAAACATGAAAGTTAAAGGTCATTTAAACATTGTGGGTTTCATTGTTTAGTATAGTAGTACATATTCTCTGGTTTGGAAATTCTGTTATGGTTAATTAACATGGAAGTTAACTATGGAAAGAAAATTTGGAAAAGAAAGGGGATTTTTGAGTATGTGTAATGTATTTTGTTATGGGGAAACATGAGAACTTTGCATGAGTCTTTGGAAAAGACTCGAAGATGTTAATAGGAATTAAGCTGTTTACTTTCATTGCCTATGAGTTACTTGACTATAAAGTGGAATTAGGATAATTTGTATTGTTGGTTGAATGCAAGTTTGGAGATGTGATAATTGAGCTACAAATTATGTATTTTGGGTTTTGTTGTGTTTATAGTTGTGTCAAATAAGGAGACTTAAGTAATTAAGTATTTGGAATATTGGATTTTAAAGGGAAACACTAATGTATTTTTGGATTGAACTATGTAGATTGTTAAGCCAAATTAATTCCAAGGATTTAATATTAAGTACAAGTTCTTTGTTTTAGGTTTAGGCTAGGTTAGAATATTTGAAGTTGTGTTTAGACATGTATGTCCTTTACTAGTATTGTTAGAACTTCAAGATACTATGAGAATATAGATATTTCATATTATAAAGGAATTGATGCTTGATGTTTAATAATTTCCTAAGGATAGGAATGTTTGATTTGAATACATAATGTTTTGATAAAGGTTGGAAGTAATCATGTAATGGACTTGAGAAGTGTTTTGTGAACTTTAAAGTGCTTATGATTGGTATATGTTATGGTTTAAAGTTGCTTGTGATAATATGAAATTGAGCTTGAAAGAAAGACATTGGATTATTCTATGTGGAATTTTTAAGTTGTGAATGACTTGTTAATGACTTGTTAATGTTTAAAGTAGCGAATTTGGACTTTGAATGATTGTATAAACAGTTGAATTAAGAATGGGGATTTGGGTAGTAACATATGAATACATACGAGAGAGAGACGTCAAAGTATTATGAAGTGAAAATGATATTGATATATCATTATGTATCGTATCGTTATAGGAGCATATAATGGTGATTATACTTGAAGGGAAGGAAACGGTGAGGAAAGGCAGTAAAGTGCTAAAGGGCGACAGGTAATCACTCTTAACCTTACTATAACATTGAGGGTGATGTTAGCTAGGATTTTCTAAAATCCTTTCTCACCCTCTATATATATATATATTATCTTTGAAAGGTTATTTTTATACAAAACAGGCTATCGGGTGCCTTTCAAACACAATTATTTTCATATAAAGAAATTTGAAACACTACATATATATTACTCTGGCTGTGGTTGGTATTGATCTGGAATGATTGTGGAAGATATATAGATAGGTATAGTGTTAGACAGTGACTTGAGAAATTATGGAAATAGAAAAGAGTGATAGATGTTGAGTTTGAGATTATGGTGAGCTATGTTGTGGAAAACATGAAATGTGAGATTGAAATATTGAATGAGGTTGAAGTTGATGGAATATAGAATAGGTATTGTTAGTATTGCATGACACTGATTATTAGTACCGTCGGCCGATGTAACCTATCGATCTGCGCAATCGATAGGTTAATTGTACAGGTTCCTCGGATTTTAAAGGAACCAGGGACGTTTTCACTTTTTATAGTGCTCCCTTTTCAGGGACGTTTTCACTATTTAAAGTGCTCCCTTTTATGCTTTCAGATTTGAGACTGGGCACAGTGTCAATCACGTTTATTTTCGTCTGTTGAGTTGATTTGGAATTGACTGAGGGATTTGAGTAATATGTGGGAAATTGAGATGATGAATTTGAATTGAATTAGAAGGAGGGACTTGAATGATGAAGGAAAGACTTGACTTGTTTATATATATAGTATTGGTTTTAAATGTGGTACCCTTTAGACGCCCTCGCTACCGCACATCTCACTGTTATAGTGAGTTAAGCGGTGATTACTGGGACAAATTGTCTCATCCCACGATTACTGACATTTTTGCAGGTATTCATGCACAGACGCAAGCAGCAGGAAAGGGAATTAGGTAGTAGTAGTTATATGGACTATTTTGAATTGTATATTGCCAATTTGTATAGGCCTGCATTCGTTTCCGCATATATTTAGATGTATTTGATATTATTGAACATTAGGTTTATTTTTCTAACCATGTTAGGTGATTCTTTTCTAACATGGTTAGCTATTAATTATCCATGATAGTATTCAGGTTTTATTAGTTTATTCTTTTCTATCATGGATAAATTATAAAAGGATTAGAATAATCTTTTCTAACTATGATAGAGATATTAATATTATGGAAATTCCTTTTTCTATCATAGTTAGTAAAGAGCTTAATGAATTGATATAAATATTATTGGTTAATCAGGTAATTAGTAACACTATGTTACATTTCTATCAGTGCTATACACCAATATATCATCAAAAAACACCAATTAAAACTTGCGCAAATAAGGCCTAAACACTTCATTCATGAGGGACTGGAAAGTGGAGGGTGTATTCTTTAAACCAAAAGGCATGACTAGGAACTCATAGTGCCCATCATGAGTCCTAAAAGCTGTCTTGTGCTCCTCTCCTTCCTTCATCCTAATTTGGTGATAACCAGATTTCAGATCTAGCTTAGAAAACACTTGAGCAGCCTCTAGCTCATCCAATAATTCTTCTATAGCTGGTATAGGGAATTTATCTTGAATAGTAAGATCATTCAAGGCCCTATAATCAACACAAAAACGCCAGCTTCCATCTTTCTTCTTAACTAATAACACAGGACTTGAAAAAGGACTTTTACTAGCCCTAATTATTCCTGTATTTAACATTTCTTGCACCATCCTTTCAATCTCAGCTTTCTGGTGGTCTGGATAACAGTAGGGACGAATATTGGGAGGTATCACCAAAGGTTTCAGGTCTATAACATGGTCACAAGCTCTCAACGGAGGTAGAGCTGTCATTGATTCCTGTACCTCAAGAAATTCCTTCAAAAGTGACTGAACATCCCTCTCCAATTCTGCATAGGACACCTCAGTCATCCTTATCTCTGCAAACTCCACCTAGTATGCCTCTTCCTTCCCATGAGCAACCCTCTTTAATGCTTTACAACTCATCTGAGACTTTTGCAAAGCTGGATCTCCCTTCAAACAAATCCATTCACCCCCCATATCTATCTTCAAAGTAGATTTCTTCCAACTAACCATCACCTCATCAAGACCTTCCAACCAATCAGCCCCTAAAATAACGTCAGAACCTCCCAAATGAAAGGGATAAAATGAATGAATGATCTCTAATCCTTGTACCAACAAGGATACATCACGGCAAATTTCTTTCCCCTTCACATTCCTTGCATCCCCCACCTGTACAGTGAACACCACCCTCTCATCCACTGGCAACTTCAATTCATCAACCAATTCTTGATGTATAAAACTATGGGTGGCACCACAATCTATTAGAATCAGTACATGCCTCCCCTTGCACATTCCCTTGAGCTTAATGGTTTTACCTCCTGTAAAATCAGATAAAGCATTCAAGGGCAAGGCCATAAGCTCACTCTGCTTCCCTTCTCTGTCATCTTGCCTTTCCTTTATCCACACACCTTCATTCTCATTAGGTGGCTCATTTTCTTCATTTTCTTCAGATAAAATGAGCACTTGCAGTTGTTTCTTCTTACAACGATGGCCTGGCCGGAACTTCTCATCACATCTGAAGCACAAACCAAGCTCTCTGCGCCTCTCAATCTCAGCATCCGTGTATCTCCTTGGCATCCTTCGATTCGAGAAAGTTATAGGTCCATTAAAACCCTTACTTTCCTCCCCTGACTTCACCTCTATAAGAATGTTCTGCTTAGCAGAACTGGAGTTTGTTGGTGTACTTTGCAACTCATTTTGAACACCAAAGCGAGCTGTATTAACCTTATTACTATACCCAAACCCTTCTGTCCAGCTCTTTAAAGGCCCATTCCCTCGAGGACCCTTGCCTTGAGACTTCACACTATCCCTCTCTTCAATTCTCACTGCCATATCCATGATCTCCATTATCCCTGACAACTTCATAAGCCTCAAATCTGCTTTAATACTCAAATTCAATCCATTCATAAAAGAAGCCTTCATCATCTCCTCCTCGCATGAGTCTAGGGTTGCCGATAGTAACTCATATTTCTCAATATAATCAGCAACTCCACTAGTTTGCTTCAAAGCCATTAGCATCTCATATGCATTTCCACTTTGCGAGGGATGAAACCTTAACAACAGATCTTGTTTCAACTCTTTCCATGTTCGAATCGGCGATCTCACTTCTCGCCACTGGAACCAGTTCAGAGCGCATCCTTCGAAACAAAGAACGGTGGCATCAAGCATCTCCTTCTTCGTGACGCGATTCACCTTGAAGTAACTCTCAACCCTAAAAATCCATCTGATAGGGTCCTCGCCTGAGAACAACGGCATCTCCAACTTCCAGAAGCTAGAAACGTCGCTATTATCCTCATCGCTATTTTACTTCGTCTTTCGCCTTCATCGTGCTTGTGTTGATAGGAAGATTCACCTCCACCGCTGTAATCTTCTATCTTTTGCTTGCCTTTGGATTTCGTCAAGAATTCAGTAAGAAGCGATTTCAAAGTTGCAAAATCACTCTTCATCGCATTTATATCTTCTCCAAACTGTGCGATGTGTTGCTCAGCTGTCTTCAACCTTGAATCACATCCTTCTATCCTTGATTCCATCTTCTTACTATTAACCATGCCCTAGATCTTTGCTCTGATACCTTTGATGAAATTCACAACAAATATTACTATGAATTCACAAGGTATAACTTCCAAAGAGATGAAACCCTAAGGAAATGTACAGAGAAAGCCAATTATAAAGGTGCATTAGAGAGCACCACCCTCCCAAGACTACACAATACTCGCATGCCCTGCTCTCTGTTTATCTATCTATTTATAGTATTCTATTACTAACTGAATTACTACTGTAATGCCCATACTACCCTCTACACATTAGTTATTCTCTACACTACCCTTATTCCTCCTAACATATGTCAGACCCGCGTAACCCTTTCCATCAAGTTCCTATGCAGCAATTTTGCAAGAACATCTGCAAATAGGCATAATATGTAATTAAAATAACCCCACAAGATTATCTATCAGCCTTCTGTTTCAGCTGATATGTTATAATCAGAAGTCAATGATGAACATATCCTATGGATATTCAAGGTCACCGAAATTCAGCTCTAGTACCTCATTAAGATTGAGCTCTTCATCCATCATACATCAACCACTTTAGATATTATGCCAAATTACTTTAGAAGCAAAATTACTTTAGATATTATAAATGAGAGATTAACAACTGTCTTCATCATCAAACAACCACTTGAGCTCAATCAATCGCTAAGCACATCATACATCAACTTCATACACAATTTCATGACCAAAACCAAGGATAATTACAGATAACCAATCACCAAACTCTCTCAAATATAATTCTGAACTCAAACTTAATCATAACACAACCAACAGTTTGATCAAGAGTCAAAGCCATCTTCCTAATTTTAGAATCACATAATCTCCAAAAACAAAAGTGAACTTTCACATAATAACAAGAACCCTGCATCCAAAAACAAGAAATACAAAGACTTGAGCAAAATCCCACAAAATTTCTTATCAAACAAGACCATAAGCGCCTCTGCCCACAGGCTTAATTTGAGGGACATACTCCTTGAAACCTCAGAGATTACCAAACACAAAATCATAAATATTCTATACCTCAGATTTAAAACACTTTGCACATAGACAATAAACTTCAGCAAATCCTAAAGATTCGATACCTTAGATATGGTGGTAACTCCCTTGGTGCGGTGTTGACTCCTCAGCTGTTTCAAGATTTAAACTCGCCGTGAAAACTTCTTTTACGAAAAAAAATCTCCTTGGGTTCTGCATCTTTATGTATCGTCTTGAAGAAGAATTCTGTATCAATACAACAAAATGGGATGGTGTATCGATAGGAAAAGGTTTCATTTAACACAGACTTCATGGAACAATATAGCTTCAAATGCAATATCAGAGTTGATTTAAGTTAATGCAAATAATTATTTCTGTATAGTTCATAACACACTAAATTACTAAACAAATTGAGATTTAATGAGAAGGAATGCAAAGTACATACATTGTTGATGAGATTTATAATAACACAGCTCCTCATGGGCTAACTGCAACTTTTCCACCATGCTCTGCCATTGCCAGGGAGTAGAGGCCTCCTTGGAGGTTTTCTTCTGCTTCTTCTTCTGCTCATCTTTTTCAACTGCCCAAGCAAAGTCAATTCTCCTAATCAGCATTAGTCACCTCTCATCATGATCCAAATCTTTGCTTACAAACATAAAAACAAACAAATAAGCAAATAGCAAATATCAATTCGAAGTTACTGTGAACAAATACAATGAATTACAATAAAAAGAAGAATGCCAATACATAAAAAGCGAGAAAAGTAAAAATTACAAGGGAATTATTCGAGGCCATTCTCTTCGATGGCATCACAATTCAACAGCTTCCACTTCTAATGGATTAATGCTTTCAAAAGAATCTATGTGCCCTTCCCTCTGACCATAGCAAGTAGTTCATTACGTTCAACACATCCTAACCATCATGTCATTTTCCTTTTATGTGTAAGAATCCAGCGATCTCTCTTTGATCTCGTCCAACAGCACAGTAGTAATGTTGAAAAAATGAGAAGGAAATGAAGAAAAAAATTGTAAATATTTCAAAAAATTTGTTTGTAAAACAAAATATCAGTTCAAAAAATTTGAAAGTTCAAAAATTTTGAAAAAAAAAAAAATCATCTTTTCAAAACATTTGAAAGTTATAAAATCTGTAAGGGATAAAAGGACTGAAAACTCAAGTGAAAACATTAGTAATAAAATAGTTTGCAAAATATAATATTAATAAAAAATATGTAAATAAAATTTGTTAAAACATTAAAAAAATAAAGGAATTCATAAAAATGAAATCAAAAATTCAAAACAAAATTCTGAAAAATAAAATATTTTAAGAAATAAAAAAATAAAAGAATTAAAAGAATTCATGTAAAAAAGAAACGAAGATTTGAAACATTTGTAAATTAAATAAAAAAATTTTTATAAAACATCATATAAAAAAATTTAAAAACTTCAAAAATTTGTTATAAATTTTAAAAAGTGATGAATCTTAAAATTGTGTAATCATAAAAAATATAAAGAATTGAAAATTAAAAATTGAAAACATATGTAAATAGTTTAAAAAAAATTGTTTGCAAACCATACAATTAGTTCAAAAACTTTCATAAAATCTGTTAAGAAATAATAAAATAAAAGGATTGAACAAAAAAAAGAAATAAAAAATTAAAAACTCTAGTGAAAACATTGGTGAAAAAAATGTTTGTAAACGTAATAATAGTGAAAATGTTTCTAAAAAATCTATTTAGAAATAAAAATAAAGAAATTTATAAAAAGAAAAGAAAAACAATTGAAAACTCAATAGTGAAAAAGTTAGTAAAAACTAAAAACAATAGTTTGTAAACTATAATTTTAGTAAAAAACTTGTCAATAAAACATGTTAAGAAATTAAAAAAATATAGGAGTTCATAAAAGAGAAAAAAAGAATTGAAAACAAGATTTTCTAAAAACATTTGTAAATTTGTTCGAAAAAAAAGTTGTCAATTCATGATAAAATTTGTTGAGAAATAAAAAGACAAAAAGAATTGATGGAAAAATATGAAGATTTGAAAACTCATATTAAAAACATTTGTAAGTTAAGTAACGACATTGTTTATAAAACACTAAATAAAAAATTTTAAAAACTTCAAAAATCTGTTAAGATCTTAAAAAACTGATGGATCTTAAAATTGCGTAAACATAAAATTATAAAGAATTGAAAATTGAATACTGAAAACATACGTAAAAACTTCAAAAAAATTGTTTACAAACCATAAAATTAGTTCAAAAACATTCATAAAATCTTGCAATATGTCTTCACAGAAATCCTTGACAATGAGTTAACTATCTATATAAATAAAAAAAAATCCAAAACGATTACTTTTTATAAACAGAATGGGAAACTTAAAATGATTTTAGGCATTAAAATGTGAAGAGATGGATACCTGAGAATGTGTTGCAAATTCGTCCACGGGTATGCTCCAAGAATGTCATTTGAGGATTTTGGGTTGAAACAAACAATTGGGTTCGCCAATCCAATTGAGAGATTTGAAGTGGGAAGTGGAGGTTTCTTGAAGGAACAAGAATTTTACCCCGTGCGTTGCACGTGAGCTCAATATTTATTTATCATGTAAATACAAACATTATAAGTGTATTAAGGTGAGGCATGAGATCACATGAGATGTTTTCGGGCAGCCATTCACACTAAAGGAATAATTTTTAGGGACAATTCTCACATATGAAAGTTCAATAGATATAATTTTTTTGGGCAGTCGTCGTTCTTTCAAATATAACTTCATTGCCTACCTTCCTCATCCAACCTCCCCCTCAAATTATAAATTGAATGCGATATTTATGATTACTACCAATGAATTGTTTTTAAAAAAATCAGATTACATGTAATATTATTAATTTATGTGAGAATCAAATTAGATTATTTATAAAAACAATAGAAGAGTCAAATTTCATCCCCAATGTCAGCATATGAAAACCTCCTCCCCAAACTCTGGCATCCGAAAGTTCACTTGGTGTAATTTTTATAGGGCAGTCAATCTTTCAAAATAATTTCAATTTACTACATGAGTTGTTTTTAACTTGGCAAAGAATTATAGTCACTTGTGTATAAAAACAGAAAGAGATTCTAACTCATCACCAATCTCCCGCATTCAAACCCCTCCTCCCCCCTCCCCAAAAGACCCATATGCACTTCCCTATCAAAAAGTTCACTTGATGATCTAATATTTTTTGTAGCTAATCCTTCAAAATGGTTTCAATATAGATTACATATAATATTTTTTAAATTTTACTAAGAATGAGACTCACCCATTTATAAAAATTAAAAGAAAAGTCAAACGTCATCTCAACCTTCTCCATCTAAACCCCCCCAACTAAATCAAAATTTCCTTGTGCACCTCGATCCCCATCTAAAAGTTCAATTGGTCTAAATTTTTTTGGGAAAATTAATTACAAATCCCTTGTAAGGAACATAATATAGAAAAGGTCTCACTAACTTGTGAAATTAAAGTACAGTCCTAAGGGTCTTAACTTTAATAAATTTTGATGATGCGTGACCCACAGATAATAATAAAAAATATGAACTCTCCATTCTCTCTCTTCTCCCTCCTCCTCCTTCTTCCCCACCACTCCTCCCCTCTATTTACCCATCAACCCTTCCCTGTCGCCGCTGCCCGACCCCCGCCTTCACCGGCCACACCCAAAAAAGACCCCTCCGAAGCTGCCCACCACCACCACCACCATTTCCTTTTCCATTTTCAACCATTGACACTTATATATGATATTTAAGATGGTATTCAACCATTGTTATGTATCGATGTGATATTTATAATTACTACCAATGAATCGTTTTCAAACAATTTAAATTCTATGTAATATTTAATAATTTAGTCGAGAATCAAACTCACCCTTTTATAAAAACAATAAAAGAGTCAAACTTCATCCACAACAATGCCCCCCATCCAAAACCCCCTAAAAATCAAATTTCCTCTAGCACCTCTCCCATCTGAAAGTTCATATGGTCTAAATTTTTTTAGTAGTTGATCTTTTCAAATAATTACAATTTACATTGCATGGATTATTTTTAACTTACTAAAGATCAGAATCACACTCGGCTGTTAATAAGAACAAAAAAGAAAAGTCAAACTTATCACCAACCTCCCCATTTAACCCGTAAAAAAACAAAACTCCCTTGGCGAGCTCCCTATCAGAAAGTTGACTTGGTATATTTTTTTTACTGGATATTTCCAAATAATTTTAATATAGATTACATGTAATATTTTTAACTTATCCAAGAATAAGACTTGCACGTATATAAAAACAAAAGAAAGGTTACACTCCATCTCAAAACCCCCCATCCAACCCCCAATTTTAATATACATTTTTTTTTAATTCTAATCAAACTCGCCAGTGTATAAAAATAAAAGAAGATTTAAATTTCATCCAACCTGTTGACAGAAAAAAAAAATCCTATTAAGTTGATAGAATAGTTACAAAAAGTTTGAACAATAATTGTAAACTAAGTTTCTTTTATTTTCTAATGGCATGGGAAATTTGAATAATGGATGTTGGGTTGTAAACTAAGTATTCTCTATATGATTGAAAAATTATGGAAAGTGTTCAGTCTAAAATTAAGTCTAATTTTTGAAAATATGATTAGTTAGTAACGAAGATAAGTTTCATTAGTCCTCTTTTTACTCAAAATAATGATTTTCCTAAGTTTATTGAGATGTGTTTTTTTTATTTTCTATGTCATTTAATAATTATGGAAAATCCTAGCATCTTTCTATTTTTTTTCGCAGGACAATCCCATCACCAGTCTGAGACTTAGTCGGCGTTAACACCTACCCTAAATAATCTTAAGGAATTATTTGGCAAAAAACAACAAAATAAATAATGGTAAGAAATTCTTCAGTATAGATTAAAAAAAATGCAACTTATATAACTTTTAAATACTTAGAAATCTTACTTTTTTCTAACCACAGTCAAAACCAACTAACTTTGTTTGTATTTATTATATTCTTGGGAAACATGGCCACTTAAGAGTCAAAGAGATTTTGAAGGAATAACAACTAACTCTTTGAATGCAAAGAAATCTTGGTAAGTATAAGAAAATAATATATTGAAGAATAATTCAATGTATTAAATGTAGATTATATACTTTTAAATGCAGAGATTGAATCTGGTTTAAACCATACATATATAATATATGCAATGTACAATATATACTTTTAGTGGAAGGAAAACAAAATAACAGCACACATATTAACAACACGAATATTGTACAGTATAAACAGTGAGTGTAGGTACTCCACTATACAAAATAGGAATAGGGGAGAGGATATGATGATATGAAATGTGATCCCCTTCTATTTAAATAATTGAACTCTTTTTTAGTTCAAATTCAAATCTGAAATTGCATTTGGTGGGAATCCTGAAGTTGTCTTCAAATCTGACGTTGGAGAGACACATTGGGACCTGTCTCCATGGTTTATCTTTTCTGGTGTAGCAGGGATATGGGCTCTCCTGTACTGAAATAGAAGTGGAATGAAACTTATGAAAAAATATTGTAGAATATAATCTCTTCTCCCTCTTATTTCGATCCTATAAGTTGATGTTCACCTCATCTTAAGCAGGTATGCAACCTCTGATATTGACTCTTTCTTATCACCCTATTGAAAAATAAATGCACAGAATACTGCGCCTTCTCTCTAAAATTCAACAGCCACATGTTCCCCAAATGTAATAGTAGCAGTAAAAAATCAAAGTCTAAGACCATGAACGCCGAAAAACAATTCCAAAATGATTATTAGGAAACATCAAATGGAGATATTGAAAAGTTACCGGTTAAATTGGTTCATCTTTTAAGATATATTATAAAATAGAGCAATCATTAGAATAGGAGTCCAAATTAGAACTCTAGGAAAAGAGAAAAAACATATGCAAGTAAATCATGATCTAACTAAACATGACAAAGTAAGACAGAAAGAAACGTGAAAAAACACTTATATAAGAAGGATTGCGAGAAGAAGCAGCTTCCATAAGGAAGTTCCATCTCTGTGAAAAGCTAAAGAGAGGGAGGTGGTTCGTTCAGATATTGGGTAGCATATCTCCAGCTTTCGAAATTGAAGAATGGTGCTCCTAGCCCAAAAGTGTGATCGTCGTCCACAACCTGCCGGATCAGAGGGTCAGCGTTATTGTCGACGACGGAGATGAAGAGGAGGGAGAAGAGAATGGTGGATGGGGAAGCTTGTTGATAGTCGGAGGAACTTAAGGAAAGAAGGATGAGAGATCTCCAAAATGAAAGAGAGTGTTGAGCAAGTTTCACAATTTAAATTTCAATCTCCTTACATTTGAATCATGCTTCAGCTTTCCCATAAAAAATGATGCTCCAACGAAAAAAAGAGTGGTAGAACCGAGGAGCTTTAAATATGAAGTGGGTTGGTGATGGTTGAGCAATAATGAAATAGACTGTGACTGATACACCATTGCATTTTTTCAGTCACGTGTGAACCCACTTTCAATCATAAATGTTTTTAACGGTCAGATGTGTGTCCAGCGCATAGTTAAGTATGTTTTTATCCAGTTTCATGTGTGAAAAAGAAACTGGCTTTCAAGGGATACATTAAACAGATACACAAAAAATATATAGGAAATCATATTCTAATCAGGTTTAAGTGTAAACACAAAGTGGTTCAAATAGGAGATTTAGAGGTAGATATTAGATATTGGGAGGTGAAGAGTAGAGTAATGGGTTCTGAAAATGAGTGACAGAGAAAAGAAAGAAATGAGTGATAATGGATTAAAGAAAGAGGAGTAGGGGTTTGCTTATTTACTTTGACAGTGGAAGATGGGTGAGGCGTGAAAGAAGAAGAAAAAGAAGTGTGGCCAAAAGCAACGAGATGTTGCAGCAAAGACCCATTCTTGAGAGAGAGAGAGAGAGAGGAAGAAGAAGAAGAAGAAGAAGAAGAAAGGAGAATGCAAAGAAGAGGAAGAAGAAGGCCAGAAGCTTCAACGAGATGTTGCACCAAAAGGCCATTATTGAGTGAGAGAGAGAGAGAGAGAGAAATGCTAAAAGAGAAATAAAATGGGTAGTGGAATGAGAAAAAAGGAATTGAAAAAAGAATGGGCTTTCATCCATCAAATGTTCCTTAATCAAAAACAAATCAAGTGAAACTCCTAGCTTTTGACAAATTAATGTTTCACTCATGGCTCTGTCTTATAATTTTTTTTTTCTGGTTTCACCCTTTATGGTAGGGAGGCTTTGATTTTGTGTAGTGTTTGAAGCAAGACCTACTGTTTTGATCATCACACATTTGTTTAAATGGGAGGACAAATATCTTCCCTCGAACTTTCTCTTCTTTATGGGCCTGTAGAAAGAAAATCAAGAACAAATATTTTCAGGCCACATATCTCCCTGATAGGCTGTGAACACTCAAAAAAGTGAAGAAAAATGCAAACAAGGTGAATCAATAAAGGGAGGAGCTGAAAGTTCTGGAAACTTATTACACATTCATTGTTGACCAAATTAACAAATGACAAATCAAGAAACGATATGAACAGATTTCTTTTGGAAAAAGATATTAAAAACAATAAAAATGAGTTAAAGATACATATAAATAACGAAAATCCAAAAAAAAATTTACGAAATCAGAATAAGAAATCTAAAATTATTTAAGGCATTCAAATGTGAAGTAAAGATAGATACCTGAGAATCTTTTGGAATGTCGTCCTAGCCTTATGGACCAAGAATGCCATTTCAGGATCTTGGGTTCAAACAAAATATTGGGATGATCAATCCAATAGGATGGCTCATTGAGAGATTTGAAGTGGGAAGAAATTGAACATTTCTTGAAGAAATCAGGGGAGAAGAATATCAGACTAATGGGTTGTGAGAAATGAGAGAAAAGAAACATATGAGTGAATGGCAGTGATAATGGGTAAAAGAAAGAGAGAAAGAAGAGAAAGAAGAAGGGCAAAAGCAACGAGATGTTGCAGAAGAAGGCCATTGTTGAGAGAGAGTGAAGAAGAATGGAGAATGGGAGGAAGAAGGCCAAAAGCAACGAGATGTTGCAGAAGGAGGCCAAAAGCAACAAGATATTGCAGAAGGAGGCCATTCTTCAGAGAGAGAGGGAGAGGGAGAGGGAGGGAGAAGAAGAAGAATGGAGAGAATGGGGAAGAAGCGATGGAATGAAATCTTCATAAGTGGGCTTATGTATATTCAGTCACTCACGCACTCTCACTATTCAATGGGCAATAAGGCTAAATGTGAGGACAAGTCTAATGTTTTCACTTCAACTGCCAAAAATGAACGAAGGGTGTTTTAAATTTCTTTGAGCTTGAATTTTTTTCACAACATTTATACGATAAATAAATAAACTTATTTTAAATTAATTAGCTACAATGTGAGGACTAAGCCACTTTTACTATAAAGAATGGAGAATGGGGCTTCTCATATTCAAAGGGGCTTATATATATTGGACGGGGAATTTAGATTGGCTTTTTTAAATAAAAACACATTCTAATCATTGGAGGGGCAGAACAGGAAATTTACTTATAACCAAATTAAATTAATTTAGATTTGTTTGCTAAATTAATTTAGGAAATTTCTAAATTAATCATCAGAGTGTCTTGAATTGAATAAAGGGAGACTATTGAACGGGGAATTTAGTTTTAATTTACTAAAATTAATTTAGACTTGCTTCCTAAATTAATTTAGGAAATTTCCATCAAGTCACGAGGGATACTGAAATATTGTTTCCTTTTTAACTACATAACATGGTTGAATGAAACATAGATATTTGACATTTACAACCTACATTTAATAAATAAATAAACTTCTTTTAAAACAAGAAGATATAATAAAATTAAAAGATTGTAAACTTAATGGCTGCGGTAACATTCCGTATCAAACCAAAAAAACACAGAACCGTTCCTTAACCACCAAAACTGTTTCCAAATTGTAACACAGAGAACCGTTCCTTAACCATCAAAAGTCAAAACTGTTTCCAAATTGTAAATTCAAAAAAACTTGTAAATTCATGGTAAAATCTTTTAAGAAATAAAAAAAAAAGGAATTCATAAAAAAATAAAAGAATTGAAAACAAAGTTCTGAAAACATTCCTAATATTAGTTAAAATATTTTATAATTCACAATAAAATCTGTTAAGAAATAAAAAAATTAAAAGAAATCATAGGAAAAAGAAATAAAAATTGAAAACTAAATATTGAAAACATTTGTAACTTAAATAAAAAATTATGTAAATCAAAATTTAAAAAATTTAAAAACTTCAAAAATTGGTTAGAAATTTTAAAAATGATGGATCTTAAAATTGCATAATCCTTAAAAAAGGTATAAAGAATTGAAAATTGAAGGGTAATGGACATAATCTACCCTCCAAATAATCACCCAGGAGCACTGGACACCCTAAACTAACAACAGACTCATATTTACACTCAAAGTGTTCAAAAAATACCCTTAGTAGACGGCCAATCACGTTTGACCGTTAATCTGCCCATGTGGTCGCCACGTGGGTTAAATTTTTGCCACGTGAGATTAATGGACTTAATCTACCTTTCAAGTAACCATCCAGGAGCACTGGGCACCCTAAACTAACAATAGGCTCATATTTACACTCAAAATAATCAAAGTGTTTAAAAAATACCAAGTGGACGGTCAATCATATTTGACCATTAATATGTCTACACGGTCAATCATATAAAAAAACAATTCCCTCTCGGAGTGGGCGGTGATTGTGTTGGGGGGAGAGGTGGGACTGTTTGGAAGTGATGAAGAGAGATGAGAGAGAATTTTTTTTATTATATGTGGGCCCCACATGACATATCTTACGTGGAAAAAATTCAATCCACGTGGGGGCCACATGGGCAGAATAAACATGATTGACCGTCCACTAGAGTATTTTTTAAATACTTTGGTTACTTTGAGTGTAAATATGAGCCTATTGTTAGTTCAGGGTGCCCAGTGCTCCTGGGTGGTTACTTGGAGGGTAGATTATATCCACTATCTTTATCCTACGTGACAAAAATATAACTCACATGGCGGCCATATGAGCAGATTAACGGTCAAACGTGATTGACCGTCCACTCGGATATTTTTTAAACACTTTGGTTACTTTGAGTGTAAATATGGGTTTGTTATTAATTCAGGTGCTCAGTGCTACTAGGTGGTTACTTTGAGGGTAAATTAGGTCCATTACCCAAAATTGAATATTGGAAACATATGTAAATAGTTCAAAAAATTGTTTACAAAGTGCAAACCATAAAATTATTTCAAAAATATTATATCTCTCTTTTTGGCCTCACGTCTTCAAAATTATTGATGAAAGTTTAAAAATATAATCATCAATCAAATAACAAAGAAAAATGCTAGTAATTGAATAATATCAAAATAATGGAATTTTTTCGGTTCCAAACAAAATAATGGATGCAGGATCATAGAAACAAGACATAAAGAATTGGAAACTCAGTATTGAAACATTTGTATATAGTTTAAAAAAAGTTTGTAAACCATGAAATTAAGTTTTTTTTTTTATAAATAAACCATGAAATTAAGTTAAAAAATTGAAAATTGTAATATTTTGAAAAATTTATCGCTTTAATTTGGGCCTCATCACGTCATAAATGGTTAAGCTAAAGTCAACAAATCAAGAAAGTAACCAAAAGAAGCAGCAAGGAGACAGGAAGCAACAATCCAAACGAAATAAGTTAAATAAATGCAAGAAGGAAAAATGTAATAACAACTCAATAGTTAGGAGGGAAGAAGAAAACCAACCTGAACAAGTACTCCAACGTGTGATCTTCTAGCTAAAACTCTGTACAGGCATGCGTCCCTGCTCTCCTTCCTAATTCCGAATGCACAGTCAACATTTGATACGTTACAAAGTCCATTCCCAACATGTTACATGTCACATACAACTAGAGCTTTTTAAAGATTCAAAGGAACAAACTCAGTAAACAAATGAAGATTTTGCTCCTTCAGCAAGTGTGCAAAGTTTTTTTACTGCCTTTTGAGAATACTCAAAATTTTATATGCCAAAGGATCATAACGTAAATCAACTTAACATCAAGTCTCTTGCAACAGAAGAGGGAAAATGAATATTTCCTAAGAAGGCGAAAACCCACTAAGATTTCAAAGAATTCAATTATTTTGCACACATAATTCACATATCAGACCCAATTTAATATCAGTCATTAAATTCACAAAGAATTCAACCCACTAAGGCACTAACACTACAAAGTTAACCATTTCACTTGGTCATATTCACATACATTTCTCACAGGTTTCTCTATGCTTTTGAATCAGCCAAAATGATAGAGAAAAAGGGGACTTGCAGTTTCCAATGCAGCTTCATATTCCATTATGAAAATCCAAAATCAACCAAGAGAATAAGCCAAATCACCACACATAAAACTAATTTTGAATTAATGCATACATAACAAATTCAATACTTGGTTACAAAGCCAGAATTTAAGTTGCCAAACTACTGCAAAAGTGATAGTGAAATTCAGAGCAAAGATCGCACTCATAGCCCAAGGAAGACAACATTCCTTTACCCAAAACATAATAGAAATCCAGATAGTAAGAGGATTATGAAAATCATAACAAGTTCACTCACTACTTTCATTTGAATCCTTAGCATGTTGGTGTGTGTGTGTGTGTGTATTGTCAGCTATATTCTCACATTTCCTATAATCAATTTTCACTTTGAAATACCTCCATCACCATGCCCGTTGGACCATTAAAGAATGAAAACAGAAACCTTATACTTCATATGCATAACAATCTTTCTATAGCATTCCATTATATATTTGATATTCTTAGCAATCATGGACCACATACAGTTTTCCAATACATTTGATTCTCAAAATCTATTGTAATTTAAATCAATTTACGCAACTAAGAAAATAGAGCAATTGTTTCCATTATTATGCTATTACTTTTTTTTATTACAATTATTATGCTATTACTAAAAGTATGCTAATAATCCCTTCCCTGTACAACAGAGAATGGGACAAGTAACGCATGAGCAAGATCTCAAATTCACAATCAAAATAAACTCCATATTTAGTCATAAGATCACAGAGAAAGCAAAGTAACAATTTCAGCATGCAAACTCACAAACAGCTATATGATTCTAAATCTTCATCTTCAATATTCAGAATGACTAAAAAATCAACAAAATGAAACATGCAATGAGATATATGAGTTGAATCTTACTCTTAACCCCACCCAAAACGTCCATGAACAGTGCATAAGAACCCCTCAACCCCGAATTCAACTCAAATTCATGGAGTAAAGTAAATTTATTTTAGGAAAAATGATTTCTATGCTTGAAAATGTAGTTTACTTAGTTCATGAACCTCAAAAACCAAGCCCTAAATCGGACTCTCTCTCAAAAACTACGGAAACGGAAGAAAAAGAAGTTCACCTGAGCTTCAATCCTCTCTTGCATGTGTCAATGGCGGCCTCTGCCGCCGAGAATCTTGCCGGCACCGTCGTTGAAGAGAAGAGGAACTAAGAGTTCCTATATTCCCTTTCACCATCAAACCATAATCATGTTTAGACTTCAAAAATATTTTCCCTAAAATTTCCAACCAACAATTTAATCTATAAATATTTTTCTTCAATTTTCTACATAGAAGAATTGATGATAAATTCCTTAAAACTACTCATAGTTCATTCACAAGATTTTCATTTTCAATTTACTAATGGGATTTCTAGTTCTTGAATAAGTATTTATTATCACTAATTTGAATTTTTTGAGTGTTACAACTTACAACTACAAATCCCCGCCCATAAGATTCTTAGTAGTGTTTAATTCACAATCTCATGGTTATGGTCTTATGGGTCAATTTTACTATGTGGATCAACCTTTCTTAATCATATAGTAAGATATAATTCTTGTTGTTAATGAAGAATTTTATTGTCTTTTGGGATTATAGAAGAATATAAGCCACGTATACATACATACATACATACATACATTATTTTTCTTACTTGATTTATTTAAATTATGTATGTTAAACTATTTGGATAAGAGAAAAACTTAGGTCCAGTACTTGATGTCTAGTACATCCAGTACCCAATCAAAATTTGACACGTGTAAATTTGCCTACACTCACCACACCATATCTCTCCCCTCCTTCACTCCTCTCCACCACACTATCTCTTTAACGCATAAAACAACGACTCTGCAACACACACAAACTCAGATCTGAACAATAGTCAACACATGCTGATAAAAAAAACAAGATAATGGTTCTCTCACTCCGAAGATAAGCCTTCCTTTTCTTTCACCGAAAATGGAGTCTTCGCCGCCAAATTCCAAAATTACCCCTCCCTCTTCCTCTTCCTCAAAACCTAAACCACTCTCAAAGAAAAGGCCACCTAACACCGTCAGATTTCTCTCCATTCTCCCTTTCTTTTCAAATTGGAAGATACCTGGTGCTTGTGCTTTTTGTTCGACAAATCGCATGTGATGGGTAATGGCGACAGTGGAGACGGTGGTGGAGGGAAAATTGTTCGTGAAAAGGAGAGTCCACAGTGTTGATCGATGTGTGGGGCGAGAGGTATTTGAAAGTCAGTTACGGGATTTGGACCGAAAGCAGAGCATGAAGGTATTTGAAATTGATATTGGGAGGAAGAGAGGAGAGAGTGAGTGAGACTAAGAAGAGAATGATTTGATTTAGGGAGGATGACGTAGAAGGATACATGTAATGGAGAGGAGAGAAAAAGGGGAGAGAGATTTTTATCAAAAAAAAAAAGAAGGGGAGAGAGATATGGTATGATGGGTGTAGGTAAATTTACACATGTGTCAAATTTTGATTGGGCACTGGATGTACTAGACATCAAGTACTGGACCTAAGTTTTTTCCTTTGGATAAACCTCATTTAATGGTTTGATGCCCTTAAGATATTTAATGTAGAATAGAATGATAATTGCAGACTAGATGTTTCTTGCTTTCTTTTGCCTATCTTTGATATCAGGATGTCCATTTTTGCCTTTCATATATATTTATATAAATATTTGATTGCTTGTGTGTAAATTATGTGGCAGTATGTTTTAGAAGATAACTTTTTGCATTACATATACATTGAACACATGTTTTTTGGGGATTTTTATTTGTCAATGTTGAATGGTGATATAGAAAATTTAGCTTAACTTGAATTGTTATCTATTGTTGTAAAGGAAATTTCGACAAGTTTAGACTAGCGAAGGCTATAGTTGGGTTTGTGATTTGTGAATTTAAGAGTTGTCTCTATATCTTGTTTCAGATTCACTTGCATATGAAAACTTATTGTGAAAATTGGGATTGGTTGAGAATTTGTTGATTTGAGCATTTTTTGGGTATATATGGATAGATAATGAATGAGTTGGATTGTACAACCGATTTCGAGATGAGACCTACAGTTTTAGGGAAATTATATTGATTGAGGTTAAAGAGATGAGTATTGATTGTGTGACTTTAATTTGTATGGATGGTGGGGGCTAATGAATATTTAATTTTATAATAATTTATTGAATGGTGTTAAATAGGGATTGTTATTGTTTGAGGTCTAGTTGGAGTTAAATTCAAGTTTTGAGATTGTTTCTGCAAGAGTAATTGAAGTGTGACTAATGACATTAAAGATCATGGAATATAGGAAAGTAAGATTGGATGATAAATAGTCCAAAGTAGTTTGAATTAAATGGAAAAGAGCAATATGTTTAATTTTGAGGGAAGTAATGTGAATTTAGCATTGTTTTGTCATGAGCTAGCAGGATTAAAGTTGACATGATGATTTTGATATTAAGGATTGCATTTAAAGAGTTTTCAGTGTTTGAATATTTAGAATGTTAGTTTATATGAGAATATTTGATAGAATTATATGGTTTAACTATGATGTTATGAGTTATTTACATCTTTAGGTAGAAGGGCATGATTAAGCTTTGAATACGGAAAGACAATGTCAATTTAGATTTCAATATCTCGGATACTTCTATGTTCAATGACTTTAGTAGTTTTAATGGTAATTGTGAGTGACCTTAGCGAGTGCAAATTGTTGGAACAGAGTTAGAATATATTATTGACGAATTGAAGGTGGAATGTTATGTTTTGATATGGATATGGGATTTAAAGGAGTTTTAAGGTTTTCATAGTTTGTTAGGCTTGTTGATTTTAATACTAATGAATAGTTCATACAGCCGAAATTGTTGGAATTAACCTAGGCGAAGTAACGAGGACGAAATTGTGATTATTTAGCTTGTATGGACTAAGTTAGATGTATTGGAGATGAGTTTTGACTTTCAGGATTAGAGTATACTGTAATGGTAATGACTTGATGATTGACTGGAAAATGTTGACTTAAAGTGAAATGAGGAGATATAATGATTATTATGGATTGATGACTGGTTAGTGAAATTTTGCTTGAAGGTGAAATTAATAGATCTAGTTTTTGTATTAAAGTTAATTAAGAGTATTGCTTGAAATTGAACCATGGTTTGATGATTTGGATACAATGGATTGACCTTTAATTATGACTAAGTGGGATAATTTATTAAAATCTGAGGTTTTACATTGGTTTAAAGAGTGCATATGCTAGATTTATCAGGAAATTAAGAATTTTTGGACATGACTGATTTTTTTAGGCATGTTGATGGAATTAAAGTAGATACGTATGATATTGGTAAAAAATCTGTGAATAAAGTTGTTTGAATAGATCCTCCTTACCCTAAAGCAATGGCTGAATCACTATTCAAAAAACAGTACCACAATTATTTAATATTTTTTTAACAAACCTCCAGTATTTTAATATTCTTTTTACCCTCTAATTTTTTTTTTTAGTTTTTCTTTACCTTGATTACAACTGTGAGTTGTCTCTCCCATCTCCAACTGAGGTAGGTTTTACCTCATCTCCATTCAAAATTCAAACCTGTTTCCCTTCTTCAGCGACGCCTTCTCGCTCTCTCATTCATCAGAGAAACATACGTTCATCATCAATTTTGCAAACAAGCCCCACATGCATGCATTCCGATTGCAGAAGAAGCCATTAGCGAAAAATAGCTAGCGAGCTCCCTTCACTTCTCAGCCCATCATATTAATTATTTGCCCTATTTTCTCAACATCAATTTTTCAAACCCTTAGAGAAGAAGAAAATGTGGGCCGCATGCTAACGAGGAGGACAAAAGCCAACGAACAGGCCGATCATATCAACCTGAAGGTTAAGGGACAGGTTTGTCTTTTCATCCTTTTGTGTTTTTTTAGCTTGATTTTTTCCTTTTCCCCTTCTTGCATACGAAATTAGGGCTTTGAATTTGTTAAGAGGAATCTAGGGTTTTGGTTCGATTTAGGATTGTTTTTAATTGGATAACATGATGCTACTTTTATATTTTTATGTATCTAACGGTTGAAAGCTTGGAAGATTGTAATTTGCAGGTGGAAATTGAGAAAATTTGGGTCTTAGTTTCATTAGGATAATGTGTGCATTTAGTTTGTTGTTTTATTTTTTCTCATATGTTCATATGCCTCGTCTATTCAGAGTATTAGTACTTAACATGTTTTTCTCAGGGAGAGAATGAATTTTTTTTGTTTGCAAGAAGATGGAAACAACTCCAGAGAACCTATGTTGGCTCTGCCCCCAGCCTTTTATGCATTTTGTTGACTACGTAGTAATCAAATTTTGACAATGAGCCTAACTATGCAAAATACATTTCTCTGTTTGATTAGATTGTTGGTTCATGTTAGAATCTTAAGTTTTGATGAAGACAAAGATATGAAAGAACAAACTAAACACTGAGAGAATTAGGTTAATATAGAACCCCAAGTAAGAGTACAACCGGATGTGGATTTACTTCCGGATGGACTAGGACTAGCGCTCACGGATGAACATCTCATCCCCCAGTGGCAGCAAGTACTTCACTAAGTCATAACTCAGTCTAAGAACATTAGTTGTATAAAATCCTTGAGACTAAGTTAGGATGCAACCGGTTGTGGATTTGCTTCCGATTGCTTAGTGACTAGCGCTGGCTGTTGATTTGGACAACACTGAGCGTCAGTGAGTATAATATGATCATAACCCAACGTCCAGTGGAAGTGCTTCTGGATGTGGAATTGCTTCCGGATGTAAGAGAACTCCCCTAGACTAAGTGAACTCCCACTGCATGTGAGTATGTGCTATTATTGTTAAGACTAACGTTCAAAGTGCAGCACACTGAGTGATGTTGCTTCCGAATGTGAATTTGCTTCCGCAAACAATCAGAATGTCAGAACGTTCAGAGCAGTGCAGTGTCAGAGTGCTTTTTGGCAGAGCAGAGTTGTCAGAACTACTTTTCAGAGATAAAGCAAAGTCAACCCTGCTAAGCATTAATGGAGCATTTAATGGGCAAACGGTAACATGGGATAAACGACTATATTCAAACGTCTATCCCACCTACCAAGAGTGAGAATACTTGAAGACTATATAAACTAGCTCATCTTCATTTATGAAGATAACTTTGACATCTTGAAGAAAGCTAGAGTGAGAAACTGAGAATATCCTTCAAGCATTCAAAGCTGCCCAGAAAAGCAAGAGAGCATTTAACACATTGAGAGTTCTTTTCATCTACTTATCTTGTACTCTTTGTAGTTAAGTCTCTTCATTTATTAAGAGCATTAATTGTACTTAAGTGTGTAACATTATCCGTTCTTAAAGAGAACTAAGCTTAGAAAATCCTTTAATTGTAAAGGTTGAACCCTTGCAGGTTGTAAGGGGGAGTAAGTCAGTAAGGTTGCAAGTGAACCTGTGTAAAACTTGTGGATTGTAAGGTTGCAAGTGATCCCGGTCTAAAACTTGCGGTTGTAAAGGTTCCAGGTGAACCCGTTTGTAAAACCTGGGGATAGTGGAACTCAACCTGGGTGGTTGAGAACTGGACGTAGGTCAGGTAGACCGAACCAGTATAAAATCTTGTGTTTCATTGTTTTAAGTTTTAATTGGTAGCACAATTCACCCCCCCTTCTTTTGCATCCACATCTTTCATTTGGTATCAGAGCAGGTCTTTCTGACTTGATTCCAACGAATCTAGAAAGTAAAGATCCAGTAATGGATGCAGATTATTCCTTGCCAGACGTTTCTATTCAGCCCAACAAGCCTCCTGGCTTTGATGGCTATAACTATCCATTCTGGAAGTTCCGAATGGAGACCTACATCAAGTCCAGCGACATCCGCCTCTGGGATGTGATTGAACATGGGAATAACGTCCCTCTAGATGATGAAGGTTTTGCAAAGCAGCAATCCAGATACACCAATGAGGACTATGCTCTAATACAGCTAAACTACAGGGCCATGCACTACATTCAATGCGCCCTTAGTCCTAAGGAGTTCCACAGGATCAGCCACCACAAAACAGCGAAGGATATGTGGGAGGCTCTTGAGGCTGCTCATTCTGGAACCAAGGGAGTGAAGGCGAGACGGGTCGAGATGCTGGTTGAGGAGTTCCACAAATTTGCCATGCTTAGTCCAACTGAGCCAATCAGAGAACTGGAGCTCAGGTTCACTCACCTTATCAATAACCTGGCCTCCCTGGGTAAAGACATTCCTGAAGAAGAACAAGTCAGCAAGATCTTAAAAGTCTTGAAAGGTGATTGGATCACCAAAGTTACCATCTTGCAGGAAGTCCAAGGAGAGTCAACCAGCTCTATCACTGCCCTGTTTGGTTCTCTGGCTGAATATGAATCAACCCTGCTGGCTCAGAGAGCTCCTCAAGCTACATCTAAAACCAAGAACCTTGCTCTTGTTGCTCCTAGCAAGGAGAAGATTGATGATAATGATGATGATGAGAATGATAAGGAGGGCATCGATGATGAGGAGATTGCTATGATGGTAAGAAAGTTCAGAAAGTTCTTCAAGAAGAAAGGAGACTTTCAGAAAGGTGAATCCAGCCAGAAGAAAGGATATAAGAAGGAAAGGGCCCCAGTGTGCTTTGAGTGTAAGAAGTCTGGCCACTTTAAAGCTGAGTGCCCAAGCTTGCAGAGATCAAAAGGGAAGGACAAAAGAAAAGCATTTGTGTCCTCTATCTGGGTGAATAGTTCTGATGAGGAAGCAAGTGATGAGGAAGAGGTTGTCAACCTCTGTCTCGTTGCCAGAGAAGATGATGAGGAAGCATCCTCAGAATTTGATCCCATCCAGGAGGACAGTGAGGTAACTTTTCCTGAACTACAAGAAGCATATAATGAGGTCCATGAAGAATTTTTCTGCTTATGTAAAGCATATAAAGTATTGAAAATTAAAAAGGAATCACTTGAGTCCAAGGTGGACTCACTTAGTAAGGAGCTAGCGGAAGCCAAAAAGCTTCCGGTAGCGGATGGCAAGGGTTCTCCCCAAGCAGAAACCAAAGCCTCAACGTTAGAGAGCTGCTCTAATTGCAGCAAGATTTCAGGAGAGAAAGATAGACTGCAAAATGCCCTGCAGAAGTTTACTAATGGATCTGAAATGTTAAACATTATTTTAATGAATCAGAGGGTATATAGGGACAAGACTGGATTAGGCTACAAACCTAAAGGGAAAAAGTGGGTGGAACCAAAAGTGAAGCCTTACTTAAAATTCTTTCATAAAGCCACTGATCACAGCTCCACACCTTTTAGCTTCTGTAATTATTGTAACAGGAAGGGACATTCTACGTCCACTTGTAATGCTAAGAAGCATGGAGCCAACAGCTCTTATAAGTGGGTCCCAAAAGGAACCAAGGCGACAAAGGATCCTCCCCTAAGAAAAGAAATTAAGGGAGGACAGGGATCCAGAGCCTGGAAACAATCCTCAAGGAAAGCCCAAGAGCCTAGAGCCAACACTAGGCCAGAGGCACAGATTAATCATAAGCCCAAGGTCGAAACTAACACTGGACCAAGGGCTCTGGGAACTAATGACAGAGGACCCAATAAAGGTTGGGTACCTAAGCTTGTCTGATTCTTGCAGGTGTGTCTCAAAGCATCCAAGAATAGAAAATGGTACATTGATAGCGGATGCTCGAGACATATGACTGGAGACCGAGACAAATTCAAATCCTTGGTGATCAAAGATGGAGCCACAGTAACCTTTGGAGGAAATCAGAGTGGAAAGATCACCGGAGTTGGAGAAGTTGGTCCAGTTAAAGACGTCTATCTGGTGGATGGTCTCTGTCACAACCTGCTGAGCGTGAGCCAGAGCACTGACAAAGGAAATTGGGTAATCTTTGATTCACATTAGTGCATGATAATAGACAAGCATGATCTGAACCTAGATAAGGCCAACCTAAAATGCAAACTTAAGGCTAATAGAAATTGAAACCTATACACACTAGATTTATGTCAACAACTAGATGAAAAATGCTTAATATCTAGTGATGAGAATAGTTGGCTTTGGCATAAAAGGCTAGCACATGTTAATTTTACTCAGCTTGACATGCTGATTAAGAAAGAGCTAGCTATAGGGATTCCATCTTTTAAGGTTAAGCATGATTATATTTGTGAATCCTGCCAACGAGGGAAGCAAACAAAGTCCTCGTTTAAAACCAAGAAGAGAGTCTCCACCAGCAGGCCATTGGAACTAATTCACATGGATTTGGTTGGGCCAGCAAGAGTAAAGAGCTTGGGTGGAAACCTGTATGCTCTAGTTGTGGTGGATGACTATTCTAGGTTCACTTGGACAATGTTTCTTGCCTCTAAGCAAGATGCTTTTGATGTCTTTGTTGTCCTGGCTAAGAAAGTGCAGAATGAGAGAGATCTCAAGATCGCAGCCATAAGGACAGACCATGGAGGAGAATTTGAGAACCATAGCTTCTCTGAGCTGTGTGAGCAGAATGACATTGATCACAACTTCTCAGCTCTCAGAACTCCTCAGCAAAACGGTGTGGTCAAGAGGAAGAACAGGGTTCTGACTAAGATGGCCAGAAGCATGCTCAATGAGAAAGAGGTTTCTCAAGTGTTCTGGGCGGACGCTATGAGCACTGTTTGCTACATCTCTAACAGAGCCTATGTCCGCAAGGGCTTGGACAAGACTCCCTATGAGCTGTACAAAGGCAGAAAGCCCAACATCAGCCACCTCAGAATCTTTGGATCAAAATGCTATGTGCATAATAATGGAAAGGTAAATCTGGGTAAGTTTGATCCAAAAGCTAATATAGGTGTATTCATAGGGTATTCCCTTAGGAGTAAGGCTTATAGAGTATACAACATGAAGACTAGAACTGTAGAAGAATCTATGCATGTTGTATTTGATGAAACTCCTACATGGGAATAATCCACAGAAGATGATGGGATACTAAACTTTCCAAAACCACCATCATCTTCACCACCAAAAGAAACACCAGTAAGCAATCCCAAAGAAGAAGATGAACCCAGTGATGAGCCTAGAGTGCAGACGGTGCCTGATGAGGTACAGTTGCCAACGGCTAGGAGACATCACAGGGATCATCCTCTTGATCAAGTGCTTGGTGATGTTTCTTCTGGTGTCAGAACTAGAAGACAGGTTCAAAATGAAGTTGAGTTTGGAGCCTTCTTATCTCAGATCGAACCAACTTCAGTTGAACAAGCTCTTGAGGACTGCGACTGGATTATTGCCATGCAGGAAGAGCTAAACCAGTTCGAAAGAAGCCAAGTTTGGGAACTAGTCCCAAGGCCGTCTCATCAATCCATAGTTGGGACCAAATGGGTCTTCAAAAACAAATTGGATGAGACAGGTCAAATAACAAGGAACAAAGCCAGATTGGTAGCCAAAGGGTATAACCAAGAAGAAGACATAGACTATGAAGAAACTTTTGCTCCAGTCGCTAGACTTGAAGCAATAAGGATTCTTCTAGCCTTTGCATCCATGAAAGGTTTTAAATTATATCAAATGGATGTAAAGAGTTCATTTCTTAATGGCTATATTAAAGAAGAGGTCTATGTTGAACAACCTCCTGGCTTTGAGGATCACAAGCATCCTAAACATGTGTATAGACTAAAGAAAGCTTTGTATGGCCTAAAACAAGCTCCTCGAGCTTGGTATGAGAGACTCAGCAGCTTTTTGCTGGGCAAGGGTTTCTCAAGAGGCAAACTAGACAATACACTGTTTATTCTGCACAAAGATAGAAACATGCTAATTGTCCAGATTTATGTCGATGATATTATTTTTGGGGCAACTAATGAAAAACTTTGTGAAGAATTTTCTAAGACTATGCAGGGAGAATTTGAGATGTCAATGATGGGAGAACTAACGTTCTTGCTAGGTCTGCAAATTAAGCAAAAGAAGGATGACATTTTCATCTCCCAAACTATGTATTGCAGAGAGCTCCTCAAGAAGTTTGGGATGGATGAGTGCAAGGAGTATGACACTCCCATGAGCACCACTGCCGCACTCGATGCTGATGTATAGGGAAAATCTATCAGTCTGCCCATGTACAGAGGAATGATAGGTTCCCTGTTGTATCTAACGGCAAGCAGGCCTGACATTCAATTTAGTGTAGGCATGTGTGCTAGATTTCAAGCCAACCCCAAGGAGTTACATCTAACTTGTGTTAAACGTATCTTAAGATACCTTGCGGGAACACAAGAACTTGGTCTTTGGTATTCCAGAGGTAACCAAGAGTTCTTGTGGGCTTATTCTGATGCTGACCATGCAGGTTATAAAACTGATAGGAAGAGCACCAGTGGACAATGTGCCTTCCTTGATGGTTGTCTGGTCTCCTGGGCTAGCAAGAAGCAAACCTGCGTGTCTTTATCATCCACAGAGGCAGAGTACATTGCTGCCGCAAGTTGTTGTGCACAAGTGCTGTGGCTGAAGAACCAACTGAGAGATCTTGGCTTGGAGTTCCCTGAGGCTCCCATCCTCTGTGACAACACAAGCACCATCAGTCTCGTCAAGAATCCAGTTCAGCACGCAAGGACAAAGCACATTGATGTCAGACATCACTTCATCAGAGATCATGTTTAGAAGAAGGATGTCAAAGTGCATTTTGTCCCCACTCAGCATCAGCTTGCTGATATTTTCACCAAGCCTCTGGGGGTTGATCAATTCACATTCATAAGAGGTGATTTGGGAATGGTAAACCCAAATGAAGTTTAATTCTTCAAAATAAACCTGTGCTTAATTGATTAAAACCTGCAACTATACTAACTTAGGCATCGGAGTGCCAATCTTTAGTTTTGCAGGTCCCCAATGTTAAATCTTAAGTAAGTGCAACCGGAAGCAAAACCACTTCCGGATGATCATTTGCTGACGCTGAGTGTTGAATCAAATTGAGCGGGAGCGCCAGTGTCTGGGCAAAGGGACACGTCACCTCAGAAAACGTTTCACCTTCTCCCACCAAAAACTGTGTCTCTTCTGACATTGTGCAGAGACACGTGTCACAAAGGTGCGACGTTTCAATTTAAATGTTTACGTTTTCCCACAAAAGGTGCATATTTTCAATGAAGAGTCATTATGAACCATCACATCGCTTATCACTTCGCATAAATAGGCCATTGTCATTCATTTTTCACTTCTCACACAAATCAAACATTCAAAACTCTCTGAAATCTTCTTCATCTTCATCTTCGTTTTCTTCATCTCTGCATTTCTGAACATTTCATCTCATACATACCATTCACCCCACTCAAACCCTAAACCACTTCACAGAATGGCCGGTTCAAATGAATCAAACCCCAACCCACAGAAAGTCGCCTCTTCAAAGAAATCTGGGCATTCTAAATCTGAAAAATCTGGGAAACAGCAAGAACACTCTGGGCAATCTGGGCAACAGCGAGAACAGTCCAAGAAAAAGGGGAAGAAGAGGGTACAGTTCAGAGAGGAATCCCCTTCAAAGAGACAGCGGGTAGAGGAGGATGATCCACTCGTATACAGAGATGGACCATTGGAGGCTGTTTCTGGGAAATTTGAGAATGCAAAGCCCTACTTCAATAATGGGATGTTCATCGACTTGAAGAAAATTGAAGAGTTAGGGTTCCCTCATCTGCAGGTATTTCTCCAGAAGTACATGTGTTGGCTGGGGGTCAACAATGAATACAACATCAACGTCCTGCGGGTATTCTGCCAGTCTCTCGCGGCCAAGGCTAAGTATAAGACAGTGAATAAGAAGGCGACCGTTCGCAGAGTCATCTTCACAGCCACAGTGAGGGGGAGGACTTTCAGCTTCACTTGGAGAGACATCAACCATTTGCTCGCGGTAACTGAGGAAGAGATGAACGAGTGGCTATACCCTGAGAAACTCAGCCAGGCGGAGCTTGAGAAAGTCTATGACACCAAGGGGAAGAAGGTGTCTGGCATGTCTGACTCCAACCGGGTCCTTCATTATATCTACTCCCGGATGATGACTCACAAGGGGGGAAACTTCAACGAGTTCACTCTTCTTGACAACCCCTGGCTCCCCAGATTCCTCACCCAGCAGCCGATTAATCCAGGGCAATTAATAAGTTTAGAGCTGCACAGGTGGATTGAAAACAAGAAGTCTGGAAATCTTCCCTACCCAACGCTCATCGCCTTCCTCTTGGAGAAATTCCTGATCAAATCCACATCCACTGAGGAAGCTGAAAATGTTAAGTGTTTGCCCGTCAGCGCAATGAACATCAGCAAGATGGGTATCAAGTACATCAAGCCAGCAAAGCCTACTCGATCTGGCTCTCAGGCAGGAAGTGCCTCACATACCACGGCTCCCTCTGTATCTGGAGCAGGGGATCAAGAGGTCGATTCTCATCCTGGCCCAAGCCGTGCTCCAAGGAAGGGTATAGTGGCTGAGCTCAGAGAAGAGCTCCTGTTCAAACTGCCTGATCCCTTAATGGCCCCTCTACGAGAAGAGTTTGGAGAGCGACTTCAGCGGCTGGAGGATCGAATCGATGAGGTGGATACCAAGCTGGACCTCATCCTTGCCATACTTGTACCTGGCACCTCAAACCCTCCATCTAACTCTCCACCAAATAACCCACCTCCACCACCTCCACAAAATGACCAACCTCCACCACCTCCACCAAATGACCAACCTCAACCTCCTCCTCAGAATAACCAACAACCCCAAACTTCACCCAGCAATGACCATCAACCATCACCTCACAACTCCCCTCAGAACTCTCCCCAACACTCCCCGCGCCAATCACCCCTTCACTCTACTTCACCCAATAACTCTTCATCTCCACACACCTCACCTTCACCTCATAACTCCCCAAACCATTCACCACCCCCAAACCCCATAGGGCCCTCCAATCCACTCCCTAACACTCGCCCCACCATAGCCCAATCTCTTGGATTTTCCTCTCCTGATCACCCACTTCACACCTTCTACCTCAGAGACCATCCCCCTATTCGGTGGATAGCTAAACAACCCACCGCCTACTCCTCTAACTACCCCTTCGATGGCCTATTCACCAACCCCACCTTCTTCCAAAGAAACCAAGCCCTCTTCCCTAACCCTCCTTCTTCACCCAGCCCCACTTCTTCACCAGAAAACACCACACCCACATCCTCACCTGAAACCTCACCACCCAGAACATTTGGCTCAGAACCTCCACCCTCCTCTTCACCCAATCCATCCTCCCTGGCCCTCGCCCTTATTGATGATGCCAAAAGGGGGAGAGAAATCCTAACTCAACCCTCTTTATGGCTAGATGAGGATATAGCTGCTGCCCTCCGCCGAGCCATGGATCTTTAGAGACTGGGTAGTGCTGAACGTCTTATCCATGGGGAAGCCATCCGATTTATGCAACAACAGCGGTCAGATGAGCAGAGGTCAAAATGGGCAATGGTATTGGTTGAGCAACCTGGTGAAATCCCACAGCCTGAGCCTGAACCTGAGCCAGAGTCCTCATCTCCTGAGCCTCCTCCCTCTGTGCCTGGCCGAAACATAATTGAAGAGATTATGATGAAGTATGGCTGAAGAGGTAAAACCATCCACCTATTGTGATAGCCAAGCCAATCCCTCCTAAGTCAACCTCTGCTCCTCCTCCTCCTCCTCCAGTAGTCCCTCCTTCTGAGCCAACCTCTGATCCTCCTCCTTCAGTAGTCAAGTACAGCGGATCAAGGAAGAAAGCAGTTGCTAGAAAGGGTGCTAACAAGAGTGCTACTACTACTGCGCTGAAAGTGAGCAAGAGGTTCCATCTGTTCAAGCTGAAGTTGCGCCTGAGACTCAGTCACACTCTCAAGAGTCATATGCCCCTCCGCCACTAAAAGAAGTAAAGCTGGAAATAGAGGATATGACTGCTGAAGAGTTCGAGAGGTATGGATGGACTGACAAGCTCTCGTTTGGTCAGATGGCTTGCCTAGATGCTGAAAGAGCGTGTGCCAAGCCTACCCAAGTGAAAGGCAAGGGCAAAGGTAAAGGAAAAGGCAAGGGGAAATGGAAAGCCAAGGAAGTTGAGGAGGACCCCAACTTTCCTGTGTGTAATGTGAAGATTAAGGCTGTCCATTATCCCAATGGCGAGGTCACTCCCTTCTCCGATGCAACTGGGTTCCCTGGGTATGCTGAAGTTCAAGATCTGAAGAGAGCCTTTGAGGAATCCGTTGAATCTGAAAGACTCAGAAGGGAGAAGGGAGAGGCAGAGCTTCAGAGTATAATTGCTGAGATTGACCAGAGAGAGAAGGATGCCCACATAGCCAAACTTCAAAAAGAGAATGAGCGAAGGCAGTTGGAGAGGGAGAGGAAAAAGAGACACCACCTATAAACCCCACTCTACCCTATGCATTTAACTTAGAAATTTTTCTTCATATTTTTCATGCATAGCTCAACTTGCACAGTTTTGATTACTTGTAAATTTTAACTGTTGTTATACATATCTGACTTGTAATCTTTTGCTCATCAATGATATTTGTCTCTTTGTGCCTTATCTGATTATTACCTTTATTTGACTATTACTTTCATATGAACTTAATTAGATAACTTAGTTTGTCATCATCAAAAAGGGGGAGAATGTTAGAATCTTAAGTTTTGATGCAGACAAAGATATGAAAGAACAAACTAAACACTGAGAGAATTAGGTTAATATAGAACCCCAAGTAAGAGTACAACCGGATGTGGATTTACTTCCGGATGGACTAGGACTAGCGCTCACGGATGAACGTCTCATCCCCCAGCGGCAGTGTAACACTTTGTTACTAATTCCCTAATTAATTCAATAATACCCTGACTAACTATGATAGAAAAATGATTTCCATAATATTAATAAATCTATCATAGTTAGAAAAAGGATTTCCTAATAATGATCATTATCCATGATAGAAAAGAATAAACTAATACAACCTGAATACTATCATGGATAATTAATAGCTAACCATGTTAGAAAAGAATCACCTAACATGGTTAGAAAAATAAACAACCTAATGTTCAATAATATCAAATACATATAAATATATGCTTAAACGAATGCAGGCCTATACAAATTGGCAATATACAATTCAAAATAGTCTATATAACTACTACTACCTAGTTCCCTTTCCTGATGTTTGTGCATGTGCATGAGTACCTGCAAAAATGTCAGTAATCGTGGGATGAGACAATTTGTCCCAGTAATCACCGCTTAACTCACTATAACAGTGAGATGTGCGGTAGTAAGGGCGTCTAAAGAGTGTCACAGTTTAAAAATCGATAATACATATATACATGTCAAGTCTTTCATTCATCGTTCAAGTTGCTTCCATCCAAATCAATTCAAATTCATCATCTCTACATTTCACATATCACTCAAATTCCTCAGTCAATTTCACATAACCAAATATCATCTCCCCAGTCTCCAATCTAATGCTACTACCACCACAACTCTCACACTCACCTATAGATGCATTGTGCCATCCCGGGGCATTCAAGCATCTAATCTTCACTATATGATTTGACACTGTGTTCCTCTCCATAATGAGGGAACAATTTCCCTCTCTGGCAATCTCCAGAGAGGGAACCTCAATTCTGTTTTCCATTACAGAACGGGAACGGTTGGACTTTTCAATGCCAAACAACCGTAGGGGCGGTTGGGCTCTTCAATGCCAAACAACCGTAGGTCACTTCTCTCAATAAGTCGACCTATGAACCTCGATCCAATCAATCCTAAAAGGATCATCAGTACAAATAACTGTCGATTGGCCTATCGACAGTTATCATCGCGCGATGGTACTTATGTATATCAGTGTCATGCAAACCTCACAGTATTCATATCCATCAATTTCAATCTCATCATCAATATCATGAACCATTATCAAACCCTTCACTATCTCAATCTCTACTATTCAACTTATTCTCTCAACCTAACTATCAACATCTCTCACATAATATCATCTGAACCTCACATATCATACCAGAATAAACATCAGTCAGGATAATATGTATAATATTTCAAATTCCTTTTATATGAAAATAACCGCGTTTGAAAGGCACCCGATAGCCTGTTTTGTATAAAAATACCATTTTAAAGATAATATATATATAGAGGGTGAAAAGGGATTTTACAAAATCCCTAACTAACGTCACCCTCAATGTTATAGCAAGGTTAAGTGTGATTACCTGTCGCCCTTTAGCAATTTATGCGATTTCTCAACCTTTCTTTCTTGATTCTCCGAAAGCCTACTTGCATCCACTCCTATAATAATATAGAGTAAAATGATAAATTAATATCATTTTCCTTTATCATACTATGACGTCTCTCTCGTATTCATATGTTACTACCAATTCCCTTCTTATAAGGCCATTTTGATTATTCACCTATTCTTAACATCTCAAGAATTTCAACAACCACATGTCAAAACATTTTACAATCCAATAATGTCAATAACCAAATGATTACCAATTAAAATCAACATAAGTCACACCAACCGGAACAACATACATGAATATAATCAAGTATCACCCAAGAGAACATTCATAATTAAGTCCTAAAACAATGTAAATTCCCTAGACTATTTTGTTAGTGTCGTCAATTACTCAAATCCAACTTAATCACCAAATTTATCCCCAACAAGACACCAAATCAACTTGTGCATATCTTTCCAATTCACACATAATCAAGTCATAACCAACCAGTGGAGAGAAAACATTTATTTGAAGACTCCTAATTCACAGCCAATTTTAGATACATAGTAAACTTTTATGTAGCATTCCAACATATCAAAGTTTCATCCAATTCAACCTCCATGCACATATACATATCATGATTACAACAAAAATCTGAATATTCTCTTCCAAGGACATTTACTTAGTAATATAAACTCTCTTGTGCATATTTAAACCCTCTCAATCACAAGCTCACCATTTAAGAATTTCAAACACAAACATATGATCAATTCCTTCCACCTTTCATAATCACGATCATCTAAATCATTCACTACTCGCTTTCCAATTGGACACCCTCATGTTAATCATCCCAAAAAGGGGTAACAATAACTAACTCCTACTTGAGTTAATAATACAAATGTCTCTCAATCCTCAAAATCATAACCAAACAGCTACTCAACCAAAATCATTTATGCAAAATCTTTAAACTTCCTAAACTCTTTAACTATAAATATTAAGACTCTCATTAAATATTCAATTAACCAAAAACATGTTTTCATATACCTAAACTCCAAACAGTAAGCTTAAATCACAACACAAAAGTCTTTCATGACTTAAGAAATTACAACAAACATCTCAATTTCAACTCCATTAAGTTCAACTACATAAAAGGCAATGGTAGAAAATTTGTAAATGCACTTACATTAACACTACTACAATTATATCCATGCATCAACCTCACATGCATTTCATACCATTCTCTATGCCCACAATCAGCTATGACAGAAAAGGGACTTGGGAAACCTTCAATCCACACAAGGTCATCTTCATCTTTCTCTTTTATGTTCCAAGCGCAGCCAAAGGAAAAGGAAATAAAGGAATTTGCAATACACTTATTTAGTTCTCACATCCAGCCATATCATAGCTCAAAGAAACTACCACAGTGACAGATTTTTAAAGTTTAACACCTAAGATGCTTCTAACTCTTAAAATTTCTTCAACACCAAAATCAAGGGCTTTGAAAATATTAACAAACTCATTAACTTTCAAATAAAACCTCAAATCCTTCTACAAAAGTCAAACTTGAAGCAATATCAAACAATGTCCTTATATTACCGCATACTCCTTCTCTCCAAATTAATGCAGAAATGTGTGTGTGTGTCAATAGAACCAACAAAACAAAACCTAAAGATTAAATTATTAAACTCATTCACTACTAAACAATTTCGAAATCAGAAACAGGGGAGACATGAGAAATTTGACCAACTTCATAAAATCAATAAAATAACTTGCATGCTAGTTATACCTTCATGACTTGACAAGCAATATCACTACTCACTTCCAAACTTAGCATCCCAAATTTAGAAATCATTACATCTTGAACACCATCACATATGCAGTTAAAGAAATCAACTCTAATAATCTCCTCAACCAATCTTATAATTACTGACTTATCTTGATTAAACTTGATGAACTAAAATTATCTATCAATGAACATTAACCAGAAATAAACTTGGAAGAAATCCATCCACTTCAGACTCTTGACCACAATAATATGCGCCAAACTCACACTAACATTTAAATACTACCATAACTATAAGGAATTGAAGCTTGTACTATTCAGTTTATAGATTCTCAACTTAGAAAAACCCAAACGAATTTCCTCTCATTCTCGGCTTGTACAAAGAAATGTATGGCAGTGATGATGGAAGAAAGCTCACCAAAGTTTAAAAATGGCCTGAACACTGAAATAGCAACCTTCCCCGTCGTGATTTGTCGTCGGCCGTCGTTGGGACTATTTTTCTCGCCGGAAAACGAAAGGGAACGACGGAGACGCAGAGAACCATGAAGGGAAATGGTGAGAAACAGTTTCAGTTCAGTTTTGGCAAGGATTTAGGGAGGAGTGAGTAAACAATCGAAGGAATGGAAAAATGAGGAAGGGTGGCCGCCGCCTTCGCCCATGGCCGCAGCCGACGCCGCTGGGAGGTGGAGAAGATGAAGACAAAATGGAGGAGATTAGGGTGAGGGTCGACGGCTTGGGAATGGGGAGGAGAAGCTAGGGTTTGTCATATGAGTATATATATATATATAAACTAGAGAAAATTCCAAATAACTACCCTATTGTTTATTCTTAATTATATTTCTAGCCCAAAAGTTTGCATATATTATTTTTACTCTCTCTTTCTATCATACTATTTTCTAGGTCTCAAAAATATTTGTTCATGAAAGTTTATAGCACCAATTAATTCGTTTTACTATACTTATTTAAATCCCAAACTAAGTGAGATTTAATATTCATAAATTGCCCAAAAATCATAAAATTCTTCCCTAAAACCCTAAATTTTCTTAAGGACACCTCAATAACCTCGTATTATTTTTAATTTAAAAATTGGGATGTTACAGGCAGCAAGTACTTCACTAAGTCATAACTCAGTCTAAGAACATTAGTTGTATAAAATCCTTGAGACTAAGTTAGGATGCAACCGGTTGTGGATTTGCTTCCGATTGCTTAGTGACTAGCGCTGACTGTTGATTTGGACAACACTGAGCGTCAGTGAGTATAATATGATCATAACCCAACGTCCAGTGGAAGTGCTTCTGGATGTGGAATTGCTTCCGGATGTAAGAGAACTCCCCTAGACTAAGTGAACTCCCACTGCATGTGAGTATGTGCTATTATTGTTAAGACTAACGTTCAAAGTGCAGCACACTGAGTGATGTTGCTTCCGGATGTGAATTTGCTTCCGCAAACAATCAGAATGTCAGAACGTTCAGAGCAGTGCAGTGTCAGAGTGCTTTTTGGCAGAGCAGAGTTGTCAGAACTACTTTTCAGAGATAAAGCAAAGTCAACCCTGCTAAACATTAATGGAGCATTTAATGGGCAAATGGTAATTTGGGATAAACGGCTATATTCAAACGTCTATCCCACCTACCAAGAGTGAGAATACTTGAAGACTATATAAACTAGCTCATCTTCATTTATGAAGATAACTTTGACATCTTGAAGAAAGCTAGAGTGAGAAACTGAGAATATCCTTCAAGCATTCAAAGCTGCCCAGAAAAGCAAGAAAGCATTTAACACATTGAGAGTTCTTTTCATCTAATTATCTTGTACTCTTTGTAGTTAAGTCTCTTCATTTATTAAGAGCATTAATTGTACTTAAGTGTGTAACATTATCCGTTCTTAAAGAGAACTAAGCTTAGAAAATCCTTTAATTGTAAAGGTTGAACCCTTGCAGGTTGTAAGGGGGAGTAAGTCAGTAAGGTTGCAAGTGAACCTATGTAAAACTTGTGGATTGTAAGGTTGCAAGTGATCCCGGTCTAAAACTTGCGTTGTAAAGGTTCCAGGTGAACCCGTTTGTAAAACCTGGGGATAGTGGAACTCAACCTGGGTGGTTGAGAACTGGACGTAGGTCAGGTAGACCGAACCAGTATAAAATCTTGTGTTTCATTGTTTTAAGTTTTAATTGGTAGCACAATTCACCCCCCCTTCTTGTGCATCCACATCTTTCAGTTCAAACCCAAACTCTAGACCAATTAATACAAAATGCTTGTGAATCTCTTCGCTGAGATAACTGTATAATGATATTATAATGTTTAGATTTTGTAACCTGTGAGAATGGTTCTTTTTTTTCTTTGTTCCTCAGGTGAATTAATTGTTAGTACCATTGGCATTACTTCAAATTAGATGTTATTGTTTTTTATTTTAGACTGCATTCTTAACAGCCCAATTTTCATTAGCTATTTAACGGTGTAATTCCTATTACAGATTGAGTTGGATGGGCAGGAGACAGCTTCCATTTTGACGTCAATATTTGCATGGGATGACTCTTCCCTCTCTACATTCAAAGAAGCCCTCCACTGTCTTGAAGTTTCTCCTGATCAGGTATTTAGCTTACTCTTGTCATATCTTTGCAGGTTTTTGATTAATTATATTTTACATAAATGTCAAGAGCCTGGACTACATTAATACCTATTCAGTTTAATCTCTGACTAAGGAAGATAGTTTTACTAGAGTTTCTTCTTTTATTACAATAAACTAACGTTGGATAAACCTTTAGTATATCAGAGATACAGTCACAAATGCCTATAATTCTGGACAAAAAAATGTTAAGACAATGGGCAATTTTAGCAATTGTGTTCAATTGATTTCATGTTGTTAGATCATTAGGCTGCACATGTTATTTTATATAGTTACATGATTGCATTATTTCCAATTCTAACTCATGACACATATCTTATTACATGTTAGGGATCTGGGCATGGACACGGACACGGACACGGGCACGGGCATGGGAATGGGCATGGGCATGGGCATGAATATGAACATGAACATGAACTTGAACCCCATGAATGCTCCACTACCAATTTGAAGCAGGGAAAGTTGATCTCTGGAGGAAGCTTCAAATTGAGAGACTTGGAGATAGGTAGAACAGATGGATATGCTAATTGAGCTATTTCATTCATTTAGTTATGTTGTGTGTCTATAGTTTTATATCTATATTTGTGATTTTCATCTTTACAATTTCATAATTGATTGGATTATCCAATTTGGTAATGTAGCAGTTTTGTGTTAAGTTATTGCCTTGCAGTAGAATACTTATTTTTTTAATGAAATCTAAACATTGGGCACAAGCAATACTGTTACAGTCTGCTTCTTTATCAATTTCCTGAAAAAGTGAAGTGCATTACTATTTTCTTATGAAGCCTACTTTGGCTCCAAGGTATTGTTTTTGTTCTGGCTTGTAAAGAATCAAGACATAGTCATCCCATTGGGTTAAAAGCACAGAATATTGACTTGTGCTTAGCATGTTTTTGTTCTCAGTTGAAGTTTATTGAGAAAATTTACCATCATATTTCTTTGTTTTATTGTTGCTTAATTCTTGTCTTTTAGTATTGTGTATGTAAGTTGTTATATTTTTCAAGTAATGAACAAAATATTGTTATATTTTCCTCTTATGCTGTAGCATAATGGTTTAAATTGAGAAATCATTTATTGATGAGGATGGATTATTGTACACACTATAACTTAGGTAATTATGTGGTATTAAAAACCTTGAAAATGAAGGTGAGAAATATGATGGGGAATATAGGACAAACAGAGGTAGCAAATGCAACCATGTTTGGGGTATTTGTAATTTAAAGCACACATAATAGCGGACATACATACTTGCATTACATCAACTTGAGCAATAGAACATAGAGAAAATAAAAACAAACTAATAATATGAGCCTTCCAAGACTCAGCATTTCCCTGTTTTAGAAACAGGCACTTATGCTTCTATATATAAAGGCAATGGAAAAAAAAAACTGTTCATTTAACAGTGTTTGGAATTTAATATTTTGTTTTTTTATTTTTTCTTTAACTTCTCTCCCTGTTCAACTGAGGCAGGTTTTACCTGATCCCATTTCAGGTTAGTTCCATCGTTTTTAGCTGCTTTGTGAGAACCGTAGGTAGAATTCATGGTATATTTTAGATTTGCACAAGTGATCAAAAAGTGCTTTGACAAGGGTCACATGTACTCTGCTATATATCATGACTACTGGTAAAATTAGTATTTCCTGACTTCTTTGTTTTCTTTCATTCAAAAAATGTACTACTTCATGCTCTGTTGGTACAAATAATTGGAATACAACGGAATTAGCCATAGCCTAAAAAAGAAGTGTAGTTGTGTGCTATTTCTCTAAATGTTAATAAAAGTTGAGCACATTTCAAAGGGCCCTTTATGTATTTGTGTGACCATCCTTTTTCCAAAACGTTAATTTGGTTTGTGTGGATAGTGAAGAAAAGTGGGAAGATAAATTATTAGAATAAAAGGTGTTTTACGTATTTAATTTGGTTTTCCTATGCATGGAGGGAGGGAGGGAGGGACATTAATTTACAGTATAACTTCCTTTTTCTTATAAGAAGAAAGGGAATTTATATTTTTAGAAGGTAGACTTCAATCTGCACAATTTCTGGTCATATTATGAATTCTATTGCTTATATTCAATCATCGTCATGTTTTTAGGTTGTTTGATTTGGTAAACTGGGACACAGTTACCGTTTTATGTCTAAGAAGAGATGATTGTAATAAATTCATCTCTGTATAATAAGGCTGCTAGGAAACAGTCCCCATTGAGGTCATGGTTTGTATACTAATGCTGACATTTATTCAACTTCATGGGATTTAGGTTGATTAATTTGGTAAAATGGCACACAGTTATCATTTTGTGTGTTCAACAAGTGCAAATGGTCACTATGGAGGATGATGGCTCAATTTATGTCGATGGGAGCATGATTTTTGAAGAAATATACTATTCTGCAAATATTGTCATTGTTAGGAGAGATGGGAAGGACATGCACAGTAATTTCCATTTTGTGCAATGCAATGTACTGGGGAGGAGAGGCTAGCAAAGAATCAAAGATTTCTCAATGAAAGGGTGTGAGATTTGGTCTTTGTTTTATGTATGTTTCTTTGGTTTTCTGATTTTGATCGTTGATATGGGGCATATCAGTAGGGTTCCCTTGGTTTTCTGAAAAATGGTTAGAATCTTAATACCTTTTGCAAAGCATATGCATTCATGTTGATGGGATAAAAAAATTAGTTCAAGTAATTCATAACATCAAGAATATTTATCTAGGATGGTGGGGTGGATAGTATTGTTCAGTCCAAGTATCATCCCCGGACTTATCAGAGATGTTTATAGTTATTTTGTCGTGGAAAAGGCAGAGATATCAGTTTATTCCACATTTCTTTTCCCAGATAGTTTAATCCACATTCTAATTCTAATTATTCATTCGATATCGTTGTTTTCACAGCCACTCTCTGATCTTGCATCCTGATAATATTGAAGACCATTTAAAGAAATGTGGAGTAAAATGCATTAGGATCAGAGTGCATATGAAAGGGAAAAAAGGACCAACCCAGCATATGAAAGGCAAATGTAGAATAAATGTGAAGATGCTGCATCTTGACCAAATTACATAACTTTTTAGTGTCCCATTGCCCTTGAACAAGGATTGGACTTTATGCATAAAGGAATCACAAAGCTGAAGAACATTCTGCCATGGTTGCCTGAGCCAAATTTGATTCTGAGGACTGCATGATGCTATACTCCCATCCTTTTAATATTTGTTGCTATTGTTTACTGATTAGACCAAATTTATTTCCTTCCAGAAAAGTTGAAATCTTTGTTAAGGGACTATACATATATCAATGAATATTTCATTGATTTATTCAAAATATGATTTTTCTCTTCACATTTTATCAATTGTTGTTGTTGTTGTTATATTTATGCTTGAAAACATGTAATCCTTACTAAACTTTAACTTAGTGGATATCGTTTTGCGTTTTCTTTTGATCCAGCAATATATCTTCCACCCAAATATACGAAATTGTGCGGGAACGAATGTACATTTGGCCATCAAGTTTGAATAGTTGTAGAGCAAGATTTTGTAAAGAAGTCCAAGACATATTTATTAAGTTCTAATGTTCTGAAAATTTCCTACCGAAGTCAAATCAGGTCATAACATTTTGTCTGTCTTACGACATTGTTATGCGTGGTTTGTACTTTTGTTATATTGTTTCTTAATCCGGCTACGAATAAAATGAATATTTGTTTGATCTGTTACTTAACTATTATCAAACTTAATTAGTTGTCATTTGTTGACTCGAAATGGGGGAGTAAATAGTTACATGTGCTCTATGCTCCCAGATGAACACTTTCAGTTCTTATGCAGTGATTCACTTGCTAAATCTGTTGATGTATTTGACGTTGTTGAAGAATTGTGTGATGCAGAATTTCTGAATAACTTGAAATGTTCAAGCTTGACTCCTCATTGTTTGATTTTGAAAATAGGAACTCCGGTAATGTTGCTCTGTTATATTGATCAATCTTTAGGACTGTGTAATGGGACTAGACTATGTATAACTCATTTTGACAAAAACAAAATGTGCTCATTCCAAGAATTAACATGAACCCTTCTGACAATCGTTTGCCATTTCAGATGCAGCGTCAACAACTTTTTATTATTGTATCATTTGCCATGACTATCAACAAAAGACAGGGGCAATCTTTAAAGCAAGTTGGTTTATATCTCTCAAAACCAGTTTTTTTCCCATGGACAACTTTATGTAGGTTTGTCACGAGTTAAGAGTACAAATGGCTTGAAAGTCGTTATTCCAGTCACAAGTAGTTCTACAAACAATGTTACTCTTAATGTTGTGTACAAAGAAGTATTTCGTAATGTAATTAGTTGAATATTAGGCACCATTGTTATTTCTTTATACAGTCAAGTAAACTGTCCTCTTATTATTATAGATGTTTTTATTTCTAATGTAAATTTTACTTGACTATTGACATATATTCTGATATAAAATATCTAATCTAGAATACATCAATACATTATTTGCTCCCCAGGCAACGCCCGGGAAAGCATTGCTAGTTTATTATGAATTCATGAGTTTTGGAGATAGATGAAATTTTCCTTTGATTTTAAAGACTATTGAAGATTGAGTTTGATTGTATTGATTAAAGGTAGTATTATCGATATTGTGATTGTGATTTAGTAAGAGAATAAGGGAAAGAGTGAATTATTGGTAGACTTTTGTTGAGGAGTTTAAGAATTCGTGATGAATTTTGAAGTTGTGATCATGAGACTAAATAGATTAAGAAGCCATTTCTGCTGTGAAAAGGGCTTGAGACACAAGAGGGGGGGTGAATTGTGGCTTTAAAAACTAGGTAAAAATAAATAGCACAAACACAAATTCTTTTATACTGGTTCGGTCCAACTCTTGACCTACGTCCAGTTCTCAATCCCTTGATTGAGTTCCACTAATCCACAGGTTTTCAACGGGTTCACCTGCAACCTTTACAACCACAAGTTTTACGGGCTAACTTGCAACCTTACAACCACAAGTTTTACGGGCTAACTTGCAACCTTACAACCACAAGTTTTACGGGCTCACTTGCAACCTTACAACCATAAGTTTTACAGGCTCACTTGCAACCTAACTTACTCCCCCTTACTACTTGCAAGGGTGAAACCTTTACACAAAGGATTTAATACAAAGTTCACTTAATGAACTGATTGTGTTACACACTTAAGTACAATGAGTGCTCTCAATAAATGTAGAGACTTAAATACAAAGAGTATAAGATGAGAACAATAAGAATAACTCTCAAGGTATTAAGTGCTCTTTAGAACTTTTTAGCTTTCTGAATATTCTCTGGGTATTAGGCTTGAATGCTCTTGGCTTTTTCTCAATGACTACTGCGTGTGTTGTTTTCTCGCCAGTTCTTCATAAAAGATGAAGTTGTTCCTTTTATAGTAGCCTCTAATACACCAGTTCTTGAGTGGCAATAAGTCCGTTTGAATATAGCCGTTTAACCCTTGTTACCGTTGTCCTCGTTAATGCTCATTAATGCTTAGCAGGGTTGACTTATGCTTTAGTTACTTTGCTCTGAAAAGTAGCTCTGACAATACTGCTCTGACAAAAGCAATTCTGACATCTGAGCATTTGTACGGTCTCTGACTCTTGTACATGCTATCGGATGGATCTTGGCTACCAGAAGTGAAAGCTTCGTTCTGCAAGTGTTAGTCCAAGTATGTGTAATACAAAGAGTGTTCACTATCGGAAGCTCATTTGCTATCGGAAGTGAATCTAAGTTCTGCACGTAAATATTAGTCCAACAAAATAATATAATCAAGTGAAATGGGAAGCATTTTTGCTATAGGAAGCTATTATACTTAGACTCTGATTAGGCTTAGTGTTAACTTCACTAGTGCTTGGTGATGTGGCTACCTGCTTCCGCAAGTCTAACTGTTGTGGGAAGCTTTTCACTTAGACTAGGTTAACTAGGATCTGACTTAGTGTTCAATTGACTTCCGCTATGGGATGTGCACTACATCCGCAAGCGCTACTTACGTTGTTTTTACTCTAAGGCATCCGGTTGTGATTCTGTATCCGATTGTGTTCTAACTTAGGATTTTTAACTTCATCCTAAGTTGTTAGTTACGACATCAGGGTCTACCCCTCGTGGTTTAACATTTTACAGGTATTAGATCGAGGCAGGCGTGATGGGATGGATCTGGAGACATAGGAACTAAGCTTTAGGCTCATATAGCATGCTTTTATGTTATGTTCCATATTCTTGTCATTAATTTGTATATCTTTTGAATTTATTCCCCTGGATTACTGTAAATAATCACTGTAAATAATTTTACATTAGATAATTGGGTTGCGTGTTAATTTGAAACTTACTATGAAAGAATTTAATCTAAGTATTGCTAAATTTATTTAAATATCCATGTCAGTCAATTTGTATCTAACATTGATAAATCAGTTTTGATTATTTCCTAAAAGATTTTTGGTTATGAATTTTATATTTCATTCTAAAATTATATTTATTTTAATACATTAATTTCAAATTACATTAAATCTTTTTCTAACCATGATAGTTCTTTTGTGACTCAATTTATTTTTCTATCATGGTTAGCCTATTAACTTATATCTTTTGAAAATTAGAAAAATCGTTTTTCTAACTATGTTAGCTATTATATTATCTTCAATTCTTTTTCTAATATAGTTAGCACTATAATTATTTTAATGAATTAAGTTAATTCTTTTTCTAACTATGTGAGTGTTATTAATGAGAAAAATTTCTTTTCTAACATAGTTAGTATGAAAAAAAAATTGTGATAAAAATGGCGTAAAATAGGTTATAGAATTGTGGTTGTTACACCTAACCCCGCCGATCTCAATGAGTACGATTACTTGGAGAAGACAGTGGAGATGCAAGAGAAATCTGATCGGAAACATGACGTGGATGAAGATGACGTTGACGAAGAAGACAAGAGATCAAAGAGGTCAAGAGGCAGCGGCGACGACGAGAATAGAAGGAGGAGAAATTGTGCGAACCGAGAATGCACACATCTGCTTCTTATTTATTTAATCTTGATTGATGGTCGTCAAAAATATTAATTCCTTCTTTGAACTAATTACCACGAATTAAGATTTAGTTTCAAATTGAATCTTCTAAACTCATGTTTCTGCCTTGACATAAACATTAACGTTTATATTTAAAAGGTGGACATCTCCGCCCAACTCAGTGGTAAGACTCGTAATAGTTAGTCAGATTGGGCTTAGCCCCATTCATAATAAAAAAGATGGACACATACTCGCAAAAAGGGCGGACATAAAAGTTAGGTCCCGGCATTACCTAGTGGACGACCTGCCTTTTTCTGTTCATCTCTTTCTTCCCTCTCAGGTGCACTTTGACCATTTATTCTTTCTATTCTATGGCCATTTGCACATTTATTCCATGAATATACAATATTATGAGGCATCCTAATTGATTCACCTAGCGGATACCAATGGAGAACCTATGGTATCATCCGAGGTATCAAAATTTGAATCTTCACTTTTACTCAAAGCATAAACAATATCCACCGTATTCGGCCTCTTTGCTGGATCCTTGTGCAAGCAAGCAAGGGCAATATTAAGCACACCTATGAGACTCTCCATTGAGCATGTTTCTCTCATAAGGGCACTATCCAACCATTCCCTTAGCCTCTTACTCTTCTCTTGCTCACTACCCCCTTCAAAAGATCTTACCACACTTGTCCACAAGGGTTTCCCTTTATCATCGACGACTTCTTTGCCAGTGAGTAGTTCAAGCAAAACTACTCCAAATGCAAATACATCCATCTTGGTCGATACCACACCGTCAGCTAGATATTCAGGAGCTATGTATCCCTGAGTTCCCACGATATGCATTGTGATGGCATTCATTCCGGACTTTGCAAGTCCAAAATTAGCTATCTTGGCTCTCATATTTGCATCTAAGAGAATGTTGCTACTTTTTATGTCCTTGTGCACAACCCTTGGTCTTGTGTGCTCATGGATATATTGCAGGCCATTGGCTACATCGATGGCGACGTGCAGCCTCATCTTCCAATTCAAGCGATCAGTCCGGTCCTCATGCAACCATGAGTAGAGGGATCCATTTTCAACATATTCATATACTAGATAGCAGTTTGTTTCATCGTCATCTATGCAAAAACCTTCTAACTTCACCAAATTCCCGTGGTTCACCTTCATTGCACACGAAAGGATTGTGCATTGTTAGTCATTCAATTGGAAAGTTATTCTAACAAAATGAAAAACCATGCATAAAAATAATAACGATATTATGTTATCACAAGCCTTCTCGTTTGCTGATATTTTAGCTAATTAAAAGCTGTCGCATAGAAACAAACGAACAAACTAGAGGCTGTTTTTGTCTCTTGCAGTGCCTTTACCAAAAAAAGTCACAAAGTAACATTGAATAAAACCTCAATCTAATAGTCTCAGACAAAGTAGGAATGACCTTCTTCATTATGCCATTATAATATAACCTTAACACTCTTTATTAATCTTATCCAAGCATATTATTAAATGATCAATTTGGTAGAACTTTAACCCACTACATTGATAAGGATGCACTGTTTTAAATATTCACATGAAGTCAAAAGACTAATAAAACCGTGTTTACTAAAAAATTAGTCATTTTCTGACCTTGCCCTTGTTCTGTATCAATCAGATTTATTTTTATTAGTAACAAGTGACATGGGTATTATGTAAAAATTTGGCATATCAGGGGATCCACAGGTTTATTCCCTTGGTTTAATGGAGTAAACCGAAAGTAAAGGAGAGAAGGAGAGTGACATAACTCAATATATATTATGTAGTTTTGCAGACTCTGGCATAATATATATCAACTGAAAACGTTGTAAATGAAAAACAAACCTCACCGTTGACCCATATATGAGTTAAGTCACTTTACCTGATCCTTTCCAACTTCTAGATATAATTTCATAATTTTAATTAAAAAAAGGGTTAACCAAGTTCTAGTATCCACTTGACGAGCGTGCCAGGAAGGGAATATACCAGGCAGCCTTATCTATACTTCAGGCATAGATGCCGATTCGAATTTACGACTTTAAACCTCACAGTAAGTGAACTTCCATTGAGCCAAACTGACCCTTCCATAAAAATATTATGGAAGCGACATTAAAGTTGTTGTGCATAACATCAACTAAAGTTGTAGAAAGCCACATTATCTACCTCTCTTGGGGTAGGTAATTCTATATCTTTTATGTTTTTATTAGATTCTCTACTAACACGCACGCCCAGATTCTAGATTCACTCTGATTCTAAATATAAGACCACTTTCACTCTCACGGTTCAATTTATTATTAAAACAAGAAAATATAAAAGAACATCTAAGTAACAATAAATAACTAACTACCGAATGAAAGGTGTAAAATTAAATTAGAACGTGAATAATAGGGTAGTTACCTTCTGTAAGATCTTGAGCTCCTCATAAGCATTCCACTTCATCTTCTTAATAGCAAAAACCTGTCCATCAATGGTCCCTCTATACACAGACCCAAGAATCAAACACCTCTCATCAAACCCATCAGTAGCTTCACTCAATTCCTCATACCCAAACACCCTATACTTATCCAAACAGTCAGAAACATTAGCCATCAATTTCACATTCACCTCCTCCTCTCTCATTCCCTTCTTCACAAACCCCTCCCCTCTCTTCTCCTCCTCATCCCCCACCACCTTCTTCCTCATCACCCTCTCCCTATAAACCCAAACCCCCAACACCAAAACCAACAAACCCCCCAACACCCCCACCGCAATCCGCAGCCCCCTGCGGTCCCCGGAACCGGGCCCCACCGCAACCGGGCTCCCCGCGGGGACCGCCGGGGGAGTCGAATTCACAGCCGGAACAATCTGCGCAAGCACCGGCAGCTGCCTCACCGGGACAAAAACCGTGTCGAACTCCCGGAACCCCTTCCGGTTCGCCGCCGCCACCGCCGCCTCGCTCAACCCGAGCCGCGCCGCAATGGACGCCGCGGTGTCCCCCGGCTGGACGACATAGGAGATCATGGTGTCGCGGGAGTCGTTGGGGCAGGCACAGAAGACGGGGAAGATGGCGGTGACGCCGATGGTGAGGTTGGTAGGGATCAACGTGGGGTTCACCACCTCGACGGACTGGTAGGTGGTGAGGTTGTTGTAGGAGAAGGAGGAGAGTTGGTAGAAGGTATCGCCTTGTCTGATGATATGGGAGAGGTTGGCGAAGGAGAGGGAGGGGAAGGAGGAGTTGATGGGGTTGCAGGAGCAGAGGAGGGGGACGAGGAGGGGCTGGGAGGGGGCTAGGGTGGCGTTGGGGGCGGAGAGGTTGGTGGCGGTGGCGATCATTTGGCGGCTGACGGAGAAGAGGTCGCCGATGGAGGCGAGGTCGAGGAAGTTGGGGGAGGAGGCTGTGTAGTAGGCGTAGGAGTGGCATGGGTAGGTGGTGGTGCTGTTTGTTTGGTTGGTGGAGCATTGGTAGCCTGTGGTGTTGGGGGCTATGATGTTCTGAGATTGGCAAGGGTGGTGAAGTTGATGGAAGAAGAAGAGGAGGGAGATGAAGGAGAAGAGAGTTCTCATTGTTATTATGTGGTGAGAAGATATGTTTTGGTTGTGGAGCATTGGAGCTTGGGTATAAATTAAGGTGGGGGAGGAAAATGGAGTCACAGAAGGAACCATTGTCAACATTTTGGTCAACCTGGGTGTTTAAGTCACGCGAATGAAGTTCAGTTCACATTAATTTGGTTAAGTGGCGGCGTCAATCTGTGAGTAGAGTGGAGATTGGAGTACTTTGACTAATTGGAGTGGTGTTTTCAATTTTCATGTATCTATTCTTACATTCCTTCATCATTAATATTTACATGTAAGAGTTTATCTGTAATATAAGAGTTCAAAATTTGTGTAGTTTTATTTTAAAATATAAGAGTTCACTTTTATATTCCTTCATCATTTCAATGTCTTTTTTCCTATTTTTCTCTTTACTCTTTTTCATGTTTATTAATGTTTACATATTTTTTTCTCTTAATAGTATCATAATAAATGTGGGTAAAATTGGAAAAAGAGAATTCAATTTAGAAACTCAACTAACTTTTACATTTTTTTTAAAAACGTGTTTTGGTAGTTGAACTCTTACATTATGGATGAGAGGGGTAGTTATAAGGGCTAATTAATTTTTTTTTTAGGATTTAAGAAAACGGAATAAACAATTAGATTTTAAATATATGATATGAAGTAGTATGTAACAAGATTAGAACTTACTAGTTTATAAGTAAAGTGAATTAATTTTGAAGAAAAAAAAGACAAATATATATGACTTATAGTGGTTTATTTTTTATGTATTTTTCAAAAGGAAAAAACAACCGACTTACTTTATAAATCTAATCATGATTCTCAACTTTACCAAGTTTAAATACTCCTTCCGGTCCCTAATATAAGAGCTCAAAATTTGAATGATTTTGGTCTCTAATATAAGAGCTCATCTAATATTCTCTCCTCATTTAATGCAATTTTTTTTTCTTTGCCTTTAACTCTCTTTCATATTTATTAATGCTTATGTATTTCTCTCTTTTAAAAGTATCATAATAAATATGGGTAATATGGGAAAAGAAGCATTAACTCTAGACACTCAACTAACATTCACATATTTTCTTAAGAAGCGTTTTTTTGCGACTAACTCTTATATTAGGATCAGATGGAGTATATTGGTTCCCAACATTAACAAGTAAAAGAAATAGAGGAATATAGCAGTAATGATAGAAAATAAGGAAGATAATTAATTAGACGTACAATTAATTACAATATAGCAATATTAGAGAGAGAGAGAGAGAGAGAGAGAGAGAGAGAGAGAGAGAGAGTAGAATTAATTAGATGTAAAATGATAAATACCTTCAACGCTTAGGGTCTGCTTGGATGGAGGGAAAATGGGAGAAGAAAGAAAATGGGAGAGAAAATGGAGAGGAAAGAAAATGGGAGAGAAAATGTTATCCCTCATCATACTTGGATGGATGAGGGAAAATAGAAAGGAAGGAAAATGGGTGGGTGAGGTGGAGCATGGTCATTGGACAATGATATGTAACTTTTCTCTCTCCTATAATCTCCCCATTTTGGGAGGAAAACTTTGGGAGGAAAATGGGGCATGTGGCCCACCCACTTTTCCTCTCCCCTTTTCTTTCCTCTCTCATTTTCTCCTCATCCAAGCAAGGGAAAATACTCCCCCTCACCCCATTTTCCTCTCCCATTTTCTTTCCTCTCTCATTTTCCCTCCATCCAAGCACACCCTTAAGTTGTGAGTCAATCAATTTCCTTTAGTTTTGACCATGCAGTTGAAGATAAAATTTTACTAACTAATTTATATTTTAAATAAAAACTTAAAAGTGTGAGTAAGTTGGCTATTTATAATTAATATTGAGAATGTGTACTCCTCTCTATCATAGTCATAATTTTATAGCGCTCACAAATCAAAATATAACTCAAGATTTCAATGACTGCTTCAAATATAATTTTTTTTTACTTTTGTCAGAAAATTCACTCGTAGTTATAGGTCATTTACCTCAATTCTAATTTACAGTTTATTTTATTTGAAACAATAAGCGTTTTTTCTCTAAATTATGTTGATCTCTCCCTTCTGGCAATGCATTCCATTCTGGCATTCTCCATGATGATGTTTGGACGGCCGTATGATTATATAATTATTTGTGTGTTATTTAGGATACTTTTTCTGATCGTAGATATAGAAATTATTTAGAGAGGTCGGTTTGTCCATAACTAAAATAACTATTTGCTCAACTTTTTTTCAATCATCCCTATTTAGATTTCTTAATGATAAAGCGGTAAGAAACGAAGGGTGAGAATAAAAATAAATGATTAGTGTACTTTGATAATACATATGATTTGACCTCACTTAACTAATTAATTTCATGAATCTAATCGTAATTAGGTAATTAAATTTTATATTTAGTAATATGGTAGTCTTATTATATAAGATAAACTGTGATTTGATTGAAATGACTATGTCACAACTCACAAAATAAAAAATCAAAGATAAATGATTTAAATACTAATCTTTCATATTCATAAGTGCAGTTATTTCATTATAAATCAAATTTAACATTTTTTTCCAACAAATCAAATCTAAACATTGTATACATACAAACCAATTGTTCATATTTATAAATTGAGATGTGTTAACATACATCAATTAAATTTGTAATAAAAGATATTTTAAAAAAGTCATCCTTAAATTTTGATTTTAAAAAAATTGTCGTGATCATAAAGCAATTCGATGACTTCTTGTGCGGGGGCGGTTTGAATGGGTCAAACTAATTTGTTGGTTCATCCACAGGCGATGTTAATATTGAGACTACAGTCTAGAATAAATCTATGTTCTAAAACGTTACCTGAATAACTGAAACAAAACGAAGTGGAGCTCAGTATAATGAAAGGTGAAATCCTCCATCCATATTAGAATTTAATTATAGGGCGAATGTGCAAAAATGATACTAAATTTTACCTAAAAGTACGTTTATAGTATTTAAGTTTCGTGGGTGCAAAAATAGTATCTAACTTGGGGTCCACGTGTAAATATAGTATTTTCACTTCGGAAATAAAATTTAAATATGCAAAGACTCTTATATCCCTCATTAAATGATTCTCTTCTTCAGCCTCCCTCCCTCCCTCCATCTTGGTCGGCGCCGCTGCGCCTTAGTCGTCGTCATCCGACCACGTCCGTCAGACCATGATGAGTGTTTGAGGGAGGGGCTGGAAATCGTGGGTGAAAGGAGGGAGGTTGAAGAAGAGAATAATATAATAAGGGGCATAAGAGTTTTTTCATATCTAAATTTTATTTCCCTTAAATGAAAATATTATATTTGCACCTGAACCCTAAATTGGTACTCTTTTTGCACCTCGCGAAACTGTAATATTAAAAACGCTCATTGGTGCAAAGTTTAGTATCATTTGTGCACATTCGCCCTTAATTATATAACTAATAACTCTAAGAAAGAATCATATATTTCTACCTTATAATTAAAACAACAGACTATCTCTACCTTATAATTACAATACAGACCATGTAAAATTTGCGCACCTTGTAAATGTGAAAGTATTATGTAAGGATTATAAAATATAGAAATTCTTTTGCCACACTATAACTGACATCAACTCTTACTCTAAATGCAGCAGTCTGCTTACTTTAATATGAGATGTAATATCTTTGTCCAAAAAATATCTAAAATGTAATATCTCATTCACTTTATTTTTAAATTTAATATTTTTTATTATCTCTTGTTGTTTGCCTTACAAATATTAAAATATTTCTAATGAAATTAATTCTAGTGTAAATGAATAAATCACCTAAATTTATTTTCTTAATTTTTGAAATGTATCATCTTATTCATTCCTTTTTTTTAAAAGAAGAGTATTCAGCTTTTAATTTTTATGCAAGATTTTGCCGTGTAGAAAGTGGCTCGTACAACCAAAGAATTCATAAATTTATTGGAGTAGAGAATGAGCAGAAGAAAAATTGCCCCTTTCCATACTACTCTGGCCTATTTATTACTCCATCCATTCTTAAATATAAGATCACATTTAATTTTCAATTTGTTCTTAAATATAAGATCAATTTCTAATTTTTCCCAATTTTTTCCTAAATTAACCCTAATAATAATTATCTGTAATAACAAGTAAGAGATGAAGAGTGGAGATAAATGTATATAATTAGGATAAATTAGTAATATCATGTGTTAATAACTAACTTAACCAACTTTGTCCAAAAAAAACTAACTTAACCAACATCCTTAATCTAATCAAATTAGGGAAAATTGTCTTATATTTAGTAATGGAGGTAATACTATTTAGGCATGTTTTTTTTATACATGATCAAGGTATCCCCTCACTCGACAAGTGAGGAACTAATTCCCCGCTGATTTGTAGGCACCTCAAAGGGTGGGACAGCTGACATGGGAGATTTAATGTTTCTCCATATCGAACGCCAGGGATCGAACCCCAGACAATTGATTTAATACTATTTTTGGCATGTTTTGATTTCAACCATTTTAACAAAATACTCCCTCTGATCCCTAATATAAGAGCTAGCCGCCAAAAAACATTTCTTAAGAAAAATGTGAATATTAGTTGAATGTCTGATGCTTCTTTTTCAATACTGCCTATATTTATTATGATACTTTTAAGAAAGAGAAATACATAAACATCAATAAATATGAAAGAGAGTTAGGGGTAAAGTAGGAAAAAACACATTAAATGAGGAGAGAATGTGAGGTGAGCTCTTATATTAGCTATTGACCAAAACCATTCAAATTTTGGCTCTTGTATTAGGGACTGGAGGGAGTATTAAAGAGAGATCTTTTTTTTTTTTTTTGAAAAAATGAAATAAATTTGAATAAAAGCTCTCTCTCTTTTTTTTTTATACATGATCAAGGTATCCCCTCACTCGACAAGTGAGAGACTAATCCCCCGCTGATTTGTAGGCACCTCAAAGGGTGGGACAACTGGTCTGAGAGATTTAATGCTTCTCCATACCTAACGCCAGGGATCGAACCCCAAACAATTGGTTAAGGGTGAATGAGTCATTGCCACTCAACCACACACCCCAGGTTCTCTCTTTTTACCATAAGAGTTAATCAATCTTTTGAATGAAGTAATCTTTGAAAAAAATATAATTAACATCATGTAACTCATAATGAATGCCACACATCATTTTAGAAAATATACCTTATAAGGAATTTGCAATAATATACCCCTCTCTCTCTCAAATATTGAAGCAATATCTGAACTCATTCATTAAACGAAGATTAAAGAATAATCAATAAACTAATGAGTACTAATTGATATAGTAAACGTTTTTATTCTGGTAAGTTGGAGAACTCAAGCACGGATTTCAGGAAACACATTTAATTGCACTCCAAACCCAACATAGATTAATAATCATTAATCACAAATCCATCTCATTACATTTATTAAAAAAGGATATAATGAATAATGCAGTCAGACCCAAAACAAAATCATGAAATGCTTTCTTCCTCTTTATACATGCGTTAACTGTTTAATTGGTACTCTAGTAATAGTAAAAGTACTACTTCCCGTTTTTTTTTCTCAGGATACTACTTCCCGTTTTCATTATAAGATAAAGTTTACTTTTTATTTTAATATTGAGAAAACAAAATGAACCACTACATTTTAATATATGTTACATGCAATTAGATGATAAGTTAAATTATAAGTAAAATAAATTAATTTTGAGACATATTAAAGTGACTTATTTTGTATCCCTAGTTTCTCAAAAAAAAAAAAAGTTAACCTGATATTACAATTATGATTGAAGGAAGCAATATAGTTCTGTCAATTATGAAGTCATTATTAAAAAAGTTAAACAACTATTATAATTCTGTGCATTTTATAAAATTTGATAAATTAGTCTTAGTGTAATTGGTTAATGAACTGACTTGCTATATTTTTTTTATATCACATTTATGTTATGTCTCCTTGTGATCCTTAGCTTATAGATTAAAAATATTATATGTTTTTACTTTTTACTTCTATTTAAAATTGGGTTGGAGTGAAAATGGATTCGGTATCACTTTCCATTTAACGCTGACAAGTGACAATAGTTAATTTTTTTTTACCTTCTGACAATAGTTAATTTTAGACTTTATCAATAGTGCTTAGCATCATATAATCAATAAAAAAATGCATGTGGCATTAATGTCAAGAAAACTTTATTCATCAACAAGGTGGATTTTAAAAGCATTACTAACTTGGTGATAAGAATGCCGTGAAGAAAAGGATGTAGTGGCAAAGTCAAGTTGACCAACTGGCACTCAAATTTTTAAAACTGGCAGCGAATAATGGTAGGAACGTATTGGAGAGGTCATATAGAAAATATCTGAATGGAGAGAAAAAACAGGGTCATCATTACTTTTATATCCTCCGGTTCTTATTATAAGTCACTAATTACTCATTTCTCACATACCAAGGAATGATATTTAGGTCTTAAAGTTTATGTTAAATTTATCACTTTTTTTCCATTAATAACATGGCTTAAGTGGTGAAAAAAACATTTGATGCGGGAATATTAAGGATAAAAAATTGTAGTTAGTTAGTTAGTACTCCCTCTGGTCCCTAATGTAAGAGCCCAAAATTTGAATGTTTTGGTCCCTAATGTAAGAGCTCACCCCATATTCTCTCCTCATTTAATGCATTTTTTTCCTACTTTACCCCTAACTCTCTTTCATATTTATTAATGCTTATATATTTCTCTCTTTTAAAAGTACCATAATAAATATGGACAATTTTGGAAAATAAGCATTAACTACAGACACCCAACTAACATTCACATATTTTCTTAAGAAGCGTTTTTTCGACGGCTAGCTCTTACATTAGAGACTGGAGGGAGTAACATACAATAAGGACCGGAGGAAGAAGTAATTATCATGTTTAAGGAAAATTTTTAAAAAGAAAAGGAAAAAAATAGTCTACTTTGAGGGAAATAAATTCCGTCATTATAACTTCAGAAGAAAAATCAATCCTTCGAGCATTGACTTGTTATACGCACTGAGGATGACCTCGATTACCTCATATATTCCGTCATTACTTAGTGACTCCGTGAGTTGCAATCATATATCAGCCATCAGTTATTACAAAGATATTTGGGGAAGTAACAATTAATAAAAGAATTAACAATTCATAATTTGTGTTGTTGACCAAGTCATATAGTTAAGGAAATACTACCTCCACTACCTAATATAAGAGCTAACCACAAAAAAAAAAAACTTCTTAAAAAAAATGCGAATGTTAGTTGGGTGTCTGAAGTTAATGCTTCTTTTCCAATATTGCCTATATTATTATGATACTTTTAAGAGAGAGAAACACATAAGCATTAATAAATATGAAAGAGAGTTAGGGGTAAAGTAGGAAAAAACACATTAAATGAGGAGAGAATATGAAGTGAGCTCTTATATTAGGGACCAAAACCATTCAAATTTTGGCTCTTATGTTAGGGACAAGAGGGAGTAACGTTTTTCAAATTGGAAACAGAAGTTATATACCATTAGTTACTGTTTTGTTTCTTAGTTGTTGGTGATGAGATGGTCCGAATCTAAGAAGTTTTTCAAGATTGTGTCTATTTCTTCAAACTACTACCTGTTAGAAAATGCAAGCATTCTTATATACTCCCTCTGTTCCTAAATATAAGAGCACTTTGACTTTTTTGGAGAATCCTAAGAAAGCAAAATAGGGTAATTAAAAATTGAATTTCCCAAATTTTTTCACTAAATTAGTTTATTTGACTTATGAACTTACATATGATCTAATAATATTTAAAATATGTTATGATTAACTTGTTCATTTTGCTTTCTTAGGATTCTCCAAAAAAGTCAAACTGCTCTTATATTTAGGAACGGAGGGAGTACTTTCTAGTTGGTCAACGTGAATTTCTGCGAAAATATGATGCTGATGAATGATGATGATCAGCTTTTCAAGGGATTCAACTAAAAAACAGGAAAAAATAAAGAGGTTCTCCATTACTTGCACATACAAGTCAACATAAACTATGGCACATGGAATTTTAGTATTTTGTGACTGGGCTTTCTGGGTATTAAAGAATGAATAATACAGCAAAGCAAAAAATCTATACAGGCAGGAACAGAAAACCTCAAAAAGAGTCTTGGGAAAAGAGAAGTGAACACATTATTAGTATGGCTTTCATATGCATAATTAGCTTAAACATTTTATCTTGACATTATATCATCTTTCTTAACAGTAAAGTCCCACAGGTCCCCATATTTCTCATTGAAATCCCATATGTCCATGGTGTTATAGTCATTTATCAACTTGTCTCGAGCTCGCCTTTCCATATTGTATATCTCAGGTTCAAAGTGATGGGGTTTATCAGGCTTATCCATCTCAATGATGCAAAATATTGCTGTGAATATACCTGTTGCAATGTACAAGTACTCTCCCTGAAAGACATAATGAAAATGATTATTTCAATCCTTATATTTTTATAAGGACTTGGTTTGAGTTTAATGGCATTAACAAGTTTATAGACCAAACGTTTTGGTTTTGCTACCTACATTTTTAAAGAGTTCTGGTTTTAATCCCTACATTTAAGGCTTTTTCAAAGTTAAAGCAACTAAACTCATACGAAATCTATATAAAACTAGGACTAAATTCCATGATTTGCAACTACAAAGACCAAAACAAAAATTCAATTAAATAGAAAGGACTAACGATGTCATTAATCCAACATAAAATTACCGGAACATGGAAGAAAATCCCAGCAGCAATGGCTGGAGGATAAAGCCAAGAAATAAGCCCTGCAAGGAAACATGTTAGGATTTTCAAACAGAAAAATCTTGAGTGTGGTTCATAGGTGTTACTGTATTTGAAGATGAGTTCTTTGAAAAGGTAATGGTATACAAATGAACTGATTTTTCAAGGAACTTCACCTAAATACTTGTCATACAAATCGCAATATATTGGAGAAGTAAGGGTATCACACCTTGAAATCCAGTGGGTGGTTCTGCTCCTGCTATCTCTTCAGAAAGTAAACTCCAAAATGTTCCTGAAATGAGCCCTTATAGTTAGACATCAAAAGTTTTCTTCTAAGAACAAACTCTTTCTCCGATCAATGGAAGCTGCATGTTGTTTCCTTAATTCAGGAGCACTTTTCCAAAGATGTAGTATAATTCTGTAATGTTTCTCACTAATATTAACCATGCCAATTTCAACTGTAATTAACAATTGTTTCTGATGTACCCCAGAATCAATCCGTCTTCCAAATTCTTGCCATTTTAGGTCTCTTAGTGCTTGATGTTGTTGTCTTAGTGAATTATTTGCTTTCATCTTTAACTGATCGTAAAATCTTTCCATGAAACTCCCTCCTCCATTCCTAAATATAAGATCACTTTCAAATTTCCTTTTGTTTCTAAATATAAGACAACTTTCTAATTTTTCCAAAATTTTTCTCAAACTAGCCTTAATAATCTTCATCTATAATAAACAAGAAAACAGGAAGAGTGAGGATAAAGTTATATAGTTAGAGTGAATCAACAATCTCATGTGCTAATAACTAACTTAATTAACATCCTTAATATAATCAAATTGGGGGAATAGTCTTATATTTAGAAATGGAGTGAGTAAATTTCTAGGAATTGGTCCTCATTCTTTAAACATCAATCTTTCTTTAATTGATTCTTTTTTTTATTACAACCTTTAATTGATTCTATGATGTGTGACAAAGGAAAAAAAGTGATTGAAGATTCAGTAACACTAAGTCAGACCCAGGTCAAATTAAATGAGATCTCATAGTTTTGTTGGTTGAAAAGAAACTAGATAGAATTAAATCCTAAAAATTAGACATACTTTCATTTATATATGCTCTGTCTTTCAGGGATGTTAATCCGCATGAATAATTATTAAAAGTAGTAAATTTGAACACATCATCTGTCTTAATTGTTATGCTCCTTTTTATCTTTCTTAGAAGTAAATTTATTAGGCAACATTGTCCCATGCCATTTTTTTTACAGAGCATTTGTAAGATTAAAATTTAAAAACACAATATTACAGCGAGAATAATCAGACCCTTGAAATATAAGACATGATAATTAACTATCTTAGTCTCTTAGACAATGGCCTTGTAACATAGTGGCATGAAGACTCCTTTGTAGGGGGAGGTCTTATAACCTCAAGTTCCATAGTGCCTGCCCGGCTACCCACGAAAAAAAATTAACTGTTATAAAGAAAATAATCCATCAACCATATTCATAAGTAGGAAGCATCATGTCACGTGAACATGGTGTCAAAGCCCATGCGTGATTTGGTGGCACAACTCTCTAAAATGAACCTCACCGCATGTAAGACGTGGGTTCATCACTATACATAGAAAGCCCAGAAATATTTAGTAGATTAGCCAACAATAAAGCAAACACTACACACACACAAAAAAAACACACCATACCTTTTTTCTCTCCTTCAAAAAAAGTATGGTGCCCATCATACTCTCCATACTTGAAATCTTCCTGAAATATACCCACAACACAAATCAATATCAAACTCAAGCAACATAATCTCTAAATCCCATTAATCACTCACAGTGTGCTATAGGATAAAAAGCATACAGGGCTTATACTATTAGTTTCCCAACGATCCAAGGGATCTTCATTTATATCAGGTTCAATCTCAGCAAAACCTGCAGCATTCAACCTTGTCAACGAAGAGCTACTTCTAGTACTCAAAATGTGTTGCGATTTGAGAGGTGAAGGAAGTGATAGCCATGTGGGGTTGAAGTAAGAGGAAGGGGACTTGTTGGGAACTGAATTTGGAGAGAGAACTGAGAGTGATGAACTAAGCGCCATGCTTGTTCATTATCTTGTTTCTGTTATCCGTTATGATGGGCTTTAAATTGCTTATAGGTCGATATGCACATGTGGACGTGTGGCATCTCGCGGTTCATCCTTGCACTATATTTCAAAAGAATATCTTGGGCAAATCACACTAAGGACCCCAAATACAAATAGAAAAAGGGTAAGTAAATTTAAAAAGGAGCATCTACGACTCTGGTGAATTTAAAGGGCAAAATCGTATACTGTAAACAAAAATGACGCAATTGTAATAACCTCCTACTTTTTAAATTTATGGTGACTATTTTTGTAGTTTGAAAATTGTATTAATGATTTAATGTCCCGAAGAATACAATCTATTACTATAAGACACTCCTACATTGAAATCTCAAAATCACTAACAAGTCCAAGAGACCTTTAAACAATGTCATGCAATAATAAAAAGTATTTGGTTTCCCTCTTTTACCCCCTTGGTCTCCAAATCTTCTAAGATTGAATGGAGATGCTCAGGGCCATAGTTAGTGACGAGAATTCTTACAACCTTTTTGCATCTAGTTTGGGGCAAGAGATCAATTAAATGTGTTAATGACAAAATAATTCATTAAGGTGATCATGAGTGAGGTTTTGGCTAGTAGTGATCCAGTCACTTAGACCCTTTTGGCTGGTAGTTGTTAATACATGTTGCAATATGTGTTAATGTAGCTTAATTTAGTTGCCAATTATTAATGTGTTGACTGTGTTGATGTTACTTGTAATTGTGCACTTCAACTTATCAATGGCCCATTGGTGAGTGGCTGGGTTTGGTTGGGGGGTTTTGGAGGGGAGATTAGGTAAGGGGAGGGATAAAGGGAAAAAAACTGTTTGGTTGAAAAAGATGAAAGGGAGGGAAAAAATTTGTCTTCTAGTGGCCCATTGCTCTCTCTCTCCACACCCCAAAAGTGGGGTTTAGGGAGAGAAAGTCAATGTCTACTCTTGGCTTATTTGTTCATACTAGCGGTATTTCCCGTGCTTTGCACGAGGAACAAATTTTTTAACCCTTTTTTAACATTTTTTAACAAATTTGTACTAAAAAAATATATGACAAATTTTTTTAACTAAAATATCAGGTGAAAAAAATCATATAATAACCAATTTTTTTTATTTAAAAAAAGTTAAAAAAAATATATATTATATTCCACCAAATCACTGGTCATGAATAGAGCTATGAACAGTGATTTGGTGGATCACTTTTATATAGGTCAAAAAAATCATCATAATGGTGACACTAAAGATATAAATCTTTAAAGCAAACTCAAAAAAAAATATGTGACCCAATTAACCTTTTTTTAATTTTTTTAACAAATTTGCACTAAAAAAATATATGACAAATTTTTTTAACTAAAATATCGGGCAAAAGAAATTATATAATAACTGAATTTTTTTTTGAAAAAAAAAGGTAAAAAAGAAAAAAAAGGTAAAAAAAATATCTCCCGTGCATTGCACGGAGGTTTCCCGCGCTCCGCGCTGTTTTGCTTAAAAATTAGCATTAACCAAAAAAACTATCATCTAACTTTAACCTTAGAAGGAGGAAAATTTCAATGACAACTTCTAGTTTACATTACCAAATGAACATTTTTTTGTAAGTCGCAATGAAAATCGAAATTAAATCTAACTGAACACATCTTCCCTATGTGAAGAAAAAAATTTTCTTTTTGTGTTCTATATCTACATGGAACAACTTCTAGTTTGCACGGGAAAGATAGGCAAATAAAAAGACACAACAAAACATTTGCAGATATATATTAGGTCAAAAAGATCATCATAATGGTGACACTAAAGATATAAATCTTTAAGGCAAATTCATACAAAAAAAATATGACACAAATAAATTCGCCCACGAAAGTAAAGAATACGTAGCCCAAATAAATAGGCCAATAAAAAGACACAATAAAACATTTGTAGATATATATTAGGTCAAAAAGATTATCATAATGGTGACACTAAAGATATAATTTTAAAAGGTAAAACAGGAACAAAAAAGGTAAAAAGAAAAATTAAAAAACGAAAAAAAAGGTAAAAGAATAGTTTTTATTTTTGATAAAAAAAATTTTAAAAAAAAATATTTAATCACTGTTCAAAGCACTGTTCATAATAAATATAATAAATAATAATAAATAATAAATAATAAATAATAATAAATAATAAATATAATAATAAATATAAATAATAAATAATTAAATTTAATTAAAAAAATAAATAATAAATATAATAATATAATAAATATATTAAATAATTAACAATTTAATAATTAAAAAACTTGCCAAATAATAAATATAAATAATCATAATAAATAATAAATATAATAATAAACATAAATATTAAATAATTTACTCATGAACAAATTTTTTTTAACTTATTATTTTAACAAATTTGCACTAAAATAATATATGACAAATTTTCTTTTAACTTTTCTTTGCCTTCTTTTTCAAAACATTTGCACTAAAAAAATATATGCCAATTTGTTTAGCTAAAATATCGGCTGTAAAAAATCATATAATAACGTAATTTGTTTTTTCAAAAAAAAAATGAAAAATAAATAAATAATATATTATATTCTACTAAATCACTATTCATGAACAGTGCTAAAAAAATATGTGACTCAAATAAATTAGTCTAAAAAAGTAAAGAAAAAAAAAGTTAAAAAGAAAAATTTGTTCATTAACAAATTTTTAAATTTTTTTTTATCAAATTTGCACTAAAACAATATATGACAAATTTCTTTAGTGCACAATATCGGGTTTAAAAAATCATAAAATAGTTTTTTTTTTTAAAAAATAATAATAATATATTATAGACCCAAATAGATTAGCCCAAGAAAGTAAAGAATACGTAGCCCAAATAAATTCACACAAGAAAGCAATTACATATAATAGTAATAGAGAATGTCATTCACTGCACTAAAAATTTGCTCATGAACAAATGTTTTAACAAATCTGCACTAAAAAAATATATGACAAATTTTTTTAACTAAAATATTGGGTGAAAAAAATCATATAATAACTATTTTTTTTTTTGAAAAAAATTGATTGTAATTATTTTTATATTTAAAAATATATTGTTAAAAATTTGCTCATGAACAAATTTTTTAACCTTTTTTTAAACAAATCTGCACTAAATAAATATATGACAAAGTTTTTTTTAACTAAAATATCTGGTGAAAAAAATCATATAATAACTAATTTTTTTTATAAAAAAGAAAATAAAAAAAATAATAATAATATTATATTCCACCAAAACATTGTTCATGTACTCACAAAAAATATGTGACCCAAATAAATTCGCCCAAGAAAGTAAATAACACGTGGGCCAAATAAATAAATAATAAATATAATAATAAATAATTAAATAATTAAATATAAAGAAAAAATAAATAATAAATATAATAATATAATAAATATATTAAATAATTAACAATTAAATAATTAAAAAATTGCCAAATAATAAAATATAAATAATAATAATAAATAATAAATATAATAATAAATATAAATATTAAATAATTTACTAATGAACAATTTTTTTTTAACTTTTTATTTTAACAAATCTGCACTAAAAAAACATATGACAAATTTTCTTTTAACTGTTATTTTACCTTCTCTTTCAACAAATTTGCACTAAAAAAATATATGACAAAAAATATGTGACCCAAATAAATTAACCCATGAAAGTAAAGAATACATAGCCCAAATAAATCCGCACAAGAAATCAATGACATACAATAGTAATAGAGAATGTAATCTTTGCACTAAAAATTTACATATTTGAATGATCACAAAAATATCTTCACATATTTGAATAGATGTTAGCTTCACAAAAATAATATTTGTTGTACATAACTGGCTATATATTTGAAAACATCGCCTTGTAAACAACATTTTTTGTTTTGTTAACTCTCGTGCGCTGCATGGGAGAGGTATTTCAATAGATTATAGACTAACTTTTAGAATATTAGAGAAGAGGGAATTGTAGTGACAATTGAAGAAGCACCAAAGATAATATATGATAAAACATTAGTGAGATGTATTATTTGGGTTTTCCGCGCTTCGCGCGATTTAAAGATATGTGACCCAAATAAATTCGCGCAAGAAAGTAAAGAATACGTGGCAAATAATTAATATTAATAATTAATTAATTAATTAATTTAATTATCATAATTACTATTATTATTTTATTATTATTAAATAATTATTATATTTAATCTAATAATAAATAATAAATATAATATAATAATATAATATATAAATAGAAATATATATTAAATTATAAAAAATTAATAATTAAAAATTCCACCAAATCCCAAATAATACATCTCACTAATGTTTTATCATATATTATCTTTTGTGCTTCTTCAATTGTCACTACAATTCCCTCTTCTCTAATATTCCAAAAGTTTAGTCTATAATCTATTGAAATACCTCTCCCATGCTCATAAACAAATTTTTTAACCTTTTTTTAATTTTCTTTAACAAATTTGCACTAAAAAATCATATGACAAATTTTTTTAACTAAAATATCGGGTGAAAAAATCATATAATAACTAAGTTTTTTTTCTAAAAAAAATTAAATTTCTTAAGACATTCAAATAATTATCTTTGATTAAGTGAGTGAGTAAGTGAGCTCATCTAAAGAACCATAAATATTAAAGAATCAATTATATATAAAGAGACACAATAAAACATTTGCAGATATATATTAGGCCAAAAAAATCATCATAATGGCGACACTAAAGATATAAATTTATAAGGCAAATTTACACAAAAAAATATGTGACCTTCTGCCAAAGAAAGCTATTGGCTTTCTCCTTTAAACATTCTGGATTTCCAATTCATTTGAGTTGTGTCTTGCTAAAGTTCCAAGGTTTATTAGGTAAAAAAAAAGACAAAATAAAACATTTACAAATATATATTAGGCCAAAAAGATAATCATAATGGCAACACTAAAGATATAAATCTTTAAGGCAAATTCAGACAAAAAAATGTGACCCAAATAAATTAGCCCAAGAAAGTAAAGAATACGTTGCCAAAATAAATTCGCACAAAAAAGCAATCACATACAATAGTAATAGAGAATGTCAATCACTGCACTAAAAATTTGCTAATGAAAAAATTTTTTAACTTTTTTTAAACTTTTTTTTAACAAATTTGCACTAAAAAAATATATGCCAAATTTTTTTAACTAAAATATCGGGTGAAAAAAATCATATAATAACTGAATTTTTTTTTTAAAAAAAAATTGGGCACTGACTCTATTTTATACCCAAAGTAACCACCCTGAACCACCCACCACCATAAACTAACAGGTGGTACAATATTACACCCAAAGTAACCAAAGTGGTTCAAAAATACCCTCAACTGACGGTCTTCAACGTTTGACTGTTAGTTGGATGATTTGGCCCCCACGTGTTATATTTTTTCCACGCGGCACCTGTGCAAATGCCACCTGGGCAATGACCCTATTTTATACCCAAAGTAACCACCCTGGACCACCCACCACCATAAACTAACATGTGGTACAATATTACTCCCAAAGTAACTAAAGTGGTCCAAAAATACCCTCAACCGACGGTCTTCAACGTTGGACCGTTAGTTGGATGATTTGGCGCCCACCTGTTATATTTTTTCCACGAGGCACATGTGCAAATGCCACCTGGATGCCCACCTGTGCAAAGAACATGTCATGGGGAGTAAGGGAAACAGTAGTGGTCCTGGTGTAGGTGGGCATCTTTGGGTATAGAAAAACTTTTAAAGCTGGTGAACAAGAAGGGGGAGAGGGGGCTGCTGGTGTTAATGAAGAACCGAATTCAGAAGGGACAGTGAAGAGGTGGTTAATTTAGAAGGTGATGGTGAAGAGGGTGCTGCTGGTGGTAATGAAGAACCCAATTTAGAAGGGAACATTGAAGAAGAGGTGGTGAATATAGAAGGTTATGATGAATCCATGGGAGTATTGCTATCCATGGGAGTATTGCTAAGAAGACTTGAAACCCTCCCTCCTTTTATCCCAAATCGAAAACCCTAGGCTCTGCCATCAACACAAGGGTAAAAACATGGGAAATATAACACGTGGGCATCCAGGTGACATTTGCACAGGTGCTGCGTGGAAAAATATAACATGTGGGTGTCAAATCATCCAACTAACGGTCAAACGTTGAAAACTATCGGTTGAGGGTATTTTTGGATCACTTTAGTTACTTTGGGTGTAATATTGTACCACCTGTTAGTATATGGTGGTGGGTAGTCCAGGGTGGTTACTTTGGGTATAAAATAGGGCCATTGCCCATTCAGGTGGCATTTGCACAGGTGCCGCGTGGAAAAAATATAACACGTGGGCGCCAAATCATCCAACTAACGGTCAAACGTTGAAGACCGTCGATTGAGGGTATTTTTAGACCACTTTGGTTACTTTGGGTGTAATATTGTACCACCTGTTAGTTTATGGTGGTGGGTGGTCCAGGGTGGTTACTTTGGGTATAAAATAGGGCCATTGCCCAAAAAAATTTTAAATTTTTTTTTTAAAAAAAAGGAAAAAAAATATAATATTCCACCAAACACTGTTCATGAATAGTGCTTATGAACAGTGTTTGGTGGAAGACTTTTTTAGATTATATTGATATTGATTGATTGATATTGATATTGATATTGATGATGATATTGATATTGATGATCATATTTCTTAAATTCCAAAGTTACCCCAACCGTATTTCCTCACTCTCATCTTCACTCTCATCTGCTACGCCTATCCAGAGCCCAGGGGTCTCAAGTGCTGTCCATCACCCTTATGTTTCGTCGTTACTGCTCGTTCAGAGGTGAGTGTGTCAAACTATCCCATTACTAGATTTTAAACATCACTACGTTCATCCTTTCTTTGCTTCTTGTGATTGAAAAAATAATTTAACGATTAATTTACATGACTTTTGTATGCCTCGAGACTTATTAGTAACTTTTGTCATTATAAGGTAAGAGATTAAGAAAATATTAAAATAAAAGGGATGGAGGGAGATTAACACTCTAATATGTGTTAGTGAAATTGATAGTGAATCAAACTTTACGACGGATGCTTTCGTAGTAGCTACTCATTCTATATTGATAACATTAGCTGTATTTCAATTGGGTGATTAGTTTTCTTCAGAAGAGTCAAATTGAGTTTGCGGTTCATATGAATTAAGTTAATAAGTATGGTCTCATCAATTTTTATAATAAAAATAGGGCAAAGGTGCAAAAATATGACTAAACTTGCATTTCTATAACTAAAGTTTCGCAAGGAGCAAAAATACCACTAAACTTGGGATTGAAGTGCAAAACTATGATTTCCGTCAACTATGACGGTGTTGACCGTTAGTTTTCGACTTGTAGGATGCTGAGTGTGCAATAATGACCATGTGGCATGCTGAATAGACTCTTTATTGGTGTTATGTGGAATAAGGGGTAAATGTATTTAAAATAATGCAAAAAATATGATTATTTTATTCTAACAACAAACCCATATTTGCACTCAAAGTACATTTACTTTAAATACATTTACCCCTTATTCCACGTAACACCAATAAAAAGTCTATTCAGCATGCCACATGGTCATTATTGTACACTCAGCATCCTACAAGTCGAAGACTAACTGTCAACACCGTCATAGTTGACGGAAATCATAGTTTTACACCTCGATCCAAGTTTGGTGGTATTTTTGCTCCTTGCAAAACTTTAGTCATAAAAATGCAACTTAGGGTAAACTTTAGTCATATTTTTGCACCTTTACCCATAAAAATATATCATTTGAATAAAAAAAATCAAAACAAAAAATGGAAGTAATATCACTAAGTAAATTACTATAAAATCATATATAAGGTGTGTTTGGCAAGCAACAATAAGCAAGATGCCACTAGGTTTTTTTTTTTTTACTTATTTGTACTTATAACTTATTTTTGCTTAAAAAGATGTTTGGGTAGAAAGTAAAATCAAATTGTTTTTGAACAAAAAGCAAGAAGGCCAAAAAGTATCATTTTCAAGCTTATTTTTCTTCTTGCTTTTGACTTATTTTCTAGCTTTTATAATTTTATTTTAGATTAGTATTTTTAAAATTATTAATTTTAATTCATGCATTCTCTCAATTATAACAATATTTGGATATGTTTTAATTTAATATAGTTTTTCTCCAAGTAACTATCCAAACATAAAAGTGAGATTGTAAAAATGTCAAAGCCACTTAAATAAGTCACTTATATCAAAGCATAAACACACAATATGTATTTTTCTCAATATAATTCTAAATGAGTGAAATTGAAAAAAAAAAGTTATTTTTCCTCCACTAATCCGTACACACCCATATATCTTGGTCTGCGTTTTAATGCTTTTCACTTTTCAGCACAAAAGATCCCCTCCTCTTCGTGGACTCTTCTTGACTCATTTCTGTGGAGTGTACTCATGTGAGTTCTCTTCCTCACTTCCATAAACACCTTACCTTATTCACATTCCCTTCGCCTCATTCCCGTTTATGAATATCAACTAAAGTTCTACTGATTGCTTGGGTTTTTAGATGACTCCAGGCGTGGAGAAGTGACTTATTTTTAAGTTGGGTTATTTTTAAGTTAGTTGGAAAGTAAACTCTAGGTTGACTTATTTTAATGTTTGGATGAACTTTGAAAAAAGTGGCTTATTTTTCCATTTAACTTATAAACATGTTTGGATGACTTTTTGTTTAAAATGAGCTTATTTTTAAGTCATGTAGAAAAATAAGCTGACTTATTTTCTGAAAAAGCTACCTTGAGTGGCTTATAAATAAGATGACTTATTTCAAAAAAGCTGGGTGGAAAATAAGTCCAGCCAAACATAGAAAAAAAGTCACACACCCAAAATAAGTCAGCTTATTCAAAATAAAGTGGTTTATTTCTCAAAATAAGCCGAGCCAAACACACTTAAATGTGGGAATTTTAATCGTACGACAACTCAGAATCTTATTATAGAGTTGTTTAACTCTATAGTTTAATTTTGGTTTTCAGAGAGAATCCTCACAGTAGATAATTGAAGAGATTATTGAAGGATTTGGTACTTTGTTCTCATTCTTTGTGCCAAACTTTTTGTTCCTCTGATCTTCTAAAGCCTCATGTATGAAATGGGTGCAATAGCGGTATTGGAGATTTTTGTTAGAAAAGAATGTGTAATTGGATATTGAATTTATGTAGCTGGAAGATTCTAGCTAGTCCAATTACTTTAGATGCTACATATTTTACTTGGTTTATTGTTAACATGTTTTTGGTCATGTAATTTGCAGTAGAAGCTTCTTATTGTTTTTTTTACCATGACAATGGAAGCTTCTGAGTTCTTAGTTGTTAATGTGTTTTTAGTAATTCAATTTGCAGTGGAAGCTTTTTTTAGTTGTTAATATGAATATGTTTTTTCACATGTAATTTGCAGTAGAAGCTGCTTAATTGTTAATATGTTTGTGATCAAATAATTTGCAGCAGAGATTTTTTAGTTGTTAACCTGAACAATTCAAAACTTGGTTCACTCATGGATGTGCAAATTGGGATGGATGCATCAACTGAGGAAGAATATGCTTACCAGTCTAAATTACTTCAAGAATTCACTCATATCCCCAACATTGACAAGGCATGGATTTTTAAGTCGGATGGATGTAAGGGTTTTTTATCATCATGTTTTGTTTTTTTCCTTCACTCTTTGTGTATTGATTGTGATATTTTGATCGGTGGTAATGTTTCTGACATGATGTTTATTCTATAGCATTGATCTCTCAGGGAATGTTTTGTATTAGCCAGCCATATCTCTTGGAAAACAAGAGAAGGAAGTTCATTCTATCCTCTACCATATTCAAGGAAAGAAAGAGTTCTGTAAATTTTCAATGGGCTCCATTTCCCATAGAGATGACTGAGGTTTTTATAATTGTTCCATCCCCTTCTGGGGCAAAACTTCTAGTGATTAGAAATACTGAGAATGAAGGACCTTCTCGCTTTGAAATTTGGAGTTCATCTCACATGGAGAAGGAGTTTCATATCTCCCAATCAGTGCATGGCTCAGTATATACTGATGGATGGTATGTTGTAATATATGATTGTTTTTCCTTTTGACATTCTCTCATGCTATTCACTGCTAAACTGATAGTGTATTTAGTGCATCACTGTTGGTTGTTTGATTTCAACAGTTTAGTTTTGAAGTCGTAAAAGGTTAAGCTGCAGCTTCTGCAGTGATTTCACTAACAGTTATAGTAAGACTCTGGCATAAAAAGGAAATATTTCTATGGAATAGGTTTGAGGGAATCTCTTGGAACTTGGGTGAAACTTGTATAGCATATGTAGCAGAAGAGCCCTCCCCTGTGAAGCCCACATTCAATGATATGGGCTACAAGAAAGGGGATTCCTCAGACGAGGATTGTGGTAGCTGGAAAGGCCATGGGGACTGGGAAGATGATTGGGGAGAAACTTATGCTGGAAAGAGGCAACCTGCACTTTTTGTTATCAACATCAATAGGTTTTCCATCTCCCATATTAATTCCAAAATAATTTGGGATAATTTGTATGAAAATCTTGATTACGTCATTGCTTTTACAGTGGAGAGGTACAGGCTGTCAAAGGAATAGACAAATCTGTGAGTGTTGGCCAAGTTGTGTGGGCTCCTTCTACTCAAGGCTCAGAGCAATATCTTATTTTTGTTGGATGGCCAACTACAACAAGAAAACTTGGTATGAAGTACTGTTCTAACAGGGCTTCTGCATTATATGCTGTAAAAGCACCATATCATGAGTCCAAAACTTTTGAAACAGAGCCCATGTATGTTACTTTTCACTATATCTTCTTGATCCTCTTCTTTAAATATCTGATAGGAAGTGAATGTTAATTGCTAATTTGTTGTTTCTTCACTGAATGATGAAAGTAATGCTGCAGACATAGCAACACTGGGGAGATGCGTGCTCTTAACCTGACTCAAAGCATAAGTAGTGCCCTCTTTCCACGATTCAGGTAAGCTGGTGGAGAAATATACTTGTCTTTAGAATTTGTTGCCAAGTTCAGACTAGATTTATTCTGCGCATTTGTTACTTATTCTTCCTATTACGTATTTCTTGTTGATGACAGATGATCTGTTTTCCTTGTAAATATAACATTTTTTCAAAACTTTTCAGCTTTTTTTGTGCTCCTATGATGTATGATTATCATAACTAAGTTGAAAAGATAGCCATAGTCAAGGATTTTTTTACTAGATTGAAGTATTTTTTCTCCATTGCATGTAAATTCAATATTCTTTTGGTTTTGCCAAGAAATAACATGTGTTATTCCAGTAAAGAAATGTTCTTTTCGTTTTATGTTTTCAACACTACAGTCGTGAACAACAAGCCACAGTTCTCCATGATGTGCACAATTGGCCTTCAAAATTTTTCCTTCTCACCTTTAAAGTTCAATTTTGCTTTCATTGTATGTAGCATCACACTGTAAGAAGCTATACTAGTTAATGAGACAGTAGAACTGTAGAAGTATATCAACTGCATTTTCATAATCCTTACTGGTGTTCATGAATTTTATACCAGCCCAGATGGAAAGTTTCTTGTGTTTTTATCTGCGAAAAGTTCTGTAGATTCTGGAGTCCATCTTGCTACAAATTCAATTCATAGAATCGATTGGCCATCTGATGGGAAAATACACCAATCCGTAAAAATTTTTGATATTGTAAGTTCTTCCAAAGTTACCTTATAAATTTGAATGTGATTAGTTTAATTGCATTGTGCTATATCATGTTACATGGCCTTTGAGATTTCATTTTGTTTGCTTAACTTATGTACAAGAGCTTTTTGGCTATCACATCCTTTTGATATATTCTTGGAAATATCTTTTTGGCTTTATCATGTTATATTATTATATGGTTTGTGATCTGTGGAGATTTGGGACTTTGATCTGCTGGAAAATCAGTTTTGCCTCTGCAATTTTTACTTCTAATGAGAGAAGAATGACAGCATTAGGACAGAAGGATTAGGTATCTTTCCTGATGAAAGTGATTGCTTTACAAAATTAATTGTGGGTATTTTACTCATTAAGATTATTTTTTTACTTGCCTAGTTGATTCTTTCAGACACTATTTTATTGGTAGTCCATGGTTTCAGTTATACATTATCTAGTAAAACAACTGATGGTATTAATTGTACATTATCTAATGTTCTATTTTTCATATTGTTCATTCTGATCCAAATATCTCTATCTGTACGTGACATTTTAAAAGGTAGCCATTGAATACACCTACCAAGATGATCAGCTCTTCAAGTCATGATGGTTAACTTATATTTTCTCTTATTTGTTAGTGTAAAAGATATATTCTGTTTCCATATCTACACTTAAAGATTTAACAAAATACTCATGAAACAGTTTTAGTCTAGTAGTTGCTTTGCAATAGTTGTTGTAATAACTCATAGTACCTTTTCTTAATCAATTTTGAAGATTCCAGTAGTGATGTGTGCTGACGATGGGTGCTTTCCGGGGCTTTACTGTACAACTATCCATAGTAATCCATGGCTTTCTGATGGGTACACTATAATTCTATCATCCATCTGGCACAGCAGTGAAGTTTTGCTTTCGGTGAATGTTTTGAGGTAGCTATAATGGTAGGAATGCACCATTATTCCATTTATGCAATGTTTTTTTACTCATACTTTTATTATGTTATAGTGGCACAGTGTTACGTATATCTCCAGAAGACTCAAATTTCTCATGGAATCTTCTTATGCTGGATGAGAACAATATAGTTGCCGGTAATAACTACTAGTATATAGGAAGTTTCTTAATCTAGCTAACTGAAGAGAAGGAACACTTGATATTCTTTTTGATTTGTCTCAATTATTTGCAGTTTCAAGTAGTCCAGTTGATGTTCCCCAAATCAAGTATGGAATGTTCTATGAGAAGCCAGCTGGAAGTAATGCATGGAGTTGGTCATCAATACCAAGCCCCATATTTAAATGTTCTGACAAGGTTTCTTTTATTTGTTTTAGGAATACCTTTATGGATTATTTTAAGAGACAAAAAAATATCCTTAATGTTTAGAAATGAATTATTGGAGTCTGGATTTAGGTTGCATCTTTGCTGTCATCTCTCGAGTTCGGTATTATAAAGATCCCCGTCAAGGAATCTGTTGACACCCTAACAAAAGGTATACCAAGTAACTTTGGTATCTTACACTTGGATTTTCAATCGAAGTCAATGAGTTGAGCTCTTAATTAATTTGATTTTCTTCTAATGAATAATTAGAACAATTGTTGTTGATTTCATATAAAAGAAGGCTTTGGTAAATTATTCACATTCATCCATAGCCCTAATTTTGAAGCCATCTATTAATGATGATGGGAACTGGAGCATAACCAGAATTAGTAGAAAACATTGGTTTTGAACCAGAGAACTGATACTTTAGAGTTTGATAAGTGGGGTTTGCAAGGAATGAGCTTTTGGTCACTTCTTGTTAGTAAAAGATATATAAGTGGATTGAAGTAACATGCATGCATGCATACATACATCACTGTTTAAATAAAATGAGGGAGGTCCCACCACTGTTGGGTTTCCTGTTTGTCAATGTTCTACTTTGCCATAAGTTTCATCACTAATCACAGCAATTCTTCAAGCTAACCACCATCAATGTTTATTTCTTATTTACTTATGTGGGGATTACTCAAATTTCATCCTCAGTATGTGTTTTTCATATATGACTAACTTCATTTCAATTTCAATTCCAGGAGCTAGTCAGCCCTATGAAGCCATCTTTGTGTCATCTAAAACCAAGAAAAATGATGCATGCAATCCATTAATCGTTGTCCTACATGGTGGACCACATGATGTTTCATTGTCAACCTTTTCAAATTCTTTGGCCTTTCTATCTTCAGTTGGATTTAGCTTATTGATTGTAAATTACAGGTAAGCTCTTAATGTCCTTGATTTTAAGTAGTAATGAGTGCTAGGGAAGTTTTATGGTTCTTTCAACATCATGTTTGTCACAGTGGAATTTTATCAAGATAAATGGATTCAACAATGAGCCTCAATAGGGACTTCAATTGTATAAATAGTATTTGATTAAATTCTTAAAAAAATTTCTATTTGTTGCTATTTATCAGTAATGATCGCAGCAAAAGCATTTCCATTTTCTCTAATGGTAAACAACAAAATTAAGTATTCATGTTAACCTTTCAAAAGTTCACCCCTGTTTGCAAATGTGATGAAGAATAAAACTTCCTGCCTATTAAAAGATGAATCTTTAGTTGAACATTTCAGTTCTGGAGTTTTCTTATGAAGGGGACATTCCCATTTTCATTTTCACAGTTCTCGTCATGTCTAAAAACTTGGTCTACTTGACTAACTTTTCTTTGGAACATTATCTCGTCATCTACATTTTAATTATATAGTTCTTAAGTTTGTGAATTAAAATTTCTTTGAACAGAAATTTTATGGGTATTATTGGTATTTTTTGAGGCTCCTTACTTGATATTATTTCTCAGAGGTTCATTAGGATTTGGCGAGGAAGCAATACAATCTCTTCCAGGAAAAGTTGGATCTCAAGTAATTAGTTATCTATTTCTATTTATTTATTTGATAACGTCATAAATGTTTGCACCTTTGACATTTACCCATGTCACTCCACCCTTGCCACTTGAGTTAGTCAGTAAGCCTATGGTGGCTTTAACTATATCTATTTATTCAAGTTGATTACCTCCAGTTCTTAAATAGTAATACCTAGATAATTTTCACGTTTAAAGAAGTTAGTTTCGTTAGTAATTACAAATGTGTGTTGCTTTCTCTAAAATACCCTTTTTAATCATGTCTATTAGAATTACCTGTAGCCCTCTTAATATTTGGAATCAATAAAGGTGACTTTGTAAGACAAAATAGATTGAAGTCTTATATTTTGGATTGAATCAAATCTCTTGTCGAGCTCCCATATTTTGGACAAGAGGGAGTACTATCTAAATTATCTTGCTTTACATCTGCACGTAGGATGTCAAAGATGTTCTCTCTGCCATAGATCATGTCATCAACTTGGGTCTTGCCAATCCATCTAAGATTACAGTCACGGGTATTTCACATGGTGGCTTTCTAACAACTCACTTGATTGGCCAGGTGCAATATATCAACATCCTAAGACAACTGTTGCTTCTATATTCTGCTTAACTTCTTTTCTATGCCAATCAATAGTAATAATGTGTGAAGCTTGGATTTCTTCCATTTGTCTCTTCACCATTATTGATATTCTCATGGTTATTATTTATAGTAGTATGCTTCTAGGGGTTTTGAAGCCAAAACTTAGTGTGACATCTGCTATTGGGGGTTAGTAGGTATATCGAGTTTGTTGATATATAAAGTTGAACAAAAACTACCAACAAGTAAATTTTTGTAGCCAAATTAACATAATTCCATACATGCCTAAATATGCCAAATTAACATCATTTGATACATGCCCAACTTAAATGCTGTGTATTGTCTATTACAAATCACCAAAATCACCAAATATTCCAGATTAATTATCCAACTAAAATATTACAAGCTTCCATGATTAATCCGAACTACCAAAGAATCATCAAACTTATATAACACTAAGAAAAAAATGAAGCTTCTCAATAACCTTTTGGACCATGTGCTGTTCTAAATTGTTTCAGGCACCTGGGAAGTTTGCCGCAGCAGCAGCTATCAATCCTGTTTGTAACTTGGCATTGATGATTGGTACAACTGATATCCCAGATTGGTGCTATGTCGAGGCTCAGGGAACCATTGCTAAAACTAATTTTAGTAAAGCGCCCTCAGCAGAAGATTTAGGTGTCTTTTATTGCAAGTCTCCTATTTCACACGTCTCAAAGGTGTGCTCTGTTAAATTATGTCTAGATTCATTTCCTCTCAAAGGAAATATAAATTAACTAGTCATTTACTAAGGTATATATTTCTGATAAAAAAAATTTACTAAGGTGTATGACCTTTTGAATAAACTACGTGGATGCTTTGTTTATTTAGTTCCTCAATCATTACTGTATACTTAAGGTTTCAAAAATAATGATTCCATTTATTCATAGAGTTAATCATATATCTATACAAGAGGAGGAAGGAATATTCTAGACTAATTACCAAAACTAATATCTCAATTAATATCCTAATTAATAGTTATTAATGAAATAATATTTCCTATTTCCTAATTCCTAATTATTTCATAATATCTCTATCAATTATAAAACTTTTGAGGGTTATGGGTCTATTTTCCCCCAAAAGTTGTAGTTTAGGAGCAATTTTGCCCTTGAAAAAATTTGTGGACCAATTTTGCCTTGGAAGTTAAAATATTAATGGTTAAGATCAATTTCTTAACACAATTGAGTTAAAGAAATATGGTGATATTGCCTTGTTTTGAAATTAATAGCACCATTTTAAATCCAATAAAGCTTCCAGGGAAAAAGCAGTCCTGAACAAAAAACTTCCGTGGAAAAAAGAACATTATTCCAAATTCTATTGCTGCACTGTATGGGAGTAACTACTGTAGTTCCTATGTACATTTCTTTAGCAAGTATGGTTTGTTTAAGTTTTTGTGCTCCCTCCAGTCGTAATAAGGAGCGTTGGTGTCTGGTAGAGGGATTTGTTTTGGTCCAAAATAGCATATATAAGACTCAAATACACATTGCCTCCTTAATTTATAATTTCTTTTTCTCAAGCAATCCGTTTTGGTCAAATATATTAAAATGTTTTCATAAATGGAAACAATGATTAAATGGGTGTACTATAGGAAAATCAACTCAGTTATCATAAATAATTAACTTAACTAAAATGTTATATATATATATATATATATATATATATATATATATATTAGTTATCTAGTTCCTATATTTAAGACTTGCGAAATATTATATAATATGGCAAACTTATGCATACCCAGTCAGAATGGAGCTAAATGATATTGCGGGAAACTTGTCATGAGTAGCCTAATACATACTGTGGATTTCTGGTGTTTTAACTTATTTTCTGAACACTTCTGCAGGTAAAAACACCGACACTTTTCCTGTTGGGCGCTGAAGATCTCCGTGTTCCGATTCCTGATGGTTTGCAAGTATGTTACAAAAGAGATTTAACAATAATTGACTATCTTTATTTTGATGTAGTTACTACTATGTGCTTGTCTCAACTGAAAAACATATTTACCGAATGGTTCTATCGAGTTCCCAAAACCAAATGGGATTTTTCATGTGGTCATTTTAATCAACATTTTAGGACCTGTTTTTATCTTCCATCCTATTTAGTAGAGGTTCCCTTAATTTTGAATATTTTAGAAAAAAATCCTGAAAATAAAAAACATTTTCCTTCCTTTTCTTTAATATTACTTTTTCACTTGACCCGTTATTCTTGATAGAAAGGCATTTCCTTTCCGCATATATATGCAATGTTTATCATGTGTGCTCTTATCATTTGCTTCCTCTGGCCCTATATATTCTATATATATTTTGAGGTAGGCATGGTTCTATTTATAGAATACTCTTACATTATGTTAAAAATTTTAACGGCCTTGTTTTGGTCATTTCTGCTCTAATGAATTAATTCATGTTATATTGCTGCATTAGTTATCTCATTCACACCCTTTTTTCCATACATTATTACACATTTACAACTTTAACAACGTTTTGATTTACGTAAATATGTTATTTGTATCTTATATATAGATTTGGAAGGAGCATATATTTTTCTTTGAAAGCAAAAACACTAATTATTTATGCACTTTTTTTGTTGGCAGTATGCTCGAGCCTTGAAGGAGACAGGTGTTGAAGTTAAAATCATTATGTTTCCTAATGATGTTCATGCGCTTAAAAGGTATAGATAAACCCAACTTAAACAAACCTCCGCCATCCTACTTCATAGAATCATGATCATACTCCCTCTAGTCCTTACTATAAGTGATTAACTATCCATTTCTCACATACTAAAGAATGGTAGTTGAGTCTTAAAATTCATGTTAAATTTGTCATTTTTTTCAGCTTCACCCTTCATTAAATGATGTGTTTCATATTTTCAATTTTGAATCTCCATTAATGACATGGGTAAAGTGGGAAAAAATATTTAATGCGGCGGTTAGTAACTTACATTAATGACAAAAAATTGTAAGTAGTTGGTGACTTATAATAAGGACTAGACATGGTACTTTACTTTCTTTTAACTATAAATTAAATTAAAGTCTCATTCAATTATTAACTGTACTTAAATCATTTTTAATTACCAAATATTTTCTATAGTGATTTTTCATCGCATTCATAATACGACATGTAAATGAAATACTTTTCAAATTTAATGTGGTAAGTAAATATCCATTTTGTTATGTTTACAATAATATAACTTATAATAAAGATTCAGATAAAAAAGTAACTTATAATAACTAATGAGAAAGGTTAAGACACATCCAGCAACTTGAATATTTATTCAGTAACACTCATTGTCCTAAAATATTATTAGTTCCCTTTATTCCCCCACCCCCACTTTCCAATTCTTTTTCCTTGTTTCTTTATATCATTAAATTCTACATAAATTGAGTGATATTTTGATGCATGAACAAACTAAAAAGTTGCGGTTTTCACCTTTTCTTCACGATTTTTCACATATTTAATGCTTTAAATAAAAAATTACATGGATGTTAATGTTAAATCCGAGGGCAAATTGTAGAGAAATGGAAAATGCAGTATTTTAGGCTCTTCAGATACGATCTAAAGAAACACGAAAAGAACATTGGAAGGGGATTTTTATTTGGGGGGTGGGCGAGGGGGGTAAGGGGCAAGATGGAGGGCAATAAGGATGACCAACAAATAGTCCTCCCTAAAATATTTCAAAGTGGTGGATGCAACATAATTTAAGGAAAATATTCCTATTGTATCTGCAATATATATTAATGAAAGGAATTGATAATGCCTTGTATTAGACATCTCACCTTTCATATTGCTGTATTATTTTTTTGGACTGGGTTTTTTTTGCTATATTAGACACCTTATCTCTTATCTATCTATTTATTTTTTAAAAAAAAAAAAATCACTTGGTTTATATGAGTTTGGTTTCTCTCTACGGCAAGTTTCTTAGCGTCCCTCAAAAGCTTAAAATCTGAACCGTACATTTAATCCAACGCTTCAAATTGAGACACATCACTTATTTTATTATTTTTTTTGAGAAAAAAATTAGCTTTAATAATGTTATCTGCCCCGTTTGTGTTATAGTTTTGACCATAGTTTTGACCGTCTCTACCTAGTCCCAACAAACTCCAACAAACTAAGAAAAATTGCTTCACTTCTTCTAAATGCTCAATCTCAGCCTTGATTTTGAATGAAATAACCTACCATCAAATACATTAAAGAACGGAAATTCAAATACAGACTCAGAATCAAGGCTAAGGTTGGGCATCGAAAGGACGTGAAACAATTTTTTCTCAGTTTGTTGGGATGAGGTAGACAAGGTCAAAATAGATGAAATTAATAAAATTAATTTTTTTTCAGAAAAATTAATAAAGCCAATGACGTGTCTCAATTTTAAGCGTTGAATTAAATGAATGATTCATATTTTAAGCTTCTTAGAGATGATCAGAAATTGGCCGCTGAGAAAATTTTGTTGGTAAAACTAATAATCAATATTTATTTAAAAACTATATCTGATGCCTGAGCTTCTGTTTACAGGCCACAATCTGAAGTTGAATGCTTCCTCAACATCGGAGTTTGGTTCAAGAAATTCTGTAAATGAAGAAGGTATTGACCACTAAAGCATTTCAAAGGCTATTGGGGTATTGACTAGTGAGTAGTGACTATAGCTTTTCACATGTTATTTTGATCTTTTACAGATTGATTGAAGGAAATCAGGGTACCATTGAATCCGAAGGAACAATTTAACGACTTTAACACAACAAAGTTACGATGTAGATCTTGTTCGAATTACACAACAAAATAAAAATGCACCAATCAATGGCAAAAGAGAGGGAGTTTCGGTTTTTTGTATGTTGTCACACTTGTATGTTTGAAAATATGTTTCTATCGTTACAAGTAGTTATCAGCATATTTTAAATAAGATGGTTAAATCTCATGTTGTAACATATGCTTTGTTTTTTAACTGAAACCTATGCTTATTTTTTTAGTTTCTATTTTGCCCCACTTCAAATAAGCTTGGTTTTATGATAGACTTTTAATATACACATATACATGCTTTTTTTGGGTAAAAAAGTGAGATCTGATTGAAGAATGGATTCTTCAGTCAAATCCATACTTCATCTAATGCTAGCTCATCTTTGACTTTAATGTAAAATTAAAATAGAGAGAATTTCACTATAGTCCCGCGATTATATTTGATTTCTCACTAGAGCAAAAGATTATGCCATGTGTCTTATTGACCTGAAATGAAATTTGTTTAAGAAATTGGTAGAAATAAGTATAACCCTTATGGTTGAAATGAAATATAAATCCTAAAGAAAATTTAAGGTTTGTTTACTAGAGAGATATGTATTTTGATTTTTCAATAAAGAGAACGAGTGGAAGGAATGTTTAAACCAATAATTTGGTAATCTATGCGCCACAAACACTCCTTAATATATCAATTAAAGAAAATCATTACTTCACAGAGTAAGTAAGGGATATTGATTTCCTTTCTATTTATAGTCAAAAGCTGTTAGTGAATTTCAATTCACTCTTATTTTTTCTTTTTCTTTTTATTTTAAATCAATATCCCTTACTTCATAGAGTAAGTAAGGGATATTGATTTCCTTTCTATTTATAGTCAAAAGCTGTTAGTGAATTTCAATTCACTCTTATTTTTTCTTTTTCTTTTTCTTTTAAATTATGTTATCAATTTCAGACTGTCGCTTTAATTAAAAAAAAAGAGAGAAAAGAAGCTAACAAATGTTGGTAGAATTGGTAAAAGAGGTTGATTTTCAGCGAAACAAGCATGGCTCAAGCACTTGTGATTAAAATAATCCTCCAAAAAATTTGCTCGGCTTTAGGACACAGCCAACAGTACGAAAACAAAAGGACCGTCGTGAACTGCGGAGACTTAGCACCAATGCACACCTCGTTTCAAGATTCAAACTTGCAGTGAAAACCTCTTTTTCGAAGAAGAATCTCCCTAGGTTCTACGTCTTTATGCATCGCCATTTTAAGTTTTTGCGAAGAAGAATTCTATATCAATACAACAAAATGGGATGATGTATTGATCTAATTATTGTTAGTTCTCATGATATTGTAAGTTCACATTCATAAAAGTTCTCTTTTACCTATCTCAAATATTATTGCTATCCATTTGATATAGTCATCTTACATTCCTAAAAGCTATCAAATAGGAAAAGAACAAAAAGATTTCATTTAACACATACATCGTGGAACAATATAGCTTTCAATGCAATATCAGAGTTGATTTAAGTCAATGCAAATGATTATTTCTGTATAGTTTCATAACACAAATTACTAACAAATTGAGATTAAATGAGAAGGAATGTGAAGTACATACAGTGTTTATGAAATTTATAATGACAGAGCTCCAGATGGGCTCATCATGCTCTGCTATTTCCAAGTGGAGGTCTCCTTGGAGGTTTTTTCCTACTTCTGCTCGTCTTTCTCAACCGCCCAAGCAAAGCCAATTCTCTTAGTCAGCAATAGCCGCCTTTCATCATGATCCGAATCTATGCTTACACACAAAAACAAACAAATAAGCAAATAGCAAATATCACTATTGAGTTACTGTGAACAAATACAATGAATTATAATAAAAATAAGAATGCAAGTACACGAAAAGCGAGAAAAGTAAACATTTAAAGAGAATCGTTCGGACGTTTCTCTTCGATGACATCGCAATTCAATAGCTTCCACTTCTGATGGAATAACGCTTTCAAAATAATCTCTGTCCCCTTCCCTCTGAGCATATCAAGTAGTTCATTGCGTTCAACACACCCTAACCATCATGCCATTTTCCTTTTTGGTGTAAAAATCCAGTGATCTCTCCTTGTTCTCGCATAACAGCATAGTAGCAATGTTGAAAAGAAAGAAGGAAATGAAAGAAAAATTTGTAAATATTTGAAAAAAATTGCTTGTAACCCATAATATCAGTTGAGAAAATTTAAAAGTTATAAAATATTGAAAAATTCATCTTTCCAAAAATTTGAAAATTAAAAAATTTATTAGAAAAAAAGAGAATTGAAAACTCACTGAAAATGTTAGTAACAAAATAGTTTGCAAACTATAATATTAATAAAAAAACTTGTAAATAAAATGTGTTATGAAGTTTATGATATTTGTTAATACATTAAAGTCTACTGTAAAACGCTTGCGCTACTACACAAAGCAAAACCAGAAGTTTGTGTGTTTCAGAGCAATGAAATTATATCCATCTATCAGGGGAACAACCTTTCTTTGTGACTGGAGAAAAGTCATTTCGTCCTTCCAATGTGAAGCAAATCATCTGCATTAATTCTGCTCACTGTAGGTATCCAAAGCAAGGTATCCATCAAAGCAAAAACCTTAAGCATGAATAGGCAACAGAACTGAAATCATTGTGTGAGGTACAAGGCTCCAAACTATTACACACTCAACAATTTTAATATGATCCTGGAATTAAGGGCATCATGATTCAATCCAAGAGCAGAAAGAATGGCTAAGTCAAGACACGATTAATAATGGTTTCATTATTTGAAGAAATATAGAAAAAAAAAGATAACAAAGAAATACAAAGGCAAGTACATCTAAACCAGATAAGCATACAGAATCCAAAAGCATCAGCACTATTCATTGCACCACAACGTTATTTTTGTACAATATTAAGTTATAAAAATAAAAAAGTGGCAGCTCTAAGAAGGACAGAGTGTTTAGTCATTATTTTGGTTGAAAACTCTAAATAAAGAAGAACATCAATGAAAGAGCTATGACAAAACTGTTTATGGTATTGTAAAGAAGATATGTAGTGACAATGCCTTAACCATAATTCTATTATGAATTCTTGGTGTTGAAGAGGAAGTTTTGAGATGTTCACCATGAGAACAGGTGCCGGATTCTCTATTTCCTGGTTAAGATGCATCAAACATTAAATTATCTACATAAGGCTCCACACTAATAATTTAATAATACTCTTTAGATTCAAAAGATTGAAATATACATACCTTTGCATTTACCACGTTGAAATGACATCTCTATACACACAATTGAAAAGTTCCTTATCATTGGATAGATAAGAAGAGATGGAGGGTAGAGTTAATGTTCCCTAATGATAGATAAGAAGAGATGGAGGGTAGAGTCAATGCTCCCTAATACTCCCTCTGGTCCTTAATATAAGTGTCCGCAAAAAAAATGTCTCTTAAGAAAACATGTGAATGTTAGCTGAGTGTATAAAGTTAATACTTCTTTTCTAATATTGCCCATATTTATTACTCCCTCCGGTCCTAAATATAAGACCTAATTCAGTTTCTCTGAAAAATCCTTAAAAAAACAAAATAAGTTAATTATAAATTGATTTACCTAATTTTTTCCCTTAAACTAATTTATTTTACCTATAAACTAATGGATAATCTAAAAATATATTAAATATGTCATCAATTAATAACCTATTTTGCAACCTTAATCTCTCAAAAAAAAGTCAATTAGGTCCTATATTTAGGACCGGAGGTAGTACGATTCTTTTAAGAGAGACAAATATATAATCATTAATCAATATGAAAGAGAATTAGAGGCAAAGTAGAAAAAAACTCTTTAAATAAGAAGAGAATGTGAGATGAGCTCCTATATTTTTGACAAAAACCATTCAAATTTTGGGCTCTTATATTAGGTACCGGAGAGAGTAATAGATAAGAAGAGAGAGAGAGAGGGTCACGGTGAAGGTCAAGTTATGATATATTGATAATATAATGTTATTTTAAGTAAACTAACATTTTTAATCTAATCAAATTAGGTAAATAGGACTAGAGATAGTATAATTATTAAGGTTGAAGTACAAAAGGGTAATTTAGGCAATTACTAATTTTGCTAGATAACAATGGCTTTGTATGGTAGCTTGAAGGTTAGGGTTTTGACTTTGGAGGTGATTTGCAGTATCAGAAACATCATCTTCTCTCGCTCACTTCCTTCTTTTCATTCTCCAGAGCCCCATTCTCGTTCTCTCTTCTATTCAAAGGTTACTCTTTTTCATTTCATCACATTTAATCCTTTCAATCCCCAACTTCACATCAAATTCGCTCCACTATAACCATTCTTTCATTTCTTCATTCTTCACTCCTTATCGTTTTTTATCCTTTAACTTAATACTACCTCCGCTCCTATATAGGACCTAGATGACTTTTTTTTGGAGAGGTTAAGGATGCAAAATAGTCTATTAAATCATGACATATTTGATACTCCCTCCGGTCCTAAATATAGGACCTAGATAACTTTTTTTTTTGGAGAGGTTAAGGTTGCAAAATAGTCTATTAAACCATGACATATTTAATATATTTTTTGATTATCCATTAGTTTATAAGTAAAATAAACTAGTTTAAGGGAAAAAATTAGGTAAATCAATTTATAATTAACTTATTTTGCTCTTTTTTAGGATTTTTCAAAAAAGCCAATTAGGTCTTATATTTAGGACCGGAGGGAGTATATTTTTAGATTATCCATTAGTTTATAAGTAAAATAAATTAGTTTAAGGGAAAAAATTAGGTAAATCAATTTATAATTAAGTTATTTTGCTTTTTTTAGGATTTTTCAAAAATAGTCAATTAGGTCTTAGGACCAGAGGGAGTATATGATAATGTGGTCATCACAATGCTTCCTTGATACTTCTAATTTAATATCCATGTGTTATGTTCCTTAGCTTTAATGTGTACGTTGATTTGCTTCTCATGCTTGATATGATTTCTTAGTTAATTTCAGCTCTTTATTCCAAAAAGCAAAACCTATTGTTGTTGTTGGATGCAAATTAAATATGTGCATTGCAATTCACCAGTGAATTTAATTTCTGGAATTCTGTATAATTTTGTATGGATGATCTCTTTTGATGGCTTAACCTTCTTTTGCCTTGACCTCAACATTAGATATGGATGCTACCCCCTCAGAACCACCCACAAAAGTTGTGAAATGCTTGTCTATGTCCGATTCACAGAATGCCAAATTATCTGGAACTTCACAGTAAATTTTCTCAACCACTTGTGGTTTTCAATTTCCATGGAGTTGTTGCTTGTTCTCAATTTTTTAGTGTCTCTACAGGTTGAGTTTAGAAGAGAGATTTAAGATTTTGAGGAGTATTGGAGAGGACTGCATCCAGGAGGATGACCTTCTCAATTTGTTGGAGAAAAAGCCTAAGCCTACCTGCTATGATGAGTTTGAACCCTCAAGTAGGATGCACATCGCTTAGGTACAAATATTTTCAAAATTAGTTTGCAGTTTTCTTAACTTTCATGTTTCCGTAAACTGTATATGTGGTTAGGAAAGTCTCTGAGTCTTGATTTTGCTTCTGGTATTTTGTGTTGTATGTTTGATGAATCGAATGGAAATGGAGAAAGATATTTGAAGAGAACCTCTTGATTCTGATGTTATTCTTGCTTTATAGTATAATTAAATCTCTTGAAGGTGGTTTAGGTGACATTGTATCACTTGTCCAGGGAGTCAAGAAAGCTATTAATGTGAACAAGCTGACATCTTGTGGGTAAAAAGTGAAGATATGGATTGCTGATTGGTTTGTAAAGCTTAACAAGAAAATGGGGGGAGATTTGAAGAAAATTGAGGTAGTAAGCCGTTATTTGATTGAAATTTGGAAATTTGTTCGGATGGATATAGAAGGAGGGAAGGTGGAGTTTTTATGGTCATCAAAAGAAATTAATGTGAGAGCAGATGAATACTAGCCTCTTGTATTGGATATAGCTGAAAAGAACAACCTTAAAAGGATAATCAAGTGGATGTTGATCTGGTGCATTCAGATGATTAAGTAGTTGGTGTCTCACATATGATATTCTTATTTCTATCATCTCTAAACTACAGGAGTAGTCAAATCATAGGCCGGAGTGAACAAGATGAATTAACTGTTGCCATGATCTTTTATCCTTGCATGCAGTGTGCTGACATATTTTTCTCAAGGTGCACTTTTCATTGTTTAGCAAAAACTTTTCATTTAACAAACCTTCCACTTCAATAAATATCTCTCACCTCTCATTTCTCTCATTCTTACACAACACACTTCTTTGACTTTGACATCTTGTTCTTCTGATGATGGATGGATGACTGAAAATGAGTGTATAGGAGAAAAGATTGAATTAGATGGAAGAAGAATTGCTACATTGTTGATTTTGTTCATAGAATTATATTGAAGTGAACAGATAAAATTATATTGAAGTGAAAATGAACCATGTAGTGCAACTTGTAACTTAGACATCTTGATCCTCTAATGATGAATGGATGGCTGAAAATGATTGAATTGGAAGGAAAAATGAATTAGATGGTGAACAAATTACTATGATGTAGCTGATGATTAACAACCAATTTGATTTTTGTCCAAGTTTCAACCACTGTAAATTTGAATTTAATAACTTTGACTCCATTGATGGTGATTCTTTGTTTTATTAAAGATATAGAAATGATACAAGTAATGCTGGTCCTGGGAATGATTTTTGAGCTGCTGATGAACTTTTTAACTTTTTTTCTTTGAAATAATAATTTTGTGATTTGCCCTATTGTTTTGCATCAGTTTCCACGAAATGGAAGTTTGATTTTTTCCTTTCTAAAAATAAATTTTATATTTTGGCTTTAATCCTTGATCATATTAAATTTCTATGACATCTCCGAATTAATATTTTTGTATTTTCTTGATAATCAGATTTTTGCTACTATTGTATTTAGATGTGATATACGGTTGCTTCTTTGCCCGCTTGGACTGCAGCTTCTGTTGGTATGTTGCTTTCTACTATTCATTATTTTTTTTACTTTGGTGGTGTCTTTTCCTTTAGTGCACATCATGTTTTCTGTTTTTCATTCTATCAACTTGTGACAGTTCAGACCTTTATGTCATTTATCTGGCTATGTTTATTATCTTCGAAGTAGTAGGTCTCTATTTTCTATCGCCACTCTCTATGTTTTCTTTAGTATAAGACTTGCTTCTATTGTTTGTGTCAGACTAACTAGTTTTTATTGATGCTGCTGGGTTAGGGGAATTGGATGAGGTTTGGTGACTTTGTTGTGTTTGGAGACTTTGGACTGCCACAAGTGTGTGTTCTTACACATGATTATATGCATAGTCACATTTTTTATCAGATATATACACAAAAGGTTGACATGATGCGCATGATTGTGTTCACCCCTAGTAAAGCTGAAACTTTGGTTTTTTTTAAGCTCTTTGGTTTGCTTGCTTGTCACTCCAATCTCTTTATCTCTCTCTCCTCTTCTTATGGAGACACCAACACTACTTCCCGGATAGTACGTAGAGTGAGGAGGATGGACTGCTTGGTTGATCAACTTTAGGATAAGTGTGTTATGGGCTGCCATATTGCATTGCTTGTCCATACTGTGTTTATTTTAAGATACTTAATTCTTGATATGAATGCTTATCTAACATAACACAAACCGAACTGCTAAACTTGGCTGGCAATGTTGGCTAAATTAGTGCCAAAACAAATTAGTGCTATTCTATAAATTTATTCTTCAATTTTTTTTATAACCATATGGTTGTGATTATTGGTCTTTGTTATGTCATTTTAGAAATAAATTAGTGATTTGATTTAATTGATTGATTTAGTCAATTATTAATGATTGATTGGGTCAATTAATTAGATTGATTAGGTAATTAGGGTTTGGGATTATTATTATGTTTTGCTATTTTATTATTAAGTTTTATTAGTGTCAAGGCTATATAACTTGACTTAGGGTTTCATTTGTTGTAATCTTGCATTTTGATGAATATGAATTGAATTTTGTGTTGTGACGGCCGATGGCCGGTCTCCTTCTCTAATCTCCCCTTCTTGTCTTTGAACCCTCTATGTTTCTTCATCTTAAACCCTTTAATTTCTGTTCTAGTTCCCTTTTACTCTAGTTCTTATTTATAGAAGTATAATTCTATAACAGTCTTCGTGTAATGTTTGGTTATCATTCGATAGAGAAGGACTTCTTCCATGATTTAAGCAGAGACCACTTTAAGGAAGATTGGCAATTATTTTTTTCCAATCCAAGATGTGATTATTTGCTTCATTAGTTTTTCCTTGATTGGTTGTGTAGTTACTAAATATCTCAAATTACTAGGCACACTTCACAGTAACAACAATCCTAATACAGACAACATAAGGCTTAATCCTTTGAACGAGCAATGAACATTTTTCTTCCAGCAGCATAAACTTTGTTCAACGAGTTCTCATCATGCCATTTTTTAATTTTGACTCATCCACTGTGTTGATACTAAGATGTCAATAAGATACTTCAAACTCAGTTACTAACAATAAGGACTGATGAAAACAAAAAAATGATGATGAAACAATATAATGCCACCACATGAATATAGTTTTCTTCTTTCTTGTGACCCCAATTGGTTGTACAAATAGGATTTATGATTATTAAAACATCCTCAAATATCTTTGTTGATGAAATGTTGGTGTTTTATCAGAGTCCTTCCGTTTCAGTTACACAGGTTTTTTCACTAGGGCTATTGGAGAACTTAAATTAGATTTAAACATTGTGATTAATGTTCTTCTTGTTCTACAGTGGATGTTTGACTGCTATTATTAGTAGCTAACTCTGTCAGAGCATCCAAATTTTGTTCCAAATTTAATTTGTATTGGCCTTGACAAGTTTGTACTGAGTACTCATGATGCAGCCAAATAATATACATTCCTGGATAATGAATGTGATGATTCAGAACATAGCATGTGACTTGATTGGGAATTCTGTTAATTTTGATCATTAATTGGAGTTGATGATGTGGAATTTCTTCAAAAAAAAAAAAAAACAACTCAAAATGGTTGTGCTGATATATGATCCATGTGTCTTCTGATATTTCTTTTCATTATTTTGTTTGCATAATGAGCTTACACTTCGAAACAAAAATTTGTGTCAAATAATGGAATTAGTAGACAAAGTTTGGTAAGCTTATTATATGTGGAATATCTTCATTTGTATGATTGTATCTGTGGGAACAAAAGGAGAATGGGTAAAAGTCTGATATATTGATCTGATTATTAGACTCCATTATATAGTACAAGAGACCCCCAATCTATCCCATGATTATAGGGATTTGTATGATACATGAAATAAAAAATATTCTACCCTAATTTATTTTCCTAATCAAATCATATCATTTCCTTATTTTTATAATCCATAATTATGACTTAGATTCTACTAAAATATTAAAAACATAATTCTAACAGTATCTGTTACCATGTAACTGGGATATTGATTTTTATGAAGATTGAAGATACCTATGATAGTCTGACCAAAAAAACGATACCTAATGTAATGATAGAGATTTATCATTAGTTTTACAATATTATAGCATAAGCTTATGGGTTTGGAGCTTCCAATTCAGTTGGGATACAGATTGTCATCATTTAATTTGATGATTAACATCTTAGTGAAATAATTCTGCAGGAACATGTTCTTAGAATATGTCTTGGTTCTGACTCTGTTTCTGTAACAAGAGTGATGAATAACTTGTATCTATATTACTTATCCATTCAATCAGATAGTGGGCATGACAAGTTACTACTTAGTTCTCAAGATACAGTTAGTGGACTCATTGATTCTTTATCTTCCCACATCAGAAGCGTGATTTGATATCCCTGAAATTTACATGTGTAACATTAGATCATATACATGCTTATAAGTAAACTAATTTTAGAAAAGATAAAAAAATATTAGTGATAAAATGGTTTTAGGTTTTACATTAGCATTAAATTCAATCCTTCAACTAGCTTTTATACTCGAAAGTGGGCTTTTGGTAAAAATACAGACTTGTGTGTGTGCATCTCAACTGATAGTGAAGTTTTTATTACTGGTGAAGTTTGATGGGTTTTAATGATTGATCTTGGATCAACAAGCTAATAAATTGGGCTAATATGGGCTAACGAGAAGGCCTCCATATACCAGCCCAAAAGTGAACTAACACTCTGAATTCCTAGCTATCTGAGGTAGGAGAACACTTAATGTATATAAAAAATGCATAGTAGTGACTTCACTCGTTCTAGAAATGGTAATCTTTCAAGCAGTTGTTTTAATCTCTTCCTGCACAAACTTTGTAGTAGTGATTATCCTTTTCCCCTTTTGTCTAGGGACTTTTTTTTATTTTTTTGATGGTTTCTAGTTTTGCTGTGACTGAAATTACAGGAAAAGATTCTGGTGGAGCAATTGATGTTGAAGCAGAAATAAAAGATGCAGATTGACTTCAGCTTTAGGAAGGTGAATATATTTTCGTGTAAGATCTGTTGGGTTGCTAGATTGTAGTAGAATATGAGCAAAGAAGAGTTTTCTTCCTGATAGATGCTGGATAACCAAAGTTAACTAATACATATATTTTGATCTGCATGCAAGTCATTCATTCAGTTTCACAACATGCGCTTGATTAAATTTATTTAACAGAACCCAAGTTAGGAGCACTTCAATTTTCTGTTTACACATGATTATATGCATAGTCACATTTTTTATCAGATATATGCAGAAACTTTTTCTAAAATCAGAATTATGCAGTACTCCCTCCGTTCCTAAATATAAGATCACTTTGGTTAATTTGGGGAGATTAAGGAAATTACATGATCTTCCCAAAATACCTCTCAATACTTAACTTTAAAAGGAGGAGGGGTTTTCAATGAAAAGAGGGAGTATAAGGGTAGTTTGGGTAAAACTTGAGATTAAATAGGAAGTGATCATATATTTAGGAACTTATCCACTTCCCCAAAGTGATCTTATATTTAGGAACGGAGGGAGTATCTTTTAATTTAATGCAGTATTTTTCTTACACGTGATTAGTTCTAAAATCAGAATTTCTGCGTATGCCACATTAGGGTCATTCTTGTCCAAAGTTTTGGTGGTTCTTACTTTGTTTAAGTCATAACTTGGAAGCATGGGCTATTTTAAAATGCACTATGGACCTTTGTTCTGTTGAAAACTAATGAGCTATGTTGGTTTTATTGAACTAGTTTTTGAATGTGATTATGAAGCTGATTATGCTTCTATTGTTGATGGTTAATTTGTTTAACTAATGCTAAAATAGAGAATTTTCATTTTAGTTAGATTTTTTCTTTATTATCAATGTTTTATGTTCTTTGTAGATAATTTTTAGCCTTAATTCATCTGAATGAAATAATTTGTTATATCTTTTGAAACATTAACAGAAAATGGTTATCATTTTCTCATGGTCCATTTCACAAAAATATTCTTGTTAGTAAAATGCTAGAGGAAGTTATAGCTTTTCATAAATACATTTTGCATCATCTCATGAGGGAGTGAGTATGATCTATCTGTTTTTGACATAGTAGAAAATTTAACCGAGTTTAGAGCTGGACTGGGTTATTTCTATTATCTTATGACCAAATTTGTGGCTTTATGATTACTAAAAGGAAGAATTGATTTGTTCTGGTTATTCCCCCTCGTATATGTGGATTATGCAGCACCATAGTCACAACACTGTTGATTTTCTGCCTATATGGTTTTAGGATTTAGGAATTAACATACAAGTTATGAAAAAGTCTTCATCCTTTGTAAAGGGAAGTGATTTTGTCACTTAGCAGATTTTGAAGTGGTAACTTATTGTGTTTTTAGTAGTTTGTATTGTTTCATTTATATAGCTACATTCAATAATTATAAGTTTTGAACAACATTTTACATTCAATAAGTGCTCTTTCTTCTCCCAATATTTACTACTCAAATATCTCTCAATATATGTATATACTATTAATTATTTATGATATTAATCTTTTGTTTCAGGTTGATATACATAGGGAGGCCACCTATTAACTTAACATTTGCTTCACTGTTGCTTCACTTATTTCTAGCAAGCTATTTGGCACCAAGGTTAGTCAAGTTTTCCTTTTTCTTTGCATTATACTACAACAGAGTAAATTATGGATTATCTTGCATCAAGGTTAGTCAAGTTTTCCTTTGTTAACTATCCTCATTGCATCACTATGATGTTTGCTATTGTTAGAGTTGAACCATGCAACATAAATATCCACAATCTCCTATTTCTATTTTTGGGTTACATCTCCTATTGCTTTATTGCATATAACATACTAATGATGAAAATACTTGTTAAATTTTGTTATTGCTTTGCAAATGCCCTTCTATGGTAATTAATATTAGACCTTGTTTTAAATAAAATGAAGGCTATATCCTATTTAGTGTTTAGAGAGGATTATTAGTGATTGATTGGAGATTTGATGACTACATTGGATTATGTTGGAAATGACGTATAGGTCTCATACAATGGATCGTAGTTGGATGAATGCACATAGAACTAGTCATGAGTATCAAATGGGGGTGGGAAGGGTTTATTGCCTTTGCCAAAAGAAATGTGCCCAGTGAGGATGAGAAATATTTTTGCCCTTGTGTGAAATGTGTAAACTGTATTCGTAAAAGCGTTGAAGACATAAGGGGTGACCTTATTTGTGATGGGATCAATCTCTGTTATTAGAAATGGCTTTTGCATGGGGAATTGGCCATCATTGAACAACCAAGCACGTCAGAGAATGTAGAAGTGATTGCTGTTGGCGAAGAATATGATGATGGAATGGACGACATGATTAATGACACATGGGAAGGGTCATTTTCTGCGGTCAATGACTTTGAAAAATTAAGGAGTGATGTAGATACACCATTGTTCCCCGGGTGTGAAAAGTATACTCGTTTGACGGGAGTCTTGAAATTGTTGCATATAAAGACAGAATGCGGGTGGTCGGACTCAGGTTTCTCAAAGATGTTTGATGCTTTGCATAACATGTTTCCAGACAACAATGTTGTCCAAAGAATATGTATGAGGCAAAAAAAATTGTGAGCATGCTGGGCATTGAACTTGAGAAGATACACGCGCAACGATTGTGTTTTATATAGGAAGGAGTATGCAGGTCTAGAACGGTGTCCAAAATGTAATGAGCCAAGGTATAAGTTGAAGAAAGATCCCCTTGATGATGATGATGATGATGAATCAAGTACAAGAATACCTGAGAAGGCAATGTGGTACCTTCCGATTGTGCCACAGTTTAGACGGTTGTTTGCAAATGAGACGAAAGCAGAGCGACTGAGATGGCACCATGATGCCAAAATCTCGGATGGAAGACTTCGACACCCTTCTGATTCTCCTCAATGGAAAAAGATAGATTCCATCTTTCCAGAATTTGGTAGTGAGCCGAGGAACCTTCGCTTCGGCCTGTGTACGGATGGTGTTATTCCGTACAAGTCTTTCAATAACAAACATATTGTTTGGCCAGTTTTTATGGTCATTTATAACCTGCCTCCTTCTATGTGCATGAAGCGCAAGTATATGATGATGTCGGTTGTGATTTTGGGGCCGAAACAACCTGGAAACGATATCGATATCTACTTGGCGCCTTTGATTGAGGACTTGAAGATGTTTTGGGACAAAGACGTCGATGTGTTTGACGCAAACATGAAAGAAACATTCAAAATGCGTGCTATGCTTTTTACCACAATAAATGACTTGCCCGCATACGACAATATTTCTGGTTATAGTGTGAAGGGGTCATAAGGCATGCCCAAATTGTGAGTCCAACACACATTTTCACCAGCTCAAACATGGTAGAAAGACTGTTTACCTTGGTCACAGGATGTTCCTTGATCGATTTCATCCCTACCGTAAAATGAAGAAGTGTTTCAATGGTTCAGTTGAGTTTGAAATTGCTCCGATCCCGTTAACAGGGGAGGAAGTTTATCGTCGAGTTGAGAATGTCAACGTGGTCTTTGGTAAACCTGTGAAAAAGAAAGTGGGACCTGGAAGAGACGACGAAATACTAAGAAAGTATCTGAGAGGAAGGTTGACGAAGTTCTTGAGAAGATCGTTTGGAAGAAGAGGTCAATTTTCTTTTATCTACCGTATTGGTCTGATCTCGAAGTGAGAACAGTATTGATATAATGCATGTGGAGAGAAATGTCGGTGAAAGCCTTGTTGGGACGCTATTGCACATAGATGGGAAGACTAAAGATGAGCTCAATGCACGATTAGACTTGGTAGAAATGGGCATAAGGCAGCGACTACATCCAATAGTTAAGGAAAATGGAACGAGTTATATGGAACCTGTCGCTCACACGTAATCTAAACAGGAGAAAAGAAGTTTTTGTGAGTGCGTGCAGGGGATGAAGGTTCCTTAGGGTTATTCTTCTAATATCAGTAGCCTTGTGACTATGGGTAAGTTGGCGTTGGACGGAATGAAGTCGCACGATTACCATGTCTTGATGCAACAACTATTACTAGTAGCTATCAGGGATATTATGAGAGATGATGTGAGGATGACTATAACAAGACAGTGCATGTTTTTCAACGCACTATGCAGCAAAGTCAACGATACTGAGAAGTTGGACGATTTAAAGAAAGAGGGTTACACGATTTTGTGTCAACTAGAGATGCACTTCCCTCCATCCTTTTTTGATATTTCGATGCACTTGATTGCTCACTTGGTGAGGGAGATTAAGCTCTGCGGCCCCATTGATCAAGCAACACAAGTGTTTTATGTGACTGATTGTGCAAATAAGCAATTGTCCATAGTCTTGCAAGGTAAAAAGCAGAGGGTCCGTGTTCCCACTTTGGATTTAGATGATGAGATACTGCCTTTGAGCCCAATTCCTCCTAGCCTAAGCGAGTTAGAGTCGACAATTGATGACGACCAATTTGCGGTTAGAACTGACCATTGTGAGGGAATGTGGGATGAAACTTAAAGTGAGAAAGTTATTTTAATTACAATGTGCTAATTCTTGTTATTGTTCTTGTTATAGTTTTTATGAAAGTTGCATTGTCACTCTTTCTTGACTGATCTCATTTTATTTTTGAACAACAGGTACATGGGCGACCATTCTGACGACGATCAGCAGCCCAATGAGCCTTCCCCTCGAAAGAGAGGCAGAGGTATTGCAAAGCTCAACAATATTGCTATCCATCATGGGTTAGGCAATGTAGAACCTATTCCTGTGCCATTTGACGATAACTGCAACCCCATTGGTGCAACTGGAGCTGCATTCGTCACATACATAGGAATAGTAGTGAGAAGACAGATAAGCATCTTAATAGATAATTCTTAACTCATCAAGAAGGATGACAAACAACACTGGCTCGCAGTAATTAGGGTATGTTTCACAATTAACTTTTTATTTTTATAACATTAACTTCTATTAATATTTTAGAAACTCAACATATATATGTTTTTTGTTTAGCAAGTGTTCGATTTCCCTAATACCAAAGTGGTCCAGCAGTATGTGTACCTTACTATGTCTAAGATTTGGAGGAACTTCAAGACTGGACTTACCAAAGACTATATCACCAGAAAGACGAAGTTTGGAACTCCGTGTAATACATACTAGGAGACTTGGAATGAGTTTGTTAAAAAGCGCAAAGATTCAAAGTTCATGGAGTGTATGCGTTAAGTGTTTGCTGTTATTTAATAGTTGGTTATAATTTACACCTTATAAACTTTATTAACACATTGTGATTTCACAGGAAATAAGCAAAAAAAAATAGAGAACGACAATCAAAGAACATATATATGCACACAATGTCTCGTGAGGGTTATAAGGGCGTTGAAAAAAAAATTGATCAAGAGAAAAGTCGCTGGAATGGAAGAGGCAAGAATATTAGATCCTTTTATCATTATAGAGTCACTGTCGCGCTTCCAACGACAAATAAAATGGGTGGAGGGAAGGAAGAACAAAGAAGGACAATTTATTTCTCCTTAAGTTGAGGATGTTGCCGATAGGATTTTAAGTATATATTTCATGCTTATTCTTCCTTTTAAATTATGCTTATTTAGAATATTTTTAACTTGTGTCATTTTTGAATAATGTAGAACGAACTTGAGGAACATGACTCCTTCACACAATTAGGTAGGCAAGATATCCTGGCCATTGCAATTGGGATGCGCGATCGATCCGGTCGAGTTGTCGGGGAGCTTGGAGAGATTGGGCATAGGAGGTATTAGGGTCCTATGCCCGAGCATCATCATCTTCGAAGGAACCTCAAACGGATATGATGGGCAAAATTAGGGCAGAAATTGAGGCTCCATTGCTGCGGCAGATAACCAAATTACAAGCACAAATTGACGCACTCACCAGATTGGCAGCTCCAAACTTTAACCTTGCATCAGATGTTGAGGTTTAAGTCCCTCCTAAATATATTTGTGTGATAAAATTTTGAGTTTAATACTAACGCTTATCACCTTGTATTGGTGTTGTAGGAGAACAACGGTAGAGTCATTATTAATGGCAAAAATAGTAATGTTACAAAGTCATTTCTTCTTCTGGATGACCCTTCCTTCCGCATGGTTGCCAAATGTATCCAATTCCCAAAGGCCACTTATTTGCACCATCGGGACATTCAGGAGGATCAAGTGAAGGTGTCAGTTTCAAAGGTTGTGGGCGGTGAGGAAGGAACATCTGTACCATTTCCAGATGACGAAGTCAGATATTAAGCGATGCTGGTGGGTCATTCATTTTGTGACCTAAAAGACTTGTATTCAAGACTCCACAGAAGGCGCATAACAGGATTATTTCTCAAAAGAAGGCGCCCAATGCATCTAAGAGGCAAAAGAAGTTCGCAAGACGTTGAAGAAGCTCATCAAGTTTCACAGGTTTGTGTAATTGATCTGGTATATATATGTCTTCTTTCTTGTCATTATATAAAATAATTACACTTATCACCTTGTATTGGTGTTGTAGGAGAACAACGGTAGAGTCATTATTAATGGCGAAATAAGTAATGTTACAACGTCATTACAACTTACCCCTCCCGACCATGGTGAAGATGGAGATGAATGTTATCTGCATTTGGATGACCCTTCATTCCGCATGGTTGCCAAAGGTATCCAATTCCCAAAGGCCACTTATTTGCACCATCGGGACATTCAGGAGGATCAAGTGAAGGTGTCAGTTTCAAAGGTTGAGGGCGGTGAGGAAGGGACATCTCTACCATTTCCTGATGACGAAGTCTCTGTATTACGCGATGCTGATGGGTAATTCATTTTGTGGCCTAAAAGACTCGTATTCAAGACTCCACAGAAGGCGCATAATAGGACTATTTCTCAAAAGAAGGCGCCCAATGCATCTAAGAGGCAAAAGAAGTTCGCAAGACGTTGAAGAAGCTCATCTAGTTTCGCAGGTTTGTGTAAGTGATGTATAATTATTGTATAAAATGGCAAGACAGAAGAATTATAAATATACCACATTACTTACAGAAAACTGCGAAACTTGATGAGCTTCTTCTACGTCTTGCGACTTCTTTTGCCTCTTAGATGCATTGGGCACCTTCTTTTGAGAAAGTCCTATTAGGCGCCTTCTGTGGAGTCTTGAATACGAGTCTTTTAGGCCACAAAATATATGACCCACCAGCATCGCGTAATACAGAGACTTCGTCATCAGGAAATGGTACAGATGTCCCTTCCTCACTGCCCTCAACCTTTGAAATTGACACCTTCACTTGATCCTCCTGAATGTCCTGATGGTGCAAATAAGTGGCCTTTGGGAATCGGATACCTTTGGCAACCATGCGGAATGAAGGGTCATCCAGATGCAGATAACATTCATCTCCATCTTCACCATGATCTGGAGGGGTAGGTTGCAATGACATTGTAACATTACTATTTTCGCCACCTTTGTTTTCCTACAACACCAATACAAGGTGATAAGCGTAATTATTTTATATAATGACAAGAAAGAATAATTATATATGTACCACATCAATTACACAAACCTGCGAAACTTGATGAGCGTTTTCAACTTCTTGCGGCTTTTCTGCCAATGTTGTAAAAGCCAGACCGGAAGGCGAGCCGAAAAGATCATCGGGTCATGGTTCGCACGGTCGAACCAATAACTCAATAATCAAAGAAAAATACTTAACATAAAAATATATCTTGCATAAAAATATATACAAACAAATTGTAGTCCTTTCACTTCTCCATTTTTAATGAAAGATCATTGACTAATAAAATATATAGCAATTAAAAATTTACTCCATTTGGTTATAAATATAAGACATTTTTTGTAGATGGATTTGGTCACAAATATAAGACTTATTTCTAATTTTTACCAAAATATCCCCAAATTATCATTCTCAATATTCTCCAATATTAAAAAATAATTGAGAAATAGTGGGGTAAATGTAGATTTTTAGAGTATATTGGTAATATATGTTATTTTACCTAACTTAACTTACATATTTAATTTAATTAAATTAAGTAAATAGATCTTATATTTAGGAAGTTAAGAGAGGAAGAATTAAACAAATCAAATTTTTTATATTTAACTTGGTAAAAGAGGAGAGCTAAATTTAAATTTAATGGTTGAACTTTAACCATTAGCAAGTCTCTTCTTGTCTTGGGCAAGTGGTTGGCAGTAAAAGCTCAATAAATTAATCCAGTAGTATTTATTTTTCTTGATACACTAAAAAAAGAAATGGAAAAGGTATTGGGAAACACACATGAAGACACCTTTTAAATATTATCTTCATCTTCTACACTTTTTCATTTTGTTCCTGCGCACATGAAGACACCTTCATTCTTCTTCATCCTGCTAACTTCATCTCTTACTAAAAGATCTTACAGGTTACATCATCTTTCAGTTCTTGTTGTCATTTCTTCAATGTTTTTTGTTGTTATTAAAAGAAAAATGACAAATTAGATAATGCAGATTTTTTTGCTTCTTCCTCCTCCATTCTTCCCTTCCTTTTCTCTTGTGAAAATCATTCCTCTTCGATCGCCCAGTTTTCTGAAAATCGTTCCGGTTCCCGGTTGGACCACGGTTTTCCGGTTGAAACGGTGGCACTCAGCGGCCCAACACGGCCAAACCTTTAATAGCGGCTTCCTACCACAACCGAGCTGCCGCAGTCTCCGGTCGACTGTCCAACCGATCGGACTGTCCGATCCGGCTCGGTTTTGATAACACTGTTTTTTGCATTTTAGATGCATTGGGCACCTTCTTTTAAGAAATAGTCCTGTTAGGCGCCTTCTGTGGAGTCTTGAATACGAGTTGTAACATTCTGTTACTAATTCCCTAATTAATTCAATAATACCCTGACTAACTATGATAGAAAAATGATTTCCATAATATTAATAAATCTATCATAGTTAGAAAAAGGATTTTCTAATAATAATCATTATCCATGATAGAAAAGAATAAACTAATACAACCTGAATACTATCATGGATAATTAATAGCTAAACATGTTAGAAAAGAATCACCTAACATGGTTAGAAAAATAAGCAACCTAATATCCAATAATATCAAATACACATAAATATATGCGGAAACGAATGCAGACCTATACAAATTGGCAATGTACAACTCTAAATAAATTATATAACCTCTACTACCTAATTTCCTTCCCTGATGCTTGCGCCTGTGCATGAATATCTGCAAAAATGTCAGTAATCGTGGGATGAGACAATTTGTCCCAGTAATCACCGCTTAACTCACTATAACAGTGAGATGTGCGGTAGTAAGGGCGTCTAAAGGGTACCACAGTTTAAAAATCAATATATATATATATATATATATATATATATATATATATATATATATAAGAGAATTAAGCCTCTATCCATTTATCATTACATGGCCTCTGTCACGTCCAAAATAAATCAATTCCATCTTTTCTATTTTCCAAATATCACTCAAAACCTCTCAATCAAAATCCACATCAATAAACTTCTCCGTCAAATCTCCAAATCCATGCAGTCATTATTGTGAATCTCATACACATACTTCTCAGCTTTAATCCATGTACAACCGTGGTGCTCTACTCATGCCATCCAGGAGGCACTACACTCGAGCCCTATATGTATTCCAAATGAGTTGACACTGTGCCCCTCTCAAAAGTGAGGGGGCGATTTCCCTCCCTGGTAAACCCATGAGAGGGAAACCCCAATCTGTCTCCAATCAGAAAGGGAGCAGTCCCTGTCTCCAATCAGAAGACTGCTGGTCACAGTCTCCAATCTGTTGACCATTGGTCACAGTCTCCAATCTGTTGACCCGTACAAATAACCGTTGATTGGCCTATCGAACGGTTATCATCGCGCGATGGTACAAAATCTCAGTGTCATGCAATGATCACAATTCTTTTTAACATCTCGAATTCATTCATTATCTCAATCACAATCTTTGTCACCTTCCACCAACACAACATTTCAATTCCTCAATCCCTAATGTACCATATTTCCAATCCAATTCACTTTCCAATACCCTGTACAAGTACCAATTACATATAACTCCATCACTGTCCATCACTATCCATCAATTAATTTATCAACACTGTTGTCATAGCATCACACCTATATATATCCCACTATTCCAGGAAAATCACAACCACCAGACAGGATACTATATATATAATGCATAAAGTTTCTTTATATACAAATAATCGTGTTTGAAAGGCACCCGATAGCCTATTTTGTATAAAAATAACTTTTAAATATTTGAGGGCTAGAAAGGATTTTGAAAATCCTAACTAACGTCACCCTCAATATTATAGCAAGGTAAGAGTGATTACCTGTAGCACTTTAGCACTCCCCCGCGTTCCCCTTTACTTTACCATGCCTTGAGAAATATATGTATGCCACATCTTTTCCTATCATTACACCATGTAATGATAGTAAGTTAATAAACATTCTAAGTCATAGATTAACTAATGTCTCTCTCGTATCCCATATTACTACCCGTTTTCCCATTCTTAATTCCAATTCTCATAGTTAAATATTAGATAATCCATGTTCAGTTCAAGTATCACATAAAAGCAAACCATTCCACCAAACACAGAGCAAGTACATATAGGTAACCTAAATTTCTATTTTAGGTTTATCGAATAGAATTTCTAAATTGCACCATTCAACCAATTGCCAAAGAGGTAACAATAAATCCAAAACTCACAATGCAAATATCCAAGCTAATCCATTTTACTCTGTAAAGTACCAAAAGAAAAACATAACATCCCCTTTGTTTTTGTTATTTTCTTTTCTTTTTCCTAGCTTAAAGCATATGGCATAATAGACTCACGAATTAGATTAAACACAACTTCCACTGAAATCAAAGCTACCACTCATTATTACTACAAAACTGAATTGAACTTAACTACGTCTAGATGAAGCATGTTACCTCTAGTTCCCATAACAGTTCAGCCTTTCAAATTCATTGAAATTCAACATGTAACTCCCTAATATCTTTACTTTCAACCTTAGAACCGGCAGCCATTCATGTAGAATCACTACCAATTTAGCAAACATAAGCAACAAACACATATACACAAATTTTCATTCTTCATTGTCTTTGTTAAAGCCATAATTGCAAAAAACACAATACTCATGAACTCATTCAAAACTAGGTAAGAGTAAATCACCATCATCATCATTTCTAATCTTTTATCACTTTAATCCTCATAGAACAATTCTCACCAACGCATATCCAAATGAAATTGTAACATTGTGTTACTAATTCCCTAATTAACCAATATTATTTATTTCAATTCATTAATCTCTTTCTATATATTATCCATGATAGAAAAGAATAAACTAATACAACACAGCTGCTATCATGGATAATTTATTGCTAACCATGTTAGAAAAGATTTGCCTAACATGGTTATTAAACAAAACTAATTAGTATTAAACAATAAATAAATATGTATACATGCGGAAGCAGATGCAGACCTATACAAATTGGCAATATACAATTCTAAATAAACTATATAACTACTACTACCTAATTCCCTTTCCTGTTGCTCGCGCCTGTGCATGAATACCTGCAAAAATGTCAGCAATCGTGGGATGAGACAATTTGTCTCAGTAATCACCGCTTAACTCACTATAACAGTGAGATGTGCGGTAGTGAGGGCGTCTAAAAGGTGCCACAGTTTTAAAATCAATAATACATATATATAATTCTCATTTTCTTTCATCCATCTCTTAAATCCTTCTGTCACATCCAAGTCCACTCAAATTCACCATCTCTACTTTCCACATATCACTCAAATCCCTCAGTCAAATCTATATTAACTAAATATCATCTCCCAGTCTCCAATCTAATGATGCTACCATAACTCTCACACTCACCTATAGATGCATTGTGCCATCCTGGGGCATTCAAGCATCTAATCTTCTCTATATGATTTGACACTGTGTTCCTCTCCATAATGAGGGAACAATTTCCTTCTCTGGCAATCTCCAGAGAGGGAACCCCAATTCTGTTTTCCATTACAGAACGGGAACGGTTGGGCTCTCCACTGCCAAACAACCGTAGGGGCAGTTGGGCTCTTCAATGCCAAACAACCGTAGGTCACTTCTCTCAATAAGTCGACCTATGAACCCCGATCCAATCAATTCTAGAAGGATCATCAGTACAAATAACTGTCGATTGGCCTATCGACAGTTATCATCGCGCGATGGTACATATATATATTTCAGTGTCATGCACTCTCACCATATCCATGTCCACCAATTTCAATCTCATCATCAATATCCTTCATTCTTACCATTCCTTTCAATATCTCAATCTCAACTATTCAACTTCTTCCATCTAACTAACTATCAATATCCTTAACAGAATACTATATAAACCTGTCACATCAATCCCAGAATAATACCAATCCAGAATAATCATTCACACCATACAGGATAATATATATAATGTTTCAAATTTCTTTTATACGAAAATAATCGTGTTTAAAAGGCACCCGATAGCCTGTTTTGTATAAAAATAGCTTTTCAAAGATAATATTTATATGGAGGGTGAAAAAAGGATTTTAAAAATCCCAGCTAACGTCACCCTCAATGTTATAGTAAGGTTAAGAGTGATTACCTGTCGCCCTTTAGCACTCTGATGCTCTTCCTTACCATTTCCTCTTAGATTTTCTTCAAATATTATCACCATGATATACTCCTATAATAATAGGATACAGAATGACAAATCAATATCATTCTCACATTATAATACTTTAGCGTCTCTCTCTCCTATTCTATATCACTACCCATACTCTGATTATGTTAAACTATTTTGGAAAGTTTATGAGCTCCCAAGTTGGCACAACAATTAACACAAAACTAGAATAACAATTCATCCAAATCAAGACATTCCTCTATTACATAAAGAATCACAATTTCCTAAAAATCATATCTCCCATTCACAATTATCAATTGCAATCATCTAATCAATACAGTTTGAAGTCAAGGACGCCCAACTTAATAAACATCAAGCAAAGAAAATGACTTCATTTAAGAACCATCTTTCCCCTCAAGATCATAATGCAAGATATCCCTTTCTATCCATTCTTTCTACTATTTAATAATCACAGCCATCTTCATAATCTCACATAAATTTATTCTAACATTCAAAGATTAACTATTATTAGTGCATACACTTTGATGCAAACCCTATAACAAAACTCAAACCATCCTATACCAGAATTCATAGAGCATTAAAATTCCAAGGAATACCATATCCATTACAATTTCCTTGATGCCAAATTCTCCTACTTGAACCAAAGACCCTAAGTCCACTCAATTCCCAATTTAAACATAGAGAAAACCTCTTTCTTAGCCATTGGACTCAAACTCAAGCCTGGACAAAAATAACCCCTCATCACCTTTATTCCTAATCTATTATCTTTCTCATGATCAATCCTCCATGTCCAGAATCAACACCCAAAGTCTCACTTCCTTCCAATTAACATCCCACCAAACATCATCAAATCCCTTGCAAATTTAAGAAAAACGAACACATTAACAATTTATACTCAAGCAACTAATATGCAAGGCCAAAATTCATATTTTAATAGATTAATACAACTAAACACAACAATTACTCCAACCTCAACTAAAGTGGAAATTGAAATTCGTGGCTGTCACCCAAGAGGGGGGGGGGGGGTGAATTGGGTGAGGGAATAAAAACTTAAACTCTTTTCGAAAGACTGCTTGTGCTCGGTGATGATGATAATAAATAATGCTATGCACAAGTCAGTATGCTATGTGATGCAAAATAGAATGATCAAGTATAAGTATATGCACACATAAATTTATCCTGGTTCGGTCACCCAGACCTACATCCAGTCCCCAGGCTACACCTGAGATTTCCAATCCACTATTCTTGTTTAAACCGGGCACAAGAGAAGCCTTTACACTTTAGGTTTTACGAGCACGGGTTCACCTAACAACCCACAGGTTTTACAACGGGTTCACCTGCAAACCTTACCGCAAGTTTTACGGGATCACTTGCAACCTTACAAACGCAAGTTTTACGGGCTAACTTGCAACCTATGGAGATTTAGACAACCTCTAAATGCTCCCCCTTACAAAATGTAAGATTACAATTATGTTCACTCTATGAACTGATTTTGTTAAACACTTAAGCTCAAAACTAACTCTCTCAAAGAGTGGATGATGTTACTCACTTAAGTACAAATAAATCACTCTCTAAGAATATTACATATCAAAGTCCGAGAGTAGAAGATGAGAGGAATGTAGAATTGTGTTTTTCAGATAATAGCCCTGTTCTCTCTCTCTTTTTCAAGCCCTCCTTTTCAGAAATGAAGAACATCCCTTTTATACCAGTCTCTGAATATCTAGCCGTTGGAGAGACAATAAGACCGTTTGATTATAGACGTTGGGGCCTTGTTTACGTTGTCCTCATTAATGCACAGCAGGGTTGACTTTGCTTTATCTGAAAAGGTGCTCTGACCATGCTGTTCTGTCAACACTGTTCTGACAATACTATTCTGACAAAAGTCGTTCTGACATCTAAACACTTTGTACGGTCCGACTCTTGCTTGCTGTCAGAGAGGACTTCGTTCCTCAAGCATAAGTCCAGGATGTTAAGAGACTCACTTATCGGAAGCTCTCTTGCTATCTGAAGCTCGTGGACTCTAACATTTTGCTTGCTATCACATAGAGGAACTTTGTCTTCCATGCACTTGTCCATGAATGATAAGAGTGCTTTGCTATTGGATCCTCTCTTGCTATCAGAAGCTCTCTTATGGACTCTGACTCTTGTGGGCAGTATGAGCTTTGACACCTTGAGTGAATCTTCAGATTATGTTCTCATACTCCTCATGCTTGGTAGGTAACAATGTTGTTTGAATATGTCTGTTATCCTCTTGTTACCGTTGGAAGGAACATCTTCTTAAATGCTTCAGCAGGGTTGACTTGCTTTATCTCTGAAAGGTAGTCCTGACACCTCTGCTCTATTAAAAGCATTCTGTCTTCTGAGTATGTGACGTTCACTCTTGTACTCTTGCTGACGGATGATCATCGTTCATCCGGAAGTGGCAATCTTGCTCTGCAAGGGTTAGTCTCTGAAATCCAATGCCAAGAGTCTTTCCATCCGGAAGTTCATTTGCATCCGCAAGTGTAACTAAGTTCTGCACATACTGGTTAGTCCAACATAGCAATATATATAATCAGATATAGTAAAACTGCACATGTTGTGGGAAGTTTGCTATGGGAAGTAGTCTTACTTAGACTATGTTCAGACTTAGTGTAATGTCTACTGACTCTAAGGGATCTCTATTCCAATAGTCAGCTTAAGTCTCGTTAGTTTACTCTAAGTCTTCCTAAGTGACTCAGTGTGTCATTCATGCTATGTATATTAAGTCAACACACAATCACATGAAGTGGGAGTTTACTCAGTCTAGGATGTATCCGGAAGCACTTCTCCATCCGGAAGTGAATTCACTTGATGAGGGATTTAGTTCACCATGACTTGCTCTCGCTTAGTCTATTTCATTCCACCACTCAGCGCTAGTCACTGAGCTATCGGAAGCACTTTTACTTGACGTGGTGAATTCACTGACGCTTAGGGTGAAATCTATTCTATCAGTCTGCGCCAGTCAAGATCTAATAGGAAGCAACTTCACTTGATGTTGCATTTCTGCTGACGCTCGGGGTTATATCTAGTCTATCAACCTGCGCCAGTCTAAATCTAATAGGAAGTGCTTTCACTTGGCGAAGTAGACTTACTGACGCTTGGGGTAATATCTATTCTGTCGCTCTGCGCCAGTCTAATTCTAACAGGAAGCGCTTTCACTTGGGGAAGTAGACTCACTGTCGCTTGGAGTAATATCTATTCTATCGCTCTGCGCCAGTCTAAGTCTAACAGGAAGCAACTTCGCTCCCGATTGAACCATAGCTTAGTCTTAGGGTTTGTGCACCTAAAGTTCATGGACTAAGTTAAATCCCTAGTGATTTACTCGCTGCCGCTGGGGGATGACACATTTATCCGCGTGCGCGAGTCCTAGTCTATCCGGAAGTGATTCCGCATCCGTGAGCGCTAGTCTTGATTCATTCGGAAGTGAATCTGCATCCGGTTGTGACTCTAGTGCTAATACTTCCGGAAATGATCTTGCATTCACAAGTGATCTAACTCAGGGTTCTAACCATGTCATCTAATCCTTCCTAAGTGTTAATTATGTTCTTTTAAGTACTAGACCATATCATACCTAAGTCACCATCAAAACTTAAGATTCTAACATTCTCCCCCTTTTTGATGATGACAAACCCATAGATGACTAGAGAACATAATTAAACTTAGATCACTTCCAGAGCTATATTTCATTCCCAGTTCTCTCCCCAGATATCTTATCTTTCAGCTCTAGACTTCTCATGTCTCATCTCTAGACATCTCATCTCATCTCTAGACATCTCATCTCTCTCCCCCTTTTGGCTTCATCAAAATCCAACAGGTGCAAGCTAGCCTTAGGGATGGGGATACTTTTATCGTTCTCCTAGGAATGGGCTTTCTACCTAATATTTCTCCCTATGTATCGCTAATAAAGATTTGTTCTAGACTATTCAATACAATGTACGAGAATTAACAAGTAACAGCAATAATGGCTCATGATCCTAAATGATTGTATTCTCCCTAAACACTATGTAGGATAGTTAAACATGTTTTTCAAAGGAGATATTGATACATCAAATCTAATCATAATTAAATTAAGATCAAAACATACAAAACAGTTTTCTTTTTGAAGGTGAAAATTCTTTCCAAATGTAATTTTGATCCTCTCGAATTGATTAACATGATATCAAAAATAATTTTGATGTGTTTAAAAATGATGATTATGATAAAATATGTGATTTTAAATTCAAATGAGATGAAATCTGATACCTAATGAAATCAAATGAGATCTGAGTTTGAACTTGTGGTATCAAAGGAAATGATTGAATGCCAAATGAAATTTGTGATACCATATGAAATGAAATCAAATCAAATGAAATTTGTGTTTTTTTTTTTTTTTAAAAGTGCCAAAAATAATTTCCAAACAAATTGCATCACAGCATCTTAAGAGTTTATTATCGATGACAGCATGTGACTCTCTATTTTCAAGGGATCATTAACAGGTAATGTCCACTTACTTCTCTTCTATATTAAGATTAATCATCATTAAATCAAGAAAGGAAGCATATAAGAGAGGTATGTTATCAATTACTTTCCAGCATGTCATTTAGAGGATACAGATGTGTGAGCTAGGATGATTTTCTAAGACAGTGAATGATTTTGAAGTCAATGCAGATTGAGAGAAACATCCTAAGTTGACACCCTTACCAATGCCATGTATGCATCATATGTAAGAGATGGTAAGGTGTAGATGTTACCACAGATGAGGGGTACTCATACTCTATTAGACTCAGGAATCTGAATCATACGCAGATAAGCATGCTTCCTGACATCTTCAAGAGGTGTGCTATCTCAAGTGGAAACCCCTAGCGCAAGTGCTTTGATGATTCGCTTCGGCAAGCTGAGCTACAACCACAAGCAGACATGACTGGGCAGTCACTCTACTCTTCCCATGGTTCAATAGTTGGCCTGCTATCGAAGGCGCTGATTGTTGTGAAAGCAACCTTGCTCAAACTTGATGATTGGTCCTGCATATGCTTGAGGAAACAAATGCTTTCTGATGGTCAGTGAAAGAACTTAAGATTTAACATTGAAGACCATCCTCAGGACATTCAAGTCAATCTGTGTTAATCAGCACAAGCTAATAATTTTAAGAAATCATGCTTGCTAATTGGTTTAAGAAAATATGAGCAATGATTATGTGAAAACTAATTTTGAAATTATCTATACATTCACATAGTTTCACTATCAAGACATGAACTCTATTTATACTCTCATGGATAAATATCAATGTGATAGTACAGAGAATATTAAACAGGTGGCATATTTTCAGAGTTTCATAAGCAAGTATAGTTCAATACATATGCCTCAAGGATGTTCATGTTAGATCATGAAGACATGTGAATTAATAACATAATGAGATTTTGAAAAAGAGAATCTTCATCCTCACAAAATAATTTGATTAGGATTGAATTCGTTTTACAAAAACAACCAAATTTCAGCATATGATTACGAGAATAATTTCCAAATTTTAGCTCAAGTTCTTCTAGATATGCTCAGTGTGATCTCATTGTTCTTAGGACATCAACAAGCTTGAAATTAATACAGATTATAGCATGCTTGTGATACTATGCCATGTTTTACAGATCTAGCAGAGTTTAATTCAAGGCATTTCCTAAGATTTCTAATGCATGTCAGACAAGAGAGAGACTATCCATTTAATTTCACAACAGAATATGTAAGGGATAGAAATGCTCATGTGTATTGGCGAGAGTTTCTCAGGTTTGGTATAGTCATTCCACACATCTTGATAAGAGACATTTTCGTTGCCATTCTCTCTTGGTTATATTCATTGTTCAAGCTTCAATAATCTGTGTCAACATTCTTAAACCACAAACTTGAACTGAGATCATTAGTAGATTGAGAACTTAAAGATGTAATTAAGAGGGATGTATTGTTCTCGAAATCATAGCTGCTTATGCATTGAAAACGTTGATGCAAGAGATACCACATGAAATGGAAAATCAGAAATAACTTTTGAGTGCTATCATGAGGTATAGTTGTCATGCAAGTTTGAAGAGGATCAGAATCTATTTTTGAAAGTTTGCATTTCAGAAGGATCTTTCAAAACTCAGGGTGAATGCATAAACTATTTTCTTTCATGACTATATGCACAAGGATATACAAGGTTTTTGATCAAGATAGTCATGGACAGCATGTAGATTATGAACATTACTTATTTCTTCAGCCCCTTTTTTTTTTTATGATGAATATAATGTTCACATTTTAGGATGCTTAATGTAAAATCTCAATAAGTCCATCTAACATTAGCATAGGAGATTTTACTATCAAATGCTTCGTTGCTAAGTGATCCCTTGCTTACCCAAGGAGATCTTCTATACTTATCCTTGGTTCGAAGCACTTTCTTCTGAGAGGTAGGATTCAAGAGCCTTTTCAATGATGATCGAGGAATCCACTCTCTCTTGTTCTTCTCAGGATAATTGAATGGAACTTTGTGATAGCTCATCCTTGAGACAGAACCATTGTCCCTTGTGATGGCCGACAGCTTCTTATGATTGTACCAGTGGGTTTCAGCAGTTGCATCACCACGAGTTCTCTTCTTTGGGATAAGAGGAACTCTTGATTTTTCCTGCACAAGTAAGGCACTAGGAGGATGTTTTGGTACCCATTTGTACTTGGGTCCTACATGGTTAGCACTGGACCTTACTTGTCCTTTAGGAATCCATACAAACTTATTTCTCACATTTGAATTTCTTCTAAGACTGCATGTGTGAGAAATATGTCCTAATCTACCACAATAATGACAGATAATGGAATGATAATCAAAATGAGGCTTCCTATCATTATCATGATTAGTTTTCTTTAGAAAAGCTTTTTGTTCCTTTGAAATTTCAGTTTCTTTTGAAAGCTTTTCTTTTTCCTTCAACACGTGTTCACAATCAAAACATTTTTCAAGACATGTTGAAGTTTTCCCTACCGATAGTGGGCTAGCTATCGGAACCACTAGTTCTTTAAAAGAACCCTCGGAAACTTTAGATGTAGAAGAAGAAATTAGTTTTTCAAGTTTCCTATCTTTTTCTTTTAAGCCTAGAAGTTCTTTTGCAAGTTTACAATATTCAGTATATAACTCATTGTATGCATCTTGCAAATCAGAGAGTTCAATTTCAGATCCAGATACCTCACTTTCTGAATCTTCTAGGCAGAGATGGATACTCTCTTCACTGAAGTCTGCTTCCTCAATATCAGCTTCCAGAAGCTCATCAGTAGATGATCCACAAAGAGCACGAGTTGAGCTTTGGACAGCTGTGCTTTCAAGAGATGGGTTAGAAGCATATATCACATCAAGAGTATTGCAAATATCTCTAGCACTAGAGCAATGTTTGATTTTCTGGAAATCATTTTCAGTTAAGCCTTTGTATAAAATTTGCATTGCTCTAATGTTTAAGGAAAACAAATTTTTCTCCCTTTCAGTCCAGTTTCCTCTTGGTTTGAAATCAAAATCATTTTCAAAAATATCCCACATTTTCAAACTAGTGGATTTTATAAAACTTTCCATTCTTGCTTTCCACCAACAAAAATCAATATTTTCTAACACAGGTGGAATGGTATGATCAAAGCCTTTGGAAAACATTTTAACCCAAATCAGCCAAGGTCTTTGCACTTGAGATCGTTTGATCCTTTAAACAAGTGACCTGCTCTGATACCAAATGAAATTCGTGGCTGTCACCCAAGAGGGGGGGGGTGAATTGGGTGAGGGAATAAAAACTTAAACTCTTTTCGAAAGACTGCTTGTGCTCGGTGATGATGATAATAAATAATGCTATGCACAAGTCAGTATGCTATGTGATGCAAAATAGAATGATCAAGTATAAGTATATGCACACATAAATTTATCCTGGTTCGGTCACCCAGACCTACATCCAGTCCCCAGGCTACACCTGAGATTTCCAATCCACTATTCTTGTTTAAACCGGGCACAAGAGAAGCCTTTACACTTTAGGTTTTACGAGCACGGGTTCACCTAACAACCCACAGGTTTTACAACGGGTTCACCTGCAAACCTTACCGCAAGTTTTACGGGATCACTTGCAACCTTACAAACGCAAGTTTTACGGGCTAACTTGCAACCTATGGAGATTTAGACAACCTCTAAATGCTCCCCCTTACAAAATGTAAGATTACAATTATGTTCACTCTATGAACTGATTTTGTTAAACACTTAAGCTCAAAACTAACTCTCTCAAAGAGTGGATGATGTTACTCACTTAAGTACAAATAAATCACTCTCTAAGAATATTACATATCAAAGTCCGAGAGTAGAAGATGAGAGGAATGTAGAATTGTGTTTTTCAGATAATAGCCCTGTTCTCTCTCTCTTTTTCAAGCCCTCCTTTTCAGAAATGAAGAACATCCCTTTTATACCAGTCTCTGAATATCTAGCCGTTGGAGAGGCAATAAGACCGTTTGATTATAGACGTTGGGGCCTTGTTTACGTTGTCCTCATTAATGCACAGCAGGGTTGACTTTGCTTTATCTGAAAAGGTGCTCTGACCATGCTGTTCTGTCAACACTGTTCTGACAATACTATTCTGACAAAAGTCGTTCTGACATCTAAACACTTTGTACGGTCCGACTCTTGCTTGCTGTCAGAGAGGACTTCGTTCCTCAAGCATAAGTCCAGGATGTTAAGAGACTCACTTATCGGAAGCTCTCTTGCTATCTGAAGCTCGTGGACTCTAACATTTTGCTTGCTATCACATAGAGGAACTTTGTCTTCCAAGCACTTGTCCATGAATGATAAGAGTGCTTTGCTATTGGATCCTCTCTTGCTATCAGAAGCTCTCTTATGGACTCTGACTCTTGTGGGCAGTATGAGCTTTGACACCTTGAGTGAATCTTCAGATTATGTTCTCATACTCCTCATGCTTGGTAGGTAACAATGTTGTTTGAATATGTCTGTTATCCTCTTGTTACCGTTGGAAGGAACATCTTCTTAAATGCTTCAGCAGGGTTGACTTGCTTTATCTCTGAAAGGTAGTCCTGACACCTCTGCTCTATTAAAAGCATTCTGTCTTCTGAGTATGTGACGTTCACTCTTGTACTCTTGCTGACGGATGATCATCGTTCATCCGGAAGTGGCAATCTTGCTCTGCAAGGGTTAGTCTCTGAAATCCAATGCCAAGAGTCTTTCCATCCGGAAGTTCATTTGCATCCGCAAGTGTAACTAAGTTCTGCACATACTGGTTAGTCCAACATAGCAATATATATAATCAGATATAGTAAAACTGCACATGTTGTGGGAAGTTTGCTATGGGAAGTAGTCTTACTTAGACTATGTTCAGACTTAGTGTAATGTCTACTGACTCTAAGGGATCTCTATTCCAATAGTCAGCTTAAGTCTCGTTAGTTTACTCTAAGTCTTCCTAAGTGACTCAGTGTGTCATTCATGCTATGTATATTAAGTCAACACACAATCACATGAAGTGGGAGTTTACTCAGTCTAGGATGTATCCGAAAGCACTTCTCCATCCGGAAGTGAATTCACTTGATGAGGGATTTAGTTCACCATGACTTGCTCTCGCTTAGTCTATTTCATTCCACCACTCAGCGCTAGTCACTGAGCTATCGGAAGCACTTTTACTTGACGTGGTGAATTCACTGACGCTTAGGGTGAAATCTATTCTATCAGTCTGCGCCAGTCAAGATCTAATAGGAAGCAACTTCACTTGATGTTGCATTTCTGCTGACGCTCGGGGTTATATCTAGTCTATCAACCTGCGCCAGTCTAAATCTAATAGGAAGTGCTTTCACTTGGCGAAGTAGACTTACTGACGCTTGGGGTAATATCTATTCTGTCGCTCTGCGCCAGTCTAATTCTAACAGGAAGCGCTTTCACTTGGGGAAGTAGACTCACTGTCGCTTGGAGTAATATCTATTCTATCGCTCTGCGCCAGTCTAAGTCTAACAGGAAGCAACTTCGCTCCCGATTGAACCATAGCTTAGTCTTAGGGTTTGTGCACCTAAAGTTCATGGACTAAGTTAAATCCCTAGTGATTTACTCGCTGCCGCTGGGGGATGACACATTTATCCGCGTGCGCGAGTCCTAGTCTATCCGGAAGTGATTCCGCATCCGTGAGCGCTAGTCTTGATTCATTCGGAAGTGAATCTGCATCCGGTTGTGACTCTAGTGCTAATACTTCCGGAAATGATCTTGCATTCACAAGTGATCTAACTCAGGGTTCTAACCATGTCATCTAATCCTTCCTAAGTGTTAATTATGTTCTTTTAAGTACTAGACCATATCATACCTAAGTCACCATCAAAACTTAAGATTCTAACAGAAATCACTTCATTATAGAACGCCCCGACAATGATCCCTATACATCAAACATACATAATGAGTTACAAATTTTAGTGTGCAAACTTGCAGCACTATACACTTTTATTTGAAATTCCAAATCATAAATTTGCAATCGCTAAAACAGCACAAACTAAAAGTCAATTCAAACAACACACTCATGAACCAAATAAGCTTCAATCAAACATGATTTGATCCACTTAAACTCAATATACACACAGCCACGAAGAATCTTGAAAGAACAAACATCTTAAAAATTAATTCCACAAGCCTAAGGATTATTCCAGCCATAAGTTCCCCTCACAGAATCATTTAAGCATTGATAAAAAAAACAACAACCTATTTAGGCGTTTGCCTCAAAGCTAATGCCCCATACGTCTCAAAAATCCTTGAACCAATTTCATTAATCAATTCCTACTATGTCAACATAACCAATTTCATCATTACACAACACAACCTACCTCTTACTAAGTCTATTTCCATCATCCTTTAATAATTTCAATATCCTCATACATCTCTGAAGTCAAGCCATCAATCAACTCCAAATATTTCAACTTCCATAGGCTTCTAAAAACTTTTACAAAAGATTTCTATTGTTTTTCTAAATTTCATCTTCACCATGATGCCATTCCAAAAATCTGTTTCAAAGTATCCTCTCATTTAACCTACCCAAAAACAATATGCACCCAAAATCATTTAATTTCAATTTACACAAGGAAATCTTAAACAAACCAGCACCAATTCACTTCCAACCAGCCATAAAACTATGTATTTCATTTTAAATCAAACTAAGCAATTAACTAAACAAAGAAGCACAAGCTGCCAAACCTTTGGGGTTCTTAAAACTACTAAAACTCCAGTCCAGGTTCAATCTCTCATTAAACAAAAATAGAATAAAAGTTAAGGTTTCAGCTTCTACCTATTTAACAACCCAAATTAAATCCCATGAATCAATTCGGATTTCACTCAATCTCACCAAAAATTCGAAGAGCAGTGGCATAAATCACAAGAGAAAGCTTACCCAGACTCGAATATGCACTTATATATGTACATCAGGTCGTCGGAGCCGCCGTGAATCATCATCGGAAAACGCTGCATCTCGCCAGAAAACGTAGAGAACGAAGAACAATGGAAAAAGAAGTTGAAAACAATAAGAATGAGAAAACAGAGAAAGAAAACGAAGGAAAAATGCAAGCTTCCTCTTACCTTGCCATCAGTCGCCGTCCCTTGCCGGAAAACTGAAGGAGACGCCGGAAAAACGAAAGGGACGAAGGAGCTGACGAAGATGAAGAACGTGATGGAGAGAAAGAGAGGCAGGTTTCAGCGAGGTTGAAGGATGAGAAAACAAAAAGGAAGAATGGAGGGGGAGGCCGCGCCGGTGCTGTAGTCGACGGCGGCTTGCTCCGCCGGTCCCTGCAACTCCGGCGACGAGCAAAGAAGAGAGAGAGCAGGGAGGGTTTGGTGAGAGGGCGAAGAGTGAATGAAGGGAGGAGAAGGAAAATGAAGAAGAAAATGAGGGGGAGGTCGGCGGTTTTGTAAGGAGGGAGGGGAAGGGCATGTTTGGTTAGGTGAAATAAGGGTGGTATATGATAATTTGTAGCCCAAACTTGTCATAGTGTACTCTTTAAATTTTAAAACCACTTAAACCAGCCTCCAATCTTTTTAAACTTCAAAATATTTTTAGCTTTACCACTCCCTCATATTTCAAACTCTTCATTTCTTAATTAATTTTATGCACATTAATTACTCAAAATTTCCAAAAATATCACAAAAATTCCTAAAAATTCCAAAATTTCCCAAAACACTCACTAATCCTGAATTAAATTTTTCAGGATGTTACAGAAATAATACAACTTCAAGAAAATTGACCATAAGTCAGCATTTTATTAACAAGTCTATCCCACACTAATTATTAACAAGCCTAAATAGAAATTTGGTGCATCCTAAAGCCAAGAAGTAGTTCAAGCCAACAGAAAGTTTAACAACCAGCAAAATCAATACTGACAAAGGCGAAAGAGAAAGGAAGATCAATCACAACATCTATCTCCCAAAGTCAAAAAGTAAGCACATAATTTGCATCATTGATCCATAGCCCACAAGAACAAACTATCACAAAGTTACTGCACAACCCAGAATTCCTAAAAATTCTTGAAACTTTACTAAGTCAAATATTCCCCTTAGCAATGATTCAGTGAATTTAGAGTTTGGAATTTATTTAAAATCAACACTAGACATTTTGGAAACATTACACTCCCTTTTTGCTACAACCATTCCAAACATTAAGGTAAAAACCTAAGGTTTCCCAAACTTTGTTAGGTCTAAACTTTAATTAAGCTAAGACCTTAAGAAACCAAACCTCAAAAACAATTTTCTATCATCATCAAACATAATGAAAACACCAAAAAGTTCACAATTTGTAATTCCTATCCTTAAGCACCAAATCGGTCAAAACATAAAAAGCACAAAGATTTACAACAACCACATACATACATGCCCAAACAAGCCAATATAAATATAGATACATATATTAATCATGAACCTCATCAACCTTAAGCACCCCAAAATTTAGGGTTTTGCAACAACTTCACCAAACTTTAAGCAACATTCAATTTAACAATTAGGACACCAAAAGATGAAACTTTAGCTTAGTTTTGATTCATTGTCATGGCTAATACCTAAAACCCAAATCAAACCCATCCTCACAAACGGCCAAAAACGAGAAATCAAATGAGAGAATGGCGTACAAATTGGTTACAAAGTTCCAAAAATGAGGATAAAAAGCAGCTCACCGCCGGCCGCCGCTCATCTCGCCGGAAATCGCCTCAAATGTGTAGGCCGAATGAAAATCAAAAGGAAAACGGAAGGTATGAGGGAACAAACATTAAAATGAAAGTATAGCTCAAGATGTACTAGAAAAATCGAATCTTTACCTTTAATCCGCCAAAACCACCGTGAGTTCACCGGAAAACTCGCCGGAGTTGAAAAAGAACATAAAGAAACGAAGAGCAAAAAGAGGAAAACGAAGGAGAAGAGTTTAAAGGGGAAGGGGAGGCCGCGCCGCCGCTTCACTCGCCGTCGCCGGAGGAGCCCACCCTTGCCGGATTCAGAGGGGCCAAAAGGATGGGGTTTTTGGGAAGGGTGGTCAGGTTCGGTTGAGAGGAAGAGAGGCAAAAGTCAAACCATGACAAGGGAGGAGGTGTCGGCGCCGCCGCGCCGAAGGCCACCGGAGGTCGCGAGGGCGAAGGAGAGGAAGAGGAAGGAGAGGGGTCGGAGGCGGAGGGAGTCCGAGTGAGAGAGAGAGAGAGAAAAATGAATTGGAAGGGAGGAGGTATGAATTTATATATATATTTTAGGGAAAATTACACTTAACTACCCTAAAGTTTATTTGTAATTATATTTCTAGCCCAGAAGTTTGTATATATTACTATATCTCCTTCTTTCCATCATAATATTATCTACTATCCCAAATACTTGTTCATGAAAGTTTCTAACTCCAAATAATTATTTTAACTATATTTCCTTAAATTCCAAAAATTAAGATTTAATAACAATAAATCTCCATAAATTTCTCCCTAAAACTCAAATTTCCTAAATAACACCTCAATAATTTCCCATTAACCTTAATTAAAATTTGGGGATGTTACACGAGTCTTTTAGGCCACAAAATGAATGACCCACCAGCATCGCGTAATACAGAGACTTCGTCATCGGGAAATAGTATAGATGTCCCTTCGTCACCGTCCTCAACCTATGAAATTGACACCTTCACTTGATCCTCCTGAATGTCTCGATGGTGCAAATAAGTGGCCTTTTGGAATTGGATACCTTTGGCAGCCATGCGGAAGGAAGGGTCATCCAGATGCAGATAGCATTCATCTCCATCTTCACCATGGTCTGGAGGGGTAGGTTGTAATGACTTTGTAACATTACTATTTTTGCCATTAATAATGACTCTACCGTTATTCTCCTACAACACCAATACAAGGTGATAAGTGTAAGTATTAAACTCAAAAATTTATCACACAAATATATTTAGTAGGGACTTAAACCTGAACATCTGATGCAAGGCTAAGGTTTGGAGCTGCAAATCTAGTGAGTGCGTCAATTTGTGCTTGTAATTTGGCTATCTGCCGCAACAATGGAGCCTCAACTTCTGCCCTAATTTTGCCCATCATATCTGTTTGAGGTTCCTTCGAAGATGATGATGCTCGGGGCATAGGACCCCAATACCTCTTATGCCCAATCTCTCTCCCCGACAACTCGACCGGATCGATCGTGCTTCCCAATTTCAGTGGCCAGGATATCTTGCCTACCAGACGGTGTGAAGGACCCTTGAGTGGCCTGTTCCTTCTTTGTTCTTCCTTCCCTCCACCCATTTTATTTCTCGTGGGAAGCGCTACGGTGGCTCTACAATAATAGAAGGATCTAATCTTCTTGCCTCTTCCATTTCAGCGACTTTTCTCTTGATCAAATTTTTTTCTACGCCCTTATAACCCCCACGAGACATTGTGTGCTTATAGATGTTCTTTGATTGTCGTTCTCTATTTTTTTTTCTTATTTCCTGTGAAATCACAATGTGTTAATAAAGTTTATAAGGTGTTTTCACAATTAATTTTATTTTCATAACATTAACTTCTATTTATATTTTAGAAACTCAACATATATAAGTTTATTTTTTGTTTAACAAGTGTTCGATTTCCCTAACACCAAAGAGGTCCAGCAGTATTAGTACCGTACTACTATGTCTAAGATTTGGAGGAACTTCAAGACTGGACTTACCAAAGACTATATCACCAGAAAGACGAAGTTTGGAACTCCTTGTAATACATACTCCAACATTGACCAGGAGACTTGGAATGAGTTTGTTAAAAAGCGCAAAGATTCAAATGTTCCAGGTGTGTATTCGTAAAACGCCGCAAAAGCTAGCCCCCTTTTAAATAAAATAATACACTTTTTCCAGCGTTTAGGAAAAAGCGTCGGGAAAAATATTATTTTATTAAAAACACAATTGACTATTCCGGCATTTTCGTACAAACGCCGGAAAATCATATTATTTTATTAAAAAAGAATTGGCTTTTGCCTGCGTTTTTATAAGTTAACACCGGAAAAGAGTAGGCGCCTATATAAGCTGTTCCGGCGTTTTTCAAAAAAACACCGCTAATTTTTCATTTTTATTTCTTTATTTTTTATCTTTCTCACTACTTTTCGGTGTTTCTCAAAATAAAAATAAACATTCGGGGAAGTATTTTTTTTTACTCTACACACACAAAAAAACAATTATCGGCGTTTTTTTACCATGAAACGCAGGTAAGTGTCCGCGGGAAAGTTGGCGCCAAGTTCTCGCCATTTTTTTTGTTTGTGTTCCTCCTTTTCCACGTTAGATAAAAAATGCCAAAAAGTGGTTTTCGTTTCCGCATTTTTTAGACAAATGCCGAAATACGTCCATGGCTAAATAGCGAGTTTTTTGTAGTGGTAATTCATATCTTGTTTCTGGTACTGATGGCGTGGGAACGAAAGTGATGTTTGCTTTTGAAATTGGGGTTCATGATACTATTGGGATTGATTTGGTTGGTTATTTGATTCCTTTTTTCATTATAAAAAAATGTGTTGTTTATTCATATATGTGTTGTTTATTCTCCTTGTTGAGCTATAACATAAAGAAAAGTTTATTCTTCTTTTTATAAAGATCTGTGGACTATTATAAGGCAATGTTAAGGGGTGGATTTGACATTAATATGCTATATTGGGGGAAAACTGAAATTTTCCTATTCAGTTTCACCTATCATATTCATCGTGCAGTGTTCACCATCACCAATCCCCTGATTGAATCTGATGTGAAATGGCCATACTTTGATTTTGTTGTAGAGTTGGATCTATTTCACATGAGTCTCTACTGATAAGTGTTGTATAATTTCTTTTGATTGAGTTGTCCATGAATTTATTGGCTGTATGAGTATTTGAGGTACAAAATTAAATCTCTTTGTATCTTCTCCCACTTCCTCCAACTAAATATGTTAGAATCTTAAGTTTTGATGAAGACTAAAACATGAAAGAACATAAAGAACATAAAGATTAAATATCTTTGTATTACACATACTTTGACTAACGCTTGCAGAGCGAAGCTCTTACTTTCGGTAGCCAAGATCCATCCGATAGCAAGTACAAGAGTTAGAGACCGTACAAATGCTCAGATGTCAGAATTGCTTTTGTCAGAGCAGTATTGTCAGAGCTACTTTTAGAGCAAAGCAACTAAAGCATAAGTCAACCCTGCTAAGCATTAATGAGGACAACGGTAACAAGGGTTAAACGGCTATATTCAAACGGACTTATTGCCACTCAAGCAACTGGTGTATTAGAGGCTACTATAAAAGGAACAACTTCATCATTTATGAAGACCAAGAACAACACACGCAGTCATTGAGAAAAAGCCAAGAGCATTCAAGCATAATACCCAGAGAATATTCAGAAAGCTTCAAAAGTCCAAAAGAGCACTTAATACCTTAAGAGTTATTATTATTGTTCTCATTTTGTACTCTTTGTATTAAAGTCTCTACATTTATTGTGAGCATTCATTGTACTTAAGTGTTTATCACAATCTGTTCATTAAGTGAACTTTGTATTAAATCCTTTGTGTAAAGGTTGAACCCTTGCAGGTAGTAAGAGGGAGTGAGTAAGGTTGCAAGTTAGCCCGTAAAACTTGTGGTTGTAAGGTTGCAAGTTAGCCCGTAAAACTTGTGGTTGTAAGGTTGCAAGTTAGCTCGTAAAACTTGTGGTTGTAAAGGTTGCAAGTTAGCCCGTAAAACTTGTGAATTAGTGGAACTCAATCAAGGGATTGAGAACTGGACGTAGGTCAAGAGTTAGAGCGAACCAGTATAAAAGAACGTGTGTTTGTGTATTTATTTTTATCTTGTTTTTTTAGGTCACAATTCACCCCCCTCTTGTAACCTAAGCCCCTTTCAGAATATATTGTGCCTTAGTTGCTATTTGAGATTTATACAACTGTGTCATGAATTTGCTTTGCTTTTTCTTGCAATTAACATAGATGTTTATGCTGCTTTATATTTATACAATTGGCTGAAATTTGTCATGCTGCTTTATATTTGAGTTTCTATACATCAGGAAATTCATATATGTTTCTCTCTTCCTTTGAACCAATGTTTAAAAATTCAATTGAAGCATTCTCATTGTTGTTTTTTATAATTAAAAAGGTTAATGTGGCTTTTTCTGTTGGGTTGATTGTGATATGGGTGAATCAGCCAGCAGACTATTTAGAGGCTAAAACTTGCATGTACTGCTATGGTTTTAGTTTTGGATTTTTAGTTTTGTTTATTACTGGTTTCACATAATGGGCAAGTAGAATGTAATAGGCTTCAATAAGTATTTTGAATTGTAATCTTTTCAGGACAAGAGGCATTATTTCTAATTGATGTGAGAATAGTTTTCTAATGAATTTTTCTTTCCCTACTCTTGTAAAAAATTTAACTTTCTCGAAATATGATCTTTTTTTCTTACAAATGGGGATCAACCCCTATCTATTATTTATATGGGTAAAGGTGCAAAAACGGGTTCAAACTATTACGCTAGGATCACGTAGGGGTAACAAGTATTTTCGAACTAAATTGTGGGACTGAAGAATAAATATTGGTGCAATATAAGTAACACTGTTTAGTTTGACTGACATTAACCGTTAAAAGCTGACGTGAAGCTGAAATAAAATTTTTTGCTGACTTGGCGTGCTTATGTGGCAATTATTTTTCTGAGTGTGGGGCCCACATAATTTAAATTAATAAAAAAATATAAAAAAATAAAAAATTATATTTTTTATTAATTTTTATTTTGTTATACAAAATATAATTTTGATAAATTTTTTTAAAAAAAATATAAACAAATATATTTTTATAATTTATAAAAAAATATAATTATTTTATATTTTTTAATATTTTTTATTAATTTTAATAATGTGGGCCCCACACACTCAGAAAAATAATTGTCAGATAAGCAAGCCACGTCAGCAAAAAATTTTATTTCTCCGCCACACCAGCTTTTAACGGTCAACGTCGGTCAAACTAAATGACGTTACCTATATTGCACCAATATTTATTCTTCAGTCCCAGAATTGATCAGAAAATACTTGTTACCCCTACGTGCTCCTGGCGTAATAGTTTGAACCCGTTTTTACACTTTTACCCTTATTTATATCCATATAGTTCTTTGTGAGGTATGTCCTAAAACATTGTGATCAACAAATTCTGTACTCCAACCGGAGGATGACTAAAACATATATATCAAAGTATTTCTTCAAACTTTCATTTCCTAACCAATCAGCCACCATATTCCCTTCTATATATACAAGTCTTTCCTCCACTTGCCAATCTATACATAAACAACCAATGATCATTTTCTGCAAATTTCCTTCTACATATTCTCCAATTCAATATACACTTCAAAAATAAAAAATGATATGGTAGACATAAAATCACCTTCAACTATGATTTTACTCACATCTACTTCCCTTGCAACCTGTTTGATTTGAGGAAGGAGGAGGGGAGAGAAGGGAAAATGAGCCTCTCCCCTTGCATGGTTTAAAAGTTGGAGAGGAGGGAGCCAAAAATATTCCCTCCCCTCCCCTTCGAGCCTTGTATTTTGTATCCCTCCAAATTGGGGGTATTTGGAGGGCAGCGAAAACTTTTGACTAAATTGCCCCCTCTATTTCATAATATTTCCATATATGTCTGATAATGCACAAATTTAACTACTCAATTGTGCATTTTTGGATTTTAATTAGTGCCTTAATTGGCCAAAATTGAGCTTAATTGTGAATTAATTAGAATATGCACTTAGTTGACAAAATTTGATAATTAAATATGGTTCTTATGTGTTAAATGAGAAAAGTCCAGACTGCCTTGGGTTTGTTTTTGCTATGTGTTTTATAACAGGGGCAAAGCTGTAATTTCAACAAGTAGCAAAATAAGAAAAGAAAGAAGGCAAAAAATGAAGAAATCAAGATGGAAGAAGGTAGTGATTTGGGCAGTAAGAGAACGAAATCTATTCGGCAATTTTGGGGGTGTCAACGTGGAATCATTACAGTATGAGATGAGAAATTAATCTGGACATATGAGTATTGATTTTGGGATGTATTTAGTAAGTGAATGGGTCCAGATTCAGAGACATGGAGAGGCAACTTTCAGGGGAAAATGACAATAAAATGCCACTTGAATTTCATTTGGACAAAATAGGGTCTCTAATTGCAACTTGGACAAATAAGGGTCAGTCCCCTATTTGTCCAAATGAAATTCAAGCCAAATCCCCTTTATGCCCTTAATGAAAAAACAGAAAGCATTTGTTGCATTTCCTGAAACAAAACTCTCCATCCTCTTCCTCCCCATTCAACCAAACACAACCTAAGAAAACTCATTCATCTTCTTCCTTCAAAACTCACGAACCCTATGTTCTGAAAAAGAAAACTCACGAACCCTAATATCTACAAATGACAGTTTCTAAGCGCAGCACAAATCAACAAAACTTTCTTCATCTTTTCGTTGTGCTTGAGCCCTAATATCCATCCTCTTGTCAAACAAATCATCCTCATCTCTTCATCGAGCTCGAGACCACCGTTATCATTGAAGACGAGGTGAGTGCTCTGATATACTTATCTCATACTTCGGCTTTGGCTATGGTGGACTTTATTTCAATGCTTTGTTCTAGTTTTGTCAAGTGGGTATTGTTGTAATGTTAGATTGTTGTCTCTGTTCTAGTTTATTTCACCATTTGATTTATTCTGCTTTTTGAAACCTTAATTTATGTTTGATTTATTTCAAAAGGAAAGTATTTTTTTTCCTTTTGGTTGATGAAAAAGAGGGGAAAAAACCTTTTTTTTTAATTTATGTTTGATTCTGGGGTTGACCTTGTGACATAAGAAGCAAATCGAGTTTAAGGGGTCCAATCAATGTGAAAAAACTAAAAATGATGTTTGCTTGTAATTCTTCTCCTTTGTAATTATGTGGTGGTTGATTAAATCTCTTTATTCCATTATTTAAGGAATTCAATAATCAAATCTGTTGGTATCTTGACTAAAATTGACTATGCTAAGAGGTTTAGGAAACTTTTCTTTACAAATCTGTGCTGATATTTATTTCTTTACAAATGCCTCCTGCTTTAATTTTTCCCATTATGAATCCAAAGGAAAAGAAGGGTGTCAGAGAGCTGCGTTTAAAATTGTGGCAGCTAGCCCAAGAACTTGCACTACAAAAAAAACGGGCCATTCCGGCGCAATCTTACCGGCGTTTTGGTCCAAAACGCCTATATGAGACGCATACCGGCGTTTTGGACCAAAACGCCTATCTGAAAACGCCGCTACGTTTGGCGCGCTCTTCCCGCCATATTTCCCGCGTTTCCATATCGGCGTTTGGGGGTATAGGAAACGCCGGTCTGTTTTTTAAATATAAAAAAAGCGGTTGGTTGGTTTTTTTTTTTTCAAACAACCGCACCTCGGCGTTTTGGAAAACGCCTATGTGCGATTAAAATATTTTTTAACTCGCACATAGGCGTTGCACAAAACGCCTATGTGCATAACGTGCATTAAAAATGCACTTAATGCGCGGACCGGCGTTTTGCGAAACGCCTATCTGCGCATTAAGTGCATTTTTAATGCACTTAACGCATCTAGGCGTTTTGCCAAACGCCTATATGCGATTAAAATATCATTTAATCGCATATAGGCATTTTGGGAAACGCCTAAATGCGATTAAATTAATACTTTAATCACATCCAGGCGTTTTCCCAAACTCCTATAGGGGGTCACAAAACGCCGATGTGGGAACGGCTATAAAAGAACCGCTGATGTTCATTTTGGCGTTTTCGAAAACGTGAAAAAGTGTAAGGGTCCCACATAAACTTTTTGTTTTCTTTATCTTTTCCTATAAATATTCCTCTTCGATAGATCATGTCTCGTCGTACCGGTAAAGCTCCAATAGACCCCGATGAGGATCAGCGATTGCGAGATGAACAACAACGATTGAGGGACGAAGCAGAAGCCAGGCGTATAGAAGAGCGCCGGTTACAGATTGAGCAGCAGCCTACTCCGCCAGAGGTGTTGCAGTACGCCAGCCCCCCGCCTATTGTGAGCCCTCTTCGAGCGCCACCTTGGACTCCTTTCGGGTTTGGTGGTAACCCGGAAGTCACGCAGGACGACCTCTGGAGAGACTTGAACGTCCAGATCAGCTACGAAGAGATGCAGGACATTTTGAATGAGGATAGGGAGAGGGCAGAGAGGGAGAGGGCGGAGGGGGAGGAGGGCACCGGCGGTGGCGGTGCGGGTGGCGAGTGGGACATCCCGGTGCCGAAAATTATGATCAAAATGTCGCGCGGGAGGAAGTCTTCGAGTACTGGTCAACTGGTGGATGTCAGAGGTAATTGAATTTGATATTAATTAATAGTTACAAATTTAATTTATACAATATATATTATCTAATATATTTTTCTTACCTACAGATACCACTGGCACTGTCACCAGGAGGAGGCTGACGGCGAAGCTGGCGCATGCGCTTCCGCCGAATGAGAAGATTAAGCTGCCATATTACAGCACCACCGGGCAGCCAACAACAGATGCTGCCATTCTATTCCGCCGCCATTGCCGACTCCTCGACAAGGACTTCCGGCGCTTCCCGATCGACCCGACCAGCTGGAGGAAAGTTCCAGAAAGCCGGAAAGAGGAGGCTTGGGAGATTATTAAGGTAATACGTATTTCAAAATATTATAATACGTATATAATTGTTATTATACTTATTATTAAATAAAATGAAAAAATTTCTTTTTGCAGAGCAAGTGGTGGGTCCCCGACAGCTTGAACCTCAAGAAATTCGCGATAGGGGTGGTCGGGGATAATTGGAAGGATGAGAGAAACAAGCTGTACCTACTGAAGTCCAAGAAGGGGACTAGGCCTAGGGAGGCGGTGGAGGCAGACGTGCCCGATGGAGTGGACCCTGAGCAGTGGAGGAATTACCTCGCCTGGAGGATGGGCGCCCTGGGGCGGGCCAGGGAAAGGCGCGGTCAGGAGGCTCGAGCACAGCAGGAAATATTATATTATTTGTTTAACCTCATACCGGCGTTTTTCCCCTCTCCTAGGCGTTTTGCAAAATGTCGAGATGTAGCATATCGACGGCACATTTTTAGGCGTTTCGCCAAAACGCCGTAGCGCGTTTTCGCCGGAAAAATCCGCCGATCCGAGGCCCTATAAAACGCCGATATGAGCCCCGTTTTTTGTAGTGTTGCATTATGTTTTTGAGCACATTCTACACTATGAGAAGTGATGACAATTCTTCTTTGTGTTATGCATATTATGAGCGGCCTATATATGATTATGTGTTTTCTTTTATGTTTTAAAAAGGATTGTGTTGGTGTGAGATTTCATATATATTGAAAATTATGTTTAGACTTTTATGTATGGAATGGTGTGTTTGAAACAAAATGTGTGTGTATTCATGCTTCGGCCTACTAAATCAGAAGTTGAAGTTTGCTTCCCTTGTCAGCGCAAGTCAGAAGTTGAAGTTTTAGGCCCTGGGCTGAAATTTTCAATTTCTAAAATGTGATGCTATTTACAGATATAGTCTTGTGGCCTTGTGGGTGATTTGAAGTCTGATATGTTATATGTTTTATTTGTGATGAACTCAACTTTTTTAGGCATATGTACAAGCCTGACTTGCTTTTTGATCTCTGTTGTATGTTGTATTTGAAAATGATTTGATCAATGGCGTGATTTTATAAAGATAGAAGTACAGGTCAAGAGTTTTATGTTGTGGCCTTGTGGTAGCTGAAGAAGTGGTAGCCGAAGAAGTGGTAGCTACTTCAGAGGCAGAGAAGGCTGCTTCCCCAGACAAGCCAAAATCACAAAGAATTAAGCATACTGCTAGGAAGAACGTTCACTATGTGAGGCGCAGCACAAGACAACACTCCTAGATGTCATGAATGTTTTTCATTCCTCTTTTGTGTATTTAAGGATGATTGAATAGGTTGATCACTTTAAAGTTACGTAAAGCAAATGTTTTGGATGTTTTTCGTTCCTCTTTTGTGTAATTTATTCACTGCCCAAGTATCGCGAATTACTACCACGCATGACGCTATTTACTACCAGGGTATCGCCATTAACTGCCACGTTTTACCTTGCTTAGCCTCTTTCACTAACTACTTGCCTGGAAAACAAGAGGAAAATAAGGGGGTTATTCACTGCCCAAGTATCGCGATTTACTACCACGCATAACGCTATTTACTACCGGAGTATCGCCATTAACTGCCACGTTTTACCTTGGTTAGCCCCTTTCACTAACTACTTGCCTGGAAAACAAGAGGGTTATTCACTGCCCAAGTATCGCGAATTACTACCACGCATAACGCTATTTACATGCAGTTAATTGTGATTCCTGGGCAGTGAATAACCTTTTGTTTTAATACTTGCAGTGAAAAGAAAGGTTACCAACACACTTAGAAAACATCAATCAACACAAATAACCATATTTAAGCTTTTCATCACACAAAATTTGAGCCTCCGTTTATATGCTCAAGGACTATTCTTTCTTTCTAGATAACTAATAAATAAGTTGTTTACTAGGTTATTACAGCCCAAATTTTCATGCTTTGTACTCTCTCGTTCAGCTCCTTCTGATTGATGTAACCCATTAATGGAGTAAATTGACCCAATGAAAAATGGGTCTCAAAAGCAGCTTTCTTGTTTATTTTCGTCTTCTCAGGTCTTGCCACCTTTTACCTCGAAGCATAAGACTTTTGCTCTTCCTCACTGAGTGATTTCCATGCTGTTGACATTTCTTCGTTGTGCCCATCTAAACTTGTCACTTTAATTCCCTTTTTCTTTAACTTATTGGCTTGTTCTTTTTTGAATAACAAGTAGCCATTATGATCTTGATCTTCCATCTGAAATGACCAGAACAAATCCTCAATATTATGCAACAAGTAAAACAAGGCTTTAACTAGAAAAGGTAAGAACCCACAATAAGATTTGACACCAAAATGAACACAAAACACTGCACTATCCATGAACTAATTTAATGATATACTTCAGGGATGCAAATGTATGATTACAAATTTTGTCTAAAGTTCAAACTTATAGAAAATACCCTATATACCAGAATTAAAATGTGATAGGCAATGCACTTCAACATTATTCTCTCATTGTGATTAGCATATTACCAACAGGCAGAACATTTATTCTCAGTTACACTGTAGTACAATACAACTTGTTGTGCAAAGCAAAACTGAACTTTAACAAACCAAAACATTAGCTTTCCTTTAAATAAATGCACATCACAACAAGTTCTGTTTAAACTCAGGGAATTTCAACATCTTTTACTTCATATGAAAGTTTTGCAATAATATATACCCCTCCTGCAGGTAGGAGATGGTACATTTTAGCCCTTTCTAAAACATAGCCCACTTTGCTAGCACCCGAGAGTCCACATATTATACTTCTCCTATTATACAATTATCCATAAATAGATTATAGAACTACCAAATGGTGATTTTATTTTGAATCAAAATCATTGTTGTTGTTATTTTCTCTAGCTTTAGTATCATAACCTGAATCCGAGTTTCCCACCTAAAATAATTTACATGTAAAGTTTCTATCATGTTGTTGCAAATAAATTTGTTGCACACTACAATCATACTAGACAAAAGCTTAAGGTTACAAACAGCTACATCATGGGGCATAGGCCACATAAAGTAGTTGTATACACAAGATGAAAACACACCTGTAAGTTCATATAGGAATCAACCGAAACAAGAAATGAAAACGAAAACCAAAATTAAAATGAAAATTAAATTCCATTAAGTAATTCTTAGGCTTAATCATCAATGTATCCATCAGAGTATTGGATATTGAAAAAGAGACTGAATATGAAATTAAGCCTTAGTTACAAGACCTTGGAGGTGGAAGGTGTGGTCAAATCATTCAGTTCCAGCGTGGAGGTACTGGTGGGTGTATCAAAGCATATAAAAAATAATTATTCAAAGGATTTAAATTAGTAGTGGGAAGATACAGAAACTTAAGAAGTTTCAAGGATCTTTGTATATGACATGTTCCATCTCTAATCTTCAAACTTCCAGCCCTACTTTTTTCTTGATAAACAAACTCAGGGGACCAAGCAACAACAGTACAAAACTTACATCCAACATAACAAGGAAAAATCACAGAAGGAAAAAACGGTAAAAGCATCCACCCAGCAAAAACTACATCCACCATTGTATTAGAAAAAACCTAAATCCAGCATAAAAGGACTTTTAGCTAAAGATGAAGTGTGAGAAGAGTATAAGATTTACCTCATTCTCAAAGATAATGGCGGCAATGGCAGCAAGCGCAGACGGTGGTCTCGAATTCGATGAAAAGATTGTGAAGATTTGGTTGATGAAAAAGGGAAGATTAGGGCTCGAGCTCTACGATGAAGGTTTCGTTTTGTTAGTTGGTTGATGAAGAAGGGGACCATTGAGGCTCAATCTGAAGTTGAACGAAGAAGATGAAGGGTTTAGAAGGGTTTGGAAGTTTTGTGACTGCCTTCTTTGTTTGCTGAACGAAGAAGATGAAGGTTCAATCTGAAGAAGACGAAAAGGGTTCAGAAATTTTGTTTGTTACTGCCTTTTTTTCATTCAAGGGCATAAATGTCATTTACCCAACATTTCATTTGGACAAATAGGGGACTGACCCTTATTTGTCCAAGTTGCACCCTTATTTGTCCAAGTTGGAATTGGAGACCCCATTTTGTCCAAATGAAATTCAAGTGGCATTATTCTGTCATTTTCCCATTCAGCCACAATTTCAAAGAGAAAGCACAATAACTAACATTCTGTTACAAGGGTATGCCAACGTGGCATGAATCAGTTAGGAGGCAAAGAAGAGACTGAATTAGAGCTATATATATAACAGATTGATAGGAAGAAGGGAGAGAGGACTCACACACAAGAAATTCTCGCTCTCTTTTGCTCTCGGTTTTAAAGGAATGGTAGGACGGAAATTCTCACCTCTCCATCTCTGATTTCAAAAGCTTTTCATACTGATCTGGAATTTCTCTCGGCTTCTAAATCTCTCCTGGGCTTTACACAAGACTTGAATTTATCCATGGAGATTAAGAGTCTAACAAATTTCAGAGGTGAATCAAATCCAATGCGTGGCTAATTCCCAATTACTCTTCCAATGTGAAGGAGCCTTGAGTTCTTTATGATTTCAGGAAGTTTCTATCCTATCATACTCTTAAATTTTGTGGTTCTTTAATTGATGCTAAGGCAATAGATTTGCTTTAATCTTGTATAAGAGGATGATAAACTTGTGATTGTGAAAGGAATTTGTATGTCATGCTTATATTTTGTAGCTTTAATTTCTCTACCTATCTAGTTGTTTAGGTTTTGAAATTAGAGTGAATGAAACTGAGACTTCTAGTTGAGGTCTTTTGCAAGATGGAATGATATTTGCAATTTCTCATTTTGTGTGGGTTGAGTTGGTTACTTGATTGATGAAATTTGCTTAGTTAGGAAATTGATTCTTTGAAGTAATTGATTTTACTTGCAAGAGACTTCTTGAAAGAAAGAATAAGGATAGGTAATCTCATGTTGGAAGAGTTATTCAATTGATATCAAATCAACTTTTATCTTTTGTTTCTTTCTATTTCATTAAATACAAAAATATAAAAAAATAGCATAGGATAGAAATAGTTGAACAAATAAATCTGATTTTGGCATAATTTGTAAAAGAAATCAACAAGATTAAATACCAAGCAAACCAAAATCCAAGAGATCGACCTAGGTTAGCTACTATACTATATAGTAGTTAATTTTAGTAATCTTAATAACCTCACGACAATGTTAACCAATGCCTAAGTGAGAAAAGCTACAAACTTTCTCCTCATGTCAGACCACCCTTTCCCCACTTTTCCTAGCTTATAAAACATCATAAAAAACTAACATATTAATGGTGAGCATCAGGAATGATTAAAAAAAATAATGCTCCTGTAACAGATGAAATGACTATGCATAGCAATTGGATATATATAGTGGTAGCTAATGGGCCAAAGGATATGAAGATTGGGCTTTGGGCAAATGGGTTGACATGGAAAGAAATATTAGGCTATATAGATGAGGAGTAGAGGAAAAAAGAGGTAGTGATTAGTGAAGAATATTGTGAAGTCTCTTATCTATCTCTCTGGAATTTTCTTCTCTTCCCACTGGCATCTTCTTTCTCTTTCTCTCATATGATTCTGTTGTTATTCTCCCTCTGAATTATCTTTCTCTTCTTGTGGATATTACTCATTATTTCTTATAGTTGCTTATAGATGAATTTCATCAATCTATTGTATTGTCCCTTAGATGTTTCGTCTCAATTTATGAGTGTTATATGAATCAATATCATTTTGAGATCGGGTACCAATTTTAATGGTTTTACTATCGGGACTAATCACCTTGTGCAATCTCTGGAGCGTCGACGTGTTGAAGATGAAGGGCGATTTGAGCGGTTGAATTTATTGTTTGATTCCATTCAGTCCAAGATGACCTCGATGAACAATAAACTTGATCGTTTGGTGTTCCTTACCTACAAACATTTTGAAGGTGTTTTGAAGGATCCAAAGCAACCGAATGTGGTTAAAGGTGAATTTGAGGCAACTTGCCATGACGATCCACTTGACGCCACCAAAGACGTTGCCGTTGATGTTGGTCAAGTCTGCTCACAAGTGGTGGAGGATTTACTACACCTAACTATGGAGACACAATTAGCTTCTCCAAAAATCAGTGCGACAAACGATGTTGAATTAGAAGGCTACCAAGTTCCAAATGCTCATCCCCAGTGCTAACTTCGTTATTGGGAGTTCTATGGTGATCCCTAATGTCGTTCAAGTCCTGGAACCACTCATTTCTCACAACACGTCACTGCACAGCAAGGGTATTCTCATCAACAATGAGTTCTCTTGCATTTTGGTACATGCTTGTCACAAATTAGCTCATCCTTTGGGACTTTATCATGGTTTACAACGTATCTTGGTTTTTGATCCTGGTATTTGTTTAAATTTTCCTTCATTTGCGGTGCTTCAATATTATGGACATCTAATCCAATACTACCTTGTGACACCTACATGGTGTTTGACAAAATGCTCCAATGATTTTTCTGCCCACTATAGGGAAACTCTTAGTTCCTGGTTTGATTATTTTAAGCCACTTCACATAGTTATTTTTATCTTTGATCCTGGCTCCTTATCTCATGTGCACACTGGCATTCACATTGGGCAATTACTTCAATACCACATCAGTAGGACTTTCTCATATGGATTCACACGTTTCCATGATAAACCTTTGGATATTTGTGCTTTCATGGTTCACTTAGATGGATCCACCCTTCATGGTTGTTATGGCAACATTCTTTATAGTTGGAAGTTTAATTGGTATATGGCTGCAATTGATCAAAGGCTTATCAATGAGGTTTTAGCTAATAATTGGTTCCTTGTTTCTAGGATTTTCATGCCTGATAGTTATCATGATTTGGAGTACCATTACAGCTATATCCCTAACTTTATATTTGATCCGGGCATTTCTTGTCCCTTTGCTCTATTCCTCGGGTACAGTGCATCCTTGTTTGAGGATTTGCTTGTAGCACATGCGACATGTATCTGGTATGGAATTGTTTCTGAGAGGGATATTGCTCAGTTATGTGGTACATTTCCCCATCTGTTTCTACCATTGTAATCAATGTTTGATCCTAGAATCTCTTTCAAGGTTTGGGGCTTAATTGGTTGGATATGTGAATGTTTAAAATATGAGAGTTGTGCCTTTATGTTGGTTATAGTTATGAACGGAGTTGTGCTTTTTCTGGGTTGTCCTTGCCTTGATTTGTCTTTCGGATATGCTGATCTCTTCACTATTACCACTGCATGGAAATGGGTTTATTGGCTTGAATTAACAAAATCACTTTTTTTGTTGCAATTCAGCATGATTCTTCCTTCATTTGGTGGTTCCATTACTTCCATATTCCACAATTTTTCCATCACCTGTATGAATGCTTCTTTCTATTATCTTGCAAGCATGAATGCCATTGTGCTCGCTGTACTACCTAAATGTCACAGCAAGATAGCTAGCAAGGCAACTGAAAATTATCATTCCGTTTGGCTGAAAAGAAGAGGTGGTGGAGTTTCTTTTGACACAAAGTCTTCCACAACCTCTTCCCTTGTGTACTTCAATTTGGGTGAGGATGTTGTCTATACCAATATTAATAATCAAAGGGCATTCATTTTATTCTCTGACTATATGGCTGCAGCACAATTGAAATGGACAAGCCTTTATGATCTTCTACATCCTATTGCGATTACATTGGCTTTTTCAATATTTTCCAATAGGAATTTCTGACTTACACACAAGGCAATTGTAGTTGATGAGCAAATGCATATCTTTTCCTACATGTTTTTAAGGAATTTAATGGTAATGGTTTCTTGTGATGCTGGTATCAAGTTATGTACTACCAGTGAGAAGTTGAAGGAAATTTTAAATGCAAATTCTAAAGCAGGTGTCAAAATTGAGTGCCTCATATAGGGAAGTTGTCAACAGATTCAGCAAAAGGAACCTTGCAAACATAGTCATACACTTACTTCTGTTGCTTTTAGCCTTACAATTACTACTCCTATGCCTCACCATATGTTCTTCAGGTCAAGAAGCTTTCCAAGATATGGCTGTCACAAATTTTGTTGACCTTGAGGACAAGGTCAATTTTAAAGGGTGTGGTAATGAAACAGATGAAATGACTATGCATAGCAATTGGATATATATAGTGGTAGCTAATCGGCCAAAAGATATGAAGATTGGGCTTTGGGCAAATGGGCTGACATGGAAAGAAATATTAGGCTATATAGATGAGTAGAGGAAAAAGGAGGTAGTGAAGAATATTGTGAAGTCTCTTATCTCTCTCTGGAATTTTCTCCTCTTCCCACTGGCATCTTCTTTCTCTTTCTCTCATCTGATTCTGTTGTTATTCTCCCTCTGAATTATCTTTCTCTTCTTCTGGATACTACTCATTGTTTCTTATAGTTGCTTATAGATGAATTTCATCAATCTATTGTATTGTCCCTTAGATGTTTCATCTCAATTTATCAGTGCTATATGAATCAATATCATTTTGAGATCCGGTACCGTTACAACTCCCTCCGTTCCTAAATATAAGATCACTTTAGGAAGGAGAGTTTGTTCCTAAATATATGATCACTTTCTAATTTGACTCAAGTTTTCCCCAAATTACCCCTATACTAACTTCACCCAAAAATAGTGGTTTGAAGAAGGTGAGAGAATATTCTTAAAACTTAGGTGAGTGTTATTTTGGAAATTCCATGTAATCCTAACTCATTGGAATGTCTTCCTTAACTCTCCAAATTTTCAAAAGTGATCTTATATTTATGAACGGAGGGAGTAGAACAAAGCTTTCTCATTATTACCATCAATGCAACATATCCTGAACATTGTCGAAAACACACTTTTCTACAAGTTGGAGAAGGTGAGGGTGTTCTTGGTTCCGTTGAAAACAGTCTCCTTCACTCTCCTTCACTTTTAATATTGACGTTGTGTACTCTTCTGTAGGCTTGAGGATAAAATATTGACGTTGAAAAACAATCCAAAACTCCCACATCCTTTCTTAATAAATAATTCATTTTCTCACCCATCTACACAATTTCAATATGCTTAAATCAAAATTTAATTTGTTTTAAATGACAAGCAATTATGAATTAACATTATAAGGATAAGATGGAAAATTAATCATTATCATTCTCCCCTTCCCTCCTTAACCAAATAAATGATCATTAAACCCGGCTTCCCCCTCCGTTCCATTCCATTCCATCCCTTCCTTCTTATCAGACCAAACAAAATAATATTAAACTCTCTCCCCTCCCTTCCATTCCTTTCCCTCCCTCCCTTCCCCTTCCCTTCCCTCAAACCAAACAGGCCCTTAGGGTCTGTTTAGTACGAGGGGAGCAGAAGGGAGGGAAAATGGGCGGAGGGGAAATTTTTGTGACATCAATTTATAAAAAACTAGCAATTCCCCCGTGTGATACACGGAAAGTAATTATTAAAAAAATATTATTTCAAACTATTCGTTGAATGTTTACTAATTTAATAGTCATTTATAGAAAATTATTGTATTAATAATAATTAGGATCCATTTATTTTAGAGCAAAATAAAAAACATTGATACAAGAATTTCGGAATTTTAAAACTCAATCTAGACAAAATAAAAACTAATAATAAATGGAATTCGGAAAATGAAAACTGAATCTATTTGATTTGTTTAACTTTAAGTAATTATGTAACCATGTAGTCCAATATTATTGTTGCAAGTGGTCCAACAAGAATGTTACCACCACTTTTAATGTATATAATAGATTTGTTTATTTTTTATGTATTCTTTTCTAACTAAATAAACGAAATAAAAATTAATAATTCAAGGAATTTAGATAAAAAGGATAATAATTAGGTATCCATGTGGTCCAATAATATTGTGCCATGTTTTCCAATAGGAATATCGCCATGAGATTTTATATATATAATAGATCATTTGAAAAGTGAGGTTGAATTTTCTAAATTAATATATATATATATATATATATATATATATATATATATATATATGGACACACACACACACACACACATATATATATATCTCACATTTAACATCTCGCATGAAAAGTAATTATTAAAAAATGATTATTTGAAATTATTTGTTGATTATTCATTGAATATTTACTAATTTAATAGCCAATTACAGCAAATCATTGCATTAACAACGATCTAAATCCGTTTATTTTAAAGCGAATCAAACAATATTGATACAAGAATTTCAAAATTTTAAAACTGAATCTAGACGAAATAAAAATTAATAATAAAAGGAATTCGGAAAATCGAAACTGATTCTATTTGATTTTTTTATTTTAAATAATGAGCTAATCAAGTGGTCAATTATATTGTTCCAAGTGGTCCAATCGGAATATTACAACCACTTTTAATATATATAATAGATGGATATCACAACCCCACTTCTTCAATATTTAAAAATCCATCTTATACAAATTTTCCCTCCCCTCCCTTCCAAATCCCTCGTGCATTACAACCTACTCTACCAGACCCTCCCTTGATGGCAAAATACTGCTTATACAAGAAAGAATCTCTACACACTTTTCGTACAGGGTTTCTTCGTTTAGTGAGTTGCCTCGTTGTACACTTTCTAATCCTCCACTTTGTTTCGAATATTCCTTTGATTCTTTGAGTTCTACGGCATCGTTCCAGTTTGCATTTTCGAATCATTAGCTGCCTCTTCATATCACTAGTCATCTATAATGCTCATTTTTTAATCATTATTTGCATCTTCGTATCACTGGTCATCTAAGCTGCTCATTTTTTTAATCATTTAGCTTACTCTTCGAGTCACTAGCCATCTAAACACACTACTACAAATTGTCTCTCTACCAGCGCACCTTTACATGCGCTTAGAAGAAACACGTGTATTGAGGGTCCTTTACATGCGCTTTAAGCGCATGTACAGGTAAGAATCTATACATGCGTTTAAAGCGCATGTAGAGGCCTTATCTCTACATGCGCTTTAAGCGCATGTATAGAAATGTGCATCAATTAAAATTCACTAAAACAATGACTAGAAAAGGATTTAAGTATTTAGAGATAAAATATAAAATGAACTTAGGTGAAGAGCTCAAAATCATATGGAAACACCCTTTACATGCGCTTAAAGCGCATGTAGAGCCTCTACATGCGCTTTAAGCGCATGTAAAGGCACAAACACCCTTTACAAGGCACTACTCAAGTGCAAAACATGGAGTCATGCATAAGAGGTCCTCCTCAGACCTCATAAGGTGCTCCTGCTTGTGGAATTAGTGTTTCAAAGCTCCATTACCACTTTTGGGTGCTATGAAAATGTTCAAACACCTTTTACATGCGCTTTAAGCGCATGTACAGGCACTACTGAAGTGCAAAACATGGAGTCATGCATAAGAGGTCCTCCTCAGACCTCATAAGGTGTTCCTGCTTGTGGAATTAGTGTTTCAAAGGTCCATTACCACTTTTGGGTGCTATGAAAATGTTCAAACACCCTTTACATGCGCATGTTGTAACGTCCCAAATTTTGATTAAGGTTAATTGGAAATTATGAGGTGTTATTTAGGAAATTTGGAATATTAGGGAGAAATTTATGGAGATTTATTGTTATTGAATCTTAATTTTTGGAATTTAAGGAAATATAGTTAAAATAATTATTTGGAGTTATAAACTTTCATGAATAAGTATTTGGGATAGTAGATAATATTATGATGGAAAGAAGGAGATATAGTAATATATACAAACTTCTGGGCTAGAAATATAATTACAAATAAACCTTAGGGTAGTTAATTGTAATTTTCCCTAAATTAAAAATAAATACATCATCATCACCTTCCTTCCCATTTCTCTCTCTCTCTCCCTCGAGCCCTCTCACCAAATCCTCTCTCTGCTCTCTCTTTCTCTCCTCCCTTCACCGTCAACCTCCCTTCTCCCTTCGCCCTAGCTTCCGTTTTTCCGGCGAGCTGGACGCAGATGACCGGATTTTGGCCCCAAAACTTGGTCCTATTTCTTTCTCACTCTCTATCTTCCACTTTTCTTTCGTTTTCTCTTCTCTCCGTCGGAGTTCACCGTCGTTTTCTGCGATTCCGGCGAGCACAGCTGCGGATAGCGTCGGGGTTAAGGGTAAGCTTCGGTCTTTCTTGTGTTTCCTTGAGTTATATTTTTGTTGCCCTGCGTTTCCCTTATTCCTTTCTGTTTCTCTTCGTCTCTGGGTAAACTGAATTATGGAAGAAAAATGTTGATTATGTGGATTTTCTGTTATATGTAAAAGAGGTGTTTAATTGTGAAATTTAAGGAATATGTGAAATGACTAATATTGGTGATGAAATGCTTTTAATCTATTGCAGTAGACTTCTCCTTTTGTTTGGTGTTAATGGATTTACTAATTGGATATGAGTGATAGTCATGGAGTGGTATGTATGATTAGAAGTATAGTGAGAACTCATGTAAAGTTGCTGTTTGGATATATGATTTGGGACTATAGGGCTATTGTGTTCAGTCTTTCAGATTGGGAAGCTTTTGATAGTAGGATATTGTGAATAATAGTTGATTAGTGTGATGTTGGGAGTTAGCATGATGAATTTGCTGACTAGAATTGAAAATATGGATATAAGGGAGTTTAGTTGAGAAGTTAAAAATGAAATTCCTGGTGGAAGGAAGATATTGTTAAGATTAGGATTAAGTTGAGACATGAGGTAATTGTAATGGTCTAATCTTCTGATTAGTTTTTAAGTGTAATATTTAATAACATATAAGAATGTTTATTGAATTTATTATAATTCAGGGTTAAGACTTGAGAAACTAAGTTGGAAGCTTTCAAAATAATTAGTTACCTTATGGTCCATGTAAGTTCAAATCTTTGTATATCTTGAAAACGAGCTTGGGACATATAGAATGAGATTTCGTCACTTCTCCCTATTTTGGCAGAATGAGTAATATGGTAATCGGAATGATTTTAGTTCACTTCTTGATTAATAAATGTGATGTTTGATATCAATTTAGAATGATAATTAAATGGATAGTAACTATATTTATGGGTGAACTAAAGGTTATTCATTTGGAATTATATGCTTGATATATTATTGGTTTTCTATGTTCCTCTTGTTTTTAAATGCATAAACATGTACTTGCAGTCCTTTGGAAGTGTTGAATGAGTGAGGTGGATGTGATTTGTTAAAATGGAGGGAGACTCTTGATTGATGTTTGACAAAGTACTTGGTGATTTAAAAATGTTTTACTCCTCCTTTTGTTAGTAATTTTTGAGTTGGCTTTCACTTGATTATATTGATTATTTACTGATGAATTGGGCTAAGATTTGAAATAGATCTTAGGACCGAAAAATATATAAAAAGAAAGGGGATTGGGTAGTAACATATAAGAATGAGAGAGAGACGTCGAACTACGATAAAAGGGAAATGATATTAATTTATCATTTGACTATGTATTATTATAGGAGTGGATGCAGTAAGCTTTCGTGGCATCGAGGAAGAAAGGTTGAGAATTCGCATAGAATTGCTTTAGGGCGACAGGTAATCACACTTAACCTTACTATAACATTGAGGGTGATGTTAGCTAGGATTTTGTAAAATCCTTTCTCACCCTCTATATATATATACATTTTATCTTTGAAAGGTTATTTTTATACAAAACAGGCTATCGGGTGCCTTTTAAACACGATTATTTCTGTATAAAAGATTTTTACACATTATATATACTATTATCCTGCCTGGTGGTGGCCATTGATCTGGAATGGCGTGGAATGTATATAGGGATAGTGTTGGATAATGGTTTATGAGGTGATGAAGATAGAAAAGAGGGTTATATGTTGAGTTGAGATAGTTGAGAGTTATGTTGATGGAATATAGAATAGGGATTGTGAGTATTGCATGACACTGATTATTAGTACCGTCGACCGATGTAACCTATCGATTTGCGCAATCGATAGGTTAATTGTACAGGTTCCTCGGATTGTAAAGGAACCAGGGATGTGTACACTTTTTATAGTGCTCCCTTTTTCAGGGACGTTTTCACTATTTAAAGTGCTCCCTTTTTCATGCTTTCAGATTTGAGACTGGGCACAGTGTCAATCACGTTTATTTTTGTTGTTGAGTTTGAGATTGTGGTGAGTTAGGTTGTGGGGAAACATTTGATGTTGTTGATTAAAGTATTGACAAGTGATGTGGAATTGATGGAGGGTTTTGAGAGATGAATGGAAGAAGAATTGACACGGACATATATATATATATATATATATATATATATATATATATATATATATATATTACTGGTTTTAAAATGAGGTACCCTTTAGACGCCCTCGCTACCGCACATCTCACTGTTATAGTGAGTTAAGCGGTGATTACTGGGACAAATTGTCTCATCCCACGATTACTGACATTTTTGCAGGTATTCATGCACAGACGCAAGCAGCAGGAAAGGGAATTAGGTAGTAGAAGTTATATAGTTTCTTCGGAATTGTATATTGCCAATTTGTATAGGCCTGCATTCGTTTCCGCATGTATATATATTTATTTATTGTTAATATAATTAGTTCTGTCTAATAACCATGTTAGGCAAATCCCTTCTAACATGGTTAGCAATAAATTATCCATGATAGCAGCTGTGCTGTGTTAGTTTATTCTTTTCTATCATGGATAGTATTTAATCATTAGGATATTCTTTTTCTAACTATGATAGAGATATTGATATTATTGCAATTCCTTTTTCTATCATAGTTAGTAAAGATATTATTGAACTAAAAGAAATGTCACAGGTTAATTAGGGAATTAGTAACACAATGTTACAACTTGGTTATCAGTATTTGGTATACGATAACCTAGGACTGTGCTGCATTGCATGTAGATTGGCAATATACATTCTTAGTATTCCCTTCCTTCTGTGCATGAATATCTGGTCTTTTGAGAGGAATATCACTCATCCCGTGGTGGGGAGAGAGTGATAAGAGCAATTGAATAGGTAACGTGGAGAGATTGAGAAGAATATAGAAAGAATAATGAAATAAACAAAGAAACTAATAAGAATTTAGGAAGAAGAACGAAATAAGGATGATTCTCTGGGGTTTCGATAATGGTTATGTGCTAGCCATAACCATAGTCGAGGCATCATGAGATACCTTATTGGGTTAAGGGATTAAAATAATTAAAAAATAACAATATATAGTGACATTTAGGCGGTGGAATAAGAAAGTATTGACCTGGTTTCTTGTTTTGTTCAGTAAATTGTTTGATTTGACTTGTGCTTTTATATTGTTGGGAATAAAATTCTCTCGAAATTGTTGTTTTATAAACTTTAACATTAGATATGCTATTGTTTTTGAATATATTTTGATTATTTATCACCAAGTAATGGTTAGAGAGTACATTGTCATGGATAGTAAGAGGTTGTTGCCCATTTATATTAAGCGGCTGGAGGCTTCCTCATTATATTTAGTGATTGGAAGCAGCCCCCTTAATAATAGATAGATGTTGGTAGCCCTCTTACTTCATGAGTCGATGTCTCTTCACCATTACTACACGAAATTATAAGGTAAGTTTTTGTTCAAAAGTGATTGTTAACTGAATTTTTATGTAGTTAATTGTAGAAAATTGAAAAGTTTTGCAAGTTAATTATATGTAATTGGAAGAATTTGGTTATTGATACTATGTGAATGAGGAATTTGTAGTGGATCATGGTTGGTAAAATTGCGAAATGTAGTTACAAATGTGAATTGATTTTAGTTTGAGTGAATTTTCATTAGTTGATTTCAAATATATTGATGCATGTTAAAGTAATTAATGTTGTTTAAAAGCTGATTTTTGCTCATGTCTTTGTCTTAATAAGCAACTGAATTGGATTTTTGTGAATATATTATCAGAATTTGTTATTATCATATTGTTTTAGTTGAATTTAAAACAAGGTTGATTTGAATTTAATACAAAGTCGATTATAATTGACTGTATTTTATTGTTGTTTGTTTAAATGTAAGTATTCTTTATTATGAATTGTTAATTATTATGTGCTTAAAAAAAAAATTCAACTTGTGAATTGATGATGATTAGTGGTGAGTACATAGATATAGATATAGGAATTATTAGAGTTTGATTGTGAATGCTGACTCTGGTTGGTGTGAGACCTAAATTGATTCTTAGGTTTGGAGGGTTTGGACGTGTATGTGAAATGATGGTTGAGAAAATGTTGTAATCAGTATGTTTATGTGATTGACATTGAATTGATTGTTGTGTTATGATTTTTGATTGTACCGATGAAGTTGATTCCTTTTTCTCTGGTTCTTGTTGTGCCGCATTATAATATTAGAAGATGATCTTGGTAAAAGTATGAAAAATAGTGTGATTAATGTTATAAATTGAGAGGAAATAAGAGGAATTGTAAAATGATTTTGTTTTTCAGGATGCTTCAATTTTTATTGAAGCATGTCAAAGGAAGGTGTTATGTATAGGGATTAAGTGGATTAAAGGAAAATGATTAAGAGTTGTTGGAATGATTTGGTTCAACATAGTTGATTGGAATAAGTGAATATTGATGTCTCTAATGGGTCAAGTAAGGACACTAAATAGAGGATGTAGTCAAATTGGAATTTAGTTGGAGTAAAGTTCCAAAATTATAATTATAAATTGTTTATAATGGAAGAATTGGAGAATGTATAAGTTAAAATATAAAATAATTGAAATCAAATGGTAGGAAATTCATAATTGGGAGATTTGAGACATTTAGGGAATTATGGGGAGACATAATTGTCAAGCTTGTATGGATTGGAATAAAGGTAAGTGAGTAGAGTTTTGTCTTTAAGGATTAAAATACTATATATTGGTCATGAACTGATGAGGGATCGGAAATTGGCTTAAAGGGAGGAATTTAGGATTTTATTCTTTGAGTTAAAGTTAGTGTGATTACTATATTGTATAGTGCGGGTTATTGACTTAGAGTAATGTAAGGATATTGAGAGATAGTGTGACTTGGTGATGTGTGGCTTTTATGGATGAGCATGAAATGAGTTGAATTAATGACGACTTTTAAAGTTGTGTTTGTGATTGAGCAAAAATAGATTAAGAAACTAGTAGAGTGTAATATGTCAGATTGAAAGTTTAGTGAATGTCTTTCATTGATTATTGGACTGGAAGTCGATCAACCACAAATCTAGTGATGAAGTTGTTAGGGATAAGCGTATATTAAGTTAGAATCATGGGCTAAAGTTAGAAATGGAATTTTAGGGAGTTGTTATCGAATAATTAAGAGGTGAAATCTTGTAGTATGATTGAGGAAAACCATTAGAGTTTGAAGAGGATGTTATTCATGATGTTGGACTTTAGTACAGGCATATTGAAGTTAGGATAGCTAGTAATGAAAGTAATGGATGCACAAGAGGGGGGGTGAATTGTGCTTCAAAATAAATGCTCAAATAAAAACAACACAAAAGTTATACTGGTTCGGTCTACCTGACCTACGTCCAGTCCTCAACCTCCCAGGCCGAGTTCCACTATATCTCAGGTTTTAAATCGGGTTCACCTGAAACCTTACAACCGCAAGTTTTGCACGGGATCACTTGCAACCTTACAACAAGTTTTACACAGGCTCACTTGTAACCTTTCTAACAAACTCCCCCTCACACCAAGCAAGGGGTTAACCTTTACACTTAAAGGATTTTGACTAAGTTCTCTCAAAGAACAGATGATGTTACACACTTAAGTACAATCAATGCTCTTATAACAGAAAGAGACTTAACAACAAGGAGTACAGAATAAGTAGGTGAAAAGAATCACTCGATGTGTTAAATGCTCTTCGCTTTTCTGGGCAGCTTTGAATGCTTGAAGATGTTCTTAGTTTCTCGCTCTAACTTCTCTCAAGAATATTCAAAGATAATTGATTGCTTCATAAATGAAGTTGAGCTCCCTTATATAGTCTTCAAACATTTTGAACCCTTGGTAGGTGGGCTAGCCGTTTGAATATGGCCGTTTTTCCCTTGTTACCGTTTGCCCATTAAATGCTTCATCAATGCATAGCAGGGTTGACTTGCTTTATCTCTGAAAAGTAGTCCTGACACCTCTGCTCTGACATAAGCATTCTGACACTGCATCTCTGAACGTTCTGACATTCTGATTGCTTGCGGAAGCAACTTCTCATCCGGAAGCAACCTTACTTAGTGTGCTGCACTTGAACGTTAGTTTAGCAATATAAGCACATAGTCACATGCAGTGGGTGTTTCCTAAGTCTAAGATGTATCCGGAAGCACTTCTACATCCGGAAGTAAATCAACTGGATGAAGGTTTTAGTTCACTATCACTCACTCTCGCTCAGTGTCCTTCAATCCAACAGTCAGCTCTAGTCACTAAGCTATCGGAAGCACTTTTACTTGACGTGGTGAACTTACTGACGCTTAGGATTATATCTCTTCTATCAGCCTGTGCCAGTCTAAATCTAACAGGAAGCAATTTCACTTGACGAGGCTGATTCACTGACGCTTGGGGTTATTCTATTCTATCAGTCTGCGCCAGTCTAAATCTATCAGGAAGCAATTTTACTTGACGTTGCATTTTCACTGACGCTTGGGGTTATATCTATTTTATCAACCTGCGCCAGTCTAAATCTAACAGGAAGCAATTTCACTTCCGGTTGAATCACACCTTAGTCTTAAGGTTTTGTGTACCTAATGCTCATGGACTAAGTTTATTTCCCTAGTGAGTTACTCGCTGCCGCTGGGGGATGAAACATTCATCCGCGTGTGCAAGTCCTAGTCTATCCGGAAGTAAATCCACATCCGGTTGCACTCTTACTTGGGATCCTATGTTATCCTATTGCTTTCTAAGCACTTGGTCTAATCTTTTATATTTTAGTCTTCATCAAAACTTAAGATTCTAACAAGTAAATGAATGGTGAAATGATTAGAGTTGATATAAGGAATACTTAGTTGAATTGCATATTTAATTGTATTAGGTGACATGTTTAGTAAATTTTGAGGCCAAATTCCTAAAAGGTGGGGTAAATTGTAACATCCCAAATTTTGATTAAGGTTAATTGGAAATTATTGAGGTGTTATTTAGGAAATTTGGAATATTAGGGAGAAATTTATGGAGATTTATTGTTATTGAATCTTAATTTTTGGAATTTAAGGAAATATAGTTAAAATAATTATTTGGAGTTAGAAACTTTCATGAATAAGTATTTGGGATAGTAGATAATATTATGATGGAAAGAAGGAGATATAGTAATATATACAAACTTCTGGGCTAGAAATATAATTACAAATAAACCTTAGGGTAGTTACTTGTAATTTTCCCTAAATTAAAAAAAAATACATCATCATCACCTTCCTTCCCATTTCTCTCTCTCTCTCCCTCGAGCTCTCTCACCAAATCCTCTCTCTGCTCTCTCTTTCTCTCCTCCCTTCACCGTCGACCTCCCTTCTCCCTCCACCCTAGCTTCCGTTTTTCCGGCGAGCTGGACGCAGATGACCGGATTTTGGCCCCAAAACTTGGTCCTATTTCTTTCTCACTCTCTATCTTCCACTTTTCTTTCGTTTTCTCTTCTCTCCGCCGGAGTTCACCGTCGTTTTCTGCGATTCCGGCGAGCACAGCTGCGGATAGCGTCAGGGTTAAGGGTAAGCTTCGGTCTTTCTTGTGTTTCCTTGAGTTATATTTTTGTTGCCCTGTGTTTCCCTTATTCCTTTCTGTTTCTCTTCGTCTCTGGCTAGTCCGGCGAGTTCCGGCGACGGCGAAGCTCCGGCGAGACGTTGGGAGGTTGAAGATAAGTAAGGTAACTTCATTCATTCCGGTTTTACCCCTCCTTCTGCGATTTGGTGAAATTTGAGTATTTAGGGTTTGAAAGGGGACTTAGGATTTGATTCAATAATCATCTAAAATCAAAGTTTAGTGTTAGATTTGAAGTTTTCCTAAAGCAAATTGAGCATACATGATGTTTTCAGTTGGTTATTGAATCTATTATTCTTAGACACTGTTCAGCCACGAGTTTCAAAGATTTGGGGCTGCTGTTATGATTTTTGTGTGATTGATTTCAAAGTATATGTGATATTTTACTTGAACTACCCCTCCATTGTGATAATGATGTTTGTTTAATGACTATGTAAGGAAGATTCAAATCTGTTATGTTTTAAAGAATTGATTTCAATGATCTAAGTCGATTCTCTGGTTATTCAGTTACTTCAAGTTGGAATGTGGTGGTATTGTGCATTACTAACTGTTGAAGTAGCACATAATTCTTGCTGATAATTTTATAGATGGGAAGTGTACATTTCTTGTTTGGAAGACATTCGGATGTGCAATTTATGGAGTTATAATTCGTGTTAACCGTGAAGTGTAAGCTTTGATTTGAAGATTTTGTTTGGAGGGGATTTTAAGGTTAATTTGGGGTTTTGTCAAATTTCATCAAAACCTTATATTTTGGGCTGAAGAAACCTTATATGATTTACTAATTTGCGAGGGGCTTAAGGCTTAAATTTGATGATGTGTGCCTAGGCTTTCTGTTTGTGGTGTTTGTTGTAGTTTAGGTAAACCCTAAACTTTGAGTATTTAAGGCCAATGGGTGTAATCTTTAAATTAGTGATTAGGTAACTTTACTCCTCAGATTCATACCCTTTTTCATTCGTTTTTGGGCGATTTGGAGAGGAATCCGAAATTTGGTTTAAGGATTTAAGTTTTACAAGCTTGATTAGGAGTCTATATGAGTTATGAAAGGGTCCTACATGTTTGGTTTCTGGAGTTTCTACTTTCTTGCTTTGTTTTGCCACTCAAGTGTGCTTAAAAATATGTTTTACATTGCTTTACTGCTATGGCCAAGTGGAATTGAAGCAAAATGAAGAATCTTGTTGCATTGGGTAAACTGAATTATGGAAGAAAAGTGTTGATTATGTGGATTTTCTGTTATATGTAAAAGAGGTGTTTAATTGTGAAATTTAAGGAATATGTGAAATGACTAATATTGGTGATGAAATGCTTTTAATATATTGCAGTAGACTTCTCCTTTTGTTTGGTGTTAATGGATTTACTAATTGGATATGAGTGATAGTCATGGAGTGGTATGTATGATTAGAAGTATAGTGAGAACTCATGTAAAGTTGCTGTTTGGATATATGATTTGGGACTATAGGGCTATTGTGTTCAGTCTTTCAGATTGGGAAGCTTTTGATAGTAGGATATTGTGAATAATAGTTGATTAGTGTGATGTTGGGAGTTAGCATGATGAATTTGTTGACTAGAATTCAAAATATGGATATAAGGGAGTTTAGTTGAGAAGTTAAAAATGAAATTCCTGGTGGAAGGAAGATATTGTTAAGATTAGGATTAAGTTGAGACATGAGGTAATTGTAATGGTCTAATCTTCTGATTAGTTTTTAAGTGTAATATTTAATAACATATAAGAATGTTTATTGAATTTATTATAATTCAGGGTTAAGACTTGAGAAACTAAGTTGGAAGCTTTCAAAATAATTAGTTACCTTATGGTCCATGTAAGTTCAAATCTTTGTATATCTTGAAAACGAGCTTGGGACATATAGAATGAGATTTCGTCACTTCTCCCTATTTTGGCAGAATGAGTAATAGGGTAATCGGAATGATTTTAGTTCACTTCCTGATTAATGAATGTGATGTTTGATATCAATTTAGAATGATAATTAAATGGATTGAATGTTTGATGGTGTGCTGTTGATTTTAATTGGAGATAGTAACTATATTTATGGGTGAACTAAAGGTTATTCATTTGGAATTATATGCTTGATATATTATTGGTTTTCTATGTTCCTCTTGTTTTTAAATGCATAAACATGTACTTGCAGTCCTTTGGAAGTGTTGAATGAGTGAGGTGGATGTGATTTGTTAAAATGGAGGGAGACTCTTGATTGATGTTTGACAAAGTACTTGGTGATTTAAAAATGTTTTACTCCTCCTTTTGTTAGTAATTTTTGAGTTGGCTTTCACTTGATTATATTGATTATTTACTGATGAATTGGGCTAAGATTTGAAATAGATCTTAGGACCGAAAAATATATAAAAAGAAAGGGGATTGGGTAGTAACATATAAGAATGAGAGAGAGACGTCGAACTACGATAAAAGGGAAATGATATTAATTTATCATTTGACTATGTATTATTATAGGAGTGGATGCAGTAAGCTTTCGTGGCATCGAGGAAGAAAGGTTGAGAATTCGCGTAGAATTGCTTAAGGGCGACAGGTAATCACACTTAACCTTACTATAACATTGAGGGTGATGTTAGCTAGGATTTTGTAAAATCCTTTCTCACCCTCTATATATATATATATACATTTTATCTTTGAAAGGTTATTTTTATACAAAACAGGCTATCGGGTGCCTTTTAAACACGATTATTTCTGTATAAAAGATTTTTACACATTATATATACTATTATCCTGCCTGGTGGTGGCCATTGATCTGGAATGGCGTGGAATGTATATAGGGATAGTGTTGGATAGTGGTTTATGAGGTGATGAAGATAGAAAAGAGGGTTATATGTTGAGTTGAGATAGTTGAGAGTTATGTTGATGGAATATAGAATAGGGATTGTGAGTATTGCATGACACTGATTATTAGTACCGTCGGCCGATGTAACCTATCGATTTGCGCAATCGATAGGTTAATTGTACAGGTTCCTCGGATTGTAAAGGAACCAGAGATGTGTACACTTTTTATAGTGCTCCCTTTTTCAGGGACGTTTTCACTATTTAAAGTGCTCCCTTTTTCATGCTTTCAGATTTGAGACTGGGCACAGTGTCAATCACGTTTATTTTTGTTGTTGAGTTTGAGATTGTGGTGAGTTAGGTTGTGGGGAAACATTTGATGTTGTTGATTAAAGTATTGACAAGTGATGTGGAATTGATGGAGGGATTTGAGAGATGAATGAAAGAAGAATTGACACGGATATATATATATATATATATATATATATATATATATATATATATATATATATATATATATATATATATATATATATTACTGGTTTTAAAATGAGGTACCCTTTAGACGCCCTCGCTACCGCACATCTCACTGTTATAGTGAGTTAAGCGGTGATTACTGGGACAAATTATCTCATCCCACGATTACTGACATTTTTGCAGGTATTCATGCACAGACGCGACGCAAGCAGCAGGAAAGGGAATTAGGTAGTAGAAGTTATATAGTTTCTTCGGAATTGTATATTGCCAATTTGTATAGGCCTGCATTCGTTTCCGCATGTATTTATATTTATTTATTGTTAATATAATTAGTTCTGTCTAATAACCATGTTAGGCAAATCCCTTCTAACATGGTTAGCAATAAATTATCCATGATAGCAGCTGTGCTGTGTTAGTTTATTCTTTTCTATCATGGATAGTATTTGAAATGCGTGGCTGTCACCCAAGAGGGGGGGTGAATTGGGTGGCTGAATAAAACTTATGAAAATTCTCCCTTTTTAAAACAGTACTCCTTGTGCTTGATGAGAATGATGATGTATTACCCCAAGCACAAGTGAGTATCTAGTGGTGTGGTGCTAGATGTGTAAATTAAACAGACAAAATAAGCACACACAAATTTATCCTGGTTCGGTCACTTCCAGACCTACATCCAGTCCCCAGGCTCCACCTGAGATTTTCAATCCACTAAACTTCTTGTTTGAATCAGGCACAAGAAAGCCTTTACACTTTAGGTTTTACAAGCACGGGTTCACCTAACAACCCACAGGTTTTACCACGGGCTAACCTGCAAACCTTTACAACCACAGGTTTTACAACGTGATCACCTGCAACCTTACTACCACAAGTTTTGCGGGCTAACTTGCAACCTATGGAGATTTAGAAAACCTCTAAATACTCCCCCTCACTTTTGTAAGATAATAATCCTGTTCTTCAAGCACAAGCTTTAGAACAGCCTCTATCAACTAGAGGATTTGATACTGTGTTCACTTTATGAACTGATTGTGATAAACACTTAAGTGCAAATGATTCTCTCTAAGAATAGATGATGTTACTCACTTAAGTACAAATGAATGACTCTCTAAGAATGTTACAACTCTAAGATCAGAGAGTAGAAGATGAGAGGAATGTAGAATACAATATCTCAGACAATAGGCTCTGTTCTTCCAACCTCTCTTATGAATGTAGATGTTCCTTTTATACTTGACCTCAAGGCTTGGGTGGCAGGTTGAATATGTCCGTTTGAATATAGCCGTTATTCCCAAGTTACCGTTGAGAAGTACATCTTCATCAATGCTTAGCAGGGTTGACTTGCTTTATCTCTGAAAAGCAACTCTGACAACTCTGCTCTGACAAAAGCATCCTGACTTCTGAGTATGTGACGTTGACTCTTGTACTCTTGCTGACGGATGATCATCGTCCATCCGGAACCGGCAATCTTGCTCTGCAAGTGTTAGTCTCTGAATCCCAGTGCCAAGAGTTTTTGCATCCGGAAGCTCAGTTGCATCCGGAAGTAAGACTAAGTTCTGCACATACTCGTTAGTCCAGCATAGTAATATATATAATCAAGTATAGTAAGAACTATACATGCTGTGGGAAGCTTGTTTACTATGGGAAGCATTCTTACTTAGATTATGTTCTGACTTAGTGTATTGTCTACTGACTCTAGGGGATTTCTATTCCAATAGTCAGCGTAAGTCTCGTTAGTTTACTCTAAGTCTTTCTAAGTGACTCAGTGTGTCATTTACTCATGCTATGAGATGTATAGTAAGTCAACACACAATCACATGAAGTGGGAGTTCACTTAGTCTAGGATGTATCCGGAAGCACTTCTACATCCGGAAGTAAATTCACTTGATGAAGGATTTAGTTCATTATCACTCACTCTCGCTCAGTGTATTTCATTCCAACAGTCAGCGCTAGTCACTAAGCTATCGGAAGCACTTTCACTTGACGTGGTAAACTCACTGACGCTTAGGGTTATATCTATTCTATCAGTCTGCGCCAGTCAAAATCTAACAGGAAGCAATTTCACTTGACGTGGCTTATTCACTGACGCTTGGGGTTATATCTCTTCTATCAGCCTGCGCCAGTCTAAATCTAACAGGAAGCAATTTCACTTGACGTGGTAAACTCACTGACGCTTAGGGTTATATCTATTCTATCAGTCAGCGCCAGTCAAAATCTAACAGGAAGCAATTTCACTTCCGGTTGAATCATAGCTTAGCCTTAAGATTTTGTATACCTAATGCTCATGGACTAAGTTAATTCCCTAGTGAGTTACTCGCTGCCGCTGGGGGATGAAACATTCATCTGCGTGCGCAAGTCCTAGTCTATCCGGAAGTAAATCCACATCCGGTTGCACTCTTACTTGGAATTCTATGTTTACCTATTGCTTTCTAAGTACTTGGCCTATTCTTTCATATTTTAGTCTTCATCAAAACTTAAGATTCTAACATTCTCCCCCTTTTTGATGATGACAAACTTAGTTTTATCGATTAAGTTCATAAGGAAGGATTAGCAAAAGAATAAAAGCAATAGATAAGAACAAGTAACTTAGACAAATATTATTGATAAGCAAAAGTTACAAGTCAGAGTATACAATCAAATAACATATACAGGTAAAGAACATATACAAGTAAATTACACTAAGCAAGTATGAAAGTATGCATGAAAACAAAACAAAAGGAAAAATTTCTAAGTTAAAAGAATGTTTGGATTGGGGGTTCAGGGTTTGTGTTTCTTTTTCCTCTCCCTTTCCTTTTGTCTCTCTTCATTCTCTTTTTGCAGTTTGGCTAACTCGGCCTCACGCACATTCTGGTCTATCTGGGCAATGATCTGCTGAAGCTCTTCTTCATCTCTTTCCCTTCTGAGCCTCTCTGATTCAATAGACTCCTCGAATGCCCTTTTCATGTTCTCCACTTCTTCATACCCAGGTAACCCTGTAGCATCGTCGAAGTAGGAGACCTCTCCATTGGGATAGTGAACAGCCCGGATTTTTACGTTCCATACAGGGAAGTTGGGATCCTCCTCAACTTCCTGGGCTTTCCTTTTCCCTTTCCCCTTACTCTTCCCTTTGCTCTTGTTAATTGGAGGGGTGGACATGGCACTTGCTCTGTCAGCATCGAGGCAGGCCATCTGACCAAAAGATAACTTATCTGTGAATCCAAACTTCTCAAATTCCTCAGGAGTCATGTCTTCAATTTCCAACTTGACTTCCTTCAGAATTGGAACTGCTTGAACCACTGGAATTTCTTGCTCAACCTGGGCAGATGAAGTTCCTTGCTCAGGTAGGTCAGATGGAGTCTCTTCCTCACTCTCATCAGATTCAGTGGTGGCAATTATCTTCCTGGCACGTTTCCTAGCAACGGCCTTCTTTCTGGGCTCACTGAATCTGGCTGCTGGCTCAGACGAGGGAGGAGGGTCAGATGATTGCTCAGATGAAGAGATCTCAGACTCTTGCCCAGAGGATGCAGGAATGGGCTTGGCTATCACAATGGGAGGATGGTTGGGTCTCTTCAGTCCCCACTTCATCATGATCTCCTCAACTATCTTTCTACTTGTTTTAGTTGGAGGAGGCTCTGATGATGACTCAGGTTGTGAGGATTGTTCATTCTGCCCAAAGACAACCATCTCCAAATGTGGTCCTTGCTCAGCCGACCTCTGCTGCTGCATGAACCGGATTGCTTCTCCTCTTATAAGGCTCTCAGCACCACCCAGCCTTTGGGATTCCATAGCACGGCGAAGGGCTGCTGTTATGTCTTCATCAATCCAGAGAAATGGCTGGCTGAGGACATCCCTTGTGTTCATGGACAGGCGCAGAGTGGACATCACATCTCTCCCCCTTTTGGCATCATCAAAGAGGGTGAGGGCCAGGGATGGAGTTGAGGAAGAGGAGGGTGGAGGTTTTTGGGGTGAGGTCTCTGGGGAGGAGGTAGGGTGGGTAATTTCTGGGGATGAGGTAGTGTCGGGGAACCAATTGGGGGTGACAAAGAGACTCTCAAAAGGATAAGTAGAGGAGTATTCAGGGTAGGTGGTGGTAGTGTGTGGGGTAAAGGGTAGGTGGTCGTCAGAGAGTGACTGAAGGCGTGGATACTCTCTTATGTAGATTTGGCTGAGGGGGTGAATGGCTGTGTCAGATCCTATGGGTCTAGATCGTGGATGGGAAGGGTTGGAGAGGCGGAGTAGAGAGCGTGTAGGAGCTCTAGGTCGTGTGAGAATGGGTGAAGGAGGTGTAGATTGAGAGTTTAGTGGGGATTGGCGTGGAGAATGTTGGGGTGAGTCTTGGGTTTGCTGGTCATGGGTAGGTGAAGGTTGGGATTGGTGGTCATTGTTTGGTGAAGGTGGGGATTGGTGTGGAGAGTGTTGGGGTGAGTCTTGGGTTTGCTGGTCATGGGTAGGTGAAGGTTGAGATTGGTGGTCATTGTTTGGTGATGGTGGGGGTTGCTGGTCATTTTGTGGTGGTGGCTGAGGTTGTTGAGTGTTAGGTGGAGGAGGAGGTGGGTTTTGAGAAGGAGGAGGTGGTAGGTTACCTTGTGATGGTTGGGGAATTTGTAGGTGCTGGAGGATGAGATCTTGGTTTGCATCCACCCTGGCAAGATGATTCTCGACTTGGCACACTCTGTCCTCAAGCCGCTGGATTCGCTCTCCTTGCTGCTGGAAGCCAGCGTCACACTCGGCACGGAGAGGACCCACCAAGGACTCAGGCAGCCTAAAGAGAAGCTCTTCCTTTACTTCCTCGGCAAAGGCCCTAACAGAAGCTGGCACTCTTGCAGCACGGCTTGGCCCAGCATGGGAGTCCACTTCCTGATCCCCTTCACCAGTTGTAGAGGGAGCTGAAGTCTGAGAGGCACTCCCTGCCTGTGATCCTGAGCGAGTGGGCTTGGCAGGCTTGATATACTTAATGCCCATCTTCTCGATGTTTGTAGCTCCCACAGGTTTGCACTTGACATTTTCTTCCTTCACAGTAGATGTGGCCTTGACCAGATGCTTCTCAAGGAGGAAGGCAATTATAGTGGGATAGAGAAGATAGCCAGATTTGTCATTGTTTATCCAGCGCTGAAGCTCAAGGCAGATCAACTGGCCGGGGTTGATAGGCTGGTGGGAGAGGAGTCTGGGGAACCAGGGATTGTCCAGCAGTGTGAACTCGTTGAAGTTGCCTCCCTTATGTGTCATCATGCGGGAGTAGACATAATACAAGAGCCTGTAAGAGTCAGACATCTCGGACACCTTCTTGTTATCGGTGCCATACAACTTCTCGAGTTCCTCCTTGCTGTACTTGAGGGACTCAGGGTAGATCCATTCATTCATACCCTCTTCAGTGATCCCCATCATCTCATTCAATGTCCTCCCAGTGAACCTGAAGGTTCTCCCCCTTACAGTGGTAGTGAAGGAGAGTTTGTGGACTTGCTTTTTCCCATCCACCTTCTTGTACTTAGCCTTGCCAGAGAGGGATTGACAGAAGACTCGCAGGACGTTGACGTTGTAGTCCTGGTTGATGCCCAGCCAAGGCATATACTTCTCCAAGTAAGGGCGCAGATGGGGAAACCCTAGTTCATCAATCTTGTCCAGATCAATGAACAGCCCATGGTTGAAGTAGGGGATGGACGTCTCAAATTTGGCTACAACCGTCTCCAATGCCCCATCTCTATAGACAGTGGGGTCATCCTCTTCAACCCTTTGCCTCTTGGAAGAAGGCTCTTCAGCGAACTGAACCTTCTTCTTTTTCCCTTTCCTCTTGGCTTCCCTTGCTTGCTCTTGCCCAGAGGTCTCAGCCTGTTCATGTACTTGTTCAGAGTGGCCAGGCTGTTCTTGGACTTGTTCATCCTGCCCTTGTGTATTCTGCCCAGAAGTTTCATGGTGTTCTTGATGTTCATCGCGATGTTCTTCACGATGCCCAGATTTTCCAGAATGTTTATGACTTGATTTCCCAGTTTTTGACTTGTGTTTCTTAGATGAGGAAGGTTTCTTTGAAACTGGGTTGGATTCATGAGATCCGGCCATTTTTGTGTGGGATGATTGGTGAAAAGGGATGAAATGCGAAAGAGTATTTGAAGAGTGCGAAGAACACAGATGAAGATGAAGAGTTTTGTGCAGAGAATATGTGGGTGAAAGTAAAAAGTGAAAGTGAAAAATGACACCCTATTTATAGGTAAAGTTACTAAGGGTAAAATGGGCATATATTTTCAAATGAAACCATACGTTTACACATTGGGTAACGTAAAACTTTTAATTGAAACGGCGCACCTTATGACATGTGTCGTTTCATCTGGTCAGATAGGGCACACCTTCTCATAGAGGGAGATGAAGCGTTTCTGAAGTGACGTGTCCCTTGGGCTGGCACTGGCGCTCTCTTGACTTGATCATCCAGTGTCAGTGCGTGATCATCCGGAAGTGGTTTTGCTTCCGGTTGGAGTGGTGCTCTTGATCACATTGAGTTGTCATCCAGCGCCAGCAAAAGAGTATCCGGAAGTGGTTTTGCTTCCGGTTGGACTCACTTAAGATTTAACATTGTGGGGGACCTGCAACAACTAAGGATTGACACTTCGATGCCTAAGTTAGTACAGTTGGCAGGTCTTAGCAATTAAGCACAGATGCTTTTCTGACGTTTGAACTTCATTTTTAATATTCCCAATTTTCCTTTAAAAGGAATAAATTGATCACTCCTCAGTAGTTGTTTGGTAGCTATGTCTTTAGTTGAGAAGCTATTCTCGCACATGCTTCCGGAAGTACACCTACTTCCGGGTGTGAGGGCTTGAGGTTTACCATTGTGTGCTCATGTGATCCTTTTACAAGGGAACCTGCATGTACTAGTGGAGGCAAATGTGCTTTCGGAGGGTCAGTGGGTAAATTTAAGATTTAACATTGATAGACACACCCAGGACTCTCCAGTCAAACAGTTAATCTCCATAATATTATACATCTTAGAAATGGTGTTTGTTGATTTGTTTGGTAACACAAGTGTATCACTAAGGAGACAACAGATTTTGCAACTTAGTTCATAATCTCACTGTTACATTATCAAGCCATGAAATCTATTCATACTCTCTTTGATAAATTCTAATGTGATAGCATAAGGAGTATTTAACAGATAGCATATTTTCAGAATTCTATAAACAGGTATAGCTCAACAATTATTCCTTATGTTAGATTGTGAGGACGTTTGAAATGTCAACACAGTGAAATTCTAAAAACCTTAAAGTCCACACAATAGTTTAGTTTCAAGAATAATTAAGTCTACAAAAACAGCCAAATTCTCAGCAAATGATCACAAGATTAATTTTCAAATCTTAGCTCAAGTTCTATCAAATATGCTTAATATGATTTCGTTATTCTTAGGGTTTCAACAAGCTTTGAACTTAGTTCAGAATGTACTAGGCTTGTGATAGTATGCCAGGATTCAGTGGGTAGAGATTCTTAATAGTTCTTTCCAGCCTAGTTATCTATATTCACTTAGTCTTCTATCCTATTGACATTTGCTCTTGAATTTGTCCGATTTTGCAGAAGTCAATTCGAGGCATTTCCTAAGATTCCTAATGCATATCTGACAAGAGAGTCTATTCATTAAGATGCCCAACAGAGTGAGTAGTGAAAAAAAATACTCATGAGATTGGCGAGATTTCCTCAAGATCATGTTCAAAACAGCCATTTCTTCTCATATTGATAACGAGCATTCTTGTTGATGTTCTTTCTTGTGCATCCACATCGCTCAATCTGTCAACACACTACTGAGATCATTAATAGTTGGAGACTCAAGATGTGATTATAGATTATTGCTTAAGTTTACAGCCAGTCAGTTTATCACTGAGAATGTTCAGGATGAGATTATAAACACAAACTTGAGTTGAAGTCATTGAAACTTAAAATAAAATCAACACTGGTTTGTAAGGAAAATCATACCAATATCACTATATTTTGAAAACTTATTAAGTCAATTATGTGTGGTTAGACGCTACATATTCTTTCCATTCATTCCATAGTGCAATTTGAAATTTATCTTTAGATACATAAATGTCAATTGCAGATGAAATGAGTAAACATGCATTCATTACCAAATTAATCATTCAAATATGGTGAAGGGTAAGAGTAACATCACCAAAGCTACATTTGCGTCAAGTAGTAGCTTGTTTGATTTTGGCAGGTAGTGTTTGATCCTTTCCATTTCAAGAGCAGTAGCACTCGGAGCCCAGTATGTACAGCAACTCATTCAGATTTGACATATTGCTCAGATCAGGTATGATCTTGAATATTGTTGTTCCTTTCGATCTTCTTTCCTACAAAATACCAAATGACCCCTTTTTCCCATTTTTCAGCTTCCAATCTTGGATCTGACAGGTCAGTTTGTAGGGAGTGTAAAGTCCGCATGCATCTAAGGATTATTCACTATGAATATGGCATTGTGAATCAAACATGACTGTATGTACAAGGATATATATATATATTTTGATCATGACAGCATGTAGACTATGAACATTGTGAGAGACTCTTATAAGAAATATAATGTTCATATTCATAATGTTTGATGTAAAACCTCAATAAGTCCATCTAACATTTGCATAGGAGATTTTATTATTGCATGCTTCAACCTTAAGCGATCCCTTGCTTACCCAAGAAGATCTTCTATACTTATCTTTGGCCTGAAGCACTCTCTTATGAGAGACAGAATTTAAAGGCTTTCTCCATGTTGATTGAGATATCCTCTCTCTCTTGTTCTTCTCAGGATAGTTGAGTGGAACTCTGTGATAGCTCATTCTTGAGACAGAACCTTTGTTCCTTGTGGTAGTGCACTGCTTCTTATGATTGTACCAGGTGATTGCAGCAGTGACATCACCACGAGCTCTTTTCTTTGGGGCAAGAGGAATTCTTGATCTTTCCTGCACAAGTAAGGTACTGGATGGTAGTTTTGGTACCCATTTGTACTTGGGTCCTTCATGGTTAGCGCTGGACCTTACTTGTCCTTTAGGGATCCATACATATTTATTCCTCACACTTAAATTTCTTTTAAAGTTGCATATGTGAGAAATATGACCTGTTCTACCACAATAATGACAAATAATGGGATGATGTTCATAATGGGATTTCTCATCATTATGTTGGTCAGTTTTCTTTTCAAAGACCCTATTAACTTTTGAAATCTCAGGGTCTTTTGAAAATTCTTCCTTTAAGGATGGAACTTTGGACTCCTTAGTTGTAGAAGAAAGGATAAGTTCCTCAAGTTTCCTATTCCTTTTTCTTAAGCCTAGAACTTCTTTTGCAAGTTTGCAAAATTCAATATGTAACTCATCATAAGTGTTTTGCAATTCAGAAGGTTCAAATTCAGGTACCTTATGTTCTTCAGTTTCTGAATCTTCTAGGCGCAGATCGACACTCTCTTCGCTGATGCTAGCTTCCTCTATATCACCATCCAGTAGCTCATCAAGGGTGGATTCACAGGGAGCACCTAACGAGCTTTGGACAGCTTTACCTTCAGGAGATTGATTAGAAGCATACATAGCATCAAGAGTGTTCCAAATATCTCTAGCATTAGAGCAATGTTTAATTTTCTGGAAATCATTGTCAGGTAAGCTTTTGTACAAAATTTGCATTGCTCTAATGTTTAAGTAAAATAAATTTTTCTCCTCTTCAGTCCAGTTTACTTTTGGTTTGAAATCAGAATCCTTTTCAAAGACATCCCACATTTTGAAATCCGAGGATAGCACAAAACTTTTCATCCTTGTCTTCCATGAGTAAAAATCAGTATTTTCTAACAAAGGTGGGATAGTATGATCAAAACCTTCAAAACACATTTTATAACCCAAGTCAGCCTAGGTCTTTGCACTTGAGATCGTTGGATCCTTTAAACAAGTGACCTTGCTCTGATACCAAATGAAATGCGTGGCTGTCACCCAAGAGGGGGGGTGAATTGGGTGGCTGAATAAAACTTATGAAAATTCTCCCTTTTTAAAACAGTACTCCTTGTGCTTGATGAGAATGATGATGTATTACCCCAAGCACAAGTGAGTATCTAGTGGTGTGGTGCTAGATGTGTAAATTAAACAGACAAAATAAGCACACACAAATTTATCCTGGTTCGGTCACTTCCAGACCTACATCCAGTCCCCAGGCTCCACCTGAGATTTTCAATCCACTAAACTTCTTGTTTGAATCAGGCACAAGAAAGCCTTTACACTTTAGGTTTTACAAGCACGGGTTCACCTAACAACCCACAGGTTTTACCACGGGCTAACCTGCAAACCTTTACAACCACAGGTTTTACAACGGGATCACCTGCAACCTTACTACCACAAGTTTTGCGGGCTAACTTGCAACCTATGGAGATTTAGAAAACCTCTAAATACTCCCCCTCACTTTTGTAAGATAATAATCCTGTTCTTCAAGCACAAGCTTTAGAACAGCCTCTATCAACTAGAGGATTTGATACTGTGTTCACTTTATGAACTGATTGTGATAAACACTTAAGTGCAAATGATTCTCTCTAAGAATAGATGATGTTACTCACTTAAGTACAAATGAATGACTCTCTAAGAATGTTACAACTCTAAGATCAGAGAGTAGAAGATGAGAGGAATGTAGAATACAATATCTCAGACAATAGGCTCTGTTCTTCCAACCTCTCTTCTGAATGTAGATGTTCCTTTTATACTTGACCTCAAGGCTTGGGTGGCAGGTTGAATATGTCCGTTTGAATATAGCCGTTATTCCCAAGTTACCGTTGAGAAGTACATCTTCATCAATGCTTAGCAGGGTTGACTTGCTTTATCTCTGAAAAGCAACTCTGACAACTCTGCTCTGACAAAAGCATCCTGACTTCTGAGTATGTGACGTTGACTCTTGTACTCTTGCTGACGGATGATCATCGTCCATCCAGAACCGGCAATCTTGCTCTGCAAGTGTTAGTCTCTGAATCCCAGTGCCAAGAGTTTTTGCATCCGGAAGCTCAGTTGCATCCGGAAGTAAGACTAAGTTCTGCACATACTCGTTAGTCCAACATAGTAATATATATAATCAAGTATAGTAAGAACTATACATGCTGTGGGAAGCTTGTTTACTATGGGAAGCATTCTTACTTAGATTATGTTCTGACTTAGTGTATTGTCTACTGACTCTAGGGGATTTCTATTCCAATAGTCAGCGTAAGTCTCGTTAGTTTACTCTAAGTCTTTCTAAGTGACTCAGTGTGTCATTTACTCATGCTATGAGATGTATAGTAAGTCAACACACAATCACATGAAGTGGGAGTTCACTTAGTCTAGGATGTATCCGGAAGCACTTCTACATCCGGAAGTAAATTCACTTGATGAAGGATTTAGTTCATTATCACTCACTCTCGCTCAGTGTATTTCATTCCAACAGTCAGCGCTAGTCACTAAGCTATCGGAAGCACTTTCACTTGACGTGGTAAACTCACTGACGCTTAGGGTTATATCTATTCTATCAGTCTGCGCCAGTCAAAATCTAACAGGAAGCAATTTCACTTGACGTGGCTTATTCACTGACGCTTAGGGTTATATCTCTTCTATCAGCCTGCGCCAGTCTAAATCTAACAGGAAGCAATTTCACTTGACGTGGTAAACTCACTGACGCTTAGGGTTATATCTATTCTATCAGTCAGCGCCAGTCAAAATCTAACAGGAAGCAATTTCACTTCCGGTTGAATCATAGCTTAGCCTTAAGATTTTGTGTACCTAATGCTCATGGACTAAGTTAATTCCCTAGTGAGTTACTCGCTGCCGCTGGGGGATGAAACATTCATCCGCGTGCGCAAGTCCTAGTCTATCCGGAAGTAAATCCACATCCGGTTGCACTCTTACTTGGAATTCTATGTTTACCTATTGCTTTCTAAGTACTTGGCCTATTCTTTCATATTTTAGTCTTCATCAAAACTTAAGATTCTAACAGTATTTAATCATTAGGATATTCTTTTTCTAACTATGATAGAGATATTGATATTATTGCAATTCCTTTTTCTATCATAGTTAGTAAAGATATTATTGAACTAAAAGAAATGTCACAGGTTAATTAGGGAATTAGTAACACAATGTTACACATGTAAAGACACTACTGAAGTGCAAAACATGGAGTCATGCATAAGAGGTCCTCCTCAGACCTCATAAGGTGTTCCTGCTTGTGGAATTAGTGTTTCAAAGCTCCATTACCACTTTTGGGTGCTATGAAAACGTTCAAACACCCTTTACATGCGCTTAAAGCGCATGTAGAGCCTCTACATGCGCTTTAAGCGCATGTATAGACCTAATATTAAAATAAAAGTTGATTCATTCAATTTATTTAATGATGAAAAACTCAATGTAACATCCCAAATTTTAAATTAGAGATGATCGAGAATCAATTAAAATATTAGGATATTATTATTAAATTAAAAAGCCTTTTGAATAAGTAAAAGAAGATAAATATATATTTTAAGAAAATAATATGCTTATTTCTTTTGAAACTAAGGAAAAATAGTTAGAAGTTGAATTTTAAATTAAAACTTTTATGAAAAATACTCTAAGGCATAGATAATATTATGATGGAAAGAAAGGGATACAATAATAAAATATACAAACTTTTGGCTAGAAATATAATTAAGAATAAACAATAGGGTAGTTAATTGTAATTTTCCCTAACTAATATATATAAATACTCATGTAACATGTGACACAAACCCTAGCCTCCTAATCCCAAACCATCGGCCTCCCTTCCCAAAACCCCATCCCTTCGGCCCCCTCTGAATCCGCCGACGGTGGGCTCCTCCGGCGACGGCGAGTTGAAGCGGCGGCGCGGCCTCCCCTTCCCCTTTAAACTCTTCTCCTTCGTTTACCTCTGTTTCCTCTTCGTTTCTCTTTGTTCTTCTTGCAAATCCGGCGAGTTTACCGGCGGATACAGTTGCGGCCGACGATGGAAAAGGGTTTGTCTTTGCCTTTTTCTTTAATTTATCAAACGATTGTCTTCCTTTCAAAGTTGTTTTCCTCACACACATACCTTGTTTTTGCTTTTCTTCACTCTTCCTCTTCATTTCCGGCGAGCTAGCGGTTCCCGGCGAGTCCCTCGACGGCAGAGGCCGCCATTGTTGTGTGCAAGCTCGGCTTGAACTTAGGTGAGCATCTCCCCTCTAATTTCTATATTTTATTCGTTCTTGTGAGACATTAGAGATAGTAATCCGAGAAGGGTTTCTGTTTTGAGTTTGATAATCAACCAAAAATCATGTTTAGGCTTTGGGTTTTGAAGTTTTAGGAAGGATTTGAGTGTTCAGTGGAGTTTTGGTTGGATTTATTGAAAAACCTAATCTTTATGTTTCTAATTAACTTCATGGGTGTTGCATTTTATGGTTGTTTTGGTATTTTTCTATGTTGAAGGTGCTGTGAAGTGGCATAGAATAATTGTTATGTAGGTTTGATTAGTAGGGTTGTTAAATGGTTAACTTTCTTGAAGGATTTAGGCTTTAAATTTGAAGTTTGTTGAAGTTAGGATTTTATAAGTTTTGATTCTGCTTCTTTGATGATGTTTTCTTGGTGTGTATATGTGTACAATATGTTACTTTGTGACTTGAGTAGAGTAAATGGAAGGGGGTTTGCTGATTTGCTTTTCTTCACGCTTAAAAATACGGAATCTTTGGTTTGCCATCTTTCTCTATTCTGATTAATTATTGGATAAGTGACTAGTAAAAGAAAATGTGAGTTTTTGATTGAGTTATGATTCATAGGAGCTTCATGTATCATTTGATTCAAGTTGTGATTGGAATGTGTTTCATGTGACTGGAATGACGTCAATGCTGGTGTTTGAAAATTTTCTTCTTGCTATAGTCGAGTTGATTTTGGAAGGAGATGGTAGTGATGATTTACATGTATTGGGATAAATGTGAACGTTGGGCAGTGTTATAGGTTGATTTATATACTTTTGTAGTGCTGCTTTAATTTATTAGGGCAAAGAAATGAAAGTGAATTCTGTTTTGATATGTACATGGGTACTTGGCTTGAGAAAATATAGTTGGGTCATGTGATTGCAAGCAGAATAGCAATCTGGTGTAGTAAACATTGAAGGGAAAATACATGAAATAATCATTATTTTGGCTGGTGGTATCTTGTGGAAAATAAAATCAGAATTTAAAGTCACAGATTTTTAGTCGGTGTTTGTTAATTTGTCTTCAGGTTCCTCTTTGGTATGTTAGTTCTTTAATCATATGACGCCATTGTTACTCCTATCCATCACATTGAACAGCTCTGGAAGGAATATGAAAATTTTGAAAATTCCGTTAGCCGTCAGTTGGTAATTTATGGGTCTTTGATATTCATTAATTAGTTTATCTGAAATTATGGCATACTTGTACCTAAAGGTGTTCTGTGGTATTTCATTAAGAATATACCAAGGGCACGCAGTCTAATGGTTTAAGTATTTCGCAGGCTAAAGGATTGATATCTGAATATCAACCAAAATATACTAGTGCCAGGGCAGTATACAGGGAGAGGAAGAAATATGTTGATGAAATCGATTGGAATATGCTTGCTGTACCACCGAATGGATCTGCCAAGGTAATTTTCTGTATCTTTGTGTAGTAATTCTCTTGAAAGTTGTCATCCAGCTTGCTGTCAAGTATTATGTTTTTTTCTGGAATTTTCATTGTGTTAGAGGTATTTATTTGTTACTTATATTGATAAAAACTGATGATCATGGATCACTTTGCTGCTCACGCTGTGTGGTTGAAGTAGTCATTGATATGGTATTGAAGTGCTAGTGATCAAGTGTTCTTGTAACATCTCAAATTTTGATTAAGGTTAATTGGAAATTATTGAGGTGTTATTTAGGAAATTTGAGTTTTAGGGAGAAATTTATGGAGATTTATTGTTACTAAATCTTAATTTTTGGAAGATAAGAAAATATAGTTAAAATAATTATTTGGAGTTAGAAACTTTCATGAACAAGTATTTGGGATAGTAGATAATATTATGATGGAAAAAAGGGAATATAGTAATATATACAAACTTTTGGGTTAGAAATATAATTAAGAATAAACAATAGGGGAGTTAATGGTGATTTTCCCTAAATCTTACTCTAAATTATTTTAAAATATATATATACTCCCTCTCATCTGTCGGCCCCCCCCCCCCACTATCTTCATCATCATCTTCGTTCTTCTTCTTCGTCCTTCTTCTTCTTTTTCTCCCTTCGGCCACACGCACGGACGGCGACGAAGGGTGGCCGGGATGGCGGCCAAGGCTGGCCGACCTCTGCAGCCTCTCCTCCCTTCTTCCTTATTTTTGACAAGAGCAGCGAACTCCCTCCTCCCTCCTCCCTCCATTTTTAATTTCTCTCTTCTTCTTCAAGCTCACCCACACTCCGATTTTTCACTCTCCCTCACACTTAATCCGTTTTGTTCATTCCTTACTCCTTGGATTTGCAAAAATCGAACTCGATCTGTTGTTGGGTGTTGTGCGTCGGCCTCTGCAATTTCCGGCGCCGGCGGTTTCATTTTCCGGCGTGGACGGCGGTGAGAGGTGTAAGGTTTGATTTTTCTTGGAGTTCTTGAACTGTTCTTCTATTTCCAACATTAATCGTCATTTTTCTTAGCTTCCCTCTCTCTTTCAGCTCGGCCAGCCATCAAAAGGCTGTTTCCGGTGAGCTTGTGCGGCGGCCGACGGCGTGTGAACCACTCTCCTCCCATTCTGGAACTTTGTAAGCTTCTAGTCTCTTGTGTAGTTGATGTTTCTCATAAAGCTTCCTCTTTAAGTTAGGGTTTCAAGTGGGTGTTTGAGTTGGGATGATTTTAATTAATTAAATGGAAGATTGAAAATAGATGTGTATCTTTCCTTTAAGAAATTTGAGTTTTCATGAGTGTGGATTATTAAACCTAGCTAGATGCAATATGAAAGTAATATGTGAAGTACATGATTGATCTGTGTAATGTTTGGGGTTTTATAACATTTTGAAAATTCTTCTATGTGCTTGGCTGAATGGTGTGCGGTGGGAGAACAGTGTTTAATATTGTTCAAAGTTTGGAATATGTTGGATTATAATTTCTTTTGAACTAAGGCTAAGAATTTTAGAGTGATTTATAACCAAAAATTGAAGTTTTGGACTATTTGATGTGATTGTGTGACTGGTGTTCAAAGTATGCTTGTTTGTTTGACGTTTCTAGTTTTGTTTCCTTCATAGGCAGTGTGAAATTGATGTTGTAAATTTGCTGCTGTGTGGGCCGAACTGGTACTGGTTTTAGGAGCCACTGTTCATGTCTCTATTGGCTGATTTAATTCATGAGTTTTGGGGAATTCATGATTATGTATTTTTGAAGTTTGTAAAGCATTTTCTGTGTATATAGTGTTCTAGGAGTATGAAATGGAATCATATATGCTTGTTGTCTGTTTGGTTAATTGTGGAAAACTTTTATTAAGATTAATTAGCTAATGATTGATAATTAAATGAATGGTAAGAAATATTGAAAAGTTTTGTAAATTCTGTGATTGGTGTGATTTTAATTCAAGTTTGGATTGAGGTTTAGACATTGAGTTTGAAGGCTCTTTTTATGGCTTAAGCATAATATATATATAAACTTAAAATTTTGATTTGCTTAGTTTAGAACTAAATAGAGTATAAAGTAGTTTGAGAAATAAAAGTAAATGGTGGTGAGGTGAGTGGGTTTAAAACTATTCAGCCCTTTAGTTCTTGATAACTAAATAGTTGGAGAGATGGAATTTATTTGGGGAACATACTAAAAGCTTCTAGCTTCAGGATATATTTGTGTGTGTAGGTGTGGATTTGGACAAATTTCAACTTCATTAATGAGTTTAACAAGGATAGTTTATTGAAGTATATGGGACTTTTGGTTAATGGGTAATGTTTATTATAACATGGAGGTAATGTTGGAAAGGTGAGCAAAATTTTAATAAGACTTGATTGTTTAGTCTGTTGTGAATTTGGAGTTTTGGTTAAATTCTTGGAAAATAGGGCCTAAGGTTGGAGTTGTTGATGATTAATGTTTTAGTAATGGGAATGAAGTGTGAAATTGTTTGTGGATGTGCAAATGTGGATGATTGAGGATTAAAGTGATAAAAGATTAGAAATGATGATGATGGTGATTTACTCTTGCCTAGTTTTGAATGAGTTCATGAGTATTATGTTATTTGCAATTATGGCTTTAACAAAGACAATGAAGAATAAAAATTGGTGTATATGTGTTTGTTGCTTATGTTTGCTAAATTGGTAGTGGTTCTACATGAATGGCTGCCGGTTCTACGGTTGAAAGTAAAGATATTAGGGAGTTACATGCTGAACTGTTATGGGAACTAGAGGTAACATGCTTCATCTAGACGTAGTTAAGTTCAATGCAGTTTTGTAGTAGTAATGAGTGGTGGCTTTGATTTCAATTGGAAGTTGTGTTTAATCTAATTCGTGAGTCTATTATGCCATATGCTTTAAGCTAGGAAAAAGAAAAGAAAACAACAAAAACAAAGGGAATGTTATGTTTTCTTTTGGTACTTTACGAAATAGAATGGATTAGCTTGGATATTTGCATTGTGAGTTTCGGATTTATTGTTTCCTCTTTGGCAATTGGCTGAATGGTGCAATTTAGAAATTCTATTTGGTAAACCTAAAATAGAAATTTAGGTTACTTATATGTACTTGCTCTGTATTTGGTGAAATGGTTTGCTTTTATGTGATATTTGAACTGAACATGGATTATCTAATATTTAACTATGAGAATTGGAATTAAGAATGGGAAAACGGGTAGTAATGCGGATATGAAAGAGAGACGTTGAAGTACTATAAAGTGGAAATGATATTAATTTATCATTTTGCTCTATATTATTATAGGTGTGGATGCAAATAGGCTCCCGTGACATTAAGAAAGGTTGAGAAATCGCGTAAATGGCTAAAGGGCGACAGGTAATCACACTTAACCTTGCTATAACATTGAGGGTGACGTTAGTTAGGGATTTTGTAAAATCCCTTCTCACCCTATATATATATATTATCTTTAAAGGGTATTTTTATACAAAATAGGCTATCGGGTGCCTTTCAAACACGATTATTTTTATATAAAAGATTTGACAAATTATATATGTAGTATCCTGGCTGGTGATATTGTTGGACTGTGTATATGAGTGTATAGACATTTGGATATTGACATTTTGACAGGGATATTGAGAGGTATAGTGGATTGTATGTATCATAGGTTGTGTAGAGAAAATTTGGGAGTTATGATGAGGGAAGATGTTGTGGATGATAGATTGAAAGATGATGGGAGAATATATGAGATTGATATTGATTTTGACTATTGTGATGAGATATTGAAATTAATGGATATTGTGAGGTTTGCATGACACTGATAAATATACGTACCATCGCGCGATGATAACTGTCGATAGGCCAATCGACAGTTATTTGTACCGAGGATCCTTTTTAGAATTGATTGGATCGGGGTTCATAGGTCGACTTATTGAGAGAAGTGACCTACGGTTGTTTGGCATTGAAGAGCCCAACCGCCCCTACGGTTGTTTGGCAGTGGAGAGCCCAACCGTTCCCGTTCTGTAATGGAAAACAGAATTGGGGTTCCTTCACTGGAGATTGCCAGAGAAGGAAATTGTCCCCTCATTATGGAGAGGGACATAGTGTCAAATCATATAGTGAAGAATAGATGCTTGAATGCACCGTGGTGGCACAATGCATCTGTAGGTGAGTGTGAGAGTTGTTGGGGTAGAATTAGTTGATTGGAGATGTTGAATGAATTTGGTTTGAAGGTGATTGTTGGACTTGAGTGATGAATGGAAGAAGATTTGATATGGATATATATATATTACTAGTTTTAAATAAGGTACCCTTTAGACGCCCTCGCTACCGCACATCTCACTGTTATAGTGAGTTAAGCGGTGATTACTGGGACAAATTGTCTCATCCCACGATTACTGACATTTTTGCAGGTATTCATGCACAGGCGCGAGCAACAGGAAAGAGAATTAGGTAGTAGTAGTTATATAGTTTATTTAGAATTGTATATTGCCAATTTGTATAGGCCTGCATCTGCTTCCGCATGTATACATATTTATTTATTGTTTAATACTAATTAGTTTTGTTTATTAACCATGTTAGGCAAATCCTTTCTAACATGGTTAGCAATAAATTATCCATGATAGCAGCTGTGTTGTATTAGTTTATTCTTTTCTATCATGGATAATATATAGAAAGAGATTAATGAATTGAAATAAATAATATTGGTTAATTAGGGAATTAGTAACACTATGTTACAGTTCTAGCGTTTGATTATTGTTGCTGTTCCCCCTTTCTTTCATGATAAAAGTTTAGTTTTACCTCAATTCATGATGGGCTTACATCCACATTCAAAGCCGGATAAGATATTAGTTAAACCAACCACATGTTTTCGCTTAATAATTTAGGTTTTTGAGTTAAAGCTATTATTGACTTTGCATATTGAACATTGTCCTCCAATTATTTGTCATGAATGGTTGTAATATGTTTCTTTCATAGGAAGAAGGTCAATGGATGGCATGGAAGAGACTCTTGGCTTTTGAAAAGTGTGAATATTATTGTTCTTTCTTAGTGTTGTAGTTTACAATCCATTGTTGATTGTGGGATGAAACATATAATTGATGCTGATCATGCTCTAGCTATTTGATTTCATGAGTTTGTGTATTCATTCATTTACCATTAACGTAAATATTTTTTATAAGTTGTATGAGCATCATCATTCAGAATATTATGCATCTGTATGAGCATCATCATTCAAAATAGCTAATAGATCGCTATGAAACTTTGGCATTTATATTTTGACTTTATAGCTATTTATAGAGATCTATGTGACTAAGATAATCATTGGTGCAGTGGCAGAATTATGTGTATACAGGTGGCAAATGTAAAAGAATATATATTAAAAAAAAATATATAGCTTTACATGCGCTTTAAGCGCATGTAGAGCCTTTACCAGCGCCCCCCTCTACATGCGCTTTATAAGCGTATGTAGAGGCCAAAATAAGCGCATGTAAATGGAGTAATCTGTGGTAGTGACACCTCATTTTTTAATCATTAGTTGAGTCTTCGTATCACTAGCCGTCCAAACTGTTCATTTTTTTAATCATTAGCTGCCTCTTCGAGTCATTAGCCATCTAAACTGCTCATTTTTTAATCATCAGCTGCGTCTTCGTATCACTAGCCATCTAATTTGCTCATTTTTTTAATCATTAGCTGCGTCTTCATATCACTATCCATCTAAACTACTCATTTTTTTAATCATTAGATGCCTCTTCGAATCACTAGCCATATAAACATCTCATTTTTTAAGCATTAACATGTACACAATAATGTCATTTAAATTGCCATTTCATCGATTTAATGTCCAAATTGACATTTGACAATGAAATGTTACTGATCAGTTTATAAAGGGCAACATTGATCCAATTTAAAAACTTTAAGGGTTAATTTGAGCCCAAGAAAGCTTCCAGGGCAACTTTGATAATGCTTGTAAACTTCCAAGACATATGTAATATTTAACCCCAATTATATTATTTTAATGTGGCCCCTTGAACCGCAAGATGACCTCAAATTAAACCTATGACCTTCTAAGCCTTTACCTCGGCCGAGTCAACCTTGTTCCAGATTTTTGAACCTTGATATGTGTTAGTGAAGTTAGTGAAGCAAACTTAGCCTTGGATGCTATGATAGTAGAGGCTCATTCTATATTGATATCACTAGTTGTGCTTTAATTTCCCCACTCAGTGATTTCACTTCTTCAGCAGAGTCAAGTTGAATTGACTGTTCTTACGAATTTTAGTAACTAGTAAGTATGGTCTCATCAATTTTTATAATAAAAGTATACCACTTAAATAAAACAAAATTAAAACAAAAATCGAAGTAATCTCACTAAGTAAATTACTATAAAATCATATATCTTGGCATCTTGGTCTATGTTTAATGCTTTTATTTCAGCACGAAATATTCCCTCCGCTTCGTTGACTCTTCTTGACTCATTTATGTGGAGTTTACTCATGTGAGTTCTCTTCCTTACTTGCATAAACATCTTACCTCATTCATATTTCATTTATCTCATTCCTGTTTGTGAATAGTATCAATTAAAGTTAGTGATTCCTTGGGTTTTTAGAATAAATGTAATAATATAGCAGCAAATCAGAATCTTGTTCTTGACTACAGGATCATAGAGTTATTAACTCTATAGTTTAATTTGGTGTTCAGAGAGAATCCTCCCAGTAAATAAATGAAGAGATTATAGAGGGCTTTGTTATTTTTGTCTCATTCTTTGTGGCAAACTAATGGGCTGACTTGACCCAACGGTAAGCTCGCCTGTCGTGGGGTCTGAGGTCATGGGCCCAACGGTAAGTCTACCTAATTAATACATTCTCTTCTCCACCACCCTTAGCAAGTAAGGACTAGAACTAGGTTGACCATTTTTCTCCGAGGCAAACTTTTTGTGCCTGTGATATTCTAAAGCATCAAGTAAGAAATGGGTACAATAGTGATATTGGATATTGGAGAATTTTGCTGAAAACAAAAGTGTCATTAGAATACTTGGTTTATTATTAAAATATTTTTGGTCATGTAATTTGCAGTAGAAGTTTCTGAGTTCTTTGTTGCTAATGTGTTTTTGGTCATTTAATTTGCAGTGGAAGCTTTTTAGTTGTAGTATGTATTTGGTCATGCAATTTGCAGTAGAAGCTGCTTAGTTGTTAATATGTTTGTGGTCATATGATTTTCAGCAGAGATTTTTTAGTTGTGTTAGCCTAAACAATTCAAAGCCTAGTTCACTCATGGATGTACAAATGGGGATGGATGCATCAACTGAGGAAGAATATGCTTGCCAGTCTAAATTACTTCAGGAATTCACACATATCCCCAACATTGACAAGGCATGGATTTTTAAGTCAGATGGATGTAAGAGTTTTTTTATCATCTTGTTTTGTTTTTTCCTTCACTCTCTGTGTATTGATCGTGAGAGTTTGATTGGTATAATGTTTCTGATATGATGTTTATTCTATAGCATTAAGCTCTCAGGGAATGTTTTGTATTAGCCAGCCATATCTTTTGGAAAACAAGAGAAGGGAGTTCATTTTATCCTTTACCATATTCAAGGAAAGAAAAAGTCCTGTAAATTTTCAATGGGCTCCATTTCCCATAGAGATGATTGGGGTTTCTATAATTGTTCCATCCCCTTCTGGATCAAAACTTCTAGTGATTAGAAATACTGAAAATGAAGAACCTTCTAGCTTTGAAATTTGGACTTCATCTCACATGGAGAATGAGTTTCATATCTCCAAATCAGTGCATGGTTCAGTATATACTGATGGATGGTATGTTGTAATGTGTGACTGTTAAACTGGCATCTATGTAGTGCATCACTATTGTTTGTTTGATTTGAACAGTTTAGTTTCGAAGTCAAAAAGGTTAACCTGCAGTTTCTGCAATGATTTTACTAAAAATTCAATATTTCTACGGAATAGGTTTGAGGGAATCTCTTGGAACTTGGATGAAACTTGTATAGCATATGTAGCGGAAGAGCCCTCCCCTGTGAAGCCCACATTCAATGATATGGGCTACAAGAAAGGGGATTCCTCAGACAAGGATTGTGGTAGCTGGAAAGGCCATGGGGACCGGGAAGATGATTGGGGAGAAACTTATGCTGGAAAGAGGCAACCAACACTTTTTGTTATCAACATCAATAGGTTTTCCATCTTCCATATGAATTCCAAAATAATTTGGGATAATTTGTATCAAATTCTTGATTTCATCATTGTTTTCTTAGTGGAGAGGTACATGTTAAAGGAATAGACAAATCTGTGAGTGTTGGCCAAGTTGTGTGGGCTCCTTCTACTCAAGGCTCAGAGCAATATCTTATTTTTGTTGGATGGCCAACTACAACAAGAAAACTTGGTATGAAGTATTGTACTAACAAGGCTTCTGCATTATATGCAGTAAAAGCACTAAATCACGAATCAAAAACTTCTGAAATAGAGCCCGTGTAAGTTACTTTTCACATTATATTTTTCATCTTCTTTAAATATGTGATAGGAAGTGAATGTTAATTGTTTGTTTCTTCACTAAATGATGAATGTAGTGCTGCAGACATGGCAACACTGGGGAGTTGCTTGCTCTTAACCTGACTCAAAGCATAAGTAGTGCCCTCTTTCCACGATTCAGGTAAGTCGATGAAGTCAGATACCTGTTTTAGATTTTGTTGCCCAGTTCATACTATATTTAATCTGCGCATTTGTTACTTATACTTCCTAGTACGTATTTCTTGTGGATGACATAGGATCTATTTTCCTTATTAAATAGAGCATTTTTTCTAGAACTTTTCAGTTATTTTGTGCTCCTATGATGTATGATAATCATAACTCAATTGAAAAGATAGCCAAAGTGAAGGATTTTTATATTACTAGATTGAGGTGTTTATTCTCCATTGCATGTAAATTCAATATTCTTTTGGTCGTGCCAAGAAATAACATGTGTTACTCCAGTAAAGAAATCTTCTTTTAGTCCTTGTTTCAACACCAAAATTGTGAACAACAAACCACAGCTCTCCAGGATGTGCACATTTGGCCTTTATAAAATTTCCTTCTCACCTTCAAAATTCAATTTTTATTTCCTTGTTTATAACACCACACTATAAGAAGCTATACTAGTTGCTGAAATTGTGGAAGTATATCAACTGCATTTTAGAAATTCTTATCGGTGTTCTTGAATTTTATACCAGCCCAGACGGAAAGTTTCTTGTGTTTTTATCTGCCAAAAGTTCTGTAGATTCTGGAGTCACTATTGCTACAAATTCACTTCATAGAATTGATTGGCCAACTGACGGGAAAATACACCAATCTCTGAAAATTTTTTATATTGTAAGTTCTTTATAAGTGAACTTTTAAATTTAAATGTGATTACTTTGATTGCTTTGTGCTTTATCATGTTACATAGCCTTTGAGATTTCATTTTGTTCGCTTAACTTGTGTAGAAGAGCTTTTTGGCTATCCCATCCTTTCAATATATTCTTGGAAATATCCTTTTGGCTTTATCATGTAATATTATTATATGGTTTGTGATCTATGGAAATTTTGGACTTTTATCTTGTGGAAAATCTTCTTGGGCAAAGGGGCAATTTTAATTCGGAAGTTTTACCCGGAAGCATGGTATTCAAAACCGGACTGCCCAGCCGGTCCAACCGGAAAAGGCAACCGGTCCAGCCGAGAATCTAAATGGGAAAATTCCGGTCGAGTCGGGAACTGAGACCCGATTTGCTTTTAAAAAACAAAACAGATCTTTTGCTTACTGCGAAACACTTTCTCTCTTCTCTATTGCGCGGTGGACGGCGATAGACCGGCGTTGGCGGACGGCGACGGATATTCGTTACCAAAGAGGAGAGGGCTATTGTGATAATGGAGGAGTGAGAAGACTGATCTTGAATCTTGATATAGTTTAGTCAACCGCCTTGTGGCGAGGGAGATCTGAAGAAGAGATATTAGTAGAAAAGTTTTGACTTTTGAGCTATTTTTGTTGTGGCGAGGGAGATCTGATGCAGAGATATCTGAAACATTGGCAATGAGAAGAAAGGAGGGAGGAATTGAAGGCATTTTTGTTTCTTAAAATGAGGACAAAGTAGAGAGCTCACGTAAGAAGAAGGAACCATAAAAGAATTTTGAAAGTGAAAAATGAAAATAATGACTTATACCCGCGAGCTTAGATTCAGAAGAGGCATTGTGGACACTGATGGCTGCCCCTTTGGCTGTAACCAAGCAGAGTCTGCTATCCACCTAGTGAGAGACTGCCATAACGCGAGAGATAGGTGGAAGTCTATTATAGCACCGGAGCACTGGGACTGGTTCTTCACCACGGACCAAACTCAATGGTTACTTGGGAACTTGAAGAAGGAGATTGGACGTGAGTTCACTAAACGTGTCCCTTGGGCAACCTTATTCGGATACCTATGCTGGAATGTTTGGACTGATAGATGCAAAAAAATCTTTGAAGACCCCGGCCTCCTGAGGGTCGTGACTCCTTCCTCCGAGCCAAGTGGGACCAGGACCTCCTTGCACGTTGTAACTTCTCTCGCCAGGGGCATAGAGTTCATAATCCTGGGACCACCCTTGATCATGACCACATCCGACTCCAAACTGATGGTTCGGTGCTTTTCACTGGAAGTAGCAGCTGTGGAGATCTATTTAGGGTCTAGGGACGCTAATGGTGCTTGGTTGGGCGGTTATACTCGTAGACTTATTGAGGTGCCCCCAACGATTGCTGAAGTTCTAGGAATTATACAAGGCCTACAGATCGGTTGGGCACAAAACTATCGCAAGATCGCCCTATTTACGGACTCTACTGAAGCTTTGAACCTCACTCTAAGGGGTTGTGATCATAGCCACCCTTACCATGAGGTGGTAACTCATGCCCGCCGCCTAATAGCAAGAGAATGGCAAGTTGTGATCCAGCAAGTCCGACGGGAAGACAATACTGAGGCGGATTATTTAGCTAAGCTGGGACACAATTTAGCTCCTAATTTCCAATTCTTTGAGGAACCCCCGGACTTTTGTAGTAGATCTGTTAGCTGTAACGAGTTTTTCCTCCCGTGCGTTGCACGTGGAGATAGCCTTGTATGAAATTATATTTGGCAACCACAAAGAACAAAAAAATCAACTAAGATTGGTGATACATGTATAGCAATTACCAAAGTAATAATTAAAAAAAAAACCATAACAACTTAAAAATATGATGAAAGCAATAGCATTAAGAAACAACATTAATCTGAAAAAGCCAAACAAATTCAAAACAAAATTAAGAAGTGACAAATATTATACAACATAAGTGAAACAATACATGTTTCCCACGCTTCGCGTGGTTGGTTGATAGTAGGGCATTTTAATATTTGAGTAGTATATGATAGCTTTAAAGTTATAGAGTAATATGAGATACATCATTAAAATAATCTACCAATATTTTAATATTTATACAGATGAAAATTGAAGAGTAAAGTTCTTAAAATCTGCAATTCTCTAAACGTGAAAAAAACACATTTGAGAAAACACACGACTAAAAAATCTGAAGGTACAACAAACAAATTGGTTAGTCAATAGCAATAATTAAAGATAGTGGTTTAATGAGATTATTAAATTAGTGCAATTGAAAGAATATTAAGTTTTTTTTATGGAAAAGAATATTAAGTTATTGAAGATAAGATGGAAGGATCTAAATAAGCACAAAACTGATAAGCACATATAATAATGCTAGCACTCTGCAAAGGTAACATTATTTTTTAGGTAAGAGAAGGGGCCAAGGCCCAATTACACTACAAACCACAAGAAACGTTCTTGTTCCCTTCCTAAGACATCTTCCATTAACACTTGCTCAATTTCTCTAGGTGGTTTTATCCATATTATATCCACTTCTTGTTGCTTCTTGCTCAAAGCTGCTAAAGCATATGCACTTTTGTTGCCTTCTCTGCACACATGTCTAAAGCTGAGTTGCTTCATCCTCTTCCTCATCTGCCAGATATTTACCCAAGGCTCAAAAAAAGCTGAGTTACTTTCTCAGGTAACTAACAATAAAACATAAATCTACCTAAACAATGAAACTTCTGGGAGAGGGAGGGGATGTGAGAGAGGAGACCGTCTCCATCTTTGTTGAAGAGGCTGAAGGCCTCCTTGAACTCGGGAGATTATAGGTTCCTCCTTTGAAGACACTATATACAATATTAAGACCTTTAAAGTCCTCAAACTAAGGCTTCAAGAAATAATTCTGAAATTTTAGTTCAAGAGCCAATTGAAGACAATGATCATCAAATTAGTAACACAAAATATCACCAGCATTTAAAGCAAGATCAATATATTGCTTCTCTCAAAAAAGAAGAAAACTAATCTGAATCTGCCCAAGTAAAAAAGACCAAGATAACTTTTTTTCCAATTACACAGTAATAACCACCTACTATAGCTCTAAACTCTTTCCATCAACAACTCAAAAATAAAAAATTTGAAGCATTTGTAAAAAATTTTCCAATAAACAACATACCTTTGAAACCTAAAACTCCCATAATAGAGTAAGAATCTTCAATGAAGGCATGAACCTCTCCATGGCTAAATTATACAGGATGCCCCCATGACACCTTACAGCTTCAGATATCAGAAAAGCATTGTCCCGAGGATCGTTTGGTTTGAAAGGGAGGCCCTCATCAGCTAATGCAGTAGGGTGAAATCGTACAAACCTGAGCCAATCATAAAGAGAAACACAATATCAGAATTCTATACATTGAGTCCTCATCCACGTGCACAATTAACAAAATAGTAAAACTCACAATTTCATCTGCAAAATGATCTACTTACTCCATGTTGGAAATCACACCCGGTGTGCTAGAGCCATCCAATCTCCAGTGGCTACCTGGAATAGTGACTACTAATCTCAATTTCAATTCTTGAAACTGAAAAACCCCAAAATAAGCAAGCTACATACGGCAAAGGAAAAAGTGTAAAATTTACCATAACATTGTTTGTGCACATACAGCATACTGAAATGTGCCAAAAGAATTTATGATATACCTCTTGAGGAATCCATTAGTATATCATTACCAATTGTAGAGTACAAACCACAGAAGTACAATCAACAAAATTTATGGGCAAACATTTCAGGAATTTCAGGAAGTCACAAATACTAAGCACCACAAGCCTGATTGATTGCTTATGAACTTAAGAAAGTTATAAACCTCTATAAAAAACTAAACTAAACTTGGATTGGCTGCCTAAATAGTCCATAATGCAGAGCAGCCAAATTAAATGGTATATCTTTGTTTTACAAAGCACAACCTTTTTCCGATCTAACATATGTTAGAATCTTAAGTTTTGATGAAGACTAAAATATAAAGGATTAGACCAAGTGCCTAGGAAGCAATAGGATAACATAGGATCCCAAGTAAGAGTACTTCCGGATGAGAATTTACTTCCGGATAGATTAGGACTTGCGCATGCGGATGAATGTTTTCATCCCCCAGCGTCAGCAAGTAAATCACTAGGGATTTAACTTAGTCCATGAACATTAGGTACACAAACCTTAAGACTAAGCTATGTTTCAATCGGAAGCGAAGTTGCTTCCTGTTAGACTTAGACTGGCGCAGAGCGATAGAATAGATATTACCCCAAGCGTCAGTGAGTCTACTTCCCCAAGTGAAAGCACTTCCTGTTAGGCTTAGACTGGCGCAGAGCGATAGAATAGATATTACCCCAAGCGTCAGTGAGTCTACTTCGCCAAGTGAAAGCACTTCCTATTAGATTTAGACTGGCGCAGGTTGATAGACTAGATATAACCCCGAGCGTCAGTGAAAATGCAACGTCAAGTGAAGTTGCTTCCTATTAGATCTTGACTGGCGCAGACTGATAAAATAGAATAACCCCGAGCGTCAGTGAGTTCACCACGTCAAGTGAAAGTGCTTCCGATAGCTCAGTGACTAGCGCTGACTGTTAGGAATGAAATAGACTGAGCGAGAGCAAGTCATGTGAACTAGATCCCCTATCCAGTTGAATTTACTTCCGGATGTAGAAATGCTTCCGGATACACCTTAGACTTAGGGAACACCCACTGCATGAGACTATATGATTATATTGCTAAACTAACGTTCAAGTGCAGCACACTCAGTAAGGTTGCTTCCGGATGAGAAGTTGCTTCCGCAAGCAATCAGAATGTCTGAACGTTCAGAGATGCAGTGTCAGAATGCTTTTGTCAGAGCAGAGGTGTCAGGACTACTTTCCAGAGATAAAGCAAGTCAACCCTGCTAAGCATTAATGAAGATGTACTTCTCAACGGTAACATAGGATTAACGGCTTTATTCAAACGTTCGTATTCAACCTGCCACAGAAGCCTATGAAGCCGAGTATAAAAGAGACATTCATTTAGAAGAGAAGAATGGAAGAAAAAGAGCGAACAGAGCAAAGTATCTGAAATATCATATTCTTCATCCTACACATCTTCTACTACTCTCAGATCCAGATTTGTGATATTTTTCAGAGAGTGATTTTATTGTACTTAAGTGAGTAACATCATCCACTCTTGGAGAGAGTTAATTTTGAGCTTAAGTGTTTAGCACAATCAGTTCATAGAGTGAACATAGTGTAAACTTACAATTTGTAAGGGGGAGCATTTAGAGGTTGTCTAAATCTCCATAGGTTGCAAGTTAGCCCGTAAAACTTGCATTTGTAAGGTTTGCAGGTGAACCCGTTGTAAAACCTGTGGGTTGTTAGGTGAACCCGTGCTCGTAAAACCTAAAGTGTAAAGGCTTCTCTTGTGCCCGGTTTAAACAAGAATAGTGGATTGAAAATCTCAGGTGGAGCCTGGGGACTGGATGTAGGTCTGGGTGACCGAACCAGGATAAATTTATGTGTGCATAAATTTACATTCAAACATTTTATTTTGCATCACATAACATACTGACTTGTGCATATCACTACTTCGTAAATATTTTCACCAAGCACAAGCAGTCTTTCGAAAAGGAGATTTAAAAGTTTTTATTCCCTCACCCAATTCACCCCCCCCTCTTGGGTGACAGCCACGTTTATCATTTGGTATCAGAGCCAGGTTACTTGTTTAAAGGATCCAACGATCTCAAGTGCAAAGACCTAGGCTGATTTGGGTTACAAAATGTGTTTTGAAGGTTTTGATCATACTATCCCACCTGTGTTAGAAAATGCTGATTTTTACTTATGGAAGGGAAGGATGAAAAGTTTTATACTATCCACTGATTTCAAAATGTGGGATGTCTTTGAAAAGGACTCTGATTTCAAACCAAAAGTAAACTGGACAGAAGAGGACAAAAGTTTATTTTACTTAAACCTTAGAGCAATGCAAATTTTGCACAAAAGTTTATCTGACAATGATTACCAGAAAATTAAACATTGCTCTAGGGCTATAGATATTTGGAACACTCTTGATACTATGTATGCTTCTAACCAATTTCTTGAAGTTAAGGCTGTCCAAAGCTCACTATGTGCTCCCTGTGAATCCACCTTTGATGAGCTACTGGATGGTGATGTAATGGAAGCTAGTATCAGCAAAGAGAGTGTGGATCTCCGCCTAGAAGATTCAGAAGCTGAAGAAAATGAGGTACATAAACTTGAAACTTCTGAATTGCAAGATATGTATAATGAGCTACATAATGAACTCTGTAAACTTGCAAAAGAAGTTCTAGGCTTAAGAAAAAGAAATAGGGAACTTGAGGAACTTATTCCTTCTTCTACAACCAAGGAGTCCAAAGTCCCACTCATAAGAGAAGATTTTTCAAAAGACCCTGAGATTTCAAAAGTTAATAAACATAGAGTCTTTGGAAAGAAAACTGACCATCATAATAGTGATAAGAAATCTGATTCTGAACATCATCCCATTATCTGTCATTATTGTGGTAGAACTGGACACATTTCTCACACATGTAATTTTAAGAGAAATTTAAATGTGAGGAATAGATATATATGGATCCCCAAAGGACAAGTAAGGTCCAGCACTAACCATGTAGGACCCAAGTACAAATGGGTACCAAAACACCCTTCTAGTGCCTTACTTGTGCAGGAAAGATCAAGAGTTCCTCTTGTCCCAAAGAAGAGAACTCGTGGTGATGTCACTGCTGCAACTACCTGGTTCAGTCATAAGAAGCAGTGCGCTACCACAAGGAACAAAGACCTTGTCTCAGGGATAAGCTATCACAGAGTTCCATTCAACTATCCTGAGAAGGACAAGAGAGAGAGGATGTCTCAACTCACATGGAGAAAACCTGCGAATCCTGTCTCTCCTAAGAAAGTGCTTCAGGCCAAGGATAAGTATAAAAGATCTCCTTGGGTAAGCAAGAGATTATTTAAGGTTGAAGCATGCAACAGTAAAATCTCCTATGCAAATGTTAGATGGACTTATTGAGATTTTACATTAAGCATCATAATCATGAACATTCTTAGGGCATATTTATCGAATTATACATGTTTATGAAGCTCTGAAAAATATGCAATCTGTTCTATACTCCCTGTACTATCACTGGTATTTATCCAAAAGAGTATGAGTAAAGTTCATGACTTGAGAGTGAAACTATGTGAAATTATGAACAAAATTTTCAAATTATGTTTTCACTTTATTAATGCTCTTGTTATATGAAACTATCACTGAGGATTGATTAATTTATCCTTATAAAGAGACATTGGGGAATGTTAAGATAAAGTTTAAATCCTCAGCAAACATCTGTACTTAAAACCTGCCAACTGTGCTAACTTAGGCATCGAAGTGTCAACCTTAAGTTTTGCAGGTCCCTCAATGTTAAATCTTAAGTAAGTACAATCGGAAGCAAAACTACTTCCGGATGCTCTCGAGCTGACGCTGAATGACTACTCAAGGCAACCAGGAGCGCCTGTCCAACCGGAAGCAAAATCACTTCCGGATACTCTTTTGCTGGCGCTGGATGATAATTCAATATGATCAAGAGCGCCAGTGCCAGATCAAGGGACACATCACTTCAGAAAACGTTTCAACTTCCTCTATGAAACGTTGTGCCTTCTCTGAAGCAACACGTGTCATCAGGTGTGTCGTTCCAACTTAAAAACTTACGTTACCCAATGTGTGAAAATTTGAAAGACTATGCCCATTCTATCCTCAGAAGTTTTACCTATAAATAGAAGTCATTTTCCATTTTCACTTTTTACTACATCTTTTTCACTCGCATCATTTTCTCTGAAAAGTCTTTTCATCTTCTCCATTGTGTTCTTCATTTTTCCTTTACACATTTCTCGCATTTCATCCTTTTTATTACTACAACATTCATATAAAAATGGCCGGATCTCATGAATCCAACCCAGTCACCCAGAAAACCTCTTCTTCCAAGAAACACAAGTCGAAATCTGGCAAATCCACTCACAAGCATTCTAGTAAATCTGGGCACCATGAAGAACATCATGAAGAACATCATGAACGCCACGAAGGTTCTGGGCAATCACGGGGACAGGATGAAAACGTCCAGGGTCAGCCTGGAACTTCTGAACAAGAGAGGGATGCTCAGGGAAAGGGAAAGAAGAAGAAGGTTCAGTTTTCTGAGGAGCCTTCCTCCAAGAGGCAGAGGGTTGAGGAAGAAGATGATCCCACAGTTTATAGAGATGGGGCATTGGAGGGTGTATCCGCCAAATTTGAGACATCCATTCCCATCTTCAACCATGGCCTGTTCATCAATCTGGACAAGTTGGATGAACTAGGGTTTGCTCATCTGCGCCCTTACTTGGAAAAATATATGCCTTGGCTGGGCATCAACCAGGACTACAACGTCAATGTCCTGCGAGTCTTTTGCCAATCCCTCTCTGGCAGAGCTAAGTACAGGAAGGTGGATGGGAAAGAGCAAGTCCACAAACTCTCCTTCACTGCCACTGTAAGAGGAAGAACCTTCAGGTTCACTTGGAGAACCTTGAATGAGATGATGGGAATCACAGAAGAGGATATGAATGAATGGATCTACCCTGAGTCTCACAAGTACAGCAAGGAGGAACTCGAGGAGTTGTATGGCACCAATAACAAGAAGGTGTCCAAGATGTCTGATTCTAACAGGCTCTTGTACTACGTCTACTCCCGGATAATGACTCATAAGGGAGGCAACTTCAACGAGTTCACATTGCTGGACAACCCTTGGTTCCCTAGACTCCTCTCGCGCAAACCTTTCAACCCTGGGCAGTTGATATGCCTAGAGCTTCAGCGCTGGTTAAGCAATGACAAGTCAGGTTATCTTCCCTATCCCACCATCATTGCCTTCCTCCTTGAGAAGCATCTGATCAAGGCTACATCTGCTGTGGAAGAAGAGAATGTTAAGTGTAAGCCTGTGGGAGCAACCAATATGGCAAGGATGGGGATCAAGTATTGCAAGCCTCCTAAGCCCACTCGCTCACGCTCACAAGCCAGTAGTGCTTCTGGGACTTCAGCCCCCTCTGCATCTGGAGCAGGGGATCAGGAAGTTGACTCACATGCTGGGCCAAGCCGTATTGCGAAAGTGCCAGCCTCTGTTAGGGCTTTTGCCGAAGAAGTGAAGGAAGAGCTCCTCCTCAAATTGACTGAGTCCTTGGTGGGTCCTCTCCGTGCTGAATGTAAAGCTGGTTTCCAGCACCAAGGGGAGCGGATCCAGCGGCTCGAGGACAGAGTAGGACAACTTGAGAATCACCTTGCCAGGGTGGATGCAAAATTAGACCTCATCCTCCAGCACCTACAAATTCCCCAATCTTCATCACAAGGTAACTTACCACCTCCTCCTCCTCCTCCTCCTCCTCCTCAAAACCCTCCTCCTCCTCCTAATCACCCTCAACTACCACCTCCTCCTCCGCCTAACACTCAACAACCTCAGCCTCCACCACAAAATGACCAACAATCCCAACCTTCACCTACCCATGACCACCAAACCCAAGACTCACCTCACAACTCTCCACGCCATTCCCCTAGAAACTTCTCATCCTCACCTTCATCATCCTCATCCTCGCCCATTCCCACACGACCTGGTGCCCCTACACGCTCTCCACTCCGCTTCTCCAACCCTACCCATCAAAGCCCTAGACCCATAAGATCTGAAACAGCCATTCACCCCCTCAGCCAACCATACGGCGAGTATCCCCGCCTTCAACCACTCTCCGATGACCATTTACCCTTTACCCCTGACTCCGCCAACTACAAAGAATACTCCTCCACTTATCCTTATGGGGATCTCTTCGTCACCTCCAGTTGCTTCCCCGACTCTCCTCAAACTCCTGAACACCTATCTTCTCCCACATCCTCTACCTCTACACTCTCACCCTCCCCTCCCAAGAAATTTGGCCCTGAACCACCTCCATCCTCCTCCACATCCACTCCATCCCTGGCACTCACCCCTGTTGATGATGACAAAAGGGGGAGAAATGTTATGTCCACTCTTCGCCTAAGCATGGCCACAAGGGATGCCCTCAGCCAGCCATCACTCTGGATTGATGAAGATATCACGGCCGCCCTGCGTCGTGCATATGAGTCTCAGAGGCTGAGTGGTGCAGAGAGCCTTATAAGAGGAGAGGCCGTCCGGTTCATGCAGCAGAAGAAAGCGGCTGAGCAAGGACCACAATGGGATATGGTTGTGTATGGGCAGAATGAACAATCTTCACAACCTGAGTCATCATCAGAGGCTCCTCCAACTAAAACAAGTAGAGAAATTGTTGAGGAGATCAGGATGAAGTGGGGACTCGAAAAACCCAACCATCCTCCCATTGTGATAGCCAGGCCTGTTCCTACATCCTCTGGGCAAGAGTCTGAGATCCCTTCATCTGAGCAATCTTCTGATCTTCCTCCCTCGTCTGAGCCAGCAGCCAGATTCAGTGAGTCCAGAAAGAAGGCCGTTGCTAGGAAACGTGCCAGGAAGTTGATTGCCACCACTGAATCTGATGAGTCTGAGGAAGAGACTCCATCTGACCTACCTGAGCAAGGAACTTCATCTGCTCAGGTTGTGCAAGAAAAACCAGTGGTCCAAGCGGTTCCAATTCTGAAGGAAGTCAAATTGGAGATCGAAGACATGACTCCTGATGAATTTGAGAAGTATGGATTCACTGACAAGCTATCCTTTGGTCAGATGGCCTGCCTTGATGCTGAGAGAGCAAGTGCCTTGCCCACTCCTCCAATTAACAAGAGCAAAGGGAAGAGCAAAGGGAAAGGGAAAAGGAAAGCCCAGGAAGTCGAGGAGGATCCCAACTTCTCTGCATGGAATGTGAGAATCCGGGCTGTACACTATCCCAATGGAGAGGTCTCCTACTTCGACGATGCTACAGGTTTCCCTGGGTATGAAGAAGTGGAGAACATGAAAAGGGCATACGAGGAGTCCATTGAATCAGAGAGGCTCAGAAGGGAAAAAGAAGAAAAAGAGGTTCAAGAGATCATTGCCCAGATAAACCAGAATGAGCGTGAGGCTGAGATAGCCCAACAGCAAAGAGAAGATGAAGAGAGGCAGAAAGAGAGGGAAAAGAAAAGGAAACACAAACTCTAACCCCCAATCCAAATATTTCTGTTAATTTTGTTTTTCATGCATATTTTCATTCGCATTTGGTAAAATTTATTTGTATACATTCTTTACTTATATATGTTATTTAATTGTATAACTCTGACTTGTAACTTCTGCTTGTCAATAACATTTGTCTGAGTTACTTGTTCTTATCCATTGCTTGTATTCTCTTGCTAATCCTTCCTTAGGAACTTAATCGATAAAACTAGGTTTGTCATCATCAAAAAGGGGGAGAATGTTAGAATCTTAAGTTTTGATGAAGACTAAAATATAAAGGATTAGACCAAGTGCCTAGGAAGCAATAGGATAACATAGGATCCCAAGTAAGAGTACTTCCGGATGAGAATTTACTTCCGGATAGATTAGGACTTGCGCATGCGGATGAATGTTTTCATCCCCCAGCGTCAGCAAGTAAATCACTAGGGATTTAACTTAGTCCATGAACATTAGGTACACAAACCTTAAGACTAAGCTATGTTTCAATCGGAAGCGAAGTTGCTTCCTGTTAGACTTAGACTGGCGCAGAGCGATAGAATAGATATTACCCCAAGCGTCAGTGAGTCTACTTCCCCAAGTGAAAGCGCTTCCTGTTAGGCTTAGACTGGCGCAGAGCGATAGAATAGATATTACCCCAAGCGTCAGTGAGTCTACTTCGCCAAGTGAAAGCACTTCCTATTAGATTTAGACTGGCGCAGGTTGATAGACTAGATATAACCCCGAGCGTCAGTGAAAATGCAACGTCAAGTGAAGTTGCTTCCTATTAGATCTTGACTGGCGCAGACTGATAAAATAGAATAACCCCGAGCGTCAGTGAGTTCACCACGTCAAGTGAAAGTGCTTCCGATAGCTCAGTGACTAGCGCTGACTGTTAGGAATGAAATAGACTGAGCGAGAGCAAGTCATGTGAACTAGATCCCTTATCCAGTTGAATTTACTTCCGGATGTAGAAATGCTTCCGGATACACCTTAGACTTAGGGAACACCCACTGCATGAGACTATATGATTATATTGCTAAACTAACGTTCAAGTGCAGCACACTCAGTAAGGTTGCTTCCGGATGAGAAGTTGCTTCCGCAAGCAATCAGAATGTCTGAACGTTCAGAGATGCAGTGTCAGAATGCTTTTGTCAGAGCAGAGGTGTCAGGACTACTTTCCAGAGATAAAGCAAGTCAACTCTGCTAAGCATTAATGAAGATGTACTTCTCAACGGTAACATAGGATTAACGGCTTTATTCAAACGTTCGTATTCAACCTGCCACAGAAGCCTATGAAGCCGAGTATAAAAGAGACATTCATTTAGAAGAGAAGAATGGAAGAAAAAGAGCGAACAGAGCAAAGTATCTGAAATATCATATTCTTCATCCTACACATCTTCTACTACTCTCAGATCCAGATTTGTGATATTTTTCAGAGAGTGATTTTATTGTACTTAAGTGAGTAACATCATCCACTCTTGGAGAGAGTTAATTTTGAGCTTAAGTGTTTAGCACAATCAGTTCATAGAGTGAACATAGTGTAAACTTACAATTTGTAAGGGGGAGCATTTAGAGGTTGTCTAAATCTCCATAGGTTGCAAGTTAGCCCGTAAAACTTGCATTTGTAAGGTTTGCAGGTGAACCCGTTGTAAAACCTGTGGGTTGTTAGGTGAACCCGTGCTCGTAAAACCTAAAGTGTAAAGGCTTCTCTTGTGCCCGGTTTAAACAAGAATAGTGGATTGAAAATCTCAGGTGGAGCCTGGGGACTGGATGTAGGTCTGGGTGACCGAACCAGGATAAATTTATGTGTGCATAAATTTACATTCAAACATTTTATTTTGCATCACATAACATACTGACTTGTGCATATCACTACTTCGTAAATATTTTCACCAAGCACAAGCAGTCTTTCGAAAAGGAGATTTAAAAGTTTTTATTCCCTCACCCAATTCACCCCCCCCTCTTGGGTGACAGCCACGTTTATCAACATAATCATCAAAGTAAAAAATCAAATACAACCTTTTTCAGAAGTGCAATTTAGAACCGTAATCACTACTGGCTAAGCCCATAAAAAGATAATACCATGGACAACAATAACACTAAACCTCCACAGTTAGATATTACCAAGATTTATAATTCAACATTTTGCTGAAATTTCCCTAAAAAAATCAAACAGATCACCAAAAACAAAGTAGGAGAAATCCATGAACAAATCATAATCAGCAAGAAATCACATGCAGCTACAAAAATCAACCCAATAAATGTAATCCATGAACAACAACTTGATAACTCCAAATCGAAGCCAAATTACCTGCCCAATGACTCAAATATAGATTAAAAATGGTGTTATGTTAAAGAAAGCATTACATGCCTCCTCTGTATACCTCATTCCACTATTTTTGTCTTCTTAAAAAGCTTTTTACCCAAACTTCTAGCAACACGTCCTCGTCTAATCTGAATAGGAAGAAGAGAAAATAAGAAATCAAAGAAGAAGAAGAAGAAGAACAAAACACTGTGAGCATCGTCTACTATCAAGAAGAAGAGAAAAAGAATGAAGAGATGAAAAAATACCTTAGAGAAACATGAACTTGACAGAGTACAAAATCTCCCAACCTATGAACCCTAGAGCCTTCCCCAAATCATTGCAATTTAGAGAAGAAGATTAAGCAATGTGGTGATTAAGAATGATTGTTGTGGTGAAAGGGGAAGACAGAAATCGAAAGGGTGAGACAGATTTTGCAAGATGGGATCATGGAAGAAGAGAGAAAGAAATCAAAGAGAAATTTAGAGAAGAAGAAGCAGACTTGGGTTTGATAGTAAAAGGCATGTGAGAGAAAATAATAATTTTCTGTAATGTTTATCTTTTTTTTTGGTGAATTCAAAATTCAAAATGATGTCTGAGAAGGAAATGTTTGGGCGGGAGTGAAAATAGATATTGGCATGTGAGTGAAAATATGAGGAGAAAGCTTCTCCAAGAAGTAAAAGGCAATAAGAGGAATGGGTCCCACAAACATGTTAAGAGTGTGTAACTCCTAATGAACAGTAATCTTAGGCAAGTTAAAGAGGGGCTTTGCTATTTATTATATATAGATAACCGTGGGCCTTAAGCCCCGACAGTCACTTCTTTAGAGACTTAGTTTGTTTTCAGTCAATTCAAAAAAAAAAATGAAAATAAGGCAATGGAGTCTTGGGGGTGCTGGTTAGGTAAAGAGAAAAGATGGAAGAGACATCCATGTCTTGTCTCCGAGATGTGTGTCATGAGTGAGTGTGTTCTTTTCTTGTTTTTTTTTTAAATCAGGCAAAATGATATTAATTGAATAGAATTACTCTAATAACATCATGAAAATGACGAGGAAAAACACTACATTATTCATTCAATTCCTTGGTGATTTGTTATGATTTTTAGCTAATGTTGTTGCTCTTTTATTTTATTTGATAAGTATTATATTTTTTAAATTATTTTAATATGGCCGGTTGAACCACTGGTTGACCCTCAATTGAACCTTTAATCCTTGACCCTTTACCTCAGTCGGGTCGACTCCCGGTCCGGGTTTTGATACATTGCCAAGAAGTTTTATGGCAGCAAAAATAACCTAGAAGTTTTATTATGGGAGCAAAAATAACCCTCACTAATAGATTACTAAACCTTTCAGGTTAAATGACGAGGTGGATTAGGATTTTTACGCATGGGTACCACTTGGAAAAAGTAAGAATTACATGTGGCATAATATTTAAACAAGATCTAAAAAAAAGTTATCATCGTCATTCAAAACTCCCCTAAATAAAAAAAACATTGATTGTGCCATCATCATGTGGTGTAATATTTTGCTGCTACTCTCTTCGGAGTGTTGTTATTTGTTGTAGAGGAAGCATTACTTTGGGAGATTGCCGGAGTTGATTCTCCTTCTAATTCTTCTCTAGTTGTGAGTGGAGATGCAACTGCTGCCGCCGAAGGGAGAGGAAGAGAGGAAGACCGTTGCTTTGTTGGAGGGAGAGGGACTCTGTTTGAAGATTAGGGCTCTGTTGGACGGATTTTTTTTTTATTTTGGGAGAGTTTCGAACGAAGATGATGGCACTCTTTTATTTTTGGTTTGCTTGATTTAATATTATGCTACATGTATTTCTTTCTTTTGCTAAGTGGTGTCCATTTGTTCTCGACCAAAAAAAAAAAGTGGTGTCCATTTGTAAAAATTCCTAATCCACCTTGTCATTTAACCTCAAAGGTTTAGTAATTTGTTAGTGAGGGTTATTTTTGTCCCATAATAAAATTTCCAGGTAATTTTTGCCCACATAAAAAAATTTCGCGTGCTCAGCGCCCCTAATATAAAACTCCTGGGCTAAAATTGCCCCTTTGCCCAAACTTTTTATCCTCTGCAATGTTTATTTTTGATGAGAGAAGAAAAACAACATTAGGGCGGAAGGATTCAAAAACTTTTCTGATAAATGTGAGTGCTCCATAAATTTACTGTGGGTATTTTATTTAGTAAGATTATTTGTTTACTTGCCTAGCTAATTTTTTATACACTGTTTTATTGGTGGTCTATGGTATCAGTTGTACATTATCTAGTGAACAATTAATGGTATCAACTGTACGTAATCTAATTTTCAATTTTTCATATTGTTCTTTCTGATCCGAATATCTATCTGTAAGCAACATTTTGAAAGTTGGCCTTTGAATATACTTCCTCCTATCCCTAATATAAGAGCTACTGCAAAAAAAAAATTGTTTAAGAAAACATGTGAATGTTAGTTGAGTGTCTGTAGTTAATACTTCTTTTCCAATATTGCCTATATTTATTATGATACTTTTAAGAGAGAGAAACACATAAACATTAATAAATATGAAAGGGAGTAAGGGACAAATTAGGAAAAAACTCGTTAAATGAGGAGAGAATGTGAGATGAGCTCTTACATTTAGGACAAAAACCATTCAAATTTTGGGTTGTTATACTAGGGATCGGAGGGAGTATACCAAGATGATCAGCTCTTCAAATCATGATGGTTAACTTCTATTTTCTCTTATTTGTTAGAGTAAAAGATATACTACCTCCGGTCTTAAATATAAGACCTAATTGACTTTTTGTTGGAGAGGTTAAGGTTGTGAAATAGGCTATTAAGTCATGACATATTTGATATATTTTTAGATTATACATTAGTTTATAGGTAAAACAAACTAATCTAAGGGAAAAAATTACGTAAATCAATATATAATTAACTTATTTTGCTTTTTTATAGGATTTTCTAAAAAAGTCAATTAGGTCTTATATTTAGGACCGGAGGGAGTATTATGTTTTCATATCTACACTTAAAGATTCAACCAAATACTCATGAAACAATTTTAGTCTAGTAGTACCTTTGCAATAGTTGTTGTCATAACTTATAGTACCTTTTATTGAATCAATTTTGAAGATTCCGGTAGTGATGTTTGCTGAGGATGGATGCTTTCCGGGGCTTTACTGTACAACTATCCATAGTAATCCATGGTTTTCTGATGGGTACACTATAATTCTATCATCCATCTGGCACAGCAGTGAAGTTTTGCTTTCAGTGAATGTTTTGAGGTAACTATAATGGTAGGAATGCACCTTTATTCCATTTATGCAATGTCTTTTTACTCATACTTTTATCATGTTATAGTGGCACAGTATTACGTATATCTCCAGAAGACTCAAATTTCTCATGGAATCTTCTTATGCTGGATGAGAACAATATAGTTGCCGGTAATAACTATATAGGAAGTTTCTTAATCTAGCTAACCGAAGAGAAGGAACACTTGATATTCTTTTTTATTTGTTTCATTTTTTGCAGTTTCAAGTAGTCCAGTTGATGTTCCCCAAATCAAGTATGGAATGTTCAATGAGAAGCCAGCTGGAAGTAATGCATGGAGTTGGTCATCAATATCCAGCCCCATATTTAAATGTTCTGACAAGGTTCCTTTTATTTGCTTTATGAATACAATTATGGATTTTTTTAAGAGACAAAAAAATATCCTTAATGTTCATAAATAAATTATTGGAGTTTGGATTTAGGTTGCATCTTTGCTGTCATCTCTCGAGTTCTGTATCATGAAGATCCCAGTCACGGAATCTGTTGACACCCTAACAAAAGGTATGCTAGTAACTTTGGTTTCTTACACTTGGATTTTTAATCAAAGTCAATGAGTTGATTGAATTTTTAAATCTCTTAATTAATTTTATTTTCTTCTAATGAATAATTTGAACAATTAACTTTTGATTTCATATAAAATAATGGTTTGGTAAATTATTCCACATTCCCCTATAGCCCTAATGTTGAAGCCATCTAGTATTATGATGGGAGCTGGAGCATAACCAGAATTAGTAGAAAACATTGGTTTTGAACCAGAGAACTTGGACTTTGTGCCTGTTTGGATTTAACTTTTGAGAATAGCTTATAGGAAAATAGCTTTTTGATAATAGATTTTGAGTAGAATAGCTTTTCTGAAAAATAGTTTTTTGATAAAATGAGAGTGTTTGGATAAAGTGTCACCATAATAGCTTTTTTTTAATGTTAAATTACCAAAAAAGACAAGTTTACCCAAAAATTTATTTCAAAGATTTAAATGATCAAATTTTATCGTTGTTAGTAAAAATATTAAAAAATACTACAAAAATTACAATTTTTTTAGTTGATTTTTTTATAAGTTTTCCCCAAATTACCCCTATACTCCATTCACCCCAAAAAATAGTGGTTTGAAGAAGGTGATACTTTTAAAACTTAAGTGAGAGGTATTTTGAAAATTTCATGTAATCCTAACTCATTGGAGTGTCTTTCTAAATCTCTCCAAATTTGCGAAAGTGATCTTATATTTAGGAACGGAGATAGTATTTAATACTATTTTAGAGAAGACACTACAAATTACCAAAATATGTTTTTCCATTGGATAGGAATCATTACATTTCATTGTTCAGAAATGACTGTCTGCACCAAAAGACTTATACAATATATGACTAATGATCTTGTGAATACAAAACAATTTGATCCCTTATAAAATCGCGAACTCTCGCCATATCAGATGAAGCTGTCAAAGGTGTAGCTGAGAAATCTTCATCACCATCATCGCTACCATCATCACTAGAATCACCTTCTTCTTCGTCGGGGAAAAAGTCACGATCAGATATTGATGTTCTTCTAATGAAGTTATGTATAGCCATCGTTGCGCAAACAATTTTAACTTGTGTTGGATAATCATAGCTTCGCATTTTAAGTAAAATTTGAAATTTATTTTTTAAATTCCAAAAGTTCTTTCTATTGTGGACCTTAGACTAGAATGCAAGTAATTGAGGCCTCATTTTCATTTTCAAATGTTGATGATGCACGAAATTCAGGGAGATAATAACGCTCACATCGATATGGACCAAGGTAACCTGTAAGAGTTGGATAACCAGCATCCACCAAGTAATATTTTTCTGCATGAAATAAATTGATGTCAATATAAATTCTTTTAGTTATATATAACAAAGGGAAACAACTATGAACATACTTGGAGGTGGATGGGGAAAATTCATGTCAGGAGTTCTGCGGGCAACATCGAATATGCGAGCATCATGTGCAGTACCTTCCCATCCAGCCAATACAAATGTAAAGCACATGTCCCAATCACAAACTGCCATTACATTTTGTGTTGCTACTCCTTTCCTTCCAATATATTTTATTTTCTCTTTTCCTTTCACAATACATGGAATATGTGTGCCATCAATTGCTCCAATGGCATTTTTGAAAAAAGGCCAATACTTGCTACTTGGGCTTATCTTTGTATTAACATTCTTAAAATCTGGATCTTGTGGTTTTATATTAGACATTGCAAGCTTACAGCAAGCCTCCAAGACACTATGAAAATGCCTATGAAGAGTCTCTCCTGAGTGTTGAAATCGTTCTTCTTGAATCCTACTTCCCAATTCATGTCCAACAGTATTTAAGAAAATTGCAACTTGTTCATGCACCCCGACTCTTCTAGTTTCACATAAACCATGACTTTGCAATTCAGTGCAAAGTTGTAAGAAAACATGTGTTTCCATTCTAAACATGTCATAACAACGATCGGGATGACCTCGTAATATTTCATCAACCCATGCTAGACCGGTATAATCACTAGTGTGTCGCTGTTCCTTACAAAGATGTAAAGTAGCATATGTACCAATCAATGTAGCGACTTCACGAGCCCTCTTTAACCGCCTCTTAGATCGCTCTTCTAAAATTTTATTTTCATTGTCCATACCTATTTCATCAGCATTCAAACACCACTTAGCAACAATGTAAAGTTTCATGCAGAAAAAAGAAAACGCAGAAGAGAGAATATATATGGGGAAAATGCTGTTAGTGAGCACTGATCTACATGAGCCTCTTATTCACATTCACACTAATGTCAAAAACAAATTAATGACTGAAAATTGCTAAAATTGATCTACCAAGTTTTAGTACAGTCTAAATCCTAAAACAAGTGGCCAAAAATCTCAAAAGAAAATGAAGATCTGTCATAATCCTTGAAATTATGATCTATCCATGTACTGTAGGAAGAAAACTATGAAGTTTGCTTAAACAATGAGTCCAATTCTACTTTCTCCTAATTACTGATAGGCATTAGTATTCCCTGAGTTTCTATGCCATTTCATACCATCACTTTATTTTAGAACCTACACAGATTTTTCCTTTAGAGAATGAAGTTACAGCAATAGTTCTCCTAAAGGACTCATCAATAATTACTACATTCATAATGCATACTCCAAAAATCATTAAATTCAAACATTTCCCTTGTAAAATTCAGTTTACCATAGCCAACAAAACAGAGGGCGGTTATCTTCTGCAAACACATCCTCAGACCCAAAAGAGTTTACATATATAAAAATCAGAAATACTCTCAGAGAATGCTTGCTCAGCCTCATGAGAATCTCTCTCAAATCAGATATAAAACGGGTAAGAAATGAAGATAAGAAAATAAGCTGACCTTGCTTGCACCGATGCACGTGTCAATGGCGAGCTCGGCAACCTTCAATCTTGTCGAAATCGTCACTGGGATTATATGCATGAGTATATAATCACAACCAACAATAAATATACAACTCTCAAAGACATTTCCATAATATCATTCCAAATTCAAAAGTAAAAGCAAACTTAGTCATTTCCATAATATCATTCCAAATTCAAAAGTAAAAGCAAACTTAGTCATTTCCATAATATCTTTCCAAATTCAAAAGTAAAAGTAAACTTAGTCATTTCCATAATATCATTCCAAATTCAAAAGTAAAAGCAAACTTAGTCATTTCCATAATATCATTCCAAAATTCAGAAGAAAAAGCAAACTTAAGCATCTCCATAACATTCAGTCCTCAAGAACTCCAGTAATTGGTCCTTTGTATCCTTCAAAGCTACATATGCTTCCCTTGCAGCTGGGTCCCTCATAAGGAGGCGTCTGCACCGCTTATAAAATTCACCAACACAGACAACTTCAGGAACTTGTTTAAGGTGACTCAAGACACCTAAAACTGATATTTCATAAGCACGAGCTTCTGCTACTGTTTTACGAGCTTCCTCTGTCATTCTACTAGTGCGAGCTTCCTCTGCAAGTGCTTCTGAACGTGCATTATCTTTTTCCCTTTCAATACGTGCTTCCTCTACCATCATTTTAAGCGCCTCTACTATTTTCATCGCGGCAGTCCGTTTTTTCTTCATAGCATCGCCTCTCCTTTTTACCCCTAAAGAGCTAGTTGTCAGGTTTACACTACCTTTGTTTTTTTCAGTAGCACTTGTTCCATGAACATTTTGCTTGTTGCCTCCACCATTACCATCAATCGTGACTGAATTGCCTCCACTATCTCCTGACCCTTCTTCAGAATCATAGGCACGAATTGACTCAATGCCACTCAGATGCATGTTGCTTGATGGTGCCCATTGATATGATCCTGAAGCCGCCACATCTCCAAACAATTCTGCTAATTCATTCACGTATTGAAGTCCTTTAGCTTTGAATTTTTCATAACATGGATTTTCCTGCGCGTTCAATACACATAACAACTATCAACATAAAAGAGAGTGAATATAAGATAAAAGAAACATGAAAAGCTCATGAAGGTTAAATGATTACCGCTATCTTCTTCTCCCACCAATCATCAGTTGCAGCAATAGTGTCATTTTCAATATCCCATCCAACACCTGTCTCATGAAGCAGCTTCTGCCATGTTGTCCAATCCTTTCTCATTGAATTATATTTGTTCTTAAATTGTGACTTTTCATATTTTTTCCCACTCAGCTCAGTGAACCCTTTACCTATGTCTTTCCATCTATCCTTTTTAAAGCTTGTACCTTTTCTTTTTCTTTTTTAACTTGTTCAAGGCACAAGTCAATAAACAGCTTTGTGGAGTTTATATCCCAACAAGCTTTTGTTGTGTCTTTAACCATTATACTATACAACAAACGACAATCGGGTTGATTAATCTATTACAAAATAAGGCAGCATATAAAAGCAGAATCTAGCAACAAAGCTTATGCTATAGTAAAAGCTCAATGATGTTAACACTCACTAAAAGAGCTGAAAGATAGAGAGTATTTCTTACCTCAGCCCAGTGCACCAATAATGAGAATGATTCTAAGAAAATCCAGCAACTCTACCTGCAAGTTCCAATGAAATGGGTATTGTATTAATAACTGAAAAAAAATTACAGATGTATTGTAACTGGGAGAAGCGCTACAAAAAAACGCAAACTTCTCTAATCAAAAAACTCAGCTACTTGTCTAGCTTTAATGTTGTGTTCTAACAGGACATTTACATTGAGGGCAATGCTGTCAGCATTTGGGGAGTGATCTTGAAAGATTCTCCTATTCCTATTCTCCCATAGTTTCCAACAAAGGAGGCCAAATTTCATTCGCCAGAGCTGACCATTGTTCTTTGGGTTTAAATTTTTGAAAACCCAATCAACAAAGGAGCTCTGAGGGTGAGTATGACCACATTCATCTGAATCCAGAAGGGTCCAGCAGTGGGCAGCCACCGGGCAGTGACGCAAGATGTGGGATAAGTCCTCTGCATCATGCCCACAAGCCAAGCACGAGGTGTCTTGCGTCATGTGCCTTCTGGCTCTCTCCACATTGGTTAACAATCTTTCCTTGACTGCCAGCCAAAGAAATGTGCGAACTCGTTGGGGCAAAGGCAATTTCCATATCCAGTCCATTCTCCGATCGGGCAAGGCCCAAGACGGCTCCTTCAGCGCTTTATACATCGAAGCAACTGTGAAGCTCCCTGTGGGTGTGAGGTCCCAATAACAGGAGGCAGCCCCATCGCTCAGGCTTGGTGGCATGATAGAACTAATTTTAAGTACGATTTGGCTTGGCAGCAAGGTGTCAAACTGAGGAAGGTCCCAGCTGCCATCCGCACGCACGAACTCTGCGACAGGTTGCCGTAGTTGGGCCTCTGGGATGTCTTGGAAGGCAAGCAGCTTAAGGGGACCCGTTCCAGGAACCCAATTGTCACTCCAGAAACTAATGTCTTCCCCGGAGACTGGTTGCCATGCAATGTGCAAGTTGGCATCCTCCCACGCGTCTCTAATGCTCCGCCAAGTGTGGGATGTAGCTGTAGTTTTGAAGGCACCATATTTTGCAGTCCCCCAACCATATTTCGCCCTCAGAACACGGCACCACAGGGCATCCGGTTGGGCTACCACCTGGTATGCCAGTTTCGCGAGGAAGGCCACATTTTGGTCCGCCATTTCTTTAAGCCCGCAACCGCCGTGGAGAGTGGGTTGACACATGTCTTCCCATCGAACAAGGCTAGTTTTGGACCTATGCTCGTCACCGCCCCAAACAAATCGGCGTATCAATTGGTCAATCTTCGCGCAAGAGGCTTTGGCGAGCCTGCTGGTTTGCATTACATAGCTGGGGATGGAACAGAGAGCACTCTGAGCAAGGGTAATGTGTCCCGCTAATGACAGAGACCCCGTTTTCCAACCTGCTAGCTTCGTTTGTAGACGGTCCAGGACATAGTTGTAGTTTGGGTCACCCGACCATGGAGAAGTGGGACACCAAGGTACTTGCCCAAATGTGCGGTTTGTTGATACCCCAGGTCTTGGCATATACGCTTCCGATGGCCAGCAGGGACGTTTTTAGAGAAGAAAACTCTAGTTTTGGCTTGACTGATCTTGTGCCCCGAAGATTCGCAGAAGTCACCTAAAACTTGCTTAATTAGCCCAACTTGGGAAGGAGAGGTTGAGCTAAAAAGTATTAGATCATCGGCGAAAAAGAGATGGGAGAGCGGAGGCCCACGTTTCCCTAACTTGATGGTCTCCCACTGACCCTTACCAACTTCAGCAGTGATGGTTTGGGAGAGCCGCTCCATGCACAAAACGAAGATGTAGGGGCTAAGAGGGTCTCCTTGTCTAATGCCCCGCGTGGGAGTGAAGGAGTCCAGCGGCTTGCCATTCCACAAAACACGGGTGACCGGCGAGGAGATGCACCGCATGATGATGCCAACGATGCTAGCTGGGAAACCAACATCCAGGAGGGTATCTTCCACAAATTCCCATCGAAGCCGGTCAAAGGCCTTTTCCAGGTCAACCTTAATAGCTAGCCAGCCTTGTTTACCGGTTTTTCTACCCATGAAGTGGATTACCTCCTGCGCTATTATGATGTTTTCAGATATATTCCGCCCTTGTATGAAGCTAGTTTGATATGGAAGGATTATCGAAGGCATGATGAGCTTGAGGCGATTGGCAATGATTTTGGTTATGGTCTTATATGCAACTGTACAAAGGCTGATCGGCCGAAGCTCCTTCAGGGATTTAGGGTGATCCACTTTCGGAATGAGAGATATGAGAGTCTCATTAATCGAGGGCCCCACGTGGCGCCCACTAAAAATATCTTGCACCATGATGTAGACCGATTCGCCGACAACGCTCCATTGGCTCTGAAAGAAAAGGGCGGGGAGACCATCCGGTCCAGGGGCCTTAAGTGGCCCCATGTCAAAAATGGCTTGCTTTGTTTCCTCAGGGGTGACATCCCGGCTGAGCTGAAGGATGTGAGAACTGGCAAGGGTGGGGAAAAGGCCTCGGGTTCCGTAGGCCCGGGGGATGGTGCTATTAGCGGTGTACAGAGTCTTGAAGTAAGCCGTAGCTAGTGATTCTAAGGTGGCACTATCAGTTTGCCATGCCCCAGTTTCATCTTGCAGGGAAAGGATCTTGCTGCGTCATCGACGGTGGAGGGCAATAGCATGGAAATATGAGGTATTCCGATCGCCTAACTTGATCCAATTATCACTGGACTGTTGGAGCCAGATCAATTCCTCCTGGAGGCAAGTATCCTCATAATCAAGTTGAAGGTGCTGCTCTAGCTCTAAGAGAAAGAGATTAGGCCGGTTCTCAATGGCCTTCTGAATGCCCAGGAGGCGAGCTTCAAGTCGTCGCTTCTTCTTTCCCACATGCCCAAAGGTTTCAAAATTCCAAGATCTAGCTTGAGCTTGGAAAGTGAGAGTGTTAGCTGTGAGGGAGCGAGATTGCCAGGAATCCTTGACCATAGCACTGAAGTTGGGGTGAGTGACCCAAGCAGAAAGAAACCGGAATGACTTAGGGCCGGGGGGAGGCTCCCTGAGATGCATAGTGATAAGAAGGGGGCGGTGATCGCTTTGAATTTTTGGCAGGTGCTGGACAGAGATGTTAGGGAAGGCACTTAGGCAGGCTGTGTTGGCTAAGGCTCTGTCCAGACGAGCAAAGTGAGTGCCTCTGCGCCAGGTGAATTTGGGCCCTGAGAAACCAAGGTCAACAAGTTGGTGAGTAGTAACAAAATCAATGAAGGACTTACAGCCCAAGGATCGCCTCACACTACCACCTTGCCGATCAGAGGGGAGTAGGGTGGCATTGAAATCACCCGAGAGAACCCAAGGGTTGGTGATGGTCAGAGCTAAGGCCTTCAGGCTCGTCCATAGGTGTTCTCGGGTGCCAGGATTGGGGCTTCCATAAACGGCAGAGAAGGTGAGATGGTCACCTTGGTCAGGCCAGTGAATGAGGGCATGTATAAATTGTGTGTGACTATACAGAATGTCCACAACAACCGCATCGGTCCAAAGTAGCCATATACCCCCAGAGAAGCCTTGGGCATCGACTCTATGGGATCTAGGATACTTGATTTTTTTGATAACCTTGTCTGCTTGCACACCGGAGATACGAGGCTCAACCAAAACTAAAACTTGGGGTCGGTGGTTTCGCAGGAATGATTTCAGGACACCAAAAAAGTTAAGAGATGCGGCGCCCTGACAATTCCATACGAGCATTGACATGGGGAAAGGTTAGGTAGAGGGGTTCGCCCCCCCTGAGACTGCCGAGCGAATGTCATCAGGCTCAGAGCCACCTGAGTAGTCTTGGGCTAGGTCCAATTCACTTGCAAGGGTTCGGATAAGGGTTTTGGATGGGGAGGCGAAGGGGTCTTTGGTCTGGGAAGGCAACCCCTTCACTTTGATTTGAGGCCCAATGTGGACGCCATGCTGAGGGCAGTCCTTATCAGGCCCTTTGGGGATGGAGTATGCCTTTCCCCCCTGGGCCCCACCAGTCTTGGGCCGAGAGGCAGAGGGCCCAACATTTGGAAGTTGCTTCCACTGGGGCTTCTTGGGACTAGTAGTAAGAGCGACGCTGTGTTTGGAGGCATCGGGGGTTGTCCTGGGGTTTCGAGCCTGGGATTCTGCGTGGTGGGTGGTCTTATCATTATCAGCTTTATGGGTCATGGGGATTTTCTTAGATTGATGTTTAGCTTTGGCTTTGTCAGAGGGGTTGGTATGTCTGGTGGTGTCAGTGGGTTTGACTTGGGGAGGGTCGGGTTGAGCAGCAGGGTGGGGTGCACTACTGGTGGGATTTGCTTCGGGTGGGCCCTCATCGACATCAGCAAGGGCATCAAACCTGTTGCTTCTCTGAGGGATGTCTTGTTTACCAACCCCAGCAGTCCTTTGGCCGTTTCTGTCAAATCGCCGACCTCGGACAGGTGCTCGCATCCACGCGCCATAGGCTTCAGTTTCTCTGTTGTCCGGTACGGGACCAGCGTCTTCCGCCGGAGTATCCATGGGAGTCGGAGTACTCCTTTGTTTCGCCGGGCATGCCTCTTCGGTGTGCCCATAAAGCCCACAGTGAAAGCAAATGGTGGGAAGCCCTTCATATTCAAGGAAGAGAATTGTGCCATCCACCCTAATCTTAGAGATCAATGGTTTGGAGAGATCAATCATCACCGCAAGTCGTGCAAACCTACCCCGTTCCCCAGCTTCAGTGTTGTAGTCAATCCTGACAACCTGGCCAAGGACCGCTCCTATGGCTCGGACCACTTTCTTATGATAGTAGCAAACAGGGAGCATCGGCAACCTTACCCATCTGATGACCTGGTTCACGGCATGGCCAAGAGGGTCGAAGTCCCTTGTCCAGGGCGTCACTGATAGATAGTGTCCAAAAACCATCCATGGTCCTCCCAGAAGAGCCATTTGGTAATCCTGCTCATTGTTGAACTTGACAATGTAGCAGTCACCCGCACAGTCCATTAGCGTATAGGGGCCAACGGTATTCCAGATGTGGGGGAGTTTGTCTCGGAGCGTCATGTAGAGGATCCGTCTACCCAAGAGCTTGACCACCACGGCGAACTGCATCTGCTTCTCTAAGAGGGTGCGGACTCGGTCATAGAAAGAAACAGAGGGGATTCCGTCAAGAGAGAAGTAACGGACATCCTCTTCTTCGAGATCAAAGTCACAGTCCTCAACACGTGGCTCACCTCCATTGTTGAGGAGCATTTCCTTGAATGAGGGTTTGGCTTTGCTGGCTTGGTTTTGTGGGCTCATGGAGAGGTCGGACGGGGCCTCGAGCTCCTCCGGCACCTCCTCAACGTCCATATCAGCTTCAGGTTGGTCGCCCTGGCCATCAAATCGGACTTTCTTCGCGGAACGTGTGTCAATCACTCTCTGCGCATCGTCTTTCTCCCTGAGCTTGATGTCCAGGGTGTGTTCTTCCATGGGGGAAGAAGGTTGGGCAGAAGGGTGGGGGGTGGGGCTCACCACCGCAGTAGGTGGAGAGTGTATGGGGGACCTCTGCTGCAGTAGGCAGCAGGGGGGCTGAGGGGAAATCTCTCACGAATCCCAAGTCAGAGGCACTCTCTCCAGGTTTCTCAGTATGTCACTAGTAATTATCAACTTTTTTCAAAGACCCCTTTTGATTATAAAAGAAAAACTGAAGGCCACACACTCTACCTGCAAGTTAACTTCACAACAAACATCATATTAAAGTAATATGATGTTAACACTCACTAAAAGAGCTGAAAGCCAAGGCACAACGTGATTCTAACACATCATGTGCATAATTCCATAACAGTGAGCTTTGAATGAACATGATAAACATAAACCAAGTTCATCCTTTACAAGGAAAAAAAATTAGGAAAACCAAACATTAATGACTTGTGTATTATCCCCTTGTTTATCATATTTATTCCTCACTCTATTACCTTAACATAGCAGTTGATTTCATCTTTAATAATTCCAAGAATTTAAAGTTGATATATCCTGCTATATTTTAAATAATAAACTATTATTAGGAAGCCAGGACAACGATTAGTAAAGGTGGAGCAGTGATTACAAATATACCCTGCTATATGGTAAATAATAAACTTATAAGGACTGCTAAATGTGAAATAACTTCAAATCCTGTACCTTAATACTGCTAAATGTGAACTGATAAGTTATGATATACATTTTTTAATTTTTAAATCCCTCCCTGCATGATTTGAAAGTGATATAAACAATAGTCGTGAATAGAATTTAGTCAAGCCTATATAATACATACAGTATACGTTTAAGTCATGACAAACCATGCATTTCAAGCCACACATGGTTTGACAAATGACTCGAATTAAAGGAATACAAATCTGTGTTCATGTCAATTTTCAAAGATCTGATTTAAAAAAAAAATTATACAAAGCTAATAAAGGAATACAAATGACTTGAGGAATGCATCAGGTAGATAAATTACTATACAGAAAAGTGAGCCCAACTCAGCACAAATAAGGCAAATACTCTGAACCTAAACAAAATCCCAAATTAGAAAATATAACAAACATACTCACATGTGCAGTTAAAGAAATCAACTCTAATCTAACCAAACAAGCTTCGTATTACTGACTTGTCTTGATTAAGCTAGAAAATGTAAAATTTTCAGTCGATGAACATTAATGCGAAGCTTCAAATCACATGTGCAGTTAAAGAAATCCATCTCAAACTTTTATTAACAAAATCTCTTTATAAAAGCTTCAAATCAAAGCTTTATATCTACATGATGTGTTAGAAATCAAAGCGAAGGCACATGTTGATATTGTAATTCATCAGTTCAAGCATGACATAAAGAATAAGCTCAAATAGTTCCACAATTAAAAAGAATATCCTAACATCCATGAGAAGCAACTAAAAAAATTCACTCTCATGAATTGTGTTCTATATTCTCACTCGATTAGATTTAAATAACAAAAAAGTGTAACGATAGGATGCTTTAATCTGACATTACAACTTATTTCAATTTCTAATACCATAATAAGTGGCTAATAAACATAACATTTCTAATACCTTTCTCTGTTAGTCAATAGCATGATATTTTCAACAAAAGGAGGATAATCATATCCTAAGAACATTGAGCAACATTTTCGGATTTGAAACGTAGAATCAACATATTCGAATTTGAAACCCTAAGAAGCAACATTTTGAAGATTCTATTCAAATAAACTTGTGAGTGCTAAATAAACAAGCTCAAAACCAAGAAAATGCTTACCTGAGACAAAAATCAACGCCAAGAAGTACGTACTGATTACTGATTATGTTCAGATCAAGAACTAAACACACGTATTCAGAGCAAAAAGCCTCATCAATTAAACTCTTAGATTAGACGAATTCAATGCTCATATGTAGAATTTAATGCTCACCTCTCAGCTTCCACAAATTAATGTTGATGGAGACGAGAGAGGAACGACGAGAACAACAATAGTGGAGATAGTGGAATGAAGGCAGAGTTGAGAGAGGAGCAAGATGAACGGAGGAGAAAGAGAGAACGGACGAGAAAGAGAGAAGAAAGAGAGCAACACGTTGTCTTTTTTTTTCCAGTGAAAATAGCTTTTGGATTTCTTCTCAGAATAGCTTATAAAAAAAATTGAGTGTTTGGATGTTTTGTGTCAAACCTAGGTTTGAGAGTCAAAATAGCTTTTAGAAATCTATCCAAACAGGCACTTTATAGTTTGATAAGTGGGGTTTGCAAGGAATGAATTTTTGGTAAATTCTTGTTGGTAAGAGATATACAAGTGGATTAAACACGCGCGCGCGCACATCACTCTATGAATAAAATTGAGGGAGGTTCCTCCAGTGTTGGGTTTCCTGTTTGTCAATGTTCTACTTTGCCATAAGTTCCATCACTAATCCCAACAATACTTCAAGCTAACCAACCAGTCTAAATAATCTTCAGTGTGTAATTTTTCAGTAAACACATTGTCATGTATGTTTTATTTAAACACCACTTTTTTTTCTTATTTACTTATGTGGGGATTATTCAAATTTCATCCTCAATATGTGTTTTTCATATATAACCAACTTCATTTCAATTTCAATTCCAGGAGCTAGTCAACCTTATGAAGCCATCTTTGTGTCATCGAAAACCAAGAAAAATGATGCATGCAATCCATTAATTGTGGTCCTACATGGTGGACCGCATGAAGCTTCATTGTCAACCTTTTCAAATTCTTTGGCCTTTCTATCGTCAGTTGGATTTAGCCTATTTATTGTAAATTACAGGTAAGCTCTTAATGCCCTTGATTTTAATTAGTAATGGGTGCCAGGGAACTTTTATGGTTCTTTCAACATCAAGATAAATGGATTCAACAATGAGGCTCAATAAGGACTTCAATTCTATAAAATATTCTTTGATTAAATTTTTGAAATTTCTTATGTGTTGCTATTTATCAGTATTGATTGCAGAAAAAAGGATTTCCATTTTCTCTTAAGTTAACCAACAAAATTAGGTATTCATGTTAACTTTTTAAAAGTTCACCCCTGTTTGCAAATGTGTTGAAGAATAAAACTTCCAGCCTATTAAAAGATGGATCTTTTGTTGAATAATTATTTCACTTCTGGAGTTTTCTTATGAATGGGCCATTCCGTTTTTCATTTTCACAGTTCTTGTTATGTTTAAAATCTTAATCTACTTGACTAACATTTCCTTGGAATATTATCTCATCATCTATATTTTAATTATATAGTTATTAAGTTTGTGAATCAAAATTTCTTTAAGGCTCCTTACTTGATATTATTTCTCAGAGGTTCATCAGGATTTGGCGAGGAAGCACTACAATCTCATCCAGGAAAAGTTGGATCTCAAGTAATTAGTTATCTATTTTTATTTATTTATTTGATCAATACATTTTTGTCCATTTGACCTTTACCCACATTTCTCTCCACCCTTGCACTTGAGTTAGCCTATGGTGGCTTTAACTGTATCTATTTATTCAAGTTGATAATATTACCTCCGGACCTTAAGTTATACTACCTCCGGTCCTAAATATAGGACTTAATTGACTTTTTTTGGAGAGATTAAGGTTGCGAAATAGGTTATTAAATGATGATATATTTGATATATTTTTAGATTATCCATTAGTTTATAGGTAAAATAAACTAGTTCAAGGGAAAAAATTAGATAAATAAATTTATAATTAACTTATTTTGCTTTTTTAAGGATTTTCTAAAAACAGTCAATTAGGTCCTATATTTAGAACGGAGGGAGTATTACCTAGATAATTTATTTGCACGTAGAAAGAAGTTAGTTTCGTTAGTAATTACAAATGTGTGTTGCTTTCTCTAAAATACCCTTTTTAATCATGTCTATTAGAATTACCTGTAGACCTCTTAATATATGAAGTCAATAAAGGTGCCTTTGGGAAACAATTAAAAGTTTGCAAGAGAAAATGGATTGAGGTCATATATTTTGGATTGAATCAAACCTCTTGTCTTACTCCTATATTTTGGACCAGACGGAATACTATCTAAATTATTTTGCTTTACATCTGCACGCAGGATGTCAATGATGTTCTCTCTGGCATAGATCATGTCATCAACTTGGGTCTAGCCAATCCATCTAAGATTACAGTCACGGGTATTTCACATGGTGGCTTTCTTACAACTCACTTGATTGGTCAGGTGCAATATATCAATATCTTGTGATAACTAATGCTTCTATTTTTCTGCTAACAGTTTTTCTATGCCAATCAATAGTAATAATTTATAGTAGTATGCTTCTAGGGGTTTTGAAGCTAAAAGCTAGTGTGACATCTGCAATTAGGTTAGTAGGTATATCAAGTTTGTTGATATATGAAGTTGCACAAACACTACCAACAAGTAGCCTTTTATTTGCTTGCTTTGAAAACTTTATAAAATCTGTCCGAATTTATTACAATATCGAAATCTTGTGGATTTTGAAATCTAGTTTCAGATGTTGCTTTGGAATGGTGTTTTGAAATTTACACTGAAAATTATCCATGGCGTTCACTTAAGAGACTTATTGGGTTCAAGTGATTTCTAAAAATGAGTAAGTTTTCTGTTCTGATTGGGAGTGAGGATGACTAACTTTTTGAAATCCAATATGTCATGAACCTCATGCATCGCACGGGTAAAACACTGGTTTTGTTATATTTGTAGCCAAATTAACATAATTCCATACATGCTCAAATATGCCAAATTCATAGCATTTCATACACGTGCAACTTAAATGGTATGTACTGTGCATTACAAATCACCAAAATCACCAAATATTTTAGATTAATTATCCCACTAAAATATTACATGTTGGAAATATTGAGTGGGTGTGTCATAGGAACAAGTCTCATATTATTTGGGATTGCAGTGGTCCAAATTATAAGTGAATTTGGATAACTATATGAGCCTAGAGGAGGAATGAACTTGCATAAGAGAAGGCCACTAAGGGTAAATCCGGCTAATATTCTTCACCCTTTTTTATGCAAGTTACATTAGGACTGAACACTTTATGAGATTCCTTATAAAGTTTTGAAATAAGTTAGTGTTAAAAACCATGTGCTAATGTAACGTTGGGTTTTGAACTAATGAATACACTTCATGGCAAGTTTTAATATATAAAACGGAAGTTTAAAGGCATTAACACATAACGCACAAATGGTTTATTCAACATTATTTCATGTGTATTAATGTAATTAAAATGGGAGTTTAATTGTCTTTATGTGGCTGCCCAAAACCCATTGAAAATGTGGTTTTATATAAAGTGTGGAAGTCATGAGGTTAAAATAAGCTGAAGAGAGCTTCCTCATTTTCTCCTCTAGTCTTTATGTCTTACTGAGTAAATTATCTTCTGTAGTTTTGTTACCCTGTATATGTTACAGGAAGAGTTCGTTTAATCCTGAGGAGCACCATGACTTCTTTTGCCGGTAGTCGTGGAATAGCTCTTAAGGACAGTGTCCTTGAGGACGCAACTCGAACTTTGTTTTCATTGTTTGTAGGTACTGTTGATATCTGGATATGTTAGCACCGGAGAGGAGCTAGAAGATATCTAAGGAATTATTTGAAGATTTTGGAGCAAACGCCAACAATACATTAAACGCCAACAATCTTAAGAGCTATTTCAGGCATAAATTGCTGTGGCATTCTTTAGAGGAAGATTCACTGAAACAGGAGACATCTAAATTTTATTTGTGTTACTTTTATATTTTCCTATTGTGTAGGAATTATATAATTGATCTTATATCTCTATTTTTGTCTATGTCCAGGACATTTTTGAGATATAATATTGAAATTGGAGAAAGAAAAGGACTTCTAATCTCTATGGCAGATTTGAGATGTAGAAGCACAATCCTCTAAAGAGTTAGAGATGATCTTATCTAAGAATTCAGGCTTATATTTTGTTTGTTTCTCTGGTAACAAATTTAATCCTCATTCCTGTGGGGGAATTGAGATGAAAAGTTATAAACCTCTAGAACTTTTAGTGACTAGAGATGATTTGATGTAAGAATTGAGTATTACATATGTTTTGTCTCCCTTTAGGGGCAAATTTTTGAGATTTTGTAGGCTACTCATTCCTGTGTGGAATTGAGGAACCATGTGTAAAACCTCTATGTTAATACTAGAGATGATATAAGAATTGAGTTTTAACTCAAAGAGATAGCTGAGTACAATTACCTTGTGAGGTATGTGAACTCAATGAAAATATGTATTGAGGTGTTGAGTCCAAACTTGCATTGTGAACAAAACCATATTGTAAGGCATGAGTCATATGCTTATATATATGATGGCTATTGTGGTAAATAGCTGGACTTGTTTTATACCTCTAAATGACTGCTTGAATTTTGGACAAAATATGCATCAACATGAAAATAGCGTGGAGGTGGTAGAAGGGAAATACACAAAGAAGGGCACACAACATTACTATGGTAAATCTCTTGGTTTATATTCAATTTATTAATTGAATTTTGAGATAATACCATTATTTGTTTTGAATGACATTGAATGTTTGTAGTGGACAATATAGAGCATGTGAGAAGCCATGATTGATTTGTCTGATATAAACTAATTCCAATTGATTAAATTGGTTTACTGCTTTCGAGAGATGAAAGTTGAGTTTTAGTTTTTAGTATTAAAATCTGGAAAGATTTTAAATGAAAATGAGAAATTAATTATGCTATGCTTGGTGAATTTACTGGAGGTTTAATTGTTGAATTAAACGTTAAATATGAGTGAAGGATTAGTTTTTCAAAAGTTAATCCCACTTGGAGTTTTATTCGATTGAATAATAAGTTAATTTTAATTAAATTCGATTCCCACTGAACATTGGATTTGTTTCAATGATTTTGAAATAATGTTTTGCTATAATTTGGTAAATATTAACTTCACTAAATTTAATGTGAAATGGAGAGGTTACATTTGTAAAGACTACATTGTTTCTTTAAAGCACTTGATTTCCATCGCATGCAACTTTCAAAATCAAATTGTATTGTGTTAAATCAATAGCTTAATGCCATGTGATGTGGCACTGTTCAGATTTTATTGTCATGTGAGCTCATGAGATTAATGAGTTATAAACATGTATTATATACTGTTTTTTTTTAAAAAAAAAAACGTTGAAATGTATATTATGACCATTATTATGATTTATACCATACATGTGTATGTATTATTGTGCATTTGAATTACACTGTTAATGTTAGCTGTTAAAAGCTAAATTAATGTGCTTTAATTGAGAAATCATGGAAAAACATATGTGTGAGATATGATGATTATCAAATTTCCAATTTGAGGGTCAAATATTATATAGTGTTATAAATATTGGCTGTTATACTATTTTGGTAATAATGAGCATTTCATTGCTAAATTTAATTCCTCTTAATGAGGATTTATTTTGAAAATTAATTGGGTGATTTTCTTAAAGTGTAGTAGTCACCTAAACTATCGTGATTTTGTACATAATATACAAAATAATATACATTGTAATTCAAACTTTGATGTGTGTGACACTCGCAAAATATATTTGTGTCTATGAATGGTAAAAGTCCATTTCATATAACTCAATTTTATGAGGTGTTTTAAATGACTTTGTTTGAGGAGAAATAAAGTCAAAATTATTAAATGTGAATAAAAAACATTGGTTGCTTATTAGGAAGACAATATAATTGTTTTCTGTGACTTTGATAGTCTTTAAATATAATCTTCATATAATCGTTTGGATTAATTGGTTTCCCTGTGAAATTATATTTAACACATATCATGCGATGAAATTTCAATCTAATTGTAATTTCCTAATTACTAAATATTGTTGATGTATTTAGTACTATGTATGCCTAAAATGTGGATGTACTTTAAAATATGTTTGAGATTAAGTTGTTACAAACTTTTTAGTAAAAAATATTGGAGAATAACCAACATTTATTGTTGATAAATTGTGATTGTCAAATGACAATAACCATTGTTAAAAAAAACATAACAATGATGTAAAAATATTTTGAGATATTTCAAAGTGTGGGGGTGCCTTACATTTAGGATACCGTATGCTCAATTATTGCTTTTTACTAACACTTTGTTTAAAGTGATTTGGGTGTGCACAAATTCTTGAGAATTTGATGCATTATTGGATTAAGGTGAATCCATGAGATATAGCTTATGCTATATAAAAATTGAGCATATAGAAAACTCTCGTGAGGAGGGTAGATACCATAAATGATATGGTGTACAGTGGATTCCTGTTGTATATATTGAGATACGCAGAAGTTAAATGAGAAAATTCACTAGTTTCCAAATAAAGTAATTTGGACTAAATCCAGCACATAGTGTTGATAAATTATATGCCAAGTTTCTAAATACATGAGATATTTGGAACTGTGGGGGCATAAATTATAAATTTTGCCTTTTAAAATTTATAGACCAAATGGCTATAAAATAGCAAATAATTTAATTGGTGATAAGCCAACATTTAATGTTGATGAGTTGTGATTGCTAAAAGGCAATAACCATTATAAGGAAAAATAATGGTATATTTGAAAATCTTTTGAGATATAATATAAATAAGCATGCTTGAAATTGTGGAGATATCTCAATTGATTTTGTGGGGTCAACAATTGACCTATCGGCCGTTAACTAAACCTCGAGATGAAATAATTAGTCGAGGGGAATGTGACTAAAGCCAACCTGAAATTGACAAGCGATGGCAACCCAACCTCTGTGATTGGTGATCCTATGAAGGTGGTTCAGTGGGTAAGAACAAGTCGTGCGTCAATTCTGCTAGCACTTGCTGAATAATTTATTAGTCCATTTCTATGACCCGGAAAGTGCTAGATTGCATTTTTGGTGAGGGTTGAGTATAAACTCTTAATGATTTCATAATCTACGGGATGATGTGCTCATTGCAGGCACATTTAATGAAATCACCTTTACGAATGTCGGAGTGGGGCCGCTCCTATGAGATCGTGGCGAAATCTCTAGAGCATTCGTTATGAACCAGGCACGCTCATGGCCGTCTTAACGGGCAAAAAAGCGTTAACATCGGAAATGTGGGGGTATAATCTGGCTCGTAATACCTCTGGTATACGCCATGAGTTGTGGGTTCATAGTCCATAGGACCACTCATTTCTCTGTGTACCAAGTATTATCGGTCTAGGTCTAGTTCATAGTCCCGAGGACCACTAGATACAATGATTATACTCATGTGTACTCAGTTAAGGCGTTACTTATGACACATGTGGGGGATTGTTGGAAATATTGAGTGAGTGTGTCATAGGAACAAGTCCCATATTATTTGGGATTGCAGTGGTCCAAATTATAAGTGAATTTGGATAACTATATGAGCCTAGAGGAGGAATTAACTTGCATAAGAGAAGGCCACTAAGGGTAAATCCGGCTAATATTCTTCACCCTTTTTTATGCAAATTACATTAGGACTGAACACTTTATGAGATTCCTTATAAAGTTTTGAAATAAGTTAGTATTAAAAACCATGTGCTAATGTAACGTTGGGTTTTGAACTAATGAATACACTTCATGGCAAGTTTTAATATATAAAACGGAAGTTTAAAGGCATTAACACATAAAGCACAAATGGTTTATTCAACATTATTTCATGTGTATTAATGTAATTAAAATGGGAGTTTAATTGTCTTTATGTGGCTGCCCAAAACCCATTGAAAATGTGGTTTTATATAAAGTGTGGAAGTCATGAGGTTAAAATAAGCTGAAGAGAGCTTCCTCATTTTCTCCTCTAGTCTTTATGTCTTACTAAGTAAATTATCTTCTGTAGTTTTGTTACCCTGTATATGTTACAGGAAGGGTTCGTTTAATCCTGAGGAGCACCATGACTTCTTTTGCCGGTAGTCGTGGAATAGCTCTTAAGGACAGTGTCCTTGAGGACGCAACTCGAACTTTGTTTTCATTGTTTGTAGGTACTGTTGATATCTGGATATGTTAGCACCGGAGAGGAGCTAGAAGATATCTAGGGAATTATTTGAAGATTTTGGAGCAAACGCCAACAATATATTAAACGCCAACATTACAAACTTCCATGATTAATCCTAGGGGTGTCCATCATATCCCGTCCCGTTCCCGGACAAACGGGACATGGTATTCCCCATCCCGGACAAAAGCGGGAAATTTCCCGGGGGCCGGGAACGGGAAATCTCCGGGAACGAGACGGGATTTGGGATAGGCCCCGGGAATCTCATTCCCGTCCTGTATTTTAATATTGTCTCTTGTTTTTTTTAACATTTTTAATAAAAAGTAAGGGTGTTTACTGTTTAGGCCCAATTGTAAATATTACATGTTGGGTTCTGATTGCTTCTGAAATTTTTTTTTTGTGTTCTTTTCTAAAATTTATTTTCATTTAACCAATTTAAAGGAATTAATTGCATGTTGGGTTTTTTGAAATCTGTTTTGTTCTCATCTGCATGATGGGAAAGATTTGTAATCTTGTCTTGTAATCCTTGTTGGTTAGTTTTGCTTTAATGGAAATAAAAGGTGTGTCGTGTGTGCATGTCAGTAAGTGTATAAGGGAAAATATGGTGGTGTTGAAAAATATTAGTAGGGCAGGGGGAAGAAAAGTTATAGGATATAAGGGAAGTGAAAGGTACAAATGTGGGAATGATTTGTAATCTTGTAAATGTATGACAATACTATAGTATGGGAAAGATTTGTAAATGTATGACAAATTTTTCCCACATATTAATCTTGTAAATTGTGGAAATGATTTGTAATCTTGTTTTGTAATCGTTGTAGGTTAGTTTTGTTTTAATGGTAATAAAATGTTTGTGTATGTAAGTATGTGTATATTTCATTTTTATGCCCCATTTGTTTGTTCTCAACTTCATAATATGCGGGAACGGGAAATGGAAGCCTTTCCTGGCCCCCCCCTCCGGGAACAGGAACGGGAAAATCGATTCCCGTTCCTGTACCCGGGTTTGAACACCCTAATTAATCCGAAATACCAATAAATCATCAAATATACTCCCTCCGTTCCTAAATATAAGATCACTTTGGTGATGTGGATGTGAATAAGTTCCTAAATATAAAATCACTTTCTTTTTTTCTCAATTTTTACCCAAATTACCCATATAATCCTTTTAATACAAGTAAATTAATCCATCTGTCTGTTTCTTTTTTGGGCAAAAGTGCTGATCTAATAACTAACTATTTCAGTTCTGGCATAAATAATAAATGACTGTTTCGTGGTACAAAAATAATAACTAACTTTTTGAATCGGTGCAAATATAATAAAGCTGGTGCTATAAGTTATTTTGTAGTTAATTGGAACCTTACTCATATTATTTTTCAAAGTGAAAATACTCTTTTACCCCTCCCAATTATAACTCAACCCTTCTTCATCCTCTATTCATCTACCAATATCAGATCTGACTATCTGAGCAAAAAAAATATCAGATCTGACTAAGGAACATAACCAATGGCTTGTCTCGACCAAAAAAAAACATAACCAATGGCTTGCCACCATTATGAAGATCTGATCAAGCAGAAGGAACAGAAGTGCAGCATCACCAAAACTAATTGCAATAAATCATATTGACAATAATCATAATTCATATCCTGATCAAGAACAACCTTGGGCTGCCGACAAACAAGAACAAAAATAATGAAATTATTGCACTAAAAAGAGCTAAAAACTCAAAAATCAATCACATCCCAGACATAATTGCAGATTCCTAAGAAATTGAAATTTATACAATCACATTAAGGTTCATCAATTTCATCCTACATTACAAAGAGAGCGATTTGACACTAATTTACTAAACCAGGGAGGCCACGAACTCAGCGGTGTTCAAGATAGCGGTGGAGTGGTGGCTGTGGGAAGTTACGGTGGACGAAAAGAAGAAGCACGGTGGTGCTATGAAGGAGGACGCGATGGCAGAAAGGTAGTTTCGGTGGTCACGGGGAAGCTAACGGCGAAGATCGGTGACCGGCGGTGATGTAGAGATGGTTTCGACGGAGACAGAGGGGTGAATGGTTTTTTGAGATCTTGGTTCGATTTGTGGGAAGAGGACATGTACCGTCGATCCCGACGACGGTGTTGGGTTCAGCGGAGACAGATGAGAGTGAAGAAGAAAGGTGGTCGGATGGAGGAGACGGTGGCCGGCGATGGTAGCTAGAGTGGTGGCTATGGAGGACTGAGATGTATCCAGTTGGCTGAAGTTTGACAGGGCTGCGAGGAGAAAGAGAGGAGAAGATGAAGAAGGGTTGATTTTAATTGAGAGGGGTAAAAGGGTATATTCACTCTGAACAATAATATGAGTAAGGTTCCACTAAACTACAAAATAATACATAACACCGGTTTTATCATTTTTGCACCGGGTTACAAAGTTAGTTATTATTAATGCACCACGAAACAATCATTTATTATTTTTGCCCAAACTGAAATAGTTAATTATTAGATCAGCACTTTTGCCCTTCTTTTTTCAATGAATGGACTCCATTTTTTTACACACAAATCAAAGCAAATTACTCTCTTTTCACCAAATCTTCATCAACGCCGACAAGCATTAAGCCTATTAAATGTTCTGATTCAATCACCATGGCAAGAAATTCCAAAAAATTACAATTGTAGAATGGAGAAGCTGACCTGTCATACAATAATTAGCAGCCCCTCATCTCCATTCTACAATATCCACAAGTGAGTTTGTCATTGCCGATCTATTTTGGGAAAATCATGTAATCCTAACTAATGGGAATGTCTTCCTTAATCTCCCCGAATTAGCTAAAGTGATCTTATATTTAGGAACGGAGGGAGTATATAACACTAAAAATGAATGAATGAAGATTCCATGATTATTGTGAACTACCAATAAATCATCAATAGGTCATGTGCGTATGTGTTCTAAATTGTTTCAGGCACCTGGGAAGTTTGTCGCAGCAGCAGCCATGAATCCTGTTTGCAACTTGGCACTGATGATTGGTACAACTGATATCCCAGATTGGTGCTATGTTGAGGCTCAGGGAACCGTTGCTAAACCTAATTTTAGTAAAGTGCCTTCAGCAGAAGATTTGGCTGTCTTTTATAGCAAGTCTCCTATTTCACACGTCTCAAAGGTGTGCTCTGTTAAATTATGCTCTAGATTCATTTCCTATCAAAGGAAATATAAATTAACTAGTCATTTACTAAGGTGTATGACTCAAATGCACTTTGCCTCCCTAAATTAACCTAATTTATTTTTCTCAAGCAATCCTTTTTGGTCAAATATATTAAAATGTTTTTATCAAACAATGACTAAATGTGTGTACTTTAGGAAAATCAACCCGTTTGTTATAAATAATATACTTAAACTAACATGTTTAATATCCACACACACACATATTAGTTATCTAGTTCCTATATTTAAGACTTGTGAAGTATTCTATATATGGCAAATTTATACATACCCAGTCAGAATTAGCAAGAACTATTAACTTTTGGACGGAGCCAACGATAATCTGGAAAACTTGTAATGAGATAGCCTAGCTAATACTTACTGTGGACTTCTGGCGTTTTAACTTATTTTCAAAACATTTCTGCAGGTAAAAACACCAACACTATTCCTATTGGGGGCTGAAGATCTCCGTGTTCCAATTCCTGATGGTGTACAAGTAAATTACAAAAGAGCTTTAACAATAATTGACTATCTTGATTTTGATGTAGCTACTACTATATGCTTGTCCAATTGAACACCAGATTTACTCAATGTTTCTCTCCAGTTCCAAAAATCAAATGTGATCTTCCATCATCCTATTTATTAGAGGTTTCCTTAATTTTGAATTTTGTCTAAGAAAATCCTGAAAATTAAAAAGAAATACTCCTAACTGATCATTTTCCTTCCTTTCCTTTATTATTACTTTTTCACTTGACCCATTATTCTTGATATAAAGCATTTCCTTTCTTCATATCCGTGCAATGTTTATCGTGTGTGCTCTTATCTTTTGCTTCCTCTAGTCCTATATATTCTTTACATATTCTGAGGCGGGCATGATTCTATTTTTAGAATACTCTTACATGCATTATGTTAAAAATTTTAGCAACCTTGTGTTATATTGTCGCATTAGTTATCTCATTTACACCCTTTTCCCATATACTATTACACATTTAAAACTTTAAACTAACTTTAATTAACTACGTTTTGACTTATTACGTAAATGTTATTTGTATCTTATATATATATAGATATGGAGGGAGCATATATTTTTCTTTGAAAGCAGAAACACTGATTATTTATGCTCACTTTTTTTGTTGGCAGTATGCTCGAGCCTTGAAGGAGAGAGGTGTTGAAATTAAAATCATTATGTTTCCTAATGATGCTCATGAGCTTAAAAGGTATAGATAAACCCAACTTAAACAAACTTCTGTCATCCTACGTCATAGAATCATGATCATACTTTACTTTCTTTTAGGTAGAAATTAAATTAAAGTCTCATTCTATTATGAACTGTACCTAACTTAGATCATTTTTAATTACCAAATATTTTCTATCATGATTTTTCATTTCATTCATAATATGACATGCAAATGAAATAGTTTTCAAATTTAATGTGGTACCAGTTGTAATAAATATCTATTTTGTTATGTTTACAATTAAGTAAGTTATATTAAAGATTCAGTTAAAAAAGTAACTTATAATAATGAGCGAAGGCCTAAAAATGATACATAACTATTGACCAACGAACAAAAATAATAGATAACTATTCCAAGGTACACAAATAATACCCAACTTTTACCATATGATCAAGAATGATATTTTCACTATTATGACAATAAGATTAGACATGAAAAGTTCAAAATGCCCTTATAAATTAATTGCCGCCTTGTAAAAGTTTATTCATTTTATTAGGGCATTTTGAACATTTCATATCTAATCTTATTATCATATTAGTGAAAATATCATTTTTGATCTCATGCCCAATAATTGAGAATCATTTCTGTACTTTGAACTAGTTATGTACTATTTTTTTTCCTTGGCCAATAGTTATGTATCATTTTTGGACATTCTCTCTATAATAATTAATGAGAAAGGTTAACATACATCCAGCAGCTTGAATATTTATCCAGTAAGACTCATTGTCCTAAAATATTTATTAGTTCCCTTTAACCCCCTCCCCCCCGGCCACTTTCCAATTGTTTTTCCTTGTTTTCACCTTTTCACGATTTTTCACATATCTAATGCTTTAAATAAGAAATTACATGGATGTTAATGTAAAATCTGAGGACAAATTGTAGAAAATTGTAAAATGCACTATTTCAGGCTCATAAGATACGATCCAAAGAAACATGAAAAGAATATTGAATGGGGATTTTTTTGGGGGGTGGGGGAGGGGATAAAGGACAGGAGGGAGGGCAATAAAGTAGCAACAAACAGTCCTCCCTAAAATATTTCATAGTGGTGGATGCAACATAATTTAAGAAAAATATTCCTATTGTAAGTGCAAGATATATAAATGAAAGGAAATGATAATGCCCTGTATTAGATATCTTATCTTTTATCTATTCATTTATTTTAAAAATATCACTTGGTATTGCTGTATTATTGTTTGGATTGGGTTTTTCGCTGTATTAGACACCTTATATCTTATCTATCTATTTCTTTATAAAAAAATCACTTCGTATATATGAGTCTGGTTTCTGTCAGCGGCAAGTTTCTTAGCATCCCTTAGAAGTTTAAAATCTGAACTATAAATTTAATTCAACGCTCCAAATTGAGACACGTCATTAGTTTTATTAATTTTTCTGACAAAAAAAATAAGTTTTAATAATTTCATCTGCCCCCATTTGCGTTTTAGTTTTGACCTTGTCTAAACTCATCCCAACAAGCTCAAACAAATTGAGGAAAATTGTTTCACTTGTTCTAGATGCTCAACCTTGGCCTTGATATTGAATAAAATAACCTCTATTCGATACATTAAAGAACGAATATAGACTCAGAATCAAGGCTAAGGTTGGGCATTGAGAAGACATGAAACATTTTTTCTCAGTTTGTTGGAATGAGGTAGCTAAGGACAAAAGTAAAACGCAAATGGAGCAGATGAAATTAATAAATTTTTTTTCTGAAAAATTAATAAAACTAATGACGTGTCTCAATTTGAAGCATTGGATTAAATGTGGAGTCCATATTTTAAGTAGAACTGTCAAAACGGGTCGGCCCAACCCTTAAGGGTCAGGGTTAAACGGGCCAAGCCCATCAGAGTTTTTTTCCAAAAAAACCTCTGTTTTCTAAAGCCCGGCCCTAGAGCAATCGGGTCAGGGTCGGCCCTCAGGGCTTCGGCCCATATAAAAAAATTTATAATTTTAACCACATATTACACAAGTTTTAACTTCTAATACACAAGTACACTACATAAAACTCAAGTATTAATATAAACAAACCAAAACATCAATAAGGAAGTAAAAAACATTCAACTACTAATAATCCACAAGACACAATTACAACTCATAAAAAGAAAATCTCAATAAATATTATTCGACAACAATTGATTCTCCACTAACAAAAATATTGAGTTTTTTCATTTCTTCTTTAACGTCATAAGGATTATCACCTTCATCATGGGCAAAAAAAGTAGCAAATAATAAATTGTCTTTCAAGCATATTTGAATCTATTAGCAAATAATTAATTGTCCTTCAAGCATACTTGATAAAAAACACACAATCATATTTAAATCCATGCAATTAATTCATTGTGCAAATAAGAACTTGAACATTGGATGGATGCAACCAATTTCATTTGGCACATTTGACCCATTACACTATTACAGACTTACAGTGAGACTAAGGACTTTGAAAGTGAACACCTCTATTTATTTTATTTTTTTTAGGAAAAAGGATCAGGCCTAATAGGGTCGGCCCTCAGCCCGGCCCTCAAAAGCCCTAGCCCTTAAGGGCCGGCCCTTCAGGGCCAACACCCCTATTTTCCCTCTAAATCCCAAGCACGGCCCTACTAGGGCTTAGGCAAAAACAGGTCGGTCCTACGGGCTCAGCCCATATTGACGACTTTAATTTTAAGCTTTTGAGAGACGCTTGAGAAACTGGCCACTGAGAAAATCTCATTACTATATATATGTGTGTGTGTGTGTGTGTGTGTGTGTGTGTGTGTGTGTGATAAAGGGCAAAAATACCCCGGAAGTTTCCACCAACGGGCACTGAGTATATGAAAGTTTTAAAAGGGGCAAAAATGCCCTGGAAGTTGTAAAAATAGAGTATTTTTGCCCCTACCGTTATATATACTAACGGTCAAAGGTTATTTGTCCGAAATATGCTGACGTGGCAGAAATGACCCCCATGTACTTCACAGATATACTAACCGTTATATTTGTTGGTAAAACTAATAATCAATATTTATTTAAAAACTATATCTGAAGTTTGAGCTTCTGTTTACAGGCCACAATCTGAGTTCGAATGCTTCCTCAACATCGGAGTTTGGTTCAAGAAATTCTGTAAATTAGGAAGATATTGACCACTAAAATATTTCAAAGGCATTTGGGGTAATTGACTAGTGAGTAGTGACTATAGCTTTTCACATGTTATTTTGATCTTTTACATATTGATCGAAGGAAATAAGGGTACCATTGAATCCGTGGGAACAGCTTAACAGATTTAACACAACAAAGTTATGACGTGGATCTTGTTCGAGTTACACAACAAAATAAAAATGCTCCAATCGATGGAAAAAGAGAGAGAGTTTCGAGTTTCTGTATGTTGTCACACTTGTACTATATGGATGCACGTTTTAAAACTTGTTTCTATCGTCACAACACAACAGTTACCACCATATTTTAAATAAGATGGTTACATCTCATGTTGTTACATTTGCTTTTTTTTAAACTGAAACCTATGCTTATTGTTTTTAGTTTCTATTTGTGCCCCATTTCAAATAAGGTTGGTTTTATGATAGACTTTTATAACACACATATACACGCTTTTTTTGGGTAGAAAAAGTGAGATCTGATTGAAGAATGGATTTTTTTTGGGTAGAAAAAGTGAGATCTGATTGAAGAATGGATTCTTCAGTCAAATCCTTACTTCATCTAATGCTAGCCCATCTCTGGCGTTAATGTAAAATTAAAATAGAGAGAATTTCATTGTAGTTGCGCGATTATATTTGATTTCTCACTTGAGCAAAAGATTACGACATGTGTCTTATTGACCCAAAATGAAATTTAGTTAAGAAATTGGTAGAAATAAGTATAACCCTCATGGTTGAAATGACATATAAATCCTAAAGAAAATTTAAGGTCTTTTTACTAGAGAGATATGCATTTTGATAACTAAGGATGATGAATTAATAAATGTCTATATGAACAATTTTTTTTTAAAAAAAAATAAGTGTTCAAACTTTGCTTCCAAGCACACATTCACATTTTGACCGCTAGTATAACTGAAGGAATTATACCCGGCCACGAGTTTTCCCGGATCCCAGAGCTTTAAACCCGCACCCGCACCCGAACTAGAACTCGGACAGAGTTTCTGCAAGAACAAGGACAAACAAAAGCCGTGATAACAACCTTAAACTCGGAGCCTAGAATCCCGAAGGATTCAGCTCACGCAGAACCGGGTTACTAGAACCCGGGTTTGATTCGCACAGCGAATCACCTTCTCAGGAAAAACCGTGAGAAGGAAAGCCAGAGTGGCTGAGGTGTCTAAGCACGCACACTCGGTTACTGACAAATGAACGGGACACCTCTATTTATAGTGACAAGGGTGTCACTAAGAAAGGTAGAAATATCACCGTCACTATTGCAGTCATTATGACACCAATCAACAATAATAACTGATCTGATTCTCTTAATCAAATCAATCACATATTAATGTTGATTTGTTAACTGATTTGATTCTAATCAAATCAATCAGCATCAATCACATATCAATGCTGATTTGTTAACTTTATGCTTTCCTTAAGGCCGTCGGATTTAGTAATCGGATGATCCGGTCCATCGAGGGCGGATCCGATTAAATATTTCCAACATCTCCCACTCGCACTTGATGGACACACCATCTTGCGATTCGTTTTTCTTGAGCATTCGTATGGGCGTCCGCCGTGACCGCGTGAGCACAATCTATGCAATTCAGATGCTTACAAACTAGAAATCCTTGGAATAGGATCAGAATGCAAGGACACCAATGCATATGGATTCTCGGTCCAGTTATCTCAGATTGTCTCAGATTCCCCAGGCTAACTTACACACAAGTGGCATTCTTAATCCCTCAAGAGCTGAAAATTAACTTAGATGCCTTCACGTATACCTGGAAAACCACACTTACTAGCACTTCTAGTAAGGGATGCATCATGGAAGTCCAGCGTTACATGTGTGTTATCAAGTTGAAGTCATTCCTTTCTGACTGATCATCAAGTCTACTTGAGTTTGCCGCTTGCCCAGCTATCACTCGTTAGGTCGGATCTCTCATGACCATAGAGTTTCGGCTAGAGTAGCGGTCACAAAAACAAGCATCCTTGATGACGTCTAAGTCACAAGGGTATCGGTAGAAAGGACACTTTCCCTTCTTACATAAGTCTGGAACTCACACCATTATGGATCAGGGATTTTCCATCTACGTCCCAGTTGCGGTTAACTAAGCACATGTAGTACGATTTACATGTTACGGTGATCGACCAACTGTCGTATGTCGTTTTCAAAATAAAATCACTGTACAGGCATCAGTCTCTCAACGGACTACTGAATTCCCACTGGAGAATTTTATGCCTGGCTACAGACCCGGCGGAATACCTGTGTATTCCTTATCATGGCTAGAATTGTCATTTCCCAAACTTATTGGGTCGACTTATGTGAAGTATTCATCAACAGATGATGATTTCTTGCACGTCTTAACTTCTCATACCCTCAGCATGTATGGAAGACGGTTGTCCGTGTGAGCAGACCAACCTTTCTTGGATCTGTACGACATATTGCATACTTTACATTCATGTATTATATATACAAACACACAGCATTGTATATATGTGCGAAAAACAATTCCGAATTGAAAAATGCATCATTTTATTCCAGAAAGTAAAGTTGTTCAATGCATCAAATGTTGCTTATGCTTAAACCCTTTTTAAGCTAGTGAGTGGATCAGCAAACATTTAGTGAGTGGAAATAAATTGAACAATCACTGTTTCTAAGAGATCACATCTCTTATAAAATGACATTTGATGTCTATATATTTAGTCTATTATGATACTTAGGGTCCACAGCGTAGGCTATCGCGATTTCACTATCGCACTGGATATCCATAACATTTATGCCTAAACGCTTCATAAAGCTCTTAAGTCACACAACTTATTGAATAGTAGTAGCACAAACCACATATTCAGATTCCATGGATAATGGTGTCATCAAGTTTGCTAAGTTGAGTGTCCTCCATCCAGATCTCCTGCCCATTTGGCGTTTGAGTATCCTTCAGGATGGAGACTTTCTCTTATATAGCACAAATTTTAGTTCATCACCCTTCTAGTATCAAATAACTTTTTCTTTTCAACTTCACAGACTGAAAAACGGCTTACAAAGCCAACCACAAAACATATGCCTAGTTTAGCACACACCACAGTGTACAAACTTTCAATCACGCTTGAGTATGAGACTCTTTTCATGCGTTGTACTTCAGATTCTTTCATAAGACACATATCTACTCTTAGATAATTTCCTTTCACCATAAGGGTATGCATAGGTTTACAGTCTCTCAATTAGACACATATCTTCGCTATATATGTCAGTTGGGACAATTATAGCATCCTCTTTGAACAATCCTTTTATATCTTGACACACAAGATATTTTCTGCTCTACCCATGTATTTCACTTAGAAATTTAAAAGACAATCAGTCTTTGATTGTTTAACTATCTTAGGTCTAATCCTAGCAAGGAGAATAAAGAGATAATATCACAATATTACCTCACAACCGTTTTACACAAACACAATGGTCTTCTTCGATCATTCATGTCGAAGTCGAATGAAGTTACAACCTCATGAAACTTCAAAAATCATTGTCTAGATGATTGTTTCAGCCCAAAAATGAACTTTAGGAGCTTGCAAAACCTTTGTTCGCATCCCTATTGCACAAAGCTTCAGGGTTCTCCTTGTGAAAAACTTTTCATCTAGTCCTTCATTGAGAAAACGATTTTCACATCCACTTGATGTAATTCCGAGACTAGGTTGGCTACAAAAACCAATATAAACCTAATTCAGTTAAAACACACCACTGGAGAGAAGATATCCTCTTGATTTACCTTTTGTCATTAGGTATACCTTTTGGTTATCAATCGAGCTTTGGGCTTATCGATTGATCCATTAGCCTTTTGCTTGTATTTGAGAATTCACATATTCCCAAAAGCTTTTCAGACTTTTGAAAAAGATCAATCAATTCCCACACTATGTTAGCTCTTATTTGAGAATCTATTTCCTCTTATCTAGCCTTTTGTCAATTTTCCTTAGCCAATTCCAAAAGTGTATCTTTTAGAGTTTATAGAATATCTTACAAAAGATACTCAAGTCTCTAAACCTCAACATTTCACTACTTGTAAAACAAGTTTTGGAAATACGACGCTGACCCGCATGGTCATAGGACTGTTAAGTCCATTTTGCATCCTATCCATAACTTATATGGTGTTGTGGTGACTGATTTCAAAGGCACATAATTAAGTAATAATGTCATAGCTGAAAGTGTATCACTCATCAGCAGATAGACACTTCTATCATTCACTTAATCATTACAAGAAGGACTCTATTCCCTCTTTGAGCAAGACCATCTTGCTGTGGTGTGCCAAGAACTGTTATCTATATAACGATTCTCTTTTCATCATAAAGCATATTGAACTGTTCATAGAGGTATTCTTAGCCTCTATCAATTCTTAAGGCTTTCACCTTAAAGTTAGGTCTCTCTACCAAACTTAGATACTTCTTGAAACATTCCAATGCTTCAATCTTGATTGAGATCAAGTATACATTTAAATATCGTGAAAATTCAACGATAAATGTAATGAAGTATCATTCTCTATGATATGCCTATCCGCAAATATTCAAATGAATAAGTATAAAAGGGTAGTACTGTGCATTGGTTCCGCTTCCGAAAGGTTTCCTTGTGCTCTTGCATGCAAGACTATTCTCGCATAGGGACTATTCCCTTTTCGATACATCACTCAACATGCCCTTATTTGGATAATTTAGTCATACGATTATGACAAATATATCCTAATATGACATGATATGTATCGTAGTCAACATTAACAAAAATGTTGATTAGCAAGAAATGAAATCACAATTTCATTAAAAACAAGGATACTTTTCGAAATATAACCAAATCAGAAAAGATCTGTCTCATTATTAATGTCAACTTTATTGACATTAAACCAAATTTTAACTAAAGAAATAACAGACCTAGATTTCATCGGATATTCGGCATGTCGAGAAATTCACATAAACGTCAAAGTTTGGCCTCCTTACAAATCTAATTTGTAGGTACCAATCTCTTTAACATCAACTCTGGTAATGTTTCCAACGTAAAGCCACATGCTTTTGCTGGTAACCGGCGAAAAACGCCGTGAAGTTCTGACGATCTCTAATCACATGGTCTGTATGCCCTTTTCTAAGGGTAGCCCTTGGCATAATGGTCGGGATATTTACTGATAAACGTGGCTGTCACCCAAGAGGGGGGGGGTGAATTGGGTGAGGGAATAAATTAAGTCTTTTGAATCTTGTTTTCGAAAGACTACTTGTGCTTGGTGATAATATTTACGAAGTAGTGATATGCACAAGTCAGTAACTTATGTGATGCAAAATAGAATGTTTGAATGTAAATTTATGCACACATAAATTTATCCTGGTTCGGTCACCCAGACCTACATCCAGTCCCCAGGCTCCACCTGAGATTTTCAATCCACTATTCTTGTTTAAACCGGGCACAAGAGAAGCCTTTACACTTTAGGTTTTACGAGCACGGGTTCACCTAACAACCCACAGGTTTTACACCGGGTTCACCTGCAAACCTTACAAATGCAAGTTTTACGGGCTAACTTGCAACCTATGGAGATTTAGACAACCTCTAAATGCTCCCCCTTACAAATTGTAAGTTTACACTATGTTCACTCTATGAACTGATTGTGCTAAACACTTAAGCTCAAAACTAACTCTCTCTAAGAGTGGATGATGTTACTCACTTAAGTACAATAAGGTTACTCTCTGAAAAATATCACAAATCTGGATCTGAGAGTAGTAGAAGATGTGTAGTATAATATTTCAGATACTTTGTTCTGTTCTCTCTTTTTCTTCCATATCTTCTCTTCTGAATGAATGTCTCTTTTATACTCGGCTTCATAGGCTTCTGTGGCAGGTTGAATATGAACGTTTGAATAAAGCCGTTAATCCTATGTTACCGTTGAGAAGTGCATCTTCATTAATGTTTAGCAGGGTTGACTTGCTTTATCTCTGAAAAGTAGTCCTGACACCTCTGCTCTGACAAAAGCATTCTGACACTGCATTTCTTTGAACGTTCAGACATTCTGATTGCTTGCGGAAGCAACTTCTCATCCGGAAGCAACCTTTCTGAGTGTGCTGCACTTGAACGTTAGTTTAGCAATATAATCATATAGTCTCATGCAGTGGGTGATCCTAAGTCTAAGGTGTATCCGGAAGCACTTCTACATCCGGAAGTAAATTCACTTGATGAGGGATTTAGTTCACCATGACTTGCTCTTGCTTAGTCTATTTCATTCCACTACTCAGCGCTAGTCACTGAGCTATCGGAAGCACTTTTACTTGACGTGGTGAATTCACTGACGCTTAGGGTGACATCTATTCTATCAGTCTGCGCCAGTCAAGATCTAATAGGAAGCAACTTCACTTGATGTTGCATTTCTGCTGACGCTCGGGGTTATATCTAGTCTATCAACCTGCGCCAGTCTAAATCTAATAGGAAGTGCTTTCACTTGGTGAAGTAGACTTACTGACGCTTGGGGTAATAACTATTCTATTGCTCTGCGCCAGTCTAAGTCTAACAGGAAGCGCTTTCACTTGGGGAAGTAGATTTACTGACGCTTGGTGTAATATCTATTCTGTCGCTCTGCGCCAGTCTAATTCTAACAGGAAGCGCTTTCACTTGGGGAAGTAGACTCACTGTCGCTTGGAGTAATATCTATTCTATCGCTCTGCGCCAGTCTAAGTCTAACAGGAAGCAAACTCACTTCCGATTGAAACATAGCTTAGTCTTAAGGTTTTGTGTACCTAATTCTCATGGACTAAGTTATTTCCCAGTGATTTACTTGCTGATGCTGGGGGATGAAAACATTCATCCGCATGCGCAAGTCCTAATCTATCCGGAAGTAGATCTTCACCCGGAAGCACTCTTACATGGGATCCTATGTTATCCTATTGCTTCCTAGGCACTTGGTTTAATCCTCTATATTTTAGTCTTCATCAAAACTTAAGATTCTAACATTTACAAGTATAACACTTGATCTACGAAAGATCAAGTTTCTTAAACTTGTTTCTTCCCTTTTTTAAAGGACTTATTTCCTTTTGAGCCTTATGATCAATTATCATATTTTGGGATCTCGATCCCTTGCCATTTATGGACATACTTTTCAACTAATGAAAAATCATTTCTTTAATTTGTCTGACCTTTTGGTTCCACATGATCCATTTGGTCATCTTAAGCGAAATTTGGTGAGCCATGTCAGTAAAAGCTCTAATGCCTCATGTGATCCCAACCAGATAGGAACGTTCTTGAGACAATTTGCACCTATTGTGCATCGGAAAGAGTACCACATGGTAGATGCAGCAGCATGTCTCTCAATTAGACAAATTACATCGTTAGTCATAGCCGCAAGCAATGTGACCTATACGACAATATCTTTCCTCTTCCAAACATCGTATGCATGTTGCTCCCTCTATGGAACATGTTGCATTGTGTCATGGAAGAACACCTTTTAAGACTTAGTGACTTTTTGCTCTAACAGGACATAAAAGATCTTATGACGACACATGTCATAATTTTCTCCATTCATCTTGTCACTTCTCATAAGGACAGTGATGAATATGTTTTGACTCATATAAACATCTAATTTTATATTTTTCTATAAAGTATGCACACAAATAATCTCCACATGAGATTAATAGTTTTATGAATCCTCAGAAAAACCAATAATGGTAGTTTACTAGTTTTGTTTTCAGGAATCAACTAGGTTGACCACCATCCAACTCATTCTAGTTCGCTATTCATCATTGAACTTTTCTTATATTCTCTGAACTATAATAGTTTAAATTAATAACAGCAACACATGCATATTATTAATAAACTCCCACTCAATTAAAATCTTATTAAATTTTATGAGGATGTTTGTGTAATTTAATAAGTTATTTGTTACTAAATTGGAATACATTAAGAGAATAACAACACATGTAATTCAATCAATGTAACCAACTCCCACTCAATTGGAGCATTAAATTCAAGAATAACAACACATGAAATTCATTAAATTAAACTCCCACTGAATTTGAGTATTATATTTATTAAACAGAAAAACAACGCATGTAATTCAATAAATTTAACTCCCACTCAAATTTAGTATTAAATTTATTAAATAGAATAATAACACATGTAACTCTATTAATAAATTTAATTTATATCATGTGGTCGAAAATGTCTTCACAAGACTTTTTGAGGAAGATGGGGTTTTTTCACTTTGTTTGGATTAGATCATGATAATGGAAATAGATCACACAACATTCTACATTCCTTGCTTTCATGATCTTGTCCTTATAGGCGTGTTTGACAATGTTTAATTTATCAGGTTCTTTTACTTCATTTTTAGAATCCACAGTCACACAGACTTGTTCCCTCATGGAACGTTCGATTCATTTTATGAAGTTGGCTCATAGCATCAGTATCCAAGAATTATTGGATGCTGAAGAATACGAGAAAAACCAAAAAAGCCAAGAAGATTAGTTGAGCAAATTTTCTATTCCACTGGTGTGAAGGCTGAAGGAATTTTTGTCTCTGGACAAAGTGGGCGATAAGGTGAGGAAGGAAAACTTGCGGAAGACATTCTTCTCACATAAAACAAGGCTAGAGTTTATACAAACTTCGTTCTTTATTTCTCAATTCTGAAAGTGAGGATGCACAAAAGGGGGGGTGAATTGTGCTACCAAATAAAACAGACAACTAAAAACATACAAGATCTTTATACTGGTTCGGTCCAACTCTTGACCTACTTCCAGTTCTCAATCACCCAAATTGAGTTCCACTGAAACCCCAGGTTTTACAACGGGTTCACCTGGAACCTTTACAACCGCAAGTTTTACAACGGGATCACTTGCAACCTTACAACCACAAGTTTTGCACGGGCTCACTTGCAACCTTACAGACTCGCTCCCCCTTACTACGTGTAAGGGTTCAACCTTTCAAACAAAGGATTTTCTAACTAAGTTCTCTCTAATAACAAATGATGTTACTCACTTAAGTACAATGAATGCTCTCAATAAATGAAGAGACTTAACTACAAAGAGTACAAGATGGATAATAAATAAAACTCTCAATGTATTAAGTGCTCTCTTGCTTTTCTGGGCAGCTTTGAATGCTTGAAGAGTATGCACAGTTTCTCTCTCTAGTTTGTTCGATGATCTTCATAAATGAAGATGAACTTCTTTATATAGCATCTTCAAGGATTCTCTTTCTTGGTAGGTAACCAGCCGTTTGAATTTAGCCGTTAATCTCATGTTACCGTTGAACCAATTGATGCTCCATTAATGCTTAGCAGGGTTGACTTGCTTTCTCTCTGAAAAGCAACTCTGACAACTCTGCTCTGCCAAAAAGCAATTCTGACATTCTGATTGTTGTACGTTCTGACATTCTGATTGCTACCGGAAACAATTCCACATCCGGAAGCAACAACACTCAGTTCTGCACTAGAACGTTAGTCCAACAATATTAACACATAGTCACATGCAGTGGGAGTTCAATTGCCTATGGGAAGCTCTCTTACTTCCGGAAGCAATTCCACATCCGGAAGCACTCCTACTAGAAACTATGTTATGACTTAGATTTATATCCACTGGCGCTCGGTGTTGTCTAATCCAATAGACAGCGCTAGTCACTCAATTTACTCTAAGACTTCCGGAAGCAATTCTGCATCCGGTTGTGTCCTAACTTAGTCTTAAGGATTTGGTACTCTAACACTCTTAGACTTAGTTCTGACTTAGTGACTTACTTGCTTCCGCTGTGGGATGAGTCTTTCATCTGCGAGCGCTAGTCCTAATCCATCCGGAAGTAAATCCACATCCGGTTGTACTATTACTTGGGGTTCTATATTAACCTAATTCTTTCTAAGTGTTTAACTGGTTCTTTCATATTTCGGTCTTCATCAAAACTTAAGATTCTAACAAATTCAAACTTACACGTACATACAAGGAAACATAACATTTTTTCTCTTAGTACACACTTTCAACTACTTGCTTACCAACTATGCTTACAAGTGAGACTTCATGGCCCCTTTTTATAGACTTGGATATCTAGACTTGGGGAGAGGTGAACATTTTTATAATAAAGATTATATTGGCTATTAAAAAAAAGGTTTCTAAATAGATTATAGGTGGCTCTTAAATGTAATATATTATCATAAGGAAAGAGTAATGTTGTTTTATGAAAATTGGTGGTCATATTATTGGAGGGATAAGCCATATTCTTGAGATTTTGAAGAATAAGAAGGAATGTCATTAGATGTTATTTAGTTTTCAATTTTATAAATTTATAAAATAGGTCCATTAATTGGGAAGGAGTGTTGTATATAATATTTTATTATAATAGGGCTAAGGGTTATCTCAAGAAAACTGAGTTAAAGTTATTTGTAAATGAATTAAGTTTTGGTGTGGAAAATGTTAGTTTAGTCTTGGAAGAGGATATGAATTATTTGTTGTTGTGTTTCCATGATCAAATTGGTAAGGGTGCTTGAGGTCTAATAGTCTTAATACGGGTCATCACTTAATCTAGCAGTGTAGTTATAATTTAGCATCTAGAACACCATTAGTGGGTTTGGAAGAGACAAAGTTCCCAAATTATGAATTACGACACTTGGTTAGTTGTTAATTATTTGTATGTGTTGTGATATTGCTTGTAGAGGAGTGATTATTGACACTTGAGCACGTGGGAGCTTACGTTAACATTGGGTTTGAATGCAAGGAGGTAACTGCTTCACTTGTCTGTGTGTGTGTATGTTAGTAAGCATTTAGGTAGTGTATAGGTATATGATTATTGCTGATGTGGTTATGGAATGCTGTGATTGGATTTCTGAATTGGTTGTGGACACCGGTTAATATAATTATAATTATGTCATTCCGGAATGAGGTTCTCTTGCCCGTACAACAGGGACTAAAATAAATTAAAGAAAAACGTTATTGGGGAGAGCGACCCCTGTAACATCCCATATTTTTAATACTTATAAATAAATGGTGTTTGTGACATTTCTAATTTTTATTTAAGAATAGATACCAAAGAAATAATATATTTAATTTGAAACTTAAAAAAAATAAATGATTAGTAGAACAAAAGAATTTATTAGAATTAAAAGATATGTAATTGATATATAATTTTTAAGTTGTTGAAAGGGCCCAATTGTAGAAAGCCCATATGTGTAAACCCTAGACTCTTCTCAATATAAATTCCATTTTTTTTCTTATCTCATCTCACTCATGCAACAACCAAGTGCCGTACAAGGTCATTTTTCCTCCCTTCTCATATTATATTCCATCATTTTTTTACTTTCAATTTACGTGTTCTTTCAATATTGTCTCTTCCATCATTTGAATACATCCTTTTCATCTACTCCCATTTATTTTCTCTACTTTCTTTTATTTTCTGACCGTGCCTCTCTCATTTGCATTTAATAAAAATAAGGACAATTTATATCTTTCATTTTTCCCTTGAGCCGAGAAATGACACTTGTGTTTATGATTGTTTTATGGCTTGTTATATACATATATAAATCTTATTTTTCTTACATATTCTCTGGCTAACTTGGATTCTCATATAACATATGTGCACACTTTTGTTTATCTAGTTATTTTTCTCAACAAACATTATCTTTATCTCTCCATTTATCATGTACTCACAGTAGAAAATATTAAATATACATATATAGCCTATCTTTTATTTAAAAAGTAACTATGTATAAATAAATATTAATTATTTTGTTCTGTCGAACTAATATTTTTTTTTATTATAAGGTTTTTGTCCATCTAATATTATATATGCTAATTCATATTGTATATGCTAAAGGTACCTGCAAGTTTTCTATGTCAATACATATACATGTTTTTCGAAGTATTTTTATATATACTTGCTTTGTCCCATTGTATATAAGCATACTAATACTAGTAGTATATATCCATATATTATTTTTATGCCTTGCATTTGTTTCCCCAGTATGTGTGAGTGTGAGTGTGAGTGTTAGTATACATATTCATTTTGATAAATGTGTTGCCTAAAATTTAAATTAATATTTTTTTAAAAAAAATAATTTAATATTTTTTATATAACATTCAATTCAGGAATAAAAATAAATTTACGTGTATGTAGAAGGGTTTAAGGTATAGTTATATTAGAATACTTTTTGTTTGGTACTATTGAGTCTTATTTTAATAGATATTTATATTGGTGATGCTGTAGAGTTTTGATAAGAGCTTTGAAGTGACCTTGTGAATTCACCTGTGTGCTAAGGAATAATAGATAACTCCGGAAAATTCTTCCGTATACTTGTGATTTGTGTATAATTGTATTATAAATAACGAGCAGGGACTCCCGTGCGTTGCACGGGGAGAATGATTTCAAACACAACAAAATTAAACCTACGTGTGGAATTCAAGTTTGTGTATGTTTACATAGTCTGGATAAATTACTCTGATTCAATATCTACACATAGTGCTATATAGGTTACATTTTTAAACAATAACCAAACATGCTGGGAATAACAAACAAATTCGGAAATTAAACACACATCAAATGTAATCCTAGACATGAACTATAAGTACTTTAAAGGAGTACATAGGTTTTTTTTCATTAAACATTCCTGCCTAAGTCAGCAGAATTAAAATGGCTACATCAGTGATGGTTAATACATAATAACCCGAGACAGCAATATAAAATAAGACAATGCATGCACAGGTTTCAGCTTCAAGTTGAAGTGCGTTGATGTTTCCTGTTGAACAATATAAGAGCTGCAACAAATATAAAAAGAACATGTCAATTAAAGGCCAGGAAGAAGGAAGTAGTTTCATTTAATGAACTAAAACCATGAATACAATAAAGAGTAGAGAGAAGAACAATTCACAATGTTTGTTGCAATGACATCTAATAGTGTACCTATCTCAAGAGTCTTTACTGTGATGGACACTCATGAAAATCTCCTTGTAGACCACATTCTTTGTTGTTGTCAATTTTTCTTGTTCATTTTGTTGAAGTACAATTCTTAGACCATCAACACTACGAACTCTAGATAAACCAACATACAACTGGCCATGAGTGAAAACTGGCTTGCAAAGATATAATCCAACCTTCTTCAATGACTGACCCTGACTCTTGTTAATTGTCATTGCAAACGACAAGGCAATAGGAAATTGCCTCCTCTGGAGTTTGAATGGCCATCTAGATTCTGTAGGATTCATATCCATCCTATGCAAAAGAACCTTTTGATTAGGTTTAGAGCCATTTAAAGTAATCCCCTCAATAACCATTTGTCCCAACTTAGATATTCTCAACCGTGTACCATTACATAAGCCAGCTTCTTGATCTATATTCCTCAATAACATCACCGGAGTACCAACTTTCAAAATCAGTTTGTGGGGTGGTAGGCCAGAACCTGTTATTGTGTTGAGGAATTCTGTGGTATATAATTGCTCAATAGTGTCAGAATCATAAGAAGACTTGCAAACGGAGTCACAACTAACAAACTCATGAATCTCACCAGGAAGAGCTTCGATCATATGCTTGTTAATTTGATCAACCATTTCAATTGTTGGGGCTAATATTGCACGGTCATTAAAATAAGCATTGTCCTCCAAATGTAGGAGTAAATTGTCATAGGTTTCATCAACAATAACAGCAATAGGATTTTTCCCTCCATCAACCAATAAATTGGGTGGTATATCGACATGACCTACACCATCCATAGACTCATTGAATTTACCGTCGCCTACATCCAACAACCATTGGGAAAACGAAGCAATCCTATCATTCACCACAGGATCAGTGGAAGAACCAAGCCTCATGTTCTTTTGTAGTTGAAAAATATGACAATGTGCCCATAAAGAAGAAGAAGTGATGCATGCATCAACTATGGAGGCTCTAGAACCTTTTGGTATAACAGGTAATATCTGCCTGAAGTCTCCTCCCATGACAATACATTTCCCACCAAAGATCAATGAAGAATGCATAATATCTTGTAAGCTTCTATTCAATGCCTCAAGACAATACCTTTGAATCATAGGTGCTTCGTCCCAGATTATTAAAGTTGTTGCCTTGATTAACTCTGCAAGAGGAGAATTTTGACGCATTGAACACATGGAGAATTCATTAACCTGAAGAGGGATGCCAAATCTAGAATGGGCTGTTCTTCCACCAGGCAATAAGGTTGCTGCAATACCACTAGAAGCTACTGTTAACACAATTGCACCTTTTGAACGAATAGATGCAGCTAATGCGTTCCATAGAAATGTTTTGCCTGTGCCTCCATATCCATAAACGAAAAAAAATCCACCACATTTCTTCTGGCAAGCTTTTATAATACCATTATACGCATTCAACTGATCCTCATTGAGAGCTGCTAGAAGTTTTTCCGCTTCAATTGACAGAGCAACTCGATCATAAGCTAATTCCTGGACGATTAAATGATTTAGGCAACCAATTTGATTCCCAATATCTATTGACGGCATACAACTGAAGTCTGTTAGAGATCTTCCATTTTGTTGTAGAAGAGAATCAATTTCATTTAGAGCAGCATTTTCTTTCATACCTTGGTCTACAGATGCACCTATCACAACAAAATAATGATAAGAGACAGAAATGGTACATTAGTCAAAGAGAACAAAGTCAAGCATTACCTGTACGTGCTGCTTCATGCCGGTTGATATAATACAAATCATCTGTTAGTAAGCTCGAAATCTCCTTCCAAACAACATCAGGTTGTTTCAAAGATCCACATAAAAGCATGCTTACAAATAATATTCTCAAACTTCGTCCAGATGCCCAAGTAGCAGCTTCTTTCACAGCTGAAATATATTCACGATCATCATCTAATAGCCCTCGTGCAAAGCAAGCATCCTTGAATGTTTTGTATACAACACCTTGAAATGTCTTTATTTCATCATAGTTTTTTGGACCTTTGACAATTGTTAGTAAGAGACGCAAATAATACAATTCTCCAGCAGAAGGTGATATATGTGGCATACGTCCAACTGACATTCCTTTTTGTCGTCCTTTCCACATCCTCTTGTTCTTTAAGTAGACAAATTTTCTTGCGAATTCAGAGTAAGTATATTTCCTTGCTTCCTCATCCTTACCATTTATTTCCATCCAAGATAGAAATTGAGACTCACAGACACGCGGGTTGTCGATTAATTCTGAGACATCCACATTACTTTCATATACAACATATTGTTGATTTGGCAAGTGAAAACAAAGTCTTTCCACAGCAGGATACCTATGGTGAATTGGGAAGCCAAATGCACGCCATGAAGCCTCGCATGCAGAAATATACCTGCAATTGACAAATTGCTGGACTTCATCAATAATTGCAGGTTGATCTCCATCATTTTCTTTACCAAAAAGCCCCATGACTACTCGATCACTGCCCTTGCTTATATACTTGAACAGATACTTAATCGCCAGTGATTGATTGCACTTCTCAATGTTGATATGAGCTTGGAATTTTTGTAGCAGGAGAGGGTTGTAAGGTACAACAAATCTATTATCCAAAACTGCCTTATTCATCTCAATTGTGCGGCCATCATCCCTGCGCCTATAAGTTGGATATCCATCATCATCCACAGTTGTTTCATCACAAAACTTCTTCGGAAAGAATTTTCCACACTTGTCATCCACAATACATTTAGCTTTATGCTTATTTTTAACACAAGGACCATGCATCATAATGTTTTTCACCAACATATTTAATTCGTGATTAACATCCTTATCTGGTATTTCAGCTGAAATAATCTTGTCTATTGATTCAGGATCAGAAGGTTTATTATTCTCTTCAAGAAATAGCAGAATGTGGGCATGTGGGAGACCACGTTTCTGAAATTCAATTGTATATATGTCTGTATGAAAACATGAAATATGTAACACCCTGATAAACATGTTAATTTAAAAAAACAATACAAGTTTGTATTAGAAAATAGTGAACAATTGATTAAACAAATACACAAATATACCTGCACGCACTTTACCAAAAACCTTTCCGGTCTTTATAGTCTTCATCAAGGTTTGAAGCTTCAAATAGAAGACTCGTGTGCATAGCTGTGGACATTCTGAAGGATCAATATTTAGCTTCTCACAAATCCTTGTAATTTCAGGCCATTTTGAATTACATGTAAATGTAATAAAGAGGTCTGGATATCCTATTGTCCTACATATGGCCATTGCATCTTGGTAGTTATTCATCATGTACCTAGCACCACCGGTAAATGAAGATGGTAGTACAATGCGTCTACCGGTGCAAGATGCATTTGTTTCACCGCTCACCACGGCCTCAGATAGTCCCTGATACAAATCTGCACGCAATTCCTTTTGATGAGTCTTGTACCACATTAGCCTTTGGGATTCCATCATGGTATAAACGTCAACAATAAATTGTTGAAGCAATTTTCCTGCGTGCATAATTGATGAACTCTGTGTTGGTCTATACATGATTCTGTAACTCAAAAATTCGTGGATACTAACTCTTTTGCGTGAATTGGATTCCATTATCGCTTCATCTGAATGCTTAATATCATCCCTATAACCGTCTTCACCATAAGGAAAGAGCAATGGATATTGTAGAGGCAAGTAAGATGGATGTAGCTCATTAATGTGTTGTACACCTCCATCAGATGTTTGAATCACTATGTCACGAACTTGAATATCAGCTCCCTCATTTCCAACAACCAAGGCAGCCACCTCCGAGGCAGTGGGCAAATTATATGTTCTACCATCTGTGTTGCGATTGCCCAACAGAACCATTTTTAAAGATTGAATCTCTGGTAGTGAAAGCATATTGGCAGCAGTACGAAACTGCCGGACATAGGGGTTAACCAAATCAAGCTCAGCTTTAATTTTCTCAACAATCTCAGCATTCAAGTTGTTCTCCCTTTTGTGGTTACTGAAAACATAATAAAATATAGTTAAACACCTACTTAGTTCATATCTATTTAGGAATATAATAATGGTTAAGTCATACCTAACAGCTGAGATTCGATTGCGAACTTCATTATCAGTATCATGAATATACAATTGGGAGAAGACTGGCTGACAACCAACCTTGGGTAATAGGTCACCAATGCTATGATAGTTCATACCAGAAAGAGAAAAAGTATATGGTCCTTTACCATCATTCATTGCATGATTAATTTTCCCACCCATAGACGTGAAGCTAAACATGTTATTATATTGTCTGATGTCGAGGCGAAATTGCTTTGAAAGTTCTGATCCCTTGTCAAAAAAAAGTGACTTAAGAAAAGGTGGAGGATCATGTACTTGAGGAAGCACTACTTTTCCTTGCAAGCAACACATACTAAAGACATGTCCAGATAGCTCTTTATTGTCCTTATTAACCCTCTCATTAAACCACATGTTTGCACCACAAAAAGGGCATTCAAATTCAGGATCGCCTTCATCTATAAAATATATATGACCATCATTTATAATTTGAAAGATAAATCATGGAGATGATAATTCCATGGGATGTAACATCATACAAACTGAATTGAACAGAATTACATTACCAATGTATGTTGTATTCATTTTTGAACGTCCTCGTTTTTTTTTTCTTTTTTGACATGACTGGTTCACTGATAGATGTGGCTTCATCTACATTAATACACGAATCTGCGAATGAAGAAAGAAGAATATTTAAAGCTATCAACAGAAATCAACACAACAACATAAGTTGTATGATTCATACACATGCTTAATGTAATATATTTAGTTAAGGTTTGTATCATCACCTTCTCCAACATTTTCATCTTGACATATAAATTCCTCTAAATTAGTTGTGTCCTCATAATTCACGTCAAAGTTGACTTTTTTGTAGTGTCTAACCTGTGTTGATATGTCAACTTGTGGTACTTGGATAATATTGAAAAATAAAGATTAGATATGCTGCATCTGAATTTCATGTATAAACTATAACAAACAAATCAGCCTTTGACAGATTTAATCACATAGACAACCATCAGTTATTGTTAGTTTGTTCTTATTGTGAAGTGCTTACCTGATTTAAAGTTAAAATCTGTAGAAGGTGAAGTGGTGTCATCTGTAAAAGTTTACGCACTTCAATGAGATAAAAGGTATGGAATAAAGTACTTCAAGTCATAATAAACAACTGGAATACATGCATACAAAGGGACAACAGCCAGAAATATCATTTAAATGAAATATTGTCTTTGTATTAGAGTAGTTGAACTAACATTTTTCAGCTGGAATACAAATATACAAAGGGACAACAGTCACAAATATAATCTAAATGAAATAGTGTCTTTGTATTAGAGTAGTTGAGCTAACATGTTTCAGCTGGGCTATGTGGTTCTGATGGATTTGCATGAGGGGTAACCAAATTAGATACATTAATATTACTCAATCCAAGCCACCGGGCACTTTTGCGCATACAAGTAACTAAAGAATAGATTTATGCATATCCTACAGTATTTTCTATAGAGACCACGCACCTTGTAGCTAAGACACCACTCACTTCAAGCACGAGAACAACCTCCCTGGAGTCCATGCCATCAGCTGATTCCATACCCTTCTCAAAGCAGGTCACAACAGTACCACACACATCTGAGTTTCTCCAAAAAATGAGATTGTTAAAAAGCTAGCATGTTCAAGATATTTCTATATAGTAAAGGAAACTCAACTTATGGTGACTAACCAAAAAGACCGCGACCTCTAGCTCTTCCATCAAGAACCTCAGAGATAGTTACCAAGTCAAAACAATGGGAGGCCAGCGCAGCTGGGAAGCGTGGAGAGGACGGAAGGAGATGCTCAATCTGTGTAACGGATCTGGCCTTCAGATACAATGTCCCACCTGAAGTCGCCTCGTCTAGACAAACCTCGAAATGACGTATGCGGAGGACCCTGTCCTGCGCAAACATGCTACGGAGGCGCCGGAGAACAGTTTTACTTTCACATTCAAGCAAAATCCTCATCTTCTACAACGATACAAAACATGGTAATGAGTATGTATTTACAGAGAACATCACTAAATAACTTAGTATGCATGTCTTTTTAGTGTTATGAGATGCAAAAAGAACATAAGATCTGCAAAAAGAAAAGATGAAAACAAAGGAAGCACATACACTGTCGTCAAAAACCACAACGTGGACCCCATCTTGCTCAATCATTGGCTGATGTGGTCCAAGCGGATGTGTGACACTCAGAACTCGGATGATACGATCAATCCTAACTATGATGTCTCCACGAAATACTCCTACTTCAAGCTCAGAGATTTTTTTCAAGTCTCTACGGTAGGCCATTCTTGAAAGTGGATTCGGGTGAGAGAAAGCAGAACTTGTGTTTTTTAGCTTTGAGAGGTAATGTGAATGAGGAGTTTCAGTTTTGTTTTCTATCCTAAACTTTCACAAAGCTTCCGAAAAGAACTTCTCTTGCATATTCTTATAAGGCTCCCTCTTTTTTCAAAATCGTGTATTGAATTTAAAATTGGCTAAACCCGTGAGCATGCACTTCTTTTAAAGGAGTTGACGTTTGCTTTTCCTTCATCAGAATGCTTCTCTGCCCCAAGCAATGCCCTGTCGATTATAATAAATGAAAAGAAGTTCCTATGGGACCCAGCGAAAAGCAAAAGGATGGGTTAGATATGAGCTAAGTCAGAAAAGGTTTTTGGACTGATGATGTGGCACAAAATGGACAAATACAAAGAGATTACAAAGAGATGTTTTTAGAATGGGACCCAATAGTTGACACCTAAACCCTAAACCCAATAGTTGACACCTAATGACTTTTTGGTGCCAGGTCACAATGAACAGTGAAATTGCCAATAGCAAATCACCATTTTTGCTTTAGAGTTTAATAGATTATGACTTGATTGAAATATGTAAGATAAATTTTAGTGTTATATATTGAGGAATTTGTTAAATTAGTTGTATGAGTATTACTTTAGTCTTTTTAAACATGCTTGTTTTCCATCTATATTATGTGAAATGTGTTATAGTTTGTTCCTTTTTAAGCATGCTTATATGCATTGTTATAATTGAATATTACTTTAGTCTTTTTAAGCATGCTTGTCTTCCATCTATATCATGTGAAATGTAATCTAGTTTGTTCCTTTTCAAGCATGCTTATGTGCATTGTTATAATTAACTTGGTAGCTGGACCCCTCTGGAAGAATGGTTATTTATTTTGTGAGGATGTTATGGTATAATGAGTTGGAATTGTATGTACTGGTTTCTGAGATTGATATTATTGTCATGGCATTTGCATTCACGGTAATGGGTTAGGATTAGAGAAGATTTGTATGGAGAATTATTGTATTATCACGTGGTAAGCCATCACACGGTGCACAGTGAGTGACACTTTGTCAGGGCCCTCTCTTCTATGTTTTCCTTTGCTAGGGATTTCAAGAAGTTATGGGACATGTGACACCTCCTTACATTCGTTCTTTAAGGAGGGGAGTCATAGTTCATGCTTGAGCTCTGTACCTTTGGCAGGGTACATCTCAAGTAATGGTGAGTTTGGAACAATCTAGTTAATTGGATGTGTTTCTGTTTGGACTATGTGTTAGTCTATGACTCCTGTCAGTGGAATAAGGGTGGAGGCGATATAAGGGAGGCATGCATGATACATTCTTTAATTTTATGAGTAAATTATTTTTGTTTATGTTTGAGTAATGTAATATGTGCGTAATTGGAGACCATAATTGAGTATAATTATTTGTAATATAATTGTATATGAGTTGCTGGTGTATGTTAGGAGATTTCGGTAGTTACTGAGATGTCGATCTCACCCCATTATTAACATTTTTAGGTGAAGATCTAATAATAAGCAAGGGAAGACACTTGAGGAGTAAGCACGCTTATTTTATATTTATTTTGTCATTGACCTCAACATTTAATATTTTACTTTGTTTTATTTTAAAAAGATCTATTTTGGAGTGTAAAAATATATTTTTATAACTTGTATATAATTTTGTTGAGGTGTTACAACCCCGGTTCAAGCGAGGGTATATCGATCATCGAGTCGTGAGTCTCTATTAAACTGTAATATTACCGGTGTACTTGTGTGGTGATTATTACTTGTATTGTGATTATTATTTGTGCTATGATTATTGGTTTGATAATTGCTTAACTGTGCGATAAATTAGTTGTTGATTATATATGAGAAATGTTGTCTTGTGCGATTATCTTGTATGATTTGCAAATGAATATTGGTTGCTGAAATATATGGTATTTAATAAATGCTTGCAATTTAAATAGGTTAAATGTTCATGCAACACTGTATACAACACACATCATTATACACAATATTAACACACAACACCTTGCCGGCATACACATGCACGTAGTGTAAAAAATGTGCGTAGGCAAGTAGTTGTTAGTTACGACATCAAGGTCTACCCTTCGTGGTTAAACATTTTACAGGTATTAGATCGGGGTAAGAGTTATGGGGAAAGGATCCGGAGACTTGAGAATTAAGTAGCATGTTTTCATATAGTTTTTCATATTTTTGTTATTAATTTGTAAACCTCTTTAATTTATTTTCTTTGGATTATTGTATGTTTGTGTATAATTTTAGGTTGGATAACTGTAGTTATTTTTTAATACATGTTTATGTGCTTATTTGTAAATAATTGTGAAAGAATTTAATTAGGTATTATTAGGTGCATTTAATAATATCCATGTTAGTCAATTTGTATCTAACATGGATAAATCAGTATTGATAATTTCCTAAAGGATTTTTTGTTGTGAATTTTATATTTCATTCTAAAATTATATTTATTTTAATCTATTAATTTCAAGTTACATTAAATCTTTTTCTAACCATGATAGTTCATTTGTGACTCAAATTATTTTTCTATCATGTTTAGTCTATTAACTTATATCTTTTGAAAATTTAGAAAAGTTGTTTATTTAAACTTCAATTCTTTTTCTAATATAGTTAGACTTCAAATTATTTTTAATTAAGGATTTGAAAAAAAAAGTAGCGTACAAATGGTTATAAATTTGGGTGTTACAACACTCACTGAGATTGCAAATCACTAATGACTTGCAAATCCCCACATGCAAGTGGAATCTAACAAGATTAGGTGCTTTCACCATGAAATTAGCATACAACTTAGAAGAATCACTTAACTTGGGAAAATCGAGTCAACTATGAAGGATAGTTTGGAAAGCCCCTACTCTCCAAAGAGTAGAGTCTTCACCTGGCTCTTACTTAAGGAGAAGCTTCTCACCAATGTAGAGCGAGGGCGAATAAAAATGACCATAGTGACAAAATGCAAAGTCTGTGTAATATCCCTAAATTACTAATATATGCTAATGAATATTTTATTTATTCGATGTGGATTTCAATCAAACTTGGAATTTTGCTTGGTGACTAAAGTTGATGCTATAAGAATGATGAAGTTGATTGTCTATTGTCATATGTTATCAAGTAAGATTGAAAAAGAGGTGTTTTTGCGCGAATAATTATATGATTTTGTGATTGTTTTGGATTTTAGGAGCGGGGAATGCGAATGATCTATGATTAGACCAAATTTTATGTCTATTAAGCATGTGCATTTGAGCTTAATTAGTGTGATTTAATTGATATATTTGATCATCATTGGTTTATTATATGGCGCATGTTTATTGGAAATTATTGGAGAATATTAGCCTTATTACTTGCATTTTAAGTAACTAAGGGTATTTTGGTCATTTTTGACTATGTGGTGTTTTTCTCTTGTAGGGGGGTCCCACGTGGGCCCCACAACCCTTTGGAGTTGCTTGGAGTGCAAGGAATTGGCTTGGAGACAAAGGCAAAGGAAAGAGACAAAAATTACCCCTTTTGTCAAAAACAAGGGATTTGCACATTTCCAAAAGGGGTAATATGGAGCCAAAATTCAAAATTCAAATTGGTGAAGCTTCATTAAGGGCAAAAAGGGAAGCACAATGAATTGGAGAAAAAGGAGAGAACTTTGACAATGCACCTAGACCACATTAGGACCACATTCACCCACCTTTTCACTTAATACCTAAACTACCCTTCCTTCCCCATTTATCTTCAAACATTTCGCATAACCCCTCCATTTTACCATCAAAATATCTTCTTTGACAACTCATCCCATATTTGACAACTCATCATTTCCCTAATCACTTTCACTAACCCAAACCCACTTCCATTTAACCTAACCACCTCTCATTTGTTACATATCTTTCTCTCTCTTCATCTCATTCTCTCTCACTTTTCTCTCATCTTCTTCACCATTTCCTCTCCACATCCTTTCGGCCTCCCATCATCCTTCATGGCCAGATCACGAAATCATCTCCTTCTTTCTTCCATTATGTGTGGCTAGGCTTCATTCATCTCCTTCTCCAAAGGAAAATGTGCTAGAAGATCAAGAAGCAAATCGGCCTCCATGCATTTGTGTGAATCATTTTGTAAATTGCAAGCTAAACTCATCTTGTACCTTGTGATTCTCTTGATTTAGGTTTCACTAGGTTAGAATGCTTATCTTTTAGGTGTTCTATTTCACTTGAGCTTGTGATTTCTCTTTCTAGGGTTCATGTATGAAAACCTATGGCTCATTCTCTTGTAGTTTCATAGATACATGTGTGTGTGATTAACTCCTCTTGTGTTTATGGAATGAATGATTTACTTAGGTTTATGATTTAGACCTAATGTTGTCTAAGGTATATGTGAGAAATGGAAAGAGCTTTAAATTTGATTATCCTAGTTAAACTCTTCTAGATTTCTTTTACATTTAAGAGATCTTAAGAATTTAACTAGGATATATCAATGTTACCAAATGCATGAGGTCACATTTAGCATTAAGCACATGGAACTTTGGAGAGGGAGGTACTTCTCATCCATTTACTTACACATTTTAATTCGGCTAGTTTGTTATTTTTGCTAGGTTTAATTAGTTGTTAAAATTCAAAAACATCCTCATACTTCTTGATAATTTGCGTGACATTTATACTTGGAATTAGCAAGATACAACTTGAATTGTGGAAAAGACCTAATACTCACCACTATTCACTTAGTGGATTTGAGTTTAGAAAATCTTTGATTGACCTAAAAGGCGACATTTAGGTTAAATCAAGTGGCGCCGTTGCCAATTTAGGTTTAATTTTGCTAGTTTTAGGTTTTACAAGTCACATTTTAATTTGTAGTTGTTTTTGTTGAAGTTGGACATTTTGTGATTTTGAGCAACTTTATACATTGTGCTTCTTATTTGTGCTAGCTCATTATCATCTTGCATATTGCTGGACTGTTTTAGTGTGTATTGGCTGCTCTAGATAGCCAAAATCTTGCTAGAAAGCTTGCTGGACATTGTGTGCATTTTGCTGGAAATTGCACTGAAAAAACTGTTTTGACTGATTCACTGTTTTCAAAACTGGGAACAATCTACACTGCATTTTTGGAAACTGTTTTTACTGGTAAAACTAGAAGATTCAAGCTTTAATTTGATATATAATTTGCCAGAAAACTCATTTTCTACTGTCCGGGGTGAATTTTTGAAATTGCCCTGTTTTGCTGGAATTTTCCTGCGGAACTGCTGACTTTGGAGCCTATCTGTTTGATCTTATCCTGCGCGGTTTTGCATGATCTTTGGCTCATTAGAACCAGTTTTGAATAAGCTTTTGATTGATATATTGTGCTGAATTTTTGGTGCAGTATTCGATTTTCTAGAGGTCAAAAACTACCTGTAATTGTGCATTATCCTGCTCAATTTTGCACCAAAACTGTTTGCATTTTACTTATCTGTTTTGAGCAGTGTTTGGTTTGTTTGAAAGCTTGTTAATTGACCTTTTAATCTGCCTGGTTGATCTGGAAAATTTGGTTGGAATTTACTGTGAAAAAGGTGCTCTAGTTGCCTTTATTTTCTAACCGGTACATTGTGTATTGGACTGTTTTGGTGGTTTGTTTTGGCTGGATTTTGTGCAGGTTTTTCCACTACTTTGCAGGGATTTCTTAAGCCTATTTGAGGCTATTCTGGAACCTTGCTATTGGCTGGTCTTGGGTCCATCTCTTTGGACTTTTAGCAAGCTTGTTTTACACTACTTTGGAAGCACTTTCTCTTGTGCTTTCTTGCTGGACATTAAGACATTTTTCTGGATTTATTGAACTGCTTTACTGGACTGTTTGGCCTTATATACTGCCTATTCTGGACTGTTCTGGCTGGCTGGTGGTTGATTTGTTTTGCAGGGACCAATTTGTTCAATTTGAATTGTTTGGTGGCTGCCTTGCATCATACATTTCATCATACATTCCTTCATCACTCATTCATTCACACAATAGTCCATTTTGTTTGTGCACTTGCCTTGCATCTTCCTTTGCATATAGTTGCCGTTAGTGGACTTGTATGAACCCTTCCACCACACTAGTGCCATTAAATAGGGAGATCAACAAAACCCTAAGGGAACTTAAGAAGAAGAAAAAGCAAGAAAGGCAAACTCATAAGCAACATCAAGCATCCACTTCACAACCACACACTACACCCTTACATTCTCATCACACTCTTTTAGATAATCATATCATTATGGCCGAGAGACAAGAAGCTCATAGAGAACATGAGAGAGAGGCTAGAGAGCATGAAAGGCATGATAGGAGAGAGCAAGAGGGTGAGCATCATTTTGAGGGGAATAGGCAATTGCATGATGATGATAGACCTATGAGGGAGTTTACACAATCATATGCATCATTTGCACCTCAAGGTTTTTATGCTAACCCCGCTAACTTTGAGATCAAGGGATCTCTTCTTGCTCATTTGCCTAAATTTACAGGTTTTCCTCATGAGGATGCACATACTCATTTGCTTGGCCTATATCATACTTGTTCTTCCATGAAGCCTCCAAATGCCAACTTGGATGATGTTCTTTTGAGGGTATTCCAATTCTCTTTGGAGGGTAAAGCCAAGGAGTGGCTCTTGAACCTTCCTACTCACTATGCAACCCTTTCTTGGGATGAGCTAAAGAAGGTGTTCTTGGATAGATACTTCCCTCTTTCTAAGATCTCCAAGTTGAGGAAGGACATAACCGGTGTTCAACAACTCTCTCAAGAGACATTTTATGAATATTGGAGCCGGTTTAATACCTTGGTGAATTCTTGCCCCAATCACAACATCTCAAAGGGCAACTTGGTGCAATATTTTTATGATGGACTTGTGCCACAATTGAAGATGAGTGTGGATGCCGCTTCCAATGGTTCTATCTTCAACTTGTCCGCCAATGAGGGGTGGACTCTTTTCTCAACCATGGCATCTAACCACCAAAACTTCTATGGCCGAGATGTTGCCTATGGTGGTGCTCCTAGGGTTGCCTCTTTGAGTGGTGATGACAAGCTTTATAATTCTATTGAGAGGTTGACCGAGAGCTTGAGTAAATTGGATGGCCGGTTTGTGAAGCCTACCAATTTTGTTGATGACTCTATGGCTTTGGTTGCTACATCTTGTGACCATTGTGGTTCTCCTATGCATACCACATCTTCATGTCCATCTTATGAGGAGTGTGCGGCCTTATACAACAATCCTAGGCCTCAAGCTAAATATGACCCTTACTCCTCAACATATAATCCGGGTTGGAGGGACCACCCTAACTTCAAGTGGGGGGGAGGTTCTAATCAAGGGCAAGTTCAAAATTCCTTCCAACCACAACAACAACCTAAGTGGGGGGGAGGCCAAAATCAAGTCTCTAATGCTTTTCCTTCTCAACAAGGCTATGGTACATACCAAGGGAGGCCTAACCCTAATGCTCAAGGGTATAGGCCGAATCAACAAGCCTATGTTCCTCCTCCATTTGTAAAGAATGATGATATAGCTCATGCTCCAAGAAACAATGTGGTGGATTCACAAGCTTTTGTTCCTCCATCTAGCTCTTCAAATTCTCAACAAGACATGATGTACCAATTTATGTCAAACTTAATGGAGAAGATGAATGGGTTTGAAGAGAGTCTTAAGAAGCAAGAGAATGTCACCACCTTAGTGTCTCAAATGTTGAACACTCAAGCTCAAGAAGATGCGAAAAAGGGAGGTTTACCCTCCAATATTGTGATGAATCCTAAAGGATTGAAGACTCTTGATATGAGAAGTAAAATACAAGTTGATTCAATGCCTTGCTATTATGAAGAAGAGGAGGAGTCTATGAATGATGTGGTTCAAGAGACCAATTCTAGTGGTGATTTGAATGTTGAAAATCACTTTAATTCCCTAGAGAATAATGAGGAGGTTGAAAAGCAAGAGGTGACCGAATTGCCACATTCCATGGGGGAAAAAGAACAAGAGGCCAAGAGCTCCCCTCTCATGGTGCAAGAGACTAATTTTAAGGGTGTTGTGCATGATGGAAAGCATCCTAGTCTTCAAAAGAATCATTCTTGTGATGAAAAGAGTGAAGAGGCCGTGAGCTCCTCTTCAAATGGAGAAAGAGACCAAGAGGCCGAGAGAGCAAGGGAAGCAAAGAGAAAAGAAATTGCTCAAGGAAAGCTCAAAGTTGGTGAATCAACTTCTCAACAAGGGGATGACTCCCCCAAAGGTATATCTCTAAACTCTAAGCATGATCTATCTTCTAACATCTTTGGTTTGATTGAAAAGAAATATTATGAGGTGTTAGAAAAAGAAATGCTTTATATGTTCTCTAGAGCTAAGATGCCTATACAAGTTCTTTTGAGGAAAGTACCTCAATATGCTAGGTTGTTGAGGAAGTTATGTAGGTACAAGAGAGCTTGTAATCCTAGTAAGAGAATTCCACTAAGGCCACATGTGAAGGAGAGGATTGAGAGAGGATTGCCCTTTAAGTGTGAGGATCCCGGTTCATTCATCATTCCATGTTACATAGGGGACATGTGCTTTGAGAAAGCCTTAATTGATCTAGGAGCCGCAATTAATGTGATGCCTAAGACCACTTACACTTCCCTAGGATTTAAAAAGATTAGTGGAACTAGTGTCATCCTTCAATTAGCCGATAGGTCAATTAAGAGGCCACTTGGGGTAATAGAGGATATCTTAGTGAGGGTCAAAAATTTGGTTTTCCCAACCGATTTCTATGTGTTGGATATGTCACAAGAGTCAAAGGAAGAGGATTCCCTCATTTTAGGGAGACCATTCTTGAAGACCGCTAAGGCGGTCATAAGCTTAGATGAGGGATATATCACATTTCAAGTTGGTGACCAAATGATTAAATTCCATATGTATGAAGCCAAGAAACACTCTCTTGATGATCATTCTCTTTTAAGCTTGCATGTGGTTGATTCCTTGTTGAATTCGGTTGATGTGAGCATGATTAATGTTGAAGCTTCCATGAGTTACCATGAATCTTGTGTTATTGAGAAATATGATGCATGTTTGCTAGATACTAGGAATGAATCTTGTTACATTGTTAGCATGATGCCATCATATGATAATTACTTGTGTGTCAAGAATAAGCTTGGTGAAACTTGTCTATGCATTTCTTCTTTGCCTATCCACAACCCCTTGGAAAAGGGAGGTTTGTTCCATTTTGTTGATAGGGATAGGTTGGAGGGAGTGCTTGCTCTCATAGTGGAGGATAGATTGCTTTTGGAGAAGGATGTGTTTTGTTACTTCTCACAATACATCTTGGATTGGAAGAGCCGGTGGAGGAAAACACAAGGAGAGAGTGCTTTGCAAGAGGACTTCCATCCTAAGGCTTTGAGTGCACCTACTTTGCTTGATAAGGGCCAATTACACCTTGCTTTGAGAGGTGGTACCACCAATTCCAAGAGTTGGCCGAAATGCACTCTTTGGCAAAGTGCTTTGAAGGGGCACAATCTTGACCTATCTTATGTCTCTCACTTGATTTCCATATCTTATGATGATGTTCCTTCTAAGCATGTGTATCTTGATTTCCCTTGTGTTCCTCTTTGTTATTCTTTGCATACCTACAACCCCTTGCAAGAGGGAAGTTTGTGCTATGTTGTAGGTTATTTTAGGATGCACAAGGATTATTGGGAAAAGGAGAAGTGCATGATGGAGCTTGAAGGAACTTCTAGAGTGGAAAGAGATGATTTGGACTTGATTAAGGCCGAAAAGAATCTCAAGGAGAGCTTGGCTTGTGATGCATCAAAAGAGGAAGTTGACTATTTCAATGGAAAGCTCTCAAAGGAAGATTTAACAAGGCTTGTAGTCCGGTTGAAGGTTCTTCTTAGGAATATGGAGTTGAAGGGCAATGATTTGAAAGAGGTTATGTGTGAACCTACACTCCTATATGTCCTAAAGAAGAAGGTGCAAAAGTTGCTCATGAGACTTAAAACCCATGGAAGAGCTAGGCGCCCAAAAGAGAAGAAAAGGGGTGCAAATCCAACCAAGTCCACTTGGATGCTTCCACACCACAAGAAGGCCGAATTGGTAAAGGAAGATCATGTGGAGAAAAAGCTCAATTGTGTTCTTAATGGGAGTGGCCGAAAGTACCTCTTCAAAAGCCACAACAAGAAATTCTTCAAAGAGAACTTCAAGCCTCCATAAGAGGTTGTATTTTTCCTTCCCTTACCTACTTTTGAATTGTTCTTATTCTAAGTGTGGGGGAGGACATATGATAGTAGAAAAAAAATATTAGGATTGTGTTTAGATTTACTTTCTAGCATGTTGTTATAGGTTGTTAAAAAAAAAAAAATTATAAACTTGTGTTAGGTTGTGTTTAGTGTTTGTTTTTGTGAATAATTCATGATGGCCATTTGCATGCGTGGACTGCCCGGCCTTGTCTTTGCTGCCTTGCCTATGTTTTATGCCTTCCTACTTGATTTGATTGGTCCCATTGAGGACAATGCATGCTTTAAGTGTGGGGGGTGTATTATGTGCTTAAAAGTGGTCTAATTCAAAGCTTTCACACTTGATTTGTGGACTTATTTGGCATGATTGTGTAAGAAGTTTAACTTGATCATGACTCTTGAAAGTAAATGGAATTGTCCTCTAGTGTGTAAGTAGAATTTTTGGAATGATTACTTAGGGCATTACTTGGGGCACTTTTAAGGTATAAAGAGGGTGTAAGTTTCTCATTTAACTTTTCTTAGGGAGGAAGTGACTAATTAGAGTAAGCTATCAAAGTGAGGAGCCTCCAACCGAATTGAGTGGGCCAATTGTCTACTTTACCTCCTAGAACTTGTCTTAGCTCTTGTTCAAGATCACAATGCATGACATGATTGAAAATGAAAGGGGCATTTCATTTCTAAACCCTTTTGACCCAAACACTAAGCCACCAAATATTATCCTTTGATTTAACCTCTTTGGGCCATTCACTATTCTTTTCTACCACCTTGACCAAAGTTTGAATGAGTGATTATAACATATGTTTGCATTTATATTAGTATTGTATTGTTGAATCTTGTGAAAGCATGCTACATAAAAAATATAGTGAGAGGCCGAGAGCTAGGAAGAGAATAAAAATATGGCCAAAGGCCGAGAAACAAGAAAGAAAAGAAAAGAGAAAGAGGCCAAAGGCCTAAGAAAAAAAAATGAAATAAAAGCACAAAGTGCTAATGTATGCCAAAGGCATAAGAGTGAAAAAAAAATGATGAGAAGCACAAAGTGCTTGAAAAAAGAGTGATATGTAGCATGCTTGATTGGATTGATTTAATTGTATTATTGGATTGATTTAATTGTATTGCATGCATATGTGGTGATTACTTGTTCATGTCATTGGTCATTGACTACTTTCCATCATTCATCATTCATCTTAGCCTTCCATGCAACCTCAAAGTCCCCTAGATTTAATTGTGCCATGCATACTAATGGGTGGAGAACTTAGAGCTATTACAAGCCTATGGTGATGGTTAAGTGCATTGAGCCAAAGAGTGATCACAAGTCCCTAGTTAGGCATTTTTCCTAACTTGAGTGAATGAGTTAAACACTTAATCCGGTGAGGAAAAATCTCAATTGGCACTCCTCCTTGATTCTAGTTGCTTGCTAAACTTGCATTCACTTTGTATTCTTAGATTTGGCCCATGTGATACTTTAGGGAAAGGTTCAAAAAGGTCAACTTGTACTCTATGATAATTCCAATTGCCTTCAATATGTTTAATGATTAAGTTAGATTTTTTGGATGACTTTGACCGGAGTTCAAAGATTAAGTGTGGGGGATTTGATTAGACCAAATTTTATGTCTATTAAGCATGTGCATTTGAGCTTAATTAGTGTGATTTAATTGATATATTTGATCATCATTGGTTTATTATATGGCGCATGTTTATTGGAAATTATTGGAGAATATTAGCCTTATTACTTGCATTTTAAGTAACTAAGGGTATTTTGGTCATTTTTGACTATGTGGTGTTTTTCTCTTGTAGGGGGGTCCCACGTGGGCCCCACAACCCTTTGGAGTTGCTTGGAGTGCAAGGAATTGGCTTGGAGACAAAGGCAAAGGAAAGAGACAAAAATTACCCCTTTTGTCAAAAACAAGGGATTTGCACATTTCCAAAAGGGGTAATATGGAGCCAAAATTCAAAATTCAAATTGGTGAAGCTTCATTAAGGGCAAAAAGGGAAGCACAATGAATTGGAGAAAAAGGAGAGAACTTTGACAATGCACCTAGACCACATTAGGACCACATTCACCCACCTTTTCACTTAATACCTAAACTACCCTTCCTTCCCCATTTATCTTCAAACATTTCGCATAACCCCTCCATTTTACCATCAAAATATCTTCTTTGACAACTCATCCCATATTTGACAACTCATCATTTCCCTAATCACTTTCACTAACCCAAACCCACTTCCATTTAACCTAACCACCTCTCATTTGTTACATATCTTTCTCTCTCTTCATCTCATTCTCTCTCACTTTTCTCTCATCTTCTTCACCATTTCCTCTCCACATCCTTTCGGCCTCCCATCATCCTTCATGGCCAGATCACGAAATCATCTCCTTCTTTCTTCCATTATGTGTGGCTAGGCTTCATTCATCTCCTTCTCCAAAGGAAAATGTGCTAGAAGATCAAGAAGCAAATCGGCCTCCATGCATTTGTGTGAATCATTTTGTAAATTGCAAGCTAAACTCATCTTGTACCTTGTGATTCTCTTGATTTAGGTTTCACTAGGTTAGAATGCTTATCTTTTAGGTGTTCTATTTCACTTGAGCTTGTGATTTCTCTTTCTAGGGTTCATGTATGAAAACCTATGGCTCATTCTCTTGTAGTTTCATAGATACATGTGTGTGTGATTAACTCCTCTTGTGTTTATGGAATGAATGATTTACTTAGGTTTATGATTTAGACCTAATGTTGTCTAAGGTATATGTGAGAAATGGAAAGAGCTTTAAATTTGATTATCCTAGTTAAACTCTTCTAGATTTCTTTTACATTTAAGAGATCTTAAGAATTTAACTAGGATATATCAATGTTACCAAATGCATGAGGTCACATTTAGCATTAAGCACATGGAACTTTGGAGAGGGAGGTACTTCTCATCCATTTACTTACACATTTTAATTCGGCTAGTTTGTTATTTTTGCTAGGTTTAATTAGTTGTTAAAATTCAAAAACATCCTCATACTTCTTGATAATTTGCGTGACATTTATACTTGGAATTAGCAAGATACAACTTGAATTGTGGAAAAGACCTAATACTCACCACTATTCACTTAGTGGATTTGAGTTTAGAAAATCTTTGATTGACCTAAAAGGCGACATTTAGGTTAAATCAATCTAGAGATTGATAATTTAGGGCCGAAATAGAGATTTTCTCTCACGTGAGTGAATAGCGTCCCATTTGTGATTTACTACTCAAAGCATTTTCATTAAACTATAAAATTTTATATTATTATTTAAGTATGATCATTTGAAATTATATTATTATTTGGGATTGGATATGAATTAATAGTTTACCTTATCATGAATGTGTTATGTCATAACTTACTAGTAAATGGTATTTTGTTGATATCATTGATATGGAAATTTCAATCTATTTTTGGCTAAGTTATTGAAGGAGTTTTATACTGGAAATATAATTACTGGAGTAAATTTATATGGAAAGGCCTTCATGCAGGGGTTTTGTTTTCTAAAATATTTTTATTACTACACTTTGGCACATGGAGATTTGTTCATTAAGTGATTTAAAGCTGACCCCTGCATGCTTGAGAACTGTTTTGAGGGGATTTGATACAGAACACCGGTTGCTAACAGCGGTACTGTTAGCCCTTGACGCGTCATGGTTAACCTCGAGCTCGCTTGATATTCGTGGGTATCGTCTCACGCTTGATAATCGTGAGATTTGTTCTCACGCTTGTTATTCGTGGGTCTAGTATCTGCGCTTGTTTCGTGGCCTTGTGCTGCGCTAGTTTCGTGGCCTTGTGTTGCGCTTGTTTCGTGGCTTTGCCACGCTTGGTTATTTACCCCCGTGGACTGTGTGTCCACGCTTGTTTCGTGGCTTTGCCACGCTTGGTTATTTTCCCTCGTGGACTGTGTGTCCACGCTTGTGATTTTGTTCTGTGGAAAATCCTATAAAAGTATTTAGAACTCATTTTCAATGGATAATATGATGACATTTATTTGACTTGAACAGATTTATTTATGTATTACTTATTTATTTTATGTTGATCATTAGCATTTTATTTATTGTTGATAAGTGGGACGTTATTCACCGGTAAATGTTGCGGTTTCAGATAGTAGAGCTGACCCTGTACCTCCAGCTGAGCAGTGAAGAGCCTCTCTTTTGATTCAAGCTTACTAACTGCTTGTGAAGACTTTCATATATATATATATATATATATATATATATATATATATATATATATATATATATATATTGTTAGAATCTTAAGTTTTGATGAAGACTAAAATATAAAGGATTAGACCAAGTACCTAGGAAGCAATAGAATAACATAGGATCCCAAGTAAGAGTGCTTCCGGATGAGGATTTACTTCCGGATAGATTAGGACTTGCGCATGCGGATGAATGTTTTCATCCCCCAGCGTCAGCAAGTAAATCACTGGGGAAATAACTTAGTCCATGAGAATTAAGTACACAAACCTTAAGACTAAGCTATGATTCAACCGGAAGGGGAAGTGCTTCCTGTTAAACTTAGACTGGCGCAGAGCGATAGAATTGATATCACCCCAAGCGTCAGTAAGTCTACTTCGCCAAGTGAAAGCACTTCCTGTTAGATTTAGACTGGCGCAGACTGACAGAATAGAATGACCCCAAGCGTCAGTGAATCAGCCTCGTCAAGTGAAATTACTTCCTGTTGGATTTAGACTGGCACAGGCTGATAAAAGAAGTATAACCCTAAGCATCAGTAAGTTCACCACGTCAAGTGAAAATGCTTCCGATAGCTCAGTGACTAGCACTGACTGTTAGGAATGAAATAGACTAAGCGAGAGCAAGTCTTGGTGAACTAGATCCCTCATCCAGTTGAATTTACTTCCGGATGTAGAAGTGCTTCCGGATACACCTTAGACTTAGGGAACACCCACTGCATGAGACTATATGATTATATTGCTAAACTAACGTTCAAGTGCAGCACACTCAGTAAGGTTGCTTCCGGATGAGAAGTTGCTTCCGCAAGCAATCAGAATGTCTGAACGTTCAAGAGATGCAGTGTCAGAATGCTTATGTCAGAGCAGAGGTGTCAGGACTACTTTTCAGAGATAAAGCAAGTCAACCCTGCTATGCATTGATGAAGCATTAAATGGGCGAACGGTAACAAGGGAAAAACGGACATATTCAAACGGCTAGCCCACCTACCAAGAGCTCAGAATGCTTGAAGACTATATAAGGGAACTCAACTTCATTTATGAAGTATTGAATTATTTTTGAATATTCTTGAGTGAAGTCAGAGCAAGAAAACGAAGAACATTCTCAAGCATTCAAAGCTGCCCAGAAAAGAGAAGAGCATTTAACACATCGAGTCATTCTTTTACCTACTTATCCTGTACTCCTTGCTGTTAAGTCTCTTCTTGTTATAAGAGCATTAATTGTACTTAAGTGTGTAACATCATCTGTTCTTTGAGAGAACTTAGTCAGAAATCCTTTGAGTGTAAAGGTTAACCTCTTGCTTGGTGTAAGGCGGAGTTTGTTAGGTTACAAGTGAGCCTGAGTGAAACTTGTTGTAAGGTTGCAAGTGATCCCGTGAAAACTTGCGGTTGTAAGGTTTCAGGTGAACCCGATTTAAAACCTGAGTTATAGTGAAACTCTCGGCCTGGGTGGTTGAGGGCTGGACGTAGGTCAGGTAGACCGAACCAGTATAAATCTTGTGTTGTTTTATTTGAGTACTTATTTTTGAAGCACAATTCACCCCCCCTCTTGTGCATCCATTACATTCATTTGGTATCAGAGCGGGTCTTTCTTGCTCGATTCCAACGAATCCGGAAAGCAAAGATCTAAGTAATGGATACGGATTATTCTCTGCCAGATGTCGTTGTACAACCCAACAAGCCCCCAGGCTTCGATGGACACAACTATCCATTCTGGAAATTCAGAATGGAAACTTATATCAAGTCAAGCGATATCAGACTATGGGACGTGATCGAACATGGGGATCAAACTCCCTTAGATGAGGATGGATTTGCTAAGGTGAAAGCCAGATACACTCCTGAGGACTATGCTCTAGTCCAACTCAACCATAGGGCTATGCACTACATCCAGTGTGCTCTCAGCTACAAAGAGTTTCACAGGATCAGCCACCACAAAAATGCAAAAGATATGTGGGAGGCTCTTGAGGCTGCACACTCCGGAACCAGGGGAGTAAAAGCAAGACGTGTTGAGATGCTGGTGGAAGAATTCCACAAATTCGCCATGCTAAGCCCCACCGAGCCTATCAGAGATCTAGAGCTCAGATTCACCCATCTCATCAACAATCTAGCCTCGCTTGGTAAGGATATCCCTGAAAGAGAGCAAGTGAGCAAGATTCTAAAGATCCTGAGGGGTGATTGGATCACCAAAGTAACTATTCTGCAAGAAGTGCAAGGAGAATCAACCAGCTCCGTCACCGCTCTTTTTGGCTCCCTTGCTGAATATGAGCCTACCTTACTGGCTATGAGAGCTCCTCAAACCTCATCCAAAAGTAAGAACCTTGCTCTCGTTGCTCCCAGCAAAGAGATCAATGACAATGATAAGGATGACGACGATGAGATGGACGATGAGGAGATGGCTATGATGGTGAGGAAGTTCAGGAAATTCTTCAGAAAGAAGGAAGGCTATCAGAAAGGTGACTCCAGCCAGAAGAAGGGATACAAGAAAGAGAAGGTCCCTGTGTGTTTTGAATGCAATAAGCCTGGTCACTTCAAGGCTGAGTGTCCCAGCCTGCAGAGGTCAAAAGGCAAGGATAAAAGAAAGGCTCTTGTGTCCTCCATTTGGGTAAATAGCTCAGATGAGGAAGCAAGTGATGATGAAGAAGTTGCCAACCTCTGCCTGGTAGCTAGAGAAGAGGATGAGGAAGCATCTTCAGATCTTGACCTCACCAACGAAGAACATGAGGTAACTCTTCCTGAACTACAAGAGGCTTACAATGAGGTTCATGAAGAATTCTCTAAACTATGTAAAGCCTATAAAGTCTTGAAAACCAAAAAGGAATCACTTGAGTCCAAGGTGGACTCACTTAGTGAGGAACTAGCGGAAGCTAGAAGATTTCCGATGGTGGATGGACAGGGTTCTCCCCAAGCAGAACCCAACACCCCAACACCTGAGAGCTGTCCAAATTGCAGCAAAATCTCAGAAGAAAATAACAAGCTGCAAAATGCCCTGCAGAAATTTACCAATGGTTCAGAAATGCTAAATATACTCTTAATGAACCAAAGGGCATATAGGGATAGAACTGGCTTGGGATATACCCCCAGGAAGAAAACGTGGGAAGAACCAAAAGTAAAGCCCTACTTAAAGTTCTTCCATAAAGCCACCAGTCATAGCTCCTCACCTTTTAGCTTCTGTAATTACTGCAACAGGAAAGGACACTCGATGTCCACCTGTAATGCTAAGAAGCATGGAGCTAACAGCTCTTACAAATGGGTCCCTAAAGGAACCAAGGCTACAAAGGATCCTCCACCTGCAAAGGAAATCAAGAGAGGACAAGGATCCCGAGCCTGGAATCATCCCACTGGGAAAACCCAAGAGTCTAGAGCCAGCACTAGGCCAAAGGCTCCAAATGTTCATAGGCACAAGGATAAGCCCAAGGCTAGGCCAAGGGTCCTAAACACTAATGACAAAGGACCCAAGAGAGGTTGGGTACCTAAAGTTGCTTGATTGTTTCAGGTGTGTCTCAAGGCATCCAAGAACAAAAAATGGTACATCGATAGCGGATGCTCGAGACATATGACTGGAGACAGAGACAAGTTCAAATCTCTGGTGATCAAAGATGGAGCCACAGTGACCTTTGGAGGAAATCAGAGTGGTAAGATCACTGGAGTTGGAGAAGTTGGACCAGTCAAAGATGTCTATCTAGTGGACGGTCTCTGTCACAACCTGCTGAGCGTGAGCCAGAGCACGGACAAAGGAAACTGGGTAATATTTGATTCAAATGAGTGCTTAATAGTTGATAAGCAGGATCTGAATATAGATAAGGCCAACTTAAAATGCAAGATTAAGGCAATTAGAAATGGGAATCTATATACCTTAGATTTATGTCAACAGCTAGAAGAAAAATGTTTAATATCTAGTGACGAGAATAGCTGGCTTTGGCATAAGAGGTTAGCTCACGTCAATTTTACTCAATTGGATATGCTAATTAAAAATGAGCTAACTATAGGTATTCCCTCTTTTAAAGTTAAGCATGATTTTATCTGTGAATCCTGCCAACGAGGAAAGCAAACAAAGTCCTCGTTTAAAACCAAGAAGAGAGTCTCCACCAGCAGGCCCTTGGAACTAATCCACATGGATTTGGTTGGGCCAGCGAGAGTAAAAAGCTTGGGTGGAAACCTATATGCTTTAGTGGTGGTGGATGACTATTCAAGGTTCACGTGGACTATGTTTCTTGCCTCCAAGCAAGATGCTTTTGATGCTTTTGTTGTCCTGGCTAAGAAAGTGCAGAATGAGAAGGATCTCAAAATCACAGCCATAAGGACAGACCATGGAGGAGAATTTGAGAACCATAGCTTCACTGAGCTATGTGAGCAAAACGGCATTGAACATAACTTCTCAGCTCCAAGGACTCCTCAACAAAATGGAGTAGTCGAAAGAAAGAACAGGGTTCTGACGGAGATGGCTAGAAGCATGCTGAACGAGAAAGAAGTCTCTCAAGTGTTCTGGGCGGACGCTATGAGCACTGCTTGCTATATCTCCAACAGAGCTTATATTCGCAAGGGCTTGGATAAGACTCCATACGAGCTATACAAAGGAAGGAAGCCCAACATCAGCCACCTCAGGATATTTGGATCAAAATGCTACGTGCATAATAATGGAAAGGTAAACTTGGGTAAGTTTGATCCAAAGGCTGATATAGGTATATTCATAGGATATTCCCTTAGGAGTAAAGCATACAGGATATACAACATGAGAACTAAAACTGTAGAAGAATCCATGCATGTTGTATTTGATGAAACTCCTACATGGGGACAATCCACAGAAGATGATGAAGCACTTAATCTTCCAAAACTATCATCATCTTCCTCACCACCAAAAGAAACACCAACAAGCAATCCCAAAGAAGAAGGTGAACCCAGTGATGAACCTAGAGTGCAACCCATGCCTGAGGAGGCACAGTTGCCAATAGCTAGGAGACATCACAAGGATCACCCTCTTGATCAAGTGCTTGGTGATGTTTCTTCTGGTGTCAGAACTAGAAGACAAGTTCAAAATGAAGTTGAGTTTGGAGCATTTCTATCTCAAATCGAACCAACTTCAGTTGAACAAGCTCTTGAGGACTGCGACTGGATTATTGCCATGCAGGAAGAGCTAAATCAATTTGAGAGAAGTCAAGTATGGGAACTAGTCCCAAGGCCGTCTCATCAATCCATAGTGGGGACCAAGTGGGTCTTCAAAAACAAACTGGATGAGACAGGTCAAATCACCAGGAACAAAGCCAGACTAGTAGCTAAAGGATACAACCAAGAAGAAGGCATTGACTATGAAGAAACTTTTGCTCCAGTCGCTAGACTTGAAGCAATAAGGATTCTTCTAGCCTTTGCATCCATGAAAGGTTTTAGATTATATCAAATGGATGTAAAGAGTGCATTTCTTAATGGTTATATTAAAGAAGAGGTATATGTAGAACAACCTCCTGGCTTTGAAGACCATAAGCACCCCAAACATGTGTATAGATTAAAGAAAGCTTTATATGGCCTGAAACAAGCTCCTCGAGCTTGGTATGAGAGACTCAGCAGCTTTTTGCTGGGCAAGGGTTTCTCAAGAGGCAAATTAGATAATACACTGTTTATCCTTCACAAAGAAAGAGATATGCTAATTGTCCAAATTTATGTTGATGATATTATATTTGGGGCAACTAACGAAAAGCTTTGTGAAGATTTCTCTAAGACTATGCAGGGTGAATTTGAGATGTCAATGATGGGAGAACTAACGTTCTTCCTAGGCCTGCAAATTAGACAAAAGAAGAACGGAATCTTCATCTCCCAAACCAAGTATTGCAGAGAACTACTCAAAAAGTTTGGGATGGATGAATGCAAGGAGTATGATACTCCTATGAGCACCACAGCTGCACTCGACGCTGACGCAAAGGGTAAAAGTGTCAGCCTGCCCATGTACAGGGGAATGATAGGTTCCCTCCTATACTTAACGGCGAGCAGGCCTGATATTCAATTTAGTGTAGGCATGTGTGCTAGGTTTCAAGCCAACCCCAAGGAGTCACACTTAACATGCGTTAAACGCATTCTGAGATACCTTGAGGGAACACAAGAATTGGGTCTTTGGTATCCCAGAGGTAACCAAGAGTTCTTGTGGGCTTATTCTGACTCTGACCATGCAGGTTATAAAACAGATAGAAAGAGCACCAGTGGACAATGCGCCTTCCTTGGTGGTTGTCTGGTGTCTTGGGCTAGCAAGAAGCAAACCTGCGTGTCCTTGTCATCCACTGAGGCAGAATACATTGCTGTTGCAAGTTGTTGTGCACAAGTGCTATGGCTGAAAAACCAGTTGAGAGATCTTGGCTTGGAGTTCCCTGAGGCACCCATCCTCTGTGATAACACAAGCACAATTAGCCTCGCCAAGAATCCAGTTCAGCACACAAGGACTAAGCACATTGACGTCCGACATCACTTCATCAGAGACCATGTTCAAAAGAAGGATGTCAAGGTGCAGTTTGTTCCCACACAACAACAGCTTGCGGACATCTTCACCAAGCCTCTGGGGACTGACCAGTTTACTTTCATTAGAGGTGATTTGGGAATGGTAAACCCAAATGAAGTGTAAATTTTTTTTATATATATTATTTATCACTTACAACAATACTGACTTAGGCATCGGAGTGCCAATATATGTTTTTGCAGGTATTCAATGTTAAATCTTAAGTGCAACCGGAAGCAAAACCACTTCCAAATGATTACTCACTGACGCTGGATGATCAAACCAAGAGAGCGCCAGCACAAGTCCAAGAAGACACGTCACTTCAGAAAACGCCTCAACTTCCAAATGAGACGTTTCGACTTCTCTGACAATATGAAGCGACACGTGTCATCAGGTATATCGCTCCAACTTAAGTGTTTACGCTACCCAATGTGTGATAATGTGAAGAAGCATGACCTTTTTGCCCTTAGTGACTTTACCTATAAAAAGGACATCTCTTTTCACTTCACTTTTCATCTTCAATTACAAATTCTTACATACATTCTTCATCTTCATCTATGTTCTTCATTCTCTTCATATAAACGTTTCATCAACCCCACAAAAATGGCCGAACCCTCTGAAACAAACCCAATTTCGAGGAAACCCTCCTCATCTAAGAAACACAAGTCAAAATCTGGGAAATCAAGTCATCAACATTCTGGAAAATCTGGGCATCGTGAAGAACATCAAGAACACCATGAAGTTTCTGGGCAAACTGCACTAGGGCAGGATGAAAATATTCAAGGTCAGCCTGAAACTTCTGGTAGAATGGCAGAACTGTTAGTGGGTTCTAAGCAAGAAAAGCTTGATAAGAAGAGGAAGTTCATCCCTAAGGAGGAGGCTGCGGCGATCAAATACGGAAAACCCTCTTTGATGATGCCAAAAGGGGGAGAGATGCATTGACCACTAGCCTTGCTATCCTGGATGCATTGACCACTAGCCTTGCTATCCTGGGAGCTCCTTGATGAAGAAGAGCTTCAGCGTGAGGGAGAGGAAGAAGAAACAAAAACCCTGAACCCCCAGTCCAAAATTTTTTTGTTTACTTAGAAATGTTCACCTTTTCATGCATGTTTTCATATCTGCCTACTATATGCTCGTTACTTGTAAATGTTATTTGATTATATGTTCTGACTTGTAACCTATGCTTATCAATAATATTTGTCTAAGTTACTTGTTCTGAACTATTGCTTTTATTCTTCAGCTAATCCTTCCATATGAACTTAATCGATAAAGCTAAGTTTGTCATCATCAAAAAGGGGGAGAATGTTAGAATCTTAAGTTTTGATGAAGACTAAAATATAAAGGATTAGACCAAGTACCTAGGAAGCAATAGAATAACATAGGATCCCAAGTAAGAGTGCTTCCGGATGAGGATTTACTTCCGGATAGATTAGGACTTGCGCATGCGGATGAATGTTTTCATCCCCCAGCGTCAGCAAGTAAATCACTGGGGAAATAACTTAGTCCATGAGAATTAAGTACACAAACCTTAAGACTAAGCTATGATTCAACCGGAAGGGGAAGTGCTTCCTGTTAAACTTAGACTGGCGCAGAGCGATAGAATTGATATCACCCCAAGTGTCAGTAAGTCTACTTCGCCAAGTGAAAGCACTTCCTGTTAGATTTAGACTGGCGCAGACTGACAGAATAGAATGAACCCAAGCGTCAGTGAATCAGCCTCGTCAAGTGAAATTACTTCCTGTTGGATTTAGACTGGCACAGGCTGATAAAAGAAGTATAACCCTAAGCATCAGTAAGTTCACCACGTCAAGTGAAAATGCTTCCGATAGCTCAGTGACTAGCACTGACTGTTAGGAATGAAATAGACTAAGCGAGAGCAAGTCTTGGTGAACTAGATCCCTCATCCAGTTGAATTTACTTCCGGATGTAGAAGTGCTTCCGGATACACCTTAGACTTAGGGAACACCCACTGCATGAGACTATATGATTATATTGCTAAACTAACGTTCAAGTGCAGTACACTCAGTAAGGTTGCTTCCGGATGAGAAGTTGCTTCCGCAAGCAATCAGAATGTTTGAACGTTCAAGAGATGCAGTGTCAGAATGCTTATGTCAGAGCAGAGGTGTCAGGACTACTTTTCAGAGATAAAGCAAGTCAACCCTGCTATGCATTGATGAAGCATTAAATGGGCGAACGGTAACAAGGGAAAAACGGACATATTCAAACGGCTAGCCCACCTACCAAGAGCTCAGAATGCTTGAAGACTATATAAGGGAACTCAACTTCATTTATGAAGTATTGAATTATTTTTGAATATTCTTGAGTGAAGTCAGAGCAAGAAAACGAAGAACATTCTCAAGCATTCAAAGCTGCCCAGAAAAGAGAAGAGCATTTAACACATCGAGTCATTCTTTTACCTACTTATCCTGTACTCCTTGCTGTTAAGTCTCTTCTTGTTATAAGAGCATTAATTGTACTTAAGTGTGTAACATCATCTGTTCTTTGAGAGAACTTAGTCAGAAATCCTTTGAGTGTAAAGGTTAACCTCTTGCTTGGTGTAAGGGGGAGTTTGTTAGGTTACAAGTGAGCCTGAGTGAAACTTGTTGTAAGGTTGCAAGTGATCCCGTGAAAACTTGCGGTTATAAGGTTTCAGGTGAACCCGATTTAAAACCTGAGTTATAGTGAAACTCTCGGCCTGGGTGGTTGAGGACTGGACGTAGGTCAGGTAGACCGAACCAGTATAAATCTTGTGTTGTTTTATTTGAGTACTTATTTTTGAAGCACAATTCACCCCCCCCTCTTGTGCATCCATTACATTCATATATATATATATATATATATATATATATATATATATTGATTAAATCTTTAGTATTTAGAAGCTCCACGTAGCTTAGGGATAAGATCTTTACTTTTGTTATAAGTAATCTAATTGTATATTCTGGGAGTAGAACTCCAACTAATATTTTGTAATGGCAGGTCTTTGTAGAATGTTCAGGATGTCCATCTTATAGGGGAGACTATGCCGAAATTTCTACAAAAGATTTAATATTTTAGCTAGATGAAAGATATGAGTTAAAAGTAGTTAGGTGTGATTTATAGTTTCAGACTTTAAATTGTGATTTTCTTTTGTTTTATGTATTAATAGGTCTTTAGATTTTTAGGGCGTGACAGTCTGCCCATGGAGAGATGAATACATGAACCATATTTTCAGAACTTGTACCTTGACCTCCTTTGCTTGGGGAAGCATATTACTGATAGACTTGTGTCAAGAACTATTTAGCACTAACATCATCACATGCCTTTCAAAGGCTCAATTGGATTAAGGACTTTACGAGATATGGAAAGTGGGTTTCATGGGTCCAACGAAATTTGTGACTAAATTCCATTGTCATACAGATCATGTTAAAACAAAGCCAATAGCCAACATAAGTAAAATTAACCCACAATAGAAGGCAAACTCATATATAAGAGGACACACCTATAAGAAATTTAAAAGCCAAGACTCCATTATTTACAAATTAATGTTTACTCCTAACAACTACCGGGGGTGACCAGGACTCCATCAGCTCTACCTTAGGCCCCCCAAACCCAGAAAGAGCTCAAGCTTGCCTATTATGGTGGTTCGGTGGCTGGTGGAGATAAGTACCACAAAACCCAACCTCAACCAAATCTGAAAACACCACCAACCTAGTCAGATATGAAATCGCATCACTACCTTCTTCTTCACGGCCAGATCTTCCACCGTCGACCAGCACCGTTTCCAAGTCGGAAAGCCTCAAACCCTTCCGTTAAAGAGCCACCCTTCGGAAAGCCACAGCCGTCACTGGCTTCATACATCTTTCGTTCGCCCACAGCTCGCGCTCACCGTCCTCCGCTCGCCGCCATCGTCGTCGTACCCCACACACTCACCAAGGCGTGACTCAACCCTCACAAGATGAGGTACTAGGGAGAGGAAAAGTTTTAGAGAGAAGTAAGACATTCTCTCTCTAACTTTCCTCACAGAAGCTGCTTCATGCAAATACTCGGTTTACTCAATGAAATCCATTTTCATTCAAAAAGGTTGGTAGAATTGGTATAAGCTGCTGACTCAACCAAAAACGTTATACTCCCTCGCTCGGGTCCCTAATATAAGAGCCCAAAATTTGAATGGTTTTGGTCCAAAATAGAAGAACTTATCTCACATTTTCTTCTCATTTAATGTATTTTTTCTACTTTGTCCCTAACTCTCTTTCATATTTATTAATGCTTATGTATTTCTCTCTCTTAAAAGTATCATAATAAATATGGGCAATATTGGAAAAGTAAAATTAACTCCAAACACCCAACTAACATTCACATGTTTTCTTAAGAAACATTTTTTTGGCGACTGACTCTTATATTAGGGACCAGAGAGAGTATATTCAAATCTCGTCACTGTTAGGACCTTTTTTGTTTGTAAATCTATAACCACTCCTCGCCCATAGTTACTCATGCCCTACACTTTTCACTTTCCAAAAGCAAATACATTGACATTCATTTTCTTTATCTTTCATACTAACCAGCTTCAAATCCTGAAAAGGAAAATAAAAATTCACCATTTTTTTATAAGGAAACATAAATGATTTTATTAAATTAGAAAATTAGAATACAAAATAGATGTGAGAAAAAAAAATTCAAATGATAAACAATAAAAAATAAAAATTCAGCATGAAACTCATTCTATGAGGAAGTGGAAGTGTAAATAAAAGAAAAGATTGGTGAGGTGCCACGTCAGCGCCATGAGCTCTTGTTGTATCTCATTGCTCTCTTCCTTTCACTTCCCTTTCCCTTCATCTCATCGCTCCATTATTCCCTTTCCTTTCCTTCGCATCATCTCTTCCCCCACGTCAGTCTCTCTCTCTCTCTCTCTCTCTCTCTCTCTCAGTTCACTTCGTTGACTCTTTCGGATTATATTCTACTCTCTACTTCGTGTGTCTCATCACCAATAATATGTTCTCTTTCATTTAAATTTTAAATTTGACTTTTTGATGTATAATTGCGATTATAAGGATTCATTTCTGTTGTTTCGCCCGACGCTATATAGTTTGTTCCTCACAAGTACATTAGAAAGGTTTGATTTTTGGCGTTAGGATTAAGCATGAGAACATTAGAAAGGTTGGTCAGCTGGTTAAGGCACAAAGGTTTTACTCACAATTATGTGTGGTTGCGGTTGCGTGTTAGAATTTCATTGATGTGAGTAACTTGTTGATGGTCAATTTGTAACAGTCTCTCGTGAGCCTGGGACCCATCTCACTTAAATTGTAAAATGTTCGACTTTTTAGCTAAGAGCACATCATATGAATCTTGTCATTCCACCACTATATATACTCCCTCCGGTACTAAGTCATTGTTGACTTTTTTTTGGAGATGTTAAGGTTACAAAATATGTTAAATTATGACATATTTGATTAATTTTTAGATTACTCATTAGTTTATATGTTGAACAAACTAATTTAAGGGAAAAAATTAGGTAAATTAATTTATAATTAACTTATTTTGCTTTTATAGGATATTCCAAAAAAGTTAACCATGACTTATATTTAGGACCAGAGAGAGTATATATATATATATATATATATATATATATAGTCCACCTTTGATATATTCGAACTTTGTTATTAGTTTCTTAACATTTATCTACTTTCTTTTCTTCCATTTTCATGGGCCGTAGTCCTTTTTGGGCTCGTCCTTCAAGTCTACGACTTGGGCTTACTTTTTTATTCGAGGCAATCTTTAGGTATGCCTAAGCTTACTCCTTTACTGGGTAAGTTCCTAGGTTGATTTTCGTTTTACCTCTCACTTTTTTATCTTTGTTTTTTGCTTTTGTATCCAATGATCCAACAACTCTGACATCATGTTGGAGTTTATGAGTAAGGCACATGATATGAGTTTTGTCATTACACCACAAAAGTTTAAATTAATGTGATAGTGACCTAACTCACAATATATATCCTTAATGCACCTTTGATATATTCGATGTGAGAGACTTTGTTATTGGGTTACTTAACATAAAAAGAAAGAAATATGATTTGATATAGTGAGGATTGATTTTTAACAATCTTTTACCGCACGATATTGAGAAGAAATTTTATTGTTTTTGAACTGGATTAGTAGCATGATTTTGATGAACTGATCTTACTTTGTTTAATCCAAAGGTGTCAAAATACTCTAGTATTTTCGTTTGATCATTGTATCACTAAATTATAAAGAAAAACTATTTGTACCTTGTGTATTGCATGGAGTTTTAACAAGCCTTACCGTTGATAAGCTATAAAGTGGTTCCAAAACAAAAATGTTTGCTCGCCACTTTGGTTATCATTGCATTTGTACTTTTGTTTTTTCTTTATAGATAATTTGTTCTGCACAATATTTCTCCTAGAATTAATTTTTAGTTTTCCTGAAAAACAAGGGTGCTTTCAAGTTCAATTCGTCTTTTTGTTACAGTTTTGTGGTTGTTTTATTAGTTTGAAGTTTACGTTCTTGATATGTCTTTCCTTTATTATGTATTAGAATTTAATGTGTATTGTCTTTTTCCTTTTCCAAGCCCTTAAGATGTGAATTGTGGAGTACTCACTATATATATGCACATGGTTTCAGTGTCACGGCATTTTTTTTATGTTTATTGATATAACATTTTTTGATGTAAATTCAGCAAGAGTCCTCTTAAAGTTTTAGCAATGGATGTTCCAAAAGCTGATTCACCTAGAGAAATGCCACTGGGTTTAGATGAGGTGACTGAGGAAGAATATGCTCTTCAGTCTAAGTTACTTCTAGAATTCAATAGTATCTCTAACATTGACAATGCATGGATTTTTAATTCTGACGGTGGTAAGTGCACTATTGAATTTTGATTTTTCCCTTATGCCGCCTTCTTTGTAGTATTCTAGTTAGCATTATTGCTATTGATGTTTCTGTATACTTATATATTTGCCACAGCTCTGGCCTCTCAAGGCATGTTCTGTATTAGCCAACCAAATCTTTTGGCAAACAAGAGAAAGAAGTTCATACTATCCTCTACGATATTAAAGGAAAGTAACAGCTCTGTGAAATTTCATTGGGCTCCATTTCCCATAGAGATGTCTGGATCATCTAAAGTTGTTCCATCACCTTCTGGCTCAAAACTTCTGGTTGTGCGGAATCCTGAGAATGAAGGTCCGTCTCACCTGGAGATATGGAATTCATCTAACTTGGAAAAGGAATTTATTATCCCCCAGTCAGTGCATGGCTCAGTATACACTGATGGATGGTAAATCATCACGTGGCCTTTTTTTTTATTTCACGTGCTATTTTGCACTGTTCATAGTAAAACAAATAAATTTTTAACTTAAAAAAGTCAGTCTCGGGTATTAATTGTTTGATTTTAACATACCCTAACACAAGTCAACAGTTTCATGTATTCTTCTATGATATAGGTTTGAGGGAATTTCGTGGAACTTGGATGAGACTTGTATAGCATATGTAGCTGAAGAGCCATCCCCTGCAAAGCCCACTTTCAATGATCAGGGCTACAAGAAAGGTGGTTTGATAGACAAGGACAGTAGTAGCTGGAAAGGTCAAGGGGATTGGGAGGAGAGCTGGGGAGAAACATATTCAGGAAAGAGGCAACCTGCACTCTTTGTCATAAACATCAAAAGGTTATACAACATATATGTTCATTCAAAGAATAAGTAGTTTATGTCTTTTCTAATAATTGACCTAACTGAAATAATGTTTGTATAGTGGAGAGGTACAACCTGTCAAAGGAATTGACAAATCTTTGAGCGTTGGACAAGTTGTGTGGTCTCCATCAACAGAAGGCTCAACACAATATTTAGTATTTGTGGGATGGTCATTTGATAAAAGAAAGCTTGGTATGAAGTACTGTTATAATAGACCTTGTGGGCTATATGCTGTTAGACCACCCCCCAATAAGTCAAATGCTAATGAAACAGACATTCAGTGAGTCTCCTTACTGTAAACTCATTTTGTAAATTGAATGATTGCTATTGCATTTTTTTTCCTTCTAATTGTGAAGTTATGTTGATGCAGCTTAACGGAAGATTTCCAGGCAGTTAAACTAACCCAGACTACAAATAGTGCATTTTTTCCGCGGTTCAGGTAAGTTCATAAAATCAAAGAATTTATAGAATTTCTTACAATTGTTTTATTGTCTGACTTGATTTCTCTTTGTTTCATATATGACATTTTTTAATCTTTTTTCTGTTTGTTTTATGTAAAATATACATATAAATAAATGACAAGATGGTATCAAAGATAGCTAATGATGGCAAGATAGTGTAAATGTCTTCTAAACTTGGGATTTGATTTTGAGCCATAACTGATGTTTAAATTCCTTTAAAGCCCTTTAAGTATGAAATGAATAAGTGAAGAATATATGTGCTCTATTCTGGTAGCAACTTTTTCTTAAGCAAGCATAGATTCTCTTTTCTTTAGTTAGACATCCAATAACTCTTAGATAGGGCTATCCAGATGCATGAAGTTTTAGCTGTGCACAGGTCCAGGGGGGGCTGGACCTACTTTGAGTGCACTAATATGCAGCCTTACCTTGCATTTTGACAAGAGGATGTTTTCATTGCTTGATCCTGTGACCATAGGTTACACAGCAACTGCTTTTCCACTGCCAAGGCGCCCCCTCTATATATCTAATAAGTAATGCTGATTTAAATTGTTTTGATCTGTTGTAAATAAAACTTTTTCCTGGGTGAGATTACTGGCCAAAATTTAAATGTACATTGTCATGTTACATTCCCACTTCACATGGTAATTTATCCTTTTTTGTAGAAGTTAACGCAATTAATTGTCATGATGATTTTATGAACTTTATCATCTGCTGATCAGTATATATGAATGTTGTACCAGCCCAGATGGTAAGTATCTTGTGTTTTTATCTGCAAAAACCTCAGTGGATTCTGGAGCCCACTCTGCAACAAATTCACTGCATAAAATCGACTGGCCCACTGATGTGAAGGAGCATAAATCTGTGGAAGTTCATGATGTGGTAAGAACTTCAGTTGTGACTGGTGTAGTATGACTCTGAGTATTTCAACGGAAACTTTGTTATTTGTATTTCAGTATAAATCGGTTAATATATTTACACAAGATGACAAGCTTTCTTTCATCACTCCTTGGTAGGACTTTGGGTTTCTTGTGTCAGTTTGATAAAGTTGACTTGCTGTGTTCTGAACTCTCTGGAACTGGACCTTTAAGAAATGTTTCAAAATCCTCGGTTACTAGTTGAGTTAAAATTTCTCCTTAAGGGCTTGGATATTATTTTCTGTTGTAATGCACCTTTGTTTCAAAGAAAAATGAATTAGGCAGGTATTCTTCTGCTGGAATGTTGTTCAATGTAATGATGCACTTTTTGGAAAATTAGCTTAGAAATTTATTAACTTTAATGTTCATAATCTAATTTAATTAAGATTCTCTGTTTCAAGAACCCAGTTGGTTTCCCATAGAATATACGGTTTTTTTTTATCTTGGAAAATGGTTTATACAATTATGATCAGTGTCAATATAGAACAAGGCTCAAATCAGGACAAGTATTTTGTTCCACCTCTCCTACACAGTACACAGATAATTTTCCGTTATACATCTTTACTTTTGGATAAAATTTGTGTTGTTCTTTCATCAATTTTGAAGATTCCTGTGGTGATGTGCGCTGAGCATGGTGGCTTCCCTGGACTTTACTGTTCAACTGTCCTCTCTAATCCTTGGCTTTCTGATGGGTGCACCATGATTTTACCATCTTTTTGGCATAGCTGTCAAGTTTTACTTTCAGTTAATGTGTTGAGGTATCTGTTACTACCGAAATGCAATTTTGCTTCATAAATGCAAATCTTCCTGGAATTTTGTGGTAAACTCCATCTACTTTCATCAAATATAGTGGAAAAGTATCACGTATCACCCCTGCTGACTCAAATTTCTCATGGAGTCTTCTTGCATTAGATGGGAACAACATTGTTTCTGGTAACTTCAAAAGCTTATCGTTATCTTTATTTTCATTTTTCGTCAGTCTTTCCTATTTAAGTAGAGTAAAAATATGTCACCCTTCAATTTTCTTCATCTTTGTCCAGTTTTAAGTAGTCCAGTAGATATTCCTGAAATCAGTTATGGCACCATTATCGAAAAGGAAAAAAATGCTAGAGTATGGAGCTGGTCAAATGTATCCAGTCCCATATCCAGATGCTCTGACAAGGTTTATGCAATTTACTTTTGGAATTATAGTAATTATTTTTGCAGATTAGTAACATATGATACTAAAAAGTGTAACATTTGAGTTTACAGGTCAGATCCTTGTTGTCCTCTCTTCAGTTCAGTGTAATGGAAGTCCCCGTGAAAGCTAGTTCTGATAACTTATCCACAGGTGATTGTTGAGTTGGTGATCTTGACCTGCATGTGATAGATATAACTCTCTTATCATTTCACTTATGTTTTTAGGGTAGCCCCAAATCGATTGAGGAAAGAACTGATTACATCTTTTGGCATTAGATGCATACATCTGCAATGCTGAAAGAAATTCAAGATCTGTTCATTGGGGGTTACAGTACTTAGTTTGGTTTGTAAACTATATAGTGGTTTAAACTTTATGCATAAGTTTAACTGCACTTGCAAGAGAAAACAATTAATATGAAGAAACTTGATGGAGAACTTAATCTGCATTGATGAGGAAATTATTTATAAGTTAGAAGATCTTCTTAATATTTTCAATGAATTTGATGGTTTGGCTGAGTAGTTATAGAGCAATCTAACGTATAATCTTTCTTGAAGAATACTTTACATTGTTGCCTTAATTTCTTGAATTTCAGGTGCTGGGAAGCCTTTTGAAGCTATTTTTGTATCTGCAAAAAACAAGCAACATGATTCATGTGATCCATTAATTGCAATCCTTCATGGGGGTCCTCACTCTGTCTCACTCTCAAGTTTTTCTAAGTCATCGGCTTTCTTATCTTCTCTTGGATATAGCTTGTTGATTGTAAATTACAGGTATATGAAATTCTTGGCATTCTACTATTCATCAAGGCTAGAAATTGCAAACATTATCAGTATGTTGTTTTTACCATAATTTATATTTTTTAATTACTTTGATTAATGAGATGGGTTCTTATTTTCTCGGTGATGATAGTTCTTGAGTTAGTGTCCAGGAAAAGGCCTATGGAAAAAGAACTAAAAGAAAGGAAAAACATAATTTCTTAAAATGGAAATTATGCTGGTCCGTTCTCAGGTGTTTGATGGAAATAGAACTAGAAAGATATTGTTCAATCATAAAAGTCTCCAGAGTGTATTTCTAATGGAGGAATACATTAGTCATTAGCTGAAAACAACCACATCTACTAGGCTTTCAAGAAGTATAGGATCTCCCAGAAACCAACCAGAATCTTCTCTTACTCTCTGTTAACCAATCCCTTTTATACATTCCCGTGCTCTCTAACTTCTAATTGCTTTGTAAAAATGCCTCAATTGACTTTATTAAATTTGTGGGCTTTTTTATGACATAAGTAATGGAGGCCCATGTCTACTGAGTTTGACAGTGCTGAATATGATTTGTATTCATGGGATAGAGCTTGAGTTCAAATCTAAGGGCTTGGTTTTATGTTAAGGAAGTAAAAAGATAAAAATATAATAAGAGTTCCTGATATCAGATCTAGTATTTGATATCAGATCTACAGTGACCCTTGAAGATTATGCCTTTACTTGTAGTTATTTTTAATATACTAAGGATTAAGGATCACTAGTCTCTTTCGAGTGTTTCTCATTCTGTTTGTTCATAAATTGACTGGCTACAATTACAAAAACAAATATCTAGTTAAGTTTGAGACATCTCTCACAACTGAAGCATTTTCCTATTTTAAGTTACACTTAATGGTTATCATACATTATAAACATGTAACTCAGTGCAAGGAATTCTCTATTTCATGGTATCCTCTGGAATTTGTGATGCTTGCTTGGGGTGGGCGTCTACGAAATTATTTGTACTTGTGGATGGAGATGTAAAGTATTTTTTCTTGTACATAAATGCACTCTATGTTGGGTTTTCTGGTTCAAAATGGTTAATTAGACCAGCAATTATTTACTATTTTTCTCAGCTATAATTTGTTATCACTCTGAATTCTTTTCTTTAAAGAATGAATGACATTGCATCTTTCATGAGATGCCTGGATGACCACACATAGCATTATGTCTTGGATATGTAATTATATATGGAGAAATGTCTAGTGCCAGTCCTATTTCAGGCTTCTTACTCAATACTGTTTGTCAGAGGTTCATTAGGATTTGGTGAGGAAGCATTACAATCTCTTCCTGGAAAAGCTGGTTCTCAGGTACTTATTGTTCATTCAGTTAAAAAAGGTACTTATTGTTCACTTGTTTCCAGAAATAGGTTGGAAAATTTTTTCAATACCCGTTCTTCTTTCAAAGCTAGTTGTGACTAGGATTTAGGAAGCATGGACACTAAGAGGAACACCAGACATGATGCTGATGAAAACAGCACAATGTGACGATCTAAATATGTAATTTTAGATGTCTTGTATTTTCTGACACGGATGTTTGTTGTGCGTTGGACATGGACACATCTTCCTTCTTAAATTGTTCTTGCATCGCAGTTTTATGACTTTTTGGTTGGTCACTGATGTGTTCATCATGTATAGGATGTTGATGATGTAATCACTGCCATAGATCTTGCAATTGACTTAGGACTTGCCAATCGGTCAAAAATCGCAGTGCTGGGTGGTTCGCATGGTGGCTTTTTGACAACCCACCTGATTGGCCAGGTACAATATAATTAATGACTCTACTTGTGACTTATTATCCCAATAGTTTTCTTTAGAATTTTTCTTGTAATCCTTATATTTTCTTGAAAACATTGTAATTCAAATCTATTATAAATTTTTCCCTTGGATCATTAAATGAGTTTTCCTGCTGAAATGAAATTTGGACTGCCAAGACAGTTTGTTCAGTGTTTAGTGCTGCTTACTAAATCTTTGTAGCCATTCCATTCTTATTGTTATTAAGGTGACACCTTTGTACGTCCCTTTGTTATTAAGGTGACTCTGATTGTTTAAGAGGATCTAATTTTGGTCCCCTGTCACACATCTCTATCTATACATTATGCGGATTTGAAAGCTAATTCTAAATGAGTTATGGTTTTACGTGAATGATGTCCAAGTCAGAAGTTTTCAAAATTTCATGTTAGATTTAGGATGGTTGATGTGACGCAAGAGGCAAATTGGGTTGGTTTAAACATTTGGGGGCAACAATTCCTTTTTTCCTTAGCAGAGGAATGAAAACAAAATTTCTGTGCAACTCTAGGAGCTAGTGTGTATTTGATCTTCTAAATTACTATTTTTTCCATAATTAAGAGTTCAACATGTACTAGAGACGGGTTTTTTGTCTCTAAATTGGTTTTCTGTTGTTACAAAATGTACTAATATCAGGGATTTCATGACATTAATAATGATATTAAAGAATGTAATGAATTCTTGTCATGAATCACCCAAATATAAGCATAACAGTGAGTGTAATTTTGTCTTTTTTAATGTTGTCTTCAGCTGTAAAAAAAGGTCTACTTAGCATAATGTCTTACACAGATGATGGCTTTTGATTGTTACTATTTTATTGTGCCTTCGTAATTGCTTTAGGCACCTGAGAAGTTTGCTGCGGCAGCTGTGAGAAACCCTGTTTGTAACCTTTCATTGATGGTTGGGACAACTGATATCCCTGAGTGGTGCTATGTGGAGTCTTATGGAACAGCTGGCAGAGATATGTATACTGAAGCACCTTCAGAGAAGGATCTAACTCTATTTTACAGCAAGTCTCCAATTTCACATCTCTCAAAGGTTTGTTATTAATCAAAAGTAGCATTTTGATTGTTAAATTAGGTCAGTAAGTATGTTCCAATGGGAAAGCCAAATGATTTAGTTTCATGTGTTCTTGCCTATTTGATTTTCAACACATGCTGCAAACCTTTATTTAATGAGATTTACGGTTACTGTATCTGAAATTGAGAGGCAAAAGTGAATTTGGCTAGAAGCTTAAGCTGAACATGGGAGATGTGTTGAACAAATCACAAATTTGTTTAGCTTAAGCTTCTTCCAATTAGCTCGTGTCTAGTTATTTAAAATCATCCCCCCTCCCCCCCCCCCCCCCCCCCCAAACAAAAAAAAAAGAGAGAATTGGCCCTTAAACATGTGGTATTGTTAAAAGGCAATGTGTGTCATATTTTTATATAAAAACCTGATAACAAACTACAAATTTGCCACTTATGAGTTGGGCGCTGTAACCATTCAGCCATGGATACTTAGCGGGATCCTCGTACATGGTGAATAACCAAATCTCAATTGAAATGAAATCTTTTGGATAAATCAATGCAATTTAATTTTGGAGGACAAAATAAAATGAGCAGATAATCCTGGATTTTTGAATTGAGAGAGATAAAAGAATTCTCACTGTTTCTTAGATTCATATCAATAGTTCTGTTTTTGGTTTTTGTTTATCATATCTCTCGCTAACTTAGATTAGTTTATATAGAAAACTGCTCTAGCTAGTATATATTTTACTTGCAATGAGACTTCTATAGTGTATTTTCGCTCTTGTTTGGCATTACAAATTGTTTTGTGATTACTTTTGAAGGTAAAAACACCTACACTTTTCCTATTAGGCGCTCAAGATCTCCGTGTTCCAGTTTCTAATGGATTGCAGGTAAGTACTTCTGTTCCTGCTCTCATCCAAGCGCTAAATGAATTAACTCTTAAAAGCATTTCACTGAAATTTCTCCCTCCATCTCTATACTTTTAAACGACTAAATATTGTGTGTCTGATAGAACCAGAAATTAATAGATGAAATTAAGTGCTGAACAGTAGTAGGAACAAAGGAAAACAACTCTATTTGCAAAGATTAGCAAGAATCTCACTTAATCTCTCACAAATAGAGAAAGAGAATCTCCATGACAATGAGTTTGCTCTGTAATTATGTTGTGTCAATGCACAGGGCCAAGAGGCCTATTTATACAAAATATTATAGAGCCTATTTTTTGGTATTTTCTGTTTTATGGGAAAATAAATAACTTACACTGCTGAACTTTTGAGGAACTGGTTCAATCATTCAATATATTCTTGTAATGGTTACAATTATGGATGACTAATTTTAGAATAAAACCAAGGATGAAGAGTTTTGTATACTTGCTAATATGGGATACCAAGTCCTTCATTGTAGAATGGGATGTTTGATGGAGTATTAAAATAGGTTTGTTTTTTAACATCAACCACTAGCTTTTGGGGTCGGTTCCTCATCCCACTTGAGTCCCATCAAAGGGTAAAATGCATGTATTTTTGGGTGTTTTTTTTTTTTTTGGACAAATTTTTGGGTGTTATCTTTACATTTCTCTAGATGAAAAATAGAGGCAAGACTTTGCAAGATATTTGAAATTTTTTATTATCATTCACTAATTAATTACTCCCATACAAGAAAAGCTTCTAACGAAACTTTTTTCCTTTTTCTGTGTATCATGAACTGCCCATCATCAAAACATACCTTGAGCTGATCGCTTTCTCATTCAATTTTTTGTGACAATAAAAACTTGATATGTATTAATTGCAGTATGCAAGGGCCCTGAAGGCCAAAGGAGTAGACACTAAATTAATAGTGTTTCCCAACGATGTTCATTCAATTGACAGGTAGATAAATCCATACATAAACTTGTATACTTACGTGTAAACAATAAAAAATATGTATAATATGATAATATGGTTGATTATTTTTGCAGGCCCCAATCTGACTTCGAAAGCTTCATTAATATTGGGGTGTGGTTCAAGAAATATTGTAAATGAGCAATTTCTGAGTGCCTCCTGAATTCAGCGATTATTTTTCTTAATCTTACCTCATGAATATTGAAGTATAAACCTTTTTTAACTTTTTTCTGCATACTTTTCTTGATCTTACCCCAAATTCCTCTTGGAGGAATTTGAAAGGTAAACATTCATATATAATACTCCTCTGTGGTTAATATTGGAATTATTTTAATTATTTTGTATTAAAAATGTTAATTAAGTTAATGGAATTAATTGTTTTCTAAATACTCTGAGTATCTTTCTTAAGAGTTAAGATTCTTTTCCCTATCTTAATTATTGTTGAGGAAGCATCAATATGGGTAAATCACAATAAGATTTACGAAAACTAGATATATGTCATACATTCAGGGTTAAAAGTAATCTCACAATAAGATTAACAAAAACTAGATATATGTGATATATTTAGGGTTAAATGTAATTTCCCAAATAAGTCATGTATTCAGAAAGGCTTGCTTGTCGAGCTATAGAGCCCACTAGGATCAGGAGTTTGGAGATAATCCCTTGAATCGTGGGTGAGTCAAATTCCTTTCCTAAACTTTTTATAAAAATGTAAAAGGACAGGTTTAGGTTTTTAAAAGTAATATAAAATGAAAAATGTTGAATGCTTGTGTTAAGTGTTTTAATTAATGAGTTAAATAGGAAATTTGGATTGAAAGAGACTTTGACAGTGCTCCGTAAGTGCTCAATGATTCTTAAAATGTCATTGAAAGTGAAAATTCACCAAGCCTATTGAAGAAAACTGCAAGCAATTGTATGGGTCTAACATCTCTCTTTAACAACAAATCTTTTTTTTAATACATTTTTTGGACCAAACACAACAGCAAAATCAACTAACAATAAATCTGGTGCATCGCTTTTCTCGCATTGTTTTCTTAGATTTTACTTAGGAATATTGTTAATTGCCGCTATGTGTGTTTAAATTCGGATCATGAAAATTGCTTTCTATCTAGAATGTGATATCGCTTCATTTAATTGGGTTGATTAAGCCATATATCCTACCAATAGCTACATACACAGAGGATGGTCAACACAATATGAAATTTAAGACATTAACTCGTACAATTAACATAATCTATGATTCAATACAGGTATTCAAATATATAGACAACAAAACTAGATATCTATGTCTCAATTCCAAGTACATACAGAGAAATACATACATATCACTCAATATGGTACACAAAGAAAAGAGCAAGAGAATAATAATTGCTCTCCTAATTTGTCCATTGAAAATTTAGCTACTTTCACACCATCAAATTTCCAACGATCTAGCCACTCATTTGGAAAACTCGTCCACCATAGTTTCTTTATCAGCTGCCTACATTGATTAGGATAAATGGAGAAGGTAGTGGAAATGGTTGATAGAAGGAAGTAGAAAAAGAAATACAGAAGAATGAGGGTGGAAGTGATGAGTGGTTTGGTACTTTGGATGATATTTGGAAGAATCGTGCGCTCATTGTGCCAAGTCGAGCATAGATATGCTTGTTTCAGTGAGGGGTGCAGAGGGTTGCAATTTTGGCTTGTTTACTTCAGCTCTCCATCTATTTAGCCATATTCTCAACTTGGCTTCTTCCTCTTATGATATGCAATGCAAAATTGAGCCAAAATAGCATTAACTTCTCTAACAAATCTATGATCAAAATATTATACCCTTTTTACCCTTGCTAATGTAAATCCCAACTAAGTGTCTTAAAATCAAAATTTGTTATAACTTGGTGTAAAGATCCATGAAACATGCAATCATTGAATTATTTTAACCATGAAAACAGTGAAAATATTTGGTGAATACATCGATTCCCTCATACTTAAACTTGTATTCTTGGAAAAAGGGAACAATACAAAAAACTAATGGCTTTAAAATAATTTGAAGCTAGTAAGAGCTAAGATCAAGCATATGCAAAGGGAAAATTGACAAAGTAGTTAGCTGAGTAATAGCGAAAGAGAACTCTCAAGATGATAGAGTTTCATTCTGTACACCTCATAGGGATTTTTACACTAAATTTTCTTAATCAACAATTCACCATTTACTTGCAACTATTCTAACACCTCTACCGTTATAAGCATTCTTGAAATGAAACAAAATAATGCTAAAAAATTAAAATCAAGCCCAATAAATCACACCGACAAAAAATAACCCAATCCTTTTTTTCCAACAAAAACCAAATTTTAGTGGAAGTTAAGAAAGCAAATTAAACAACTAAATTATAATATATGTTACATGTAATTATATTATGTTATTATATAAGGAGAATGGATTAGTTTTGAGGAAAAAGATAACGATAGACATTTTGAAGTGATTAATTTTGCATCATTAATTTCTCCAAAAAAAGTCAAAGTGGTCTTATAATGGGGACTGGAGGAAGTGTATTAAAGTATCCTTAATTATTAAGTCATTAGTTTGACTGATCCGACCAAATGAACCATGACCTGCTGCCCTCTTCGATTTGCCTTCCTGTCAAACTTAAACAACATTACTTCTCCCTCTTGTTTAATCCACTTGTTGGTACATGTTCTCCTTCTTAATCTTTCACAACACCATTTATTTATTTACTTGTTTGCTCTTCCAAATATGCCATATGTTTTGATAATCCTCAAATTAAACCTAATATTTTCCATATAATTTATAATTACCAAAAAATAAAAAGGGCGTAAAGCATATGAGGCCATGCCCAAGTGCCCAAATTGGATTAGGCTAGGCCATGTTAAGAAAGCCCAAAAATATGATATTGCTTGTTATTAATTAAGGGCCAATTAAGTAACAGTCCATTTATTAAAATATAATGAACTTAATTCAGGACCCAAAAGTATCGTGTATAAGTTTAGTGGTTCTAATGTTGATGGTAATATTATGCGAGACATCAATGTTAAGTAGTCTACACCACCCCAAGGATGGATCAAACTTGATGGTTCTAGTGTAGCTTCATGATAGCACATTTCTTTTCTTGAAAGATTTATGATTAATCCTAATTATAGAGACAATTTATCAGCAGAGTTGTGGGCTCTTATATCTGGATTGAAACTTGCTTGAGTAAAAGGGGTTGTTGGTTACTCCTTGAGACATATGCTTCCGAGGTTCTCCATCTCAGGCCAGGAGAGGAAGTAATTAAATCACAACCGGAATGCATCTTTATTTGATTTAGGAAGCATGTTTCTATGTTGAGACCTTGAGAGATTGTGATAAATTATGTTTTGAGATTAGCTTGATAGATCACTTAATCAACTAAGCGATCAGTTCGACTCAAGATTCCGATTTGCTGTTAATCCTCTTGAGAATCCGTATCTTTTGATTTGACGAGATTGTACATGTGTCTCTTAGCTAATGTTTAATTATTGCTTATTTTCATTTCTTTATGAAATAAAATCAATAAATATTGAGTAATACAAAACATATAGGTCAGTTCAAATTCAAATTCTGTATAATTTGAATTGTTTCCACATTTTTTCTTCACTTACACATAAGTATCCTCCCATTGAAAAAAAAAATATTATTCAAAACATGATAAGACAATTAAGGGTGTTTCTTTTAACAAAATTTTGTTGGTAAAATAGTCCTACATACAAATAACAATCCTCGTCGGTGATGAGAATAGGTTAATAATCATTAACTCCGATGTAATCGCTTGTGATTTAAGAAAGGGTTTTCATTAAAAACAAACAAACACACACACAATGTAAGCCAAGAATGAAACTTAACTATTAGGCTAACATGATAGGGGAAAAAAGAAAGTCTAAGGTCTACCATACCATGTGGTTGAAAAGACCCTTCACTTTTCAGTCTCATCACAAATATCACCATTAGAATTCATAAAGCGTGAATTATTGGAGTGAGAAATCTAATAAATTAAATTGATGAGTTTCTAAAAGGGAAAATTAATTTGAGGTCCCCCACAAGGGACTTAATACTAGAAAAGTCCCAAAAGTTGAAATAATTAATGTAGGGTCCCAAGGGACCTCACTTTAATATATTTGAAAATTGAAAAGACACTTTTGCCCTTGACAACTTAATGGGCAGCTGTGACAACTCGATGGGCATAACTTGACAACTGAATGGGCAAATGTGACAACTTGTTGGACATGTGCTTTAAGTTAATTGCCCAAACTTTTAAGTTATGGAAAAACCTAACAACTTAATGGGCAGCCGTGACAACTCGATGGGCATAACTTGACAACTGAATGGGCAAATGTGACAACTTGTTGGGCATGTGCTTTAAGTTAATTGCCCAAACTTTTAAGTTATGGAAAAACCTGACAACTTAATGGGCAGCAGTGACAACTCGATGGGTATAACTTGACAACTGAATGGGCAAATGTGACAACTTGTTGGGCAAAAGTGTCTTTTCAATTTTCAAGTATATTAAAGTGAGGTCCCTTGGGACCCTACATTAATTATTTCAACTTTTGGGACTTTTCTAGTATTAAGTCCCTTGTGGGGGACCTCAAATTAATTTTCCCTTTCCAAAATATGTATCATATTATCACTCATTTTGAGTTTCACGTTTCATTATATCAAGTCTTTCTTTTCTCTCTTTTATCATTAATATCAATTTTTTCTAAGACAAAGTTTTATTTTAAAAAATATCGCATCATATCTCATAACATTTGATATTTAGGTAAAAATTTCATACAAATTCATATTTGAAAATCACTGACAATGGTTTCTATTACATCATAGAGTCATTAATTTGCGTCAAGCCAGTATGACCAACCCGTTTTAATTTGTGTCGAGCCAGTATGACCAACCCATTTTAACTCAGTAAGGCCAACATGTTTAGTTTATGATTTTTTGCTTACACTTTTTATATATGTAAAATACTAATGACTTATTAGTTTATACATGCATGATATTAGGATAGTCTATGGATCTTTATAACTTTGTAGTGTTTAATTATTTGAAACTTTGAATAATATTGTGACTTAGTTGTTTATGGTGATTAAATATTGTATATTATGTTTGATGCCCCTTCTATATTCTAGAGTACTGAAAATGCTCCTTTACCGCACAATTTAACGGTCAAAATTTGACACATAACGGTCAAATTTAACTTATTTAACTTCGTTACTAAATAAGCCACGAAAATAATTCTTGGTTACCACAAATAGACCACAATATTGTGTATTATGTTAAGTGCACTTTGCTATATTCTACAGTACTAAAAATGCACCTTAACCCTTATTTAAGAGCCATTCAGGTAAATCTAATGTAATCTTGTTGTTGAGGTTCGAGATTATGAGCTGTAACGTAACATTCATAGATAATAAATTATACTGAGGATTTTAAACTGGCATGGATGACTTAACTGGTTCCGTAATAGCTTTAGGATTCAAATTTATCTAAACTAACTTAAATTCAAAGAAATAAAGTAAACTGGAGTTTAATAATTGAAACTGTCCTTTTAATATGTTATCTAATAAAAATGTAACGAGACTTGTTTTTATATGATTCTTAAATTATGATTAGCAAGTAATTATTAAACTCCACGTTTAAAACCATAACAAAGTATGGTTTGAACGGTGACAAACCACAGTTTTTTTTTTGTAGTGACTCATTTTGTGTTGTCAAGGATTTTCACTATGAAACTGTTTTCTAACAGTTGATTAGTTGAACAATTGTGCAAACAATGTGCTGAATCAATGGATTGCTACATCAATTGGATTTAAGCGGCTGCCTTTGGTTTTTACAATTGAACTTGGATATTTCACTCCCAAATATTTGAAGAGGCTAGGAACTTTGCATGAATTTTACCACGAAGCCATATTTTTATCAAAAGAGTTTCTTAACGAAATGAGATATTATAACGAAATGAGATATTATGGCATTCTTCTTTGTTTGCTACCAATATTCAACACTAGCTTATATTTAATTTTTAACAAAAATGATTTCAACTCTACTCAAAATTTTGAGTATCATCAATAAAACTATTTGTCAATAAAACAAAAAATATTTTGAGCGTCGTCACCAAGCTAATTATGAAAAGTCAAAGCTATTAAAATATGTGAAGATTATGACTTAATTGCTCATATAATATACTAATAATTAGTGAGTTGATGTCAGACTTCACCACAAAACATTTTTTTTAAAAAAATGAAGTCAAACGAATTCAGCTCAATTAACTTTACTTATTTTATAAGTTAGTATGAATATTAGATTTTTTTTTTTGGGAAAACTTAATAACCTCAAATTAAATGGGAGAGTATATCCTAAGGATAAACTTAAAGGATTCCATAGCTTGTACCTTCATAACTGGCGTAACTTTAGGTTAAACCTAATTTTACTTTGACTATAGTATGCATATTAATTGCATAATTCTTACATGCCAATCTTTTTGTTTCACAAGAAAGTCCTATCAATATAGAAGTTAGATTGAACAGAAGGTAGAGAAATAGATTTTTTTCCATCTAATTGTTTTTTTAAAAGTAAGATTGAATATTACAGCTTGAGTTTATTAGTAAGATTGAACTCTTGACTTTCTATTTTCTATTTATTAGGGTTAAATTAATTAGGGAGTACACATTTTACTAGCTATAATGCCATTAACATGTTTTGTCTCAATTTGGTCTCAATATTCATATGCAAATTTTTAAAAAATAGGTATATTCTAATTCAAGATGAAAAAAGAGAGAAAATATTATTTGAACTCTTAAATTTTCCCTGAATTATCAAGTTAACATGAACTTTGACTCAGAAAAATCTATATATTTTAAATTGAAAATTATGTGTATTAAATCGATGTGGATTAGCATTATTGTAGAAATAATTAGTCCCACACAAAATGATGAACCAATATTTAAATCTCGACCAAAAGAAGTTCCAGATTTAGTATTACATTATAGCTTCATAAGATTGACTCTGATACAAATATCTATAGGCTTGATAAGGTCATGAGAACTGATTTCTTACAACCGATTAAAAAAATAACAAATTTGTCATAAATTTCTCCTCCGGTTCATAAATATAAAATATAATTAACTTTTTATAAAATCTTAATAAAATTAAATAAATTATTTATAAATTAATAAGCCAAAATTTTTTATCTAAATTAGTTTATTTGACTTATCATTAAGCTAACACATATTCTAGTAAGACATAAAACATATTATGATCAAGTGGCTCAGTAAGGTTCCACAATCTTTCAAAAAAAATCGACTCAATCTTATACTTAGAAATAGATGAGGTAATGGTAAACTAGACTAAGTTATTATTAGGGACTAAAAGGTCATTTTCTATCTTAAAAAATACAATATTTGTGTTTGAGAATAAAAATGTATTATAGCACACATGGTCATTCCCCATATAGCTATTTCTTATTATTACCAATATATATTCATAATTTGTAACAAAAAAAATATATATATTTTACTGTTGTACATCATGAGGCTGAGATCATTTGAGCTACTAATCTTAATACTCCACTTAATTTGAGGTAATAATATATATATATATATATATATATATATATATATATATATATATATTAAAAATTGTTATATATATATATATATATATATATTAAAAATTGTTATTATTAATAACTCTTTTAATAGGATCTGTCTCTTGCTCATGCCGACTTAGTCACTGAATCAAAAGTAAGCTAAGCATCAAAGCAATGACTCTCCCAACACAGTGACATCAAATAAGATTACTTAACACCCCCTACAAGTGGACTTCTCACTTACTGGCTCCATGAGCTCCATGAGCTGGCTGATTAGCCTTTGACCAATTGTGGCCCAGGAAGAAAAAAATCTCCACATACACTGACACCAAATTGGAAGGGTGCAAGTGCAAGTACCACCTTGCTTTCCCGGATTTTTTACACATATGCTACAAGACAAAAAAAATATTTACCAATATACTACAAGAAAAAAATTATTTACCAATATACTATAAATTTGAAAATCGTTCTTGGGAAGAACGACTTCTAAAGTTGTTCTTCCTCTTGCCAAGAACGACTTTCCTTGTACACGTATCCCGATGCCTAGTGTGAGCTTAAAAATGTTACTTCCTTTAGTCTTCTACTCCGGTCCTTATTATAAGTCACTAACCGCTTCTAAATTTTGATCCTTAATATAAGTCACAAACTGTCATTAACTAAATAATGTATTAAAATTTTCCCAATATACCCTTATCATTGGAAAAAAAAGATTTCTTTGATTTTCCTAAGAAGAAAGAGAAAATGAAAAAAGACACATGTATAGTATACTCATAAAGATAGAGAGTTAATGAAAAAAGAAAAAAAGGTAGTGAGTCATAATGATAAAAGTGAGAGCGGCAAAAATGGAAAAGACAAAAAAGTAAAATCAATTTAATTATACAGCTTCCATTAACCTTTATTCCTTGATATGTACAATTTGGAGAAAATTTAAGTATAAGTATATTAAGGTAACTAAAGTAATTAAATGAGTTAGTTAATTAAAATTAAGCATATTAATCATATATATTCTTTAATTTTCTCCATTTATGTTGCATCATTAAATTGATCTTATTTGGTCTTTTCCATTTTTTTCTTGTAGTATATTGGTAAATTTTTTTTTTTGTCCTGTAGCATATGGGTAAAAAAACCTGCTTTCCCTCCATATCTTCAGAAAAAAATAATCATTGCTGCTCATGAATATTATTGCCCCTCATATCATTATAAAAGTAAGTGTGTTGAAAAAATTATTAACACTGTGCAGCTTACGGCCAAATAAGAATTCTACACTAGACAGATAATGCTTCCCAAATACGTTGTCAATAGAAAAGTATGCTTTTTAGTTTTTAGTGTTATTTATTTATAATGTAGAGTGTATGTTTTTGTCCTCATTTTTAAGTTATATCATTAAGTTTTTAAGTTTTTCATAGAAATGTGTAATAATACTGTTGTTATGAAATACTCTATTAAACATGTTAAAATTAACCAATAAAAAGTACAATATGTGTGTGTGTGTGTGTGTGTGGCCGAATGTGGCGATATACAGATCTAATTTCTGATGCCCTCGCTTTGAAAAATGAAAATAGAATAAGAGGGGAAATCTACATTTGTTTCATATGGTGAAAAAACAATTATGTCGGTATCAATCACAAATAGAGAAAAAATTCAATCTTCACAACAAATGCTATCTTGTAAAATGTATTTTACATTTGAATTTACTGTTAAAAAAATTTACACATTTATTTTACTCTAAGAGACACCTGGTACCATATTTTTTAAGTCAAAAATACATATTTGTTTTACCTCAAGGGTCACCCAGCACCATATATTTTTTTTATTTAAATACAACTAGATAATTCCGCGTCTATTTATAACCAACTAATATGGACTTGAGGGGTATCAATATTGTCTATATAGGTAAGATTGTTCCCTCTCCTAATGAAAGGTGTTTCTAGATTCAAAATGGGTTGTAACCTACTTATTACCATTTTAACCCACTAACTATTATTGATATTATTTTGGTAAACCTTATCAGATACATTTCCCCCCAAAAAAAATACATGGTACTAGTGCATGAATGATTAAATAAAGCGTGAAGCGTGATGCAAGTATGGGAACAAAGAACCTGAAAATGGTTCACCAAATCAAGTACCAATAAGAAAGAAGAAATACAACTCTAGCTTCTTCTCTGGAAAACCAATATCCACTTGAACCATCATTACTGTCATTCTCATGTTCAAACTACAAAAACAGACAACAAAATCATTCCAAAAAAAAAAAAACAAGATCCAAGTACTGAAACCCCAACACAATTAATACTCCTATTTCTTATATGTAATAATCTCTACAATCAAAGAAAAATTATGTCCTCGATCTTGAAACATCCTTCATCATCATCAGCCTGCAGTTCCAGCTTCTTCTTCATCTGGATTTTTCCTGCTTCCTTGTTGTTAACCTTTTGTTGCAGATCCTTCATTTGAGAAGAAAATTCACAGGCTCACTATGATCCTTTCTCCATTCCTTCATCAGATTTGACACAAGTTGAAGCCTTCACATTACCTAGTTAATTAATCAACATATATATATATTCATACATAGATATTGTTATTCACACTAATTCATTGTGCCATGAAAGAACAACATCTTGAAGGCCAGATTTCCAATCTCCCCAATGAAGTTCATCAAACTCAAACCCACCATTCATAACTTTCACACTCACCATTAACAACTCATCAGCAACAATCTCAAAAACCTCCACCACAATAACCACTTTCCCTTTCCCTAACCCAATCACTCCATCCTTCCCAATCTCAACCTTAAACCCCAAAATACCCCCCACTTCCTTCACCTTCTCCTCCACCACCACAATAGAAGCCTTTGACATAAACCTCTTCTCCCTCCTACAACCCGACGTCGTTTCAAACAGCCCCGTCAAGTCCAACCCCGAAGACATCGAAATTATGTCAAATGCATTCACCCCTGACCCCATCCTCTCAATTCTCCCACACCCCTCAGCGGGCTGGCCCGGCCCGGATAACCTTCCACTGGGCCAGGCCTGGCCCGGACCAAATAGGCTCTCAGCGGGTTGGGCCTGGCCCGGCCCAAATAGACTCTCAGCAGGTTGGGCCTGGCCCGGCCCAAATAGGCTTTCATTGGGCCGGGCCTTAATAGATTTCTTAAACCAAGAATTCTGGTAGAGGCATTCAAGACTCATCCTATTGTTCGGGTTTGGGTCGAGCAACCGGTGAATCACGAACCGGGCGGGCTTCGATATCCAATCCGGGAACTTATAATCGCGCCGGCTAATCTTCCGGCACATCTCGGATATATTCGCATCGGAGAACGGAAGGTAGCCGGCGAGGAGCACGAAGAGAATTAACCCGCACGACCACGCGTCGGCCTTCGACCCGTCGTAGCCTCGCCGGAACAGTATCTCCGGCGCGGTGTACGCCGGAGTACCGCACGCCGTATGAAGAAGCCCGTTTTTCAGCTGCTCCGGCAACGCCGAGAGGCCGAAATCGGAAACCTTCAAATTCCCATCATGGTCCAACAAGAGATTCTGAGGTTTAAGATCACGATGTATGACACCGTTCTTATGGCAAAAGCACAAAGCGGAGACCAGTTGCTGGAAATACTTGCGTGCAATGGGTTCGGTGAGTTTTCCTTTACGTGTGATTTTGTTGAATAATTCGCCGCCGGCGGCGAATTCAACGATGAGGTAGATTTTGGTCTTGGTGGCGAGGACTTCGTGGATTTTGAGGATGTTGGGGTGGTGGTGGATTCGGCGCATTGCGTCGACCTCGCGGAGGATACGGGGTTGCATGGGGGGGTCGATTTTGGACTTGTGGATGATTTTGACGGCGACGGTGGAGTCGTCGGCGAGGGATTTGGCTTGGTAGACTTTGGCGAAGCTGCCTCGGCCTAGGAGGCGGAGGAGTTGGTATTTGCCGAGGATGGTGACGGCGGAGGGTGACGGTGACGGCGGAGGGGTGGTTGGTTCCATGGTTGTGTGGGTTGGTGAGAGAGAGTGAGAGAGATGGGAACCCACAGGTTTGTCACGGGACAAAGGGAGTGAATGTGGTGAGTGGGGTTTATATAGAGAATTTCATTTTTTTTTCTCTATTATTTTTCTTTTAAATAAAAATTAGGTTTGTAATTGTAAGGAACAGTTGGCTTCCACTTGAAACGTTTTTAGTGGTTTGTTGGGTTGTAGGAATTGGATTAGACGTTATCGGTAGTATCGTCTACCGCTTTACATCTTGTTTAAATGATTATTTCATTAAAAGTTGGTTTGTGCAATTGGAGTGTATTGAAAGTGTGACTTGAAGTCTTTCCACCTTATTTTCTGCTCGACTTTTACAATATTTTCGTACTTTAATGTGAAATTACTGGATTGTCCTTGGGTTTTTTTTTTATGGCGTTTAAATGGGAGTCTAGTCCTAGCTCATAATTAGAATTGGGACATCCGGACCGACCTGTTAGACTTAGCTCAAAAATTTAAATAAGAATGTGAGTTGGATTGTAAAAAGTTCAACACAAATTAAAATAGGTTAAAGTAGGCTACCTTATTTTTAAAATGAGTCGGGTTTGGCTGATCAGAAATCTCAAATTTACATGTAAATCTTGTATTTTGGTCGTTTGAGCCTAAAAATATATAGAAAAAAGTGGGTTGAGTTGAAAAATGTTAAACTCAAATTAAGTTGGTTAAAACCGGTCTAACCAGAATAAAAAGTGGGTCATATCAGGCTGTCTCATTTAAATTAAGTTAGACCGAAATTCCAGCTCTACTACTACTGATGAATTGACCACTGAATTCTGGAATTGTTCCTCTTACGTCTTTTCATACCATTACAATCAACGGGTAGGAGCTATTTAGGACAACCCTTTAAATGAAATTACCCTCGTATGATTGGTTGTATCCTTTAATTATATGATTTTTTTTTTCGAACTGAATCACCATTTGAATTGGCCACACTACTGTCAAATTACTCCTTTTTTCATAGAAAATTTTTGGGTGCTTATATGATTTTATTAATTTCAAAATATGTATAGAAAGTTTATAAATGACAATAACAACTTGCTTGATTTCAAAGAAAATTGTTATGATGTGTCTTTTAACATGCATCACGATTAAATAATGAGACCTAAAGTTTATGGTAACTTGTATATGAATACTTGATTTAGTTTTAAGGAATATTTATAATTATATTCGATGTAGTGATAATATGAGTGTAATTGTACATGAATTTGTGTTTTATATGTGAATTCGTTTTTATATCTTCTAAATTGAGAAGTATTTTGCGAGCAAGATTAATCGTTTGTAACGCTACATAAATATGGAAAGATAAATAAAAAATAAATTACTAGACAACTTTTCTGGCTTGCCCCTGTCCTTCTAGTGAAATCAAACTCCACAAACAGATTCTTCATAAATTTCAGCCATCTAAGTTATTCATATTATAATATAAATGGATTTTAAAATTCTAAATTAAAAGTAATTTTGAATTCTAAACCATATGAAGTAGTATTCTAAATAAAAAATTATTCAAAATAACTAAAATAAATCTATTCAAAATAGGGAGAACCAACAGAAATGCTTGCGCAGCCTCAAATTTTTCAAATCGATTAAAAAAAAATTATGTGTGTTTCATAAATTTTTCAGTGGTCCACAGTGGTTACTTGAAGGGCAAATTAGGGTCATTACTTTTTTCTTAAAGAAACAAACTAACTAAATACTTTATTGGTCGTATTTTACTTTGATATTATTTAAAAAAAACGTAAATGCAGAATGGGAATGTATTTCTAAAATGGGAGAATCTCTGCTGCCTCCAAGTAATTATTACGACTGCATACATATCCAAGGCTCGAACTCGAGACTACTAGTTAAGGTAGAACAACCAATCAATTTATCTAAACACTTGGTGGTAGTATAAATATTTATTGTCATCAAGAAGTACGTTAGCAAGAAGAAACTTAGTATGGAATCTTTCATTTTTTATTTTAGAAATAAGGGTAGCGTGTAGATAGTTGTGAGTTAAGTGCAAAAAATGTAGATAGCTGTAGCCTGTAGGTTGTAACTTGTAACCACTGAATTTTCCTTTTGTTCTTTTTTTGGTTTTCTATTGTTAAACAAAACTTTTTTTTGGCCAAATATTGTTAACCAAAACTAGTCGTACGTTAATTTTAACATGATATTATTATAAACAGCATGAAAAGCATATTTTATGCTTGGGACATACTACTGATTATAATTAAAATTATATTTATTACCATTAAAAAAGTGCTGTTTTCAATTTTATTTGATATTGCTGCACAAAAGATTAAATGACTATGTACAAGAGAGAAATTTTCGCAAGAAAAAAATCAAATTAATGGTTCCATTTATAACTTATGAATAACATTGTCTGCATACGTTATATTAAATATAATGGGTTAATTATTGATATTTAGATTTCAGTTTGAAAAAAGATTATTGATATTTGAATTACAAGTACTACAGTTTCACGTAGGAAAAATAATATGGGTGCAAGTCTTTATAATTTTTGTGAATCACTTCAATTTTAATTCTCTCAGGGTACTTTTCCCTTTTTTCTTTTTTATTAAGTCCGTATAACGTGTTCTGATGTTACTAGCTAATGATAAGCTATTTCTGATAAAAAAAGCTAATGATAAACTTCTCACTCATCATCATATACTTTTGAAGTATTTTTTTTCATATAACTTAAATTAAAAAAATTACATATGGATCTAATGAGGCAATTATAAGACCAAAAAATTATTTGAATGTTATGTTGATAAAGTTTATTTCATCATTTTTTTTAAAAAAAAACTTTTTTATTATATGTATGTATTTTGTAACACATTGGAAGTGCTGTTCAGTCAGTATTTATTTTTTTTGGTCTAAACGTTCAGACGTGCATTGGCCATAATTAACAGATTATAGGTATCAAAACCGACACTATAATTGTAAAATATATAGGATCAAATAAAAAGAAAATATCTATTTTGCATAATAAAAAATAAAATAAAATTGTACGGATTAACAGATTAATTTTTTTGTAATAGCACCGTCCTTATTTTTATATATTTAAAATGAATAACTTTGGGGTGATTAGAAAGAAAAGAGAGACATGCAAGTAAAGATAAAAAAAATAAAAGTGTCATAAGAGCCGGTTGTAATAATAATATAGGGTGATTATTACTCATTAGAAGAGTTAAATATTGAAGATATTTTCTATGAAATAAGCGAATCAGGTGGAGTTTCACATGCAAGTTGGCCAATTTATTAAAAGGTTCACAAAGCAATAAACTCTAAACAAATTAAATAAAAAGCACCCAAATTAAAGTGGACGAAACAAACAATCAAAAAAGTAAAACACTGTATACTTGTAATAATATAAGTAAATATTATTATGATTAATTAAAAAAACCTTATAACCATATCAATTCATTGCTTTAATATGTCCTAAGACCTGACAACACCAAACTTAAACAATAATATCTCATGCTACCTTCCACAATACACTACCTATTTCCCACCGTTGGTGCTTCGTTTTTTTAGTTCTTCTTTTTGTTATTTTCTGCAAAGTTGCTCCTTCACTCACCAAATTTTATCATCTAATATTAATATATGTTTAAGATTTGTATACTACAGAAATTAATTATTACACACACACATGTATGCGTCTTCATTTGATTTTTAGTTATGTAAAAAATCTAATTTTTGTGACTTTCTTCCAGCTTCGACGGACCTGTCCACAAGCGTGTGATAATCTGGAATCAGAATAGACACAATTATGCATAATCAAGAGACAGCAATTATATTAATTATTAACAGTTATGTAATATGTGTGATGTAGATAAATAAAAGTAATACTTTCTAAGTTGATATTATACTAAGAAGAATTTGAAACAATGTTTCCAAAGCCGCACAGGAAGTTAAACTAGAAAGACAAGCTATTCATGGTCCAAAAGATTGATTCGATTAAGCCATTCAGTTGGTCCAACCTCTAATCCAATAATAATAGGTGATGATTCAAAAACGGGTTTATTATGGCTCAAAATGACTCAAATGGCGAGATCGTCCAAACATTAACCAATATGCTTTATGGCTTTTCCGGTATTTAAAAAGCATGGTTTGACGTAATATTCATATAAGAGTCTCCCATGGAGTAAAATTTTAAGTAAACGCACTTAAACGTATGTAACTCTCAATGTAAAAAAATACACATATATTTCTTTTATGCGAAGTTTTTTTCGTTCAGTTTTATCTTTATAAAAAAAAATTCTATTTTGTGTTGCTTCTCTTCCAATTTAAGATATTTGTGTTTGTCTGTTTGTGTGTAAGATGAATTAACAAACACCATTTGTTACAATAATAGTTGGGACTAATTTAAATTTACCTGTTTGTATAAAATATGTGTATAAAGTATTGGTATCAATGATCATAAATACTAAAAATATTCTTTTATTATGAGAAGAATTATATAATAATTCCATTTATTTTTCTTTTGTAGCAACTTCAATTTTTTCAATGATAATAATTGGAAAATTGATTACTTTTGTCTGAAAAGGTATACATTTCTTCCCACAAAATAAAAAAAGAAAAGGTATACATTTCATAACTTTGTTCGTATTTAAATTCACGCTTTAAATTTAAAGGCAACCACTACAAAAAAAACGGCGCTTTCCGGCTCATACTGTAACATAGTTGTAACATAGTTTAATTAACCAATCATATCCATTTTAGATCTAATAACCTCTTTACTAACTATGATAGAAAAAGGATTTCCATAATATCAATGTCCTATCATAGTTAGAAAAGGAATTTCCTAATGATTAAACACTATCCATGATAGAAAAGAATAAACTAATACAGCACAGCTGCTATCATGGATAATTTATTGCTAACCATGTTAGAAAAGAATCACCTAACATGGTTAGAAAATAAATAATCTAATGTTCAATAATATCAAATACATATAAATATATGCGGAAACGTATGCAGGCCTATACAAATTGGCAATATACAACTCTAAATAAATTATGAAATCTCTACTACCTAATTCCCTTTCCTGTTGCTTGCGCCTGTGCATGAATACCTGCAAAAATGTCAGTAATCGTGGGATGAGACAATTTGTCCCAGTAATCACCGCTTAACTCACTATAACAGTGAGATGTGCGGTAGCGAGGGCGTCTAAAGGGTACCTCATTTTAAACCAGTAGTATATATATATATATATCCATATCAATTCTTCTTTCATTCATCTTCCAAATCCCACCATCAATTCCACATCACTTATCAATACTTTAATCAACACATCAAATGATTCCCCACAACCTAACTCACCACTATCTCAAACTCAACAACAAAAATAAACGTGATTGACACTGTGCCCAGTCTCAAATCTGTAAGCATAAAAAGGGAGCACTTTTAAATAGTGAAAACGTCTCTGGGGAGCACTTTAAAAGTGAAAACGTCCCTGGGGAGCACTTTAAAAGTGAAAACGTCCCTGGGGAGCACTTTTTAAAAGTGAAAACGTCCCTGGAGAGCACTTTTAAAAGTGAAAACGTCCCTGGTTCCTTTAAAATCCGAGGAACCTGTACTATTAACCTATCGATTGCGCAGATCGATAGGTTACATCGGCCGACGGTACTATCAGTGTCATGCAATGCTCACTATAACCTATCAATATCCTATCAATATCACTTCCACAATATTCAATATCTAAATCACAATTTCCATCAACTTCTCAATTTCATCCAATATCTCCATCACAACAATTCCACTCCTTCCATCAAACTAAATATCACTATCCCTGACAATATACTATACACATCTCTCACCAGTATCTGAGCATTATTACTATATTCATTCACACCATTCAAGGACAGTAACTACCACCAATCAGTATAATATATAGATAATGAGTCAAATTCCTTTATACGAAAATATTCGCGTTTAAAAGGCACCCGATAGCCTATTTCATATAAAAATAGCTTTTCAAAGATAATATACATATAGAGGGTGAGAAAGGATTTTACAAAATCCTAGCTAACATCACCCTCAATGTTATAGTAAGGTAAGTGTGATTACCTGTCGCCCTTTAGCAATTTTACGCTATTTCTCAACCTTTCTTGATGCCACGGAAGTCATATCGCAATCAATCCTATAATGTAGTACAGAATGATAAATTAGTATCATTCTACTTCATGTTAAACGTCTCTCTCTCTCATATCCACATTACTACCCATTTTCCCCATTTATGTATTCTGTCTTAATGAACCACATCAAACATATACACAAACCATTACAATTTAACATTTATATGTGATCACAAAAGTAAGATTATTTCAACCACTTTCTCTTCAATATCATTCATCCTATTTAATCACAAGAGACCAAGTTAAGCAATTAAATACTCCAATTTAAAATCAGCCACATACACATTAACCAAACACATGAATAACAGATCGAGAATATGAATATTGAATATTACTACGCTTATGCACACCCATCAAAGATAAACCCAAGCAAAACAGCGCCAACAATAAAAACAATGTGATTTAGGCAAAACATAAACTTCCTACTACTCTTTAAGCTTTAAACTCATATCTCTTAATACACTTTATAACACATTCCTAAAAATTATGTCTCTTTGTGAGCTCAAAAGCTAATTACAATCAAGGTTTATTTCACTCCAAACAAAGCAGAAAACCTTAGCCAAGACAAAAGAAAGAACTGAAACCCCAAATTTTAAAAACTCCTTTTTCAGCCACACAGCAAGACCAAGAAATTAGGGTCTTACCAAATCAAAATCAATACGTTCCAAAAATTTAATAGTGCATAGAACATTGGAATGACTAAACCAAACAAAGCAAGTAGATTCAATTTGTTTAGACATTAGAATTAATGAAAAATAAACTTATAACTCTAAATAACAACACTGGTGAATGAAAACCCCCATAATAAGAAAAATATGTATCACCATTACTTAATCACATAGGAGATAGTTCATAGCAAAAGAAATCAGAATCCCCAAGTCCTCAAACTTAAAGAAATTTAATCATGCAACTTGGAGCAATGTACAGCCACCACTCTTAACTTGACTTCTTTAAAGAACTGTCTATATTATTTAATTATATAAAACCATCACGAAACTTAAGCACCTTCTCAATCAAAACAGAAAATTAAACTAGCACACAAGAGTAAAACAAGATTCAAGTGAAAATCTCATAATTTCTTCTAAAGATCATACAAGTAAACAACAATTACCAACCTTCACTAATTTGTCATATTATCATTAAAACATATTCTAACGTAAGCTTCCATTCATTCAATTCAAGCACAGAATATGAAAACCATGCAAGTTTAAGAAAATTTATAGCTTTAGGTAAATACTTGAAAAACATATTCAATAATAGTCATAGTCCAGCCTTTCCCATGCTTCAATCACAAAACTATGGACCCTTGATAATAATGTTCACAAGAATAGCCTAAAACTTGTCCAAAATGCACATCTCAAGCTCAAATAAATTTCTCTATTCTCTTAAGCATTTCAACAAACACATAGAGTGCAATAATATTCAAACAATAGTTATAAACTCCCCAATCATCATACTCTTTGCCTAAAAACTTCCAAACACCATTTAATCAACTAAAAACATCAACTATAATATCTATGAATCTTAGATACACATGCAAGCATAACACATCAACAATCTTTCAACTAACACCTTATTAACCAATTTCAAATATCCATACAATGCACACATACATACACATATACAGATTTTCACACACACACATAGAGTTAAAGTTGTAAAATAGGAATATGCCTCAAATTTGATTAAATCATCCATACATTGCATCAAATCAACTTCATAATATCCCTACATAATTTAATAGGAAGATGTGACCCACAAATCCTTGAAACCCATCGGATATGAAAATCCCCAAAATTTAGGTTTTACACAAAATCATCAAACCTTCAATCAATACTTAAATTCTTCCCAAATCTTCAAAACCAAAGTCTATACATGATTTTTGGTGGATTATCAAACCCAAAACAGAAACCCTTCTCGGATTACTCTCTCTCAAATCTCGTGCAATTCACATAAAAGGGTAGAAACGGAAGAGATGGACCTACCTGAGCTCATTCCCAACCTCCCCACGCCTGGCCGGAGCTTCGCCGCCGTTGTTCGTGGCTCGCCGGAGCTGAACGCGAAGAGGAAACAAGGATGACGTGAAGGGTGCTACTGAACATCAGAAAGATGAAGACACTAGGGAAAAGGAAGGAGGGGCCGCGCCGAATATGACTTCTCCGCCGTCACTGCCGTCCGAGCCGCCGGACACTTAGGAGGGCAGGGAGAAAATCGAGTTTGAGAGTGGGAGGGAGGAGGAGGGCGAAGGGTTTGAGAGTCAGGGGAGGTGGAGGTCGGGTTTTGGTGTTATAAGGGAGGAGAGGGCTCTGTTTGGTTTGGTGTAATAAGGGTGGTATAGGATAATTTGTAGCCCAAACTTGCCATAGTGTACTCTTTTAATTCTAAAACCATTTAAACCAGCCTCCAATCTTTTTAAACTTCAAAATATTTTTAGCTTTACCACTCCCTCATATTTCAAACTCTTCATTTCTTAATTAATTATATGCACATTAATTACTCAAAATTTCAAAAATATCCCAAAAATTCCTAAAAATTCCAAAATTTCCCAAAACACTCTCTAATCCTGAATTAAATTTTTCAGGATGTTACAAGTTCACCCACCTTTTAGGAATTTTGTCCCCAAAATTCACTAAACGTATCACTTGACATTAAGAAATTCTCAAATCAACCTTACATTCCTCACCTTATGTCTGCCTATTTATAACATCCTAACTATTCACTACAAATTAATACACTCAACATCATCTGTCGTCATTCATCCTTAATCAATCTATTGGTACTCCACCAATTCTCATTCTACTTCCTTTTACTAACCTTCATTTACTAGCCACTTATGCCTCAAATCACTTTATAAAAGTCCAAAATCCTAAATTGCAACACATATACAATCATCTTCCTCATAATACTTTCCTTAGCTATCCATGATTTCCTCAAGATTTTAACAAGAATTCTCTATTAAACCCACATGCCTAGAGCAAGTCATTTAACATTTGGAACAAGATTTCAATCAAGCTTCAATAAAAGTATGTTGTCCTACATACCAAAATCGTAATTGTAACCTACAATGGGTAACAAACCCGACACCCTCTTACTATTGAGAATCCAAAAATTCCTTTGATATCTCATAACTCTTCACTTAATATCAATAAATCACCAACTTTCACATCCTTTCACTTCCTCATCCATTATCTTCTTCCAAAATCACATTTTCAATCCTTACCTTAACCATCTATTAGCAATTCACAAAGTCATATTCCATTTTTCACAATACCAAACATCCCTGTTCAATCAATTTACCAACCAAGCATAGTGCCAATCCTTTATCATTAAACATGTCTACTTAAGCTTTAACCCAAATTATATAAACAAGGCCTACCAATATTGTGTAACCTACCACTCACATCTTGCAATCCTCAAGTAATTTATTCATTACTACCAATTTCATAACCTTGAGTCCCACCGAATTCTCATCTTTAAACACATTGTTCTTAAGAAAGGTTTTACTTAGCATGATGTGCTGAATTTCTTTTCATTTATAACATTAATCACAAATCTCTCACATTCAAAATTTTAACATAGTTTGATGTCATTAATCCAATACTTCGCAGCCAAATTATTATGCAAATATAAATTCCAACTATCAGCCATACACATGTCATACCAAAGGACTAATCTCATATTGAACATGAAAACTTGCATTTTCTAGACACAATGATCAAAAATCATAGTTGCAAAAACAGGGTTCAGATAACAAAATCCTAGAATCATGGTTGAGTGCAAACTACAATCCAAAACAGCCAATGACATGTGTATTCTATATAACCTCCAATACACAACTTGTATTCTATAGTTATAATCCTAATACTATTAAACACATAAAACCAAGAATATATATAACAAAAATCTAGTATTGATGTCATCAATTATTGAACTTCTCCCCTTTTTGCTCAAACAAATCAGCATCTCTCAATATAATTGCAAAACTAATCACGCTTTAGTTATCCTAATTATCCATTATCTCTTTCCAACAAGCTTTAACTCAAACAAAAACTACCCTTAATCGAATCAAATTCCTTAGTCTCACATTCCAACTCAAATCGTTTCCATCAGTCATATTCAAAGGTCTTACCTCTCAACTGCTAAATATCACATCTATAGAATTTCATTTATTGGTAAAGCTTATAACTCTAACTCAACACATGTCTAGCCATAACCACTTTATGATCAACATCATTCTTAATCGTACTCAATTCCAATGAATCCATTACAAAAATGTTAGCTAGAGCTTTAACATAACCCTTAAACTTAACTAGCTTCTCAATCCATTTAGCTCAACCACGATCAAAAGAGTATATCCATTACTAAATCACGTTAAAAACTTCGTATTCAACATATTATCCTTCTTAGTCCTCCCTACATAACCAAAACATTATTCGAAGTCATCAAACCATAGTTTAATTTCTAAGTATTCCTCTTAGTCAACTTTAATTTGAAACCTAAGTTCCTCCAATCAAACATCAATCCCATAATCATTTTACCTCAATTAGGTTCTCTTTATATTTTTAACTCAACTTGGATGCTATTATTCATTGTAAAACACCAAACACATCAATGTATTACAATTTAGTATCATCATACTCACATACCAACATCTTAATAACATATAGACAAGTGAGAAATTTCATCATCAAGTATTCATATATCACTAAATCTCTACAAGAATTTTAAAACATATTCATTCTTTCATCGGTATGTAACTCTTGAAATTTATTGTACCAATAAGGATCGACAGGGACAAAAATTAAATTAGCAATATTGGAAACAAAATATACCAACTGCTGAAGAAAGAAATATCAAACCAAGTTGGCCAAGCTTAATCAGCAAAGAATCACAATAATCAAAATAAATTTATGTCTATATCTAGTGAAATTTGAACCAAACAAATGTAAGAAATTCTGCAGCCTGTAACTAAACTACAGATTAAAACCTGTATTAGAAGCTAATATAAAAGCATCAAGTTTAGATTCTTTTCACATCAAACATCCTTTGATTAAAACACACACAATCAAATTATGTATTTACAAATTAACACACCCATACACATAGTATTTGGCTCAAAGTATCAAAATGGTCCAACATAATACTAACAAATCACACAAATGATAAAAACACAAAGAATTTTAATAAGATTTCATTCAAAATCATCAAATATGACAAATCGATCCATCAATTAAGCCAACAATTTAACAAATAAACTAAACATTTAAGCATGGTCAACCAAACTTATTTCATATCACATTGTTTATCAATTGTTATTTTCCAATTTCCTTAATCCCTTAACCCAATAAGGGATCTCATGATGCCTCGACTATGATTATGGCCGGCACATAACTATACTCGAGACCCCAGAGAAGCATCCTTATTTCGCTATTTTTCCTAAATTCTTATACATATCAACATTATTTCGTTATTCTTTCTATGTTCATCTCAATCTCTCCACAGTACCTATTCAATTTCTCTTATCACTCTCTCCCCATCACGGGATGAGCGATAATCCTCTCAAAAAGGCCAGAGTATCATGCACAGGAGGAAGGGAATACAAACTATGTATATTGCCAATCTATATGCAATGCAACACAGTCCAGGGTTATCGTATACCAAATACTGATAACCAAGTTGTAACATAGTTGTAACATAGTTTAATTAACCAATCATATCCATTTTAGATCTAATAACCTCTTTACTAACTATGATAGAAAAAGGATTTCCATAATATCAATGTCCTATCATAGTTAGAAAAGGAATTTCCTAATGATTAAACACTATCCATGATAGAAAAGAATAAACTAATACAGCACAGCTGCTATCATGGATAATTTATTGCTAACCATGTTAGAAAAGAATCACCTAACATGGTTAGAAAATAAATAATCTAATGTTCAATAATATCAAATACATATAAATATATGCGGAAACGTATGCAGGCCTATACAAATTGGCAATATACAACTCTAAATAAATTATGAAATCTCTACTACCTAATTCCCTTTCCTGTTGCTTGCGCCTGTGCATGAATACCTGCAAAAATGTCAGTAATCGTGGGATGAGACAATTTGTCCCAGTAATCACCGCTTAACTCACTATAACAGTGAGATGTGCGGTAGCGAGGGCGTCTAAAGGGTACCTCATTTTAAACCAGTAGTATATATATATATATATCCATATCAATTCTTCTTTCATTCATCTTCCAAATCCCACCATCAATTCCACATCACTTATCAATACTTTAATCAACACATCAAATGATTCCCCACAACCTAACTCACCACTATCTCAAACTCAACAACAAAAATAAACGTGATTGACACTGTGCCCAGTCTCAAATCTGTAAGCATAAAAAGGGAGCACTTTTAAATAGTGAAAACGTCTCTGGGGAGCACTTTAAAAGTGAAAACGTCCCTGGGGAGCACTTTAAAAGTGAAAACGTCCCTGGGGAGCACTTTTTAAAAGTGAAAACGTCCCTGGAGAGCACTTTTAAAAGTGAAAACGTCCCTGGTTCCTTTAAAATCCAAGGAACCTGTACTATTAACCTATCGATTGCGCAGATCGATAGGTTACATCGGCCGACGGTACTATCAGTGTCATGCAATGCTCACTATAACCTATCAATATCCTATCAATATCACTTCCACAATATTCAATATCTAAATCACAATTTCCATCAACTTCTCAATTTCATCCAATATCTCCATCACAACAATTCCACTCCTTCCATCAAACTAAATATCACTATCCCTGACAATATACTATACACATCTCTCACCAGTATCTGAGCATTATTACTATATTCATTCACACCATTCAAGGACAGTAACTACCACCAATCAGTATAATATATAGATAATGAGTCAAATTCCTTTATACGAAAATATTCGCGTTTAAAAGGCACCCGATAGCCTATTTCATATAAAAATAGCTTTTCAAAGATAATATACATATAGAGGGTGAGAAAGGATTTTACAAAATCCTAGCTAACATCACCCTCAATGTTATAGTAAGGTAAGTGTGATTACCTGTCGCCCTTTAGCAATTTTACGCTATTTCTCAACCTTTCTTGATGCCACGGAAGTCATATCGCAATCAATCCTATAATGTAGTACAGAATGATAAATTAGTATCATTCTACTTCATGTTAAACGTCTCTCTCTCTCATATCCACATTACTACCCATTTTCCCCATTTATGTATTCTGTCTTAATGAACCACATCAAACATATACACAAACCATTACAATTTAACATTTATATGTGATCACAAAAGTAAGATTATTTCAACCACTTTCTCTTCAATATCATTCATCCTATTTAATCACAAGAGACCAAGTTAAGCAATTAAATACTCCAATTTAAAATCAGCCACATACACATTAACCAAACACATGAATAACAGATCGAGAATATGAATATTGAATATTACTACGCTTATGCACACCCATCAAAGATAAACCCAAGCAAAACAGCGCCAACAATAAAAACAATGTGATTTAGGCAAAACATAAACTTCCTACTACTCTTTAAGCTTTAAACTCATATCTCTTAATACACTTTATAACACATTCCTAAAAATTATGTCTCTTTGTGAGCTCAAAAGCTAATTACAATCAAGGTTTATTTCACTCCAAACAAAGCAGAAAACCTTAGCCAAGACAAAAGAAAGAACTGAAACCCCAAATTTTAAAAACTCCTTTTTCAGCCACACAGCAAGACCAAGAAATTAGGGTCTTACCAAATCAAAATCAATACGTTCCAAAAATTTAATAGTGCATAGAACATTGGAATGACTAAACCAAACAAAGCAAGTAGATTCAATTTGTTTAGACATTAGAATTAATGAAAAATAAACTTATAACTCTAAATAACAACACTGGTGAATGAAAACCCCCATAATAAGAAAAATATGTATCACCATTACTTAATCACATAGGAGATAGTTCATAGCAAAAGAAATCAGAATCCCCAAGTCCTCAAACTTAAAGAAATTTAATCATGCAACTTGGAGCAATGTACAGCCACCACTCTTAACTTGACTTCTTTAAAGAACTGTCTATATTATTTAATTATATAAAACCATCACGAAACTTAAGCACCTTCTCAATCAAAACAGAAAATTAAACTAGCACACAAGAGTAAAACAAGATTCAAGTGAAAATCTCATAATTTCTTCTAAAGATCATACAAGTAAACAACAATTACCAACCTTCACTAATTTGTCATATTATCATTAAAACATATTCTAACGTAAGCTTCCATTCATTCAATTCAAGCACAGAATATGAAAACCATGCAAGTTTAAGAAAATTTATAGCTTTAGGTAAATACTTGAAAAACATATTCAATAATAGTCATAGTCCAGCCTTTCCCATGCTTCAATCACAAAACTATGGACCCTTGATAATAATGTTCACAAGAATAGCCTAAAACTTGTCCAAAATGCACATCTCAAGCTCAAATAAATTTCTCTATTCTCTTAAGCATTTCAACAAACACATAGAGTGCAATAATATTCAAACAATAGTTATAAACTCCCCAATCATCATACTCTTTGCCTAAAAACTTCCAAACACCATTTAATCAACTAAAAACATCAACTATAATATCTATGAATCTTAGATACACATGCAAGCATAACACATCAACAATCTTTCAACTAACACCTTATTAACCAATTTCAAATATCCATACAATGCACACATACATACACATATACAGATTTTCACACACACACATAGAGTTAAAGTTGTAAAATAGGAATATGCCTCAAATTTGATTAAATCATCCATACATTGCATCAAATCAACTTCATAATATCCCTACATAATTTAATAGGAAGATGTGACCCACAAATCCTTGAAACCCATCGGATATGAAAATCCCCAAAATTTAGGTTTTACACAAAATCATCAAACCTTCAATCAATACTTAAATTCTTCCCAAATCTTCAAAACCAAAGTCTATACATGATTTTTGGTGGATTATCAAACCCAAAACAGAAACCCTTCTCGGATTACTCTCTCTCAAATCTCGTGCAATTCACATAAAAGGGTAGAAACGGAAGAGATGGACCTACCTGAGCTCATTCCCAACCTCCCCACGCCTGGCCGGAGCTTCGCCGCCGTTGTTCGTGGCTCGCCGGAGCTGAACGCGAAGAGGAAACAAGGATGACGTGAAGGGTGCTACTGAACATCAGAAAGATGAAGACACTAGGGAAAAGGAAGGAGGGGCCGCGCCGAATATGACTTCTCCGCCGTCACTGCCGTCCGAGCCGCCGGACACTTAGGAGGGCAGGGAGAAAATCGAGTTTGAGAGTGGGAGGGAGGAGGAGGGCGAAGGGTTTGAGAGTCAGGGGAGGTGGAGGTCGGGTTTTGGTGTTATAAGGGAGGAGAGGGCTCTGTTTGGTTTGGTGTAATAAGGGTGGTATAGGATAATTTGTAGCCCAAACTTGCCATAGTGTACTCTTTTAATTCTAAAACCATTTAAACCAGCCTCCAATCTTTTTAAACTTCAAAATATTTTTAGCTTTACCACTCCCTCATATTTCAAACTCTTCATTTCTTAATTAATTATATGCACATTAATTACTCAAAATTTCAAAAATATCCCAAAAATTCCTAAAAATTCCAAAATTTCCCAAAACACTCTCTAATCCTGAATTAAATTTTTCAGGATGTTACACATACCTTCAGCTTGAGTCATTTTCAACAAAAACGCCGGGAACGGCATACCTTCCGGCGTTTTCTAAAAACGCCTAAAAGAAACGCGCAAAATTTGGCACGCGCTTCCCGCCTGCATTCCCGCGCATACATACCGGCGTTTTTTGACACAAGAACCCCGGTATGTATATTTTAATAAAAAAAATCGTTGTTTGCTTTTCTTTTTCTTTTTTTGAAAAAACAACACATATTGGCATTTCCGGAAACGCCGATATGTATTTTAATTTTTTTAAAACAATTCAAAAGGCGTATCGGCATTTCCTGGAAACGCCGATATGCGGTATTTTTTTATAAAAAAATTAAACACATAGCGGCGCTTTTAGAAGCACTTAAAACGCATCTAAAAGCACCACATTTTATCCGGCTCGCAACTTTATTCTTTCCTTCATCTCTCTTCTTCCCTTCTCTTTCTTCTTATTACTTTCTCTAATTATCTCTCTCTTTATTACTTTCTCTAATTTTTTCTATATCAACCTTTATATATTTTTTGGGCCATATTTTGTTTATCTATTTATGTATAACAATTTTGTTTAATTTATATGTGATTATTTTGTTATCATTTATTTCGTTTACCTATTTACATGTATTTTATTAGTAGTCAATGTTATCGATTATTCCTAATATTATCATTTCTCTAATTTGTGTTTTATTTTTTACCTTCTATTTTCTGCCTTAATTTTTATAGATTAGGGCGGAAAATAGAGTTGTTTTATAAATTCAGAAGTACTTATCGACGTTTCTATAACGCCGGTGAAATGCCGGTAAGTAGGTTTTTTTTTTTTAAAAAATACAAACCGGCGTTTGTTCAAACGCCGGTTTGTATTATTTTAATATAAATACATACTGGCGTTTTGTAGAAACGCTAGTATGTGTGAATATGATATGATTTTCTGCAGCTCGCCTATCGGCCTTTTTGGTTACCCTTCGGCGTTTGTAAAAACGCCGATGTACTACTTTTCCACGTTTTTTATCGGCGTTGTGCAAAAACGCCGTAGCGTCGTTTCGCCGGAAAAAAACGTCGAAAAGAGGCAAAAATAAACGCGGGTAAGTGGCATGTGTTTTGTAGTGAACCAACATTACCAACGACCAAGGACTAAATATTGAAATTGTATTCTGATAATATATATATATATATATATATATATATATATATATATACACACACACACACATATATATTGAAATTGTAGAAGATATTGTGTCTCATGCCTTGTAATATCACATTTTGACAAAAAATTGTCTTATGATATCACATGAAGTATTACTGTTTCCTATAGTCCTAAAAATAAGATGTAGTTGACCGTTTTGGAAAATTATAAAAATGCAAAATAAATTAATTATAAATTGATTTACTTAATTTCAAATATGTCATAATTTAATAACTTATTTCGCAATTTTAATCTCTACAAAAAAAGTCAACTAGGTCTTATATTTAGGACCAAAGGGAATATAAGCTTAGTTTGACCAAATATCACCTGATTAGAGAGAATAATATTAGGTAATATTATTAAAATGCATTAAATGTTTTCATAAATCTGACTTATATCTCTTATAAAATGGAGTAACTCATTCAAATTAATTTTAGCTCTTATATGTAGAGATGTAGGGAGTACTAAATATGAAATCCAGGACATTATAAATAAGTCTAACTTAATTAATATTATCAAAATTTCCCTTGTTATTTCATAAATGAGTGTTTGAAAAGCAATTCTATTGGTGGTACATTTCGTCTCACTTATTTGATACGGGACAAATTAAGAAGCAATCATCATTATCAATAATAATTGTAAAATTATTTTATAAAAGAAATTCTAAAAGTAAACTTACATTTAGAACACTTTTTTTAACAAACTATACTTATGAATTATATATGATAGGGAATAAAGACAAAGGTTAAGCATTCCTTCCCAAAATATGTCAATACATGAATACGCTATTGGCATGAACAACCTTAATATTAGGGATAAGAGTCAAATCTACCTCGAAAGTGTTGCCAAAAGATTAATTTAGTCTTAAACTTTTTCAAGGATCATTTTAGACCTATAGGTATGAAAAAGGTATCAATATAGCCCATGTCTAATGGTAGATCATTTGGCCATCTACCACATAGGATAATCCTCCATGTCAGCGCCAACATGGCAGACATGTAGGCCATGTTTTTTAATACCTAGACTGAGCAAATAGCAAACCTATTTTAACTAACAGATTTAAAAATAAAAATTAAAGAATAAGAACAAAACATGATCAATCAAATAAAAATTCTTTTTGAAGCAATGGCAAAATGATTTATAGATACTATTAAATATAGCATACATCTCAATTTTTTCTGGGGAAGCCATAGAGATTCAAGTGAGATTCATTTGTCCTGCAGTTCCAATTTGTTCGTTCCTACCAATTGCCAAAGGTCGATTAGGTATCTGACCGATGCATATTGTCAATAAATCCTTCTTGTTAAGCCGCAAGTTTGGAGAATCATTTCTGCTAGTAACTCGTCCTTATTACACTTAACTATGGGTAAGAAATACATAGGTTGGTCGAAAAACAATGGTTATTGAAGCCTTATAGTTCTTCTTGGCTTTGGAATGATATTATTGATTGTGGATCCTTTATAACCAACAATCTTTAATGGAGAATAGGTACTGGTTCAACCATTCTTCTCAACCACCCTCTTTGGTGGCCCATGCAGTGCACAGTTAGAGATATCCACAAAGTCTTTGACTTACTTACGCATACACCTTTTTCAACCATCAATACATTGTTTTGGTCTGGCAGCAGCTCTGGGGTGTGCACCACAAAGCTTGGTTACAAACTACAGTTCAATATAGTGTATACCTCTCAGCCTAATCCAGATGCTTTTTAGGGTTCCTATGGGCTATATCTCTTCCCCAAAAGCAACTACTGTTAATTCGAAAATTTCACCATATGGATATATTGAGAACTTGCCTTTTGGTTGTTCCTTGGACGAGACAATTATTGAACACATTTTCTTTGACTGCCAGTTTTCACAAGCGGTATGGTTTGATTCTTTTTCCTTATGACCTTCTCCTAACTTATCACTTGATGTTCTTCTATCTTTGTCCGATGAAAAGTATCTACTTCTTGGTATTATCACTTTGATTAATGTGCTTTGAACCCAAAGGAGTATTTTGGTGCACAAAGGCTAATCTGCTAAGCCTGAAGAAATCATTCATCAGGTCTATAGTAACTTGTCTTTTTCCAAAATGACTTTCTCAACCTCTCTTGGTCCTCCAAAGTTCAAACTCAAAATATCTTCTCCACCAATCCAAGAATGGGAAATCATCATTAGGAAATGGAAGCAAGGGCTTTTTCCACAATGTCATATTTTAGTATGTCTCAAAGGGCTACCATTACAACAACAGCTTTGGAAGCGACATCTTTCATCTCCATCATTATTTGTTATATCTTGTTTTCACGCTGCATTGAAGTGGATCTCACTTGTAGGGCTTTATATGACTTCTATGATGGTGTGGAATATTAGCAAAAATTTTATCAACTCATCATTCATTTACTCCCCTAATTTCAATGTAGTTTTATAGGATATGTGAAATCTTCTTAGTTTCTTTTCTAATGTATGCTTTGCAATTTCTGATAAAAAAAAATGTATGCTTTGCAACGACTACAGGTTGCAAGTATGTTGTTGTAACTGATTTATTTTCAATGTCTGCATCTTTAATCAATCAAATAATAAGAATTAAATTAAAGCACGTTCACTGTATAAACAATCAATCAAATACAAAAAAACAATTATAGCAATATTCAACGTTTTTTGACCAATATACTACAGTCCAAAAAAGTAAATACCAAAATCCTACACCGAAAAACATATTTACTAATATACTATATATAGGAAGTCGTTCTTGGCAAGAACGACTCCAAAGTCGTTCTTACCAAGAACGACTTTAGAAGTCGTTCTTGGCAAGAACGACTTCTAAAGTCGTTCTTGGCAAGAACGACTTTGGAAGTCGTTCTTCCCAAGAACGACTTCCCACATGTCCCAGATACATATACCTAGTGTACTACCCGGTCCAAAATATAAAATTTAGTTGACTTTTTTTTGGGAGAGATTAAGGTTGTGAAATAAATTATTAAATCATTACATATTTGATATCTTTTAAGATCATCCATTAGTTTTTATAGGTAAAATAAACTAGTCTAGCCAAACAAACTCTGTCTTGATGGTGATTGGGTAAACTAAATCTCTTTCTTGTCATAGATCTTGAGTTCGAACACGCAACACAACAAAATAAACTAGTTTAAGGGAAAAAAATCATGTAAACCAATTTATAATTAACTTATTTTGTTTTTCTAGGATTTTAAAAAAAAAAAGTCAACTAGGTCTTATAATTAACTTATAATTAACTTATTTTGCTAACCTAAACTATTTGTCATCATATAGGTTACTTAAAATTAACATATTAAAAATATATCTTCTTTAAGTTTCTCCATTTTCGTTACTATCTTTAGAAATTTAATGTCATATAAAATAAAAAAAAATTACACATAAATTTAATGAAATGCATATTAGTCTAAATTTAAAGAGCATGTAAATATAAACTAATAACTAAATTTCATAAAAAATAAATTAGTGTACCCTATAAATAGTGACTGCCTGTACCGCATCTAGTTCCCCTCCTCCTACGTTGTGGGCGTGGTGGATGTTGCTCTTCTATGTCATTTTGCTGATGTTGAACATTTTGATTTGGCTGGGAGCTTGACATATTTAAATCAAACCAAGGTGACTCATTCAAGTGAATAGATTGCCGAGGTGTGACAAATGCGTCGTTTGACGGCCCACCATGCTCAGAAGTAAAAGTGTTATATTCGGCAGAAAATATTGCATCATCATCCAATAAAGATGTGAAAGATGAAAATTGATTGTGCATAGATGGGTTTAAAGGGGTTGTGAATGGTGATGACGTGAATTGAGGTTCATGGCGAACATGGTCGGAAGATGTGTAATGAGATGAGGATGATGATGATGCCATATTACTAGGATGACTAGAGTTTGGAGGTTGTTGATCACTAACATCTTGATCTTCATGTGGTTGGGTTGACAAGTATCCACCACGCCGTTTGCTTGGTCTCTCGCGAGGAATATGTGGCCGTGGCAACTCAAATGTTGGTGGAGCAGGTTGAGAGTTCATATTAAATCGTTCCTCTCTAAGTGCAAGCAATATACTCCGCTGGTCTCGAGCAACTCTATCTCGATAATTAGTGCAATCAGAACATGATGAACGAGAATTAATTGTTAGCCTGTATAGCTCCTCTGCTATGTCTGACTACAATAAACAATAAACAATAAAAAATAAGTTATGTCACTTTTCAAATAAAGAAAAGAAAATGGTATTCCTCACCAAAAAAAGAATATGGTATTGATGGAAAAGCTATGGGAAACTTACTATGCGACCACTATCAGCACTAATACGCTGAATCCATCTTCTTGTATGTCTCCAGTACCATTGCATGTATTGTGATGTTCGCTCAAGTTCATCAACAGCTACTGGAACATTGACAATAGCTTCGGACCAGTTATTCCATGCCTGAATAAATTCGGAGTATTTATCAGTCCAATTTGTGGTGGTTCTACCCCGCAGTTGTATATTGTGAAAATTTCCTAAATGAACCGGATAGACAGGAATTGGTTGTTGACGACCAAATTGTCGTAACACACGGTCAGGATGATGCCACTCAATGATATTAAAGCAAAGAAGTGGAACTGAAGCTAGCCATATTTCAGCTGTTCTCAAGCAATAGTCTGGAATCAATTGTTGGACTGCGGGAAATGCATATGGCTGCCAAACGATCTCATCATCAACCATTTTGTCTAATATACTTCTATATCTAAGCAAAGACTCGTTTGGCGGGCGAGAGTTTTGTCTTACATTTTTCCACCTATCACAACAAAAGTAATGTTAAACGTTTATATAAATATAATGATATAAGTAAATCTGAAGTATTTTATAGATGGATTTAACACACCTGTAACCCAAAGGAGGTAAGATAGGGTAAATATCTGAATGTGGATCTGGGTACACCGGTTGTGGTGCAAGCACAGGGAAGCGATCCCATGCCCACAAATGTAGTAATGATAAACAGCCTCCAATCCCATTTTCCGTTGGGTTAGTGGCGTTGCATAACTCTCTGTATAAATGAGCTAACATTGCCGATCCCCAACTATAATTCCCGGCTACTTCAAGGTCATAAAGAAAAGGTAGGTACATTAAGTACACAAAACGACCTGATCTGTCAGGCATGAGGTAGCCGCCAATCAACATGAGGATGTATGCTCTTGTGAATTGTTGCACTTGTATATCATTTGAGTCGTCAGGTAGATGATGAAAATTGTGTTCCAAAAAACTTATCTGCAGTCGTTGTCCATTAATATTTTCTTCAAGAGGTCTAATACCTAGAAGACTTTCACAAACGTCTAACCAGTTGTAGTTAGTATGCCCAATGACAGGCATACCAGCACACGGTAAACCAAATTGTATAGATATATCTTGTAATGTTATCGTGCACTCTCCTCGTGTGGTGTGAAAGGTATGAGTCTCAGGACGCCATCTCTCAACAAGTGCTGAGACTAAAGATCGATCATAATCAAATTGTCCAACTCGAGCAACGCCATAAAATCCAGATACTTTAAGATATTCAAATATTTCAATAGGTGGATCAATCCGATTAATATGCATTACCCGTCTTGTGTGTAAAATTCGGTTAACCTACAAATTAAAAGGTCAAAAAATATTTATTGATGAATAGTGAATTTTGTTAATTTGGTAAAATATACTTACATTGTTATTCCACACGTGTTCTGAAATATGCTGTGATTGCAAGTACAATAGAGAAGTATCCTCTGGACCCGGAAGGATATCATCTTGATATTGTGCCATCAAGAAACTTCTCTACATAATAAGTTAAAGAAAAATATTCACCTTACCAAAAAAAATATTCAAGCAATAAAAAATACAATGAATAAAATGACCTCAATGATAAAACCATAAAGTTTTATTCTTTGAACAATAACGTGTTACAAGAAAAATACATAATCTATTGCCTAGAAGCTAAAGTTTGTGGACAATTAGAACGATTATGACCAATTTGCCTACACAATCCACACGTGTTAGGTTCATTAGGTTCGGGCCAATCCATCTCATTATGAATCCGACGTGAGCGAGGACGACCTTTCTCTCTTATCATTGCTGGATCAGGTATTAAAGTAGGACAATCAATTTGAGGCCAGTAAGTCTCATCTCCTATAGGCTGGAACTCATTACTATATGCCATTTTCATGGTTTCCAACATAAAAACAGGGTCAACATATTGTGAATGGTTTATCCCTACCGAGGCACAACCAGCAACCACATGCATACATGGATACTTTTCTGCTTGAAATTCTCCACAGTCACATTGTCTTTCAACCAAGTTAACCCTACAAGTGCGACGAAATTGTCGTGCATGGACATTGTATGGCTCGACAACCTCAAATGATGTTGATCTTCTATCAAACTGTCGAACAACACAGGCAGATGCATTTTGTGTTACTCTATCCAACTTCTTTTTTAATGTCTCTGAAAACACCTGGCCAGCTGCAATTTGAGCATGAATTTGCCGGGAACGTTTCACAAAATAGCTATTTACCCTATACATTGTTGCTTTGACTATACCAGCAATTGGTAGACTTCGAACGCCTTTAAACACACTATTCATACACTCTGCAAGGTTTGTTGTCATATGCCCAAATCGTCGACCCTCGACGTCATATGCACGTGACCATTTTTCTCTAGGGATGACTCCAATCCATTGAGCTGCAGGTGTATGATGAAGTGCTATTTGTGCTAATTGTCGGTCGACAATACGACGTTCATAAGCATAACCTACAAATAATTAATTGGTTGTTAGAATTGTTAATACAATTCCAAGATACTAAACATCACAAGAAACAATACCTATATTGATAAACTTCTTTTTCAACCAATTTGTTCCATGTGCTTTGTGAAGATTTGCAGCCACGTGTCGCAAACAAAAAACATGATGTGCTTGTGGTGGTTGCCATCCAACCTGGGGTTGATCAACAGCAGCTAAAATTGAACGATGTCTATCTGAAATCAAGCAAATATTCATTCTATCTTTTACAACGTAGTGGCGTACAAGGTATAAAAACCATGCCCAAGCAGCACCTGTCTCCCCTTCAACTATAGCAAATGCAAGCGGTACAACATTTCGATCACCATCTTGTGATATAGCCATAAGCAATGTACCTTTATATTTTCCATATAAGAATGTGCCATCAACTTGTACAATTGGCTTCAAGTATGAGAATGCATCTATGCAAGGCTGGAATGCCCAAAAAACACGATTGAATATTTCAACTGGTTGACCATTCAAATCAACTTGAGAGCATTGCTTATTTGAAAATTGAACGCATGACCCAGGCATAACGTGTTGGACTGCGGCTAGCAACCTTGGGAGTGAGGAATAAGAGGCTTCCCAGTTGCCAAAAGAAACGGCAATGGCTAACTGTTTTGCTTTCCATGCTTTCCTATAAGATACAGTATAACCGAACTTGGATTGCATTCTCTCAATTATCTGTGACACTTTTACATTTGGCTTATCAGCGACCATTGCCACGATACAAGATGATATAAGATCAGCATCCAACTTTGGATGGTCTTGAGTTAAATAAGTATTCAAGCAAGTATGAGGTCCTACATATTTTGTTATCTCCCAAAAGTTTCTATTCTCCTTCTTGCAAGCTCTTACTCTCCAACTACAATTATCTCCATAATTAACAAATCGATATTCTTCATATTTTTTACACGAATAATGAACCTTGAACGTGTGATGAACTTGAACAGAGTATAGCTTGATTGCACGTCTCAGAGTTTGCACATTGTTAAACTCCTTTCCAATATATAACGCTTCTTCATCACCGGTATTTGGAACATCTTCTAGATCATTCAGCTCAGGAGTACTATTTGAATCAGCATGAATTTGAGATAAGAAAGCAGTTCCAAGCTCACTGTGAACATTCGTCTCTTCAATCACATTGTCGTCGTCACCAGTGTCGTTCCTACTTCCAGCATTTAAACAATAATCATATTCTTCCTCATCCTCAATTTCATCCAAGATGTCATCTATATGAGGAAGATTATGTGATTGTTCATTATTGCCACCATCCAACGTAAACATGGGTTCTTATGGAACAATGTTAACTATATTGCCACCATCGAATTGTTGGAGATTTTCTATGTAATTGGTAAACATGGGTTCTTGTGGAACAATGTTAACTATATTGCTACTTGATGGCATCATGGTTCCACCATGCTCATCAAATGATGGTTGCTCAATATGCTTGTCACATGACACTTCACATATGTTGGTATATAACTCCGCACATGTCAATTGTCTTGAAAATCTTCCAATCACTTGCCACATTTGCTTGACATCCAAATCATCTTCTAAATTACATGCTTGATATTGTGGTGGGTTCATGCAAGTGGGATACCTATACACAAGATTTGCTACAATTTGATTTGGAGGAAGACGTAGCTTTTGTCCAATAACTTCTTTCAATTTATCCAATGTAATATTTGAGTTGACTTTGATTATTTTGACTCTGTCCGACTCAAATGTTGCACCAGTTGGACCATTACAAATGCGTCCATTAGCAAACACACACATGGACTCCTTTCTATGGTCCATTCTATTTCCTAAATATAGCATTATGATAAGCATTATGATAGTTGATCAAGCAAAGTATCTTGTCAAAATTATCTACCAAATCACTAAAAATTATTCTACTTTCTAAATATATCATTAATAAATAAACCTATTTAATATATACATTTATACACACACATTTTAATTTATGTTTTTATTTTTTATTAATAAACCTAATTTTATGAATAAACCTATTTAATATATACATTTATATATCTATAAAGACACACACATTTTTAAATCTGTTTTTATTTTTTATAATTAATTATTGAATATATACATTTTTATATATACATAATTATTTTTTATTTTTTACAAATAAATAAACCTATTTTTTTATAAATAGGTTTAATATATACATTTTTAGGAAAACAACATAAAACATATTTATTTTTATATTTTACCTACATATTTTTATTCTGTTTGCATAATATATACATTTTTACATGAATCATTCATGTACTAAGTGTGATATTCAGTTGGGCTTTTACAAAATTATGACTTATTTCAAGCTAATTTGCATAATCAATATATTTTACTTTAGGTAGTCTATTTTTCCACTAACTAATTTTCTTTACTTGCCAATTTTGTCTTGCTCAAACGAAAACTATAAATGAAAAATATAACTAAACTAAAAATATAAATATAGTAAATGAGAAAAGCTTATAGAAAATTATGTAGTACCTCTACGACTGTTTCGAATTCCTTTAGCCAATCACCGTTTGCTCACCTAAATAAAAATACATATTTACTAATTCTATACATTAGTGGAACAAAATAAGTATATGAGTATATGGTAACAAGCAAAATTATAGAAAACTTACCACTTCACACTAGCAAATGTGAAAACACAGAAACTTGAATATAATGTAAGAGGAAACTCTTTGAGTGTGTGTAGAGAACTTGCAAACTCTTATGAGTAGAAAATTGAGAGAGGATGATGAGGCCACCCACGCAGAAGAATGTGTGCTGAAGTGCTTAAGAAAGAGTGTGTCTTCAATTGTAAGAAGAAAGAGTGCGAAGTGTTTGTGAGGAATGAGAGGAGGGAGTGATCTATTATTTATATAAGAAGAGTGAATCTGCACTGTAACTTCACGAGAGTGAGATAGTTGAGATGAGCTTCATTCATCACATACACGCATGCGCATGCAGGTCATTGTAATTTGACATGAGAGAAGAGAGTTGACATGAGAGCAGAGGAATATATTCTTTGCGTGGAGAGGAGGAGAAGCAGCGCTGCAAATTTTTTTTTTTAAAAAATAGTGGGAAGTCGTTCTCCAGGAGAACGACTTCTGAAGTCGTTCTCCACTAGAACACGAGAACGACTTCTCAAGTCGTTTACATCGGGAACGATTTCTTTGTATTTAAGCATATTGGTATATATTTTTTTGTGTGTAGCATATTGGTATATATTTGTTCGGCCTATAGCATATTGGTAAAAAAACCCAATATTCAAACAAACAGATTAAAACACACACAATTAAAACAATGTAAAATAATCTTTCGTCACTCAAAACAAAATCTCTCGAAACAATTAGGAAGGGGAGTGGAAGACGGCGTTGGCAAGTCTTTTCAAGAAAGGAGGAGGGTAGTATGGTAAATGAGGAGAGCCGCCTTCAGAGAAGAATTTGGTACTTGGTAGCATGAAAAAAGGAAATTAAAAAACAAGTGAGGCAGAAGAAGAAGAGGACAAAAACAGAGGGATTACGTGGGAGAGAAGAGGGAAGCCACTAGAATGAGAGAATGAAGGAAGCGTGGAGGCTGCGCCAGGTGTCTCAGTGTGGGGTAGGTGAAGCCTAGAAGCCTGGAAGGCCTAAACCTCTTGCTAATTTACCAAACTCTAGGAGGTTTCTCTCATCTTACAACAAAACAATACTCCTACTATAATACAAAAATTTAATCCCTTAGATTTGTTAAAATTATTTAATAGAGTTAATGGGTATAATATCCACGTTAATTTTGTCAAAAATTCTTCTAATCCCTTAGATTATGGTTCAGTGAGTTTCAGTAGTAGTTTGAAGAAATAGTGACAAAAATTAGAAACATGTCACACACTCAGAATTAAATAATATTAACTCCCAATTAGAAATCAAATTAAGGATTATAGGAATTATTTCAAAAAAAATTCATGATAAAGTATCTTAAAATGTAATAATATTTTATTATTGTCTCTATTTAATATTTACTATACTACTACGTGATTTTTTTATGCAAAATATAATCATGCATTATTTAACAACTTGTAACAAGGAAACCTGTTAATGAAAGTATGAATTTCCTCTAAAAGGAAAACAAACTTTCATGGTACTGCTAATCTGTTATATATTACATTAACATGACTTGCTTTTGGAATATATATATAAATAAAGGATAGACTGTTGGATTCTCAACCGCTGATTGATTAAGTAAGAAAATTAAAGCATCACGCAAACATATGAGTTATCTATGAAGATATCCAAGTTTGACCTTTGGATTGAAGCACCATTCATGCAATATTTGTGTCATGTATTTAATGGTCACCTGCATTTTTTGTATGGCTCCTCCTCTCTTGATGTTTTTGAATAAAAGGATTCAATAGTCATTGATATTGTCCTGAATGTTGGAAATTGGCCAAAATGTTGGCGAAATTGGCATTCTCTGTGTCGTGAATGTACTTCCTTCCGTTACATTTGTCTTGCTAGATTCAATCCTTATCATGTCTGCATTTGTGCGAGCTATAGCCGCTTGAATAATCTGCAATGGGTGATAAGATTTACCTGCAAAACAAGTTTGGTTTCTTACATATCAAATTGTAGGAAAATAGGGCTCACCCTTAGTGGGTTATGACCATACCCAATTGGAATTGGGGCTATTAAGTAAATATGGAAAATATGGTTTGAAATAAGTAATTTTCCCCATAGATTTAAAGTTAAATCAATGTGTCTTTTCACATGGGGATATGACTTTTCCATTGATTCATTATAAATACATGAAGCCTATTGGAAAAGTTAAGTCACTACAAGTCACTACATTTGTTTTTATGTGTGGAAAAACAAATTCCTTTCTCTCATTCTCTCTATTCCTCCCTCATGTGCATCTGCTGTATATCGTAGTCAAATTCCAATTGGTGATCCGACTTCGTGTGGGTACCCGGTTAAGTTAATCGGCATCCAGGTACGCCCGAAAACCCTACAGTGGCATCAGAGCCATCTTATTATTGAGATTATTTTTTTGAATGCTTCCACAGTTTGTGTTGTGGGTTTTGTTTGATTTTAATGTGATTTCATGCTTTGCAATATTTATGTACATATTGTTTAATCGCATGCTTTTGTACATTTTGCTTTGCATTTTGTTCTCTGGAAGGCATCATTTAATTTTTGACCAACTTTTCCCACTGTTCTGTGTAAGATGTTCTGGTATATTGTTTGGCTTTTATTATCACAGATGCTTTCTGTTCTAGATTGGTTGCCTATGTCCATATATGTTTGTCATATCGGAAGGGGATATAGGAACTATAGAACCCATAACACAAATCACAAAACGAAGAGACACATGTTTGGATTGGGTTTCCTGAAATTGAGAGATTTAGGCCATGTAAATAGTCCCATTGTGTAGAGCACGAAAAACCGATGAAAATGGACCAAAAGAACGTGGAAAACGGGCACCGGAAGGCGGAGATGTGGGCGCTAGAAAGGTCGGCGTCGGACCCGACCCATGATGTCATCCGGGTCTGGTGCGACCCGGCTGAAGGTTAGGGGTGACGCCCCTAACCGAAACGGCGTCGTTTTGACGACTGAAAAAAAAGGCGCTGTTGTGATTTCTGGTCGCGAGAGGGTTCGATCCCATTGTGTAGAGCACGAAAAACCGATGAAAATGGACCAAAAGAACGTGGAAAACGGGCACCGGAAGGCGGAGATGTGGGCGCTAGAAAGGTCGACGTCGGACCCGACCCATGATGTCATCCGGGTCTGGTGCGACCCGGCTGAAGGTTAGGGGTGACGCCCCTAACCGAAACGGCGTCGTTTTGACGACTGAAAAAAAAGGCGTTGTCGTGATTTCTGGTCACGAGAGGGTACGATCCCGCGCAGTGTTGTTTAATGCGCGAGCGCCTCCACCACTCTGCCAAGTGACCTTTTTCTTGTGAAATCTTCCACATGTCCGTACGTATACCTCATTACAAAGATCATATATGGAGCATTTCAACTCCAATTGAGACAAGGTTTGTTTCTAAAAATCCCTATATTTGAGATCTATGATTAGAAATATTATTTGCCTATTTCTAACATATTTTGGATTTCCATAAATATTTTGGTGCTATTTTTGTGATTTTATTAGTTTAAAAATCCTAAATATTTATGATTTTTCATAAATATTTTATTTGAGTCAAATATGAACTTAGAGAGTTCTAAAATGCACCATTCAAAAGAATTTCACTCTTTTGGATTATATTTATGCAGAGTAACTTAATCCGAAGTATGATTTATATAGTGGTAGATCAGAAAAGGAATAAGTATTGAGATATTGTTTCTCAATGATCCAAAACCAATATTTAGAGCAATGTGAGCCTCTGAATAATTAATGAAGAAGGGAATTTTATAAATTAGAGTATGGGACTCTAATATATGATCAAGAAGGGAAGATCCTCAAGAGGATCAAGAGAGAGGTATATATAATTCAAAGTAAAGTTCATTTGAACTTGAAATGAAACAAAAAGGTGTAACATGAGAAAATGATGATGCACTAGAGGAGGATTCTTGAATAACAAAAATCCTAAAGTGTAGGATTATGATTCGGATAACCTTTAAAAGGTTAAAATGAATGATCAAATACTAAAGAGATAGTATTAGATCAAAATGAGAAGAAATCTCACAAGAATGAGATATTCAAGTTTGAACTCCGGATCTTGGTGAGATTCAAGAAAAGAATACACCTAGAATGTGATTTCAAAGTCCATATTAGGATAAAGAGAATCCTAAACCCAGTCCAACTCAACTTAGGTTGAACCAATAAAAGACTCAAGAGGAAATACTTAAGTTTCTGTGAAGAAACATAGTATATTGCATAAAACATTTGGAATATTTCTTTTAGAAAATAGGAAACCTTTAAGAAATTACCAAATAACATGACATAATTTCTATCATGTCACTTAGGAATATGAGATTTCTAAGGCCTCGCTGAATGACGGTTATAGAGAACCTATCAAATTTTGTTTTGGGAAGTGTAGAGACTTCACTCTACCATTATGTATTAATAGAAGTTACTAAGACATTATGTAGATAATTTGAGGATAGACATGAAGAAGTAAATGTCAAATACTCTAAGTTAGTGTGAGTAAATGAGTAAATGCTCCATCTAAGTAGAAATTCTTAGAAAGAAAGTCTTCTAAGAATTTCATGCACGAAGTCTAAGTGGGAGCTCTTGGAAAATGTGTTTTCTAAGAGTGTTATATGCTCTACCTAAGTGGGAACTCTTAGAAATAAGTTTTCTATGAGTTTCATACATTATATCTAAGTGGGAGTCAATGTCAAATACTCTATCTAAGTGGGAGCTAATGACATTGCTCTATCTAAGTGGGAGCTTTCAGAAAGTAAGTCTTCTGAGAGACCTAATTTGAGCATATTCTAGAAAGTACTTGTTTAAAATTCTTGATTGATAATAGTATTGTTATTGAAATTCGTGTGATGAGAGTCTTTAAACGCATTCTCCCTATCATGAACCCGATTGTGCTATTATTATCTAGTTAAGAATAATACAAGTACATGACATTGTATACTTCAATGTGCTACAAATAGATTAGTTCTTGGTTCAAATCAAATTGTGAATATCCAATTGAGGAGTGGGGAGTGAGATGATTTGAAGTAATTAAGCCGAGAAGGACTTCCAAGAACAACAACATAACTCTAAACTTAAAAGGGGGGAAATGTGATATCTGATATTAAGAGGTCTCATATGATTGGGTAGATGTTGTTATATCATTGACCAAGGGTCATGACAAAGTTGAAGTTGAGAAGTTATCTTAACTTAACTTGTGAGATGATTTGAGACCTACATGACTACTTGGAAAGGGAAACAATTACTACCGATTATCCTATAGAGTACAAATAGGATAGAAATCCAACAACATAGTCATGTGTAAACACCTAGACTTTCTACCACTCTATTAAAAGATTTAATTGAATTATAACCACTTGATCAACCCTTTTTAGAAAAACATGTGCTTAAAAATCTGAATGAATTAAAACTTTTCTTCAAAAATGGTATTTAACCAAGCATTTATCGAAAAAGAACTTTAAATATGTCAAATGTATATAGAACAAGTGGTTATAAAACAATTAAAAGAAACATATACTAATTGCTAAGGTCACTTGCAACTATAATGTGTTGATGGTTTGTCTAAGTGTAGGTTCAGTCATAACATAGGTTTAATAAGATAATAATGTAAAAACAGCTATGTTTACTACTTAAGGTAAAGATCAGATGTTCCTTTACCTATATACAAAATACTATGAATGTATCTTTAAAATATACTACTAAGTTACCCTAATTCTACCTACTAAAAAATTAGGGAAACTTTCAAAACATATAAGCTTCCAAAATAGAGCTTCATGCACAACAGTCAGACAAGCGTTCCCGTCTTTTTTCCACCACTACCTTTCCAAAATATGTTCGTCCAACTACCTGAAACCAAAGAGTACATTGCAATTTACTTCTATACAGGCAGTAATAATTTTTAATATAAAAGTATAATCATGATAATATCCTCCTTTTTCCAATCTCTTATTGGAACCTGCCTCTTTCCAATCTCTTATTGGAACCTGCCTCACTATACCAACCATTTTTAACGATATGTTCGTTAATTAATGGAGGTATTCTTTACCTGCAGGGTTTCTGTAAAAAAATTTGGCATAGGGGGTGCGACCCTCCTGATGCCTAGAGTACTCTACTTTCTTATTTATCTATCTGAGATAAATATCCTTCCTTCTCTTGGATAAACATTATCATGTTTTGAAAAATAAATACTACAATATACACGCGGATATAACAACTTTCATTTATAATATGAAGTAAACTGCTACCTGTACTTCGATCACTACTTATCCTTTTTCTCTTGATCAATGCTTTGCTTCCAATCGTGAGCCACACAAGTTTCCCCTAGTATCACAACATGTAAGAGTAAGATTAAAATCACTTTATGTATTGAAATATTGTTTCTTTCTTGACCCTATTAATATTATCCCACAACCCTTCTACTTATTCTACTAAAGAACTTTATTGTTTCACTATTACCTAATATCAGTTATCAATGATAAATATTCACCTAATTCAATCACAATCAAAACGGTAAATAAACAGTCATCTTTTTAAAATGATTTGATATACAAATGTACAACCAACATTCAATAAGAAGTCAAATTGATAAGTAACATAAAAAAAATAAGAATTTTCATTGTCTAATATCACAATTCCTACTTTGAAACCTAACCTAGTTACTCAACCTTTATTTTTCAGCCCTCTTTTGTATTAGAATTCAATTAATTATGGCTTCCCTTAACAGTTCAAAATTCTGCAGCAAAAGAAAAGACATAGAACATGGTATTCATGTATATTAATCTTGCCAATCCAACACAAAGTTCTTACCAAACAAACATCCATAATATTTTAATGTGTAGCAAGTCTATCAACATACATCCAACAAGTGTCTTAGCATTTCAACCCTTTCTTCCAAACATTTTTTTTTAAAACAATACATGTATGAAAACAAAACATTTTACTTCCAATTTTATATGCAAACACTTCCATCCTTAGTTCAAGTTCAACCAATTAAAAGTTCAAAATAAAAATTCTAATTATAGTTCCATTATCATTAGTTCTTCTTCATAAACCTAATACATAAGAGCAAATATATATAATGAAGTCAACCCAAGACTGAGCATACAAACATAATTCATACATACCACAATTCAGCCATATAAAAGAAGGAAGAGGAAATTTGGAATTTAAAACAGAAATTTACACCAAACAAAATATCAATGTCCTATCCATATGTTAATCCCATTTTGATTCTTTTCTTCTACATTCAGCCAAGTGAAAATCAAATAGCAAACAAATAACCACATATAAAACCTCAAATTTAACATGTTAAGTGATTATTCCACTTATCATTTAACCCCCTTGAACCCTAAGTGTACCAAATTTGGAACTTTTGTGAAAACCCAAACGAAATCTCAAATCACACACACATGCTTACAATTCATATAATTTTTTTTTTCATCTCCCAATGTTAAATAAAAACAGAGAAGAACAATCTTTGCAACAAAAATTTAGTGAGCTAAAATCAATTTCTTTACTCTACTAAGACATTTTGACAAACAACTTGAGTGCAATGATATACCCACATTAGTTATTAAATTCCCCATCATCCACACTCTTACCCATACACCATTTCAGCAGCACCCATGATAAAAACACACAAGCATTGACAATTTAAACTATTTTTCATACACAAGACAGTAGCAAAATAAAATCAGAAAAACCACAAAATTTATTTATCCCAATAAACCCCAAAATCATGTTTAGTCCTTCACACATTATTGATATATCAATTGGTAACAAACATGCATGTACAAAAACTAACTTTAATAGACTCAGGAACCATTTAATTTCGTTCATCCCAACCCCCAAACAAGAATATTCATTCGGTCACTGAAAATGAAGAGGAAAGAGAAATTTTCAATCTTTACAAATCAAGGAAACTCACACTACAAATTGAAACTTAAAGATATCATTAGCTTACTAACAAATCCAGAAATTTAAATCTTATTTTCCACTACTCATCTCCCCCAAATCTTCACCAAATCGCAGAAAAAAATATATAGGAATGTGAGGAATTCTCACCTGAATCTCTAGCACCAATTGCATGTAGTTTTCGATCAAAATCGGGTGAAGATTGGTCCAAAATTTCTGCTGGGGTGTTGGAAGAAAAAAAAGAAACGAGAGAAGGATGGAGAAGAGTGAAATAGGTGGGGGAGAAGTGAAAAAAATGAGTGTGTGCCTTTTTTTTAATTAAAGAGAAGAGGGGTATTTGTGTCATTTGCTTTCTATGCTAATGGTCATGCTACTATTCCAATTCCAACTTTTATAATAATAATACTATCCTCAAATTCTATTTTTCTTTCTCTATTCTTAATTTCCCATAATTAATTTGTATACCCAAAATTCCTAAATTGTTATCTTCTAACTATAATCTCCATTTAAATTTTTTTTTGGGGTGTTACATCATGTCAAATGTGTAAATGGAAATGTTTTGCAGAAATTCTATTCCACTAGTTGAAAAATGTTGTCAATTAAGTTTGACACATAACTTGAGGTTTAACACCTAAATGAGACAACATTGCTACAAGATAACTAACAGTACAAGGAAATTAAACTTAGTTGATTGAACATTGTCAAATGAGCATTGAGTGGAAATTGTTCATGTTGACTCTCCTCCGTTTAGAAGCACATGAAAGTCAAGAAAAAAAAATCAAAGTGAAAGCTTTGTTACTTTGATAATTTATCATAGTAAGTGATGCTTAATCATTGATGTTTTGAGGTTGAGGTTTTTAACCTCTTATGGCTAGTTTACAAGTAGAGAAAAGACATTCTCTACACTCTAAACCTAAATGAGATGTAACATCCTGAAAATTTAATACAGGATTAAAGAGTGTTTTGGAAATGATAAATGGAGAAATTAGGAATTTTGGGAATTTTTGGAGATTTTTGAGAATATTTTAGAAATATTAAGTAATTAATGTGCATATAATTAATTAAGAAATGAAGAGTTTGAAATATGAGGGAATAGTAAAGTTAAAAATATTTTGAAGATTCAGAAGATTGGAGACTGGTTTGAGTGGTTTTAAGTTAAAGAGAGTACACTATGGCAAGTTTAGGCTGTAATTATCAAAAACCACCCTTATTTCTCCCCATCCAAACACGCCCCTCCTCCTTTCTCTTAAAGAAAAGCACGGACTCCCTTCCTCCTCCATTCCTGCGTGCGTCCGCCCCCTCCTCACCATTTCTTCATTTTTCTTTACACCCACACTCCCATTCATCCTACTTTACCCAAAAAGCTTCCTCATTTCGGTTTATCTCTCTCTTTTCTCCACTGAGCCGTGAAATTTGAGTCCGATCCGTGTGGGTGTGTGTGTGTCCGTCGCGTTTCCTTCTTCTCCGGCGTCGTGTTGCGTTTTTCCGGCGAGGAGACTCGTTTCCGGCGGCGGTTTCCGGCGGCTCATAGGTAGGTTGTAATTTCTTTGGGTTTTACAAGTCATTCCTTTCCTTTATAACTTCATTAGTCTCACCTTTTTCATCTTCCCTTTTTCTTGGACTCCGCCGGCCACCTACAGTGGTTGCTCCGACGAGTTTGACGGCGGCCGACGGTGGAGGCGCCCTTCTTCTTCATTTGTACCCACGTGAGCATCTTCTACCTCTTTGATTTTGGATTTTGGGGTAAAAGTTGCCTCTTTGAAGTTAGGGTTTTGGATATGCTAAAGTTTTTGAAATGTTAAAGCTTTAATATTGAAATTGAGGCATTGAATTTGAGTTTTCTTGGGAGCAATTGGATTTTCTTGTAGGAGATTGAACATTTGAGAATTTTGGTATAAGTTATGTTTCTTTGAAGCTAGGGTTTGACCATAACAAAATCATTGGAGCTTAAAACAAGAATTTGGGGATGTTTAAGTGGTAAATTGAAGATTTTTGGAAAGTATTTAAGTTTATTCAAGTTGGGAGTTATTTTGGGAATTTTATAGACATTTTTAGACTCTTTGAAGTTGTGTTTTGTTAATGAAGGATGTTATGGATAAATTTATAGTTAGATAAGGTTTGTTAAAGTTATATGAGGTTGTTGGAATTTTAGTTTTGGTTGGATTGGTATTTGGAAAGAAATTTAAAAGTTAAGTGTTGATTAAATTATGTAAAGGACTGCTTGGAGTTTGGTAGTAGGTTTGTGAGATTGAGAAGTTACTTTAAGTAAATTTGATGTTAATATGGTGGTAGGGTGGTAAGAGATTGTTTTGCAATTTTTGGGTATTTTTGGTTTCTTTAAAGTGGAAGTTTGTTATGTGGGATGTTTGGATTAGATTGGAAGTTAGGAAATGTTTATATAGGTGTTATGAAGATGTGGGAGGAGTTAAAATTCTTTGCAATTGTGTATAGGAGGAATTTTGTTAGTTAAAGTCTTGGTTAAAAGAGATTTTGGTTAGGTAAAAGAGTGTTTGAAAGGTGGTGGAATATTTGGGTAGTTAGGGAGCTACCTTGAATGCCAAATGATTATAAATGAAGTAGTTTTGGTAAGTTATACATGTTTTGGTGATTAGGCAAAAGTTGGGGAAAATGATAAAGTTAATGCTTTAGTAGTCAAAAGTAAATGGACAAAGGAAGTGATTAAAATGTTGGATTTAAGAGGATTTGACTAGGTAAGATATGTTTGGAGTTGGTGGAAAGTTTATGAAGTGGGGAAATCATTTGAAATTGTGTTTAGGAAGGAGTTAGGAATCAAAGTGAAGGATTAAAGGGAAATTTGTTAAAGGATGGTATGTAAGGGAGGTGGTGAAAGTTCGTGAGTTATGAAAGTCACTTTGAGTGGTCAATTTAATATGAAAGGTGGTTTTAATCGGGGTTAGCATGGTGGACTAGTTTTGTAAGAATTATGAAAAATGGTGAAGTTAATACTTTAGAAGTTATAAATAAAATGATTAAGGAAATTGTGATGGCTTAGAAGAATATAGAAAATTGTGGATGTTAGAAGTAATTTATTACTTCCAGAATTGTTTTAGAATTTGTTTGAATGGGTGGTCAAAGTCACTGATATTGTGTCTTGACCATCAGCAACTCATTGCGTGATTGTAGACGACGGTGACTCGGGTGGAGCACACGGAAAACAATTGCTGCTAGGATTTATGGTTATTGAGCTTGAACAGGTAATCACACTTATCTGACTGTGATACTGAGGGTGTCGGTAGTTGAGGATTTCTAAAATCCTCTTCTACTTATATATGTAAATGAAATGTGTTCTGGTTATTTTATATTTAAACGTGGGCTATAGGGTACCTTTCTAAATAAACTGTACTTGATATATATATTTATATATAAATCTTTTGTATGTTGCATGACACTGATTATTAGTACCATCGGCCGATGTAACCATCGATTTGCTCAAATCGATAGGTTAATAGTACGGGTTCCTCGGATTGTAAAGGAACCAGGGATTTTCACATTGATTAGAGTGGTCCCTTTTATGCTTTTCGGATTGTAGACCGGGCACAGTGTCACACACGTTTATTTCTGTCATTTGAGAGATGGATGCATCTGTTTTGTGTATATATATATATATCTGTATATATTTGTAAATGTTATAAGCTGTATGCAGGTTTTGAACTGTGGTACCCTGTAGACACTCCACTACCCCACTTCTGAGTCTCACAGTGAGTTAAGTAGTGATTACTGAGACATAGCTTTGTCTCACCCCATTCCCCTTTATTTTTGCAGGTGATCATGCCCAGAGGTAGTCTGAGAGGAAGGGAAAAAGGGGCCGGCCAGCTGCACTGAGTCAGTGAGTAGGCCGGAGGTAAACCGTAGGGATATATATATTGCCATTTATTAGGCTGCATCAGCTTCCGCATTTGTTTGTATTATTATGATTGATTGATTTGTTGGATGACTGCATTATCTGTATCTGCTGGTTTGTTGTCTAGTTACTGATATTGTTGGTAATGTGATAGTTGTGGTTGTTTTACACATTGTGTAATAACGGATTATGTATACAGGAGAATTGCCTGCTAATGGAAAGGCAATCATTTTCTTTCGACATGAGAGTATTAGACAGTTGTGACTAGCTATGAATGGTTATACTTGGTGATACTGTCAAGTTTAAGTCAGATGATTGTGTTGATGTGAATTGCTGTTACAGGTGTTTGTTTTGGAATAACTGTGTTAGGAAATCCTCTTTCCTAACACGGTTATGTGACACATTGATGATGTGATTGAGTGAATGATGTTTCTTATATAACCATGTTAGATGGGCCCCACTCTAATATGGTTACCTTTTATGTAGCTGGTTTGGTTTATTTTTGCTAACTATGTTAGGAGATCCTCTTTTCTAACATAGTTAGATATGTGTTAAGCATATGGTTGTAGTCTCTTCATAGTAGAGAAATTCTTTTGCTAACCATGTTAGGCGAATCTTTTACTAACATGGTTAGGGCATTCCATTTTGAAGGATATCATTTTTCTTTTTCTAACCATGTTAGATGTATTCTTACTAACATGGTTAGACACCATTTGTTTCAGTTATTGTGAATATGTGTTTAATTAGGTGGAAGTTAGTAAGTTAATAATTTATTAGTAGGAGGTACGTTTCATGAGATAAGGTAAGAGATTCCTTGAAATGGAATGGAAGGACTAGCCTAATGTCGATGGTTACCAAAATTAAAGTAAGAGACTTTATATTGGTACTAACATGAGGATTAAGGTAAAAGACTTTAGAGCCTATAAGTCCAATGTTTTTCATTGAAAAACAACCTTAATTCTCCATGATATGATTTAAGAATCATTTTTATGAGTTCTAAATGAACTATCTTGATATTCTTGACAAAATTAACAATTTGTGATGTGTTTTTTCCTTGAGATTTCTTAGGTTTTCGATATTGTTGGTAATCTTTGCATGTGTACTTGTTTTACTGCTGTAATTCAAGTGTTTGACTTGATTACATGTCATTCTTAACAAGGGCATGGAAATTGAATTGTCTTTTTCCAGTAATGATATGTTCATTACCCAATAGGGAGGTGTCCCAAAGTGGAATTGCCTTGCAGGTAAAACAATAAGAAAAGTTTTTCAGTATGGGATCTATGATTGTGAGATTATTGCAATTCTTCCAAATGATACCTATGGTTCAATGAATGTGAGGGCATGACATAGTGCTAAAATGAGCTTTGTTCATGATTACTCATGTAATTATCATTACTTTATTTCACACGTGTTTAAAGCTCAAGCTCTTTAGACGATAAGTGGATAAAGTTGCAAATAAAGTGCATACAGAATTTTAGAATTCTACGCATTAAGAGAGGTTTTTCATGACCTGTTTTAAGGAGCACTATGAGAAAAGGGATATTTATTCATTTAAATGATCCCTCCTACTCTATCACCAGATGGAGTTGTCCATATGCAAAGTAAAATGCATTAAACATGGTCAAGTATAAAATGTTTTAAGCTAACCCACCAAAAGTGAGTGGGAGAGTGGTACCAAGTCGACCTTTAGTGGATTAGTACACATATTTGAAAGATCAAATCTGGTTTTCTCTTTAAGAGAGATGCAAACATTATACTTAATCATGTGCCTCCAATGTGGTTAGTTTCAAAACCACATACGTCGTTGCATTTCAACACAAGTCAGAATGATCTCATAATCATGTAAGTGGGAGTTTATTATGGTTACATTTTCATAGGTGAAAATGGAGATTGATTTGTGGTTGAAAAGAATCATAATGAACCATATTTTTTTGTGGATGAGTTTTTCAAATAATGGAAAAACTCGTCACATAGTATTTCACTATATCTCTTTATGAGACTTAGTGACAAGGTAATACAGAACAAACTTATAGTCTTCCATTTCCCATGTAAGTGGGAGCTTGAGAGAGAGTTTAACTTTGAAAAGCGTTCTTGGTTGTTCTAGAGGAGGATAACATAAGTGTTTTGTACAAGATGCCTTACTTATTCCTAAGAAGGAATGGAAGAAAGCAATATGAAATAATATTGATTCTTTGAGAAAGAATCAAGTCAGGATTTAAGATCCAAAGTTACAGCTTAAGAAAAATCCATTGTTTGTTGCGAGAAAGCTGCAATATGGAAATTCTTGAGTCATGCTAATGTGGATGAATGTGATCCCAAGGATACTTCAATGACTTCAAAAGTGAATTTGAGTCTTGACAAATATCCCTAAACTGAAGAAACTTAACTGTAAAATGGAAAAAGGTTTCCATGTAAATGTTGTTGGTAGTTTAATGTATACAGTGGTGTATAAAATAACAGATATCTATTGTGGTAGAACTTTGTAAGTGAATACTAGTTCAACCATTGTGAGAGACATTCTATGACTCCACAAAAATGCTTATGGATACTTTAAAGGGCATGTAATTGTGCGCATTCAAAGTACTTACTATGGTAGTACGTATGACTGTATGGTCAAGGGTGCTTTTAAAAGAACATCTTGGTTATGAAATGAGATTTCAAACCTAGTGTTAGTGCATTGTGAAAACACTGTGATCATTACTTAAATTGAAGACCCTAAGTATTATAGCATGAATAGAATATGAGGATAAATATGTGAGAAGTTGTAGCACATAAGGTTGTTGTTAAACAACATGTTCCTATGCAAAGTCCCCTACTTAAGCCTAAGACCAAGGATGTACATGTATGACATGTTAAGTCTTCTGACATGCATAGGACTTGGAGTAAGAGATACTTCATTATGGCTTTACATGTATATGTGATAGTATATAATGTCTAGTACGTCGTATAGATTGGTGAGGTCGCTTTCTCACATAAGCGATCGCCTTTGACACTCAGTGAGAGTGTGCAAAGATGAGACAAAGTGTTCACCGGCAGTATTGATCATACTGATATGGTAGAGAAGAAACACAATCTTTATGTCGTCTCGACTTAAAAGTGCAGTAAGTCGAGATGAGATCCGTGGTTACACATATGGATCGATTTACGGATACCCACATCCATATTACCTATAGCCAGAGAACAAGTTCTTCAAAATCGACGTCTTACAAAGTGAGAAGAGTTGAAGAATTTGGGTTTAGATACTGTGTGTGTCTATACTTAAGTCTGTATGGTGTTAATGATGAAATTAAATCGACGTATGCTCTTATAGAAGAAGAGTAACACCATAGCATGTGATTCATACCACATGAGCTTAAGTTACCGCAAACAGGAAGCTAGTGAATGGATCCCTATTTCACTGCTGTGTGAGTCCTAGAAAGTTTCAATATTTTCTTGATGTCCTTTGACTTTGACAATTTCATGGAAATATGTTTTGATGTCTACTACTTTAGCGTATATGCTACATGGTCATGAAAATTGTGATCTAAATGCTTTATGCTAGGAAAGCAGTCAATTTATATTGATGTGATATTTGGGCGAAAGGAAGATTTACGTGAGCATACACACCTATGCTGGTGTCTGAGGTCGACCCATTATGATATTAATGTGCTAAAATCATAAGTGTGGACGCTAAGCATACGAGAAAGGCAATCTGAGTTTTATCTAGATTCAAAAGGGATTAGATTAGCCATGAGAAAAGTGTATTTATGTAAATTTAGGATATCTGAGGCATTATGACAGAATGATCGTGCTGCACTGCAAGGTAGTTTTGTTCTGGTCTCAATAAATGAGATTTCTAGTTCAAGACACCAAAAGAAGATGTCACGCTCACGCGGTTACGGCAGAGTACTTAGTATGAAAGAAGGATAGAAGAAAAAGCGATTTGACCCTTAACATTTAATCCACTAAGTGTGAGTGGGAGATGTAGGAAAATAGTGTCCACCCTTAGTGGGTTATGACCATACCCAATTGGAATTGGGGCCATTAAGTAAATATGGAAAATATGGTTTGAAAGGAGTAATTTTCCCCATAGATTTAAAGTTAAATCAATGTGTCTTTTCACATGGGGATATGACTTTTCCATTGATTCATTATAAATACATGAAGCCTATTGGAAAAGTTAAGTCACTACAAGTCACTACATTTGTTTTTATGTGTAGAAAAACAAATTCCTTTCTCTCATTCTCTCTATTCCTCCCTCATGTGCATCTGCTGTATATCGTAGTCAGATTCCAATTGGTGATCCGACTTCGTGTGGGTACCCGGTCAAGTTAATCGGCATCCAGGTACGCCCGAAATTCCTTCACAAATAGATTCCAATAATTTGAAAGGGAAATGAAGATCATAATTGGAAACTGATTTGTGTGAAGATAACCAGTATTGAATCCATTTTTGTATTGACCAAAGCCCAAAAGTTTCATGTCGTAGGGATAAATAAGAGCCAAACCAGCATGCTCGTGTAAAGGAGCAGTGAAGGAACAAAGATCAGGTGTTTAAGTGTTGAATAAAGTATACGCAATAATAAATATGCATGCACGATCATACATTCATATAGAAATTTAAATATGTAAATTATAAATGAGTAAAATAATTTTCCCCATAATTTATAAATAATATATTATTTAAGAAATACGCAACATGGCCTTATTATTGTAAGTCCAAAAGGTGTGCCCTTAATTGATTAGGGTTCACCCGTTCCTTTAGTCTTGTCCTTGTCACAAGGCATGTTTTACTATTTAAAAGAGATAGATATATGGTTCCCAATATTCAGGTAAAAAAATGTCCCCAATATCAGAAATATTTGAGCACGAGTAAAATTAAAATTTTATTTAATTCTCAAACAAGATTAAACATTTAATCATATCTCATTGGTTAAGATCGATTATTAAGTTGAAGATGCCTTATAATAAAATTAGAAATATTTTACAATTTGAAAAGTGGCATACCGACATTTTATAAAATGCCATAGAGTAGGACAAACGCCGAAATCCGTCATAAAAAATATTAATTAATATCACACATACTGGTGTTTTTAAAAGCGCCAATATGTATTTATATTAAAATAATACAAACCGGCGTTTGAAAAAACGCCGGTTTGTATTTTTTTTTTAAAAAAATCTACTTACCGGCGTTTTAGAAACACCGATAAGTGTTTCTGAATTTATAAAAAACTCTATTTTCCGCCTTAATTTATAAAAATTAAGGCGGAAAACAGAGGGCAAAAATAAAACACAAACTAGACAAATGATAATAGTAAAAATAATTGATAACATCAACTACTAATAAAATATATGTAAATAGGCAAACGAAATAAATGATAACAAAATAATTACATATAAATTATACAAAATTGTTATACATAAATAGATAAACAAAATATGGCCCCAAAAATATATAAAAGTTGATATAGAGAGAATTAGAGAAAGTAAAAAGAAAGAGAAGGGAAGAAGAGAGATGAATGAAAGAATTAGAGAAAGTTAAAATGGGGGGGGAAGAGGTTTATAGGAGAAGATAAACCTTACCAGCGTTTTTGCCAAAATCGCCGGTAAAATTTTTTAAAAAATTAAATCCCCAACATTGTGGTGTTTTTAAAAGCGCTGCTATGTTTTTTTTTAAAAAAAACAATTAAATTTTGCACATATCAGCTCTTTTAGAAGCACGTGAAACGCCGCAAAAGCATTGTGGCACTTTTTAAAAGCGTTTTCGGCGCTTCTAAAAGTGCCGCTAATGTGGTTTTTAGTTTTTTAAAATTAAATTTCCCACATACCAGTGCTTTTAGAAGCGCGTGAAACACCGCAACAGCATTACGACGCTTTTAGCTCTGCTAAAAGCGCTGCAAGTAAACTAAACCTCCAAAACTCGTCGGATTCTTAGTTCTCAAATCTGGGTTTTCAAAAAAACTAAACTAAACCTCCAAGTAACCTTCAATCCATCCACATACATGAAGAATCAAAGTTTAATTTGTGTTTTAAAGATTGTGGAAGCCTAAAACCAAGAATCCCAATTCGGACCCCCTCTCAATCTCACCAAAAACGAAGGAAAAATGGGTATAGAAATGAAGAGGAGGATCACCTGAAGCTAAATCCATCATTGCATGTGAGTTTCCAGCGCCGGGCCGCCGTGAATCGCCGGAAAACGTGGCTGGGGATGGAGAGAAATGGAAAAGAAAGTGGGGGCAAGGAGGAGCTTGTGTTTTGAGAGAAGTGAGGAGTGAAAATGACTGTAATAATAGGAAGAAGAAGAGGAATTTGTTTTATAAAGGGTTTGATGAAAATAACAGTTTTGCCCCTCATTATCTCTTTGTTCTTCACTTAAACCCCTTTCCATTAACTTTTTATTTTCACTTGAATCCCTCCTTCACAACATCATTCCTAAGGTTATGCCTCACCTCAAACTAGGAATTGTCTTTAGTTTCTAAAGGACAGGTCCTAAAATTCTTAAGATTATATTTATCCTCATAAATTTAGTTATAATGATTTTTAATTTTATAAAATATAATTATCCTCCTTTAATTATTTTTTAAGGTTTTTTTTAATTCCTAAATGACACTCAAGACTTGATTAATTCTTTATTATCCCTAATTTGAAAATTGGGGTGTTACAATTCTCTCCCCCTTAAATAATTTCGTCCTCGAAATTAAAGGAATTACCCTACTCTTTTGAAACTCTTACAATACTCTACAACACAAATACAAAACAATAAACACTTTCTCATACACCAATCAAAATACTGAATCACCATCTAATACCTCATGCTAACACTTCACATATATACAAAATCAAACATCCAGACAGAACACAAAACATGGATTCAAGTGTCACAACAAAACATCATCATAGTCTCCTAATATACCACTCTTAGTTCAACTAAGTTCTCAATTTAAATTAGACTTTCAAGTTAATAATTTCAAAAACATTCATACAACAATAAATCAAAAGCATTACAATAATAATCATTATATTCCCTACTTTAATCTACATTAACCATCTCTTATTGCTTTCAAATCTCTCTAAACCCCTTGACTCATAAGATTTTTCAGTGATGTCTTGACTATGATTATGTCCGGATCATAATTATACTCAAGACCCCAAAGAAAAATCCTTATTCCATCAATCTTCTCCTTAAACTATTTATCTACCTCTCAACATCTACTTCTTCTAATCTTTAAAGTATTTTACAATATTATCCACAAATTAAAATTCCACTTTCCTATAACTCTATAAGAATACTGTTAGGCCCTTGCAACCTCATAATCCTATAGTACATTGCTATCAAACCACACTCAACTATATAATCATAAACCTTAAGTTTTGACTTCCACATTTCCAATAAGTGGATTCAAATCTTTCCCCTAAATAAGCACATAAACACATAATCCATGATTACAACCTCATTTCCTAATACTACATCTATTATTCTCAATTTCATTCAAAGGTTTAACTAAGTTCTTCTAAAATCACTCGATCACCTATTTCATCTTCAAGTAACAAGAAACTATTGAAATGTATACTATCAACTAAATGATTTTTGAAATTCTCTAAATGTTCACCCTTTAAATTCTAACCTAACTCAACTATTTCAAATCCTCAATCAATTTTCTTTGGTAAATTTCTCTAATAGAATAATCCTCCTTTGACATTAATCACCCATTTATCTTCAAAGTCCTATAAAGCCTAACTAACCAGTATAGTCTATCAATTTCCAACTCTATAAAATCCTACATTTTATCAACTTTACTTAACACTCCCTTAGTCATTGGTTCCTCACAAAATACACTTCTTCCTCTTTATCTATTACAATCATGGTGTTTCCTAAAGTTTACTAAAGGTGTTCTAATGATATTCATAAGTATGTCGTATACGAGTAAGGTATTCTAGCTATCCTATGCCAGAATCCTTGCTCTGATACCAAATGTAAAATCCTAGCTTTTTATAACTCTATTATAAATTTCTAATCAATTTATAACCACTTTCTAATGTTAGAAGCCCAAAAATATGAATAAATTAAAACTTTTCTATTTTCAAAAACTAGATTAAAAGAATTTCCTGCATAAACTTGGGCTTCTAAACAATTTATGAAATTATATCTGTTTCTTGAAAGCTGCAGCGGATTATAAATTCATTAAATAGCTAAATTAGTAGTCACTACTTAGTTTTATTTTATACACCTGTACTATCTAATGCAACTAAATACTTAACATAATTAAGTCTAACTATTACAATTTTATATAAATATAATTCGCTATTGCAGGTGATAGCTTATACTTATATACATCACAAGCTATGAACTTGTATAGAAATACAATAACTAACATATATAATAAATATATTTCACAATGAGCTTCGGGCCTAACAAGCATCTCTCCTACCTTCCACTAGAGCTTCCCACAGAATCTACTTCTCCCTGCTTATCTGTAAAAACATTTTGAAAAACAGTGAGATTCAAAGAATCCCAATAACAGTTTATTTCAATAGTTTACCTTTAAATCATGATAATATTCTCCTCTTTCCAACCTCTTGTTGGAACCTGCCTCTTTCCAATCTCTTATTGGAACTTGCCTCGCTATACCAACCACTTTTAACGATATATTCGTCAAATAATGGAGGTATTCTGTACCTGCAGGGTTTCTGTAAATGTTTGGCATAGGGGGAGCGACCCACCTGATGCCTAGAGTACTCTACTTTCTTATTTATCTATCTGAGATAAATATCCTTCCTCTTAGGATCAACATTATCATGTTTTTGAAAAATATTCATGCGCGCTTATAACTATTGAATTAAACTGTTACCTGTGCTCCAACTATCTTCTCTTCACTATGCTCCAAGTACTTGCCTCCTAGCTTCTCCTATTATTACATAAAGTAATAATGACTATAAATAACTATTCCATATAATAAGCAAGGTCTCTCTCGTATCCTAAGTTAGATACTACCCAACCCCTTGTTTATATTTCATATTTTATAAAATGGGTATAGAAATGAAGAGAAGGATCACCTGAAGCTAAATCCATCATTGCATGTGAGTTTCCGGCGCCGGACCGCCGTGAATCGCCGGAAAACGTGGCTGGGGATAGAGAGAAATGGAAAAGAAAGTGGGGGCAAGGAGGAGCTTGTGTTTTGAGAGAAGTGAGGAGTGAAAATGACTATAATAATAGGAAGAAGAAGAGGAATTTGTTTTATAAAGGGTTTGATGAAAATAACAGTTTTGCCCCTCATTATCTCTTTGTTCTTCACTTAAACCCCTTTCCATTAACTTTTTATTTTCACTTCAATCCCTCCTTCACAACATCATTCCTAAGGTTATGTCTCACCTCAAACTAGGAATTGTCTTTACTTTCTAAAGGATAGGTCCTAAAATTCTTAAGATTATATTTATCCTCATAAATTTAGTTATAATGATTTTTAATTTTATAAAATATAATTATCCTCCTTTAATTATTTTTTAAGGTTTTTTTTAATTCCTAAATGACACCCAAGACTTGATTAATTCTTTATTATCCCTAATTTGAAAATTGGGGTGTTACACAAAGCGTTTGCAGTGCTTTTTAAAAGTGTTTTTAGCGCTCCTAAAAGCGCCGCAATGTTAGACATTTTTTAGTAAAAAATAGTTTTAGTAAAAAGAAACTATATTTTAAATGAAAATACACAAAGCAGCTTTTCTACATATAGAAACACCGATAAAAACACACGAGTATATTCGAGTAAAAACACCGATAAAAATAGTTTTAGTAAACTCACGCTTTTTGAGCACCTACTTTCTAGCGTTTTTTACGCTAGTTATTACCTGCGTTTTTACATAAAACGCCAGAAACCTTGCGCCGGTAAGCAGCGAATTTTTGTAGTGTAATAACACTAAAATCCTCTTTAAAATTGGATATTAATCCACCTTGTAACCATTAGGTTATATGTATTAAAAAGCTAATATAATAAATTTTAGGGTAATGAACCTAATGTGCTCTTCAAGTAACCACCCTGGATCTTTGGACATCATAAATTAACATTGGGTACAATTACACCTTTGAAGTAACCAAAGTGTTTCAATTTTATCATTTGGCAAATGTAATGCTGACACATGTTTGACCACTTTCATTACTTCAAGGGTGAAATTGTAACCGGTGTTAATTTAGGGTGCCCAGTAGTCCAGAGTGGTTACTTGAAGGGCAAAACTGGACATTTACCCAAAAGTGTTTTGTGTAGTCATTTTAATATGACTTTGCCTATGTATAAAAAAATATGACTATAGCTGGTGTTATCCTCATTCTATTATTGGATTCGATGCCATTTCTGCTTCTTGTATTTATTACAATATAGTTATTAATGACTTTGCGAATGATAGAACACAATTTTGCCGTATGATCCATACAACCGACCCACGTAGTGAGACAAGACTTTGTTGTTGTTGTTGTATATATATTTATTATTGGATGTCACTTATCGTTATGCCAAGGCTAATGACGTTGGTCTTTTACATATCCTTTTGTTATTATCATGGATTAATAATAATAATTAACTTTTCATTTAATTTTCATAAGAAAGAATGAGGTTTTTGTTTAAATTGGCATGGATAATAAAATGAGATATAAAGTTAATCAAAATTCTCCGATTAAAAATTGTTTGTACGTACGTTTTGTATAGTCACTCAAATATGAGTATGCTAGTGAACTAAGTTTTTTTTATATTTCTAACTACTTGTTTTAAGAATTTATATTGAAATAAACTGCCTCCATTGATAGAAGCACTAGTTAAATATGTATTAATAAACTGCTAAAAATGTATACAATGTAATCATTGGGAATAATTTAAATAAATAGTTATAATTTGGATAAATAGTATGACATTTAAGACTAAAAAAATTCCTCAATTAACTTAATTACTTGCAGAACTAAAGGTAACAATAGAATAATTAATTAATGATAAATTTCATTGTTATTTTCTAGGTGGAAAGTTGGAAGTTTGATTATACTACTTGTGGTCATTGATATAAAACCCAATATATTTTATTTTGTAGAGATCAAACTTGCTAAATAAATTTATTTGGAGATAGATTAAGAAAGTTAAATAATGTCCCATTAATTCATTTTTGTATATTAATAGATTATACATCAATTTATAATTCAAGAGAATTACTTATAGGAAGAAATACTGATTGTAAATATATTATAGTAATTTATGTAACTTTTTAATCTCAAAGAAGCAGTGAATTGAGCCGCACACAAATACATTGATGCTGGATGGAGCTAGGATATCATATAGGTATGGCTGATATAATTGTCCAGTAGTCAATTTATTCTTGAGAAACTCATTATTTATACTATCTTAACTCCTTTTAGTTTTGGTCTCTCAAATTTCATTCCCTATAAATTAATGAAACTTTTAACCATAACCATTTTACTCAGAGAAGAACCAAACTTTTGGTTCAAAATTAGATGAGCAAAAAGTAAAACGAAGTAAATTTTAAAGACTAATTGACCCAATTTTTTTAACCAACATATGTATGTATTATCCCACAGTTTTATTCTACATATGACCCGGTAAAAATAAATGTAAGCACCTCAATCACAGCTTTATATTTTAGGAAAACTTTGTTCTCAATTATTGAAATAAATGGGAATGTTCTTTGTTTGGGTGGGAGAGCGATGGGAAAATAACTAGTGATGGTGGAATGATGTGGGGGGTATGGTGGTTTGTAGGGCCATGGAACGGCGTAGGAATGTGGTTTGATGTTTTGATGCGACGTTCTTGTCGTTTAAAGGCAACAGGTGGCATTGGTTTTGCCGTTCAATTCCCCACAACGTTCTACATAGGCCATACTCATTCGCCTCTTCATCTATCATAACCTCTTAATTGTATACTCAGTCCGACACATAATATATGAGTCTAACTCTAAAATATGTTTTTTAACAAAATATGTAAAAATGCATAAAATTACCTAATTTACCTATATTATTCCTTAATCTCTCTAAATTAAGTAAATATGTATTATGTTTAGGACCAGAGAGAGTATTACTTTAGTGTTCCACTTACTCTGCATTATTATTGTTTAATTTAATTTAATGTTCAATAATGATAACGATGAACGGAAATATAGTAGTCAAAGAAAGTATAACGTGGTACGAACCTTAAAAAGGACATAACATAACATTATCTATATACATAGCTATTTAATTAAAAAATTAAATTATTTAAATATTTAGTTATATATAAATCGTCCACGAATAGATATGTTATTATTATCAATCTGTGTGGAAAGCCTTACCTAATTCAATTCAATTAAAAAAAATATTACATTGCATACTTTTGGCACCAATGCTCTTTTAATCGCTACATAAAGCATATCCTAAAAACTTTTCTTGAATGAGTGCTTACATAACATCTAGTTTGATGAAAATATGATTGATATGTGTGCATAAAAAACTATGGGAAAGTTGTCAAAAACTTCTCATTGCGAAATTAATTGCACACAAATATAACTTAAGAGTCAGATCCTTGACAAAGTGCCACTCATTTACAATAAATACAACTCTTCTTCAATAATGTAAAAATTAAATATCTTTCACTTTACATATAGTTAAACATATACTACTTATAATAGAAAAAATTGCAGCTAGCATACCTGAGGATTAGTCTATATACATAGATCATTACACATATTTCAAGTACCATTTAGCAATAGATTTTGTAATGTGGTGAACATATATGAAAATAGTAGGCTTTTTTGGCCAAGGGACCAGCTGGTAAGAAATGGGAAGGTAAGACACCGTGTATTCACCAGGTCATGGGTTCAAACCCTTGGGAAGTCGTCACCCCCAAAATGGGGAATCCCGGTAGCGACTTCGGATTAATCGGTTCCCCGAAGGGGGCCGGACACAGAAGGTCTAAGAAAAAAAATAGTAGGCTTTTTTGTTGGAAAAATAAATTCAAAACCAACAATCAAAATAAGGTTACGGTAGTGTGGAGTCTAACATTTCTGCACAATAAAGTCTCAAAACCACGCATCGAAAATAAACATTAGGGTGAAAATGGTTGTTTGTTCGCGGAACCAAATCTTCATCGCTAACTTTTTTCAAACATATATACAAACAATATATCTCTATCTATCTAATCTAATTTAGATTTCTGACTTTTACTGTGAAACTCAACGGAAGAAGGATAAGCTATACTTCAGTCTTCAAGATGACTTCGGCCTTATCATCAGTAATATATTTTAATAATGTCCACTCCATCCAATTTAAAATAGCATTGTTATCCAGTTAGTAGTTTCTTTTTTTGGAATTAAATTAGTGCACTTCGACCTTATCCTCAGAATATATATAAACTAGTGTCACGTACTGATAAACGATATTCACATGCATAAATGATCGTTAGATAATACCCAAAAAACATAAAATAATTTATCAGTAGTGAATTTGGTGACAAGTACGTTAATGAAATCAAATCTATATCATTGTAGGTTGTAGTGTCAAAAAAGCAGTCGATTTGATTATAGGAAAAATCTCACTCGTATTTAGTAATATCTAAATTTTTGGTAGATCACTTTTGATATCATTAGGATAAGACTTGTGACATAATTTTAGACTATACATTAAACATGTTATTTAAGTATAATGATATAATTTATTAACATTAATTAGTGACATTGAATTGGAGTCTTTGAAAATATATTTGATTATAGGATATTAGAATTATTTATATGCAAATAAAATAATTGTATTATTTAAGTGGTTGATTAATTGGTTATATTTTATTTATGGTTGATTTAGAATTATATATATTTTCAATATCAATTAGGCATATTATTTAAGTTTATTTTTTAAAAAAATGGATATAATAATAGGAAGATATAATCGTGTATGTGTACTGTGTATATAAATAGAAAGAAAAGACTACTACCTTCGGTCCTAAATATAAGACCTAGTTGACTTTGTTTGGAGAGATTACGGTTGTGAAATAGGTTATTAATTTATGACATATTTGATATATCTTTAGATTATTCATTAGTTTATATGTAAAATAAACTAGTTTTTAAGGGAAAAAATTAGGTAAATCAATTTATAATTAACTTATTTTGATTTTTAGGATTTTCCAAAAAAGTCAACTAGGTCTTATATTTAGGACCGGAGGGAGTATAATTTAATAAAAGATATGAGATATAAAAAAACTAAAGATAAAAGAATAATGCATATATATATATATATATATATATATATATATATATATATATATATATATATATATATTTGAACCACACCATTATATCATATATATACAACCACGCTTATCAAGTGAGAGGACATTAGTGTTTTAATTTTCAAGTGACAGGGATGGGATTGGTATTGCATTGTCTTTGCACTATCTGTTTCAATTCTCAGCCTATGTTTTAATTTTACATATGTTTTATATGTTTTGGATATTAATAAACTGTTGTAATAGCTAGATCTTAATTAATGTCATTTTACGTTTTATGAAAAAAAAGTGAGAGGACATTAGGTCTTCTTCCTTTTTTCCATAAGGATGCCAATTGTTCTATTTACATACATAAGTAGTTCCTGACATCTTGAGCGATCCTTTACCACAAAAGTCTTAAAGCGCACATTTAAAAATAGTCAGTTACAAACAAAGGAGAAAAATCATTAGTTGTTGATTGATAGATCTTGATATGGTGTTGATTTATTGTTATGATGTGTAACCCTCGTTGAGTTAGTGTAAACTCACCCATCTCTTTTACATTTTTTTCAGGTGTCTTCTGTGACGAAAGACTACTATGATAGTGTCAAGGTCGTCTTTGTGTTTAGGACTAGTAGTTGTTTGTAATTGATTACTCCCTCTATTCCTAAATATAAAATGAATTTCCCTAATTTGATTAGATTAACGATGCTAGTTTGTAATTGATAAATTGTCAGTTAATTAGATATTAACACATAATATTACTAATTTACCCTAACCATATATCTTTATTCTTATTCTCCCACTCTTACTTGTTTATTATAGATAAACATTATTAGGAGTTATTTGGAAAAAAAATTGAGAAAAATTAAAAAGTTGCTTATATTTAAGAACAAATTGAAATCTGAAAGTGATCTTATATATAGAAACAGGGGGAGTATATATTAATGTGTCTGTTTGGGTTAGTCTTTATGACAGTATTTATATATACACATACACACATGTTAAAGTGTTTTTTAATTAATTTGCATAAAAAATTTAATTAATTTGCATAAAAGTTTTATAATAATTTGATATTCTTGGTTTTAATTACCATCAATAATTGATATTCAGTTCTCTTTTATTTAATCTCAAATTAGTTTAGCTCTTACGTATAGTAATTGTTAGCCATGTTTAGATTAAAAAACAGTTTTTTTTTTTAAAATTATAATTAATTTTAATATTTTGCACGGGAGCTGCATGAGCAGTAAATGGTCCACATATTAAATTGATTTATTTTTTTTATTACAATTAAATTGATTTATTTGACATAGTTAGTTATCAACTAATTATAAAATCTAACACTAAAATAATCGAGTTAACAATAGACAAAATTTTTAATAATTATACTCTTACAATTTTTAAATATAAGACTTATTTGCCTAATTATATTAAATTAATTAAATATATTTGTTAATTTAATCAAAATCACATGATAGATTTTACTATTTACTTTTATTTCTACCCCTCTCCTACTTATTTATTATTTATGAGCATTAAAAGGAAAAGTTGATGGAATTAAGAATAGGATCTTATATTTAAGACTAAACTCACCACTTATTTACACACACACACGCATTTAGAAATGGACGAATTATATCATATATCAGATAATTACGCGAAAAATATTAAAATATCTTTGTGGAATCAATTACTTTATGGATAGCCTTAGGTTTTGGCGACTTGTTTTAGTAATTATGCATTTAATTTAGGTTTTGGTGATGGTGTTGGTGTGCAGTGGACATATATGAAATCTATTAACATAGAAAATAAAATTAAAAGAAAATAAGTTAATAGAGCCCATAAAATGGGTAAGCCAATGTTTAGAACACAGTTTTATTTGTATGGTTTTCAAATAAATTATTAGGAGGTCAATTTCACAATAAATATTTACATTTATTATAGTACATCAGTTTTCAGTTCTTAGCTTGTTAGTCACTTAGTTGTAAGGTCACTATTGACTTTCTATTGAAATTGAAGTGATAAAAGTATCTGATTTTTGAAGTAAAAATATCTTTTGTCTATACAAAAAAAAATCAAATTACTCATGATAATTTAATTCGGCGACAATTCGATCCTCATATTTTATGCAGCAAAACATGAATATGTTTTTAACTAATAATACTAAAATATGATACTCCATAAGATCCCCCATCAAGCCAAAAGTCATTTTTCGTTGACCTTGAAAATTTATTTATTACATAAATTGCAAAATAATGACGATGGTATAATTAGTATGATGTAACATGATCTTTAGTTCCAGCCAATAGACACACAACATGTGTGTGTAATACACACACAACACGCACCAATAATGATACAAACATATATTGCTCAAGAATGAACCATGGTTCATTCTTAGAAGTTGGTAAACTCTAACTAAATCCAACACTAGATATGTAAGAGAAGTATTTTAATGTTAATGGTTCATACAAATCCTCGCAGCCACATAGCCTTACAAACACAACGCTTCTACTATTCATTGAGGACGATGAAGATCCATTAAGGTCTCTTGGTGCTTTTTAATTTTATATATGGATCTAGGGTTGGGATTGGGGACATGACTTCGAGTTCCTGGTTGGGTATGAGCTCGGGGACATAACTTCAAATTACTATGGGTGGGGATGGGACTCAGTAGGTGTCGGGTTGGGTACGTACACAACTTTGAGCTCTTGTGGGTTGCGGGATGGGGACAGAAGATGATGTGTTGAATGTAGGGGATGTAGCAGAAGGTTGTTACCTCAAAATAAAATAGACGATATTAGTAAATATGTATCTGCATAAAATGTTGGTTGTCGATTTATACATTTTTTAGTCAATTTTACTGGATGCACTTTAGTAATAGTATGTTAGTAAATCAGCCCTTTAACCTAAGTACAATTTAACAATAATAAATTTGAATTAGTGTGAAATATATTTATGTGTGTGTGTATAAGCTTTTATTAAAGTTGTGATGTCATTACACTTATATCTCTTTACACCTCTTTCATATCTATAAATCATGTTTGCTAATTATGTCTCAAAGGTTCATGTGTCTTTCTGATTTTAAGACTTAAAAGTATCTGTTAATTTTTTTAAAAAAATGTTATTGTTACTTTTATTAATTATCAACTTATGTATAGATATTACTAAATGGGTATCAACTTATGTTATTGTTACTTTTATAAATCTGTGAACTCTCTAGGCCATTTAAAATTCAGCAGTCGACAGAGGTAAAATAGACGGTATTGGTAAAACTACCCCTGCATAAAAAATGATTTATAGAACTACAAATTTTTAAGTCAATTGTACCATGTGCACCTCTAGAAATAGACTGTTGGTAAATTTACATATTTTTTAGTCAATTGTGTAGGGTGCTCTTCTCGTGATTGTCACTAAGTAAATCTACACTTAAACACTAAATTGTTTGCACATTGAATTTGAAATACTTTTCATGTTTCACCACCAATGTCTTGCATTGCATTGATAAGAGCCTATTAGTCCATTTTAGACCTATAATTGAAGAAACTTGTGAGCTCTAATTAATTATCTTTTCTGCATATCTATGTTGATTAGAACTTGAAATCATTAACTAAATTGAAATTAAATAAAAAGGCTCTGTCTATTGGCTTAATTATTAGTTGCAATTTATTGATAGTTATTTTCAAACAATTATAACTTATTATCATTAATTAATTAGCATGATAAATTGACAAGTAATGCATGGAAGGAAAATATATTGGGGGTATTTTTTTATTACATAATATATTGGGGTCTAATAGATTCGATAGTCTTAATTTTACCTAACATATAATATTAGCTAGCTGGTTTCCATTGCAATGAACGATATCATATTCTTTAGCAAATGGGACCTATTATGCACAAAACAAGAAAAATAGATATGTATTAAGGTGATATTATTTTCATTTCAATCGCATTCAACGTCCGTCTTGTGCGTAGAATAATGTAAGTTTGGTAAAGTTGTTCAAATTCAAGGCTACTATACTCTTATTTAGTGATGAGTCAAAATGATTAATAATTTTGATTAAGACTCCACTTTCTCTCCTAGCCGCTAATATTCATATTATTTGATTAATTAATGTTGTTCAAGATATTCGTTGTTTTTTGTAGAGCCCACATAATATATTTATAAATAATGAACTAAACTAGTTAAAAATAGTCAAGTGTAATTTTTGTAATTGTTATTAATATTTTAATTACCAAAAGATATAGACACAATTCGTTTTAAGCTAGAATTTAAACAAGAAAATAAGCCATAGTAAAGGACAACTTACTAGCTAGTTACGTGTTTTTATTAGAAGTATATATTAAGCTCTGTGATAAAAATACGGCAGTTTCTTAACTTCGTTAACTTGAAATTTTCTTAATTTTGTAATGTTTTAAAAAATATTTCACATCATTATTATCATATATTGATAACACTATTTGGTATACTCTGATCAAGGTTCATATTTGGAAGGAGTGACACGTTCACTACTGATAACCTCCATAATACACGGTATACACCCACACACACAATATAGATATTTGTACAAATAGTTTTATTATAAGAAATAGTATTATTTCGGAAACTATTTCACTGAAAAAACTAGTGATGTAAGCCTTACAAATAGAAAGTACCCCGGGGGTGGAGGGTGCCAAGGATTATAATAGGAAGATATTTTAATGTTGGCTTTTGCATGAAGATATACTTTGATCAAGTAAACTTGATATCATTGAGCTTATTCAATTCTTTCGTTGTTTTCATAAAAGGCAATATGATATTAATGAAAAAACATATTTAAAAAAATACTACCTCCGGTCCTAAATATAAGACCTAATTGACTTTTTTTGGAGAGATTAAGGTTGCGAAATAGGTTATTAAATGATTACATATTTGATAGATTTTTAGATTATCCATTAATTTATAAATAAAATAGTTTATTGAAAAATTAGGTAAATCAATTTATAGTTAACTTATTTTGCTTTTTTAATGATTTTTCAAAAAAAGTCAATTAAGTCTTATATTTAGGATCGGAGGGAGTATATTCTTTCACTATTACATGTTTTACGAAAAATTAAATTTGAAATATAATAATAATAAATAATAATAATAGCATTTACTTTTCTTTTGCGCGCGCACACACATATATATAAAGTTATCGGCTTTGTTGTCTTAGCTCTTCAGTTCTTCATCATTGTTATATCATGGAAAAGGATATTTAGTAAAGATCCTTTAAGAAATCAATGAAAGTTAAAAATATTGAATTTTTGAAATGAGAAAAATCTCTCGCTGAAATTAAAAAGGGAAAATAATAAATAAAGTACTACGAATATAAAAAATGACAATGAAGGTACTCAAATTTTCATAAAGACAAATAAAAAAGGTAATAGGGAGGAATATGAGATTTTAAACTTTTGTCAAAAGACCCTTATGCCCCATGAAGTATATTGTCAGTCTGATCAACCACTGGATTATATATATATATATATATATATATATATATATCACGGGATCATACACAGTAACAACTGAAATATTTCCATTAACCATAAGAACATACAACTTTATATTTGTTATGTTCTAATATTAACATCCACTTCATTATGATTAACCACTACATCATTTATATTAACCACAACAGCAAACACATTAACAACAACAACATTAACATTAACCACAACAACATACCACATCACATTTAATTTGTTGGTGTGTTAGTTCAAATTTTAATTAACAATCACTTCATATCGATTAATCACTCCATCATTTGTATTAACCACAGCAACATACAAATTACATTTTAGGGGGTATATAAGTATTTTGACAACATTTCGAAATCTCATATTCTTCCCTAATACTTGATTTGTCTTTTTAGAAATTTGAGTACCTTCATTGTCTTTTTGGATATTCGTAGTACTTTATTTTTCATTTTCTCAATTAAGATTCTCTAAAGTTAATTGTTCTTAGCACTCGTAAAAAAAATAAAGGGAAAATGTCATTTAAATCCCTCCGAATATACAAAAGGACAATTTAAGGACTCAAACTTCCAAAAGGACCATGAAGGAACTAGGACCTAGTTGACATTTTAAAATTGTGTGAAAAGACAAAATTGCCCTAATCATAAAATAGAAATTACTAACCACCCTTACACTCACCATTTTCAATAGGGTGGTTAGTAATTTATGTTTTATGATTAGGGCAATTTTATCTTTTCACACAATTTTAAAATGTCAACTAAGTCCTAGTTCCTTCTTGATCCTTTTGGAAGTTTGAGTTCCTGAATTGTCCTTTTGTATATTCAGAGGGATTTAAATGGCATTTTCCCAAAAATAAAAGTAAAAAAAAATTTAGTAAAAAAGAATCGCAGATAAACAACTGAATACATGAAAGATGTAAATCGACTTTACAAAAATTAAAAATTTGAAAATTGAAAATACAACTCCCTCCGTTCCTAAATATAGGACCTAGATGACTTTTTTGAAAAATCCTAAGATGACTTTTTTGAAAAATCCTAAAAAAAGCAAAAAATAAGTTAATTATAAATTGATTTACCTAATTTTTTCTCTTAGGCTAGTTTATGTTACCTATAAGCTAATGGATAATCTAAAAAGATATCAAATATGTCATGATTTAATAACCTATTTCGCAACCTTAATCTTTCCAAAAAAAAGTTATCTAGGTCTTATATTTAGGAACAGAGGTAGTATAAATATAAAAGATGACTTGATTGATTTGATTGCTAGAAAACTTGATTTGATAATCCTTGTTAAATTGAATCACAAGCTAATCCTTGTTAGATGTTAATAAATCATATTGATGATTTGGTTGCATGGACAATTTGACTTGATACTTATTAAATGCGAATCACATATACAAGCTAATCCTTGTTACATGTTAATAAATCAAATTGATGATTTGGTTGCATAGACAATTTGATTTGATAATTCTTGTTAAATGTGAATCACAAGCTAATAGCTTAGATATTTTGTCTATTTCTTCATATCAGATATTTATAATTTTGTCTGGTTCCTTCACCACTAATATAAGCGATGATATGATTTGAATTTTATCGTATGAAGTACGAACCAATAGCTAGTTAATAATAAGATGAACGTAGTGTCACGAGACTTATTTTCCCTTAGTGTATGTCCATGTAACTTGAAAACATCTCTATGCGTGGGGTTACTTGAAATACTGTTGTATATATACTAGTTAACAGCATTTTATAAATATGACTATGTAAAAAAGAATAATCAGTTCAGCATGACAGAATTTTTTCTCATACAGCATGACATATGAGAAGTAAGATTGAGAAAGGGGCATGTATAATAATCTAGTTTTCAGTTTTTTCATACATTTATTTAGCAGAACAGTTTTTTCATAAGTACATATTCGCATAAATTTAAACCCAAAGTCTCTTGTTTAAGCTAAGTTGTCACAATTCTTGTGCTATAAATGAAATTCATGTAGACCACGTTCGGAAGCTACAAGTCATCCATGCCCATGATGAATTTGTTTCTCTTAAAAGGAGATGAAATAATTAATTTATTTCTCATTCTTTCAATTTAAATAAAGACATTACTCACCAGTCAGTCAGGTCAAAACAATGTTTAGTGCATCCAGATCCACATTCATAGGTCATAAAGAATAAAACATAAATTTTCACAAAAAGAAATTAAAATATAGTCAAAACTCAAAAGTTAAAACTTCATCATGACAACTAGCAAAGGTACGGAGAGCATATACAAATAGTATCGAGCATACTTGAACAAAGACCCAGAATATACGAATGAATGCCTTAAGATTTGGTTTAATTTATTGAATGTAGGGTTAATCAAAGAGATAAGAGATCTTATTATGAACGTTTCTACGACAGCGCATTGAATTGTTTGGAATAATGTTGCCGAGGGAGCAGTAAAATCGTGGCAATGTGGAATATCCAGCACTGTTTCCCAAAAACTTTCCGGATAAAAGAGCTCTTTAACTCTTGAATGTATTACAACATTGAAAAAAAGTTTATAATATTGACTGACTTGGAGGGTGTATAAATTTTAAAGTTCGAAGAGCAGAATTTCACGTTTTCATATAAATTTTTCAAAATAAAATACAATGCAATAATCTTTATTTAACGGATCGATCATATAATTATAGGAAAATGTCTTAAGTTTCATAAACCAACCAAAAACATGTTCCGGCAAAAAGTCAACCAAAAACACAAGAGCGCGCGCGCACGTTTATATTTATGTGCGCGCGCGTGTCTCTATACACACAAAACTGACGCAACATGCATCACGCAAGCAGCATAAAGAACTACTATAATGTTTGCTTAATAATTGAATGGTGGCGGACAACGAATTTGTGGATAGGAAAAATCGGAGAGAAATTTTCGATGTATATATCTATCACATATATAGTGAAGAGACCTTTATCGCCATTTAATTTTTTTGAGTTTAAAAGACGATTTTTACTAAACATGATTGAGTCGATTGAAAAGAATTTATTAATATCATTTAAACAAGTTTTTAAAGTCAGCTTTTCTAGCATTTTTATTCATAGTTTGTTGATAATTTCCATAGATATAAAGGAAATTGGTAAAATGACAGATAAAGTCATCTGAATATCTAAAAAACAATTAAGGTACTCAAATTTTTAAAAGGATAATGAAGGTACCAGAGACTAATAGTTGATCAACTATTGATTTTCTCTTTGATCAACTATTGATTTTGATCTTTGTAGTTTCAAATAGTTGGCTTTATATTAGCCTTATTGTTTCATATGACTTAATGTAAGTTCAAGGTCTAAAATCAAAACTAAGTTAAAATAGAAAAAATAGTTATTAAAATGAGACCAAATCTTTGTGAGAATAGATAGACCAAAATTAAATCAAAATTTGATCATATGAGGTTAATTGTTGGAACGACAATATTATTAATCCAAATTAATATATCATCAAGTAGATAAATTAGCATTAGAATTCGAATTCAACTCAATCATATAAGCAAATTGTAATATAAATCAACATGCTGAATTGTTACTTTGAGGATCACTATTAGGGAACGGTGGGTTTTTTAATTACTCAAAATATATATGCATGTTTCCAGTTATTGCAAGAATGATAATGGCATAATTTTGCAGAAGGATTACAATGGTCAATATTTATTAATGGTATTGTTATATATATATATATATATATATATATATATATATATATATATATATATATATATATGTGTGCGTATTGTGCATAGGATAAGACAACATTGTTCGTTGATAATTAGTGTGAGGTAATGAACCATTTTTCTTTGGAAATAAACTCTTGATTAGCATGCCAAATATAGTGTCCATTTCTTATTCATTTTTAACCAAAACCTATGCATCACATACATTTTGATATTAGGTTGAAAGATTTTCTACCAATTATGAGAGAGAGGTAGTCAAATTGAAGATTGAAGTGTGGCAAAGTTGTTAAATATTGATTCTTAGTACACATTTGTTGATAGACTTTTGTTCTACAAATAACTATGACGCTCAATTTTTACTATAAGATTAATTAATTTGTAATTCGATTTTTTTATTTAAGTAGATTAAATTATTAAGGGCAATAACCTTATTTTGCCCTTCAAGTAACCACCCTGAACCACTGGGCACCTTAAACTAATACCAGATATAATTTTACCTTGAAGTAATCAAAGTGGTCCAATTTTACCCTCTGACGAATGTAATGTTGACACATGTTGTCCACGTGTTAAGAGTACATTCCATGTGTCAATATTACATTCGTCATACGGTAAAATTAGACCACTTTGGTTACTTCAAGGGTAAATTGTACTTGATGTTAGTTTAGGGTGCCAGTGGTTTAGGGTGGTTACTTGAAAGACAAAATATGATCATTACCCTTATATTAAAAATCAGAAGTAATATTTCATTGGCAAAATATACATGGTACCGGTTACTGTGTGGATAGTTTTAGGGGTAAAAGTATTCTTTGACTACAAACCAACATAGAGTTAATTGATGTTCAATGTTGATGTATATTGGTCAAAGGATGGCAAAGAAAAAAATTGATATTTGAGGGACAAAATTAATCCAATAAATTTCGCATAGTTATGCTGGGCCTCGTAAAATTGCGACACATGGCCTTTATCGCTATTAAAGGCGCGACAACATACACTTTATGACGTGATTACCGACCTTTTTTCTTGTAGTGATTGTTCGACTAAAATTAATAAATTCATATCACTTCTGAAAAGGCTGAGATTTATTTTAATGGAACCAATATATTCTTTCTTTAAGTGAACATAAATAATTCAATATATCTATAATCAATTGCCAAAAATTTTAACTTGATCACTTTGTTGTCATTAAATTTACAGACTTTGCAAGAGAAAATTGAATTGACCCGGTATCCATATATATAAAAACACTATCCCCCACTTTTATTAGGGTTTATGGTTGAGCTTCCTGTGTCATTATGCATGCATGATTACAACCCTTTCACTATAGTCCACCAATTACGTACCTAATTAACAAATAGTGTCCAACAAGGTGAAATGCCCATTGTGATTGGAAGTTGATTAATTTAAGCAATCATATCATGGAGTTTAAAAAATATCTTCATTAGAGAACGAGGGATGATGTATAAAATAGTGTTCAATAGGAGAAAGTTAAAATGGTGTAAAAAATGGGGTTATGATGTGAGGCGATGAGGTGTGAGATGTGACATTTATTGTGATTGATAGATTCTTTGTTGAGTTGGCCCTCTAAGATGTGTTTATTTGATGGCAGTCACCACTAAGAATAGAGTATTAGATTCACTATTAAAATTATGAGGTCTCTTTTATTTGGCCAACTACACCATCAATATTATTATTTAGTGGAAGTGCATTCAATTTGAGCCAAGTAATCAAAGATGCTTTAATGAGAAGCCACAGTAAGACTTAGGTGCCAGTTTTAATTTGATATTTTGTTTTGTTGTGAATAAATCAGATCTGCAACCTCCAAATATTTTTAATCAGTCAAATTTAAAATTCTTAAAGGTAATTTTTCCATTAATAATTATTTTTTAAAAAACTAAATACCAAAATATTATCTTTATTTAATATTTTACCTATTATAATATTTTTTTAAGAAAATAAAAATAGGTCTAGATCATTCATATACCATTGGTTATTATATATTGCATGTATGAACAAAATTTACCTAGGCTCCACAAATTCCTTTTTACCTACAAGAGCTTTTTCTATTCCTGGAACAATAAAATGAGGCATAACTCTTATAAGCTTTTTCACCTTCTAAAATAATTTTTTCAAATGGATTTGGTCTTAAAAGATGGCGTTTGAATGCATATTTTTATCTTTATTTGAAATATGTATGATGTTCAGTTAGCACTACGCATATATATCTATTCACAATGTTTATGATCTTAAACTATATATAAAGCTTTAGGCCAAAAAACAAAACTATATATAAAGCTTACTATAAGTTACATTTTCTAAATTATGATATAAATATTTGTAGCCTTCTATTTGTTGCCATCTTAAGCAGAAATGTTTTCTTAATTTATTATGAAAAGAGATTATAACTAAGCTTTTGTTTATTAAGACATTATATAGTTTAAATTTAATAAGAGCTCTTGATATTTTTTGGGTACATTCTAAGCTTTTAGTGTTTGCTTTCTTTAATAATTTGAGATTTCTGGAACAAACGGCCTTTCCATCGAGATAGAGCCGCTGAGAAAACTCCAACGATTGTTTGATTTTATCATCAACTGAACCATTTATTTATTATGTACAAAACAACTAAAAAGCTATCATAAAAAACACACACACACACACACAAATTCTGATAGGCTATCAAATACTTCCTCTAGTCTATAAATAAGAGTCCTAAATTTGAATAGTTTTGATACAAAATATAAGAGTTCACCCTTACATTCTCTTATCATTTAATGCATTTTTCCTACTTTACCCCCAACAAGAGCCGGGAATATGGGTCAAACCCTCGGATTGAGCCGGAAACCCGCTGGTCTTTATAGGTTAGGGTTGGTCAAATCTCAACCCATATAAAACGGGCCGTTTTGACCTAACCCTTTCAACCCCTGGGTTAACAAGGGTTGGCCGGGCGGGTTGGCGGGCCAACCTTATTTCATTTCTTTTTTTCAAATCCCCAAAAAGACAAGCCCAAAACCTCATTCTCCAAGTCAAAATCCATGAATTCTAAAAAACAAAGATTACCCTAAAAATTACATTCATCGATTAAACTCCTAGCGTTTTGACTAGGCCCCCCATCTTTTTGGTCTAATAATTTTTAGTTGAATACATTCATCGATTGTTTTTCAATCGGTATTGATATTATAAAAATTTAGAATGTCTATATTTTTATATGTATCGCACTATCGCACGAGCAGTAACTAGGCCGCCCATATCTTTATGATCTAAAAATTTTTTTTTAAAGTGAAGGGTTGAGGGTTGACCTTGTAACTCTGTAGGCCAGGTTAGGGTTGACCAAATTTCAACCCATATGAAACGGATCATTTTGACCTTACCCATCTGACTCTCGGGTTAGGAAGGGTCAACCCATAACCCGCGGGCCAACCCATATTCTCAGCTCTACTTCTAACTCTCTTCATATTTATTAAATCTTACATACTTCTCTCGTTTAAAATATCATAAGAAATATAGGCAAAGTTGAAAAAAAAGAATTAATTTCAAAGTTCAAATATCTAATGAACTTCTACATGTTTTCTTAAGAAGTGTGTTTTGAATCTTATATTAAGGATCAAAAGGAATATGTTTTATTATTTGTCAACAATAGATCAACATAGGAAGGATTCTTTGAAAAAATACAAGAGGCAGGATACAGTATGCAAAAAAAATATACACAAAAACACGTATAGCCAGGATTAGCAGGAACATATTTATTTCTAAAATGTCATTAATAACATATTATACATTATTTTAGTAATTAATTTAATTAAAAAGTTGTGGAAAAGAAATTTTCGGTTTAACAAATCAAATAATTAGGTGTCAATCTTGGTCTTAGCATGAGGAAATTCGTAAGAGAAGATATAACATTTTATGGGGGAATAGCTCGTCGTGAATGAGCAAGAAATCACAAGTTTTAATTTTTAAGAAACATTTATTTGGTGAGATGAAAATTCATTGGACTATAGCATTAAAACTGATAACACTGCCCGGTAATCCGACGCCTATTGAAAACTGACTAATCTGGACTTGAGAGGTAGAAGTATTGTTGCCCAGATAGGCAATGTTGTCCTCTCTCCCAATTAGAGAGCTTTCCGAGATTTGAACACACATTCTCATTATTACAGGAGTTGTAACTCACTTATCAGTTCAACCAACTAACCATTGGATATTAAAGTCAAATTTAAAATGACTTCCCTTGATCAACGGAAAAGATTTACAAGAAAGTAGGTAATTTATTTATAGTTACAATGAAAAATCGTTGATAAACAAAAAATAAGGTAATTATTCATTATATTTATTTAAAAAGATAGAATATTATATGCAGACCCTAAAAATATAATTTTCCAATCTTTGAGTAAGCTGAATATGCCCAAAAAGAATATGAAGATAATGGATTATATGTTTTGGGCTTTAGTCATCCCATTCGGCCATTCCCCATATGCTTTAAATTTTTTGGCCCAAAAAGGGTTTCAAGTAAAAAAAAATAATATGTGTTTTACTTCAAGTGTTGCCAGTATCATATATGTTTTATGGAGTAAAAAATACATGTGCGTTTTACTCTCAAGGTCACCTAGTACCATATATTGTTATTGAGGTAAAAGGTACACATGTATTGTACTCTATGGGTCAACCAATGCCAAATACAAATGTGTATTTGATCAAATGATTGGTGCTAGGTGACCCTTGGATTGAAATACATGAGCAATTTTGACCCAAAAGAATATATGGAATTGGGTGAGTAAATATGTGTATTTTTACTTAAATAAAATAGTATATGTTACTAGGTGACCCGTTGGAGTAAAAGAGGTGTATTTTTAGCAAATAACCTGCCAAAACATTTATGTGTAGATACATAATCCAAGAAAGCTTTAGGTTAATAAATCATTCCTTTTAATCTCTTTGCATGTGGATACATTTTTTTTAATTTAAAGGGCAAGTATTGGCTCTTTGTGAGTGAGCAAGAAAACACTAAGTTTGAATTTTATGAAACACATTAATTAGGAGAGACAAAAAATCATTGGACTATAAGCATTAAAAGTGAGTAGTTTCAAATTTATAAGATTTACAAGAGAGTAAGTAATTAATTTATAATTACAATTAAACAATATCCTTGATAATTAAAGCATTTAAACCAAAAATAAGGTTATTATCCTTTATACTAATTTAAATAGATAGAATATTATTTGTATGTAGACCCTCAAAAATATACTCCATCTGTTCCTAAATATAAAATCACTTTCCCTAATTTGAGTAGATTAAGAAAGTTAGTTAAGTTAGTTATTTACACATGATATTACCAATTTATCTCAACTATATACCTTTATCCTCACTCTCTCCCTCTTTTGCTTGTTATTATAGATTAACATTACGAGTTAATTTGGGAACAAGTTGGGAAAAGTTAGAAAGTGATCTTATAATAAAGAACAAGTTGAATTTCAAAAGTGATCTTATATTTAGGAACAGAGGGAGCATTTCTTAATCATTGAGTGAACTTAAGTCCCAAGAAAAAATCATTGAATGAGCTGAATAGGCCGAAAAGAATATGAAGATATACACACACACACACACTATATATACATTTTACCTCTAAACTAATGGATAATCTAAAAATCTATCAAATATGTCATCATTTTATAACCTATTGATTAGACCTAATTTTATATGTTTAAACATGTGCATTTGAGCTTAATTAGTGTGATTTAATTGATATATTTGATCATTATTGGCATATTTTATTGCGCATGCTTATTGGAATTAATTGGTGAATATTAGCCTTATTTCTTGCATTTTTAAGTAACCAAGGGTATTTTGGTCATTTTGACTATTTGATGATATTTTAATGTAGGGGGGTCCCACGTGGGCCCCACACACCCTTGGTGGAGCTTCAGTGGAGTTTATTTGGCAAGGAGAAAGACTAGTTAGCAAGGAAAATGACATAAAGCAACTTTACCATTTTTGGTAAAAGGAAGGACAAGACATTGGTGGAGCATCTTTCCAAAAGGAGTAATTTTGGCTCCAATTTCAAATTTGAATGGAAAGCTTCATTAAGGGCATTTTCGGAAGCACAATCACTTGGAGAAAAAGGAGGGACCTTTAGAAATGCATGGAGTCAAGATCAAGACCATATTCATCCTCATTTTTCACCAAATACCAAAACTACCCTTCCTTCCCTAACCTTCCATAAATTCGGCCATCACCCTCCATTACCCATCAAAATATCTTTTGACAACTCATAATCCCACCTTGACAGCTCATTAACTCCCTAAGTCAACTCATCATCTAACTAACTCACTTACTTAATCTCAAATAACTTCATTTTTTTGACAATTCTCATCTCACTTCACTTGGAATCTCTCTTTTGTGTTTAGCTCATGAAAACCTAAAGCTATACATTTGTAATTTCATGACATATATGTGTGCGATTAGCTTATATGTGTGTTTGTGGAATGAATGTTTTTCTTAGGTGCTTGATTAGTATCTAATGTTGCTTAAGGTATGAGTTCAACTTGAAAGAGCATTAGGCTTGGTTAACCTAATTAAACTCTCTTAGATTTCTTAGATTTAAGAGATCTTGAGAATTTAGTCAGATTATATCAAGTGTAACAAATATATGAGGTCCGATTAACCAAAAGCACAAAGTACTTTGGAGAGGGAGGTACTTCTCATCTCATACTTTCACATTTTTAATTCGGCTAGTTGTTGATTTTGTTAGATTTAATTTGTAGTTAAGAAAGATCACTCTCCAACTGTTTGTTAAATTGCGTGACTTAAATTGCCTTGAATTACAAAGAATTGAACCTAGATTGTGAGAAGACCTATACTCATCGCTATACTTTTAGTGGATTTGAGTGTTGAATTGTATTGATTAAATCTTTAAGGCGACATAAAGGTTAAATCACCTATTTCGCAACCTTAATCTCTAAAAAAAAAAGTCAATTAAGTCCTATATTTAGGACCGAAGGTAGTACACACACACACACACACACTGCCTCAGGTCCTAAATATAGGACCTAATTGACTTTTTTTTTGGAGATATTAAGGTTGCGAAATATGTTATTAAATGATGGCATATTTGATATATTTTTAGATAATCCATTAGTTTATAGGTAAAATAAACTAGTCTAAGAGAAAAAATTAGGTAAATCAATTTATAATTAACTTATTTTTGTTTTTTTAGGATTTTTCAAAAAAGTCAATTAGGTCTTATATTTAAGACCGGAGGGAGTATATATATATATATATATATATATATATATATATATATATATATATATATATGATACCAGTAGGGAGCGGAGCCCCTAAAGAGCGCGGAGGATCACTGATAGAGAAAGAGAAGCAGAGAAGAAGCAACGCTTCTTAAAACATGCAAGATGAGCAGGGGAAAGGGGTTCTGGAAGTGTCAAAGGGCGTGTGAACAGGCGGTAAAGAAGAACCAGCCAATTAGTTCACTGTAGCAGCCACCTTGACCTCTGGACCAGACGGAGGATATGATGCATGAAAATGAAAGTGCAGGAAAATAAAGATGCAGAAACTAAAACATGAACTTTTATTGAAAATATAAAACTTACAATATAAAAACTTTAAAAGGAAATCAGAAAAGAAAACAAGCAGACTTTCTCTCTCAAGGACTATCTTAGTGAGAAGTAATGAAAATGAAAAACTCTGCCTTCTTCGTTCTTCTGGCTTCCATTTTATAGGCACACTGATGTGCTTTTGACCTGGAACTGGTACTATTTCTAAACAGTTCCGGTTGTGCTTTTAACAAAGAACCTGTACTGTTTCTGAGCAGTTCTGGTTAACATCTGCGAGCCTATATCTGCTTTACACGTGTCTATCTTGAATACAACTGAGTATAGTATACATCTATTTCTAAAATACACCATACTTCAAAATCAAAATACACACATGTAAAAGAAAAGATTTTAGTCCTCATCTAAATCCACTACATAATCCTCCTCTTCCGGTACTGTTTCTTTAGTTGGGGAGGCATGCTGGGGATTGAGAGGATGATCCTGGATTATCTTGAAGAGCCAAGAGGAAGGTTGTCAAATGGTTCATGAGGGCCGCCTTATCTGTCGTTGATGATAGTAAGGAGGTTATCCTTGATCTTTGATTGAGGAATTTGCTTTGTTCCGTCTGGCAAAGATATCTAGGATTATCATTGAACCATTGATCAATCGCTTGCTTGTCAACTCTTCGTGTATCAAACTTGTCCCACCACCTTGAGTATGGAACTCGTTGTAACACCGGCAACAACTTGGAAGTTTCATCGATTTTACTCATTTCATACTTCCAAGAGAAAATCCAGGACATTGAAAGTTTTGAACAATAATGAAGACTCAAGGGAAATGGGTCCTCATCAATGTTAAATTTATGTTTAAAATACTCGAATGATTCAATTACATGTTTTGGAAATATCTCTGTGCAGGGCCAAAGAAATTCCACCAGTAAGCGAACCATTGAGGAAATTCATACTCAGTTCTAGTACGAAAATACATGAACCAAGTATGTTGCGATTTTTTGTTTTGATACCAAAACACATGGTCCCATGCGTCAACATAGTCACAATAGTTATAGGTATCAGGAAAATCTTTTGCTTTTATTGGAAGTCCTCTAAGTTTTAAAAAGTTTTTTCCCCACATAGTGGGTGTAAGGATTTTCAATATCTGAAATTTAGAGTAGGCTATTTGTTCTTCATTATTCCGATCTATCATATGTTCAATAATAACAGACTCAGAATGAATGAGTATAGCCTCATAAAATCTCAGTGATTTTGAAAAAGATTTTGGCTGGTAATGCATTCTCGGGGGAAATAGATTAGCGGCCACTTGATTGGAATTTTGATTAAAAAATTCAGGTTCAATCTGAATAATATTCCTTGTACATCTCTGTTTCTTGATGAAAGGAGTAGTATTCCTTTGACCCTGAGTGTTTTGGTGTGGTACAATTGCTTTGGAGGACGCAATTGAAGCCACCTGTTTCTGGGATTTTACAGCTACTAAGTCAGATTGTTTATATGTTTTTGTGACAATCTCACCATAAGTAACTGCTGGGATTTGTTTTTTAGCCAGATCCACGACAATGAATTCTAGAGTCAATTTTCTGGCTATTTTTTCCTGGGTAGATGACCCAGGAAGGGTTGATTGTGGTTTCTGAGTTGGGGTTGATGACCCCTCTGTCTGTTTCTGGGATGGAGTGGATGATCCCGAAGGTTTTGATTCCTTTAGACTTGCAAAATAATTTATCAATTCTGCAGGAATCGCTGCCAATGGTTTTTCTGTTTTTGGAATTTGGAAGAAATTTTGTTGAAGAAGCTCATGGAGTTTTACAGCAGATATCTCCCTGGGTGATTCTGGTTTCTGAGCATCTAGAAAGATGTCCATTTTTTGTTTCTGTTTTTCATCTGGGGCCTTTTTCTTTTTAGGCATGGTTATGGTCCCTGCAAAAATTCTCTTGTAAGAAAGTCTGGAAGAGAGTTTGAAGACCCTTTAATAAATTCGATGTCAAAATCAAAAATGCATAAAATGGCTTGCCATCTAGCAAAAATTTGTTTTGATGCAAGATTTTTAACATCCTTTTCCAAAACACCTTTTGCTGACTTACAATCAATACGAAGTAAAAACTTTTGATTGAGTAAATCAGATTGAAATTTGGAAATGCACAATGAAATTGCCAAAATTTCTTTTTTGATTGTGGAATAGTTTTGTTGAGTACTATTCCAATGTTTGGAAGTGAAGGAGACAATTTTCTCTTGATTATCAATCCTTTGCTTAAGGATCCCACCATAGCCGAGATCCGAAGCATTGGTTTGGACAATCTTGAAAGCAATAGGATTTGGAAGGCTAAGACAAGGAAGTTGCTTAACCTGAGATTTGATTTTTTGGACAATGTTTGTATGAACATCTGTCCATGGAGGAGGATTCTGTTTAAGACGCTGATGTAGCGACTTAATGAAGTTGCTGAGTTGTGGAATGAAGTCAGCAACATAGTTTAAACAGCCCAGAAACCTTTGAAGCTGATTCTTTTCAAGGATCTGGTCTGGGAATTTGTCCGCAAACTGGATGACCCTATCAATTGGGGTAATGGATCCTTGGCTGATCCAGTGCCCAAGAAATCTGACTCTAGTTTGGAACAGACTGATTTTCAGCTTTGAGACTACTAAACCGTTAGTTTCTGCAATCTTTATGAAAGAGTTTATATGTTTAAAATGTTGATCTATAGACTGAGAATAAACCAATACATCATCAATGTATGCAATAATATATTGGCTATAATCATTAAAGATCTCATTCATGATTCTCTGGAATTCTGATGGAGCATTTTTTAGACCAAAAGGCATAACATTCCACTCATACTGCCCGAAAGGAACCGTAAAAGCAGTTTTATACCTATCTTTTTCATAAATTTGAATCTGCCAGAATCCAGACTTCATGTCAAACTTTGAGAAGATTTTTGCAGAATACAAACGTTTTAATAAGTCAGATTTGTTAGGCATGGGATACCTAATCCATCTTAAAGCCGAATTCAGTGGTTTATAGTTTATAACAAGTCTAGGAGTTCCTCGTTCAATTTCAGCATTTTTATTGACATAAAAAGCTGCACAAGACCAAGGACTTCTAGATTTGTGTATGAGATTTTTATCCAAAAGTTCCTGTATTTCAGTCTTACAGGTTTCCAGCAATTTGGAGGTCATTTGGATAGGTCGAGATTTTGTTGGGATTTGTGTTTCTGAGAAGGTTGATTCATAGGGTAGATCAACTACATGTTTTTTACGATTCCAGAAGGCTTTAGGAAGATCCGAACATATTGTTTGGTGGATCTTTTCTAAGCAATCTTGGATTCGATTTTTAACCTGTGGTTGTTCTATCTGTGATTCTATATATTTGAACGAAATTTCTTCCTTCAGAAAGTTTATTTGGTTTTGCTTTGAAGAAAGTAAATTCAATTCTTTGATTTTTGGATTTTGTGTGAAAGGGAAAGTGATAGTCTTCCCCAAATGTTCAAAGGATATTCCATCCTACTTAGTCAAGTAAGGGAGAATTAATCCCGCAAATGGAGCACCCAGAATAATCTGAGATACCATGTTCTTGACTAATATGAATGGAGTTTGAACTTGGAAACTTCCATTTTCTATGACAACATTAGAGATTTTGTATTTGACATCCAATTTAGTTTGGTTGACACCACTGAAACTCTCCGTTGTTTTCTCAAAGAATTTGGTGGGGATAAGACCTTCATTGAAACAGTTAGACGCTGCCATCGTTTTGATTTCTTAATTTTTCTCTAACCTTATCGCCTAATGATTTAGGCAATCCAGCTAGAAATTTTTCTTTCCAAAAAGGTTGATTGGCATCATCTCTTGTGAGGACTCTTTGCAGAAAGTTATCCCTATACCATCTGAAATCAGATATAGTTCTGCACTTGAGATTTGAAAGGAGCTCTGCCGACCTATCTTTCCAGAGAGATGGATCTCCAACAAAATGTTTAATGATTGTAAAAATCAACGTATTAACTGAATCAGGGATGCTACTCCCCTCATATAAGATTGGAGTACCATCTGGTTCAATTTTGACAGAGGTTAGTATGACATTTTTTTCTTCAGATGAGAGATAATTGTCCCACCAACCTTTTAATTGCCCATCTATGTTCCATTGATAGATATGGTCAGCGCTGAATGATTTGAAGTTTTGGGTTACCCTTTCTTCAAGCAATATATCAGGCGGCGATGCCCTGGGATAGTAAAGCCTGGTAGGGGTTTTCCAATTCTGATTGTTAATCTGAAGATCAGATGATCTGGTTTCAGATTCTAAAGATTGAGAATTCTCTTCAATATTCATCACTTGTCGAGATGCTAAAGAGGCTTCTCCTTGAGGAGTTTCTGGGATTACTGCAGACTGGAGATTACTGAGCTGTTCCATTTTTTGCTCAATTTTTCTCTGTAAATTAGTCTTATATCCTAGAAACTCTGACCTGAGTTTCGGTCCTACCTGAAATGGTTTAAAGATAGGTGCCTCAAATACAGGTGATGGTTTTGTTTCTGTTGTGGGTGGCACTGCCTTTTGAACAATATAACTACCCAAAGTTTGTAAATATCTGTTGGTGTAATTATTTTGTTTGCAAAGATTTTTAATGTCCATGGAGTCAATAAGTTTATTAATGTTTTTGAATTTAAATGGAGATGCTATTAAAGGTTGATTTTGGTCATCCTTTAATTGCGACAATTGGACAGTTTTTGAGGGAAGCAACAGAGAAGATGTTGTGGATCTATCAGGCAATTTCCATTCCTGTTTAGTCATGTTTATGCTTTTTGGAAATGGACATTCAATACCTTGCTTTTGTGCATAGGCACTGAACCAGTCAAATAATGAAATGTTTTCTTCTACCTCTTCTAGGAATTCATAGAACTTATCTTGGACAGACTGTCTATTATTTCCTTTGAATTTGGCTAAGAACCAAGTTTTCTTGGGTTTGTTCTCCTCAGAATAGAAATCTTTTCTAAGGGCATGCTTGTCAATAGAGAACTGTTTTTCCAAAAAGTTTATGCTTGAATACGGTTCTCCATCGTTTATGGTAAGAGACTCAAAAGGTTCTCCCACATTCATGGATGAGTAGGTAGGGGACTGTGGTAGACTTGCGTCTTCAGTCCTCTCATAACTCGGTTGCGGAATGTTTGTGGTATTATCCACTCCATGAATTGAGACACTAGCTTGAGAAGGAACTACTTGTGGTGGAATGTTCTTAACAGTTTGGGGAGGTGCCGACATGTAAATAACAGACGGAGGTCTGGAATAAACATGAGATGGCGGCCTAGAGGATGAACAAGAATGCCTAGCAGACTCTAATTGGGATCTACAGTCTTCATAACCTGAGTTAGACCCATAACTAGAGGAAACAGACCTCCTTGGTCGATCAAATGACAATTTTACAGTTCCGTCAGTGGTGTGAGTTATTTTACTCACCTGACTTACTGTTGGGGGTGGAGTGGGTCTGGAAACCCTCTCTAACGTCCAGTCATCTGGTAACAAGACGTCTTTTCACATGATGGTTTTGGGGACGGACAGGTTAACATGTGAAGGGTCTGTCAAACATATCACTGTTTCTCCTGTCGTGGAGAATTGTTTGGCCAATGATTTTGAAGAGTTTGAGACCTTATAGTGCACCCTATATGTAAGAGTTGCAGGTATGGATCCCGGTTTCATATCTAGGCCATGCAATTTGAGTTTCAGTTTCAACACTTCATGAATATGTTCATCTCCTAAATTTACTAACCTATCAGGAAAGCAGCTAAAGAAGACGGGTCCATCATGAAGGCCAAATTCAGTTGCGGCGAGCAGTGAATCAGCAAAGTTGTTATGTCTATTGTCTAATAAACATACTAAGGCTGAGACATTTAAACCTCTTCTGATTAGAGGTTTAATGGCAATTTGGACACTCCCTATGTGCAGAAAACTGTACTTCTTCTTATGCCTTTCTATTGATTTTGGAGAAAGAAGATAGAAGTCTTGTTTATCTGGAAGAATAGAGACTGACTCTTCTACAGTTCTGATGACATGATCAGATGTAGAGAACCAGGTCTTATCCTGTGGTTGATAGAGAGAGTCAATGGAGATTGTGGGTAAAACCCAATTGTCAATGTTTTGGTTTATATCTTCAAAGGAGATTTCTTCTTTGAAGACTTGGTTTCTGTTTGAGGACGAATCCTCACTGTTTATGGAGGAAGACGAGGATGAACTCCCAAATTTACAAGAAAAGGAACGGAAAAAGGAAGCCATAAAATAAGGGGGACAGAAATAAAGTGAAAGGAATATAAAGGACAGAAACAGTAAAACGACAAAGCTGTAAAGTACTGAGAGTGAGAAGGGGACAGTACGACAAGACGGAAAAATAATAGTAAAATTATTTTAATCTTCATACCCCTATATATATATATATATATATATATATATATAAGTTTTGGGCTTGGGTCATCATCCCGTTCCCCACTAGCCATTCAAATTTAGATGCTTTGAAATTTTGGGAAATTTGCACTATATAGTCCCAAATTACTACTGCATAGTCTCAAAACATTCCAAAATCATCATCAAATCCCAAGGGACTTCATTGCAAAAGTTTCCATTTGTTCATTGACCTCTTTGCCCCTAACTTCACTTCTGATCCTTACAGTTACCACAATTCCCTCATTCCTTCCTCTTCATCATACCCCTTAGCCCTCACCAGAAACATCACTCACCATTGATCCTTGCCACATCTCTGTCTGCCCACCGAAATACTTCGAACGCCGGCCACCGCTCCTCCACCAAGCACCGCCGTCGGATCCGGCAGTATCTTCTTCCCCCCCCCCATTCGAACCAAAATCTCATCTTTCACTACCATTTTAGAAATCCCACAGCCGCCACCTTCTTTCACTGTCATTGCTTCCCCGCCGCCGTGGTCAACGGCCTCTTCCTCCGACTAAACTTTCTGTTCGGTGCCACCATAAACACTAGCCTTGATTCACGTCGTTCACCTCCTCCCATCTGGTATAGAACCCATTTCCATTTTTTCCCTCCACTTCAAGAAGTTGAGATGTGATTTGTTTATTTAGACCTTCAACTTCTTTCACGGCTGTCAACTTCAATTTCTTTCTAATTCTTGCTTCAAGGCACTCCATACTCACGGTGAGAACCTCATGCCTTTTCTCTCAACTCAGTTTTGGTTTTATGCTAGATTTAAGGTCATTGGAGCATATGAGAATTGATAATTTTGAAAGGATAAGTCTAAGCGTTTACACCCCTGCTCAGTTTTGAATTTAGTGTAGAATTTAATTTATGGAAGAAGTGAAATTTGGAGCTTTTGGTGGAATATTTCTCAAGATTCAAAGGCTACTTTCTTATTTTTGTCACTAAGAGTGCCTTAGTACTTAACTCTGATTATGGCTCTGCATTGTTATATCATAATGGTCCAAATGAATTGGTTTGCTTGTTGAAATAATAGATATGGGTTTGGTATTTTGATGAACCTGAGCTGTGATTAAAGTGACAAGAATAAGCTTTGAAAGGGGGTAAAGTGTGGATTATTGTGCTGTATTTTGGGTAGTTAGAGAACAGCAATAAGTGATTTAAACAGATTTCTCAGATGATAGATGACCTTAATGGTTGTCATAGATTTGCATGCTAATTCCTTGATTTCTGGAATGCATTTGTGACTGTACTTCTTGGTGAATTGAAGCTATAACATATTTCTTGGTGAACAACAATAAGTCATGATTTATTTGTTACTTCATTCCAGTAACAAGTGGGTGTGTCTGCATTAACAAGTTGCAAGACCTGCAATAACAAGTGGCCTACTTGTTACTGACAATTGCCCTTCACAAATGTATACAGTAACAAGTCACCAGACCACAGAATCCTTGGCTATTTTGTGTGATGCATTCCATCACTGGCCATGTATGCGGTAACAAGTAAGGCACTTGTTACTGCAGGTCTTTGGACTTGTTAATGTAGACATGTCCACTTGTCACTGGCAAGAAATTAAGTGAGCAATATATGATTCCCAATTTAGACTAACATTTGGGGAACCTGTCAGTGCATCTATTTTTTAGTTATTATTAGTTTCATGACCACTTGTCACTGGCCAAAAATGAATTCCATCATTTGTGAAGGGCAATTGCCAGTAACAAGTGTGGCACTTGTTAATACAGGTCAGGAGACTTGTTACTGTAGACATGTCTACTTGTTACTGACAAAAAATTAATTGAGCAATTGATATGCTCATTTGTTTTTACAAGATAATGAGTTGTTACTATGGATGGTGTGTACCTTCAATCATAAGTAAATTTAACGTATTCAACTACCAGTAATGACAACTTTAGGAGCTTGCATTGACAAGTCTGTTTGAGTTTCTAATATGAATTGGGAATGACTCACATCATAAGAAAATAGTAATGGATTAACAAATTTGATGACCAATAAAAACACTTAAGTTAGCCTTCTTCATTGACAAGTTAAAGTACATGTAATTAAGACACTACAAACATGACCATAACAGTAAAAAAATTAAAATGACAAGTAAAAGGAAAAGTTACGTGGCTTGTAGTAACAAGTTGCCTTTGGGTGTGTTCCTAATGGGAATTGAATTAATGTCATTCAGCTTATTTGTCAAAAAGAATTTGAAGGGTTTAGTTCTTTGGTCTTTGGATGTTTTGAGCATTTCATCAGTTTAGATTAGGGTCTGGCTAGTTTAGAGTGTACGTTTTGGTAAAATTAATAAGATTATCTCCCTTGTTTGGACTAAACCATTCACTGTGATTGAATTGTTTGTTATTAAATTGTCCTATATTCCCCTTAAAGCATATGTATGACTGGATTCTTGCTCCTTTTGCTTGTGGATTGCCATTGCAATGAAATAGAATTGATGCTTGACTTTTTGATTCTATGATGCTCTTGTGTAGAATGTATGCTGATTTTTTTCACACATTCCACTGCTTGTAATGGATGAATCTATGCTTTCATCTTGTGGATTTGGACACTTCCCTCTTTTGGGGAAATATTACACAGCCACACCACATCACTCTGAAGTTTGGACACTAATAATTGCACTGTTAGAAGTGATAGCTAAAATTAGTCAGGTGGTATAAAAGTGATAAAAAAGGGCCCACTAAAAGTGGTAAAGCATAATTTTTTGTTTCAAAAATGCTCTCATTTATGCAGAAATGAGAGAATGTGTAGTGGTGAGAGCAATAAATGGAATTGTGGTATAAAAAACTTTTGTAATTAAGTCTAGTTTGAATGCGTAGTTTACAAATTACATTTCAACATCTCTAAAATCCTATTATAAAGAAAGATGGCACACAAGAATCCTATCTTGTTAAATGGAATAGAGGGAGCATGTGATTGCAGTTTAATATTAAGATAGTTTGATTAAAAAACTATAGAGGCTGAATCCGATTATTGGTGACTCCTTTTTTGGCCACTCAATCTGCAAATATTTAGTCGATAACTTACTATGTGAGGTATGTATATGATCAATCAGTGGTTCCAGAGTGGTCACCTCAAATATATACTAGAGTTTGACTCTGAAATTCTAGTGGAACATAACTTGCAGCAAATAGATGCTTTGTTACTTGAGTTTCAAACTTCAAAGTTATAGGGCAGTTTTTAATTTGACATGTTCAGACCTTGATGAATATAGGATGAATATAGGACAGCTCAAATATATGCTGTTGTTTTTTTACAGATTTAAAAATGGTGAAGAGTAGCAAAAGTAAGAAGCTCTCAAGTAAATAGTTAATGCTTGTGTAAATTGTGTGTGCAAGTCATTTGTTGACATGACGTAACTTTGTTTTCAGGGACTTATGAAGCGTTTATGTACTGTCTTGGCTCCAAATATGGGATGGAAACGAGCAAGATAACAAGGACTATAACATGCCTAAGTACTCATTGGAAGATCTTCAGGAATTGAAGAAGAGGTGCTTGTGGTGGCTTGTTAACCATCCTCAAAATGTACATTGTAATAAGGCTTTATCAATGTTGTGATGGAAGTATCAAAAGAGGAAGTAGGAAGTAGGATATAACATTTAGTGCTATTATGTTTGTAAATGGTTTCTATGAAGCCGCGTCAAGCAGAAACTTTTGGTTGTGTTGATTGTAAGTACATATACTTTTTGTTGACATTATTAATTAGTCAATGAAATAAGCATGTGATGTATATCACCATATATCTTCCAAAATATGGAGTGATTTTTTCACGAGAAACATCATTTCATCTGCTTATGAATAAACTCTTTGTTACTGCCAATTTCCTTTCACAAATCACAAGTAATGGAGGTGATTATTGTGTAGTAACAACTACAAATAGATGTATTAACAAGTCCCCAAATGTTAATTTTTCACCAGTGACAAGTGGACATGTAAGCACTAACAAGTCACCTTACTTGTAGTAACAAGTCCCCTACTTGTTACTGACAATTGCCTTAACAAATCATGGAGTTGTTACTGGAATTAACAGCTCTAGTAACTTGTTACTGCATAAATGCCCATTTGTCACCGCTCAAAAATCAACTTCAACGAAAATTGCCAATAACAAGTGGTATAATTGTTACTAAAGGTTTGATGACTTGTTACTGCCTACATGTCTACTTGTCACAAGGAAAAGATTAAGAAAGCAATATATCATGCTCAATTCAGATTAACAATTGCCAGTAACAAGTGATACACTTGTTACTACATGTATGTGACTTGTTACGGGAAGTTTGACCAATTGTTACTGGTGAAATTAAGCGACCAACATAACATACCCAATTTAGATTAACATTTGGAGGGCCTTTTATTTCCTCAACAACCACTTGTTAGTGCCCAAAAATCATAACCATCATTTGTGATTTGCAATTGCTAGTAACAAGCGAGACACTTGTTATTGCTAGTGCGATTACTTGTCAATGCACGCATAACCACTTGTTACTCACGAAATTAAGTAGAAAGCGGGGCACTTGTTACTACAGACATATGGACCTATTAAAGTAGACATATGGGCTTATTACAACACAAATGTCCACTTGTCACTTCAAGTATATGGACTTAATACAAACCTAAAGTGACATGTTACTACACGCATATAGACTTGTTACAGCAGACATGTCCACTTGTCACTAGAGAAAAATGAAGCGACACATATATCATGTCCACGTTAGATTAACCTTTAGGACACCTATTGATGCATCTATTTTATTGTCCTTATCAGTTTCAGACCACTTGTCACTTTATAAAAATGCATTACACCATTTGTGATTGAGCAATTGTCAATAACAAGTTAGACACTTGTTACCGCAGATATGCAAACTTGTCACTGCATACACGCCAACTTGTTAGAATCTGATTAGAAATACCTGAACAATCACTTACTCAATTCATTGACTAAATTAATCATGACAACAAATGTTTATTAACAACCAAACTAAATATTTCTGACGAAAGAGAAACTTCATATTTTGGAACATATATAATGACATAAATCACATGCTCAGTTCATTGACTAATTAATAATGTCAACAAACATTAATCTGATAATCAACATAAAAAACCTGATTACAACATTTATAAAACCTGATACATCACATAATTGACCTAAATGCCTATATCATACTTCCCTCCCAACATTGATAAAATTTGATTACAATGAATATTGTGGGGATAGTTAACAAGCCACCATAAGCACCCATTCTTTAGTTCCAAAAGGTCTATCAAGAAGTACTTGGGCATAGTATAGCTCTCCTTATCTTGCTCATTTCCATCTCACATTTGGAGCCAAGACAACACATGAATTCCACATGAGTCCCTGCACACAAAGCAACATTGTATCAACAAGTATAGGTTTGTCAAAAATAAATGATAATTAAAGCAAAGCCCCCAAATTTCATATAACACTAGGCAAAATCCAGATTAATTCAACAATTTATACAAATAATGGTCTAGAAATTGAAGGCCTCAACACCAAAATAAATTGAACTATGGTGACAAGAACTCTTCTACCATTGTCCTAATCACTTCTAACCACAAATTGCAAGAAATCAAAGATAACTCCAAATTTAGAATTGTAAGAACTTATCATCAATTTTAGATTATTGAAGCCAAATCCAAAATCAAGTATTAAGCCCAGAATTGAAGAGGCCATACTTTTAGCTAATTCATTTCTTTAATATAAAGATTCCAGAACACATATTAAGCCAAAATTTAAGAAGTCTACATCAATTTCAATTTCAGTTGTTCAAAATTCATACATATTTCATAATTTAATCAATTCCAAACTTTGAAGCAATGAGGAAACAAACTAAAAAGTTTGAACAACCTACTTCAAAACAAACTTAACCAAAATGGATTCATTCTCCTAATCACTTCTAAACACCATTCAACCTTTAGAATTTACAGAAAGTTACAGAACAATTACATGAACAGCAACAATGTAGAAGAAAAACCCCAATTTCCTCTCAATCACCCACCTCCAAATTGAATCAAATAGGAGAAAGAAAGAATTTTACCTGAAGAAAAAAGGTCTGACGATGCTAGGGGAGCTAGGTACGACGCTGCACAGTGGCAACAGAAGGGATGTGCGTGGGAGTTGGGTTGGAAGAAGAGAAGATGATACGATCTAGGGTTTGGGGAGGAAAAGCCTGATATGGTGGTGGAGGAAATTGAAGAATGAAGAATGGTGCTGGAGGTAGAGGCGATGCTGGTGCTCATTAGTGAAGATGGAGAATAGTGGTGGTGGTGGAGAAGAGCTGGGTAATTAATGTTTTTAGTGAGGGCCAAAATGGTCATTCAATAAATAAAATCCTTTGCAGCAAAGTCCCATGGGACTTGATGATGATTTTGGAATGTTTTGGGACCTTGTAGTAGTAATTTGCCTTACTAGGGACTACAGTGCAAATTCAAATTTCCCTTGAATTTCTTGGCCCAAACAATATAATGTGTGGATACACCGCACAAGAGAGCTTTCGGCTAATAAATCATCCCATTGATCTTCCTTCATCTTCATCCATCTTCTTCTCTTTTGTCCCCTCACTTGTCAGGTAATTTCTTCCTTCATCTTCATCCAACTCCAATCCGAAGTGTGCATGTTGTGTTTGGTAAATGTTTCCTGCTAACAAAAAATCTGATTGTTGTTGGATGCATGTGTATATCACGAATTTTATTCCATTCTCGTACACAGAATTTTGGAACTGATATGGGTGCATAATAATTCTCTATTGGCTATGGACTATGCCTCAGTCTTGGGTTGAGTTATGAATATCAATTTTCCCCTATTTTTACCAATATTTTCGTCCGGTTTTGTTCATTAAAATTTAATTCAATTAACTTAATTTAACTAATTAGTTTAGAGCTAGCAAAAAATTTTTTTGATCCAAACCTAGGTTTTCAGTAAAAAAAACTATTTTGAATAAGCTGTGAGTGTTTGTCTGACTTAATTGAAACCTAGGTCTGTTGTCCAAAAAAAAATTGAAACCTAGGTCTTGACAAAAAAAACTATTATGAAAAAAATGTAAGTGTTTGTTTGCCCTGATTTCAAAACTTAGGTTTGAGTTTGTCAAACAGGCCTATATGTTTATTATCGCTTAGAGGGGAAGCAGCTGCTCATACGGAGCTCAACGTAGGGGATGGTTTTCTGTTTAGCTTAATTTGTTCGTTTTGAGGAAGATATATTTCATGCATTTTTTAACCAACCGTGTTTTGATTATTTAGTTATTTGTTTTAAATACTCTAATTACAATCACTAATATGTCATCTTATCTAGCAAGCCATGAGTTTGAGGCGTCAAGCAAAGGTGTTCTCTTTAGATTCTTGAAATTCTGGGGATTTAGGTTTGATCATCATGTTGAGGAAAATCAGGTTTCTTAATTCCCATCCAGCTTCCCAGTTTTTGTTTTAACATTCAGCCTTGCATATCAGACTAATAGAAAATCCAGTTTTTATCAGTGGATATGATGCAAGTGGTAGTTCTGTTCTCATTTGTTGTTTGGTTGCTGCTATTTGTATCTTTTATATTATCCCAAATATTGGAAATATGGTAGGGACCACCCTCCCCTTCGTTACCACAAGAACCAGCTGGGCAGTCCAAGGATGGTATGATGTAAATGAACTAAAGCACCCTCATACGATGTCAGCAAAAAAAGTATATTAAAAACTCCTGACAAGGAGCTTGATTCCAATTAGCTGCCTGGTTAGCTTCCCTGAAGTTGTCAGGGCTCCCACTGTTGAAGCCAAAGAATTTGATTCTCTTTCTTCAATATTCTTCATTACTTAATTTGTCTTTGCAATCACTAAAGAATAGTTCTCCTATAGTTTTTCTATCCTTAATAGGATAATGACTAACTTGCCTCGAACCCATACCTTCATACTACCATGTTTATTATCTTGTTCTCTGCTGATCTGTATTTTCTGTGATCTTTCTCTGTCTCTCTTCTCTCCAGAATATGGAGTAATAGTTTTTCTACTGTTTTGTTTAGCATCTAAGAGTACCATAATTCAATCTCTCAATGGATTCCCTTTGGTTACTTGGGTTACTCTCCAATGATTGACAATGTACTTATTTACTGCATTATTGGTCAGATGATTTTGCTTGCTAATTATTTCTTCTACTCATATTAGGCCCTCGCCTCTCCAGCCATCGACTTGGAAGTACACTCTTAATTCTTTCATCACTCTACAACACCACACGCTTATCTTCTTCAAGGTCACTTTTTTTTCCTTCTCCATTTCTCCTCCTCAATCTCTCTTTCCTTTAGATTTATTGTTCATGCTTTGAGCATTTTATGTGTATACGTGGAACATCCCAATTTTCAGATGAGAGATAATAAAAAAATTAATTAAGGTCTTAGGATGTCATTAGTAAATTAAAAATCATTGTAAATAAATAAATGAGGATAAATATATTTTGAGAATGTAATATGCCTATTTTCTTTATGAATTAAAGAAAAATAGTTAGCAATTGTGTTTAAAATTATAAAGATTATGAAAAATACATGAATGCCTAAATAACACTATGGTGGGAGAAAATATATAAGTTGGTGTTTGAATTTAATTTTTTATAAATTAGCTTGATTAGAGATTAGTTTCATATGTGATGACCTCAGCAAACTTGAGCTTCTAACTAAGTGAAAATTGAGTGTGATTATGTTACTTGCTCCAATAAGGAGTGCTGGGTTCGAACTCTACCAGGGCCAATGAAGTTTTTATTATATTTTTGAAGGAGAGGAAACTACAAAACTACCCTTAGGAGTAAAAGAAAGGACAGATTTTTCCCTCCCCTCTTCTTATTCACCAACTTGGGAAGGAAAATTCTAGAATTCAAGGAAAATAATAAATAAATAAAATCTTTAGACCCTTCTTATTTTGGGCTGCATCGTCATTTTGGGGGAGGGAGGATTTCTTTGATTTTGGGGATGAATGTAAGAATGTGAAGAACCTTCACAAATTTGCTTGTTCTAAAATCATTTTCAGGTGCTCAAATTCTTCTTTCCTTCTTGTGTCCTGCGATTTGGAAGTTGGAGACTTAAGGTAAGATTTGTTTCCTTCCCTACCTCACATTCATTTGGGAATGATTACAGAATCAGCATTAATCTTCTATATATGAAGGTCCTGCTTCGATTTTTCGTATGAGTTTTATTTCAATTACTATGTTTCTGAATATTTGGAAAAGTTTGTATGTAAAACATTGTCATTCTTTCTTCTACCTCTTCACGCTGCATAAAGGGGTTTGGTGGGATATATGATAGTTCAAATACCTTCTATGTAAGGTGAGTTTAGTGATTAAAAGAGATAACAGTAATTGCAATACAAATGGTGTAAGTTTTAAATGTGAAAGCTGAATGTAAGAAGGGATCATTTACATTTTAAACAGTCAGGATTTAAACTGTAGTATACCTTAATAGATTGGGCTGAAACTTTGGAGTATTGGCAAGAGAGTGGCAGTGGGAGGGATTAATAATATCATTTGATTTTAGAATGCACTTAAGGTGTTTGATAAAATGTCTAAGAGAAGGAATTGTTTGAAAATTATGGTTTTTGCTAGAGGACTTAAGGTGTTGCAAATGTATTAAAGATATTAATAGTTTTTGGAATAATTTAATCTAAAATGATTTGATTCTTCTTACCATTCATGGTGAAGTAAAAGTATTGTTGATTTTATGGTTGGCCATTGGTTTTACTTGGTTCCTCTTTGATGAATGTAGAGATATGGTGTATTAAATTTGCTACTCTTTCTCTTTGAATGATAGAGATACTTTGAGGTGTAAAAGTAGTGTTAAGTAGTATCAAAATGCTGTTTGAGAATTTATTTAGGTTGTTGTGATAGTTTTATGTTGATTCTTGCTGGTTTTGGGGATTTCTGGAACATGATGGGCTGTTTGATTTATAAATTGATTGATGTTTTTAGTAAATGGTGTTTTATAATACTTCAAATCTGGAAGTAGAGTGTTGAATTGAATATTCATTGTTTTTGCCCTATATTGGCACATTGTATATGATGAAAGAGAAGTATTGGTGTTGAGTTAACTATACAGGAACATGATATGCTAAGAAAGTAAGTTAAAGCTATGAATTCCCAAAAGACTCATTGGAGTTTCATTGGACAAAGGAAAATTCTGTTATGATAGTAACCCTTTGAATTTTTGTTATTTCTGTTTTTCTGGTGCTTCATATGTTTTTTTTTATTCAAATCTGAATATTTCTCTTCCACTTTGCTGATTTGGCTATAGGTTTGGATTTATGAAATCTATGTGTAAAGTCTTAAATATGAAAGAGTCTTGTTGATGTCAAGTATGCACAGTTGAATTGTGATGCTGAATAGTAATTTTGAACATAAATCTCCCTTTGTTCTCAGATTATAGGTTAGGTATTAGGGATTGTGATTTGAATATTACATTAAAGATTGCAACTATTCATGTATATTGAGTTTATATGAGTTGTGTAAGTTAGGAATATTTTTTTTGTTTGTTTCTAGTTTGGATATCAATGATTGATGATTGATTGAAGTTCTCATTAGGATGACACACGTATATATATGTAGAATTCTGGGTGTTGGAGATTTTCTATACACTCTCTGATTGACTAGATTTCTAATGGATAAAAGGTATTTTGATTAGCAGTATAGAATTTAAGTTGTAAAGTCTAGGAAATGGGTTAAGACTACTTTGACATTTTATTTAGGTATGATTCTCCTTAGATTTGTTTCCTCTTGTCATGGGTGGTGGGAGATGGGTGCCAAATAATTTATATTTCCTATTTCTTGGATTTGTCCATTTGGGGCATGAATGATAACAATGAAGCTAGTAAGCTTAGTTTTCCATTTAGAAACCCAGTGAAGTTTTAATTGATTATTCGAATTTCATGAAGATTGGATACATTCATGGGTATTTTGAATATTGTTAAATAAACACTTGAAAAGGACTATATACTATTGGAAATTTTGAGTTAGTGATTTAAAATATCAAAATATTTATGGACCAAATTTTAAGCTATGTAAAGTTTTGGAACCTGAATAAATGCTTTGATTGGATTAAAGTATGTAGGAAATTATCGTTCAAATTGAGTTATTCATTACTATATATATTTGTTTAAATAGAGGAACTCGACACAAAGCGCTTGATCTAGTGGGTTTTGTACCTGTGCTTGTCTCGTAGCCTTGCTACGCTTGATTCATGGTCTTACCACGTATTTACCCTTGTGGACTGTGTTTCCACTTTTGATCTGTTTTCGTAGTTTTGAGCTACGCTTACCTGTTTTCGTACACTCGAGTTACGCTTGAACTGTTTTCGTAGACTCAAGTTATGCTTGATCTGTTTTCGTAGTCTCAAGCTACACTTAAAATGTTTTCGTAGACTCGAGTTACTCTTGATCTGTTTTCGTACACTCAAGTTACGCTTGAACCGTTTTCGTAGTCTTGAGCTACGCTCTACATGTTTTCATAATCTCGAGCTATGCTTGTTTCGTGACTTCGTGTCACTCTTGTTTCGTGACTTCGTGTGATGCTTGTTTCGTGGTTTTGCCACGCTTGTTTCGTGACTTCTTGTCACGCTCGGTTATTTACCCTCGTGGACTGTGTGTCCATGCTTGTTTTCGTAGTCTCGAACTACGCTTGTTTTCGTGGCCTTCAGGCTGCGCTTGACTCGTAAATTTTGAACTGCACTTGTTATTCGCTTTGTGCCAGTTCCTCTATAGAAAACAAGTTTTTCCAAAATAATGAGTTTTCATATTTATTTTGTAATACTTGAAAGGAATTATTTTATTGAATGTTATGCTAATTTTGCCTTTCGGCATTTTTGCTTTTCAAATTCAAGTATTGTCATACTAAGTTGAAGTTTCTATATTGTAAGGTTTAGTCAACAAAACTCTTTTCATTCTTAGATATTATAAGTAATTCATTCTTTTGAATATGACTATGGACTCTTGAGAAATCATGTATTAGGTTGAAGAGTTGTGTTCTTCTTTTCTGTTTATTAATAGTATGACTGGTGTTTAAGAATTTATGTTTTCCCTCTTTTGTAGGTTCGTTCTTGATCTTTCAATTGGTAGTTATGTTGAAGTTAATAGGTGACTGAATGACGGTTGGTAGTTTAGAAGTGATGTATAATTTGTAAGTCTAAGGACTCCTAGTAGAGGATAACTTATAGTGATGTTTTAGGGATGTTGTAATCATGACAAAGTTGAAATTTGTTTTTTTTTTTTAAAAATGATGAAATTAAAATTAATAAAGAATTGATGGAGGAATTAGATAATTGAAATGGCTTACGAAGTGAGATTAGTCAATACTTCGAGCCGGTCACGCTATAATATTTCAGGCCATGACAATACGCTGGTGGAATCTGACTTAATGGATGAGTATGAAGGAGGCATTGAAAATGGTTGGATGATTATGTAAGCAAATTCAAATGATTTTTCCTTTTTTCAGTTGTATGATGTCTTCGCTTGGCACATCAAAGGGCATTCTGGAGATTGCCAAGTTTGGGATCTATGTCTCTGTTCCCATCGTTCTTATGTACGGCTTTGCCAACAACACCAAGAATCTCCACAGATTTATGGGCAATGTAAGCTTTTTCTCTCATTCCTTTCTCAATTTTATTATGCACCTTACCAATCAAATACTCGATTTATGAACTAATTTATAATCTAATTACACGTGACACACATTATAATTTATTGGTCTCACAGAAAAAGTCAAAGTGGCCTTAGGATCCATGGGAGTACTATTTATGGAGTTCCAAAAATGATCAAATTGTTTAATTGGGCATTTATATGTGGATAACTGGAAGCTGTACTACCTGATAGTTTGTTAGCACCATATACTCTCTGTGTTTCTTAATATAAGAGTTTAGTTGTTAAAACATGTTTCTTAAGAAAACACATGAAAGTTAATTGAGTGTATGGGGTTAATGTTTTTTTCCAACATTCCTCATATTTATTATGATACTATTAAGAGAGAAATACATATACATTAATGAATATGAGCGAAAGTTAGGCGTAAAGTAAGAAACATGCATTAAATGAAGAGATAATATAAGGTGAGCTCTTATATTTTGGACTAAAACCATTTAAAATTTTAGGCTTTTATATTACAGACTGGAGGGAGTATTCTTTTGTATACTCGATCTACAGAAGACATAGTAGAAAAGGCTTGTTCTAACACTGAACTATCTCCTGAGCAAAAAAAATACTGAACTATCTTACTAACCCATTGGTATGGAAAAGATGGGTCTGATTCAAATCTTTGACATATTTGCATGCTTGTTAATGAATGTTGTCGCCAACTTGTTTTAGGAGCATAGCTAAGTATGATCACTTTGCATTGTTTAAAAAATTATTATGGATATGTTTGAATTTCTGTCTTGAGGTTGGCTTGGTTTTCTTTCTTTTGGTAGTTTTGTTTACAATAGCTTCTTTGTCTGTTGCAGCGGTCATATGTTGAAATTCCACCAGAAGGACCAAGGCCTCCGTCACCTGAAGAGCTCAGGGAGATGGCGCGGGAGCTAGCAGCTCGGAAATCAAGCAATCGTTGATACTTACTGTAGTTGCTGCATTGGATGTGTACTCATATCTCTGTTTATACTGTTTCGTTTGCCATTTAAAGTAATAATCAACTACAAATCTAAATAAGATAGGATGTACCATTTGGAAAATGGATTCTATTAGGGCATGTTTAGAACTAGGAAGTAGAGAGAATAAAAGGAGAGATGTAGAGGTGGAAGATGTTATCATGTTGTTATCAATATACACTGGCCTTTTATTTAAAAAGGTTTACAAGTGATATTTTTTTTAATTTCATTTCATTCACTCTTTAGAAGGGTTGTAATTAATTTGGGGAAGTCGAGTATGTGACCAGGTGAACCCAATCCATTGATGAAAACACAGCATAATTAGCTAAAAAAAGTAAAAAACATAATATAGCGGTTATTAGCCAGAGGAAGCCAGGAAGCGTATTATAAATATTTGAGGTTCATTACATTAAATTTCAATGTGTTTTGCATGCCTCAGTTTTTTTGAGTGGGCTTTTACACATTTAGAACCTCAATTGCGACCATATATGATTCTCATGAGTCAAACAGAGGAAAGTGGGTATAATTTTATGAATTGGGCAATTTCTCTTTCAAAATTTGGTGCCAACAAACTGGGCATCGGAAAGGCTGAAACTAGATCGCTCCTTTGATAGCTCAACTAGATCGGAATCCCTTGGACACATGATCTTTCTTTGTCCTTGAGATATGATAAATGATACACAAATTGATGATTATGTATGGTGCAAGTCTTTTGTGATTTGGCAAAAGAAAAAGCCCCACCGAGAATTACAAGTCAAGTTTGTTCAGTGGTTGAAGAACACACGTATATCATAAAACTAAAATTAAAGGCTCAAATTATCAGATAAAAACATTTCAGATAAGAAGAGTTTGTGTACTACACCTAACTGCTACTCCAATCCTCATCCTCATTTGTGCAAAATTGGCTATGAGCCTACAACCTACAACCATTATCGTTAAGGCCACAAAAGCCGCTCTCCTGGCCTTCCAAATCCAGCATTTCAAATTTTCAATGTATATCACATGTATAAAGATTATTTGAAAAACACCAAGTTATTAATAGTCCATTATCCACATATCACATTTAAATAAATTATTCCATAAGGTCCACTCACTACATTAAATAAATTGTTCTTTATTTTTGAGTAAATTAAATAAATTGTTCTATAAAATCCATTTACCACAGTTCAATAAAGTATTACATAAAGTCTACTTATCATGATAAAACAAATTACTATTTAAAGTCATAAAAAAGAAAAGTGGAAGTTGGGAACTATACTAAATATTGAGAATTAGTGACATTATCATTTGCTTCTCCATCTTCACTTTCATGGACTTTAATGATATTTGATTGTGATTTAGAATGAGTAAGCTTCTTTTATTATGTATCAAAAAAATCAAATATTATTTTTATATAAGCATTGAGTAATAACATGATTGTACAAGAAAATGGGAAAATAGGTAGGTCTAAATGGGCTGGCACGTGACCATATAGATAGAGAACTAAATAAAGTTGGAAACAATAAGTACTGAGTTTCATCATCCAAGAACACAAATATAAAAGGAAGTCAACCATTCTAAATATCATATACAACTAAAAGAAAGCAGATTATGTGGATCATTTTCCACCCTTACTTTAGAGCAGGGCAAATCAACCTATGTGTTGCAAACAAGGACTGAGACTCTTCTAAATATCATAAGCTCTTCTAGAAATGAGATTAAACATATGAAGAGAGAGTACTTTTCACCATCCTCAGCCTTAGGCCCTATTCTAAAATAGAGGCAGATTATTTCATTCCTCCAAATACACATGGGGTCTAAATCATAAATTGGTTCAAACTTGTATCTCTCTGTACCTATAGCTCTTCCCTGATTCACCACCACACTCCTCAATCACCCACATAATTATGTTATAACCTTTGCGCTCATGATTGACAAAGTTGTTGGCAAGACAATACATAGCCAGTTTGTTTCTATATTTATACACTCTATGAGGATAATGACCATACTCTTGGACATCCACATTAGCTGATAAAACATCTATAGGTGTTATAGCAAACACTTCCGTTGCTATGTCAAAAACAATTAGCATTTCAAAAGGGACCCACACCCATACCAAAAAATAGTCCCATTGACATTGGCAGCCTTGGAGAAAATGTGGATATAATGTAAATCCCCCAATTCTAGTTCCTTCCAAGAACCACTCCTTAATGAAAACACTTCCACACCATAAACCATGTCATAGCTAAAGTATTGTTGTTGTTCTTGAGTTAGGAAATCTGGATAATAAATCTGACAATCTTGTAATCATCAACCACACTACTGTACCCAAATCCTACAGAGGGACTATATTTATGAAGAGTTAGGGTATCTCTCTTACCTCATTATTCAGGTAAAAAGGAAGAATTAAATAAATAAATTTTTACAAATTTTTACTCCTTCAATTTACTTGATAGAAGATGAAAATCCACCGGGGAAACTTACTTGATAGAAATAAAATTTGAATGGGAAAATTTCAATAAAATGACAATTGAATATTAAAATGATGAAGTGGGTCACAAATTTGCAAAAGGATAAAAGAGGACGCAGTTTAACTACTCCCTTTGGTGCTTATTATAGGTACTGACTACCTACAATATTTGGTCTTTATTGTAATGCATCAACCGTCACATTAAATATTATTTTCCCACTTTACCTCTATTATTAATGGAGATTAAAAATTGAAAATGTGAAACGTGTCATTTAGTATAGAGAGCAAATCCAAAGAACAATCTTATTGCAAACAATAACAGAGGCGAAAATAATTGTAGCGAGCAATTGTATAGCAATCAGTTTAGGCCTTGATGGACGACGGAATCGGAATATGTGAAGAGCTTTGTACAGAACGGTAGAAAACTTTCATAAAAAAAACGGTAGAAAGCAGTTTATAAATAAAAAATGGAAAGAGCAGTTTTTTAAAAAAAATAAAGAGAGGGAGTAAGTGGGTGGACAGATGGCAAGATTTTAGGCAGGGAAAATGTACAGGTGGCATGCAGGGAAGCTGGCAGATGCCCTCCTTTTAGATAGTAAAGATACGGTGGTTGGGTGGTTGGTGTTTGTTTTGCAATTTTTATGGGCATTTTTGGTTTTCTTTTAAGTTAAGGTTTGTTTATGTGGGCTGTATGGATTAAATTAGAAGTTAATAAATGTTTGTGTAGGTGCTATGGAGATGTTGGAGAAGTGAAATTGTTTGAAATGGTGTGTAGGAGGAAGTTGGTAAATAAAGTTTAGAAAATTGGTTATGCAAAGTTAGGTTTAGGAATGCTTGTTGAAGTTATTTAATGATGTTGGAATGTTGGCTTTGGGTAGATTGATGTTTGAAAGGAAGTTGGTAATTAAATGGTTGGATAAAGAAGAACTTGATTAGGTAAAGGTAAGTTTAGATTGCGATGGAAGGTTTGTGAGGTTGGGAGGCCACATTTAGTTGTAAAATTAATATTGATGAGGTGGTTTTGGTGGGTTTTAGATGGTTAGTTTTGCAAGAATTATGAAAAATGGTGAAGTTTAGTACTTTAGAAGTTATTACTCAATGGTTAAGGGAATTATGGATGTTTAAAGGATATAAATTAGTGTAGATGTTGGAAGTAATTCATTACTCCGTTACTTAATTTAGGAATTATTTAAAAAGTTGAGTCAAAGCCACTTATAAAGTGTCTTGACCAATTATAATCTGCGGTATTATTGTAGACGACGGTGACTCGGGTGGAGCACGCAGAAAACAATAGCTGCTAGGATTTATTGTTATTGAACTTGAACAGGTAATCACGCTCACCTTACTGTAATATTGAGTATGATGTTAGTTGGGATTTTCAAATCTTTTCTATATCTATATACCTTTATTTCTAAAAAGAAAAAAAGTTATTTTTATGTTAAACAGGCTATTGAGTGCCTTTCAACTCAACTCTTTTCTTATAAAGATTTCGACTTACTATATAGTATTCTGATATGGATATTCTGATTATGGATGGTTGCTGCATGACACTGTTTGTACCATCGGCCGATATAACCGTTTGATAGCGCAATCAACAGTTAGTTTTACTAGTCCTATTGAGTAGAGACATGGACTTACGGTTTCTGAGTAGAGATGAGCTCCATATTACTTCTTTCTGAGTAGAGACAGGGGAAGTATCCCACTGATTAGGGATAGAGTTGCAGTGTCACTCACGTTTATTTGGTTTATTTGGGGACGGTTGATTATATTTCGGATTGATGCACATTTGGAGAGACATGCATAACATATATATATATCTATTACACAGGTTTTTAAATATGACACCTTTTAGACGCCCTGCTACCGCGTATCTTATTGTTACAGTGAGTCGAGTAGTAATTACTGATACATTGTTTGTCTCACCCAATTCCCTTTATTTTTTACAGGTGATCATGCCCAAAAGGAAAGCATAGAGGAAGGGAAGGAGCCGTCCTGCCTGCACTGAGGCAGTGAGTAGGCCGGGAGGTAGTCTGTTAGGGATACACACACACACACACCAGAATGTATACCAGGACCAGGGGGAGATCAAAATATAGAGTATAGTATAATAAAGAGTATAAGTTAAAACTAGATAGATTTAAGCTTGAAAGAGTAAAATATAGAAAACGATATAAACTAAAGTAAACTTAACAACGATAGTATACGGTAAACATATATATTATTCTGTAAATTGAGAGCAATTACAACTGTAAGAAATGGTACAAATGTAGGAAATGATGGAACATACAAACAGGCCGATGAAGTGCTAGCCTTTTGCAAGGGAGAGAGAGATATAGAAAACTAAGCTTATAAAACAGTCGAGGTGTTCGAAAGTCTGCCTCTATATGAGATGAGGAGGGCCTTTTATAATGAGCTTCCTCCCACTTCATTTACAATTTTCAATGAATTTTCATTACATTTCCTGTAGATCATTGCGCTGGCTGTCAGTCTTGTGTCACTTCTCTGTCTAGCATGCGTTCTGCATATCATCATTTGCTTTATGTCAAAACATCATCATTTATTTTATGTCACTTTTGAAACATTATCATTTGCTTTTTGTCATTTTTATACCACGTTATCATTACTTTGATTCTTTACTGTAGTGTTGATAGCTGCATTAGAAGTAGTCTAAATCAATCCCGTAACAATCCAGTTCAAAGAATCAAAGTAAAGAAATGATTTCGTGGTAGAAAAATGACAAAAAGTAAAAGATAATGTTTCAAAAAGTGACATAAAGTAAATGATGATGTTTTGACATAAAGCAAATGATGATATGCAGAACGCATGCTAGACAGAGAAGAAGTGACACAAGACTGACAGCCAGCGCGATGATCTACAGGAAATGTAATGAAAATTCATTGAAAATTGTAAATGAAGTGGGAGGAAGCTCATTATAAAAGGCCCTCCTCTTCTCTCATATAGAGGCAGACTTTCGAACACCTCGACTGTCTTATAAGCTTAGTTTTCTATATCTCTCTCTCCCTTGCAAAAGGCTAGCACTTCATCGACCTATTGTAAGTTCTACAATTTCCTCTAGTTGTACCATTTCTTACAATTGTAATTGCTCTCAATTTACATAATAATATATTTGTTTACAGTATACTATTGTTAAGTATACTTTAGTTTATATCGTTTTCTATACCTTACTCTTTCAAGCTTAAATCTATCTGGTTTTAACTTATACTCTTTATTATACTATACTCTATTATATTCTGATCTCCTATATATATATATTTTGATAGGCTGCATTCGCTTCATCATGTGTTTGTAGATATTTTTGAATAAATTGAACTGTTGGATGACTGTATTACTTGTTTCTGTGATCTAAATGTAATTTGTAGATGATGTGGTGTTTTGTTAATGATAATGTGATAGTGGAGGTATTATTTTGACTGATATGATAGTCATGGATGTGATACACACTCTGTTTAGTGTGATTACTTTTTTTTTGATGAAAATAAAGCACAACTTATCTCAAAATAGACTCCTTCTCTATCCTCACTAATTCAGCAAACTCATAAGGCACTTGACAAAATGATACAAGCCTTGTTCCCACCAACAACGCATATTTGGATAAATGATCAACTAGCTCATTTCACTCTCTTCTACACCATCGAACATGTAGGTCCCAATCACGCTTAAAATATGAAACAATCTCTTTCAGCGCAGTTGTCTCGGCTTCATTCATATCTCTGCAACGTTCAATCTCTTGAATCAGTTCTAAACAATCTGACTCTACTACAAGATGTCGAACTCCATAATCCCAACACCATCTCAAACCCATACGAATTCCCCACGTTTCTGCATAAAAACTATCTCCCCTACCAATGTTAAAAAGGAAACCTCCTCTCACTTCTCCTTTACTATCTCTTAACACCCCTGCACATGACGTCATACCCCCAGGAATAGAACATGCCCCATCAACATTTAATTTGACATAGCCCTTCTCTGGAGCTGCCCATGTCTTATCCCTCCCATCACATATAATATGATGAGAGACACTTTCTCCCCCATGAAAGACATGCTATAACTTTGGCAACAAGAGTATTAGAATCAATCACTTCCCCATCGAAAACAAACTTATTCCTTGCTAACCACAATTGATTAGCTACAACAGCAAACATTGAAGGCCAAATGTACCCATTAACCTTGAATGTAGCTGTTAAATTCCACTTCATCCAAGGTTTAACCTCCATAAACCCAAAGAATAAAGAATAATAATTAACAGGAAGCAACTGTAACTAAACCTCCTGCGCCTTATTACAATCTCGAAGAACATGGATGACATTTTCAACTACCCCATGACATCTCCTACATTCATCGTCTAATGTCAAATCATGTTGAACACGAGCTTCATTAGTCATCAACCCATTCTTACAAGCTAGCCACAAGAACATCTTACTGAGAATTCTCCTGACGCAGTATGCCTCCATTCCAACTTATCCTCCTCCAACTTTACTACTTGAGATGTCACATACCTAACCATATCCTGAGATAAATATGGAACAAAATGCCTCAGGACTCATTCACCCTCATCTGATATAATATTTGAGATTTTCATCTCCAATAACGTCTTTGGTAATTCCTCAATCACAACGTCCGCAATTTAGTTTGGTCTGGAAGTCATCTATCCTCTCATAGTTCCCTTCCCCAACTTCTATCTTAAACCATCTTGATTAATTCAAATAAACTAGTGCAAGACATTGTGTAATTAAGCTAGGCAAGGATATAAATGAAAACTGAAACGTACCTCCTACTAACGAATTATTAACCTACTAGACTTCACCTAATTAAACACATACTCAGATACTCCAGACAAATGGTGTCTAACCATGTTAGTAAGAATACATCTAACATGGTTAGAAAAAGAAAAACGATATGATTTCAAATGAGATACTCTAACCATGTTAGTAAAAGATTCACCTAACATGGTTTGCAAAAGAATTTCTCTACTGAGATTCCAAGCATATGCTTAGCACATATCTAACTATGTTAGAAAAGAGAATCTCCTAACATAGTTAGCAAAAGAACTATCATCAACCTGACCAATCCCTATACTCAGTGCAATAACACAAATATAACCATGTTAGAAAAGAATCATCTAACATGGTTAGAAAAGAAACCAATCAAATACATAAAAAGGTAACCATATTAGAGCGGGGCCCATCTAACATGGTTACATAAAGAGAAAGCATATAGTTATTCACACCCTCAATGTGTCACATAACCCTGTTAGGAAAAATATTTTTCTTAACCTAGTTATTCCAAAACAAAAACCTGTATCACTAAATCACAACAAACACAATCAACTTATTAGTATCAAAAAGCACAAATATTCATCTCTAATTTCAATCATCTAATTCATTCGTACCAGGAAAAGGAATTGTCTTTCCATTAGCAGACAATCCTCTTGAACGATAAATCCACCTGCATTCCATAAACAGGAAACAAGATTTCCTTTCCGTTCTCAGTCAATCCCCATGTAGCAATAATCTACAAGTAGTACAAAATCAGTGATCACACTAACATAGTGTGTAATACAATTTCCACTATCACATCACAATAGTATTTGGAACTACACAACAATTTACCAAAAACAGCCAACACATTTATCCAACCAATCAATTCCTCAAAATAACTACCAACATATGCGGAAGCGTATGCAGCCTAATTAAATGGCAATATATATAATCCTAATAGATCACCACCGGCCTACTCACTGTCTAAGTGCAGGCCGGACAGTTCCTTCCCTTTCCTCTGTGCATCCCTCTATCATGATCACCTGAAAAAAAAATAAAGGGAATGGGGTGAGACAAAAACTATGTCTCAGTAATCACTACTTAACTCACTGTGAGACTCAGAAGTGGGGTAGTGGAGTGTCTACAGGGTACCACAGTTTTCCAAACCTGCATAAACCACGTAATATACATATATATATACAGCACAGATACATCCATCTCTCAATAGACAAAAATAAACGTGATTGACACTGTGTCCAGTCTCAAATCTGAAAGCATGAAAAAGGGACCACTCTAAAATGTGAAAAATCCCTGGTTCCTTTACAACCCCGAGGAACCCGTACAATTAACCTATCGATTTGCGCAAATCGATGGTTACATCGGCCGATGGTACTAATAATCAGTGTCATGCAACATACAAAAGATTTATATAAGTATATATATAAAGTACAGTTTATTTAGAAAGGTACCCTATAGCCCACGTATAAATATGAAGTAATCGGAACACATTTCATTTATATATAAAGTAGAAGAGGACTTTAGAAATCCTCAACTACCGTCACCCTCAGTATCACAGTCAGTTAAGCGTGATTACCTGTCCAAGCTCAAAAACAGTACTATATATATCCTTAGTTATTGCCTTCCGTGAGCTTCCCTCGAAGCACCGTCGTCTACAATATCGCAGTGAGCTGCTGATGGTCAACACACAATATCAGTGACTTTGACCACCCATTCAAACTAATTCTAAACAATTATTGAAGTAAACAATTACTCCTAATATTAGAATAGTCTATACTCTTTTAGGCCCCATAATTTCCTTGACCAATTACCTATAACTTCCATAGTATTAAACCTTACCATTTCTTGTCAAAAATCATCCCACACTTACAAAACCTACCAAGCTAACCTTATTAATATTATTTTGACACTAAGGAGGTCTCTCAACCTCACACAACTTCCTTCATACTCCTCACATTCCATTATATAACATTTCCTCTTTCTTCAATATTTTAATAACCACACTCCTTTCCAAACACCACTTTAACTATTTCAATTATTTCAATATTTGCATAACCCTTAATAAATATTACCAAACACCAATTTTATTGTAACTATCTTTCAACCAATCAAATCCCAACTTTGAAGCACTTTAAAGGCTTACAAAATTCATGACAACTTGCCCAAATCTTCAAGAACAAAACTCATTACTTCCTATTCATTCCAATAACACTTTATCTACTCACTTCCTTACCATTCTTTGCCAAATTCCCCATAATGGTTAAAAAAAAAAAATCAACATTCCACCCTCATAAATATTGTTTACCCAAATATTACCTTCCAAAGCTAACTAATCATCCACCACATTCCAAACATGACTTGGCATAACAAATTTTTCAAACTTCATTTACCAACTTCCCCTACACACAATTTCAAACCATTTCATAATCAAAATCTCTTTTAATCCACACTTTAACTTTCAAATTTCCTCACAACCACCAATCTAACTAAAACCAACATTCTAAAATAAGCTTCACAAGCATTTATAAACTATCATTCCATTCAAGTCATCTTACATTAACAAAATCTCAACTTTAAAGAATTCCTAAATATTCTCCAAAACTTTCCAAGGTAATTTCTCACTTCCATAACACCTAAACCTTTCACCATAAACCAAATAGCCTTTCAGACCACCATAACCGCTTCAAATCCATACTTTAACTATTCAACCTCTTTTCAAACACCACTCCTGCCAACATTAACATTCCAACAATAATATACAACCTTAACTATCATTACCTAATCACCAAATTTTGTCCAAAACCTAACTTAAAAGAGGCAACTTCATGCGAAAAATCAATTACACAATAGGCTAGAGGCTTACAAAGTGCAAGAGTGAAGGAAGACAAGTTTTCCCCACCGTTGGCCGCCGGAAAACCTCGCCGGAAAACACCCCTAGACCGCCGGCCGAACTGAAAGAGCAAGGGAAAGCTAAGAAAAAGGTGTTGTGAAGTTGAAGGAAGGAAAACAACATGAGGAACTACAAGAAAAATCCAAACTTTTCCTCACCCGCCGGTCAACGTCGCCGGAAAAGTCAAAACCGCCGCCGGAAAAGCCGCTGGAGTCGCAGATCAAGCACAAGTTTCAAGGATTCAAGAAAAATCACGAAAAGAACCAAAGAACCATCTCCTACCTCCAACACACTCCCTTCGCCGGAAAATTTGTTGTCGCCGGAAAAGTCGCCGGAGATCGCCGGCCGGACTGAAAAGGGAGGAGAAGCTTAGGAAAAATGTTATGGAGTTGAAAAAGGAAGGACAACCAGAGAATCCACCCCCTTTTACCTCAAACTACGCGTTCGCCGGAAAACATGGCCGCCGCCGCCTTGTAACCCGCCGGAGAAGGAGAAGAAATTAAAAAAAATCACTTACACACACACACACAGATCGGCCGCGTGCTTCATGGTTCTATGGAGAAGGGAGAGCTATAAACCGAAATGAGCAAGCTTTTTGGTGGAAGGAGTGGCCGATTTGTGAGGTGAGGAAGAAGAAAATGGTGAAAGGGGGGGGGGGGGGTTGCGTCGCGCGTTTCAGATGGAGGGGGGTGCTCGAAATGTTTGAGAAGGAAGGGAGGGAGGGTGTGTTTGTTTGAGGGAAATAAGGTGGTCTTTGATGATTTGTAGCCCAAGCTTGCCATAGTGTACACTTTTTAACTTAAAACCACTCAAACCAGTCTCCAATCTTCTGAATCTTCAAAATATTTTTAACTTTACCATTCCCTCATATTTCAAACTCTTCATTTCTTAATTAATTATATACACATTAATTACTTTAATGTTTCTAAAATATTCTCAAAAATCTCCAAAAATTCCCAAAAATTCCCAAAATTCCTAATTTCTCCATTTATCATTTCCAAAATACTCTTTAATCCTGTATTAAATTTTCAGGATGTTACAAAAACCGAAAAGCATTTATAGACACTAGTACTCTAGATTAGCTATTTTGATTAATTCATAATTAACTTAGTGGGAATAAATTTTAAGAAACAAATAAGGGATTAGTTACTCTAAGTTGATCTCTTGACTCTTGAATTTCAATCGTGTTAACGTAGTTTTTCTTAGATCATAATTAATCTTTTTCACTAGCTTAAAAAATCAATTCTCTTGTTTTACTCAAGTTAAACGAAAGTAGGAAATCTAGTGCCTAAGTAGTAATTGTCTGAGTCTCTGTGGGATCAACCTTGATTTTACTATTTTACGACCTGTACACTTGCGGAAAAATTTTGGTAGCATAAGTTGTTGGCACCGTTGCCGGGGATGATGGACATTTTACTATTTCACTACCCTTATCATTGTTCAATCCATTCGCCACTGAACCCACGAACGATGGGTAAAGGAAGCTTTTCTTTGGTTTGGGGGTATAGAAAAAGCTGACAGCCTGAAAGTGAAAGGTTCACGACAAAAAAAAACAATACTTCCTCTATTACTAAATATAGGGCTAAATATCATTCTGGCCAATAAACAATTTTGAAAAGGTCAAATTGGCCAAAGAACAATAAAAAAGTTCATTATGGCCAAAGAACAATAAAAATGGTTCATTTTGGCCAATGAAACTACTTGAAAATACCAAAATAATCCTTGAGACCTAAATTTTCAAAAATTGTTTTAATTATGTCCCAAGGGTTATTTTGGTATTTTCAAGTAGTTCATTGGCCAAAATGAGCTATTTTTATTGCTCTTTGGCCAGAATGAGTCATTTTATTGATCTTTGGCCAATTTGACCCTTTTAAAATTGTTTATTGGCTAGAATGATATTTAACCCTAAATATAAGATCATTTTCCCTAATTTGTGTAGATTAAAGAAGTTAGTTACGTTAGTTATTTACACATGATATTACGACTTTATCCAATTATATACTTTTATCCTCACTTTCCTTCTTTTACTTGTTATTATAGATAAACATTATAGGGTTAATTTGGGAAAAATGGAAAAAGTTAAAAAGTGATCTTATAATTAGGAACAAACAAATTTCAAAAGTCATCTTATATTTAGGAACGGATGGAGTATTGTGAATATATTTTAAGGGCAATCATGCTGATGGACTATTGGACATCCAAACTAAGACTACAATTTCACCGTTGAAGTAATCAAAGTGATATAATTTTACTCTCTAGCAAATGTGATAATAACACGTGTCATCCACATGTCAACATTAAATTCGTCACAGGGTAAACTTGAACCACTTTGGTTACTTTAAAGGTAAAATTATACTCAATATTAATTTAAGGTGGTCAGTGTCCAGTGGTCCAGTGTGGTTAAACATGTTTAATACAAAATCCCTTCACTCTTCTTTTTCTTAGTGTTCAAACTTCAAAGTTAATAAGACCTCTACACTCTCATTCACACGGTTGGGATTCTCTCGTGATCCCATCCTCTCCTCATCACTCATAATCTCATTTTAGCCATTGAGAATTTGAGATTCATATAAGAGCTCAAAATTGTCACTTGTACTATTAAAAATAAAAAAATTGTATTATAAAAGAAGAATTTTTAATTTTTTTACTTTAAAAAACTTTTTAGCATAAAAATTTTTAACTATAAAATAATTTTATAGTTAACTGGATAAGTCTTTATCTCTTATAGATAGATTCTTCTATCGAAATGAAATAAGTTTAGATAGTTGAAATTTTTATTCTAAAAAGTTTTTTAAAATGAAAAATTAAAAGTTCTTAATTTATTTTATAATTTTTTATATTTAATACTACCTCCGGTCCTAAATATAAGACCTAATTGAATTTTTTTTGGAGAGGTTAAGGTTGCGAAATAGACTATAAAATCATGACATATTTGATATATTTTTAGATTATATATTAGTTTATAGGTAAAATAAACTAGTTTAAGGGAAAAAATTTGGTAAATCAATTTATAATTAACTTATTTTTCTTTTTCATAGGATTTTCTAAAAAAATCAATTAGATTTTATATTTAGGACCGGATATGAATATGAGGGATCATGAGTGAATCCCATCCCCATTCACACACGCTTCCCTCAGACAAAAGGCAATGGCGCGCAATATTGCCTCCCCACGCCACATGGCTATTTTTAACACGTGTCCTTCCTCCCTCTCTTGCAGACCCAAAATTTCTCCTTGTCGACACCAAATTCCTAAAATGCCTTGCTCTCTAGATAAAAAGCTCTTCTTTGCACTGAATCTCTGATTTCTTGTCACTGTTCAGTTGTAGACCCATGACAGCTTGCTCATTTTAGAGTACAGTATTATCAATCTTGAACAAGCATTAGGGATGTAGGTGACTTTATTGTATCCTAGTGTAACACGTCTTTCACTAATCTACCCCTCAACCAAATTTCTTTTCCTAGCTCATCAGCCAATTAATGCCAATGTTTTTTTTTCTACATAGTCCAAGTCTTTTGTCCTCTTCAATTGCTTTAATTACTCAATACAAGAATTTTATTTTTATATTTTATATTTTCCTATGTTATTATTAGCCTATGTTACATATTTTGTCCTATATTATTATTTTTATATTTTATATTTTCATTATTAGCCTTTTGTCTTTTGTTCTTTCATGAATTAAAAAATATAAATACAAGAATTTCGGAATTTTAAAATTGAATACAAACGAAATAAAAATTAATAATAAAAAGAATTTAGATTATAATTTTTAACTTTGAATTATAATTAAAAAAACATGTGATTCAATCGTATTGTGGCAAGTGGTCCAATAGAAATGTTATCACCACTTTTAGTATATATAATAGATTATAATTTTCAAATAAATAATTTTCATTTTGTCAAACTAACCTTTACAAAATACAAAAGTCAATTCAAACATAATTAACAATATTTTACGTGACTTTTAGATCAAAATTCTTATCCTACTTAATATCAGCACACACATACTTGAGAATGAGAAATAATAGTGTGTCAAACTTTAGTTAAATAGGGACGCCCATGAAAAAATCTAATTAATAGTTCACTTTATCACTCATAGCATGAACTACTAATTCCTTTTTAAATGTATATTTTTATAAAGTTTGGGTCCTTTTTTGTCTCTTAATTCTATGGCTGCACTATTCTTTATTCAGACCAAAACATCCATCGTTTTATTTAAACAAGATCAGGACGGGGACTAGAACCTTAATAATATTATGTTCACTCATGCCACTTCTAACACCCTTTAAATTTGCTTATGCATACACTTGGGGAAGAGTGACATAGAGATGTTATATAAAACACAAATAAACTTAAATACATGAGATCATTGAAGGGGAGCCATATCCGAAGAGATCATAGTCATGCTTTTTTTTGGCCAACGGAGAAGCATTTTATTAAACTCTCAAAAGAGAAGGGATTGAATTCCATACATCTGCCACAAAAATCAGCAGTACAGAAAAGCCTTAATAGCTTCAAAAATACAAAAGGCACTAGGCCCCAGATGTCTAGTTAACCAATGTTTTCTCTGTCCTCCCCAATGACTGGTATCATCTCAAGTTGTATTTCCTTTGTTGCCTCCCGAAGAATAATGGATGCTAGTGGAGGTAGTGATTCGAGAATCAAACCGTTAGGTCCCACCTCCCTTGAAGCTAATGCAGCCAAACAATCTGCGACTTGATGATAACCATGATTGAAGTTTGAGCGCAATAGACTAAGACATTTCAGAGATAATGCATTTGCTGAATACTCATGATCCTCAAAGTGTTGGTCGCAGAGGCCAAATATGTGGTGCCTTTTAAGATGATTGCAAGTATTAAAAAAATAGTAGTCACCAACCATACAAGAGTAGTTACCAACAATACAATGGTAGTTAAATGCGATACATGAGTAGTTACCATCGTATCTCAGTGACTACTCATGTATCACCGATAACTACCTAAGAATCTGTAGTAACTACTCTTTTGTCACAAAGTTACAAATTTCATTTAGGACAAATTGGGGATGTTCAAGTTGGAATTGGAAGCCTATTTTTGTCTAATTCAAATTCAAGTGTCGTTTTTTTGTCATTTTCCCTAAAAAGAAACTCTTATGTCAAAATATCTAACATGTAAATAACATACAAATGATCCAGATATACATGTTTAACTCTACATTGTTGAGACTCATTTTTTTAAGGCAAAGACCCAAAAATGATACATAACTATTGGTCAAGGAACAAAAATAGTACATAACTATTCCAAGGTACAAAAATGATACTCAACTTTTACCATGTGATCAAAAATGATATTTTCACTAATATGACAATAATATTAGACATGAAAACTCCAAAATGCCCTCATAAATTAATCGTCAACTATAAGGGCATTTTATTGTCATATTACTGAAAATATCATTGTTGATCACATTGGAATAGTTACGTACTATTTTTGTTCCTTGACCAATAGTTATGTATCATTTTTGGACCTTAGCCCTTTTTTTTAATGAATATCTGTTTTGACTTTTAACACATAGTTTTGATTTGTCGTGGAAGTAAACGGTCAAGCGAAGACTACTAACTTAGCCGTGTAATCCGGCTATTATGTGCCAAACGTAGAGGAGCGGAGCAAAGCAAAAAACGAGTAAACCAATAGAAGTTTCATACTTACGTGGAATAGAAAAGTCTTATTGACCTCTCCATGCATACATATCACTTTCTTAGAAAGATCCCATCTTTCTCCCAAACAATGAATGTGTGTGACTTTCATGGGCCCTCTTTTATGTTGAAAGCTCAAAACTAAAACATATCCTTAGCTACTATGTGTCTTTCCTGGAATTTTCCCTCATAAGCATTGACTTGAGTCAACCAAGTCTTCTTTCTGATCACCATTTTTCTAATCTTCTTCTCATTTTGCATATCACTAGAAAGAGTCTTTACTTTCTTCTAGACGGAGATTGAGGTAAAGTTCTTGTTTAACATAGACTTTGAATGGACAATATAATATATAGCCTTCTTTTGTACGTCTTGGAATTGATTATTGGCTGACGTGAAATTTACTTTCTTTCTTTTTTTCCTTTTTTCTTTGCTTGCTCTATTTATAAGAACTTCTAAAGAGAACCCAGAAAATAATCAATGTTGAGACTGAATTATTCTTTGTGTCTTACCCTTTCTTCTAAGAATGCAAGAGTTTCTGCTTAAAAACATTGATGTAGCTAGCTAATTGCTCTACTCTTCAGTTTTTGGCATTTCATTTTGGAAGGTTGTTTTCACAATGTTTCTTCTTTGATCTTTCAATAATTTTCTTGTTCCCCCAAGTTTTATCCCTCTCTCTACCTTGCATTTTTTGTTTCCTGTTTTCTCATATATTTTGAAAGTGGAAAAGTCTGCATATAGGTTAAAATTGTGTAAAAACGGATACATTTAAGGGAAATTGGTGCTCCCTACTATGAGGAATATGGTTGAGCTAGCTTTTAGTTTCTTATGATTTTGAATTTATAGTGTGCTGCCATGTTACTAGGAATTAAAACTATATCCAAAAAAGAAGAATTAAAACTATTGTTTGTTACAATATTAGTTGCAACTTATATAAACTTTTCTAGCCTAAGTTTCAGTTGAAGATGACAGTTGATTTACAACATAAAACCAAACTAGCATAAATATTGGTCTTTTTTGTTTAACTGGTGATGTTTCATTTACTTTTTCTGTACAAAAGACTTCAAGAAATTAAAATGAAAAAATAGATGTTTTCCATTTTCCCAAACAAAGGTTCAGTCCTTATTTTTTCCATCTTAAAGTAAAATAGTATAATAGGCTGATGCCTTATATTTTCCTTGATATATAAGAGGACTAACAATAAAGAATTTGTTGCAGCATGAAAGAGATACAGGTTGAGGTCTGAGGATCTGTAGTTTCAGCTCCCCACTAAGTAAACTGGTTTGATTTACAAAGTTGTGGAAGAAAAAAGATTTTTTATTAAAGGTGAATGATGGTAGGATTGGAACTCATTCCAGTGGGTACAATTCTTGCTGTGCTTACGAATCAGATTATAAAAACAGCCAATGCAGCATCTGAAGTTCTTGTGGAAAAAGAAGCTTTTAAGGTTCTTTCACAACACTTGTACGATATTGAACCGGTACTGAAGGAATTGCAGCTTCAAGAATTGAATGAATCTCATGCTGCAAGAATTGCTTTGGAGTCTCTTGAAGAAGACGTAAAGAAGGCCAATAAAGTGATCGAGAAGTACAAAAACCGAGGTCGTTTTTATTTGCTGGTTAATTGCAGGCACATAGTTCATGAAGTTGAAGAGGTCACGAGAAGCATTGGCAAGTCCCTCAATGTACTATCTCTTGCAAATACTGAAGTCTTATCGCGAATTTCCGATCAGGTTGATAGGTTGCAAAATGAAATGCAAAGGGTGGAGTTTGAGGCATCACAATCTCAGCTTCAAATAGTGGAAAGGTTGGACCAAGGCCTCAGGGAGCAGAAACTAGACCAAGCTTTTGCAAATGACATGCTTGAAGAAATTGCAAGGGCAGTTGGAGTGCCAGTAGATCCCTTAGAGATAAGTAAAGAGCTGGCCAGCATTAGGAAAGATAAGGAAGAAGCTGCTGACAGGAAAGAGAGAGCTGAAGTTTTTTTCTTGGAGCAGGTCATTGAGTTACTATCCCGAGCTGATGCTGCAAGAGATTATGAAGAAGTTAAGAAACAATACTATGAAAGACTTCAGGTGATAGAAAGATACAGTTCAAGGGAAAAATCAATAGAGCCGCTTAATTCCTTCCTTTGTTGTATAACCGGGACCGTTATGGTCGATCCAGTAAGCCTTGAAACTGGCACTACTTGTGAGAGATATGCCATTGAGAATTGGTTTGACAGTGGCATGAGGACTGACCCTGAAACTGAAGAAGTACTCAAAGATACTAAGTTAAGATCTAACGTGCCGCTCAGACAATCCATAGAGGAGTGGAGAGAACTTAATTACTGCCTTACAATCAGGTCTATAAAGGAAAATCTTCAATCAAATACGATTTCATCTGTGCTAGAATCCTTGAGACAAGTGCAGGATCTCATAAAAGACAATTCTATAAACAAGGATTGGATATCTATAGGTGGGCTCACCGACATTATTATCTCTATCGTTAGAAACACTGATGATGTAGAAGTGAAGATCAACATTTTGAGTACATTGAAGGATGCTGTAGAAGGGCACATGAGAAACAAGGTAAGCAAACTTTGCTATTTGAGTGAATTTGGAATTTAACTTATCCAATTCTTTTGGCATGATTTGATTCACCACTTTACCTTGGAAATTTGAATTTATGATTTGAACATTTGGTTCACTGTTTGTATGAATTATTTTTTTCAAAATTGTACCTACTATATATGCATCTCATATAATGGATCATTGCATTGATGCTGTCATTTTCTAGATGAAGGCATGTTCATTCATAAGGAGAGTGAGGCACTTTTACCCATGGCATTCATCTATTCCTGAGTTCTTAATTGTTGTTCCTATAAGGAAATGCCAGTGCTCTAAAGTTTTCATCTGAATTCAATTATATAGGAAAGAGTTTCAGAGTCTCAAGGATGGGATCACATTATTTGCTGCTTGGGTGGTGACTCAAGAATTTTGAAAGCTGCAATTAACTTGCTGTATGAGTTACTGCAAGATCGAACTGGTTGGAATGTGTCTCTCTGTAGAAAACTCTCTCAGCATCACAGTGCAATTTCTTTCCTTGTTACCCTTCGTAAGGGTCCAGATGAGGAGTCAGCTGAGATTGCAGAGAAGATTTTGATCGAGCTTTTTGACATAGATGAGGTCAACATTGCTAGTGCTGCCAAGTTTGGCTGGTATAAACCGCTTGTTGATCATATGGTTCAAGGTAAGAAATTGTTTGGTCTCTGAAATTGTTTGTCTTCCAATTGGCTTTACATTAAACCAAGGGAAACACTTGAAAGTGGTTGTTGTATATGGCTAGTTTCATTGATTTACCCGCATCAATGAATTTTTGCTGACTCTCTCACTTGACTGGGAAAGATATGTAATGAGGATTGTAGAATTTCTTCAGACAATTTGAATATAATTTACCATGAAATCTTACTTCTAGGATATTTTGTTTTGGCCCTATTAAAATAATATCTAATAAAACTAAAATTTTAGGATTGACCTTAATATTTAAATGGAGTGTCAAAATTCTTCTGCAGAAGCTCAGAGTCCAATTTGAAGCAGTATTTCCCCCATGTTTTTATCCTTCATGTGTAATTTCACTCTACTCTTTGATGTAGTTGTGCCTAGCTCATTGATTCAAGTTATTTATTTTCTTTCTTCTCAGGAGTAGAATCTTCAAGAATATCAATGGCAAAAACCATTGTGAATATGGAGCTCAGTGATGCAAATTTGAGCCTTCTTGGTGAAGAAGGAGTTATACCTCCTTTGCTTGAAATGCTGTCTGGCAATATTGAATTGAAAGAAGTCTCATTATCTGCATTGGTTAAACTATTAGACTCCCATGCCAATAAAAGGACTATAGCTGCATGTGGGGGAGTTCCTATCATTCTAGAACAAATGTTTTCTCCTTCAATGCGAACTATCATTACCATAAAATGCTCTGAAATCCTGGAAAAGCTTTCTGCTGATGTTGATGGAATCAATTTCTTTGTTGATAGAGAAGGGAAACAGCTTGAGTTAGATTCCATTATTACTAAATTACTTGCTCTTCAGCAGAGTCCTACATTAGCCTACAATATCCGCAAGCCTTCTCTGCGTGCTCTTCTCGGAATTTGCAAGTTTGAGACCGGTTTAGTGAAAAAGGCTGTTCTGGCTGCCAGTGGTGTATCTCTAATCCTTCCCCTTCTTGATGATTCTGATTTGGAAATCAGACAGACTGCCATAAACTTGCTCTTTCTTTTCTCCCAACATGAGCCAGAGGGAGTAGTTGAATACCTCTTCAAGCCGAGGAGGCTGGAGGCTTTGGTGGGATTTCTAGAGACCAATGACAATGATGTGCAAATGGCTGCTGCTGGTTTGCTAGCAAACCTACCGAAATCCGAGAAGGAGCTCACTATGAAGCTGATTGAATTGGGTGGACTTGATGCAATCATATGCATTTTGAAAACTGGAACAATGGAGGCTAAAGAAAATGCTCTCAGTGCACTCTTCAGGTTTACAGACCCCACAAACATAGAGTCACAGCGTGATTTGGTAAAGCGTGGGATATATCCGTTGCTTGTGAATTTTCTCAACACTGGTTCAATAACAGCAAAGGCCAGAGCAGCAGCCTTCATTGGAGATCTTTCTACGACCACACCGATGCTCACACTTGCTGCCAAATCACCTGGCTGTTGGTGTATTAGACCATCCAGAGTTCATTTTTGCCCTGCACATGGTTGTGTATGCAGTGTGAGCAACACGTTTTGCCTCCTTGAAGCGCAAGCTTTGCCTGGTTTAGTAAATCTTTTACGTGAGGAGGTCGATGTAACTGCTTATGAAGCAATACAGACACTTTCAACATTGGTTTTGGAAGATTATCCTCAAAAGGGAGCTCATGTTTTGCATGAAGCCAATGCTATAAAACCTCTTATGGATATTCTAACGTGGGGTTCAGACTCTCTTAAGGCTGAGGCTCTAGGCCTCATGGAGAAGGTCTTTTTATCAAAGGAAATGGTGGAACTGCATGGTGCAACAGCTAGATCACGTTTGGTTGGTTTGACAGGGATGAATATACATGGAGAGGGCCATCTCAGAAGAAAGGCTGCCAAGGTATTGTCATTGATAGAACGTTATTCAAGGTCATCATCTGCTGCTGTTTCAGGAGTTTTGGAGTGATTTTTAGGCCCACGACAAACATGGCTTCTTCATATTAGTGCTTGTATGTTATGTTAATTATTAATAAACTTATTTAGATACTTCTTGTTCAGCTTCTTTGTGTTTTGGATATTGATCATAACACAGAAAAACAAAAACAATAATCTACAATATAAGTTCCCCTTGTAATTAAATCTATTCTTTGAGTTTCCTATGATGACCCTAGATGCTGTCAGGGTATAAGATCATCAGCAAGGCGTCCTAGTGACAAATGATTCACTTGGAAAATTCAATTTAGACCTGAGTTCAATGGCATTCAGTCCCTTTTCTTTACATTATTTGCCTTTACTTTATTGATTTATCACACATTAAAAGGTTTGAGATAAATTTAAATTTATTGATTTCATTGAATTTCTTAGCAAGTCATTTGCTTAACAACCATCATTTTCTCTTTCTCAGGTTTCTTTTTTAGATAGTAAGTGATGCCATTGTGATATGATTAAGGGCGAAGGCCCAAAAATGATACATAACTATTGGCCAAAGAACAGAAGTAGTACATAACTATTTCGAGGTACAAAAATGATACTCAACTTTTCCATGTGATCAAAAATGATATTTTCACTAATATGACAATAATATTAGACATGAAATGTCCAAAATGCCCTGATAATTAAATAAACTTTTACCGGCCGGAGGTTAATTTAGAGCGAAGGCCAAAAAATGATACATAACTATTGGCCAAGGAACAAAAATGATACATAACTATTAGAAGGTACACCAATGGTACCCAAGTTTTAATATGGAATCAAAAATGATATTTTCACTAATATGACAATAAGATTACACATGAAAAGTCCAAAATGCGCTTATAAATTAAATAAATTTTCTTCCCCACTCTCTCCTTCCTTAGCTTCTTTCTTATACCAATACTTCCTTCAATAAATAACTCGTCCACCAGCAGCTTCAACTCTCAGCAACTCGTTAGGGCGATCAGGTTGCAAAAACATGAAAACAGAGAAGTTAATCACCCACACTTACACATCTTAAAGCACATCATTTCATTACAACAGAAAAGTTTAATGAGAGCAAAAGAGCGGTGCGTGTAGCAAAATGAAATGAAATGATGTGTTTTAAGATGTATAAGTGTGGGTGATTAACTTCTCTGTTTTCATGTTTTTGCAACCTGATTGCCCTAGCGAGTTGCTGAGAGTTGAAGCCGCCGGTGGACGAGTTATTTATTGGAGGAAGTGTTAGTAGAAGAAAGAAGCTAAAGAAGGGGAGGGTGAGAAAGAAAATTTATTTAATTTATAAGCGCATTTTGAACTTTTCATATGTAATCTTATTGTCATATTAGTGAAAATATCATTTTTGATTCCATATTAAAAGTTGGGTACCATTGGTGTACCTTGCAATAGTTATGTACTACCTCCGGTCCTAAATATAGGACCTAATTGACTTTTTTTTGGAGAGACTAAGATTGCGAAATAAGTTATTAAATGATGACATATTTGATATATTTTTAGATTATCTATTAGTTTATAGGTAAAATAAACTAGTTTAAGGGAAAAAATTAGGAAAAACAATTTATAATTAACTTATTTTGCTTTTTAAGGATTTTCCAGAAAAAGTCAATTAGGTCTTATATTTAGGACCGGAGGGAGTATCATTTTTGTTCCTTGACCAATAGTTATGTATCATTTTTGGGCCTTCGCCCTAAAATTAACCGCCGGCCAGTAAAAGTTTATTTAATTATCAGGGCATTTTGGACATTTCATGTCTAATATTATTGTCATATTAGTGAAAATATCATTTTTGATCACATGGAAAAGTTGGGTATCATTTTTGTACCTCGAAATAGTCATGTACTACTTCTGTTCCTTGGCCAATAGTTATGTATCATTTTTGGGCCTTCACCCTATGATTAAATAAAAATGTTTCTAGCTTCCTTACTTTAAGGAGGATGGAGGGTAATGTCTTTTTATTTTTTGAGTTTTTAATCCAGTATCTTGGGTCATCCCCTATATCACGAGGAACTCAACGGGGTCAGACTAATTCAGATCCGCATCGGGGCCTTCACTTAAGGGTAAAGTGCTGGTCAAGAAGCATACTGCATTCCCAGAGCTTGAACTCAAGACCTCTGGTTAAGCGGTGAAGTGAGGTAACCACTACACCAACCACGTTTGGTTGGAGAGTAATGTCTTTTAGTTCGAACTCAAGACCTATGTCACGAGGAACTCAACAGGCTCAGACTAATCAAGATTCGGGCTCAGACTAATCTAGATCCACACCGGGGCCTCCACTTAAGGGTAAATGCTAGTCAAGGGCATACTGCATTCTCAGAACTCGAACTCAAGACATATAATTAAGCCGTGAAGTGAGGTAACCACTACACCAACCACGCTTGGTTGGAGGGTAATGTCTTTTAGTTCACTATTTGTAGGCTTTCTCGTTACAAAATCGATGGTGACGGGTCCAAATAATTTTACAAGTCAAATGCTGGAATCTTTGTTAGTCATTTGTACGATTTATTTCGAAGTAAATATTAGAATCGTGTTTAACCATTGCTTAATCAGCCTACTTCAGTACTTAAAACTTTGTTTGTTGGAATCAGGCTTCACTTCATTATTCCTGCCAAATTTGATTGCTTCTAATCTAAAACAAACATATGAATAGGCCTTTTATAAATAAATAGAGATTTGGCTCATTATAAATCATTTGATTCGGAGAATCAAAACACCATTAAGCAGAACATTAATTAACCCTGAAAAAGTTAGAATGGATTCAAATCCAAGAAAATGTCGTTTTTTGTTGGACTAGGTATAGGGTAAGAACTCAAAAATGAACTCTCCAAAGATTTTGAAGAGAGGCCCATAAATATGGGAGGTAAGAAGAAATCTAAAATAAATATCACCATAAAATTAAGATACATGATATAAAATCAGTTCATCTTATGTTTTAAAAAAATGTCAATAGATAGTGGTGATCATAACTCAGAAATAGGAAGGGAAGGAGGGAAATATGCATTGAAGATTATTTGTGAAAATAGGATAATTCTAAACTTTGCTATTTGTGTATACTAGCTAAATTCCTCTCACAAAGAATTTGTTTAGAATATAAGACATTTTCAAGGTAACATGTTTTAATAAATATTTTTGCTAAAATAACATTATTTTATACCATTATTTATAACATCTCTAATATGGTCCCTGATCCAGCATTGAAATTAAATGCCTAATTATTGATATTAGATAGTAATACATGAATTTCAATTATTTTTACATCAAACAAACTAAACAAGACTTAGAAAAAACGTGCAAGAGTAATAATTTATTTAATTAAAATAAAGTCTTTTATTAAACATTATAAATCAAATAGAAAAATGTTGGTGCTAAGGTTTAAAAGGTTCAAAAAATCGAATCGGGATTATAGCCATCCGTAGCATTATTTTTAGGTCAATGGTCAACTCAATGTCAAACCAGCCCTATTAAATTAATATAAGTTTATTGATATTAATAAAATACAATAATATAAAGCATCACCATATGTCAATATATATATGTATGTATATATAGGTATATATATATATATATATACCTATATATACATACATCATCTTTGCTTGAGAAAAGGAAATGCTTAAGCCATGTCAATAGATCATTGATGAGAGGAAAATGAGATGAATAACACATTGAAAAACAGCTAAACCAAGCCGCTTTAACCAAATGCAAGAAAAGATTATGTGATGAATGAAATTTGCATCCGAACACCTAAAGTGGCACAAAGAATTAACCTGTAAATGATGTTCTTGCAAGACATCTGAAGAAGGGATAATTTTGTTGAGAAGCTTCCATAGAAAGAGAAGCTATTTATGAGGTAGAGAAATTGACCATAGAAATTTCTAGAAAGGATCAAACCTTGTTGTAGGACTTGTCATTAAAAAGTAAAGAGAAACCCTATTTAGTAGAATAGGAACCTGAGGCACCCTCAGTCCAAATAAGAGAGTCTTTAGCATCAGTAACGGAGACTGGAAGGGACAAGATACAATCAGCTAAACGCTTAGAATAAAGACTATAGACTAGTGGAATGTTCCAGTGATATGAGATAAAAGGATGATGAGGATGCATAAGCAAGTCAAAAACAACTATGAGATCAGTTGAATTCCCAATTGAGCCTTGCATGGGCCACTAAAAGAGGTGATTTATAGGGATTGACGAATCATCCATCCCCCAGAAACAATTGATACACCTATTGTCAATTTGTTCACAGATATTCCGAGGGAGCTTGACACAAGACAAAACATGAATATTGTCAGATGCAAGGATATATTTGATCAATTGAAGTCTACTAGCTTGGGAAAGAAGTTTAGATTTTCAAGAAGCTGTCCTGGAATCAATTGCACTCAGAACATGTTGATAAATTATGGATTTGTTTCTCCCCGGGTCAACCCAAGTAGCAAGATATTTGCCTAGTCTACTAGCAAATGGAATATTCATAGTTCTTGACAAGCGGAGTTTATCACTATTTGGAACATTGGGACTAAAAATTATGTTGGATTTTTGAAAATTAATCACTTAACCAGATAAGTCACTATAATTTTGAAGGACTTTACTTACAATTGAGAAACCAGCAGTTGAAGCTTCTATAAAGAGGAGGGAGTCATCTGCATTAAGGAGGTGAGAGATTGCTGAGGCAAATCAACATAGCTTAATTTCATTCCATAAATTCTGAGTCTCTTGATGGCGCCCGATAGTACATTAGCTACAATAATGTACATATATGGCGACAGAGGAACGCCTTGGCGGATTCCTTAAGTGGGATTGAATATACTAGAAACTTGTCCACTAATTAAAGAGGACGTTGTATTCTACCGTGGAGGTGCATTGGGCTATCAAATTAAACCATTTCATAGGAAAATTCTTGCAAAAGAGAACTGCCGAGATGAAATTCCATGAAATACGATCAAAAGCTTTTGAGAAGTCGATGTTCAGAGCTGCAAGTTTCCTTCTACCTATTATGGAAGAGTGAATGTGATTCAAGAGTTCTGAAGCCAAAATAATGTTGTCAAAAAAAGTCTACCTTTCAAAAAGGCACTTTGATGAGGGGCAATTATAGAAGATAGGATTTACTTCAAACGGTTGCTCAACAACTTAGAAACAATTTTGTATGCAACATTAAATAAGCTTATCGGCCTGAAATCTTTGATCACTTGGGGATTATCGATTTTAGGAATCAAAATGATATTCATTTTGTTCAGCTCCATAACAAGATGTTATGAGTGCTAGAACGATTGAACCATTTGAAGTAAGTCTTGGTAAACTAAGTTTCAATGATTGTGGAAGAATTTTGTGTTGTAACTATCAGGGCCAGGAGCACTATTTCCAGGGAGGTCAAACACATCCTCCCTAAGCTCTTCAAGGGAAATAGACTTCATCGGATTTTGTTGATCCAAATCAGAGATACATAGAAGGTTTATCAAAGCCAATTATGAGATTTAAGCCTCAAAGAAGGGGAGTTATCTTCAATATAAATAATGCGGAAGTGCCTAGCAACTTGATTAGCTAGATCATGAGAATCTACAATCCATTCGCCCTGATCATTCTATAAACAAGAGATGAGATTCTTTGCTTTTCTCCTACTGGATATAGCATGAAAATATCTTCTATTTCGTTCACCCTCAACACATCACTTTAACCTTGAGCGTTGAGTCCAAAACTGGCATTACAACCATATAGAAATTCCAATTGGTGCTTAGTGGCAGCAAAATCTTGAAGAGAGAAGCTAGATTGATTAGTAGAAGACTTAATTTAAGCCAAAATATTAGGAAGATTAGATTCCAGAGCTTTGATTCTGTAAGACAAATTTCCAAAGTTTGACTGACTCCATGAAGATAAAGCCTCCAAAGTTTTTTGAAGCTTGCACCTGAGGTTAAAACTAGGAGAGCCACTTGAAACTTGTGACCAACTTTGATTGATGATTTTATCACACTCCTTTGACAAAAACCAAAAAGACTCAAATCTCTTCTGCTAATATACATGGTAAACTAAAATGGAGCAATTTTAACATCTCTGTTCGTTAGATAGGTGAAGTGGCCGCTAGTCCTAGATGTGGATTCCACGTTTTAATGACGTGGCAAACACTTGCCAATCATCTGAATTTAATCATAACCACAAATTAACTCAATTATTCATGAATACTTTATCACTAAAATTCATCCAACACCATCATTTACCTCAATCATATCAAACAGTTCTAATTAGCTTATACTCAAATTAATCCATAAATCAATCCTAAATGTATTAAAGCTCAATTTACCCAAATCCTCTCAATTTCATCATTTTACAATCATTTATTAACCTTATTGACTTATTAAAATTACAAATTTACTTATTATTTGATAATAAACAACTTAATACCCAAAAGCCCCGCTCAAACCCTACCTTTTTTTCAAACCTTAAAGTTTATAAACTTGATTCAAGAGCTTTCACAACAACCTAAGCCATTTGAATTCATCTTGACATATAGAAGCTATTTCCAGACCTTACATTTCAAAAAAGTCTTTGGATTTTTTAAATATTCCCCCAAAGCCCAAGTTTTTGAAACTTTGACAAGCCATATAGCAAACCAAATTTTTTTCCAACAATAAAAAATCAAAAGGATAGTGTAGAAGAGTTAGAAATCAAGTTTATTTGGACCTAGGTAAGTTAAAAAAATATCAAAATTTTTTAGACTCTAGCAAACCCCAAATCTGCATCATGAAACTTCAAGAAAGAGAGAAAACAAGAGGAAAATAGAGAAGGAGACGCTTAGAAACCATTCCCTATGAATTGGAGGCTTGAACACGCTCTTTAGACCCCCAAGTACGAAGTCCTTATAGAACTTAATTTTTCCTATGGGTTTCTAAAGATTACAAATTATAACTCTATAGAAAGCTTAGTATGTCAACTTCCTAATGCAACAATAATCATTCAAAAAATAATATCATTTTGTACCTCAAAACTCACGGTTAATTTATCCTATTTATCATTATCCATAATCCACATTACATTTTGTATTATCATAAAAAATCCTAAATCCTTAACAATTCATAAGTCCCGAATAATCAAATAATTCATGTTCCTTAATATACCTCAATTATTCCAATTTCCCAAAACCATCAATTATTATCCTTAATTAATTCATATATTTAAAATTGAAGATGTTATGGAAGACTTATAGGAACCTCTTGAATGGCCAATATTAGCCATCCCAACCTTTGTATTACGATAACCTTTGTGTTACGATGATGAGAGATAAACCAAGAACAATGAAGTATACGTACATGTATAAAAAATTAATGACGAGGAGATTTAAAGAGTAGATTAAAATATTATTTCCCTCTACTCTATAAATAACACCAATAAAAAGCTCCCTCCCGTAAATTTTTATTGGATAGGATTGTTTTTATTCATTTAGAGGTGCGTCAAATTTTTTATACTCCCTATTTTACCCTCATTCTATTACAAAAATTACTCCTATCACTATTGTATATAATTTTTATTTTTGACTAATTAGGCCTATAGAATATTAACACACTCTCTCTTTCTCTATACTCCCCATAAATAAGGATATTTCTAGAAAATAAGATTTACCTTTTCACACATTTATTGCATCTAACTAATATTTTAAACAACTCAATATGAGTTATTGTGTTGCTACTTTTTGCTCATCTTCAACAATTTATAATATAAATATCGTTTATAAAATTGTTGAATAAGAAAAAGGAATTATTTGTCATCTTGAAATTTAATATATTATGTTAATGTATTTTAATAATTTAATTATATGGTTTTGAAGATTACTTATGTAAGTTTAATACATTTATTATGATATGACATGTATATTAGAATAAATTGATTTTATATGACATTTTGTGGGGAAAAAGCTATATAGTTGAGGAGTAACACTTTTGTTTAATTTGTTAAGAAAGTACTCTTTTTGCCCCATCTATGAAGTATTTTAAACCAAATTGTGTGGTTTCTGAACAAAACATTTAAAATTAGTTAGTGAAAGTAATAAATGTGCTAAATTAATACTATCTTTTCAAAAATAGTCTTTATTTATAAATGAGTAAAAAAGAGTAGTAATGACAAAAATGATAGAAAAGAATGCATGAAAAGATTGATGAAAGGATATAATGGGTTAAGGCTTTCTTAGTACCCGCGATCTGGAGGGAAGGGGAGGGAATTTTTGGTGAGATAAATGTACAAAAGTGGAGAAATATGGCTGTAATTATTAAAAAAAATATTAGATGTAAGATAAAGGGTAAGAAAAATAATTTAAAGAATTGGCCTCAATTCTCAAATTTTTCGACTCATGAAAATTTTTTCTCGTCCACTTTCCCTACCCTATCTCCATACCAAATAGACCGTTAAAACAACCCTATAAATAAACTAAAAGGGAGTATTTATCATTTTCTCAAAAAAGGATGAGGCAAAAACTTTAAAAGTGATTGTATTTCATGCATGGAAACTTCACGAGTTGGCAGTTAATAGCAAAAGGTACGTGTAAGATGTAACATCCCATATTTTTAGTATTTATAAATTAATGGTATTTGTAAGAAAAAAATATATTAAGATAGGGTGCTAAAGAACTAATATGTTTGGGTTAAAAAAAAGGTAAACTACTTTTGTATATTAGGGAGTGTGATTAACATATATTTATGATATGTGTATTAGTGTGTGTGTGTGAGTGTGTGTGTGTGTGTACATATATATATATATATATATATATATATATATATATATATATATATATATATATATATATATATATATATATATATATATATTTATATTTATATAAGATGTGTATCTTTTTTTAAAAAAAGGAAAATATAAATAAAAGCCCAAATAAGGCCCAATTTTAGAAACCCTACATATCACCTCTATACTTCTACTCCCTTTCTCATTATGCCGTTACATCTCTCATCTCTTTGTTCTCTCTAATTGGTCATAGTAAGGTACTGTCTTATAACTTTTCTCTCCTTTCTTCACTGTACAATTCATGATATTCAACATTTGTGTCAAAATTTCTATTCCCCTTACACCACTTCCTATTTACTATTATTTTATTCCTCTTTATTTCGCTTTTTCAAGTCCATGTCCGCCCAAGTATACCCAAATATATCATTTGTCCTCTTTGTGCCATGTATTTTCTTTTTTATTACTATTTTCCTTATTTTTCTCAATTATTAAAACCAAGTAATTTTGGCTCCTATAATTGTTTGCGTAAGGGAAACGTTTTTGCTTTATAAACTTTTCTTCTTTTACAAATAAATTATATATAAACTTTTATTATTATTATTAATTATTTTGATGTCCCCAGTACATTTAATCAATCTTTCCGATGCGAACTGTTGCAAATTTTTATTGGCTTCTTTTATTCAGTTTTGTATATATTAATATTAAAAATAAATAAACAAAAGTGTGTGTGTTATTTATTTATGCCCATTTTTTTTAGTAACAAATCACCATGTATCCATAACTATTTTAAACTCTACCTCATTTGTTTTTACTTCACATATTTTTCTTTCCGAGGGTAAGAGTATTAGATTTATATATTATATTATAGTAAGCTCCTTATAATTAAATTTGTGATATATTTTAGTATTTTTCCCACTCACTCTTATGGCTTATGTGATTTTCTCCCTAAGTTTCCAAAAATAGTGAGATATATACAAACTTCTTTCCAATTCATTCCCAACTCTTTTTCTTTATATATGATCAACAAATTTGACTTGTGTTCCTTTTAATGTTATGTTTTCTTTTGTTGACCGAAAATGGTATGCTTTCAATTCCTCAGGAATGTATTGCCTATAAAAAAATATTTAATAAAAAAAGAATATTTAATAATATTCAGTCCTAGAATAAAATAAATGTATGTATGTTTATGGGGTATATGGTATAGCTATATTAGAATACCTTTTAGCTAGGTAGAGTTGAGTCATATATTAATAGATGTTATGTTGGTGATATTGTAGACTCACTTAAGAGCTTCGGAGAGTTGTTATTGTATGATTCTGAGTAACAGGTAACTCTGGAAATTTCTGATGGATACTTGCAAATATGTGTATAGTTATATTATAAATAATTATAATTTGTTTAAATTATGTGAGGCATAATCCTTTTAAGCATGCTTGCTTTTTATCTATATAATGTGAGATGTATGCTGGTTTGTTCCTTTTCAAGCATGCTTATATGTATTGATACAGTTTACTTGTCAGTTAAACCTATGTGAAGCATGATTATATATGTTATGAGTGATCATGGAATTGCAACGTGATTATGGTATCATGAATTGGAATTTGATATGGTTTTAAAATTGGATATAATTGTCATAACATTTGCATTCATGGCGATGGGATAGAATTTAAAGGGGAGAAGATCTGTATGGTGAATTTTATTACCACGTGGTATGCCACCACTCGGTGCACAGTGGATGGTAGTGGTACTTGTCAGGGCCCTTTCTTTTATGTCTTTCTTTGCCAGGGATTGCATGGAAGTTATGGGACATGTGACACCTCCTTATATTTGTTCTTTAAGAAGGGGAGCCATAGTCCATGCTTGAGCTCTATACCTTTGCCAGGGTATATCTCAAGTATGGTGAGCTTGAGACAATCTAGTTAATTGGATCTGTTTCTGTTTGGACTGTGTGTTAGCCTATGGCTCCTGTCAGCGGAATAAGGGTGGAGGCGATATAAGGGAGGCATGCATGATACATTCATTCATGAGCAAACTATATTTATCTAAATGTATGAGTAATGTAATATTGATGTATTTAGAGGCCACAAATTATTTTGTGGAATATAATTATTTGTAAAATAGTTGTACATGATTTGTTAGTGTATGTTAGATGTTTTCAGTAGTTATTGAGATGTCGATCTCACTCCAGTATTAACAATTTTAGGTGGATGATCTAACAATAAGCAAGGGAAGACACTTGAGGAGTAAGCACGTTGAGTTATATTTATTTTGTCATGGACCTAAGACTTTAAAATGTTTTATTTTTTTTTATTTAAATTTGTCACTACGACTTGGATTTTTGGGAGTGTAAATATAATTTTATTATAAATTGTATATGATTTTGGAGGGTGTTACAATTTGGTATCAGAGCAAAACGATTCTGAAACCGTTTATCTTATGATTTTGAAATGTATTTTTTTTAAAAAAAAAAATGTTTGTACTTTTGGAGGTCATGACAATTTAAATATATCTTGTGCTCTTCCCTTATTAGTTATGCTAGTGAATTGATAGAAATTATATTGTTGCTTAGCATCTAAAGTTGGATTTAGCTGGTGGTTCCATATTTAGGAAAAGGAAAGGAAATTTAAAAAAAAAATACTGCACAGCGTGATTGTTATAAAAAATAGATAACATGATTATTCTCAATGTTGTTGTAATATTTGAGGAAAAATGATCAGAAATGAATGAAAGCATATATGAAGGTGCTTAGTATTATATTGTAGTTATATTTCATATCTTAAGGAATTTTGTTGATAAGGTTTATAGAAGTAAATATTTCATCCCTTTTAATATGAATGTAAGGTTCTACCAATACCTACAATTTTTTTTTTTATAAACTGAGGCTTGATGTTGAGAATTCTAGAGCATTGTATACTCGTTGGAACTATAAGCATAAAAGAAAGTTGTATGACTCATTAGTTTATTGAAACTTTCGACTTGAAATTGAAGTTTGTGTGTGGAAACATTGATTGTGCATGTTTGTTACTTAGACAATTAAGTAGAGAATTTTTAGAATTCAAAATATTATGCTAAGCAGAAGTTGGATTTTCTGGGCAGTGATTATTGTGATGTTCAATAATATATACATATATTGACTTCATGTTGCAAGGGTGACTGACAATAGGAATTATATAATAATAGTAAAGATTTAATTTTTTCTTCTTATATAAATATATGGTAACACTTACAATTGATCTAGGAAAGGTGGTATATATTGGTCGTAACTTCAGACCTAGATTTTGGATTTCAATAGGATTGTATGTATGTTGTAGGAACTTCTAGCTTGAAACTAAGATTAAGCATGATTGTACTATGGTCTGTTTGAACTTAAGACTTGAATTTGAAGGTTTGGCATAACCACATTGATTGTAAAGGTTATTAAGTGAGCCAAGTAGAAGTCTTACGTGAGAATGGTTATAATAATTTTTTTTTTGTTGTTAGCATGTTAGCTTTGGTCAATTGATAAATGGAAATCATGGTGATGGAAGAATAGAGGTTAAGCTTTAAAGAAGGAATTAGAACATTGTGGGGTTGTAATAGATTATGGAGATGCTATAATAAAAGAGAATTTATGGAAATCAAGAGGTTAATGGGTGAATTATGTGATATGACTTGGAAATGATAAGTTGAAATCAGTAAACCAACAAGTTTATAATAGTGGTATAATTTGTCCTGTAGTTGTGTCTATTTAGTCAATTCATATAGGATTATGATGTGAAGAGAATGTTATAAATGGTTGGAATACGAAATTATTTCCGCTGGTAGTGAAGAATTATTATGTAGTTTTTCTAAATTTTGATGTTGGATGTGTAGGAGTGCAAAGGGTAGTAGAGTTGGTGAGGTAGTATAATTGATTGAATAATTTATGAGATTCACGACATTAGTTAAAGAGGTAAATAAATATGATTTTTTTTTGGATTGAAGGATTCTCATTAGTTTTGATGGAAATTTAGATAGACTGAGATATTTTATTATGTCTACACCTCCAAGCACAAGGATTTAATTAAGTATAGAATATTGAGAGCTAATGTTTATTAGGGCTTCAGAATATTGAGGACTTTATTTATTTTAATGACTCACTTAGTTTAAATGGTGCTTAGAGGATTTTAGTTAACTTGATTATTGATGTTGAATTAGGATGAATTTTTAGAGATTCAAGAATCGTGAATTCTAGGTTTTGATATGGATTTTGAGAATGCAAAGGAATTAGAGGTTTCTTGATTTATGTAGGCTTATTAGTACTAATGAATAGTTTGGGTCCGGTTGAAATGGAGTTTTCAAGATCATGATTGCCTATTTAAGAGTTCCTATTAGTCCAAATTATTGAGGATTTGATTAAATTAGATAAAGTTATAGTATTATTATGAGGTCATTTAGAAAATTTATTGAGCTTGATTCATTGGAGACATGGATTTGACTTTGGGAAATAGAATATACTATAATATAATGGTTATGAGTTGTAGATTATTTTAGGATAATTTATTTAGAATTATGATTTTAATGAGGTTTTAACGAATGGAAGTATTATGTTGATTAGGAAATTGGGGATTAAGGATTGATTATACTCATAGTGAGATTGAAATAGCTAGGTAAAATATTACTATGGTAAAGTTACTTAAATTGATTTGCTATGCATATAGGAAGTTTTTTTTTTAATATTGAGATTGGATTCTAAGGAAGAATCGAAATAGGAAACAAAGTTTGAAATTGATAGTATTAATTTAATATAGAATTCTCGATATTATGGTCTAAACATGAGACTAAGGATGTAGAGTTTAAACTTTTGATTGAATATTTATTGGAATATTTTTAAGAAGATTAAAGAAAATTGAGGTTCATAGAAGGAATGTGTTATAGGTCTTGAGTAGTTTTGAAATTTTTTAGTATGTCTTTTCTCTATTGAATTCAAGGAAATAAGAAATTAGTGAGATAGTACAATATGATTCCAATGCCAAATGTGAGCTTATGAATTATAGTAGTGGGATATTTTTGAGTTAGGATAGACTTAAGTGGCTTTAAGACTTGTAAATAGTGGTTGAAAAATGAAGAGAGTTAAAAAAAAAACTTTTGATGATTGTTCAAAGTAATGATAGGTATCTATCTTACTTTATGGGAGTAAATCAATTTAGGGTTATTGTGTTACGAATTATTTGTTAGAGTTCAATGATTTAGGAAATTTTGAGGACAAAATTCTTTTTAGGAGGGGAGAATTGTAACATCCCATATTTTTAGTATTTATAAATTAATGGTATTTGTAAGAAAAAAAATATATTAAGATAGGGTGCTAAAGAACTAATATGTTTGGGTTAAAAAAAAGGTAAATTACTTTTGTATATTAGGGAGTGTGATTAACATATATTTATGATATGTGTATTAGTGTGTGTGTGTGAGTGTGTGTGTGTGTGTATATATATATATATATATATATATATTTATATAAGATGTGTATCTTTTTTTAAAAAAAGGAAAATATAAATAAAAGCCCAAATAAGGCCCAATTTTAGAAACCCTACATATCACCTCTATACTTCTACTCCCTTTCTCATTATGCCGTCACATCTCTCATCTCTTTGTTCTCTCTAATTGGTCATAGTAAGGTACTGTCTTATAACTTTTCTCTCCTTTCTTCACTGTACAATTCATGATATTCAACATTTGTGTCAAAATTTCTATTCCCCTTACACCACTTCCTATTTACTATTATTTTATTCCTCTTTATTTCGCTTTTTCAAGTCCATGTCCGCCCAAGTATACCCAAATATATCATTTGTCCTCTTTGTGCCATGTATTTTCTTTTTTATTACTATTTTCCTTATTTTTCTCAATTATTAAAACCAAGTAATTTTGGCTCCTATAATTGTTTGCGTAAGGGAAACGTTTTTGCTTTATAAACTTTTCTTCTTTTACAAATAAACTATATATAAACTTTTATTATTATTATTAATTATTTTGATGTCCCCAGTACATTTAATCAATCTTTCCGATGCGAACTGTTGCAAATTTTTATTGGCTTCTTTTATTCAGTTTTGTATATATTAATATTAAAAATAAATAAACAAAAGTGTGTGTGTTATTTATTTATGCCCATTTTTTTTAGTAACAAATCACCATGTATCCATAACTATTTTAAACTCTACCTCATTTGTTTTTACTTCACATATTTTTCTTTCCGAGGGTAAGAGTATTAGATTTATATATTATATTATAGTAAGCTCCTTATAATTAAATTTGTGATATATTTTAGTATTTTTCCCACTCACTCTTATGGCTTATGTGATTTTCTCCCTAAGTTTCCAAAAATAGTGAGATATATACAAACTTCTTTCCAATTCATTCCCAACTCTTTTTCTTTATATATGATCAACAAATTTGACTTGTGTTCCTTTTAATGTTATGTTTTCTTTTGTTGACCGAAAATGGTATGCTTTCAATTCCTCAGGAATGTATTGCCTATAAAAAAATATTTAATAAAAAAGAATATTTAATAATATTCAGTCCTAGAATAAAATAAATGTATGTATGTTTATGGGGTATATGGTATAGCTATATTAGAATACCTTTTAGCTAGGTAGAGTTGAGTCATATATTAATAGATGTTATGTTGGTGATATTGTAGACTCACTTAAGAGCTTCGGAGAGTTGTTATTGTATGATTCTGAGTAACAGGTAACTCTGGAAATTTCTGATGGATACTTGCAAATATGTGTATAGTTATATTATAAATAATTATAATTTGTTTAAATTATGTGAGGCATAATCCTTTTAAGCATGCTTGCTTTTTATCTATATAATGTGAGATGTATGCTGGTTTGTTCCTTTTCAAGCATGCTTATATGTATTGATACAGTTTACTTGTCAGTTAAACCCATGTGAAGCATGATTATATATGTTATGAGTGATCATGGAATTGCAACGTGATTATGGTATCATGAATTGGAATTTGATATGGTTTTAAAATTGGATATAATTGTCATAACATTTGCATTCATGGCGATGGGATAGAATTTAAAGGGGAGAAGATCTGTATGGTGAATTTTATTACCACGTGGTATGCCACCACTCGGTGCACAGTGGATGGTAGTGGTACTTGTCAGGGCCCTTTCTTTTATGTCTTTCTTTGCCAGGGATTGCATGGAAGTTATGGGACATGTGACACCTCCTTATATTTGTTCTTTAAGAAGGGGAGCCATAGTCCATGCTTGAGCTCTATACCTTTGCCAGGGTATATCTCAAGTATGGTGAGCTTGAGACAATCTAGTTAATTGGATCTGTTTCTGTTTGGACTGTGTGTTAGCCTATGGCTCCTGTCAGCGGAATAAGGGTGGAGGCGATATAAGGGAGGCATGCATGATACATTCATTCATGAGCAAACTATATTTATCTAAATGTATGAGTAATGTAATATTGATGTATTTAGAGGCCACAAATTATTTTGTGGAATATAATTATTTGTAAAATAGTTGTACATGATTTGTTAGTGTATGTTAGATGTTTTCAGTAGTTATTGAGATGTCGATCTCACTCCAGTATTAACAATTTTAGGTGGATGATCTAACAATAAGCAAGGGAAGACACTTGAGGAGTAAGCACGTTGAGTTATATTTATTTTGTCATGGACCTAAGACTTTAAAATGTTTTATTTTTTTTTATTTAAATTTGTCACTACGACTTGGATTTTTGGGAGTGTAAATATAATTTTATTATAAATTGTATATGATTTTGGAGGGTGTTACAATTTGGTATCAGAGCAAAACGATTCTGAAACCGTTTATCTTATGATTTTGAAATGTATTTTTTTTAAAAAAAAAATGTTTGTACTTTTGGAGGTCATGACAATTTAAATATATCTTGTGCTCTTCCCTTATTAGTTATGCTAGTGAATTGATAGAAATTATATTGTTGCTTAGCATCTAAAGTTGGATTTAGCTGGTGGTTCCATATTTAGGAAAAGGAAAGGAAATTTAAAAAAAAAATACTGCACAGCGTGATTGTTATAAAAAATAGATAACATGATTATTCTCAATGTTGTTGTAATATTTGAGGAAAAATGATCAGAAATGAATGAAAGCATATATGAAGGTGCTTAGTATTATATTGTAGTTATATTTCATATCTTAAGGAATTTTGTTGATAAGGTTTATAGAAGTAAATATTTCATCCCTTTTAATATGAATGTAAGGTTCTACCAATACCTACAATTTTTTTTTTATAAACTGAGGCTTGATGTTGAGAATTCTAGAGCATTGTATACTCGTTGGAACTATAAGCATAAAAGAAAGTTGTATGACTCATTAGTTTATTGAAACTTTCGACTTGAAATTGAAGTTTGTGTGTGGAAACATTGATTGTGCATGTTTGTTACTTAGACAATTAAGTAGAGAATTTTTAGAATTCAAAATATTATGCTAAGCAGAAGTTGGATTTTCTGGGCAGTGATTATTGTGATGTTCAATAATATATACATATATTGACTTCATGTTGCAAGGGTGACTGACAATAGGAATTATATAATAATAGTAAAGATTTAATTTTTTCTTCTTATATAAATATATGGTAACACTTACAATTGATCTAGGAAAGGTGGTATATATTGGTCGTAACTTCAGACCTAGATTTTGGATTTCAATAGGATTGTATGTATGTTGTAGGAACTTCTAGCTTGAAACTAAGATTAAGCATGATTGTACTATGGTCTGTTTGAACTTAAGACTTGAATTTGAAGGTTTGGCATAACCACATTGATTGTAAAGGTTATTAAGTGAGCCAAGTAGAAGTCTTACGTGAGAATGGTTATAATAATTTTTTTTTTGTTGTTAGCATGTTAGCTTTGGTCAATTGATAAATGGAAATCATGGTGATGGAAGAATAGAGGTTAAGCTTTAAAGAAGGAATTAGAACATTGTGGGGTTGTAATAGATTATGGAGATGCTATAATAAAAGAGAATTTATGGAAATCAAGAGGTTAATGGGTGAATTATGTGATATGACTTGGAAATGATAAGTTGAAATCAGTAAACCAACAAGTTTATAATAGTGGTATAATTTGTCCTGTAGTTGTGTCTATTTAGTCAATTCATATAGGATTATGATGTGAAGAGAATGTTATAAATGGTTGGAATACGAAATTATTTCCGCTGGTAGTGAAGAATTATTATGTAGTTTTTCTAAATTTTGATGTTGGATGTGTAGGAGTGCAAAGGGTAGTAGAGTTGGTGAGGTAGTATAATTGATTGAATAATTTATGAGATTCACGACATTAGTTAAAGAGGTAAATAAATATGATTTTTTTTTGGATTGAAGGATTCTCATTAGTTTTGATGGAAATTTAGATAGACTGAGATATTTTATTATGTCTACACCTCCAAGCACAAGGATTTAATTAAGTATAGAATATTGAGAGCTAATGTTTATTAGGGCTTCAGAATATTGAGGACTTTATTTATTTTAATGACTCACTTAGTTTAAATGGTGCTTAGAGGATTTTAGTTAACTTGATTATTGATGTTGAATTAGGATGAATTTTTAGAGATTCAAGAATCGTGAATTCTAGGTTTTGATATGGATTTTGAGAATGCAAAGGAATTAGAGGTTTCTTGATTTATGTAGGCTTATTAGTACTAATGAATAGTTTGGGTCCGGTTGAAATGGAGTTTTCAAGATCATGATTGCCTATTTAAGAGTTCCTATTAGTCCAAATTATTGAGGATTTGATTAAATTAGATAAAGTTATAGTATTATTATGAGGTCATTTAGAAAATTTATTGAGCTTGATTCATTGGAGACATGGATTTGACTTTGGGAAATAGAATATACTATAATATAATGGTTATGAGTTGTAGATTATTTTAGGATAATTTATTTAGAATTATGATTTTAATGAGGTTTTAACGAATGGAAGTATTATGTTGATTAGGAAATTGGGGATTAAGGATTGATTATACTCATAGTGAGATTGAAATAGCTAGGTAAAATATTACTATGGTAAAGTTACTTAAATTGATTTGCTATGCATATAGGAAGTTTTTTTTTTAATATTGAGATTGGATTCTAAGGAAGAATCGAAATAGGAAACAAAGTTTGAAATTGATAGTATTAATTTAATATAGAATTCTCGATATTATGGTCTAAACATGAGACTAAGGATGTAGAGTTTAAACTTTTGATTGAATATTTATTGGAATATTTTTAAGAAGATTAAAGAAAATTGAGGTTCATAGAAGGAATGTGTTATAGGTCTTGAGTAGTTTTGAAATTTTTTAGTATGTCTTTTCTCTATTGAATTCAAGGAAATAAGAAATTAGTGAGATAGTACAATATGATTCCAATGCCAAATGTGAGCTTATGAATTATAGTAGTGGGATATTTTTGAGTTAGGATAGACTTAAGTGGCTTTAAGACTTGTAAATAGTGGTTGAAAAATGAAGAGAGTTAAAAAAAAAACTTTTGATGATTGTTCAAAGTAATGATAGGTATCTATCTTACTTTATGGGAGTAAATCAATTTAGGGTTATTGTGTTACGAATTATTTGTTAGAGTTCAATGATTTAGGAAATTTTGAGGACAAAATTCTTTTTAGGAGGGGAGAATTGTAACATCCCATATTTTTAGTATTTATAAATTAATGGTATTTGTAAGAAAAAAAATATATTAAGATAGGGTGCTAAAGAACTAATATGTTTGGGTTAAAAAAAAGGTAAATTACTTTTGTATATTAGGGAGTGTGATTAACATATATTTATGATATGTGTATTAGTGTGTGTGTGTGAGTGTGTGTGTGTGTATATATATATATATATATATATATATTTTATATAAGATGTGTATCTTTTTTTAAAAAAGGAAAATATAAATAAAAGCCCAAATAAGGCCCAATTTTAGAAACCCTACATATCACCTCTATACTTCTACTCCCTTTCTCATTATGCCGTCACATCTCTCATCTCTTTGTTCTCTCTAATTGGTCATAGTAAGGTACTGTCTTATAACTTTTCTCTCCTTTCTTCACTGTACAATTCATGATATTCAACATTTGTGTCAAAATTTCTATTCCCCTTACACCACTTCCTATTTACTATTATTTTATTCCTCTTTATTTCGCTTTTTCAAGTCCATGTCCGCCCAAGTATACCCAAATATATCATTTGTCCTCTTTGTGCCATGTATTTTCTTTTTTATTACTATTTTCCTTATTTTTCTCAATTATTAAAACCAAGTAATTTTGGCTCCTATAATTGTTTGCGTAAGGGAAACGTTTTTGCTTTATAAACTTTTCTTCTTTTACAAATAAACTATATATAAACTTTTATTATTATTATTAATTATTTTGATGTCCCCAGTACATTTAATCAATCTTTCCGATGCGAACTGTTGCAAATTTTTATTGGCTTCTTTTATTCAGTTTTGTATATATTAATATTAAAAATAAATAAACAAAAGTGTGTGTGTTATTTATTTATGCCCATTTTTTTTAGTAACAAATCACCATGTATCCATAACTATTTTAAACTCTACCTCATTTGTTTTTACTTCACATATTTTTCTTTCCGAGGGTAAGAGTATTAGATTTATATATTATATTATAGTAAGCTCCTTATAATTAAATTTGTGATATATTTTAGTATTTTTCCCACTCACTCTTATGGCTTATGTGATTTTCTCCCTAAGTTTCCAAAAATAGTGAGATATATACAAACTTCTTTCCAATTCATTCCCAACTCTTTTTCTTTATATATGATCAACAAATTTGACTTGTGTTCCTTTTAATGTTATGTTTTCTTTTGTTGACCGAAAATGGTATGCTTTCAATTCCTCAGGAATGTATTGCCTATAAAAAAATATTTAATAAAAAAAGAATATTTAATAATATTCAGTCCTAGAATAAAATAAATGTATGTATGTTTATGGGGTATATGGTATAGCTATATTAGAATACCTTTTAGCTAGGTAGAGTTGAGTCATATATTAATAGATGTTATGTTGGTGATATTGTAGACTCACTTAAGAGCTTCGGAGAGTTGTTATTGTATGATTCTGAGTAACAGGTAACTCTGGAAATTTCTGATGGATACTTGCAAATATGTGTATAGTTATATTATAAATAATTATAATTTGTTTAAATTATGTGAGGCATAATCCTTTTAAGCATGCTTGCTTTTTATCTATATAATGTGAGATGTATGCTGGTTTGTTCCTTTTCAAGCATGCTTATATGTATTGATACAGTTTACTTGTCAGTTAAACCTATGTGAAGCATGATTATATATGTTATGAGTGATCATGGAATTGCAACGTGATTATGGTATCATGAATTGGAATTTGATATGGTTTTAAAATTGGATATAATTGTCATAACATTTGCATTCATGGCGATGGGATAGAATTTAAAGGGGAGAAGATCTGTATGGTGAATTTTATTACCACGTGGTATGCCACCACTCGGTGCACAGTGGATGGTAGTGGTACTTGTCAGGGCCCTTTCTTTTATGCCTTTCTTTGTCAGGGATTGCATGGAAGTTATGGGACATGTGACACCTCCTTATATTTGTTCTTTAAGAAGGGGAGCCATAGTCCATGCTTGAGCTCTATACCTTTGCCAGGGTATATCTCAAGTATGGTGAGCTTGAGACAATCTAGTTAATTGGATCTGTTTCTGTTTGGACTGTGTGTTAGCCTATGGCTCCTGTCAGCGGAATAAGGGTGGAGGCGATATAAGGGAGGCATGCATGATACATTCATTCATGAGCAAACTATATTTATCTAAATGTATGAGTAATGTAATATTGATGTATTTAGAGGCCACAAATTATTTTGTGGAATATAATTATTTGTAAAATAGTTGTACATGATTTGTTAGTGTATGTTAGATGTTTTCAGTAGTTATTGAGATGTCGATCTCACTCCAGTATTAACAATTTTAGGTGGATGATCTAACAATAAGCAAGGGAAGACACTTGAGGAGTAAGCACGTTGAGTTATATTTATTTTGTCATGGACCTAAGACTTTAAAATGTTTTATTTTTTTTTATTTAAATTTGTCACTACGACTTGGATTTTTGGGAGTGTAAATATAATTTTATTATAAATTGTATATGATTTTGGAGGGTGTTACAATTTGGTATCAGAGCAAAACGATTCTGAAACCGTTTATCTTATGATTTTGAAATGTATTTTTTTTAAAAAAAAAAATGTTTGTACTTTTGGAGGTCATGACAATTTAAATATATCTTGTGCTCTTCCCTTATTAGTTATGCTAGTGAATTGATAGAAATTATATTGTTGCTTAGCATCTAAAGTTGGATTTAGCTGGTGGTTCCATATTTAGGAAAAGGAAAGGAAATTTAAAAAAAAAATACTGCACAGCGTGATTGTTATAAAAAATAGATAACATGATTATTCTCAATGTTGTTGTAATATTTGAGGAAAAATGATCAGAAATGAATGAAAGCATATATGAAGGTGCTTAGTATTATATTGTAGTTATATTTCATATCTTAAGGAATTTTGTTGATAAGGTTTATAGAAGTAAATATTTCATCCCTTTTAATATGAATGTAAGGTTCTACCAATACCTACAATTTTTTTTTTATAAACTGAGGCTTGATGTTGAGAATTCTAGAGCATTGTATACTCGTTGGAACTATAAGCATAAAAGAAAGTTGTATGACTCATTAGTTTATTGAAACTTTCGACTTGAAATTGAAGTTTGTGTGTGGAAACATTGATTGTGCATGTTTGTTACTTAGACAATTAAGTAGAGAATTTTTAGAATTCAAAATATTATGCTAAGCAGAAGTTGGATTTTCTGGGCAGTGATTATTGTGATGTTCAATAATATATACATATATTGACTTCATGTTGCAAGGGTGACTGACAATAGGAATTATATAATAATAGTAAAGATTTAATTTTTTCTTCTTATATAAATATATGGTAACACTTACAATTGATCTAGGAAAGGTGGTATATATTGGTCGTAACTTCAGACCTAGATTTTGGATTTCAATAGGATTGTATGTATGTTGTAGGAACTTCTAGCTTGAAACTAAGATTAAGCATGATTGTACTATGGTCTGTTTGAACTTAAGACTTGAATTTGAAGGTTTGGCATAACCACATTGATTGTAAAGGTTATTAAGTGAGCCAAGTAGAAGTCTTACGTGAGAATGGTTATAATAATTTTTTTTTTGTTGTTAGCATGTTAGCTTTGGTCAATTGATAAATGGAAATCATGGTGATGGAAGAATAGAGGTTAAGCTTTAAAGAAGGAATTAGAACATTGTGGGGTTGTAATAGATTATGGAGATGCTATAATAAAAGAGAATTTATGGAAATCAAGAGGTTAATGGGTGAATTATGTGATATGACTTGGAAATGATAAGTTGAAATCAGTAAACCAACAAGTTTATAATAGTGGTATAATTTGTCCTGTAGTTGTGTCTATTTAGTCAATTCATATAGGATTATGATGTGAAGAGAATGTTATAAATGGTTGGAATACGAAATTATTTCCGCTGGTAGTGAAGAATTATTATGTAGTTTTTCTAAATTTTGATGTTGGATGTGTAGGAGTGCAAAGGGTAGTAGAGTTGGTGAGGTAGTATAATTGATTGAATAATTTATGAGATTCACGACATTAGTTAAAGAGGTAAATAAATATGATTTTTTTTTGGATTGAAGGATTCTCATTAGTTTTGATGGAAATTTAGATAGACTGAGATATTTTATTATGTCTACACCTCCAAGCACAAGGATTTAATTAAGTATAGAATATTGAGAGCTAATGTTTATTAGGGCTTCAGAATATTGAGGACTTTATTTATTTTAATGACTCACTTAGTTTAAATGGTGCTTAGAGGATTTTAGTTAACTTGATTATTGATGTTGAATTAGGATGAATTTTTAGAGATTCAAGAATCGTGAATTCTAGGTTTTGATATGGATTTTGAGAATGCAAAGGAATTAGAGGTTTCTTGATTTATGTAGGCTTATTAGTACTAATGAATAGTTTGGGTCCGGTTGAAATGGAGTTTTCAAGATCATGATTGCCTATTTAAGAGTTCCTATTAGTCCAAATTATTGAGGATTTGATTAAATTAGATAAAGTTATAGTATTATTATGAGGTCATTTAGAAAATTTATTGAGCTTGATTCATTGGAGACATGGATTTGACTTTGGGAAATAGAATATACTATAATATAATGGTTATGAGTTGTAGATTATTTTAGGATAATTTATTTAGAATTATGATTTTAATGAGGTTTTAACGAATGGAAGTATTATGTTGATTAGGAAATTGGGGATTAAGGATTGATTATACTCATAGTGAGATTGAAATAGCTAGGTAAAATATTACTATGGTAAAGTTACTTAAATTGATTTGCTATGCATATAGGAAGTTTTTTTTTTAATATTGAGATTGGATTCTAAGGAAGAATCGAAATAGGAAACAAAGTTTGAAATTGATAGTATTAATTTAATATAGAATTCTCGATATTATGGTCTAAACATGAGACTAAGGATGTAGAGTTTAAACTTTTGATTGAATATTTATTGGAATATTTTTAAGAAGATTAAAGAAAATTGAGGTTCATAGAAGGAATGTGTTATAGGTCTTGAGTAGTTTTGAAATTTTTTAGTATGTCTTTTCTCTATTGAATTCAAGGAAATAAGAAATTAGTGAGATAGTACAATATGATTCCAATGCCAAATGTGAGCTTATGAATTATAGTAGTGGGATATTTTTGAGTTAGGATAGACTTAAGTGGCTTTAAGACTTGTAAATAGTGGTTGAAAAATGAAGAGAGTTAAAAAAAAAACTTTTGATGATTGTTCAAAGTAATGATAGGTATCTATCTTACTTTATGGGAGTAAATCAATTTAGGGTTATTGTGTTACGAATTATTTGTTAGAGTTCAATGATTTAGGAAATTTTGAGGACAAAATTCTTTTTAGGAGGGGAGAATTGTAACATCCCATATTTTTAGTATTTATAAATTAATGGTATTTGTAAGAAAAAAAATATATTAAGATAGGGTGCTAAAGAACTAATATGTTTGGGTTAAAAAAAAGGTAAATTACTTTTGTATATTAGGGAGTGTGATTAACATATATTTATGATATGTGTATTAGTGTGTGTGTGTGAGTGTGTGTGTGTGTGTATATATATATATATATATATATATATTATATAAGATGTGTATCTTTTTTTAAAAAAAGGAAAATATAAATAAAAGCCCAAATAAGGCCCAATTTTAGAAACCCTACATATCACCTCTATACTTCTACTCCCTTTCTCATTATGCCGTCACATCTCTCATCTCTTTGTTCTCTCTAATTGGTCATAGTAAGGTACTGTCTTATAACTTTTCTCTCCTTTCTTCACTGTACAATTCATGATATTCAACATTTGTGTCAAAATTTCTATTCCCCTTACACCACTTCCTATTTACTATTATTTTATTCCTCTTTATTTCGCTTTTTCAAGTCCATGTCCGCCCAAGTATACCCAAATATATCATTTGTCCTCTTTGTGCCATGTATTTTCTTTTTATTACTATTTTCCTTATTTTTCTCAATTATTAAAACCAAGTAATTTTGGCTCCTATAATTGTTTGCGTAAGGGAAACGTTTTTGCTTTATAAACTTTTCTTTTACAAATAAACTATATATAAACTTTTATTATTATTATTAATTATTTTGATGTCCCCAGTACATTTAATCAATCTTTCCGATGCGAACTGTTGCAAATTTTTATTGGCTTCTTTTATTCAGTTTTGTATATATTAATATTAAAAATAAATAAACAAAAGTGTGTGTGTTATTTATTTATGCCCATTTTTTTTAGTAACAAATCACCATGTATCCATAACTATTTTAAACTCTACCTCATTTGTTTTTACTTCACATATTTTTCTTTCCGAGGGTAAGAGTATTAGATTTATATATTATATTATAGTAAGCTCCTTATAATTAAATTTGTGATATATTTTAGTATTTTTCCCACTCACTCTTATGGCTTATGTGATTTTCTCCCTAAGTTTCCAAAAATAGTGAGATATATACAAACTTCTTTCCAATTCATTCCCAACTCTTTTTCTTTATATATGATCAACAAATTTGACTTGTGTTCCTTTTAATGTTATGTTTTCTTTTGTTGACCGAAAATGGTATGCTTTCAATTCCTCAGAAATGTATTGCCTATAAAAAAATATTTAATAAAAAAAGAATATTTAATAATATTCAGTCCTAGAATAAAATAAATGTATGTATGTTTATGGGGTATATGGTATAGCTATATTAGAATACCTTTTAGCTAGGTAGAGTTGAGTCATATATTAATAGATGTTATGTTGGTGATATTGTAGACTCACTTAAGAGCTTCGGAGAGTTGTTATTGTATGATTCTGAGTAACAGGTAACTCTGGAAATTTCTGATGGATACTTGCAAATATGTGTATAGTTATATTATAAATAATTATAATTTGTTTAAATTATGTGAGGCATAATCCTTTTAAGCATGCTTGCTTTTTATCTATATAATGTGAGATGTATGCTGGTTTGTTCCTTTTCAAGCATGCTTATATGTATTGATACAGTTTACTTGTCAGTTAAACCTATGTGAAGCATGATTATATATGTTATGAGTGATCATGGAATTGCAACGTGATTATGGTATCATGAATTGGAATTTGATATGGTTTTAAAATTGGATATAATTGTCATAACATTTGCATTCATGGCGATGGGATAGAATTTAAAGGGGAGAAGATCTGTATGGTGAATTTTATTACCACGTGGTATGCCACCACTCGGTGCACAGTGGATGGTAGTGGTACTTGTCAGGGCCCTTTCTTTTATGCCTTTCTTTGCCAGGGATTGCATGGAAGTTATGGGACATGTGACACCTCCTTATATTTGTTCTTTAAGAAGGGGAGCCATAGTCCATGCTTGAGCTCTATACCTTTGCCAGGGTATATCTCAAGTATGGTGAGCTTGAGACAATCTAGTTAATTGGATCTGTTTCTGTTTGGACTGTGTGTTAGCCTATGGCTCCTGTCAGCGGAATAAGGGTGGAGGCGATATAAGGGAGGCATGCATGATACATTCATTCATGAGCAAACTATATTTATCTAAATGTATGAGTAATGTAATATTGATGTATTTAGAGGCCACAAATTATTTTGTGGAATATAATTATTTGTAAAATAGTTGTACATGATTTGTTAGTGTATGTTAGATGTTTTCAGTAGTTATTGAGATGTCGATCTCACTCCAGTATTAACAGTTTTAGGTGGATGATCTAACAATAAGCAAGGGAAGACACTTGAGGAGTAAGCACGTTGAGTTATATTTATTTTGTCATGGACCTAAGACTTTAAAATGTTTTATTTTTTTTTATTTAAATTTGTCACTACGACTTGGATTTTTGGGAGTGTAAATATAATTTTATTATAAATTGTATATGATTTTGGAGGGTGTTACATAAGAAGTGTATATATGTGTGGCATTTTGTTTCTTAATGGAGTTTTCTAGACGTTTGAGAAATGCCGACAAATAAAAACCAATTAGTAAATCAAGAAGTAAACGTGTCTGCTATGATTTCTTTTCATTTAGTACTTTATGGACCCATTCAAGGGATCGGACGTACGTCCTTTTAACGTGTCCAAAACTTCAATATTTTTAATGGCCACACTAATTAATTTATCAATATTAATTTAATTTTGAACAATAAATATTTTGGTTTTCTCAATTATAGTTTTTCCCAAAGTGTGGAGGAGATTTCTTTGTTAGGTAATACTAGATTAACTCATCAATACGACACAAGCAAGAATTTATATACATGATCGTAGTCTTATCCTAATTTAATTTATAGTTTTGATTTATTTAAATAAAAAAAATTCGAGGTTGACTATTAATAAGAAAAATCCAACATTCTGCATGCAAAATGAGAAAACACTATTGTTCTTTAGCCACACTCATTGTGTTTTGACTTTGCGAATTGCTTGTTAAGTTTTATATTTCCATTTGTGTAGTTAATATCTTATATTGTTAACTTGAATGAATTAGGTTAGTGACTTAATTGAGCAAACAATATTATAAGTTTCAGAATGAGCCTCCTGTTTGTATTAGGGGGTCTTGTGCTCTTATTATGCAGTCATTTTACTAATATATAACGTTGTCTTTAATTCTATAAAATAATACAAGGAAAATATAATAAAATTAACTTTATCAATAATAATTATATATTTTAAGTTGTTCGAAATTTGTTTCACTTAAACAGATATTGAATTTGAGTCTTTCTTAGCAAAAAAAAGAAGACAGAGAGAGAAGAGTTTGAGTCTTATAACAGAAAATATATGGCTGGAAAAAAAGTGGTTCACATATAATCTACAACTTAACAAAATAAATCTTCCATAATAATTCAGGCTCTCACACAAGTTGTTTTTTCAATTTTTGAACACATTTTTTTTAATTTCAGGGTTCAGACAAGCGCGCGCGCGCACATTTCATGTTATAGTTGAGAAAGTGTTTCTTGACAACGGGAGGAAATGAGATTGCAACTCAATGGCAAACACTTGTATATAGTTAGTTTGATCAATAAAACTAACCCACCGACTGATCATTTTGACTAATTAATCTTTTTCTGATTTTGAAACATACTACAGGATTTCAAAATTTTTTTAAGCAGCTGCAATGTACTTATAATTTAGTAGGTCAAGCACAAGTATTCAATTAGCCAATCACGAGTTTTCAAAGTAATGTTAAAATAGTCTTCAATAAATTGGGCTCTATATATATTTTTCTTTCACGAAACCTTAAACCTTAAATCATTATAAAATTTGAAGACTTATTCTAATTTACAGCTGTCTCTTGATCATTGTTGTCCAATAAAAATTATACTTACATTATTGTTTTCATGTCGTGAAGCTTATTAACTCGTTGAATAGGGTAGGTATACAATAGAGTGTGTATGTGTACATTCAAGAATTCATTTTGAAGTAGAATAATCTTTTATATTTACAAAAGAAATGATCCTGTTCAAATATTTAATAAATAAAAGGATAGAAAAATCGGTGGGTAACTATATAGGAAAATGACAAAAAAATGACACTTGAATTTGAGTTAGACAAAATGGGGTCTCCAATTCCAACTTGAACAAATAAGAGATAATCTCCAATTTGTCCTAAATGAAATTTGTGACTTTGTGTCAAAAGAGTAGTTACTGGGGATTATCAAGTGGTTATTGGCGATACATCAGTAATTACTAAAAAGGGTAGTTAATGACGATACAAGATTAGTTAACTGATAAATGACAACCGGCGGTTCACAATATATGTAACTTAAAGATATTTGTTTGTCTACAATATAAGTTACTTGGACAATAATCAATATTGATTTGTCAATTTTGGGGAGAGGGGTCTCTCCACTTCTCTTTCGGGAAAATGACAAAAAATGATACTTGAATTTCAATTGGACAAAAAGTGACTCCAATTCTCAAAAAGAATAAACATGTGACTCCAATTCTCAAATGGACAATAAAATGACCCTTGAATTTCAATTGGACAAAAATGTGACTCCAATTCTCAAAACTCATTAAGTACTCATGTATCACAGATAACTAGTTTAGTATCGCAGGTAATTACTTGAGTATCACTTTTAACTGCTATGATTTCCCATTACTTTGAGACATTCCAATTCTCAAAACACATCAACTACTCATGTATCTCAGATAACTATTTTAGTATCGTAGGTAACTACTCGAGTATCGCTTTTAACTACTATGATTATTTTTCACTACTTTGAGACATTCCAATTTTCAAAACCTATTAACTACTCACGTATCGTAGATAACTAGTTCAAGAGAGTAAGATTAGATTCAGTACTTGGAATATTCGAACCTTGAGAGACAAATCTTGGGAGGTATTAGGAGTGATGATAGATAGAATTATAAACATTCTATGTCTACAAGAAACTAAATGGGTCGGAGAAAAGGCTAAGGACATTAGTGGATATAAACTTTAGTACACTGGTAAAGTAAGTTCTAGAAATGGTGTTGGTATAATTGTGGACGAAGAATAAAGGAAGAATGTGGTCAAAATTAATAGGATTGCAGACATAATCATATCGCTAAAAATGGTAGTTGAGGAGGAAATAATTAATGTTATCGGTGTCTTTGCTCCTCAAATTGGGGTAGAATCGCATATTAAGGAACAATTTTGAGAGGAATTTGAGGAGATGATTCAAAATATTCCTATTATCGAAAAGGTTTTTATTGGTGGTGGTCTTAATGGGCATGTTGGCAAAGATGCATGACAATACACACAGGCTCGTGTGGTTTTGGTTTTGGTGCACTTAATAATGAAGCACAATCTATTATTGAATTCTGCATGGCTCACGACCTTAAATCGTCAATACTTGTTTTGAGAAACAGGAAGAGTATTTGATTACATATAACAGTGGAGCTAATAGATCACAAATTGATTTCTTTTTAGTGAAAAATTTAGACAGAAGAATTTGTACAAACTTCAATGTAATTCCAAGTGACAGTGTGATACACAACATAAACCTCTAGTTTTAGATGTTCGCGTGAAGTTTAATCGACCGAAGAAGTAAGAAATGTTACATCAAAAAATTAGATGGTGACAATCAAAAGGAGAGAAAATGAGGATTTTTAAGAATAAGTTGGTCAATGAATGTGTTTGGGAGGCGCAAGGGTGCACTAATGAATCGTGGAAAGAAATGATTATGATGGTTCGAAGGGTTACCAAAGAAATTTCAAGTGAACCGAAACAATGTGTCCTTATTTTGGTTTTTAACTAAAACAAAAGTCATATTTTAACTGTGGTAAGTTGCAGCTTTTCTTGTAGTGTCTTGGTAGTGATGACTCCCTCTTCCCTATGTTAATTGATACTCCCTCCGATCCCTCTTATAAGAGCTAGCCGTAAAAAAAAACTTCTTAAGAAAACATGTGAATGTTAGTTGAGTGTCTGGAATTAATGTTTTTTTCCAATATTACCCATATTTATTATTATACCTTAAAGAGAGAGATATAAGCATTAATAAATATGAAAGAGAGTGAGGGGCAAAGTAGGAAAAAATGCATTAAATGAGGAGAGAATGTGAGATGAGCTCTTATATTAGGGAGCAAAATCATTCAAATTTTGGGCTCTTATATTAGGGACCAAAGGGAGTATGTTATTTTTTAGGGTTTCCATTTATTACTATGTGAGTTTTCTTTTATGCATACCTATATTATATTTTGTATCTTAATTTTCAATGTGATGCTATAATATATGCTATTTGACCATAAAAGAAGAATGGGTTAGTGTGTGTTGTAACAATGTGTTACTAATTACCAAGTTAACCAATAATATTTATTTCAATTCATTAAGCTCTAATCTAACTATGATAGAAAAAGGAATTTCTATAATATTAATATCTCTATCATAGTTAGAAAAGATTATTCTAAACCTTTTATAATTTATCCATAATAGGAAAGAATAAACTAATACAACCTGAATACTATCATGGATAATTAATAGCTAACCATGTTAGAAAAGAATCACCTAACATGGTTAGAAAAATAAACAACCTAATGTTCAATAATATCAAATACATATAAATATATGCGGAAACGTATGCAGGCCTATACAAATTGGCAATATACAATTCAAAATAGTCCATATAACTACTACTACCTAATTCCCTTTCCTGCTGCTTGCGTCTGTGCATGAATACCTGCAAAAATGTCAGTAATCGTGGAATGAAACAGTTTGTCCCAGTAATCACCGCTTAACTCACTATAACAGTGAGATGTGCGGTAGTAAGGGCGTCTAAAGGGTACCACAGTTTTAAAATAATTCACCTGTATACAGCACACATAATATATATATATATATATCACACATCTCCAAATATACATAACCTCAATAAGCCAAACATCTCCAAATATCCAAAATAAATATGATTGACATTGTGCCCCAGTCTCTACTCTGAAAGGCATATTTCCCCTGTCTATAATCAAAAGGAAATAATAAACGGAGCCCATCTCTATTCGGAAACCGTAAGTCCCTGTCTCTACTCATTAGGACCAGTACAACTAACCGTCGATTGCGCTATCGAACGGTTACATCGGCCGATGGTACAAGCAGTGTCATGCAACAACCTTCCACAATATCCTTTTCAATATCTCACTGTATTCAACATCTCAATCACCATTTCCTTTCAATATCACCATCCCATTCACAATCATCACTACAAAACACTTGCCGCTTACCGGCGTTTATTTTTGCCTATTTCCGGCTTTTTTTCCGGCGAAACAACTCTACGGCGTTTTTGCAAATCGCCGAAAAAAAAACGTGGAAAAGTAGCACATCGGCGTTTTTACAAACGCCGTAGGATACCCACAAACGCCGAAACGCGGGATGCAGAAAATAATATAATATTCAGACGTACCGGCGTTTCCCGAAACGCCGGTATGTCCATTATTTTAATAATTGACATACCGGCGTTTTGATGAAACGCCGGTATGCTATTATTTAATATAAACTTTTTTGGCGTTTGCAGAAACGCCGAAAAGTGTTTAAAAATTATTAAAAAAAATAATTTTCGTCCCAATTTAACATTAAATTGGGACGAAAATTTAGTATTATAGATATAAATAAAAAATATTAATAAATAATAATGATAGAAAAATCATATTACACATATTAAAAGAAAATAATACCTATTCTGCAACTAAAGTATATCAAATATAAAAATTAACAATTACATAAAAATAAAAAAAAATGAAGCAAATATAAATAAAAAGAGATATGAAAATAAGCAACCACCAAATGTGCAATGAGGGGGAGCACCACTATTTATAATGATCGCTGAGAAACAAATAGAAAGAAGTAGGAAGGAGTAAGAAACGAATGAGCAAGGGAAAATGAGGGGGGAGCATCGCTATTTATAGGGAAGGTGGAGCATACCGGCGTTTATGATGGGAACGCCGGAAAGTGATATTGTATTATTATTTTACCGGCGATTTCGCAAACGCCGATATGCATGTTTTTTTTAAAAAAATAATATTTAATACTTACCGGCGTTTTTCATACGCTTAGCGGCGTTTTCAGGAAACGCCGGTATGCATGTTTTTAAAAAAAATAATATTTAATACTTACCGGCGTTTTTCGTACGCTTAACGGCATTTCCAGGAAACGCCGGTATGCATGTTTTTTTTAAAAAAATATTATTTAATACTTACCGGCGTTTTCTTTCGCTTATCGGCATTTCCCGGAAACGCCGGTATGCATGGTTTTTTCAAAAAAATATTATTTAATACTTACCGGCGTTTTTCGTACGCTTATCGGCATTTCCAGAAAACGCCGGTATGCATGGTTTTTTCAAAAAAATATTATTTAATACTTACCGGCGTTGTTAAGAATGAAAAACGCCGATATGTGTTATTTTTTCCAAAAAAAAAGAAAAAGAAAAGCAAATAACAAATTTTTTGATTAAAATATACATACCGGCGTTTTTGTGTCCACAAACGCCGGTATGTGTGCGCGGGAAAGAAGGCGGGAAGCGCTCGCCAAATTTTGCGGCGTTTCTTTTAGGCGTTTTTTATAAAACGCCGGAAGGCATGCCATTTCCAGCGTTTTTGATGAAAAAGCCGGAAGGTATACGCCGGAAAGCGCCGTTTTTTTTGTAGTGCATTCAATTCCTTTCCCTAATAATTCTCTCCACAATCTCCAACTCAACATCTCATTCCTATTCTTATAATCTATGACACATCTCTCAATATCCCTGTCAAGGTACCAACTCTCAATGTATATACACACACACATACATATTCCAGCATACCACCAGTCAGGATACTACTTATAGTAAGTCAAATTCTTTATATGAAAGTAATCGTGTTTGAAAGGCACCCGATAGCCTATTTTGTATAAAAATAACCTTTCAAAGATAAAATATATATATAGAGGGTGAGAAAGGATTTTACAAAATCCTAGCTAACATCACCCTCAATGTTATAGTAAGGTTAAGTGTGATTACCTGTCGCCCTTTTGCAATTCTACGCGATTTCTCAACCTTTCTTCCTCGATGCAACAAAAGCCTACTGCATCCACTCCTATAATAATATATAGCCAAATGATAAATTAATAACATTTCCCTTCTATCGTAGTTCGACGTCTCTCTCTCGTTCTTATAAGTTGCTACCCAGCCCATATGTAATTATTCTATTCCTTGAAGTCATTATAATTCTTAATGTTTATTCATTAAACATTCAAAGGTTTTCTTACAAAGTTTCAAGAATCCTCCAATCATTCAACAAGCATTAATCAAGTAGCAACTCATGATCTAATTTTCAAATAGACTAAGAAGTCATCACAATTACACCTTTACAATGTCATTCCGAAAAGTCACAACATCAGTCCATCAGCAATAAAACAAGCATCAAGCAGAAAATAATTAATTATTGTTCATATAATTCAATATTAAATATAGCAATCATTTTGATGTTTATTAGCACCTCTTTAGGTCCACAATTTATTCAGCCACATGCAGCCCTCTTATCTACTTTCACCTTCACATGTTAATTTAGTACAGATCAGCACTTATGAACTTAATCATGTAAGATCAATGATTTCACATAAGGTTATTGAACTCAGCTTCAATGACATGTATACAGACCCAAACATACACAAATCAACTGTTACTCTTTCTAGTTTTTATCTCAATTCATACCAACCAGTATAAAGTCAGATTTGGATCACACTAAAAGAACAACAAAAGGAAGGACAATGTGCCCATGCACTCCATATTTAAATTCAAACACAATTGAAAACAGAACCTACATGACCCGAAATCAAACAATGCCAAGTGCCATTTTCAACACTAACACACAATTATAAAACTATTCAATCTCAGGAAACATCAAACATCACATTTCCAAATTTTCTCTTCTTGATTCTATTTGCAGCACCAAATAGCAGAAGCAAGAAAACAACTCCCAAAACAGAACATAAAAGCAAAACAACATCAGTAATAGTCTAAATTACTCAGAATTCCAACATGCAAAACTTGTAAGCAATTGCAAACAATCAAATAAAAAAATTGTAATCACATATTATAAGCACTCAATCCCATCCATATTACAACATAGAAAACTCTATAATACACTCACATTTATTTCATTATTATTAATATTTGAAAATCTTCTGCTATAATCAGATTGATTCCAAAATTTCCAGTTTCAAGAACCATTTTATATCATCTATTTCCAAATTCAACATTGAAAACACACCTAAACCAGCAATGTTGCAATTAGATTTTATTCTCAAAAGACCGAATTCCAACAAGAAATCAGATAGTATTCCTCTTTCATAACATTCAAACCTTTATGGCTCTCATAAATTGCTTACATTAGCCAAGCTTATAGCAACAAAGAAACATAAACAAGAATAGAGAACTTCCTTCAAACTTCATACATATTTATGAACAAGAAGAATAGGACATGTAATTACCCAACCTGTTTCTATGATTTATTCCCTTAAAATAAAAAAAATACCCCACCTTCCATCCATGCCTCATCAATTCAAAAACGCAATACATGAAGTCATCTACATTACTTCCAACAGTGGCTTTTCTAGTCTAAAACATTATCCACAAGGATATGTAATAATTAGGACATAAACTCAATTTAAGTCCTTATAAAGTTGAAACAATAATAATCTTATAGAATAGATTTCTAAAAATGATTCTTCCATACATAGAAGCTTTCAATTAGAGTTTATAGAAGCTTTCTTGCTCCTTAAACATGAACCAAGATGGCCCAATTATACTATCATCAATAATAGCTCCAGAACATGTATCAATTCAACATGCAAACACAAACAATGATCATGCTGCATATATGAGCTTTTTATTCACAGATTTCAAATGCACAGCCGTGAACCCAATTTGGAACAGGGGAGAAAAGGAAGAGATGGAAGTTTGCAAACCAACAGAAACTCCAAACAATCAAACATGCAAGACCACTTTGTAACTCCATTGAACTTATAAAATCACATTCAGAATTGAAGCTCTCAAATGCTCAACATGCACGCACACCACACAACTAATACCCCAGCCAAATTAAACCAATAGTGATATGATCAATTCAAACCAGTTTTCACAGTAACTATTTCAAGATTTGAAACACCAAATGCCTTAGGAACCTTTCAGCCCTATAGCACCATAAACCTAGGGTTTTCATAAATTGCCCCAAACTTCAATCAAAATTCAATTTCTCATTTAAAACAACAAGAATAGGAGCTAAAGCTTTAACCTTTACCAATTAAACAACCGAATCCCCAAAACAAAATTCGGACCCCTCACTCAATCTCAACCAAATCGCAAGATTAAAGGTACAAAATGGAAGAAAAGAATCATCTCAGTTCAAATCCGGACTTGCTTGCCTCGTCGGAGCTCCGCCGTCGCCGGAAACTCGCCGGACTCACCGGAGACGAAGAGAAACAGAGAAAGATGGATATGAGAAATCGGAGATGAAGAAGAAAAATAACCTGAGAAAAGTGAGGGACGAAAGAAATAGCAGAAGAAACTCACCTCACCGGCCGTCGCTAGCCTCGCCGGAAAACGAAGAAGAAACAGAGAGAGGATGCGAAGAAGTGATACAAAATATGGTTTTGCTAAGAAGAATGAAGGAACGAAGAGGAAGATGATGAATTTGTGAGGGTGGGGGTCGGACGCCGCCGCCCTATAGCCGCCGGAAATCGCATGGAGGGCGGAGGAGAACGAAAAAGAAGAAGAAGAACGAGGAAGCAGATGGCGGAGGGAGAGGGAGTCTGGTATTTAAAGTAGAGGGGAGGGCGCGTTTGGATTATTGAAATAAGGGGGTTCTCTGATGATTTGTAGTCCAAACTTGCCATAGTGTACTTATTTTGATTTAAACCCACTTAAACCAGTCTCCAATTTCCTTAATCTTCAAAATATTTTTAGCTTTACCACTCCCTCATATTTCAAACTCTTCATTTCTTAATTAATTTTATGCATATTAATTACTCAAAATTTCCAAAAATATCCCAAAAATTCCTAAAAATTCCAAAATTTCCCAAACACTCTCTAATCCTGAATTAAATTTTTCAGGATGTTACATGTGTAGTTCGAGTTTATATCAAATATTACTATATTTAATATCACTTTAGTTAAATTAATTATACTAATACACATTAATAGTATTGTAACCATTAGTGTCTATCTAATTTAAATCTATTGCACTAGCTAGTGTAGTACTGTATTTATTTTGAAACATATGTTTCATGAACTAACATTTGCCAAGTGTATAAAATTTTTTTGGGAGGGATCTAGCAAGTATTTAATTATATGTGTTGTTTCCAAAATCTTTGAAAAGAGATACGAAGACTATAATTTTTATCAACTGATTAATCTTATCAAAGTATAAAAATAAATGAGACAGATTTTCTTTCAGCTTTATTAACGATATACACACTTTTTTCTATTTTTGTTTCTAATTTAAAACTTTTATGTAAATCTGAAACAAAGAGTAAAATATTATATTTTTCCTAGACTTTTGTATTATTATTTTCTTTTTATTCAAAATATATTTTTGAAAAATTTTGCAATTAACTCTCTATAAAAGATATAAAATTTTTTTAAAATATACTACCTCCGGTCCTAAATATAAGACCTAATTAACTTTTTTTTGGAGAAATTAAGGTTGCAAAATAGGTTATTAAATCAAGACATATTTGATATCCTTTTAGATTATCCATTAGCTTATAGGTAAAATAAACTAGTGTAAGAGAAAAAATTAGGTAAATCAATTTATAATTAACTTATTTTGCTTCTTTTAGGATATTTCAAACAAGTCAACTAGGTCCTATATTTAGGACCGGAGGGAGTAATAAAAATGGATACATGTCAAATAGTATAATTTTTGAATTTTTTTATACATTACGCTATAAGGAATGAAAGGATTCAGAACAACCATATACGAAAACAAATTGGAGTGACTCTTATTATTGTGAAAAAGATTGAAAATTGTTTGAGATTTGTACATGTCCAAAGATGATTATTAGATGTGCAAGTGAAGAAGGTAGATCAAACAAATTGGGGTCCAATTAAAATAAAAAGAGAGAGACTAAAACAAACACTCGACAAATTGGGGTCCAATTATTGTTGTTGTTGAGTAACTAATAATGTTCTCTAGTTTTTCAAAATGTGAGAAAAAGATCAAATCGTGATTTTAAAATGTGAGAATACCACAATTTTTCCATGCATCCACTATGCGCCACGTGTCATTGTTCTTCGGAAACTACCCATAATTGTTTTTAAAATGTGAGAAAAATATCAAATCCATTAAAATAACATAAAGTTTACTTTTTTTATTAATAACAATACTACAATAGTGTTTGCCCCACCAAACGAAACAACGACCTGTAAGTTATATAAATAGTTTTGACATTTTTCTTTCATTTTCAAAAGCATTGTACAGCTTTATACCTTCGGAAAGTATGATGTTTAGCTCATTTTAGATAAATCCTCTTCAAAGCTTCACATAGAAAGTCGGGTACTATTTTAAATAAATCCTCTTTTTTTGCTTGAGTCTTCCTCTAGAATATATTATCCTATATATGGAATGTTTAGAAGTGTCTGATTGATTTCTCAAGATGAACCCAACAATTAATCACATTGTTACTAAAGATGTCACGAAACTCATTATACCTTTCATTTTAGTTATTATAGGATCAATTTCTGTTGCTCAGTATAATAGTTTCATTTCTGCCTTTTCTTCTATGGATATTGTAAAAGTCATGTAACCTTAACTATTTTTAATATCATTTTACATTTTATTCAAAAAAAGATAAATGTTTGTGAATATTTTTGTACATTTGTTCTAATTTATACTCCATAATAAGGACAGAAAGGCCATTCAAGACAAGAGTTAATCAGTTTGGATTAACGATGGTTGGTTGGCGTCACCAATTTTTATCATATTTATACTGGTTCAGAAAGTTGACCATTATGTTTACACCTCGAAAGAGTAGTCATTTGTCATATATGATTAACATGTGAAATAGTCAATTACTATACATTCGCCTTTGCCCTTAATTGTAAGAAAGTGAGGTGGGTTGAAATTAGATAGGGAGAATGTTAAAGGCGAAAGCATGGACAAAGGATGAGAGGCAATCGGGTATGTGGCGGTACAATACCTATGAGTTGGTGTTTGGTGGGAAGTTTAAGCATTCATGGCACTTTCCTTTCACACGCAATCACGTCACTCCTTTTTTCGGTCAAACTATTTTGGCCTCCCACTTGTCCTCTTCATTTACTCCTTCCTTTTATTTTTTCTTCTTCATTTGTTTGTTTGTTTTTCTTTTTTATTTGCATCAACACCATCACTATTGAAACTAAGACCAGATCAAATCAGTGAGACCCATATCAAATTAGACAGTTCAACTGGAAAACAGGTAAAACAAAGGATTTTAATTTGGTGATTATCTCATCACCTTCTCATCACTACAAATACATGTGTATTTATGGTGATTAGAAAATGATGAGCAATGTGAGTGATGAGATTGAGAACTGAATAAGAACCCGTGAAACGAGATTCAATCTAGGAGACCCAAGCAAAAACCAGAGCTTTTTTCAATTGCAAATTTTGGTGTATTCATTTTAATATAAATCTCCCTATTTATTAAGTTGCACATCCCTCAATTTTAGAAACCAGATATAAGAGATTATATAAAAAAACTCCAATATAGTTAAATCGATTATTCTAATTAATGCTGATTTTTTTGCATATGTTTAATATTTAATTGTTGTGTTCTTAGTATTTGTAATATGATAGGTTGATTGTAGTATTTAATTTCATATAATTGAATTATTTACTTTTTTCCCTAAATATAAACATAAAAATATTCTTGTTTAAATAAATTTAATGAATAAAGCTTGCCTATCTATATTTTATTTTGATATTAGTGAGTATTATTATTATAATATTATTATGGGCAAAGGTGCAAAAATATGACTAAACTTTACCCTAAGTTGCATTTCTATGACTAAAGTTTCGTAAGGAGCAAAAATACCACCAAACTTGGGATCGAGGTGCAAAACTATGATTTCTGTCAACTATGATGGTGTTGACCATTAGTCTTCGACGTGTAGGATGCTGAGTATGCAATAATGACCATGTGACATGCTGAATAGACTCTTTATTGGTATTATGTGGAATAAGAGGTAAATGTATTTAAAGTAATGTGATACTGTATGCTTATGTGTCCGCCACGTGGTTAAATTTTTGCATTACTTTAAATACATTTACCTCTTATTCCACATAATACCAATAAAGAGTCTATTCAGTATGCCACATGGTCATTATTGCACACTCAGCATCCTACATGTCGAAGACTAACGGTCAACACCATCATAGTTGACGGAAATCATAGTTTTGCACCTCAATCCCAAGTTTGGTGGTATTTTTGCTCATTGCGAAACTTTAGTCATAGAAATGCAACTTAGGGTAAAGTTTAGTCATATTTTTGCACCTTTGCCCTATTGTTATTATCAATATCAATAAAATTATGCTATTTCAATATAACCGGTTCAACCTTGGGTTAGCCCCCGATCTCCGATCTAATCCTTAACCGTCAACCCAGTGCCTCAACCAATACACTCAATCTGATTTTTAAACTGATTATAAATAGTAGTAAATTACACCATCTAGCATACATCTCGGTTTATTATATGAAAATCTTAAGTAACAAGAAGGAACAATTACTCACTTTGTTTCAAAATATAAGAGGAAATAGGACACTTTTTAATTTGTTTAGTCCAATATATAAGAGATAACATTTAAAAATCAAAGTAATAAGTGTTTGTTTTAGTTATATGCCTTGTATATTAATTAATGAATGCAAGGAGGAGAGAGGAAGCATATGTAATATATTAATATATAAAGATAAAAATGAAAATTTTATTAAATCTACCCAACATTTTTTTATTATATGTAAAAGTATTGGCTACCTCTTATAAAAGATAACACGTAGTTTAAACAATAAATATAAAAATATGATAACATTCTAAAAAAAGTAATCTTATTTTTATTTGTAGGAAGAGAATACAAATATTATAATAAAGAAAATTTTGGGCATCCTCTTTCTCATAATTACAATTAGGAACAAGGTAAATGTAATAATAGTAAAACGGAACAAGTTCTATGTGCTCATATGATGAGTGCATATGAAATTGTGTGTATATATGGTGATTGATACACACATTACGCATACATCATTTTGATTTAAGGCGGATACTATGCCCCATTCTCCTGCAAAGAAGAAACATTAGAATGTTTTTTGTTAAAGAAATTAAATTAGGTTACAGTACAACAAAGCTTTATCCCAACTAGGTGAGGTCGACTACATGGATCACACGACAACATTGTGTTTGATCAATAGTCATGCTTGGAGTGTGTGTGTTTATTTTCATGAGATTCGACATAATTTTACGTTGGCTGCCGGAGCCTAACACAACCTACTCCTTTGGGCTTGGGACCACACCGGAGAGGCAAGCGCCCGACTTTTTGAAATAAGCAGACCAAGAAAGAAGAAGACCCAAGAAAGCAATAAAAAAGAAAGGTCTCCAAAGGTCCCAATCTCTGAGAGCAAGTTCCTCATGAAACAGATTAGGGAACACAACCTTCGGATTGTTGAGATGCTTTTGGCCATAACAAGTCTTGAAGTATTACACGTCTCCCACCGCTCATGCAAGGTTGTTTATTGATCTTCTTTAATTTCCTGCAAGCAACAATTCCCAAGTTCCTACTTCCCGCTTTGATTTCATCTTATATTTGAATATTAAACAATATAAGGCCATCTCGTGAGAGGGAGATCTTTGATTTCATCCAAAAAAGTACTCTTCCCATGGAGCAATCAACAAGTGCATTCCCCTTCTTTGCCTTCTCGTCCTGTTCTTCTAACATGGTGGATATATTATTCTCGGTCTATGTTAGTTAAAGAAATTAGGTTAATAGGATCAATTACCACGGGAAGTTTTGACGTATACGCAATAGATAACAAGCCTGTTAACAATTAATGGTTAGTTAGCTTACAAAAACGCAGTTAATTTCAGACATAATTAGCGGTATAATTTCAATTTTTCGAGTAATTAACCACGGAAATAGAGAGTTAGTTTCCAATGAAAAAGATGTCTTAAATTGTGACAAAATGTATATGCAAATGTGCCTTTGTTGATGCCTTAACTATTTCACCGAATGAAACCCTATGATATTACTTGCAAACTATTACACACACACACATAATATTCAAACACCCATAACAATAACAATTATGTTTCATCTTATATTTACAATATATTTAACTTAATATTTTGTAAAATATGTTTTGACTATTGATATATAATTTATATATTAGGAATTGCATTACTTATATAAATTATTTTTCATATTCATATACTTTATTATAACTAGTATTTCAATTTTAAATTTATAATAAAATATTATTGGTAAATTACTTTATTTATATGAAATTATTATTTTAAGTTTTATTTATATATTATAATATTTTTATATTTTTACTAATATTTATAGATAATTAACATATTATTCATGACATATTTTTTTACTAATGTATCCTCTATTATCCGTGTCATGCTTACATCTCATCTTCTCTTCCTTTCTTCCTCACTCATTAATCAGCATCAATTGGTAAGGAATGGGCGATAGAGAACCGACTAAACTAGCATTTGTTTAATCAATTTTGATCCATGACAGGTTTCCAGTTAAGTTACATCTGTTCATATACACACACCCTTAAAGTATTGGAAAGGAGAAAAAAGTTAGCAAATATGTAACACATGAATGTATGTATTCTAAAATTTCTAAAAATATAAACTATGAAATATTATATCCATTTTGTGAAGAGAAAATGAAGTGTTACATATAATGGCTATTGCACAACTTGTTTAGTGTCATATTAAAATGTTTTGTTGAATTTGAATACTATTATTGTGGATGATTATTTGTTTTATTTTAAAAAAATGATTTAAAATAATACTACCTCCGGTCCTAAATATAGGACCTAATTGACTTTTTTTGGAGAGATTAAGGTTGCGAAATAGGTTATTAAATAATGACGTATTTGATATATTTTTAGATTATCCATTAGTTTATAGGTAAAATAAACTAGTTTAAGGGAAAAATTAGGTAAATCAATTTATAATTAACTTATTTTGCTTTTTTAAGGATTTTCTAGAAAAAATCAATTAGGTCTTATATTTAGGACCGGAGGGAGTATTAAATTATTTATGATCAGTTTGACCATTGTTTGACCATGGTTTGTCAAAGGTGCAAAAATAGATACTGTAAATTAAAAATGAGCACTTATAACTCTGGTAGATTTAACGGGGCAAAGCCGTACACTGTAAACCAAAATGGGGAAAAATCGTACATTATAAACAAAAATAGGGCAAAAGTAACCTCTCTGTTAGACTGAGTAAAACAGACGTTTTCGAGACGTGGGCTCCACCATCAGTAAATGACGTGTCAATTCCAAAATCCCATGTGGAAACTGAAATGTATCTAGTTGAACCCTAAATGACTTGAAACGAACCCTAAACCCCAAATCATTTCGATAAGAAACCAAATAGAACCTCAAATCATGTAAAATCCACCTTACTTCTTCGTAATCATCTAAAAATGAAAGCCTCATCTGAAAAAATAAAGTCCTATCAACATATTACACCTTTAAATGTATAACAAGTCATTTACTGATGGTGGGGCAACATCTGGAAAACGTCTGTTTAACTCTGCCTAACAAAGAGGTTACTTTTGCCTCATTTTGGTTTACAGTGTAGTTTTGCCCTCTTAAATTTAACAGAGTTATAGGTGCCATTTTTAATTTTACGGTGGCTATTTTTGTACATTTGCCCAAATTGTAACCAGATATCTTTAAAGTGTGATTGAAGGTAGAAGTAGTTAAATTGTGTTCATGTACCTCTATATTAGTCACTATCCGTGTGAGATGCATGAGTTTGTTTTATTTGAAGTTATACTAACAAAATATGATGTATTTGATATTATAATGGTAAATCAGTCAAGAAAATTATTTCAATACATTTTTGAATGAAAGAAACATATTTCTAGAGTCTATTAGAATATTTCTCGACGATGATAAGTTTTGAATTAGATTGTATGTTTTATGATATAGGGAAGGTCTATGTAATTTAGGCAAAATAGAAAGAAATTAAAGCCAGAGGATTTTATGAATTATTATTGCAACTTTGATCCCAAGATAGAAATAAACATTTTTTTTGGATAAAATGATATATTGAAATTAAAAGTAATCTTACAACGATATAAAGTAAGTAAAATATGAATTTAAATTAAAAAACTAGAAATACTGGTTGACTTCTGCAATATTTAAGGCTCAATGGTAAGAACATTTCTAGTAAGGAGTAGTAGTCTCTGAGGATAACATCTGCAGATGTAATTGATAAAGATGTTAGAGTCCAAGTGCAGGAATTTGAGAACCAAATTTGAAGTGGAGACCTTGAGGATGGTAACCATAGTTCTCTTTTCTTGATCCATAGTAGAGCAATTCTAAGAGACTTCAAAATGAAGAGTCTCCACTTCTAATTCTCATTTCACATATGCACATATTTGGCCTCTCTCCCTAAGGAAAGAACAAAATGTCCTCTCATAAAACACATATCTCCACTTCATTTACTCTCATTCCTTCACTTTCTATTTCATCTTCATCTTTTTTCTCTCTATTGTCTCTCTTCTTTCCACCACACACTTCATTCTTCATCTCATTTTCTCTCATCCTTTCTACATGTGCGAAATTTCTTTCCTCCATTTTCACTTCATTTTTTCATCTTCCATGTCATTCTCCACTACATTCCTCTTCAAGATTCAAGATCCAAGCATGTGTAGCTAGGCTCTTCCTTCTGCTTCTCCAATGATGAAATTGACATATGAAGAATGACACCAAATCGGCCATGTGTGTTTGTGTAATTTTGCTCATGAAATCTAGATTTACTTTGTGCCTTTTGTATTCTAGACTTAGGTACATTAGTTTAGGAACTTTGGAGTCAAATTCCTACTTCATTTCTAGAGTTTGTGATTGAGTTCATCTTGTGGTTAGTTGTATGATTGTTGTTGAATTTTCGTAGTTCTCTCCTCAATTATGTAGAACGATTGTAAGCTAATTGATTTGAGGATGAATGTTGTACAACTCAAAGCAGTCTTTAGTTGTGTGGCAACAATTAATTAGACATAAAATGTTCATATTTGTGAAGTTTGTTAGTTTAGGTAAATGTTCTCTATCTTTGCTTGGAGTTAAGAAGATTGAGGACATTCACTTGGCTAATACATACTACTGTGCAAATGGTTTCATTGGAGAGGGAGGTTCCATTTCTTGAATTTCATCACATGTTTTTTCGGTTTTAGCTTGTTATTTTCTTAGACGTTGTAATTCTTAATTGATCAATAAATTCTCTTATCTTTTTTGTAATTTGTGTGGCATATTAGACTTGAACAAGGAAGAAATAATCAAATTGAGACTTGACCTAGGACTCACTACCTTCTACAAATGGTTTTTTCAAGTTTTCTTTGATGAATCCTCACGACAAGGATTAAATCAAGTCCACACATGTGTAGGATGAAGAACATTAAGAGGATTGGAGAATGTGTAGCCATGGAAGTGAGAAAATGAGGTGAAAGTGGATGTGTGTGATTCCGGCCAATGTGAGGGATGGAGAGGAAAATAGAGAAAGAAGATGAAGACGAAATGGGAAATGAAGGAATGAGTTAATTCTTTGTGTTGGCCGAAAGTTAGAGTTGTGAGGTGAAAAATGAAGTTGAAATGAAAATGAAATGAAATGTAAATGTGCAATGGGGTGTATGTGGATGGAAACTTGGCTAGTTACATGCCCACATGTGTTCTTTGCTTTAAGCTCTTTCTCCTCGTTCCAAAAATGCCCTCCAATTGCCTTTGTGAGTAGTAGAATTCAAACTAGACTCAGATTACCCTTTCAGGAAACATTTTTAATTTTTCAAGATCCCTCCAAAATCCCTTGTTTCTAGAAATAGTAATTTTTTATCTCATTGCTCCATGTTTGCTTTTCTTTGCCTAAGATGCCCTCAAATGACTCCAAGCTTGTCCCTTTTGCCCCTACAATGTTAAAATAGACACAAATGGTTCCAAATACCCAATTTGTTGAATTTTAAGAAATTTAATTAATTATTACAAGCATGTTATAAAAATTGCATGTCCATTAAAATATCATCAATAATAATTCAAATACTCAATTAAGCCCACTACATGAATAAAATATGTCTAATCATTGACATTATTGCCACCTCGCGTTGTTCGCTGTAATCGTCAAAATCCACCACAACTTTGCTTTGTCTCCACCACGACAACTCTCAAAACCTCAACGTTTTTTACTTTGGTGAAATCATCTTTACCTCTACAAAGAGCTTCAATCTCTCTCACTCCACACTCATTTGACACTGTTATCGCAGTAGTCAGCCTCTGCAATCCTAAAGCTGCTTGTCGTCAACAATTTTCTTGATGTCATTTTTCTTATTGCTGTTATCAGAGGATACAAATTTTCAAGAATGGTTCATCATTACCCTTGTTAATGTCTTCTTCGCTTCTTTTCTCCCTTTGGTTATACAGTGTTTCAATATCTTGCTTTTATTTTGTGTCATGGACAAGGTTATCAAACTCCGAGTTTGAGTAAGCTCATGGAAATAATGTAAAATTGGATTGTAGAATCGAATCGTAAATTTCTATGAGTTTAAGAATTTCCATTTATTAATGAACAACATGTGTTTCTCATATATAATTAAATAAAAATACAAAAAAATAAAAATAATGATTCAAATATATTTTTAAGTATAAATAGTTGATATTGAATATTAACATTCATACTTTATCAACCTCAATAGATAAGTTTTTATGAAATTTATATATAAATTCATTGAAACATGATATTAATAGCAAATTAACATGATTTTTTGTAAGAAAGAAACGTAAAAACAAGGTGATTTTAACAAGAAAATATGTGAGTTTCTATTAAACTTATTTTCATATGAGAATTTAATAGTGACTGATGACAAGCTTTAGTTCGGCTGAACCGTAAAAACGTAAAAATGGAGTATCAAATTGCTAGTTTGATAACAATGGACATATGTAGATATTGAAGACTAGAGACTTTAGGTGCTTTTAGCAATAGATTTTTGGAAGTTTCCAAGCAAATTTGAAATATTTATATATTACTGTATTTATTACATAGCAATATAATATACTACCTCCGGTCCTAAATATAGGACCTAGATAACTTTTTTTTGAGAGGTTAAGGTTGCAAAATAGTCTATTAAATCAAGACATATTTGATATATTTTTAGGTTATCCATTAGTTTATAAGTTAAATAAACTAGTTTAAGGGGGAAAATTAGGTAAATCAATTTATAATTAACTTAATTTGCTTTTTTTAAGATTTTTCAAAAAAGTCAATTAGGTCTTATATTTAGAACCGGAGGGAGTATTAAACATATAAGATTGAATATAAGTCTTCTCTTAAAAAATAAACAAGTTTAGCATACTTAAATAAAGAGTAATAAACTCTGGCAAAAAAAGATTAATAAACTAAAAAGGAATATTGACCGTAAGGTATTCCATAAGCAATTACGCATAGTATAAAACGTCGCCCTATATCGGTCACCAAAATTACCAAACAGCACCCAAACATCTCGGATCTTTTTTTTATCAGAAACCCAACATCTCATATCCAATCCAAAATTTGTGCAATTCAATATTTAACATACGTCCATGTGTTCACATCAAAATTAAAAAAGATAAATGCAATAATCGATATTGATAATATGACGTGCCATAATCACTTTATCCCATATCCATTTTTCATTAATAAAGAGTAAAACATATTGACTTTCTCTCTATTTAATCAAAATTACAGAAACTTCCCATTTATTTTGAAAACTTATGTAAACCTGATTTGACATCAAAACTTATGTTAAACCATATCATTGACTCATGATTTTGACCGTTAAACCGTAACATTGGCTCCTTATTTTGACCAAAATAACATGGTTAACGTGATTTATGGTTAATAATCATTTAAGTATAACTTTACTAATATTTATAATTAAATATAATTTATACTTTCATATTTTTATATTAATCAATTACTAATTATGATCATATAGAAAAATATTAATATATTTTTAAGTAAAATTTTTATTTTCAAAAATTTTAAATTTTAAAAAACAATTATTTAAAAAAATTATTGACTGGAAGTCTTCTGAATTAACAAAGATGTTATTTGAATAAATAAATTTTAAATTATACTTTTTAAAACTATATTGAAATGGATTTTCATATTTCAATAATGATAAGTAAATTTTATTAAACCAATTTTGATAAAATATTTTTTATCAATTTGTTAAGATTTTTATCTTATTATATATTGAAAATATGTTTGAATTAAATGAAAAATATCAAATATCTATTAAGATTTATTAAATATATTATCCAAGATAAGCAATAGATTTAGTAAATTAATAAAAAAGATGCATCCAAGTAATAAAAAAAAGAAGATGCATTCAAATATAATTTTGAATTAAAGAAATAGTTTTGAATAAAATAATTTTTCTGGAATATTTTTAAACGGTGCTAGTTGTTGGGCAAGATTGTTTATTATTAAAATATGGGAAGGTTTTTGTAATGAAAGTAAAATAAAAGTAATTTACTCTTAGAAAAATTATATTTTATTGTTATTTTTGTCATTTAGATAAAATCTTAGAAAGACATGGCACAATTTTCTTTGTTACAAAATATTCCCTGATCCTCTTCTTTTTTAAATTTTTATATTAATTCTTCTTATGTCTAACAACGTTTATATTACCAAAGACAGAGTATTTTCTTACTATCACTACGAATAATAGACACATACACACATAATTAAATCCATGGAATAAACAATACTCAATTTTTTTTGGTTTAGAAACAATGCTCAATTAACTCAATACATGATACACAGATTTATCACGGAATATTCCCGTCCCATTTAACAGATAGACCTTCCAGTCCTTCGCTTAATTCTCCCACCTGTTAATTTCTTAAAATAAAAGAATATTAAAATGAAAGAGCATGAAAAAATTTAAAATATGATAACGCCGCTTCTAAATATGTATATACAATTCCTTTCGATCCCTCTTAATCTCCTATAGATGATATGATTTATTTCTTGAATAATGATATCATCCACGTTGTAAATCACTTAGTAGAGGGTAATTATATATTACATTTATGTTAATATTTGTCATTGCAATTATTGTTTGAATATAACTCCTTATATTATTTTCTCTCATTGAAATCCTAATGTTTTTTTTATTTCATAAATCCTAATTTAATATGGGTGAAAAAGATTTTTTTTTTATTTTAAGAAAAAATTAATGACTTAATTATCACTTTTTTTTTATTTTGATTGTTTTTATTAATTAGGTTAAGTGGCTTCTATTGTGAACAGGAGGGAGTGTCTTATGTGTATACGAGGATACCAACAGTCCTTTTTAAAAGCAACCGCTTGAATCAAATTGTTGCTTAGAACCGGTTAAAAACATTGTAAGTGATGCTATTTTTTTTTTTGAAAGCATACCCTTAGTTATGTCAATGATGAATATAAGTGAGAATAAGAAAAGAAAAAAAGCAACGACGAAAAATGAGTGCAATAGGTATGAGAAAAACATAATTAATTAATCAAAATAGAAAAAGTGGTGTTGAATGTTTAGATAATAAAGCCAAAATATGTTTATAGATAGCATTAATAACCCCATGTTAGGCAACGTTTTTGCTTATAATTAATACGACAGCATGAAGCGAGTAGTCGGTACATTGATATAAACTCTCCTATCTCCCGTCCTTTTTCATACAACTCCAAGTGAAGTCTTATATAAAAACAACTAAGCCAATTCAAATATTTAAATAAATCATAGTTTTTATTAAAAACAAAAAAAGACAGACATGAATAGGCACACAAATGTATGGGTTTGATATTGTTGAATGTTGATTGAGGAATCACTTGCCTATTGCTTTCTGCAACACAGTTGTATTATGTGCCTACACGCACACACTGCAATTAAAAGTTCGTTGGGGTAGTTGCATCCACTTCCTTCCCTCCCCTTTATATTATGCCCCTCCCTCCCCCTCCTTCCACCCCATATTTTCCATCAATCTCTACCTCTCACACATACACAAACATTACAATATTCGCATATAATCAATCAGTCATTATGACAGATTCTCCTTCCTCTATCTCCGTGGAATCACCACCATCTTCAAAGCTTCCAAACTTCCTCCTCTCCGTACGCCTAAAGTATGTCAAACTTGGCTACCACATCCTTATCTCCAACGCCATGTACCTTGTCCTCATCCCTATCCTCGCTGCCATCTCAGCCCACCTCTCCGCGGTGTCGTATAGTGACCTTCTCCTAATTTGGGAAAATCTTAAGTACAATCTTGTCTCTGTCACCTTATGCACTAGTCTCATTGTTTTCCTAGTCACTCTTTACTTTATGAGCCGTCCTCGTGCTGTATACCTTGTAGATTTCAACTGCTTTAAGCCTGACCAAGAAAGAATATGTACACGTGAGATCTTCATGGAACGGTCCGGTCTGACCGGATCATTCACTGAAGAGAATTTAGGGTTTCAGAAGAAGATCCTTGAGAGGTCAGGGTTAGGGCAAAAGACGTATTTACCCCCGGCGGTGATGAGCGTGCCGCCAAACCCGTGTATGGCGGCGGCGAGGGAGGAGGCGGAGGAGGTGATGTTTGGGGCAATTGATGGGTTGTTGGAGAAGACGGGGGTGAAGGCTAAGGACATTGGCATTTTGGTGGTGAATTGTAGTTTGTTTAATCCTACTCCTTCTTTGTCTGCCATGATTGTGAATCATTATAAGCTTAGGAGTAATGTTTTGAGCTTTAATCTTGGTGGTATGGGATGTAGTGCTGGACTTATCTCCATTGATCTTGCCAAACAGCTATTGCAGGTACAGTTTATTCATTTCTCAAACTATATCTCATACTCAATTTAAGAGCAAGTGGACCTTTTTTGGAGAATACTAAGAAAGCTAAAAAGGTAATTAAAAATTGATTTTCCCAAATGTTTTCTCTAAACTAATTTATTTGAGTTATAAAATAACATATAATATAATAATATGCAAAATATGTTATGATTGAGTAGTTCATTTTGCTTTCTTAGGATTTTCCAAAAAAGTCAATTTGCTCTTATATTTAGGAACGGAGGGATTATCATATTAGATGTTATTAAATTATTTACGAATTTATAACTCACATAAATTAATTTAAAATGTGATAAATGTGACAGATAAAATAAACAATATGTCTTTACCAAAAAAAATAAATAAACAATATGCATTATATTTTTCGCAGGAGGTAATTCGAAATTTATAATCAATTTATGGTTGTCCTTCAATCTAAGGGCAATCTGCTCTAAGGGCTTTTTGTTTTTATGTTTTTGGTAATACGTTTTACTGTTTTCTGATTATTATTTAAATTATGTAAATAGTGGTCAGATTTCCTACGGCCTAAATCTATCTCAATTTTACCTATATGAGGCATAAATTCAAAGATAGTTAGTGAAATGTTGACTTCATATTAATTGTCAATTACGATAATATATTTGTACGAAAATATACAATATTATTAATCACATATATATTCTATATTAAACTATGTCATTAATCCTACTATCTATTTTAAAACCATATATAGTAAAAAAGAAAAGTTTATAACTTTATCTTTAACAATTTATAACTTTATCGATACAATTAATCTTATATATAGTATAAATTCTTGCTTGTTCTCATTTCTAATATGAGTTTTTACATGTTGTGAGTTGTGTCATTTCATGTAATTATTACTAGTAAAGTGGTATATATAATAAATAATAATCTAGGACTTTGCTAAGGGTGTTTTGAAAATAAAAATAATAAGGAAGGAACAAGCGGATGGTTGTGAATAATTTAATAATTGTTTTCCACAAAAACGAAAGAGATGTTGTAAAGGTAGGGCCCATAGGATCTGTGTATATGACAGTTGGCCACAAGTGGCTTGGTGTGGGCCCGGAGAGAATGTGACCATGTCAGTCCAGCTGGCCCATATTCAAAGCCCAGGTTGATGGCAGTTCGGTTAGGTTAGCCACCCCAGTTAATATACTCCTTCAAGTTTCCGTCCCTATACACCACCACTATTTATTTATTATTGTCTAATCACTATCATTTATTCTTATTTCCTACTATTTTTTACACAAAATATCATCATCCTTTCATCATATCTCTATTTTTTCCCTATATCATGTGGGTCCTTTCCGCATGTTGTGCCTTAAATAGGGAGTGGAGAAATAAAGATCTAGAGATCATTTTCAGTTCCCCATGACTTAATATACTCCCTCTCATCCTATTTATAAGTCGTCAACCGCCTAAATTGTACATACCAAGGAATGGAGGTTAATGGAAGTTGAATCATTAAATTGGTCTTATTTTTTTTGTTTTTTCCATTTTTGCCCCTCTCACCTTTATTACTATGGCCTACTACCTTTTTCATCTTTATAAGTATACATATGTCTTTTTCATCTTCTCTCTCTTCTAATTTTCCAATGTTCATTTTCCAATGCTAAGGGTATATTGGGAAAATTTTAATAAATGAGTTAGTTAATGTTAGTTTGTGACTTATATCAAGGACCAAAATTTAGAGGCGGTTGACGACTTATATATAGGACCGGAGGAAGTATTTGCTTATATTAAATGATAAAGTTGAATCTGTTTCGTTTTAAAAAGCAATTATTTGATGCCCTCTAAATATAAATTTTAATTTATTTTGTATTTGCCTAATGGCTCAATCTGCAGCATATCTTGTGCAATAACGTGATTGTTTTTTTATATAGCTAAAATATAACTGCACCCACTACAAATAGGATAAATTTTACCAAATTTTTGTTGTCATAGAATTTTTTTATCAATTGTAATAAATAAAAAAAATTATCAATGTCAGCAACATATATATCTATGTATATGCATGGAATATATATATTGTTAATTAGTAGTTTGTTACATTTCATAGAAGCTAATATTTGGCCATGAATGTATTATTATGATGCAGGTGCATCCTAATTCATATGCGCTAATAGTAAGCATGGAGAACATCACTCTCAATTGGTACTTTGGCAACAATCGCTCCATGTTAGTATCTAACTGCCTCTTCCGAATGGGTGGCGCCGCCATTCTCCTCTCCAATCGTTCCTCCGATCGCCACCGTGCAAAGTACCAACTTGTCCACACCGTCCGTACCCACAAGGGTTCGGATGACAGGGCCTATGGATGTGTCTTCCAAGAAGAAGATGACACAAAACGTGTTGGTGTCTCACTCTCAAAAGACCTAATGGCAGTCGCTGGAGAAGCACTGAAAACCAACATTACCACCCTTGGTCCCCTTGTCCTCCCGATGTCTGAGCAACTCCTCTTTTTCGCAACCCTAGTGGCCCGAAAAGTCTTCAATATGAAAAAAATTAAACCCTACATTCCAGATTTTAAGTTAGCTTTTGAACATTTCTGTATCCATGCAGGAGGTAGGGCAGTTTTGGATGAGTTGGAGAAGAATCTAGAACTTTCTGAGTGGCACATGGAACCTTCTAGAATGACACTTTATAGGTTTGGGAATACTTCTAGTAGTTCTTTGTGGTATGAACTTGCTTACACTGAAGCTAAAGGGAGAATCAAGAAGGGTGATCGGACGTGGCAGATTGCATTTGGGTCAGGTTTTAAGTGTAATAGTGCTGTGTGGCGTGCATTGAGGACCGTCGATCCAAAGAAAGAGAAGAATCCTTGGATAGATGAGATTCATGAGTTCCCTGTGGCAGTGCCTAAGGTGGCAGCCATCAATGATAATAAGGCCTCATCATGAGTTGCACAAAAAAATTTCGATTGATTGAATTATGCTGCTTTTTTTTATTTAGTTTTATTTGAGAAAGAAGAAGAAGAAGATCTTAGGTAGTGTTGAGTGAAAAGTGAAAATTTGTTGCTCCCAATTTTAGTTGTGATGGATGGTTTGTTAATTGAAGTGATTGGCCTTTAGGGGTTTGTGTATACAATCCAATTCTTGTTCTAAGTGAACATGATTATTCTTCATAAGAGTTATAGATTTCAATAAAAAAAATTGACGTTAATGTTCATGTTTTCCCTTAGCTAACACGTGTGTGCAAGCAATTAATCTACAACCTCCAATTAATCCTATATATGTAAAAGACAAAAATATAATTATATAAATTAAAAAATTAATTAAAGTGAATTAAAAGCAATACATGTACTAAAGGCCCTGCAGCCTAATGTATATAAAAAATGTGTCAATATGTTTTTACATAGTTATCCCCAAAGTGAGTATGTAAACAATGTATTTTCTTGTCATTGAAAAAAAAAACAATTTATAACACATTGGAAACAGAGATCAAATTTACAAGTTACTACCCAATGGAAACCGCTATTCAATTCTCAAAACAAGTGTATGATTTAGTAAATAAAATGTATATTAGAAGAATAGTTTTAGAGGTAATGAGTATTAACAAATAATAGATGGATTGCTTTATAGTAGTTCTGTGTTTACTGGTGCAGTTTGGCCAAAAAAACAATAAAGCAAAAAAATAGAGTATGATATTAGAAAGAATGAAAGTGAATTTAGATTACGTCAGTTTTTAAATTGGTTCTAATTTCAATTTATAATTGATGCAGGTAAGAGTTCAATCAGCCGTATTCACTTGTTGACAAGTTGCATTCTTATTACTAGTTATTACTATTAAGGGATGGAGGGAGTAGATGACAACTAAATACTATGTCAGTTTACTTGAAGAAAAACATAACCATTTGTGGGGGAATAAATTATTTGATAGTGAGTCAAAATAGGTGGATCGATTCAGTCAATTAATAAAGCTCATTTGTGACTTAAACTTAAGAGTCTATTTTGTGTGGGATGTATTTGGATTTAATTGATACTTTGGGTCATATTGGTAGATTAATTAAGTCGAGTAAAGTTTACTTAAATCATAGTCACAATGACATATGACATTAATTAATGTTTCTTAATAACTTCATAGACCCAAAATTGTAGGCATGTCATATAAGTTCTCAATTATTGGTGGTATAAAGAGGACTATTGAACATCTTCTCTTTAACATTATTGTTGCAAACTAAAGTGCTAAAGATAGGTGATTGATTAGAATTATGGATGTGACAACCATATCAATTTGATTAGAATAAATTAACATTATATTGTGTTAGAATCTTAAGTTTTGATGGTGACTTAGGTATGATATGGTCTAGTACTTAAAAGAACATAATTAACACTTAGGAAGGATTAGATGACATGGTTAGAACCCTGAGTTAGATCACTTGTGAATGCAAGATCATTTCCGGAAGTATTAGCACTAGAGTCACAACCGGATGCAGATTCACTTCCGAATGAATCAAGACTAGCGCTCACGGATGCGGAATCACTTCCGGATAGACTAGGACTCGCGCACGCGGATAAATGTGTCATCCCCCAGCGGCAGCGAGTAACTCACTAGGGATTTAACTTAGTCCATGAACATTAGGTACACAAACCTTAAGACTAAGCTATGACTCAACCGGAAGTGAGTTTACTTCCTGTTAGACTTAGACTGGCGCAGAGCGATGGAATAGATCTCACCCCAAGCGTCAGTGAGTCTACTTCGCCAAGTGAAAGCACTTCCTGTTAGATTTAGACTGGCGCAGACTGATAGAATAGAATGACCCCAAGCGTCAATGAATCAGCCTCATCAAGTAAAATTGCTTCCTGATAGATTTAGACTGACGCAGGCTGACAGAATAGATATATCCCCAAGCGTCAGTGAATTAGCCTCGTCAAGTGGAATCACTTCCTGATAAACTTTCACTAGCGCAGACTGATAGAACACGATAACACTAAGCGTCAGTGAATGTAAGCAACGTCCAGTAGAAGTGCTTCCGATAGCTTAGTGACTAGCGCTGGCTGTTGAAGTGACCTAACACTGAGCGAGAGTGAGCAATAGTAAACAAAATCCTACATCTAGTGGATTCACTTCCGGATGGAGAAGTGCTTCCGGATACATCCTAGACTAAGTAAACTCCCACTTCATGTGATTGTGTGTTGACTTAATATACATAGCATGAATGACACACTGAGTCACTTAGGAAGACTTAGAGTAAACTAACGAGACTTAAGCTGACTATTGGAATAGAGATCCCTTAGAGTCAGTAGACATTACACTAAGTCAGAACATAGTCTAAGTAAGACTACTTCCCATAGCAAACTTCCCACAACATGTGTAGTTTTACTATATCTGATTATATATATTGCTATGTTGGACTAACCAGTATGTGCAGAACTTAGTTACACTTGCGGATGCAAATGAGCTTCCGGATGCAAAGACTCTTGGCATTGGATTTCAGAGATTAACACTTGCAGAGCAAGATTGCCACTTCCGGATGAACGATGATCATCCGTCAGCAAGAGTACAAGAGAAAATGTCACATACTCAGAAGTAAGAATGCTTTTGTCAGAGCAGAGGTATCAGGACTACTTTTCAGTGATAAAGCAAGTCAACCCTGCTGAGCATTTAAGAAGATGTTCCTTCCAACGGTAACAAGAGGATAACAGATATTCAAACAACATTGTTACCTACCAAGCATGAGGAGTATGAGAGATAAGGAGAATATAATCTGAAGATTCATTCAGAGTGTCAAAGCTCATACTGCCCACAAGAGTCAGAGTCCATAAGAGAGCTTCTGATAGCAAGAGAGCATCCAATAGCAAAGCACTCTTATCATTCATGGACAAGTGCTTGGAAGACAAAGTTCCTCTATGATAGCAAGCAGAATGTTAGAGTCCACGAGCTTCACTTCAGTTAGCAAGAGAGCTTCCGATAGTAAGTCTCTTAGCATCCTGGACTTATGCTTGAGGAACGAAGTCCTCATCTGACAACAAGCAAGAGTCAGACCGTACAGTGTATAGATGTCAGAACGACTTTTGCCAGAACAGTGTTGTCAGAACAGTGTTGACAGAACAGCTGGACAAAGCACCCTATTCAGATAAAGCAAAGTCAACTCTGCTGTGCATTAATGAGGACAACGTAAACAAGGCCCAACGGCTATATTCAAACGGCCTTATTGCCTCTCCAACGGTTGGATATTCAGAGGCTGGTATAAAAGGAACATCTACATTCAGAAGAAAAAAAAGGAGGAGAGAGAGAGAACAGAGCTTATTGTCTGAAACACTATTCTACATTCCTCTCATCTTCTACTCTCGGACTTAGATATGTAATATTCTTAGAGAGTGATTCTTTTGTGCTTAAGTGAGTAACACCATCTACTCTTAGAGAGAGTCATTCGAGCTTAAGTGTTTAGCACAATCAGTTCATAGAGTGAACATAATTGTAATCTTACATTTTGTAAGGGGGAGCATTTAGAAGTTTTCTAAATCTCCATAGGTTGCAAGTTAGCCCGTAAAACTTGCGTTTGTAAGGTTTGCAGGTGAACCCGTTGTAAAACCTGTGGGTTGTTAGGTGAACCCGTACTCGTAAAACCTAAAGTGTAAAGGCTTCTCTTGTGCCTGGTTTAAACAAGAATAGTGGATTGAAAATCTCAGGTGGAGCCTGGGGACTGGATGTAGGTCTGGGTGACCGAACCAGGATAAATTTATGTGTGCATAAACTTACATTTAAACATTCTATTTTTGCATCACATAACATACTGACTTGTGCATACCATTACTCAGTAACATCATCACCAAGCACAAGCAGTCTTTCGAAAAGAAATAAAGTTTTTATTCCCTCACCCAATTCACCCCCCCTCTTGGGTGACAGCCACGCATTTCATTTGGTATCAGAGCAGGTCACTTGTTTAAAGGATCCAACGATCTCAAGTGTAAAGACCTTGGCTGATTTGGGTTAAAATGTTTTCCAAAGGCTTTGATCATATCATTCCACCTGTGTTAGAAAATATTGATTTTTGTTGGTGGAAAGCAAGAATGGAAAGTTTTATACAATCCACTAGTTTGAAAATGTGGGATATTTTTGAAAATGATTTTGATTTCAAACCTAGAGGAAACTGGACTGAAAAGGAGAAAAATTTGTTTTCCTTAAATATTAGAGCAATGCAAATTTTATACAAAGGCTTAACTGAAAATGATTTCCAGAAAATCAAACATTGCTCTAGTGCTAAAGACATTTGGAATACTCTTGATGTGATATATGCTTCTAACCCATCTCTTGAAAGCACAACTGTCCAAAGCTCAACTCGTGCTCGTTATGGATCATCTACTGATGAGCTTCTGGAAGCTGATATTGAGGAAGCAGGCTTCAGTGAGGAGAGTATCCATTTCTGCCTAGAAGATTCAGAAAGTGAGTACAAATGGGTACCAAAACATCCTCCTAGTGCCTTACTTGTGCAGGAAAGATCAAGAGTTTCTCTTACCCCAAAGGAGAGAACTCGTGGCGATGCAACTGCTGAAAACCCCTGGTACAATAATAAGAAGCAATCTGCAACCACCAGGAACAATGGTTCTGTCTCAAGGATGAGCTATCACAAAGTTCCATTCAACTATCCTGAGAAGAACAAGAGAGAGTGGACTCCTCGATCAACATTGAAAAGGCACTTGAATCTTAACTCTCAGAAGAAAGTGCTTCGAACCAAGGATAAGTATAGAAGATCTTCTTGGGAAAGACAATTCCGAGGTTCAGCAAGACTCAGGACTTTATCTCATCTGAACAATCAGTCAAGTCTTGATAAGCATTCGTCACGCATAGATGGTGATATCATTCCTACCTTCCTCTTTACTCGAACAATCACTTGGGTAGTAAATGCATGATGGGCTTAACAGTTTTACTCATATATGCTTAGCGAATCTTTTAAGGGCGTCTTTCATGAAAGAAAATAGTTTATGCATTCACCTTGATTTTTGAAAGATCCTTTTGATATACAAACTTTCAAAACAAATTCTGATCATCTTTAAATCTACATGACAACCATACCTCATGATAGCACTCAAAAGTTATTTCTGATTTTCCATTTCATGTGGTATCTCTTGCATCAAGCTTTTCAATGCATAAGCAGCTATGGTTTCGAGAACAATACATCCCTCTTAATTACATCTTTAAGTTCTCAATCTACTAATGATCTCAGTTCAAGTTTGTGGTTTAAGAATGTTGACACAGATTATTGAAGCTTGAACAATGAATATAACCAAGAGAGAATGACAACGAAAATGTCTCTTATCAAGATGTGTGGAATGGCTATACCAACCCTGAGAAACTCTCGCCAATACACATGAGCATTTCTATCCCTTACATATTCTGTTGTGAAATTAAATGGATAGACTCTCTCTTGTCTGACATGCATTAGAAATCTTAGGAAATGCCTTGAATTGAACTCTGCTAAGATCTGTAAAACATGGCATAGAATCACAAGCATGCTATAATCTGTATTAATTTCAAGCTTGTTGATATCCTAAGAACAGTGAGATCACACTGAGCATATCTAGAAGAACTTGAGCAAAAATTCGGAAATTATTCTCGTAATCATATGCTGAAATTTGGTTGTTTTTGTAAACCGAATTTAGTCTTAAAATCAAACTATTCTGTGAGCATGAAAATTTCCAGTATTTCATTTTTGTGAGGATGAAGATTTTTCAAAATTTCATTATGTTAAAAATTCACATGTCTTCATGATCTAACATGAACATCCTTGAGGCATATTTATTGAACTATACTTGCTTATGAAACTCTGAAAGTATGCCACCTGTTTGATACTCTTTGTACTATAACATTGATATTTATCTATGAGAGTATAAATAGAGTTCATGTCTTGATAGTGAAACTATGTGAACGTATAGACAATTTCAAAATTAGTTTTCACATAATCATTGTTCATATTTTCTTAAACCAACTAGCAAGCATGATTTCTTAAAATTATTAACTTGTGGTGATTAACACAGATTGACTTGAATGTCCAGAGGATGGTCTCCAATGTTAAATCTTAAGTTCTTTCACTGACCATCAGAAAAGCACTTGTTTCCTCAAGCACATGAAGGCCCAATCATCAAGTTTGAGCAAGGATGCTTTCGCAACAATCAGCGCTTTCGATAGCAGGCCAACTATTGAACCATGGGAAGAGTAGAGTGACTGCCCAGTCATGTCTGCTTTTGGTTGTAGCTCAGCTTGCCGAAGCGAATCATCAAAGCACTTGCACTAGGGGTTTCCACTTGAGATAGCACATCTCTTGAAGATGTCAGGAAGCATGCTTATGATTAAGATTCATGAGTCTAATAGAGTCTGGAGATTCCTCATCTGTGGTAACATCTACACCTTACCATCTCTTATATATGATGCATACATGGCATTGGTAAGGGTGTCAATTTAGGATTTCTTTGCTCAATCTGCATTGACTTCAAAATCATTCACTGCTTTAGAAAATCATCCTAGCTCACACATCTGTATCCTTTATATGACACGCTGGAAAGTAAATTGATAACATACCTCTCTTATATGCTTCCTTTCTTGATTCAGTAATGATTAACCTTAATATAGAAGAGAAGTAAAGGACATTACTCGATAATGATCCCTTGGAAATAGAGGGTTGCATGCTGTCATAGATAATAAACTCTTAAGATGCTGTGATGCAATTATTTGGAAATTATTTTTGGCACTTTAAACTCACAAATTTCATTTGACTTGATTTCATTTTTCACATGGTATCATTTGATATCACTTGGCAGTCAATCATTTCATTTGATATCACAAGTTCAAACTCACATATTTCATTTGATTTCATTTGGCAGTCAAATTTAAAAATCACAAATTTTCAATTGATATCATAATCATCATTTTAAACGCACCAAAATTATTTTGATATCATGTTAATCATTTCAAGAAGGTCAAAATTACTTTTGATGTCTTTTATATTTAAAAAGGAACTTTCACCTTCAAAAAGAGAACTGTTTTTGTATGTTTTGATCTAGACTTAATTCTTGCAAAACATGTTCTGTTATCTTGCATAATGGTTAGGGAGAGTAAACACACTTAGAATACTGAATCAATATTTTCTTCCTTCTGTCTCACACTGTTTAGTTATCCTACATAATATTTAGGAAGAATAGGGAGAAATATTAGGTAGAAAGCCCATTCCTAGGAGAACGATAGAAGTATCCCCATCCCTAAGGCTAGCTTGCACTTGTTGAATTTTGATGAAGCCAAAAGGGGGAGAGAAATGAGACACGAGATGTCTAGAGATGAGACATGAGATGTCTAGAGCTGAAAGATAAGATATCTGGGGAGAGAACTGGGAATGAAATATAGCTCTGGAAGTGATCTAAGTTTAATTATGTTCTCTAGTCATCTATGGGTTTGTCATCATCAAAAAGGGGGAGAATGTTAGAATCTTAAGTTTTGATGGTGACTTAGGTATGATATGGTCTAGTACTTAAAAGAACATAATTAACACTTAGGAAGGATTAGATGACATGGTTAGAACCCTGAGTTAGATCACTTGTGAATGCAAGATCATTTCCGGAAGTATTAGCACTAGAGTCACAACCGGATGCAGATTCACTTCCGAATGAATCAAGACTAGCGCTCACGGATGCGGAATCACTTCCGGATAGACTAGGACTCGCGCACGCGGATAAATGTGTCATCCCCCAGCGGCAGCGAGTAACTCAATAGGGATTTAACTTAGTCCATGAACATTAGGTACACAAACCTTAAGACTAAGCTATGACTCAACCGGAAGTGAGTTTACTTCCTGTTAGACTTAGACTGGCGCAGAGCGATGGAATAGATCTCACCCCAAGCGTCAGTGAGTCTACTTCGCCAAGTGAAAGCACTTCCTGTTAGATTTAGACTGGCGCAGACTGATAGAATAGAATGACCCCAAGCGTCAATGAATCAGCCTCATCAAGTAAAATTGCTTCCTGATAGATTTAGACTGACGCAGGCTGACAGAATAGATATATCCCCAAGCGTCAGTGAATTAGCCTCGTCAAGTGGAATCACTTCCTGATAAACTTTCACTAGCGCAGACTGATAGAACACGATAACACTAAGCGTCAGTGAATGTAAGCAACGTCCAGTAGAAGTGCTTCCGATAGCTTAGTGACTAGCGCTGGCTGTTGAAGTGACCTAACACTGAGCGAGAGTGAGCAATAGTAAACAAAATCCTACATCTAGTGGATTCACTTCCGGATGGAGAAGTGCTTCCGGATACATCCTAGACTAAGTAAACTCCCACTTCATGTGATTGTGTGTTGACTTAATATACATAGCATGAATGACACACTGAGTCACTTAGGAAGACTTAGAGTAAACTAACGAGACTTAAGCTGACTATTGGAATAGAGATCCCTTAGAGTCAGTAGACATTACACTAAGTCAGAACATAGTCTAAGTAAGACTACTTCCCATAGCAAACTTCCCACAACATGTGTAGTTTTACTATATCTGATTATATATATTGCTATGTTGGACTAACCAGTATGTGCAGAACTTAGTTACACTTGCGGATGCAAATGAGCTTCCGGATGCAAAGACTCTTGGCATTGGATTTCAGAGATTAACACTTGCAGAGCAAGATTGCCACTTCCGGATGAACGATGATCATCCGTCAGCAAGAGTACAAGAGAAAATGTCACATACTCAGAAGTAAGAATGCTTTTGTCAGAGCAGAGGTATCAGGACTACTTTTCAGTGATAAAGCAAGTCAACCCTGCTGAGCATTTAAGAAGATGTTCCTTCCAACGGTAACAAGAGGATAACAGATATTCAAACAACATTGTTACCTACCAAGCATGAGGAGTATGAGAGATAAGGAGAATATAATCTGAAGATTCATTCAGAGTGTCAAAGCTCATACTGCCCACAAGAGTCAGAGTCCATAAGAGAGCTTCTGATAGCAAGAGAGCATCCAATAGCAAAGCACTCTTATCATTCATGGACAAGTGCTTGGAAGACAAAGTTCCTCTATGATAGCAAGCAGAATGTTAGAGTCCACGAGCTTCACTTCAGTTAGCAAGAGAGCTTCCGATAGTAAGTCTCTTAGCATCCTGGACTTATGCTTGAGGAACGAAGTCCTCATCTGACAATAAGCAAGAGTCAGACCGTACAGTGTATAGATGTCAGAACGACTTTTGCCAGAACAGTGTTGTCAGAACAGTGTTGACAGAACAGCTGGACAAAGCACCCTATTCAGATAAAGCAAAGTCAACTCTGCTGTGCATTAATGAGGACAACGTAAACAAGGCCCAACGGCTATATTCAAACGGCCTTATTGCCTCTCCAACGGTTGGATATTCAGAGGCTGGTATAAAAGGAACATCTACATTCAGAAGAAAAAAAAGGAGGAGAGAGAGAGAACAGAGCTTATTGTCTGAAACACTATTCTACATTCCTCTCATCTTCTACTCTCGGACTTAGATATGTAATATTCTTAGAGAGTGATTCTTTTGTGCTTAAGTGAGTAACACCATCTACTCTTAGAGAGAGTCATTCGAGCTTAAGTGTTTAGCACAATCAGTTCATAGAGTGAACATAATTGTAATCTTACATTTTGTAAGGGGGAGCATTTAGAAGTTTTCTAAATCTCCATAGGTTGCAAGTTAGCCCGTAAAACTTGCGTTTGTAAGGTTTGCAGGTGAACCCGTTGTAAAACCTGTGGGTTGTTAGGTGAACCCGTACTCGTAAAACCTAAAGTGTAAAGGCTTCTCTTGTGCCTGGTTTAAACAAGAATAGTGGATTGAAAATCTCAGGTGGAGCCTGGGGACTGGATGTAGGTCTGGGTGACCGAACCAGGATAAATTTATGTGTGCATAAACTTACATTTAAACATTCTATTTTTGCATCACATAACATACTGACTTGTGCATACCATTACTCAGTAACATCATCACCAAGCACAAGCAGTCTTTCGAAAAGAAATAAAGTTTTTATTCCCTCACCCAATTCACCCCCCCTCTTGGGTGACAGCCACGCATTTCATATTGTGTTCCTTTGGAGAACCAGTCCAACATCAGTTTGTTTGGCTCTAGAGGGATTGGAGATACACAATTCAAATGGGAAAAGGAATAAGAGTATTTTTTTATATACAAATTTTAGGAAAGGAGTTTGATTCACCCACGATCAAAGAGTATTGCTCCTTTATAGTACCTTATTTGATTTGGTTTAATTTAAAGGCTAGGTGAGGGGGTTATATATATATCAATTTTCATATGACTTTTGTTTAAAATTTTATTAAAGAAGAGAATGATAGTTTTGAATATAAGAAATTTATGGAAAAATAGTCTTTACACATCAAAATATGATAATTTTCCTTTAAATATTCTTGTTTTAGAGGAGAGGGTTAGGAGTGGAGAGGAGAAAACAAACCAACCAAAAATCCACTACCCTTCAAAAAAATGTAACTATTCAAACAAGTGGATGTAATCTCAGAAATCATATCTTGCCCAAAATGCACAATATGATCAGTCTACATAATCAGTAAGCCCAACAGAAGAAACATCGTTTAAGAAGCGATAAACTCGTCTAGAACATTCCCTCCAGAACGTTACTCCAGTAGTTACACTACACCATAACCAACCCCGTTATGTTCAGGATATGGCATTTATCATGTCATTAAAGTCTTCATCTATAAAAGAGCACTGAGAGAACGATCGTGCATCACATTCTATGGACTTACTACTGTCAAATTCAAATATAATTTGTCTTAGAAATATTTTTGTCTTTGCATTCTTGTGTTTGTATCTTGACAAAGTAATCTTTCTATATAGACAAAGTCATCTTTGACTACCATTTGTTAGCATCAAAATTTTGGCACCAACAGTGGGACCAAACAATATTCTTTGAAAAACTACTCCTAGATTCATCAAATTATAATCATGGTTGAAATCTTTGAGCACGTTCAAGCCTCCACAATGAGCGAGTTAACAAACAACCCAACGAGCAAGTCAACAAGAAGCATGAGCAGCTAATAACTGAATTCGGAAGCCGGTTTGTAGTCATCGTAAAAATGTTGAAGGAACAGACTAAAGTTTTAAGGCGCTTGGAAGACAAAAATAAGGGTTTACAAACCTAAATTATTGAAATGAAGATGATTTGACCTAATGTATTTGAACCATCAGGTAAGCAAATAGCTAACATGGAAACTGGTAAAACTATTTCTGATGCATATATAAATATTGAAGTAAATGAACATCCAAGAAAACAAAAGTTGGTGACACAACCTATCAGACAGGATGTTCAATAGTCTCAAATGATTTATGACCAGAGATCTCAAACAATTGAAGTTGAGATGGGAATTTGAACAAGCTCAAAGAAGCATTACTGAAAGTATGTGGAGTACCTCCTATTGTCGATTTGTTAGTACTAGCATATCATTCTACGTCTCATTTTATTTGCCATGACAGAGATTCCAAATAGATTTTCTTATCCAACATTACCAAAGTATGATGAAACTACAGATACAAACAAATACATGACACAATAACGTCAAATCATGATGACAGTCGTTGTTCCATGGGATAAAAAGGAAGCATGTATGTGTGAAGGATTTGGAATTACTTTATTTGGACCTGCATTAAATTGGTGGAAGAATTTATCTCCTGATTCAATTACATATTTCTCATTTAACTGAATTATTTGTGCAGCAATTTGCCAGTAGTTGTGGATTGCAAAAAAGTTTAGAAAATTTGTATATGGATTAGGCAAAGACTTAACGAGATCACAAAAAAGTAATGACTTGATTCACAATAAATGGTAAGTTACCTCATTGTGATGCTCATGTTGTTATTGTAGCTTTCAGGAGGTGCTTATTGTTGCATACATACATGTATAAACAGCTCATGATGTAACAATGTACAACGTGGGCGGAGGAGCAAGCTACATGTTGGACTCTAATCAAGTGGGAAGTCAAAGCGGGGCAGCTCAAAAATTTAATACAAAGACGAGGTCAACATTATGATAAAATAGATCAATCTTCTCCAGCTCAAATCCCCCAGAATGCAAGGACAATACATAGCATCACAGGAGAGTCAGAAATTAGTGGATACACATATTCAGCCGCTAAAATGCATACTCAACAATTGTTAGAAAATGATAAGACTCAACCTCAAGTTGATGGGGACTTCTCATTAAAGAAGGAATTTGTCACCTTTGAAGATGACAAGATAATTACTTTTGATACTTTGCATGATGATGCTTTAGTTGTATCCTTACATCTTGGAAACTTTAACAAAAATGTGTATTATTTAATCTAGGATATTTAATAAATAGGGCAAAGGTGCAAATATAGCCACCGTAAATTTAAAAATGAGAAACTATAACTCTGGTAAATTTAAGGGGGCAAAACTGTACACTGTAAACCAAAATGGGCCAAAAGTAACATCTCTGTTAGGTAAAGTTAAACGTATGTTTTCCAGACGTGGCCCCACCATCAGTAAATGACGTGTCATACATTTGAGGGTGCAATATGTTGATGGGACTTTATTTTTCAGATGATTACGAAGAAGTAAAGTGAATTTCACATGATTTTGGGTTTTATTTAGTTTCTTATCGAAATGATTTGGGGGTTTAGAGTTCATTTCAAGTGATTTAGGGTTCAATTAGATGCATTTTAGCTTTCACGGTGGATTTTAGCATTGACACGTCATTTACTGATGGTGGAGCCCACGTTAGGAAAATGCTTGTTTAACTCGATCTAATAGAGAGGTTACTTTGGCCCCATTTTGGTTTAAAATGTATGGTTTTGCCACTTTTTTGTTTACAGTATACGGTTTTGCCCCCTTAAATTTACCAGAGTTATAATTGCCCATTTTTAAATTTACGGTGGCTATTTTTGCACCTTTACCCTAATAAATATAACTTAACTTCAAATGGTAAACAAAATGGGACTTGAATCTCAAATTATTAAAGCACCAACGGTGTTAGTCTATAGGAATAGAGCACATGAAAGTACAAGTGGGGAAATTTCATTATAAACTTCTATTGTAGGTGTTAACCATATGATTAAGTTTCAAGTGATAGATTGTCTATTAACATATAATGCTTTGCTTGGTAGACCATAGATCCTTAAGATGAATGGCGTACCATTAACCTTGAATCAGGTTATCAAATTCTCAACTCCTTGGGGGAGTAAGAGAAATAAAGGGTGAATAGATAGCGATTACAATTACCATCTATAGATGGGGGGATCAGAGGTGGAAGACTTGGTCAAGATAGCCTAATAAAAAATATTTAGAGGAGCAGATCTGAAAGATGAGGTAAAAGTTAATTTAATTTCTTTTTGGATAAAGGTGCAAAAATAGTCACTGTATGTAAATTTAAAATGGGACAACTGAGACACCCCTAAATTTAATGGGGCAAAACCGTACAATGTAAATCAAAATGAGGCAAATGTAACCTTCTCAAATAGAGGTACTAAGTTTGACCATTAATTGACTGGAAATGCTGATATGGCTTATTGACGTAGCAATATTAGACATTAGGTGTCAAAATTTTTATGACGTAGCAAAATTGCTGATGAAGCTTTTTTTCATTTCTTTATTGTTTTCTTCAGGCCCACCATAACACCTTGCCAATTTGAACAAAAAACACAACTCACTCCCAACACAACACACTCCCAACACAACACACAAACATTCGAACCCCATTTGACTATCAAACCCATCATAAGCGAACCTTAGCCATAAACTCTCAAACCACAACATGAATTTTAACTCATTCAAACCCACACCTCAGTGACACTAACCCTTTGCCTCAGTTACCCTAAACCTTAGCCTCAATGAACCACAAACACTACAAAAAAAGACCGTTATTCGGCGTTTATTTTTGCCACTTTGCGGCTTTTTGAAATGCGAGTAAGACACTACCGCGTTTTGAACAAACGCCGAAAATACGTTGGAAAGTGACATACCGGCATTTTTCAAAATGCGGTACAGTAATATAAACATGGGAATGTTTGCTGAGAAATACTAATATAATATTAAAATACAGGGTAAAGGTGTAAAAATGGGTCCAAACAATTACGCCAGGAGCACATAGGGGCAAGAAGTATTTTCGGGTTCAATTCTGGGTCTGAAGAATAAATATTGGTGCAATATAGGGTACGTCGTTTATGTTGACCGACGTTGACCGTTAATCGCTGACGTGGCGGGGGAAATAAGATTTTTTGCTGACGTGACATGCTTATGTGGCAATATTTTTCTGAGTGTGTGGGTCCCACATTATTTAAATTAATAAAAAAATATAAGCTTGCGCGGGTAAATGTCGAATTGTTTGTAGTGAAAAGGAACCCTAACCAATCGATTCGAACCCACATTTCATTTACCCAAACTCATGTGAGGGAGCTCGCGTGCGGCAGCTGAAAGTGAAGAAGCACGTGAAAAGATTCGGCCCTAGGGTAAGAAACGACAAGAAGAAAACAAAGTATAAAATAGGACCACAAATTTGTTCTTTTCAGTCATGCACAATGAAATTATTTTTCAGACCCTAAAGTTTTTGTTTCTGCAAACCATTGCCCACTCACATTAGGGTTATCTTCAGTTAGAGATGTCAGAGATCGGATTTGAATGCTTGATTAAGGGTTTGTGAAGTTTATCCACAAAAGCGAATATTGTTACAATGCAAACCCATAAAAGGTTTGTCATTAGCTCGACCACCTTTGAATGTGACTCTAAAAACACAGATTTTGAATTTATAGGAAGCTACTCGGCGCATGCATGATCTAATGGCTAATCTTTTGTGTTTTGTTTTTATGGAGATTTGTGGGTCGCCGTTTCGTAATATTTGGAGGGAATTCGTGATGCGAAATGAATTTGAAAGTGATGGAAAATGGGAACTGTGAACAGAAATTAGATCTATGCACAAATTATACTATTTACTGAGTCATTTATCATTCTAGCGGCCTCTTCAATTAACAGTGTCTTCTAGTAATTAAAAGAAGCTGGGAGTTCGAACGCTATTAAAATGCGAAAGTTTAACATTCCAAGACAGCCTCCATTAGAAAATCATGAAAAGACAAAAGTAAACATAAAACAAAAAGCCACATCAGCAAAATATAAATTGTATTTCAAATCAAGTATAGAATCCTATGAAACTAATTAAGTATTCAGGGAAGAAGAAAACCATGAAATATAGATATTGTTTGAGAAGAAAAATTGCATACCTAAGCCATTAGAAACTCCGAAGATATGTAAGTCAGCGGAAGCATCTAAAGAGGGATTAGGCTGACCCATTTTGATTCCAACAGATTTAGCTGAATATCTAGAATTTCCTGGCAGAAAACAATCTGAACATGAAAAACAATATTATCAATAAAAAGTTCGCAAAAGCAAATTAAATGAAGCTAGCACATATTGACTTAACTTTAGATTTTAAAACAGTAGAAATTTAAAGCAAGTAAAATTTGAAACTTTCTTACCTCGTCTCATTGTAGAGACAAACAAAATCAAATTTGAGGCTTAGTACAAAACTACTGATCTTAGATGGTAAAACAAGTGAATGAAAACATCAAGACGATGGGTGAAGGTAATTGAAAAGGAGAAGTAAAACAAACTCGCCTGATAGTCCAAAGGATCGGCCTTGCAAGAATACTATGTCCCTAAGAAACAAAGCAGCAAACTTAAACAAAAATACTATGCTTAAATGTAACAAATTTCAACAAAAATGAAGGAGAAAGAAGAATTATAAGCTCTGCCTAATAATCAAATGCATAAAAATCCTTACCTTCAAGGAAAATACTATGCCACCGGCGCTCACCATTCACCACCAGCACAGATCGAAGCTTCCCGTCACAGATTGAGGAAGGAAATGGGACGCCATTACGGATCAAAGATTGAGAAGGGATGGGACACAATGCCGCTACGTATATACTCTCCGATGTCTACTACCGCCGCTGCAAAAATGTAACTTTTGAAGGAAAGAAGAAGGGAAAAATATGATGAGTGTTGCATAAAATAATATATAAATTGCATTAGAGCCCTCTCATATAAGCACTAAAATGAACGCATAAAAGTGAAGAGTGAAACATGGTGGGAAGGGATGATATAGGTGTCAATGGAGAAGAGTTGACGGAGAGGCTGAAGCTTGTCGTCGGGTTGGGAAACAGAAGGTGGATTGCTAGCTTCAGGGTGAGTTGGGAAGGAAGAGAGAAAGGAGGTTGTAAAGGTAATGGAGGCGGGTGAGTATTGAGGAAGGAAGTGCTGCTGAGTCGTGAGGCATTAATGAAAGTAGGTGTCAGGTGAGGGTATTGATAATAGAGGAGAGAAGGCATATGCATTTGAAACAGTACGGTAAGGGAAAACAAAAAACCACAAATTTAACCGGTTACTCATTTGAAAACAAAAGGAGTTAGACATGTGAAAGCAAAACATGATATTTACCAACTTTCAAGGGATATATTAGAATTTACCAACTTTAAATTTACAAGTTAAATTTGTGCATGGAATTATTTTCACATCTAAGGTGATTAGGAATACGTAAAACGACTGTAATGAGGAGGGAAATTATTTGGTGGGATTAATAATATCAAAGAAAAAAGTGGTTCTTTACCAAAAAAAAGAAGAAATTGGTTTATAGATTTTATAATGTACCTTTATGATTTGTATAGAATTTTTTGGAACTGATTGATTTGTATAAAAACATGTCATAAACACAATATGAAGCATTGCTCACAACATTTGTCATAAACAATTATTAGTATTGATGAAACTATTAATAATAATAATTTTTCAGTGCTATTAGTTTCTCCCTCTATTCCAATTTCTTTATTGCTACAGTATAATAATAATTGTTCTCAAGTAATACGTGATTCGTCAAGTGCTATTAGTTGTTCCTTCAACTCCAATGTTTTTATCGCTGCTATACAATGAGTGTTCCAATGATTAAGAATTACATTTAAAGACCAGATAACTAAAAAAATTAAATCACACGAAATAAAAACCATTGATCACAACATCTATGTTTCAAAAACCTATAAGCATTAAGTATGTGGTATTTCTTTTGAACTCCTTTTAGTACAGAGATCTTGACTTATCACAACAACCCACCGTATAGTGCTATGACCTTGTACATATTTGTGTTAAAATAGTAACTCCCATGTGTACATTTACTGTCATATACCAAAAATGTAAAAGTTCTATAGTTCATTGATCTATAAATGTGAAGTAAACTGTATTAGAGAGCTGCTGTTCAAACATTAAAAAGTTATGTAAATTGGATAGGATGCAACATCTTCACATTTACTCCACATTCACCTTTCCATTTGAGCAAAGTTTTTACTCTACCAAACATACAATTGCACTAGTGAATGAAACAAGTGACAAAAAGAAGATAGCAATAAAGCAATCTTCTCCCTCATGTTGAAGCAACAACTAAATTTCATTGATGCTAAATAAACACATGTTCATTAAAATTGAATCCACTTGCCATCTCTGATCGTATGTTCCTGCAATATTTAAACATCAGAGACATATCATGTTTCTGCTCTTAAATTTCCATAACCCAATTCAGCCACTACATCACATGACCTTATAGGGTAAGATGCATATCATGTTTTAGCTCTTATAGGGTAAGATGCAAAAGAAAAATAAGTACTCACAACTATCATATTCAAGGGCTTATTATTATGAACAAATCAAAATGAAGTGCTTATATTATGAACAGATAAATAAAAAAATACAAATTAACATAAGCAAGATCAAATCATCACCTTTAAATAGCCAATCAGAGGAAAGTCAGGGTGTATATGAATCAAGTTCTAAAAATTACTTTTGCGGCATCTTTTGGAGCTATTCAAACAAATAGGAAGAGACAATGGAAGTAATGGATTGCATAAATGGAAGCTGAATGTTTCCTCTGTGATTAATATTTCAGGTTGATGCTTTCAATATAAGAATGATACATCTCTTACAGATTGATTTTCCATATCAGACTAAAACTTTAAATGCATCATCACATTTTTCAAGCTGAATGTTTCCTCAGTCATTTTTCAAGCTCTACTCGTTTTTGAAAAAACTCGTATTGAGCCCGCCTATTTTGGTCATGTCTGCATAACGAGCGGGCCCCGCCCGTATACCTTTCATATATATAAAAAAACCCCTCAGTTCCTGTAACATCCCAAAATTTTAATTAGGAATTAGTGGTAAATTCAAGATTTAATTTTCAAATTTATTATGGAATTAGGGCGCCCAAAGTGAAACTTCTGTAAAAATAGAAGTATTTTGGGGAAGAAATATTTTTTTTTTTTTTAAAAAATAATATACTTATCTTTCCTTAGAAATTATTGTAAAATAGTTAGAGGTTGAGTTTCCTATTGTAAATATAATGAAAAATACTTAAATGCATATGTGATACTTTGGTGGGAGAAAATACCTAAGTTGGTGAATAGATTAGTTTTATGATTTGTTTTAAGTTATGAATTTAAAATTGGAAAAGTAAATAAATAGAGACCGGAGGGCATAATGGTCATTGGTATACCACACTCTCATCTCTTCATCTCCCTCCCTAGGTCAGCCGCCTCCTCACTTTCTCCTTCTTCTTCGTGTTCTTCCTCCTCACTTCTCTTCACTCCCAAATCTCCCTCCATTCTCTCATCCCTCTCTTCCTACTCAACATCACCATCAAACCAATTCAACCTTGTCTTCTTTTCCTGCGGCTCTCTTCTGGACGCACGACGGCCGGCGAGAATCCGGCGAAGAAGGCGGACGACGGATGACGAGCGACGAGACCCAGAAACCATGAGGGAACTCCCTTCATTTCTCCTTCTTTGCTGACCAATTCAAGCGAGCTTAAGAAAGGATTTGGTATCTCAAGCATTCCTCACTTTACCTCCGGTCCTCCTTCGTTTTCCGGCGAGTCCAGCGGCTTCATCCTTTCCGGTGAAAACGAACCCCAGTAAAGCATACAAGTTGGGCTTGAGTTTAGGTGAACCTCTTCTCCTTTCTACTGCATTTTCTTTACTTTTGGGAGTTGAGAGTTATATACGAACGAGTTTTCAAGCTTTGGGTACAATAATCAACTAGATTGGTGTTTAGGTATTGTGTTGTTGGTGTTTTGAGGAAGGATTTAGGAGTAGATTGAGGATTTGGTGATTTTTTTTATATGAAAGCCCTAAAATTTGGCAGTCCTAATCTATTAGTATATAATAAGATTTTAGGTTTTAAAAATTTCTAAGTTGTTAGTGTAGAATCTGTTGTGGTTGGAATCTAATGTTTCATGTTTATTTTGTTTGGGATGATAGATTCAATGAATGCATGTGATTTTTGTCAAGGTCTGACTGCTCTTGTGGCTGCTGGATCTGTTTTGAAATAAAATAGAGTTTGTATACAATTGGTGTATCTGTTGAGGTTTAAGGTTATAAAAATTTGGTTGTATGTTGCTTCCTTATTTGAGGTCATGTCTTATCACTTAATTGATGTATGGAAGTCTTCAAAACAAATTGTAAAGAAGTTCATAAAATTTACAACATAGAGATTTGGATTGAAACCACAACTATATGTTAGATTTGAATGGTTCATGGTTCATGAATTGAGTGGTTCATTGGAAATGCTTGTGTTTAGTAATTAGACTTGTGATATGCAAGTTGGTAACTTACCCTTCATAAGATTTGGAAGTGTTGCATGCGTAAGTGGATTATAGGAAGTTTTTACTAAATGATTACTTTGAGATTTATATTGGTACTTACATGTTGAACTCTAAGTTCTCTTTTGGTTTATTTTGATGGTGGTTCACATTAAATTCTGAATTGTTAGTACAACACAAAAAATTGAAAGGGGAAATTTGTAATATCTTATGATTATTCTATTGTCTTGTGTGGGTTTGAAAATTATATATATGCTTTGGATTTTGCATTCTTGTTTACATTATTGTGTTTGTGGAGGTGTATTATTACTAAGTGAGATGTCCATGTTTGGCCTCATGGTGGCAGAGATCATTTCTGAATTTGAGAATTCTCTTTCAATGAGAATGTCAATGAGCCTTCGAATGGAACAATTTAGATATTGTCTTAGAGGAACTAATGTTGAGGAAACAAGGGTGATTTGATTCATGAAATGGTGTGATATGATAGAGTTTGCTTTATCCTATTTATTTTGTCTCAATTATTTGTTTCTGATTTGGATGGTATACATGTGTGGTTTGTGTAGGAAGGATTTGTGAATGATTGATGCATTTTAGAATGATAGATATTATGGGCACAAGTTTATTGATGACAAGAGTTCTTGGATTATGTAGAATAGAAACTGTTATAATATAATTGTTTTAAGAAATATGATTGTTCTTTTGAAACAGATTTGAAGATGTTAAGGAAAAAGGGATTGTTGTTTGTGTTTGTTCTTTAATTTGTTAAATTGCGAAGTTGAGATGAGAATATTTACATTGATTGATTAAATTGGGTAACATTGTATTAGCAGAATGACTGTTGTGCATGGTGGTGGACTGTAATTGATAACTAGTTAAATGGTTTGTGGTGCTCTGTAAGCGGGTGGTTATTGCGAATCCTTGGCTCTTTCTATGTTTTTGCAGAATTTGGTGCTAAAGGAAAGAAGTAATACATTTTATGAGCTTAATGGCTTATCTTATGCTTCGGTGGACTTTTGGTGTATGTGAGTTGTGATTGTGTAATTGAATTAGGTTGGAAATGTGACTTTCTTTCTTGATTGATATTATATTAGTAGGATTTGTAATCTTTTGTTTTGGCTGAACCTAAGTTATTATTGATGTTGTGATTGATAATGTTTTAGAAAGTTTAATGCTAGTGGTGTTGTCTAAGTGATTCTGAATCTTACATGCTTGAATTAGTTAAAGACTTTATTTCTCTATTTTATTGCCATTATTGGCTTGTATTTGGCTGAATGGATCCTGAACCCAAAGGGATATTAATAAGTATTGAAATGGATGTCAAGAAAGCCAAGTGTGATAGTTTGGAATGTGGCTAAATGAATATTGACAATTGGGTTGAGATGAAGTGGTTTTGGAACTGTGCAGATGGATTTGAATAACAGAATTTTGTTTGCATTATTAAGGAGTATGAGAAATCTAGTCCTACCTTTCAATGATCAAATAATTGAAGTATGTGAGTCTGATGGTGTGTTTATTTCATGTAACTCATGATTTGTATTGGTTACAGTGTTTGAACTAAGAAAATGTGGAAAACTGGGTAGTAACTTCATAGGAACGAGAGAGACGTAAAGTATTATAAAGTGGAATAATATTAATTTATCATCGTTTATTAATTATTATAAGATTTGATGTGATGTGGTGTTGTGGCATCAAGAAAGGAAGGATATTTCAGTGCATAGCTGTTGGGGGACAGGTAATCACGCTTAACTGACTGTGATACTGAGGGTGACGGTAGTTGAGGACTTCTAAAATCCTCTTCTACTTATTTATATAAATGAAATGAGTTCAGATTATTTTATATTTAAACGTGGGCTATAGGGTACCTTTCAACTGAACTGTACTTTATATATATTTATATTTATATAAATATTTTGCATGTTGCATGACACTGATTATTAGTACCGTCGGCCGATGTAACCATCGATTTGCGCAAATCGATAGGTTAATTGTACGGGTTCCTCGGGTTGTAAAGGAACCAGGGATTTTTCCACATTTAGAGTGGTCCCTTTTTCATGCTTTCAGATTTGAGACTGGGCACAGTGTCAATCACGTTTATTTTTGTTTATTGAGAGATGGATGTATCTGTACAGTATATATGTGTATATATTATGTGGTTATGCAGGTTTTGAAAACTGAGGTACCCTGTAGACGCTCCACTACCCCACTTCTGAGTCTCACAGTGAGTTAAGTAGTGATTACTGAGACATTATTTGTCTCACCCCATTCCCTTTATTTTTGCAGGTGATCATGCACAGGTGCGAGCACCGAAAAAGGGAACTAGGATCCATAGGTTATTTGTATTGTTTAGAAATGTATATTGCCAACAATTTATAGGTCTGCATTCGCTTCCGCATATTTTTATTTGTACTTGAGATTACAAGCTAATTGGAAATTTGTCGTAGGTTGTAACTATTAGATTTTAGGTTGTTTCTTTCTTCTAACCATGTTAGATGAATCTTTTCTAACATGGTTAGCTATTAATTATCCATGATAGTATTCAGGTTGTATTAGGAAATTCTTTTCTATCATGGATAATGACTATTATTAGGAAATTCTTTTCTAACTATGATAGATTTATTGATATTATGGAAATCATTTTTCTATCATAGTTAGTGAAGGTATTATTGAATTAATCAGGGAATGAGTAACAGTATGTAACAGTTCCTCTCCCTCAACTGTCACTCTCGTCTCTCTTCTCTCAGTTCCTCTCCCTCACATTGTCACTCTCGTCTCTCGGGGGGGGGGGGCTGTGGCTCACAGTGCACTCGCCTCTCACTCTCATCTCTCAGTCCATCACACCGTCACTCTCTTCGCACTCTCAAAGTCACAAGTCTTCTTGCTCCTTCTTCGTCTTACACATCTTCAACAATATGAGGTATGATTTCATTTACTAAACCTTTTTTTGTCTTGGCGTTATATTAGAGGATATTTGAAGCATAATTAGATAATTATATAAGAAATCAATCAGTTGCCCAGAAAATTTAATGAAGAAGACAAAGACAATTTTTTCCCTAAATTCTTTGTTTGTTGCTACTTTCCGTTTCCACTACATGTTATGCTTTCCAAATGAGCATCCCTCTCTGATTATCTTCTGCCATAATGCTGCTGTGATGTGACTATGTTATTGTTATTGTTTAATTTTGCCTAACATGGTGCGCCACTACATGTTATTGTTCAATTTTTTCTTGGCGTTAATTTTGGTGTTCATTCATAATACCTTCAAATTTCACACTAAGAACTGTTCAGAATACAACATTATATCGTATTTTACAGGTTTCTTGAGGCGTTATAGTTTGTTCCCTTATACATTGATTTGCTATCTTTTATATTTTATATTTAGTATGATATGTTCTTTGCAGCATGCCCAAAGACGAGGCTCTACTCTTGCTATTATATATTGCTGATTTGTCTTTACGAGAAGTTTCTTTTTTTTTTTGTGATTGAGATTTGAGAACAATAATGAAGAGGGTTTTTGGTGTGTACTGTGAACTGTGAAGAAGAACAAGGACCCCCCCTTCAATTCAGGATGCTTGTGATCAAGTTCATCCTTGTTTTTTGGTTAATTGGTGTGAAGAAGAATGAATTTGTGGCTTTTGGGTTTTTACTTGTCAATGTTTTATGTATTTAAAAGATTAAGAAATGTGTGTGGTGATCTTTTACTTGACAATCTTTCATATTTTACCTCCATATTATTGTTTCTTTTAGTAAAACGGTGAACACTAAGGGAAAAATGTGAAGAATTGACTAGAGTTGATGAAGGACCTGCAACAAATATTATAGATGAAGATGAAGAAGATAATGATTTGCAAAGTGAAGGCGAAATTGATAAGCAGCCCATGAAAAAAAAGGAAGGGGAGGGGGACATCATCTTTAGTTTGGGATCACTTTACAAGGATTCCATTGAAAGAAACAAAGGGCATCCACATGGCAAGGTGCAACTATTGTCCCAATAAAATTTTTAAGGCTCATCCTTCACTCGGTGGGACCTCATCATTAAAGAAACATATGGAAAATACCCAAACAATCCAAATAAGGATACCAAGGGACAATCTCTGCTGTCAACTAGCTTGGATAAAATGATGACACATAATTTGTTTAGTCAAGAAGGAGGTAGAAAGGCTTCAGCTAGATATCTCATCAAAGATGAGGTTCCTTTCTGATCTGTGGACAAGGAAGGTCTTGAAGACCTATTGAAATATTTCTAGCCTAAATTTAAAATGTCATCACGCTGGACAGCTGGTGCGGATTGTTTCAACATTTACAACGAATAAAAGGCAACATTGAAAGACTATTTCAAGAGCAAAATCTTCCATTTGTCTTTCACTACCAATTGTTGGATATCCTTACGGAACAAATGTCTTATGTGTTTGACTGCTCATTGGATTGACAATGATTTGAATATGCAAGAATGCATTTTGAACTTGTGTGAGATTGAAGACCATAAGGGGCCGACAACTGCAAAGACTCTTGAGGATTGTATATTCAAGTGATTCATTGACAAAGTGTTTACTATAACCATTGACAACGCTTCTGCTAATGATTCAGCCCTTGCAATATTGAAGAAGCGTCGTAAGTATAAACTAGTATGTGAAGAGAGATTTTGCATATCAAATGTGCAGCTCACATACTGAATCTAATTGTTTCAGAAGGTCTAAACATGTTAACCAGGTTATAGATCTTATTCGTCTTGCAGTCAAAAATGTTAAGTCTTCCCCCTCAAGGAAACACAAGTTTTCCACATTATGGGAATTGGAAAGAAGTCAAATCAAGCCGCTCACTATGCTTGGACTGCCCAACAAGGTGATTGCATTGACTATTGTAACTAATTTTTTTTATTGATTTTTCATGTAAATTATGATTTTAATTGTTGCTATGGATTATTTGTTTTTTATAGGTGGAATTCAACGTACCTCATGCTTGAAAGTGCTACAAAGTTCTCTGTAGCTTTCAATAGGATGAGTGAAGAAGATGAAGAATACAATAATTATTTCAAAAAACGAGAAGAATATATTCAAGTCGGGGTGATTACTCACTGTTATATCGTGAGTATGATGATGATAATTATGAATCTACAATCTCACCTCCTAGTGAACTTGATTGGTTAACTGCTATTGAGTTCATGGGTTTCTTGCAGCAGTTCTACACATTGACGCTTAAATTTTTTGGATCAAATTATGTGACATCAAACAATTGTTTTCAACATATAGCTGTCATTCATTCCAAACTCTTGTCAAGTGCATACAAGCCCAAATCTCTTTTGAAAGTCATGGCAACAAAAATGCTTTTAAAGCTTGAAAAATATTGGGGTAAAGCCGAGAAGACGAATCATATGTTGATTGTGGCTACAGTTCTAGACCCCAGATATAAAATGACCTATGTAAGAGTTGCATTTAAACAATTTCTTTATGATCATTTAGAACACAAAGATATGGAGGGGATGACTATGAGTGTTCTGCATCGTCTATATGACTATTATTCTACAGTTGCACATCCTAATGTGTCATCTTCTCAAAGTACAATCCTACATGAAGGTGGTAGTACTTCTGCTCCTGACTTACAAGATGCGGTAGATTTGACATCATTGTTGGATCCTATAATGCAAGCTTTTATAGCCAAGGCGGATAAGAAGAGTAATGGTGAAAAAGTTTCAGAATTAGATGAATACCTGAAGTCTAATTTAACTAGTTTTCTTGAAAAGCGAATGCATATAAGTATCAAGTTTTGAGTCTAGTGGCGCGTGATGTGTTGGTTTTACAGGTCTCTACCGTGTCTTCAGAATCGGCCTTCAGTAAAAGGGGTCAAATACTAGATGCTTTTAGAAGTTCTCTTTCTTCAGAAGAGGTAGAAGGACTAATATGTTGTAGAGATTGGATATCCAAAAAACCTTCAAAAGATGATATTGATATTGACAATATTGATGAGTGTGAAGCAGTTAAACGTATTTTCACTTCAAATCATATTTTCCCCCTCATATACATTATATATATTTGCATCATTTTAATATATTATTTATTTAATTTATTTTGTAGAGCAAGATGTTGAACCATCGAAAACGACCCCTTCTACCTCTACCAATGCAGCCTCCTAAATATTTGGTACGTATGTGCAAACACAATTACTCATTCATGATATATTTACTGAGGTAGTTAACTAATTTGTGATAGTTTGATGGAAATGATAATTTTGGGAGACAAGGTTGACTGAAATGTTGAGATTCAACCTCATTCGTATTATGATATTTCTTTTAATGCAATAAATATAGAATCATAAAACTGATCTTTTTCATTTGTCATTGTACTGCAGGTGTTTATTCATGGATTTAGATTTTGGAGTATGGAGAGTAGAGAGTTTAGAGTTTAGACATTTTCAAAATTGGCAATTTATTCATGAATCAAACTATATGATTCACTTTTTGGATGTTTTCTTTCATGGATAATGGATTAGCTAAAAAAACCTTATGTGAACAGTTGCTGCTTGAGTTTTATTTTGGTTTTCAAGCATCACTTTCACATTAAAGTTGACTTTCTTGAGATCCTCCTTTTGATATCATTATATATATGTTACACACGATGATGCTCCTATTATTTCTGCATGGATTTTATTAATCACTGTATGATGATGACAAATAATGAGTTATCATCAAGAAATCTTGATACACAAGAAAATCATAACTCATAAGATAAAAGCGGTGCAACTGTTGCTATAGAGAATGTCACCAATTTAAGTGATGCTGATCATCAGTCCATGAAAGAGTTGTTGTATTTGTATATGCTTCTTGGTTGTTGTAAAATGCAATGGAAGGCCTTTGGCTGCTTAAACGCGGGGTCTCAAATTTGAGTACATGTGAATATCTGATGATGTGAATTTTAATTTATATTTTCGCTTTAGCATTAACAACATTAGTTTGACTGTATGGTGTAGACTAGATCAGATAATGTGAAAAAGTTGCATGTGCTCTGTCCACATGAAAACTTTCTAGTCTCAACTCTGTTTAATACACACCATTTTATAGTTTGAATCATGTTACTTTTTCTGTAAATGCATCAACAACAATAGGCGAACTATGATTGAATTTTTTGCAATTTTTTTAATTATGGGCTTGTGCAAAACAGGTATAACAGGGCCCGCCCGTTATACCCGTACCCGTTCAAGCCCGTTCTAAACGGACTTGAACAGGCAACTACACGAATACGGGCTTCCCCGTACCCGTGTAGTCTTAAACGAATGGTTATGGGCTTGGCCTCGGGTCAACCCATTACCCGTTTACTCAGCCCTAGGTACAAAGTTATCATAATTATGATAGATTATATTTTGCCATCTATTGCAAGACTTGTAACCACAGTTTTACAACATATAAAGCTTTTTGCAAGTTAAATCACAATACACAACACATGTAAATTCTGTTTGGAAGCTTTTTCATATGTTTCTTCTCTTTGTGTAATAGGCATTCTTAGTGTGTTTTCATTTGATGCCTTGGCAGGTAGTACAATTGATTATATTTTTTTATCAAGGTGGGAAGCAAAACATATGAAAAAGCAATAATGTTTCAAGGCTGGAAACTTCCAAAATTTATTTTTGACCAATTAATCAAGCATCTACCTTTGGCTCTATTTTGATTAACATTCTCAGAAGAAACATGTCATTAAGTAGCACTTAAAAACACACTATCCAAGAATGACAGTGCATGCATATAGGATAGAAAAATCACAGAAGCTGGGTGATAAAATATAAGATACCTTTAGTTTCTTTATACAATATTCTTCGTCTTGCTATTCTTTTCACTTTTATTTCCTGTATTTTAATGGAAGCATCATATTTAGCCTACAATCCATTTACAACAGGAACTGTGATATCCAAGCATGTTTCATTATCCTCTGAAGTTTCTTTGATGCATCTTTTGTGAAAGCTGCAAGAGCTGCATGCATATCAAGTATAAGGAGAGCAAGTAGAATTTATACATCAGAAAGGTGAGTTCAAAGAAGAATTTCTTAGTTAATACTTGGTATTTAAGATGAGGAAAGTAAAGGTATTTAAGATAAAAAAGCAGAATTTATATGATAAAATTTCTTCATTGAAGTTAAGAAACATATATATGAAAGTCTAGCTATTCCATGAGTTACTCTCTATTTACTTTCATAACATTTCTACTTGCTAAATGGGGCAACCCAAGTAAGTTTAATGAGATAGAATGTACCAGCTACCTGAGCAGCTTCATTCTGGATATGGGTAAGATGAGGACAATTCCAATCTGCCCAAATTCCATAGCCCTGCAAACATTAATAGCACACTTAAGAAGCCAAAATTTCCTAGCAAATAAAGCCGCCATGGCTTTATCAGTCACTTCAACGGAGGCATCAACCATACGTATTATCCAATATTGAAAGGGAAAAATAGATCCTAAAAAATAAGAAAATTGTACCTAAAATGAATTAAAAAATAGAAATACCATGGACTAAAGGATCATGTAGTAGTCACATCAACAGAGAGAAGAAAATTGAGAACATATACAAAGAACTAAATATCAAAGCTACATTCTAAGCAAAATAATAATGACTATTAAATGATATCAATGATAATGACTATTAAAGTGGTTTGATGATATCAATGATAATGACTATTAAAGTGAGGATGTAACATATTTGGCCAGTAGTGATAGTTCTGCCACTAATGAAAGTGTCGAAACAAGGGGTGAAGGGGCGGACAAAGATGTCCAAGACATTGAGGATGAGATGTGATTTACCTTGTCATTTATAGGACAAATCAAGAATATTACCAAACTCAAACAAGCAAGTAGCTAGTGGTCAGTTAGGTCTTTTTACAATTTGATTCAATTCTTACTACAACTTAGGCCATTGCCACACAAGTTATCAAGTAATATGAGTGATGATTATCAATTACAAACTACAATTATAACCTAAAAATAAAGTGAAGGCCGAATTGAAAAGTGAAATAATCAAGAAGAAATCCTCCATCTCCAAGCTAAATTTGCACAAATAGGATAACTAAGCCAAGCATGTTTGCTTCAATTGGTATAACCTAGCTAAATCTTCTCTAGATTCTTAATTCAAAGAAACCTAAACAAAATTTGACTAAATTAACCAAATAAATGATCTCACTAACTCATAAATTTATCTAAACTAAATAGCCTCATAATCATAAGACTATATGAATATCATTCACTTTGAATCCAAAGCTACGCAAAATATTTGTCTAGATTCTCAAACATAAAAGCTAGAAGAGAAGTTTGACAAGCTTACAATAAAGTAGGAAGCTTAAATCAAAGCTTCCTAACCAAATGCACCTAACATCAAGGATACAAAAGGTAAGAGATAATACTAAGCTCATGAACCCTTAGAAACAATCAAGCTATGGCCGAATTGATGTTTCATCTTCAATTTGCAAATTTCATTTGGAGAAGGAGCTATGAGCTTAGCCGAGCATGGAGAGCGCGAAGATGAAGTGGAATGATGATGAGGAAGCCATGGAATGAAGATTTGAGGTGGAAAATGAGAGGAAATGGGTTGGCCAAGTGAAGAAGATGGAGAGAGAGTTGAGAGAAAATGTAAGTGAAGAGAGAGAATGAAATGTGTAGAATGAGGTGTGAATGTGTGATTAGGAATTATATAGGTGGATTAGCATTGGAATTAACTACAAATGAAATGTAAATTAACCCCAAGTGCAAAGTAAATGAATGTTTAGTGAGAGGTTTGGCCGAAATGTGGGTGAGAAGAGATGAGAGTGAAAGGTAACTGTGGATGGTAAGTGTGAGGTGGATGTGGGTAAAGTGTGTCTACATGCTTCCTCACTTCATTCTATTGCTTTATGCACTCTTTTCTCTTTCCAAAGATGTCCTCCATGTGCTCATGCCATTTGAAATTTGAATGTTGACTCCATATTACCCTTTTTGGAAACATGAAAATCCCTTGTTTTTGGCAAAAAGGGTATTTTTGTCCCCTTGCCTTGCCTTTTCACCCACAAAATGCTATTGGGCCATGACTTTGGGCCCCCAATTCGTCCCTTTACACTCAAGAACAAGGAAAAACAAACCCAAGGCCCTACATGCATCCAATAACTTGTAATCCAAGTAATTAGGGCAAAAATCGCATTATGTACTACATTAGCATGCACATGAAATATTCGTCAATAGTGGATTAATATCTCAATTAAGGCTCACTAATTCACCACAAATGCACATACAATGTATATAAAAATATCTCTAGTCAGGATGTTGGTGTGGATGAGGGAAACTATGTTTCAACACCAAGTGAAATTAGAGCTCACTGTCTTGGGGATGATCTTGCCTTTACAGTTAGGATGTCCTTTGGTGATAAAGCAGAGCTAAAAACGACAGTGGACACTTATGCAATCAATAACAGTTTCAAGCTAAGTATTGTGAGGAGTATAAGGCGCATGTAATACATTTGTCAAGAAGGATGCCACTTTAGGTTATATGCTTTACAAACTAGTAATATTGGATTTGTAATCAAGACATTGTTGCTGGAGCAAAACTGTACAACATGTTATCAGAACCCGAGAGCAAGTGCAGCTTGGGTGGTGGAGCTGTACAAGGATAAAGTTCAAGGAACGCCTCAATTCAAAATCAGTGAGATGAAGTTGGAGGTTGAATGTGAATGATGACTCCCCATTTTTATTACATTTGATATGTATTTGGGTATATATGGGGAGTCACTTTTGCAAAATTGTAGGAATTTTTTGATATTTTAATGGGACAACAAATAGTTGCATTATCTAGGGATCTCATAAATACTTTTCAATTAATAGAAATATATGGCTATTAGGCAATAGAATAAATAAATTATTAAATCAAAATTTTATAGAGAAAACAAAAACAGAGAGGATGGACGAAAATTGGTTAAAATCTGCAGTGGCATATGTGTTTCTTTAGTTATCACTAACACAGATTACCCCATTTACATGCGCTTATTTTGGCCTCTACATGTGCTTATAAAGCGCATGTAGAGGGGGGCGCTGGTAAAGGCTCTACATGCGCTTTTAAAAAGCACATGTAGAGGGGGGCTCTACATGCGCTTAAAGCGCATGTACAGGTACATACCTCTACATGCGCTTTAAGCGCATGTACAGGTGGCCCCTTTACATACGCTTTAAGCGCATGTATAGAATGTTTTTTTAAAAAAAAAATTATTATAAATTTACATTATTTCCCAATATAACCACCAATACTAGCTGTAGTTCATAGAACCAACTAGCATTATATCAAAAGAATTTACCAAAAAAAGTCAATTACTTAACATCTTCAAAAATGAATTATATATCAATATCAAAACAATAACAATGTATGATTCATTTTTTATATATACATCAGCAAAAAGAACTATGTGCATCATAGTTGTTCACAAGTTAATCTAGACTAAAATATTGACAAAACAAGAAACGATTCAGAACAAAGTAATAAATATTCACCTCCTCAACTTTGTCAAGATTCATCCTATGTAAAAGATCACTCTACGGAAAGATTAGAGAGCGTGGATAACAGAAAAAATCAAATAAATCTTGCATTTATAGTGAAATACCTCAAGTTGTACCCAACTCATCAATTTTTGAGCTCCTATGCTGCAATAAAAATAATAACTTGCAGAAGGTCCATTAAATATCAAATAATAAAGAAGATATGCAGAAGAAGAGAGCAAAATTATAAAAGATAAAGAGACAAATATAAGGAGTAAAATTATGATAACCATGCAACACTAATCTCTCGTTACCTTGCATTTTTTGTGGTCACTTGCATCGTTTGGATCTTGATCTCCATCACGATACTTCCTTTTCTGTAATGATAAGGAGTAAAATGATTTATGTATGGAACCAAATTTGTTGTCATTCACATTACATTCAATTCTCCAAAAACAAAAAGCCATTAAGAACCATTCCCATTCAGAGTAGGAAATACAGAGTAGGAAATATCAGCAATTTCAATACAGCAATGCTCCACTACTTCTGCTCTTAAACACGAAACTTAAAATATTCATAAATTCCATGGGAAAACTTTTTTACAGAGGAGACCACTTATTTATACATCGCTTCGTGTCTAATCCTGAATTTAATTTCTGCAACAAAGTTCCATATTACACAACTTTTTCATTTTTCCAAATCAAAGAGCATTGTCATTCCGACTTTAGTCCAATTGTGCAGCAAGTGAAAGAGTGGCACAAATAAGTAAGAGTAAATGGAGTATGCCTTCTTCCTTTTTCTCTCTAATTATAATAACACTAATTTCCAGTCCATTTATATGCTGCAAAGAATTAAGAACTCATTGTTCCACTGGCATTTGCCATCATAATGTGGCCGAGTTAATGATCACTAACCACCAAAACAATAAACATACCTAAGGAGGTAAACGTCTATTGGGCCCATTGTGCTTCTGAGGATTATCCTGTATCTACCTTGAGGATAATCAACATCCTGAAAGAGAATAAAAAAATTTAAATGTGAAATGTGCATGTCAAATCAATCACTTCAACACAAATTTTCAACCTCTAAAATTTACCTCATTAGGATAAGGGACCTCAAGTGTGGTGCAACGTGGAGCTTTAATAGCTATTAAGGTTTTATTCTGACAAAAACGTTAACCACCAAAACAAATTTATATAGTCATATTTACAAGAAAACTCAGCAACACCATAAAATCATAGCCATTGACAAGTAAAATGACTAACTGACCAGGAAGCAGGGCAAACCCTTTATATCATCTTCCGTTACAAAGAGCAACCTATACAGAGAAAAATCATAGAGAAATGTGTCAGATAATAGAAACCTAAAAATAGTGATAGAAATGACTCAAATTGGGATAGAGGGATGATGAATAAATTCATATATTTAATTAAAATATTCACACACACACACAAGCCATAACATTTAAATATGAGGAACAATTATCAGCATTTATAGTGTTTCCGTAGGTGTATCCAGTACCTAAGTAATTTGCAGACTTATTTCTTAAACATCCAACATCATGAAGTAATTTTTATGAGACTTCACAATTTTTTTTCACTAAATTAAAAAAAGCTGCATTATGGTACTAAATGATGCACCTATAAAACACTTTATGATGTTGGTTGCACCACAAAACTTTACGTTGCATGTAGTGTTTATCATCAATTTGTTGGCATCATTAATTGTAGGATATGTTCGCTGCTGGAACTGATACTTCATCAACAACAACAGAGTGGGCTATGACAAAAATGATAAGAAATCCTAAAATAATGGAGAAGGCACAGGCTGAGATCAGAGATGCTTTTAAGGGAAAGAAAGTCATACAAGATAGTGACATGGAACAACTTAGTTACTTAAAATTAGTTGTAAAGAAACTCTTAGGCTACACCCTCCTCTTCCTTTCTTACTCCCAAGGGAATGCAGAGAAAATTGCAAGATTGATGGATATGATATACCCATTAAAACACAGGTTGTGGTCAATGCATGGGCAATTGGAAGAGATCCAAACTATTGGTATGATGCTGACAAATTTATTCCAGAAAGGTTTTAAGAAATGACCCAACTCACCAAAACCACCTCATTAATATTAATTTGGCATTCAAAGTGATCTTCCTAACTCCTCAACACTACACCACAATCCAAACACACCTTTACATAACCAAATTCTCTATTAATCAATACTTTAACTACTAAATTTCCTTGCAACACCAATCCAATCACTTTCACCATTCCAATATCATTATTAAACCTTAAAGCATATTGTAACTACCAATTATCCTCAATCACCCACATCACTAACACCTTCAATTTCAAGAAACCCTAAAACCTAAAATTCCAAGGTAAATATAAAACTTCACACAGGCTCAAAAGCTTCAAAGAAACTTCAAATTAACTACTTCACATCCATTATTATGGCTTTAAGATTCCCAAAATCCAAACTTTACTCAAACCCTAGCTTTACCCAAAAATACAAATTCAAGAAAACTAAATCAAACGAAGTAAAAATTCTTACGTAAGCTCCTACACGAAGAAAGGAGTGCTACTCCGTCAGCCGCCGTCCAGTCACGCCGGAACTCGGCCCCCTTAAGTGGCTGGCCGAACACAAGGAGGAGGAGAATAACAAAATGAGAAAAATGAGGTTGGAAGGAAAAGGATAATGGTATAACTCAAAGAGCCCGTGAATCTTACCTTACTACCTCCGCCCCTCGCCGGAAAAGCAGCGAGCTTCACCGGAAAAACTGAAGAGAAGAAATAGAAGATGAAGAATAACGAGTAGAGCCAGTGAGGAAACGAACAGTGGGCTTGTGCACTTCTAGGAATTTGGGTGGAGAATGGAAAGTGAAAAACGAAAGTGGGAGGTGATTTGGAGGAGGGAGGCGCCGGATTTGTTGTTGTTGGAGATGGAGGGTCGGGTTTGGAGAGGAAAATGAAGGAAGAAGGAAGAAAAAGAAGAAAAAGAAAGAAAAAGAGAAAGAGAAAGAGAAAGAGGAGGAATATTCTTTTATTAAGTTGAGATATTCTTTCTCCAATTAGATATCCCCTTTTATTTGCATAGGGTTGACAATGAAATTCATCTAATTAGTTTCCCACAATTTGAAGGGTAAAGGTGCAAAAATGGGTTCAAACTATTACGCCATGAGCGCATAGGGGTAACAACTATTTTCGGATTCAATTCTGGGACTGAAGAATAAATATTGGTGCAATATAGGGAACACCGTTTATGTTGACCGACGTTGACCGTTAAACGCTGACGTGATGGGGGAAATAAGATTTTTTGCTGACGTGACATACTTATGTGACAATATTTTTCTGAGTGTGTGAGGCCCGCATAATTTAAATTAATAAAAAAATATAAAAAAACACCCCCCACCCCACCCTCAACTTCTTCCTCTTCCTCTTCCCTGCGCCCTCCCCCCACCATCACAACCCATCCACACCCCCTCCGGCCACCACCACACCCCCACCACATCCAATCTTCCTCACTCCTCACACTACCACCGGCCTCCCCTCCCCCTCCATTCCCCACACCACCTCGGCCTCCCCCTCCATTCCCCACACTACCATCAGTCTCCCTAAACCACCGTAATAATTAGCACAAGGTAGACATGACCACAACTTCTCTGAGGATAATAATTAGCACAGTGATGAACTGGAACGTTCATTCCAAAACACTTTCCTCCACAAAATCGGAGAAGTCGCCGCCGCCGGCGATATAGAGCGAACAAAACGGTTAGCAGTCGCTGGCGCCACCGGATACGTCCGGCTAGAACTGAAATTACCAGAGCAACCACAAGTAGTAGGAAAACTGTGATATGGTGAAATCGACGGTGACGATGACAACGATGAAGAAGACTACCTAATTGAGGATGATTTTGATAGCGTGGAGGACGTAGACGAAGAGGAAGACGAAGATGATGAAGGTTTTGGCGGAGAGAGGAAGGCTTTGATCTTTGGAGACGAAGCACTGTCGTATTCTTCTCTGAGATTAACGAGATCCTCGTCGGAGGTGATGGAGACAAAACCTTTCACTACCTTTCCCTAAACCACCACCTTTCACCACCGGCGGCGGTGAAAGGTGGTGGTTTAGGGAGACTGATGGTAGCGTGGGGAATGGAAAGGGAGGGGAGACCGATGGTAGTGTGAGGAGTGAGGAAGACTGGATGTGGTGGAGGGTGTGGTGGCAGCCGGAGGGGTGTGGATGGGTTGTGGTGGTGGTGGGGGGAGGGCGCATGGAAGAGGAAGAAGAAGAAGTTGAGGGGGGGGGATTGGGGGGGAGGGCGGCTTTTTTTATTAATTTAAATTATGCGGCCCCTACACACTCAGAAAAAATATTGCCACATAAGCATGCCACGTCAGCAAAAAATCTTATTTCCCCTACAACGTCAGCGTTTAACGGTCAACGTCGGTCAACATAAACGGTATTCCCTATATTGCACCAATATTTATTCTTCAGTCCTGGAATTGAACCCGAAAATACTTGTTACCCCTATGTGCTCCTGGCGTAATAGTTTGGACCCATTTTTGCACCTTTACCCCAATTTGAATCATAATTAACATTCTAGATCATCCAATTAACTAAGTTAAACAACTAATGCCTTAAATCTCCAAAAATATCTTAAATTCCGTAAAAACTCTCATAATTTCTAATTTACTATTTATTACTCACTAATGACACATTCTAATTATAAATTAAATTTCTAGGATGTTACAGAAAGAAATGGCAAGGATTAACTCACCTGTTGCCGTCCGCCGCTGTGGTCGCCGGAAAAACGCCGAACACGAAGGAAGAGGGTTTCACGCCACCTAAATTCGCCTCCAGCCGCGCGCCGGCGACGAAGAAGGATGGAGGACGCGGCGGAGATCAAAGGGAAGATAGAGGTGTTGTGGGAAGAGAGAAAATGAAAGTGAATGGTGAGAGAGGGACGGCTGGGGTTTGGATGAAAGAGGGGCGGCTAGGGTTTGGGTGTGAGGAAGCAAGAAGAAAGTTTTTTGTATATGTGTATTTTTTTTTATAATTGTATATGTGTATTTTTTTTCAATTTTTATTTTACTTCTTTAGAGTCATATTCTTCATACTTAGACAACCACACATCCTAAATCATTCAATTGATTATTAAGATATATAACTAAACTCTATAGTATCTTAAATCCCACAAAAAATCTCATAATTTCTAATTGGGTAAAGGTGCAAAACTAGCCACCGTAAATTTTGAAATGGACAACTATAGCACTCCTAAATTGGATGGGGCAAAACCGTACTTTGTAGATGAAAATGGTACAAAATTAACACTCTGAAACAGAGGTGTTAACTTTGACTGTGAGTTGACCGGGTATGCTTATGTGGCTTAATGATGTGGCACAACATGACTTTATGTGTCTGAATGTGCCTGATGACATGTCAATATTGGTGATGTGGATAAAATTTTTCTTTGAAACTTAAACATAAACACATAAACACAAACCCATCCAAATAAAAACACAAAAAAAACTTAACACATTACAAAACTTGAACCCACATGAGCTGAATACATTAAAAACTTAACATGAACCCCTTCAGCCAAACCCAACCATGAACCCTAGCCACCAAATCGAATGAACCCTAGCGAAGAAATCGAGCGAATCTTAGCCACATACGTGAACCCATGGCTCACGTTTAAGGAACTCTAGTCTGGTGTGTAAGTTCGCGTGGGGGTGCTCGCGTGGGGGGAGCTCGCTCGCGTGGGAGAGGTGACTTTGAAGAAGCACGTGGTAAGATTCGTTCCAAGGGCAAAACGACAAGAGAAAAGCCAAGTAAGTGTGAAATGGGACCACAAATTTGTTGTTTCGTCCATGTGTAGTTAGATTATTCATAGATTTCAACTTTAGGTCCACACACTTTGAGCATGTTGCAGAGAATCCGAGGCTTTTTATGTTATCTTGAATTAGAGATGGTAGAGAGGGCGGATTTGAGAGCTTATGTGTAAGGTTTTTTATGTTTGTACAAAACCCTAACTCTTGGACATATAAAATCCGAGGAGTATAGGATATTTTTGGGGTTGACAGCTCTGGATTGGTTATGTCGTTGCTTACAATGGCTGAGTTGGTAATGAAATTTGATGTGTTGTTGAACTGTGATGGTTTTGTTGTCTGAATTTCTATTATTTAGATTCATGTTTAATTTGCAGAAATGATGATGTTATAACAACTATTGTGCGGCCATCATCATAACCATCATCAACACCATCTCCATGCACCATCTCAGTTTCATCGAGAAGCATCCTTATCACCTCGAGTTCCCTTTGCCTAAACTTATCATCGTACCAGTCAAAGAAATCACAATGTTCCTTCTATAAAACACAACAACAACTTAAACTAAGTACACATTATAAAGAAAATCAGTATCACTAAGCAACCATGACCAGCACCCACTACAAAATGCTATCACACATACACACTCAAACATCAAAGCAAGCACCATAATATGCTATCACACATACACACAAACATCAAAGCAAGCACCACAAAAATGCTATCACATACACATAAGCATCAAACCTAGCAAAATCTGTCATCTCATCAAACACCTACAATCACATTGCAAATTCCTTCTCTAAGACATTTTATCAAACACCTACAATCATATTGCAAAATCTGTTGTTTTCAACCATTTCCTTCTCTTTGACATTTTATCAAACACTTTTAAGTGCATTCCATAACCAAACAATATTGTTAATCCCTTTCACAATCACTTAACAAACACTTAAAATTCAGTCATAACCAAATGATGCAACTAAAATCCAGAGTGAGTTAGCCCTTTCAACAAACACTTAAAGTGCAGTCATAACCAAAAACATCAACCACATCACCCAAACTTACTTGGTAATAGTATCGGCATCCAAAAAACCTCCTCTCAGGGTTCCAATTCGTCCACGAGGTCCAACGTGGAGCAGGCACACCGCAATGGCAGAATTGCTCCGGGCCCTCATATTCATCCTCGCGATTCTGACTTCGTATTCTTAGACCCGGGTTCCTCTTGTGGTTGGTGCTAGATGTAGAAGTCATTGAGCAGCTCTTCAAACCACCACCATTCTTTGTTTGATTCGTGGAAGACGAAGAACACCTCATATTGCAGCTCTTCATGCTCGCGAGTATGTCTCGTGACTGGGTTCCTTCGTGGTTCCTGCTTTGGGGTCTAGGTTTGAGGCCGAGTCGCAAATGGGATGGGGATGCCAATTTGAGCAACAAATGCGAACAGGGGTTTGGGGATGGAAATTGGGGATTAGGGTTTTGGTGTTTGAAATTGGGGATTTGTTGACTTGGCATGTATTGCCAACATGGATTCATTCCATTTGCTGGTGTGTGAGCCACGTAGGTTAATTATTGTGGGCCTCACGCCAACACTAACGGCAGTTAGTTTCAACTTAACAGCGTGGTTATTTTTGTACCATTTTCATTTTTAAAGGACGGTTTTGCCCCATCCAATTTAGGGGTGCTATAGTTGTCCATTTTGAAATTTACGGTGGCTAGTTTTGCACCTTTACCCTTTCTAATTTCCTACTTATTTATTTACATTGATCTATAATTTACTAATTACATTGATCTATAGTGAATTCCATTGAAGAACAAGCCTTTACATGCGCTTTAAGCGCATGTATTGGCTTTCCTTTGTTATTTTAATATTTTATGGCTTATACATGCGTTTAAAGCGCATGTAAAGACCAATGTCCATTTAATTATATGGATATTCATATGATTTGGTGCTTTTCAACTAAATTGTTTCAATACTTTCATCTCAAAATGCTCAAATCTTGTGCTTGACAATGTTATAGTGAATTCCATTGAAGAATAAGTCTTTACATGCGCTTTAAGCGCAGCTCTACATGCGCTTAAAGCGCATGTAGAGGCTCTACATGCGCTTAAAGCGCATGTAGAGGTAGAAACACCCTTTACATGCGCTTAAAGCGCATGTAAAGCGCTTAAAGCGCATGTAAAGGGTGTTTCTACCTCTACATGCACTTAAAGCGCATGTAAAGGGTGTTTCACCAATTCCATAGCACCCAAAAGTGGTAATGGAGCCTTGAAACACTAAGTCCACAAGCAGGAACACCTTATGAGGTCTGAGGAGGACCTCTTATGCATGACTCCATGTTTTGCACTTCAGTAGTGCCTTTACATGCGCTTAAAGCGCATGTAAAGGGTGTTTGTGCCTTTACATGCGCTTAAAGCGCATGTAAAGGGTGTTTCCATATAATTTTGAGCTCTTCACCTAAGTTCATTTTATATTTTATCTCTAAATACTTAAATCCTTTTCTAGTCATTGTTTTAGTGAATTTTAATTGATGCACATTTCTATACATGCGCTTAAAGCTCATGTAGAGATAAGGCCTCTACATGCGCTTTAAGTGCATGTATAGAATCTTACCTGTACATGCGCTTAAAGCGCATGTAAAGGACCCCCTATACATGCGTTTCTTCTAAGCGCATGTAAAGGTGCGCTGGTAGAGGGACAATTTGTAGTAGTGTATATTACTATTTTATTATATTAGTATTATTTCTTTTATTTTATTTTGATTTTGTATTGATTAGCATTAATGATTCAGCAAGTAAAAACGATGTGCTTTATGTGCAATTAGAAGGAAAGCAAAGCACACCATTTTCAGGAGTAATTAAGAGACCTAAAAACGCACACACGCGTTCAGAGAAGGGGGAAGCCATTTCACTATCCATCATCATCAACACAACTTCAACCTCAACCTTCACAGTTCCTCCATATTTGAATAAGGCTATACTAGCCACCACACGCCCGCTACACACTTTTTAGCTTCATAATCAACCAAACCAGCAATTTCTTTGCTGCCTTCGAACTAGAGGAGAAGAAGCAGTTGAGACCTTTTCATCTTTATGAGAAGGGAGGAGTAGCTGCCTTGTGAGCTAAATCAAGGAGAGAAGAAAAGAGAGGCCGATTGACTCTACTACATTTATCTTCCTAGGCTATGGGAGTTGCAAATAGAGAAGTTAATTTCAACAGACATAATTTTTTTCATTTGGATTCTGAATCTGGTTCTGATTTTGGCTGTGATGAATTTGTTGTTAATGTGTAGCTATTTTGGTTTAGTATTATTTTGACTCATTCCATAGATTTAGATTTTTTAAGTCATCTTTTAGTTGTTAATGAATTTCATATGAGGTTTTTATCTTGCTTTTACCTGCTCAAGTGTTTGATCACCACTTATTTGATTAAATGAAATATGACTTGAGAAAGTATATTTTAATTTAGAAATTGGATTAAAACATGTTGGACTTGAAGTTTATGGTTTAAAATGGATGCTTTGTTGGTATCATAGAGATATAGTTATAGACCTAACATTGTAGCTAAAAGGTTGGTTTTAAAGTAGAGTTAGTATCAATTATAGCAAGAGATTGCACAATTAATACAAGGCGAAATTTGACCTTGACTTGAGAAAGTTTTTTCAAATTCCATGAACCTTAAGCAAACACATGTTTTCATTATCGAACTAATTAAGAGGGATTTAATTATGTTTCATAAAATGGAATGGTGAGAAATATTTCTAGACTTTCCTTTTCTAGAATTTAAGTGTTAGTTTAGTTTTAATTAAATTAGTTTCAATTTAATTATTTTAGAATCTCAAAACCCAAATATTTCCACTCAACCTATTTGATGATATAATTGCGATAATTAATCCACTTTTGCCTTAGTCTCCATGGAAACGATAACTTTTCTATACTACTAATTTTGACGACCAGTACGCTTACGGTAAAGACTGGAAACGGCCCATAAGTCAGTGAATGTAAGGTATTTGTAAGCATTCACAAGTGCAAGAGGGCCAAGAGAAATATCAGACATGAAATGGAAGGAAGCTTTAAGGACGACTTTGCAAATATAGAGGGATATAGTAATGAACTAAGGAGGGATGACACAAGCTGCGATTTGAACCTGGAGGTAAACGATGATGGTGAAGGAAGACAAGTGTTTAGAATGTTGTATGTGTGCTTTAATGCAGCCAAGGTTTCTTTTTCAATAACCATATAGTTATTTCTGTGATTGATTGGTATTGTTGCAATGTTATAGTTTCACCATTAACTATGAAGGTCAGATGGAGATTAGGGTGCAGATCTTTGATTGGTGTTGATGGGACCTTCCTTAGGGGAAGTGCACATGGAGTTGTCCTGACCGCCGTTGGAAGGGATGCATATGACCCTTGTATCCTCTAGCCTTTGCACTCGTGCAAAAGGAAAATGACGAGCAGTGGGCACAGTTCATGTTGGCATTGAGGAACTCATTTGCTCTGGGGACAGTCTCAACTTCACCATGATGCCTGATATGCAGAAGGTATAAGTTCAAATTGATGTTTCCTTCAATGTTGTTGGGAATTGGTGTTGTAGAAAAGAGTTATGTTGTTTTAATGTGTACAATAGGGATTATCAAATGCTATCTGTGATGTCTTGGAGCAAAAGAAATGACGGGACAAAGTTGAGGGAAGGTATTGGGAATGTTATTGGAGCACTTTTGAGGAAGAATTAAAAGAAAACTTGGAATTGATAGTTAAGTGAAGTCGACCAGCGGATGTGGATATTATGAATTATTCAACGCACACATGGGTTCGAGCATATTTTACTCCCCGGTGTAAGTGTTGGATGGTGGACAATAATTCTACTGAGTGTCTTAATTCTGGTGATGGTATAAGGATGAAGATGTATAAGAAATGGGCAGACAATGAAAACATTGTGAGGAAATGGAACGCAGATTGTAGTCATAAAAGCATGGAATTGTTTGAGGGCAATAGTTATTTAGTTGTGGGTTCTCAAGTGGACTTTAATGGCTCTGAAGGTTATGAGATAAGAGAAGGGAGAAATGTGCACACAGTAAATCAGAGGAAGGAAATGTGCTCGTGTAGGGCATGGGATTTGATTGGAATCTCATGCTAATATGCAATATGTGTAATGCTAAATGCAAGGATTGGGCCCTCAACCTGTATATCTAGATACTACCATAGGGAGACATACCAAGCGAGTTATGACAAAGTTTCAGTCTGTCGGAGGAGTAAAATTCTGGGATAAATCAACTCACAACCCCATATCACCACCTTCTGTATGCACCCTACCAGGAAGGCCCAAAGAGAAAAGGGTATGTACAGAAGAAATCAATAGGAGAGTGAGAAATGGTGTTGCTATTCAGAAATCGTGGGAAAATGCTCAACATCCACAAACAGTTCCGGACATATTACCAACTCATGGTAAAGTCCAGAGATGTAGCTTCTGCCATGAGGAGGGCCACTACAAGCGCACGTGCAAAAAATTCAAAGAGGTGTCAACATGCTTCTCATTTTATATTCTGCCATAATTTCCAAACATTTCCATTAATACATTTAATTTCTATTTAGTATTGAACTTGTTTGTTTATTTGAAACTAGATTTTTTAGAAGTGTACAATATTGTTGTGGTTGATGAGTGAAATCTTATATATGGTAGTACTTGTACAATTCTTCAATTTCATTAATGTCTTACATACTTGCATGGTTTGATCATACTGTAGTGTGCATGATCTGTTGTTTTCATTCAATTCTAGTCGTTTGTGCATATTTCCTTAGCTTTGCTGAACAATCCCACTGATCATTGTCCAATTTAATTGTACTAAACAGGCTCCTACAATCATTGCATCATCTTCTACCACTCTTCAGGGGAATCAGCCACCTCAAAATGTGAGCAACCATCCATCATCTCAGCCCTCTGAAACTCAACCACCGATTGCCACACAAGAGTCAACAAACAATGTGATAAAAAACTATGTATACTCAAGATGTCGTCAAGTAAAGCTCCCTACAACTCAGACCCCATCAAGTCAGCCACATCCTGTGAGCAGCAACATTGTGGGCTCAAGAAATGTTCAACCACCATATCTTCAGAAATATGGTGGTTGGACATTTTAAATTCAGTAATATATACATATATTTGTCAAGTCTCCTTCCATTCATCACTCAAGTCCCTCTGTCACATCCAAGTCAACTCAAATTCACCATCTCTACTTTCCACATATCACTCAAATCCCTCAGTCAATTCCACATTAACTAAATATCATCTCCCAGTCTCTAATCTAATGATACTACCATAACTCTCACACTCACCTATAGATGCATTGTGTCATCAAGGGGCATTCAAGCATCTAATCTTCTCTATATGATTTGACACTGTGCCCCTCTCTATGATGAGGGGGCAAATTTCCCTCTCTGGTAATTCCCAGAGAGGGAACCCCAATTCTGTTTTCCATTGCAGAATGGGAACGGTTGGGCTCTCAAATGCCTTAACAACCGTAGGGGCGGTTGGGCTCTAAAATGCCTTAACAACTGTAGGTCACTTCTCTCAATAAGTTGACCTATCATCCCCAATCCAATCAATCCGAAAAAGATCAGTACAAATAACTGTCGATTGGCCAATCGACAGTTATCATCGCGCGATGGTACATAAATATCTCAGTGTCATGCAAATAATCTCATTGCTCGAACACTATACCCATATTCATTCCACACCATTCCAGATCAATAACCACCACCAAGCAGGATAATATATATTTAATAAATCAAATTTCTTTATACGAAAATAATCGTGTTTGAAAGGCACCCGATAGCCTATTTTGTATAAAAATAACTTTTCAAAGATAATATATATAATATGATGAGGGTGAAAAAAGATTTTGAAATCCCCAACTAACGTCACCCTCAATGTTATAGCGAGGTTAAGTGTGATTACCTGTCGCCCTTAGCACTTTGTTGTTCTTCCCTACCGTTCCTTGTAAGTTTTTCCTTCCAAGCACCTCTCTTACTATATTCTCCTATTTCATATAACAAGGAATGTGAGCATCTATTCTTGTTTATGTTACTTAGCGTCACTCTCGATCCTAATTACTACCCATCCTTTTACATTTGTATTCTGTAACCTAGAATCAAGTTTCAATCAAAATAAATGTGCTTACAATCATACATCGTACAATCAGTTCACACATTACCTATTAAGTTATTTTTTCATGTCAAAACAGCATCATGTGAATCAACATCAACAATCTTAGAATAAGAAATGCATATTGGAATAACATCAATCATCCAAGTAAAATAAGGATGCATTCATAGTAATCAAGTGATCAATATTCATCAAACAACACAATTATCTCATCAATGGACAGCCAAGACAAATATTCTTCCTACTACTCCTTAAGCTTTAAACACATATTTTTTTTAATATCCTTTATAACACATGCCTATAAATACAAAATCGTGTCTCTGTGAGCTCAAAAATCAATTACCATCAAGGTTTATTTCACTCCACACTCTAAACAAAGCAGAGAATCTTAGCCAAGACAAAAGAAAGAACTAAAACCCTACAACTTTAAAACTCATTTCCAGCAACGCAGCAAGACACAGAAATTAGGGTCTTACTAATTAAAAATCATTAAGTTCCAAAATTAATAGCGCATAGAACATTGGAATGACTAGACTGAACAAAGCAAGTTACATAGCAAAGTCAGAACCACAAGAATAAACCATGTTTATCAATGTAGCACTAAACAATTACCTTCCATTCTCTATAATTAAATTATAGTTGAGAATGTCCACAATATTAAACCAATTCAGCCCCTAAACCATCCAATTTAATTTCAAGTCCTATTGCAATCACATTCAATTGTACTACTTTCAGTCCAAACAAAAGAGAAAGAGAGATAATTCATGTCCTATATTCCAAAACTATTTAATACACTACAAGATGACAAATCATGGGTATTTATCACTTTCATTCTAATTCTAACATTCATATACACAACTAATCAACCTTCCGCTTTCTATAATTAAATTACTCTTGACATACTTGTTGGCTTATGAAAATAAAATAAATATCAGTTCAAGCCTCTACCTACATCTTTCTTATATAAGTTTAACATGGATATCAACAAGCCTTATTAACAAAATATGTTCAGGTTCTATAAAAATCAGAATAACATCCCTTGTATATGAACTTCATCTTTCATAATCAAGTTATACCATTTCAACTCACTTAGAGAAAATTTCAGCATGCTCAATCATGTTACTAATCACTCAAGTCACGTTCAAAGTGCACATCTCAACATTCAAGGACCAATTTAAACCACTCTAAATCTAATACACAAACATGCACATAAATTTAGTTCACAGAAAACTGATTTCATTGGATCAAAATATGTCTCATATCTATCACACTTATTTTTCCCATACGAACCAATTCTACTATAGGAAAGTAGCAACTTTAGCCCTACAATATACCTAGCATGTATAAAAATCATTTCTTTCTTGTTCTTATTACAATTTCACCCAACTCCATCATATATATTTTTTTCTATTAATCTTGTTTTGGCCACTGCAGAATAGGATAGAGTCCTTCAATCAACATGCAAGCAAACAAAACAACTTGAGAACCCTCAAATACCTTAATACCAAAGAAACATACAAAATAGAGAGGGAATAAAAACAATTATGAACCCATCAAATACCAAAATAACAAGGCAGATTCAGTAAAAATCTCAAGGCATCAGAAACTTGACATACACACTTGCAAGCATCAATAATAGTTCAAGCATATGAATTTAATCATCTCTGAAAACACACACACAAAACAGAAATTGATCGGACAGCACAAAGGGAAACTCCAAATCAGTAAAACACCCAACATAGTGAGAATCTAAGATCACACTTCCTTTTAGTTGATTAATGACTCTAAATCCCACAACCCCAAATTGACTTCCTCTCAAATCGCATAGAAATCAGAGAACAGAGTATGAATCGCATGAAAAAGCTCACCAAAGCTCGTTCTACGCTTCGCCGGTCTGAACTTAGTCTGAGACATACTAGAAAGGCCGAAGCTTTTACCTATTTCTCGCCTATGCTTCGCCGGAAAATGCAAAAATGAAGGGAGGAAGACGATGAGGATGGAGAACAAAGTGAGACTCGAGCTTGAGGCGTGCTTGAGCAATTTAGACATTAGAGAGAGAGAGAGGAAACGTAGGTGAGAGGAAGAGAGTATGTGAAGAATGGTGTAAGGTTGGAGGTGAGAGGATGAGAATGGAGGTGCTTGAAGGGGGGGACTGCGGCATCATGAAGAAGGAAGGAGAAGATACATGTTAGGGTTTTGGGAAATGTAACATCCTAAAAATTTAATTCGGGATTAGAGAGTGTTTGGGAAATAATAAATGGAGAAATTAGGAATTTTGGGAATTTTTGGGAATTTTTGGAGATTTTTTAAAATATTTTAGAAATATTAAGTAATTAATGTGCATATAATTAATTAAGAAATGAAGAGTTTGAAATATGAGGGAATGGTAAAGTTAAAAATATTTTGAAGATTCAGAAGATTGGAGACTGGTTTGAGTGGTTTTAAGTTAAAAAGTGTACACTATGGCAAGCTTGGGCTATAAAGTACCATAAACCACCTTATTTCCCCTCAAACCAAACACATCCCTCCTTCCTTATGCTACAAAACCGACGCCCCCACCCCCATTTACCTTCAAAACCATTCAGCCCTTACCTTCCACCTCACTTTCTCACCATTTTCTTCATCTCTTCACCTTCCTTCTTCCATTAAAGGTTGCAAAATCACGTGGGTTACTCAGTGTGCAATGGAACTCGGCCGATCTGCTCGTTCTCACACTAGTTCCTTCGTTTTTCTTTATGTTTTTCCGGCGGTTTTGGCCGGTGAACGGCGGCGTACGGCGGCGCAAGGTAAGCCTTGCTTCTTCTTTGATTCTTTCAAACCATCTAGCCCTTCCAACTTCTTTTCTCATCCCTTCCTTTTTCTGTTGAGGCCCAGCTCGGCCAGCCACCATAAGTGGTCAATTTCCGGCGAGTCCCACGACGGCCGGCGGCGGTGACACTCTTTTCCTCTCACTCTTGAACTTTGTAAGTTTTTCCAACCCTTTGTGATGTTGATCTTGAGATGTTGTTGTCTTTTAAAAGTTAGGGTTTTGTGAGAAATTGGGAATTTAGTATTTACAAGCTACCATAGTGCTTATTTAGTGGTTAATTGAAGTTTGGATAGGGTATTTGATGTTTCTTTAAGTGGGAGATTACCTTAGGATTTTTGGGGAATATTAGGTATTCTTTAGAGTTGGGGTTTTTGTTTATATTGTGATTTTGGAACACTAATGTTTTAATATTGGAATTGAGGTATTAAACTTGATTATGTGTGGAAGCATTTGGATTTTCTAGATGAGACTAAGCATTTGGGAAATTATGGTGGAAGTTGTGATTCTTTGAAGTTAGGAAACTGTTCATGAAGGTTAGTTTGAATAAATTAGTGATAAAGAAATGTTTATTGAAGTTATTTAATGATGTTGGAATGTTGATTTTATTTGGATTGGTGTTTGTAAGGAATTTGGTAATTAAAGTGTTAAAGAGAAAGAGATGTGGTCATGTATGGGAATATTAGAGTTTGGTGGAAGGTTTGTGAAGTTGGGAAGTTACTTTGAGTTGTAAATTTGACACTAATATGGTGGTTTGTGATTGTTTTATAATTTATGGGCATTCTTAGTCTCATTAAAGTGAAAGTTTGTTTATGTGGTTGTATGGATTAGATTAGAAGTTAAAAAAAATGTTTATATAGGTGTTATGAAAGTGTGGAGGAGTGCAATTGTTGGAAATTGTGTATGGGAAGAATTTTGATAGTGAAAGTGTTGGTTAAAAGAGATCTTGGTTAGGTAAAAGAGTGATTGAATGGTAGTGGATTAGTTGGGAAGTTAAGAAGGCACTTGGAATACTAAAGGAATATTTTTGAAGCAGTTTTAGCAAGTTTTACATGTTGGTTTATTTTTGGTAAGAGTTAGTTGAGAAGGGTAAAGTTAATACTTTAGGAAATATAAATAAATGGTTAAGGGGATTGTGGGGTACAAAAGAATATAGGAAAGTATAAATGTTGGAAGTAAATTATTTCTTCAATAATTGTTTAGAATTAGTTTGAATTGGTGGTCAAAGTCACTGATATTGTGTCTTGACCATTAGCAGCTCATTGTGCGATTTTTGGTCGGCAATGCTTCGAGTGGAGCTCGCGGAAGGCAATAACTGAAGGTATATATTGTTGTAGTTGAGATTGGACAGGTAATCACTCTTACCTTGCTATAACATTGAGGGTGATGTTAGTTGGGATTTTCAAAATCCTTTCTAGCCCTCAAAATCTTTAAAAGCTATTTTTATACAAAATAGGCTATCGGGTGCCTTTTAAACACGATTATTTTCATATAAAGAATTTGACACATATATGTAGTATCCTGTTTATTTGTGGTGAAAATTCTGGAAGGATGTGACATTTACACATGTGGAGTGTTCTGATAGTGGTATTGGAAAGGTTATGTAGATATTAGAGGATTAAATGTTGACATTGAGATATTGAAGGAAATTGTGAGAGTGCTGGACGTTGATGTGATATTGAAATATTGAAAGGGATTGGTATATTGTAAAGTATTGTGATTATTGCATGACACTGAGGTATAGGTACCATCGCGCGATGATAACCGGTTGATAGGCCAATCAACGGTTATTTGTACGGGTCGACAGATTGGAGACTGTGACCATTGGTCAACAGATTGGAGACTGTGACCAGCAGTTTTCTGATTGGAGACAGGAACTGCTCCCTTTCTGATTGGAGACAGATTGGGGTTTCCCTCTCATGGGGTTACCAGAGAGGGAAAATGCCCCCTCACTTTTGAGAGGGGCACAGTGTCAACTCATTTGGAACATATATAGGGCTCAACCGTAGTGCCTCCAGGATGGCATGAGAAGAGCACCAGGATTGTACATGTGCGTAAGCCGAGAAAATTGGATTTGAGAAAGTTATGAATGAGATTATAGTAAGGAAAGCATGGATTGAAGGTTGGATGGTGAAGTTTATTGATGTGGAATTTGATTGAGGGGTTTAGAGTGATTTTTGAAAAGTAGTAAGGATGGATTTGATTTGTTTTGGATGTGACAGAGGATTTGGAATGATAAATGGATGGAGGCTTGATTCTTATTGATTAATGGAAGGAAACTTGGCTATATATATATATATATACTGTTTTTGAAATGTGGTACCCTTTAGACGCCCTCACTACCGCACATCTCACTGTTATAGTGAGTTAAGCAGTAGATTACTGAGACAAGTTGTCTCACCCCACGATTACTTACATTTTTGCAGGTGATCATGCACAGGCGCGAGTAACAGGAAAGGGAATTGAGTTAAAAAGGTTGTTTTACTTATTTAGACGTGTATATTGCCAAAAATGTATAGGTCTGCATTCGCTTCCGCATATTTTTATTTGTATTAATATTATTGGTTAATTGGAGAATTGTAGTAGGTTGCTCCTTTTTCTAACCATGTTAGGTGATTCTTTTCTAACATGGTTAGCTATTTATTATCCATGATAGTGTTCAGGTTATATTAGGAAATTCTTTTCTATCATGGATAATGATTATTATTAGGAAATTCTTTTTCTAACTATGATAGATTTATTGATATTATGGAAATCATTTTTCTATCATAGTTAGTAATGATATTATTGAATTAATCAGGAAATTAGTAACGATATGTTACAGGAAAATTACCATATTGCCCTTCTTTATTTATTTACTTTTCTATTTTAAATCCTACCTTAATACAAATAAGATAAATAATCTATGCACCAACTTATGTATTATCTCCCACCATAGTATTACCTATGTTATTGACTATTTTTCATAATATTTGCAATGTAAAACTCAACCTCTAACTATTTTTCCTTAATTTCTAAGGAAAATAGGTATATTTATTTCTCAAAAATGTATTTATTTTCCAAAATGCTTCCATTTTATAGGAATTTCACTTTGAAGCTCCCTAAACTCATAATTAATTCCCAAAATTAAATCTTAAATTGTCACTAATCCTTAATTAAATTTTTAGGATGTTACAAGTCTACCCATCTTTTAGGAATTTTGTCCCAAAATTCACTATGTAAATCAACTCAAAGCAATAATACCTCACATAACTCACTCAATACGTCCCTAAGAACTTGAATTAATGCAGAAAAGCTCCAAATTCTTGCTAAAATAATACACATTATTCCTCTTACTTCTAAATTTTCAGTCATATTCCAACTTTGTTAAACCTTAGTTATCTAATTTCCTTGACTTATAAGACGACAAGAGTCATTCTTCAATAATTTACCAAAATATTTCACCCTAAATAATTATACTTTGTCAAATCCTTAGACCAATTTCTATAGATATGAGGACAAGTCTTAGAACCTATGTAAACATCAATTTATTAACTATTGAATATCTCCCCATTTGCTCAAACAAAGAATTTCCCCCAATTTAACTTCGATACTACCACGCTTTAGTTATCCTAATCATTCTTTACCTCTTTCCAAACAAGCTTGAACTAATGCAAGAACTACCCTTAATTGGACTAAATTCCCTAGTCTCACCTTCCGACTCAAATCGTGTCCATCAGCCATGTTCAAAGGTCTCACTTCCCAAATGTTAAATACTACACCCGTAGAATTTCATTCCTTGCTAAAAACTTATAATTCTAACTCAACACATGTCTAGCGAGAGCATCATTCCCAATTGTATTCAATTCCAATTAATCCATTAAAAATGTTAGCTAGAGCTTTTGACATAGAACCTTAAACTTAACTAACATCTCAATCCATTTAGCTCAACCATAACCAACAAAGTGTATCAATTACTAAACCACGTTGATAACCTCGAATTCTACAAATTATCTTTCTTAGTCTTTCATACTACCCAAAATATTATTCTAAGTCATCAACAACAATTTAATCCTAAAGTTTCCCTTAACCAACTTTAACCCAAAACCTAAATGTCTCCAAATCAAACGTCAATCCATTGGCATTATTGTGTATTTCAATCACCAAGATCACAATGGATTTCTTCAAAAGAAAAATGGAACTAATTCATCCGCCAATAGAATTCTACAATTACACAAAATAAAGTCATGTTACTAAGTCTCTAACCACACAAACATTTAATCATTCAAATCAATCTTCCCTCAAACAATCCAATGGAATAAATCTACACAATCCCTCTATATGACTAACCCTCTTGAATCTTCCCAAGCTACAGAAGTTCAATCAACAATTTTTTATTCCTAGACCATTACATGTTACCTAAGACAAAACAAATCTACATACTTAAGTATTCAACTCTGACCACAACACACACACAAAGTCAGATTCTTATATTTAGTCACATCATCATCACCTCATAACCTTATTGATAGTGTAAACAAGTACTAAAACCCCAAACTAGACTTCAAATGTTCTAAGTCATGTTTCTCCATTCAAAATCAAGCTTATCTGACATTCTAAGACCCATAACTTATAACCAACCTCCAATTCCTATTACATCTTAACAAATAATCAACAAACTTCCTAAGCAATTAGAAATCAGAACTTTATGTCATAAAATTAGCTACAATTCATGTATCAAAGCAATCCATTAGCTATACTCAACACATCAATATCTTCTACAATCAATCATTAAAAGAACCATGTGGATCAACAAGGAATAAAATCACAATGCTAACCACCATCATGTCTTCATAATCAATTTGTAATCAAACATCCCAATTAATTAAAATGTAGACATTTATCATTCTTACACAAAACAGTTCCTCATGCACACAATTCACACATATCATTCATTAACAATTTACAATGAAATTTTAATCATTTTCATAGAGTCAATTACATTAACTTAAACGATCATCATGCATATTCATTTACACATACACATTTAACACCTACACACACAAGCACAATATCTTATAATTATCACCAATCTACCAACTAAAGAAAACAATTTGTTTTTAAAACAAAAATCAAATCTTATCTATAATTTCATATCAAATATACACAATTAATTACTAACATTTCAATTCCATATAAGCAACCGCATCAAATTTGAATAGCCATTTTCAAACAAATACTTACCTTTCTTTCATTTAGTAACGGTGTGAAACATGCACTCATGATGTAATGAGGGCTACCAACATCTGTTATTAAGGGGGCTGCTTCCAGTCACCGGAAGCCTCCAGCCGCTTAATATAAATGGGCAACAACCTTCTATTACTCATGATAATGTACTCTACAACCATTACTAAGTGAAAGATAATCAAAACACATTCAAAACAATAGCATACCTCATGTTGAAGCTTATAAAAACAAACAATTTCAAGAGAATTCTATTCCAAACAATCAAATAGCACAAGTCAAATCATCAATGAAGCAAACAATTTAACAAATAACTAAGCAAATAAACACAAGGTCAACAATTCTTATTCCATGTTTTATTCATTATCAATTATTATTTTAAAATTTCCTTAATCCCTTAGCCCAATAAGGTATCTCACGATGCCTCAACTATAATTATGGCTGGCACATAACTATAATCGAGACCCCAGAGAAGCATCCTTGTTTCGTCATTCTTATGAAATTCTTATCAATATCATCACTTATTTCATTATTCTTCTTATATTCTTCTCAACCTCTCCACAATACCTATTCAATTGCACTTATCACTCTCTCCCCACCACGGGATGAGTGATATTCCTCTCAAAAGGCAGATATTCATGCACATAAGGAAGGGAATACTAAGAATGTATATTGCCAATCTACATGCAATGCAGCACAGTCCAGGGTTATCGTATACCAAATACTGATAACCAAGTTGTAACATAGTGTTACTTAGTCCCTAATAAACTAATGATATCCGTTTTAATTCTATAATCTATTTACTAACTATGATAGGAAAATGATTTCCATAATATTAATATACCTATCATAGTTAGAAAAAGAATATTCTAGTGAATAAAACATTATCCATGATAGAAAAGGATTTCCTGATACAATATAGATGCTATCATGGATAATTAAAAGCTAACCATGTTAGAAAGGATTTGCCTAACATGGTTAATAAATAAAACTGATTGATATTAAAATATATATATATATATATATATATATATATATATATATATATATATATATATATATATATATATATATATATATATGCGGAAGCGAATGCAGATCTATAAATTGGCAATATACAATTCTAAATAAACTATACAACCTCCACTACCTAATTCCCTTTCCTGATGTTTGCGTCTGTGCATGAATACCTGCAAAAATGTCAGTAGTCGTGGGATGAGACAATTTGTCCTAGTAATCACCGCTTAACTCACTATAATAGTGAGATGTGCGGTAGCGAGGGCGTCTAAATGGTACCACATTTTAAATTCAGTAATATATACATATATCTGTCAAGTCTCCTTCCATTCATCACTCAAGTCCCTCTATCACATCCAAGTCAACTCAAATTCACCATCTCTACTTTCCACATATCACTCAAATCCCTCAGTCAATTCCACATTAACTAAATATCATCTCCCAGTCTCCAATCTAATGATACTACCATAACTCTCACAATAACCTATAGATGCATTGTGCCATCACGGGGCATTCAAGCATCTAATCTTCTCTATATGATTTGACATTGTGCCCATCTCTATGATGAGGGGGCAAATTTCCCTCTCTGGTAATTCCCAGAGAGGGAACCCCAATTCTGTTTTCCATTGCAGAATGGGAACGGTTGGGCTCTCAAATGCCTTAACAACCGTAGGGGCGGTTGGGCTCTAAAATGCCTTAACAACCGTAGGTCACTTCTCTCAATAAGTTGACCTATCATCCCCGATCCAATCAATCCGAAAAAGATCAGTACAAATAGTTGTCGATTGGCCAATCGATAGTTATCATTGCGCGATGGTACATAAATATCTCAGTGTCATGCAAACCTCACAACATTCATCCCTATCCATCCATTTCATTCTCATTCAGTACCACAATCTCAACTCAACATCTAACTTCTTGTTCTATGCTCATAACCTCACTGCTCGACACTATACCCATATTCATTCCACACCATTCCAGATCAATAACCACCACCAAGCAGGATAATATATATTTAATAAATCAAATTTCTTTATACGAAAATAATCGTGTTTGAAAGGCACCCGATAGCCTATTTTGTATAAAACTAACTTTTCAAAGATAATATATATAATATGATGAGGGTGAAAAAGGATTTTGAAATCCCCAACTAACGTCACCCTCAATGTTATAGCGAGGTTAAGTGTGATTACCTGTCGCCCTTAGCACTTTGTTGTTCTTCCCTACCGTTCCTTGTAAGTTTTTCCTTCCAAGCACCTCTCTTACTATATTCTCCTATTTCATATAACAAGGAATGTGAGCATCTATTCTTGTTTATGTTACTAAGCGTCACTCTCGATCCTAATTACTACCCATCCTTTTACATTTATATTCTGTAACCTAGAATCAAGTTTCAATCAAAATAAATGTGCTTACAATCATACATCATACAATCAGTTCACACATTACCTATTAAGTTATTTTTTTCATGTCAAAACAGCATCATGTGAATCAACATCAACAATCTTAGAATAAGAAATGCATATTGGAATAACATCAATCATCCAAGTAAAATAAGGATGCATTCATAGTAATCAAGTGATCAATATTCATCAAACATCACAATTATCTCATCAATGGACAGCCAAGACAAATGTTATTGACTATTTTTCATAATATTTGCAATGTAAAACTCAACCTCTAACTATTTTTCCTTAATTTCTAAGGAAAATAGGTATATTTATTTCTCAAAAATGTATTTATTTTCCAAAATGCTTCCATTTTATAGGAATTTCACTTTGAAGCTCCCTAAACTCATAATTAATTCCCAAAATTAAATCTTAAATTGTCACTAATCCTTAATTAAATTTTTAGGATGTTACAGATGTCGAGTCATCACTACTCGTCAACGCCTTGCACAAAGAGATAGCATGAGGGAACCTGAATTGTGCTTGTATTTTGGATTCTCTATTTAGGGCTATTTTGGTTCTCCCTTTTGATATGTAATTTTATCTTGGATTATCTATTTTGTTGCAAGAAAACTATGTCTTTTGTGCAAACAATATGGGAGTTTAGGGCTGTTTCGGTTCTCCATATTGATGTCCATCTCCCAAACAATATGGGTATGGTTGGTTATGTGTACCAACTTCATATGTAATTATATCATGGATAATCTATTTTGTTGTACAAACAATATGGGAATTTAGTTGTGCAAAATTGAGTTATGCTAAATTTTAATCTCATCAAGTTTTACCACCTGCATATGTAATTATATTATGTAACTAAAATGGACCCCGCTCGTTGTGCGGGCCATTCGTCATTTAGTTGTTTTACATCTCAGATTATATACATTAGTTTGTGTCGCATATGGAAAGAGATATCCACAAACTCTTAATATATATGTGAAAATTAAAGAAGACAAACAACTTAATTATTCTATAACATTGTATTATATTAGGGTAAAGGTGCAAAAATGACCATCGTAAATTTAAAAATGTGCAACTATAACTCTGGTAATTTGAATGGGGGAAAATTGTACACTGTAAATCAAAATGAGGCAAAATTGGGCAAATGTGCAAAAATAGCCATCGTAAATTTAAACGTAGGTTTTCCAGACGTGGCCACACCATCAGTAAATGATGTGTCATACACACATGGCCCATTTTTTTTCAGATGATTACGTAGAAGTAAGATGAATTTCACATGATTTGGGGTTCTATTTGGTTTCTTATCGAAATGATTTGGGGGTTTGGAGTTCGTTTTTAGTGATTTAGGGTTCAACTGGATGCATTTTAGCTTTCACGTTAGATTTTGGAATTGACATGTCATTTACTGATGGTGGAGCCCACGTCTAAAAAATGTCTATTTAACTCGGTCTAACAGAGAGGTTACTTTTGCCTCATTTTGGTTTACAATGTATGGTTTTGCCCCATTTTAGTTTACAGTGTACAGTTTTGCCCCCTTCAATTTACCATAGTTATAGTTGCCCATTTTTAAATTTACGGTGGTTATTTTTGCACATTTACCCTATTATTTATTAGACTTTTCATAGACAGGTAGGTGTTGTTAGATAGTCATCCAACTCCTAACCATAATGGAAGCAACGGAAGGCATAAATGCATACACGTTTCAAGAAATATGTGAATTCATTATTATTATAACATAATACTCCATCTAGTCTATAATATAAGAGCTCGGCCATGTGAACCATATTTCTTAAGAAAACATGTGAAAGTTAGTTAGGTGTTTGGAATTAATGTCTTTTTTCTCTAATATTGCCCACATTTATTATAATACTTTTACGAGAGATAAATACATAAAAATTAATAAATATAAAAGAGAGTTAGTGACAAAATAGGAAAAAAACGCATTTAATGAAGAAAGAATGATGAGCTCTTAAATGTTGGACCAAAAATATTCAAATTGGGACTCTTATATATTTGTCTCAAAAAGGTTTTATAGCTATAAAACTACATTTTTATACTACCTTTTTTCATTAAAAGATTTTATAGCTAAGATCTTTGTAATCATTGGGGAAATTAATTACAAATCCCTTGTAAGGGATATAATATAAGAAAAGTTCCACTAATTAGAGAAATTAAAGTATAGTCCCTTAGCTTGGAACCTCACCAGTATAATTTCTGAGGACGTGTACCCCACAAATAAAAATTAAAAATCTCCCCTTCCCTTCTGTCCCCTCCCCTCCTTCTTCCCAAACGGACCCCCTCCCCCCACAATGGCCACTCCCACATATGCCCTCCCTTTTGGACTTTATAAGAGCATTTTGAACTTTCCATGTCTAATCTTATTGTTATATAAGTGAAAATATAATTTTTGATCTCATGCCCAATAGTTGGGTATCATTTGTGTACCTTGAAATAATTATGTACTATTTTTGTTCCTTGACTAATAGTTATATATATATATCATTTTTAGGTCTTCACCCTAATTTAAATTTTGAAAGGTGAGGGGGGTTATGTGTAACTTACTCAAATTTCAGGGAGAGGTATATGGTAGCAAGTAACAACATACAAGATTAGTTCCAAAAAGAAATTTGACTTGCACATATTGTTCCTCTCTTGCATCTCCACTTCTTTGTGTACTGTGATATGAAATTTCTTCTACATATACATGACCACTTTCTCCATTGAATTTAATAAAATGTTCTACTTTTTCATCATCTACAAGGTCCACAAATGTTATCACATCAACAAAGCTAATAGTGAATTTCATGGATATTCCATCTTTTTTGTCCCCCTGCTAAATAAAGTTCTTATTGACAACTGTATAAGATACATTTAAAACCTTTTAGGCTTGCATTGTCAACTAACATAATAGTGTAGTCATTGACAACTCAGGCAGCAATGTAACAACATTTGTGGCTCATTTGACAACACCTACCTAATAGAGATTCTTGAATAGAAAGCTTCTTCCTTTTCAATCAATGCAAAAGTAGAAATCCCTATAAACTAAATACCCAACACAAAATGACACTAAACCCTAACCAATCACTACCAAGACAATAGCCAACTTTTTATAGAGTTGTACCTTTTATACTCAAACACCCAAACACAATAACAACCAAACACAACAAATCAACCAAAAAAATGCAGACTGTGTGCATTCTAGAGTGAGAAAGAGATGAAAGTCATAAACCTCAATATTTTCCACGAAAGTCAACAACAATGGTGACTTTACTTGGGTAGTCTATTGGATTGATCATGAAGAACACATTTATGGCACCTGTGTTTCTTTTTTACCGTGGGTTTTCTCCCCTCTTAAAAGAAGCAAAGAAGCATGTGAACTGAATCTTTCTTCCTGCTTTTCTCTCTTTTAATAAAAAATGACAAGCTTGTCTTTTTATATTTACATTTAATTAACTTAGGTCCCATGGGACGTCACCCCAATTTCAGCAATGTTTGGGACAAGTGATCAATCGGCTGTGATTTTCCCCAATAAAATTCTATTTCAAGTATTGACATAGCAATTGATAAAAATGTTTAATATTATTTAAGGATATTATCACCATATTGAAGATAAATTTCTTCCAAGAAAGTAGTACACGTTATCATGTGTATAGCTCTTTCACTTTCTAATGGGAACACTAAATATAAATTTTAAACACAATCATACTTCTAGTTCCATTATAGTAAAAATGGGGACATTACCAATAATGTCTTAACTAAAAGGACAAAAATAAACGAATATTGAACAATAGTATCAAATCATTAAGTACTCTTTACATCCAACAAAAGGGTCAACCCAGTTCTAAATTCCCTACTTGGTGAAGGGTGCTGGGGAAAGGAATATATTAAGCAGTCCTACCCATACTTTTTACAGAGAGACTGATTCAAACCGCGATCTCAGACCACACGGCGAGAGAGCTTAACTCTAAGCCAAGCTGCTCTTCTAAGTACTCTTTAGATGCATATAAAAAAAAATCATATTACATAACAAATATAGGGTTCCTGATGATATAATTGTCATTCTAAACATGTTGGCAACTCTTACACTGATGATCCATTTTACAAAAAAGACAAATATTACATTTAGAAACTGAAACATGTTAGAGCTAGAGTCAATCTCTCAAATCAACACTTGACACTGTTCAAAATTACATACCCCATATGCCGCGAGCTGATGCTATTTTGTTGCTTGGTCTGGATGTTAGTTCATACAGTATCCTTGCAAATGTATCAGAATATCTGCCATCTGTGAAAAGAACTTCTGCAAAAGCATTTTCATAGGCAAGCAACAAAGTTCGGTTTTGAGGCTCAGAAACTAGGCTCTCCAATATCACGGCAGCTTTCCTGCAAACTTCCGGAACAGGATGTGGTGTCTTTATCACTTTAAGCAACCGATCTATGGCCCTGCATTCAGAGATTCTTTACCCGTTTTACAACTTCAAATTGACATATTCCTTCCTTTTAGTTTGAAAACAGATTACATAAACATATTTTATCTTTCAACAAACCCACTACAGATTCTAATGTTATGTTTGAATGGCATAAAAGTTAGCAGAAAATACCAAAAGTTTTTAAAACTAGAAGGAAAATAAATTCTGGAAAAAATTGGGGAAAAGTCCCCATTGAAATTTTCCAGATATCTAACATTGAAAATTTCCAAATACCTGACACTTCTGACTGGAAATTCCATGGCAAATATACACCTTAATCCTACGATATTTCATACAGAAAGTACCAGTACTTTGTAAATTTTATACACACAGAGTAACAGTACTCTGATTTAAGACCCTTCCCCCTGTTGAAATTTTAATATTGTACTCTTCCCCAATTTTCTTTGGGAACGTACCATACATGTCTTCCCCACAAATGGTCTCTGTCAAAAGTAGAAAAAAATAACACTACCAAATTTCTTTTTTTCTTCTGTTTGTCCAAACACAATATTTTCACTCTACTTTTCTCATCCCACTATTATATCATCTATTTTGGCCATTTCCATCCCTTCCATTTTCTCTCCTCGTCCATGCAAAACATTCAGGAAAAACAAAAAAGGGAAGAAGGAGATCACCATCTCTCACTAGCAATCTTCAACCTGCAGTCCACATTGACCTCCGCAAGGTTATAGAGTGCACCAACAGCAGCTGCCTGTGCATCTAATGCTGGTTGGCTGATAAGATCAATTAGACGTTTGTGTATCTGCAGTGATCAATAAGTGTCAGGGACTATTGACAAAACTTCACCTTTGAGCCCTCTGCTTAGTGCTTTATATAAAATTAAAAGGGTCAACTTAGTGCTAGTGAAGGGAATATACTAGGTAACCTTACCCCAACTTTTTATGTAGAAAGACTGATTTGAACACACGACCTTAGACCCCACGACAAACGAGATTACCGCTGAGTCAAGCTGGTAATTCTACTTTATCATAAATTATTTATAAAAATTTCAAATTTTTTGATTCATATACATAGAAGAATTATCAACCTGTGGAAAGAAGGGAAGCAAGAAAGGTTCATTGTCAGGATTGATGATCAAACGCCCAAGTAATTCTGCAGCAGCGCAATGCCAGGCTTTGACTGTAGATTCCAACATCCCCATGATGGCTTGGACGGCATGTTTCTCCCTGCAAGAAATAATGATTTTATCAGTCAGAATTGTGATAGCAAGCGAAAAACAAAAAATGTGGCTGAATCACTTACGTTATTTTGATGAATGATGGCTTGGACGAGCTAAATATTCGAAGGTCTAAGAGTGGAGCCAAGTTAACAATTGTCTCTAGCGCATTGGTGACAAGTTCTTCATCCTCTATTGGCATCGTGACATTTTTAGTACACAATAATTTGAAAATTTTATTAATAGACAATAATAAAGCACTAGATAGAGGCATCATATGTAATAATTTCGCAAATCTGAAGGTATGGCAAGTTTTCCCTATTTTAACTAGATATCTTCATTTTCAATTTGGACTGCTATGCATCATAAAATTACAAATTACATGACTTTGCTACCCAATAAGCTGAAACAATTATACTTATTTACCCAGCCAGCCTTTGTACTATGGTGAAAGATGAATTGATTGCAAGTTTACAGTGTCTAGGATGATTTCCAATTTCCAATTGCAATAACAAATATACCTACCTGCTCAAAACTAGAAAGTAAGGAAAATTCTTCACATATTTACAAAGTCAAATATCAGTTATAGTTACAGTCTAATGGTTTTTCACAATTCATTAGAGCGGTCAGGAATGTATTGCCCCCTCAATTGATGTGAAGATTTTCAAGACTGGTGCAATATATTCTTTTCAGTTTCATGCCAAACCTAAAAGGTCTATTACATGCTAAAAATCTATTAGTTCCTACTTTTTCTGGTACTGTCACTTCTTATCAGCCAAGATTAAAATGATAGTTTGAACTATGCATTCCTATTCCTTGTAAATAATTAAAATACAACTTGTTATTGTCCGTATTTGAAATCAAATGCATAAAATGAAAATCGTCAGCAGATTACAGTCTTTAATTGGAATATAAAATACTAACTCCAACCTTTAATATAAAGCCAGGTTGACTAATTTGAGGAGATTAAGAAAGCAAAAGAAACTGCTCAATTATAGGATACATTACATAATATTTCTGAAAAGCTTATGTGCATCATTAGATTATATAAAAAAATTATAAGTCAGACAGATAAGTTTTTATAAAAATGATAAATATAGAAGATACAAGAAAAACATATGTTTACGATCAAAGTCATCCCGAAATAGCTCTTATATTTATGACCAGAGCTAATATAAAACCATATCCAAGCCCATTATGAGCCAGAGACATAAAATTAAAGAAAGCACTCCTCAAGCTTTTGGGAGTCTGGCGCCACTCCACACATTCACTCCCTATCAGACTGCACAACTCTCCAATAAAAACTCCATTGTTACTACACATATTTATCCTATTGTCACCCCCTTCTTTCTCTATCTCCCTTATACCTTACTGCCATCAATGAGTGACACACATGGCCCATTGGTTATAGGCCCATAAGCCACCAATGAATTATACATGTCACACTTAATTGAATTCCTCAAGGATTAGAAGTCCAAAACAATTAAACACCATGCAATTTCAGATTTTCTAAAAATGTACAAAACTCATACAAAGAGTTAATGGGACCTTAGTTATTTTGGAGAATTATCTTACTCCTAAGCCAAACACCCATACATCATATCGTGTTAGTATAACTAGTCCTTTTTTAATAGCAATAGTTTTTATAAATACAATTACTACTATCAGATTATATGTACCTTCACAGAGTGCAAGTAGTTTATCAAAAAAATGGTCATTAGAAACAAATGAAGAAAGAACCCAGTGCCATATGCTAAGCTCAAATCGGCTACTGAGATTCAAATGACACAAGCAGTAATTTCAGTCAAACTGAAGGAATATCCTACATTAATCAGAGACCAAAAGTACAAATTGAATGCAACCATATTGTATCTGAATTTGGTTAACTTTTCAAGGATATCATAATATATCACATTGATATACATCTAACCATAGAAATTTATAAACATTGCAACAACAACAAAACTAAGCAGCTTGAACAACGGTGATATTTGTTGAATAAAAATAGTATTGTTGAAAAATGAAAACAAGGAGCTGAACTTCAATCAGAAACAACCCTCACCTACTATGTAATCTTCTATACATTGGAAGACTGATTCCAAACAGTGCCGATGTTGGGCCATGATGACTTCATTATCCGGCATGAAAGAGAAGTTTCTGATAATATTTGAAGCAACAACAGCACACAGTTGCTTTTCTGCTCTCCCTTCATCATCTAAATTAAAAAGAGAGTCTTCATCAAACCACAACTCTGAAAGACGAGATTTTGTCATGCCACTCTGCTGTCTTGATTCCAAACTAGTAGGACCAGACATTTGGCTGCAATTAGACCACTATCCTGCATTCAGATCAATTTTCTTTTTCCTTTTTGCCCCACAAAGAGCATATTATAAAATAAAAACTGGGAACACAAACTCAGTAAGATATAACAGAACAAAAACAATTACCCTGGTGTACCATTTGAGCCCAATGTATCATATTCGTTCCCAAATCCAGTTACAATCGAATTTGCACCTAATGTTCTGACTTTCCGTGCCTTAATTAGTTCCTTTGGGAGCGCAATGTCACGCCAATCATCTATCTGTTTCAACATATGATGAGAAAATGAACTAGCCTTTGTCATAGAATAAATATCGGAAGTTCAACAATTCTTCCTTATATACCCAAAAATTGTCTTCATACAGTTTTCTGAAAAAATAAAACAAATACAAACACTATATTTTGAAAGAAGAAATAAAGATTGGTAGCACATACAACTTGGAGAAGAGCATCAAGCAAACCAGGAATTTTTGTTAGGGGAGTTGCATCTTTGCGCATCTCATCCTTCTCTTTAAAAGAGAGCACCACGAGAGTATTCAATGCCCAGATCAGCTCACTCTTCAAGCCACTTTGAAGAGCCAGAACAATTCTTTTATTGTTTTGGTCTAAAAACGAAAATAAATAAAATGAAGAGAAACACAAGTTAATGTAACAATTTCCAAAAATATAACAAAAGAATATTATAAATTAACAACCTATTAGAAACAACTAAGCACCTACAAATGTGGAATTAAAGTCAGCTTGCACTTAAATCTTTGAAATGAAACGATATTTTTTATTTCAACAAAGAACAAGTTCAAAATATTCCTTCTGAATTTTGTATAGTTTTTACATGAGTATCTGTTTTCCTCATAGTAAAAGAAACAGAAAGACAGAGGGGAAAAGAAAAAATAGTCCCCTTCTTTTTCAGTGGCCTGTCAAGAAGTCGATCGACCTCTCATTTGTCAACATTGAATGTCTAATGCTGAGGCTCCTAACTATTTCAACATTGGAATTCATTGACTTTCAGGGTTAAAAATTGATTTTTTAGGTCAAACGAGTAAAATATGAATTATAATTGAGTTACAAAAAGTTAAATTTCAAATACAGACTCGTGCTTTCATATATAGTACTTTTGTTAGTTCATTGTTCAAATGAAATATATTTGATATTTTCTATGCAATAAGCATTACATATGTAGCAAACACAACACTGTACACTATCAAGAGCCATTATGCTAAAATAGCATTAGACTTGCATACTATGGACGCGTCTAGTCAATTTATGAACTTCCCAAATAGGCTTTAAACCTTCCTAGGCACTTATAATTTACAAGAAACTTGAAAGTGTGTATCTAATATCAGTCCTTAATCCACTCAAAGGGGAATCACACAATGTGTTTTCCTCTCATCATCATATCAAACACTGAAGATCTTCACGCAAGTTAACTCATAAGTTGGTACAGTAACATCAAAGTTATGATAAGCAAAAGTGTCATAACTCATAACACAGCCCAATTCTTCATAACCAAATCCAAAAATTAGCCAAACAACACCAATTAAAGACATAATTTAACTATTTTGATTACATCTAAAACATAAGTTAAAATCACTTTAACCACTCACACTAACCCTTATCATCTCTCTCTTTGCTTATTTATTATAACGAGGATAATTTATGAAATAGAAGCCTAAGCAATTTATAAATAAATATATAAGGAAATTATGATTCTCGTTTATAGAACTAACCAACGAAAGAGCTATGAACATGGAGAGAGGGGCCCAGCATGGTCGACGGAGCAGCCGCATCGGCGGCGGCGGCAGCGGCGGCGTTGCTGCTGCTACCGAAAGGCCGACCTCTCTTCGCCGGCGGCCCCGACGAGCTTCCGCCGCCGCCGGACTTGTTCTGATCTCTCTTCTGCATCTCTCTCTCTCTCTCTCTCTCTCTCTTCTAATTGCTTCGTGGCTTTTGAAGTGTAGTGATTTGAGATTTTTTTTTTTTGTGTTTTTATCAGATTGGGTTATGTCTGAGGCCCATAAAAGTGTTTTTGTATGAGGCCCAAATACTTTTTTATTACATCTCTGTTGAGTCTTTTTTTTTAAGGTGGTATAGGTATGTTCAAAGAAGGGAATTAGATGAGCCAGTAAGAATAATTGACCAAATGGTATTGAGTCCTTACAAGCGAGGGAGAGGGAGACCGAAGAGAATTCTTGACGAAATTATTCGACAAGATCTTAGTATTAAGAATTTATCTCCAATCATGACTATTGATCAAGCACAATGGCGTCGTATGATCCATGTAGCAGACCCCACCTAGTTGGGATAAGACTTTATTATTGTTATTGTTCTAATGAGTCTTTTATCAAGAAAATAAATAATGATTGGAACTTTTAGAAGTAACATATTTCTAATCCTTATTTATGGTGTACTACTCTACTAGCATTTAATATTAGGACTTTATTGATATTGATGAATACACCTAAGATTATAGTGTTCATCAATACAAATAAAGAGTTTATAATGGCAAAATTACACGAAAAAAATTTTTAGTGTATTGGGTGCTACTGAAATAATATCTATATATTCCTCTTATCCTATTTATATGGTGGAAACTAGAAACAGAAGACTTCATATAATCTTATCTATACGATTCATCAATTAAATTTACATATGAATGTTCAAATCCACCATATGAATGGTGCATAGTATCCTATTTAAGGCACGGTTAAAAGGTTTTAAGTTTTTCAAGTCAACACTTTTTTAGGACAAGTTTTTTGGCCTTTTGAGAAACCTTTTTTTTTAACTATAAGGGAAAAAATAGATTTAATAAAAATTAGTTTTCTAGACCTTTTAGGAAAACTTAGTTTGAGTTGATGATTTTCTTTTTATTTTCAAGGAAGTATTAGTATCTTTGGTTCTTTTATTGTGTGTGTTCTCGACATGTATGATATTGAAGTATTTTTCCTGTAACTAACTATAAAACTCAGTTGACTTTTTTTGAAAATATTAAGAAAACAAAGCAATTAATCACAACATATTATTAATATTATTAGATTATATATTAAATTATAAATAAAATAAACTACTTTGGAGAAAAAATAAGAAAATTAATTTATGAGTTTCTATTTAGTTTTCTTCAGATTTTTCAAAAATAGTCAACTAGACCAAAGAAACGCGGGAGTATTGGATCACATTGGACATGATACATTTGGTCCAATCTTCTTTAAGACTTACAATATGTTTAGTTGGGGGAAAAACTTGTGGGGAGAAAACGGGGATGAGGGGGATAATTCATTTTATATGGAATATGTTTGATAAGAAAATAAATGCACATCTTCAAATCAGCCCCCAAGAGAATTTTAATTATTTTATAAAATAACATAATATGTTAGAAATTTTACTATACGTACAATTTCAATGTTTCACATATCAGATTACTTGCGTTTTTTAGACAAAAAAAGATTACTTGTGTTTTACTATACTTTGTTTGGACTACCACCTCATGGTAGCCCCTTATCTCGAGTTTTATCATTGAAATGAAAATAATATAGGTCAAAATAAATGTAATGGCACCACTATTACGCAACGTGTGTGAATCAATTGTAGATTTAATTTTATTGTTTTTTACCCGAGGATGGTAAACCAATATAATCTTTATCTAAGGAGATTTATAATTTGACTCAATTATTTGCAAAATATTTTATAATTGTGACAGAAAAACAGAAGTGTTGAATAGTGGTTACATTCAGGTAAAAAAAATAAGTAGTTTCATCAATCATTGTCAATATGGAATCACATGACTCACAGTTACACCAATAATATAAATCCTAAACAATTAACAATAATATAGCAACTCTCTCTCCAATCTGTCGTTTACTTATATGTCCCACCCCCACCACCCACCTCTATCGATCACTATTAGTAATTTTATACAAATTACAAAGTAAGATTAATACAACTGTTAGTCTGTGAACCTTTATTCAATTTTGGTTTTGGTCCCTAGCTTTGAAATCTATGATTTAGGTCCTCGAGTTTTTAATCAATTTTGGTTTTAGTCCCTGAACTTTCAATCAAATTTAGGATCTGCTTGGATGAGAGGAAAATGGGAGAGGAAGGAAAATGGGGAGGGAAAATGGGGTAAGAGATAGCATTTTCCCCTGCTTGGTGTGAGAGAAAATGGGGAAGGAAAGAAAACGGGGAATAATGTGGGCCCCATGCCCCATTTTCCTCCCAACTTTTTCCTCCCAAAATGGGGGATTTTGGGACAAATTTTTTGTTCCCACTCACTGCCCTAGCCCGCTTGTTTCTCTCGCCCTTCTCACAAAACCTTCTTCTTCTTCTTCTATAGTCTTTCCTTTTACAGTGCCCAACCCCTCACATCTCAGAAAGCTCTTTTCTTCCTCTTCACTTGTCTTCCACAGTGCGCAGCTTCTTCACAATATCTTCTTCTCCTCCCTGTTTGGTTGCTATATTCCTTCTTCCACTCAACTCCTCTATGTGTTTTTTTCTTCTTCCACTGATAGCAAACACTGAACATAATTATGACGTCGTTGAGTGCTCCGTTTGCTTGGTCGTGATTGTCGAAGACGCCGCTATTAGGATTTTGCCTAATTGCAAGCATGTGTTTCATGTTGATTGTGTTGATACTTGGTTTGGTTCTAATACTACTTGTCAGATTTGCTGTACGGTGGTTGAGGGTGGCGCCGAGGGCGGTGTAAAAAAATATAATTATGCTTTTTGAAAAAAAAATAAAGGGGTCTGTTAAAAAAAAGGAACAAAAATAAGGGAATTATATTTTGTCGATTAGTTCAGTTACAAAAAGAATGTAGGGTATTTTAGTCATTCTTATATTTACCCATTTTCTTTCCTCCCTGTTATCCCTCCTCCATCCAAGCAAGAGAGGGGATTGTATTTTCTTCTCTATTTTCTTTCCTCCCTGATTTCTTTCCTTTCACTTTCTTTCCTCTCCCATTTTCCTCTCATCCAAGCAGAGCTTTAGTCCTGCTCCTTGAACTTACTAAAACCAAAATTGAGTGAAAGTGAACTAAAAGTTGTATTAACCCTTACAAAATACTCCATATTAAAACTACAAGAAAAAAAATTCACCCACCCCAACATTAAAAATTTTCAAAACAAAAGCTTTAAAGAGTATTAACTTAAGAAGCTAAAGTCTCCCCTTCTCACTTTCTCAACCTTGAGGGCGAGCTCAATTGCCAACTTTAGGGTGGCTCTTTTCACACCTTTGTGCATGTGTGTTCGAAACGGAATTGATGGAATCTTACAGCTTCTGGTGCTTGTAAGTTGTGGGTGTTAGGAGGAAGATGATCAACGATTATGTGGGTGAGAGTATAGGCTGGTTTTTTGACCAGGGAAAATGAAGATTAAAGGTTTGGTGAGACGAGATTCGTGGGTTAGGGCTTCGATTTGTCTGCAAAGAGCAACCTATCACTCTAACTGCTTGATGGTAGAAATATGAGAGGACTAAAGGCTAGCAAAGGGATTGTTATGGTGAAGCAGGGGACTCACATGTTGATGATCTTGAAGTTTGAAGGACCGGTAAAGTGGAAAGGTTTTATTTCAAATATGACTCAGATGATGTTTGCTGGGGATCCCTTCTGAACATTGGTGGCCAGACCACAACAACCAACTTTCCATGAAGAATAAGCATGGGCTCTACTCTACCTGGGTTTAGGGGAACCTATGGTAGGTTTTTGGTGTCTTGGTGACCTTTGATAGATGTTAGGAATAGGATCTGTGTCTTGTTTTTAAAATATCTTATGTGGGTATCATGTTATTTATGTTTTGCCTTACATTGTGGGTTAATGTTGTTTGTGTTGGGTGCTGACTAATTTCGACCATAATTTTCGTACCTTTAGATTGGGCTCGGGAGAGCAAGTCTTTGGACAACCACTCACTATTGTTTTTTTTCCTTTGATCAAATGATAGATTGCAATATCAGTTCCCCACTATCATCCTACTATCATCCTACATGGTCAAGAGTAGGCAGTCCCTTTAGCATTTGACTTTTGATTTGTTGTGTTAGTCATGTGATATCATCAATTATTTTTATGTTTATGTTTTTCTTCCTTTGTAATGGCGTGCTCTACAGCAGAGTGTCTCATTAGTGTGTACTGTTTCAACTTAATGTATGTAATCAAGTTTCATATTAATGAAAATTATTCTTCCGGTAAAAAAAATACTTGGCCCAGCCCCAACAAACAAGTCTTATTATTGAACCAGACTAGCCCAGTCAACTCGGACTAACCCAGGTGTAATATGGACAACTTGACGATTTGATAGGCTGACCTAGATGTCACTTTTTAAAGACATTGTTTTTCTTTTACCAAAAAAACACAAACCATTGAAAATGACATAATTTGTGTTTTTTTTTTAAATTTCAATGTTGATTTTGATATTAATGACTAAGTTTGATGATAAAAAATTACTGATACGAGTATATTTTGTTAGCATGTAACTATTTCAAATTTTATTTGGAAGGATATTTAATAATTACTTATTGTAATGTCAATAATAATGGATTGACACTATTGAGTCAATTAGTCAATATATATATATATATATATATATATATATATATATATATATACTTCTCTTCTTATCATATCATAAACAGTATTTGAACGTTTTGCACTACGAGTAGTCGAGTACCCTTCTCTTCTTCTCCTGCCTGCAGCAAAAATATCAAGCCTTTTCATTTCATCTTTGCCACCATCTCATATCCATTAACTAAGACAAATAATAAACAAAAAATTATTTTCATGTTTTCTATTCCTATGATTATGTTGTCTTTGTCTTGCATATTAAGCTTCTTTTCTTTCCTTTTCTTGTGTGATGAATGCACATATTCAAATCAACCATTTCTCTTTATTTCCTTTTTCTTTAAATCTACATTCATGAAGAGAAGGAAATAAGAAATAATCACAATACCTCAATCACATAATCTTATTAATATGAAACTTCCCATTAAAACATTTCTTTAATTATTTCAAGTTTCCTATTTCAATTAAATTTCAAATATTCCAAAAGAATTACTCATATCATCCTCAAATTATTATCTTTCCAATTCACATCAAAATCATTTGATTATTTAATTAATGACTCCCCAAATATAATAAAATATTTCAAAAAATACACTAAATTTGGGGAGTCATCAACAATCAAGGCATAACAACATTCAATAAACGTTGTTTTGTAAATTTGATAATAAAAATAATTTAATGAACATGTTTAACACATAGTGCGTTTAATAAACTCCCCTAAGCTAAAATAAAATAATTTAAAAGGTGAACTTGACTTATTGGTGTACTTTATGAATGCCCCAAAAGTAAAATTAAAAAATAAAATAATTTAATGATTATATTTGAAATCTAGTGACGTTTTATAAACAGTCCTATGTTGAAATTAAAAAATAAAATAATCATGTAGTGCATTTAACACATAGCAGACGTCGCAAAATATTCATTTTCTTAAAAATGAAAATGTGTTTTATCAGCTTGGGTTTATAAAATGGCGCAAAGTATTATTTTTTCAAAAACATAAAATTTATTCTATCTACATTGCGGAATTTATAAAATGCCGCAAAATATTTATTTTTATAAAAAAATAAAATTGTATTTTATCAACTTTGCGGGCTTATAATATGCCGCAAAGTATCCATTTTCTTAAAAAAATAAAAAATATATTTTATCAACTTTGTGGTGTTTTATTCATTTTTTTTTTAAAAAAAATGTATTTTATCAACATTGCGGTGTTTATACAAACACATTTAAAAGATATAAAAACTCTACCATATGACTTAATTTCCAATCTTGAATAACTTTCTTCTAGGCAACTTGTAATTAAAGTATAGTTTGAGCAATAGCCAATACTAGAAATTAAAAAGACGTGCATATAAATGACTAAAAATGTAAAATAAGTAGTAACATAATAATAAATTATTTTTGTCGGCCTAATGCCCTACTAACACCAAGTGCCTCCCCCTAAATAATTTTTGAGATTTCAAGTTTGACCTCTATGAGTATCATAGGCATGTTAGTTCCTCGTGTTGAGTAAAGGATTAAAAAAAATATTATTTTATTTCCAACATTTATTGGTTTTGACATGTGGGTGTTGTTGTGGGTGATCTTACAGTATACAGTCAACAATGATCATTGCCAAAGAAAAGTGTAAACCTTTTGGACAAACCACTCGTAATATCATGAGTCATGATTCATGACTTAGTTTATGGTGGTAATAACTTTTTATCAAGAAAGAACTTAAAGGTAGTTAATTTGATTCAATCAAGCAGCATCTTGCTCTCATGAATTAATGTCAATGACAATGAGTCAGAAAAAGGCAAGTAGTTGGGCTTGCCTTCGTCCTGCCTATGCCTTCGTCCTCTCTCTTTTCCATCAAAGCTCACCAAAAAAGGGTAAAGGTTTCGTAGAGATCCCAAAACAAAAGCCCATCATCAAGGAACACAAAGTTGAAACAAAATCATTCTATCTTCATTATTACCATGTGGATGTCTAGTGGCCGAATGTTGCTTTTCGATTGGCCAAAACAAATTGTTGCTTTTAGAAGTTTTTTTTTCATACGCAGATTTTGATTTTATTGTGCCTACTTCCTATTATAAACGTAAGATAGATGATTAAATTATGGAGATTAAAAAATTAATTAAATTTGAATCAAGTGATTCTGTAATTGGAAAAGTTAAATACTTGAGATTGAGTATGAGTTAAGCTATTAAATACCCAAGAAACTTTACACAATGAGCTATTAGCGCCAAGTAGTTTGTTTAGATCTTGAATGCCCTTGAAGTATTATTTTGTAACTTTTATAATCAAATTTAACGGGCAGGTGAAATAGTTTTTGCCATCTTAGATTGAATGACACATCATACTGAATTCTTGTTGAATAGGTGGTGATGATGTAGCTCAGATTGAAGGTTCTTAATTGTCCTTGAAAATTTCTCGAAGGAGTATCCAACACCCGAAAGTTTTGATTTTGGATTTTAAATATCCTGGAAGTATTATTGGGTAAAAATAAAAAATGGTAATGAACTATTACGCTAGGAGAACCTAGGAGAAAAATGTTTTCATTCTCAATTATGGGAATGAAGAATAAATTTTGTTTCAATATAATTTAGGTAATGTCGTTAACTTTGACCGACGTTGACTGTTAAAAACTGACGTGACGGCGAAAATAAAATTTTCTATTGACGTGACAATAATTTTTCTGAATGTGTGGGACCCACATTATTTAAATTTAAAAAATAAAAACACTCATCATTCATCTTCTTCCACCCCCCTTCAATCATCAAAACCCCCCCCCCCCAAAACACCATCTTCGTCTTTCCCCCGCCCACACCCACACCCCCGCCTGCCCACAAATCCACCCACACCCAGCCCTTGAAGGCGGGGAGATGTCTTATCTATCATTTTCTAACCATCAGGTCACTGGTCCCTTGACTCATTGTTTTACTTATTAACAATTAACAATATAGGTGAAAGTGGATAAATTGTTTAAGAAAAATGATCTCAATCTCCCTCTAACACGTTCTCACTGCATAAGAGTTAAGTTATTAAATAAGGTATCTTAGATTAATATAGAACTACTAAGTTTATATAAAAAAAATGAACTACTTCGTTAAAGTTGATTTTCAAAAAACAAATTTCTCCTACATGTAAAATTCGTTATTTCATTTCCTCTTAATCTATCTCTGAAATTCGTGGCTGTCACCCAAGAGGGGGGGGTGAATTGGGTGAGGGAATAAAAACTTAAACTCTTTTCGAAAGACTGCTTGAGCTCGGTGATGATGATAATAAATAATGCTATGCACAAGTCAGTATGCTATGTGATGCAAAATAGAATGATCAAGTATAAGTATATGCACACATAAATTTATCCTGGTTCGGTCACCCAGACCTACATCCAGTCCCCAGGCTACACCTGAGATTTCCAATCCACTATTCTTGTTTAAACCGGGCACAAGAGAAGCCTTTACACTTTAGGTTTTACGAGCACGGGTTCACCTAACAACCCACAGGTTTTACACCGGGTTCACCTGCAAACCTTACAAATACAAGTTTTACGGGCTAACTTGCAACCTATGGAGATTTAGACAACCTCTAAATGCTCCCCCTTACAAATTGTAAGTTTACACTATGTTCACTCTATGAACTGATTGTGTTAAACACTTAAGCTCAAAACTAACTCTCTCAAAGAGTGGATGATGTTACTCACTTAAGTACAAATGAATCACTCTCTAAGAATATTACATATCTAAGTCCGAGAGTAGAAGATGAGAGGAATGTAGAATAGTGTTTCAGACAATAAGCTCTGTTCTCTCTCTCTCTTTTAAGCCCACTTCTTCAGAAATGAAGAACATCCCTTTTATACCAGCCTCTGAATATCTAACCGTTGGAGAGGCAATAAGACCGTTTGATTATAGACGTTGGGGCCTTGTTTACGTTGTCCTCATTAGTGCACAGCAGGGTTGACTTTGCTTTATCTAAAAAGGTGCTCTGACCAAGCTGTTCTGTCAACACTGTTCTGGCAATACTATTCTGACAAAAGTCGTTCTGACATCTGAACATTTTGTACGGTCCGACTCTTGCTTGCTGTCAGAGAGGACTTCGTTCCTCAAGCATAAGTCCAGGATGTTAAGAGACTCATTATCGGAAGCTCTCTTGCTATCTGAAGCTCGTGGACTCTAACATTTTGCTTGCTATCACATAGAGGAACTTTGTCTTCCAAGCACTTGTCCATGAATGATAAGAGTGCTTTGCTATTGGATCCTCTCTTGCTATCAGAAGCTCTCTTATGGACTCTGACTTTTGTGGGCAGTATGAGCTTTGACACCTTGAGTGAATCTTCAGATTATGTTCTCATACTCCTCATGCTTGGTAGGTAACAATGTTGTTTGAATGTGTCTGTTATCCTCTTGTTACCGTTGGAAGGAACATCTTCTTAAATGCTTCAGCAGGGTTGACTTGCTTTATCTCTGAAAAGTAGTCCTGACACCTCTGCTCTGTTAAAAGCATTCTGACTTCCGAGTATGTGACATTTACTCTTGTACTCTTGCTGACGGATGATCATCGTTCATCCGGAAGTGGCAATCTTGCTCTGCAAGTGTTAATCTCTGAAATCCAATGCCAAGAGTCTTTGCATCCGGAAGCTCAGTTGCATCCGGAAGTGTGATTAAGTTCTGCACATACTGGTTAGTCCAACATAGCAATATATATAATCAGATATAGTAAAAACTATACATGTTGTGGGAAGTTTGCTATGGGAAGTAGTCTTACTTAGACTATGTTCTGATCTGGTCTATGATGTATCCGGAAGCATTTTTACATCCGGAAGTAAAACTACTAGATGAAGGATCTTGGTTCACTATAACTCACTCTCACTTAGTGTATTTCATCCCAACACTCAGCGCTAGTCACTAAGCTATCGGAAGCACTTTTACTTGACGTAGTGAACTCACTGACGCTTAGGGTGAAATCTATTCTATCAGTCTGCGCCAGTCAAGATCCAACAGGAAGCAACTTCACTTGATGTTGCATTTCCGCTGACGCTCGGGGTTATATCTAGTCTATCAACCTGCGCCAGTCTAAATCTAATAGGAAGTGCTTTCACTCGGCGAAGTAGACTTACTGACGCTTGGGGTACTAACTATTCTATTGCTCTGCGCCAGTCTAAGTCTAACAGGAAGCGCTTTCACTTGGGGAAGTAGACTTACTGACGCTTGGGGTACTAACTATTCTATTGCTCTGCGCCAGTCTAAGTCTAACAGGAAGCGCTTTCACTTGGGGAAGTAGACTTACTGACGCTTGGGGTAATATCTATTCTGTCGCTCTGCGCCAGTCTAATTCTAACAGGAAGCAAACTCACTTCCGATTGAAACATAGCTTAGTCTTAAGGTTTTGTGTACCTAATTCTCATGGACTAAGTTAAATCCCTAGTGATTTACTTGCTGACGCTGGGGGATGAAAGCATTCATCCGCATGCGCAAGTCCTAATCTAACCGGAAGTGATCTTGCATTCTCAAGTGATCTAACTCAGGATTCTAACCATGTCATCTAATCCCTCCTAAGTGTTGATTATGTTCTCTTAAGTACTAGACCATATCATACCTTAGTCACCATCAAAACTTAAGATTCTAACATTCTCCCCCTTTTTGATGATGACAAACCCATAGATGACTAGAGAACATAATTAAACTTAGATCACTCATCCTAGAGCTATATTCCTTTCCCCATTTCTCTCCCCAAAAATCTAGGCATCCTATCTATCTCTCAGCTCTAGACATCTCATGTCTCATCTCTCGCTAGACATCTCATATCTCATCTCTAGCTAGACATCTTATATCTCATCTCTAGACATCTCATCTCTCTCCCCCTTTTGGCTTCATCAAAATTCAACAGGTGCAAGCTAGCCTTAGGGATGGGGATACTTTTATCGTTCTCCTAGAAATGGGCTTTCTACCTAATATTTCTCCCTATGTATCGCTAATAAAGATTTGTTCTAGACTATTCAATACAATGTACGAGAATTAACAAGGAACAGCAATAATGGCTCATGATCCTAAATGATTGTATTTTCCCTAAACACTATGTAGGATAGTTAAACATGTTTTTCAAAGGAGATATTAATACATCAAATCTAATCATAATTAAATTAGGATCAAAACATACAAAACAGTTTTCTTTTTGAAGGTGAAAATTCTTTCCAAATGTAATTTTGATCCTCTCGAATTGATTAACATGATATCAAAAGTAATTTTGATGTGTTTAAAAATGATGATTATGATATCAAATGAAATATGTGATTTTAAAATTCAAATGAGATGAAATCTGATACCTAATGAAATCAAATGAGATCTGTGAGTTTGAACTTGTGGTATCAAAGGAAATGATTGAATGCCAAATGAAATTTGTGATACCATATGAAATGAAATCAAATCAAATGAAATTTGTGTTTTTAAAAGTGCCAAAATAATTTCCAAACAAATTGCATCACAGCATCTTAAGAGTTTATTATCGATGACAGCATGTGACTCTCGATTTTCAAGGAATCATTAACAAGTAATGTCCACTTACTTCTCTTCTATATTAAGATTAATCATCATTAAATCAAGAAAGGAAGCATATAAGAGAGGTATGTTATCAATTACTTTCCGGCATGTCATTTAGAGGATACAGATGTGTGAGCTAGGATGATTTTCTAAGACAGTGAATGATTTTGAAGTCAATGCAGATTGAGAGAAACATCCTAAGTTGACACCCTTACCAATACCATGTATGCATCATATGTAAGAGATGGTAAGGTGTAGATGTTACCACAGATGAGGGGTACTCATACTCTATTAGACTCAGGAATCTGAATCGTACGCAGATAAGCATGCTTCCTGACATCTTCAAGAGGTGTGCTATCTCAAGTGGAAACCCCTAGCGCAAGTGCTTTGATGATCGCTTCGGCAAGCTGAGCTACAACCACAAGCAGACATGACTGGGCAGTCACTCTACTCTTCCCATGGTTCAATAGTTGGCCTGCTATCGAAGGCGCTGATTGTTGTGAAAGCAACCTTGCTCAAACTTGATGATTGGTCCTGCATATGCTTGAGGAAACAAATGCTTTCTGATGGTCAGTGAAAGAACTTAAGATTTAACATTGAAGACCATCCTCAGGACATTCAAGTCAATCTGTGTTAATCAGCACAAGCTAATAATTTTAAGAAATCATGCTTGCTAATTGGTTTAAGAAAATATGAGCAATGATTATGTGAAAACTAATTTTGAAATTATCTATACATTCACATAGTTTCACTATCAAGACATGAACTCTATTTATACTCTCATGGATAAATATCAATGTGATAGTACAGAGAATATTAAACAGGTGGCATATTTTCAGAGTTTCATAAGCAAGTATAGTTCAATACATATGCCTCAAGGATGTTCATGTTAGATCATGAAGACATGTGAATTAATAATATAATGAGATTTTGAAAAAGAGAATCTTCATCCTCACAAAATAATTTGATTAGGATTGAATTCGTTTTACAAAAACAACCAAATTTCAGCATATGATTACGAGAATAATTTCCAAATATTAGCTCGAGTTCTTCTAGATATGCTCAATGTGATCTCATTGTTCTTAGGATATCAACAAGCTTGAAATTAATACAGATTATAGCATGCTTGTGATACTATGCCATGTTTTACAGATCTAGCAGAGTTTAATTCAAGGCATTTCCTAAGATTTCTAATGCATGTCAGACAAGAGAGAGAGACTATCCATTTAATTTCACAACAGAATATGTAAGGGATAGAAATGCTCATGTGTATTGGCGAAAGTCTCTCAGGTTTGGTATAGCCATTCCACACATCTTGATAAGAGACATTTTCGTTGTCATTCTCTCTTGGTTATATTCATTGTTCAAGCTTCAATAATCTGTGTCAACATTCTTAAACCACAAACTTGAACTGAGATCATTAGTAGATTGCGAACTTAAAGATGTAATTAAGAGGGATGTATTGTTCTCGAAACCATAGCTGCTTATGCATTGAAAAAGTTGATGCAAGAGATACCACATGAAATTGAAAATCAGAAATAGCTTTTGAGTGCTATCATGAGGTACGGTTGTCATGTAGGTTTAAAGAGGATCAGAATCTGTTTTGAAAGTTTGTATTTCAAAAGGATCTTTCAAAAATCAAGGTGAATGCATAAACCATTTTCTTCCATGAGAGGTGCCCTTAAAAGAATTCACTAAGCATATATGAGTAAAATGATTTAGACACCATATGAAAAACTCTGAGGAAGATTTCTAGTTTTAGTGTCAAAATTCTGAAACTAGTTCCGAATCATCTTAACAATGTCAGAAATCTTAGAACACAATGATTCAACATGCACAAATTCAGAAGGTTTTGAAGAAGGTTCAGTTTCAAGGTGTCGGACTTCTTGAATTTGTAAAATCTGTATGCATTATATCAGAAAATGAATTTGATATGATAGGGTCGTTTTTACAGAAAATAAGTGTTCATCACAGATAAGGGAAATCATATCAGTTTCAGAGAAATAAGAGCTGTTGAGCCCATCATGCATTTACTAGCCAAGTGATTATTCAAGTAAGGAGGAAGGTAAGAATGATATCACCATAGCTCCACTCGCATCTAGCAGTAGCTCGCTTGATTTTGGTTGGCAATGTATGGAATCTATATTTAGAGCAGTACCAAAATCTATGCGTGACGAATGCTTATCAAGACTTGACTAATTGTTCAGATGAGGTACAGTCCTGAGTCTTGCTGAGGCTAATAGGATGGATTGGAGCTGGTGCAGAGGGATGAATTTACTTTGTGATCACTACCACTGGCATCTCTGGCCTCTTGAACCCATACTTCATACACAGCTCTTCACTCAGATTGGGTGCTGGCGCAGAGGGAGACACAGGTTCAGCAGAAGGTATCTCCGCAGGTTGATCACTCAGCGCTATCTCAAGTTTGCCTCTGAGCTAGCAGATTGTTGGGGGCACATGAATCAGATGGCTCACTGTGGGGGGAGGAGATCTTCCTTTTAGCAAGGGTCTTCTTCACCCTTGTCTTTCTGGACCTTCGGATTGCCCTTCCTACAAAATACCAGATAGTTCCTTCCTTTTGTATCCAAGTCTGGATCTGAAGGTCAGTTTGTAGGTTATATATAGTTCACATGCATTTAGATTACGTCCTATGTGTATGGCATGGTGAATCTTTCATGACTATATGCACAAGGATATACAAGGTTTTTGATCAAGATAGTCATGGACAGTATGTAGATTATGAACATTACTTATTTCTTCAAGCTTTCTTCTATGATGAATATAATGTTCACACCTTAGGATGCTTAATGTAAAATCTCAATAAGTCCATCTAACATTAGCATAGGAGATTTTACTATCAAATGCTTCGTTGCTAAGTGATCCCTTGCTTACCCAAGGAGATCTTCTATACTTATCCTTGGTTCGAAGCACTTTCTTCTGAGAGGTAGGATTCAAGAGCCTTTTCAATGATGATCGAGGAATCCACTCTCTCTTGTTCTTCTCAGGATAATTGAATGGAACTTTGTGATAGCTCATCCTTGAGACAGAACCATTGTCCCTTGTGGTGGCCGACAGCTTCTTATGATTGTACCAGTGGGTTTCAGCAGTTGCATCACCACGAGTTCTCCTCTTTGGAATAAGAGGAACTCTTGATTTTTCCTGCACAAGTAAGGCACTAGGAGGATGTTTTGGTACCCATTTGTACTTGGGTCCTACATGGTTAGCACTGGACCTTACTTGTCCTTTAGGAATCCATACAAACTTATTTCTCACATTTGAATTTCTTCTAAGACTGCATGTGTGAGAAATATGTCCTAATCTACCACAATAATGACAGATAATGGAATGATAATCAAAATGAGGCTTCCTATCATTATCATGATTAATTTTCTTTAGAAAAGCTTTTTGTTCCTTTGAAATTTCAGTTTCTTTTGAAAGCTTTTCTTTTTCCTTCAACACGTGTTTACAATCAAAACATTTTTCAAGACATGTTGAAGTTTTCCCTACCGATAGTGGGCTAGCTATCGGAACCACTAGTTCTTTAAAAGAACCCTCGGAAACTTTAGATGTAGAAGAAGAAATTAGTTTTTCAAGTTTCCTATCTTTTTCTTTTAAGCCTAGAAGTTCTTTTGCAAGTTTACAATATTCAGTATATAACTCATTGTATGCATCTTGCAAATCAGAGAGTTCAATTTCAGATCCAGATACCTCACTTTCTGAATCTTCTAGGCAGAGATGGATACTCTCTTCACTGAAGTCTGCTTCCTCAATATCAGCTTCCAGAAGCTCATCAGTAGATGATCCACAAAGAGCACGAGTTGAGCTTTGGACAGCTGTGCTTTCAAGAGATGGGTTAGAAGCATATATCACATCAAGAGTATTCCAAATATCTCTAGCACTAGAGCAATGTTTGATTTTCTGGAAATCATTTTCAGTTAAGCCTTTGTATAAAATTTGCATTGCTCTAATGTTTAAGGAAAACAAATTTTTCTCCCTTTCAGTCCAGTTTCCTCTTGGTTTGAAATCAAAATCATTTTCAAAAATATCCCACACTTTCAAACTAGTGGATTTTATAAAACTTTCCATTCTTGCTTTCCACCAACAAAAATCAATATTTTCTAACACAGGTGGAATGGTATGATCAAAGCCTTTGGAAAACATTTTAACCCAAATCAGCCAAGGTCTTTGCACTTGAGATCGTTTGATCCTTTAAACAAGTGACCTGCTCTGATACCAAATGAAATTCGTGGCTGTCACCCAAGAGGGGGGGGTGAATTGGGTGAGGGAATAAAAACTTAAACTCTTTTCGAAAGACTGCTTGAGCTCGGTGATGATGATAATAAATAATGCTATGCACAAGTCAGTATGCTATGTGATGCAAAATAGAATGATCAAGTATAAGTATATGCACACATAAATTTATCCTGGTTCGGTCACCCAGACCTACATCCAGTCCCCAGGCTACACCTGAGATTTCCAATCCACTATTCTTGTTTAAACCGGGCACAAGAGAAGCCTTTACACTTTAGGTTTTACGAGCACGGGTTCACCTAACAACCCACAGGTTTTACACCGGGTTCACCTGCAAACCTTACAAATACAAGTTTTACGGGCTAACTTGCAACCTATGGAGATTTAGACAACCTCTAAATGCTCCCCCTTACAAATTGTAAGTTTACACTATGTTCACTCTATGAACTGATTGTGTTAAACACTTAAGCTCAAAACTAACTCTCTCAAAGAGTGGATGATGTTACTCACTTAAGTACAAATGAATCACTCTCTAAGAATATTACATATCTAAGTCCGAGAGTAGAAGATGAGAGGAATGTAGAATAGTGTTTCAGACAATAAGCTCTGTTCTCTCTCTCTCTTTTAAGCCCACTTCTTCAGAAATGAAGAACATCCCTTTTATACCAGCCTCTGAATATCTAACCGTTGGAGAGGCAATAAGACCGTTTGATTATAGACGTTGGGGCCTTGTTTACGTTGTCCTCATTAGTGCACAGCAGGGTTGACTTTGCTTTATCTAAAAAGGTGCTCTGACCAAGCTGTTCTGTCAACACTGTTCTGGCAATACTATTCTGACAAAAGTCGTTCTGACATCTGAACATTTTGTACGGTCCGACTCTTGCTTGCTGTCAGAGAGGACTTCGTTCCTCAAGCATAAGTCCAGGATGTTAAGAGACTCATTATCGGAAGCTCTCTTGCTATCTGAAGCTCGTGGACTCTAACATTTTGCTTGCTATCACATAGAGGAACTTTGTCTTCCAAGCACTTGTCCATGAATGATAAGAGTGCTTTGCTATTGGATCCTCTCTTGCTATCAGAAGCTCTCTTATGGACTCTGACTTTTGTGGGCAGTATGAGCTTTGACACCTTGAGTGAATCTTCAGATTATGTTCTCATACTCCTCATGCTTGGTAGGTAACAATGTTGTTTGAATGTGTCTGTTATCCTCTTGTTACCGTTGGAAGGAACATCTTCTTAAATGCTTCAGCAGGGTTGACTTGCTTTATCTCTGAAAAGTAGTCCTGACACCTCTGCTCTGTTAAAAGCATTCTGACTTCCGAGTATGTGACATTTACTCTTGTACTCTTGCTGACGGATGATCATCGTTCATCCGGAAGTGGCAATCTTGCTCTGCAAGTGTTAATCTCTGAAATCCAATGCCAAGAGTCTTTGCATCCGGAAGCTCAGTTGCATCCGGAAGTGTGATTAAGTTCTGCACATACTGGTTAGTCCAACATAGCAATATATATAATCAGATATAGTAAAAACTATACATGTTGTGGGAAGTTTGCTATGGGAAGTAGTCTTACTTAGACTATGTTCTGATCTGGTCTATGATGTATCCGGAAGCATTTTTACATCCGGAAGTAAAACTACTAGATGAAGGATCTTGGTTCACTATAACTCACTCTCACTTAGTGTATTTCATCCCAACACTCAGCGCTAGTCACTAAGCTATCGGAAGCACTTTTACTTGACGTAGTGAACTCACTGACGCTTAGGGTGAAATCTATTCTATCAGTCTGCGCCAGTCAAGATCCAACAGGAAGCAACTTCACTTGATGTTGCATTTCCGCTGACGCTCGGGGTTATATCTAGTCTATCAACCTGCGCCAGTCTAAATCTAATAGGAAGTGCTTTCACTCGGCGAAGTAGACTTACTGACGCTTGGGGTACTAACTATTCTATTGCTCTGCGCCAGTCTAAGTCTAACAGGAAGCGCTTTCACTTGGGGAAGTAGACTTACTGACGCTTGGGGTACTAACTATTCTATTGCTCTGCGCCAGTCTAAGTCTAACAGGAAGCGCTTTCACTTGGGGAAGTAGACTTACTGACGCTTGGGGTAATATCTATTCTGTCGCTCTGCGCCAGTCTAATTCTAACAGGAAGCAAACTCACTTCCGATTGAAACATAGCTTAGTCTTAAGGTTTTGTGTATCTAATTCTCATGGACTAAGTTAAATCCCTAGTGATTTACTTGCTGACGCTGGGGGATGAAAGCATTCATCCGCATGCGCAAGTCCTAATCTAACCGGAAGTGATCTTGCATTCTCAAGTGATCTAACTCAGGATTCTAACCATGTCATCTAATCCCTCCTAAGTGTTGATTATGTTCTCTTAAGTACTAGACCATATCATACCTTAGTCACCATCAAAACTTAAGATTCTAACAATCTCCAACAGCAATTAAATAAGATTAAAAAATAAAAAATAATAAAATTAGAAAACAATCATTAATAAACATTAGCGTATTTTTTTTATCAGGAAACAGAAATTTTTATTAATTTAGAAAATGAGAATACAAAATAGGTCTGCAAAAAGGAAAATTCAAATGATAATACATTGAAACCCTAAAATGGTAAACATGGATATGAGGGAGCCGTCGCCGCCGCAAAAACCCTACCATTCTCTTCATCCTTCCTTCATGAAAATTTGTGGGTAGAAAAGAACCGTCACCGGTAGAAACGTCATTGAGTAGTGGTTGTTCAAAGAACCATCCCAAAGGATTCACACCTCTTATCGGCAATAAACCAATCAATTTGGTTTTCAAAGAAACTCCATGAGTAGATATTACGGAAACAAACATACCCACAAAACTAATACATAAGATGAAGATTGGGTAGAAGAAATTCCTCTTGTCGTCGAACCTCCTAAACCAATTTATTTGAAAATGGAAGAAATATAAAAGCAGACCAATGAAAGTGACGAAAGTCTCCTTCCCCGGCATGAACCGGGGAAGGAGACGCCGATGAAAAAGCTCGTACAACGACGAGAGAAGAGATCCCACCACCACCCAAAAAGTTTGAGAGGAGGGGGAGAGAGGATAGAGCCAACACAAGAGAGCCGACCCTATATTTTTAAAGTAAAAGTCCATTAGCGTATATTTATACTGAAATTGTTTTCCCATATTTAATATATATATCTGCATTAAATATATTGTATGCATGTCCACCAACCTCTTCTTGACCACTCTTTATTATTCATGATCCAAGGTTTATTTCATGATCTATAATTTAATTAAAAATAAATACCTCAGACGCAACGTTAATTGGCATCATGGCCCCATCGCCCAACGATAGTCAACTATAGTTTGTACATGTTCTAGTGATTTACTTTATCTTTTGCTTTTCAGTTTTGTCCTTTACGGGTACTACAATCATCGTAGATCATATTCATAGTGAGAATCTATCCATCCATCTTTAATGTGCTAGAAATAAAAGTAATGCGCTGATAAAAAAATGATATACTAATTAATGGTATTATTAGAAATAAACAAAGTAATGTAGTATTCTTTAGTTTCTTTAGTTTCATCTCCTTTTTAATTAAGTTCTTAGTTTTTGTATCAACTCACTTATAATTTCATCAATAGATATTTGTCTTTTTTTTATGGAATAGATATTTGTCTTTATACTTATGAATTGTTAACAATCTGTATGACAATTAACGTTAATAAAATCAACTAAATAATTTTGCCCCAGAATTTAAATAAAATCAAAATCAACTAAACTATAAATTATATTTCGACTATAGGAAAACCGATTATGATGAACATACTACTTTTTTATTATAATCAGAATAAATATAAGTTATTTCTATCTTTTGAAAAAAAGTATGTTTTTTTATTTTATTTATTGTGGCAACTTATATAACTATTGGTCAAGATCAATCAATTATGAATAACAAATTAAATCATGAGCATATATACTACTCCCTCCGTTCCTAAATATAAGATCACTTAAACAAATTTGGTGAGATTAAGAAAGATATTCCAATTAGTTGGGATTACATGAAATTTTTAAAATACCCCTCACCTAATTTTTAAAAATATCATCTCACCTTCAAACCACTTATTTTTGGGTGAAAGGAGTATAGGGGTAATTTGGGGAAACTTGAGTCAAATTAGAAGGTGATCTTATATTTAGGAACAAACTCTACTTCCTAAAGTGATCTTATATTTGGGAACGGAGGGAGTAATTTGTATTATTGAAAATACAATACGTACGGACTCCATAAAAGGAGAAAAGGGTATGTTTACTCCAATAACTTAAATTGTCAGTGAGTTAATATTAGTCCCTATATTTGTTTTTTTAATTGTTGTCCCCTCGTCTTTATACTGTCCAAAACATACGTCTTTGTATTTTCATAAGGATTTGTATCGAACTTAATAATGTTATTAATTTCACATGCGTGATGTTAACTCCATTAATTTTTCTTGTCTGGCTATTACAAGGCTAGCAATAGTAGCTAACTGGAAGTATATACATTTGTATAATTTGAAAGAAAAAATTAAAAGGAGAAAAGGTATGTTTGCTCCAATAACTTGAATTGTCAGTGAGTTAATATTAGTCCCTATATTTTTTTAACTGTTGTCCCCTCGTCTTTATACTGTCCAAAACATACGTCTTTGTATTTTATAAGGATTTGTATCGAACATAATAATGTTATTAATTTCACATGCGTGATGTTAACACCATTAATTTTTCTTGTCTGGCTATTACAAGGCTAGCAATAGTAGCTAACTGGAAATATATACATTTGTATAATTTGAAAGAAAAAATTAAAATTAAAAACCTCAAGCATAATTTTTATTTTTTGGTCGAGACAAGCATAATTTTTAGACTATAATAAGAAGCGTTGAAATGTGAGGACACTAGGTCATATAAGAGAGAGAAAGAGTGTTCATTTGAATCTCTTGGCCATAAAAGTCATATGACTAGTTTAATACTGCAAACAATCCCACATTTTAGACTGGAATTAATACAAAATTTACTGATTGTTTTTGTGGTCTTTTTTTCTCCTTTGCTAACTTTATAAAATTTCATATTTGCGTGTTTTTTTTAAAAAAAATATGTGTAGTTATGTGAAAAGCAATGTCATATCGATCAATCTTAAAGTGAGATAAATGACTAGAGAAAACAGTATGGGAAGGAAGAAGGTCCCCTCCTGAGTTGGCAATGATAGAATTTCTCACGTCCTCACTACTGTCACTAGTAAGCAGTCTTTAATTCTTGATGGTTGGTTGGTTGGTTAGTGGCTTAGTGGGACGCCGACATAGATTCTTTTGTTGTCTCTACATCGGTATTCACTCAAATATCTTATCTCTTCCTAATAATATCTCAGTGTCTCTCCTTGTTAGCTTCTACCCTAGATAATAACTGGGCACCATGAATTAACACTGGGTACAATTTCACTCTTTAAGTAATTTAAGTGGGCCAATTTTACCCTTTGGTGAGTGTAGTGCTGATATGTAGACGATGCCAATTTGTGGGTCTGTCTAGTCAAAGGAAAATTACTTTAAGGGTGAAATTATATAACTGGTGTTAATTTAGGGTGTACCTAGTGATCCATGGTGGTTAATTGAATGGCAAAATAGGGTCATTACCCTTCTTTTTTCTAATCCATCCATTCTTAATTCAAGCGGAGGAAAGCATACAAATCGGTATACGATTAAGTTTTCATATTAAAGGATACGCGTACACCGATAAGTATTAATACAACTTTGCATCAATTTATTCCCTTCTAATGAAATTTGTTAATCGAAATAAGGTTATTTTGGTTTTTGGGATAGACGATAAAAAAGATCATTCATTCTCCTACCGACAAAGTTGTTGATTCAGTAAGAATGATTGGACCCTGGTTTTAATTCATTTTAAGATAGGCTAGTTTTTTATGTTGATTATCTGACCCGTTTAGGTCATCAAATGGATGTTAGTTGAAGCTATCATCTTCAATATCTTTCCCTGCGCATTTCATAACTGCCCAAGGGCTAAAAAAGAATGTACCTAGCTACACCAATAAGAATAAAATGAAATTGCTTTCGATATAATGAGAATGATTGTGATATGTAATTATAGGATTGAATCTAACCATTTTGATAAACAAGTAAGGCTAGGAGGAGATTTGACCATATCAATATCTCAATCGTTTGTTTGACCAAAAAAAAATATCTCAATCGTTTGATGAAGATATATTTTCGTAGGATCTAATTTAACAATTGTATTAAACGAGTGAACCCATGATAAGTTAAAGAATGTTGATGCTGGCTCATTTAAACCACAGTAATGTTAAAACAAAAGAAATGTAACGGAAAAAAGAGGGGGATTGAGCGTTTGTCATTCTTGATTACAAAATAAAGCTTCATGATGAAGCCATGATAGGGTTTGATCATCAATAAAGATTATCATGAGCAGTAAACACAAAAGTAGTAATAAGTAATAACTTAATTCCTAGCATAAATAGATCTCATCTTAGATCACATCAATGGAAATGGATAAAAGACTCTTCGAATCATGTGATTCAAGGAACTGAGTGAGTGGTTAGAGAAGGAAGTGAAGTAGTCAGGTGGAGACAGGAAGATAATGGAAATTTCTCCATCAGATCGGTTTCATACATTCTTCTAAACGGGGAAGTTCCATGGTGAATCCTTTATAGAACAAAGTTTGGAAGTTAGGTTTGCCTTATAGGTAATCTTTCCTTTAGCTCACACTTCTCAGTAAGTTTCTTACTAATGAAGTGAGATTAAGAAGAGAAATAAGTGATTCAACTTTCTGTATTTGGTGTTGTTGGAAATATTGAGTGGGTGTGTCATAGGAACAAGTCCCATATTAGTTGGGATTGTAGTGGTCCAAATTATAAGTGAATTTGGATTACTATATGAGTCAAGAGGAGGAAAGAGCTTGCACAAGAAAAGGCCACTAGGTGAAAATCCGGTTAATATTCTCCACTCTTTTTATGCAAGTTAACTGAGGACTGAATAATTATAGTTGAGATATTTTGTAAAATATCAGATTGATTTATTAAAGATCAGCCTAATGGGATTTGCTGTCCTTTATCAAATATAGTGCTTAAGAGTGCACCACGATTTTTGTTTATTTCCTCAAGTGAATTCTCAAATGGGTTCACTACTACAAATTACACCTATACCAGCGCAGCTTTACATGCGCTTAAAAAAGCACGGTAAAAAACGCATGTAAAGATAACGTTTACATGCGCTTTAAGCGCATGTACATATGTCACTCTTTACATGCGCTTTAAGCGCATGTAGTAAGTCACCTTTACATGCGCTTTAAGCGCATGAATATAGCCTACTAGATACATGCGCTTTAAGCGCATATACAGGCAGTAGAGTGAAAAACATGAAGTCATGCATAATAGTTCCTCCTCAGATGACAAAAGCTAATAATGGAAGTTTTTATAAGGTAGAGCACCCTATTGGGGTGTTATGCTTTGGATATATTACATATACATGCGCTTTAAGCGCATGTACAGGCAGTAGTAGAGTGATGAACATGGAGTGATGCTGAGAGTTCATCCTCAGATGTTATAAGCTACTCATGCAAGTGTTTATAAGCTAGAGCACCCCATTGGGGTGTTATGCTTTGGTTATACTGCATATACATGCGCTTAAAGCGCATGTACAGGCTCTACATGCGCTTAAAGCGCATGTACAGGCTCTACATGCGCTTTAAGCGCATGTAAAGGCAGTATTGGAGTGAAAAACTTGAAGTCATGCATAAGAGTTCATCCTCAGATGTCATAAGCTACTCATGTTTGTGGTCTAGGTGTTTAAAAGCTAGAGAACCACATTGTGGTATTTTGCATGTGGTAATACTACATATACATGCGCTTAAAGCGCATGTAGAGGCTCTACATGCGCTTTAAGCGCATGTAAAGGCAGTATTGGAGTGAAAAGTAAATAAGTAAAGGTAAAAGGGCAATTTGGTAATTTTGCTCTCAAGAAAACCCTAACATACACACTCAACTCCTTCCTTCTCCTTCATTGTCTACTCCCTCCGCCTCTCCATCCCTCTCGACACCCTCTCCCCTGCTCTTCATCATCCGCCGCCCGGGGTGGCCAAAATGGCGGCGGAGCAAGCAGCCAACGGCGGGACCACCACTTCCTCTCACGTTCTCACCTTCCCCATCATCTATTCTTCACTGTTCTTCGCTCATCTACTTCATTCTTCCTTGTTTTTCCGGCGAACTCGACGCCCAGCAGCGAAAAAGAGGTAAAGCTTCGATTTTTCTTGTGTTTTTCGAGCTATGCTTCTATTCTTGTTGATTTCTTACATTTTCCCTCTCATCCCTCGGTTTTTGTTCGGCCTACACATATCAGCGGTCGATTTCCGGCGAACCAGCGGCGGCCGACGACGGCTGGTTCTATTCTCTTGTTCTTGAACTCCGGTGAGGCTCTTTTCTTTGTCTCCTATGTTAGAATCTTAAGTTTTGATGAAGACTAAAATATAGAGGATTAAACCAAGTGCCTAGGAAGCAATAGGATAACATAGGATCCCAAGTAAGAGTGCTTCCGGGTGAAGATCTACTTCCGGATAGATTAGGACTTGCGCATGCGGATGAATGTTTTCATCCCCCAGCATCAGCAAGTAAATCACTGGGAAATAACTTAGTCCATGAGAATTAGGTACACAAAACCTTAAGACTAAGCTATGTTTCAATCGGAAGTGAGTTTGCTTCCTGTTAGACTTAGACTGGCGCAGAGCGATAGAATAGATATTACTCCAAGCGACTGTGAGTCTACTTCCCCAAGTGAAAGCGCTTCCTGTTAGAATTAGACTGGCGCAGAGCGACAGAATAGATATTACCCCAAGCGTCAGTGAGTCTACTTCCCCAAGTGAAAGCGCTTCCTGTTAGACTTAGACTGGCGCAGAGCAATAGAATAGTTATTACCCCAAGCGTCAGTAAGTCTACTTCGCCAAGTGAAAGCACTTCCTATTAGATTTAGACTGGCGCAGGTTGATAGACTAGATATAACCCCGAGCGTCAGCGGAAATGCAACATCAAGTGAAGTTGCTTCCTGTTAGATCTTGACTGGCGCAGACTGATAGAATAGATTTCACCCTAAGCGTCAGTGAATTCACCACGTCAAGTAAAAGTGCTTCCGATAGCTCAGTGACTAGCGCTGAGTGGTGGAATGAAATAGACTAAGCGAGAGCAAGTCATGGTGAACTAAATCCCTCATCAAGTGAATTTACTTCCGGATGTAGAAGTGCTTCCGGATACACCTTAGATTTAGGGATCACCCACTGCATGAGACTATATGATTATATTGCTAAACTAACGTTCAAGTGCAGCACACTCAGAAAGGTTGCTTCCGGATGAGAAGTTGCTTCCGCAAGCAATCAGAATGTCTGAACGTTCAAAGAGGTGCAGTGTCAGAATGCTTTTGTCAGAGCAGAGGTGTCAGGACTACTTTTCAGAGATAAAGCAAGTCAACCCTGCTAAACATTAATGAAGATGCACTTCTCAACGGTAACATAGGATTAACGGCTTTATTCAAACGTTCATATTCAACCTGCCACAGAAGCCTATGAAGCCAAGTATAAAAGAGACATTCATTCAGAAGAGAAGATATGGAAGAAAAAGAGAGAACAGAACAAAGTATCTGATATATCATACTCTTCATTCTACACATCTTCTACTACTCTCAGATCCAGATTTGTGATATTTTTCAGAGAGTAATTTTATTGTACTTAAGTGAGTAACATCATCCACTCTTAGAGAGAGTTAGTTTTGAGCTTAAGTGTTTAGCACAATCAGTTCATAGAGTGAACATAGTGTAAACTTACAATTTGTAAGGGGGAGCATTTAGAGGTTGTCTAAATCTCCATAGGTTGCAAGTTAGCCCGTAAAACTTGCATTTGTAAGGTTTGCAGGTGAACCCGGTGTAAAACCTGTGGGTTGTTAGGTGAACCCGTGCTCGTAAAACCTAAAGTGTAAAGGCTTCTCTTGTGCCCGGTTTAAACAAGAATAGTGGATTGAAAATCTCAGGTGGAGCCTGGGGACTGGATGTAGGTCTGGGTGACCGAACCAGGATAAATTTATGTGTGCATAAATTTACATTCAAACATTCTATTTTGCATCACATAACATACTGACTTGTGCATATCACTACTTCGTAAATATTATCACCAAGCACAAGCAGTCTTTCGAAAAGAAGATTCAAAAGATTTAATTTATTCTCTCACCCAATTCACCCCCCCCTCTTGGGTGACAGCCACGTTTATCATTTGGTATCAGAGCAAGGTCACTTGTTTAAAGGATCCAACGATCTCAAGTGCAAAGACCTAGGCTGATTTGGGTTACAAAATGTGTTTTGAAGGTTTTGATCATACCATCCCACCTGTGTTAGAAAATGCTGAGTTTTACTTATGGAAGGGAAGGATGAAAAGTTTTATACTATCCACTGATTTCAAAATGTGGGATGTTTTTGAAAAGGACTCTGATTTCAAACCAAAAGTAAATTGGACAGAAGAGGACAAAAGCTTATTTTACTTAAACCTTAGAGCAATGCAAATTTTGCACAAAAGTTTATCTGACAATGATTACCAGAAAATTAAACATTGCTCTAGGGCTATAGATATTTGGAACACTCTTGATACTATGTATGCTTCTAGCCAATTTCTTGATGTTAAGGCTGTCCAAAGCTCACTATGTGCTCCTTGTGAATCCACCGTTGATGAGCTACTGGATGGTGATGTAGTAGAAGCTAGTATCAGCAAAGAGAGAGTGGATCTCCGCCTAGAAGATTCAGAAGCTGAAGAAAATGAGGTACCTAAACTTGAAACTTCTGAATTGCAAGATATGTATAATGAGCTACATGTTGAATTCTGTAAACTTGCAAAAGAAATTCTAGGCTTAAGAAAAAGGAATAGGGAACTTGAGGAACTTATTCCTTCTTCTACAACCAAGGAGTCCAAAGTCCCACTCATAAAAGAAGATTTTTCGAAAGACCCTGAGATTTCAAAAGTTAATAAACATAGAGTCTTTGAAAAGAAAACTGACCACCATAATAGTGATAAGAAATCTGATTCTGAACATCATCCCATTATCTGTCATTATTGTGGTAGAACTGGTCATATTTCTCACACATGCAATTTTAAGAGAAATTTAAATGTGAGAAATAAATATATATGGATCCCCAAAGGACAAGTAAGGTCCAGCGCTAACTATGTAGGACCCAAGTACAAATGGGTACCAAAACTCCCTTCTAGTGCCTTACCTGTGCAGGAAAGATCAAGAGTTCCTCTTGTCCCAAAGAAGAGAACTCGTGGTGATGTCACTACTGCAACTACCTGGTTCAATCATAAGAAGCAGTGCGCTACCACAAGGAACAAAGACCTTGTCTCAGGGATAAGCTATCACAGAGTTCCATTCAACTATCCTGAGAAGGACAAAAGAGAGAGGATGTCTCAACTCACATGGAGAAAACCTGCGAATCCTGTCTCTCCTAAGAAAGTGCTTCAGGCCAAGGATAAGTATAAAAGATCTCCTTGGGTAAGCAAGGGATTATTTAAGGTTGAAGCATGCAACAGTAAAATCTCCTATGCAAATGTAAGATGGACTTATTGAGATTTTACATTAAGCATCATAAGCATGAACATGATATGGCTTATAAGATATTTCACACAATGTTCATACTATACATGCTATCTATGACTATCATTATCAGAAGCCATGTGCATATAGTCATAGTTGATTCGCAATGCTATATTCATAGTGAATAATTCTTAAGTGCATAAGAATCACATACTTCCTACAAACTGACCAGTCAGATCCAAGGTTGGAGACTGAAAAATGGGAAAGAGAAATCATTTGCTATTTTGTAGGAAAGAAGGTACGAAGGAACAACAATTTTCATGATCATACCTGATCAGAGCAATGTATCAAATCTGAATGAGTTGTTGTTCATACTGGGCTCCGAGAGCTACTGCTCCTGAAATTGAGAAGATCAAACAAATTCTACTTGACGCAAATATGGCTTTAGTTATGAAAGCTTGATCGCTGTGGATGCACAAGAGAGAACATCAACGAGTCATTCAAAGTTAAATCTTAAGTAAGTACCATCGGAAGCAAAACTACTTCCGGATGCTCTCGTGCTGACGCTGAATAACTACTCAAGGCAACCAGGAGCGTCTGTCCAACCGGAAGCAAAATCACTTCCGAATACTCTTTTGCTAGCGCTGGATGATAATTCAATATGATCAAGAGCGCCAGTGTCAGACCAAGGGACACACCACTTCAGAAAACGTTTCAACTTCCTCTATGAAACGTTGTGCCTTCTCTGAAGCAACACGTGTCATCAGGTGTGTCGTTCCAACTTAAAAACTTACGTTACCCAATGTGTGAAAATTTGAAAGACTATACCCATTCTATCCTCAGAAGCTTTACCTATAAATAGATGTAACTTTTCACCTTCACTTTTTACTTGCATTATTTTCACACGCATCTTTTCTCTGAAAAATTTACTTCATCTTCTTCATTGCATTCTTCATTTTTACACACTTCTCGCATTTCATCTTTATTTTCACAACATTCATACAAAAAATGGCCGGTACGAATGAACCCAACCCAGTCATCCAGAAAACCTCTTCTTCTAAGAAAAATAAATCGAAATCTGGGAAATCCTCTCACAGACATTCTGGTAAATCTGGGCACCATGAAGAACAACATGAAGAACATCATGAACGCCAAGAAGGTTCTGGGCAATCACGGGGACAGGGTGAAGACGTTCAGGGTCAGCCTGAAACCTCTGGTAGAATAGAACAGGCAGTGGGTTCTGAACAAGAGCGGGATGCTCAGGGAAAGGGAAAGAAGAAGAAGGTCCATTTTTCTGAGGAGCCTTCCTCCAAGAGACAGAGGGTTGAGGAAGAAGATGATCTCACAGTTTATAGAGATGGGGCTTTGGAGAGTGTATCCGCCAAATTTGAGACATCCATTCCCATCTTCAATCATGGCCTGTTCATCAATCTGGACAAGTTGGATGAACTAGGGTTTGCTCATCTGCGCCCTTACTTGGAAAAGTATATGCCTTGGCTGGGCATCAACCAGGACTACAACGTCAACGTCCTGCGAGTCTTTTGCCAATCCCTCTCAGGCAGAGCTAAGTACAGGAAGGTGGATGGGAAAGAGCAAGTCCACAAACTCTCCTTCACTGCCACTGTAAGAGGAAGAACCTTCAGGTTCACTTGGAGAACCCTGAATGAGATGATGGGAATCACAGAAGAGGATATGAATGAATGGATCTACCCTGAGTCTCACAAGTACAGCAAGGAGGAACTCGAGGAGTTGTATGGCACCAACAGCAAGAAGGTGTCAAAGATGTCTGATTCTAACAGGCTCTTGTACTACGTCTACTCCCGGATAATGACTCATAAGGGAGGCAACTTCAACGAGTTCACACTGCTGGACAACCCTTGGTTCCCTAGACTCCTCTCGCGCAAGCCTTTCAACCCTGGGCAGTTGATATGCCTAGAGCTTCAGCGCTGGTTAAACAATGACAAGTCAGGTTATCTTCCCTATCCCACCATCATTGCCTTCCTCCTTGAGAAGCATCTGATCAAGGCTACATCTGCTGTGGAAGAAGAGAATGTCCAGTGTAGGCCTGTGGGAGCAACCAATGTGGCAAGGATGGGGATCAAGTATTTCAAGCCTCCTAAGCCCACTCGCTCACACTCACAAGCCGGTAGTGCTTCTGGTACTTCAGCTCCCTCTGCATCTGGAGCAGGCGATCAGGAAGTTGACTCTCATGCTGGGCCAAGCCGTAGTGCAAGGGTTCCAGCTTCTGTTAGGGCCTTTGCAGAGGACATAAAGGAAGAGCTTCTGTTGAGACTGACTGATTCCTTGGTGGGTCCTCTCCGTGTTGAATGTGAAGCTGGCTTCCACCACCAAGGGGAGCGAATTCAGCGGCTTGAGGACAGAGTAGGACAACTTGAGAATCACCTTGCCAGGGTGGATGCAAAATTAGACCTCATCCTCCAGCACCTACAAATTCCCCAACCTTCATCACAAGGTAACTTACCACCTTCACCTCCTCCTCCTCCTCAAAACCCTCCTCCTCCTCCTAATCACCCTCAACTACCACCTCCTCCTCCGCCCAACACTCAACAACCTCAGCCTCCACCACAAAATGACCAACAAGCTCCACCATCACCCAACAATGACCAACAATCCCAACCTTCACCTACCCATGACCACCAAACCCAAGACTCACCTCACAACTCTCCACGCCTTTCCCCTAGAAACTTCTCATCCTCACCTTCATCATCCTCATCCTCGCCCATTCCCACACGACCAGGTGCCCCTACACGCTCTCCACTCCGCTTCTCCAACCCTACCCATCCAAGCCCTAGACCCATAGGATCTGAAACAGCCATTCACCCCCTCAGCCAACCATACGGCGAATATCCCCGCCTTCAACCACTCTCCGATGACCATTTACCCTTTACCCCTGACTCCGCCAACTACAAAGAATACTCCTCCACTCATCCTTATGGGGATATCTTTGTCACCACCAGCTGCTTCCCCGACCCTCCTCAAACTCCTGAACACCTATCCTCTCCCACATCCTCTACCTCTACCCTATCACCCTCCCCTCCCAAGAAATTTGGCCCTGAACCACCTCCATCCTCCTCCACATCCACTCCATCCCTGGCACTCACCCCTGTTGATGATGACAAAAGGGGGAGAAATGTTATGTCTACTCTTCGCCTAAGTATGGCCACAAGGGAGGTCCTCAGCCAGCCATCACTCTGGATTGATGAAGATGTCACGGCCGCCCTGCGTCGTGCATATGAGTCTCAGAGACTGAGTGGTGCAGAGAGCCTTATAAGAGGAGAGGCCCTCCGTCTCATGGAGCAGAAGAGAGCGGCTAAGCAAGGACCCCAATGGGATATGGTTGTGTATGGGCAAAATGAACAATCTTCACAACCTGAGACATCATCAGAGTCTCCTCCAACTAAAACAAGTAGAGAAATTGTTGAGGAGATCAGGATGAAGTGGGGACTCGAAAAACCAAACCATCCTCCCATTGTGATAGCCAAGCCTGTTCCTACACTATCTGAGCAAGAGTCTGAGGTCCCTTCATCTGAGCAATCTTCCGATCCTCCTCCCTCATCTGAACCAGCAGCCGGATTCAGTGTACCCAGAAAGAAGGCCGTTGCTAGGAAACGTGCCAGAAAGTTCGTTGCCACCACTGAATCTGATGAGTCTGAGGAAGAGACTCCATCTGACCTACCTGAGCAAGGAACTTCATCTGCTCAGGTTGTGCAAGAAAATCCAGTGGTCCAAGCGGTTCCAATTCTGAAGGAAGTCAAATTGGAAATTGAAGACATGACTCCTGAAGAATTTGAGAAGTATGGATTCACTGACAAGCTATCCTTTGGTCAGATGGCTTGCCTCGATGCTGAAAGAGCAAGTGCCATGCCCACTCCTCCAATTAGCAAAAGCAAAAGGAAGAGCAAAGGGAAAGGAAAACGGAAAGTCCAGGAAGTTGAGGAAGATCCCAACTTCCCTGTATGGAATGTGAGAATCCGGGCTGTCCACTATCCCAATGGAGAGATCTCCTACTTCGATGATGCTACAGGTTTCCCTGGGTATGAAGAAGTGGAGAACATGAAAAGGGCATACGAGGAGTCCATTGAATCAGAAAGGCTCAGAAGGGAAAAAGAGGAAAAAGAGCTTCAAGAGATCATTGCTCAGATAAACCAGAGTGAGCGTGAGGAAAATGAAGAGAGGCAGAAAGAGAGGGAAAAGAAAAAGAGACACAAACTCTAACCCCCAATCCAAATATTTTTGTTGATTTTGTTTTCATGCATATTTTCATTCATACTTAGTGAAATTTATTTGTATACATTCTTTACTTGTATATGTTATTTGATTACATAACTCTGACTTGTAACCTCCGCTTGTCAATAATATTTGTCTGAGTTACTTGTTGTTATCCATTGCTTTTATTCTCTTGATAATCCTTCCTTAGGAACTTAATCGATAAAACTAGGTTTGTCATCATCAAAAAGGGGGAGAATGTTAGAATCTTAAGTTTTGATGAAGACTAAAATATAGAGGATTAAACCAAGTGCCTAGGAAGCAATAGGATAACATAGGATCCCAAGTAAGAGTGCTTCCGGGTGAAGATCTACTTCCGGATAGATTAGGACTTGCGCATGCGGATGAATGTTTTCATCCCCCAGCATCAGCAAGTAAATCACTGGGAAATAACTTAGTCCATGAGAATTAGGTACACAAAACCTTAAGACTAAGCTATGTTTCAATCGGAAGTGAGTTTGCTTCCTGTTAGACTTAGACTGGCGCAGAGCGATAGAATAGATATTACTCCAAGCGACTGTGAGTCTACTTCCCCAAGTGAAAGCGCTTCCTGTTAGAATTAGACTGGCGCAGAGCGACAGAATAGATATTACCCCAAGCGTCAGTGAGTCTACTTCCCCAAGTGAAAGCGCTTCCTGTTAGACTTAGACTGGCGCAGAGCAATAGAATAGTTATTACCCCAAGCGTCAGTAAGTCTACTTCGCCAAGTGAAAGCACTTCCTATTAGATTTAGACTGGCGCAGGTTGATAGACTAGATATAACCCCGAGCGTCAGCGGAAATGCAACATCAAGTGAAGTTGCTTCCTGTTAGATCTTGACTGGCGCAGACTGATAGAATAGATTTCACCCTAAGCGTCAGTGAATTCACCACGTCAAGTAAAAGTGCTTCCGATAGCTCAGTGACTAGCGCTGAGTGGTGGAATGAAATAGACTAAGCGAGAGCAAGTCATGGTGAACTAAATCCCTCATCAAGTGAATTTACTTCCGGATGTAGAAGTGCTTCCGGATACACCTTAGATTTAGGGATCACCCACTGCATGAGACTATATGATTATATTGCTAAACTAACGTTCAAGTGCAGCACACTCAGAAAGGTTGCTTCCGGATGAGAAGTTGCTTCCGCAAGCAATCAGAATGTCTGAACGTTCAAAGAGGTGCAGTGTCAGAATGCTTTTGTCAGAGCAGAGGTGTCAGGACTACTTTTCAGAGATAAAGCAAGTCAACCCTGCTAAACATTAATGAAGATGCACTTCTCAACGGTAACATAGGATTAACGGCTTTATTCAAACGTTCATATTCAACCTGCCACAGAAGCCTATGAAGCCAAGTATAAAAGAGACATTCATTCAGAAGAGAAGATATGGAAGAAAAAGAGAGAACAGAACAAAGTATCTGATATATCATACTCTTCATTCTACACATCTTCTACTACTCTCAGATCCAGATTTGTGATATTTTTCAGAGAGTAATTTTATTGTACTTAAGTGAGTAACATCATCCACTCTTAGAGAGAGTTAGTTTTGAGCTTAAGTGTTTAGCACAATCAGTTCATAGAGTGAACATAGTGTAAACTTACAATTTGTAAGGGGGAGCATTTAGAGGTTGTCTAAATCTCCATAGGTTGCAAGTTAGCCCGTAAAACTTGCATTTGTAAGGTTTGCAGGTGAACCCGGTGTAAAACCTGTGGGTTGTTAGGTGAACCCGTGCTCGTAAAACCTAAAGTGTAAAGGCTTCTCTTGTGCCCGGTTTAAACAAGAATAGTGGATTGAAAATCTCAGGTGGAGCCTGGGGACTGGATGTAGGTCTGGGTGACCGAACCAGGATAAATTTATGTGTGCATAAATTTACATTCAAACATTCTATTTTGCATCACATAACATACTGACTTGTGCATATCACTACTTCGTAAATATTATCACCAAGCACAAGCAGTCTTTCGAAAAGAAGATTCAAAAGATTTAATTTATTCTCTCACCCAATTCACCCCCCCCTCTTGGGTGACAGCCACGTTTATCATCCTACCTTAGTTCCTTCGTTTTTCACTGCTTTATGAGAGGTTTCGAGTTAGGGTTTGATTTGGGTTTTGATTTCTAGGCATTAAAAGGAACTTACACAAAGCTAAAACTTGTTTTCTTAGTGTTTTGATTTCTAATTTGAGTAGTTCTTGAAGTTTCGGGAGATTTAATAGAAACCCCAGATTTGGATACTTTGGTCTTATGAATTTGTTGGGGATTCTTAGTTGAAATCTTTAAATAGTGTGTTGTAGTAGTATATATAAGTTATAAAAAGACTTTGCATTTTCTATTTGTGTGTGGATTGAAGGTTCCCTGATGAAGGTTCCCTATCATCATCATTATTATTATAACTTCTATGTTGGAAAAGAAAATAAAATTACTTCCACATGGAGGAAAATGCTTCCACGATGATATTGCCAAAATATCTCTTCAAATAAAATATTAAAAACCCATTGGAAGTTGTTATTTGGCTGTGCACTTGTTTGTAGTTTAAATATGTTAGTTTTGCTTGGGATTCCTTATTCTTTTAGGAATTCAGTTTTGGAAGCTCCATATACTCCTTGAAATTTTAAAGGTTGGTTTTCTATATCATTTATGCGCTATCTTGTCTTTACTTTAATATATTTGGTATAAGGTAGGGTGCTATATCTTAAATGTTGCTCGAACACTAGTAGGATCCTTCTACATTGTTTTAACTCTTTATTTGTTTTAACTTGGCATGTATTCTGTAAAGATAATGTTGTTTTCAGGTTTGATTTCCTTAATATCATTTGCCTCTTTGTATATTTTCCCTCTATTGTTTTATGCTAGCTGCACATATTTAATTTTTTGGTCAACTCTTTCAGGTAAGTGAGTAGTGCTTAATGTCAGCACTTCTCACAATTTTTTGAAATTATATAAAAGTTACTTGTTCTCTGCATCTCTTTTTATTATGATTTGCTATTCTAAGAAGCGATCTTAACAGAATATAGGAGATGTTACGAACTTTTCATCAACATAGAGCTGAATCACATCATCAAAAAGAGGAAGAACTTGTAACTACGATCTGAATTTACCTTTCTTTCTTACAAGTAGGATCTAGAATTGCTTTTCTTTCTTTACTGCTGTGAAGTTACTGATTTAATTTTTATTAGGAAATGCTTAAGTTCTTATATGGAACAATTTGTTTTGAGAGAGAGAGAGTAAAGCTATGATATGATGATTGATGAGTCTTTTCTTTTTGGTGAAAAGATGAGTCTTTTAATTGTGCTGATTTTTTCTATTTTTGTTTTTGGAATGTAGCCGAACGGATACTTCTTGGTTTTCAACGCTACTTGGTGATGCTTGGAACATAGAAGAACTGTTATTGTTTCCTTGGAACATAGAACAACAGTTATTGTTTCCTTTATACTTGTTCCATTGATGGGTGGAGGCAATGTAAGAAAGATTAGAGACAGTAAGTTTCAATCCCATTTTAGGTGAGTGCCTACAAGATCGCATCCCTTCACTTCTCAGAAGTAACTTTGTGCTTACATGTTGAATTGACCAAATTCTTTTTCTTTCAAAAATGCAGAAGATGCGTGCAAGGCAAACGAGAAGGAAATTAGTCAAGGTTGAGCTTCATGGTGTCGTGAATTTTTCCGGAGGATTCAACATTTCCCTTTGCCTCTCATTTGATAGGGCCTGGTATATATTTGACCTTAGTTGAGTGTTTTTTCATTAGTTTTGTGATAGATGAGTCCCCTTAGGTCTATATGTATATTAGCGAAATCTCATAGCCTACATATGTTGCCTACATGAGTGTACCTAATTAGTGGTTTTTCCTTCTGCCTAAACATTTGTTGATATGAACGCATGCCATGTCATATTATTTAACTTGATTGATATTAGTCTACATGAAAGATTTCACGTAATTTTGATACAGAATATATACTTCTGTTAGCAAGATTTCACGTAATTCTCAGGTACAATGTTTTTGGTGACTTTTGAAAGTAATACAGGTGGCAGATGTAAAATGAATATTATATTAAAAAAAAATATAGTTGTACATGCGCTTAAAGCGCATGTAGAGGTATACACTATACATGCGCTTTAAGCGCATGTAGAGAGGTATATACCAGACATGCGCTTAAAGCGCATGTAGAAGTATATACCATACATGCGCTTTAAGCGTATGTAGAGGTATATACACCATACATGCGCTTTAAGCGCATGTAGAGGTATATACACCATACATGCGCTTAAAGCGCATGTAGAGGTATATACACCATACATGCGCTTAAAGCGCATGTATAGTGTATACCTCTACATGCACTTTAAGCGCATGTAGAGGCACATCTACATGCGCTTTTTACAAGCGCATGTAGAGCCTTTACCAGCGCCCCCCTTTTCATGCGCTTATAAAGCGTATGTAGAGTCCAAAATAAGCGCATGTAAAAGGGGTAATCTGTGGTAGTGGTTTAATGTTAATCATTAGCCTTTATGGCAAATAAGTGACGTTGGGAGGTTATAATTTGATCAATTGAATCACTTTTAATATTATATATTTATGTTCCTGTAACTCCTAAAATACTAACGTATGAAACAGATTCATTAACATTGTTTTATGTTTATCAACGTCACAAACCAGCCATTCATTGTGATGTCTAGGCTGCCAAATGTTGTTTGCTAAGGCTTATATATAAGTGCTTCAGTCAAGGTTCAAGATATATACCTTGAGTAAAAGAAAAAGAGTACTCCTACTCCTCTTGAATATTTTATGTCTTCCTAAGTAAAAGATCTTTCGTAGTTCTGTTGCTCCTTGCTACATAGCAAGAATGATCTGTTTAATCCTAGGGAGAGCCACGTCCTATCTTGCTGCCGGTGGTACCGGAATACCTCTAAAGGACAGAGTCCCATAAGGGAAGCGACTCAGATCACTATTTTATTTCTACTTGCAGCACTGCATTTTTCATTGTTTGAAGGAATAATTGATGAATGGATATATCAGTGTTGGAGAGGAGCAAGAAGACATCCAGTGAATTATTTGATGATTTGGGAGCAGATGCCAACAGGTGTAAGGTAAGAATGCTGTTGAAGATGTAATATACGTTCTACACATGATTATGCTGAGGTTAAATATGTGGTTTACAATAGTTGAACATAGTTTCTGGTTGAGATTCTTCCCTAGTGATATATGGTATTGGTGTCATTTAAATCTCAATAAAAAGGTAAGATATTTGTGAAGGCCTTGAAAAGAAATTTTTGTTACTATATCTTTTGGCTTTTATAGAAGAGGTGCAATTAAAGCTTTTATAGAAGAGGTGCAATTAAAACATCTACAACAATATTGAATCGATCGTTCTAGAACCTCTACCAAAGGCTAAAGCAACTTTGTCTAGTTTTAGTGCTGCCAATTATTTAAGCTAAACTAGAAGGTATAAAAAGGGTCAATGAGGACCATGACAATATAGACATTGAAGGTGGTGAGGATGATTATCTTTTACCGGAGAGGATGATTATCAATATAGCATTGATGGCGCTTTTTTCTGCTGTAGAGCCCGAAAATATGTTAAAATGGAAAAATGAAACCGCCACCAAAATTTTTTAAAAGGATAGTTTAGAAAACCTTTTTAAATAATAATGGTTAATGGTTTATTAAAAAAATAGGGTTTGATAGTCGATTGTGCGTGGGGAAAGTGTTAGGCACCCCACGGCACCTGTTCAATAGAACAGTTACCCTAAGTTACTTATTTAAAGATAAATATGACATTAATTTTAGTTTTATTTAAATAACCAAACAACATCAATATATACAAAAAATAAAAATAAAACAAAAAATAAAGGGGAAAAAATAATTGGACTTGACCTATAGGATTTAGCCTAGGGCCTACGTACTTTTATGGGATCAAAGCCCACATAGTTCAGGGTAGAAAGACGTGTCATGTAACATCCCATATTTTTCTATTAATACATATATAGATATAAATTGTCTTAGCATTACATGCGCTTAACAGCATATATTTATCTTTTATACCACACCCATTTTTGTTCTTTCATTCACGGTCCAGATTTAATTTTATTTGTATACACCCCAAAATGTTAATTTTTATATACTATTGGCATATTCCTTTGGTCCAAACTCTTTCTTTCGGTGATGTTATAATTATTTTACATATATATTGTTAAAAAAAGAAACAGAGAGAGAGAGCATTACACATACACACAACTACCTATGTAATTTTCTTCTTGTGGGATGATGCTTATGTACGTATTTCGTATGTAATGCTTAAACTGAACAAAAATTTAAATTAATGAAATGTATTATTTGATAATAATTTATCTAAGAATAAAAAAAAATGTGTGTGTGTGCGTGTATATATATATTAGGGGTAGTTTAAGGTGCAATTGTTGATAGATACAATTTAGCAAGTGTTGAATAAATATTGATATATATTTATATTGGTGATGTTGTAAACTTTTAATTAGTAGGAGGTTTAGAGTGACTTTAATTGTGTGATTACATGTGAATAAAGAGCAACAGGTAACTCTGAATAATTCTTTCGTATGCTTGTAAGTTATGTATAATTATAATCTGACTTATTACTGATTACCTCTTAATTTAAAAATGTGCGTTGTTAGATTAGTTTGTTCCTTTTTCAAGCATGCTTGTTGTTAAATTAGTTTGTTCCTTTTCAAGCATGCTTGTTGCTAAATTAGTTTGTTCCTATTCAATTAAATTAGTTTGTTATTTTTTAAGCATGCTTGTTGTTAACTGTTTTGATATGTAATATGTGAATGAAAAGTATTTTGATTCTTTTCAAGCATGCTTGCTTATATGATGATATTATATTGTGTTAGAGAGTGTATTGTGATTTTGTGAATTCAAAGAATATTTAATTGTTAGTGGATGTATATATCTGTCATTGCATGAGTATCTGTGATGGGATAGGGATTAGAGGAGGAGAATGAGGAGAAATTGTATGGTGAATTTTATTACCACGTGGTATACCACCACTCGGTGCACAGTGGTGGTAGTGGTTCTTGTCAGGGCTCTTTCTTCTATGTCTTCCTTTGCCAGGGATTGCATGGAAGTTATGGGACATGTGACACCTCCTCATATTTGTTCTGTAAGGAGGGGAGCCATAGTCCATGCTTGAGCTCTGTACCTTTGGCAGGGTACATCTCAAGTAATGGTGAGCTTGGAACAATCTAGTTAATTGGATGTGTTTCTGTTTGGACTATGTGTTAGCCTATGGCTCCTGTCAGCGGAATAAGGGTGGAGACGATATAAGGGAGGCATACTGCATTTATGCATGATTAAAAAAGAATCTTACTCCGAAGAAATCATTTTTGAATTAAGAGGTAAATTGAGATGGATAAAGAGTTGATTTGTACGGACGAATATCAGAATGACTTTTGTATTGTAATTATATATGATTTGCTTGTGTATGTTAGGAGATTTCAGTAGTTACTGAGATGTCGATCTCACCCCATTATTAACATTTTTAGGTGAAGATCTAATAATAAGCAAGGGAAGACACTTGAGGAGTAAACACATTTATTTTATATTTATTTTGTCATTGACCTCAACCTTAAATGTTTTACTTTGTTTTATTTTAAAAAGATCTATTTTGGAGTATAAACATATATTTTTATAACTTGTATATAATTTGGTTGAGGTGTTACATGTCACTTGGTTTGTGTTTTTTAGGAAAATACTTATTTAAATTTAAGAAAAAGATTATTTTTTGTTTGTGTTTTTTCATTATGAAAATTGTATATTTGTTCATATTTAAGAAACTATACTTTTCAAAAATTTTGATTGAATCGCCTAAGGAGATAATCTCACACAGAGAAACAATCGACTTAGCTTGAGAAGATTATTCAATCTTACATGACATGAAAATCATTCAAAATATAAACGATATCTCATTCTAGATTTCTTATGAAAAAGATTTCGCAATTTTAAAGTAAAATCAAAACAAAAAAATAGGTAAATCATATATCATAAAATATTGAATTTCAATGTCATGGTTGATAAATTATGAAAACATGAGATTATAAATATAATTCAACTTCTTTGCAAACATTTCAAATTAAAATTGTAAAACCACGGAAAAATGATTTTTTGAACACATGAGGTCATTTATAAAAAAAACTTTCAAAGAAGCATGAGTGCACAAAAGTGATTCTCAGTTAGCTATGTTATGTCTAAAAGAGTTGTCACCTTTGCCTAAATGAGATTTGAGAAATTGTTCATGTCTCTGTCTCACAAGAGACATTCATTGGCATAAGAAAAAAAGGGTAACAAGAAATTTCACAACAAGAATATCACTCCCCACTCACTCACTCTCCCTACTTCTCCAAAAATATTGAGATATCTCTTTTCTTTTCTCTCTACAAGGAGTCTCTCTTACTGCCTCTTTTCCTAGCCTCTCTCCAAAAAAGAATCCCCTCTAATCCTATATGCTCTCTTGCTTTCAATTATATAGGTCACAACCTCAGTTTTCTCTTAAAATCTTTCTTATTATTGTTATTTTCTTTTATTTATTTAAAAGGAAAACCATGAAATTACGCTCATTCACCCTCAGATTTCAATGATTCACCTTTGTTTTTTAAAAAATCTGATGGTATTTCTTTTTTCCTCTTATTTCTTCAAAAACTTTCTTATTTATTACACCAAATCAAATTATAGTGATTCACATCCATATTTTCATTATGACCAAAATCAAATCACCATAATTATTTCCATTTTATTTTCTTACTTGATGGCTAAGCATCATGCTTGACTTTTACAAAAGGTTTAAGTATACTTTTGGTCCCTTATGTTTGGATAAAGTTTCAATTTAGTCCTTTATGTTTACAAAGTACACTTTTAGTCCTTTTTTGTTAACACCGTTAGTTTAATTTAACGGAAAATGCTAATAACAAATTTAAATGACATTTTATAATGAAATTGGACCAAAAATGATAAATTTTGAAAATATAAGAATATTTACTTTCAAATGTTTTAATCTGAACATTTTTTTAGTATTTAAAAACCATTTAAAATTGTTAAGTTAACATTTTCCGTTAAGTTAAACGAACGGTGTTAACAAAAAGGGACTAAAAGTGTACTTTCTAAACATAAAAGAATAAATTGAAACTTGATGCAAATATAAGGGACCAAAAATATACTTTATCCTTTACAAAATTTGAATTGTGCTTGCATTGCAAAGCATATCTTATTTTTTTTTATTTTTTACATTTCATTTTTTATATTTTTTTATTACTTTTTTTTTAATTGTTGGGGTCCGAACAAATTGGAGTGTTTACATAATCGAATATTTTATGCTAACTCCAAGGATTTTGTAATAAAAAAAGGGAAAATTAAATACAAGTCCCTGGTAAGGGACATAATACTGGAAAAGTCCCAAAAATTGAAAAAATTAAAGTAGAGTCCCTTGGGACCTCACTTTAATTATTTATGAATGTGTGGGCCCTACATTTAATAATAAAAAATCCACCCACCTTTTCTCTCTCCTCTCTTCTTCTCTCCTTTAATTATGTGTGGATTTTTTTATTGTTAAATGTGGGGCCCACACATTCATAAATAATTAAAGTGAGGTCCCAAAGGATTCTACTTTAATTTTTTCCATTTTTGGGACTTTTTCAGTATTATGTCCCTTACCAGGGACTTGTATTTAATTTTCCCTAAAAAAAACTCCAGAGATTTGGGCATGCCCTAATGGTCTAAAAAGGGTCTGGAATGGGAACCATGGGAATGGATTTAGAAATGATTCTTCTGAAGCAATCAAACTTATCAAGGATGTAGATAATGGTCTTCATGAAAATTGCTACTAATCCTTGAAAGTAATCAAATGCTCACTGGGGATTGGCTAGTTAGTCTCCAACATTTCAATAGTGAAAACAACATTGAAGCTTATTTGCTAGTCAATCGCGCGTTAAAGATGGCTGTTAGATTTCATTTAGTACCTTAAGATTATTTACTATACATTTCTTATTTCAGATAATGTAGTGTAGACCTTTTGCTTTCATTTTTATAAAAAAAAAATGTTAAAATAATAAAACATAAACACCCCTCTTTTTTAAGGGTTAAAGGTTAATTTCGCTGTGAAAGGGAGATAGAATCACTACCACAGATTACCCCATTTACATGCGCTTATTTTGGCCTCTACATACACTTATAAAGCGCATGTAGAGGGGGGCGCTGGTAAAGGCTCTACATGCGCTTTTTAAAAGCGTATGTAGAGGGGGGCTCTACATGCGCTTAAAGCGCATGTACAGCTATATATATATTTTTTTAATATATATTCTTTTACATTTGCCACCTGTATACACGTAATTCTGCCACTGCACCAATGATATACAAATAAGTAGCACGTGGCTGATTTTAACCAAAATGTATCAGAAACATTTACATTTACTCAAATATAACAAAAGAATAAATTTCAAATATATTTCCTCAAGAGACTTTTACTCATTAAGTATTGCAGTCGAAGAACTCTTTAATAGATGTCATAAGGAAAAGGATGATCTATTGAAATGTAACATCAAGCTTGGATTTACCTAATATCATGATAGCTGAACTTGGAGGAGGGAGGAAGCAGATAATGAACTTGAGGATGAAGATGTTTCGCATGGCACAAATGAGAGGGAAGATGTCACAAAATACAAAATAATGAACTTGAAGGACTACTTGAGAGTCAAATAATTCCATTTGGCATGGATGATGATGGAGAAACCTTATCTTGCGTTGTTTTAGCTTATCTTTCCCCTTGATTGGGAAACCCTTAGATTAATGCAACACATCATTTGCTCTACCTCCTAGCTGAACCGATGAATCTCCATAACTATCACAAAGTAGGCATAACCTGTTGGCTACAAGAACAACAGTGCTCGAAATCACAAGCCAATCCTTTACCAAATCATTTAAAATAAGATCGCACAATAAAATTTAAGATTTTGTTTAAATTTTTACCTGATTATTTTCCATTTAAAATTGATATGGAAAACGAATATTTTATTAGATATTCAACCCACCATCCAACATCAACCAAATAAACATAAGATCGCACAAGAATCATCTTTGAACTTATGAAGATACTTTTATGTAACATGTATTTATTATGATTCACAATGTCCACCATTAAATCAGAGACAAATCAGCGAATTTCAAACCAACCATGACAGCAACCAATACTGAAAATCAATCACAAAATCATAGCAAACAGCCCCAAAAATCACTAATCACATGCACAACCAATAACATACATACACAACTTATACATTCTCAATATTCATGCTTTGGGAAATAGTCATAGGCTTTAATATAAAATTTAAATCACACAAGTTCCTAGCACTTAAACCTATAATCCAAACACAAATCAAACATGCAAAGTCATTTTACAACTTTAATGAACATACACATTAGCAAGTTTAAAGCAAAATCCTAAAACCCCATGTGGGCCTCCCCTCTCTTCTCACGAAAATCAAAGGGAAATGTGTCTAGAAAAGAAAAAGAATGTTACCCAAAACTGATTTCCTTGATGCAGGTCAAATCGGAGCCTTGCTCTGCCTAAAATCGTCGTTCGTCTCGCGAGCTTAGCAAGGGACCAAACGAATCGCTATATGCTTACCAACATACACACACACGCAAACAAGTTTAAGTAGTTACCTCCTTGCATTTAAACTAAACATAAACGTAAGCTCCCACGTGCTCAAGCGTCAATAAATAACAACTACAAGCAATAATACAACACATACAAATAATTACAAATTAATCAATTGTCGTAATTTCTAATTTGGGTAACTAACCCATATATACTAATTAACGTCGCTCTCGATCCTAGAAGTACTACTCAATCCCCTTATATATATATATATATATATATATATATATATATATATATATATATATATATATATATATATATATATATATATATATTTGTTCTCAATTAAGCTCAAAGTGAACATACGCAACTATTCAATTCTTTCAATTTAAGAGCATAACCTTTATTTGTTCCTATATAATAGTATTTCAAGCTTAAAATAAGTGTCAAGTCATTTTCTCAATATGATTGCAGCACATTTACATGAAATTCACATAAAATCAGCAAGTCAGAATTTAAATAGCCAATACGAAAGAAAGAAGGAAAACAAAATATGCCCTGTTGCTAGGAAAACTCAAACCGCAATTCATAACATTCAGTTTAAAATAATTACTTCTAACTATCCCAATCAGACAAAATATAAATGATTACAAGCGTAGGTTATTACTACTTCTTTTACTATCTCAATCAAATGATTAAAACTTTTTAACTTCTCCTTTCCAAAATTCATAAATAGTAATAAAAATCATCATCGCCTAAAGACCAAAATGGACTGGAAGGAAGAAAAATCAGACTCTCACATGTTAAGCAAAACTTGGACATGAAAACAATTGGATATATAGTTATATTAAACCACTCACTTCCCTTCTCAGACCCACAAAACCAAAAATCATATTAGAATAAAAACTCACTCTTATGTCAAAACAAAGCAACAATTTCCCATGGTTCAGTTTCCAAAGCCTATTGCTATTACTAACATCTATAAAGCCATGTACATTCCCAAATTCATTCGGCCCTTTACAATAGAAGATCCATAAGGCTTTAACAAACATGTGTATATATGAAATCAGTTTCAAACATTCATTTAGCACCTATATATTCCTTATAATTTAATTAACTAATATTCTGTATAAATAGAAAGGAGAAATAAATGAAAGAAACAAGAATGCTTCCATGTTTATTCACCATGCACATACAAAAATCACAAATACACATGTAATCAACACACACAAACCAGCAGCATCAAGAAGGACATAACACAAAAGATAAATTGTACCAGACCAGGAAAAGAAATAATCAGTCAAAAGATAGAAATATTCAAAACCATAAGATAAATTGAAACCTCCAGATTCCGGCCATAAACTTTACTACAATCTTCAAGGAAAACCTGTCAGTCAAAGTCCAAAACTTCAAACCATAAGTTTTAAATCAACCCAGAAATCCCCAACTCTGATTATCCCTCAAATCTCGCCTAAATCAAAGGAAAAATGGGAGAAAACGAAATATAAAAGCTCACCTAAACTTCTAGTCAAACTTCCGCAGTTTCCTTGCCGGAAAACACCATAGAGGTCGTGCTTCGTCTCCGAGTTTCATTGTCAGCCTCTGCAGCTCGCCGGAAAAACGAAAGAATGGCGGAAACGAAGTGAGGACAAAGAAAAACAGTGGGAAACGGAGGGAGGTAACGAAGCGAGGAAGGAGATGTTAGAATCTTAAGTTTTGATGAAGACTAAAATATGAAAGAATGAATCAAGTACTTAGAGAGCAATAGGTTAACATAGAATCCCAAGTAAGAGTGCAACCGGATGTGGATTTACTTCCGGATAGACTAGGACTTGCGCTCGCGGATGAATGTTTCATCCCCCAGCGGCAGCAAGTAATTCACTAGGGAATTAACTTAGTCCATGAGCATTAGATATACAAAACCTTAAGACTAAGCTAAGTTTCAACCGGAAGTGAATTTGCTTCCTGTTAGATTTAGAATGACGCTGGCTGTTCGAATACGATGACACTAAGAGTCAGTGAACATAAGCCACTTCCAGTAGAATTGCTTCCGATAGCTAAGTGACTAGTGCTGAATGTTGGATTGAAGGACACTGAGCGAGAGTGAGTAATAGTGAACAAAATCCTTCATCCAGTAGAGTTACTTCCGGATGTAGAAGTGCTTCCGGATACAAGGAAAACCACTTAGACTAAGTACACTCCCACTGCATGTGACTATGTGTTTATATTGTTAGACTAACCTTCAAGTGCAGCACACTGAGTAGAATTGCTTCCGGATGAGAATCTGCTTCCGCAAGCAATCAGAATGTCAGAAGTGCAGTGTCAGAATGCTTTTGTCAGAGCAGAGGTGTCAGGACTACTTTTCAGAGATAAAGCAAGTCAACCCTGCTATGCATTGATGAAGCATTTATTGGTAAAACGGTAACATGGGAAAAACGACCATATTCAAACGGCTATCCCACCTACCAAGAGCCAGATTGTTAGAAGACTATATAAAGGAGCTCAACTTCATTTATGACAACAACAATTATCTTTGATATTCTTGAGAAAAGTTAGAGCGAGAAACTAAGAACATCTTCAAGCATTCAAAGCTGCCCAGAAAAAGAGAGAGCATTTAACTCATTGAGTGATTTTTTCATCTACATATCTTGTACTCTTTGTAGTTAAGCCTCTTCTTGTTATAAGAGCATTAATTGTACTTAAGTGTGTAACACTATCTGTTCTTTAAGAGAACTTAGTTAGAAAAATCCTTTATTTGTAAAGGTTGAACCCTTGCTGGTTGTAAGGGGGAGCTAGTTAGAAAGGTTGCAAGTGTGCCTTGAGAAAAACTTGTGGTTGTAAGGTTGCAAGTGATCCCGTTCAAAACTTGTGGTTGTAAAGGTTCCAGGTGCACCCGTTGTAAAACCTAGGGATAGTGGAACTCGGCCTGGGTGGTTGAGAACTGGACGTAGGTCAGGTAGACCGAACCAGTATAGTCTCTTGTGTTGATTTTATTTGAGCTTTTATTTTGAAGCACAATTCACCCCCCCTCTTGTGCATTCATTACCTTCATTTGGTATCAGAGCAGGTCTTTCTGACTTGATTCCCACGAATCTTGAAAGTAAAGATCCAGTAATGGATACAGACTACTCCCTGCCAGATGTCTCTATTCAACCCAACAAGCCTCCAGGCTTTGATGGGTATAATTATCCATTCTGGAAATTCCGAATGGAGACCTACATACAATCCAGCGACATCCGACTCTGGGATGTGATTCAATATGGGAATCACACTCCTCTGGATAAAGATGGCTTTGCAAAGCAGCGATCCAGATACACCAACGAGGACTATGCTCTAGTCCAGCTAAACTTCAGGGCCATGCATTACATTCAATGCGCCCTTAGTCCTAAGGAGTTTCATAGGATCAGCCATCACAAAACTGCTAAGGATATGTGGGAGGCTCTTGAGGCTGCTCACTCTGGAACCAAGGGAGTGAAGGCAAGACGAGTCGAAATGCTGGTAGAAGAATTCCACAAATTTGCCATGCTGAGTCCGACTGAGCCGATCAGAGAGTTGGAGCTAAGATTCACTCACCTCATCAACAACTTGGCCTCCCTGGGAAAAGATATTCCTGAAAGAGAGCAAGTAAGCAAGATCCTAAAAGTATTGAAAGGTGATTGGATCACCAAGGTAACCATCTTGCAGGAAGTCCAAGGAGAGTCAACCAGCTCCATCACTGCACTCTTTGGTTCTTTGGCTGAGTATGAACCAACATTGCTGGCTCAGAGAGCTCCTCAAGCCTCATCCAAAGCCAAGAATCTTGCCCTTGTTGCTCCCAACAAGGAGATTGATGATGATGATGATGAGGATGATGAGGAGGAACTGGACGAAGAGGAGATGACCATGATGGTGAGAAAATTCAGAAAGTTCTTCAAAAAGAAAGGAGGCTTTCAGAAAGGTGACTCCAGTCAGAGGAAGGGATACAAGAAGGAAAATACCCCGGTGTGCTTTGAATGCAAAAAGCCTGGCCATTTCAAGGTTGAGTGTCCAAGCTTGCTAAGATCAAAGGGGAAAGACAAGAAAAAGGCCTTCGTGTCCTCCATCTGGGTAAATAGCTCAGATGACGAAGCAAGTGATGAGGAAGAAGTTGCCAACCTCTGCCTGGTAGCCAGAGAAGCTGATGAGGAAGCACCTTGAGATGGTGATCTCACCCAAGACAATGAGGTAACTTTCTTTGAATTGCAAGAGGCTTACAATGAGGTTCATGAAGAATTCTCTCGATTATGTAAAGCCTACAAAGTGTTAAAAACTAAAAAGGAATCACTTGAGTCCAAGGTGGACTCACTAAGTGAAGAGCTAGCGGAAGCCAGAAAGCTTCCGATAGCGGATGGCAAAGGTTCTCCCCAAGCAGAACCCAATGCCCCAACACTTGAGAGCTGCCCTAATTGCAGCAAAATCTCAGCTGAAAAAGACAAGCTGCAAAATGCCCTGCAAAAGTTTACAAATGGAATATAAATGTTAAATATAATTTTAATGAATCAAAGGGCATATAGGGATAGGACTGGCTTAGGATATACTCCTAGAAAGAAAAAGTGGGTAGAACCAAAAGTGAAGCCCTACTTAAAATTCTTCCACAAAGCCACTAGTCACAGCTCCTCACCTTTCAGCTTCTGTAACTATTGCAACAGGAAAGGACACTCCACGTCCACCTGTAATGCCAAGAAGCATGGAGCAAGTAGCTCTTACAGATGGGTCCCTAAAGGAACCAAGGCTACAAAGGATCCTCCCCCTGTGAAGGAAACTAAGGGAGGGCAGGGATCCCAAGCCTGGAAACAATCCACAGGGAAAACCCAAGAGCCCAGAGCCAGCACTAGGCCAGTGGCACAGGATGATCATAAGCCTAAGGTCAAAGCCAACTCTAGACCAAGGGCACTGAAAGCTAATGACAGAGAACCCAAGAAAGATTGGGTACCTAAGCTTACTTGATTCCTTCAGGTGTGTCTCAAGGCATCCAAAAATAGGAGATGGTATATTGACAGTGGATGCTCGAGACATATGACTGGAGACAGAGACAAATTCAAATCTCTGGTGATCAAAGACGGAGCCACAGTAACCTTTGGAGGAAATCAAAGTGGAAAGATCACTGGAGTTGGAGAAGTCGGACCAGTAAAAGATGTCTATCTAGTGGACGGTCTCTGTCACAACCTGCTGAGCGTGAGCCAGAGCACTGACAAAGGAAATTGGGTAATTTTTGATTCACATGAGTGCATAATAGTTGATAAGCAGGATCTAAACTTAGATAAGGCCAATTTAAAATGCAAACTTAAGGCAAACAGAAATGGAAACCTATATACTCTAGACTTATGTCAACAACTGGAAGAAAAATGTTTAATATCTAGTGATGAGAACAGTTGGCTTTGGCATAAGAGGTTAGCTCATGTTAATTTTACTCAACTTGATATGCTAATTAAAAAGGAGCTAGCTATAGGTATCCCATCCTTTAAGGTAAAGCATGATTTTATTTGTGAATCTTGCCAACGAGGGAAGCAAACAAAGTCCTCGTTTAAAACCAAGAAGAAAGTCTCCACCAGCAGGCCCTTGGAACTAATCCATATGGATTTGGTTGGGCCAGCGAGAGTAAAGAGCTTGGGTGGAAACCTGTATGCTCTAGTGGTGGTGGATGACTATTCAAGGTTCACTTGGACTATGTTTCTTGCCTCTAAGCAAGATGCTTTTGATGCTTTTGTTGTCCTGGCTAAGAAAGTGCAGAATTAGAGAGAGCTCAAAATCACAGCCATAAGGACAGACCATGGAGGAGAGTTTGAGAACCATAGCTTCTCTGAGCTATGTGAACAGAATGACATTGAACATAACTTCTCAGCTCCTAGAACTCCTCAGCAAAATGGAGTGGTCGAGAGGAAGAACAGGGTTCTGACAGAGATGGCTAGAAGCATGCTCAACGAGAAAGAGGTTTCTCAAGTGTTCTGGGCGGACGCTATGAGCACTGCTTGCTATATCTCCAACAGAGCCTATGTTCGCAAGGGCTTGGACAAGACTCCATATGAGTTATACAAAGGAAAGAAGCCCAACATCAGCCACCTCAGAATATTTGGATCAAAATGCTATGTGCATAACAATGGAAAGGTAAATTTGGGTAAGTTTGATCCAAAAGCTGATGTAGGTATATTCATAGGATATTCCCTTAGGAGTAAAACATATAGGATATACAACATGAGAACTAAAACTGTAGAAGAATCCATGCATGTTGTATTTGATGAAACTCCTACATGGGGACAATCCACAGAAGATGATGAAATACTTAATCTTCCAAAACCACCATCATCTTCCTCACCACCAAAAGAAACACCAACAAGCAATCCCAAAGAAGAAGATGAACCCAGTGATGAGCCTGGAGTGCAGACCGTGCCTGATGAGGCACAGTTGCCAACAGCTAGGAGACATCACAGGGATCATCCTCTTGATCAAGTGCTTGGTGATGTTTCTTCTGGTGTCAGAACCAGAAGACAAGTTCAAAATGAAGTTGAGTTTAGAGCATTCCTATTTCAAATCGAACCAACTTCAGTTGAACAAGCTCTTGAGGACTGCGACTGGATTATTGCCATGCAGGAAGAGCTAAATCAATTTGAGAGAAGCCAAGTCTGGGAACTAGTCCCAAGGCCGTCTCATCAATCTATAGTAGGGACCAAGTGGGTCTTCAAAAACAAACTGGATGAGACAGGTCAAATTACAAGAAACAAAGCCAGATTAGTAGCCAAAGGATACAACCAAGAAGAAGGCATTGACTATGAAGAAACTTTTGCTCCAGTCGCTAGACTTGAAGCAATAAGGATTCTTCTAGCCTTTGCATCCATGAAAGGTTTTAGGTTATATCAAATGGATGTAAAGAGTGCATTTCTTAATGGTTATATTAAAGAAGAGGTATATGTAGAACAACCTCCTGGCTTTGAGGATCACAAGCATCCAAAACATGTGTATAGACTAAGGAAAGCTTTATATGGCCTGAAACAAGCTCCTCGAGCTTGGTATGAGAGACTCAGCAGCTTTTTGCTGGGCAAGGGTTTCTCAAGGGGCAAATTAGATAATACACTGTTTATCCTTCCCAAAGATAGACATATGTTAATTGTCCAAATTTATGTTGATGATATTATTTTTGGGGCAACTAACGAAAAGCTTTGTGAAGATTTCTCTAAGACTATGCAGGGTGAGTTTGAAATGTCAATGATGGGAGAACTAACGTTCTTCCTAGGCCTGCAAATCAAACAGAAGAAGAATGGAATCTTCATCTCCCAAGCTAAATACTGCAGAGAGCTACTCAAAAAGTTTGGGATGGATGAATGCAAGGAGTATGACACTCCCATGAGCACAACTGCCGCACTCGATGCTGACGCAAAGGGTAAATCTGTCAGCCTGCCCATGTACAGGGGAATGATAGGTTCCCTCCTATACTTAACGGCAAGCAGGCCTGACATCCAATTTAGTGTAGGCATGTGTGCTAGGTTTCAAGCCAACCCCAAGGAGTCACACTTAACATGTGTTAAACGTATTCTGAGATACCTTGAGGGAACACAAGAACTTGGTCTTTGGTATCCCAGAGGTAACCAAGAGTTCTTGTGGGCTTACTCTGACTCTGACCATGCAGGTTATAAAATAGATAGGAAAAGCACCAGTGGACAATGCGCCTTCCTTGGTGGTTGTTTGGTGTCTTGGGCTAGCAAGAAGCAAACCTGCGTGTCATTGTCATCCACTGAGGCAGAATACATTGCTGCCGCAAGCTGTTGTGCCCAAGTGCTGTGGCTGAAGAACCAACTAAGAGATCTTGGCTTGGAGTTCCCTGAGGCACCCATCCTCTGTGACAACACAAGCACAATCAGCCTAGCCAAGAATCCGGTTCAGCACACTAGGACAAAGCACATTGATGTCAGACATCACTTCATCAGAGACCATGTTCAAAAGAAGGATGTCAAAGTACAATTTGTCCCAACTCAACAACAGCTTGCTGACATCTTCACCAAGCCTCTGGGGGTTGACCAATTTACTTTCATAAGAGGTGATTTGGGAATGGTAAACCCAAATGAGGTGTAATTTTTCAATTATTATACTTGATTGATTAAAACCAACAACAATACTAACTTAGGCATCAGAGTGCCAATATTTGTTTTTGCAGGTACCCAATGTTAAATCTTAAGCAAGTACAACTGGAAGCAAAACTACTTCCGGATGATCATTCGCTGACACTGAGTGTTGAAACTAAGAGAGCGCCAGGGCCAGACCAAGAGACACGTCACTTCAGAAACGTTTCATCTCCCTCCATGAGAAGTTGTGCCTTCTCTGATAAGGTGAAGCGACACATGTCATAAGGTGCGCCGTTTCAATTAAAATATTTACGTTACCCAATGTGTAAATGTTTGCTTCCATCTGAAAAGACATGACCATTTTACCCTCAGTAACTTTGCATATAAATAGGGCGTCATTTTCACTTTCACTTTTTACTTGCATCAATTTTTCTCACCCACATTCTCTCTGAATATACTCTTCATCTTCTTCATCTTGTTCTTCATTTTCTTCATCTTCTCTTTCGCTTTTCACCACAAACCAACCTTAAACCCACAAAAATGGCCGGTTCACATGAAACAAACCCAGTTACTAAGAAATCAACCACTTCCAAGAAATCAAAATCCAAAAGTGGAAAATCTGGGCATAAGCATTCTGGAAAATTTGGGCAACGTGATGAACACCGTGAAGAACTTCATGAAGTTTCTGGGCAAACCCAGGGGCAGAATGAACATATCCAGGATCAGCCTGAAATTTCTGGGAGAGTGGCAGAACAGCCTGAGGCTTCTGGGCAAGAGCAAGCGAGGGAAGCCAAGAGGAAAGGAAAAAAGAAGAAGGTTCAGTTCGCTGAAGAGCCTTCTTCCAAGAGGCAAAGGGTTGAAGAAGATGACCCTACAGTGTACAGAGATGGGGCACTGGAGGCTGTATCCTCCAAGTTTGAGACAATCAAGCCCTACTTCAACCAGGGATTGTTCATCGATCTGGATAAGATTGATGACCTAGGGTTTCCTCATCTGCGCCCCTTCCTGGAGAAATACATGCCTTGGCTGGGGATCAACCAGAGCTACAACATCAACGTCCTGCGGGTGTTCTGTCAATCCCTCACTAGGAAGGTTAAGTACAAGAAGGTCGATGGGAAGGAGCAGATCCGCAGACTCTCCTTCACTGCCACAGTCAGGGGGAGAACCTTCAGCTTCACCTGGAGGGACATAAATGCCCTAATGGGGATCACAGACGAAGGAATGAATGAGTGGCTGTACCCTGAGTCACTCAAATACACCAAGGAGGAGCTCGAGCAGTTGTATGGCACCCCTGGGAAGAAGGTGTCCAAGATGTCTGACTCCAACAGACTTCTGTAATACATCTACTCCAGGATAATGACACACAAAAGGGGTAACTTCAACGAGTTCACTCTACTGGACAATCCTTGGTTCCCCAGACTTCTCTCCAACAAGCCAATTAACCCCGGACAGTTGATCAGTCTCGAGCTTCAGAGATGGTTGATTAATGACAAGGCTGGATTCCTTCCCTACCCCACCATTCTTGCCTCCCTCCTTGAGAAGAAGTTGATCAAGGCTACATCCGATGTGGAGGAAGAGAACATTAAGTGTGCTCCTGTGGGGGCAACTAACATCGGAAAGATGGGCATAAAGTACAACAGGCAGGCCAAGGCCACAAAATCAGGTTCTTAGGCAGGCAGTGCCTCTCAGACCTCTGCCCCCTCTACTTCTGGAGCAGGGGACCAAGAAGTAGACTCTCATCCCGGGCCAAGCCGTGCTGCGAGGGTGCCAGCCACAGTGAAGGCATTTGCTCAGGAAATGAAGGAAGAAATTCTCCTTCAACTTTCTGCATCCCTGGTGGCCCCTCTGCGGAATGATTGTGATGCTGGGTTCCAGCAGCAAGGGGAACACATCCAGCGGCTTGAGGATAGGGTAGGCCAGGTTGAGACTCAGCTTGCCAGGGTGGATGCCAAGCTAGATCTCATTCTCCAACACCTCCAGATTCCCCAACCACAACAAGGTCACCTATCCCCACCTCCTCCACCCCAAAACCCACCTCCTCCTCTTTCTGGTCATCCTCAACTTCCTCCTCCTCCTCCTAACCCTCAACAACCACAGCCACCTCCACAAAATGACCATCAACCCCCACCATCACCAAACAATGACCACCAATCCCAGCATTCACCTAACCATGACCAGCAACCCCAAGACTCACCCCAACAATCCCCTCGCCAATCACCTCAAAACTCCCCATCTCCACTTAACTCCCCCACTCGCACACCACCCAATCCCAACTCTAGACCTCGATCCAACCCCTTGGCCGAGCACCTTGGCTTCCAAACTGCCATTCACCCCCTCAGCCACATATATCGGAGAGACTACCCCCGCCTTCAGCCACTCTCTGAGAGTCACTTGCCTTTTACCCCAACCCCTTCCACTGACTACCCTGAATATTCCTCCACCTATCCTTTTGAAGGATTATTCGTCAATCCCACTTGGTTCCCCAACCCTCCAGACTCACCAGATACTACCTTACCTCCATCCTCCACAGAACCTTCATCCCCACAACAGTTTGGCCCTGAACCTCCACCCTCATCTCCCTCCACTCAGTCCTCCATGGCCCTCACCCTCTTTGATGATGCCAAAAGGGGGAGAGATGCTATGTCCGCCCTTCGCCTCTCCATGACTACAAGGGACGTGCTCAGCCAGCCATCCCTCTGGCTTGATGAAGACATCGCAGCTGCCCTCCGCCGTGCTATGGAATCCCAAAGGCTGGGTGGTGCTGAGAGCCTTATAAGAGGAGAAGCAATCCGGTTCATGCAGCAGCAGAGGTCGGCTGAGCAAGGACCACAATTGGATATGGTTGTCTTTGAGCAGAATGAACAACCCTCACAGCCTGAGTCATCATCAGAGCCTCCTCTAACTAAGACAAGTAAAAATATTGTTGAGGAGATTATGATGAAGTGGGGACTGAAGAAGATCAACCATCCTCCTATTGTGATAGCAAAGCCAATCCCTGCATCTTTTGGGCAAGAGTCTGAGTTCTCGACTTCTGAGCAATCATCTGCCCCTCCTCCCTCATCTGAGCCAGCAGTCACCTTCAGTGAGTCTAGAAGGAAGGCCGTTGCTAGGAAACGTGCTAAGAAGGTTATTGCCTCCACTGAATCTGCTGAGAGTGAGGAAGAGACTCCATCTGACCAGCCTGAGCAAGGATCTTCGTCTGCCCAGGATGAGCAAGAGATCCCAGTGGTTCAAGCAGTTCCAATTCTGAAGGAAGTCAAGTTGGAAATTGAAGACATGACTCCTGAGGAATTCGAGAAGTTTGGGTTCACAGACAAATTATCCTTCGGTCAGATGGCCTGCCTCGATGCTGACAGAGTAAGTGCCATGCCCACTCCAGCAATTAGCAAGAGCAAAGGAAAGAGTAAGGGCAAGGGAAAGAGGAAAGCCCAAGAAGTTGAGGAGGATCCCAACTACCCTGTTTGGAATGTGAAAATCCGGGCTGTTCACTATCCCAATGGAGTGGTCACCTACTTCGATGATGCTACGGGGTTCCCTGGGTATGAAGAAGTGGAAAACATGAAAAGGGCATTCGAGGAGTCTATTGAATCTGAAAGGCTCAGAAGAGAAAGAGAGGAAGAAGAACTTCAGCAGATCATTGCCCAGATTGACCAGAATGTACATGAGGCCGAGTTAGCCAAACTTCAAAAAGAGAGTGTAGAGAGACAGAAGGAGAGGGAGAAGAAAAAGAGACACAAACTATGAAACCCCCTTTTTCAACCCATTTTTAACTTAGAAAATTTTTTCTTTGTTTTCATGCATATTTCATTCTTGCTTAGTGTAGATTACCTGTATATGTTTTGCTTGTATACTCTAACATGTAATCTCTGTTTATCAATAATATTTGTCTAAGTTACTTGTTCTTATCTATTGCTTTTATTCTTCTGATAATCCTTTCATATAAACTTAATCGATAAAACTAAGTTTGTCATCATCAAAAAGGGGGAGAATGTTAGAATCTTAAGTTTTGATGAAGACTAAAATATGAAAGAATGAATCAAGTACTTAGAGAGCAATAGGTTAACATAGAATCCCAAGTAAGAGTGCAACCGGATGTGGATTTACTTCCGGATAGATTAGGACTTGCGCTCGCGGATGAATGTTTCATCCCCCAGCGGCAGCAAGTAATTCACTAGGGAATTAACTTAGTCCATGAGCATTAGATATACAAAACCTTAAGACTAAGCTAAGTTTCAACCGGAAGTGAATTTGCTTCCTGTTAGATTTAGACTGACGCTGGCTGTTCGAATACGATGACACTAAGAGTCAGTGAACATAAGCCACGTCCAGTAGAATTGCTTCCGATAGCTAAGTGACTAGCGCTGACTGTTGGATTGAAGGACACTGAGCGAGAGTGAGTAATAGTGAACAAAATCCTTCATCCAGTAGAGTTACTTCCGGATGTAGAAGTGCTTCCGGATACAAGGAAAACCACTTAGACTAAGTACACTCCCACTGCATGTGACTATGTGTTTATATTGTTAGACTAACCTTCAAGTGCAGCACACTGAGTAGAATTGCTTCCGGATGAGAATCTGCTTCCGCAAGCAATCAGAATGTCAGAAGTGCAGTGTCAGAATGCTTTTGTCAGAGCAGAGGTGTCAGGACTACTTTTCAGAGATAAAGCAAGTCAACACTGCTATGCATTGATGAAGCATTTGTTGGGAAAACGGTAACATGGGAAAAACGGCCATATTCAAACGGCTATCCCACCTACCAAGAGCCAGATTGTTTGAAGACTATATAAAGGAGCGCAACATTATTTATGACAACAACAATTATCTTTGATATTCTTGAGAAAAGTTAGAGCGAGAAACTAAGAACATCTTCAAGCATTCAAAGCTGCCCAGAAAAAGAGAGAGCATTTAACTCATTGAGTGATCTTTTCATCTACATATCTTGTACTCTTTGTAGTTAAGCCTCTTCTTGTTATAAGAGCATTAATTGTACTTAAGTGTGTAACACTATCTGTTCTTTAAGAGAACTTAGTTAGAAAAATCCTTTATTTGTAAAGGTTGAACCCTTGCTGGTTGTAAGGGGGAGCTAGTTAGAAAGGTTGCAAGTGTGCCTTGAGAAAAACTTGTGGTTGTAAGGTTGCAAGTGATCCCGTTCAAAACTTGTGGTTGTAAAGGTTCCAGGTGCACCCGTTGTAAAACCTGGGGATAGTGGAACTCGGCCTGGGTGGTTGAGAACTGGACGTAGGTCAGGTAGACCGAACCAGTATAATCTCTTGTGTTGATTTTATTTGAGCTTTTATTTTGAAGCACAATTCACCCCCCTCTTGTGCATCCATTACCTTCAGGAGAAACTCTACCTACACTAATTTCCAACCTTGCTTGTCGGATTTGGGCCGTCTTCCACCGGAACTCGCCGTTGAACACCACCACATCTCGCCGGAGTTCGAAGAAACAAAGAACGATGAGGAAGAAGATGAATTTTGGTGATGAAGGAGGGGGAGTATGTGTGTGTTTTCGGCGGCAGTGACAAGAGAGAAAGAGAAGAAGAAGATGAAAAGGAGGGGTTTTTCTTTTGTTTTCTCTTATGCGTGTGTTTATGCGTCTGATTTCCATTCAAGGGATAAGAGGGAGTTAGCTTATATATGAAGGAGGAAATTAGAGTTTAAGATACCTATATTATAACAAATAGAGAAGACCCAACAAGAAATTACAACAAGCCCACTAGCTATCAAATAGAGAAGGGACAAAATTATGATGATACCCTATATTATCCAACAGTACACTTTAATGCTAACAAAAATCCTAAATTGTGTCTTCTCTACATATAAAAATCATACCAATATATTTGTATTAGTTTTCATTTTAAGATAAACAAATTTATTATTTTAAATAAAAGGCAAAATTCTAAGTAACTTGTTCTACACTTCCATTCCAAATGAGAATTCCTAAAATATTGTGATTGATAGAAAGTTTCTAATTATTCCCAAATTAAAATCAAATACTCAATTTTTTTTATAACATAATGGAAATAAAGTTTTGGCAAACTTTCTAAAAGTAAATTAAAATTTCTAAATTAATTGTAATGTTTTAGGTTTTTATTAATTTGTTTCATAAATTTATAAAAATAAAATTTAGGATGTTACATTAGGCCTATACATGCACTTAAAGCGCATGTAGAGCCTCTACATGCGCTTTAAGCGCATGTACAGGCAGCATTTCCACATACAAAAGTGGTAATGGAGCTTTGAAACACTAAGTACACAAGCAGGAACACCTTATGAGGTCTGAGGAGAATCTCTTATGCATGACTCCATGTTTTGCACTTCAGTAGTGCCTTTACATGCGCTTAAAACGCATGTAAAGCCCAATATCCATATCATTTTAAAGATTTTCATATCATTTTGAATTTTTGAGGTAAATTATTTTTATACTTTAACTTAAAATACTTAAATCTTGTCCTAGTCAATGTTTTTGTGATTTTCTATTGAAGTACATCTCTTTACATGCGCTTCAAGCGCATGCATTAGCTTCCTTTTGTTATATTAGTAAGCTATGCCCTTTACATGCGTTTGAAGCGCATGTAAAGCCCAATTAACATATCATTTTAAAGATTTTCATATGATTTTGAGCTTTTCACCTAAGTTCTTTTTATATTTTATCTCTAAATACTTAAATCCTTTTCTAGTCATTGTTTTAGTGAATTTTCATTGAAGCACATTTCTATACATGCCCTTAAAGCGCATGTAAAGGCCTTATCTCTACATGCGCTTTAAGCGCATGTATAGATTCTTACCTGTACATGCGCTTAAAGCGCATGTAAAGGACCCTCAATACATGTGTTTCTTCTAAGTGCATGTAAAGGTGCGCTAGTATAGGGACAATTTGTAGTAGTGAATTTGCCTGGGAAGTTTTTTATGTTCAAACTTGTCCTGAATGTTTCAAAATGTAACATCGCCATATCCGGTAAAATACCTTATCTTGAATGTTAAAAAATGGAGATGACAATTAATATTTTAATTCAATGTTAAGGGCAAAATTGTTCTATTTAATACTTCTAGATCAAAAATTGGAACAAAAATACTTTCGAGGCAAAAATTTATAAGCTAAAACTTCCTTAGTAAAATTGATCATTAATTTTTTTTTAATTTAGAATAAGGGAAGACATCAACTAACTGAGATGACAAACATAAGAATTTTTTTTTATGGGAAGGAAAACATAAGAAATTGAGAACCCCACATTTAAAAAATGAATTCATCTCATTTGGTTCTGAGGGATTAATATAAGCTCTCCCAATATATAATTGTCTGTCTCCTACTGTCTTTTTTAATGTCTTACTAAACTGCCGTTGCAATCGAAATCTGCATTGCGTTGCATTTTATTCTTTTGCTTTCTTATGTGATGTGGAAATGATGGGTCTCTTAGAATTTATAGGATGACAATGACATAAGCATTACTATATTTATGTTTTTGTTTAATACAATTACATAATTATATTTAATGTGATATTATTTGTTCTCGGTTGCAATAATTTTTTCCTTCTCGTTTTTAATGTTTTTCTTGCCATGTAGGACTTTGATATTTAAAATTTAGGAAGTTAAAAATTAATTTAGAAAAATCATACTCATGTCTCAATCAAGACAATTTACTAAAATTATGTAGTATCAAATCATCAAATTACTAAGAAGGAAGTATCTAGGGCGTACACAAAACTATGGTCATAAGATGAGATGAAAATGTGACGACCTAGTCTCGCCTTGTCAAAAAGCCTACAGGAACAATTTCCTATCCTATGTCTCTTCACGTCCCAAATGGGACCGGATGAGAATTTCCCGCATATTCTTGTTTTTGTAAAATAAAAAAAATATTATAGTATGTAAATATTGATCCAATATTACACCCCAAACAATTAACTATGAGCTCACAAAATACTATTGTTATAACAATCCTATATACCTAATAGCAAAGCCAAATTACTGTTCAAAGAACTGTTCAAGAATTTGTCTTTAGTGCATCCTCCTTTGTTATTTCCGTTTATTGTTCAGCATCTAACATCTTTCACATTTGTAACATCATTCATCATTTTCTTTATTTAATATTTATTTATTCATTGATTATTAATGTTTTTTCCAATATTGTCATTTATTATGATACTTTTAAGAGAGAAAAGTACATAAACATTAATAAATATGAAAGAGAGTTAGGGTCAAAGTAAAAAAAAAAATAAGGAGAGAAAGTGAGATGAGCATTTATATTTTGGACCAAATTCATTCAAATTTTGGGCTCTTATTTTAAAGACAGGAGGAAGTAACATGATATAATGAGTGTGTTTGGCTCGGCTTATTTTGAGAAATAAGCCAGCTTATTTTGGGTTTGTGGCTTTGGAAATCCAAAATAAGCCGGCTTATTTCTCAAAATAAGCCGAGCCAAACACACTAATTACCAATATATTTTACTAAAAAGGTGGGTCTATATAAGAGAAAACAATTGTAATAAAAAAAAATAGAAGAGAAAACAAATACGAGGTAAGATATGTAATTCACGTTAGTTTTTGCTTATTCAATGAGTGTATTAAACTATCTCCTACTTTGCTTCAAACTATGTACAACAAATTCAAACATCAAATACAGATTTGCATGATTAATATTACAAAATTATATAAAATTTCAGAGTTCTTTTCTATATTTAATGAACAATGTTATGATGTTTAACTTAATTGTATGTTCTATTGTTAATCATTTCATCATGTTTTTTTGGCCAAAAATCATTTCATTATGTTACATCTTATTTTTATAACTTACGACATAGTTACTGTTGATACACAAATATATCAAATCAAAGAATAATGATTTTATTCAGAATGTGTGGACAAACCACAATGGTAATACAAAAGATTAGTCGCTTAGACTTTTGTCGACTAGCGAAAGAGAGAAATAGAAAGTACAAGATTCAGAAGATATATTGGATGATCCTTTACATGGATTGTGTTTCTATATATAGGCTACAAGTTTCTTTCCCGTTGGAATAATCAATTCCCATACTTATGGGTATTTCCGTTTTGATTCCCATAAATATGGAAGTTATAAGGAATTAATTGGCGGTTACAAAGTATCTTTGACCAGCGATGAAAACTTTGTCGACCTTCTGGCACTTTGGGCTGCTTCAGACTTATCTTTTCTTTGGGCTTAATGGGCCTTCTTCATTAAGCGGGATTATGTCGTAAAATTAAGTCCCCCACTTCTCAATGACGTCGCAAATGGTTATTGGGAAGTAGCGGTTTAAACATCTAACGGCTGAGATCAATCTGACGCTTCGCTTGCTCACGTCCGACGGCTTGGATTCATTTCTCCTGAAAGTGGCACTATTTTCGCAAAACTGGCGCTCTTCCTTTTATATTTGAAGCTCTCCTTACTTGGTTTCACGCTTCAACTTCCATCGCCCTAGATCATTCTTCTCTCGAGCGCTACCCTTGTTCCCTTTCCAGGTATCTTCTTCTTAATTAAGCCCAAAGAAAAGATAAGTCTGAAGCAGCCCAAAGTGCCAGAAGGTCGACAAAGTTTTCATCGCTGGTCAAAGATACTTTGTAACCGCCAATTAATTCCTTATAACTTCCATATTTATGGGAATCAAAACGGAAATACCCATAAGTATGAGAATTGATTATTCCAACGGGAAAGAAACTTGTAGCCTATATAGAAACACAATCCATGTAAAGGATCATCCAATATATCTTCTGAATCTTGTACTTTCTATTTCTCTCTTTCGCTAGTCGACAAAAGTCTAAGCGACTAATCTTTTGTATTACCATTGTGGTTTGTCCACACATTCTGAATAAAATCATTACTCTTTGATTTGATATATTTGTGTATCAACATTTGGCGCCGACCGTGAGGAAGATAGTCTTTTCACATAAGCTACCGTCTTTTTGGCAATTCACTTACAATGGAACAACCCAGTCATGGTGATCAATTCTCTCAAATTCTAGCAAGTTGACTGAACAATCTGAAAGGATGACTAGGCAGGAGCAATTTGTCACACAGCAGAGCGAAGCCATTGCCATTCAAACTGAAACTCTGGAACGATTGCAGAAGGAAAATCAAGAGTTACACCAAAAAATAAATGTCATTACTGATAAGCATCCTGAGAATGAAGAAGAGCGCGAGGATGATATTCCTCACGATTCTGAAGGAGGAGGTAAGAAAGATACTGAGCATAACAATTTTGGTCATGATGCAGGATCTGAAGAAGAAGAAGAATCCACAAAAGCATCCACTTATACAGGTGACACACGTGCCACTGAAATGGAGTATTTGAAGAAAAAAGTGCAAACTCTCGAAAGAACAGTGTTGCAGATCCCAAGAATTAGAAAACCATTTGAGTCTGCCAGATTGGGAAATTATTCAGATAGCCCATTTGTCGATCAAATTGCTTTAATTGACTTACCTGAACGTTTTGTGTTTCCTGTTTTGCCAAAATATAGTGGAAAAACAGATCCTGATGAGCATATGGCACAGTATAGACAAATTATGATGGCTGCCGTCATACCTGCTGAAAAACGTCAAGCTGCGATGTGTCGTGGTTTTGGCATTAGCCTAATAGGTCCAGCACTGTCTTGGTGGACAAATCTCATGCCAGGTAGTATTAATTCGTTTAGTCAACTAACCGAAATGTTTGTGCAGCAATTTGCTAGTAGTCGTAATTTGGTCAAAACATCTGATGATTTATATAGAATATTACAAAGACCTAATGAAACTACTAGGGAAATATTGACCAGGTTTACTCAAGAAATGGTAAGTATTCCAAATTGTGATGAGTTCATAGCTGTGCAAGCTTTTCGTAGATGTTTGCTTCCAGGTTCACAACTTTATAAAGAGCTCACTATGCATCAAGTTAAGACTTGGGTGGAAGTACAAGCTTATGCTTGGGCTCAGATAAGGTGGGAGGAAGATGATGCAAAATTTAGATTAGAGTTAGCTGAGCGACAGAAAAATACACAGCAAGGTGGTTATGTCGATAGGCGTTCCCAGCAATCTCGAGGTAAGAATTGGAGATCTGAACCTTATTCCACAGGTAATCGAGGAGGATCGCATGGAGATGATTCCAAAAAGCCGCCTGTGCCCAAATTAAGTGAGCATAATTTTTCAGTAAGCCCGGCGGAATTAGTGAACACATTGCAGAAGCTAGGCGATTCTGTTAGGTGGCCCAATAAGCTTAAACGTGAGCCAGAAAAGCGTAACCCGGATAAATGGTGTCATTTTCATGACGACCATGGACATAGGACGGAAGATTGTATTCAACTAAGAAAAGAAGTGGTGGAATTGATGAAGAAAGGTATGTTAAAAGATATTATAAAAAGTAATAAAAATACATCTCGTGCAGGGGATGCACAACAAAAGCTGGTCCATTCGTCGACTACACCACAGAATGCTCGTACCATTCATATGATAATAGGTGGGTCCGAGGTAAGTGGAAGTACATATTCTGCAGCAAAGAGACATGCTCGCTCTTTGTTTAATTATGATTCATCGACTAGATATTTAGGCGACGCTATGTCGACTAGTAATATTAATGAACAAATAACTTTTAAGAGTAGTGAAATTCAAATGTTTTCTTATCATGACGATGCTTTGGTAATAACTTTAATGATAGCTAATTGCAATGTCAAACGAGTTTTAATCGATGCAGGTAGTTCTGTTAACATAATTTATTTGCAAACAGTTAAAGAGTTAAATTTAGAATCTCAGATTGTACAAGCACCTACAATATTGGTCTTCGGAAATGGAGCGCCAGATAGAACGGTAGGGGAAATTTCTTTAGTCACCCAGGCTGTGGGTGTCAATCAACTAATCAAATTTCAGGTGATGGATTGCCCGTCAGCATATAATGTGTTGTTAGGTCGACCATGGATTCATCAAATGAGGTCTGTACCATCTACTTTGCATCAATCTATCAAGTTTCATACTCCTTGGGGGGTAAGGGAAATTAAAGGAGAACAAAGAATTGCAAGAGAATGCTATCAAACTGCTTTAAAGGGAATTTCAAAAAGTCTTGAGCCCGTATAGCAATTACAGAATCTATCTCCAACGGATAAGGGGGCTTAGGTGACGAATTAGAGAAAATTTCTTTGATTCCTGGAAAACCTGAGAGGACTTTATCCATTGGAGCAGATTTGAGTAAAGCAATTAGGGAAGAACTAATTGCATTTTTATCTAACAATTTGGATTGTTTTGCTTGGTCTCATGAGGATATGACAGGAATTAGCTCAGAGATAATAGTTCATCGGTTGAATATGGATTCATCGTTTAAACCAGTTAGGCAAAAAAGAAGGAAATTCGCACCTGAAAGAAATAAAATTATAAATGATGAAGTTGACAAATTATTGAACATTGGTTCAGTAAGGGAGGTACAGTATCCAGATTGGTTAGCTAATGTGGTAGTAGTACCTAAAAAGAATGGTAAGCATAGAGTGTGTATTGATTTTACAGATTTAAACAAAGCATGTCCAAAAGATTCTTTTCCATTGCCTCATATAGATACATTAGTTGACGCTACTTCAGGTCATGAGTTGTTAAGTTTTATGGATGCTTTTTCTGGGTATAATCAAATTTTAATGCATAGTGATGATCAAGAGAAAACATCTTTCATAACAGAAAGAGACACTTATTGTTATAAAGTCATGTCATTTGGTTTGAAAAATGCAGGAGTAACTTATCAACGGTTAGTGAATAAAATGTTTTATCAACATCTAGGTAAAACTATGGAAGTCTATATAGACGACATGTTAGTTAAGTCTTTAAAAGCAGTAGATCATGTTAGTCATTTGAAGCAAGCTTTTGATTTGTTAAGAGAGTATAATATGAAATTGAATCCTGAAAAATGTTCGTTTGGGGTAAAGTCTGGAAAATTTTTAGGATATCTTGTTTCAAAAAGGGGGATTGAAGCTAATCCAGCACAAATTAAAGCAGTCATGGAAATTCCTTCTCCTCAAAATGTTAAGGATGTTCAGAAACTAACAGGGCGTCTAGCTGCTTTGACTCGTTTTATTTCCAGGTCATCTGAGAAGTGTCAACCATTTTTTGAAGCTTTGAGAAAATGCAAAGATTTCCAATGGAATGATAAAGCAGAAGAAGCTCTGCAAAGTCTAAAAAGTTATTTAAGTAGTCCACCTTTGTTAATGAAGCCTGAAGCAGGTGAAGTGTTGTATTTATATTTAGCTGTGGCAGAAAGTGCAGTGAGTGCGGTGTTGATAAAAGAAATTGGAAGGAAGCAAAATCCAGTCTACTACGTGAGTAAGGCGTTACTTGACACGGAGACCAGGTATTCTTTAATGGAAAAATTAGCTTTAGCTTTGATATCAGCTTCTAAGAAGTTAAGACCCTATTTTCAATGTCATCCTATAGTGGTAGTAACTAATTATCCTTTAAGGAATGTTTTGCATAAACCCGATTTATCTGGTCGACTAGTAAAATGGGCAATACAGCTTAGTGAATTTGATATTTCGTATTTGCCTAGAACAGCAATTAAATCTCAAGCTTTAGCTGATTTTGTAGTTGAGTTTAGTCCTAATTTGCAGCAAGAAATAAATAAAAGTACATTAGGCGAGAGTCGACAAAGTACTAGACAAGCTTCATGGGAGTTGCATGTCGATGGTTCCACCCATTCTAAAGGAACAGGGGTAGGAATTGTTTTACAGAACATACATGGAGACAAAATAGAACAAGCTATAAAATGTGGATTTAAAGCAACTAATAATGAGATAGAATATGAGGCTCTAATTGCTGGTTTAAAATTAGCTCTAAGTTTAGGAATAGCATCCTTGATAGTTTGTAGTGATTCACAGTTAGTTTCAAAGCAAGTTGAAAAAAGTTATCAAACAAAGGATGATAGAATGAAAAAGTACTTAGGTATTGTGGAAAATTTAGTAGACAAATTCGAGAGTTTTGAAATAAAACAGATTAGTCGAGAAGACAATCAACAAGCTGATGCATTAGCCAACTTAGGATCAACTTTAGATGCTAATCAAGATAAACATATTCCCTTATATTTTTTGACAACTTCAGCGTTAGAAAGTTCTGATAAATTGATAAATAGTAATAATTTGACTTGGGATTGGAGAACATCTTTAGTCGCCTACCTAAAAGATGGTCAATTACCAAACGATAGGAACGAAACGCATAGAGTAATTATTAGGGCAGCTAGATTTACCATGTTAGGGGATGAGTTATATAAAAGATCATATGCAGGAGGTCCGTTATTAAAATGTGTGTCCCCCTCAGAATCAAATTATATCCTTAGGGAGGTTCATGAAGGAGATTGTGGGGATCATAGTGGTAGTAGAAGCCTTATAAGGAAAGTGTGTCTAGCTGGTTATTTTTGGCCCACTTTACAGAGCGACGCAATAGCATTAGTTAAGAAATGTGATAGTTGTCAAAAGTATTCCAATGTAGATAGGGTACCACCCGAAAAATTACATACTATTGCGCCTATATGGCCGTTCATGAGATGGGGGATGGATATAGTTAGAAGTTTCCAGCAGCCCCTGGGAATGTTTGAAATGTGTGTCTGTCACCCAAGAGGGGGGGGTGAATTGGGTGAGGGAATAAAAACTTTATCTCTTTTCCGAAAGACTGCTTGTGCTTGGTGATGATGTTAATAAGTAATGGTATGCACAAGTCAGTATGTTATGTGATGCAAAATAGAATGTTTAAATGTAAATTTATGCACACATAAATTTATCCTGGTTCGGTCACCCAGACCTACATCCAGTCCCCAAGCTACACCTGGGATTTCCAATCCACTATTCTTGTTTAAACCAGGCACAAGAGAAGCCTTTACACTTTAGGTTTTACGAACACGGGTTCACCTAACAACCCACAGGTTTTACAACGGGCTCACCTGCAAACCTTTACAACCACAAGTTTTGGGGGCTAACTTGCAACCTATGGAGATTTAGAAAACCTCTAAATGCTCCCCCTTACAAATGTAAGATAACAATTCTGTTCTTCAAGCACAAGCTTTAGAACAGCCTCTATTAATTAGAGGATTTGATTATATGTTCACTCTATGAACTGATTGTGATAAACACTTAAGTACAAATGACTCTCTCTAAGAGTAGATGATGTTACTCACTTAAGTACAACTGAATTACTCTCTAATAATATTACAAATCTAAATCCGAGAGTAGAAGATGAGAGGAATGTTTCAGATAGTAGGCTTGAGCTTCTTCATTCTATTTCTCTTGCTTATCAAACTTATGAAGCTCTCTCTTCAGAAATGATGAATATCTCCTTTTATACAAGCCTCTGATTATCCAACCGTTGGAGAGGCAATAAGGCCGTTTGAATATAGCCGTTGGGGCCTTGTTTACGTTGTCCTCATTAATGCACAGCAGGGTTGACTTTGCTTTATCTGAAAAGGTGCTTTGACCAGCTGTTCTGTCAACACTGTTCTGACAACACTGTTCTGGCAAAAGTCGTTCTGACATCTATACACTGTACGGTCTGACTCTTGCTTGTTGTCAGATGAGGACTTCGTTCCTCAAGCATAAGTCCAGGATGCTAAGAGACTTACTATCGGAAGCTCTCTTGCTATCTGAAGTGAAGCTCGTGGACTCTAACGTTCAGCTTGCTATCACATAGAGGAACTTTGTCTTCCAAGCACTTGTCCATGAATGATAAGAGCCGTTTGCTATTGGATGCTCTCTTGCTATCAGAAGCTCTCTTATGGACTCTGACTCTTGTGGGTAGTATGAGCTTTGACACCTTGAATGAATCTTCAGATTAAGTTCTCCTTATCTCTCATACTCCTCATGCTTGGTAGGTAACAATGTTGTTTGAATATCTGTTAACCACTTGTTACCGTTGGAAAGTACATCTTCCTTAATGCTTAGCAGGGTTGACTTGCTTTATCTCTGAAAAGTAGTCCTGACACCTCTGCTCTGACAAAAGCATTCTGACTTCTGAGTATGTGACGTTTACTCTTGTACTCTTGCTGACGGATGATCATCGTTCATCCGGAAGTGGCAATCTTGCTCTGCAAGTGTTAATCTCTGAAATCCAATGCCAAGAGTCTTTGCATCCGGAAGCTCATTTGCATCTGGAAGTGTGACTAAGTTCTGCACATACTGGTTAGTCCAACATAGCAATATGTATAATCAAATATAGTAAGAACTATACATGTTGTGGGAAGTTTGCTATGGGGAGTAGTCTTACTTAGACTATGTTCTGACTTAGTGTATTGTATACTTTGAACGTTAGTCCTCTTAGTCTATGATGTATTCGGAAGCACTTCTACATCCGGAAGTAAAACTACTGGATGAAGGATTTTGTTCATTATTACTCACTCTCACTCAGTGTCCTTCAATCCAACAGTCAGCGCTAGTCACTAAGCTATCGGAAGCACTTTCACTTGACGAGGTAAACTCACTGACGCTTAGGGTTATATCTCTTTTATCAGCCTGTGCCAGTCTAAATCTAACAGGAAGCAATTTCACTTGACGTGGCTGATTTACTGACGCTTAGGGTTATATCACCTCTATCAGTCTGTGCCAGTCTAAATCTATCAGGAAGCAATTTTACTTGACGTGGCTTTTTCACTGACGCTTGGGGTTATTCTATTCTATCAGCCTGCGCCAGTCTAAATCTATCAGGAAGCAATTTCACTTCCGGTTGAATCATACCTTAGTCTTAAGGTTTTGTGTACCTAATGCTCATGGACTAAGTTATTTCCCTAGTGAGTTACTCGCTGCCGCTGGGGGATGAAACATTCATCCGCGTGTGCAAGTCCTAGTCTATCCGGAAGTGATTCTGCATCCGGTTGTGATTCCGCTGTGGGATGAGTCTTTCATCCGTGAGCGTTAGTGCTAATACTTCCGGAAGTGATCTTGCATTCGCAAGTGATCTAACTCAGGATTCTAACCATGTCATCTAATCCTTCCTAAGTGTTGATTATGTTCTTTTAAGTACTAGACCATATCATACCTTAGTCACCATCAAAACTTAAGATTCTAACATTCTCCCCCTTTTTGATGATGACAAACCCATAGATGACTAGAGAACATAATTAAACTTAGATCACTCCCAGAGCTATATTTCTTTCCCCAGTTCTCTCCCCGGATATCTAGATATCTTATCTTATCTCTCATCTCTAGACATCTCATGTCTCATCTATAGCTAGACATCTTATATCTCATCTCATGTCTCATTTCTAGCTAGACATCTTATATCTCATCTCATGTCTCATCTCTAGACATCTCATGTCTCATCTCTCTCCCCCTTTTGGCTTCATCAAAATTCAACAAGTGCAAGCTAGCCTTAGGGATGGGGATACTTCTATCGTTCTCCTAGGAATGGGCTTTCTACCTAATATTTCTCCCTATGTATCGTTAATAAAGATTTGTTCTAGACTATTCAATACAACGTACGAGAATTAACAAGGGACAACAATAATGATTCATGATCCTAAATGATTGTATTCTCCCTAAACATTATGTAGGATAGCTAAACAGTGTGAGACAAAAAGAAGAAATATTGATTCAGTATTCTAAGTGAGTTTACTCTCCCTAACCATTATGCAAGATAACAGAACATGTTTTGCAAGGATTAAGTCTAGATCATACAAAAAACAGTTCTCTTTTTGAAGGTGAAAATTCTTTTCAAATATAAAAGACATCAAAAGTAATTTTGACCCTCTCGAAATGATTAACATGATATCAAAATAATTTTGGTGCGTTTAAAATGATGATTATGATATCAAATGTAAATTTGTGATTTTAAATTCGTGATACCAAATGAAATCAAATGAAATATGTGAGTTTGAACTTGTGATATCAAATGAAATGATTGAATGCCAAGTGAAATTTGTGATACCATATGAAATGAAACCAAATCAAATGAAATTTGTGAGATTAAAATGTCAAAAGTAATTTTCAAACAAATTGCATCACAGCATCTCAAGAGTTTATTATCGATGACAACATGTAGCTCTCTATTTTCAAGGGATCATTATCAAGTAATGTCCATCTACTTCTCTTCTATATTAAGATTAATCATCACAAAATCAAGAAAAGAAGCATATAAGAGAGGTATGTTATCAATTACTTTCCAGCGTGTCATATACAGATGTGTGAGCTAGGATGATTTTCTAAGACAGTGAATGATTTTGAAGTCAATGCAGGTTGAGAAAAACATCCTAAATTGACACCCTTACCAATGCCATGTATGCATCATATATAAGAGATGGTAAGGTGTAGATGTTACCACAGATGAGGAATCCTCATACTCTATTAGACTCATGAATCTGAATCATACGCAGATAAGCATGCTTCCTGACATCTTCAAGAGGTGTGCTATCTCAAGTGGAAACCCCTAGCGCAAGTGCTTTGATGATTCGCTTCGGCAAGCTGAGCTACAACCACAAGCAGACATGACTGGGCAGTCACTCTACTCTTCCCATGGTTCAATAGTTGGCCTGCTATCGAAAGCGCTGATTGTTGCGAAAGCAACCTTGCTCAAACTTGATGATTGGTCCTTCATGTGCTTGAGGAAACAAGTGCTTCCTGATGGTCAGTGAAAGAACTTAAGATTTAACATTGGAGACCATCCTCTGGACATTCAAGTCAATCTGTGTTAATCAGTACAAGTTAATAATTTTAAGAAATCATGCTTGCTAATTGGTTTAAGAAAATATGAGCAATGATTATGTAAAGACTAATTTTGAAATTGTCTATATGTTCACATAGTAAGACATGAACTCTATTTATACTCTCATAGATAAATATCAATGTGATAGTACAGAGAGTATCAAACAGGTGGCATATTTTCAGAGTTTCATAAGCAAGTATAGTTCAATAAATATGCCTCAAGGATGTTCATGTTAGATCATGAAGACATGTGAATTATTAACACAATGAAATTTTTGAAAAATCTTCATCCTCACAAAAATGATTTGATTTTAAGACTAATTCCGTTTTACAAAAACAACCAAATCTCAGCATATGATTACGAGAATAATTTCCAAATTTTAGCTCAAGTTCTTCTAGATATGCTCAGTGTGATCTCATTGTTCTTAGGATATCAACAAGCTTGAAATTAATACAGATTATAGCATGCTTGTGATACTATGCCATGTTTTACAGATCTAGCAGAGTTTAATTCAAGGCATTTCCTAAGATTTCTAATGCATGTCAGACAAGAGAGAGACTATCCATTAAATTTCACAACAGAATGTGTAAGGGATAGAAATGCTCATGTGTATTGGCGAGAGTTTCTCAGGTTTAGTATAGCCATTCCACACATCTTGATAAGAGACATTTTCGTTGCCATTCTCTCTTGGTTATTCTCATTGTTCAAGCTTCAATAATCTGTGTCAACATTCTTAAACCACAAACTTGAACCGAGATCATTAGTAGATTGAGAACTTAAAGATGTAATTAAGAGGGATGTATTGTTCTCGAAACCATAGCTGCTTATGCATTGAAAAACTTGATGCAAGAGATACCACATGAAATGGAAAATCAGAAATAACTTTTGAATGAGGTATGGTTGTCATGTAAGTTTAAAGAGGATCGGAATCTGTTTTGAAAGTTTGTATTTCAAAAAGGATCTTTCAAAAATCAAGGTGAATGCATAAACTATTTTCTTCCATGAGAGGTGCCCTTAAAAGGATTCACTAAGCATATATGAGTAAAACGATTTAGACACCATATGAAAACTCTGAAGAAGGTTTTTAGTTTTAGTGTCAAAATTCTGAAACTAGTTCTGAATCTTCTTAACAATGTCAGAAATCTTGGACCACAATGATTCAGCATGCACAAATTCAGAAGGTTTTGAAGAAAGTTCAGTTTCAAAGAAATAAAAGCTGTTGAGCCCATCATGCATTTACTACCCAAGTGATTATTCAAGTAAAGAGGAAGGTAAGAATGATATCACCATAGCTCCATTCGCATCAAGCAGTAGCTCGCTTGATTTTGGTTGGCAATGCAAGGATTCTATTTTCAGAGCAGCACCAAAATCTATGCGTGACGAATGCTTATCAAGACTTGACTAATTGTTCAGATGAGGTACAGTCCTGAGTCTTGCTGAGGCTAATAGGATGGATTGGAGCTGGTGCAGAGGGATGAATTCACTTTGTGATCACTACCACTGGCATCTCTGGCCTCTTGAACGAGTACTTCATACACATCTCTGGTCAAGTCCGAGGGATGGCTATCTTAGCCTATCTCTCTCTGATTTTGCTCATGCTCCTTGTTCATTTTAGCCCATAACTCATCTAACATCAGCATAGGAGATTTTACTATCAAATGCTTCGTTGCTAAGTGATCCCTTGCTTACCCAAGGCGATCTTCTATACTTATCCTTGGTCCGAAGCACTTTCTTCTGAGAGGTAGGATTCAAGAGCCTTTTCAATGTTGATTGAGGAATCCACTATCTCTTGTTCTTCTCAGGATAGTTGAATGGAACTTTGTGATAGCTCATCCTTGAGACAGAACCATTGTCCCTTGTGGTTGCCGACTGCTTCTTATGATTGTACCAGGTGGTTGCAGCAGTGACATCACCACGAGCTCTCTTCTTTTGGGCAAGGGAGATTCTTGATCTTTCCTGCACAAGTAAGGCACTGGAAGGGAGTTTTGGTACCCATTTGTACTTGGGTCCTACATAGTTAGCGCTGGACCTTACTTGTCCTTTAGGGATCCATACAAATTTATTTCTCACATGTAAATTTTTCTTAAGACTACATGTGTGAGAAATATGACCTGATCTACCACAATAATGACAGATAATGGAATGATATTCAGAATGGGATTTCCTATCATTATCTTGTTGGTCAATTCTGTTTTCAAAGACTCTGTTTTCTTTTAAATCAACTTTTGAAGTCTCAGGGTCTTTTGAAAATTCTTCCTTTAAGGATGGAACCTTGGACTCCTTGGTTGTAGAAGAAATGATAAGTTCTTCAAGTTTCCTATTCCTTTTTCTTAAGCCTAGAACTTCTTTTGCAAGTTTACAGAATTCAATATGTAACTCATCATAAATGTCTTGCAATTCAGAAGGTTCAAGTTCAGGTACCTTATTTTCTTCAGTTTCTGAATCTTCTAGGCACAGATTGACACTCTCTTCACTGATGCTAGCTTCCTCTATATCACCATCCAGCAGCTCATCAAAGGTGGATTTGCAGGGAGCACATGATGAGCTTTGGACAGCTTTAACTTCAAGAAATTGATTAGAAGCATACATAGCATCAAGAGTGTTCCAAATATCTCTAGCATTAGAGCAATGTTTACTTTTCTGGAAATCATTGTCAAGTAAACTTTTGTATAAAATTTGCATTGCTCTAATGTTTAAGGAAAACAAATTTTTCTCCTTTTCAGTCCAGTTTCCTCTTGGTTTGAAATCAAAGTCCTTTTCAAAAACATCCCACATTTTGAAATCCGTGGATAGTATAAAACTTTTCATCCTTCCCTTCCATAAATAAAAATCAGTATTTTCTAACACGGGTGGGATAGTATGATCAAAACCTTTAAAGCACATTTTATAACCCAAGTCAGCCTAGGTCTTTGCACTTGAGATCGTTGGATCCTTTAAACAAGTGACCTTGCTCTGATACCAAATGAAATGTGTGGCTGTCACCCAAGAGGGGGGGTGAATTGGGTGAGGGAATAAAAACTTTATCTCTTTTCCGAAAGACTGCTTGTGCTTGGTGATGATGTTAATAAGTAATGGTATGCACAAGTCAGTATGTTATGTGATGCAAAATAGAATGTTTAAATGTAAATTTATGCACACATAAATTTATCCTGGTTCGGTCACCCAGACCTACATCCAGTCCCCAAGCTACACCTGGGATTTCCAATCCACTATTCTTGTTTAAACCAGGCACAAGAGAAGCCTTTACACTTTAGGTTTTACGAACACGGGTTCACCTAACAACCCACAGGTTTTACAACGGGCTCACCTGCAAACCTTTACAACCACAAGTTTTGCGGGCTAACTTGCAACCTATGGAGATTTAGAAAACCTCTAAATGCTCCCCCTTACAAATGTAAGATAACAATTCTGTTCTTCAAGCACAAGCTTTAGAACAGCCTCTATTAATTAGAGGATTTGATTATATGTTCACTCTATGAACTGATTGTGATAAACACTTAAGTACAAATGACTCTCTCTAAGAGTAGATGATGTTACTCACTTAAGTACAACTGAATTACTCTCTAATAATATTACAAATCTAAATCCGAGAGTAGAAGATGAGAGGAATGTTTCAGATAGTAGGCTTGTTCTTCATTCTATTTCTCTTGCTTATCAAACTTATGAAGCTCTCTCTTCAGAAATGAAGAATATCTCCTTTTATACAAGCCTCTGATTATCCAACCGTTGGAGAGGCAATAAGGCCGTTTGAATATAGCCGTTGGGGCCTTGTTTACGTTGTCCTCATTAATGCACAGCAGGGTTGACTTTGTTTTATCTGAAAAGGTGCTTTGACCAGCTGTTCTGTCAACACTGTTCTGACAACACTGTTCTGGCAAAAGTCGTTCTGACATCTATACACTGTACGGTCTGACTCTTGCTTGTTGTCAGATGAGGACTTCGTTCCTCAAGCATAAGTCCAGGATGCTAAGAGACTTACTATCGGAAGCTCTCTTGCTATCTGAAGTGAAGCTCGTGGACTCTAACGTTCAGCTTGCTATCACATAGAGGAACTTTGTCTTCCAAGCACTTGTCCATGAATGATAAGAGCCCTTTGCTATTGGATGCTCTCTTGCTATCAGAAGCTCTCTTATGGACTCTGACTCTTGTGGGTAATATGAGCTTTGACACCTTGAATGAATCTTCAGATTATGTTCTCCTTATCTCTCATACTCCTCATGCTTGGTAGGTAACAATGTTGTTTGAATATCTGTTAACCTCTTGTTACCGTTGGAAAGTACATCTTCTTTAATGCTTAGCAGGGTTGACTTGCTTTATCTCTGAAAAGTAGTCCTGACACCTCTGCTCTGACAAAAGCATTCTGACTTCTGAGTATGTGACGTTTACTCTTGTACTCTTGCTGACGGATGATCATCGTTCATCCGGAAGTGGCAATCTTGCTCTGCAAGTGTTAATCTCTGAAATCCAATGCCAAGAGTCTTTGCATCCGGAAGCTCATTTGCATCTGGAAGTGTGACTAAGTTCTGCACATACTGGTTAGTCCAACATAGCAATATGTATAATCAAATATAGTAAGAACTATACATGTTGTGGGAAGTTTGCTATGGGGAGTAGTCTTACTTAGACTATGTTCTGACTTAGTGTATTGTATACTTTGAACGTTAGTCCTCTTAGTCTATGATGTATTCGGAAGCACTTCTACATCCGGAAGTAAAACTACTGGATGAAGGATTTTGTTCATTATTACTCACTCTCACTCAGTGTCCTTCAATCCAACAGTCAGCGCTAGTCACTAAGCTATCGGAAGCACTTTCACTTGACGAGGTAAACTCACTGACGCTTAGGGTTATATCTCTTTTATCAGCCTGTGCCAGTCTAAATCTAACAGGAAGCAATTTCACTTGACGTGGCTGATTTACTGACGCTTAGGGTTATATCACCTCTATCAGTCTGTGCCAGTCTAAATCTATCAGGAAGCAATTTTACTTGACGTGGCTTTTTCACTGACGCTTGGGGTTATTCTATTCTATCAGCCTGCGCCAGTCTAAATCTATCAGGAAGCAATTTCACTTCCGGTTGAATCATACCTTAGTCTTAAGGTTTTGTGTACCTAATGCTCATGGACTAAGTTATTTCCCTAGTGAGTTACTCGCTGCCGCTGGGGGATGAAACATTCATCCGCGTGTGCAAGTCCTAGTCTATCCGGAAGTGATTCCGCATCCGGTTGTGATTCCGCTGTGGGATGAGTCTTTCATCCGTGAGCGCTAGTGCTAATACTTCCGGAAGTGATCTTGCATTCGCAAGTGATCTAACTCAGGATTCTAACCATGTCATCTAATCCTTCCTAAGTGTTGATTATGTTCTTTTAAGTACTAGACCATATCATACCTTAGTCACCATCAAAACTTAAGATTCTAACAATGTTGTGTTCTTACTAGTAGTCACAGATTATTTTACTAAATGGATAGAAGCAGCTGCATTTGCTCAGATCAGAGAGGTAGAGGTAATTAATTTTGTGTGGAAAAATATAATTTGTAGGTTTGGTCTACCAAAAGATATAATATGTGATAATGGGTCACAATTTATTGGGAAAAGTTTTAGAAAATTTTGTCAAAAATGGCATATTCACTTGAAATTTTCGACACCTAGAAATCCTCAGTCTAATGGGCAAGCTGAATCAAGTAATAAAACCATAGTTAATTCGCTAAAGAAAAGGTTAGATAAGGCTAAAGGTCGATGGGCTAAAGAATTGCCAGCTGTTTTATAGGCTTATAGGACGACGTCAAGGACGTCAACCGGCGAAACACCATTTTCATTGGTGTATGGGACGGAGGCAATGATCCCTATAGAGGCAGGGGTGCCTTCATTAAGGTATAAGTGGTCACGAGAAGAAACTAATAACGAAGGGTTACAATTAAATTTAGATCTGTTAGACGAAAGAAGAGAACAAGCATTGATTAGGATAGCAGCTTATCAAAATAGAGCAACTAAGTTTTGGAATAAACATATTCGAGAAAGACAGTTTAAAGTAGGCGATTGGGTTCTTAGGAAAGTGTTTCAGAATACTGAAGAAAGTAGAGATGGTAAGTTGAGTCAAACATTTGAAGGTCCTTATAAGGTAGTTGAAATTACAGGACCTGGAGCATATAGATTAGTCGATAAAAATGGTAAAGAACTTTTAAGGAGTTGGAATGCCATACATTTGAAAAAATATTATTTTTAACCATGAGTTTAATATTGATGCAGATTGCTTGATATTAACAAAGTCGTCGAGAACTTTGGAAAATGATGAATAGCGTGCTAACAGGATCATGGTATCATGACGTTACCATGACGTTAATCTGTGGCACTTAAAGTTCTGATCCATAGTCAAAACGAAAAAGTTTGTTTATGATTGTTGCAGGTTGCAAAGAAGTTACCCCAGATGTTAGGTCACGAAAATGCAAAAATCAAGCTAAACGACTAATCGTCGGAAATAGCTTAAGTCGACACAATTCAAGTAATATAGTCGACCATGCTTACTCAAAACAGGATAGTCGACCAAGCATTTGAACTAGTCGATTGATTCAAAAGAGAGTAATGCTTTTTCCCAAATGAGAGTTGGCAACCAAGCATCTAAGCATGCTAGTCGTTTAACTCAAAAGCGGGTAAGATAACTTGTTATGCGAAGATTCATGACAGTTATGAAATTGCAAATGCAAATAAAAACTAATATAAATATGTCTGTAACAGTATCCAGGGAAAGAAATCCAGGGAAAGCAAGCAAAAGCAACACGAAATTTAAAGCAAGTTCAAGCTAAAATGCAGACTAAGCAGCTGGAGTGTCAGCATTGCCTCCTCCATCTTGGGCTGGGGGACTGCGAGGCTCATTTTCTGGAGAAGAGACAAAAGGGTCTGGGAATGTCGCATAGTATTCATTAATCACGGCCTCAGGGTCCCAGTTGACATGCTTACCCTCCTTGTACTCCAGCATTAGTTCCATTTGAGTCCTCATCTCCACTTCAGCAATGGCCCCCTCCAGGTATTTTGTTCTGTCTTTAAGGGCCTTGTTTTCCACTAGTAGCTCTGTGATTTCTTGTGCCTTGCTGGAGATTTGTCCACCCAGGTTGGTGTTGATATCTTTAAGCTCAGTAACCTTTTGCCTCCATTCTTCAACGCCTCTGCGAAGGTTGTTAATTAAGTCAGTCTTTTGAAGCGAAGCTGATTTCTCTTTTGCCAAAGATTGTTTCCCCTTGTCGACAAGAGCCTGTAGAGTTTCTAACTCCTTCTCCAGAGCGGCAATCCTTTCATTCTTGTCTGCTTCTAATTGAGTAAAACGATCCTGGGTGACTAGAGTTTTCATTTGCTCTCTGTGCAGGGACATGAATTCAAGAGCCTAAAAAAGGCAGCAAGATTATATAAGTAATAAAATAATAGTTATAACATAAAGTGCTTTGAGTTTATATTAATTACCAGAAAGAGGTTCCTCATGGTATTGTCAATATTCTCTGACACTTCTAAAGATTGAAATGTCGCCTTGTCAGTAGGAGTTGGCAGCCTTTGCAGGATTTCCAAGGTGATCGCCCAAGGTTTTCTATGAAATGCGGAAGCTTCAGCAGGGAGGGACAAATCAATACCCTTCATTTCTTCAGTAGAAATTAAATCCTGAGAGACACTCTTCAAACTCCAATCTTTGTCAGACGATGCCTTGAACTTCTTAGGCGACGAAGGAGCAGAGTTAGTCGATGGTTCTTGTATAGTGATTCCAGGAAGGATCGCCCCCCTAGGCCTTTTGCTTCTGGTAGCAGGGGGATCAGTTACAACAACAGCTGTTTCCTTACCCTTCACTTTGGCTGGATTGGGATTTTCAGTTTGAGGGGGAGGCGGAGGAATAATGACAGCAGGAGTGGTAGTAGCAGCATTCATGGAATGTCTCTTCTTGCTCCTGATTTCAGAAGCTGCAGCATTCTTTGCTTCAGCCCTAAACTGAGCTCGTTCAGCAGCAGTCAACTTGGGAGGCATTTTTCCTGCGAGGAGTATAGTAAAATTTGTCATTACTTTTGTACAAGTATTATTTTCAAGATTTTGAAGTAGGTTAAAATTTACCTGAGATAATGAATGAAAAACGCCTAGAGTCTTTGGGAAGGGCGAGGATTTTCTTAATCTTGTCGGTAGAGGTCTTTTCGATGGGATGGGAGTAATTCAGCTGCTTGTCACCTATAAATAAAAATGGAGTAAGAAAAGTATCAAAAGGTAGATTACAATTAGGAAATAAGGTTAGTCGTCTTACTTAGACGACGCCATTCCTTTCTGAGTTTGACACCAGGAGGCTCTAAGCTAGCAATTGGAATAATTAAAAACCTCTCATCCCATTGCCGGTCGTTAGGGCCCTTGTCAGAGGACCATGTTTCTAGCCCTTTGCGATTACGAATTAAAGTATAAACGCCTACCCTAACTTCTCCTAATGGAGCCTTAACTTCGCTAATAGAATAAGAGGTCAAAACATCTAGGAGATCAAGGGGAAAACCTAAATGACGCCCTAGGATGTCGGCTACTAGAGCTACCCTCCAAACATGAGGCATAAGTTGGGAAGGGGATAGATCAAAGTGCTTACAAAGTTGTTCAATAATAAGGGGCACAGGAAAACAACTAGCGTAGCGAAAAGCCTCTACACTCAAAGCAATAGTGTGTTTAGAAAATGAATCAAGTCTTTCATCATTTTTGGGAACCCTAAAAGGGACTAAGGGGTTGAAAAAATACAAACTTTTGTCTTCTAACTTCTTGGATTCAATCGCCTTCAACTTAACAGGTTTCAAATCAGTTACCAAAGAGGATCTTTTGGTTTCAGTATTAACCATTTCCTCAGGTATCACCCTAACAAGCGACCTAAGAGGTGGTGATCTAGAACTCGTACCTTCAGAGGGTACATTTTGATTACTAATGTTTTTTGGAGTTTCGCTCGACCCAGAATCAGACAGGTTTGGTGAATCATCACTTGGATAACTCACATGCGATGGATTAGAATCGGAACCAGACATGTTCTAGGTAAAAGTAAGAAGAAGAAGATACCTGGAAAGGGAACAAGAGTAGCGCTCGAGAGAAGGATGATCTAGGGCGATGGAAGTTGAAGCGTGAAACCAAGTAAGGAGAGCTTCAAATATAAAAGGAAGAGCGCCAGTTTTGCGAAAATAGCGCCAATTTCAGGAGAAATGAATCCAAGCCGTCGGACGTGAGCAAGCGAAGCGTCAGATTGGTCTCAGCCGTTAGATGTTTAAACCGCTACTTCCCAATAACCATTTGCGACGTCATTGAGAAGTGGGGGACTTAATGTTACGACATAATCCCGCTTAATGAAGAAGACCCATTAAGCCCAAAGAAAAGATAAGTCTGAAGCAGCCCAAAGTGCCAGAAGGTCGACAAAGTTTTCATCGCTGGTCAAAGATACTTTGTATACCGCCAATTAATTCCTTATAACTTCCATATTTATGGGAATCAAAACGGAAATACCCATAAGTATGGGAGTTATAAGGAATTAATTGGCGGTTACAAAGTATCTTTGACCAGCGATGAAAACTTTGTCGGCCTTCTGGCACTTTGGGCTGCTTCAGACTTATCTTTTCTTTGGGCTTAATGGGCCTTCTTCATTAAGCGGGATTATGTCGTAACAGTTACATTTTTAATTTAACTGACTCAATTTGATATGTCTCGATTTACTGCTCCCCGGGCAATGCCCGGTATAGTTGCTAGTTTTTGTCTTAAGACAAGATAACAATTAACAATCAATGTCAATATGATGAAAAAAAAATAATACATGATGCGTTATAAATTAAAATACCAGTCATTCCTCCAAGACAAACTTGATGCAAAACAAAAAACGAATTGCAAGATTAATTGTAGTTAAAAATTTCACCCACTCCTCACAGACAAACCCATGCTGGCAAACAGTTTCATCAAACATTAAGGTTTTCACCTATTGATAAACAAACAGATTCATTGGTAAAGCTAGACGGGAAAAACACATAATGACTATCACATAAGTTGGTACTTGGTAATTATAAGTTGTGTACTGTGTTCGGTATGTATTATCATCACATAAGTTTGACCCGAAAAACAAAGACTGAGTGAGAGTTTGTGGTTGTGGACTTCATTTTTGGTCTATATGCCTATCCAATTATTCATATCTTGTGTTTAGGCTTAAACTTAAACTAAAAAAGTAATAGTATATTTGAAATGCGACCGAGTCAGCACATTCTGGATCGGCCAGGCCAGACCGAGTTTGATTACACTGTAAATGTCATTACATAGCGATCTTACCCTTGCAAATAAGCTTTTTTTTGTTAATCTAGCTCTTTAACTCGTTAATTTATTAGGAGACATAATTTTGATTTAGCTGACAAGTGAAAATGCTTGCATTAGCAAATGAAAGGGGTGAAGGAAAGTCATCTCTTAAAAATTGGAGTCAACTTATCTCATGTTCCTAAATATTAGTTTGGTGATTTTAAGAGAAATGGTTGTAATGATAAATTCTGTTGTTTGAAATTTGAGTATAATTTTTCTGACAATTTAAGGGAAAATTAATTTGGGATCTCATACATTAAACATAATATTATCTTTCAAACCTAAATGACAATTTTACTAACCTCGTTTTGAGGGCCGTATACATTATTTCTTTTTTTAATCTTAAAAGCTTTTTAATTTGTTTTTTTCTTCATAGGAACTTAATTAGATTAAAGATTAATTTCTAATTTTACTTTATTTTTTGAACTATGATTTTCTAATTTTCAGGATGATTGGATAAACAATTATTCAGTAGGATGAGGGGTTTTGCATTGTATCGAAGATGTATAACATAAAACATATATTTAAGGCTACTATTTGTTTTTTGACCAATTAAGGCTATTAATTCAAAATCTTCCGGTATAGCCGTATGAGTGACGTCCCACGTCTGTCCAGCAAGCAAGTGGTCTGTTTTGAAATAGGGAACTATTATTAATCACATTCATGTGTTAATTTTGAACAAAATAATTGTAAGTAGCAATATAGTTGTTTTGGCCAAAAAAAAAAGCAATCTAGTTGTTGCTAAAAATAAAATATTCTTCCTTTGCCTTTATGGTTAGAAGCAGTGTTGTAAGAACCGGACCGAACCGGACGGTTGGACTGATCCAATCGTCGATCGCTTCGCATTTCGTCTCAACAGTTATCCGGTCCAACCATCGGTTTTAGCGGTTTGACAGTGTTGAATCATGACCCAAAGCCTTTTCCGGCTCACCTTCCGGTCCGGTTTTTACAACATTGGTTAGAAGTAGCCGTGGTATATATAATCGCCCCTATATTTTAATAAAGTAGCGACAATTTAATAATAGACACTAACAAAAATAATTTGAATGTCCCGCCTTTTGCTAATCTTGAAGCATAGCATTGATTTGAATGGCCTCTATTTTAAGGTGTGTTTGGCTCGACTTGTGGAAAATGACTTATTTTTAAGCTGACTTATTTTTTAAGTCAGTTAGAAAATAAACTTTAAGTTGACTTATTTTTATGTTTGAATGAACTATGAAAAGAGAGACTTATTTTCCCATTTGACTTATAAATAAAAATTAGGCAAAACCGTACATTGTAAATAAAAATGGGACAAATTTAACCCCGCCGTTAAATAGAGGCAAACGGACGTTAGTTTAAGCGTAGGTCCCACCTTCATTAAATGATGTGGCAATCCAGTATGGCATCTGAACCCTAATTCTCAAAGGGGTATTTACACTTTAGTCCCAAAGAATTATATAATTATTATTAGGTCTCAACTCTCCTTCACCCTCTCCTCCCTCGTTCCTCCCCAAACTCTCCCTTCCCTGCACCCGCTGTCGCCGCCGCTCCTCCGGTGGCCAACACCTCCGGCGTGACATTCCCCCCACTTCAGATCTCTAATCCCCACTTCATTTTCTACACCTACAACAACTTCACGATCTTCCTCTCCCATCTCAACTACAGCAAGTGAGATGAACACCTACAGCAAGTGAGATAAACAAAGCACCATTGAAAAAAAGCATTTTGTTTCTACTCAATATTTCAATCACAATCCTCTTCCATTTCACAATCCCTTTCAATATCTCAACCCTTTCAAAATCACCGTCAGAATACGGTACCTATTTATCACACTATTCCAGAACTACCACCACCACCAAGATAATATATATAAAATGTAAAACAATCCTTTATATAAAAATAATCGTGTTTGAAAGGCACCCGATAGCCTGTTTTATATAAAAATAACTTTTTAAAGATAATATATATATATATATATATATATATATATATATATATATAGAGGGTGAGAAAGGATTTTAAAAATCCCAGCTAACATCACCCTCAATGTTTAAGGTTAAGTGTGATTACCTGTCGCCCTTAGCACTGCGATGTTCTTCCTTACCATTTCTTGAAGATGTTCTCAAAACACTTCCCTCTTAGTTCCTCCTATAGTGATAGGATACAAATGATAAATTAATATCATTTTCACTTCATAACACTTGACGTCTCTCTCGCATCTCAAATTACTACCCAACCATTTCTTCTTTTACATTATCGTATGGAATATCTTCATTATTCTTTAGTCTAAGTATCTTTAACAGTCACAATCAAAATCAAGTAGTTATTATAAACAAACCAACCTTCACATCACCGATTACTAACATCCAAATCAACAACATACAAGCACCAAGACATACATTAATACACTCCAATAACACAAGATTAAAATTACTCTTTTATAGTTCTTAAATTCTAAATAACCTTTTATATAATTAATCTTAACCTCCCATCATCATTTAAATTCAGATTTAATCATGAAGTTAAAGAGAAAGCTTGTAAACAGCATCAACAGTCAAAACAGAACATTCCAAGGCATAGCAAAAAGTATTGCTTCTCTTAGACATTTTCACAAACACCTTGAATGCACTCAAAACCAAATGAAATCATAAACTCTTTAGATTGAACTATGGATTCCATTTTATAAAATTAAACCATCTTAATTTTCATTCACTATCACCACATTCGATTATTTTCTTTTTCAATTCTCACATTCAATCTTACTACTAATTCAAAATCCACAAAGAATAATCTAATATCTTTCCTTCAAGTTCAATTTCATACTAGTACCAACTAAAGCTACCAATTGACATCCATAATTACAAGGACGATTCCAATCTCAAACTAAAGTGAAAAATCATTACTTTTTAGTAACTTCAAACAACAATTCATACCATGAGCTTCTTCTCAAAATCCATCACACACATGCATCTAGTATATTTATAGAATTCTAAATACAAAAGTCCTAAAAAGCATCAAATGAAACTTCAACCATTCCACAAATCCCAATTTGATTATACCTTACTTTCATAATTACTTACTCATACTTTCCAACAATAAGAGACTTGAGCGAATTAAGTGTATTCACATAATTTCACAAATTGTTTACCTTCTTTATAGTCCTACAACTTCCCTTAACAACTTACTTTTTCTATACTCTTACCAAATCAACGTTACAAATTAAGCCCCTTAAATATAACCGAAAATCCTCAATTCCAATAAATCATTTTCACTTTTGTTCTAGGATAATCCCAGTCCAACTTCCTATATTTAACATGCAAATTGTTTTCCTCTCTTTAACACCTAACACTTTACTATTAAATTCCAAGATAAAATCTAAGAAGACATACTTCTATTTTACCCAAAACTTCCTTCAATCTGAACATTCTATAATTAACAACTTTCATTAAGTCTAAACTACTTAACAATGGTCCATAAATTACCAAAGAATGTAGATTTAAATCATCATGCAACTTATGTTTTTCCTTCCCTTTCCTATACTTATTCAGCCAATGCATAAAGTAGTAACAGGAAATCCCAAAACCACATGTAAGCACTTGCACATACATTATTTCACTTCATAAGGCATAACCAAACAGAATTTCACTCTAACTGAAACAAAACTCCTATTCTTCCACAAATTCATTCGTTTATTCATTTAAAGCAGCAGTAAATTCGCCAACGTACATGCATTAATACCACTCCAACTATATCTATCTATTATTCACACGTGCATTACAATTTCTTTATTCAAACATTGGCCTCTTTCCTCTTTTCAAAACTGTCAAAGTAGCGCAGGGAACAAACAAATCAAAATTTACGTTTCTACATAAGTTCAACACGCAACACCAGAAAAAATAAACTTCCACATCCATACTAGCTATGCCGAAGGAAAAGAAAGAGAGAAAATTTATAAACCTATCACTAAATCATAACATACATAACCAATCATATTTATCAAATCAAGCATATAAAATCACTAATTTGATAATTTTAACCCTGTTTTGATTAATTAGAAGATTAAACCTTTTAAAACTCATACCCAACAGATTACTAAAGCACACAAAGTTAGGGTTTCTTTCACAAAATCAACAAATTCTCAATCAATCATTCAAATCCCCTCTCTAGCATCACTAAATGAATATTGAACTCTGTTTTAGTTAACTAAAAGACCCAAAAATTAGAAACCAAACTCGGACTCCCTCTCAGTTGGCGCCAGAAACGAAGAAAGAATAAAGAAATGAGAGGGGAGAAGCTTACCAAAGTTTATTTGAAGCTTCACTCGTCTCGTCGTCGCCAAAAACCGCCGTCCTCGCCGGAGACGAAGGGGGACAACGACGAAAAGGGTGAAGAGCAGAGAAAACGAAGAGAGGTAGTGAGGGAGTGAGACAGAAGATAGGTTTCAGTGATGGGAACGAAGAAAAGAAGAGGAAGATGATGGGTTTGTGAGGAGTATCGGCGGCGCCGCTCTTTGGGCCACCGGAAATTGCAGTGGGAGGAAGACAAGGGTGAGATGAGAAGAGGGAGGGGGCCGACGGGTTCGAAGGTTAGGGGGAGTTAGGGTTTGTTTGGTGAATGTGTATGTATATGGGTGGTGTAGTGATTAGGGAAAATTATAATTAACTACCCTATTGTTTATTCTTAATTATATTTCTAGCCCAAAAGTTTGTATATATTACTATATCTCATTCTTTTCATTATAACATAATCTAGATTCCAATTTACTTTTCATGAAAGTTTCTATCCCAATTAATTCTTTTAACTATATTTCTTCAAATTCCAAACTAAACAAGATTTAATATTCATAAATTTATTCCTAAGACTTAAAATTTCCTAAACAACACCTCAAGACCTTAATAAATCTTTTATTATTTCTAATTTAAAAATTTGGGATGTTACAGTTAGTCGATTAACTTATATTTTATTAAACTTAGAAAAGTCGTTTTTCTAACTATGTTAGCTATTATATTAACATCAATTCTTTTTCTAACATAGTTAGCACTAAAATTATTTTAATAAATTAAGTTAATCCTTTTTTTAACTATGTTAGTATTATTAATGAGTAGATTTCTTTTCTAACATAGTTAGTATGGATAAAAAAAATTTGTGATAAAAATGGCGTAAAATAGATAATAGAATTGTAGTTGTTACACATTGAGCCCAAGGTATGTAGGGCAAGGTCACTATCAAGTGTTTGCAAATATCTTTGAGATTTACTAGAACTAATAAAATGAAGAATAGTTGTACTATTATATACTTAAAAAGTCCATGTTACAACATCCATGTTATGAAAAAAGTCAATGGAAAATAAATAAATAACTTGCAAATGTCATAGTTAACTATCATTTTAGTCAATGAACAATTAATCAAGGGTAAAGGTGCAAAAGTAGCCACGGTAAATTTCAAAATGGACAACTATAGCACCCCTAATTTGGATAGGGCAAAACCAAACTTTGAAAATGAAAATGGTACAAATTTGTCACTCTGAAACAGAGGGGTTAACTTTGACTGTGAGTTGACCGGGTATGCTGATATGGCGTGATGACGTGGGAAAAATTGGTGATGTGGTTAAATGTGTTTGATGACGTGGAAAAAATTGTTGCTGACGTGGAAAAAATTGGTGATGTGGTTAAACATAACAAACACAACACATGTATACTGCCAAAACATGCCAAGAGAAACAAAACAACATAAACACAAAAACCTCATCTCCATAACTTGCGTGCGAACCCTAGCCACCCCTTAGCCACATCCATAAACACAAACCCAGCCACCAAATTCGAACCCACATCTCATGAACCCTAGCCACAAAGGTGTGAACCCTAGCCACATGCCATGAAACCCATGGCTCGCGTTAGTAAGCTTCGGTCTGGTGTGTAAGCTAGCGCGTGTTAGCTGTGGTGTGGTGTGTAAGCTCGCGTGGGGAGAGGTCGCGTGGGGGAGGTCGTGACGTTGAAGAAGCACGTGAAAGGATTCGGTCCAAGGGCAAAACGACAAGAGGAAAGCCAAGTAAGTGTGAAATGGGACCACAAATTCCATGTTTCTGCCATGAATAGTCAGATTTTTTAAAAATTTCAACTTTAGGTGCACACACTTTAAACACACTTTAGGTTTTCTTCTATTAGAGATGTTAGAGAGGGCGGATCTGAGAGCTCGCGTTGAAGGTTTTTTCATGTGACTACAAAACCCTAACTTTTGGGCATAAAAAATCCAACGAGTCTAGGATAGTTTGGGGGTTCACAGCTCTGAATTGGTTGATTTCCTTGCTTACAATGGCTGAGTTGGTATGGAGATGTGATTTTTTGTTTAGTTGAAAGTGAGCAAGAGGATGTTAATGTTGTGAGGACAACTACTTTGAAACTCCAAGAGAAACAAGAGATCGCCGACTTGGAGATGATCTTGTCTTCACAGTGGGGATGTCATTTGGTGGTAAAGCAGAATTTAAAAAGGCGGTGGACACTTATGCAATCACTAATGGATTTGAGCTAAGGGTTGCAAGGAGTAGCAAAAAGCGGCTGGAATACTTGTGTCAAGAGGGATGTCCCTTTAGGATATATGCGTCACAGACTCGTTATGTGGTAGGATTTGTAGTCAAGACACTGTTGTTGGAGCAAACAGAATATGGGTATGGTTGGTTATGTCTACCACCATGCTCCTCATGCTCCTCATGCTTGTGTAGTCAAGACACTGTTGTTCCAGCTCCTCATGCTCGCGAGTATGTCTCGTGACTGGGGTTCCTTCCTTCGTGGTTCCTGGTTTCGGGGTAGGAGCAGCTCTTCACTTTCGCGAGAAACAAATGGGAACAGGGGTGTGGGGATGGAAATTGGGTATTAGGGTTTTTGTGTTTGAAATTGGGATTAGGGTTTTGGTATTTGAAATTGGGGATTTTGTGACTTGGCATGTATTGCCAACATGGATTCATTCCATTTGCTGTGTGTCATCCACGTAGCTTAATTATTGTGGGCCCCACACCAAGGCTAACGGCAGTTAGTTGAAACTTAACGGTGTGCTTAGTTTTGTACCATTTTCATTTTCAAAGTTTGGTTTTGCCTCATCCAAATTAGGGGTGCTATAGTTGTCCATTTTGAAATTTACGTGGCTAGTTTTGCACCTTTACCCATTAATCAAGTATCAATTGATAAAAAAGGGCAAAGGTGTAAAACAAGCCACCGTAAATTTTCAATTGGACAACTCTAGTACCCGTAAATTGAATGGGGCAAAACCATATATTGTAAATAAAAATGGGACAAATTTAACCCCGCCGTTAAGTAGAGGCAAGCAGACGTTAGTTTAAGCGTAGGTCCCACCTTCATTAAATGATGTGGCAATCCAGTATGGCATCTGAACCCTAATTCTCAAAGGGGTATTTACACTTTAGTCCCAAAGAATCATATAATTATTATTAGGTCTCAACTCTCCTTCACCCTCTCCTCCCTCCTTCCTCCCCAACTCTCCCTCCCTGCATCTGCCGCCGCCGCTCCTTCGGCGGCCAACACCTCCGGCATGACATTCCCCCCACTTCAGATCTCTAATCCCCACTTCATTTTCCACACCTACAGCAATTTCACGATCTTCCTCTCCCATCTCAACTACAGCAAGTGAGATGAACACCTACAACAAGTGAGATAAACAAAGCACCATTGAAAAAAAGCATTTTGTTTCTACTCAAATGCCAGCCAGCCATACCCATTGGGACAAAAAGCACCACACACGCAGCAAACAAGCATACTTGTACGGCCCCAAACCCAAACATCGCCTTCCTTCTTTGTTGGGGTTTCCTATGTTTCTCCAAAAGTCAGCCACATCTATTTTATCAATTGGGTTTGCAAATCATGGAATTGGGAAAAAGGGTCAATTTTTATTCGGAACTATTGAGAGAAGATGATGGATTTTGTGGGAAACGATGGTGAAGACGGTTGAAGTGAGAAATAGAGCTCTGATCTCTTTCTTTGTCGCACGACGTGAACACAAGAGGAATATAATGGTGATGACAATGGTGCTGGTGGTGTTGGCCGCCAGAGGAGCGGCGGCGGGTGCAGGGAGGGAGAGTTGGGGAGGAACGAGGGAGGAGAGGGTGAAGGAGAGTTGGGACCTAATAATAATTATATAATTCTTTGGGACTAAAGTGTAAATACCCCTTTGAGAATTAGGGTTCAGATGTCATACTGGATTGCCACGTCATTTAATGAAGGTGGGACCCACGCTCAAACTAACGTCTGTTTGCCTCTACTTAAAGGTAGAGTTAAATTTGTCTCATTTTTATTTACAATGTACGGTTTTGTCTCATTCAATTTACGGGTGCCAGAGTTGTCCAATTGAAAATTTATGGTGGCTTGTTTTGCACATTCGCCCGATAAAAAAAATATCTACTACATCAATTAATCAAGAAGGGTGAAGGGGCAAAATTAGCCACCGTAATTTTCCAAATGGACAACTTTGACACCCGTAAATTGGATGATGCAAAACCGGACATTATAAAGCAAAATGGGACAAATCTAGCCACGCCGTTAAGTTGAAGCTAGAGGTTAATGAAGGTGGGCCCCACGCCAACACTCACGTCTGTTAGCTTCAACCTTGTAACATGCCATGATATGAAAAAAATCGATGGAAAATAAATACATGACTTGCAAATATCATGGTTAACTATCATTATAGTCAATGAACAATTAATCAAGTATCAACTGATAAAAATATCTACTACGTCAATTAATCAAGAATCCCTCGTTCACTTTCTGGTGGTTATTGTAAAAAAAGCGATTATGTTGTATTTTCTTTTTAAAGAAATAAAAAAAATTCTAGGGTTTATATCAATGTCGGAAAGTAGCGCATGAGCTTCATTTGTTTTTTAATAATATATGCTATTTTCTGGTGTTTGTTAAACTCCATCTAAATCTAAATATAAGACTTATTTACCTAATTTAGAAAGATTAAGGTAGATAGTTAAGTTATGTTATTTTAGGTGTTTTCCCTATCATACCCTCTCCCCAAACTAATTGGTTTAATTATTTTTTCACCCTCAGACATACTTCAACCTTCGACGAGCCTTCTCCTATGATCTTTGTCATTTCCTTCTTGCTCGGGTAAACATTGATACCATAACTTGAACAACTTGGTAATAATCTATTTTTATTGAAGCATTATATCATTAAAGTTGTATTGAAGGTTTTGAAGAATATAATGTTCTTTTTTTCAAAAAAAATTATCATGATAGACATTTTATATGGAATTTTAATTTTATCTACCATAATTAGATGTTGAGAAAAATAAGATTTATTCCTTTTCAACGATGTTAGAGTTTTGAATTGGGTACATTTTTTTCTACTGTAGTTTATATTGGAATAATTAACCCTACTCTAAGTAGTCACTAAATTTTCTAACATAGTGAAATTCTATAATTTTCCTTATTTTTTTCATTTTATGGATTATACAATAATTTAAATACTTTCTCTTGTCCCTAATATAATAGCCCAAAATTTTGAATGATTTTGGTTACTACTAATATAAGAGTTCATCTCATATGTTTTTTCCTACTTTTCCAGTTTGCCTCTAACTCTCTTTCATATTTGTTAATGCTTATATATTTCTCTCTTTTAAAAGTATCATATAAATATAAGCAATATTGAAAAAGAAGCATTAACTTCATATACCCAACTAACATTGACATAATGAGAGGGAGTATGTGAAAAAGCAAAAATAAAGTAGAAATCAGCTTAGCACCGTGACACCGGGCTTTTGGCAGATTTCAAATAGGTGTTCATTTGTCCTACAGTATTTTATCTTTGACCAAATTACCCTCCCCCTCTCTCCCCCAAGTACGTGAAAAAGCAAAAATCAATTAGAAATCAGCTTAGCGCCGTGACACCGGGCTTTTGGCAGATTTCAAACACACCATCTCGCCCCACAATATTTTATTTTTGACCAAATTACCCTCTCTCTCTCTCCCCCTTTGTAAAGATAAAGCCCCCCCCATACAAACACAATATGGCAGCTGTCTCCAGCCCATCCCTTCCCTCTCATTCTCAAATCTCACTCCCTCCTTCCCTCATTCATTTATACACACACTCCCCCCTCCCTCTCTCCCTCACCCCCTCCCCCTCCCCCTCCCACAATGTCACCCTCCCTCTCACTTCCCCTCCTCCTCCTCACCCTCCTCTTCCATTTCTACCCTCCTCTAGTGTCTTCCCAACCTCAGTTCCAAACTCTAAACACCAACAATATCATAAACCCCAAACTGCCCCTCCACCCCTTCTCCTCCTCCAAGCGCTTCGAGGGCTCCTCCGACCTCGTCAACCTCCGCTACCACATGGGCCCCGTCCTCTCCTCCCCCATCAACATCTACCTCATCTGGTACGGCCACTGGGCCCCACCCCAGAAGCTCCTCCTCAAGGACTTCCTCCTCTCCCTCTCCTCCCCCCACCTCCCCTCCCCCTCCCTCCCCTCCTGGTGGCGCACCGTCTCCCTCTACACCGACCAGACCGCCGCCAACATCTCCCGCCAAATCTCCATCGCCGCCGAGTTCTCCGACGCCGCCTACTCCCACGGCCGCCACCTCACCCGCCTCTCCGTCCAGTCCGTCATCGCCTCCGCCGTCCGCTCCGCCCCCTTCCCCGTCGACCACCGCCAAGGCATCTACCTCGTCCTCACCGCCGATGACGTCACCATGCAGGACTTCTGCCGCGCCGTCTGTGGGTTCCACTACTTCACCTTCCCCTCCGTCGTCGGCTACACCCTGCCGTACGCCTGGGTGGGGAACTCCGCCAAGCAGTGCCCGGAGGTCTGCGCGTACCCTTTCGCGGTCCCCGGGTACATGGCCGGGGGTGGGCCCGGGGTGCTGGCCCCGCCGAATGGGGACATCGGGGTGGATGGGATGGTGAGCGTGATTGGGCATGAGCTGGCGGAGCTGTCGTCGAATCCGCTGGTGAATGCGTGGTACGCCGGGGAGGACCCCACCGCGCCGACCGAGATCGGGGACCTGTGTGAGGGGCTGTATGGGAGTGGGGGTGGTGGGGGGTATATTGGGGAAGTCATGAGGGATGGGAAGGGGAGGACTTTTAATTTGAATGGTAGGAATGGGAGGAGGTTTTTGGTGCAGTGGATTTGGAGCCCTGTTTTGAAGGCATGTGCTGGCCCTAATGCAAGGGATTAATTAATTAATTCATTCATCAAAGGTTGGTTTAAATTTGTATGCTTGTTTTTTCCTAATGTTATTGATTTGGTGAGTCTCAGTTATTGTTGTGAGATCATGTGGTTGTGCCGACGAGGGGTGGGGGAATGAGTGCAAGATATTTTTAATGCTGATAAAAGAGGAGCAGTAATGATAGTCAATAGAGGATAGATATTTTTTCTTCTTTTACCTTCAGTGTTGTAGTATGATGTATAATAATATAATATTAATATATTATGTCACGAAATTTATTTTATTTTTATTTTTTTAATATGAAATTTAATAAGTTAAGTAGTATTTTTTTGGGTTTTGCTTACACCCGCTAGTTTGATTTATTCTTCAGCTGGAATAATACATATGATCAGGTTGAGATTTTTGTTGTCTGGGAAAACAAAGAAAAATGAACTGTTTGGAATCTTTGATGAGTCGAATAGAAACCATAATATATAGAAGTGGTAAATAGCAACAGAATGCTTAATTATACTACCTCTGGTCCTAAATATAGGAATTAATTGACTTTTTTTAGAGAGATTAAGGTTGTGAAATAGACTATTAAATCATGACATATTTGATATATTTTTAGATTATCCATTAATTTATAGGTGAAATAAACTAGTTTTTGGGAAAAAATTAGGTAAATCAATTTATAATTAACTTATTTTGTTTTTTTAAGGATTTTCCATAAAAAAGTCAATTAAGTCTTATATTTAGGACCGAAGTGAGTAGGATTATGTACTATTCATTATTCCAATTAAACTCCAATCTGCTCATGAATCATTCCTATAATCCGGCGCAGCTAGTTCGTAGGCTGTTTTCGTCGATTTATTTGAAGTGAGGCACAGCGTATTGTCGAATGAATCTAAAGGGTCCGTAAAAAAAAAGAATCTAACGGGAGCCACGAAATGTTAGATTTAAGACTAAGATTTAAGGGAAAAACATATCATCCTTCAACTAATATAGTTTATATTAGTTTCAGATAACCCTTTTTTGGTCGGAAATATTGGTTTCAGATATTACTACTATGTTTTCATGACTTTCTTCACTATAATTGAAAACTCTTCTACAGGTATGATCAAGGATCTTGATCATGTGCAAATGTATATATACATTCTCTTATCATATACTCCCTCTAGTTCATAATATAAGAGCCAAAATTTGAATGGTTTTGACCCTAATATAAGAGTTCCTCTCACATTCTCTCCCCATTTAATGTGTTTTTTCCTATTTTGCCCTTAAATCTCTTTCATATTTATGAATGATAATATATTTCTCTTTTTTTAAAAGTATCATAATAAATATAATATGGGCAATATTGAAAAAGAAGCATTAACTATACATTTCGCAAACATTCACATATTTTCTTAACAAACGTTTTTTTGGCAGCTGACTCTTATGTTATGGACCGGAGAGAGTAGATTTACGTACATATGGGATATTTCAATTATCTTATTGTTAAATATTTTCAATTCAATGAATGGTTGAATTTTTTACATTCATTTCCATGTTGGTAGTTTGTTAATTGTTATTATTAGCACACATAGGCTTGATTTCATATGTTGACCTATTGCCATTGTTTTCAATGTCTTTCTTGCATAGCTGTCATATTGCAGTGCACCCCATTGTTATAAGGACTTTTGCATCAAATCATGTCATGGATGTGGAAATATTAACTTTAATCATTGATGACAATTGTAGGTTCTTTCATTTTCTAAATCTGTACAACATAGGGTCAATTGCCAATGCAACTTCTTTTTTATTTCCTTCAATGATAGTGTTAGCACACGAGCATTGCGCGGGAGATAAAATTCGTTTATATTAAATATTGATCACTATAAAAAAAACTCTTCAGTTAGTAACAGTTTTTAAGCCATTAGCAATGGTTTTCAAAATTGTAGCTAATAATCTACAATGGTTTCGTTAAATGTTCTGAATTCAACGTGGGTGTAGTGGTGTTCACGAAACAGGATCGGGACATCCTGTCCTGTGCCTCGTCTAGAAAAAGGCTCAGGACGGGGTTTCCGTCCTATGTCACATCTAAATCTTTGTCCCGTCCCGATCGAGATTGGAACAGACTAGAAAATCCCAAATATTTTTTTTTTTTGTTTTCCAAGGTATCCCCACTCGCGTGTTATGTGAGACTAATCCTTTACGGTTCTAAATTCCCATGTAGGGGATATACAATTGGCTTGTAACTTTGTTACACTCACAAGAGCTGGTGATCAAAACCTGAACCACTTGATTAAGGGACATGAGTAATTATCACTCACGTTAGCCCGTAAGGTTAACCCTTGATTTCTTTTGTCAAAAGTAATGTTAATATTTAGTGTCATACAATAACTCAAACAAGATTCACTACAAGAAAATAAGTCAATCGTCGCACCATAAATTTCACGCAAAATCAAACCGCGATATAACTAAGAGGAATGTCGCGGTTTTTTCCTGTATTGCCATATACAACATTTTTTATTTTTTAAATAGAAATATAATGTCACACCATAATGCCCTACATGAAGCAGTTTCAAATTTTTTAAATTAAAAAATATGTTGAATATTTTGAAATAATAAAATAAGTCACATAAACGTACGATATTAAGCAAGTGACATGATGAAGCGAAAAAATCCTTTGTAGATGAAACATTTTTACAAAAAAAGCGGATGTCGTGCTACAGTGGCACGATATCCGTTTTTAATATTTAAAAACTTGTGTCGCGGCCTAGGCGCAACATTTAATTTTTACACATAAAAACCAAATGCCTTACCACAGGGACACGACATCTCTTTTAATATTTAAAACTGATGTTATACCCCGTGGCTAGACATTTGTTTTTCAAAGATTAAAAATTGATCTCGCAACCCAAGGCACAACATTAGTTTTTAAATATTAAAATGTGATGTCGCGCCTCGTGACGCGACATCCACTTTAGCTTTTTGTAATTAAAATATGAATTTTGTATTTTTTCCTTCTATTCCCTATCATTCTACTCGCTCTCTTCATTTTCCCGTATATAAAATTATTTCCTTATTATTCTTATACTTAACTTATGGTATTTTCCTATTTTGCAGGTTAAAGATTTCTCAGCAAACCCTACTATTTATTTTTCTACTAGGTATATAATTTATCATACCTATCTGTTTAAATATTTGTTTTTACCAAATATATTATTTCATCGCCTAATATTTGTTTCTTCATTAATATACCCTCTCCTCTTTCTTATTAAAATCTCTTTACTCTTTCATTATTATAACCAACAATAACATTTTTAAGAAAATCCAGCAACTTATTATGTCGTGTAACATGAGCTGCTAATTTTTTTAAAAAAAAATAATGATGTCACGCCCTGTGGTGCCACATTACGGACTTGTTTGGATTTAGCTTATGGAGAATAGCTTTTGTGAAAATAGCTTTTTGAGAATAGTTTTTGAGTATAATAACTTTTCTGGAAAATAGATTTTGATAAAATAATGAGAGTATTTGGATAAAGTCTTAGTAGAATAGCTTTTTGATTGTCAAATTACCAAAAAGTACAATGATTAGATGTGAAGTTGGCAACAGCCAGCTTGAAGAAAGAAGAGGAAACAAAAGGGTAATTTTGGGTGAGAAGGGTTTTGGGTGTGAAAAGTAAAAAAAATAGGGAAAATTAATTACAGGTCTCTTGCAAGGAAGTTAATATTAGAAAAATCTCACTAACTTGGAAAATTTAAGTAGTCAAGTAGGACTATACTTTAATTATTTCTGAGGACGTGGGCCCACAGTTTATACTAAAATATTCCTCACTCCCCCACCCTCCCTTCTCTCCTCTCTCCTCCCATCTTCTTCTTCTTCCACGGCGGCAACCCCCCTCCTCACCCCAGAAAAAAAACTCACCTCCCCCACCCTACACCATACTTCCTTGATACATGAGAAATGGAAATGAAAGAGCTTGTTCATTTCCAGCTTGAAGCTGGTCTTGAAGCCACAAGACCAGCTCTTTCATTGCGTCACAAAACCAACTTCAAGGTGTATCGGGGAAGCTTCAAGGTGTGCCAGAGATGACACTGGAGCCGTAGGAGGTGAGGGAGGAGTGGGAGAGGCGGCGGCGGAGGGACGTCACTCGGAGAGAGTCGCGATGGAGGTGGGAGGTGAGTGTGGTTGAAGGAGGAGGTGGCAGTGAAGAGAGAGGCGGTGGCGGTGTGAGGCCGGTGGTGGGTGAGGCCGGCGGTGAGGATGAGATGGTCGGTGGTGATGAAGATGAAGAAGGGGGAGGGAGAGAGAAGAATGTTGGGGTTGGGTATTTTTTATTATTATCTGTGGGCCCCACCTATTCAAAATTTATTAAAGTGGAGTCCCTTGGGACTCTACTTTAATTTCACCAATTAGGGGGACTTTTTCCATATTATGTCCCTTACTAGGGATTTGGAGATTAGACCTAATTTTATATAGTTTAGCATGTGCAAATTTGTTTAATTAGTGTGATTTAAGTGTCATATTTGTTCATATTGAGGATTTAATATGTGCATGCTACTATGTGAAAAATTGGAAATTATTAGCTTAATTACTTGCACTTTAAGTAACTAGGGGTATTTTGGTCATTTTCACTGTGTGGTTCATTTTTATATGTACGGGGTCCCACGTGGGCCCACATACCCTTGGGAGGAGCTTGGAGGGCAAGGAAAGGGTTAGGAGGTAAGGCACATGCTTGTTGATAAGAGTTACTCCTTTTGGTAAGACAAGGGAAATTGCACTTTAAAGAATCTTACCAAAAGGGGTAATTTTGGCTCCAAGTTCAAATTTCAAATGTGGAGCCTCATTATGGGCAATTTTAGAAGGAGAAAAAGAGCATAAAGTAAAGGAGTGAGGTGGAAGCTTAGAGGCCATTCATTTATCCCACACCCACTTCATTTATCACCTACAATTACCTTTTTACCCCCATTTCACCTCTTTTCCCCCATTTTGGTGTTTGGCCGAGATTACACTTCCATTTAGCCTTCATTTACATGACATTTGAGATTAATTTGCATGTCATTTGGAGTTAATCCCAATGTTAATCTCCATATAAAAACCCAAACCTCACATTTACCTCTCATTCCTTCACTTTCCACTTCATCCTCGTCTTCTTCTTCTCCATTTTCTCTCTTCTTTCCACCACACACACCTCATGGCCGACCATAAACCACTATTTTCACCTCCAAAACTCATTTCCATGGCTTCCTCTTCCATAATCCTCTTCAAGATGGAAGTTCTAAGCATGATTTGCTAAGCATTTCCTCTTCTCCTTCAAGATGTAGCTTTGCACATGAGATTCATCAACAATTTGGCCAAGACTTTGTTTGTATTTCTTGAATCGTAGCTCTAATATATATGCTTGCTTTTTGTGACCTAGGATTTAGGAAGCATTAGGTTAGAAGTGTTGAATTTTCACATTTCTACTTCAAACTATGAGCTATGATTTGGTTAGTCTTTCCTATGTGATTGAGACATTGTTGATATACTTTTGTAGCTTGCTTTTCATTCATATATATGAGATTGTGTATGTGTTTGATTAGCTTGTGAATGACTTACATGGTTTTAGAATTTCTAAGCCATCTTCATCAATGAATTGTGTAGAAGTTGTTTTAGAGTTAGTTAGTCTAATTAAATGAGGTTTTTCATTTAGTTAAACTAATTAACTACCAACAAACAATCTTGGCTAGGTTAATAAACAATGTGCAAGTGAAATCATGAAGGAGGAGACACTAATTCTTGAAGTTACCATCTTTATTCAATTCGGCCACTTCTAGTTTTTGTTAGGTTTTTAATTGTAGTTTTGTAATTGACACTAATACTCTTATCTCTTGTTAATTTGAGTGGCATTGAACCTAGGTTTAGTGAGATATAAGGGAAAATGTCATTTAAATCCCTCCAAATATACAAAAGGACAATTCAGGAATTCAAACTTCCAAAAGGACCATGAAGGAACTAGGACCTAGTTGACATTTTAAAATTGTGTGAAAAGACAAAATTGCCCTAATCATAAAACAGAAATTACTAACCACCCTTACACCCACCAATTTCAATAAGTAGTTGGTTGAGCTGGTGGGTGTAATTACTAGTCACGCGTGTTTTATTTAACCTCGACATGTGACTTTGTCTCATCTTTATATTGTGCAATGAAAAATGGGCGCATTGAGGGTCTTCCCTCAGGAAAGAAGGTATGTGCCTCTGTCTATTCGCACTGTGACATCCTTCACATTTCTACTACTAAAGCTTTCGCAACATTTTAGAATGGAAAAACCTCCGTACATGTGTTTATTTTTGTTTATGTTTTTACACTGTTGACAAAATTACCGTTTGTAACTCTGTTATGGTAGAGCTATTAGCCCCGTGTAAGGAGTTAGCCATGCTAAAAAGTTTGATAATTGAATTGATAACAAAATTACAGATACCAAATTGAATATTAACCATACTAACCGAGTAACCGTTTGGGGATGAAGGTGGAAGATGTGGATGGGGCATTATTACTATTAGTTAGAGTTTGGAAGTGAAATTGGGAGGAGGCTAGAAGAGGGTGGAAATGGGAGAGGAGGATGAGGAGGAAGAGGGAGGGTGAGATGGTGACGGCGGTGATGGGAGTGATTGAGAGTGAGGAGATGGGCTGGAGACAACTGCCATATTGGCTTTGTGTGCGGGGGCTTTATCTTTGGTATTTTACAAAGAAAGAGAGAGAAGGGGTATTTTGGTAAAAAAAATAAAATATTGTTGCAGAGTTTGAAATTAGACCAAGTGAAAGATAGTGCTATGCAACAGCTTATAACTACAAGTTTCTCATGCGAGTTGCAACAAGGAACTCAAAGGGGTTACTTTTTTGAGTTAAGTTGGAGTAACTCTCTTACCAGTTGATCTAAAAGCTGGTAGTATACAAAATCAACTATTAAATTACGATGTATGCATCATGTAATTAAATTATTAGTTTTTAGGAAAAATTAATTGATGTCCTGTAGAAGAAAGATAATTAAGATGTGGTTTCAAGAGTTGTAAATCACAACTTTTTAGCCTTACAATGTCTGTTTGCTTGCATTGATTGAGAAATGGAAATAGATGTGAGAAATGAAAATGGTAATTTACATATATCCTGGGACCCACAAGTTTTCTCTCTTCATCTCACACTTTTCCTGGGTCCCACAAACTATATTTTTCCTGGCCCCACAAACTATATTTTTCCTGAGACTTCTATTTAATTCTCCCTAGTTTATAAATAAAATAAATTTATTATTAGGTAAAGAAGATAAACATAAACAATTTAAAGTTATATATATCATTAATCCTTAATTTCTCAAAAGAATAAAAATAATATTAACCTGATGTTATAATTAGTGTTGAGGGAGTATCTAAGTAGTGGCAAATATTTTCAAACTTGGAGTCATGTCCTAATGATCCTCGTGATTCCAACACAAATAATTGTCAATTTGTCATTTTGTTAAAAAAAACAAGAAAAACTCATAAAAAGGTCAATGAATAGAATCAAAGGTATTGAGATCATGTAGAACTCATGTAGATATTTTAGATGATGGAACTATTAAAGTTCATTTGATATAATCAGATCTAAATTATCCAAATGATATGTAAGAAAATGCGCAATAGAGAGCGAGTGATGAAACATCTCTCTATATCTTTCTCTCTGTTAGTCTGTTTAGTTTTCAAATTTGAGGGAATCTCATTTTTTCTTAAGAATAAAACGTATTCTTTCTTCTTTTAGGCCCTTTCGTTATGGGGCCTGCTGCTATGTATTTTACTCCCTCCCTAAGCGCCTGCTTACTTGACGACCAGCATTTTTTTCAAGTAAAGACTTCCATAAACTATTGGATTAGAACATTGTGGGCCCGATGGATAATAAAGGGAGGAGTAGGCAGAAACATATTGGGTTGAGTGTGGTTATCCCTGAGTTCAGTAAAAAAAAAAAGACGTTATGCAAAGGGGCTTTGAAAGTTTATGGGAAATTCTTCTTAATCAACCAATGTGGGGTTGGATTTTTAGCGGACAAGATAAAGGGAATTAATGTTTGATTTTTGGTCAAATGATATTTTTATGTTTAGTGTGATACAATAACTCAAACAAGATTGTTTTCTTTTTCTTCTTCTCGGATGCATATCTCTACTACTAAATTAACCATTGGTACATGTGTTATTTTTGTTTATGAAATTTTTTTATTTTTATACTGTTGACACCATTACCGTTTGTAACTTTGTTTTGGTAGAACTAGGAAATGGCCTCGTGCAATGCACAGGCAATGTTATATAAAATGATAACGTGACTGGTTTTTTTATTTGTTTTTTAGCAATTCAAGGAATAACTATTGGCTAATATTATGTACATTGACAAAGGTAAATATGAGATATTGCATCTCTCTGGCTGTTGTATCTTCATTTCTCCAATATTACCTGCAAACACGAAGAATTTAGCATGCATGGGTTTTTTTTATTACAATAAAGTACTAAACTCAGAGCATATTATGTGACATCTCTTGTCTAACTTTAGCAGCAACATGAGCAGACACTTCCTTAAACTGAACAACTACTCCAGCACCCACTGTCAGCGCATATCTTGCGAGTAAGTCAGCAACACTATTCCTCTCTCGATTACACCACAATATTTGGACATCCCACATGCATAAGTTTTTTAATTGTGAAAAGACTGTATCTATGATGAGATAACTATTTAAATATAATATGAAAATATACATGTTATGAATAATATTTTGGAATAGTTCTGTGTATACAATATTTGTGGTTATATTTGTTATCTTCTTGTCTTTGTCAAACCTTCAATTGATTTGATTCTTGATATTTGCACCCACATTTTACAATTGTCTTACATATTTCCAATTCCAATTTTAATTATAATATAGGGTAAATGGTCAAATCTAGCACTGAACTATTGGCCAAAGTACACCCCATATTATAATGCATTGAGGTCTGCCCTTGTGGGCTCTAGAGAATGACAAACAAGCCCTTTTATTTATGTCCACACAGGTAGGTTTCACTGAACTTCGCTTAACTGTAGAGATTTCTCCACAAATACCGTGACTGGAATCACAACTGATTAATAGTACTCCCCAAGAATCAAACATTTGCCAAAGTGATCAAATTTCCACCTCATTCGGCAGTTGAATCAACAGACAATGGGTAAATGTCTTATAAGATTTTGGACAACTTCTCTTCCTTAAATATCATTGTTATCATATTTTTTTGGTTACATCATTGTTATCATATTTCTGAAGTAATCCATGCGTAATATTGATGCCTTTGAAAATTTCAACACTAAGAAACATAAATAGGTTTTTAGTTTCATATTCTTCAAACCTCGATACTTTTTATTAATTTGTTAACTCCAACTTAAAATAATATCAAAGCATTCCTCAAACATGCTACAATGCACATTACAGCTAATACTGAACTAAAACAAAACTAGCAACTTTAGACCGATTCCAAGTCCATAAAAAAATTTAAATAACTTTGTAAATAGTTATGTATCAGTTAAAATGTTAAACCAATAAGATTTTACATAGCCAAGATGAGCAAAGAGGTCCATACATGAATCTGAGATTTTTCTAAGCAAATTTGAGAATTTAAAAACAAAACAAGAAATGGGCACAGGAAATAATAATAATAATAATAATAATAATAATAATAATAATAATAATAATAATAATAATAAATTTATTAAATTGCTGGCTTATATCCTGTGCATTTTTCTCAGGCCTGAATTCTCATATAATACATTTTTTTAGCTATTTTGTTTATTAAAGCTAAGATAAATTATCATCTAATGGCTAGAATAAGCTAAAATATAGGTGACAAATGGGCCGCAACCCATTTTGGCAATTGTGTGTGTGTGTGTTTGTCATGTAGGCCTCGTTGGGCACACACATAATTGAAGCCCAATGTTTCCCTCTTGACCCACAATTCTTTTTAATATAAATGTACACACACCACAAACCCTATGCCATTTTCCCACTTATATATATCTGTGTGTGTGTGTGTGTGTGTCTGTGTGTGTGTGTGTGTCTGTGTGTCTGTGTGTGTGTGTCTGTGTGTGTGTGTGTCTGTGTGTACACACACACATATATGGAGAGCCTTTTACAATTTTGTAGACAATTTTGGTAAGTAAAACTACTCCAATTTAAAAAACTTTCTACATAAAAGTTTCTATTTGATTTGGTCTTTCTCATGAGTATATTCTTGAGGTGATTGGACAGAATTAGGGTTGTAGTAATTGTTGATTTTAAAAATGCAAGATAACAGAATTGTTGAGAAAAATTTATGGTTGGGTTTTATCAATTTAGATTTACGTATTGAATGACTTGGGAATTTCTAATTAATTGTTTTTATGGCAATAATTATAATTCGCGATATATATGATATTTTTACTCATTAAATTGGAGTTCAATATTTGATAGTTTGTTAGAAGTGTTATAAAATGTTGATGGTTCAGTTTTGAGAGCTAAGTTTGGAATAGAAGGTTGAAAAGAAAAATATAAATGGAAATTTATTTAGAAAAATTGGCATTAGTTGGTGGCTTTTAGGGTTTTGAGAGCCATTTCGGCCTAACAAGAATAATGTGGAAGATGAATAATACGAGAAGGATATGCTAATCTAAAGGCTCAAAGATGCAGTTTAAATTTAATGAAGCATGGGGAATTGTTGGGATTGAAGGACTCACTTGGCCCAATGGTAAGCTCGTTTGCCATGAGGTCTGAGGTCATGAGTTCGAATCAACCTCTTTGCAAAAAGTAGATCTAAGATTGCCTAGTATATTCTCTTTCTCAACTCTTTCACTAAGTGTGGACTAGAGTTGGGTTGTTCCTTTATGGGGAATTATTGGGATTATTTTATCTAGGCTTGGATTGAAATTTTGAGTAAAACTTGAGTTCTTTGTTGAAGAAGAGAGAGTTTGAGATCATTGATGTGGTTGTGAGAGTAGAGTCATTTGACTTATTTAATGTTAATTGAGTGTGTTTGAATTTAAATATCTCTTAAGAGTTCTTGTGGGATTGAGCCTCAAATGCTGTAATTTTATTGCATGTTACATATGTTATAATTTAATGATCTAATTGGTTTCCTTAACTTCCTCAAAAAAGTTAAAGTACTCTTATATTTATTTTTTTGGATTTATCCATCAAAATTTGACTTTACTAACAACTGACTAATCCAATTCGAGATAATGTAGGCCCAACAATGAGGGAACCTCGCTACCTCCAAGTAATAATCGTGGTTGCTAAACCAGGACCCAAACTAGAGATCACTGGTTAAGTTAGAACAATTCATCTAAAATATAAGATTATACCACTAAGCGCTTAGCGGTATAATCTTATATTAATATTTAAGATAGAGGAAGTAAGTTTTATTTCCCTTTCATGTGTGTGTAGGACTTTGATCCATTTATTATATTATTTATATATTTTAATTAATTTTAAATAAGTAACAAAACTAGTGATGAAAAATTATAGATGATTAGTTGAATCAACTACTATATAAATGCCCGGACTTTAACTCTTTTGTTTTATGGTTTACCGACATTTTGCAGGTACTACATGCGGATGGCCTCACTGGTATTTTAGAGAAGCTTATTTTCCTCCTACACCAACTCTGGTTTGAAAGAAATCAACTGGTGCACAGGGGGAAAATCTCAACCCTGAGGCAGTGATGAATTGTATTCAGCATCAGCAACAATTTCATGATTTTGTCTCCACTACCTCCCCACCACAAGATAGTAGCTCCCTGCCACAACATACTTTAACCTCTGCCTCCTCCTCTAACACAACTTTCCCTCCAACTGATCATTGGATCCTTTTCCTTGAGCAATCCTATCAACCATCAAGAAAAGTGTACAAAGTTACCACATACTATCAGAACCAGTTTCTTCACCAAATGGTGTTTGGCAAACATCCTCAATCCCCGGCCATCCTCTCCCACAACAGTCTAAGAGCAGGTCTCTCTTGGATTATTGATTCTTCCCTCTTTGAAGGCTCTCACTTGATTATGGTTGTCTCACCTAAACTCCTCAACCTTAATCAGCCAGCAATGAAGACCTCTACTATAATATTACGAGATGTTTTTTCCATGTTTGAACTCTTTTGCAGTTTTTTGTTCACTGCTCCTGACTTGCGATTAGGAACTTGGCACACAGACCAGTGTCAATCACTAATCCAAGAGGGTGCTTTCGTACTATTATAGCTTCCTTTACTATGTACTTGTTAACTGTTTTTTAATGAATACTTGTCTTTTTATCAAAAAAAAAAACTACTATATAAATGAGGACAATATGGATCGAATTACTTTACAATTATTAGGCCTGTTCAACTTTTATGGATATGATAGCTTAGTTGGCAATTGACCCAATAATAAGTAACCTGTAGTTGTAATACAATGTATGCTAATAAATAATCGGATATTGCTTGCAAAAGTTCTTTTCCTAGTAAGTAGGTTTCTTCAACTATTTTTTGGACCGAATTTCTTCAACTACATCGAACTTTTTTTTTTCAATAATGCACAATCATAATGCTTTGTGTCTATTTAATTATCTATCTACCTATCTATATACAGAATTTAATATTATTCAAAATAAAATGATATACATCACATCTTCCATCCCTTGCATAAAATTAAAATATTCTATAGTACGGGATGGGCTATATTATTATGAGTGTAAGAATCTTTCTTGAAAAATATTGTTAAATATAATTAATTATTGGGACAGCAATACAGGGGGAAAGAACATGAAATGCCCTCATTTTACTATAACTACGAGGCATCTTATTCTGCTTATAAAGGAAAGTAATAAATGAAATGGAAATGAAAGGTTATATGGTAATTTATATATATCTCTGGGCCCACAAACTTTCCATCTCCATCTCATACTTTTCGTAAGCCTACAAACTTTACTTACCCATCACTTCCTTTAGTTTCCATTATCACTCTTTCCCTATCCATTCCTTCACTTTCCTCTTTGTCAACATGAAATGGACCATTGAGGTTTAATGGTTTTTTTTTTTGAAAGATGTAACTTTCTATAAGTTTTTATACTTATTATTTACATTGATAAATTGACATTCTCGTACAATTTATGCTTTCCTGATATTTATAACTTGACTATTACTTTTAATTTTCTTTTTATGGTTTGAAAATTATGATGAATTATATTTTATTAGCATTTATCATTATATTTCACCATAAGCGTGATTTAGTATTTTTATTAATATTTTTCTCAAGTTTATCAAAATACATATTACATATTCAAAAGTTGAAATTTTATGGCTGATTCCATTGCTATCAAAAAAGAATAACGCTTGAAACTGAAAACACACTTAGAGGGTCAAATATTATTATTTACTAGAAATTAAAAAACATGGTCCTGCTAGAAATGTGTGAGTTGATTGAAAAAAATACTCCCTCCGGTCCTAAATATAAGACCTAATTAACTTTTTTGAAAAATTCTTAAAAAAAGCAAAATAAGTTAATTATAAATTGATTTACCTAATTTTTTCCCTTAAACTAGTTTATTTTACTTATAAACTAATGGATAATCTAAAAATATATCAAATATGTTATGACTTAATAGACTATTTTGCAACCTTAATCTCTCCAAAAAAAAGTTATCTAGGTCCTATATTTAGGACCGGAGGTAGCATTAACTAGGCTGATCATTATTTTAAATTACTGGTTCTACTGAACTGCACAATCACTTACAATCAATATAATAATAATAATAATAGTTGGCAGAAAATAAAATAATTTTTTGAATTGTATCTCTTTCAAAAATTAATCTTTCCATGCAAATTCAATCTTATCTAGAACTTTCGGTTTAGCTAAGCTCATTGTTGAAATGACAAATTTGTTTAAGTGATTAAATTTCATAAGTTTTACAACTCACCCATAAAACTTAGCGTCTGTAATTTATTGTGATTTAATTAAATTTATAATAAGATAGCAATAGTACAAACAAAGGGATGGGGATTCGAGGATGATTGATGAAGTTTTCCTAGTGACAATTTAGAAGTTTAAGGATAAATAAATTAAATTATTTTTATAATAATTATTGAATTTTCAAAGTATTGTGTGTGTCCCTTCAGACTTTTTTATATTTCAAAAACATTTGTGTGGCCACATAGTGAAGTGAACATTACATTACACAAAAGAAGAATTGACAACTTCTGTTTTGGAATATTCCCAGATATTCTTCTTGACCTCTAATGGAAATTTTTTCTTTGAATAAATAATATGGGATGTACAAATTTCAGGAAACATTTTACAGAAGACTCTAAAGAAACAAGAAATTCTGCATTATATTATAGACTAATATTTATACCTTGATAATATTATTTGAATTTTCATAAAATATAATAATATCTTTCACCATGTAATAAAAAAATAATATCTTTCACCAATAAAATAAAAATTCACACTGGACAGATAAATTTAATATCGATTTTCATAAAGAAATCGATCATGCCCACTAAATTGATAAATAAGTGTTGAATTGAATTTCATTGCAGTATAGACATACGGAATAAAAATGTAAAACAGAGAGAGTTGCCTCTTTCTACACACAGTCATCCTGAAATCTTAGCGAACATTATATTACCCAAATATGTTGTAGATGTTTGTTAATAAAGAGATTATCATATCATTCAAAATGATTTTGGGGGTATTATATCTTAATTCTAAATAGGCATGCACTTGAGGTTTTCTCTATTGTCATTCAATTTTGAAAGACCTTATACTCTTCTTCTTCAAAAAAATTTAAGATTCCAGAAAAGAAGTTAGTTGTATTAGGTTTTTTACTTTGTTTATAGTTTAAATAACTTAAAGAAGGTGATGGTTTTCAGGGAATTTGGGGTAAAAAATATTTATGTGAATAAAAATTCGATATATGAATGAGTGTAGTCGGAGAATTCCACTAGATAACCATAAGTGTTATAAAATGAAAGGAAATATAGAAACTAGAGAATAAATATAAAGAAGAAGAAGAGAAGAAGATGATGAACAAGAAGGACAAGAGAGATTGGAGAGAAAGAGAAAAATATTTTATTTAATTGTATCTATGAATATTTTTTCGCAAAAGATATTGGTGATAGATTTGTGGTGGAATGGACATTCATGTTTTTAATTTGACAATCTAGCAATAAATGAAATTCCGATATGCGCCAAGAGAATATAATTATAACCCATGGGTAGATATTGTGAGTTGAATCCTTAAAGGATTTCAAATACTATAAGTATTATCCAAAATGATTACATATAAGTATAGATTTATATATATAAACATATGAGAACCTCTTATGGAATTGCTAGAAGCAGTTGATTTGTATAAATGTAATTCCCCAAAAGAATTAAAGTTTCCAGAAGTAAACAATTTGATAGATTTCACTCAAAAGAAAGATATAAAGTATTCATAATATGTACATGAATTGGGACTCTTAATGAGTTCAAATATTTTTGGTACTCCTGAAGAGCTTGTAATTATTTGAATATTACTTAGTCTCCTGAAGAGCCTACAGACGCTAAAAGGTTAGCTCATGAAAGAATTTGAAAGAAAAATGTGTTTTCTCTGTATGGCTTACTACAGAAGATAGATCTTTAAATATGGACTGAGATCATTTTGTTTCTTGATAAGATTGTATGAGAAATATTTGATCCAGAAGTATTATATATTATTATAATTGATCCAGAAATTGTAAATATGCATAGGTTGATATGTCATTGATTCAACAACAAGAAGACATTGTGATGAATCAAATCAATAAGAAAAGTGGACTTAGTATCTGATCAATATGTTTGTATGCAAATTTAGCATTTGTTATCAGGTCGTCACTCCGGCGATAAAGATTTGGAAGACTTGTTCGTGAATTAGACTTTACAAATATAGAAATAAAAGCATACACTCATGTTGTGAAAAGAGGGAGTAATATGTGCTGTATTTTTTTCCTTGTCTATGGTTTTATCCCACCGAGTTTTCCTAGCAAGGTTTTTAATGAGACAGTTTTGAAAGATATTGTGTACTCTTTTTCCTTTACTAGGTTTTTGTCCGACTGGGTTTTCCTGGTAAGGTTTTAAAGAGGCACATACAATATTTGTTTATAGACATCCAAGGGGGAGTGTTATAAATATTATACATATATTGATGTCCATAAACCTCCCAACTCTTAACCTTCCTTATCCTACACTCCATAACCTCCCTAATGAATTGTTTTAAGGAGATGTTATTGTCATAAACCAAATGTTACAACTTGTACACTTATGAGGATTAAACTTGTTATTTATTTTGTGTTGAAGTTGGGTGCCTATAGATAGATGACAGTGTACTACCCATGATAGATACGATTGAATAAAATATTCCCCTCTTATACTCCTCTTTCTCTCCAATCTCTCTTGTCCTTCTTGTTCATCATTATTCCCTTTCATTTTATAAGAATAAGAAAATTGATCTAAATTTTGTTTAAACAAAAGCTAAACCTAATAAAATATAGATGAGAGATCACATTAAGAAATGGGTTCAAGTTATTTTATTATTCTTGTGATCCTTGAACTTTATGGTTCAATCAGTATACAATATTTCTCTCCTAGTATCAAAGTCATTTCTCTCATTCCTCTCTTCTGCCACTGCGTGCATGAGTTTTCAACTTGATGGATCCGTTTAAATATTTCTAACATCTCTCACTCGCACTTGATGGACACATCATCTTATAATTTGTTTTCTTGAGCATTAAATCCGTATTAGCCATCTGCCATGACCATGCTAGCATAATTTATGTAGTTCAGATGCTTACAAACTAGAAATCCTTGGAAAAAGATCAGAATGCAAGGACATCAATGCATATCGATTCTCAGTCATTTGTCTCAGATTTTCTAGCCTAACTCACACATAAGTGACATTCTTAATCATTCACGAGTTAATGTGTACTCAATTAAATCATATTGCCTTCACGTACTCCTAGAACCAACACTTACTAACACTTCTAATAAGAGATCAATCATGGAAATCCAACGTTATATGTGTTTATCGCGTTAAAGTCATTTCTTTTTTATTGAACATCAATTCAGCTTGAATTTGCCGCTTATCTAGCTATCATTTCGTATGTTGATTTCAAAATATAATCACCGTATAGGCCTAAGTTCTTGATCAAGTCTACAAATCACACACATCTCATCTAATTTGCCTTGTCCTTCAAATTGTTTTGGTAAATAGATAGAAACATACTCATAAGGGAAAGAAAATAATACAAAAATACATATATGTGTGAAATTATGAGTTTAAATTCCTTATTTGTTTGTGAAGAAACTCATCAAGAAACTCTTCAACAAAAATACATATATGTGTGAAATTATGAGTTTAAAATACATATAAATGTGAATGATTAAGAAACTCATCAACTCTGTTTCTCTCTTTTGTATAAAGAGGTGGACAAGTGAAAAACTTATAAAAATTCAACAGAGATGAAGAAGCAAAAGACTTTAAAACAAGGGATCAAAAATGGAGTTGAAAAACAAGGAGAAAACAAGCATGTGTTTGCCCTCACTTCTCCGTGGCCAAGTGATAATTCATAAATTGAACTACTTAATTGTGCACTTTTGGCTTTTAATTAGTGACTTAATTAGCCAAATTGAGCTTTATTGTGAATTAATTAAAATGTGCACTTAGTTGACAAAATGAAGACTTTAATGTGGTTTTTATGTGCTAAATAGAGAAATCCATGTTTTCCCTTTCTGTGTATTTTGTTGTATCTTTGAAAGAGGGGTAGAATTGTAATTGATGGAGCAAAGGACTGAATTTAAATTTAATAAGTTCAAGAATGGGAAAACTGTAATTTCAACTAAGGAAAAAAGAAAATAAAAAAAAAAAAGAAACAAAGCAGCATGGAGTGAAGATGCGATCTGCAGAAGGAAGAAAAGGAAGGCTAAAGAACGAAGAGAAAGGAAGAGCTCGAGGTCAAAACTGAATCTGTGAAGTGAGGGGAGTTAGTTGGAGACTTGTTACAACCAAATTTAGAGGCTGAAAAACGATTAAACAGAGGAAGAGAGCTGAGGAAATACACACACACAAAAATTACTTGTCTCTCTCTCTCACTCGAAAATCGTAGGGAAGAAATGTCCTCCAAGATCTTTCAAGACTGATCTCTCTCTTGTTCACTCTCTCTAAAATTCTTGGTCCATATTTGAGCAAGAATCCCAAGTCACCATGGAGATTAAGAGTTCAACAAATTTCAGAGTTCAATCAAGTTCTATGAGTGGCTAAATTCCCAATTTCTCTCCCAATGTGAAGGAGCCTTGAGTTCTTCATGATCCAGGAAGTTTCCATCCTATCATACTCTTGAATTATGTGGTTCTTAAATTGATGCTAGTTGGATTGGATATTAAACTTTGTAAGCAATAGTTTTGCTTAATTCTTGTACTAGAGGATGATGAACTTTTGATTGTAATGCTCATTTGTATGCCTTGCGAATTCTTTGTATTTCTGATTTTTCCATCTATCTAGTTGTTTAGGTGTTGAAATTTGAATGAATGAACCTAAGATTTCTAGTTGAGGTATTTTGTAAGATGGAATGATATTTGCAATTTGTCATTTGTGTAGGTTGAGTTAGTTACTTAATTGATGAAATTTGTTTAGTTAGCAAATTGATTATTTGAAGTAATTGATTTTACTTGCAAGAGACTTCTTGAAAAAAGTTAAGGATAAGTAATCTCATGTTGAGAGGGAGGTTCAATTGATATTAAATCAACTCTTATCTTTTATTTGTTTCTATTTCACTAAATACAAAAATATAAAAAGTAGTATAGGTTAATAGTAGTTGATACTCAAATCTGATTTTGACGTAATTTGTAAGAGAAATCAACAAGATGAAATACTAAGCAGGCCAAAGTCCAAGAGATCGACCTAGATTGGCTACTATACTATATAGTAGTTAATTTTAGTAATATTGATAACCTCACGACAAGGTTAATAACCAAGCCATAGAGACGGAATTTGTCTCTGGCGTCTCGCACGTTTGCCACAGCCAAGCCACGATGAAGGTTTTAGCCCTCTGCCATTTTTTCTATTCGCCGCGTGTTTGCCAAGGCAAACACGCGGCGAACACACAATTTCTGCACATGTTAAAGTTTTCTCTAAATTAAAAATTTATCAAGTATAAATAGTCGGGCTCGTTTGGGAAATAGCATTCTTGACTTCTTTGACATTTTGTTGTTGGAGGAGTTCGGAGCAAAGGATTGAAGTTTAGAATAGATTTTGACTTCAAATATTGGTTTTTCTTGTCCATTTTCCTTTCCCTTTCTCTTGTTATATGATTATGCTGTTATACGTATACATTCTTTTAGATATCATGAACATGCGGAGCTAAAACTTTTATTATAGGATTATTTTGAAACCTTGTATGGAATAACTCGTAGTTCTTCCTCTTATTTTGTGATTTATATATATGTTAATTTTACCATTCTCTTAATGCATGTAAGCACTTGATCACCATTTAAATGCTGTGTTCACTTGACTAATGCTTGAGAGGGAATTTAAAGTTTGCTTTATGAATGGATGGTTTTATTGATAACGATAGAGATATACTCATTGAATTTATATAGTCACATTAGCATTAGAGTGTAAACGTTGGGTTTTGTTAACTGATCACAAGAGGTTGAAATCTAATTAAACACTTGTTCTTGACTTGAGACAACTTTTACAAATATATTATGAACCCTAGGTTAACACATATTTAGTTATTTTAAAGCAATTGTAAGACGAGAATATTCAAGAGTTATGAAATACAAGGGGAATAGATAATCTTAAGTCTCATTTTGTCCTTGAAGTTAAAGAAATACTAGTTTATAGTTTTTATTAATTTTTAAATAGTCATTTAGTCTTGACATTTGAATAACTCAAATTGGGCGAAAGTGTGATAATCTCTTCTTGACCGAGTTTTGGAATCAAATCCTCCGAGAAATGATACTTTCCTATCACTTTATTACTTGGTACAACCCATGTACTTACAGTGCGAATAAGCCCTCAACAGACTCACAAACTCCCTAGTAGAATTCCATGTCTAGCTACAAACCCGAAAGAATATATGGGCAGTCCTTATAATGACATCAATTGTAATTTCTCAAACTAATTGGGTCAACTTATGTGAAGTATTCATCAACACATGATAATCTCTTGCATGTCTTACCTTCTCATGCCCACTACAAAAGAAGCGGCGATTAGCCGCGCACGCGTCCCGGCGGTTCGCCAAAAACCGCCCCCACGAAAATGAAAGATGGTTGTCTGTGAGTGCACCAACATTCCTTGGGTCTGTACAACACATATCACATACTTTACATTCATGTTTTTATATATAAACACTCAAGAGAGGGTTTATCACTCTATTGGACTAGATCATAATAATGGAGAATGAGATCCACATAGTATTCTATATCATCTGCATTCGTGATTTTGTCCCCATAGATGCATGACCTTGTATACACTATTAAGATTTCTATGATCTTTAATATCGTCACATATCCTAAATATTACATTGTCCACTTTGTCAGACCCTTTCACTTCATCTTTAGAATTCACAGTCACACATTCTTGTTCCCTTTCTGGAACATTTAATTCAATATGTGATGTTGGTGGTGGCCTTCTATTAGCTAGTGTTCATAGAATTATGCATTGATGCAGGGGTATTTTCTGGGGTACCATAAGAAGTTACTAATCAAACACATAATTAGTTCTACAAGTTTAAAAACAATATTGGTTCAAACAAAATATTTCGAATTAAACACATCATATATAATAAACATGAATGAAAAAAATAAAGGATCCACAAAGAATCCAATAAAAAATTGAAACAACCTACATCACTTATATAAGTTAAATTCATGATTATTTAGATATGTGTGTGTATCAAATAGAGAATAGTTACCTTTATTTAATTGGTACAACAAAAATCACTTATCTCTATTTAATTGATACACAATCACTTTATTTAAGATAGAGATCAATTATCTCTATTTAATTAATACAAAATTAATTTATGTAAAATAGGAATCATTTATCCCTATCTTAGTTACTTGTAGCTAATTGCCATTGGACCACTTGTCCTCTGAATCATTGGTCCACGTGGCGATTCCTTTGTTAATTATTATAATGTCATATGTAACATCCTAGATTTTTTTTTGTAAATATAAAATAAGTTAATAAATACCTGAAATTTAATCTTGCAAATAAATTTAGAAAGTTTAACATCTTTCTAGTGAATTTGTTAGAATTTTATTTCCATTATAGGTGAAGGAAAATAGTTAGTAATTAATTTTTATTTAGTAATAATTATGAATGTTCATTATTTAGGAAATTTTGCTTAAAATGTTGTGAAATCCTTGAGTGTAAATCAAAATAAATTATGATAATGATAAATTTAAGGAAATAGAAACTAGGGAGAAATTTATATTAAATGAATTAAATTGGGAAATTATAAAGGTCTCATAATTATATTTGCTAATTAAGAAAATTCATCTAGAAATGAGAAGTTTAGAGTTTAAATTGAATGAGTGTAATTCAATGTCTAATTAAAGAAAAAAAAATGATGTGTACTCTTCCATAAAAGTAAAAAACTCTATAAGGCATTCTTGTAATTTTCTTGTTGGGTCATTAACCCTAGATTTCCCCTTACTATATATTCACATTGACTTCTTCTTCTTCCCTGAATGCATTCAGCCGCCACCACTCACACTCATCTGCACATTCCTTCTTCTTCAACATCAAACTTCATCCTTTCTTCTTCTACAACAAAACTCTTCTTCCTCCATCCAAATCTCCTTCACCATTGAACTCTATCATCTTCCTTCATCTCCTTCAACTTAAACCCGACCTCCCTCAAAACTTTCGTCCGCCGTTTACGTACTAGCGAGCTCGTCCAACCACCGTCCGCCGCTCCGGTCCAACTTTCCGACGCCGGCGAAGGAGGCTTGGTTGACCGCCGTGGGTGTTCATCGGTGCAATTATGACCACCGAATCTTGCCGCCGCTTCTCAACGTGGTTCACCTTCGTGAATGCCGTGGGCCGCTGATTTTGCGTTCATTCAACTCCATTTGTTTAAATTAATCTAATTTCTATTCCAACTTCTATTTGGTGAGCATTTATCCTTCTTTACTCCCTTATATTATTTGATTTTTGTTTTCTCCGTTTGATGGTCAATGGGTTTGAGTTTCTCATAGTTTAAGCAATTCTAGACATATTGATTAGTTGATGTAATGATTTGTTAAGTTATGAATGGAGTTGATTAGGTGCTAGTGGTGATTCAAGGGAATTGTAGGGAATTGTTTCTTGGGGTTAATTGGTTCTAAACATGCAAATTTCAATGAAGGTGTTTTGTAAGATTTGGGTATGCGTGGGTATAGGAAATTGCTTCTCTGTATATAGTTTCTAAGAGTTTAAGTAAAGAGTTTTAATTTTAAAAACAAATTGTAGTTTAGACTAGTATTGAGAAGTCTTGTATTTGCGGGATTGACGAATTGGTATAGCATAAGATTAGCAAGAACAAGTGAGAGTACATAGGTGAATGGTAGGAGGTCAATAAATGGCTTGCAATCTTAAAGTATAAAATAAAATGAGTCTTAGTTAGTATTGAAAGATTAAGCTAACAATTTGTAGAGGCAAAGAACTAGGAATGAGGATAAATCTTTAAGACTTGGATTTCTGTAATGGGACATAAGAAAATTTGGGATTTAGTTAGGCCTTATATAGGTTATCTCCACTTAGTTTAGTCACATAGTTATGATTAAGCAATCCAATTACCATTAATAAACAGTAGGGACATAGTGTCCAAATTGAGAATTATGGCACTTGATTAGTTATTAATTATTGTTATGTGTTGTAATATTGCCTGTAGAGATCGATCGTTGAAACTTGAGCACGTGGGAGCTTACGGTAGCTTTTGGTTTGAATGCAATGAGGTAACTACTTCACTTGTCTGCGTGTGTGTATGTTAGTAAGCATTTAGGTAGTGTATAGGTATACGATTATTGCTGATGTGGTTATGGAATAATGCTTTATTGGAATTTCTGATTTTGTTGTGGTACACCGGTTAATATTATTATAATTATGCCATTCCGGAATGAGGTTCCCTTGCCCGTACAGTAGGGACTAAAATGAATAAAGAAAAATGAATAAAGAGAAAAAAGTTATTGGGGAGAGCGCCCCCGATTCAAGCGAGGGTAGTGAGTCCCTATTGAACTGTCATATTATCGGTGTACTTGTGTATTGTGTTTGATGATGATTATTATTGTGGTTGTGATTATTATTATTATTCTTGATGTTTGAGTTTGTGATGTTTCGAGTATGTGATGTGTCCGTAAATGAATATTTGTACTGCTGTAATATTTGGTAATTGATAGATACTTGAATTGAAAATAGATAACATGTTCATGCAACACAGCATGTAGCACACACCACAAAACACGACATTAGCACACACCACCTTGCCGGCATGCACATGCACGTAGTGCAAAAATGTGCGTAGGCGAGTAGTTGTTAGTTACGACATCAGGGTCTACCCCTCGTGGTTTAACATTTTACAGGTATTAGATCGTGGCAGGAGTCATGAGGAAAGGATCTGGAGACTCGGGAACTAGCTATTAGGCTCATATGACAGGCTTTAATTTTATGTTTCATATTCTTATTTATTAATATAATTTGTATATCTTTTGAATTTATTCCCCTAGATTATTGTAAAAAAAATTTTATGTTAAATAACTGTAAATATTAATTAATACAAGGTTGTGTGTTAATTTGAAAATTACTGTGAAAGAATTTAATCAAGTGTTACTAAATTTATTTAAACATCCATGTTAGTCAATTTTTATCTAACATGGATAAATTAGTTTTATAATGTCTTAAATGATTTTTGGTTATGAATTTTACATTTCATTCTAAAAATTATATTTATTAATTTAAAATTACATTAAATCTTTTTCTAACCATGATAGTCCTTTTATAACTCAAATTATTTTTCTATCATGGTTAGCATATTATCTTATATGTTATGAATATTTAGAAAAGTCGTTTTTCTAACTATGTTAGGTATTATATTAGCATCAATTCTTTTTCTAACATAGTTAGTACTAAAATTATTTTAATGAATTAAGTTGATTCTTTTTCTAACTATGTTAGTATTAATGAGTAAATTTCTTTTCTAACATACTTAGTAAATAAAAAAAAAATATAGCGTAAAATTGGTTATATTATTGGGGTTGTTACATCATATCTTCTTGATTTTCCTTCTTCATGTTATAAATGTAAATTTCCTACTTCATGCATTCCCAAAGTTTGGGAGGTTGTTTCTCCTTCATCTGACCTCTGTTTGACGCGATTTTTATGTCGTTGGATTCTTCTCGACGAGATCTACACGTTTAGCCACATTGGTATTCGAAAAGATATAAGAAAATCATAGATCCCATATTTACACAAAACACATTTGGCTAGAGGAGAATCTTTGCTTTTGACCTTTGATACACTTAAATGTTTAAGAAAATTTCAAATTTGTTCTTCTTTGATGTTTTCTTTAGCATACATGCTATTAAATTTGAAGGAATACACTAGATCTGAAACTTAAGCATGGTTATTCACTTAGCAATTTATTTCAAATTAGGAATAATATCAAGAACAAAAAAAAGGAATACTATCATAGTTTCTGACAATTCAAAGAACACCACAATCCAAGCAAGCTTGATGAATTTGTACAACACATTTCATAATAGAAAATATTTCATACATAATAAGCATTCTTCTTTCAAAGCAGAAATATAAATCTATTCATGCATCACGTTTATTTGATTTAACAGAAGCATAAGTATCACACAGAGACTGACTTAACGCGGATTTGTTGCGCCTCCGTAAGCATACGGGTCGTCAAGTGTAGTATAGAAAAGTGTCGTTCCGCAGAGATTATAGTTTAAACAAAGTGATTAGCGCTAATTATATCATTAATTGTCTTAAGTAAAAACATATTTAGAGTTTGCTGTTCAAGTAAGAAAAGAAATTGAAATATAAGTGTAAAAAGAGTTAGAGTTCAAACACGATTTAACAATAATAATTAAGGCCTAGGGTTGCTGATCCCCTATTTACTTCATGAACCAAGGTTTCCCTCTCCTTAAGTGATTAAATGAAATTATGTGCAAGTTTAGGGTTCAAAATCATTTGAAAAAGCTTTCCCAAGTCAAGATCAAATTTATGCTAGTATTTATTGCACAATCTCTTATCACAATAAATGCTAGCTCTTTTCCTCAACCACCCTAATTATGACTATGTTAGGTCAATAACTATATTTCTATGTTATCAACAAACCATCCATTTAAAAACATAAACTTCAAGTCTAACATGCTTTTATCCAAGTTCTAAAACAAAATACATTTTCTCAAGTCATATTCCATTTAACTAATTAAGTGGTGATCAAGCACTTAGAACAAATAGAGAGCAAGATAAAAGCTACACATAGACTTCATTAATTACTTAAAGAGAGAATAGAGTAGATGGTTCAATCCATAAATAGGTTCATAGCAACCCTAGATTAGGGTTTTAGTTACACATAAATGCAAGTAAAACAAACCCTAAAACTATGAAGGAGTTCATTGAAGAGATATGAAGAAGGGGGAAGAAGATATACAACCACAAATGAGGAAAACTCAAATCTCTCCAAGCTTCCCACTCGAATCCCAAGCTTTTCCCAAGATCTTCAAGCTCTTCAAGACTCCAAAATATGCCCTAGATGTGTGTTCTTTTTCGTGCTCTCAAGTGTGTGGAGGCTCTCCTCATCCAAACCCTAAAAATGACTTTTATACTAATTAAAACGCATAGCTTCAGAATGGGGCCCTGGTGGAGCCCCGGGGCGCGCCTGGGGCTCAAGAACAGAAAGCTTGCATCTGATATCCACTCTCGCCCCAAACTACTTTCCTATTCTTTTTTTTTTTGCTTCTTTTGAGCTTCCTCCTTGAATCTTTCTTCCTTTCAAGACTTGACCACCTCTTCCTATATGAAATAGAAAAAAGGTTGATGAGTTCTTACACCTAAAAATATACAATTCAACTCCAAATTTCACAAAAGTATGATTTTTCATGTATTGTTCATTTCACCTCAAATTGTGTATATTTTCTACCTATATATCCTCAAAAATCATGTACAATCCAAGGTAAATGTGAAGTGAAATATGTGAAGTTATGGAGTTTATCAGAGACTATCATGTTTTTTAAAACGAATTAAAAACAAGCATGCTCAAGGTACTAGAGCTTCATATGTTCATACAAAGTATTTTCAAATGGCTGAAACAAAAATATCATTTCACAAATAATCTGGAAAATATATCGGTGTGTATTCATATATTTAAAATTCTAGAAAATAGAATACTTTTAATGACTAGCATAATAAACTAATGAATACACACTAAATTTAAAAAATATGTTAATCATAACACACCGCAGAATTTAAAAGTCGATGTCTTACCTCGATTCTAGCCCTAGAAACCTTCTAAGTCATCTATCAAAACAAAAAGAAACCTTCTAACTCTGATGCCAATGAAGGAGTTTCCTCCTGGCCCAAGAGCTTCCGCGAATCACGGAGTTTCGAACTCGAACTAGTCCCTATTAATAAAACAAGAACAAACAAAAACTATGATAACAACTTTCAACTTGGAGCCAATAATCTTGAATGATTCAACTCACGCAAAATCGGTTACTAGAACCCGATTTGATTCGTACAGTAAATCACTCTCTTAGGAAAACCACGAGAAGGAAATGTAGACATTGCAATATCTAGTGTGATCTGCAATTGAAAGGGAGAACCCTTTATATAGCATTTGAAATGACGCTTAAAGGGTATAATAGTATTGTCATAATTGCAGCTCATTATGACGTGAATCAGCAATAATGACTTATTTTTTTCGCTTCGAGCCTTCGGTGTCCGGCCCCCTTCGAGGAACCGACTAATCCGAAGTCGCCGTCGGGATTCCCTATTTTGCGGGTGACGACTTCCCAAGGGTTCGAACTCATGACCTGGTGGGTACGTGGTGCCTTGTTTACCTTCCCCTTTCTTACCAGCTGTTCTACGCCCCATTGGGCAGCAATAATGACTTATTTGATTTCAAATCAAATCAATTGGTGTGGATTCAATTAAATATTTTGAATAGTTGGTGTGGTTAACTTAAAGTCCCTTTAGATGAAATTTGGTGAGAATACTTATTGAGGAAAAACTTTCCATTGATGGTGAAGAGAGTGAAAGGCATTGCAGTGAAAAGAGTAAAATGAAAGGCACTAATGAACACTATCAAACAGACTCACTTGTGATTCAGAAACACAAAACACCCATAAAATATCTCTCTCACTCCCACGCACCAATGAACAAGAGGGAAAAACTTTTGAGTATTCTGTGTTTCTGACATAGAGTGCTTGACGTTCTGAAAACTTCATTAATTGCATTAATACCATCTTCTATTCAATCCCACATGTTTTTAGGATTGCTGCAGTATTCACAGAAAACGCAGAAGGCAAGCATTATATGCACAAGCTCCTTTATTAATTATTCTGTCAATACAAAAATGTAGGGTATTCTTCCAAGAACCATTGGTGATAAAAAGGGCTTGAGCTTGAGTCATTATAAAAGCGGATAGCAATATAAAAAAGCATCAGGAATTTTTTTTAGGGTAAATGTTAATTGTAAGTTTTTATAGGTTGATCAGTTCATCAATTTTTTCACTTTTAGTCTCATATTTAGTTCCTATGATTTCATAAAGAGTTACTTTAAGAGTAATGATTCATCTTTATACTTCTAGTGAATTTTTGGTTTTAATTTCTATAATTACACTCAGATCATGCCATTAAGAAACTTTATAGAACAACATGGAAATTCGATCGAACTGTAAGGACTAACAAAGTAACAATTTGTAAACCTGTTTTTTTTTTTAAAAAAATGATATTGCTTAAAAAACTACTCCCCGCCTTTTATATATACTGGGTACGTTTTTCTTACATTTTGATCCAACATATAAATTCCAATATTTTGTATGTGTCACAAAATTAATGTATTTTTGACATTTTTACGGAATTAGTTTCATGCTCTGGTTTTTTTTTTCACTCATTTCCCTCGTGTTTTTCACTTATATTAACTTATCATCTACTTATCTGATACATATTGAGAATTATTTTTACTAATAAATCACATTATTTGCATTTTCATGTGAGTCTACATTTTTACCTAAAATATATTGTTGTATTGGATTTGTTTTCATGTGGTATATCGTATAAAATAGAAAGAAAATTGAAAAGTTGTTGCATTTTAAGGTAGGCTTAATCAAAATTTAGAATTTTCTTGATACATGAGAATGTGTTAAAAATAACATGGAATGATATATAGTTGTAGCTAAATGAGTAAAAATAAGCTATTTTCATATTTTTCATATGGGACATAATATTAAATTGCGATAAATTCGAGAAGAATGCATATTTTCTCATGACAGAAAAATTTAATGGTACTAATAAATTTATTAGGATGTAAATAAGTTGAAACTTAAAAGCTCCGTATAATTTTGAAAAGAAAAAGGTGCCAAGTTAAAGATTTCTTTCTTCAGACTTTCCACCTTTATTTTAGGAAATGTTTTTAAATATTTTGTTATATATTAAATATTACGTTTGGTTAAACACTCTGTTGGTCTATTAAATTGTACACACACTTTTGGCCTATTAAATTGTACACACACTTTTGGTCTATCATGGTTATATTGTTGAGTATGCAAACGGGTCCAATTATTTAGATTAAGGTAACATTGTTCTTATTATTTTAAATGATCGAGGTATTCCCCCACTCGATAGGTGGATGACTCATCCTCCACGGACTTATATTTAATTATCTCAAAGGGTGAGACATATGGTCTAGGAAATTTGATGTTATACTCAATGCTAAGAAATAAACATGGACAATTGGTTAACATAAATGAATTATTAGCACTCAACCAAATACCTCGAGTTATTGTTCTTCTGTATTTTAAAACTAGGTTCTCAATTTTTTTCTCTTAACCGTATTGCCTTTTTAAGTACAAATAATATTGTTTATTTTGTTAATGGTTAAAGCATCTTTGATCAGTCTAGAGCTTGGACCATACTAGCTAAAAGAAAAAAGGAAAAAAAAAAACAAGATAATTGGTATGGTCCAAAAATAAAAAGGTCTAGCTTAGCTCATTTTGAATCGGGTTATTTTGTTTGGATTTATATTTTAAATATCATACTTTATTTTTCTCATTTCTGACTTATTGAACTGAACAAACTTTTCAACTATTTCTCAAAAGCAAAAAAGGGAATTTATAGACATGGAAGTATGGAAACTAATGCTTCCAAACATTTTGCGATTTATATTTTAGGAATTAATTTTTAATTAATATTCATTATAATTAAATTTACATTTTAAATAATTTTTATATATTTACTATAAAACAATTCCGGTAAAGCTCAATTATTGTTATATAGATTATGGTCCATAGAGTACTTCTACAGTCCTGCTCCAATGGCACTTTCTAGTTTCTACAATGATACAATGACTACATCTTCGTTAAAATCACCAAGGGAAATTTTAAATAATAAAATTTTTAGATTACCGAATTTTAAAATTTGATTTAATTTTTCCCTCTTTTCCAGATTGAATAAATAGTTTTAAATATGGGACATGTAGAATTGTTTTTAATTCTCTTTCAAATGTAATGAAGTTGTCATATAATAGGGATGGAAGGGATTATAGCAAAATTAATCATGTAGTAAAAAAAGTAAAAGTAGAAAAACCAGGTATACAAAAGCCAAAGTAAGGTATTATCAAAAAAAAAAAAAAAAGCCAAAGTGAGGTAAACGAGAAGTTAAAGAAAACAGTGTGTTAGAATGTTCCCTTCTTTTAAGTCTTTCAATGCACAAAAGAAAAGATAGCAACATATTACCCAATGCAATGGTAAATTGGTTTTCTAAGATTGAGATTTTCCGCATTAGACTGTTCCCTTCTTTTGCCTATGGCCTTTGTGGTCTTATTCCTTTGGAAAAGTGGTTCCACGTTGTCTCCAATTTCTTTTTTCACTAAGAAAACATTACTTAGTTTAATGGCTAATCAATATAAGTTTTTTATTAAAATCTTATTTAGAGGCATTATATATAATATTTATTTTTAAAAATTTTAAAATATATTTTCAGTGCTAAAAAACTCAACAAAAATACAAAAGTGAATCAAACAAAGAATCCGACTAGCTTGCTAAGATGAGTCTTAAATCTAGTTTCAAAATGATTGCAATATCAAATTTGTTGGAACCAATTTAACAATCAATAAATATTGTTAAATGAGATAAAATTATCTATAATTGATAAAATATGGTAAGATTGAAATTTAATTTTCATTGAATTTTCTTGATAAATACATATATCCTCTCATTGACACCAATCCGGTTTAAGACATGTTGAAAACTAATTTTAGATACCTCCCTTAAATTAATAATGAATCTTGGTTTGCGTGTGAAAGACTAACAAGCTTGACCCAACACCATTGGTAATTTTATTTTTTCTATTTTAACTATAATCTTTTTTATAATCAGGATGGTCATTTTTGAATTAATATTTTTTACTTTAATGATTTATCAAATCCATACTATAACATAATTAGCCGTACGACATATTCCACTGAGATTCCATTTTTTATGTGAGTCCCTAAGTTTTGCCTATGATTAACTTAGAAAATTTGATTAATTAATCCAAACCCTTTGCTTGCATTCAAAATGTATGGAAATGATTGTGGGTTTTTAATGTTATACATTATTACAGGTTTGATGTTCTCGCCTCCCCAATTGGCATTCCATGATTTCGGTTTCTTTGACATCACCCGATTCATCCTCCAGTATTAATGATACTTATTGCTTTGATGCTTTCTTCGATTCCCTTCTCATTTCAATGCAAATCGCTTCGTTTTTTCTATTCGCATGGTTTTATTGGGTTTTAGTGCGTTTTAAATTCAATATAGATATGCAGTTATGCGCAATCAAAGATGCTTCATTTTACAAGATTTCATTTATTTTTCCATTTCACATACACGGATTTCACAAACCCTTCGTATTCCCATTTCCATTCCCATATGCTTCAAAGTGTCCTTTGTCTTCGCTCTCATAGTGAATGTATTGATCCAAAACAGCGGCGATGATCGATGAGCCTGGAGAAGAAGTGATTTACTCCCAATAGGTAATTATGCACTTTCCCTTTATCTCTTTATAGTATGTGGACTTTATATTCTGGGATTTGTTTTTAAAATTGAATTTTGCTATATACTTGTGGGCAATGAATTATGATTTTGGAGAAGTGGATCATGGATCGTGGATTTGTTTTGCTTTTGCTTGAAATTTAGTTATTTTATGTTAGTGGTTTATGTGTGCGTTTGAGTGTTTAATTTTTTTTCTTTTGTGAAAGAAAAGGCCAATGCCTTTTAGAAAACTTTTACAAATCTTGGAAGCATTCTTCCATATTGGTTTCCTCAAGTATGTCCAACACCTCCTGCGGCGGGGAGTTCCAGAAGTATTTCCTTCCCTTGATCCCTTCACCCAACCTTGCCAAAGCATTAGCACACATATTGCTTTCTCTGTATGTATGCCTAATTTGAACTTGCCAATTCTGCGTGAGTAGCTTTCTGATATGAGTTATTGGATTAGATAGATCAGACCCATATTGCTTGTCAAATTGTGAATATTTTGTATCAGTTCCGCAGCATCACACTCCACTTCCACTTGCTTAAATCCAGCTTCTCAGGCCATATTGAGTCCTTCTATTATCCCCCATCATTCTGCCATATAGGCAGAGTGGACATTTAATCTCTTTACCTCTGTTTTAGTTTACAAGAGTTTATATGTTTTGGGATTGATACACTAGGAAGTGTGAAATATTATTTTGCTCACTATAAAACCCACCTTGCTAGGTTAAGGCTACTTACCAAAGAATTTTTAGAGGCATTTAACCTGGCTGAAGTCTGTCAGATTGATACTTTATGTCCAATATTGCCTCAAGTAGTCTTATTTTTGGTTTTTTCCTTTGGCAGCTTCTGAGAGAGAAGGAAAGTGAGGGCAAGTGTGTGGAGTTTTGGCTCATACAATTGTTTTCATGGTTGGAATTGAGCCTAGGGGATCCTAAGCTATTGACTTTGAAGGGTGTTAGGATTATATGTTGTATCATAGATTGGTGTCTAATGTTAGAACAAGAAGAGGTTAAGCTACTGATAGTGATGGTCTTAATAAAAGAGTAAGTATCAGTTACTATTTGCTATTTCCCCATTGAAAATCACACTAGCAACATAAGAAAAATATGGCAGGTTTTCATTTTGATGTTTAATGTATTAACGACAAGTACAGAGGGCAAAAATCAGTGAGAGATTGAAACTTCTACAAGATCTTGTGCCTGGTTGCAATAAGTCCGTGTGAGGAAAACCCAAATGGTGAATCTGGGGTTAAAATCTGATGGTTTAACTTTTATCTTGAAGATTTCTTTGATACGGTTTTTTCTTTTTATGCTTTGCCATTCACTCAAGCAATATTTTTGCTTTTTTTGCAGGTTAATTTGTGGCTGTTGCACTGTTACAGCTTGATCGCTCCAAAAAAATCCATTCTGTTATTCTAAAAAATCTGGAAACTAGGGTATGCCATCTCTTTCTCCCTCTCTATTTTCAATTAATATAATTATGGTTATTGTAAAGATATGTGGCCAGTGGTTTTCTTTATTTAGCCAATGATTCACTCGGTTATGTTAGATTTAATTGTGGTGTTCCATTTTGATGATTCTATTCATGTGCTGAGAAACAATGGAGAAAATATAATGGTTGATATAATATTATTAATTGAATGGTGTTGCCATTACATTTATAAGCTTTGTTTGACAATTGTTTTAGTTATGTGCACTTAATTTTTTTAATTATGGTTTTGCCTCAAGTAATTTTCCCCTTTGACCTTACATGGAACCAGCTTCAGACATTGAGACATAATAATCTTCCTTGGATTTATAAGAAATTCCAAATATAGAGATGCTAACTGTGTGAATTTCTTTGTTTCTGGCCAAATTTCTTTGAATTATCTAATGTACATTCTTCTTTGGCATCCTCACTAATCCAAATTTTCGCTGACTCATTTTTTTAACAGAATGCTGCCTACCTTGCATCAAATAAGGGTCCTGACATTGTAGATTCTGTGAACACTGCCATGAGCAATGCCACCTTAGACAAGAATTCAACAAAACAAGTTCTGGTCCAATCTGTTGACACATCAGTGCTAGACAAGTTTAAGGATATGCCATCTTACAAAAACGTGTACCGAATTAAAGAGGAAATAGGGGATGCACTGAAGTAGATAGTGGATGAAATCAATAGGTATGCAGTTATAGTAAATATTCTTAAGTACTGACTGATTGGAGAACTTTTCTTGAAAGTTCTGTTGATATTAAATATTCGCATGTAAGTATTGATTGAAGAAGTTTTTCTTGAAAGTTCTGTTGATTACATGGATATTTTTTATCATGCAATTTCTTTTCATCTGCAGGTGGCTAGACAAGCCAAGCTGGATCATGAAGTTGAACTCTTTTTATAGTTTGTTGATGGTTTTATTGATGTTGTAAACATTCATATATATAATTTGTTCCTCTTTTCCCATGTTAGATATTTTCATTTTGATGTAATGTTGTAATTGAATGGTAACGTTGCTTGACTATTGATATAAAATTTCTACTATATAGAAATTTATCATAAAGGACTTAATAAGTAGCTTGAAAATTAAACTGTAGCTTAATTATAGAACTGATATGTCAACTACAGGTTTTATTACTTTCATCCAATTCTTTGTTTGTTATAACTTTCACGTTGGAAATACAGTGGCAATCATTTCAATTCAATATTGGTGTGATACCTTTGGTCCTGTTATATGCCTAGAATGTTGCAGATATAATGAAGCTGATAGAGTTAGCCTTGATCCTGATTAAAATGTTGTTGTTACAATAATAAAATGCTTTCTAAAAAATACCATTATTTTTGTTTACTAATTTTCTCCTAATAGATTTGAGAAATTGAGGAAGCAGGGAAAAACCCACTTGAATTCTTGCCTATTTCAAATCAATTAGGGGTTGAAGAGTTAATCATTTAGATTGCAGAATTGTAATTTCATGAGAATTTGTATTTACTTGACTTTTACTTTGTATATAAGAAAAGTTAATTTTTATAAGAATGAGTCTGACATTTGAGCCTTTTCCTTTTCATTGTTTTTACTTGATTTGAGATGTAAACTCAGATTACAGCCATTACAAACTTGAGGTAAAGATTTTCAATATTTAGGTTGATATATGGGAGAAAAGGAGGGTGTTTCTATCTTGGGCACGTAATCTTAAAGATGTGAAACTTGGTGAAGAAGCCCCTCCACTATTGGAAATAAATAAAATGATGAATTAGGTATGTAAAAATTATGAAAAAGGTTTCTTACTACATTTGAGTAGTTAGGCTATGGACCTTTTTGACTTCTTTTTGTTTATATTTAAATATTTTATTGCTTCATTAATCTATCATATTTTTTCAGTGCAGCAGAAAAAGTAGTCTTTGCATTTCATTTGGTGCTTAGTGAACACATGAACGAAGATGCAGAGATGAAAAAAATGAAAGTCTTTTCACGGACGATGAGGGGGAGGGGAGATGGGGGTTGAGGATGAATTTTAAATCTTCTTTTGTTTTAAATCACGGACGATCTTGATTATTAGCAAAGATGAATAGTAATACATGTAATCTAAATTTATATTTGGGTCAATAAGAGGGAGTTGGAGAATTTGTTTTATAGTAATTTAAATATTACACGTAGTACAGTTCATATTTTATTTTATAAAACATTTTAATTTGAGATAATCTATATATATTGCATCATAAATGGGGATATGTAGAACAGTATAGACATTCTAACGTGTTGTAACAATTTTCCTTTCTCATTTTCAATCATTTTTCAAAACCTTTAAATCTTTTTACCTTAACTATTTTCTTACCCCAACCAATTGATTTCATTAGATTGTTCCAAATGATTATGTAGATCCTTCACAAAATATTTCCTAACCCCAATTGCCTTATATTGTGCCAAGTAAACTATTTCCTTATCACATATAAAACTTTCATTCACTTGGAACATTAAAATACATTCAAAGCATCGCACGGGTAGGTCACTGGAATAAAAGGAAATAAAATTTAATTGATTTTAACCACCCCATGCTCAATTTGTAATTAATAAATTGGGAATCAAATTTTAGTGTTGAGTGTTGATCATTGATCAACCTCAAATGAGGGATGATAAAACAAGTCAAGTGGGTTACCATGATTGAACCAGTTTGTAGTTACCAAAAAAAGATTGTGTGAGTTTGTTACTCTATATTAGACAATAAATATGGTTTTTTAGTCTACTTATCATCCCTCAATAATTAAAAGTCAACAATTAAATTTAGTTTGAAAATGACTAAAAGTGTAACATAATTAAAATTAAACTTCAATTCTTTCAACATACTAATAAATTTATGTACAATGTTGGAATATATTTGCCAACTCCTGTATTCTCTCATGGCCAATTGTATGTAGCTCTCTCAAGAGCCAGATCCCTTGACAGTTTAAAGATTCTAATTAATTTTTGACAATGACAAGAACACAGGACATATTACAACAAATGTAGTCTATTTAGAAGCATTTTAAAATGTTGGGCTTGCCAGGTTTGGTCTTCAACTTCAAAAATATAGTTACTAAATACCTTATTCATCATCATAAAGTCTAAAACTTACTTCTTCCTTCACAGATAGTCCACGAGTCAAACACAAATTGCAATTGAAGATCAATCATACATGGTTCGTTCAACAAATCAAACTTTGTAGGTCATGCTCATTTCAGGGATTTATATTTGGACTCAACTTTGTAATATTTTTATGACCATCATACTTACTTTTTACCATTCATAATTAATTTTCTTTGACCATAATTAAGTTTATATTATTTATTAAAAAATTGAAATCTTTCCTATGTTAAAAAAATACATTGAATGATTTATAATTACTATTAAATTAACTACAAAGCCAAAACGAAACAAGATAATATCTATCTAAACTACTTTTTTAAATTTAACTCACAAATTGTTTTATAGCCGAGTATCCCGCGCAACGCGCAGGTCAACCCTAGTTGTATACAATTGAATTTGCACTTGAAAAATGGCAATAGATTAATTAGTGGTCCGTATAACTTCAGTAATAATCATCAATCACTTTCTTTGTTTGTCATCAACTTTGTCCCATCCTTAGTTACCCCCAATGGCATTAATTTATTAGTCAATGGGTTTCATCTTTAATGGGCTGTGGCCCAAACATTCAAAAATATGGGCCCCAGTGAAAAATATTATTGACCCTACATGACCTCAAATGACTATGTCAGTCATATTTATTAATCATGTGATTAGACACTGATTTGGATACTAATTTAGTGGTCAATTCATTTGGTAAATTCTTTGTAAGTATTTTTATGCAGTTTTCAGTGGTATTGTTCAAAAGTTTGTGAATGAATTTTTTGCATATCATGCTATTAATTGAAAAAAAAAAAGCATATTAATTTTCTTGGAAATTATGGGAGTATTAATAGTGATACTCCCTTCAGTTCCTATATAAAAGTCAGCCGCCAAAAAATGTTTCTTAAGAAAATATGTGAATGTTAGTTGGGTTTCTGGAGTTAATACTTCTTTTCTAATATTGCTCATATTTGATACTTTTAAGAGAAAGAAATACATAAGCATAATAAATATGAAAGGGAGTTGGGGGCAAAGTAGAAAAAAAAAACACATTAAATGATGAGAGAACGTGAGATGAGTTCTTATATTATGAATCAAAATCATTCAAATTTTGGCTCTTATAGGGACCGGAAGAAGTATTGTTTCTTCCTAAAAGTTTGTTTGAATGATCAATTGATATCTTAAACTTTTCAAAATTGCAATATGTTTATGTGATAGAGTAGAACCAACATATGCGGCTGACATATAGTTGATTTTTTTGTAGTTGATGAATTGCATTCCACTAATCAAAGTTTACAATACCCAATACTCATCCCAAAAAACTGCTGATCAAAATTGTTTGTGGACCGTAATCATAATTGTTTGGTAAATATTATTTTGGGATGACATTGCATCATGTTTTAAACATTCGGAAGAACTTCAAATAAAGCATTTTTCCCTTTGACCCTATACTTACATTTATACATACAACTACTATACACATGTCCCACGATAATTAACATAAACTTCCCACTAATCAAATAACTGGGGTTGTTTTTCATTAATCACTTATCTTATGTTTAAGTTCTGAGCATGCAATCACGAATCACTAAAAGGTAAAGAAATTCTTCGAATTATGGGTCGGTATATATTCATGTACATCGAACTAATTAATTACTACTAATAATAAGACTAAATAGCCATGAAAAATCCAAAGAGTTATTAACAATAACTTAGGGTGAACATGCATAGACAAGAAAATATGAGAAATAAATCAATTTTATATGACAAGAAACGGTACTGCATATTTGCATGTTTGAGTCATTAAGTTATGGGTATACGAAACACTAGAGGTACTCATAGGTATTGTTGCCAAATCTGCAAGTTATGTCTTCAAATTTACTTTTTTTTACAACTCTTCTTAGTCAAAACATGAGTTTACATGTCGAATGTACCGTTATAGTTTTATACTTTTATGGATTGTGCTAACTTCCTCTAAAAATCATTTTAATTTTTTTATTTCATCATATCCAATGAATTCGTATATAAATTTCATAGAAATTTCTTTTTTTGAGTTTGATAAAGTATAAATATTGTTATATTCAATAACTATTTATATTTAAATATATTTAGATCAAGTTATTGTTATTTTTATGTTTTTCATTCAAATATATATGGAAAACAAATATTGAATAATAAAGGTGAATTCTTATGTGTTTTGATATGATTTTACATTCACTTCATGAGTAGTTTTCTTAAACTCGGGAGTTTGATAATTTTGCTCATATATATTGTGTATAACGAACTTCACGTATTGTCATCGTTAGAGCTCCTTTTTTAAAATAAACATCAGTTTTGATATGTATAATATCATTAAATTCAGTATAGTATGATTATAAACAATTACTATTATTCTTTAATACTTATAAGTGGGCGTGATCACAAATCTGAAAAAAAAATTAATGAGGTGAAACGCGTGCATTTTGTTGAAAAGTTTCGAGGATAAGAGAATATAGCTGTTAGAAATAAATAGATAAATAAGTGGGCAATTGCGTCGTCTATGCATCAAATTTCAAACCTGACTATAATTTTGATGCAGACATTATTGTCAAGCCTCATGTCCAACAACTTATGGTAACCTACACGCAAACGCGTTAATGGGGCATCCTTTAGGATTTTTTTTTTTTTAAAAAAAATTGACCTCTCTTCAAGATATTACTTCTAGGAGAAATTTTCATCTCTTTTAATTTACTCTATATTCCTAGTTTATCGAATTATTTTTTAATATCAATATGTCTTATGTACTCTTTTGAGTTGATAATAAGTCATGGAGAATTGATCAATTATTTATAAGATAAATGTGAGAGTATTTTATTCCGTTAAACCCAAAATTGATTGAAATTGCACGCTTAACTTCCAACGGGTTCAAAACACATGGTTATATTTTCTCTGTTACTTTGTAGTGGAATACAAATAATTGAATTATTGTCAATAATAACATTGACTAGAATTAGTTAAATACATTGAGAAATGCAAATTATTTTATAAAAACACTCTTATTTATAGACAAAATGGACAATAAGTTAATAAATATAGTTGTCAATGACATTTTACTCTTTCCGTTCCTAAATATAAAATCACTTTTAGATTTCAATTTGTTCTTAAATATAAGTAACTTTCTTATTTTTTTCAATTTTTTTTCCAAATAAACTCTAATAATGTTTATCTGTAATAAACAAGTAAGAGTAGAAGGATGAGAATAAAATTGCTTATGTGTCATTAACACTGTTAAATTCATACTGGCTGAACAAGTTTAGGGAACACTTCATGCTAAACTATATATATATATATATATATATATATATATATATATATATATATATATATATATATATATATATATCAAAACTTCAAAAATCATTCCTCCAGTCTCTTCTCCCTCGTCGCGGTTCACAACCTATTTTCTATTAGAACCTTAAGTTTTGATGATATTAGGAATTAAGTAAATATGACTTATACTAAAAACATAAGTAACATAACCTTCGAATGATGAATAACTCAGAAGAAACAAAGATAAAACTGGAATAACTTAGAAAACTTAAAGTAAAAAGTACATAAAAAGTTGACTAAATGACACATATAGCCTAAACAAACCACATGGAATAACTTGGGAAATTCTTAAACTATTGTGAATGATCGATCGGAAGACATAGGCTATCGATAGTAGGCTTGGAATTACTCATAAAACAATAGATCACTTAGATGAATTATGGGTAATTGGATGATGATCGATAACTGAATAACACATGATTATCGATAACTAAACATATTGAATCAAGAATAATTGATGGGATATTGATAGAAAACTGAGATAAGTGAAGCTAATTATCCATAACCAAATTTAGAGTGAACGATCATATGTTAGCTACCCATAGGTCTAAACTGTGATCATCGATGTATCTTTGCAAACGTAACTAAGAATTGTAGGTGAATGATTGATAATGGAAAGTCAATGATTGATGTGTCGAGGCTTATAAAAATAGCATAGAATGCAATTACATTTTTAGGGTTAAAAATTATATTTCCTAGAAGTTTTAGTCCAAGATCAATTTTGCCCCTGAAGTTTTTTTTTGATCAAATTTGCTCTTGAAGTATACAAATTGGATCAATTTTTCTCTCACATCCTACATGCCTTGACACCTCGTCATACACGCCAAAACTCACTCCACCTCATCATCTTCTCCACTTCTCAACTCTGTTTTTTTCCTCCTATTTTCTTCCACCCAATCTACTCTGTTTCTCGTTAATGGGTATTTAAAAATTCTTCTATTTTCTCTCACTTATCCTTTTATCCCAACTTCTCTTAAATGAATACAAGGTTTTCCTTGGATTGATATTTCCTTGGCAAAATTGATCTTGAACTAAAATTTTTAGGGTAAATGTGATCTTTAAGCCAAATTGTTATCACACAACACAGTTACTATATGTTGGTTTTGACATTTTTTGTTGACGTTTTTTTCCAGAGATTATATACCTACTGCTTACTGGCCTATTGCGACTCATTCCAAAACACAATAGAGTACTTACTTTTTTTTTAGTTGAAGGCAACAATAGAGTACTTACTACTGGGTCATAATCAGAGTATTTATTTTCATTCAATATTGGAGCCTCTCTCACATTGTGGAGTATGGATCAGGTACATCCCGACTGTACTAGTGCCGGATCCCATGAACTCAAATTTCATGACTTTTGTGATATCAAGAAAGCAATTTCAATCCAACGGCCAACAGTCGAGATTCTCCACCAACTTTACCGTGGGGATGCGCACACTGTCCTACTATTTTTGTTGTCTGTGTTATGTGTATGTGACATGTGAGTAATAAATATTGAGTATTTAATTTATGAGTAACCATTCGTTTTCGTGTGGACTAGGCAATCTCCTCCAAAATTCAAATCGTCCTCTCTCTCAAGCAACCTTTTTCTCATGTCACGTAAATTAACCTCAAATAACTTTTTCTTTTCTTTCTGTACTTTATATAAAGTCAAGTCACGCATAACAATTTTCCGATTCATAATTTAGAATAAAAATGTGACCTATAATGATTTTTTTAAATTATTTTAGATAAATAGTTACTGATAGGTTGCATTGTTTTGATAACGATTTTCCTATTCATCTTAGATAATCAATTATTAATAGGTTGCATTGTTTTTATAACAATTTTCATATTCATAATTTTGTATAAACATTTGATCTATTATGATTTTTTCAAACTATTGAGATAATCGACTACTAATAGGTTGCATTGTCTTCGAAAATTCATGAATAATATAAGTTTTTCTTTCTGAAGCTCACTGTATACGATAGATCTGCCTAACTAAAATTTTACTTTTAAACATACCTATATTAAGTTTTGTCCAGTAGTAATTATGTTTTGTTTCAATTACATCTGAAAATGAGTGCTATTTATTTGATTTGGTCTGCGATAAAATAAAAAATATACAAAATATTTCAACTACATATGATTGAAAAGCAATAGATGTAATAAAATTGACAATAGTTGACATATAAGTATTGTTTTCTTAAAAACAATATATATCAGTGTTTATTTATATTTTATTTGATTAAAATATGAATTTTTAATCATATATAAATATTTTTATTTAAATTAAATCATATAATAATTGGTAATTAAAAGAAATTTAAAATGCAATATAATCTTTATATTATTTAAATTAAATTGTATGCAAAAATTGGAAAAAGGGAAAATTAGGGATAATAAGGACCAAGAAATAAAATTTATTATTCTTAAGCCAGGACCTTTTAAAAATGAATTATTCCTAAGGATCAAACATTAAAATAAATATTTTAACATAGCAAATTATATGCTGATAAATTGATACATAGCTCGGCAAATCGTTAAGTTAAACTATTGATCAAATGAATTCCAAGAACCCATCAAATACACACACACACATAAAACTTTCAACTAATATTTTAAACTTAACAACAACAACAAAATCGTACTACCTCCGGTCCTAAATATAGGACCTTATTGACTTTTTTTTGGAGAGATTAATGTTGCGAAATATGTTATTAAATGATGACATATTTGATATATTTTTAGATTATCCATTAGTTTATAGGTAAAATAAACCAGTTTCAGGGAAAAAATTAGGTAAATCAATTTATAATTAACTTATTTTGCTTTTTAAGGATTTTTTAGAAAAAGTCAATTAGGTCTTATATTTAGGAACGGAGGGAGTATTTCACTATACATGGGGTTGGCTAACATTTTGCACTTTATGTTCTAAAAATATGGAAATTTAGATAAGACATTTAATTTGTTTTAACGATTAGTTATTCCATGATGATTGAAAAATTTTATGATGATTGAGTGCTGACTGAATTTGTTTTGGATATCTTTAAACATAACGATATTTTAAAACCTAACATATAATATTTACACATATTTTAAATTTAGACACATTTATTTACTTTACTTTTTAATTTATAGATATATTATATGTATAGAACTAAATTCATCTTTTCAAATAAGTTCTATATTTAGTACCAAATAGTAGATCAATAAAGTGGACATGTTAGTAACCCATATTGTTAGATACTACCAAAACTAATATATATAATATTTTATCCATACCAAATACAAAACATATTCATTAAATTTAACTAGGTTAATAATATTAATTAACTTATTTGAAACATATAATATTATCCAAATTCTTTAATCACATTCCTTTATTCTTAACTACCCTTCTTTATTTATTTGTTATTTGAAAAACATTTATAAAGATAATTCAGAAAAGGGTTAATGTGCAATTCCCCACTCAAAGTATACCAAAAGATGCAAATTCCCCTGATATATTTTTAGATGCAATTTGACCCTGGAAGTAACAATTAAGTGCAAATTTACTCTTCCGTCAGTTAAGAAAGTTAACACCGTTAGTTTTAGTGCATGTGGCAGATAAGCTGCCAATGTGGCACTTACATGGATGCCATGTAATACTAAATAAATAACAAATGTTAGATAATGACTAAAATACCCTCCTCATTATATTGTCTCTTACTTATCTTCATCCCTTCCACCCCAAACTCCATCACACCAGCACCACCACAACCCCAAACTCCATCACCTATTATATTAAAAAAATGTAATAAAAATTGGAAGAGATATTATATTAAAAAAAATCACCTATCCAAATAGGTAGTGTGTGTGTGGGGGAGGGGATGGAATAGTTAGCTTTTTTAAGAAAAAAATGGATAAATTAAGAGTTCCGCATTAAACTTTACTTCCACATAAATTGAAATGGGAAAATTAAATATAAGTCCCTGGTAAGGGACATAATACTGGAAAAGTTCTAAAAACTTGAAAAATGAAAGTGTGGACCCCACATTTAATATTAAAAAATGAGGTGGGGAGAGGAGAGAGGAGAGAGAGGTGGGTTTGGTCAATTTTTTAATATTAAATGTGGGGCCCGCACTTTCAGAAATAATTAAAGTGAGGTCCCAAGGGATTCTACTTTAATTTTTCAAGTTTTTGGGACTTTTCCAGTATTATATCCCTTACCAAGGACTTGTATTTAATTTTCCCAATTCAAATCTTACACCTTGATTAAATTAACCGAAATGATAGTACTCCCTCCGGTCCCTAATGTAAGAGCCCAAAATTTGAATGATTTTGGTCCCTAATGTAAGAACTCACCCCATATTCTCTTCTCATTTAATGCATTTTTTCCCACTTTACCCCTAACTCTCTTTCATATTTATTAATGCTTATGCATTTCTCTCTCTTAAAGTACCATAATAAATATGAGCAATTTTGGAAAAGAAGCATTTACTCCAGACACCCAACTAACATTCACACTTAAGAAGCGTTTTTTTGACGGTTAGCTCTTACATTAGGGACCGGAGGGAGTACTGTATCTCTTTTGCGTAACCAAAATACTCGCATAATTCCAAGGGTATAAATATATAACAAAAACATACCAGTAAATAATATTATTAAATGAAATGTATAAAATAATTGTCACTTGTCAGACTCGGAGCTATGGCCTATGAGATAGAAGGAGGGGAGGATGGGCCCCACAATCTTTCTTTTGTTAGTTCTGAGAGCTCTATGATTGGTCCCACCCACTTTGCATATTTTATTTTTATTTATTTGTTAATTAATATGCATAATGGATTACGAATGGCCCACATCAATGATTGTGAATAACTTATGTGTCTGTGTTTGGCAAAAAATAAAATACAACAAAACTTGTGTCTGTAAATAAATTGTTGTGATCAAATTATCACTATTCAAAATAATTGATCCATCAAAATTTAAAAAAACTATGAAATAATATTGTTATGCATTTGTGGAGTAACTTATATTTGTATTATATTTGTGAAAAATAAACATCTTCATTTTAAATATAAAGTATAAAAACTCCATAATTTTTCCTAAATAAAAATTATACTCATGCGATTTATAAATTCAAATGATTTAAAGTAAATTGTTATATTTTTATTGGAAATTACTCTTAAGTATGTAAATATTTTTTTATAAGATACACTTAGATTGTAGCTATACCAGGAAGTACTTTAGAAAGGAGTCTAGAGAGAATTAAATTAGAAATTTTAAGATATTCATAATATTTTGTCGTATGAGTAAAATTTATGATAAAATTCATATTAAGAAAATTATTTACATCAATTCAAAAGACTTTGTAGCTACTATTTTAAAAACCAAACTATTAACTTGTACCTTCACGAGTAAATAAAAACAAGAACTAAATTAGATGTCACCCAAAATATGTTGCCTTTTACATAAATATTTAGTGAGAAATAATAAAGCAGATATCTAGGTCTTCACTTCTAATCCTTGTCTCTAGTCAACTTAAGTTGTTTTTAAAGCTTTGTTGACTTGAAAATCATAAATGGAAAACAAACCCCATCTCTTTGATTAAATTGGCCAACTGAGGGAAAACAACATTCATCTTTATTAAAATTAATGACCCTTTGAAAGGAAACTGAAGAAATGAAATAGCTGCTATTTATTACAAACTTCAAACAAAGATTACATGAAAATGGTTGAAAATTTCATGTTATAAATTTTATTGGTCAAAGTTATTTTACTATCCAACCTTTTTTAGTGTGTAAAAGTTTTCTTCTTCCACAGAAAATATATTCAATGATGTAATAATATATTTTTATTCTAAATTTAGTTAAAAATGAATTATACATAACTAGAAAAAAAGTTTCATCCAAATTCTTAAAAAATGGAAAATATTGTGGAAAGCCCCTCAATATACATATTTTGTAGAGTTCTATTACTTGTCTAGATCTTTGATGCAAAAATATTCTTTAGGCCCCTTCCTCCAATTAAAATTTGATTGAGAGGGTTTTTTCTAATGTTTCTGAATACATTTCGGGTAGATTAAAAAATTGTAAAAGAGGATTTTCAACCTTTTTTCCCTTATAATATTTCTAATAAAAATTAACTAAAAAATGAGTGCAATGTGGTTTGTTGAGCAGAGATGGTCAAATTTATTCTTCACTTTCAACCTTCTCAACAGTCATCTTTACTAGGAGTATTTAAAAAATATATAAAAATGCATAAATTACATTTATCGATAGAGAAATTTATTTTTAATAAAAAATTGAAGATCACATTCACACCACTCCCACTCACACAATCTGAGTTTCTTTTTACATGAAGCATTTAACTAGGGCGTGAATTTCATGAAGAACTCCCACGTGGTTTACTATGATTTTTTTTTACTAACTAGGAGTAATGAGTAACTATGGTTTAATTAAAGAAAATATATGAAAAAAAGAGTGAGAGATGAAAGATGCAATATTTACTGACTGGTACAGTGGTACTCTCTGCTCTGATAACTCTGATACAGATAAATATATATAATAGGCATATTCCTTCCCACTTCTCTTTTTTCAGGCTTTGGTAAGATAAAGTTGGATTGGAGATTTTCACTTTTTCACTTTTCTTTTAACTTTTTTCACCACTTTTAAAGTTTCTCATTTTTCAAAATACCCCATATACAGAAGTACTGGAATATTTATTTTCCTTTCACTTTTCTTTCTTTCTTCTAACCCTTATTTATTTCGTTTTTTTATTATTAATTTCTTTCTCTTGGGTTTTGTGGCTTATGCTTGCCTCCTCCTCACGTTGTTCTAGATGCCACGAGCGTTACTTCCTGCCGGCGACAGTGGCACCATTTCTCCCCCACTCACTCCTGCCCTTATAGAAGAACTCAAAATGATAAATTTTTAGTACTTTGTTTTATTAAATTAGAAGATGCGTTTTTATACATAAATCAGAAGATGAGTTTAAACTATTTGTCAATAAGGTTTTAATTTGAAAATCTAATTGTAATATTTTCTAATTAATTTATATTAATGTTGTTATGATGAAAAATTATATTAATATTTTAACAAACATATATTCTTTTTGGTGTTGATTATATTATATGTATATGTAAATAAATTCATATCATGTAAGATTAATCTATTAAATTACGTTATATGCTAATATTTTTAGGCAAAATTTGGTTAATAAAATAATAGGCTAATTATAAAATTTAATATAAATACTCTATGATACGAAGGATGGTAATACCAAACATGACATGTTATTTGGAAGTTATATATTCAAATCAAAAAAATAATCTCTCTCTCTCTTTCTTCCCCCGGGGCACCCCTCTTTCTTTAAAAACTGTGTAAATATGACCTACAACTACAAGTAACCGAATTCCCATCCTAGTGAGAGTATTATGCATTGGGTAATTCTGTATAAAAATTACTACTACTAGTTTGCACCAAACAATAATTTATTATCATATATCATTGTCATAGATTTCGCATATCAACTGATTTACATCTAATGGGAATATGGTTTATAAACTCAAGAGAGTCTATATGCACATACAAGTGCTTGTTTAGATTAAAACTAGTGTAAATTACTATTTCAAGGTAATTCACAGATTTTGGGGTAAGTTTTAGAATGAAATTTAATTCTTTAATCATATCAGGTACCAAACTTGTCATGTTTATGCAGTTGAGTTTTAAAAAAATAGAATGATTATTTTTAGGGCAAAAGGGCTGATATAACAACTAACTATTTTATTTTGGGCAAAAATAATAAATGACTATTTCGCGGTGTAAAAATAATAATTAACTTTGTGATCCGGTGCAAATGTAACAAAATCGGTGACGGTAGGCTATCTTCCGTTCGATTTTTGTGAGGCAAATTTAAACGGCGTTAAGCCCACCGTCACCGGTTTTGTTACATTTGCACCGGGTCACAAAGTTAGTTATTATTTTTGCGCCGCGAAACAATCATTTATTATTTTTGAAATAGTTAGTTGTTCCCTTATTTTTAAATGACAAAACGAATCATTAAACAAAATTGTCCATTACCCATGTACACACTGGGCCTCTCTGCACAGTCTGAAGATATCAACCTCCAACCTAATTTCCACATCCCATCAAATAAATAAATCCATGACACAGTCGTTGAGCTACTATATAATTATATTTTTATTTATAGGTGAAATGAAAACATACTGAAACTGACATTTGGGGAACGGAGAAAAAAGTTTTATGCCTTTTCCTTCGTTGGTGAACGCTTTTTTTTTTCTTTAAAAAAAGGAAAAATAAAAATAAAACTGTCATTCCAAGAGTTTCAAGAAATTTGTACACAATTTTTCTTCACCTGTCTACCATGTACTATTTTATTACATTGCTCATATAGTCGCTTCTTACAAAACAAACTCCTTACATCCTTTTTAAACCAAAAATTAAAAAAAAACAAGAGATTTATCCGGATTCATCTCATGATATATTTTTTTTAATTAAGGATCAGGGAGCAAGAAAGCAAAAAAAAAAAAAAACCCAAAATTTCATTTCAGTTGGGAGATTTCTCTTTCAGGAGAGAGGCTAACCCAGTGACAACCTTTGTTCCTTTCTCAACACTCCTCGGTTTCACCGCCGGCAACTGCCACGTGGGCGACGCCGTAACCACCGTTAACTCACCGCCGTTATCAGCCTCCACACCCACAGAGCTTTTCTCACCAAATATCAACTCCAACTCACCACATTCATCCTCCGTTATAACGTCCGTTTTCTGAGAGGACAAAGGGGGTTGCTTGGTTCTACTATGCGGAGAAGAAAGCCATTTAGCTCTCATATACTCGGCCTTCCTCCACGGTGGAATATGCATCCCTTTCTTCTTCAAACTCAACTTCGCTGCCTCTGATATTATCGATATGATCTGACCCAAACGATCTGATTTCCCAACAAAAATATCAGGTAGTAATTGAAGAACACACTTGTATGCACCAGTTGATCTGGCCACCTCAAACTCTGATCGGAAATCTATGTCTATGAATAGCCTCTCAGATTCTATCATAACATCGATGTATTCATATTCACCTGAAAAAAAAAGATAAATAAAATCAGAGGGAATTTATTTAATTATTTAATTTAATTAATTTAATTTTACGGGTGTGTTGAATTTTATGTACCAGCTGGGCAAGATGGGGTTTTGTCCCATTTGGATTTACAGATGGAGCAATCGTAGCCAAGAGAAGAAAGGCCTTGTGTGATGATCTTTCTCAAATCTTCTTTGCGTTTCTCAAAGGCCTTATTGTTGTTCTCTATGATTTTCGCTGTTTCAGCTAATAGATTCCTCTCCTCAACACTAGCGCATAAAATCAAACTCTGCAAAAATAAAATCAAATAAAATAAATAATTCAGCTCTAGTATTTTCTCTTCTCTAATTTTCCAGGAATAAAAATTTAACCGAAAATCTCAATTAGCCAACAGATCTCTCCAGTCAACAATATCGCATAAATTGTTAAAACCAAACAATCTCTGGAAAAAAATAAAATAAAATAATTCAGCTTTACTAATTTTTCTTCGCTAAGTTTCCAGGAAGAAAAAAAATGACAGAAAAACATTTTTTTATCAGAAACAGAAAATATCAATAAGCTAACAGGTTTCTCTCCGCAACACTACCGCATAAAATATAAAAGGAAAAAAAAGTAATTTCAGCTTTACTAATTTTTTGTTTGGTAGGGAAAAAAACAGAGAGAAAATAAGAATTAGAGAGATTTATTATTATTATTATTATTATTAATAATGATTTATATTTATTTACCTTGAGGCCATCGGCGGCATCGGAGAAAGAAGCAGTGGAGTTGGAATCAGCGAAAGGACCAAACAGATCGAATTCCTCATCGGAGCTATCGTTAGTGTTACCGTTGAAGCAATTACAGCGATGCCTTCCATTCTGCTTCTCGTTACTCTCCTCTATGAAATTCTGCACCATTTTCGCCAAGCACACCGAGCTAGGCTCCAACTCCGAACCTAACTCCGATCCTCCTCCATCTTTCAAAACCTGAGCTTCGGCGTTGCCTGATTTCTCCGCCTTCAAAACGCTTTGTGACTGCCGATCGAACACGAACAGCCTCCTCAGTCGAGATTTCAACACTGGCTTCGCTATATCGTTTCTTATCACTCCTTCCTTCGATTTTTGAGAATCCGCCGGGATCTCTATCGGCTGGATTTTCATCGGAGGCATCGTTCAAGAAGATAATGATCTCAAAAACCTGATCTCTCTCTCTCTCTCTCTCTCTCTCTCTCTCTCTCAAAAAACCTTGTAATTACACTAAACTGTACCAGTCAGCTCCATTTTCAGAGCTCGAAAAAAGTTCAGATATCTAAAGCGACGAAGTCAGAAACAGATTCTGAAAATGTACATAGAAATAGAAAGACTCCTCTAAAACGAGCTAGTACAACACTAGGCGAATCCAGCATTCACAGAATCGACTCGCTTTTCGCCGATCAACGAACGGAAAAGGCAGATAAAACAAAAAAAAGACTACCAAAACTTATGTACGACGCAGAGAAACTGATACTCACAGAGGACGAAAAAGAAGAAGCGTCGAATCGCTTCTAGAAAAAGCGAGAGAGGAAGGAGATCGCTATAACAAGGCCAGAGCGTTCGTGAAAAACATGACGGCGATGATCGGAGAGACGAGCATTGTTCATCGATAACAGAGACAGGTTCGCCGGAATATTCATATCTCCGGCGAGGTCAAGATCGCCGGCGACGGAGCACGGCGGTCGGAGTTGAACGGAGAAAAAAAAAGCAAACAATAAAAAATATGCTTCCAAAGGACTCTTCTCTCTTTTTTCTTTCGTTTTTTCTTTTCTTTTTTCTTTTGGTTGTGAAGCGATTAGGATTAGGTGATAGTGTATGTGAGTGTGTGGGTGAGCTTCTCATTTTATAGTGGAAGGACCTTCGTGCTGACGTGGACAAATCCTGCCAGGTGTGATCACACGTGGCATCTATCATTTGGCGAGCTCATGTGGTTAGCGTGAGCGTGAATGCACTGGAGTGACCCTGCTACCGTTTCGATCTATGACACGTGTGCTGGGGTATGATCGTGGGTGAGGATTGATTTGTGTTGCTGAAATGACTATAGTGCCCTTTGTACTTGTTTGGAATAACGGGTAGATGCCCATCGTAATCCGGATTATCGAAAGCTGCACATAGTGCATAGTAATTGTGTGAGTGTGTGTGTATGTGTGCATTTCATGCGTTTGTGTTTTCTAAAATAAAATACTACTAGTTTATTCTTTTTTATTTAGTTAACTCTTGTGATAATTCAAAAATCAATATATCAATTTTCAAGAAAATTAGCAAGTGTGTTTCATTCTGTCTACAGACAACTCTTATTTCGGTTTTATTGAGATAAGCTTTGTTTTTGTTATTTTTTTTGTTTTAGAAGGCTACTGACATCATTTACTTGTTTTTTATGTGTTCATTCGTTTTTCTTCTGTAGATATCATAGAGCCAAAGTGATTATTGAATGTCTTTTCCCTTACCCCTTCTAATCCGAATTCTCCTTTTTCATTCCCTTGAAACTTGAAAGAATTCAAGTTTTCCAAACATGACCTATTGGTAATCTGATTTTCCTTATAACTTAAGGTAACTTTCCACATCTTTATTTTTCAATCCATAACTCTTGTGGATTTTGCTTTGACCTCAATTTAGTATTATCTCAATTCCGTTGGATTTTTTTTTCTCTTCACCTTAATTTATTTTCATTTGTGGTGTAGCGAATTAATTCATTTTGACTTCTATTTTCTACATATCAGTTAGTTCAAATTTGTCGCATAAGGAGTAATTCATTTGGGCCCGTTTGGTATAGAGATATGAAAGTGGAGAAATGAAAATGGAAAGAGTGAAGATGAAAAGTAGATGAAATGATGAGAAAGTAAAGTTTGTAGGCCCAGTAAAAGTGTGAGATGAAAATATAAAACTTGTAGGTCTAGGGATATATGTAAATTATCATTTATTTAACCTTTCACTCTCCTGTCTCCACTCTCCTTTTCTCATAACCAAACGGACGATTACTTTACTTTGCATTTCAATTTAATTTAATTTAATTTTTCGTTCATTGAATTATTCATTTAGATTTCTATCCACTGCATCTCAATTTATTGTAGTATGTTTTGCACGGACTCATTTATTTGGATTTCGTTTCTCTGTATATGACATTATTTTAATCTGTCATGGAGTGAGTAATTCATCATTTGAATTTTCTTTTCTATAGCTCAATTTATTGTAATTTCTGGTGCATTGATTCAGTATTTTGACTTCATTTCTCTTCATATATATCAGTTTATTCAAACTTGTCGTGTAGTGAGTAACATATTTATATTTCTTATTTTAATTTGTGTTTTTTTCCGAAATTTCTTTTCGAAATTTTAATATCAATTTATTTTTCTTTTGTGCATTAAATCATTTATGGTGGTTTGGGTATGTTCAAAGAAGAGAATTAGATGAACCAATAAAGGTTGGTTCAATTGGTAAAGGGGTCTGACTCATAACTATTTGGTTGTGAGTTCGAATCCCGCTGATGTGAGGACCTTGTTGGTGGTGATTTGTAAGTACCTCTGTAAGCGCTCAAAGAGCCCGGAGGCCTGCCCTAGCCCTGGTGAGCCCCCGAGACCCAACTCACCTAAACTTTTTGTAATTAAAAAAACAAGAAGAGAATTAGTTGAGCCCGTAAGAATAGTTGATCAAATGGTATGAAGTCCCTACAAAAGAAAGAGAGAGAGACTAAAGAGAACTTTTAACGAAATTATTTAACGAGCGAGATTATTGATTGAGCACAAAGACGCAGTGTGATTCATGTAGCCGACCCCACTTAATTGAGATAAGGCTTTGTTATTGTTGTTTTGCTATTGCATTAAATCATTTATATTTCTTTTCACTCTATCTCAACCTCAAATTATTTCATTGTGTGGTGGAGCGAGTAATTCATTTGGATTCCTTTTCTCTATCAAAATTTATATTTATACTACTGATTTAACCGTGAACCAATCGCCTTGGGGATTAAAATAACAATTTTAATTCAAGGATTGCAAATAGGGTGCAATCCCGGGTCGTCTCACTTTGTGGAGTCCTTTAACTACCCTAACTTAGCTAAAGGCAAATAAGGATTGACATAAAAGGGGTGTGATTTTTGGTGTTCTGGAAATCATTGAAAGAAATTAATTAAAAGATAGATAACACTTGTTTTTGTGATTTTTGATTAAGCAAAAGGAAAAAATTGGTTGGTTTTAAATCAATGTAATGAAATGGGCTTTTGGTGGTGATTCAATAGTTCAATTACTTCTTTAAAAATATTGGGAGTTAAAACTTTCATCAAGTCTATTAGAAAATATCCCAAAGCAACAACTAAGGGTCCTCTAGCCCTAATTGATGTCAAATCAAACAATTAGTTGAAACTAGTCATATCTTAGGGTTAAAATTAAGCATCAGTTGATGTGTATTGAATATAAGTTTGAAAAGCACTTTCCTCTTGAGAATGTGGAAACACAACACCTCAATTGAAACATTAACTACACAAACCAAGTAACCACTAAAGCAGGCATAGTCTCATGTATCAACATAGGAAATAAAACATACATAACATAGATAATCAAACTTAATGTTCAACACAACAATATCAATCCAACACCATTAGAAAGATAAACTCACATGTCTCTAATCCAAATACATAAGAGAAAGTGAAACCACAACTCTCAAGTATAAAGTATAGAGCATATGACAAGAAAAACTCCCCTAAGTTGCCCATTGAAGCCTTAAACTATCTTCACACCACCAAAATCCCAAGAATGTTTAGCCACTCATGGTAGATGAAAGCCCAAACTCGCTCAAGAGTGCTGCCATGGAAAAAGATGAAGGTTGGAGAAGGTGGGTGGTAGAAATGAGGTGTAAATGGTAGTAGAAGAGAGAAATGATGAAAGATTTGGAGTGGAATGAGGTGGATTTTAGTTAGGATTGAGAGGATTGATGGAAACCCTAAGAGAGCTTGGTATTTTTGACCTAGGAGAGCTTGGGGGCAGACTTGGGGGTGTTAGGAAGCTTATATAGGGTGAAGAAACCCTAAATTCGCAAGTTGATTTTTTTCTGCAGAATGGGGCCTCGGTGGCGCCCCATGGGCGCCCCTAGGGCGCCAATGTGTGGCGCGTCACTGTTCTTACGCCCCAGTGAGGCCCCGGGGCCCCGGTGGGGTACCAAACTGAACTCCTTTTTTTCTTCAAATTTTTATTGACTCTTCCTTCTTCTATTGTTTCCTCCTTCTTGAGCATTGCTTCCATCACATCTTTGGCTTCTCTTTGTAGTGTATTTTCCCATTGATCTACAAGAGATCAAGACTTGAAGTAGCATCACAAAGTTCTTAAAAAGATGAATGATAATAAATCAAGTTAAATATCACAAAATTGTCCTTAACTAGAACAAATTCCAACAACTTAAGCAATGGCTAGAATCTATGCTAATTAGGTGCAATTATCATCAAAACATACATTAATTTAATGGATTTAGCCATGAAAAGATATGCAAAAGTATGGTGCAATCAACTATGTATTACTTGGTGGTGCATTGATGCACTAAGTTTAACTTCTTTTATCTTTGGGCTAAAATGGAAAAATGCTCATGTAATTGTCAGTAAGGTGCAAAAATAGTCATGTAATATTTTTGGAGCAAAACTACCCATCAAATTTCAAAATTGAGGCAATAATGTCCATCGCAGTTAATTTTATGAATTTTTAACACATTGTCGGCTACTGATTCATCTGTCACTAAAACATGTGGCAATTTTTTGTGTTTATTTGCCCTTGTGTGATGATGATGTGACTAAGAATGATAAGTGACAAAAGCAAATATAAAAAAAACGTGTAGCATGTCGCGCCTAGGATTTTATAACATTTTAGGAAAGGGGTTTGTTCAACATTGATTTCTTTATCTTCTTCTTAGTTTATTTTTAATCTGTCATTTAGTGAAGATTTTATTTGGATTTATTTATTCTTTATCACAATTTTTTTATTAAATTTTTTGGTTGTAGAGATTAATTATTTTTTGTCTATTTTGAATTTCTTTTCTTTGTTTCTCAATTTATTTTTAAAATATACTCCCTCTAGTCCTAAATATAGGACCAAGTTGACTTTTTTGAAAAATCCTAAAACAAAGCAAAATAAGTTAATTATAAATTGATTTACCTAATTGGGTGAAGGTGCAAAACTAGCCACCGTAAATTTTCAAATGGACAACTTTGGAACCCGTAAATTGGATGGTGCAAAACCGTACATTATAAATTAAAATGGGACAAATTTAGCCACGCCGTTAAGTTGAAGCTAACAGGCGTTTTGATTTAATGAAGGTGGGTTCCACGCCAACACAAACGTCCGTTAGCTTCAACTTAACGGCGTGGCTAAATTTGTCCCATTTTGATTTATAATGTACGGTTTTGCACCATCCAATTTACGAGTGCTAAAGTTGTCCATTTGAAAATTTACGGTGGCTAGTTTTGCACCTTTACCCTACCTAATTTTTTCTCTTACACTAGGTTATTTTACCCATAAGCTAATGGATAATCTAAAAAGATATCAAATATGTTATAATTTAATAACCTATTTTGCAACCTTAATCTCTCCAAAAAAAGTCAATTAGGTCTTATATTTAGGACCGGAGGTAGTAATAAAAAACACCGATTTTACCGAGTTATTAAAAATTTCTCTATGCTTGCATAACCTTTACTTTAATATACTTTTTTACATTTTAAGAATATTTCCTTGAAATTAGTTTTTAAAATTTTTGTTAATTAAAATGTGTGTATATATATATTTTAAAATTATTAATTTTATATCTATTTAAGATATGGTAAATTAAAAAATTATCTATTTAAGAAATTTGGGTATTTTGGTAAATTAATTTAATTATTTGTATATGACAAATATGATATGTGTTGTTTTTTCTAAAATGTTATCTTGAATCATTTGCATTATAACTTCCTCGATATGAAAAGTTCGTTGAAATATACAATCAATAAAATAGTTTAAAAGAAATGGTAATAAAAAAGAACAAAGTGTTAAAACCCCAGATCTAACTCATGTAATTGTTTTATAGAAAAAAATGGTAAACATAACGAACGAAATGGTATTATATTTATAAATAATTAAATTATTGAGTCCTTAATTAGGACTTATAGTAGAGGCAGTGTATATTATTGAAGTATAGGGCATTACTTTGTTCTCTTGCACTGTCTCCTCTGTCTCGTTTTAATTGGGAACACCGAGTGATAATACGTTATTTTTCAATGAGAGTGATACAAATTTAATTGCCATACTTAAGTGATATGGAAGTGTTGGTTTGTTAACTAAATGTGCTTCATGTATAAGAAAAAAACTTATGTGCTTCAATTTTTATAATGTATTAAAATTTTTGGATAGAATATTCAAAAATTGACAAAAAAAATTAAGTCGAATATTTCTCCCTATTTGAAAATATAATCAAATGTTCGTAAGTTAAATAATTATGTCTTTTGGCCAAAACATTATATATACGTAGTACTGGTGATAATTTTTGTTTGTGATATATCGTGAGGGTTTCTTAAAAAAGTAGTGGCGATTTACAACATTTGGAAGATAAATTATTTTTAACCTTAGATAAATTAGTGGAGACAAAATCAAATCAAATATTTGTGAATTATTTTTATCGAAATTGAAACTAAAGGAAGTTATATGATAAATCAAAAGACTACTCCACCTAAAATACACGTTTTAATTACTCTTTATCAATATAATTCTTAAAACGTGGGTTTAAACCCTTGAGCTTTCACACCTAAACCAGTTCCAAATGAGGTTTTACTAAAGTATCTCTTAAATAAAGCTATACTAAATGTATGAAAATTACCAAAAACATTTACATTAATGACATAAATGGGCATTAATGCTCTTAAATTTTGAGCACAATTCGTTGCACATTCAGAGTTTACATTATTTGAAAAATATTACAATAAGCAATTACCATTATCACTTATAATGTCAATCGAAAGTTACAATTTGAGCATAAAAAATTCCAAAGTTCCAAGCTTCAGTGTTTGTATAAAGCTTCCAACAGACATTATTTTATTTGTGTGATTCATTTTGTAGAACTAAAAAAAATGTTGTGTTCAGGACAAGTACAAACGCCAAAAAATAATGTGAATAAAATTTCTCCAAATGAGAGAAAAGGAAGAGAAAAGGGAATTTACAAGTTAACTAGAGTGTAACTGAGAACTAATGAAAGAAGGTAATGAAGTTTTTAATACTACAGAATTGGTTTTACAATTGTTAATAAGTTAATTCACAATTGTTTTTCCTTTATTTGTAAACTTAACCATGTATCAACTTGCCAATCAAAATTTAAGTCTCACAAATTGTCACCCCAATTGGATGCTCATCTACAATTCCATAAACTAAAAAAAAATAAATTAACCAATTAATAAAGGGAAAAGGTGCAAAAATATGACTAAACTTTAACTTAAGTTGCATTTCTATGACTAAAGTTTCGCAAGAAGCAAAAATACCACTCAACTTGGGATCGAGGTGCAAAACTATGATTTCCGTCAACTATGACGGTGTTGACCGTTAGTTTTCGACTTGTAGGATGCTGAGTGTGCAATAATGACCATGTGGCATGCTGAATAGACTCTTTATTGGTGTTATGTGGAATAAGGGGTAAATGTATTTAAAATAATGCAAAAAATATGATTATTTTATTTTAACAACATACCCATATTTGCACTCAAAATACATTTACTTTGAATACATTTACCCTTTATTCCACATAACACCAATAAAAAGTCTATTCAGCATGTCACATGGTCATTATTGTACACTTAGCATCTTACAAGTCGAAGACTCACGGTCAACACCGTCATAGTTGACGGAAATCATAGTTTTACACCTCGATCCCAAGTTTGGTGGTATTTTTGCTCCTTGCGAAACTTTAGTCATAGAAATGCAACTTAGGGTAAAATTGAGTCATATTTTTGCACATTTACCCATTACTAAAATCCTTGATAAATCATAAATACTTAGTTTTCAACTACCAATTACAATTTCTGATAAAAAAATAACTACCAATTAAAATTTATGTCTCATTATCTCAATTACTCAACTATTGTCCGTTCATGAATGATTGTGTTGAACATATATATAAGACAATTTTCAAACTTCTACATTTCCAAAGTTCCAAGCTTTAGTTTTTATGCAGACTTTCTCCAAAAATGTCAAATTAATAACAACAAACTAAAATTAATATTAAATTATAAAAGTATTCAACAATTAAAGAAAATTTGATGTGTAAGTGTGTAACCATATTTTTAAGAAATTAACATGTCTATTTCTTTATAAATTAAAGGAGCAATAGTTAGAAATTTAAATTATTATATGGAGAAAAAAATACATAAGTTGGTGTATAGATTATTTTTGTAATTAGTTTTAAGGTAAGAAATTAAAATGGAAAAGTTTATAAATATAGATAGAAGGACAACATGGTAAATTGTCCCAAAACCCTAATTATACTATCTTCTCTCCTTCCCTTTACATTCAGCCGCCGTCACTCTCTCCCTCATTTTCTTCTTCTTCTTCACCAAATCTCACTCCATTTTCATCCTCTCTCACGTCTTCACAATCAATCCATTCTTTGATCTCACTGCTCACTCCCTCCACGTTCGGTCTTCATCCTCACTCGAGTCATTCCTCTCCTCTTTGACTTCGATTTTCCACTCCTTCTCACTGCTCCCTTCGTTTTCGGCGTCCTCCGCCGACGGCCGCCGTCCGCGTAGCAGAGAAAAGAAAGGATCTGTTTTTTTTGTTTTTTAAGCAAGACGGGTCGCGGTTCCGGTTGCCGGTTTGACCGGCCAGGTCTAACAAGAATATTCCGGCCGAGATGCTTGGCCGGTTGTAGGGCCTTCCGGACCGGCCTTGCCACCATGTCCCGGTTTTCCCGGTCAGACCGGCCGGGCCGGTCCGGTTTTTAATAATACCATGTAAATATCATTCCAAGTTTAAGTTCATTTAATTCAGAAGGTTACTAAGAATTATACAATTACAGCGTACAATGAACTATATGTTTTCAATCCAATCTCATATATTATTCGCTTTGGTTCAAAACTGGAGACCTAAACCAAAAAAATAGTTCAAAACAGGAGACCTAATTTCATATTAGAGTGAATAGTTGAACTATTTTCTAATCTCATATTAGACCTAATCTCATATATTGTAAAATAGTTCAACTATTCACTCTAATAATTTTTTTATTACCTATTCACTCTAATATTAATTATAAGATCATTTTGACTTTTTTTTAAGAAATTTAAGATGCAAAATTAACCACTTTAAAATATCTATATAGTTATCTTTTTTTCTCAAAACTAGTTTATGTTACTCAAAAACTACTCCCTCCGGTCCCTAATGTAAGAGCTCACCCCACTTTGTCTGAACATTTATTGCAATTTTTCCAATTCTAACCTTAATCAATTTGGGTTGAATGAGGAGAGAGGAGAGAATAATTGAAAGCATTGAGAATGTAAACAATTTTCTTCTTCCAAAGTCTTCTCTTCTCTCTCTTTAGTTTCTCCACTTATCACATTTATTATGCAACTCTCTATCCACTTTTTCTAATATGCATTATTATCTCTCTCTCCTAGTACAAAGGGTAGAAATGGAAAAAACCTATTAAATATAGACAACCAACTAACAATCAGATATTTTCTTAAGAAGCGGGTTTTTGGCGGCTGACTCTTACATTAGGGACCGGAGGGAGTATTTTATAATCCAATTACATGTAAGATACATTAAAATTAAGTTGTCCTTTTGGTTTCCTTAATTTCTAAAAAAATCAAAGTAATATTAAATATAATTCTGGCAAATAAACTATTTTGAAAGTATCAATTTGACTAAGAAACAAAAAAAAAACTTTATTTTGGCCAATGAACAATAAAAGTGGCCCATTTTGGCCAATGAACTGCTAGAAAATATTAAATTACCCTTCTCCTCACTTGAGATTATCACACACAACCACAAGTGGAAAGAAAGTTATTTTAGTATTTTCCAGTAGTCAATTGGACAAAATCGGTCTTCGTTGACCAAAATGAGACATTTTATTGTTCGTTGGCTAAATTGATACTTTTGAAAAAGTTTATTCGTCAGAATGATATTTAACCCTATTATATTTTTTTTTTATGATAACCCTATTATATTTAGAACAAAGAGTATATGTGTTTACTTGTTACATGTCACATACATTTATTATGCGAAGTAAATTGATTTTCCTTAAAAAATATAAATATAATAGACTAAGTGTGATTGAATGAGCGAAGGTAAAATTGAAATAAAGAAGAGTAAACACTACCTGTAGATAAGACAAATCACCGTGAAAAAGCTTCTTCAATTGATCTGAACAATAATATTTCAATTTAGATAGTATTATTACACGCAGATAATTAAATAAAAAACATTGACATATTGACATGGGATGGCATTTCATACGATATACTACGAGTTAGAGCTAATCCAAAAAAAAAATTAATTAGGAAACTTGCGATAGGAAATTTAGAAATGCTCTTTCCAGTTCAAAAAACTTGGAAATGAATTTAATCACAAAAACTCTCAATGACAAGTGAATAGTATAAATAAGTTTGTACCTTTTACATTGTCCAAAAAAAGTTTGCACCTTTTAACAAGATATGGTTTGTTTAAATGTGTAAAGTTTTAACAAAATTCATTGGAGTCTCAAGTTCCAATTCTAAAGAAGATGCTTGTGTTAGGAAAGAAATATTTGTTCCTTCCTATTTTAAAACTTGTATTACATAATACTGTGTGTGTTTGGGAAAAGTGGTGGAGAAATGATTTTTTTTTTCAATATGGTTTTTAAAAGTTGGTTTGGGTAAAAGTTGGTTTGCGAGAAATGATTTATGTTTGGATTCGTAGTTGCAGAAGTGTTTTTTTTTTTTCAAACTAACTTTTACAAACATGTTTGGATGGTGATTTAGAGAAATCAGTTTAGATAGGAACATGATATTTATTGAATAATACACAATTAAAATATTCATATATTTTCAATATTTTAAAATTAAAAAATTTAATAGATTAAATTGCATAAGGTTTTCAATAATTGAAAATAAGAAAAATTTAATACATTAAAATGCATATAAATTAGAGGCCATGTCTATTTACATTACATTTTGATGATTGAATTACATTAATTAGTTGTGTAATTCAATTATCGTTCTTATAAGTCACCAACTACCAATTTTTCTTGGTCCATTTTATAAGTCACTTCATGATTTTGATACAATTATTTTCATCTATCAAACTTCCATTTTCTTCAGCTTCTTTAAAATGAGTGTCAGGTCGAAAATTCCTTCTGATAAAGTTCTGTATAGCGCGTCATGCACAAAACAATCGAACATGTGTTAAAAACTTATAGTTACGCATTTTGTATAAGATTTCAAATCTATCTTTCCACATACTAAAAGTCCTATGTATGCTTCACCTCAAACTTGAATGGTAAAAGTTAAATGTCTCATTGTCATTTTCAAATAATTCTTGCAATACCCTATTATTCCCTCCTATCCTTATTATAAGTTACCAACTACCAATTTTTCTTGGTCCATTTTATAAGTCACTTCATGGTTTCTAATGTGCATTAATTATTTTTCCATATATACTTATATTTAATAGAGGCAGTAGTAGATAGTAATAATTAATAGTGTTGGAAATAAGTGTAATTATTGGGGGTAGTATTGAAAATTACTTGAATTTTAGGACAAATTAAATGTATTTAACCAATTTTATTCGTATGTGAGAAAAATTCCTATGAGAGAGTACAAGACCCAAACATATACTAAAAAAGATGCTCATAAACCATTTCAAATAAGTTGGTTGGTGCCACCAAAAGCTCCAAATTGGAGTTTTTCAAAAACCAGTTTCTGAAATTGGTTTACTCAAATAAGCTGGTCAGAAATAAACAGAACCCAAACATGACCAAAAACCCAAACACTATTTATGTAGCTCCAACCAGCTTATTAGGGTCCATAAACGGTTCCCAAAAACTGTTGTTACGGATGTTATGGAAATCTTTAGTTATATTTATTTCTTCCTAATTTTTCTTGCAACATGTTTTTTGATATATCTAAATATCGTTCATTATATATATAATTAAAGATGAGTTATATCATAATTTAAACATATCAATTTCATATGAAAATTCGTGTTCCCTGCTCTTCATACAAATTTGCAAAAAGGATTTTCATCTATTTTTCCTAAGATATATCTGATGTTGATGGACAAAATAAAATATCAGAGTGACTTACCCCGATTGGTCATTTATATTCCAAGGCTTTGTTCATATCACCTTTGAATTACTGAAATAACATAATATAATTGGTTGATGATGATTGATGTTCTAGTCTACATTACAATGAAATTAATTACGAAATCAAAAGAGTTTATAATAAACAACAATTCAGCATATTATTTGTTTAGGAGAAATAATTTTTTTGTGTTATTGTTTAAATAGATTAATAGATCAATCAACCAAAACCGAACATGTGGGATGGGATAAGTTTCATTTATTAAGAGCATGCTTACGCTCTAGATTGATTTTGAATTCTGGACAGATGAGTGACTTTAATAAAAAATAATATATTAATATAATCAGTATATTGTATAAATAATAACCCCTGAGATTATTCACGAGTGAAGAGGTACATATATGATGACAATGGTGAAATGGCACCCTCCTGTCTATATAGTACTACCTTCGGTCCTAAATATAAGACCTAGATAACTTTTTTTTAGAAAGATTAAGGTTGCGAAATAGGTTATTAAATCATGACATATTTGATATCCCTTTAGATTATCCATTAGCTTATAGGTAAAATAAACTAGTTTAAAAGAAAAAATTAGGTAAATCAATTTATAATTAACTTATTTTTTGCTTTTTTTAGGATTTTTCAAAAAAGTCATCTAGGTCCTATATTTAGGACCGGAGGGAGTACATGAGAAGGACAAAATGTCAGGTAACATAAAATTGTGGGTAAGGAATTAGGATTAATTTTTTATATTAAATATATTACAAGATTAATTTTCAAATTATTTTTCGATTTTTTTAATTTCTTGACATGTAGCTAATATTTTAAAGGGAAATTTGCATTCTAGTCCCTGGGAAGAGAAATTATTACTTGAAGGTCCCTACACATTCCAAAATAATTATCAAGTCCCTTGGGCCTTTCCTGCAATTATTTGCTTATGTGCAATGACCATTTTGCCCTTATGAAATCATGAAAACCCAAAACATGCACAAGATAAAATTCAGGGACTTGCTACCGTGAGTGTGCCTACTTGCTACCGCAGGCTTGGGGACTTGCTACTGAAACGTTAAGTGACCAACATTCCCTCCCAAGTGTCATTCATATCTGAGGGCCCTTTAATAAAGTCAGTGACCACTTTTTGTTATTACTCCGATATGTGCCACACCATGTTTTTCAAAAACCATTTTATTCACATGGGATGGGAGAGACTAGTCAGGGACTTGCTACCGCGGGTGTGCCTACTTGCTACCGCAGGCATGAGGACTTGTTATTGTGTTTACAGATCAGCAAACCTACAGTAACTGGGAGGGAATGTTGGTCACTTAACGTCTCAGTAGCAAGTCCCCAAGCCTGCGGTAGCAAGTAGGCACACCCGTTGTAGCAAGTCCCTGACTTTTATCTTGTGCATGTTTTGGGTTTTTATGCTTTCATAAGGGCAAAATGGTCATTGCACATAAGCAAATAATTGCAGGAAAGGCCCAAGGGACTTGATAATTATTTTGGAATGTGTAGGGATCTTCAAGTAATAATTTCCCTTCCCAGGGACTAGAATGCAAATTTCCCTATTTTAAAATCCTTTAGTATAAATATCGGTGATTCAGAATAATTAATTTGCGTTTTTTATTTTATAGAAACGTCAAGCGAAAATGGTGATGCTGATTGCTGAGGGAGGGAGGGAGGGAGAAAAAAAAAAAATAAAGACCAGGTCAGATTGTCCTTTCATGATATTATAATTACTGACTTCAATATTTTTTTTGGATGAAAATTAGTACTTCCATAAATTATAATAAGTTCAAAATTTTCTTAGTTAAAATTACTTCAATTTAAGTGAATGTAATTCTTTTTCTTATATATATAGGGAAACAACAAACTATTAAGTCAAACTATTGCAAAAAAAAAAACACACAATAAAACCATCAACTACTATGTGAACCCACTAGATTTTTTTGGGCAAATAGCTTTGATTATTTCATTAAGCCGTGTGATACAAAATAGGTATGTAAAAAATAAAACTCATGATAATAAATAAAAACCGTAAGAATAAAAAACCCTAAATATAAGTAGGATGGTGACGCCGTCACCGCCACAAGAACCCTACAATCTTCATAATTTCTTGATGAAAATGTGTGTATGGAAAAAAAATCATCACCAACAAACAAGATATTCATTAGATGTCTGAAGAATTTTTTCCGTATAAATATTTCCGTATAAACAAGCCACCAAACTATATGAAATATGGACATCTCCTCACTCAGCTAAAATAGATTGTCTAGCATTTAGTAAGCACGTAGCTGATTCTCTATACAAAATTTTGAAAGTTCATACCATTGCTTTATGAATTATTTGGGGAAAATGACAAATAAATACCTTCAAATATCTAAAAGGATAAGTAAGGAACTCAAACTTCCAAAATGACAAGTAAGAAACTCTGAATTTCAAAAGAACAATCAATAACCAGACAATTGTTAATTGCTATGTTCTAAATGTTAATTACTATGTTCCAATTGTTAATTTTTACTGAAGTTCCTTACTTGTCCTTTTGGAAATTTGAGTTCCTTACTTGTCCTTTTGAATATTCGAAGGTATTTATTTGTCATTTTGGCAATCATTTGCCAGAATTAATAAAAAAAATCATATGCCATAACTAATAAAAAAATCATTTGCCAGAGAAAGTTTGCAATAGTATTGTCCTTTCGGTCAATAAATGCTTTGCTGAACCTCCCAAGGCCGTTTGAAGTCTTTAAGATTTATTGAGTGTAACTCTTTAATTATATACTCCCCCCCGTCTTGAATTATACTCCCTCCGGTCCTAAATATAGAATCTAATTGACTTTTTTGAAAAATTCTAAAAAAAAGCAAAATAAGTTAATTATAAATTGATTTACCTAATTTTTTCTCTTATACTAGTTTATTTTACCTATAAGCTAATGGATAATCTAAAAAGATATCTAATATGCGATTAGACCGAATTTAATATGTTTAAACATGTGCAATTGAGCTTAATTAGTGTGATTTAATTGCTATATTTGATCATTATTGAGGATTTATTTTGTGCATGCTTATATGTGTTAATTTGGTATGTGGTGTATTTTATTTGTAGGGGGTCCCACGTGGGCCCCACACACCCTTGGAGGAGCTTAGGTGGCACGGAGAAGGCTAGTTGGCATGATATGTGGACAAGAAGCAACTTTACCATTTTTGGTAAAAAGAAGGAAAAGCACTTTGTGAAGCATCTTTCCAAAAAGGGAAAAAATGGCTCCAAGTTCAAATTTGAATTGGAGGCCTCATTAAGGGCAAAAAGGGAAGCACAATGGAGAGGAGAAAAAGGAGGAATTTTCGGAGGATGGATCTAGACTTTATTTAGGCCACATTCATCCACATTTTCACTCATTTCCAAAACTACCCTTCCCTCTCATGTCATATACCCATTCAGCCACTCTCACATATACACACATCCACCATTATTTTGCTAAGCCAACTCCATTCCCTCACTTAAACTCACATTAGCATCACATTTAGGTTTCATTAGCATTTAATTTGGGTGATAATCTCAAAGTTAATCACCCATATATAAAGCCCAAAATGTGATACTTCCATTATTCCTTCACTTCACTTTCTATCTCCATCTTCATTTTCTCTCATCTCTCTCTCCATTCTCACGAAATTTTAACCTCCATTTCACCATTCCCATGGCTTCCACAACACCAAATCTCCTCCATTCTTCCATCTCCATGCTCGGCTAGATCCTCCACTCCTTCCTTCAAGTCAAGATTTGTGCAATGTGCTAAGATGTTTCGGCCTTGTGTGAGAATTTTCATCTTTAGGTTTTCAAGTTTGTAATCATTGTAGTCACTTATGTCTAAGCTTTTAGGCATGTTAGAACTAGGATTTCATGTGGAGATTTCCATGTGGAGTTCATTTATCCTTCAAACTTGTAACCTAATTCCTAGATCTTGATTTTCATGTGTGTTAGGCTTATACATTGTGTAGCTTTATGAGAACAATTATATGTGTTTACATTTTAGTTGTTTCTTAAAGTGAATCATATAATAGAATCTAGTTTTAGGTTTTATCTAGCCTATGGAAATGCATGAAGGTTAAGCTAGGGTTTCTTGATTAATTAGTTTAAATTAGCTTAAGTTTCTTAGACTTAAGAAGCTTAGGCCGATTTAAGCTAGTTACATTAAGAGAAAATTGTCACATGAGGCCTATTAATCAAGTTTGCACAAATTGAGATTTGAAGGAGGAGGTTCTCTACTCTTGATTACATCTCCTTTCATTTCGGTTATTACTTGTTAATTGTAGTTTGTTAGCTAAACAATATTCTCTCAAATTGAACATTAAAGGGTAAAGGTGCAAAAATAGGTCCAAACAATTACGCCAGGAGCACATAGGGGCAAAAAGTATTTTCGGGTTCAATTCTGGGTCTGAAGAATAAATATTGGTGCAATATAGGGTACGCCGTTAATGTTGACCAACATTGACCGTTAATCACTGACCTGGCAGGGGAAATAAGATTTTTTTGCTGACGTGACATGCTTATGTGACAATATTTTTCTGAGTGTGTGGGGCCCACATTATTTAAATTAATAAAAAAATATAAAAAAACCCCACCCCCACCCCCACCTTCTTCTGAGTGTGTGGGGCCCACATTCATTCACTCCATCACTCTATTCACTCGCCTCCACCGCCTCCCTCTGCTCCCTCCTCCTCATCTTCCTCCTTTATATTTTTTTACTAATTTAAATAATGTGGGCCCCACACACTCAGAAAAATATTGTTACATAAGCATGTTACGTCAGCAAAAAATCTTATTACCCCCGCCACGTCAGCGATTAACTGTCAACGTCGGTCAACATAAAAGGCGTACCCTATATGACATCAATATTTATTCTCCAGACCCATAATTGAACCCGAAAATATTTGTTACCCCTATGTGCTCTTGGCGTAATAGTTTGGACCCATTTTTGCACCTTTACCCAACATTAAATTGCGTGGCATAATTCCTAGGATTGGCAAGATATTAAACTAAAATTGTGAGAAGACCTATACTCAACACTACACTCTTAGTGGAATTGAGTGTTGATTTTATTTTGATTAGCCAAGGCGAATTCAAAGACAAATCAATATAATATGATTTAATAACCTATTTTGCAACCTTAGTCTCTAAAAAAAAAGTCAATTAGGTCTTATATTTAGGACCAGAGGTAGTATAAGGTTTCTCTGACCTTTTTTTTAAGAGTTAAGGAAATAAATTAAATAATTAAATTATATTTCTTCTATAGAGTCATTGTTATAAGAGCTTGAAATTGAATAGTTTTATTTCAAAATATAAGAGTCATACCAAAAGTGTCTAATCATTTAATGCAAATTTTCGTATTTTAACCCAAATCAATTTTAGCTGCATTAATTAAATTGTTAGCTATTAAGTGGAAAGAGGGAGAACAACACCATTAGAGAGTGTAACCACAACATTCTTGTTGTCTCTTACTAGTAGTATTATCTACCAAAGGCGAAATTGTTAAAACATAATTAATTTCAGACATCTAATTATATTTTAGATATTTTTTCAAGAAATGTATCTTGATGCCTGAACTCTTATATTATGCACCGGATATATGTCAAGTGTAAGTAGATTTTAGGTTAGTTTATAAGTAAAATAAATTAGTTGTGAAGAAAAAATATCTATCAACAATTTAAAGTGATTAATTTTACATCCTTAATTTTTGCAAAAAATGAATAATTAAAGACGTCTTATAATTACGATGGAGGAGTATGTATAAATGTATTCAGCTTTGAAGACTTGTTTTGACATAGAATAAAATGTAAATAACTGCCTGATTGCATCTGTGAATGTAATTATGGAAAAATTAATCTAGATATATGTTTGTGAAAGTCGCACTGTAATTGTTAGAGCAATTTTATAATCAATTAAATAAATTATGAGTATAGGGGCTTCATCTAAAGTCTCCAATTCCTGAATCTGAATTGGTCTGGACTTTTTGTTTCTTTTATATAATAAAAGAGGTATTGGCCTAAAGTAACTACTACAAATTGATAATTATAATAAAGCGCGTTTTAAAATTGTTTATGCTTAATTATATAACCCGTATGTATTTTTTAAATATAGAGTTCCACTACTATATTATTACTCTACCAACACTAGTTTGACACCGTACCTCTGACCACTTGGGGATCAATAATAACTTCATTCTCTTCTTTTCAAGTTGAAATCCTTGTCATATTTTCAACATTTTAAGGCATAGGGTTTTGAATTAGTTGTGTCTAAAATGTTACTACTAGAATCACTTACCCTTCCACTTTCCAAAAACCTTCATCGCTTGGAACCAACTAACTCTGCCTTTTCTTTTCGATTATCCCTTCTTTTATTTGAAGACTTAGGCTCTTCTCTATCTTTTTCGGCTTCCTGCTCTGAGAGTATGTTTGGTTGTGTGAAAGAAAGTAAAGAATTAGAAATGAAAAGAGTAAGAGATAGAAAGTAGGGGTAATGATGAGAGAGTAAAGTTTATGGGCCCCACGACAAATATGAGATGGAGAGAGAAAACTTGTGGGCCCCGGGATATATGTAAATGACCATATTACCCATTAACTTTCTATTTATTTTCAGCCCCATTTCTTTGGATTCTTGCTACCAAACGTACCCTGAAATGTCTTACCTTTCTCTATCTCTCTTCTTTGGTTTCAACAAGCTGTTATTAAAGCCCTTGGTAGATTACATCAGAGCAATATTTTTATCTGACACACATTCAAAGCATGTTTATCATTCATGCGAGGTAAAAATAAAATTTCTTTGATACACTTACCTCAACCAACATAAATCACGTTGTAAATGCAATTCTACTACCAATCCAAACGGGCACTCAGACATTCACCTTGTTATAGCACTACAAAAAGTTTGATGTTTACCGGCGCAAGCATTTCGGCGTTTGTCTCCAAAACGCCGGAAACAACATACAAACCGGCGTTTATTAAGCAAACGTCGAAATGTGGTAAGGAAAAATGCGGGTAAATTTGGCGCGCAGTTCCCGCCAACTTACCGCTGGCGCATTCCGGCATTTCTAGCTACTAGAACGCCAATATGTATATTTTAATAAAAAAAATCATTTTTTGTTTTTTCATTTTTTTTGAAAAAGAGAAACACATCCCGACGTTTTGTAAAACGCTGGAATATGTTTGTTAATTTTAAAAAAAATTAAAATCCTCATTCTGGCGCTTGTGGAAAACGCTGAATGTGTTTTTTTTTTAAAAAAATTAATATCCACATTCCGGCGTTTGAAGCAAACGCCGGAAAGTGGATATTATTTTTTTTAAAAAAAACTAATGTCCACATTCCGGCGTTTGTGTAAACGCCGAAATGTGTTTTTTAATTTTTTTTAATAATAAAAACACATTCCGGCGTTTATAATAAACGCCAAAATGTGGATTTTCATTAAATGACAATAAATGTCACCCCATTTCGGCGCTTCCATAAACACTGGAATGTGACACACAAACGCCGGAAAGATGACTATCATATATACAACCGAAGGAAATCATTTCACGGTTTCAAAGATACGAGAGGGTCCCACAGAATTTTTTCCATCTTTTTCTGTTATATAATCGTTCATAGATTGATATGTCTCGTCGTTCCAGTAAAGCACCCATAGATGAGGTAGAGGAGCAGAGTTTGCGCGAAGAAGAAGAGGCCCGACGTGTAGAAGCGCAACCTATTCATTAGAGGTAGAGCACCAGCCTATTCCTCCAAATGTGTTGCAGTACTCAAGCCCTCTTCCTCACCCACCGTGGACTCCTTACGACTTTCCTGATAACGAAGAAGTCTCGCAGGACGATCTTTGGAGAGACTTGGGGAGTAACGTCAACATCACCTTCGACGACATGCGCCGGATTTTGGACCGGACTCCTCAGGCAGAGGGAGATGACGGGTCGCACGTCTCGGATAAGGAGGGGGAGCAGATCACCAACGACGACAATGCTGATGTTGGTGCTGGTGGCGGTAGTAGAACATCTATCTCTATGTCTTAAAAGCTATCGATATGCTTGTTCTTAGCGAATATTTTTCAATTTCCTGTTGCAAGTACATTGTTCTGACAAAATGCTTTTTGGGTTGTTAGACATAATGGAATGTTCAAATTGCCATTTTAGTGAAATCCTTTGTGCCCCTACCTAAACAAGGCTAATACGATAATGAAGCAACATTAAAAGCTCTACAACAACAACGTCTTTGGATTTTTTATGGTCGGTGAACTGATTCATTGAAACATTCTTCCCCAGAGACACTGTGCTATAAACTGAGGATTGAAGAGGTTTCAACAACCAAGAAAGAGAGCTAACACTGCAATCAACGAATTCATTGCTTCATTTATTCTCTCATATACTCTTTGTACTTAAGCCTTTATTATACAATTTGAGTGAGTGAGAAATGTTGTTGTACATTAGTGATTAACATAATCTGTTCATTAATTGAACTTATCTCTAAAATCCTTTATTATTGAGGGTGGCTCTTAAGTTTGGGACTTAAGAGCTGAGATTATTTTCTTACTATTGTAAGAGGGAGTTTTTGTGAGGAACTTGTAAAGGTTGGAAGGTGAACCTGGTTGAAAAACTTTGTTAGTGGAATCTAACAAGGTGTTGGAAGACTGGACGTAGGCAATTGGATTGGCCAAACCAATATAAATTTGTGTTCTTGATTTATTTGCTTTAGATTCTGAAAAACACAATTCACCCCCTCTCTTGTGCATTTTTTGCCAATTACATAAAAGACCAACCCAATTGTGTTCAATATTGTACAATCAACATTTGTCATCTGAAAGGATGCTCATTAATTCAGGTAACGCCTAATGTCTATTATGTAGATTTATCACCCTTATCTTTGTAATAGTCAGTTACAATGACCAGTGTATGAAGTTGTAGAATACTTCATCTGGAGACAAAGATCTTCGAAAAACACTCTAAGAACATTGTGAAGCTATTTACGTTGATTTCATCCTTCTTCAACCTAATCTTTATTTGCTTTCACTGGTTGTAACCATTGTTGCCAGTGACCTTTCAAATCCATCAATAAAATAACTTTCATTTACTTTAATTGCTTTCCCATTTATGTGTATCAACATTTTGGCGTCGACTATGGGGACCCGACAACATTCTTTATAATAGACACTGTTATTAGGAGCAATCATGTCTTCCTCTATTGAACAATCAAACTTAGTTGACCAGTTCAACAAGATTCTCGCGGTGCTGTTTGAGTAATATGAAAGGATGGCTCGCCAAGAGCAACTCGCAGAACAACAAGCTGAGATGCTAAAACGAAAGGATGAAACCATGAATTCCCAAGCTAGAACCTCACAACATTTGGAACAAGAAAATATGGGGCTTCAATTGCAAATTACTGGTTTTCAAGTCAATCCCCTTGATCAACCTAGGGCGTTCCCTGTTTCTGAGACTAGCCTCCTGCCAACATTTGACGTGTAACATCCCAAAATTTAATTAGGGAAAATAAGAAATTATTGAGGTATTATTTAAGGAAATTTAGAGTTTTGGGCTGAAATTTTACGATAATTGTGGACAAATTATGAACATTAAATTTTATTTCTTTTAGAATTTAATGAAAAATAGTTCAGGGAGTTATTTGGAATTATAGACTTTCATAAAAAAAAATAAATATTGTGAAAACCTGATAACATTTTGATGGAGAGGAAAGAGGTATAGTGTTATATGCAAATCTTAGGGCTAGAAGTAAAATTAAGAGTAAGCAGTTGGGTAGATAATGGTAATTTTCTCCTAAATACATATACACACACATATAAAACTCGCCTCTCCCCTCTTTAACCCTAACTAGCCGCCACTCCACCCCCTCCTCCTCATCTTCTGCGCCTTCTTCACCTCCCTGGCAGCGTCCCCGGCGAGCTCAGGCACGGCAGCGTCGACACTCCTCACAAGCTTATCATCTTCCTCTTCTTTTCTTCTTCCCCTCACCGAAAGCCATCTCCTGTCTCACTCCCTCACTACATCTCTTCACTTTCTCTGCTCTTCACCCTTTCCACCGTCGTTCTTCTTCGTCTCCGGTGACACGCAAAAAGCAGCGGTTTCCGTCGGCGTGAAGGTAAGCTCCCCTTCTCGTTTCGTTCCCTCCTTCTGTTTCACACTGTTTTCTATTTCCCTCACTTTGTCTCTGTCGTTCTTTTGCTTTTCCGGCGAGTTGCGGTGGCTGACAGTGAGAAGAGGTTAACGCCGACGTTGTTGAGCGTCCACGGAGCTTGGGGTGAGTTTCCTCTTTTATATTTCTATCGTTTCTTGCTGATTTGGACGAGTTGAGAGGGGTTTCAGAATCTAGTGTGTGGGATTCTAATTTAGAAGTTTGTTTGAGAAGAATGAGCTATGATTTCTTGCATTTTTACAAAAGGTTTAAGTATTTCATTGATAATTAGATGGTTTAGAAATCTGTGTTCTTTTGTTGTGTTTGTCATGATTAAGGATAACACGTGTTCTGTTTAGTTATATGGTAAAAGTTGTGGGTGAAAGATATACCTAATTTCTTTAATTTGGCTTATTGTGCTTTGTCTCGTGGTTGATTTGAGGGATTGGTCAGAAAAGAACAAAAAAAAAAAAAACAAATTAGGAATTTGAAATATAAAGGTTAAGTTGGGAACTTTGCTTATTGGTTTGGGGTAAAGATTTATCCTAGTATTGTTAATTGGTTATAATGACTACAAAGGGACCATGTTAAATGAAGAAAGGAGGAATGCATATATTTCTTAGGATAGATATTCATTTTGAGGATAAAATAAGTATTAAGATGATTATAATTGTAGTTTGAAGTTGGAGACAAAATTTCAGAATGTTAGGTAGAGTTTTACAATATTGGTAATGTAAGGATTAGGATTTTGAGTTTATGAATGTTATGGCTAAATTGATAGCTCTAAATTGTTGATTGAAGTTATTAATTGATTATGGAATAAGGAAGATGGGAAGGATTGAACTAAATGGAATTTCTTGACATTTTAGGCGAGTTATGGCCTAGAGAGGCTTTCGATGATTTAAAATCTGCATTCTTTGGTGATTTATGGGCCATTGTTAATTAGTTTAGACTTAATGAAAGTTGTTAATTGTAGAATGTTGAGATTGGAGGAAGTTTTGAGTAAATTAGAAGTATGTCTCATTAGGTTTTATCTTGGAATTTAATGGTAAAGTGATGACACAAAGGCTGAATTTCCTAGTTCTTATTGGTACTATGACTTGATTAAAATTCTGAGATGAAATGGCTAAGTGATGTTTTGAGACCTTATGTTCAATGTGCATTTTGAATGTGACTTGAGTGATTATTCACATGTTTGAGTGTGCTGGAAAATTCCTTAAATGAGTCAAAATGGTGAAACTTGATCATGGGAGTGGCAAAGTTTATGTTTGTAAGCATCTAAGAAAGTTTTCATGAATTTCGGAGTTTGAGGTTAAAAGGAAGTATGAATCAAATTTGTGGTTTATTGATGACTAGAAGCCGTGGTTGGATTGGGAGAAAGATAGTTTTTAGATTTTGAAAAAAAAAATTATGAAGTTGTGGCTTGCAAGTTGGGTTATGAATGGAAGTAAGTTTGAAGTGGGTGAGGTCAAGTTGATTCAGAAAATTCTAATCATTCATGGGAGGTAAAGTAATTAAGGATTTATGAGAGGGAAGATTATCATGGTTTAATTGAAATTATGAGGTATTTTGGTTTCCTAAATGATGGATAAAATCTTAAAGGTTAAGGTAAGCATAAGAATGTTTATGGAAGATGATGTGAAGTACAGTATGTAAAATCTGTGGAGATTTTTGGAAGGAATGACTTGTAAATTGTGATATAAGTATGCCTACCAATGGAAGTTTGGAAGATGGTTCATAATATGTTGTTTAAGTGTAGGGTTTATATTACTTGAGTTGGTTGAATGGTTTAATAATTAAAAGTGTTCATCTGGCATTGGATAATGGTTTGCAATGTTTAATTTATTGGTCTGCTACTGATTCAAGTTTTGAAATAAAAAAAAAAGTTTTAAATATGTGATTATGAAAAAGGGCTTTTCCTTTATTATGCTAGTAATGGCTATTATAATGGTTGTAGTGAGTTGATTTGGACTATTGATTTTATTTGGGTGATTGGGTGTTGGTAGTCTTGTTTTAAGATAGGATGGGTACAAGTGTCCTTGAAGTGAATTGTGATTTAATGATTTTTAGGATTTGGTTTAATTGATAATGGTGACCGATTACATAGTCAATTACTGTGAATTACACTACTTATGATTCGAAAATACAAGTGTTCTTGCTTAATTTGGCAGAGATTTTGTTTGGTTTATGATTTGAGAAATAAAATGATGTATGCTCGTATATAATTATTCACTTGTTCTGTTTTGTTTTTCTCTTGTATGTTCTCTAGTATGAATGAGAATCTTGAAGTAAGAATTAAACAAGGGCTTGGGTAGTTTGTACCTATAGGAACGAGAGCGACGCTAATGATTATGCATCGGTGTAGTTACTTATACTCGAAATTGTATGGTATGATATTAGGAGAATCTAGTAAGGATGATACTTGAAGGAATGTACAAAAAAAAGGGAAGAACAGCAGAGTGCTAAAGGTCCAGGTAACCACTCTTACCTGACTATAACATTGAGACTGATGTTAGTCGAGATTTCCAAACTCCTTTTCCATCTATGTAAGTATAAAGCTTTCAAAATTAGTTTGATATTAAAACAGGCTATTGGGTGCCTTTCAACCACAGCTATTTTTATACAACGATTTTGATATATATATGTAGTATCATGTTGATGGAACATGATTGTGGAAGGTTGTTGCATGACACTGCTTGTACCTTCGGCCGATGTAACCGTTCGATAGCGCAATCGACGATTAGTTGTACTAGTCCTAATGAGTAGAGACAGGGACTTCCGGTTTCTGAGTAGAGACGAGCTCCATTTATTATTTCCTTTTGATTATAGACAGGGGAAATATGCCTTTCAGAGTAGAGACTGGGACACAGTGTCAATCATATTTACTTTGGATATTTGGAGATGTTTGGCTTGTTGAGGTTATGTATATTTGGAGATGTGTGGGTATATATATATATGTTATGTGTGTGCATGTATACTGTATACAGGTAAATTATTTTAAAACTGTGGTGCCCTTTAGACGCTCTGCTAACCGCATTTTTCACTGTTATAGTGAGTTAAGTGTTGGTTACTGAGACATTATTTGTCTCACCCCATTCCCTATATTTTTGCAGGTGATTATACACAAGCGCGAGGATCAAGGAAGGGGTATAGGTTATAGATGTTAGTAGGGATGTATATTGCCAACAGATTTTAGGCTTGCATTCGCTTCCGCATTATTATTACATTTAATTAAGAAATTAGTTATGGATTGAATGAGTTTGTTTTTATTAACCATGTTAGATTAATCCCTTCTAACATGGTTAGCTTTAGTTATTTATCTAATGTGTTTGATTTTATTAACCATATTAGATTAATCCTTTCTAACATGGTTAGCTTTTAATTATCCATGATAGTATTCATATGATATTAGGTGACTCTTTTCTATCATGGATAATACTTAAATTGTTAGAAAACTCTTTTTCTAACTATGATAGGGTTATAATATTAGGATAATCCTTTTCCTATCATAGTTAGCAAAACAATTAATTACGTGTAGAGTAAATGATATTGGTTAATTAGGAAATTAGTAACAGAATGTTACATGACGCAACAAAGATCTTTCCTCCCCAGGGGGACACAGGTAAGCATGTAGTAGAAAATGAAGCTAACACGCCCATTGGTGATGTAGGAATTAACTCTAAGTTAGAAGACGAGAAACCTGTTCAAATACCATGGAGTAATAGTTGTCCACTTTAGGGTCATGAAGTTAGGACGCATAAGACGTTGCTTAACCAGCCTGATAAAGTAGAAGCATTAGAAACCACATAGTTGCACAGAGAATTGAAGGAATGCAGAAGACAATGTTGCAGATTTTATGAATCGCAGATCTGTTTGAGCCTTCTCATTTAGGAAACAATTATGATAGCCCATTTGTGATGTCTATTACCATGGTAGATATGCCAGAATGGTTTATCTATCCTACCATGCCAAAGTATGAAACTGACGAGATTCCATATGGCCTAATATCGATAGATCATGATGGCTCTTGTCTTGCCAACAGAGAAGAGACAAGTAGCTATGTGTCGAGGATTCAACATTAGTTTAGTTGGCTCAGCTTTAGCATGGTGGATCAATCTAACCCCAGGTAGTATAAGTTTATCCAGTCAATCGACTAGCTTAATTGTTCAACAGTTTTTTAGTAGCAGGAATCTGATGAAGACTCTGATGACTTGTACTAGATCCTTCATCTCCCAGATGAAACAACTAGGCATCTCCTTACCAGATTCACCCAGGAGATGGTGAGTATTCCAAATTGCAACAAGTGTATTGTTGTACAATCCTCCAGAAGGTGTCTTTTTCTCGGATATGAGTTGTACAAAGAATTGAGGAAGCATCAAGTACATACTTGGGCCAAATCAAGTGGGAAGAAGAAGATGACAATTACAGATCTCAATATGCATCCCGACAACAACAAACATAGTAAGATATTAACGTATCAATAGATAGACGTTCTCAGAAGCCCAAGGGCAAGAATTGGCGGTCTAAACCTTACCTTGCATGTGAATGAGGCAGGTTCAATGGACTAAATTCAAGAGGTGAGGGATCCAAGCGACCAAGCGTTCCCAAGTTGGGCGCGCATAACTTTTCAGTCAACCCGAATGAGTTTGTTAGTGCACTCCACAAGATGGGGGAACAGTCAATTGGCCCCCAAAAATAAAGAAGTCTGCTAAGAAGTGAGACCCCAACAAATGGTGCAATTTTTATGGTGACCATGGTCATCGTATAGTATATTGCAGAAAAACTTCATAATTCCACACATTTCACCCCACATTTCCTTTTGATTGTACATGAGTTTTGATGATACATACATGACATATACAATGCAAATAGGAATAAACATAACATGAAAGTAATATACTTGTGTGAATTTTTTTTTGAATTGTTATATTTGAAGTGTAAGAACTCATCAACCCTCATTCTATCTTGTGTAGGAGGAGGCGCCCAAGTTGTAAAGGAAGAAAGAACCAATGAGATGAATGAAGAGAACAAGAGAAGCAAGAAAAGGGAGGAAGTTATGGTTTGGAGCCTGAGAGCGGGCCTCAGCCCCCATAGTTCTGTTATGGCGCCTAGAGCGTGCCCCCGATGTTGATTTTCTGTTGCTATGTGTTTTGACTGATTTTCACATGGTATGATAGCTGAAACTTAGGGCATTCTAGGGGACTTTCAAACACGACAAGGCTGAGTTCTAAGGCACTTTTGGGGTGTCTTGAAGAGTTTAAATAACCTTGGGAAAGCTTGAGAATCATGTGGGAAGCTTGAAGAGATTTGAGGATTCTTCATTTATGTGGTTTTAAATCTTCATCCCTCTTTTTTACCTCTATTCAATGAACTCTTCCTTAGTTTTAGGTTTAGTTTTACTTATCATCATGTGTAACTAAAACCCTAATCTAGTTTTTCTATGAACCTATTTATAGATTGAACCATTTACTCTCTCTTCTTGAATTTATTTATGAATGAAGTGCATGTGTGGTTTTTATCGTTCTCTATTTTCTTCAAGTGATTTATCAACACTGGCTTTGTTAAATAAAGTATAACTTGAGAAAGTATATGTTGTTTTAAAACTTGGATAAAAACGTGTGAGACTCGAAGTTTATGGTTTTAAAAGGAGGGTTTGTAAATAATATAGAGATATATTTATTAACCTAACATAGTCATAAATAGGGTGATTGAGAAAAAAGATCTTGCATTTATTGCAATAAGAGTTTGTGCAATTAATACTAGCAAAAATTTGATTTTGACTTGAGAAAACTTCTTCAAATGCTTTAAAACCCTAGACTTACACATGTTTTCATTTAAATATTTAAAAGGAGAGGGAATTATTGGTTCATGAAGTAAATACGAGATTGGTAATCCTAGTCATTTATAATTATTGACAAAGTGTGTTTGAAAACTCCATATATTTTTATATTCATTTTTAAAATCTACTTCTTGTTTGAAAACAACCTTTTCAATATTTTGTTATTTAATGTAATTAATGATATGATTAGTGCTAATCATCTTTCTTAAATAATAATCCTTGTAGAATGACAACCCTTCCTATATTACTTTTTGACAACTTGTTCGTTTATGGTAACACCAAATGCACGCTTAAGTTAATGGTGCCAATGCCGAGGATTGTATTTTAAGAAAACATCTTTCCTTCTCTTGTGGTAACCTGGTGCTTTTGTTGTTTCTAGCCACCTTAGGTGTTAGAAATTGTTTTACCTTAGTTGCCTTGCTTATTTTTACTTTTGGTTACTTTGATAATTTAAGAAAAAAATAAATATATGTTTGGATGATTGTCCAAAAAAAATAAGGGTAAAGATACAATTTTGAACAAACTATTACGCTAGGAGCACTGAGCGAAAAATATGTTTTCAGTCTCAATTTTGGGTATGAAGAAAAACATTTGGTGCAATTTTGGTAAACCAGTTAAGTTTGACTAATGTTGACTGTCAGAAAGTGACGTGGAAGAAGAGACCAATGAGTAGGCAAAAAATTGTGCTGACTAGACTAGGTATGTTAGAATCTTAAGTTTTGATGAAGACTAAAATATAAAGGATTAGACCAAGTGCCTAGGAAGCAATAGGATAACATAGGATCCCAAGTAAGAGTGCAACCGGATGTGGATTTACTTCCGGATAGACTAGGACTCGCGCACGCGGATGAATGATTTATCCCCCAGCGACAGCGAGTAACTCACTAGGGAAATAACTTAGTCCATGAGCATTAGGTACACAAAACCTTAAGACTAAGCTATGATTCAACCGGAAGTGAAAGTGCTTCCTGTTAGATTTAGACTGGCGCAGGCTGACAGAATAGAATAACCCCAAGCGTCAGTGAAAAAGCCACGTCAAGTGAAATTGCTTCCTGATAGATTTTGACTGGCGCAGACTGATAGAATAGATGTAACCCTAAGCGTCAGTGAGTCTACCTCGTCAAGTGAAAGTGCATCCGATAGCGCAGTGACTAGCGCTGACTATTGGATTGAGGGACACCGAGCGAGAGTGAGTTATAGTGAACAAAATCCTTCATCCAGTAGTTTTACTTCCGGATGTAAGAGTGCTTCCTGATATATCATAGACTAAGTCAGAACACAGTCTAAGTAAGACTACTCCCCATAGCGAACAAGCTTCCCACAGCATGTATAGTTCTTATATATATTGCTATGTTGGACTAACCAGTATGTGCAGAACTTAGTCACACTTCCGGATGCAAATGAGCTTCCGGATGGAAAGACTCTTGGCATTGGGATTCAGAGATTAACACTTGCGGAGCAAGATTACCACTTGCGAATGAATGAAGATCATCCGTCAGCAAGAGTACAAGAGTAAACATCACATACTCAGAAGTCAGAATGCTTTTGTCAGAGCAGAGGTGTCAGAACTACTTTTCAGAGATAAAACAAGTCAACCCTGCTAAGCATTAATGAAGATGTACCTCTCAACGGTAACATGGCATTAACGGCTATATTCAAACGGACATATTCAACCTGCCGCCCAAGCTTTGAAGCCGAGTATAAAAGGAACATCTATATTCAGAAGATAGTTGGAAGAACAGAGCATATTATCTGATATATCATCTTCTACATTCCTCTCATCTTCTACTCTCAGATCAAAAGTTGTAACATTCTTAGAGAGTCATTCAATTGTACTTAAGTGAGTAACATCATCTACTCTTAGAGAGAGTCATCTGTACTTAAGTGTTTAGCACAATCCGTTCATAGAATGAACACATCATTAAATCCTCTAATTGATAGAGGCTGTTCTAGAGCTTGTGCTTGAAGAACAGTATTGTTATCTTACAAAAGTAAGGGGGAGCATTTAGAGGTTTTCTAAATCTCCATAGGTTGCAAGTTAGCCCGCAAAACTTGTGGTTGTAAGGTTGCAGGTGATCCCGTTGTAAAACCTGTGGTTGTAAAGGTTTGCAGGTGAACCCGATGTAAAAACAAACCCAGAATAACACCACCATCAAAGATCTCAATTTCGTTCATCTCTCTTCCTCCAATTTTCAATTTCAATGTTAAACCATGACACCAATCCGCCAGGATCTTATCACCTATCATTTCTTAATTCTTTCAATTTCGTTACAAGATCCTTTGATTAAAGGCACAATGAATATGCTTATGGCTGCACTAAGGAATAAAACTAAAATCAAAACTAAAATGTGAGGGTTGCGGGCCTTTCAGGCGAAGATGGAGGCAGAGTTACGGCGATGGCGGTGGCGTGGTTTTGGGTGGAGATGGAGGCAGAGTTGCAGAGGTTGGCGAGGACAATCATGAGGCTACCAAAGCTTCGGCCTGGGAGAGATGTGTTTGACCTTGTACTCGCGGCCAAGGTTTATGTTCTCTCAAATCTGATCTTTCTAGCGTCGTTGATTGGCCAAGATTTCGAGATGGGAAGAAGGGACGGGTGTGGTAGTCTGGTAGGGTATGGTGGGAAAAAAATGGTGGATGTGGGGTGGCTCAAGGCGAATACTCCGACTGGGTCAATTGAGAGAGAGATCAGGGCTTTGGTGTAGGGATGATAGATTTGAAGTTGATGGGAAAGAGAGTGGTACGTTGGGGGTTTGCATTCCCTGCTCATCCCATAATTTCTCATCCCTTTCTCATCCTCAAATACACACAAAAATATGGTGGCCCCCACATAACCTCTCTCCTCTCTTCTTCTTCTTCTTCTTCTTCTTCTTCCTCACCTTACTTTATCTCTCTGCAACCTCCCATCCTCATCCCCACAGCCTCCTCCTCCCACCTCAACCATCATCACCACCGACATCTCTGCTGCCCAACCTCCCCAACCGTCAGCCTCTCTCTTCTCCGCCCAACCTCCACCACCACTACCGTCGTTGTGCATGGTTGAAGACGACGTCTCTACGTCAATCTCCTCATCGTAGTGCACGATTGAAGACGTCGCCTACATGGTGAAAGTAAGGTTGATGGCACGATGTCGAGGTTGGAGGAGAGGAGAGGGAGTGGAGGAGGTTGGTTTGTGCGGTGGAGGCTTCTGTGGTGAAGTTGAGGAAGCTGACATGGAAGTTGTGGTGGTTGAGGTGAAAGGGTGGTCAAGGCTGGGAAGAGGTGGGAGGAGGAGGTGGTTGGTGGTTTGGAAGAGAGAGACGGCAGTGAGGAAGAAGGAAGAGAGGAGAGAGAACCCGGCCCACACCATGTATTTTATGCGTGTGGTTTAATTTTTTTTGGACAAAATGTGTGTTTTAAGTGAAACACATCGTTTTGGGAGATGAGAAATGGATAAGAAAGATTGGAGATGATCCATGAATGCAAACCCATATGATGGTGATATAGAGGGAGTGAGTTTTAGTTTTTAGCTTAATTTTTTACAAAAGAAAAAAATTTAAAAAATTATTTATCCAATCAGCCAATGTAAATGCCACTTGGATTATTTGTTTTGCCAACTCATTTATATCTTCTGTCACGTCACTTACTAATAACGATCAACGTCGGTCAAACTTAACTGACTTACTAAAATTGCACCGAATTTTATTCTTCATGCCTATAATTGAGACCGAAAACACTTTTTCCGCTTAGAGCTCCTAGCGTAATAGTTTGTTTCCATAATTGTACCTTTACCCAAAATTAAATTTAAGAACAAAAAAAATATAAATATTCTGAGATAAGTATTGTATTCTTAAAATAAAATCAAACTTCAATTTTTATAAAAACAAATTTCAATAAATACTGAGTAGAATGAGATTGGACAGTAATGAATTTGAGTTTCAAATGGGATAATTCAAGCCATCAAATATTAAAGGAACATATAAATCTAGCCATTTTAATGGAAAAAGGAAAAAGATAAATTATTTTTCCTTTTTTATTTTCTAAACATGTTAAATTTTCACAAAATATGCAACTGAAATTTAATTTTCAAACTGGTTTAATTTTTTATTTATATGTTTGAGATAATATAAAATTCAAAAAAATATATAAGATAAATACATTAATAGATTCGAACCTTTTTTAATGTGTGTGTGTCTATATATATATATATATATATATATATATATATATATATATATATATATTATTAGTCTCCAAGCAAAAACTTTGTTTCAATTCATCTTTTTGTTTTAGATAAGGGAAAAGGAAAAAAGATCATATAACAATATTTTTTCACGATCAACTATATACCCACACTTTTAAAAAGTGGTTCAATTGATTATGATTAGTTTATAAGATTGTTTCAATTTTCCATCATGAACCAAAAAAATATAGACTTCCTGTTGCCTTTTATTTCTAACTAATAATTCTATTTGAGCAATGAAAGATAGCATTTCACTGTTTCTTGTATAGTGCTTGTTGGCATGAAATTTTTTAAAAGCTATAATAATAATAATAATAATAATAATAATAATAATAATAATAATAATAATAATAATAATATCAATAATGATGATGATGATGATAAAAGAAACAATTCCATCTCTGGCAAAAAAAAAAGAAACATATTTTCTTAAAATTTGATTCAATATGCGCGACATTTGATTTAAATATTTATTCCATATCTATAATCATTATTTTATTATTTGATTCAAATTAATCTTACAAAAACAAATTCCTCTTTATTTAATCATATATGGAAACTTTATTTCAGCCCAATAAAATCAAGTATATCTTTCTTACTTTCTCTTTTGGTATATTAATTTATTCTTTTTTCTTCTATATTAGGGGAAAGGGTCTTAAATACGCATAAAATAGAGTAATATTTAGTGAAGAGCTGCAATATCCATAAACTTTTTTGGATATCTTAAATACTCATTGAGTAATATTTTAAAGCTAACTTAAACACATTTAGTGCTGGTTCTTGACGCCGCTTAAATGATCACACTGAACAAACGTATATTCGCCACATCATTTCATGTCAGGTCATAAGTTTATGACTTTATGTGTGTTTAAGGGCTCACAAAATAGTTTATGATATGGTAACTCTTGGTCTTTAAATTTATAGGTATTTAAGAGATCACAAAATAGTGTACGGATATTACAGCTCCTGGCTAACAAATTAGCGGTGTGACATGGCTAGTAAGTGTCAGGCCAACGTGGACATTTAAATGGCGCTAAGAGTCCAACCATTAAGTATGTTGAAGTTTAATATGAAATAATACTTAATATATATTTAAGATATTCAGAAAAGTTGTAGATGTGACAGCTTCAAACCTATAAGATTATATGTATTTAACAGTTAACACCCTTTACCCGTTATATTAACTCATTGTAAATTCAGTATCTTGCAATTCATAATGGAACCCTAGCTTATATTTAATATTTGAAGTGTAACTTGTTTCTATTTTCTTTGTCACAAAAGTGTATCTCTTATTATCTAATTATCTAAATTATAATTTTTATTTTACTACGTTATTTGATAAAAAGAGTAATAACCTAACTACAATTGTATCTACAAAATGTGATTTTAATCTGAAAACTCAAAAAGAAAAGTAATTACAATTAGAACCAACCAGATGAACTCATTTTCCATAAAGTTTGGGATTGAATTCTTCCAACAAAAAAGAGAGTACTGTTGCTAAATTAAAAATCCCGCCACTAATTATTTAGCAAAAGTTCATTTTACAAAAAACATTGTTATTAATTATCTGTTTTTAGTGCTTTTCGATTTTTCATGTGATGATAGGAATCATCTTCAGTTTTAAAAAATGTGATATGAATCATCTCAAATATTAATTACTAAATAAAGCAAAAAATCGTCCAGTTAATGTTGGTTCAATTAAAGTAATACTAGTTACAACCCAATATTACTTATTCACATTGATTTTTTATAGGAAACTATGTGCATGAGAGATGTACACATGAAAAGTACATCAAGAAATAAGCCTATTGTTTCCTCCAAGCTGGTTGAGATTTATGGTTTAGAATAATTAATAACCTATAAAATATCATTATTATTCGTGATAGCCTATAATTTCTATACTTTGTCTCGGGAAACCAAAACAAATTTTTTTATGGAAAACATAATTATGCATTATTGTATAAAACGATGATAATAGGGAAATTTGTGCATAAAGGTGTGAATTTCCTCTAATAGGAAATCAAACCTCCATGGTGTGAGTCTTTTGTTATATGATACTCCCTTCGGTCCCTGATATAAGAGTCAGTCACCAAAAAAACGCTTTTTAAGAAAACATGTGAATGTTAGTTGGATGTCTGGAGTTAATGGTTCATTTTCAATATTGCCCATATTTATTATGATACTTTTAAGAGAGAGAAATACATGAACATTAATAAATATGAAAGAGAGTTAGAGACAAAGTAGGAAAAAACACATTAAATGAGAAGAGAATGTGAGATGAACTCTTATATTTTGGAACAAAACCATTCAAATTTTGGCTCTTATATTAGAGAATAGAGAGAATGTCAACATGACTTGGAAAGAAAAAAAATAACTTAACAAAAGTCATGAATTTTTCAAAACACTGAATTGGAAAGTTGTAACTTGTATAGCTGTATTATGAATATACAAATTGTTTTATTATCATTCAAAAAACACAAAATCTTTTTTTGTTGTTTTATATATATGATCAAGATGCCAAAAAGCCAAAGGGTTTTGCAATCAGTGAGACATAATCATGACCAATTGGTTAGGTTAATGTCACTAAACACTGTTGGGGCTTATTGTTTTTCAATATAATGGTTAAGCTTTACCATTGATGACACTTTAATGAACTTCTTTTTATGATGTCTCATGAAATTATTAGAATTTTCTCCTTTTGAATATATTTATCACTTTAAATCTTTTGGGAACATGGGCTAGTTATTAGCTTTTAAACATTCAAATGCTATAAGTTTGTTAGGGTGACTTGATAAAAAGTTTCAATCTTTGAGTAGTTTAAGAAATTCATTTAGGGGTCCTACATCCAAAATTTGCAAATATTAATTACAACTTTGATTTTCCCTCACTTTTTGGTACTGAAGTAAACTTATTCCAATAAATCCATATTGAAGGACAATCACTTTCTTTTCATTAACTTTGCCACATCCAGTTATCAGATTATGAGGAGAAACATAATAAAGTTTGCAGCTAATTTTAAGTTATACAGTACTGTCATAGACATACACACAGACACACATATATTAATATTATTAATCGTGAATCTTGATTTGTATCATAAAATTTAGTTGGTCCGGGTACAATGAACTTACTATTATTTCTTTGATATGATCTCGAAATTAAATATTATATAAATAAAAAATACACTTCGAGATTTTTCTCCCATTTATTTATAGATTGTCATCGTTCGAATATGGATAAATTTTTTTATTAAAAGACAATTTCAAAATTAAAATGATTACAGAATATGGATCAATTGGAAGTAATACGCGTATCATATTTTTCAATGAGAAGGCAAAATTTTCAGTCATTGTCAATCACTGCATTGATATTTTCTTAAATTTTAAAACAAATTTTTACATCTTAGCGAAATTTCGATAAGTTTGTGCTATATTACTCGTATTGATATAGATGATTTAGACTCTTCATATTAAATTTGGCATATCTTTATTTTTATTCAAAAAAAAATTTAAACCGTTTTCCAATAATTCCAGAATAATAGTTAAATATTAAACGTTATTTATGTAATTTGAATATCTTAAATTTTCTTACAGAAAGAAATAGCAGCATCAATACTTCCCCTAATCATCTGTTGCACAGTTAAATAATTAAAAGTTTAAATTTAACGTGTATACCTGTCAACCTTAATTTATTTTCTTGTGGATGACGTGTCAATATTAATCAATTTCAATTGGGAAGTATGATTAAGGATTTAGGATGTAGGTAACTTAACACGATAAGTTTAGGAGAGAATCTTTGATATTATTTATTTAATCTATAATCCTTGATTAACTTTTATATTGGGTAACCTTTTTGTTTGTGTACACACGGGTGCGCGCCCACGGGATAGCACACAATGCATTTATTATCTTTAATAAAACATAAATAATTCGGTTACTTTCCCTTATGAATTATTCCATTTCTGATCTTAAATATGAAATCAAAATAATCATTTTAGATATCAAAGATGCAAAATAAATTTCTTAGATTATTTATATTAATAAATACTTCTCAAAACTAACTTACCTTACAAATAAACTAACATATAATTAAATCATATATGACATATTTTAAAACTAAGTGGTTTATTTGGTTTTTTAATTGATCACTATAAAAATAATCAGCTTGATTTTATATTTAAGAACAAAAGAATACAATAGATGATTGTAATAGGCATTTCTTCAATGAGAGTTTCATTTAATTAACTCTAAAACCTGAATGAAAAGAGTGACAAAGGGAGTTGAAATAAGGGAAATATTTGGAATTTTATGTTTTTCCCTCTTCAGATCCTACCTATAAATCTTCAACATGTATTAAAAATAGTAATGACTCTAATTTACCCTTCAAGTAATCACCGTGGACCACTGGACACCTTAAATTAACAGCAGCCCTAATATGCCCTTCATGTAACCAAAGGGGTCAAATTTTACCCTCACCCGACGGTCAATGACGTTTGACCGTTAAAAACTTTATGAAATTGCACATTGACCCCATATATTATTTTTATTTATATTTTGGTCCTATAGTTTGCTTTAATTTTTGTTTTAGTCCATGTAGTTTAAAACAAGAGGTTTTGGTCCCTCAAGTTTGATTCTGTTAGCACAGTTAGTCCCTATTGTTTAATAAGGAGTCGAATATGGGTTAACGGTGTTAAATATGCTGACATGTTGCTGACAGTGTTAATTATGATGACATGGTTAAATGACTAAGAGTTTGATTTGGGCAAATAAAATATAAATTTTTAACTTTTTTAAAATCGAAAATTTATATTTTTAAATTATAGGGACTAACTGTGCTAACAGAATCAAATTTGAGGAACCTAAACCTTTTTGTTTTAAACTATAGGGACTAAAACGAAAATTGAAGCAAACTATATGGACTAAAATATAAATAAGAATAATATATGGGTCAATATGCAATTTCGCAAAGTTTTTTAATGGTCAAACTTCATTGACCGTCAGATGAGGGTAAAATTTGACCACTTTGATTACTAGAAGGACATATTAGGGCCTGCTGTTAGTTTAGGGTGCCCAGTGGTCCACGGTGGTTACTTGAAGGACAAATTAAGGCCATTACCTATTAAAAAATGGATATCTTTCTCTACATGAATAAAATGTTGAGTCTTTCGCTATTCCCAAGGAATTATATGTTATCGTGGCAATTCCATGAAAGAATTCTTATAAAGATTACTAGATTCGATCTACATCGACATAGCTACCATTTCTCATCAAGTACTGTTTTGTGATCCTCACTTTGCTAGACCCAAGCCATTTCTAACCATCAATTATGTCAAGAAGTCCTTTATTTGTATTCCTTCTGGTCCTTTTTGTTTATCGTTCATATTTCAGCAGAAACTTTTATCATTAGTACTCCGATCCAAGGATTTTTCCATAATTAAGTCTGTTAATGTTGTGACCTTAACTTTCTTAGAGTTTTTAGGAGTTCTATCTGCGCATGGATTATTGTACTTTGTGTGTGTGTGTGTGTAAAATTAAACTCGTGTGTGTGTGTGTGTGTGTGTGTGTGTAAAATTAAACTCGTGTTTTGATAAAATCATTTTTGTCTTGTGCTTAAAAATTGGAACCATTCATAACATTATTTTGTTTCATTGGAGTAACTGTTTATTGAGTTAGATATGGTAACTGTGGGAGAGAAATTGCTTCATAAAGTGTAAAAACATGTATTATAACTGCTGCCAAACATATATAAGCTTAATATAAGACATGCATTTGGTGAGTTTGATTTATTTATCTTTGCAACCTAAATGGTATAACATCCTTCAATCTTAAATATGTAGAATTTAAATTAATTATTTGTAAAAGATATGTGTTTATTTAGCTTTAATACTTTTTATTATTAAGAACTTGCATTAGAATCCATTTATTTGGCAAAATAACCTATTTATTTAAAGTCATTTAACCGATAAAAGTTGTGAAGAATTGATTAATCCTTTTGTCGCCCTAGGATTATCAAATAAAACTATAATTAACAACTATAGCAAGTAGCAAGTCCTAGGTCACTTCACAATTTGGTCCAATCTTGCAAAACTTAGGTATCAATGTCAAGCAAATTATTAAGAGAGAGTGTGATGATTTTAAGCTAACAAACTGCAAATCACTTATAAAAGCAAGATAATCGAATTAAAAGAGTGAAGAATCAAGATGTGAAACCTCCTCCTCCAAGTTTCCTTTGTACATCAAAATAAATTGGCCATATATGTATGTTCTCCTTGGTATGACTTGTCTAAATCCTCTTAAGAGTCTTGAGACCAAGAAACGTAGGAGAATTTAACCAAGTCAACCAAATCAAACTTCCTCTATATTCATACATAATCCTAAACAAGATAGAGTTACTTCTAACACCTAATTGAGTCATTCACTTCCTAGAAACATACATACACAATTCGTATACATACATTTTCAAGGAGCTACAAAGATTGTGCTTAGGCTTCATCATGAACAAACATAGAAGAAGAAGGTTTACAAGCCCAAAATTAGATAGAAACCTAGATAGAAAATTCTAACATAGATCTCTAAATCTCATATGCCTAGAATACTAGAAACACAAGAGATTACACTTGAATCTAAGCTTGTAACCTAAACACAACATACATACACACATGGCCGATTTGGTTACATCATGTACAAAATCCACTTGGATGAAGGAGAATGGAGCTCAGCCGAGCCTAATCATGGAGAATGTGAGGAGAAATGATGAAGATGAAGCCATAATCATGGAGGTGATGGAGGTTAGGGTTTGGTTATGGAGGAGAGAGAAGAGAGAAAATGAGATGAAGGGAATGAACATAAAAGTGTGAGATGTGTAAAATGAAGTGGGAGATGTGTTTATGAAGGTGGAAATTTCGTTTTTGGTGTTTGTGAAGGGAGGTGGCCGGAAATGAAGCTAAGGGAAAATGTGTGGTGTAGGCAAAAAGGGCAAAATGGGAAGTAAGGAGAATTCTGTGAATTGTAGGGGAGTGGGTGAGTGAATGTGGCTTCAATTTGGGTTAGATGCACTCTCCTCATGCTCCTCTCTTTAAGACCTTCATTTTCCTTCCATGTTTGCCCTTAATGAAACTCATCAACTTGAATTCTGAATTTAGGCTCCAAATTACCCATTTTGGAAATGAGCAAATCCTTTGTTTTTAACAAAAAAGTAATTCTTGTCTTCTAGCCTTTGCCCTCCCTCCAAGCTATTTCCTTGCACTCCAAGCATGTCCAAGGGTATGTGGGGCCTAGATGTGGCGCCCCTAGACATAAAAAATGAGAAAAACCTGTGAAATGACCAAAATACCCGTAGTAGCTTGTAATGAAAGTAATTAAGCTTAATATTTTTCAATTCTTTTCAAGCCAGCATGCACATTTATAAACCTCAATAATGAATAAAAATATCAATTAAATCCCACAATTTAAGCTCAAATGCACATGCTAAGCTATATAAATATATGTCTAATCAAGAATACTTATATTTTAATTGGAAAAAAAAACATAATACTTATATTTTAAATGGATAGCAAATCACTTTTATTTTTCTAGAAAAAAAAGAGATATAAATACTCATAAATTTTAGTTACTTAATTGATTGGAAATATGAATCTTGATAAAATTTTTGTAATTTCCAAATATTTTCAATCACCAAAACAACATGGGAAAACATAAAATCAATTTGGCAGAGAGAATCCTCAGACGTCAAATCAAATAATTTAATGATTAAAAGAGCTAGTGTATATTTCTATGATCGATTTGAATATAAAACTAAGATATATTATTTTTAATAATAGTAAAAATATTTAATTTTAACTTCAAATTAAAATGAATAAGTAAATTAATACTAGTAATGTTGAAGTGTGTCGTTTCTCATCAAGGGAATAGTTAATATAGGATTATAGGTGAAGCAGTTGGCATATAAATAAAGTAGGCCATTTGGATATGTTTTGTCTGATTTCCATAACTGTTGTTTTGATATCATCAAGGAGTCTGATAATCACCAAGATTACATTGTAATAAGTGCTTCGATGAGCTACAGTGCCATCATAAGATCCAGTATTCGGAAAGGATGAATGAGGCTGATAAGGAGCACCTGTGATTTGATATGCTCCTACAGGCTGTGAATAGGAATGATTAGGTTGCTGATGATAGTTGTTATAGTAGCTGTCGTATTCCATGCTGCCATACTTATATTGATTAGAAGAACTTGGGTATGATGTGTATGCATTGTAATCTTGTGGTACATTAGCTGCTCTCAAATTTGATGAATTACCAGCAACTGATGATGCATTTAGAGCATCTTGAATGCTTCTTCCTGGTGGCTCAGTTTGATGATCATATTGGAAAGGAGGGTTGGATTAAACTCCATTTTCTTTGGAACTATGGACAGTCCAAGATACGGCTACAATTCAGGCCCAGATGTTGAGGGAGCGTATGAAGAGGATTGCAGCTGGTTTGCTTCTAAGTGTCGATTCTCAAATAAATGAGGCTCCACAGGAGCTAAGGTCTCTCAGTATTGCTTCTATGCTTTGTTGCAGATGATGAATCATACGTCAAATCTTACTTCCTTTTCTTTTATTATTAGGCTCTTAGTGTTAGTGATAGTCACAAAATGTCTCCTCCATATATAATTTATCTTTTGGTGCAATTTATAGTATAACACTGCTGGAAATAAGGTCTTTAACGACCAAAATATGAGACCTTTCACGACTACAAAAATGTGGTCGTGAAATATAGCATCGTAAAAATGTGCTTTTTCACGACCAAAATGTTTTGGTCGTGATAGGGGACGCCTATCACGACCAAACTTTCCTAAGCTTGGTCGTGATAGGTGTTCCAAGAGTCAGATGTCTCCTAGAACACCTATCACGACATATCACAACACAACTTAAGAAAGTTTCGTCGTGATAGGTGTTCCAGGAGACACCTCACGACCAAACTTAGGAAAGTTTGGTCGTGATAGGTGTACCCTATCACGACGAAACTTTCTTAAGTTGCGTCGTGATAGGTGATTAGTATCACCGTTCACGACCAAACTTGCGAAATTAGTGTGACAATCAAGAAACCTCCTATGACCGAGGTAAACGGTCTTCCTTCCATGCTTGAGCTGGACGAAATTAGTGTCATCCTCACAAATGGGACATGTCTTATGTCACTTAACACTATATCCTGAGAGATTGTCATATGCAGGTAAGTAATTTATTGTGGTAAACAACAAAGCTTGCAACTTGAATGTCTCATTTTTGTATGCATCAAACACATCAACACCTTCATTCTACAACATCTTCAAGTCCTCGATCAACGGAGCAAGGTAAACATTGATATCGTTCCCAGGCTGTTTCGGTCCCGAAATCATCATACACATCATAAGATATTTCCGTTTCGTGCACAACCAAGGTGGAAGGTTGTAAATGACAAGCAAAACTGGCCAAGCACTATGTTTGCTAGAGACACTCACAAATGGGTTGAATCCATCTGTACAAAGACCAAGATGGAGGTTTCTAGGATCACTAGCAAACTCTGGAAACATTGAATCAACCTTCTTCAATTAAGGAGAGTCAGCGGGGTGTCGAAGATATCTAGCATCAAAATTTCTCTGATCACAATACCACCTCAGATTTTCTACTTCTGTTGCATTCGCGAACAATCGTCTAAACCTTGGAACTATTGAAGGTACCACATTACTTTCGAAGGTTCACCTTTCTTTGGATTGCTTGTCTCGTCGTCGTCGTCATCATCAGCACCCTTCCTCTTTTTTATACCTTGGCTCCTGACATCTTGGACACACATGTAACCCCTCATACTCATTTCCATATAAAATACAATCATTCGGACAAGCATATATCTTATGATACTCCACACCCATCTTACTTTGCATTTTCTTGGTCTCATACATTGTCTTCGGAACCACATTGTTATCCTGGAACATATCGCTCAAAGCTGCAAGCATTTTCGAGAATGTATAGTTTTGCACCTTAGCTTCAATTTACGGGTGCCAAAGTTGTCCATTTAGAAATTTGTCTAGAATATATCTTATGATACTCCACACCCATCTTACTTTGCATTTAATGAAGGTGCAACGCACAGGAGATATTTTTTTACCTTTTTTTTTTTCATTTTTTACTTTTTTTTTTAAAAAAATCTGTTATTATATGATTTCTTTCGCACGATATTTTAGTTAAAAAAATTTGTCATATATTTTTTTAGTGCAAATTTGTTAAAAAAAAATGTTGAAAAAAGGTTAATTGGGTCACATATTTTTTTTGAGTTTGCCTTAAAGATTTATATCTTTAGTGTCACCATTATGATGATTTTTTTGACCTATATAAAAGTGATCCACCAGATCACTGTTCATAACTCTATTCATGACCAGTGATTTGGTGGAATATAATATTTTTTTTAACTTTTTTTTTAAATAAAAAAATTGGTTATTATATGATTTTTTTCACCCGATATTTTAGTTAAAAAAATTTGGCATATATTTTTTTACTGCAAATTTGTTAAAAAAAAAATTGTTCCCCTTGCAAAGCACGAGAGATATCGCTAGTTTCCTACTAAACACTACCTTCAGTTATAAATATAAGAACTTTTTGACTTTTTTTTAAGTTAAGAAAGCAAATCAAACACTAAATTATAACATATATCACATTTAATTATAGGGTGAAGGGGCAAAACTATCCACCGTAATTTTTCAAATGGACAACTTTGGCACCCGTAAATTGGATGGTGCAAAACCGAACATATCGCTTTTACATGTTTCATGGTAGTTCCCAATTCCCCATGTCAAATCCACTTCTTGTATCGGCGATTGATCCCCTCACAAATAAGGTCATTCCTTATAGAGTCAAGGCTTTTGCGATCAACATTCACACACTTCACACAAGGGCACGAGTACTTTCCATTCTTACTTGGCACATTTCTTTTGGCAAATTCAATAAACTCTTCCACCCCCATTGAATACTCTTCACTAGTTCGCAAAGCATCCATCCAAGCATGATCCATGTGCCGAAATGTGTATAATATATACACTTGCCTTCATTACAAAGAATAGAAGACAATTGAACCAATGAGCTAACCATTTGGCTACAAGCTTTGGTTACTTAACAAGACACAATTTTATGAGCTAAAGGATAAGGATATTCCCATTTCAATTTCTTGACACAATTTTATCATCCACATTGTATAATGTACAAGACACTAATATAATATATGAACCAGACAAGAGAAGATAATCAATAAACTTGCTAAAGATGCATGAATCATACTCTTCTAATAGTATCTATTGTGGGGAAACAAACATAATAAACAAGCATAATAATCTTACTCTTCTAATAGAATCATGCACTAGACTCTAATCTAATGCAACAGTAAAATGCACCAAACTCCAATCAAATGCAACAGTAACTAGTCCAAATCCATTTCTAAATGAAACAGACATTAAAGCAAGGCTCACAATTATCCATTTCTAAACTCCAATCAAATGCAACAGTAGCAAAAAGGAAATGAAAAGCAAAAATGACTACTGTTCCAAGTAGTGTAGAGTGTACTAATCCCATCCTCCTTTGAAATCTAGTTTATAGTTTTTTAATCAAACAACTTCGACTTTTGAGGCTATATCCAGTGTCAACATAATCCATAATTAGCCGATGTAATGCTCATGCTTTTCTTTCTGTCAAGTTTTAATCAAACAACTTTAACTTTATGCCCAGAATCGAAAAAGGAGTAAGAATGAAAAGCACAAGGAAATGGAAATGTACTCACACAATATTGAAATAACCGCAGCGAGAGAGAAGGATGAAGACGAAGCCGCCAAGAGATGAGAGGCGAGAGGCAAGAGGTTGGAGTTGATGGCGGCGATTTTCGGTTTTGAGGGCGATGAACAAGTGTGTATGTTTGAGATGAGTGGGAGATGAGAGGTGCGAACAAGGACGGTGGCGAACAAGTGTGTGTGTGTGTTTGAGAGATGAGAGGTGAGAACAAGGACGGCGGCGAACAAGTGTGTGTGTGTTTGAGAGATGAGAGGTGAGAAACGAATAGAGTAAGCGAGAGATATGAGGGGTTTTAGGTTAAGGAGGGAAATGAAAAGAAACTGGAGCGAAGAGTGACACATTCCACGACCATAATATTAGTGTTTGGTTGTGGAAGAGACCTTTCCACGACCAAACATATAATTTTGGTCGTGGTAGAGTTCCGCCTGATCAGTTATTTACATATTTTGCCACCGCGTTTCTTATCCACGACCAACGTTTGCTTTTTCGTCGTGAATTAGGGTCGTGAAAAGCCAAATTTCTAGTAGTGTAAGATTGGTCTTTAAGGACACATACAACACTATAATTCATAATAAAAATTAATTAAAATATGACCTCATCATTAAATTGGATAATATATTGATTTGAGAGAAAATTAGACAAAATTATATTCAACGTTCGTAATATATCTTTGGATATAGTATACGGTATAAATCTCATGAATATTATTATTTTTTTTATAAAAGACAATTATATTAAGTAAAAAGAGGTTACATTAAGACACTTGCATAAAACAAGCGTCATCAACACACCATACACAAACATAAAAGAAAGAAAACGAATAGAGAGTTGACAAGTATAATAGCTAATTGAAACAACACTCAGATTGGAACATTAGCAACATTAGACAATAAAAGGATATCAAGTATGATTTCCAGAGGAATGTCGAGGAGCATAGCGATGAGGCAAGGTGAAGAGGTATGTTGTTTGTGCCAATTCCAGCAAGGAAGACAAAGGCCAACATGGCGAAAACCATTATGGCGATGACCAGCATCTACCGTAAAACGACTGATATCTTTATCTTGCCTAAACTAGGCAAATAACAACACCATATGAGTTGTTGCAAGGATATGATCCATTATTATACCATTGCAAAAGGACCGAAGAGATTACATTCAACCATAACATATCTTCCCCATGATGATTTTCCCATAGTGCCGCCCAAACTGATGTTAAAGTCACAATAAGAGTAAAGCATGTACTGCATGAGGCGGCTAACGACACTTGCCAAGAATAAATCTTTGTTTGATGATAAGAGGAAACAAGGACTTGTCCTTAAACCATCAATGTAGAAGAAAGTGGTAGGGCACTGAGCACGAACCACTATCAGTCCTTTATCATTCTTTAAAATATGATAGCAGCTCACCACAGTGATAAACCTTAAAGCAGCTAAAACATAATACGAGACATAAGAGACTTTGGTAACTTTGAAAGACCAATAATCGTTTCTAGATACCCAGTTGTCATATATAAGTAATAATGGATTCAAGTTTGCCAAAAAAACCTAAATCAGGCTTTCTTTGAAGAGTCCACCTAATATGCAGAATCATACCACCAAAAGACTAGAACAAGAGGGACTTTTTGGTTTGTGTCGATTGCAGATATGGAGCACTATCAAACTTTTCATGACTTTCAATACTATTGTTTCCCAAAACTACTCTTTCAGTACTTTCTTCTGCCATATTCTTGATCTGTGATCGTTCAATTTCCTCAACTCTTTCAACACAGGCTGGAAAAAAAATCCCTACTTCCCATTACAGATATTAAGACTCAATTCTAAACTTCCTGTAATCACACAACCTTCAAGTCCTAAAAGCTCATCTCCTTTAAATTTCTTAAAAGCAACATCATGTCAGCCATAACAACTATATCGGATCTATTTCACTTTAAGGAAATCTTAAGAGGGGAATCAATTTTCATACCTACTATTTCAGAAAGAGGATGACCAAAATCTTTGATTCTGTTGAACCACATTAATCTTCATTTTCTTTAAGGTAATGGATCTAATCTACCCTCCAAGTAACCACCCAAGAGCACTGGGCTCATATTTACACTCAAAGTAACCAAAGTGTTTAATAAAATACCCCTAGTGGACGGTCAATCACGTTTGACCATTAATCTGCCCATGTAGCCGCCACGTGGGTTAAAATTTTTGCCACGTAGGATATGTCTTGTGGGGCCCACATATAATAAAAAAACAATTGTCTCTCCTCTCTTTTCATCACTTTTAAACAGCCCCACCCCCTCCCCTAAGAAGCCCGTTGAAGCAATTGACCATCTTCACACCATCAAAGCATCAAGAGCTTAGCCACTCATGGAAGGAAGAGAGGAATTTTGCCCAAAATCTACCCAATACGTGGTTGTCATGAGATGGGGTGAGATGGAGAAGAAGGTTGTTGAAAATGGAAGAGGAAATAGAGATAAAGATGGAAATATGGAAGATTTGAGGTAAAATCTCATGAAAATGGAAGAGGGGTGAGTGAGTTTGAGAGATTTTGAGTGAACCCTAGCATAGTCACCTTACTTTCGTGCAAATGGGGCTTCGAAAGAGGCTTGGGGAGTGTTAGAAAGCTTATATAGGGTGTAGAAACCCTAAATTGGCGAGCTGATTTTTTTGCTGTAGAATGGAGCCCAGGTGGCGCCCATGGACGCCAATGGTACAGGTCTGGCGAATGCTTCTGTTCTTGAGCCCCAGACAGGCACCGGGGCCCCGATGAGGCGCCAAACTGAAACCTTTTTTTCTTCAAATTTTTCTTGACTCTTCCTTCTTCCTTTGCTTCCTCCTTCTTGAGCATTGCTTCCATCAGATCTTTGACTTCTCTTTCCATTGATCTACAAGAGATTAAGACTTGAAGTAGTATCACAAAGTTCTTAAAAAGATGAATGATAATAAATTAAGTTAAATATGACAAAATTGCCCTTAACTAGAACAAACTCCAACAACTTAAGCAATAGCTAGAATCTATGCTAATTAGGTGCAATTATCATCAAAACATGCATTAATTCAATGGATTTGACCATGAAAAGATATGCAAATGTATGGTGCAATCACGACCACATGGGCAGATTAACGATCAAACGTGATTGACCGTCCACTGGGGGTATTTTCTAAACACTTTGGTTACTTTGAGTGTAAATATGAGTCTGTTTGTAGTTCAGGGTGCCCAGTGCTACTAATGTTAGAATCTTAAGTTTTGATGAAGACTAAAATATGAAAGATCATAATGAATACTTAGGAAGAATTAGATGAAGTTAAAAATCATAAGTTAGAACACAATCGGATGTAAAATCACAACCGGATGACTTAGAGCATGAACAACGTAACTAGCGCTTGCGGATATAGTATACAACCGATAGCGGAAGTCTATTGAACACTAAGTCTGATCCTAGATAACCCAGTATAAGTAGGATAAGCTTCCCATAGCAAAAACGCTTCCCATATCACTTAACTATATATTATTCTGTTGGACTAACATTTGTGTGCAGAACTTAGTTTCGCTTTCGATAGCAAATGAGCTTCCGATAGTGAACTCTCTTTGCACTGCATTTTCTTAGATTAACACTTGCAGATCGAAGCACCTACTTTCGATAGCAAAAGAGCATCCGATAGTGGACACTCTTTGCATTGCACAAACTTGGACTAACACTTGCAGATCGAAGCACTTACTTCCGGTAGCCAAAATCCATCTGATAGCAAGTATAAGAGTCAAAGTCCGTACGAGTGCTCAGAAGTCAGAATTTCTTTTTGTCAGAACAGAAATGTCAGAGTTACTTTTCAGAAGTCCTCTGTGCAGAATTAATTAAAAGTAAAGTCGACCCTGCTAAGCATTAATGAAGATGTACTTAACAAGGGATCAACGACTATATTCAAAAGGACATATTCCAAATTGCCGCCCAAGCCAGTGAGTGTTGGTAGCTGAGTATAAAAGAAATATCTTCAACATTCATAAAAGGAGAGACGAAGAACAGCAAGCTTATTGTCTGAAATATTGCAGTCTACATTCTTCTTATCTTCTACTCTCTGATCTTAGAGTTGTAATATTCTTAGAGAGAATTCTTGAGAGAATCATTTGTACTTAAGTGTTTATCACAATCAGTTCATAGAGTGAACATATTATCAAATCCCCTAATTGATAGAGGCTGTTCTAAAGCTTGGTGCTTGAAGAACAGTGTTGTAACTTTACAAAAATAAGGGGGAGTATTTAGAGGTTTTCTAAATCTCCAAGGTTTGCAGGTAAGCCCGTTGCAAAACCTGTGGGTTGTTAGGTGAACCCGTGTTCGTAAAACCTAAGGTGTGAAGGCTTTTCTTGTGCCTAGATTAAACAAGAAGTTTAGTGGATTGAAAATCTCAGGTGAAGCCTGGGGACTGGATGTAGGTCAGGAAGTGACCGAACCAGGATAAATCTGTGTGTGCTTATTCTGTCTTTAATCTTCTTATTTCCAGCACCACACCATCATATACTTATTTGTGCATAGTATGATTCATCGTCATTTTCATCAAGCACAAGAAGTCATGTTTTAAAAGAGCATTTTAAGTTTTATTCCACCACCCAATTCACCCCCCTCTTGGTTGACAGCCACATATTTCATTTGGTATCAGAGCGGGTCACTTGTTTAAAGGATCCAACGATCTCAAGTGCAAAGACCATGGATGACTTGGGATATAAAATGTTTTCTGAAGGTGTTGATCATACCATTCCACCCGTGTTAGAAAATATTGATTTTTGTCTATGGAAAGCGAGGATGAAAAGTTTTATACGATCCTCCAGTTTCAAAATGTGGGATGTTTTTATAAATGATTTTGATTTCAAACCAAAAGGGAACTGGACGGAAAAAGAGAAGAATTTATTTTCCTTAAACATTAGAGCAATGCAAATTTTGTACAAAGTCTTAACTGATAGTGATTTCCAGAAAATCAAACATTGCTCTAGTGCTAGAGATATTTGACACACTCTTGATGCTATGTATGCTTCTAATCATTCTTTTGAAGGTAAAGCTGTCCAAAGCTCATTTCGTGCCCCTTGTGGATCAACTGTTGGTGAGCAACAGGAAGCTGATATTGAGGAAGCTAGCAGCAGTGAAGAGAGTGTCGATCTCTACCTAGAAGATTCAGAAACTGATAAAAATGAGGTATCTGAACTTGAACCTTCTGAATTGCAAGACACATATAATGAGTTACATATTGAATTCTGTAAACTTGCAAAAGAAGTTCTAGGCTTAAAGGAAAAGAACAGGAAACTTGAGGAATTCATCTCTTCTTCTACATCCAAGGTTTCCAAAGTTCCATCCATAGAAGAACAGCTATCGCTACCGATAGCTAGTCCTCTATCGATAGCGGAACCTTCAACATGTTCTGAAAATTGTTCCGATTGTGAATCCCTGTTGAAGGAAAAAGAAAAGTTTTCAAAAGGCCCTGAGATTTCAAAAGTTGTATCAAAAGAACAAAGAGTCTTTGAAAAGAAAACTGACCAACACGATAATGATAGGAAATCCCATTCTGAATATCATTCCATTATCTGTCATTATTGTGGTAGATCAGGTCATATTTCTCACACTTGTAGTTTTAGAAGAAAATTAAATGTGAGAAATAAATTTGTATGGATTCCTAAAGGACAAGTAAGGTCCAGTGCTAACCATGTAGGATCCAAGTACAAATGGGTACCAAAGCATCCTTCTAGTGCAGGAAAGATCAAGAGTTCCTCCTGCCCCAAAGAAGAGAACTCGTGGTGATGTCACTGCTGCAACCACCTGGTCCAATCATAGGAAGCAGTGCGCAACCACAAGGAACAAAGGTTCTGTCTCAAGGATGAGCTATCACAGAGTTTCACTCAACTATCCTGAGAAGAACAAGAGAGAGAGGATTCATCGATCAACATGGAGAAAGCCTATGAATTCTGTCTCTCATAAGAAAGTGCTTCGGGCGAAGGATAAGTATAGAAGATCTCCCTTGGTAAGCAGGGGATCACTTAGGGTCGAAGCATGCGATAGTAAAATCTCCTATGCAAATGTTAGATGAAATTATTGAGATCTTACATTAAGCATCTTAGATATGAACATTATATTCCTTATAGAAGAAAGTTTAAAGAAATTCACAATGTTCATAATCTACATGCTGTCTATGACTATCATGATCAAAAACCATGTATATCCTTGTGCATATAGTCATGATAGATACACAATGCCATACACATAGTGAATAACTCTTAAGTGCATGTGAATTATACACTTCCTACAAACTGACCAGTCAGATCCAAGTTTGGAAAGAACAGCAAGACTCAAGACTGTACCTTATCTGAGCAATTAGTCAAAACTTGATGAGTCGTTATTCATGCTTGGCTTTTGGTGCTGCTCTTGAAATAGAAGAATCCTTGCATTGCCTGCCAAAATCAAGCAAGCTACTGCTTGACGCAAATGTAGCTTTGGTGATGTCATTCTTACCCTCTCCTCTACTTGAATGATTATTTGGGTAATGAATGCATGTTACTCATTCCATCGGCAATTGACACTCATGTATCTAAGGATAAAAGTCAAAACTGCTCTATAGAATGGATGTGAAGATCATGTAGCGTTTAACTACATGATTGACTTAACAGCTGTCAAATACTGTGAAATTGATATGATGTTTTTTTAACCTGTGATGATCTTATTTTTTTTTGGAAAATGATCAAATCATATCAAATCCATTTTTGTTTATAGTATCTGAATTTGTTCATAGTATTTGTGCATATTGAATTATTTCTTTTTGGAAAGGACCTGAGAAAGATTTGAAAACACTCAAGTCATCATCTCTTCATAGGAGTGTGTGCTCCAAGATTTTCTTAACCTTAGTTCTGAAAAGGCACCACTCATGAAAGAAAATAGTTTATGCATTCACTTCGACTTTTGAAAGATCCTTTTGAAATGCAAACTATCAAATCAAGGAGGGCTTGTGCTATTGCTGAATCATTGTGTTTATTATACGCATTGCACAAAAGTTATTTCCTTGTCATGATTTCTTTTCAAAGCTTAAGTTGGATATCATACCTGATCATGAATCATAAAGCATCTTGACTGATTATCATAATATTGACCTTTATTATTCATCAACATATTTTGAAGTTGATCTTATACTTGAAATCCTAATATCATATTATGCTTCATAGTGCATTTAACTCAACAATGTTGTATGATATGTTAGATATATTTGGACAAACATGTTGAGTGTCTTGACTAGTCACTTTGGACTAAGAGAGTCCATACTTGGAAATCTGTCCAGAATCTAATTCAGGTATACTAATTGTCTTCATCAATTGATCAACTAGAATCTTGTGTTTACAAACTAATCCTGAATATTCATAACGATGTAAACAGAACTGTAATAGTCAGGATCTCTATGTTTTAGTGTAGTCAACATAAATGATATTAGCGCGGATGCTTCTGTTATTATGGTTATGAATATCTTATTAGTTTCAAGATTTCAGACACTTTAAACTAAAGACCTTCTTCAAAGTTATCATTACTAGTTTTTGAATTTAACAAAGATTCTGATCCTCTTTAAGCTTGCATGACAATCATACCTCATAATAGCATTAAAATTATTTTATGATTCTCCATTTCATTTGGTATCTTTTGCATCAAGTTTCAAAAGCATAAGGAACACGCTCCTTATCATAGCAAAAGTTCAATGGTTAAAATCGCAATCCATAGCGATAAATTGACTAGCTATGAATTCAAGAGCAATAACTTTTTCTTTCACATCTTAAGTTTCAATCTACTAATGATCTCAATTCAAGCTTGTGTTTTAAGTATGCTGACACAGATTATGAAAGCTTGAAAGATGTGGATGTACAAGAGAGAATGTCAACGAATATGCTCCTTATCAAGATGAGAGGAACTGGCTGTACTGAAATCTTGAGGAAATCTCGCCAATCATATATGAGCATTTCTATCCCTTACTCCTTCTGTTGTGGATTTGAATCAATAGTTTCTCTTGTCTGACATACATAAGAAATCTTAGGAAATGCCTTGAATTAATTTCTGGAAAATTTGATAAATCCAAAGGCAAAATGTCAATAGCATATAAGCCTAACTGAGTGTAGATAACTAGCCTGGAAAGAATTATTAAGAATCTCTACCCACTGAAAGCTGTATATTCTGGCACATTACCACAAGCCTAGTACAATCTGAATTAAGTTCAAAGCTTGTTGATATCCTAAGAATAATGAGATCATATTAAGCATATCTGGAAGAACTTGAGCTAAGATTTGAAAATTATTCTTGTGATCATATGCTAAAAATTTAGTTGGTTTATAAACCTGATTTATTCCTAAAACTAAACTATTTTGTGGACATTAAGGTTTTTAGAATTTCAAAGCTTGTGCTGACAATTCACATGTCTTCATAATCTAACATGAACCCTCTTAAGGCATACTTGTTGAACTATACTTGTTTATGAAACTCTGAAAATATGCAATCTGTTCGATATTCCATGTGTTATCACATTGGTATTTATCCAAGAGAGTATGAATAGGGTTCATGACTTGATAGTGAAACTATGTGGAATTGTGAACTAAATTTCAAAATCTGTTTTCACATAATTGATACTCTTGTTTTACCAAATCAATCAGCAAGCACGATTTCTTAAAATTATAATATTGTGCTGATTAACATAGATTGTGACTTGGAAAGTCCTGAGCATGTCCATTAATGTTAAATCTTAAGTTCTACCACTGACCATTCGGAAGCGCATTTGCTTCCACTAGCACATGCAGGTCGCCTTGTGAAAAGATCATGAGAACATACAATGTTAAATCTTAAGTCATTCACATCCGGAAGCGGATCCACTTCCGCTAGCATCTGCAGAAACAAACCATCAACCTGAGCAAAGATAGCTTTCGCAAGCAATTTTGCTATCGATAGCAAGGACAACTATTGAACATTGGAAGGAGTAGAGTGGCTGGACGCCATTTCTTCTACTCAGCGTGGGATCCTGCTGCTTACGATTGCTGCTCAGCAACCGGAAGCACCTACACTAGGAAGTGAAACGTCACCTCTGAAACGTTTCATCTTCTCTGACAACAGTTGTACCTTCTCTGACACTCTGAAACGACACGTGGCAAATAGGTGCGCCGTTTCAGTATTAAATGTTTACGTTTCCCATTAAAGGTTTATGCTTCCCATGCCTTTTCATTATGACTCCTCGCATCAAAACGTCTCTTCACATAAATAGGCATTTACTCATGAACGTAATGGATGCACAAGAGGGGGGGGGGGGTGAATTGTGCTTCAAAAATAAATACTCAAAGTAAACGACACAGGATTTATACTGGTTCGGTCTACCTGACCTACGTCCAGTCCTCAACCACCCAGGCCGAGAGTTTCACTATAACTCAGGTTTTAAATCGGGTTCACCTGAAACCTTACAACCGCAAGTTTTACGGGCTCACTTGCAACCTTACAACAAGTTTTACACTGGCTCACTTGTAACCTATCTAACTGTCTCCCCCTCACACCAAGCAAGGGTTTGAAGTTTACACTTGAAGGCTTTTCTGACTAAGTTCTCTTAAAGAACGAATGATGTTACACACTTAAGTTCAATAAATGCTCTTATAACAGAAAGAGACTTAACTACTGTGAGTACAGAATAAGTAGATGAAAAATCACTCAAAGTGTTAAATGCTCTTCGCTTTTCTGGGCAGCTTGAATGAATAAAGATTTTCTCGCTCTAACTTCTCTCAAGAATATTTGAAGATCATTAACCACTTCATAAATGAAGTTGAGCTTCCTTATATAGTCTTCAAGCATTTTGAACTCTTGGTAGGTGGGCTAGCCGTTTGAATATGTCCGTTTTTCCCTTGTTACCGTTCGCCCATTTAATGCTTCATCAATGCATAGCAGGGTTGACTTGCTTTATCTCTGAAAAGTAGTCCTGACACCTCTGCTCTGACATAAGCATCCTGACACTGCATCTCTTTGAACGTTCAGACATTCTTTTTGCTTGCGGAAGTAACTTCTCATCCGGAAGCAACCTTACTGAGTGTGCTGCACTTGAACGTTAGTTTAGCAATATAATCATATAGTCTCATGCAGTGGGGGTTCCCTAAGTCTAAGGTGTATCCGGAAGCACTTCTACATCCGGAAGTAATTTTACTTGATGAGGGATCTAGTTCACCATGACTCGCTCTTGCTTAGTCTATTTCAATCCTAACAGTCAGCGCTAGTCACTGAGCTATCGGAAGCACTTTTACTTGATGTGGTGAACTTACTGACGCTTAGGGTTATACTTCTTTTATCAGCCTGTGCCAGTCTAAATCCAACAGGAAGTAATTTCACTTGACGAGGCTGATTCACTGACGCTTGGGGTCATTCTATTCTGTCAGTCTGCGCCAGTCTAAACCTAATAGGAAGTGCTTTCACTTGGCGAAGTAGACTCATTGACGCTTGGGGTAATATCTATTCTATCGCTCTGCGCCAGTCTAAGTCTAACAGGAAGCAAACTTACTTCCGGTTGAGTCATAGCTTAGTCTTAAGGTTTTGTGTACCTAATTCTCATGGACTAAGTTATTTCCCCAGTGATTTACTTGCTGACGCTGGGGGATGAAAACATTCATCTGCATGCGCAAGTCCTAATCTATTCGGAAGTAAACCCTCATCCGGAAGCAGTCTTACTTGGGATCCTATGTTATTCTATTGCTTCCTAGGTACTTGGTCTAATCCTTTATATTTTAGTCTTCATCAAAACTTAAGATTCTAACATTCTCCCCCTTTTTGATGATGACAAACTTAGCTTTATCGTTTAAGTTCAGATGAAAGGATTAGCTGAAGAATAAAAGCAATAGTTCAAAACAAGTAACTTAGACAAATATTATTGATAAGCATAGGTTACAAGTCAGAACATATAATCAAATAACATTTACAAGTAACGAGCATATAGTAGGCAGATATGAGAACATGCATGAAAAGGTGAACATTTCTAAGTAGACAAAAAAAAAATTTTGGGCTGGGGGTTTAGGGTTTTTGTTTCTTCTTTCTCTCCCTCTCGCTGAAGCTCTTCTTCATCAAGGAACTCCCAGGGTAGCAAGGCTAGTGATCAATGCATCCTGCCAGGATAGCAAGGCTAGTGGTCAATGCATCTCTCCCCCTTTTGGCATCATCAAAGAGGGTTTTCCATATTTGATCGCCGCAGCCTCCTCCTTAGGGATGGACTTCCTCTTCTTAGAGCCCACTAACAGTTCTGCCATTCTACCAGAAGTTTCAGGCTGACCTTGAATATTTTCATCCTGCTCTAGGGCAATTTGCCCAGAAACTTCATGATGTTCTTGATGTTCTTCACGATGCCCAGATTTTCCAGAATGTTGATGGCTTGATTTCCCAGATTTGGACTTGTGTTTCTTAGATGAGGAGGGTTTCCTCGAAACTGGGTTTGCTTCAGAGGGTTCGGCCATTTTTGTGGGGTTGATGAAATGTTTATATGAAGAGAATGAAGAACATAGATGAAAATGAAGAATGTGTGAAATGAGATGTCCTTTTTATAGGTAAAGTCACTAAGGGCAAAAAGGTCATGCTTCTTCACATTATCACACATTGGGTAGCGTAAACGACTTAAGTTGGAACGACACACCTGATGACACGTGTAGCTGCATATTATCAGAGAAGTCGAAACGTCTCATTTGGAAGTTGAAGTGTTTTCTGACGTGACGTGTCTTCTTGGACTTGTGCTGGCGCTCTCTTGGTTTGATCATCCAGCGTCAGTGTGTAATCATTCGGAAGTGGTTTTGCTTCCGGTTGCACTTACTTAAGATTTAACATTGAATACCTGCAAAAACATATATTGGCACTCCGATGCCTAAGTCAGTATTGTTGTAAGTGATAAATAATCAAGTATAAAAATTTACACTTCATTTGGGTTTACCATTCCCAAATCACCTCTAATGAAAATAAACTGGTCAGTCCCCAGAGGCTTGGTGAAGATATCCGCAAGCTGTTGTTGTGTGGGAACAAACTGCACCTTGACATCCTTCTTTTGAACATGGTCTCTGATGAAGTGATGTCGGACGTCAATGTGCTTTGTCCTTATGTGCTGAACTGGATTCTTGGCGAGGCTAATTGTGCTTGTGTTATCACAGAGGATGGGCGCCTCAGGGAACTCCAAGCCAAGATCTCTCAACTGGTTTTTCAGCCATAGCACTTGTGCACAACAACTTGCAGCAGCAATGTATTCTGCCTCAGTGGATGACAAGGACACGCAGGTTTGCTTCTTGCTAGCCCAAGACACCAGACAACCACCAAGGAAGGCGCATTGTCCACTGGTGCTCTTTCTATCTGTTTTATAACCTGCGTGGTCAGAGTCAGAATAAGCCCACAAGAACTCTTGGTTACCTCTGGGATACCAAAGACCAAGTTCTTGTGTTCCCTCAAGGTATCTCAGAATACGTTTAACACATGTTAAGTGTGATTCCTTGGGGTTGGCTTGAAACCTAGCGCACATGCCTACACTGAATTGAATGTCAGGCCTGCTGGCTGTTAAGTATAAGAGGGAACCTATCATTCCCCTGTACATGGGCAGGCTGACAGTTTTACCCTTTGCGTCAGCGTCAAGTGCGGCGGAGGTGCTCATAGGAGTGTCATACTCCTTGCATTCATCCATCCCAAACTTTTTGAGTAGTTCTCTGCAGTACTTGGTTTGGGAGATGAAGATTCCGTTCTTCTTTTGTCTAATTTGCAGGCCTAGGAAGAACGTTAGTTCTCCCATCATTGACATCTCAAATTCACCCTGCATAGTCTTAGAGAAATCTTCAACATAAATTTAATATCATCAACATAAATTTGGACAAATAGCATATCTCTTTCTTTGTGAAGGATAAACAGTGTATTATCTAATTTGCCTCTTGAGAAACCCTTGCCCAGCAAAAAGCTGCTGAGTCTCTCATACCAAGCTCGAGGGGCTTGTTTCAGGCCATATAAAGCTTTCTTTAATCTATACACATGTTTGGGGTGCTTATGGTCTTCAAAGCCAGGAGGTTGTTCTACATATACCTCTTCTTTAATATAACCATTAAGAAATGCACTCTTTACATCCATTTGATATAATCTGAAACCTTTCATGGATGCAAAGGCTAGAAGAATCCTTATTGCTTCAAGTCTAGCGACTGGAGCAAAGGTTTCTTCATAGTCAATGCCTTCTTCTTGGTTGTATCCTTTAGCTACTAGTCTGGCTTTGTTTCTGGTGATTTGACCTGTCTCATCCAGTTTGTTTTTAAAGACCCACTTGGTCCCCACTATGGATTGATGAGACGGCCTTGGGACTAGTTCCCACACTTGACTTCTCTCAAATTGATTCAGCTCTTCCTGCATGGCAATAATCCAGTCGCAGTCCTCAAGAGCTTGTTCAACTGAAGTTGGTTCGATTTGAGATAGGAATGCTCCAAACTCAACTTCATTTTGAACTTGTCTTCTAGTTCTGACACCAGAAGAAACATCACCAAGCACTTGATCAAGAGGATGATCCCTGTGATGTCTCCTAGCTATTGGCAGCTGTGCCTCCTCAGGCATGGGTTGCCCACTAGGTACATCACTGGGTTCACCTTCTTCTTTGGGATAGCTTGTTGTTGTTTCTTTTGGTGGTGAGGAAGATGATGGAAGATTTGGAAGATTAAGTGCTTCATCATCTTCTGTGGATTGTCCCCATGTAGGAGTTTCATCAAATACAACATGCATGGACTCTTCTACAGTTTTAGTTCTCATGTTGTATATCCTATATGCTTTGCTCCTAAGGGAATATCCTATGAATATACCTACATCAGCCTTTGGATCAAACTTACCCAAATTTACCTTCCCATTGTTATGCACGTAGCATTTTGATCCGAATATTCTGAGATGGCTGATGTTGGGCTTCCTTCCTTTGTATAGCTCGTATGGAGTCTTATCCAAGCCCTTGCGAATATAAGCTCTGTTGGAGATATAGCAAGCAGTGCTCATAGCGTCCGCCCAGAACACTTGAGAGACTTCTTTCTCGTTCAGCATGCTTCTAGCCATCTCCGTCAGAACCCTGTTCTTTCTTTCGACTACTCCATTTTGTTGAGGAGTCCTTGGAGCTGAGAAGTTATGTTCAATGCCGTTTTGCTCACATAGCTCAGAGAAGCTATGGTTCTCAAACTCTCCTCCATGGTCTGTCCTTATGGCTGTGATTTTGAGATCCTTCTCATTCTGCACTTTCTTAGCCAGGACAACAAAAGCATCAAAAGCATCTTGCTTGGAGGCAAGAAACATAGTCCACGTGAACCTTGAATAGTCATCCACCACCACTAAAGCATATAGGTTTCCACCCAAGCTTTTTACTCTTGCTGGCCCAACCAAATCCATGTGGATTAGTTCCAAGGGCCTGCTGGTGGAGACTCTCTTCTTGGTTTTAAACGAGGATTTTGTTTGCTTTCCTCGTTGGCAGGATTCACAGATAAAATCATGCTTAACCTTAAAAGAGGGAATACCTATAGCTAGCTCATTTTTAATTAGCATGTCCAATTGAGTAAAGTTAACATGAGCTAGTCTCTTATGCCAAAGCCAGCTATTCTCGTCACTAGATATTAGACATTTTTCTTCTAGCTGTTGACATAAATCTAAGGTATATAGATTCCCATTTCTAATTGCCTTAATCTTGCATTTTAAGTTGGCCTTATCTATATTCAGATCCTGCTTATCAACTATTAAGCACTCATTTGAATCAAATATTACCCAGTTACCTTTGTCCGTGCTTTGACTTACGCTTAGCAGGTTGTGACAGAGACCGTCCACTAGATATACATCTTTGACTGGTCCGACTTCTCCAACTCCAGTGATCTTGCCACTTTGATTTCCTCCAAAGGTCACTGTGGCTCCATCTTTGATCACCAGAGATTTGAACTTGTCTCTGTCTCCAGTCATATGTCTCGAGTATCCGCTATCGATGTACCATTTTTTGTTCTTGGATGCCTTGAGACACACCTGAACAATCAAGCAACTTTAGGTACCCAACCTCTCTTGGGTCCTTTGTCATTAGTGTCTAGGACCCTTGGCCTAGCTTTGGGCTTATCCTTGTGCCTATAAACATTTGGAGCCTTTGGCCTAGTGTTGGCTCTAGACTCTTGGGTTCTCCCAGTGGGATGATTCCAGGCTTGGGATCCTTGTCCTCTCTTGATTTCCTTTGCAGGTGGAGGATCCTTTGTAGCCTTGGTTCCTTTAGGGACCCATTTGTAAGAGCTGTTAGCTCCATGCTTCTTAGCATTACAGGTGGACATCGAGTGTCCTTTCCTGTTGCAGTAATTACAGAAGCTAAAAGGTGAGGAGCTATGACTGGTGGCTTTATGGAAGAACTTTAAGTAAGGCTTTACTTTTGGTTCTTCCCACGTTTTCTTCCTGGGGGTATATCCCAAGCCAGTCCTATCCCTATATGCCCTTTGGTTCATTAAAAGTATATTCAGCATTTCTGAACCATTGGTGAATTTCTGCAGGGCATTTTGCAGCTTGTTATTTTCTTCTGAGATTTTGCTGCAATTTGGACAGCTCTCAGGTGTTGGGATGTTGGGTTCTGCTTGAGGAGAACCCTGTCCATCCACCATTGGAAATCTTCTAGCTTCCGCTAGTTCCTCACTAAGTGAGTCCACCTTGGACTCAAGTGATTCCTTTTTGGTTTTCAAGAATTTATAGGCTTTACATAGTTTAGAGAATTCTTCATGAATCTCATTGTAAGCCTCTTGTAGTTCAGGAAGAGTTACCTCATGTTCTTCGTTGGTGAGGTCAAGATCTGAAGATGCTTCCTCATCCTCTTCTCTAGCTACCAGGCAGAGGTTGACAACTTCTTCATCATCACTTGCTTCCTCATCTGAGCTGTTTACCCAAATGGAGGAAACAAGAGCCTTTCTTTTATCCTTGCCTTTGGACCTCTGCAGGCTGGGACACTCAGCCTTGAAGTGACCAGGCTTATTGCATTCAAAGCACACAGGGACCTTCTCTTTCTTGTATCCCCTCTTCTGGCTGGAGTCACCTTTCTGATAGCCTTCCTTCTTCCTGAGGAATTTCCTGAACTTCCTCACCATCAGGGCCATCTCCTCATCGTCCATCTCATCGTCGTCATCCTCATCATTGTCTTTGATCTCTTTGCTGGGAGCAACGAGAGCAAGGTTCTTACTCTTGGATGAGGTTTGAGGAGCTCTCATAGCCAGCAAGGTAGGCTCATATTCAGCAAGGGAGCCAAAAAGAGCGGTGACGGAGCTGGTTGATTCTCCTTGCACTTCTTGCAGAATAGTTACTTTGGTGATCCAGTCACCCTTCAAGATTTTTAGAATCTTGCTCACCTGCTCTCTTTCAGGGATATCCTTACCAAGCGAGGCTAGATTATTGATGAGATGGGTGAATCTGAGCTCTAGATCTCTGATAGGCTCGGTGGGGCTTAGCATGGCGAATTTGTGGAATTCTTCCACCAGCATCTCAACACGTCTTGCTTTTACTCCCCTGGTTCCGGAGTGTGCAGCCTCAAGAGCCTCCCACATATCTTTTGCATTTTTGTGGTGGCTGATCCTGTGAAACTCTTTGTAGCTGAGAGCACACTGGATGTAGTGCATAGCCCTATGGTTGAGTTGGACTAGAGCATAGTCCTCAGCAGTATATCTGGCTTTTGCCTTAGCAAATCCATCCTCATCTAAGGGAGTTTGATCCCCATGTTCGATCACGTCCCATAGTCTGATATCGCTTGACTTGATATAAGTTTCCATTCTGAACTTCCAGAATGGATAGTTGTGCCCATCGAAGCCTGGGGGCTTGTTGGGTTGTACAGCAACATCTGGCAGACCATAATCCGTATCCATTACTTAGATCTTTGCTTTCCGGATTCGTTGGAATCGAGTGAGAAAGACCTGGCTCTGATACCAAATGAACGTAATGGATGCACAAGAGGGGGGGGTGAATTGTGCTTCAAAAATAAATACTCAAAGTAAACGACACAGGATTTATACTGGTTCGGTCTACCTGACCTACGTCCAGTCCTCAACCACCCAGGCCGAGAGTTTCACTATAACTCAGGTTTTAAATCGGGTTCACCTGAAACCTTACAACCGCAAGTTTTACGGGCTCACTTGCAACCTTACAACAAGTTTTACACTGGCTCACTTGTAACCTATCTAACTGTCTCCCCCTCACACCAAGCAAGGGTTTGAAGTTTACACTTGAAGGCTTTTCTGACTAAGTTCTCTTAAAGAACGAATGATGTTACACACTTAAGTTCAATAAATGCTCTTATAACAGAAAGAGACTTAACTACTGTGAGTACAGAATAAGTAGATGAAAAATCACTCAAAGTGTTAAATGCTCTTCGCTTTTCTGGGCAGCTTGAATGAATAAAGATTTTCTCGCTCTAACTTCTCTCAAGAATATTTGAAGATCATTAACCACTTCATAAATGAAGTTGAGCTTCCTTATATAGTCTTCAAGCATTTTGAACTCTTGGTAGGTGGGCTAGCCGTTTGAATATGTCCGTTTTTCCCTTGTTACCGTTCGCCCATTTAATGCTTCATCAATGCATAGCAGGGTTGACTTGCTTTATCTCTGAAAAGTAGTCCTGACACCTCTGCTCTGACATAAGCATCCTGACACTGCATCTCTTTGAACGTTCAGACATTCTTTTTGCTTGCGGAAGTAACTTCTCATCCGGAAGCAACCTTACTGAGTGTGCTGCACTTGAACGTTAGTTTAGCAATATAATCATATAGTCTCATGCAGTGGGGGTTCCCTAAGTCTAAGGTGTATCCGGAAGCACTTCTACATCCGGAAGTAATTTTACTTGATGAGGGATCTAGTTCACCATGACTCGCTCTTGCTTAGTCTATTTCAATCCTAACAGTCAGCGCTAGTCACTGAGCTATCGGAAGCACTTTTACTTGATGTGGTGAACTTACTGACGCTTAGGGTTATACTTCTTTTATCAGCCTGTGCCAGTCTAAATCCAACAGGAAGTAATTTCACTTGACGAGGCTGATTCACTGACGCTTGGGGTCATTCTATTCTGTCAGTCTGCGCCAGTCTAAACCTAATAGGAAGTGCTTTCACTTGGCGAAGTAGACTCATTGACGCTTGGGGTAATATCTATTCTATCGCTCTGCGCCAGTCTAAGTCTAACAGGAAGCAAACTTACTTCCGGTTGAGTCATAGCTTAGTCTTAAGGTTTTGTGTACCTAATTCTCATGGACTAAGTTATTTCCCCAGTGATTTACTTGCTGACGCTGGGGGATGAAAACATTCATCCGCATGCGCAAGTCCTAATCTATTCGGAAGTAAACCCTCATCCGGAAGCAGTCTTACTTGGGATCCTATGTTATTCTATTGCTTCCTAGGTACTTGGTCTAATCCTTTATATTTTAGTCTTCATCAAAACTTAAGATTCTAACATTCTCCCCCTTTTTGATGATGACAAACTTAGCTTTATCGTTTAAGTTCAGATGAAAGGATTAGCTGAAGAATAAAAGCAATAGTTCAAAACAAGTAACTTAGACAAATATTATTGATAAGCATAGGTTACAAGTCAGAACATATAATCAAATAACATTTACAAGTAACGAGCATATAGTAGGCAGATATGAGAACATACATGAAAAGGTGAACATTTCTAAGTAGACAAAAAAAAAATTTTGGGCTGGGGGTTTAGGGTTTTTGTTTCTTCTTTCTCTCCCTCTCGCTGAAGCTCTTCTTCATCAAGGAACTCCCAGGGTAGCAAGGCTAGTGATCAATGCATCCTGCCAGGATAGCAAGGCTAGTGGTCAATGCATCTCTCCCCCTTTTGGCATCATCAAAGAGGGTTTTCCATATTTGATCGCCGCAGCCTCCTCCTTAGGGATGGACTTCCTCTTCTTAGAGCCCACTAACAGTTCTGCCATTCTACCAGAAGTTTCAGGCTGACCTTGAATATTTTCATCCTGCTCTAGGGCAATTTGCCCAGAAACTTCATGATGTTCTTGATGTTCTTCACGATGCCCAGATTTTCCAGAATGTTGATGGCTTGATTTCCCAGATTTGGACTTGTGTTTCTTAGATGAGGAGGGTTTCCTCGAAACTGGGTTTGCTTCAGAGGGTTCGGCCATTTTTGTGGGGTTGATGAAATGTTTATATGAAGAGAATGAAGAACATAGATGAAAATGAAGAATGTGTGAAATGAGATGTCCTTTTTATAGGTAAAGTCACTAAGGGCAAAAAGGTCATGCTTCTTCACATTATCACACATTGGGTAGCGTAAACGACTTAAGTTGGAACGACACACCTGATGACACGTGTAGCTGCATATTATCAGAGAAGTCGAAACGTCTCATTTGGAAGTTGAAGTGTTTTCTGACGTGACGTGTATTCTTGGACTTGTGCTGGCGCTCTCTTGGTTTGATCATCCAGCGTCAGTGTGTAATCATTCGGAAGTGGTTTTGCTTCCGGTTGCACTTACTTAAGATTTAACATTGAATACCTGCAAAAACATATATTGGCACTCCGATGCCTAAGTCAGTATTGTTGTAAGTGATAAATAATCAAGTATAAAAATTTACACTTCATTTGGGTTTACCATTCCCAAATCACCTCTAATGAAAATAAACTGGTCAGTCCCCAGAGGCTTGGTGAAGATATCCGCAAGCTGTTGTTGTGTGGGAACAAACTGCACCTTGACATCCTTCTTTTGAACATGGTCTCTGATGAAGTGATGTCGGACGTCAATGTGCTTTGTCCTTGTGTGCTGAACTGGATTCTTGGCGAGGCTAATTGTGCTTGTGTTATCACAGAGGATGGGCGCCTCAGGGAACTCCAAGCCAAGATCTCTCAACTGGTTTTTCAGCCATAGCACTTGTGCACAACAACTTGCAGCAGCAATGTATTCTGCCTCAGTGGATGACAAGGACACGCAGGTTTGCTTCTTGCTAGCCCAAGACACCAGACAACCACCAAGGAAGGCGTATTGTCCACTGGTGCTCTTTCTATCTGTTTTATAACCTGCGTGGTCAGAGTCAGAATAAGCCCACAAGAACTCTTGGTTACCTCTGGGATACCAAAGACCAAGTTCTTGTGTTCCCTCAAGGTATCTCAGAATACGTTTAACACATGTTAAGTGTGATTCCTTGGGGTTGGCTTGAAACCTAGCGCACATGCCTACACTGAATTGAATGTCAGGCCTGCTGGCTGTTAAGTATAAGAGGGAACCTATCATTCCCCTGTACATGGGCAGGCTGACAGTTTTACCCTTTGCGTCAGCGTCAAGTGCGGCGGAGGTGCTCATAGGAGTGTCATACTCCTTGCATTCATCCATCCCAAACTTTTTGAGTAGTTCTCTGCAGTACTTGGTTTGGGAGATGAAGATTTCGTTCTTCTTTTGTCTAATTTGCAGGCCTAGGAAGAACGTTAGTTCTCCCATCATTGACATCTCAAATTCACCCTGCATAGTCTTAGAGAAATCTTCAACATAAATTTAATATCATCAACATAAATTTGGACAATTAGCATATCTCTTTCTTTGTGAAGGATAAACAGTGTATTATCTAATTTGCCTCTTGAGAAACCCTTGCCCAGCAAAAAGCTGCTGAGTCTCTCATACCAAGCTCGAGGGGCTTGTTTCAGGCCATATAAAGCTTTCTTTAATCTATACACATGTTTGGGGTGCTTATGGTCTTCAAAGCCAGGAGGTTGTTCTACATATACCTCTTCTTTAATATAACCATTAAGAAATGCACTCTTTACATCCATTTGATATAATCTGAAACCTTTCATGGATGCAAAGGCTAGAAGAATCCTTATTGCTTCAAGTCTAGCGACTGGAGCAAAGGTTTCTTCATAGTCAATGCCTTCTTCTTGGTTGTATCCTTTAGCTACTAGTCTGGCTTTGTTTCTGGTGATTTGACCTGTCTCATCCAGTTTGTTTTTAAAGACCCACTTGGTCCCCACTATGGATTGATGAGACGGCCTTGGGACTAGTTCCCACACTTGACTTCTCTCAAATTGATTCAGCTCTTCCTGCATGGCAATAATCCAGTCGCAGTCCTCAAGAGCTTGTTCAACTGAAGTTGGTTCGATTTGAGATAGGAATGCTCCAAACTCAACTTCATTTTGAACTTGTCTTCTAGTTCTGACACCAGAAGAAACATCACCAAGCACTTGATCAAGAGGATGATCCCTGTGATGTCTCCTAGCTATTGGCAGCTGTGCCTCCTCAGGCATGGGTTGCCCACTAGGTACATCACTGGGTTCACCTTCTTCTTTGGGATAGCTTGTTGTTGTTTCTTTTGGTGGTGAGGAAGATGATGGAAGATTTGGAAGATTAAGTGCTTCATCATCTTCTGTGGATTGTCCCCATGTAGGAGTTTCATCAAATACAACATGCATGGACTCTTCTACAGTTTTAGTTCTCATGTTGTATATCCTATATGCTTTGCTCCTAAGGGAATATCCTATGAATATACCTACATCAGCCTTTGGATCAAACTTACCCAAATTTACCTTCCCATTGTTATGCACGTAGCATTTTGATCCGAATATTCTGAGATGGCTGATGTTGGGCTTCCTTCCTTTGTATAGCTCGTATGGAGTCTTATCCAAGCCCTTGCGAATATAAGCTCTGTTGGAGATATAGCAAGCAGTGCTCATAGCGTCCGCCCAGAACACTTGAGAGACTTCTTTCTCGTTCAGCATGCTTCTAGCCATCTCCGTCAGAACCCTGTTCTTTCTTTCGACTACTCCATTTTGTTGAGGAGTCCTTGGAGCTGAGAAGTTATGTTCAATGCCGTTTTGCTCACATAGCTCAGAGAAGCTATGGTTCTCAAACTCTCCTCCATGGTCTGTCCTTATGGCTGTGATTTTGAGATCCTTCTCATTCTGCACTTTCTTAGCCAGGACAACAAAAGCATCAAAAGCATCTTGCTTGGAGGCAAGAAACATAGTCCACGTGAACCTTGAATAGTCATCCACCACCACTAAAGCATATAGGTTTCCACCCAAGCTTTTTACTCTTGCTGGCCCAACCAAATCCATGTGGATTAGTTCCAAGGGCCTGCTGGTGGAGACTCTCTTCTTGGTTTTAAACGAGGATTTTGTTTGCTTTCCTCGTTGGCAGGATTCACAGATAAAATCATGCTTAACCTTAAAAGAGGGAATACCTATAGCTAGCTCATTTTTAATTAGCATGTCCAATTGAGTAAAGTTAACATGAGCTAGTCTCTTATGCCAAAGCCAGCTATTCTCGTCACTAGATATTAGACATTTTTCTTCTAGCTGTTGACATAAATCTAAGGTATATAGATTCCCATTTCTAATTGCCTTAATCTTGCATTTTAAGTTGGCCTTATCTATATTCAGATCCTGCTTATCAACTATTAAGCACTCATTTGAATCAAATATTACCCAGTTACCTTTGTCCGTGCTTTGACTTACGTTTAGCAGGTTGTGACAGAGACCGTCCACTAGATATACATCTTTGACTGGTCCGACTTCTCCAACTCCAGTGATCTTGCCACTTTGATTTCCTCCAAAGGTCACTGTGGCTCCATCTTTGATCACCAGAGATTTGAACTTGTCTCTGTCTCCAGTCATATGTCTCGAGCATCCGCTATCGATGTACCATTTTTTGTTCTTGGATGCCTTGAGACACACCTGAACAATCAAGCAACTTTAGGTACCCAACCTCTCTTGGGTCCTTTGTCATTAGTGTCTAGGACCCTTGGCCTAGCTTTGGGCTTATCCTTGTGCCTATAAACATTTGGAGCCTTTGGCCTAGTGTTGGCTCTAGACTCTTGGGTTCTCCCAGTGGGATAATTCCAGGCTTGGGATCCTTGTCCTCTCTTGATTTCCTTTGCAGGTGGAGGATCCTTTGTAGCCTTGGTTCCTTTAGGGACCCATTTGTAAGAGCTGTTAGCTCCATGCTTCTTAGCATTACAGGTGGACATCGAGTGTCCTTTCCTGTTGCAGTAATTACAGAAGCTAAAAGGTGAGGAGCTATGACTGGTGGCTTTATGGAAGAACTTTAAGTAAGGCTTTACTTTTGGTTCTTCCCACGTTTTCTTCCTGGGGGTATATCCCAAGCCAGTCCTATCCCTATATGCCCTTTGGTTCATTAAAAGTATATTCAGCATTTCTGAACCATTGGTGAATTTCTGCAGGGCATTTTGCAGCTTGTTATTTTCTTCTGAGATTTTGCTGCAATTTGGACAGCTCTCAGGTGTTGGGATGTTGGGTTCTGCTTGAGGAGAACCCTGTCCATCCACCATTGGAAATCTTCTAGCTTCCGCTAGTTCCTCACTAAGTGAGTCCACCTTGGACTCAAGTGATTCCTTTTTGGTTTTCAAGAATTTATAGGCTTTACATAGTTTAGAGAATTCTTCATGAATCTCATTGTAAGCCTCTTGTAGTTCAGGAAGAGTTACCTCATGTTCTTCGTTGGTGAGGTCAAAATCTGAAGATGCTTCCTCATCCTCTTCTCTAGCTACCAGGCAGAGGTTGGCAACTTCTTCATCATCACTTGCTTCCTCATCTGAGCTGTTTACCCAAATGGAGGAAACAAGAGCCTTTCTTTTATCCTTGCCTTTGGACCTCTGCAGGCTGGGACACTCAGCCTTGAAGTGACCAGGCTTATTGCATTCAAAGCACACAGGGACCTTCTCTTTCTTGTATCCCCTCTTCTGGCTGGAGTCACCTTTCTGATAGCCTTCCTTCTTCCTGAGGAATTTCCTGAACTTCCTCACCATCAGGGCCATCTCCTCATCGTCCATCTCATCGTCGTCATCCTCATCATTGTCTTTGATCTCTTTGCTGGGAGCAACGAGAGCAAGGTTCTTACTCTTGGATGAGGTTTGAGGAGCTCTCATAGCCAGCAAGGTAGGCTCATATTCAGCAAGGGAGCCAAAAAGAGCGGTGACGGAGCTGGTTGATTCTCCTTGCACTTCTTGCAGAATAGTTACTTTGGTGATCCAGTCACCCTTCAAGATTTTTAGAATCTTGCTCACCTGCTCTCTTTCAGGGATATCCTTACCAAGCGAGGCTAGATTATTGATGAGATGGGTGAATCTGAGCTCTAGATCTCTGATAGGCTCGGTGGGGCTTAGCATGGCGAATTTGTGGAATTCTTCCACCAGCATCTCAACACGTCTTGCTTTTACTCCCCTGGTTCCGGAGTGTGCAGCCTCAAGAGCCTCCCACATATCTTTTGCATTTTTGTGGTGGCTGATCCTGTGAAACTCTTTGTAGCTGAGAGCACACTGGATGTAGTGCATAGCCCTATGGTTGAGTTGGACTAGAGCATAGTCCTCAGCAGTATATCTGGCTTTTGCCTTAGCAAATCCATCCTCATCTAAGGGAGTTTGATCCCCATGTTCGATCACGTCCCATAGTCTGATATCGCTTGACTTGATATAAGTTTCCATTCTGAACTTCCAGAATGGATAGTTGTGCCCATCGAAGCCTGGGGGCTTGTTGGGTTGTACAGCAACATCTGGCAGACCATAATCCGTATCCATTACTTAGATCTTTGCTTTCCGGATTCGTTGGAATCGAGTGAGAAAGACCTGGCTCTGATACCAAATGAACGTAATGGATGCACAAGAGGGGGGGTGAATTGTGCTTCAAAAATAAATACTCAAAGTAAACGACACAGGATTTATACTGGTTCGGTCTACCTGACCTACGTCCAGTCCTCAACCACCCAGGCCGAGAGTTTCACTATAACTCAGGTTTTAAATCGGGTTCACCTGAAACCTTACAACCGCAAGTTTTACGGGCTCACTTGCAACCTTACAACAAGTTTTACACTGGCTCACTTGTAACCTATCTAACTGTCTCCCCCTCACACCAAGCAAGGGTTTGAAGTTTACACTTGAAGGCTTTTCTGACTAAGTTCTCTTAAAGAACGAATGATGTTACACACTTAAGTTCAATAAATGCTCTTATAACAGAAAGAGACTTAACTACTGTGAGTACAGAATAAGTAGATGAAAAATCACTCAAAGTGTTAAATGCTCTTCGCTTTTCTGGGCAGCTTGAATGAATAAAGATTTTCTCGCTCTAACTTCTCTCAAGAATATTTGAAGATCATTAACCACTTCATAAATGAAGTTGAGCTTCCTTATATAGTCTTCAAGCATTTTGAACTCTTGGTAGGTGGGCTAGCCGTTTGAATATGTCCGTTTTTCCCTTGTTACCGTTCGCCCATTTAATGCTTCATCAATGCATAGCAGGGTTGACTTGCTTTATCTCTGAAAAGTAGTCCTGACACCTCTGCTCTGACATAAGCATCCTGACACTGCATCTCTTTGAACGTTCAGACATTCTTTTTGCTTGCGGAAGTAACTTCTCATCCGGAAGCAACCTTACTGAGTGTGCTGCACTTGAACGTTAGTTTAGCAATATAATCATATAGTCTCATGCAGTGGGGGTTCCCTAAGTCTAAGGTGTATCCGGAAGCACTTCTACATCCGGAAGTAATTTTACTTGATGAGGGATCTAGTTCACCATGACTCGCTCTTGCTTAGTCTATTTCAATCCTAACAGTCAGCGCTAGTCACTGAGCTATCGGAAGCACTTTTACTTGATGTGGTGAACTTACTGACGCTTAGGGTTATACTTCTTTTATCAGCCTGTGCCAGTCTAAATCCAACAGGAAGTAATTTCACTTGACGAGGCTGATTCACTGACGCTTGGGGTCATTCTATTCTGTCAGTCTGCGCCAGTCTAAACCTAATAGGAAGTGCTTTCACTTGGCGAAGTAGACTCATTGACGCTTGGGGTAATATCTATTCTATCGCTCTGCGCCAGTCTAAGTCTAACAGGAAGCAAACTTACTTCCGGTTGAGTCATAGCTTAGTCTTAAGGTTTTGTGTACCTAATTCTCATGGACTAAGTTATTTCCCCAGTGATTTACTTGCTGACGCTGGGGGATGAAAATATTCATCCGCATACGCAAGTCCTAATCTATTCGGAAGTAAACCCTCATCCGGAAGCAGTCTTACTTGGGATCCTATGTTATTCTATTGCTTCCTAGGTACTTGGTCTAATCCTTTATATTTTAGTCTTCATCAAAACTTAAGATTCTAACAACTCACTCATAACTTTTCATTCAAAAACTTCTCAACTCTTTCAACCTTCCTTTTCTCTCAACTGTTCATCTGCATCATCATCATCATCATCATCGTCTTCATCTTCATCTTCATCGTCATCTTCATCTTCATCCTTCTTTGCACTTCATCATCTCCAAACCCTCTTCCATACCTTCGCCATTACCATCCACAAACAACATGGTAGGGTCAAGTGAGACAAACCCCAATCCATCAAACCCCTCCTCTACCAAATCTGGGAAACGCAAGGGAAAACAAGTCCAATTTGCAGAAGAGCCCACTTCCTCCAAACGCCAGAGAGTTCAAGAGGAAGATGACATGTCCGTTTACAGATCCGGTCCTCTAGAGCCCATCTCTCCTGCCTTCGAGCACAGAAACCCATACCTGACAAATGGCATCTCTGTAGATCTGGAAATTCTGCAGAATCAGGGTTTTGACTTGAGCGACCATCTGGGTAAATATATGAACTGGCTGGGGATTCAGAACGATTACAGTGTGAATGTTCTTCGCGTCTTCTATCAGTCACTGTCTGCAAAGGTTAAGAGAAGGGAAAAGGACAATCTGGTCGCTTGCGTTCGCTTCTCTGCCACAATGAGAGGGAGGCACATTAAGTTTGATTGGAGAATCATCAATCAACTCCTGGGTATTACAGACCCCGACCTCAACAAGTGGAAGTATCACAGGCGTTTCACCCCAGATCAATTGGCGGATGCCTACGAGACTGATGGGAAGAAAGTCTCTGGGATGCCTGATCCCAAACGGGTAATCCAATACATCTATTCGCAGATAATGACCCACAAGGGTGGCAACTTCTCTGAATTCACCCAACTTGACAACCCCTTGCTCCCTCGACTTCTGCGCAAGGAACCCATCAACCCTGGGCAACTCATGTCTATGGAGCTTCTCAGATGGGTAGATGGAAAGAATCAGAAGGACAATTCCTCTCTTCCCTTCCCCCAGTTGATAGCCTTCCTGTTAGAGCAGTTTAACATCAAGTCCACTGAGGGAGTGGATAACCAGAAGAGCCTGCCCATGGACTCGAAGAATTTGGGTAAGATGGGTGTGTCCTATATCAGACCCCCAAGGCCAGCTGGATCCGGTTCAAGAGGTGGCTGTGCATCTCACAACACTCAGCCTTCCACCTCTGGCGCTGGCGATCAGGAAGTGGACTCCAACCGTCGACCTGGTCCAAGTAATGCTGCTGGTCCAAGTGCGGATGCTACTGGTCTAAGCGCTGCTGATTTGGGCGCCCTGGCAGATGAAATTTGCTTCAGACTCACTGATGCGTTTCAGGCTTCGTTCCAAGAGCAATTTGGATGGTGTTTTCGCAAGGTGCACCATCGGATCAGAAAGGTCGAAGATCGACTTGCTGGGGTTGAAGCAAGGATGGACCTGCTGCTGGCCTACCAAAACCCTCCAATCAACCCAGATAATAACCCTACTAACTCTCCAAACCCACCAAGTCCCCCACACCAAGATCCACCACTACATGAGTCCCCAGACCACCACCATCCATCAAACCAAGACTCACCACACCAAGATCAACCTAACCCAGATCAACCTAACCAAGATACCCATCAATCACCTCCACACAACCAATCTCACCACTCCTCCCCATCCTCCAGCCACTCATCTTCAGACCACCCATCTGACGATGACCATGACTCTCCACATCCACCTCCTCCTCCAAGATTTGGCCCCGAACCACCTCCTTCTGTCTCCTCCTCCAGCACCTCCCTGGCACTTACTCTATTTGATGATGCCAAAAGGGGGAGAGATACACTGAGGCAGCTGTCCCTGTGGATAGGGATGGAAATAGGCCAGGCCGGCCTGTTAAGGCCTGTGGCCTGGCCTGGTAAGGCCTGGTTTGGCCTGATAAATTTCAGGCCAGGCTCAGGCCCAGACAAATTTTTTAGGCCTCTTTTTCTTAACGGGCCAGGCTCAGGCCACTAAAAAAAGCCTCTTAGCCTGACAGGCCGGCCTGTTTAACTTTTTAAAAAAGAATTGAACCCAAAAAGCCCAAAACCTTTAGCCCAAAACTAACCCTTCAAACCCCAAAAAGACAAAACCCTATGTCTCTTTCATTCTCTCTCTCTCCCACCTTTAGTCTTTCACGTCATTCTCTCTCCCTGCCTTCATATCTGCCATTTTTGCAAGCTTCACTCTCTCTCTCTCTTCCATTTTTTTGAACGATTCACTCCCTCACTGTCACTCCATAACCAACGATTCAGCGAAGAAGAAGATCCTTTTGAGTTGTGATTTGCAAAGAAGAGGACGAAGAAGATTGTGTCACTCCCTTTGTCCAGATCTGCAAAGAAGAAAACGAAGAAGATTGTTTTGATGCAATATACAAATCTTGAAGTTTCTCCTCTCTTTTCTCTTCCCCATTCATCAAGATTGTATTTTTACTTGATATGGTAGTGAATATGGATTCAAGTTGGGTTTGAGCTTTTATTAGCTAGTGGGATTGCTTGTTATGGTTTGTTTGTGATAAGCGTGGCTGTCACCCAAGAGGGGGGGTGAATTGGGTGAGGGAATAAAACTTTTAAATCTTCCTTTCGAAAGATTGCTTGTGCTTGGTGATAATATTTACGAAGTAGTGGTATGCACAAGTCAGTATGTTATGTGATGCAAAATAGAATGTTTGAATGTAAATTTATGCACACATAAATTTATCCTGGTTCGGTCACCCAGACCTACATCCAGTCCCCAGGCTCCACCCGAGATTTTCAATCCACTATTCTTGTTTAAACCGGGCACAAGAGAAGCCTTTACACTTTAGGTTTTACGAGCACGGGTTCACCTAACAACCCACAGGTTTTACAACGGGCTCACCTGCAAACCTTACAAATGCAAGTTTTACGGGCTAACTTGCAACCTATGGAGATTTAGAAAACTTCTAAATGCTCCCCCTTACAAAATGTAAGATTACAATTATGTTCACTCTATGAACTGATTGTGCTAAACACTTAAGCTCAAAACTAACTCTCTCTAAGAGTGGATGATGTTACTCACTTAAGTACAATAGAATCACTCTCTGAAAAATATCACAAATCTGGATCTGAGAGTAGTAGAAGATGTATAGAATGAAGAATATGATATATCAGATACTTTGCTCTGTTCTCTCTTTTTCTTCCATACTTCTCTTCTAAATGAATGTCTCTTTTATATTCGGCTTCATAGGCTTCGGTGGCAGGTTGAATATGAACGTTTGAATAAAGCCGTTAATCCTATGTTACCGTTGAGAAGTACATCTTCATTAATGCTTAGCAGGGTTGACTTGCTTTATCTCTGAAAAGTAGTCCTGACACCTCTGCTCTGACAAAAACATTCTGACTTCTGAGTATGTGATGTTTACTCTTGTACTCTTGCTGACGGATGATCATCATTCATCCGCAAGTGGTAATCTTGCTCCGCAAGCGTTAAGCTCTGAGTCCCAATGTCAAGAGTCTTTCCATCCGGAAGCTCATTTTCATCCGGAAGCGTGACCATGTTCTGCACATACTGGTTAGTCCAACATAGCAATATATATATAAGAATTATACATGCTGTGGGAAGCTTGTTTGCTATGGGGAGTAGTTTACTTAGACTGTGTTCTGATTTGGTCTATGATGTATCCGGAAGCATTCTTACATCCGGAAGTAAAACCACTGGATGAAGGATTTTTGTTCACTATAACTCACTCTCGCTTAGTGTATTTCATTCCAACACTCAGCGCTAGTCACTAAGCTATCGGAAGCACTTTTACTTGACGTAGTGAACTTATTGACGCTTAGGGATATATTTCTTTTATCAGTCTGTGTCAGTCTAAATCTATCAGGAAGCACTTTTACTTGATGAGGTAAACGTACTGACGCTTGGGGTGATATCTATTCTATCGGTCTGCGCCAGTCAAAATCTAACAAGAAGCAACTTCACTTGACGTTGCATTTTTACTGACGCTCGGGGTTATATCTAGTTTATCACCCTGCCCCAGTCTAAATCTAACAGGAAGCAATTTCACTTCCGATTGATACATAGCTTAGTCTTAAGGTTTTGTGTACCTAATTCTCATGGACTAAGTTATATCCCCAGTGTTTTACTTGCTGACGCTGGGGGATGAAAACATTCATCCGCATGCGCAAGTCCTAATCTATCCAGAAGTAAATCCTCATCCGGAAGCACTCTTACTTGGGATCATATGTTATCCTTTTGCTTCCTAGGTACTTGGTCTAATCCTTTATATTTTAGTCTTCATCAAAACTTAAGATTCTAACATTCTCCCCCTTTTTGATGATGACAAACCTAGTTCTATTAATTAAGTTCCTAAGGAAGGATTAGCAAAAGAATAAAAGCAATGGATAAGAACAATTAACTTGAACAAATATTATTGACAGGTAAGGGTTACAAGTCAGAGTATATAATCAAATAACATTTACAAGTAAAGAACATATACATGTAAATGACACTAAGTAAGTATGAAAGTGTGCATGAAAAACAAAACACAAAGAAAAACTAAGTTTTAAAAAAAATGTTTGGATTGGGGGTTCAGAGTTTGTGTTTCTTTTTCTTTTCCCTCTCTTTCTGCCTCTCTTCATCTTCTCTTTGCTGTTGGGCTATCTCAGCCTCACGCTCATTCTGGTTTATCTGGGCAATGATCTCTTGAAGCTCTTTTTCATCTTTTTCCCTTCTGATCCTTTCTGATTCAATGGACTCCTCGTATGCCCTTTTCATGTTCTCTACTTCTTCATACCCAGGGAATCCTGTAGCATCGTCGAAGTAGGAGATCTCTCCATTGGGATAGTGGACAGCCCTGATTCTCACATTCCATACAGGGAAGTTGGGATCCTCCTCAACTTCCTGGGCTTTCCTTTTCCCTTTCCCTTTGCTCTTCCCTTTGCTCTTGCTAATTGGAGGAGTGGGCATGGCACTTGCTCTTTCAGCATCGAGGCAAGCCATCTGACCAAAGGATAGCTTGTCTGTGAATCCATACTTCTCAAATTCATCAGGAGTCATGTCTTCAATCTCCAATTTGACTTCCTTCAGAATTGGAACCGCTTGGACCACTGGTTTTTCTTGCACAACCTGAGCAGATGAAGTTCCTTGCTCAGGTAGGTCAGATGGAGTCTCTTCCTCAGACTCATCAGATTCAGTGGTGGCAATCAACTTCCTGGCACGTTTCCTAGCAACGGCCTTCTTTCTGGACTCACTGATTCTGGCTTCTGGCTCAGACGAGGGAGGAGGATCAGAAGATTGCTCAGATGAAGGGATCTCAGATCCTTGCCCAAAGGATGTAGGAACAGGCTTGGCTATCACAATGGGAGGATGGTTGGGTTTTTCGAGTCCCCACTTCATCCTGATCTCCTCAACAATTTCTCTACTTGTTTTAGTTGGAGGAGGCTCTGATGATGACTCAGGTTGTGAAGATTGTTCATTCTGCCCATACACAACCATATCCCATTGTGGTCCTTGCTCAGCCGCTTTCTTCTGCTGCATGAACCGGATGGCCTCTCCTCTTATAAGGCTTTCTGCACCACTCAGCCTCTGAGACTCAAATGCACGACGCAGGGCGGCCGTGATGCCTTCATCAATCCAGAGTGATGGCTGGCTGAGAACATCCCTTGTAGCCATACTTAGGCGAAGAGTAGACATAACATTTCTCCCCTTTTTGTCATCATCAACAAGGGTGAGTGCCAGGGATGGAGTGGATGAGGAGGGTGGAGGTGGCTCAGGGCCAAATCTCTTAGGAGGGGAGGGTGAGAGGGTAGAGGTAGAGGATGTGGGAGAAGATAGATGTTCAGGAGTTTGAGGAGGGTCGGGGAAGCAACAGGTGGTGACAAAGAGATCCTCATAAGGATGAGTGGAGGAGTATTCTTTGTAGTTGGTGGAGTCAGGGGTAAAGGGTAAATGGTCATCGGAGAGTGGTTAAAGGCGGGGATACTCACCGTATGGTTGGCTGAGGGGGTGAATGGATGTTTCAGATCCTATGGGTCTAGGGCTTGGATGGGTAGGGTTGGAGAAGCGGAGTGGAGAGCGTGTAGGGGCACCTGGTCGTGTGGGAATGGGCGAGGATGAGGATGAGGAAGGTGAGGATGAGAAATTTCTAGGAGAATGGCGTGGAGAGTTGTGAGGTGAGTCTTGGGTTTGGTGGTCATGGGTAGGTGAAGGTTGGGATTGTTGGTCATTGTTGGGTGATGGTGGGGCTTGTTGGTCATTTTGTGGTGGAGGCTGAGGTTGTTGAGTGTTGGGCGGAGGAGGAGGTGGTAGTTGAGGGTGATTAGGAGGAGGAGGAGGGTTTTGAGGAGGAGGAGGAGGAGGTGGTAAGTTACCTTGTGATGAAGGTTGGGGAATTTGTAGGTGCTGGAGGATGAGGTCTAATTTTGCATCCACCCTGGCAAGGTGATTCTCGAGTTGTCCTACTCTGTCCTCAAGCCGCTGGATCCGCTCTCCTTGATGCTGGAAACCAGCTTCACACTCAGCACGGAGAGGACCCACCAAGGACTCAGTCAATCTGAGGAGGAGCTCTTCCTTTACTTCCTCGGCAAAGGCCCTAACAGAGGCTGGCACTCTTGCAACACGACTTGGCCCAGCATGTGAGTCCACTTCTTGATCCCCTGCACCAGATGTAGAGGGGACTGAAGTCTGAGAGGCGCTCTCGGCCTGTGATCCTGAGCGAGTGGGCCTAGCAGGCTTGATGTACTTGATCCCCATCCTTGCCATATTGGTTGCTCCCACAGGCTTACACTTGACATTCTCTTCTTCCACAGCAGATGTAGCCTTGATCAGATGCTTCTCAAGGAGGAAGGCAATGATGGTGGGATAGGGAAGATAACCTGAGTTGTCATTGTTTAACCAGCGCTGAAGCTCTAGGCATATCAACTGCCCAGGGTTGAAAGGCTTGCGCGAGAGGAGTCTAGGGAACCAAGGGTTGTCCAGCAGTGTGAACTCGTTGAAGTTGCCTCCCTTATGAGTCATTATCCGGGAGTAGACGTAGTACAAGAGCCTGTTAGAATCAGACATCTTGGACACCTTCTTGTTATTGGTGCCATACAACTCCTCGAGTTCCTCCTTGCTGTACTTGTGAGACTCAGGGTAGATCCATTCATTCATATCCTCTTCTGTGATTCCCATCATCTCATTCAAGGTTCTCCAAGTGAACCTGAAGGTTCTTCCTCTTACAGTGGCAGTGAAGGAGAGTTTGTGGACTTGCTCTTTCCCATCCACCTTCCTGTACTTAGCTCTGCCAGAGAGGGATTGGCAAAAGACTCGCAGGACGTTGACGTTGTAGTCTTGGTTGATGCCCAGCCAAGGCATATACTTTTCCAAGTAAGGGCGCAGATGAGGAAACCCTAGTTCATCCAACTTGTCCAGATTGATGAACAGGCCATGGTTGAAGACGGGAATGGATGTCTCAAATTTGGCGGATACACTCTCCAATGCCCCATCTCTATAAACTGTGGGATCATCTTCTTCCTCAACCCTCTGCCTCTTGGAGGAAGGCTCCTCAGAAAATTGAACCTTCTTCTTCTTTCCCTTTCTCTGAGCATCCCTCTCTTGTTCAGAAACCACTACCTGTTCTACTTGATCAGAAGTTCCAGGCTGACCCTGAACGTTTTCATCCTGCCCTTGTGTTTGCCCAGAACCTTCATGGCGTTCATGATGTTCTTCATGATGTTCTTCATGGTGCCCAGATTTACCAGAATGCTTGTGAGTGGATTTCCCAGATTTCGACTTGTGTTTCTTGGAAGAAGAGGTTTTCTGGGTGACTGGGTTGGATTCATTCGAACCGGCCATATTTTTTTTTGTATGAATGTTGTGGAAAATAAAGATGAAATGCGAGAAGTGTGTAAAAATGAAGAACGCAATGAAGAAGATGAAGTAAATTTTCAGAGAAAAGATGCGAGTGAAAATAATGCAAGTAAAAAGTGAAGGTGAAAAATTACATCTATTTATAGGTAAAGCTTCTGAGGATAGAATGGGCATAGTCTTTCAAATTTTCACACATTGGGTAACGTAAATTTTTAAGTTGGAACGACACACCTGATGACACGTGTTGCTTCAATTAGTCAGAGAAGGCACAACGTTTCATAGAGGAAGTTGAAACGTTTTCTGAAGTGATGTGTTCCTTGGTCTGGCACTGGCGCTCTTGATCATATTGAATTATCATCCAGCGCCAGCAAAAGAGTATCCGGAAGTGATTTTGCTTCCGGTTGGAGTTACTTAAGATTTAACATTGTGGAGGACCTGCAAAACTAAGGATTGGCACTTCGATGCCTAAGTTAGTTCAGTTAGCAGGTCTTAGCTATTAAGCACAGATGTTTAAACCTCATTAGAGTTGTATCAACTCCATGCTACACATCTGCTCCCAGCCATTTAAGTGAATTAAATCTGGCTTAGTCTTTTTGTACTTCCTCACAGCTTCAACATTTGTGTCAGGAGAAGAGACAACAACGTTGAGTTATTTTTCTTCTCCATTATCATCCTTGTCGTTGAAGACCAAAAGGAGTTTCAAGAAAGAAATCTTCCATTGATTGACTCAGCATCATTTGTATTGTGATGAATGTCAATTCTCTTTTTCCCTCCTTGTTGCTTCCAGTCTTCTTTCCTACAATATATCAAATAACCCCTTTTTCTCTTTTCAGTATCCAGACTTGGATCTGACTTGTCAGTTTGTAGGAAATATGTGATTCACATGCACCTAAAGATTATTCATTATGAATATGGCATTGCAAATCAACTATGACTATATGCATATGGTTTCTGATAAAGATAGTCATAAATAGTATGTAGAGTATGAACATTGTGTGAATTTCCTTATTAGCCCTATAATGTTCATGCTTATGATGCTTGTTGTAAAATCTCAATATGTCCGTCTAACATTTGCATAGGAGATTTTACTGTTGCATGCTTCAACCTTAAATAATCCCTTGCTTACCTAAGGAGATCTTTTATACTTATCCTTGGCCTGAAGCACTTTCTTAGGAGAGACAGGATTCGCAGGTTTTCTCCATGTGAGTTGAGACATCCTCTCTCTCTTGTCCTTCTCAGGATAGTTGAATGGAACTCTGTGATAGCTTATCCCTGAGACAAGGTCTTTGTTCCTTGTGGTAGCGCACTGCTTCTTATGATTGAACCAGGTAGTTGCAGCCAATATTTTAAAACCCGGACCGAGCCGGACGGTCCGACCGGTCGGACCGTCGGCCGGTGGGTAAAACGGTCCGATTGCTCTATTGGGCCGTTTTTACTGTGCAACCCGTTTTGGCCCGGGGTTGACCCGGGTTGACCCGGGTTAACCGTTTTTGACCCGGGGTTGACCCGGGTTGGCCCGCTTTTGACCCGGCCAGAAATTGACAACTGCAGAAAAAAAATATATCAACAGAAAAAAAATGAACTTGATTAAAAAAATATCTTCATCCTAATTATATTAAGTTATTAAGTATTAACAATATTTATATATTTAATTTTCATTAAATTATTACGTCACCGGTTCGACCGAACGGTCCAACCGTTTCAACCGTTTCAACCATGACCCGCTCAGTTTTCCGGCTCGACGTCCGGCTCGGGTTTTAAAACCTTGGTTGCAGCAGTGACATCACCACGAGTTCTCTTCTTTGGGACAAGAGGAACTCTTGATCTTTCCTGCACAAGTAAGGCACTAGAAGGGAGTTTTGGTACCCATTTGTACTTGGGTCCTACATAGTTAGCGCTGGACCTTACTTGTCCTTTGGGGATCCATATATATTTATTCCTCACATTTAAATTTCTCTTAAAATTGCATGTGTGAGAAATGTGACCAGTTCTACCACAATAATGACAGATAATGGGATGATGTTCAGAATCAGATTTCTTATCACTATTATGGTGGTCAGTTTTCTTTTCAAAGACTCTATGTTTATTAACTTTTGAAATCTCAGGGTCTTTTGAAAAATCTTCTTTTATGAGTGGGACTTTGGACTCCTTGGTTGTAGAAGAAGGAATAAGTTCCTCAAGTTCCCTATTCCTTTTTCTTAAGCCTAGAACTTCTTTTGCAAGTTTACAGAATTCATTATGTAGCTCATTATACATATCTTGCAATTCAGAAGTTTCAAGTTTAGGTACCTCATTTTCTTCAGCTTCTGAATCTTCTAGGCGGAGATCCACACTCTCTTTGCTGATACTAGCTTCCACTACATCACCATCCAGTAGCTCATCAAAGGTGGATTCACAGGGAGCACATAGTGAGCTTTGGACAGCCTTAACTTCAAGAAATTGATTAGAAGCATACATAGTATCAAGAGTGTTCCAAATATCTATAGCCCTAGAGCAATGTTTAATTTTCTGGTAATCATTGTCAGATAAACTTTTGTGCAAAATTTGCATTGCTCTAAGGTTTAAGTAAAATAAACTTTTGTCCTCTTCTGTCCAATTTACTTTTGGTTTGAAATCAGAGTCCTTTTCAAAGACATCCCACATTTTGAAATCAGTGGATAGTATAAAACTTTTCATCCTTCCCTTCCATAAGTAAAAATCAGCATTTTCTAACACAGGTAGGATAGTATGATCAAAACCTTCAAAACACATTTTGTAACCCAAATCAGCCTAGGTCTTTGCACTTGAGATCGTTGGATCCTTTAAACAAGTGACCTTGCTCTGATACCAAATGATAAGCGTGGCTGTCACCCAAGAGGGGGGGTGAATTGGGTGAGGGAATAAAACTTTTAAATCTTCCTTTCGAAAGACTGCTTGTGCTTGGTGATAATATTTACGAAGTAGTGGTATGCACAAGTCAGTATGTTATGTGATGCAAAATAGAATGTTTGAATGTAAATTTATGCACACATAAATTTATCCTGGTTCGGTCACCCAGACCTACATCCAGTCCCCAGGCTCCACCCGAGATTTTCAATCCACTATTCTTGTTTAAACCGGGCACAAGAGAAGCCTTTACACTTTAGGTTTTACGAGCACGGGTTCACCTAACAACCCACAGGTTTTACAACGGGCTCACCTGCAAACCTTACAAATGCAAGTTTTACGGGCTAACTTGCAACCTATGGAGATTTAGAAAACTTCTAAATGCTCCCCCTTACAAAATGTAAGATTACAATTATGTTCACTCTATGAACTGATTGTGCTAAACACTTAAGCTCAAAACTAACTCTCTCTAAGAGTGGATGATGTTACTCACTTAAGTACAATAGAATCACTCTCTGAAAAATATCACAAATCTGGATCTGAGAGTAGTAGAAGATGTATAGAATGAAGAATATGATATATCAGATACTTTGCTCTGTTCTCTCTTTTTCTTCCATACTTCTCTTCTAAATGAATGTCTCTTTTATATTCGGCTTCATAGGCTTCGGTGGCAGGTTGAATATGAACGTTTGAATAAAGCCGTTAATCCTATGTTACCGTTGAGAAGTACATCTTCATTAATGCTTAGCAGGGTTGACTTGCTTTATCTCTGAAAAGTAGTCCTGACACCTCTGCTCTGACAAAAGCATTCTGACTTCTGAGTATGTGATGTTTACTCTTGTACTCTTGCTGACGGATGATCATCATTCATCCGCAAGTGGTAATCTTGCTCCGCAAGCGTTAAGCTCTGAGTCCCAATGTCAAGAGTCTTTCCATCCGGAAGCTCATTTTCATCCGGAAGCGTGACCATGTTCTGCACATACTGGTTAGTCCAACATAGCAATATATATATAAGAATTATACATGCTGTGGGAAGCTTGTTTGCTATGGGGAGTAGTTTACTTAGACTGTGTTCTGATTTGGTCTATGATGTATCCGGAAGCATTCTTACATCCGGAAGTAAAACCACTGGATGAAGGATTTTTGTTCACTATAACTCACTCTCGCTTAGTGTATTTCATTCCAACACTCAGCGCTAGTCACTAAGCTATCGGAAGCACTTTTACTTGACGTAGTGAACTTATTGACGCTTAGGGATATATTTCTTTTATCAGTCTGTGTCAGTCTAAATCTATCAGGAAGCACTTTTACTTGATGAGGTAAACGTACTGACGCTTGGGGTGATATCTATTCTATCGGTCTGCGCCAGTCAAAATCTAACAAGAAGCAACTTCACTTGAAGTTGGATTTTTACTGACGCTCGGGGTTATATCTAGTTTATCACCCTGCCCCAGTCTAAATCTAACAGGAAGCAATTTCACTTCCGATTGATACATAGCTTAGTCTTAAGGTTTTGTGTACCTAATTCTCATGGACTAAGTTATATCCCCAGTGTTTTACTTGCTGACGCTGGGGGATGAAAACATTCATCCGCATGCGCAAGTCCTAATCTATCCAGAAGTAAATCCTCATCCGGAAGCACTCTTACTTGGGATCATATGTTATCCTTTTGCTTCCTAGGTACTTGGTCTAATCCTTTATATTTTAGTCTTCATCAAAACTTAAGATTCTAACAGTTTGTTGATGGGTCTGATAGTGGGGTTTTGTTATTATTTTCATGAATATTCATTCTTTGTTAAGTGGTTATGTATATTCTGATGGATTGTTTAACTTGGTTTGGGTAGTGTATGCACGTGTATATAAGAATGGGTTATAACCCATGTGAAGACAAGAAATAAGAAATTCATTTTTGTGCCTTTCTCTTTTCCTTCCTCTGTACAACTCTGTCACCACCGAAACTTTCTTTCTTCTCTCAGATCTGAGATTTTTCTTCCTCCATTGATTTCATTCAATTTGAATCTTTAAAGATGAATCTTCTTCTTCTTACTACTTTGTTTTGGTTGCTTTTTCTTTAAATGTAGGAACATTTTTTTGATAAAATAGGCCTGTTTCAGGACCACTAACATTAATTTGGTGTTGGGCCTGTTTTAGCCTGTTGAGCCTGTTAGGCCTTTTTAATTTCCAGGCTTCTAACAGGCCCAATGAGCCTAGACCTTAATAGGCCAGGCCAGGCCACAGGCCTGAAAAACTTTCTATAAAAGGTCACAGGCCAGGCCCAAATATCATTTTGACAATCCAGGCCAGGCCTTTTTCTGGTGTAGTCTGGCCTGGCCTATTTCCATCCCTACCTGTGGATTGATGTGGACGTTGAGGCTGCACTAAGAAGGGCAATGAATATGGAACAAGCTCGCCTTGCTGAAGACTTCATCAGAAATGAGGCTGTCCGATTCATGCGCCAACAAGCAGCAGAAGCATCCTCAAGTCATCAAGCCAACATGCAAAGGGTGCTGGCCGATCAACCCTCTGAGCCTAAGGACGTCCCCCCTAGGTCTCATTCCTCTGCATTGCCACCTGAGTTTGCTTCCACAGACGACTTCCTAACGCATCTCAGTCAGAAGTATGGGTTGAAGTGCACTGCGCGTCCTCGGGTGGTCATTGCTACACCTATTCCAAGCCCTGCTTCTGCTCCTACACATGTCACTCCTGCTGCTACCTTTATTCGAGGAAGAGTAAAGAGAACAGCTACGAAGAGAGTCCCTCCTCCCAGAGCCTATGAGAGTGAAGAAGAGTCAGTGCCCCATCAGGAGGAAGTCCAAACTAAATCATCCTCAAGGGAAGCCAATGAGACTCAGACTCCATCACTATTTGAGCAAGCTCGAAAGGCTGCTGAAGCCATACCAGCTGAGGTTGAGGTCAAGGTTGAGGTCGAAGAGATGACTCAAGAGGAGTTCGAGTATTTTGGGACTACCAATCTTACCTTCTCCCAAGCTCAAATGTTAGATGCAATGAGAGCAAACGCTCGGGCTGGAAAAGCAAAGGCAAATCAGTCAGAGTACTCACCCTGGTGATGCCTCATCATCAAGACAAGAACAGCCAATTGGAATGGATGAAGTTGAGGATATGAGAAGAGCTATTCAGGAATCTCTTGAGCTTGCAAGGCAAGAAAGGGAAAGGGCTGAGAGAGAGTTTCAAGAGGACTTGGCCAAAGTCAGAGAGGCAGAGGAAGCTGAGTTGAAAGAACTGTGGGATAAGGTTGATGAGGAGCATGAACAACTCAGAAGAGAGAGGAATAGAAGACATTGGCTTTAGAACCAAACCCCTCATACATTGCATATCATACTTATCATTCTGTCAATCATACTTGTAATATTTTCATTGTACTAACCATTCTGTTTTATTCATGTTTGTAATGTTTTGACTGTTTATCACACTTGTAACTTTCTGCTTATCAATGAAGTTCACTTATATGAATACATGTGATATGATTTTAATTATGCTTTCATAGTTAACTATAGGTTTGTCATCATCAAAAAGGGGGAGAATGTTAGAATCTTAAGTTTTGATGAAGATTAAAATATGAAAGATCATAATGAACACTTAGGAAGAATTAGATGAAGTTAAAAATCCTAAGTTAGAACACAATCGGATGTAAAATCACAAACGGATGACTTAGAGCATGAACAACGTAACTAGCGCTTGCGGATATAGTATACATCCGATAGCAGAAGTCTATTGAACACTAAGTCTGATCCTAGATAACCCAGTCTAAGTAGGATAAGCTTCCCTGATTGCACCAGACTTTTGCATATATTTTCATAGCCAAATCCATTGAATTAATGCATGTTTTGATGATAATTGCACCTAATTTGCATGGATTCTAACTATTACACTAGTTGTTGGAATTTGTTCTAATTAAGGGCAATTTAGGCTTTTTAGCATGCTATAATGTTTTACATGTTTTCAAGAACATTTTGATGCTACCTTTGAGACATTTGAATATGTAGGTTGGGAGGTTGAAGGTGAAGATTCAAGAAAAAAGGGTCAAAATAACGTTTCTGGATGAAGTTTGCATTTTAGTCCTGAGGCAGGCCAACTGGCGAGCCACTGGCGAGCCCCTCGCCACTTGCTCGCCAGTTGGCGAGACACTGGCGAGTACATTCGGGTAACTCGTCACTTGATCGCCAGTTGGCGAGCCACTGGCGAGTACATTCGGGTAACTCGCCACTTGCTCGCCCGTTGGCGAGCCACTGGCGAGCCTGACGCTGTCAAAAAATCAGACGCGATTTTTAGGGTTTCTTGGGCCTATAAAAGCTTCCTATCATGACCCAAACCATTCCGAAGCTTCCCCAAGGTCGAAAACACCAAGATCTCTTAGGTTTTTCATCATTCCTCTCAATCCCCACTCAAATCCACCTCATTCCACTCCAAATCTCTCATCATTCCTCTCTTCTACTACCATTTCCACTCCATTTCTACCACCCACCTTCTCCAACCTCCATCTTCATCCATGGCAGCACCCTTGGATGAGTTTGGGATTTCATCTACTATGAGTGGCTAAACATTCTTGGGTATTTGGTGATGAGAAGATGGTGCAAAGCTTCATGGGCTTCATAGGGGAGTTTCTCTTGTTTCATGCTCTTTCATTGTATATTTGGGATATGTGGTTGCTATTCCTCATGTATTTTGGGTAGAGACATGACTTTATCTTTCTATTTGTGATGGATTGATATCATATGTATTGGATACTAAGTTTGTATGTTGAATGTTATGGATTTCCTTATTTCCTATGTGAATTGATTCATGATGCTTTTCATGCTTTAAATGGTTGCTTGGTTTGAATAACTAGTGCTTCAATTAGGTTGTTGTGGTTGCACTTCCTTAAAGAGGATTTAGATTTACAAACTTGTTTCTAATACACACCAAGGGATCTTAAATCCAATTGCAAGCAATAATCAATTTCAAGTGGTTGCTTAGTTGATTATTGATTGTAGTTGGATGACCCCAAGTGATTGCTTGGGGGTTTTTATATAAAACTTGGTGACCCTTTTGAACTCCCATATCTTTGAAAGAAGCATTTGCACCATAAGATCATCACCAAAGCCCTCCTTCATTAATTTGATTTTAAACCTAAGCAATTTATCTCTTCATAAACTAAAAACAACCAAAAACAAGTTTTGCTTTATTTTAGTAAATTTAATCAATGTTTCAAAATACCAAAAATCACACCCCTTTTATATCAATTCTTATTTGCATTTAGCTTAATTAGGGTAGTTAAAGGACTCCACAAAGTGAGACGACCCGGGGATTGCACCCTATTTGCAATCCTTGGATTTAAATTGTGATTTTAACCCCCAAGGCGATTGGTTCACGGTTAAATCATTCCCATAGCAAAAATGCTTCCCATAGAACTTAACTATATATTATTCTGTTGGACTAACATTTGTGTGCAGAACTTAGTTTCGCTTCCAATAGCAAATGAGCTTCCGATAGTGAACGCTCTTTGCACTGCATTTTCTTAGACTAACACTTGCAGATCGAAGCACCTACTTCCGATAGCAAAAGAGCATCCGATAGTGGACACTCTTTGCATTGCACAAACTTGGACTAACACTTGCAGATCGAAGCACTTACTTCCGATAGCCAAAATCCATCTGATAGCAAGTACAAGAGTCAGAGTCCGTACGAGTGCTCAGAAGTCAGAATTGCTTTTTGTCAGAACAGAAATGTCAGAGTTACTTTTCAGAAGTCCTCTATGCAGAATTAATTAAAAGCAAAGTCAACCCTGCTAAGCATTAATGAAGATGTACTTAACAAGGGATCAACGGCTATATTCAAACGGACATATCACATATTGCCATGTCTTTAAGCCTCATCAGAATTCGCAGTCAACAAATGGTCAAGTTTAACGCTACTAATTGATGACAAGGTTACTTTTGCCCCATTTTAGTTTAACTTATTTAGTTTTACACCCTTGAATTTACCATGCCCACTTTGAAAATTACAATGTCTATTTTTGCACATTTTAACCATAAAAATACAGCTTCTGTTGTTCATTTAGCTTTCTCATTTTTGAGCATCAACAATATTACCTCTTATATTTAGGAGTAGAGAGAGTATGAAACTTCTTTTGACATGCTTAACATATTTAATTCCAAACATTAGATTTTGCTCATTCTTTTGTGCATACACGAAACGATCAGTTTTAACTTAACCGGTATATTTGTATACTTTGATTGATTGGCTTTTATCAATTTGGATCCTTTATTTTGAACACTAATTTATTTAAAACAGACCTATCGCCCGATTGATGCTTGTCAGGTTAGGTAAAAGGTAATTTAAAAATTTTCAAGTCTATTTATAGATTGGAAAAATCTTTTGAATTAGAAAAAAAAAATAAAGGAGATATCATAAATATTAAAGTCATATGTTTTGTAAAATTTCACATAATTATGTAAATATGTCATTAATTACTATATTTTTTTTGGAACAAGTAATTAAAATAACTGAATCCAAATATAACCATACACATTAATTACTCTTTAGCAATTCGCACTACTTCAAATCACCCCATTTACATGTGCTTATTTTAGGCCAATACATGACTTTTGAATCCAAATGTTGACCATACTCATTACTCCTTAGCGATTTGCACTACTACAAATTACCCCATTTACATGCGCTTATTTTAGGCCAATACATGCACTTTTGAAATACATATAAAGCCGTAGCTAAGAAAGGTTATACATGCGCTTAAAAAGCGTATGTATAGAACACCTATACATGTGCTTTGAGCGCATGTAAAGGGCGCTTAAAGTACATGTATTGGCTCATAAGACAATTTAAAATAAATTGTTTGAACACCAATACATGCGCTTAAAGCACATGTTAAGGTGTTATTTTTTTAATTAGATAGCAACCAACTAGCGTTTAGTCGAAAGAAGGTACCACCAAAAGTCAGTTACATCAAATCTTGCTAACATAACTATATATAGTATCAAAATATAATAACAATACTGGGCTCCATTCCTATATATACATCACCAAAAAGAATATGTACCACCAAAAGAAAATGTACCTCAACTCCATAATTGAATCTTATCTCAAGTAAAGGATTAAAAAGGAGATATCAACCTGCATGAAAATAATAACATTAATATCATCAAATAAACATAAATAACGATCTAACCAATAATCATTAGGAAGCACAAGTATTAACATGAATATGGGACACAAGCATGGTGCCATGACAATGTAAAAAGTTTAAAAGCACTTTCAAGGGCTATCTAGTGTTGTACTGTTTCTCATTTAATTTGAGAGCATACTACCTGTCATTAAAGCATCAACACGCTGCTTTCCACCAAGTGAATCATGCATCATGGGAGAGGAAGCATTAAGTAAATTCCATTAGGAATTATCTAACACAGATGACACACAGCATACAATTATATGAAGGAACCATGACATAATAAAAGAGTACGAACTTCATAGAAAGCTACTGGGCGAGTAGGAACAATATCCCCATGTGCATCGCCCGATTGATGATTGTTAGGTTATGTAAAAGGTAACTTAGAAGTTTTCAAGTCAATTTATAGATTGGAATCTTTTGAATTAGAAAAAAAATTGAAGGAGATATGATAAATATCAACGTCATATATTTTGTAAAAATTCGCAGAATTCTATAAATATGTCATTACTAAATTTGTTTTGGAACAAGTAACTAAAATAACTGGATACAAATGTTGACCTTACTCATTACTCTTTGGCAATTCGTGGTTTAGATTAGAAAATTGTTTTTAATGATTAAGTTGGATTGAACCAGAAAAAAGTTGAGCCACCATTGAGAGCAGGACATTGGTATTATTGTATTGGGAACAATAACTAGTTTTTTTAGAATTAACATTTTGTGGTTTGACGGAATTAATGATGAGTTTTTTTTTTTTAAAAAAAATCGCCTACCATTTCAAGAAAGCGAAATATATCTTCAAACAACCTTTAATGATGCAATATCATTTTATTCAGAATTTTGTTCATTTTGGTGTGATTTTGTTGCCAACAATACTTGTTAAAAGGCTCATTAAATATATATGCATATGATTATTTTTATAAAATCTTGATTTAATTACTATGCTACTAGTTCCATCAGCGGTCTTTCTTTCCCACCAAAGTTAGGTTCCATCAGCTGTCTTAACCAATTGGACCACGAAAACTGCAAACTATTGGCTTTTGGTTTAGCACCTAGTATGATTTTGGAAATTTGTTAAAAGTGTTGTAATTAATTTTGTAGAAGAAAAACTATATAAATATTTAGTTGTTTGCATACACCGGAAGCAAAACTAAAGAAAAGAAAATAAAACATTAATTTGAGCCTACAACAAAATTTGAAACCCTAGTAAGACGTCAGGCTCCAATATAGTTTGGAGGTTGGAACCCATAAGCTTTCATCAATCGCCTTTTTATACGTTAATTAGCAGTTCTATTATGATTTCGATCTGTAACTTGAAAAAAAAAAATTCAATATTTATATTAAGGAAGGAATATCCAAACCAAAATTCTAAACCCCCAATACATACAACCAAATAACAATGATGAAAAGTGAAAACATGTTTGAGTGACCACTGAAGAGAGAGAGAGAGAGAAGAAATACAGGTAATATACAATGCAGCTATACTTTACCAAAATTAATAACAAGGTTATTGTCACTACATAGTTGTCCTCTTCCTTATTCCTCCAAACTTTTTCATTGGTTGGCCTACCTTACATACTATCATCATTATTATTCATATTTTTTTTTTCATTTCTTGTTTACTTTCTGATTTTTTATGAATAATATCTTTATGCTTACTATTTTATTTAATTTGAAATAAATAAAAATAGTTATTTTCTGTTTGCATCAAATGCAACAAAAGTAGTTGAAGATGGAAGAAGCAGTAAGAATTTACTTACTCTATATAAAATTAAAGAAATACATGAATTGAGAGATGATGATTGATAATGACATAAAGCAATTTGATAATGAAAACCGCCCTACATAGGAAATGATGGCTCTTTCTTGTTTCCTCTTCACAATACCACTTAACATTATTGCTATGGTAAGATTCTTGTTTTTTTTTTTATTTTCTAACATTTTTAAGGGTCTGTTTGTTACACATGAAATGATAAATGGTATTGAGAAGGGGAATTGAAAATGGGAATTTCCATATAGGTCGGGGCCCACAAGTTTTCTCTCTCCATCTCACATTTTTCTGGGACCCACAAACTTTTACATCTCATCATTACTTAATTTACCTCTACTTTTCATCTTTACCCTCCACCCTCAATTCTCACCTCCAATTCCATTTCCCAATTCCAGTCAACCAAACGGACTCTAAGTTGTAGGTCAGATAATTCCTAGTAGTTTTAATTTTATATTGATGAACATTTATAGGGCAGCATTTATCAACCAAAAATGTCTTTTATTCTGCTTATAGTTAAAGATATGTTTCATATGGATCTTTGGACACAATAAGAGATAAGTTTAGATAATAAATTGATCTCAATGACGGATTTTTCAATAATTTTCTAATTTCTAATTAATCATCATTGTATTACTTTTGTTTGACAAAATTCAAATTTGTGAAATGTGTGGCTGTCACCCAAGAGGGGGGGGTGAATTGGGTGAAGGAATAAAAACTTTAGCTCTTTTTCAAAGACTGCTTGTGCTTGGTGATGATGTTAATAAATAATGGTATGCACAAGTCAGTATGTTTTGTGATGCAAAATAAAATGTTTAAATGTAAATTTATGCACACATAAATTTATCCTGGTTCGGTCACCCAGACCTACATCCAGTCCCCAGGCTACACCTGAGATTTCCAATCCACTATTCTTGTTTAAATCGGGCACAAGAGAAGCCTTTACACTTTAGGTTTTACGAACACGGGTTCACCTAACAACCCACAGGTTTTACAACGGGTTCACCTGCAAACCTTTACAACCACAAGTTTTGCGGGCTAACTTGCAACCTATGGAGATTTAGAAAACCTCTAAATACTCCCCCTTACAATTGTAAGATAACAATTCTGTTCTTCAAGCACAAGCTTTAGAACAGCCTCTATCAATTAGAGGATTTAATGATATGTTCACTCTATGAACTGATTTTGATAAACACTTAAGTACAAATGACTCTCTCTAAGAGTAGATGATGTTACTCACTTAAGTACAATTGATCGCTCTCCACTCATTTTCTCTAAGAGTATTACAACTTCATAATCAGAGAGTAGAAGATGAGAAGGATATTTCAGATAGTAGGCTTGAGCTTCTTCATTCTATTTCTCTTGCTTATCAAACTCATGAAGCTCTCTTCAGAAATGAAGAATATCTCCTTTTATACCAGCCTCTGAATATCCAACCGTTGGAGAGGTAATAAGGCCGTTTGAATATAGCCGTTGGGGCCTTGTTTACGTTGTCCTCATTAATGCACAGCAGGGTTGACTTTGCTTTATCTGAAAAGGTGCTTTGACCAGCTGTTCTGTCAACACTGTTCTGACAACACTGTTCTGGCAAAAGTCGTTCTGACATCTATACACTGTACGGTCTGACTCTTGCTTGTTGTCAGATGAGGACTTCGTTCTTCAAGCATAAGTCCAGGATGCTAAGAGACTTACTACCGGAAGCTCTCTTGCTATCTGAAGTGAAGCTCGTGGACTCTAACATTCTGCTTGCTATCACATAGAGGAACTTTGTCTTCTAAGCACTTGTCCATGAATGATAAGAGCGCTTTGCTATTGGATGCTCTCTTGCTATCAGAAGCTCTCTTATGGACTCTGACTCTTGTGGGTAGTGAATCTTCAGATAATGTTCTCCTTATCTCTCATACTCCTCATGCTTGGTAGGTAACAATGTTGTTCGAATATCTGTTAACCTCTTGTTACCGTTGGAAGCTCATCTTCTTAAACGCTCCATTAAAGCTTAGCAGGGTTGACTTGCTTTATCTCTGAAAGTTAGTCCTGACACCTCTGCTCTGACAAAAGCATTCTGACTTCTGAGTATGTGACGTTTACTCTTGTACTCTTGCTGACGGATGATCATCGTTCATCCGGAAGTGGCAATCTTGCTCTGCAAGTGTTAATCTCTGAATCCCAATGCCAAGAGTCTTTGCATCCGGAAGCTCATCTGCATCCGGAAGTGTGACTAAGTTCTGCACATACTGGTTAGTCCAACATAGCAATATATATAATCAAATATAGTAAGAACTATACATGCAGTGGGAAGCTTGTTTGCTATGGGGAGTAGTCTTACTTAGACTATGTTCTGACTCAGTGTATTGTATACTTTGAACGTTAGTCCTCTTAGTCTATGATGTATTCGGAAGCACTTCTACATCCGGAAGTGAAACCACTGGATGAAGGATTTTGTTCACTATTACTCACTCTCGCTCAGTGTCCCTCAATCCAACAGTCAGCGCTAGTCACTAAGCTATCGGAAGCACTTTCACTTGACGTTGCTTTTTCACTGACGCTTAGGGTTATATCTCTTCTATTAGCCTGCGTCAGTCTAAATCTAACAGGAAGCAATGTCACTTGACGAGGCTGATTCACTGACGCTTGGGGTTATATCTATTCTATCAGTCTGCGTCAGTCTAAATCTAACAGGAAGCAATTTCACTTGACGAGGCTGATTCACTGACGTTTGGGGTTATTCTATTTGATCAGTCTGCGCCAGTCAAAGTCTATCAGGAAGCAACTTCACTTGACGTTGCATTTTCACTGACGCTTGGGATTATATCTAATTTATCAACCTGCGCCAGTCTAAATCTAACAGGAGGCAATTTCACTTCCGGTTGAAACATAGCTTAGTCTTAAGGTTTTGTATACCTAATGCTCATGGACTAAGTTATGACTAAGTGAAGTGCTTGCTGTCGCTGGGGGATGAGACATTCATCCGCGAGCGCTAGTGCTAATACTTCCGGAAGTGATCTTGCATTCTCAAGTGATCTAACTCAGGATTCTAACCATGTCATCTAATCCTTCCTAAGTGTTGATTATGTTCTCTTAAGTACTAGACCATATCATACCTTAGTCACCATCAAAACTTAAGATTCTAACATTCTCCCCCTTTTTGATGATGACAAACCCATAGATGACTAGAGAACATAATTAACCTTAGATCACTCCCAGAGCTATAATTAACCTTAGATGACTAGATATCTTATCTTATCTCTCAGCTCTAGACATCTCATGTCTCATTTCTAGCTAGACATCTTATATCTCATCTCATGTCTCATTTCTAGACATCTCATGTCTCATCTCTCTCCCCCTTTTGGCTTCATCAAAATTCAACAAGTGCAAGCTAGCCGTAGGGATGGGGATACTTCTATCGTTCTCCTAGGAATGGGCTTTCTACCTAATATTTTTCCCAATGTATCGTTAATAAAGATTTGTTCTAGACTACTCAATACAACGTACGAGAATTAACAAGGGACAGCAATAATGATTCATGATCCTAAATGTTTGTATTCTCCCTAAACATTATGTGGGATAGCTAAACAGTGTGTGACAAAAAATATTGATTCAGTATTCTAAGTGAGTTTACTCTCCCTAACCATTATGCAAGATAACAGAACATGTTTTGCAAGGATTAAGGCTAGATCAAAACATAAAAAAAAGTTCTCTTTTTGAAGGTGAAAATTCTTTTCAAATATAAAAGACATCAAAAGTAATTTTGACCCTCTCGAAATGATTAGCATGATATCAAAATAATTTTGGTGCGTTTAAAATGATGATTATGATATCAAATGTAAATTTGTGATTTTAAATTCGTGATACCAAATGAAATCAAATGAAATGAAATTTGTGAGATTAGAATGCCAAAAGTAATTTCCAAACAAATTGCATCACAGCATCTCAAGAGTTTATTATCGATGACAGCATGTAACTCTCTATTTTCAAGGGATCATTATCAAGTAATGTCCATCTGCTTCTCTTCTATATTAAGATTAATCATCACAAAATCAAGAAAAGAGGCATATAAGAGAGGTATGTTATCAATTACTTTCCAGCGTGTCATATAAAGAATACAGATGTGTGAGCTAGGATGATTTTCTAAGACAGTGAATGATTTTGAAGTCAATACAGATTGAGAAAAAAAAAACATTCTAAATTGACACCCTTACCAATGCCATGTATGCAACATATATAAGAGATGGTAAGGTGTAGATGTTACCACAGATGAGGAATCCTCATACTCTATTAGACTCATGAATCTGAATCACAAGCATGCTTCCTGACATCTTCAAGAGGTGTGCTGTCTCAAGTGGAAACCTCTAGCGCAAGTGCTTTGATGATTCGCTTCGGCAAGCTGAGCTACAACCACAAGCAGACATGACTGAGCAGTCACTCTACTCTTCCCATGGTTCAATAGTTGGCCTGCTATCGAAGACGCTGATTGTTGCGAAAGCAACCTTGCTCAAACTTGATGATTGATCCTGCATGTGCTTGAGGAAACAAGTGCTTCCTGATTGTCAGTGGAAGAACTTAAGATTTAACATTGGAGACCATCCTCAGGACATTCAAGTCAATCTGTGTTAATCAGCACAAGTTAATAATTTTAAGAAATCATGCTTGCTAATTGGGTTAAGAAAATATGAGCAATGATTATGTGAAAACTAATTTTGAAATTGTCTATACGTTCACATAGTTTCACTATCAAGACATGAACTCTATTTACTCTCATAGATAAATATCAACGTGATAGTACAGAGAGTATCAAACAGGTGGCATATTTTCAGAGTTTCATAAGCAAGTATAGTTCAATAAATATGCCGCAAGGATGTTCAGGTTAGATCATGAAGACATGTGAATTATTAACACAATGAAATTTTGAAAAATCTTCATCCTCACAAAAATGAAATACTGGAAATCTTCATGCTCACAGAATAGTTTGATTTTAAGACTAAATCCGGTTTACAAAAACAACCAAATTTCAGCATATGATTACGAGAATAATTTCCAAATTTTAGCTCAAGTTCTTCTAGATATGCTCAGTGTGATCTCATTGTTCTTAGGATATCAACAAGCTTGAAATTAATACAGATTATAGCATGCTTGTGATACTATGCCATGTTTTACAGATCCAGCAGAGTTTAATTCAAGGCATTTCCTAAGATTTCTAATGTATGTCAGACAAGAGAGAGACTATCCATTAAATTTCACAACAGAATGTGTAAGGGATAGAAATGCTCATGTGTATTGGCGAGAGTTTCTCCGGTTTAGTATAGCCATTCCACACATCTTGATAAGGGGCATTTTCGTTGTCATTCTCTCTTGGTTATTCTCATTGTTCAAGCTTCAATAATCTGTGTCAACATTCTTAAACCACAAACTTGAACCGAGATCATTAGTAGGTTGAGAACTTAAAGATCTAATTAAGAGGGATGTATTGTTTGATAAACGTGGCTGTCACCCAAGAGGGGGGGGTGAATTGGGTGAGGGAATAAATTAAATCTTTTGAATCTTCTTTTCGAAAGACTGCTTGTGCTTGGTGATAATATTTACGAAGTAGTGATATGCACAAGTCAGTATGTTATGTGATGCAAAATAGAATGTTTGAATGTAAATTTATGTACACATAAATTTATCCTGGTTCGGTCACCCAGACCTACATCCAGTCCCCAGGCTCCACCTGAGATTTTCAATCCACTATTCTTGTTTAAACCGGGCACAAGAGAAGCCTTTACACTTTAGGTTTTACGAGCACGGGTTCACCTAACAACCCACAGGTTTTACACCGGGTTCACCTGCAAACCTTACAAATGCAAGTTTTACGGGCTAACTTGCAACCTATGGAGATTTAGACAACCTCTAAATGCTCCCCCTTACAAATTGTAAGTTTACACTATGTTCACTCTATGAACTGATTGTGCTAAACACTTAAGCTCAAAACTAACTCTCTCTAAGAGTGGATGATGTTACTCACTTAAGTACAATAAAATTACTCTCTGAAAAATATCACAAATCTGGATCTGAGAGTAGTAGTAGATGTGTAGAATGAAGAGTATGATATATCAGATACTTTGTTCTGTTCTCTCTTTTTCTTCCATTTTTTTTCTTCTGAATGAATGTCTCTTTTATACTCGGCTTCATAGGCTTCTGTGGCAGGTTGAATATGAACGTTTGAATAAAGCCGTTAATCCTATGTTACCGTTGAGAAGTGCATCTTCATTAATGTTTAGCAGGGTTGACTTGCTTTATCTCTGAAAAGTAGTCCTGACACCTCTGCTCTGACAAAAGCATTCTGACACTGCATCTCTTTGAACGTTCAGACATTCTGATTGCTTGCGGAAGCAACTTCTCATCCGGAAGCAACCTTACTGAGTGTGCTGCACTTGAACGTTAGTTTAGCAATATAATCATATAGTCTCATGCAGTGGGTGATCCCTAAATCTAAGGAGTATCCGGAAGCACTTCTACATCCGGAAGTAAATTCACTTGATGAGGGATTTAGTTCACCATGACTTGCTCTCGCTTAGTCTATTTCATTCCACCACTCAGCGCTAGTCACTGAGCTATCGGAAGCACTTTTACTTGACGTGGTGAATTCACTGACGCTTAGGGTGAAATCTATTCTATCAGTCTGCGCCAGTCAAGATCTAACAGGAAGCAACTTCACTTGATGTTGCATTTCCGCTGACGCTCGGGGTTATATCTAGTCTATCAACCTGCGCCAGTCTAAATCTAATAGGAAGTGCTTTCACTTGGCGAAGTAGACTTACTGACGCTTGGGGTAATAACTATTCTATTGCTCTGCGCCAGTCTAAGTCTAACAGGAAGCGCTTTCACTTGGGGAAGTAGACTCACTGACGCTTGGGGTAATATCTATTCTGTCGCTCTGCGCCAGTCTAATTCTAACAGGAAGCGCTTTCACTTGGGGAAGTAGACTCACTGTCGCTTGGAGTAATATCTATTCTATCGCTCTGCGCCAGTCTAAGTCTAACAGGAAGCAAACTCACTTCCGATTGAAACATAGCTTAGTCTTAAGGTTTTGTGTACCTAATTCTCATGGACTAAGTTATTTCCCAGTGATTTACTTGCTGAAGCTGGGGGATGAAAACATTCATCCGCATGCGCAAGTCCTAATCTATCCGGAAGTAGATCTTCACCCGGAAGCACTCTTACTTGGGATCCTATGTTATCCTATTGCTTCCTAGGCACTTGGTTTAATCCTCTATATTTTAGTCTTCATCAAAACTTAAGATTCTAACATTCTCCCCCTTTTTGATGATGACAAACCTAGTTTTATCGATTAAGTTCCTAAGGAAGGATTATCAAGAGAATAAAAGCAATGGATAACAACAAGTAACTCAGACAAATATTATTGACAAGCAGAGGTTACAAGTCAGAGTTATGTAATCAAATAACATATACAAGTAAAGAATGTATACAAATAAATTTCACTAAGTATGAATGAAAATATGCATGAAAACAAAATCAACAAAAAAATATTTGGATTGGGGGTTAGAGTTTGTGTCTCTTTTTCTTTTCCCTCTCTTTCTGCCTCTCTTCATTTTCCTCACGCTCACTCTGGTTTATCTGGGCAATGATCTCTTGAAGCTCTTTTTCCTCTTTTTCCCTCCTGAGCCTTTCTGATTCAATGGACTCCTCGTATGCCCTTTTCATGTTCTCCACTTCTTCATACCCAGGGAAACCTGTAGCATCATCGAAGTAGGAGATCTCTCCATTGGGATAGTGGACAGCCCGGATTCTCACATTCCATACAGGGAAGTTGGGATCTTCCTCAACTTCCTGGACTTTCCGTTTCCCTTTCCCTTTGCTCTTCCTTTTGCTTTTGCTAATTGGAGGAGTGGGCATGGCACTTGCTCTTTCAGCATCGAGGCAAGCCATCTGACCAAAAGATAATTTGTCAGTGAATCCAAATCTCTCAAATTCATCAGGAGTCATGTCTTCAATTTCCAATTTGACCTCCTTCAGAATTGGAATTGCTTGAGCCACTGGATTTGCTTGCTCAACCTGGGCAGATGATGTTCCTTGCTCAGGTGGGTCAGATGGAGTCTCTTCCTCAGACTTATCAGATTCAGTGGTGGCAACGAACTTCCTGGCACGTTTCCTAGCAACGGCCTTCTTTCTGGGTACACTGAATCCGGCTGCTGGCTTAGATGAGGGAGGAGGATCAGAAGATTGCTCAGATGAAGGGACCTCAGACTCTTGCTCAGATAGTGTAGGAACAGGCTTGGCTATCACAATGGGAGGATGGTTGGATTTTTCGAGTCCCCACTTCATCCTGATCTCCTCAACAATTTCTCTACTTGTTTTAGTTGGAGGAGACTCTGATGATGACTCAGGTTGTGAAGATTGTTCATTTTGCCCATACACAACCATATCCCATTGGGGTCCTTGCTTAGCCGCTCTCTTCTGCTCCATGAAACGGAGGGCCTCTCCTCTTATAAGGCTCTCTGCACCACTCAGTCTCTGAGACTCATATGCACGACGCAGGGCGGCCGTGACATCTTCATCAATCCAGAGTGATGGCTGGCTGAGGACATCCCTTGTGGCCATACTTAGGCGAAGAGTAGACATAACATTTCTCCCCCTTTTGTCATCATCAACAGGGGTGAGTGTCAGGGATGGAGTGGATGTGGAGGAGGATGGAGGTGGTTCAGGGCCAAATTTCTTGGGAGGGGAGGGTGATAGGGTAGAGGTAGAGGATGTGGGAGAGGATAGGTGTTCAGGAGTTTGAGGAGAGTCGGGGAAGCAACTGGAGGTGACAAAGAGATCCGTATAGGGATAAGTGGAGGAGTATGCTTTGTAATTGGCGGAGTTAGGGGTAAAGGGTAAATGGTCATCGGAGAGTGGTTGAAGGCGGGGATACTCGCCGTATTGTTGGCTGAGGGGGTGAATGGCTGTTTCAGATCCTATGGGTCTAGGGCTTTGATGGGTTGGGTTGGAGAAGCGGAGTGGAGAGCGTGTAGGGGCACCTGGTCGTGTGGGAATGGGCGAGGATGAGGATGATGAAGGTGAGGATGAGAAGTTTCTAGGGGAAAGGTGTGGAGAGTTGTGAGGTGAGTCTTGGGTTTGGTGGTCATGGGTAGGTGAAGGTTGGGATTGTTGGTCATTGTTGGGTGATGGTGGGGCTTGTTGGTCATTTTGTGGTGGAGGCTGAGGTTGTTGAGTGTTGGGCGGAGGAGGAGGTGGTAGTTGAGGGTGGTTAGGAGGAGGAGGATTTTGAGGAGGAGGAGGAGGAGGTGGTAAGTTACCTTGTGATGAAGGTTGGGGAATTTGTAGGTGCTGGAGAATGAGGTCTAATTTTGCATCCACCCTGGCAAGGTGATTCTCGAGTTGTCCTACTCTGTCCTCAAGCCGTTGGGTTCGCTCCCCTTGGTGGTGGAAGCCAGCTTCATATTCAACACGGAGAGGACCCATCAAGGACTCCGTCAATTTGAGGAGGAGCTCTTCCTTTACTTCCTCGGCAAAGACCCTAACAGAGGCTGGCACTCTTGCAACACGACTTGGCCCAGCATGTGAGTCAACTTCCTGATCCCCTGCTCCAGATGCAGAGGGGGCTGAAGTCCCAGAAGCACTACTGGTTTGTGAGTGTGAGCGAGTAGGCTTAGGGGGCTTGAGATACTTAATCCCCATCCTTGCCATATTAGTTGCTCCTACAGGCTTACATTTGACATTTTCTTCTTCCACAGCAGATGTAGCCCTGATCAAATGTTTCTCGAGGAGGAAGGCAATGATGGTGGGATAGGGAAGATAACCCGACTTGTCATTGCTTAACCAGCGCTGAAGCTCTAGGCATATCAACTGCCCAGGGTTGAAAGGCTTGAGCGAGAGGAGTCTAGGGAACCAAGAGTTGTCCAGCAGTGTGAACTCGTTGAAGTTGCCTCCCTTATGAGTCATTATCCGGGAGTAGATATAGTACAAGAGCCTGTTAGAATCAGACATCTTGGACACCTTCTTGCTGTTGGTGCCATACAGCTCCTCGAGTTCCTCCTTGCTGTACTTGTGAGACTCAGGGTAGATCCATTGATTCATATCCTCTTCTGTGATTCCCATCATCTCATTCAAGGTTCTCCAAGTGAACCTGAAGGTTCTTCCTCTTACAGTGGCAGTGAAGGAGAGTTTGTGGACTTGCTCTTTCCCATCCACCTTCCTGTACTTAGCTCTGCCAGAGAGGGATTGGCAAAAGACTCGCAGGACGTTGACGTTGTAGTCCTGGTTGATGCCCAGCCAAGGCATATACTTTTCCAAGTAAGGGCGCACATGAGCAAACCCTAGTTCATCCAACTTGTCCAGATTGATGAACAGGCCATGGTTGAAGATGGGAATGGATGTCTCAAATTTGGCGGATACACTCTCCAGAGCCCCATCTCTATAAACTGTGAGATCATCTTCTTCCTCAACCCTCTGCCTCTTGGAGGAAGGCTCCTCAGAAAAATGAACCTTCTTCTTCTTTCCCTTTCCCTGAGCATCCCGCTCTTGTTCAGAACCCACTGCCTGTTCTATTCTACCAGAGGTTTCAGGCTGACCCTGAACGTCTTCACCCTGTCCTCGTGATTGCCCAGAACCTTCTTGGCGTTCATGAAGTTCTTCATGTTGTTCTTCATGGTGCCCAGATTTACCAGAATGTCTGTGAGTGGATTTCCCAGATTTCGATTTATTTTTCTTAGAAGAAGAGGTTTTCTGGATGACTGGGTTGGGTTCATTCGTACCGGCCATTTTTTTGTATGAATGTTGTGAAAATAAAGATGAAATGCGAGAAGTGTGTAAAAATGAAGAGCGCAATGGAGAAGGTGAAAAGACTTTTCAGAGAAAATGATGCGAGTGAAAAGATGTAGTAAAAAGTGAAAATGGAAAATGACCTCTATTTATAGGTAAAACCTCTTGAGGATAAAATGGACATAGTCTTTCAAATTTTCACACATTGGGTAATCGTAAGTTTTTAAGTTGGAACGACACACCTGATGACACGTGTTGCTTCAGAGAGGCACAACGTTTCATAGAGGAAGTTGAAAAGTTTTCTGAAGTGATGCGTCCCTTGATCTGGCACTGGCGCTCTTGATCATATTGAATTATCATCCAGCGCCAGCAAAAGAGTATCCGGAAGTGATTTTGCTTCCGGTTGGACAGGCGCTCCTGGTTGCCTTGAGTAGTCATTCAATGTCAGCACAAGAGCATCCGGAAGTAGTTTTGCTTCCGATTGTACTTACTTAAGATTTAACATTGAGGGACCTGCAAAAGTTAAGGTTGACACTCCGATGCCCAAGTTAGCACAGTTGGCAGGTTTTAAGTACAGATGTTTGCTGAGGATTTAAACTTTATCTTAACATTCCCTAATGTCTCTTTATAAGGATAAATTAATCAATCCTCAGTGATAGTTTCATATGACAAGAGCATTAATAATAGTGAAAACATATTTTGAAAATTTTGTTCATAATTTCACATAGTTTCACTCTCAAGTCATGAACTTTACTCATACTCCTTTGGATAAATACCAGTGATAGTACAGGAAGTATAGAACAGATTGCATATTTTTCAGAGCTTCATAAACATGTATAATTCGATAAATATGCCCTAAGAGTGTTCATGCTTATGATGCTTAATGTAAAATCTCAATAAATCCATCTAACATTTGCATAGGAGATTTTACTGTTGCATGCTTCAACCCTAAATAATCCCTTGCTTACCCAAGGAGATCTTTTATACTTATCCTTGGCCTGAAGCACTTTCTTAGGAGAGACAGGATTCGCAGGTTTTCTCCATGTGAGTTGAGACATCCTCTCTCTTTTGTCCTTCTCAGGATAGTTGAATGGAACTCTGTGATAGCTTATCCCTGAGACAAGGTCTTTGTTCCTTGTGGTTGCGCACTGCTTCTTATGATTGAACCAGGTAGTTGCAGTAGTGCCATCACCACGAGTTCTCTTCTTTGGGACAAGAGGAACTCTTGATCTTTCCTGCACAGGTAAGGCACTAGAAGGGAGTTTTGGTACCCATTTGTACTTGGGTCCTACATAGTTAGCGCTGGACCTTACTTGTCCTTTGGGGATCCATATATATTTATTTCTCACATTTAAATTTCTCTTAAAATTGCATGTGTGAGAAATATGACCAGTTCTACCACAATAATGACAGATAATGGGATGATGTTCAGAATCAGATTTCTTATCACTATTATGGTGGTCAGTTTTCTTTTCAAAGACTCCATGTTTATTAACTTTTGAAATCTCAGGGTCTTTCGAAAAATCTTCTTTTATGAGTGGGACTTTGGACTCCTTGGTTGTAGAAGAAGGAATAAGTTCCTCAAGTTTCCTATTCCTTTTTCTTAAGCCTAGAATTTCTTTTGCAAGTTTACAGAATTCAACATGTAGCTCATTATACATATCTTGCAATTCAGAAGTTTCAAGTTTAGGTACCTCATTTTCTTCAGCTTCTGAATCTTCTAGGCAGAGATCCACACTCTCTTTGTTGATACTAGCTTCCACAACATCACCATCCAGTAGCTCATCAAAGGTGGGTTCACAGGGAGCACATAGTGAGCTTTGGACAGTCTTAACTTCAAGAAATTTGTTAGAAGCATACACAGTATCAAGAGTGTTCCAAATATCTATAGCCCTAGAACAATGCTTAATTCTTTGGTAATCATTGTCAGATAAACTTTTGTGCAGAATTTGCATCGCTCTAAGGTTTAAGTAAAATAAACTTTTGTCCTCTTCTGTCCAATTTACTTTTGGTTTGAAATCAGAGTCCTTTTCAAAGACATCCCACATTTTGAAATCAGTGGATAGTATAAAACTTTTCATCCTTCCCTTCCATAAGTAAAAATCAGCATTTTCTAACACAGGTGGGATGGTATGATCAAAACCTTCAAAACACATTTTGTAACCCAAATCAGCCTAGGTCTTTGCACTTGAGATCGTTGGATCCTTTAAACAAGTGACCTTGCTCTGATACCAAATGATAAACGTGGCTGTCACCCAAGAGGGGGGGGTGAATTGGGTGAGGGAATAAATTAAATCTTTTGAATCTTCTTTTCGAAAGACTGCTTGTGCTTGGTGATAATATTTACGAAGTAGTGATATGCACAAGTCAGTATGTTATGTGATGCAAAATAGAATGTTTGAATGTAAATTTATGTACACATAAATTTATCCTGGTTCGGTCACCCAGACCTACATCCAGTCCCCAGGCTCCACCTGAGATTTTCAATCCACTATTCTTGTTTAAACCGGGCACAAGAGAAGCCTTTACACTTTAGGTTTTACGAGCACGGGTTCACCTAACAACCCACAGGTTTTACACCGGGTTCACCTGCAAACCTTACAAATGCAAGTTTTACGGGCTAACTTGCAACCTATGGAGATTTAGACAACCTCTAAATGCTCCCCCTTACAAATTGTAAGTTTACACTATGTTCACTCTATGAACTGATTGTGCTAAACACTTAAGCTCAAAACTAACTCTCTCTAAGAGTGGATGATGTTACTCACTTAAGTACAATAAAATTACTCTCTGAAAAATATCACAAATCTGGATCTGAGAGTAGTAGAAGATGTGTAGAATGAAGAGTATGATATATCAGATACTTTGTTCTGTTCTCTCTTTTTCTTCCATTTTTTTTCTTCTGAATGAATGTCTCTTTTATACTCGGCTTCATAGGCTTCTGTGGCAGGTTGAATATGAACGTTTGAATAAAGCCGTTAATCCTATGTTACCGTTGAGAAGTGCATCTTCATTAATGTTTAGCAGGGTTGACTTGCTTTATCTCTGAAAAGTAGTCCTGACACCTCTGCTCTGACAAAAGCATTCTGACACTGCATCTCTTTGAACGTTCAGACATTCTGATTGCTTGCGGAAGCAACTTCTCATCCGGAAGCAACCTTACTGAGTGTGCTGCACTTGAACGTTAGTTTAGCAATATAATCATATAGTCTCATGCAGTGGGTGATCCCTAAATCTAAGGAGTATCCGGAAGCACTTCTACATCCAGAAGTAAATTCACTTGATGAGGGATTTAGTTCACCATGACTTGCTCTCGCTTAGTCTATTTCATTCCACCACTCAGCGCTAGTCACTGAGCTATCGGAAGCACTTTTACTTGACGTGGTGAATTCACTGACGCTTAGGGTGAAATCTATTCTATCAGTCTGCGCCAGTCAAGATCTAACAGGAAGCAACTTCACTTGATGTTGCATTTCCGCTGACGCTCGGGGTTATATCTAGTCTATCAACCTGCGCCAGTCTAAATCTAATAGGAAGTGCTTTCACTTGGCGAAGTAGACTTACTGACGCTTGGGGTAATAACTATTCTATTGCTCTGCGCCAGTCTAAGTCTAACAGGAAGCGCTTTCACTTGGGGAAGTAGACTCACTGACGCTTGGGGTAATATCTATTCTGTCGCTCTGCGCCAGTCTAATTCTAACAGGAAGCGCTTTCACTTGGGGAAGTAGACTCACTGTCGCTTGGAGTAATATCTATTCTATCGCTCTGCGCCAGTCTAAGTCTAACAGGAAGCAAACTCACTTCCGATTGAAACATAGCTTAGTCTTAAGGTTTTGTGTACCTAATTCTCATGGACTAAGTTATTTCCCAGTGATTTACTTGCTGATGCTGGGGGATGAAAACATTCATCCGCATGCGCAAGTCCTAATCTATCCGGAAGTAGATCTTCACCCGGAAGCACTCTTACTTGGGATCCTATGTTATCCTATTGCTTCCTAGGCACTTGGTTTAATCCTCTATATTTTAGTCTTCATCAAAACTTAAGATTCTAACATTGTTCTCGAAGCCATAGCTGCTTATGCATTGAAAAACTTGATGCAAGAGATACCACATGAAATGGAAAATCAGAAATAACTTTTGAATGCTATCATGAGGTATGGTTGTTATGTAAGTTTAAAAAAGGATCGGAATCTGTTTTGAAAGTTTGCATTTCAAAAATGATCTTTCAAAAATCAAGGTGAATGCATAAACTATTTTCTTTCATGAAAGGCGCCCTTAAAAAGATTCGCTAAGCATATATAAGTAAAACTGTTAAGCCTATCATGCATTTACTACCCAAGTGATTATTCAAGTAAAGAGGAAGGTAGGAATGATATCACCATAGCTCCATTCGCATCAAGTAGTAGCTCGCTTGATTTTGGTTGGCAATGCAAGGATTCTATTTTCAGAGCAGCACCAAAATCTATGCGTGACGAATGCTTATCAAGACTTGACTGATTGTTCAGATGAGGTACAGTCCTGAGTCTTGCTGAACCTCGGAATTGCCTTTCCCAAGGAGATCTTCTATACTTATCCTTGGTTCGAAGCACTTTCTTCTGAGAGGTAGGATTCAAGTGCCTTTCCAATGTTGATCGAGGAATCCACTCTCTCTTGTTCTTCTCAGGATAGTTGAATGGAACTTTGTGATAGCTCATCCTTGAGACAGAACCATTGTTCCTGGTGGTTGCGCATTGCTTCTTATGATTGTACCAGGGGTTTTCAGCAGTTGCATCGCCACGAGTTCTCTCCTTTGGGGTAAGAGGAACTCTTGATCTTTCGTGCACAAGTAAGGCACTAGGAGGATGTTTTGGTACCCATTTGTACTTGGGTCCTACTTGGTTAGCACTGGACCTTACTTGTCCTTTAGGAATCCATTCAAACTTGTTTCTCACATTTGAATTTCTGCTAAGACTGCATGTGTGAGAAATATGTCCTAATCTACCACAATAATGACAGATAATGGAATGATAATCAAAATGGGGTTTTCGATCATTATCATGATTAGTTTTCTTTAGAAAAGCTTTTTCTTCCTTTGAAATCTCAGTTTCTTTTGAAAGCTTTTCTTTTTCCTTCAACAAGTGTTTACAATCAAAACATTTTTCAAGACATGTTAAAGTTTTCCCTGCCGATCGTGGGCTAACTATCGGAACCATTAGTTCTTTAAAAGAAACCTCGGAAACTTTGGACGTAGAAGAGGAAATTAGTTTTTCAAGTTTCCTATCCTTTTCTTTTAAGCCTAGAAGTTCTTTTGCAAGTTTACAATATTCGGTATATAACTCATTGTATGCATCTTGCAATTCAGAGAGTTCAAGTTCAGATCCAGATTCCTTACTTTCTGAATCTTCTAGGCAGAAATGGATACTCTCTTCACTGAAGCCTGCTTCCTCAATATCAGCTTCCAGAAGCTCATCAGTAGATGATCCACAAAGAGCACGAGTTGAGCTTTGGACAGCTGTGCTTTCAAGAGATGGGTTAGAAGCATATATCACATCAAGAGTATTCCAAATATCTCTAGCACTAGAGCAATGTTTGATTTTCTGGAAATCATTTTCAGTTAAGCCTTTGTATAAAATTTGCATTGCTCTAATGTTTAAGGAAAACAAATTTTTCTCCGTTTCAGTCCAGTTTCCTCTGGGTTTGAAATCAAAATCATTTTCAAAAATATCTCACATTTTCAAACTAGTGGATTGTATAAAACTTTCCATTCTTGCTTTCCACAAACAAAAATCAATGTTTTCTAACATAGGTGGAATGGTATGATCAAAGCTTTTGGAAAACATCTTAACCCAAATCAGCCAAGGTCTTTACACTTGAGATCGTTGGATCCTTTAAACAAGTGACCTGGCTCTGATACCAAATGAAATGTGTGGCTGTCACCCAAGAGGGGGGGTGAATTGGGTGAAGGAATAAAAACTTTAGCTCTTTTTCAAAGACTGCTTGTGTTTGGTGATGATGTTAATAAATAATGGTATGCACAAGTCAGTATGTTTTGTGATGCAAAATAAAATGTTTAAATGTAAATTTATGCACACATAAATTTATCCTGGTTCGGTCACCCAGACCTACATCCAGTCCCCAGGCTACACCTGAGATTTCCAATCCACTATTCTTGTTTAAATCGGGCACAAGAGAAGCCTTTACACTTTAGGTTTTACGAACACGGGTTCACCTAACAACCCACAGGTTTTACAACGGGTTCACCTGCAAACCTTTACAACCACAAGTTTTGCGGGCTAACTTGCAACCTATGGAGATTTAGAAAACCTCTAAATACTCCCCCTTACAATTGTAAGATAACAATTCTGTTCTTCAAGCACAAGCTTTAGAATAGCCTCTATCAATTAGAGGATTTAATGATATGTTCACTCTATGAACTGATTTTGATAAACACTTAAGTACAAATGACTCTCTCTAAGAGTAGATGATGTTACTCACTTAAGTACAATTGATCGCTCTCCACTCATTTTCTCTAAGAGTATTACAACTTCATAATCAGAGAGTAGAAGATGAGAAGGATATTTCAGATAGTAGGCTTGAGCTTCTTCATTCTATTTCTCTTGCTTATCAAACTCATGAAGCTCTCTTCAGAAATGAAGAATATCTCCTTTTATACCAGCCTCTGAATATCCAACCGTTGGAGAGGTAATAAGGCCGTTTGAATATAGCCGTTGGGGCCTTGTTTACGTTGTCCTCATTAATGCACAGCAGGGTTGACTTTGCTTTATCTGAAAAGGTGCTTTGACCAGCTGTTCTGTCAACACTGTTCTGACAACACTGTTCTGGCAAAAGTCGTTCTGACATCTATACACTGTACGGTCTGACTCTTGCTTGTTGTCAGATGAGGACTTCGTTCCTCAAGCATAAGTCCAGGATGCTAAGAGACTTACTACCGGAAGCTATATTTTTTAAAAAACAGATATTGTAATTAATTTTAGAATTTATATTTGAAATTTTCTATATATATAATATAATATATATATATACACATATATATAAATACATATATATATATACACATATATATAAATATATAGATATACATATGTGTGTGTGTGTGTGTGTATAAATATAATACTCCCTCCGGTCCTAAATATAAGACCTAATTGACCTTTTTGAAAAATCCTTAAAAAAAAGCAAAATAAGTTAATTATAACTTGATTTACCTAATTTTTTCCCTTAAACTAGTTTATTTTACTTATAAACTAATGGATAATCTAAAAATATATCAAATATGTCATAATTTAATAGACTATTTTGCAACCTTAACCTCTCCAAAAAAAAGTTATCTAGGTCCTATATTTAGGACCGGAGGTAGTATAATATATAAAGGGAGCGGATGTGGAGAAGCACTGTTACCACTCCCTTTATATATAGGATCCTTTATTCAACCTCTTGTAAGTCAGCTCCTCTAGTTAGAATTATATATTCTAATGAACCCAACTTCTTATAAGACAACCCCATCCTAAAGTTAGTTGTTAGTGTCAAGGAACCCAAAGCCTTACAATGCCTCTCTTTCAAGGAAACCTCAATGATGTGGGAATTGTGGCACATATCATAACATAAGCTTTTAGATATTTTGTTATGAAATACTACCTCCGGTCCTAAATATAGGACCTAATTGACTTTTTTTTGGAGAGATTAAGTTGCGAAATATGTTATTAAATGATGACATATTTGATATATGTTTTAGATTATCCATTAGTTTATAGGTAAAATAAACTAGTTAAGGGAAAAAAATTAGGTAAATCAATTTATAATTAACTTATTTTTGCTATTTTAGGATTTTCCGGAAAAAGTCAATTAGTTCTTATATTTAGGACCGGACGGAGTAGTTTTGTATTCTTTTTTCGGTCATTAAATAGGTTTGGTTGATGGTGATTTTACGGTGTAATAATTAAACTGTTCCATCAAAACCCGTTATGTAATTATATTGTAGCACCAGAGTTCCCAGAATACATTCACTATAGTATTTTTTAAATTATTTATATTTAAATCACTACCACAGATTACCCCATTTACATGCGCTTATTTTGGCCTCTACATACGCTTATAAAGCGCATGTAGAGGGGGGCGCTGGTAAAGGCTCTACATGCGCTTTTAAAAAGCGCATGTAGAGGGGGGCTCTACATGCGCTTTAAGCGCATGTACAGGTGGCCCCTTTACATACGCTTTAAGCGCATGTATAGAATGTTTTTTTAAAAAAAATTATTATAAATTTACATTATTTCCCAATATAACCACCAATACTAGCTGTAATTCATAGAACCAACTAGCATTATATCAAAAGAATTTACCAGAAAAAGTCAATTACTTAACATCTTCAAAAATGAATTATATATCAATATCAAAACAATAACAATGTATGATTCATTTTTTATATATACATCAGCAAAAAGAACTATGTGCATCATAGTTGTTCACAAGTTAATCTAGACTAAAATATTGACAAAACAAGAAACAATTCAGAACAAAGTAATAAATATTCACCTCCTCAACTTTGTCAAGATTCATCCTATGTAAAAGATCACTCTACGGAAAGATTAGAGAGCGTGGATAACAGGAAAAATCAAATAAATCTTGCATTTATAGTGAAATACCTCAAGTTGTACCCAACTCATCAATTTTTAAGCTCCTATGCTGCAATAAAAATAATAATTTGCAGAAGGTCCATTAAATATCAAATAATGAAAAAGATATGCAAAAGAAGAGAGCAAAATTATAAAAGATAAAGAGACAAATATAAGGAGTAAAATTATGATACCCATGCAACACTAATCTCTCGTTACCTTGCATTTTTTGTGGTCACTTGCATCGTTTGGATCTTGATCTCCATCACGATACTTCCTTTTCTGTAATGATAAGGAGTAAAATGATTTATGTATGGAACCAAGTTTGTTGTCATTGACATTACATTCAATTCTCCAAAAACAAAAAGCCATTAAGAATCATTCCCATTCATATGATAGCTAGTCAAAACAACTAAATTCTATCTAATATCTAACTCAACCCATGTTGAATTAACCAAGCAGCTAACAACAGCTAACTTATCGTGAGTGTCATCAATAGCATCTTGATCAAAAGACTATTCTTCATCATAAAAAATCTGCATCATATATATAAGTATGTGAGTAGTGATATAACATCAATTAATCAATGATACTTAATAAGGGAAGCAAACAGTAAAATTATAAGGATGACATAAAATTACAATAAAATAATTTAGTAACTCAATATTTGCACACTTACTTTAATGAAAATCCTTTTATAGAAGGGTGGCCAAACATGTCATTCACATAAACTTCAAAGAACAAGGCACACAAAATCAACCGATTAGTCAATATAATTGATAATAACTATTTTACATTTATAAAATAGCGAAGGAGAAGAAACAAACTCACATCTTTATAATAGATCCATACATAGTTCAAAATTTAAAACACAAGGTTCTAAAACATTTCTCTTATAATGTCATACTTAAACTAATATCTTAATAATCAAGGTCATAAGTTAGGATGTAAACACCTTAGAACCTCAAAACTTATCGAGCAAACTTAAATGAGTATCAAATTATGGAGTATAGCGTTTTTTAACAACATCATCACTTCAAGAGACCCTAACTAAATATCTAGCTGAACCACACAACTTCAGATATTAATACAATTATTTTTGGATAACTCAAGAACCAAAAAACTAGAGAAGATTCCCAAATTCTAAAATCAAACTCAATCATTCAAGCTCAACAAAACATCAGTCCAATCAACTCAAAAAGTCCTCAAGTAATGAACCATCAGAAAAGCTTAAAGTTTACTCTTTTTGCAGCATAATCCCTTGAATAAAACCACACACAAGTTTTGTCAAAATAAAAAGACTCAGTTTTTTTAAAAAAATCAGATTCAATTTACCATCCCTCAAACCTGCAAAATTTCTACATGCCAGCAGTACAAAGTCCCATATCAAAATCTACAAAATCAGCATTAAAAGTTAGGTTACAAAACTGAATTTAAATTGCTAGAAAATCCTACAAAAGCATAGTAACGCTCCAAGCAAAGAGAACATCATTGCAAAAGAGTAACATCATTCTTTCAGTCAAAGGATAGTAGAAATTCACAAAGAGGACCATGAAAGTCATAACAACAATACTACTGTCATTTGGATTCAGCATGTTAACATGTTACCCATTTCTTACTCTATATTTCAGCATATAATGATCCAGCAACCATATAAAAACCAATTTCAACTTCCACTGCTCACCAAAATCATAGGCCATGTAGAATCATACCCAAAGGAAAGAAAGACTTCCACTGCTCACCAAAATCCCTTCGGCCAAACAGTATTAATTGCAGAAAAATTATAACTACTCATGCAACAACTACATTCTAGCCACAACGTGTTTTAGACACTCAATCCTGAAAATCAAACCAGAGGAAACAAAACAGAATTTCAATGCCCTTAGCGGTCTAAAAACTGAACATGCAATTCAATAAATCAACTCCATTTTGATCTAACCACATTAAATCAAAACATCCAAATTTAAACCTGAAACACCATACAAAATCGCATAGAAACATGAACTCAGTTCAGGTAGAAATAATATAAAAATAAATAAATAAAACAAAATTTGTAACCCAAATGAAAACATTGCTTTAGGTAAACACAAAATCTAACTCTAATTTAATTAGTGATTTTCCCAAATCCAAAACCCTAATCGATTTCTCTCATAGAACTCGCTCAAACCAAAAAAAATGGGTAGAGGACACTCACCTAAGTTCAAATCGGCCTTTGCATGCTAGCTTTGAGGCAGATACTGCCGTAAATCTCGCCGGAGTTTCCACTGTAGGTGTGGACGAAACAGAGACCAAGAGAGGAAAGGAAGTGATGTAAATGAGTTTGAAAGGGAGAAACAACTTAAGGAGTGAAAGAAATGGCAAGGATTAACTCACCCGTTGCCGTCCACGCTGTGGTCGCCGGAAAAACGCCGAACACGAAGGAAGAGGGTTTCACGCCACCTAAATTCGCCTCCAGCCGCGCGCCGGCGACGAAGAAGGATGGAGGACGCGGCGGAGATCAAAGCGAAGATGGAGGTGTTGTGGGAAGAGAGAAAATGAAAGTGAAGGGTGAGAGAGGGACGACTAGGGTTTGGATGAGAGAGGGGCGGCTAGGGTTTGGGTGTGAGGAAGCAAGAAGAAAGTTTTTTTTATATGTGTATTTTTTTTTTATAATTGTATATGTGTATTTTTTCAATTTTTATTTTACTTCCTTAGAGTCATATCCTTCATACTTAGACAACCACACATCCTAAATCATTCAATTGATTAAGATATATAACTAATCTCTATAGTATCTTAAATACCACAAAAAATCTCATAATTTCTAATTTCCTACTTATGTATTTACATTGATCTATAATTTACTAATTACATTGATCTATAGTGAATTCCATTGAAGAACAAGCCTTTACATGCGCTTTAAGCGCATGTATTGGCTTTCCTTTGTTATTTTAATATTTTATGGCTTATACATGCGGTTAAAGCGCATGTAAAGACCAATGTCCATTTAATTATATGGATATTCATATGATTTGGTGTTTTTCAACTAAATTGTTTCAATACTTCATCTCAAAATGCTCAAATCTTGTGCTTGACAATGTTATAGTGAATTCCATTGAAGAATAAGCCTTTACATGCGCTTTAAGCGCATGTAAAGGGTCTACATGCGTTTAAAGCGCATGTAGAGGGTCTACATGCGCTTAAAGCGCATGTAAAGGGTGTTTCACCAATTCCATAGCACCCAAAAGTGGTAATGGAGCCTTGAAACACTAAGTCCACAAGTAGGGACACCTTATGAGGTCTGAGGAGGACCTCTTTTGCATGACTCCATGTTTTGCACTTCAGTAGTGCCTTTACATGCGCTTAAAGCGCATGTAAAGGGTGTTTCACCATTTCCATAGCACCCAAAAGTGGTAATGGGGCCTTGAAACACTAAGTCCACAAGCAGGAACACCTTATGAGGTCTGAGGATGACCTCTTATACATGACTCCATGTTTTGCACTTCAGTAGTGCTTTTACATGCGCAAAAAGCGCATGTAAAGGGTGTTTGAACATTTTCATAGCACCCAAAAGTGGTAATGGAGCTTTGAAACACTAATTACACAAGCAGGAACACCTTATGAGGTCTGAGGAGGACCTCTTATGCATGACTCCATGTTTTGCACTTCAGTATTGCCTTTACATGCGCTTAAAGCGCATGTAAAGGGTGTTTCAACATTTTCATAGCACCCAAAAGTGGTAATGGAGCCTTGAAACACTAAGTCCACAAGCAGGAACACCTTATGAGGTCTGAGGAGGACCTCTTATGCATGACTCCATGTTTTGCACTTCAGTAGTGCCTTTACATGCGCTTAAAGCGCATGTAAAGGGTGTTTGTGCCTTTACATGCGCTTAAAGTGCATGTAAAGGGTGTTTCCATATAATTTTGAGCTCTTCACCTAAGTTCATTTTATATTGGGTTAAGGTGCATTTCTAGTACTCCACAATATGGCAAAGTGCACTTACAGTAATACACAATTTCGGGGTGCATTTGTGGTAAGCAAGAATAAATATCGTTGCCCCTATAATAACTCCGTTAAATAAGTCATCTTTGACCGTTAGGAGTAACATTTGACTGTTAAAAGGTGACATGGGGAGGAATTATTAATGACGTGGCAATGACTGGACGGACATGTGGCAATGCATGCTGACTGGATTAAGTTAATACTGGAAAAGTCCCAAAAGTTGAAAATATTAATGTAGGGTTCCTCCTCTCCCCCACCCCCACCCTCCTCCCTCACCTGCCCCCCCTCCAGCGTCACCCTCCCCCTCCAGCCCCACCCTCCCCCTCCACCCTCCCCCTCCCCCGCCACCCTACCCCTCCAGCGCCCCCCACCCCGCCACCCTCCCCCTCCAGCGCCACCCTCCCCCTCCCCCGCCACCCTCCCCCTCCCCTGCCACCCTACCCCTCCAGCGCCCCCCACCCCGCCACCCTCCCCCTCCAGCGCCCCCCACCCCCACCCTCCTCCCTCCACGCCCCCCACCCCCACTCCTCCTCGCGATCTGATGAGAGAGAGAGAGAGAGAGATCCGTGAACTTGCGAGGAGGAGTGGGGGTGGGGGGCGTGGAGGGGGGAGGGTGGGGGTGGGGGGTCGAGCTGGAGGGGGAGGGAGGCGGTGGGGGTGGTGGGGGGGCGCTGGAGGGGGAGGGTGTGGGTGGTGGGGGGCGCTGGAGGGGGAGGGTGGCGGGGGAGGCGCTGGAGGGGGAGGGTGGCGGGGGAGGGGGAGGGTGGGGCTGGAGGGGGAGGGTAGCGCTGGAGGGTAACAGTCAAATGTTACTCCTAACGGTCAAAGATGACTTATTTAACGGAGTTATTATAGGGGCAACGATATTTATTCTTGCTTACCACAAATGCACCCCGAAAATTGTGTATTACTGTAAGTGCACTTTGCCATATTGTGGAGTACTAGAAATGCACCTTAACCCTTTTATATTTTATCTCTAAATACTTAAATCCTTTTCTAGTCATTGTTTTAGTGAATTTTAATTGATGCACATTTCTATACATGCGCTTAAAGCGCATGTAGAGATAAGGCCTCTACATGCGCTTTAAGCGCATGTATAGATTCTTACCTGTACATGCGCTTAAAGCGCATATAAAGGACCCTCTATACATGTGTTTCTGCTAAGCACATGTAAAGGTGCGCTGGTAGAGGGACAATTTGTAGTAGTGAATATTGTCGATCCAAAACAAATAGAAATATTTAGCCACTGAAAGTTTTCAGTCCACAAATATGGAAGCCACATGATTAAGAAGAGTTGACAAAGTCTAGTTTCATATTGAATTTGTGGGCCACTAATACGATAATGAGAGGTGATATGTTAAATATTTTGTTTACGAAATAGTTTCTTTCAACCTTTTCAAAAAAATATCAAAATAACATTATCAAACAAGCAGTTTGTAAATAATTTTATTATGTACGGAAATGTAGAAAAATACTCGTTCTACTCTAAGTTGGTTAAGCCTAAACCAATAATTGAAATTGAAGCTATTTTGGAGGGATTTGAGAGAAATTGAGTAATTTTACGTTTATAATTTGAATTTCAAACTACATGGCTATTGTGGGAAGTTATGAATTTTGAATAAATACACAAAAAAAAAAAAAAAACTTACTTCTAGTCTTCTCCCCTTCTCAGTGTCCATAGTGCTTCTGCCGTATACATGTAATCGGAGTCCAAATCGATGCTCCAATTTCGTGTGAGTACCGAGTCAATCGAATTCCCAATACGCCTAAAACTCTTCATGGTGTTTTTAGCTTTTTAAAGCAGGTAAAAGATTAAGCTACTGCTATTGTTCTAACTTTTGATGATCGCATGTAGTCGGTGGGATGATCATATATATATATATATATATATATATATATATATATATATATATATATATATATATATATATATATATATATATATATATATATATATATATATATATATATATGTAAGGATTTATCTACTAAACCCATAGTGAGAATTACTTTATTGTGGTTTGAAATTTATTACTATGTTTTATAATGTTGAGAGTGCAGAAGAAGCCGATATATAGATTTGACATTTTAATTTTTTGGGCAAAGGTGCAAAAATATGACTAAACTTTACCTTAAGTTGCATTTCTATGACTAAAATTTCACAAGGAGCAAAAATACCACCAAACTTGGGATCAAGGTGCAAAACTATGATTTCCGTCAACTATGACGGTGTTGACCGTTAGTCTTTGACTTGTAGGATGCTGAGTGTGCAATAATTACCATGTGACATGCTGAATAGACTCTTTATTGGTGGTATGTGGAATAAGGGGTAAATGTATTTAAAGTAAATGTACTTTGAGTGCAACTATGGGCCTGTTGTTAGAATAAAATAATCATATTTTTTTGCATTATTTTAAATACATTTACCCCTTATTCCACATAGCACCAATAAAGAGTCTATTCAGCATGTCACATGGTCATTATTGCACACTCAGCATCCTACAAGTCGAAGACTAACGGTCAACACCGTCATAGTTGACGGAAATCATAGTTTTGCACCTCGATCCCAAGTTTGGTGGTATTTTTGCTCCTTACGAAACTTTAGTCATAGAAATGCAACTTAGGGTAAAGTTTAGTCATATTTTTGTACCTTTGCCCTAATTTTTTAAATGGCTTGCACACTTTTTGTTAAAATAGAAATACTCCGTTCAATGTAAATATGGGAGTTAAATAAATTTACCAGCTATATCTTTTAAATAAGATAAGAGAAAATATCATTTAGAGTTGAAGTTCATCACCACTCTACTTTTTTGTGGAGTTGAGATGAAAACACGCTCAAAATTACATTTATTTTTGTGATCGCTCAAAACTATTTAGTAAGGTAGGATTGTAGTAATTTTTTTTATTACAAAAAAATTTGCAGTTATATGTTAACAATAATAAAAAACTTTTGACTTAAAAACTCCAACAAAATACTTATAAACTATAAAATACCAAAATATGTGTTTATAACATCCTATGTCTAAGGAATGGAATTGCGGCGAGCATCAAGACAAAAGATCAGAGGGATGAATCTCTTACTATCAAGAATGTGAGATTTAAAAAGCTCAAAGTCGTTGGCAAGAGAAAATCAGTCAAACCTATTGAGAAAAGTTGTCAGATCAAGATCTATTTGTTCATAAACAAGATTAAGGCTCCTAAAAACAATTGGTAAACGATTTCTATTTACTGTTCTCTCAACGTTTTATCAAAGTGAAGAATTTTCTGGCTTGTAATTAAGAAATTTTGGGGGTTTTCTACTGGTTAAACATTGATTTATATTGGATCTCTCTAATTCTTCTACTTTAAATTTTCACACTACAAAAACTTGCGTATTAGCGTTGATTTTTTTGAGTTTAGCAGCGATTTTAGCCGTTTCTGATGCTCTACAATGGTTCTCAATACCGTGGCTAAAATTAACTTGGATAGCCACTTTACAATTGTGTTGATAACCATGGTAGAAGTGTTAAATATGCTGGTAAATTAGAGCAGTTAAAACGGCCAAAACTCAAAAATGATACATAACTATAGACTAAGGAACAAAAATAGTACATAACTTCCATGACACACAAATGATACCCAACTATTGAGCATGAGATCAAAAATGATATTTTCACTAATATGACAATAAGATTAGACATAAAAAGTCCAAAATGACCTTATAAAAAATAACAATAAAAAAACGGATAAAACAAGTGTCCCAAAGGTCAGGGGTGAGGCGGGCGGAGCGGATGAGCTAGGTCGAAGGTGTGCTTCTTGCGGACAGCGGAGGTGGAGTGACGACGATCTCCTCGACGGCCAGCAGCGGACTGCTGGAGAAGAAATTAGAGAGTGAGAAAGACGGAGAAAGAAAGTTTATGTAATTTATAAGGACATTTTGGAGAACGTGTCGAGTCGGGTTTGCTTGAATTCCCAACTCTAAACAAGGATAGGTGGCGGAATCTCATGATGATGGAGAGGAGTTGCTAAAAGTGGAGACGTTTTCCCAAACACAAGAATTGATGGTTGAAAAGACTGAATTTTTTGGGACGACAACATTGCTTGTGGTTCATGTCGCTAGGGGGCGGTTATTTCGCCTCTTACTCTTTTACTCTATTTTATTTTCGTAAAATAATATTACTCACATGGGACTAGCACTACTACAAATTAACCCTATACCAGCGCAGCTTTACATGCGCTAATAAAATCACGGTAAAAAACGCATGTAATGATAACGTTTACATGCGCTTTAAGCGCATGTAAATATATCATTCTATACATGTGCATGTATATAGCAACGTTTACATGTGCTTTAAGCGCATGTACATAGCCGAATAAATACATGCGGTTTTAAGCGCATGTAAATAGGATAACGTGACTTACTCCCCAGAAAATGAAATGAATCCTGTTCATGCTAGACACATACATCAAGTTTCAAAGAACCACATGGGGGTGTTATGATAATGTTAAAACTCCATATACATGCGCTTTCCATGTGAGAAACAGCCTATACATGCACTTAAAGCGCATGTAAAGGCAGTATTAAAGTGAAAACCTTGAAGTCATGCATAAGAGTTCATCCTCAGATGTCATAAGGTATTCCTGCTTGTGTACTTAGTGTTTAGAAGTTCTAGAACCACATGGGCGTATTATGATAATGTTAAAACTCCATATACATGCGCTTAAAGCGCATGTATAGGCTTTCCATGTGAGAAACAGCTCATACATGAGCTTAAAGCGCATGTAAAGGCACTCTGAATTTTAAAACTTGCCATTTTGTGGAATATTTAACCCTAATATGATGAAACTTGTTCATGGTCGGACATCTAGGGTTTTAAATTTGATTAACCTCATTGTTTTTTGATTTCCTTTTTTATCAACATATACATGCGCGCATGTAAAGGCCCTTATTATGTGAAAAAGCCTATAAAGTGCATGTAAAGGCACTTTTGAAGTAAAAACTATATGCATTGCAAAGAATTACTCCTATGTTGAATGAAAAAAGTTAATGCATTGCATAAGAAGATGATGAAACTTGGTAATGCTTAGATACTTATGATTTAAAACGCTATATAACTCAATGTGGTTTTATTTCCATGATTAATCTGATTATTCAATCTTGGCCTAGGCCTGTGGAAAATAGTAAATGCGTGAAAGTCTTTTTTAAAGCTTACTTACAATATAGGCATTTAAAAGGCTTCGGGCCTTTTAAAAGCCTACTTCAAATTTAGGCTTTATAAAGGTTGTAAACATTTTAAAGGCCCGCGTATCAAACTTAAAAAGACCACAAGAGGCTAGGGTATGATCGTATAACAGATTGTGTAAATGAATGTTGTAACTTCTATTAATATTATTATTTTGTTATTAGTAGTAATTAGTAATAATATTAAACGGGTCAGGCCTAAAGACATTCGAGCCATGCTTTACTAAAATAGGCCTGACCTTTTTAGGTGAAAAGGCTTGTGAATAGGCCTGAGCGTGACCTTTTTATTAAAATAGTAATAAAGAAGGAAAATTCTTAGTTTGAGGTGAAGAATAACTTAAGGAATTATGTAATAAAGAAGGGATTAAAGTAATATAACCATGAAAAGGGGATTTAATTGAAGAACAAAATAGTAAGTGGGGCAGAATTGTAATTTGCACAATAGCTTCTTTATAAAACAAATTGCGTCGTCCTCTCCTTCGTCAATAAAAAAAATGATACCTCCTCTATCGCAAATCTCTTCCTCCGCCCAGCGAAGCTCGGCCACTGAATCACGGCGGAATAGGCCACCGTTGGCGTATGAAAGATCGGAGACAAACTCCGGTGAGGCTCCTTTCTCATCTTCCAATTTGGTTTCTTCGTTTCTTCAAGATCCAATGGCTGTCCGGCGAGTTTCACGGCGGCGCCGACCTCCTACGCGCAATACAACAACAGAATCAAACTTAGGTGAGCTTCCTCTACTCATCTCTACCCATTTTCTTTTCGTTTTCTGCGAATTTGGAAGAGAGGTTGTTTAGGGTTCGAAAGGGGCTTTTCTGTTCTGGTTGTTTAATCAAACAAAAACTCAAATTAAGCTTCAATGCTTAATGTTCATGGGTGGATTTGAAGGTTACTTGAAGGTCTAGTGAAGTTTTTGCAAAACCCTAACTTTTAGGGATATTAAATCTGACGGTTTTAAAGGGGTTTTGGGTTCAAAAATCTTTAATTTGTTTAGGTATAAGTGTAATGGAGTTTAAAGTTTGTGCTATATGTTGAATTTTTGAAGTTTGATGCTTTAGAAAAATTCTTAATATTTTTCCTATTTTTCTGTTCATGTGAGATACTAGTTGGGGGTGCTGAAATTTCTGAACTTTGGTATTTTATATTATAAAATCCATATATGTGGTTGTATGTTCAGTAGATGCTTTGAATGTGGTGTTGGTATTTTCTTCCTATGCCTGAAGGTGCGTTTTGGTGATGAAGATATTTGGTGTTAAACTAATTTTTACTTATTCCCTTTTCTGTTTTGACTTCCATGATTTGATTAGTCGAGAAAGAAACAATAGAGTATATATTTGTTTTACATGTTCAGCTCATGTTACAATATGATATATATTGGTTATGGATTGATTACTTGTTTGTGGCCGGAAGGTGTTTAAGAATAAAATGACCTACAAATATTATAATAATTTTGTATGTGTGTGAAATAGTTCAAGAAAACTATGGGCTTTTAGCTGAAACTTTGGATTTATCCATGCTTAATGTTTTGGTGGGTTGAATACCAATTTTGTATTAGTTAGAATGAGTTTCTTATATGTCTATTTTGTGAATTTATGAAATGGCATGTTGAATGAAATGATATGTTGAATAAAGGTTACTTGTGGTATTGAAAGGTACCAAAATATGTGCATGTGGTGTTTGTATACATATCATTTATCTTGCAAATTGTGTGAATGCTTAATATGTGTGGTTATGTATATCATTACTGATTGATCATCAAAGTAATAGAATGGATATAATTGGCTTTGTTCATTATTGGTTTTGAATTATGGTATTTATTTGTTGGATGGTGAAGTTCATTTGTTTGAATTATGGTATTATGGTAATTGTTCATTACTGATTGATCATCAAGAAGCTAGCAGGGTAGAAGAGATGACTATTCCTGATGTTCTTCCTCCTGTTTCATCTACAAAGGTTGGAATTCATGTGTGTGCCAGGTGTGCTGCTCCAGCAAAAACCCGGTGCTCTAGATGCAAGATTGTTAGATATTGGTAATTTGTTCACCTCATTGTGTTGCAATAGTAATTTATTCTGTCACCCCTTATACTTTCAGACGCGAGTTTTAAGATAGTTTGGAATTCATATTGATGAACATTTGTCTAAAGATGGTTGTCTGGTATCTAGTGCATTTATAATCAATGAACTTAACTGTTGGGTGTAAAAATCACCACTAGATTAAGAAATCATGCTTAATAGCTGCAAAATAGGTTCCTCCTTTCCTGTTTGAACTGTTTTTATTTGATTTTTGTATTTTATGTGCCTAGAAGTTTCTTCCTTTTCAATTTTCTTAAAGGCTGAAGATTAAAGCAATGAAATTGGACCATTTAGAGTTTTGCAATCTGTTTTCCTTTTACTGTAAAGAATGTTATTTCTTCTTATGTTGAATAAAGGGAGCTTCCTATCTCTTTGTTCAGTATCTGATCTAGCAAGCTTTCCTACTGTGATCATACTGTACAAGACATCTATTAGTATTTAGATTTGGAGAATGATAGTAAATTTCCATATATAGGCATAGATAGATTCTGTATTTGATTTTATTCTAAAAAACGGGTACAGTAAAAGGAAAACAGATTGCAAAACTCTTAATGGTCCATATATAGGCATAGATAGATTCCATCACTCAATTTTGGTTTGTAATGTTTTCTCTGTCTTTGGCTGAATGTGAAGTGTTCAAATTTCAATTTAGGCCTAATGTATGGAAGAATTTGATTGATTCAATTAGACATGCTTAAATTGGAAAGTTTTGAAATATGTTTGAAGCTTTCTTCTTCTTTCTTTGTTCTGTTCTAGGATTGCTTGAACTCATCTTGTAGAGGGTTTAGTTTAGCCTCAAGCTACTGTTTTATATTTCTAGTGCCAAATGGATATTCTCGTTAAAGTATGAAAAGATTCTTTTTAGGGTAGAGTAAGTTATTTAATGTTTATGTGTTGGTGTATATGAGTCATTATTGAAAAAGTAATTTGATTTTCTTATGATTGTAAAGTTTGGTTTATTGATTGGTGGTCATCAAGAACATGAGGGGATTCAACAATTTCTTCATCTACCTCATCACTTGCAACATCAATATATATATTGTAAAGTTTGGTTTATTGATTGGTGACTATTGGTGCTGTATAGGTGACAAACGTAATGATTATCATATTAAAAAAATTACCTTTACATGCGCTTAAAGCGCACGTACAGGTATGTGGTACCTCTACATGCGCTTAAAGCGCATGTATACTGTTGTAGGCAACTTAGAATAAATTACCTACCACCCTTATACATGCGCTTAGAGCGCATGTATAGGACTCATATACATGCGCTTTTAAAACGCGCATGTAAAGGGACCACTGTACATGCGCTTTTTAAGAGCGCATGTAAAGCCTTTACCAGCGCCCCCCTTTACATGCGCTTTTAAAGCGCTATAGAGGCCCAAAATAAGCGCATGTATAGGACTAATAAAAGACAATATTAATTCCATTACCATTTCTGAATTTTCTATTCATTATAATTTTAGGGAGAGAAACTCTCATATTGAATTTACCGGGTCTAGGACTTGGACCATTTGGACACCCTAATCATTTGTAAGTTTAATGAGTCAACATTTTTCGTTAGATGAAAACAATAGTGTTAAAATTAGAGAGCTAAAAATGTATGTAAAAATTGAAGACACTAAAATGAAAGTTAATGCAAACATTATGGACGAAACACATACAATTATATCCAAACTCACCACATATAGCTAATCTTGTCATAATTTAGGCTACACAAAACTGATTGTGACTTCCAAACACTTGTTTGTATTGAAAAAGTACTACTAATTACACTACACCCTATATCTTAAATAGGCAAGTTAACTAGTAGAGACATAAGCAATGTGGCCACTACTATGTAACTTTCTATTTTTGTTCAATAAAAGAATAATAACATCTGAAGCGTAAGTTGATTCTTTATTGGTTAGGGATAAAGAGAAAAGTACAAAAAGTAACAGAGCAGTTGAAGACAAAGTCGTCAACAAATCCTTCAAAGTTAAAAAACGAAGGAAATTAAAGAAGAGAAAAGAAAAAAGGGGTTAAAGAGGTATGAATCTGGAGTTTTTTGCAGGCTCCATAAAGAAACTGTTGAACTCTCTGCATTTTTCATCATTACTCACTTCTTATTGTCTTTTCTAGCCGGGTGCTCCAAGGGTCAAATATCAGTTCAGGGTCAACTTGGTCCAACCCATCTACAAGTATGTTGTGATGAATATTCGGGTGAGTTGGTGATTTAACTTGTTTATGTTCGAAAAATGTTACAGAAAAGTTTAGTAAAAATATTTTGTTATAAAATATTGTTTATTAGTGGATGTCTGTAACCCCAACTCAAAGGATTCTACTTAGGATTCTTTTCTAAATGATTTGTAGAGAGTTTTCTTATGGTTAATGTCATAATGTTTAACATTACTTATTTGAAACATTGGATGGAAACTTCGATGTGTTAAGCCCTATAAATAGAGATTATGTACAAGGCATTCTTACACCTTTAAACAATAAGTGAATGGATTACTCAATTGTTTCCTCTCTCTCTAATTTCTAGTCTTTCTATCATATCTTCTTTTCTTTATTTTCATAACAAGTTATCAACACAAAGCTCTAATCAACTAACATAAACTCATTATATAATCTTGCTAATACACAACCACTCTAATATATATATATATATATATATATATATATTACTTTTTATATTTTATTTATGTTTCTTTGCATCATATCCTTATCTCTTTTCGTTGGATTAGAGAGACTATCACAAAGAATTTGACTGGTTAGTTCTACTTAATTTATATGTCCTTTAGTTTCTCACGAAAAATCTCATTGAAAATATTTAATTTTAATATTTTGTGTGTGCACGCGACATAGACACACACACACAATACTCACGCACATATAATATTATAGTTTTATGTCATTTATTATTGGGTAATGGACCTAATGTACCTTCAAAATAACCACCAAGGAGCACTGAGCACCCTGAACTAACAACAAACACATATTTACACTCAAAGTAACCAAAGTGTTTAAAAAATACCCGAGTAGACGGTCAATCATGTTTGACCGTTAATCTGCCCATGTGGCCGCCACGTGAGTTAAATTTTTGCCACGCAGGATATGTCATGTGGGGCCCACATATAATAAAAAACAATTCTCTCTCATCTCTCTTCATCACTTCCAAACAGTCTCACCTCTCTCTTCATCACTTCCAAACAGTCTAAGGTAAGTCAACTAGTTCTTATATTTAGAATTGGAGGGAGTACATCTTTTCGTTTTAATTTTGTCCTAGCAAAATAGAAAAATGAACAATTGAACAAATGCTTACTCATAATCTAGAATAATTGATTTCGACGAACAAAATAATCTCGAATAATTGAGTCTATATTGAATATGATCGGTAATTATATAGGAGTATTGTATTATAGTCCTTTCTCATAAAAAATGGTTGCTTTTATGGGTTGATTTGTTTTGGAACCGAATTTCATGGGTGGATTTTTTATCGAAAATTTTCATGGTTGTATTTTTATGGATCTTTATGGGTGGATTGGAAAGCAAGGATAAGCATTACTTTGCGGAAGGAGTGAGATTTTGTACAAATCGTTTTATTAAAGTAAAAAATCTGAGTTAGTAACGACATTTATGGCTTCATTTAAACCACAAGCAGGCCTATATACACAGCTACATTAGCATTTGTATCTTAATTCATCAGGCGGCTTATTTTTTTTACTTTTTACCTTTTTTGTTACCAGTTTTTTCTTCAACTTTCTTTATGGTCAATCGAACTTTGAATAGAGATAAACATCATTTTTTCTTCTTGTTTTGGATTTCCACTTATAATATACACAAAAAAGAAGGGTATCTTTTTTGTTTAACTGAAAAAAAGGGTATCCAAAGAACACAAACTTCGATGGATACTTAATAAGATTGTGGGTTTAATTTAATGCACAAGTGATGACATTATGCCCTCATCTCCTTTTTTCTGATCACTTGTGTCATTATCTATCCACTACCCTGCTTTTATCAATAGTAATACTATTATGATTAAACCAAGATTCACACTCATGTTTACTTTGAGGAACAACATTTATAACCCGAAGCTTTATGTTCAGCCAACATTTATATTTCTCATAATTAACCTAAAAATATCAAAATGCACAGCAACTTATTTCAATGATAGCAATAAATATTAAATTTCAAAACTGTGACCACACAAAGTTTATAAAAATATATAAGCCTTTTGAGTTCTGATCCTTCTTTAGCTCCTCTAGTTAATCTATCTAAGGCCATACATAGGGTTTGATGCAAGAATTATGAGAAATAACTCACAATGTGCAAAACAAATATCAGATGTCAGACCGAATCAACGCCTTCCTTCTTTTATCACTTCTGGAAAATTGTCCCTCTCTCTCTCTCTCTGTTTCTGTGTGTGTGTGTGTGTGTGTGAGAGAGAGAGAGAGAGAGAGAGTGAGAGAGAGAGAGAGAGAGAGATAGATTTCATTGTTTTTGTTTAATTATTTTCGCCCATTTCTTTTCTTCTTTGGTTGTGACTTAGGTAGGATTCTGAATGCAAGCTTCTTATATCTGTAGTTATCGAAATTCAAAAATTTGATGTGGCTAACTATACAGTTTAAAATCATGGACTTTGATTCAATCACTAAAATCGTGGACTTTGAATTTTTCAACTCTACTGTGTTTAATTTATCTTTAAGATTAGGAGTACCAACTTAAGGATTTGTGTCTTTAGGTAGTTTTAGGTGATAAATCCTATAATAGAAAGTTTTAGGTGATCTGCCCATGGATATTCTCAGGAGATAATTTGTAACACCCCTAAATTTTATATTACAAATAATAAGGAATTATTTAAAATCTTTGGGTGTTATTTATGAAATAAAAAGCCTTAGAAAAAAAATTGAGGATAAACATAAGGTGCTTATTTCCTTTAGAATTTAAAGAAAAATAGTTAAAGGTTGAGTTTTAAATTGTAGACATTATGAAAAATACTCAAAGACATAGGTAATACTATGGTGGGAGAAACATTATGTAAATTGGAGTATAGAATAGTTTTACAATTTGTTTTATGGTAGGGATTCAAATGAAAAAGTAAATAAATAAAGGGATATGGGCAAGATGGTCTTTTGCACACAACATTCTAGATCCTTCCTCCCAACATTTTTTCCATCAGGTTCCTCACTCAAACCGGCAGTTCTCTATCTCTTTCCAGTTTCCACTCTCTCATTTTCTCTTCACTGTCCAAAGGTTTCTCCGGCGATTCAACCGCCGTCGGCCGGCGACCTTGGCCCAAAAACCAAGTCCTACTCTTTCCTCACTTTCACCTTCCCCAGCTGCCCCTTAAGTCTGCTGAAACCTTGGTTAGTTTTCTCTGAAAAATATAGACTCTGTTTCTTCCACGACGTTGTCGGCGATTTCCGGCGAAAGGTGGCCCGATTCCGACAAGCAAGGATGGATTCAGCTTCAGGTGAAACTTCTCTTCCTTACTAAACCAGTTTTATGGTCGATTCTTGCGAGTGAGAGGGAGGGTCCGAGCTGGTTTTAGGTTTAGGCTTCCATCATATCTTTAAAACACAAGTTAAGCTTCAATCTAGAGGTTAAGGGGATGGATTTGGGTAGTAATTGTAGCATTTGAAGAGTTTGACCGAAAACCCAAAGTTTGGGTACATTGATTCAATGGGTTTGGGTTTCTCCTAAGACCTTAAGCTTCAAAATTTCTCATTTTATAAGTTGGAGTTACCAAGTGGTCTTGCAGGTTTAAGTGTTTAAGTCTTCTTTGGCTAATTCATGAAATTTTGATTTTTCTTCTTCCTTCCTTGTCTGAATTGAGCTTGCTGATTTAAGGTAATTTATTATTGTGATTTAAAAGTTATACTGTAAGATTTTCAAGTGTTTATACTCATACCCTTTGATTCAGAGTGACTTTGACTTGGTATGCTCTAGTCGAATTGATTTGGAAAGGAATGGAGGTGAAAATTTCCTTGTTATGTTGTATTGTTATTTTTTTATATAAGGCATGATGATTGCTGCTAGACGGAACAGTAGGGAATTCTGCTTGGTTTTAGCATACGATTAAGAATTTGTTTTCCCCATCGTGATCTGATTTCTGGTTTTGTTGGTTTTAGAAGTCTACCATTTTTTTTTAAGATGGAAGTAATCTTCAACTTTTATTGAGTTATTGTGGAACTCAAGAATAATGGCCTTTTTATTTCTTTTCGATTGGTTGTTACGTATGAAGGAATGGAATGAGCTGAAATTGTAATGCATGTGTATTTAACTCATGGGTTCAACTGAGAGGGTGTTTGAAATGCATGTTCATATATTTCCTGCACTTGTTATTGTTGAAAGCCGAATGAATTTGGGAAGGGGCTGAAGTTTTTGGTTCATTTTAGATAAGGCTTCATTTGGTTTATGAGTTAGGAAGTGAGATTATATATGGTTGGATGTTGCATGTGATTGCTGAAAATTCTCTTTCTTCTTCTATTTTGAATGAATTGGAAGTAAATGGTTCTTCTGCTTCATACTTGTAGTGTCTTTAAAGGGTGCTTAAAAAGGGATTTTGTATACATATCTGTTTTGGGTGCTGCTGTTATGAAGTAGTAATGGCAATATATGGAAAAGTATGAGAGATAAAGGGGAAATTGGTTGAATGGTGTTGTGGCAGGGATAATTAAGATTTTTAGTTTTTTTCTTTTTCTGCATTATTTTGCTGTCATGACTGACTAAAATTGAAAGATGAATGAAGATTCTCGGTTGTATTAGGGTTTGAATATTCTAAAGAATTGTTGGATGATGTGGACAAAGTTGAAAATCTTACTCTCATTTGTTGATAATTCATATCTCATAAATTATGTACTATAATTTGTATGTATGATTTGTGAAACTTTGTTCGGTGTAATGTTCTAGTGATTGTTAAGGGATGCAAAGTAAATATGGTTCAAAACTATGACTAACATACATAGCTGAATTGATTTCAATAAAAGAATAAAGAAATTAATAATTGAATGATATCATGCTTGTAGCGGAACGCATATGTATCACTATTTTTACACCATTCTTCTACAGAATTTTTGAAGAGATATGGGGACATAAATAGTTGAATTATAGTGCAAAGGAAGGCTGAAATATAAGAGTTGAGTGAATAGATTTAAGAGGTAGGCTTAATAATTTCTATTGATGTTTTCTTAACTTTATTTCCTCTTGGCATGGGTGGTGGGATATGGGTTGCCAACCAATTTATATTCTTTTTGTTGTAAGATCAAAGATTTTAATTTGTTCTTTTATTCTCAACTATATTTGTTCAAAGCATAATTTATACTTATGGATAAAAGATGATTTGAAAGGTTCAAGGATATTGTTGTGAAATTTCATGCTGGGGTATTTTATTATAAAGTACTCCCTCCGTTCCTAAATATAAGATCACTTTGGGGAAGTGGATAAGTTCCTAAATAGATCACTTCCTATTTTATCTCAAGTTTTGCCCAAACTACCCTTATACTCTCTCTAGAATGTACTCCCCCGCGCTTTGCGCGGGTAGCAATATTTCCGATAAGTCAGAAGGGAGATAGTTTCACTTTTAATTTTAACGATATCTCCAATTTCATGTAGAAAACATAAAATATTTTTTTTAAAATAATAATATTTGTTAAACTAACTCATTTAACTTACAATTAAGTTTGAACAAAGAAATGAAAAATCACTACTTAGAATAAATAAACTTATATGGTCTAAACTGAGATCCAATTATTTTTCAAAAAACTTTCAGTTAGACTTAGATCCTATACGGATGAGAAGGAGCCTTGAGAATCAGTTATTGCTTATTGTTCTATTGAATATAAATTATTTTTCACCCGAAGTCATTGCTTTCCTTTCCTACTACTTTTTCTATGATGTGTTTTGTATAATTAATTAATTAGTATAATTTGAAATAGTAATGTATTGGTTTCAACTTTTTTTATATCATTAAACAATACAAAATGCTAGAAAGTGACAGAGTGTGCTTATAGAACAGTTTGTTAAAAGCAAATGTTAGAAAATGTAGAAAAACACACCATTATAATTATAATAATAATTGAAATAAGGAAAACAAAATCTCAAAACTTCAAGAGTAATATTTTGCCCACTTAAACTTTTAAAAGGGAACAGATTTGTTATCTAATACGATATGATCAGACATTACAGAAACACACAATATTTAAATTTAAAAATATGAAAAAGTAGCAAAAGAATAAGAAAAAGGAACAAATGGGGGTGGTCTTTTAATTTATTATATATGTGGCTGGCGGTGAAACTTCCACCTCGGAGAATGTGTGTGGCTAGAATGAAATTATAGAAAATGAAGAAAGAAATGGTAAAGTAGGAAGAAGAAAGTAAAGTAGCAGAGGTGGGAGGGCAGGGTTCAGGCCAAAAAAAAAAAAAGTGGGAGAGCAAGGGGAAGGGAATGCTTCCAACGCTCTTGAGTGAGTTTGTAGAAAGAAGAAAGCAGCCTCACACGCTGGCTTTCTCTAATTCTTGACCCACAACTCTTTGATCCCCTACCTATCTCTACCCTTCTTCCTCCAAAGCCTTTCCTCTCTATAATATGTTCAACTCTTTCCTCGCCCCTGCATCTCCATAACATGTTCTCGTACTGCCACTGCTTGTATTTTTGGTGGTATTTCTGAGTTGTAGTCTCACTCACGTGACTGTTACTCCTCTTGACTTTGTCAAGTGTACTATGCACAACATTTTCTCCATGTTCATTGGCGGGCCTGTAGGAAGAAAACAAAGAACAATCTTTTTCATTGCCTTGGTGGTGGGCGGTGAATCCACAAACGAAAGTGAATAGAAATGCAAACATAAAAGGGACGAGGTGAAAGTTCCTATATACATACTAAAATTAGGCATGCTTTCCATGGTCATTTCAAGACTTGCGTACCTTCATTTTCTTCTCATATGTTTCTTTCCATTAGAAGATGTGGGGAAGGAGACATCATCCAAGACATGCTATAAGGAAGTCCTGGAGCAGAGCAAGATAGACGGATAGAACGAATCATTTTGAATCCATGAGCCGGGGGAAGGAAATTTTGAAATTTGAAATTGAAATGGAAAAATAAATCATCATGAGCATCTGATCTGAAATGTGAGCTAGGAAGGCTTTTATAGGCAGATTTTTGTGAATCCATGTCCTGGCGGGATAATTGTAATTGGGAAGGAACAGAATTTTCAAACGTTTCGTTCGGAAGGAATGAAAAGCAGAGGAGGAGGAGGACAAGTTTTGTGAGGTGCAATAAATATGCTCTGAAGTCTGAATGAATAACTTCAGAGGGGGCTAACATCACATCGGTGGGGGTGAAAAACTTCATTTGCCTCGTCCCATGCGTATGCCTAGCTTTAACAATGGATATATTAAAAAATCAGAGACGCATTTAATGCTGCACATGATTTAATTATTAAAATAATCATTAAAAAAATTAAAAACATTTTAAGGTGAGAGTTAATTTCCCCCAAAGCACACTATCTACAGTAGAATGAGTCTACTTATCAAAAGTTAAGCAATGGATTTTTAAAAAAGGGTGGACGTACTTCTATTGTATAAGTTGATTGTGTGGACCCATTTTTGCACCTTTACCCTTATTTCTATCAATTATTGTATAGCTGTAATGATAACATATCTTTCTCCTTTTCTTTAAGCAGATGGCAAGGTGAGGATCACCTGATTGTTAGGTTTTCTAATTAAACAATAACATTATTTCTTTTTGCGATGTATAACTAAAGTTCGTTAGAAATTGGTATATTTGATGTTTATTCTCTTTTAAGTGCTCCTTGTGTGTGTTGGTTTATGTAAATAGTCTAATAATCCGAAAGAATGAAGATTTGATAGGAAAAATAATTGATTTGAAGGGCTTACGAAGTTTAGATGCTTTAAACTTCGTGTCGGTCACACTATAGAATTTTCGGGCGTGACATAATTAAATATGAAAAAAATTAGAGGAAAACTACTTATAAGCATGGTTATCCCGACCCAGCCGAGTCAGCCTGAAACAATTAAGAGAATTCATCTTCAAGTGTTGAAAGGATACAAGGGTATATAATGTATCTTGTGACCTTGTCCAAAAGTAAAAGGGCTGTTTGACGAGTGGATCTCACGAGCACAAGGTTTGGCCAGCGTGAGACAAACGTAATGGAAATACGGCATTTCACTCCTGTGCGCGTGGTAAATATGAATTGGGCACTTTTTATTTACTCGTTTTGTGAAAATTATAAATAATTATTTACCTATCGTCTTCAGTTATATGAGTATAAATGGATCCTAACATGCATATAAGTTTAAATTCATATTTATGCTCCTAACGTTCAAAAATTGTGGCATTAATGTGCATTATAATCATAATTTTGAAAAACTGATTACTAATGGTAATTAAAGTGGTAACTATTTGTCTCCAATATCTCTGATATTTGTGCCTATAAAATGCAGAGCATGGCTATTGGTCAAGTGCACTGAGCTTGAGTTGTCAAGCCTTTCCTCCTCTCTGTTTTCATTTATTGAGTTCTTGTTTCTTTTGTTAGGAGGAATCTGTTTAATCCTGGGGAGTGTCGCGTCTTTATTTGCCGGTGGTCGCAGAATAACTCTATAAAACAATGTTCTTAAGAACGCGACTATAATTATTTTCGTTCTATTCGTGGTGTCGCAAACAATCTATAGAGTTATTTAGTCTTGATGTAATGGAGCCAAACATTAGTGTTGCTAATCCTGAACAATCTCCTGTCACTGTTCTATTCCAGCGACCATATCTATGCAGAGGTCGTTCCCTGTTGTTACCAGAATTGAGCCATTGGACAAGAAGAACTTTTTGCGATAGGAGGAACATATTTGCAGTGCTCTGGACCAGCATGGACTTGTTGATGCTCTCATTGAGTTTGCCCTTCTTCCAGATGCTGAACAGACCAAGATTAATTCTTAGGCTTATGCCAATAAGGTTTGCAGGCATACCATTATTAATACTTTATCTAATGATCTGATCCCTTCGATGTGTACCATGTATACAAATGAGAAATGAGAAGGACATTAAGTTGCATATTAGTGAGTACCATAAGCTTTTTGAGGAGATAAGAGTTGAAACATCAATCTGCTTGATGAGTTCTTGGCTGGTGTTTTGATCGAGAAGCTGCCAGAATCATGGAATAACTACAAGCAGCAGTTGGAACACAAATAGAAGCAATTATCTCTCACTAACCTGATCACTCACATTATCATTTAGGATACCAACAGAAAGACGATATAAGCTACAAAAGCTAAAGATGCGGTTGTTATAAGGCAAACTTGGTGGAAGATAAGCCTCACTCCAAGAGGTATGATTCCAAACTTAAAATTAAGAAACAAAAGCAAAAGCTAAACTCTAGTTACAAGCCTAAGGATACTAACAAATTCAAAAGGAAAGGAAATTGTTGTGTTTGTGGAGAGCCAGGTCACTGTGCAGGGCAATACAGGAAAAGGGCTATGACTACGAGAGACAACCCTTAAAGAAGACAATAATCCACCAAAGCCAAATGTCAATTTGGTCAATGGTGATGGAGGTAGTTCTGTTGATGAGGTAATTGTTGTAGTGGTCTCCCAAGTCCTCCTAATTTCTGATGTGAAAAAGTGGGTGGTAGATTTTGGAGGTACCAAACATAGTTATGCAAGCAAAGAGATGTTTACTTCCTTTGAAGAAGGGGAAGACCACATTCACCTTGTTGATACTTGAACCGCTAAGGTTTTGGGAAAAGAAAAATGGTACTTAAGCTCACATCAGGAAAGACTTTGGCACTGAATGATATACTGTATGTAAGGATCAGAGCCAATTTGATCTATATTTCCTTTGAAGGTTGATCATATACCAAAAAGAATTGGGATTCTTTTTTAACAAAATTCAAATGAAGATTATCCTATGAATATATGGAGAAGTAAAAGGCAAAGAAAAGGAACCTCTTTTGGAGATGATTTTTACACTTATTTGGTTGAAAACAAGTCCAAAAATTTTAAAGAAGGTTTTTCTTCTCCAGAGGCAACTTATTGGAAAGGAGCCATTACAATTGAACTTGATTCTTTGAATAAAAATAGAATGTAGGTTTTGGTAGAATTACCTCTAGAGCCAAACCTATTGTCTGCAAGTGGGTGTTTAGGAAAAAATATTTTCTTGATGGGTCAATTTATAAATATAAGGCCAAATTAGTAGTCAAAGGCTTTATACAAAAAGAAAATGCTGATTATTTTGATATCTTTTGTCCTATGACTAGGACTGCTTCTATTAAAGTTCTAATTGCTTTAACTTCAATTTATAAGCTTTATATTCACAAAATGGATGATAAAACACATTTTTGCATGGTGATTTTGAAGAGGAGATTTATATGGTATAACCTGATGAGTGTGTAGTTCTTGGACAAGAAAATAAAGTTTGTAAACACTTTATGGCCTTAAACAGGCACCCAAACAATGACATGAAAAATTATATCAAAATTTTTTAAGTGATGGTTTCTCTATTGTAGAAGTAAAAAGATGTGTTTATACAAAACTTGTGAATAATGATTGTGTGATTATTTGTCTATATGTGGATGACATGCTAATGTTTCCCACTAGTATGAATGTTGTGATTGATACAAAGTGTTTTCTTGCTTCTAACTTTGATATGAATTTCCTTGGTGAAACAAATAAAAGTAATTTTTGGTGTTAAAATCATAAGGAATGATAATGGTATCATACTTCCCCATGAACATTGTGTTGAGAAGATTTTGAGAAAGTTTGAACAATATGATGAATCTCTTGTGTGTACTCTTAATGATCCAAGTATTATTTGAACAAAACATAAAGAATCGGGTTGTTCAATCTGAATATCTAAAGATTATTAGGAGTCTTTTGCATTTGATGAATTTTATTAAGGCTAGATATAGCTGCTGTTGTGCAGATTGAGCAGGTATACCCATTGTCCGAGTAATGGACATTGGACGACCTTGTTACGGATATTCAAATACCTAAGAGATACCATGAAATATGATATTCATTATAGTGGACTTCCTGCTGTATTAGAAGGATACATTGACGCTAATTAGATCTCATATTCATAGGAGTCCAAATCCACTAGTGGTTATGTTTTTAATTTTGGTGGTGGAGTTATAACGTGGAAGTCAGCTAAGCAATCAGTGTTAACCAAATTCTCAAGGGATTCTGAGTTTATTGCACTAGAGTTGGTTGGTTTTGAGGATGAGTGGTTGAAAAATCTTCTTAGCATATATTCCATTAGGCAGTCAACCAATATCTTTAGTGTCAATACACTGAGATAACAAAACTGCGATAGCCACAACCAAAAATAAAACATATAATGATAAGAGTAAACATATTCAATTGAGACATAATATTATAAGGGAACTGCAAAAATTAGGTGTAATCTTAATCGATTATGTGAAGTCTGAAGTTATCCTCATGGATTCGTTAACTAAACCCTTGGGAAGGAAATAAATTGTTTATTCATGGAGGGAATGAGACTAAAGGCTATTCGAAGTTGACAGTGATAGCAACCCAATCCCATGAAGTTATCCTCACAGATTCGTTCATCAGTTCTGCTAATAGAAAATTAATTTGTTAGTCAATTTCTATGGTACGAGAAAGTGCTTGTTTGCAATTTTTGTGAGCTGAGTATAAACTCTCAATGATTTCATAGTCTAACAAGATGGTGTACTCATTGCAGCTTCTTTTCATGAAATTACCTCTACAAATGTAGAGTGAGGCCGCTCCTATGAAATATTGGCAAAATTTCTAGAGCATTTGTTATGTTTTGGGCATGCTCATGGTCTTAACGAGCAAAACCATCGTTAACAGCGGAAATGTGAAGGAATAATCTGACTAACAAAACCTCTAGTATATGTCAAGAGTCATTGGCTTCTCTATGTACTAATTATAGATTTAGGTCTAGTTCATAGTCTAGAGGACCACTAGATACAATGATTATATTCATTTGTGTTACTCAGCTAATGAGGTTCTTATTTGACACATGTAGGGGATTGTTGGAGTTCGCAACAATATACATGTGGGTGTGTCAAACAAGAAGTCCCACATTGCTTGTGTTTGAAAGGGTACAAGGGTATATAATGTATCTTGTGTCCAAACCTAAGTAAAATTGCTAAAGGAGGAGTAGGCCTCGCACACACAAGGTTGAGCCATCATGAGGCTAACACAGTCGAAATCTGACAATTTCCACACCCCTACGCGTAGGGGTGTTCAACGGGCGGGTTCGGGCGCCCGTAGGTATGCTCATGCCCATACCCGTGTAACATAAATAGGCGGGCTAAATATTGATAAATGGGCGGGTCATAAACGAGCGGGCTATAAATGGGCACAGAATAAATGGGCGGGCAACAAAGTTAAATGAGCGGCCCATATAAGATAAACTCAAGAAAAAAATTAAAGAAGATCCAAGAAAAACCCCACAAAGAGAAGAGCATGCATTCAATTTTTAATAAACTTTGAATTTCATATTGTTTTAACTAAGCAATACCAACAAAATAAAATTATGTGCGAGGAGGGAGTGATGTAAAATAAGATTAATACATTAAAAAAATAAAAAAAATAATAAATGGGCATCTAAACGGGTATGGGCGTGCCCGTAGGTATGCCCATACCCGTACCCGTGTAAGATAAATGGGTATGGGCATGCCCATACCCGTGTAAAAATGTGACGGGCCCTAAATGGGCGGGGCTAAACGGGGAAAATGCGGGCGGGTACGGGCGGGCTTAACAGGTATGGGCATAGTTGAACACCCCTACCTACGCGCATGGTAAATACAGATTGGGCACTTCTTTATTTACCCGTTTTGTGAAAATTATATATAATTATTTTAATTAACATTCCTTCCCATGAAACCTTATATGAGCATAAATGGATCCTAACATTTGCATGCCCATTTGAATTCATATTTATGCTCCTAAAGTTCAGAAAATGTCGTGTTAATGTGCATTAAGGTCATAATTTTTAAAACCGATTATTAATGGTAATTAACATGGTAATTATTCGCACCCATTGTCTCTGAAATTTGTACCTATAAAAGGCAGTGCCTGGCTAGAGATCCAGTGCACCGAGCTTGAATTGTCAAGCCTTTCTCCTCCTTTGTTTTCCTCTAATGAGTTCTTCTTGCTTTCGCTGCTTTGTTTCCTTGTTTCTGCAAGAGGAATCTGGTTAATCTTGGAGAATGTCGTGTCCTTGATTGTCAGTGGTAGCAGAATAACATTATAGGACAATGACCCTAAGGATTTGACTTAGATTATTTTCGTTTTGTTTTTGCTATCAGACAACTTTTTCTCTATTTTTACCATTAGTTCATATAGAGCTTAATAGTGCTAGTAAATTACAACTGTGGTAACATAATAAAATTAGTGTTTCACTGAAAAATAAACTCACAAGAATTAATTGAAAATTAAAAAAATATGAAGATACCAAGAAATGAGTGTTTTCTTTAATTTGATCTGCGCAACAGTTACCCTGAAATTATTTTCTTTTTTCCAAAATCCAAAATGATTAAAATATGTAGGAACTAAAGAATGAACAGAAACCATGGTAAATTAACATAGTGCGAATCAATCTGCTTTGTTCGTTACGCTTGTATATATTCGTAATATAAGTAACACATATAATGAATAAATCTTTATTAAAGAGGGTTTCAATATTTATTTTAAACAAAATGTATAAACAAGAATGTATTTGACAACGTCAAAATTGTCTGAATGTCATGGTTTTTGACACATTCACCCAATTTTTTTCTCGACCGACCAAAATGAAAAATGGAATGTAAATAATTTTGTTTCTCTTGAAGACAAAAGACACTACGTAACAAAACTAGATAACAGAATAATACAAAATTTTTAAAATGATAATAGATTATCAGTGGGTTAAATTTTAAATAGTTAATAGGACGGCACAATCTTAATACATTTCAATCCACAATGTTCTGTCAACTGAGTTCTAATGGGTTGAACAAAAAGTAATAACACTACAAACAATTATGGGGCTAATCACGATTGAGTTGTCGCGTAACAAGCAAACACGACACTTTATTTTTTTTATTGTAAATTTTACATGTTTTACCGCGTATTAAAAACTAAAACGTGACATAAAATATTTTAAAAAATTTTGTCGCGTTTAATTTTACCAAAACACTACAGAATTTACTTTTTAAATTCTTTTTTTAAAAAATAAAAAATAAAAGAGTTGTTTGTGAATGTTTGTTGCGCCAAAATGCGAGACATACATTCTATATTTATTTTTTTAAAAAAAACTAAACTTTTGTCGCATATGTAAAAAAGTAAATGCGACAAAAAATATTTAAAAAAAATGTTGACACATTTACTTTTAATAACACGCGACAAAACATTATTTTTTAAAAAAATTAAAAATGTAAACGAAAATTCAAATTTAAATTTCCCTCCACTCTCCCCACTTTCTCCCTATATATACCTCACTCCTTCTCAATTTCTCATTCCTCATTTTTTTCCCTCCTCCCTCCCCACTTTCCTTTCTCCTCCATCTAATTTTTCTAATTTTCTTCCTACCCACTATCATTAATTCTTCGCTTACATTCCTATATTATTTTGTCATGACCTACTTGCATTTGCACACTTTCTTAAATATGCACTTATTTCATCTACTCTTCTTTAACTTTCTTTACTCTACTTAATGTTCTTAGTCTATTATTATATGAATTAAGCTAATTTTGTTCTTTAATTTTGTAGGTTGCTTTAAACATTTGGCTAACTAAATTTGAAACAAAAGACTCCTTTATTATTTAGTCACACATTAAAGTGCCAAATTGCAAAAAAGGACCTCTAAAGAATTATACATATTAAAATAAAAACATTTTAGATGCAATAAAATAAAAGGAAAATTTGATTTTGTTAAAAATTTGAACTTCCCGCCACTGGAGTGGAAAAAAATTTGAACTTCCCTCACAAAATAAAATTTGATTTGTTTAATGTATTCTGTCGCGTATGTTTTTATGTTTTGTCGCGTATGGGCAAGTGCTTTGATGTTTTCTTATGCCAAAATATGTTTGTCGCGTATATGTATGTCACGTTAAGCTATTTTCATACGCTAAATATGAACTAATATTATATTCCAACAGCTTTTAAGTATGTCGCGTTTCTTTCATCTAGTCATGTTTATTTACACGCGACAGGCTGTTTGCTTCGACACTCTAACTCGCACTTGCATTAAACGCGACAAACATATTTTGTCACTGATTTAAACGCGACTATGTACCTAATTCTGACGCGACTAGCCTCTCCATTTCTTGTAGTGTAATCATGCCAAACAAAGAACATCATCATATGAAATAAAAAAAAAAGAACATCATCATACCAAAACCAATGGAAGAATAGGATTATTATCATATCATATACACAGTCCTAAAAGAATCCCAAGATTTTTTGCTATTGGAATGAAGCTATATGTAGGTGTATTCAATATTTTCCTGTCCTGATCCGTCTTGTCCTATCTCAGTCATTTAGGATAGGGAATTCTAATCCAACAATTTTAAGGATGGTGCAAAATTCATTTTCAGGACGTGACGAGACATAGGTTAGGATCATCCCGATCTCGTCCCATCTTGAATATGTATGTTTGTTTTTATATATATTTTTTTGAAAAAATGCATGTGTCAATTGTACCATGTATGAGCATATATGACATTTTTTTATGAAAATACAACCATAATAAATTTTTAGCCTTATTATGTTGTATAAGAGATATTATAGGGGCAATATTGAGCTAATTTTTTTAATTTACTACAAACCTCAATAGCTAAATTTTTTACAAGTAGCCAATTTCAATAAAAGAAGTTCGGAATTTTACCGTCTCATCCCAATCCGGAGAAGACAATGTTTGATCGTGAAGACAATGTTTGAGACGGGACGTGACAAGCAAAGTATATTCACTCCCAAGCCTTTTATAGGGACGAGATCAGGATGAAGCCTTCTTGATCCCGTCACGTTAACACCGCTAGCTATATGATAGGACAAGAGGCCACCCTTCAAAGTTACCAATTTGGGTTGTTCGAGTTCCTTGACAGCCTAATAAGATCACGCAATTCAGCCACTATATTTTTGTGGATAAACCATATTGGTAAGAGGTTATATATAAAACTGATGTCATAATCTTTCACTTGTAAAGAAGCTTCCATGTTATTAAAACAAACAGTCATTTTGTAGTTAGAGAGATAAGGAATGTCTTAGTTTTTGTGCTTAGAGAGAAAAGTGAGAAGAAACAATGTCTAGCTCAGAATTGAATGAGGAAGTTATGAAAGTTGAAGAAAGTTCGTCGAGTAAAAACACCGGCCAAGAGAGGGGAATAATAGAGATGCAAAGAGTCCTAGAACAAGCTTACTATGAAGCCCTCTTGCAGAAGGAAGGGGCTGAAGAGTAGGCAAATGGAAATATCCAAGAAAACACAAGACAATGAGAGAATTTGGAAAAGATGAAGATGAAAAAAGTTGAGATATCCCCACTACAATCCATAGCTCCCAATGCCAACCTACATGGATGTTCTGAAAGCTAAGTCTATAAAGTATGGAATGACCCGCGTAGAAGAAGAATGGGATGTGTCACTAATAGGAAGTGATGAAAGTGAAATGACAAAAGGAGTCACAATCAAAGAAGAAATAACAAGTCCTACTCTCGAATTCTCAGAATTGGAGAAGCAAAGGCTAGAGAAAAGGTAGACAAAAACCATCATATTTTAATTCCTAGGTGGCACCATGGGTTATATGCAAATGAAGAGGAAAGTACAATCAATGTGGGGGAAGCAATGACAATGGAACTGTTTGACATTGCAAATGGGTACTTCTTAGCCACTTTCTTTGACATAGATGACTATTTTTTTCGCCCTAGAAGGAAGACCTTGGTTAATCTAAAACCATTTGACTATACAAACTTGGAAGAGAAACTTCAACCTATGGGTAGAGAGAATTCGAAATGTCGCGGTTTGGATTCAGCTTCCAAGACTACCGAGAGACTATCATGACAAAAAATTCTTTTATAATCTTGGTAATAGAATTGGAAAGATTATAAAATTGATGAAATGAACCATAAAAGATCTAGGACTATGTATGCAAGGAAGTGCATTGAGGTGGATTCTATAAGCTTGGACATGGCAAGGGGCATTATCCGATGAAGAAAACTCAAGTGACCCCCAACAAAAATCAAGGTAAAGTGTAGAATCCAGTAGCCGGAAATGAGCATAAACCAAAAGATAAGTTGGTCGGAAATGGAGGTCTCTACAGCGGCTGGATGGTTGCTTAGGACCCTAACTAAGGTTGGCAAAAGTCAAGCCTCTCATTTGCGGGGAGGTTAAATCTGATTAAGTCTGCCTTAAGCTCCATGGTGAAAGAAATTGAAAGGGAACAAAGAAAATTTACATGGGGAGAACATGAGAGGGAATATCATGTTATAGCATGGGATCAATTTTGTAGAGGCAAAGGGGGAGGGGTCGGTGTAAAATGCTTCCAACTTATGAACGATGTTTTCCTCACAAAGTTAATATGGAAGATTGAAACTGAGCCAACATCACTGTAGGTGCAAGTGCTTAGAGCAAAGTACAACCAAGAGTTGTGAGACAAAAGAGAGTTCTCAGTACCAAGCTGCTACAGGGGGCTGGTAGAAAACAAAGAAGGCAAAAACACAAAAAGTGGAGGGTGATCTAGAAGTTACATGTGTCTGAACATGTTAGAACTTTTATGTGGATGACTCTACACAAAAGACTCCCTACCAAACTAAGTACATGGAGATGGAATGGGTCGGGAAATGGCTATGATGTATGCCTCCACGAGAAGAAAGATCAGCTCCATGCATTAAGAGACTGCTCTGCAATGAAGAAAATGTGGGAAAGACTAGTGCCACGAGAAAGTAGTCGTTGGTTTTTTACATTGGCAGCTCCCACCACATTTCCACTAGAGCGTTTACTACAAAGAGGAGAATGAGGGAACAGGTGTTCCCAGGAGAATAGTTAGATAGTTTGGGCTAAGGCCCCACTTGTATCCCAAGAAAAAAAAAAACCAACGCCATTGACATGATCTAGTCACTTTCGGCTGAACCATTTTGCGACTTAATAGCTTGCGTTAATACCAAAATACTCCCTGCGTTAATACCAAAATACTCCCTCATGTCCTTATTCTAAATCACCAACCGCCTCTAGATTTTGGTCCTTAATATAAGTCACTAACTATCATTAACTAACTCACTTATTAAATTTCTCAATACACCCTTATCATTGGAAAAAGAGGTTTCTTTAATTGAATTGACTTTTCTTCCACTTCATTTTTGTTTCCTTCATAAAGATAAATGAAGAGAGAAAAATGTAGTGGGTCATAGTGATAATGGTGGGAGGGGCAAAAATGGAAAACATAAATAAAATAAGACCAATTTAATGATATAACTTCCATTAACTTTTATTCCTTGATTTGTACAATTTGGGCGGTTAGTAACTTACAGTAAGGACCGGAGGAAGTAGCTTGCTTTTTCATCATTCATTCATCATGCATTAAGACCGTCAACTTATTTGACAGCCTTTCAGCATTCATTCATTTTGCGACTTAATAGCTTGCATTAATACCAAAAAAAATTAGCTTGCTTTTCACAAATATGTGAACACAAGCATTCTTCCAGAAATAACTATAGAAATTGAGTTGCAATATATTAACTTGAACTAGAGAAAATTAAATTTTTTGATTTGCTATCATTCTCAAGGTCTGAATCTGATTCACAAGTTACCTCAGTTTCGTCGAACATCAGATCCCGGTTAATACATCTTTAGGCAGACAGAAGGGCTCACAATTGTCAATTTCAAACAAAAGGTTCTTCCAGTACCATTCACAGGAATTAGTTGTTGAATGGAACGAGTATATTAATTATTTAGAGCATATTTATCAAGGCATCTCATTGAAGAACCTTTTATTGGAACACAAGGAAAAGTTTATTTAACACTAGTAATACAACATGACAAATACATAAGCCAGAATGCAAGCAAAACAAACAGAAAGAAAAAACTACATCTGACCTTCCAATGATACAATTTGCTACTACAGCATCTCACCATAACAAAAAGAAAAATTGTTTGCAGATGGCCTTGTGCATGAGTGAAAAACAACCTCCATGGGTCAAAAGTACCACACTATTTTACTTGAAGCTCTCAAGGTACAAAAGGTGTAACATGAAAAACGATTTAATTCTGCGGAATAAATTTTTCTCTGCTCCATTATAGCACAATATCAGTACACAAATTCTGAAGCAAGGGCAATTTAGACTATGCAATCTGGAACTATTACGGCCACGCTTGTAGCAGAAATGAAACATACATCTCAAGGGACGTTCATTACTTGTATGGACTGCAAAATATCAGAAACAGCAATGACAAGGTCACCTGATTTGATCAAATTTCTCGCTTTGAGCAATGAGAAGGTTTTGTTGAGGTTGCTCTCCATATCATCAGAGAAGCTAAGGCGAAAGGGTATGAGGCCCCACTGGAGATTCAGACGTCTTCGCACCGATGTAGTGGTAGTAAAGGCAAAGATTGGACAGTCAGGGCGGCAACGTGATAGCAGCGATGCCGTGTGCCCTGTCTTTGTATAGACAAAAAGTGCATCCACTTCTAAATTATTGGCTGCAAAAGAATAAAAACTCAAATAAATACACAAGATTACACAGCTTTCAACAATTCAATAGAGCTTTTCATTTTCAAAATCATGAAAAACTTCTCCAATCCAATGATATAGCTATGCCGTAGCACATACATGTCAATATGAAAGATTTACTGACGCCAATAAATGTTTTTGGGTGAAGGCCCAAAAATGATACATAACTATTGGCCAAGGAACAAAAGTAATATATAACTATTCTGAGGTACATCAATGATACCTAACTTTTACTTGAGATCAAAAATGATATTTTCACTAATATGACAATAAAATTGGACATGAAAAGTCCAAAATGCCCTAATAAATAAAATAAAGGGCGAAGGCTCAAAAATGATACATAACTATTGGCCAAAAAACAAAAGTAATACATAACTATTCTGAGGTACATGAAAAGTCCAAAATGCTCTAATAAATAAAATTAAATAAAACATAGAGTTAGTCCCTATAGTTTTAAAGCTAAGATTTTAGTCTCTATAGTTTCCTCCATTTAATAGAGTTAGTCCCTATAATTTTAAAAGGACCAACATATGGCATTAACAGAGTTAAATATGATTACGTGGCACTAATTCTGTTAGTTTTTGTCATGTGGCTTATGACTGGAGAGTATGAGTTGGAAATAATTATTTAAGGTGGATAAATGATTTTATTTATTAACGAATATATTAAAAAAGTAGAAGTCATCTCTATCACAAACCAAACTGGACGGAGAGGAGGAAATAGGGGAAGGCGAAGAAGACATAGCCAGAGTAGTGGAAGGGGTGGGGGCCGCGGCAGCGGGCCTTCTCACTGGGGTGGGCGAAGGGGAATTTGGTCTAGTCGTGGCTGCGGCTTCACCTTGGGCTTCACCGTTCTCTGCCACCATATGTCGCTGCTGGTTTCTAAGAGAGGAAGAGAAAAGATGATGGGATGAAAGAGAGAGAGAGAGAGAGAGAGAGTAAGAGATGTGGTGAAAAGATCTTTATTAGGAAGAGCAAACTGACCAGATTGATATCAAAAGCCACCAAGAAGTAACATTTTTTATATTAAAGTTCTCAATTTGAGCACTAAACTTACAGCAGAACCACACCAGTTGGTTTAACCCTATGTTTTATTTTATTTTATTTATTAGGGCATTTTGGACTTTTCATGTACCTCAGAATAGTTATGTATTACTTTTATTCCTTAGCCAATAGTTATGTATCATTTTTGGGCCTTCGCCCTTTATTTTATTTATTAGGGCATTTTGGACTTTTCATGTCCATTTTTATTGTCATATTAGTGAAAATATCATTTTTGATCCCAAGTAAAAGTTAGGTATCATTGATGTACCTCAGAATAGTTATGTATTACTTTTGTTCCTTGGCCAATAGTTATGTATCATTTTTGGGCCTTCGCCCAATGTTTTTTAACTTGACACAGCTCACAGAGTATTGAAGCTATATATAATCAAGCATGCATGTTGTAAACATATTTGAAAAGAGAAAAAACATTAGTACACCAATATTACTTGCATACAACCAATCTGTGAATGAAATAGAAAATTAACCAAAGCAGCAAAAAGTTTAGAAACCAGAGCTGGCTTACCCATCTTTGCAGCAGCGATACAAATCTCTTCAGATATATTTTCTGAAAAAGAATTTCCAATTGATGGAAGAGTCATAGCTTCGTGACGTTTTTGTTCCCTCCACCACCTCTCAATCCTCAAACTAACACTCCTTAATACACTTAGAGCCTTGTCAGGGTATTGGCCCATGGCTGATTCACCAGATAGCATTAAAGCATCAGCCCTCTGCCTTACTGCTTCTGAAACATCAGCTACTTCAGCTCTTGTAGGTGTAGGGTATTCAATCATGGACTCAAGCAGCTGAGAGGCAACAATGACTGGCTTGTTCAGCTGTCTGCAAACTTGAACAATTCTCTGCTGGGCAGATGGAACCTGTTCCAAAGGTATTTGAGCACCCAAATCTCCTCTTGCCACCATTGCCCCATCAGAGGCTAGAATGATCTCCTCCAAGTTCTTCAATGAGTCAATACTTTCTATCTTGGCAATGACAGAAATATCACTGCATCACCAAATACAATAACATGACCAAGATTAGCAAAAACTAATAATTTAATAAACCCAACATTCATAGTAGTAATAAATATATGAAGTCCTTATAATAATTACAGTCAGTCCTTGACTAAAAGTACAAAAAAAAAATAATAATTAAGCTACCAAAAGTAAAATGATTTAAGAAAAAAATTTCCAGCTTCACGAATTAAAGGCTGGCTATGATAATTAATTAAAAGTTTATAATGCCTGGAATCAGGGACATATTGGTTCCTAAAGATGATTTTGGCTTTTGGTCACGATGTGCCCAGATAGGATGAATAACTTACATGCATTCAATTTATCAATAATATAAAAAAAAATCAATTTATCATTACTTGAGATCACTTTATAAATCATAATACTATTGAGGATTTACCCTTCTGGTTCCCTTTGTTTTAGTTGTTAATTTGTTCTTGACCTCAGCGATAACAAATGTTTGTTGCAGCACCAGTTAAACATCCAAAATAGTTTTCTGAGCAAAGAGCAATCGCATATTTTCATGATTTTAGAAGCCCTCCTGGATCATCAAACATAACGTTCCCTTTCCCACTGGTAATTTTCAATAAATCATCTTACATATTTTATGGTGCTGCAATCAATCACATTGGCAGAATGCAAAGACTTAATCCCAAATGTAACAAATCATATTTCCTAATGAGCACCTCACACCTGTCCACTAGCAGTTTCCTTATAGAAAAAGAACCCGTAAATGGGACAGTCAGTATTCACTACAATGGAGCTTAGTGTGAAATATGTCCATGGCTTTTGGTCCAGTGACAGATCAGATGAAATCAATACAGGTTCCCTTTATTTCAGATGGTGAGTCTATCTGACTTGAGTTACAGTTCTTAGCAAAACATTATTTTGAAATCAGTCTATGTAAATCATCACCCAAATAAATCAAAGTGTGATCCAGTCATGAGATGATGAAGTTCTTACCAAAGAGGGCGAATGAAAGTTAGATAGTAAAAAAATCATTTAAAGACAGATTATTTTACTAAAAATATATAATAATATATACTTTCAAAAATAGATACCTATCACGAGATCGGGCAGCAATATAGCTTTTAAGATGATTAATAACTTCAGCAGACTTCACAAATGATATGGCAATGAAATCAACACCCTCCGAAATACCAAAGTCAATGTCCAACCAATCCTGGATATAAAAAAACAGTGAGAATCAGATAAATGAAAAGGTAAATCAACTAAGGTAGATACAACAACAAAGTCTTATCCCACTAGGTTAAGTTGGCTACATGCATCGTACGACGCTTGTGCTCTATCAGTAGCCAAATCTTTAGATATATTGTTAACGAAATCAACAGTTGTAGATGACTATCCCAAAATATAAAAGGTAAATTGAGCACCAGATCACCAAAAATCCAAAGTTTCAAAATACCCGTACAAAGACAAATACACCAGAGCATGTATATACAAGATAAATTGAGCACCAGACCACCAGCAATCAACATTATTCAAGCTCCACCTTGATTGATAAATAATTACTCATGCTATTAAATATGTAAACTTCCATCTCCAAGAAGTTCACTCTTCTATAAATTTGAATAAAGGTTAGGAAGAGGATAGTCAAAACGTTTCCGAAAGCATAAATTAGATGCTTGATGAGAAATAGTATTGTGTGATAGAATGTTTACCCACAAATTTTTACTGGGCAAAAAGTACACAAGGGCAAAGCGTAAAGCAAACAATTGAATTTAACTACATGTTATTTTAGTAGAAGGGCCGGTTTGGCTCAACGGTAAACTCAATTGTTGTAGGGTCTGAGGTCATAGGTTCGAACCAGCCTCTCTGCATAAAGTAGGGTAAGAATGTCTAGTATATTCTCTTCCCTAGCACGCTCATCAAGTGGAGACTAGAACTGTGGGTTGACCCATTTTTTAGATGTTATTATGGAGTTATCACCTATGGAAGAGTTATTCCATATTAAACATCTAAGTTGAGGGCAAGATAAATCTAAAAGATCTGATAAGTTCAAAAAAACCATAAGTTAATCAATGTTCTTAAAGCTGCATCTTTGGCACAGCTGACAAACTGAAAATCATTCTATCTGCAATAACTTCAATTCTTTTTCCCTGTTTTTTAGTCAAAGCGGATACTAATAGACTGGATTATGTATTGTATGGTTGGCTATTTAGCTTCAGTAACAAAATGAGTACTTCAATTGTGATATCAACTCAGTTGTCCAATTTAATGATATAGCACACTACATAATTTCTTTAAATAGTTGAACTTTTGAGAAGATGACAAGACACCACCAAGCCATATTTATCCAAGAAAGAGAGGGAAGGACCACTATGAATACCCTACCATATAACTTGTTAGGGTTAATAATTATCATGTTGAAATTACTATACAGGGTGAATACTGGATGAAATGCTGACTGAATAACAAGTACAATCAGTATAACAAGTCTCTAACCCGTTGTCTTGTAGATTGATGAATATTCCATCTGGCCCTAAATATAAGATCATTTTGGTAAGATAAGTTTAGTCCTAAATATTAAGACCTCTTTCTAATTTTTCTCAACTTTTCCGCAAATTTAACCCTAACAATTCACATCAATAATAAACAAGAAAGAGAGGGGTGGGAATAAAGGTTAAATGGTTAGGGTGAATTGGTAATTTCATGTTATAATAGCTAACTTAACTGACATCATTAATTTAATCAAGGTAAGTAAATACATCTTATATTTAGGACCAGAGGGAGCATATACAGATTTCATTGAGCTCAAACTTAAGACAGCATTACATACAAAGGGTTTTCTAGCTTCCACTCCATGTTTCATATGATATTGGAGGCTCAATACTTATCACTATGCCTAGTTCATATTTGGCTCAAGTTCACCTTAAATGGTTTTAACCACTGCTGACTGGATGCTTCCCCCTTAGTCCAAGTTATCTATATACTCCACGTTGAAGGGTATTGCCAGATATACAAAGAAAATGGTAGATGAAATCCTAACTAGATAGTTATCCTGTTGTAGGCATTTCATTAGACATAACAAGTCTTTAATGCCTTCTTTGGCATCTTAAACTATGGATACAAATTTCATGAAACTCGTATCATGGTAACCTGAAGGGTTTCTTTCTTCCTTCATATTTTAAAATCAATTAAAACAATATTTCATTCTTTCTATACAACAAGGATGCTTGTTGCTTTATATGCAATAAACTTCCAGATAAAATTCCTCTCATTATAAGCTAAAATATACTCTTCTCAGGCTTGTCATATGTGCTAGAACTTAACAGGACTACCTTGGATGATACAAAAAAATAGTGAGCTTAAGCTCTTTGCCCAAGACATGTTGACTAAAATATTTCCACATAAACTTAAAATCTCTCCACATATTTGACAACAAAACAGTAAGATTCAAATGAAGCAGAGTATTTTCAGGGGGGAGAACATGGAATTATTGCAAACCTTTGAAGAAATAGTTGGGAGCATGGCATTCCTCTCTCGAACAAGACTCCCGTTTCTCCAAAATGTCAGATTGGCCCTTGGAAGCATCAATCCAGGGTCAGTACAAAGACACTTAACATCTGGGCCAATCTTTTCAATTACTTCGAACCTAACCATTCCTCCATCTACTAAGAGTTCATCACCCACATTGACATCTGTGGCATATCATATAATGGTTCAAAGCAAGTTAACAATATAATACAGAATTGGCAAGAAAACTAGCAACATTAAGGCTTAAAACAAGCTAAATGCATCATTAGATATTTCATCAGGATCAACCTTCAGCAAAACCATCATAATTCACAATGATGGTGTGTTCTGGAAGAGTTGAATCAAAGGCTCTAACACTGAAAGTCCAAATGTCACCATCCTGCAAAAGATTGTTGAACCACAATGAGCCTTACAATGGAAAAATCAATGTCAGCTAATATAAGCTCATGAGCTTTTAATAAAAATACCTCATAAATTAATTAAAAGTCAATGTAAAAAGTACGGCGTCAAATCTTTAACATCAATTTTATTTCGATTTCCTAACCAATCAGCATATTTAAAAGGGTAAAGGTGCTGCCAATGGTAATGTCAAAAGTGCAACTGGCACCATATTAAAATCTTGGGTGCAAAAATATCAATGGTTAATATAAATGGTTCAATCTTAATGGGTTCTGTTAAAATAAGGTAACTTCTGTTAACTTGAAATGTGGTCCCCACGCCATTTACAGGCTTTGTAGTTAATGGGGGGGGTTAACTTATTTTAACAGCACCCATACAATTGCACCCTAAATATTTACCATTGGTATTTTTGCACATGAGATTTTAATATGGTACCAGCTGCACTTTTGACATATTACCACAGGTAATTTTGCACCTTTACCCTATTTAAAATGATTTTAAGCATATTTTGACCACTTGATATGACCAGAGTTCCAAATGAAAGCATAAAAACAAAAGGAAACTATCAAATAGATTGAATATAGAATATAGAATTATAGGAAGCCTTAGAAATGATTGAAAGGGAGGGCAGAAGATGAGGTGATGGTGTTGCAATAGAGGTGGAAGAGAGCGAGAGAAGGGTGTCAGATCTGGTTTGACCCCAGCGGCTTCCATTTTAGCTACGGAAATAAAAGCAAGAACGCTGAGTTCTGAACACGAGAGGGAGCTTTAGGATTGATGTCTCGGCATCAACATATTCTCTCAACACATAAAAACTAGCTGCTTTCACTGGGATGTGTTGAGTATCTGGAAAAAATGAAGAGGACATTGTGAATAGTTTTACGAAGATGAGTAGGGAAACTTCAGAAGCAGAGAGGAAGGAGGGCTATGAGGAGCGGGATAACCATCTGCATTTATGGAAGGAGCTTGAGGGTGAAACTTTTTGTTAGAATTATAAAATTAATATTAGTATTTTCCTATTTTGTATTAGTAGAATCTAAGTCATAATAAGGAAATGATATGATTTGATTAGGAGAATAAATTAGGGTAGAATCTGTTTTATTTTATGTATCATGTAAATCCCTATAATCAAGGGATAAATTGGGGGTTTCTTGTACTATATAATGGAGCTAATACTAAGAGAAATGTATCAGACTTTTCCAATCCTCCTTTGTTTCCACACTTTTAAAGATACACTTCTATAGTCTCAAAAACCTGGATTGAAGTGGAGCATCTGTGGAGACAAGAACTCTAGATTTTTTCCACTGGTGTGCCAACAAAAGAAAGAAGATACACTGAATCAAAGCTATACGAGATGGTGGTGGTACTTGGTATTGTGACTCGGAAGATCAAAAGCTATACGAGAATGATTTAAGATAACCTTGAGCATAGCTTCACCTTCCCTTGCATTCATTAGTCTTGTTAGCAGTAATGTGGGAGGGACAACAATGAGGAAGAAATTCATGAAGTATAAGTTGCATATGTGCTCTAAAATCATCAGGGCCAAGTACATTTAATGTTTATTTATTCAAGAGCATTAGGCAGACATGAAAAAGTATATGGTGTGATACTTAAACATCTGTTTGCACATCCTCAGGATAATCATGTGGTAACGTTTGCAACATGATATACAAGGTGATTAGTAAGATTATTTCTATCAGATTGCGAAGATTCCTCCCCTTTTCTCCCCATAAAACAGTGTTTCTAATATTATAGAGACATGTTTATTGATTACTCCCTCCGTTCCTAAATATAAGAGCTAGTCTTTTTTGGAGAATCTTAAGAAAGCAAAATGAGCCACTCAACCAAAACATATTTTGTATATTATTAGATCATATTTTAGATAATAGGTTAAATAAACTAGTTTAGAGAAAAAATTAGAAAAATCAATTTTTAATTACCTTATTTACCTTTCTTAGGATTCTCCAAAAAAAGTCAACTAACTCTTACATTTAGGAATAGAGGGGTACTTCAGCAATTGGAGGGCAAGAAAGGCTTCATGGCTATAAAAATTGTTCTAAAAAATTTTTATGATAGAGTAATAAGTAACGTTCTGAGAGGGTTCGATATATAACTGTAAATAATGAGTAACAAACTGACAGCTTAGTATATGGTAGTTGAGTCTCGTAAGTCATTGGTAGCTAGCTATTACCTATATAAAGGGATAACTGTTAAAAAATCTCCTATGCTTATTCTGAATATACAGAGGAATTTCAGCTCCCTCTCTCCCTTCTTCTCTTCCTCCCTATATCTATATTCTGATCTTCTCTCGTTCTCCCATCCATATCCTTTTTTCACCTTTCTTGCTACATTACACCTATGAGATGCTGTCAAACCGTTGGGTCTGGACATAACTTAAGTAGGGATATGTAGAAGGTAAAAAGTATAACCTTGAATCTGCATATGAGTCCATCAAGTGAGCAACTGGACCTACCCTCTGCAAATTTCTTTGGGGTCTAAAATATCTAGGATCTATTGACCTAGTTAAAATTCCCTATCTGTGCGGTGTGTTTGGGATTTTGCTTCATCATGTTCACAGCTTCATGTGAATGATATTCAGAGATCACTAAAGCTTCTTCCCTCACTGCAAAAGACCTACCTACTACTTCTAGAGAGGCACTTCTAGGTGGATGAGGAATACAGAGAGGTGGCTTCTGTACATAAAGTAGTTCCTTTGGCATCACCCTTGTTGAAGTGTGATAAGTGGTGTTATACTTCCACTTCACCACAACAGACACTTGCACCGATCCTTGGGTTTATCCCAACACATGCATCTCAAATAGCAGCAAAAAAATGGAAGGTTTAAATTAACGAGAATTAGGAGAAAAGCGGTCTCCTCATAGAACATAAAACTTTTAACACGTAAACTAATTTTTGGAGGACATTTTGTCAACTTGAAATTAACAACTGATGAAGGGGGATAATAGATCATCACCAAATTTTGTGAAGAAATTAGGAAAGTGACAATAGACAAAAATAAGCAAGCAGATTATCTATTAGAGGCAAATGATATAGGGAAGAGCACTTAGAGAACAGACAGTTTGAGAGGAATAATCCCTGAATAGGCCAATATGTAGAAATTCAAATTCAAGTCAAAGGCAGCAAAAATTTATGAAATATTCCTGAGATAATAAGATATGAGAGAGAACCAACCAGCTCAAAAATCTGTATTTAGCACCCCAAAAAAAGTGTGTCTTACTTATTAAAGGCAAACAACAATGTACAAGTTATAGTTGCCTTCGACTTCAGATATCATATGAGCAGCCTACCAATACAAATAATGCTATCTGTATTACAATGCACAACACCAAGTCTAGTGCATCTTAAATAAGTATGATGCCAGATGCAATATGACTTTGTTAAAGTCAAACCTACACACTTAGTGAAAAATCCAAGATTTCACCCACCACAATGAAGTACTCAACACAAAATCCAAATCACTACAATTTGCAGCACTATTACACAGGAACTAATATCATTTTCAGTCGATTTTTACTTCAAATCCAAACAGGTCAACCCAGTTCTAGTCCCCACTTAGGAGGATGCTGGGGAAGGGAATATACAAGGCAACCTTACCTATGCTTTATACATAGAGACTGATTCGAACTCACGACCTCAACCCGCACAGCAAGCATATGAATAGAGATCAATGCATATGAATAGAGATCAATGCATATGAATTGAAAGAGAAAACAACAATGAAAGCACCATAGATAGAACAAAAACCATTGAGTCGCATGATTAAGAAGCACCTCAGCTTTATGAATAAAGGTCAATGCATAAGATGATAAGAATGGGCCAACTCAGTTCTAGTCCCCACATGAGGGTGCTGGAGAATGAAATATACTAGGCAGTCTTACCTATGATTTATGCATAGAAGCTGATTCGAACTCAGGACCTCACACTCCACAAGCAGCATATGAATATGAATATACGTCAACCCATATGAAATGGGAATAAAAATGAAAGCACCATAAAGGGCCAACCCAGTTCTAGTCCCCACTTGGCGAGAGGGTGCTGGGGAACGGAATATACTAAGTAGCCTAACTTCTGCATTTTGCAGAGTGGCCGATTTGAACCCACAAACTGACACCCACACGGCAAGCGAGCTTACCGTTGAGCTAAGTTGACCCTTCTAGAAAGCACGATAGATAGAACAAAAACAAAACTCATTGAGGTCAATGCATATGAATTGAAAAAACAAAAACCATTTTAAGTCACATGATTCATAACCACCTCAGCTTTGGCTGAAGAAGCACCACCAAGATCACCCATATGGATCTCACTACCCTCAGTATCCATCATAATAGCCACAGCAAAGCCCTTGTCCTCATTAAGCCTACGCACACGGTCAATCACCATCTTATGCCATTCCCTCGTGCCATGGCACATGTTAATCCTAGCCACATTCATCCCTCCCACAGCCAACCCCTCCAGCTGCTCAAACCCACACGTGGCAGGCCCAATAGTGCACACCAGCTTCGTCCTCCTCGTACTTCGAAACCCATTCTCCTTCATCTCAGCCTCAGTCACTGCATCAACCTCAATTGCACTCAGCTCTGAACCCAACCCCTGAACCGGGTTCACCACAAACCCGGCCCCTGCGCCATTGTCAGACAACAAGGCCTGTGTGCATGAAAATGGGGTGCTCAGATTTGAGTCAGAGGAAGCTTTAATGGAGAGATTCGTTGATGGGGTTGATGGAAATCTTGGGTTTGAGGATTTGGGAAGTGAAAGTTTGAAACTTGAGTGGAAAAAGCTGGAGTTAAGGGTATGAGTGGATGGTGAAATGAAGAGATGAAGGGACTGAGACATTGTGGGTGGGAAGAAAAGAGAGGTTTTGAGTGATATGTTTGATATGTGTTGAGATGAGTAATGGAGAAAGAAGAGATTGGAGAAGAAGAGAAAGTGGCGGAAAGAACGAAGATGGGAAGAGAGACAAGCTTTGTAGATGTCGCCCTGTACTGTTGCTTTGGACAAAGACAATGTAGGACTGTTTTGAAAACGGCTACACGAATGTAAATTAGTCTGTTCCTTATTCCTTAATTTAGAAAAAAAAAAGTTAGGAATAATTTAGAAATTTTAAAAGGACAAATAAAGTCTTTTTATATATATCTATATATATATATATCTGTGTGTGTAGAAGGTCGATTAAGATGCTTAAATTTCCAAAAGGACAATTTAGGTTATATGGATTGAATTGATGTTGTTAAATTTAATGAAAAGATAGAATTGCCCAATTGTTAATTTCAATGTTGTTGTTGTTAATAAGTATGATAAAGTTGTTAATGGGTAACCGTTCATAGGTGAATTTCCAATGGTTAAATTAGAATGTTGTTGTTCTTAATTTCAATGTTTATGTTGTTAATATGTAAGATAAAGTTATTAATCGCTACTCATTGAGGTGTGCATTTGCAATTGTTAGTCCATTCCTTATTCCTTAATAAGGAGGGGGAATGTTAGCCGCATCAATTTGATCTCCTCAGATCATATATTTATGACTAAAGGAATTACTTAATCGATTTTTTGGATAATATATAATATAATAATGCACAAAATTTGTTATTTATAAGTTTTTTATAAGTTACTGATTTTTTTTATCTAAACTAATTTATTTGAATCATTAGATAATAGGGTTAAACCAATTTTTGGTCCCTAAACTTTTACCTCATTTTGGTTTTGATCCCTGAACTTTCAAACACAAGGTATTGGTCCCTGAACTTTGCTTAGGTTAGAAGGATTAGCCCCTGAAGCCTTTAACTTTATTAAATCCTCTTATGTGGTATTGACTTGGATGACTTGAAAGGCTTATTAAGATGCTGATATGACAAATATATTTATCATATATATTAATTATTTTTTAAAAAATACACTGAATTCAAAACACTCACACCTTTTGATCAAAAAAAAAAAAAACACTCACACCAAAACCCTAGAAAAGATTTGGGGAAAATGAACATCGACACACTATGGCTCGATGGGGTAATCAACTCAGGCAGATCCGTCGGCAACATCATCTTCATATCATCTGCAACTTAAGTTATATAGCTAACAAATTATGTTTCCCCAATTTAAAATTGCCTAAAAAATGAACGCTTTCAATTTGTTCATATGATGAAGAAGGATGTTGAAAAGAACCCAGAGTCGGCGAATGAGAGTTGGGATGCCATGATAAGTATGGTTATTTTGGGTGTATGGATGTTCACAAATACTTCAAGTTTTATTTTTGCTTATTTTGCTATTCATACTCTTTTCCAGGAAAAATGTTAAGCAAAAAGAAGGTCAAGTTTAAGAAGAAGAAGAAGAAGAAGAAGAAGCCATGTACTCCTTTCCCATTTCCAACCTCTCTGCAATGGGATTTGACATTCGGTGATGCTATGTTTTTTAAAAATACTCCATCTTGTCCTAAATATAAGACTTAATTGACTTTTTCAAGAAAATCCTTAAAAAAGTATACTAAGTTAATTATAAATTGATTTACCTAATTTTTTCCCTTAAACTAGTTTATTTACCCATAAACTAATGGATAATCTAAAAATATATCAAATATGTCATCATTTAATAACTTATTTCGTAACCCTAATCTCTCCAAAAAAAAATCAATTAGGTCCTATATTTAGGACCGGAGGTAGTAATTAATATGATAAATATATTTGTCACATCAGCATCTTAATAAACCTGCTAAGTTACCTAAGTCAATGCCACATAGGAGGATTTAATAAAGTTAAAGGCTTCAGGGATTAATGCTTCTAACTTAAGCAAAGTTCAGGGACCAATACCCTGTGTTTGAAAGTTCAGGGACCAAAACCAAAATAGAGTGAAAGTTCAGAGACCAAAAGTTGGTTTAACCCTTAGATGATATATATAGTAGGGTGAAGGGGCAGAACTAGCCACCGTAATTTTCCAAATGGACAATTTTGGCACCCGTAAATTGAATGGTGTAAAACCAGACATTATAAAGCAAAATGGGACAAATTTAGCCACGCCGTTAATTTGAAGCTAGAGGTTAATGAAGGTGGGTTCCACGCCAACACTCACGTCTGTTAGCTTCAACTTAACGGCATGACTAAATTTGTCTCATTTTTCTTTATAATGTCCGGTTTTGCACCATCCAATTTACGGGTGCCAAAATTGTCCATTTGGAAAATTACGGTGGTTAGTTTTGCCCATTTGCCCTATATAGTATGATACAGAAAAATATGTTATGATTGAATTGTACATTTAACTTCCTTAATTTTTTGAGGAAAAAAAACAAATAGGTTTTATATTTAGGAACGAAGAAATAAGTGTTTGTTTTATATACAAGACTTGATTGACTTTTTTTAAGAAATTAAGGAAGGGAAATGATTCAATTAATCATGACATACTTTTTGTACTATTGAATTATATGTTAATTTATCACTCAAATAAACTTATTTATAAAAAATGCAGTCAAATTAACTTTTAATTCATTTAGATTTCTTAGGACTTTGATAAAAAAAAACGCAACTTAATCTTGTGCCTAGATATTGTTTTACCTTAATCTTATGCTTGGAAATAGATGTAGTGGTTTTTTTCCGATCCAACAGGGACCATGTTTTGTTTTTGGACGGAATCAACGGGGACCATGGTGAAACCTTGGAAACTTCATTTTGTGTTTTTTTGAAAATCAGGAGTATATTCCATTATACACATAATTCCAATGGAAAATTCTAGAATTATACCACTTAGATTCATAAATTTTAAATAAGAAATTTTGATTATTTCAGAAATGAATTTGACTGAGCAAGTAATGACATTGAAAAGTTTTACTTAATCTTCTATCTGGATTTTAGAAATTCAAGGTATATTTTTTTTATAAAACATTTCCCTATTCTAGCCACTAAGATAATACAGCAGATTCTACAATATTAACTAAGAAATGGTTAACTCATTAATTGAAGGGACAAAACTATTCAATGTTGATTTTTTCGGAGTTTACCTTGAAGTTTAACATTAATGTATATCATTCTAAATTTTGTCTAGTTTTTTAAAATTATTTCTATTTATACTCAACAATTGCCAGGTGAGAGAGAGATTGAATAAATTATGGGAGAAAATTGAATGTCTTAAGAAAAAGGCTAAAGTATACTTTTGATCATTATGTTTGCATCAAGTTTCAATGTAGTCCTTTATGTTTAGAAATCACACTTTTAGTCCTTTTTTTAACATCGTTAGTTTAATTAAACGGAAAATGTTAACTTAACAATTTTAAACGGTTATTAAATACTGAAAAAATGTTCAAAATAAAATATTTTAGTGTAAATATTCTTATATTTTCATTTATCATTTTTGGTCCAATTTCATTATAAAATAATCATTTAAAATTGTTAAGTTAGCATTTTCCGTTAAGTTAAACTAACGATGTTAACAAAAAAGGACAAAAAATGTACTTTCCAAACATAAAGGACTAAATTGAAACTTGATGCAAATATAAGGAACCAAAAGTATACTTTAGCCTAACAAAAAATATCATATTGATTAACTTCATTAATATTATAAATATATAATGAAATTAGGTAGATGGGTCTAACATTCAGAATCATATGTAGCATTAACTTCTCAGATATTTTTTTTAACTGAAAATTTCCCTTCTATTATTAATGAGTAAGCAACATTACAAGTTCTGGAATACAAATTAAAGAGAGCAAAAGAAAAACATAAGCATAACATAACAAAGACTGTGACCAAAGTATTTTCAAAATACCTCATTAAATACTATTTAAAATATACCTCATTAAATATTGGCCAAAGTATTATTTTAGTCCCTTATGTTCGATCAAGTTTCAATTAAGTCCTTTATGTTTGAAAAGTACATTTTTAGTCCCTTATGTTTGCATCAAGTTTCAATTTAGTCCTTTATGTTCGGAAAGTATAATTTTAGTCATTTTATGTTAACACCGTTAGTTTCACCTAGCGGAAAATATTAACTTAACAATTTTGAAATAATTATTACATACTGAAAAAATGCTTAGAATAAATTATTTTGGTGTAATTATTCGTATAATTTCAAAATTTATCATTTTTTGCCACAATTGAATTATAAAATAATTATTTAAATTTAAGTGAAACTAACGATGTTAACAAAAAAGGACTAGAAGTGTATTTTTCAAACATAAAGAACTAAATTAAAAATTGATGCAAATATAAGGGAATAAAATGTACTTTCCAAACATAAAGGACTAAATTAAAACTTGATGCAAACATAAGGGACCAAAAGTATACTTTAGCTTTAAATATTAGTTTAACTCTTTATTACATTCTTATGTGCCCATTTTTTTTCTCAGTATAAATTTTTTTTCTTTTACAAACCAGATTGTGCTTTTATATTTATTGCTTTCTCATTAATATATTTGGTATTATCAAAAGCATCGCATACATCATGTTTCTAATTATTTGATGATTTTATTAACGAGCAAGGGCTCTTTTTTTTATACAAAAATTTTAGGAAGAGGTTTGGGCTCAACCCAATCCAAGGACAGAGCACCTAACTCATGATCCACTGATGTCTGTCCCTGTGGGCTCTGGAGCATGACCAGCAAGCCCTTTATGTCTGTCCACACAGGTAGGTTACTCCCAATTTCACTTGACTACGGAGATGTCTCCCTAAGCGCCACGATGGAGACACAACAAAGTGTCACTCCCCAGAATTAAACTCGCGACGTGACTTTCAACCCGACGCTCATTGTTCAATCCCTTCGCCACTGAACCTACGGACGATGGTTTAACGAGCAAGGGCTCTTGTGCTATGCTTGGTGGCCATATTTCGTTGTGGCCATTTTAAAAATTATTGGTGTTTGTACAAGGAAAAATGTCATTTAAATCCTTCCGAATATACAAAAGGACAATTAAGGAACTCAAACTTCCAAAAGGACCATGAAGGAACTAGGACCTAGTTGACATTTTAAAATTGCGTGAAAAGACAAAATTGCCCTAATCATAAAATAGAAATTACTAACCACCCTATTGAAAATGGTGGGTGCAAGGGTGGTTAGTAATTTCTGTTTTATGATTAGGGCAATTTTGTCTTTTCACGCAATTTTAAAATGTCAACTAGGTCCTAGTTCCTTCATGGTCCTTTTGAAAGTTTGAGTTCCTGAATTGTCCTTTTGTATATTCGGAGGGATTTAAATGGCATTTTCCCGTTGTACAATATACACGTAATAATATTATTTCCAATGATTATTTTGCGATTGTAAACAGTATTCACTTCATGAAAGTCTTCTCTATGATAAATGATATAGAATATTATTTGATTGCATCCATTTTCTACCTATTAAATATATGTTAAAAAAACTGCTTATATTGATTTAAACGACGCAAATATTTTGTCAGCTACATGAAATAACAAAATTAGAATATAACCTAGATTTAAATTAATTACTAATAAGCTACAAATATATATTAGACCTATTTTTTTTGGTCGGAAATGATAATTTTTCATTAATAACTAAACAGAGTACATACACTAATCGAGCTCAAAGCAGAGCACATACTTCTACAAACACTAAGCACACTACATCCAAAGAGCACAAGATTGCCCTTGGACAAATACATACGTACCAACAAACCAGTTAACATCAAAATATCAAGATAACGAGAACAATAACTAGACAGACTCATGATACTAATGTCGATGTCTAACCAATGCGGGTAGAAGGTGAAGGTATTGAAACTCCATTCTATCATGACCAAATGATGATGCAATAGAAGGTGGTTGTCCAAAGACATGCTCTCCCAAGCCCACCGACTTTGATGCAAATGCTGCATATCAGCAGCTCCATTTTCACCTCCAGGAAGGTGAAGAGACCAATGAAATTTGTGACCAAACTCCATTGACGAACAGATCATGTAAGAACTCCGCCAATAACCAACACAGCCAAAATTAACCCACAAGAGCAGACAAACCCATAGATAACATGACACACCTAAGAGAAATTTCAAAACCAAAAGACATATCCTACTACTTCTAAGAACTACCGGGGGTGACCAGGACTCTACCAACTCTATCATCGGGCCCCCTACACCCAGATAGATCTCCAGCTGAACCATCATGGTGGCTTGGTGGCTGTGGACCAGCCACCAAGACCCAGGACACGAGCACCACAAAACCAGAGCTCCGTCGGATCTGAACTCATCACCGACTCTGGCAGATCTGGAAAAACAACCAGCCCCATCAGATCTGAAGTCTCTTCCTTCGCAGTCATGTTCTTCCCTGCCACCAGCTCCGCCGCCGCAGTCTTCACCTTCGCTGTGTGTACGACCACACCATCCACTGTCGGATTCTTCACCGCCACCGTCTCCGCCGTCGCGTCCTTCACCGTCGCGATGTTCACAGCCGCACCATCCACCATCGCGATCTTCACCACCCTATGCTTCTCCGTCTGCGCACCCCGATGCCAGATCGGAAAAGATCGAGCCCGTGGGTCAAAAACCCATCCTTTACCAGGACCAACACCGGCGCCGAACACCCTCCACGCGCCGCCATCAGAAGCAGACACCAACACGCACTAGGGCGTAACTCACTCACCCTCACAAGTGGAGGTACTAAGGGAAGGAAAAGTTCTAGAGAGATGTGAGACCCTCTCTCTCTAACTTTCCTTACTGAAGCTATATTAGACCTATTTGCTTTCAGCTTCTGCACGTCTTGTGTATCTAGATTCAATCTTACTCTAGTCACGTCATAAAAAGAAGACGGTAGTACAACCTATTAAATATAACAACAAAATCCATGTTTGACCTTTGAAGTTATATTTTCCAAACTATTTTACATTTTGAAATACTTTATTTTCAAATATCCTATATATATATATATATATATATATATATATATATATATATATATGACCTTAGTTGTTCTTTTGAAAATTTAGCTATATTGATTGTCCTTTTACATATTCAGATGACTTTTTTTTTTCTTTTTCCCCTTTTCTTTTCTTTGAACAAATTAAAAACTGCAAATTGATGGAATTTATAAATCCTTCATCGTTTAGTGACTGTTCATTTTTCTTTTTTTATAATGATTAGTTCATCGTTTTGAAAATTCTGTAACTTACTTCCATTTTAATTGTCAATTGTAGCTCTTTCAAAAAACTTGTTGGATTCATTTAGTTAAATTTTATTTAAACTTTTCTTCCACATATTCTTTGGTTTAAATGTTATTTTTCATTTGTTCACAAGTCCTGAATATTAAGTTTACATACTTTTTTTTTTTGATAAGAGATAAGTTTACATACTTTGATGGATTATAAAATGTCGTTTATGAAATTCATTTAGCAAGAATTTAACTATTTCTATTTTGGATTTTTCTTTTATACACACACACACACTCTTTTTTCAATAAAAATTTGTCCTGAAAATACTTCGTTTTTGTTGGGATTTTGTTTATTGAAATTTTGTAACTTTCATGTCCATTGTTTTATTTTGAGGAGCCTATATTCAGACTTTTCTGTGTTTTCACGAAATTTTAAATTAGTTAATAATTTTCAAGTTGCATATTTTTTGAATCAATCAAATACAAAATCTGCAATTTCATCATTATTACATATTTTTCTTGTATTTGTGTTATTAAAGTCATCATCTTCAGTTCAATAAAAAAGTCATCATCTCTTTCTCCTCTCTTTGTTTATCAAGTATGCTATGTATATTTTTTTTTGGCCAAAGGATGCTATGTATATGGATGTTCATAACTTATGCCCTCTTAGGGTTTTAGTTAAGGGAAAAGGTGAAAAAATGATACTACCTCCGGTCCTAAATATAAGATCTAGTTGACTTTTTTGGAGAGATTAAGATTGCGAAATAGGTTATTAAATTATTATGACATATTTGATATATTTTTAGATCATCCATTAGTTTATAGGTAAAATAAACTAGTCTAAGGGAAAAAATTAGGTAAATCAATTTATAATTAACTTATTTTTCTTTTTTAGGATTTTCCAAAAAAAGCCAACTAGGTCTTATATTTAGGATCGGAGGGAATACTAAACTTTTGTACCTATGAGCGTTTCTAATACTAAAGTTTCGCGAGGTACAAAATGAGTACCCAACTTAGGGTTCTGGTGCAAATATAGTTTTGTCACTTAAGGGAAAAAATTTAGATATAAAAAGACTCTTATGCCCCTCATTATATTATTCTCTTCTTCAACCTTCCTCCCTTCTTCACCCATGATTTCCGACCTCTCCTCACCCACTCGTCATGGTCGGATGGACGCGGTCAGACAGCAGCGGCCAAGATGCGTGTATATAGATAAGTTAATTACATTATAGAGATATATGATATGAGGGAGTGTATATAGATAAAATATTTTTGAGCTAAAATAGGTTTTTTATGCATTCTAATATGCATAGAAATTTGAAATTCGAATATATTGTTGTTTATATGTTTTTGGGTAAGTGTGCAATGAGTATTCAGAGATCAAAACTAATTTTAGAGGTGAGCACCACAAAATATTTATCAATGTAATAAGCACCCATATGTATTAAAAATGGAGCAATAAGCATCACGCGGTTACATTCCACTTGTCCTTTATACCTCATTCTGTCACATTTTCCTTCCTTCCACTCTACATCTTCCTCCATAGCTCAGCAAGGAAGGCCCACCATAACACATTGATTTCCTTCCTCTTCCTCTTCTACACAAACAGTGATAAAAAATGAGCAAAGAGAATTAGCTTGACGATGATGACCATGAACAGGAAGATAAATTATGATAAAAAATGAAGAGGAAGATAATTACCTTATAGGTGTGAATTTCCATACTTTTTAGGGCAAAGGTGCAAAAATATGACTAAACTTTACCCTAAGTTGCATTTCTATGACTAAAGTTTCGCAAGGAGCAAACATACCACTAAACTTGAGATCGAGGTGCAAAACTATGATTTCCGTCAAATATGACGGTGTTGACCGTTAGTCTTCGACATGTAGGATGCTGAGTGTGCAATAATGACCATGTGGCATGCTGAATAGATTTATGTGGGGCCCACATATAATAAAAAACAATTTCCTCCCTCCCTCTTCATCCCTTCCAAACACACCCTTATCCCCCATCAGATCAGGAATTGATTTCAATAACAGAAGGAACCCCATCGTGGGCCCCACATAAATCTATTCAGCATGCCACATGGTCATTATTGCACACTCAGCATCCTACATGTCGAAGACTAACGGTCAACACCGTCATATTTGACGGAAATCATAGTTTTGCACCTCAATCCCAAGTTTGGTGGTATTTTTGCTCCTTGCGAAACTTTAGTCATAGAAATGCAACTTAGGGTAAAGTTTAGTCATATTTTTGCACCTTTACCCTACTTTTTATATTAACTTTTGATTATTAAATATCTTATAAAATAAATAAAGCATAGGCAAAGTCAAGAATATACAAACATAAATAGTAGGAGTAGTTGACAGTTGATAAGGTTTGAATTTTTAAAATTCCCTCGAGACAAGCAGATTCATAAGTCAACCACTATCATGTACACGTATTAATTTCAAGAATGGTAGTTTCCTAGAACCATCTCAACAACTAAAGAGGACTTTCGTCTTCTTCCATCTTCGTAAGTTTTGTTCCTTCCCAGCTATTGAATACTGTACTTTGTTTCCTTGAACATGGCAGAGTTGGTGGCTGGAGCATTTCTCTCTTCTTTCCTTCAGGTGGCATTTGAGAGATTATCTTCTCCTCACTTTGTCAACTTCTTTCACCGCAAAAAGCTTGACGATGGCTTACTGAAAAAGTTGCACATCATCCTCATTTCTGTGGACAAAATAATTGAAGATGCAGAGGAAAGACAATACAGAGACCTTCGTGTGAAAAAGTGGCTTGATGAGCTCAAAGATCAAGTCTCTATAGCTCAAGACTTGCTGGATGACATTGCTACTGAAGCATTACGACAGAAGCTGAATGCTGAATCTCAAACCTCTGTTGTGTTAGAATCTTAAGTTTTGATGAGACTAAAATATGAAAGAATGAGCTAAACACTTAGAGAAAGTTAGGCTAACATAGAACCCCAAGTAAGAGTACAACCGGATGTGGATTTACTTCCGGATGGACTAGGACTAGCGCTCGCGGATGAACATCTCATCCCCCAGCTGCAGCAAGTATTTCACTAAGTCATAACTCAGTCTAAGAACATTAGTTGTATAAAATCTTTTAGACTAAGTTAGGAAGCTTCCGGATGAGGATTTGCTTCCGGTTGCTTAGTGACTAGCGCTGGCTGTTGGTTTGGACAACACTGAGCGTTAGTGAGTACAATATGATAATAACCCAACGTCCTGTGGAAGTGCTTCCGGATGTGGAATTGCTTCCGGATGTAAGAGAGCTCCCCTAGACTAAGTAAACTCCCACTGCATGTGAGTATGTGCTATTATTGTTAAAACTTAGAGTAAAATAACGAGACTTACGCTGACTATTGGAATAGACATCCCCTAGCGTCAGTAGACAATACACTAAGTCAGAACATAGTCTAAGTAAGATTGCTTCCCATAGCAAACAAGCTTCCCACAGCTTGTATAGTTCTTACTGCATTTGATTATATAAATACTACTCTGATGGACTAACAAGTATGTGCAGAACTTAGTTTACTTCCGGATGCAAATGAGCTTCCGGATGCAAATACTCTTGTCACTGGGACTCAGAAACTAACGCTTGCAGAGCAAGATTGCCTCTTCCGGATGAACGATGATCATCCGTCAGCAAGAGTACAAGAGTCAACATCACATACTCAGAGGTCAGAATGCTTTTGTCAGAGCAAAGGTGTCAGAGTTGCTTTTCAGAGATAAAGCAAGTCAACCCTGCTAAGCATTAATGAAGATGTACTTCTCAACGGTAACATGAGATTAACGACTATATTCAAACGGACATATTCCATCTGCCACCTAAGCCTGAATGTTTTTGAGGTCGAGTATAAAAGGAACATCTACATTCAGAAGAGAAGTCGGAAGAACAGAGTCTATTGTCTAAGATATTGTAATCTACATTCTTCTTATCTTCTACTCTCTGATCTTAGAGTTGTAATATTATTAGAGAGAAAATCGTTTGTACTTAAGTGAGTAACATCATCTATTCTTAGAGAGAATCATTTTGTACTTAAGTGTTTATCACAATCAGTTCATAGAGTAAACATACTATCAAATCCTCTAATTGATAGAGGCTGTTCTAAAGCTTGTGCTTGAAGAACAGTATTGTTATCTTATAAAAGTGAGGGGGAGCATTTAAAGGTTTTCTAAATCTCCAAAGGTTGCAAGTTAGCCCGCAAAACTTGTGGTTATAAGGTTGCAGGTGATCCCGTTGTAAAACCTGTGGTTGTAAAGGTTTGCAGGTTAGCCCGTGGTAAAACCTGTGGGTTGTTAGGTGAACACGTGTTCGTAAAACCTAAAGTGTAAAGGCCTTCTTGTGCCTGGTTCAAACAAGAAGTTTAGTGGATTGAAAATCTCAGGTGGAGCCTGGGGACTGGATGTAGGTCTGGAAGTGACCGAACCAGGATAAAGTTGTGTGTGCTTAAGTTTATCTTTAACATCCTTATTTCCAGCACCACACCACTATACTTGTGCAAAACATAATATGTCATCTCCTTCACCAAGTACAAGCAGTCAGTTTTTAGTAAGAAAATTTTAACTTTTATTTCTCCACCCAATTCACCCCCCCTCTTGGGTGACAGCCACACATTTCATGTTGCTGGCAACGTACGAGGCTTGTTTACTGCACTTGTTGATTCAAATCAGTTTGATAATAAGAAGATAGAGTCAGGGATCCAAGGAGTGCTTAGCAACCTTGAGTATATTGTGAGGCAAAATGAGATATTGGGGTTAAGGGAAGGGCCTTCTGCTGGTCTTCAATTGGGTGTCAACACAAAATTATTCCAGAAATGCAAATTTTGTACAAAAGTTTAACTGACAGTGATTTCCAGAAAATTAGACATTGCCCTAATGCTAGAGATATTTGGAACACTCTTGATGATATGTATGCTTCTGATCATTCCCTTGGCAGTAAAGCTGTCCAAAGCTCCTTTTGTGCACCTTGTGGATCAACTGGTGGTGAGCTACAGGAAGCTGATATTGAGCAAGTCATCGGCAGTGAAAAGAGTGTTGATCTCTGCCTAGATTCAGAAGCTGAGGAGAATGAGGTATCTGAACTTGAACCTTCTGAATTGCAAGACGCATATAATGAGTTACATATTGAATTCTGTAAGCTTGCAAAAGAAGTTCTAGGCTTAAGGAAAAAGAACGGGAAACTAGAGGAATTCATTGCTTCTTCTACATCCAAAGTTTCCATTGTTCCATCCATGGAAGAACAACTATCGCTACCGATAGCTAGTTCCCTACCGAGAGCGGAAGCTCCAACGTGCTCCGAACGTTGTTCCAATTGTGAACCCCTATCGAAGGGACATGAAAAGTTTTCAAAAGGCCCTGAGACTTCAAAAGTTGTTTTAAAAGAAAAGAGAGTCTTTGAAAACAAAATTGACCAACAAGATAATGATAGGAAATCCCATTCTGAATATCATTCCATTATCTGTCATTATTGTGGTAGATCAGGTCATATTTCTCACACATGTAGTCTTAGAAAAAATTTACATGTGAGAAATAAATTTGTATGGATCTCTAAAGGACAAGTAAGGTCCAGCCCTAACCATGTAGGACCCAAGTACAAATGGGTACCAAAACTTCCTTCTAGTGCCTTACTTGTGCAGGAAAGATCAAGAGTTCCTCTTGCCCCAAAGAAAAGAGCTCGTGGTGATGTCACTGCTGCAACCACCTGGTACAATCATAAGAAGCAGTGTATTACCACAAGGAATAAAGGTTCTGTCTCAAGGATGAGCTATCACAGAGTTCCACTCAACTATCCTGAGAAGAACAAGAGAGAGAGGATTTCTCAATCAACATGGAGAAAGCCTATGAATTCTGTCTCTCATAAGAAAGTGCTTCAGGCCAAGGATAAGTATAGAAGATCTCCTTGGGTAAGCTAGAGATCACTTAGGGTTGAAGCATGCAATAGTAAAATCTCCTATGCAAATGTTAGATGGGATTATTGAGATTCTACATCAAGCATCATAGATATGAACATTATATTCCTAATAGAAGAAAGTTTAAAGAAATTCACAATGTTCATAATCTACATGCTGTCTGACTATCATGATCAAAACCACATATATATGTATATATATATCCTTGTGCATATAGTCATGATTGAGTCGCAATGTCATATTCATAATGATTAATTCTAAGGTGCATGTGAGTTATACAAACTGACCAGTCAGATCCAAGTTTGGATACTGGAAAACAAAGGGAACTATTTGGTATTTTGTAGGAAAGGAGATCCGAAGGAATGGCAAGACTTGACTGTACCTCATCTGAGCAATTAAACAAATCTTGATAAGCTGCTCGTCACTCTTGGGTCTTGATGCTGCCCTTGGATTGGAAAAAACCCTTGCACCACCCGTCAAAATCAAGCAAGCTACTGGCTGACGCGAATGTAGCCTTTGTGATGACATTCTTGTCCTCTCCTCTACTTATGTGATATTGATATGACTTTTAACCTGTGATATTCTTATTTTTGAAAATGATCAAATCATTTCAGATCCATTGTCTCTGGGTTTATAATATTTGTGCATATCAAATCATTTCCTTTTGAAAAGGCACCATTCACAAAAGAAAATAGTTTATGCATTCATTTTTGACTTTTGAAAGATTTTTGAAATGTAAACTTTCAAATCAAGGATAGCCCGTGCTACTGATGAATCATAAGATATCTTGACTGTCTATCATAATATTGACCCTTATTAATCATCAACTAGAATCTTGTGTTTACAAACTAATCCTGAGTATTCTTAGTGATAAACTGACTGACTGTGAACTCGAGCAATAATTTTTAATCACATCTTAAGTCTCCATCTACTAATGATCTCAGTTCAAGCCTGTGGTTAAGTATGTTGACAGATTATGAAAGCCTGAACGATGTGGGTGTACAAGAGAGAACATCAACGAGCATGCTCCTTATCAAGATGAGAAGAAATGGCTGTTCTGAATTCAATCTTGAGGAAATCTCGCCAATCTTATATGAGCATTTCTTTCCATTACTCATTCTGTTGTGCATTTTAATGGATAGTCTCTCTTGTCAGACATGCATTAGGAATTTTAGGAAATGCCTTGAATTAACTTCTGCAAAATCTGATAAATCCAAGAGCAAATGCCAATAGGATAGAAGCCTAAGTGAGTGTAGATAACTAGGCTGGAAAGAACTATTAAGAATCTCTACCCACTGAAAGCCTTATATCCTGGCACACTATCACAAGCCTAGTACAATCTGAACTAAGTTCAAAGCTTGTTGAAACCCTAAGAATAATGAGATCATATTAAGCATATTTGAAAGAATTTGAGCTAAGATTTGAAAATTATTCTTGTGATCATATGCTGAGAATTTGGGTGTTTTGGAAACTTGATTATGGACATTAAAGTGTTTAGAACTTCATTGTGTTGACAATTCACATGCCCTCATAATCTGACAAGAACACTCTTAAGGCATATTTATCGAACTATACTTGTTTATGAAACTCTGAAAATATGCAATCTATTCGATACTCGCTGAGCTATCACATTGGTATTTATCCAAAAGAGTATGAGTAAAGTTCATGACTTGATAGTGAAACCATGTGAAATTGTGAACTAAATTTCCAAAATCTATTTTCACTTTAATACTCCTGTTTTACCAAACCAACCAACAAGCACATTTTCTTAAGATTATGATATTGAACTGATGACTTGGAGAGTCCTCAGCATGTACACTAATGTTAAATCTTAAGTTTTTCCACTGACCATCCGGAAGCGCATATGCTTCCGCTAGCACTTGCAGGTTCCCTAGTGAAAAGGCCATAAGAACTGTCAATATTTAAATCTCAAGTCCTTCACATTCGGAAGCGAATCCACTTCCGGAAGCATGTGCAAGAATGGTCTCTCAACTATAGACATAGCTACCAAACAACCACTGAGGGTTGATCAATTTATCCTTATAAAAGGAAATTTGGGAATGTTAAAATGAAGCTTAATCTTTAGAAAACATCCGTGCTTAATTGTGAAAACCTGTCAACTGTGCTAACCTAGGCATCGAAGTGTCAATCCTTAGTTTTGCAGGTCCCCCAATGGTAAATCTTAAGTGAGTCCAACCGGAAGCAAAACCACTTCCGGATACTCCTTTGCTGGCGATGGGTGACAACTCAAAGTGACTTGGAGCGCCACTCCAACCGGAAGCAAAACCACTTCCGGATGCTCTTCTGCTGGCGCTGGGTGATGACTCAAAGCAACCGGGAGCGCCAGTGTCTGGACAAAGGGACACGTCACTTCACAAAACGTTTCATCTTCCTTCATGGGAAGTTGTGCCTCCTCAGACAAAGTGAAGCGACACGTGTCAAAAGGTGCGCCGTTCCAATTAAATGTTTACGTTACCCAATGAACAAACGTATGTTCTCAATATAGAGTCATTATATGCATTTCATCCATTGTAACTTTATATAAATAGGAACCAACAGTCACTTTTCTTTTTCACTTACACAAATTTCTCACCCAACCTCTCTGCATACATCGAGTTCATCATCACATTCATCCTGTTCATCTTCATCCTCGTCATCTTCTTCTTCTACATTTCTGCACATTACATTTCATCCCAAACCCTTAAACCCCAACTCAATACAAAATGGCCGGCTCTCTTGATTCCAACTCCAACGATCAACGTATAAAGAAATCTGGGCAGAAATCTGGTAAACAGCTTGAACGCCAAGAACATTCTGGCAAAACTGGGCAGAGGAATGAAGGTTCTGGTAAATCTGGGCGAGTTCATCACCATCATCATGACAAATCTGGGAAGTCCAAGAAGAAACACAAAAGAGTCAGATTTGAGGAAGAACACACCTCCAAACGTCAGCGAGTGGAGGATGATGATGATCTGACAACATACAAGGATGAGCCACTTGAGGCAATTTCCTCCAAGTTTGAGAACACCAAACCTTATTTCACAAACGGAATGTTTGTTGATCTGAAGAAGTTTGAAGAATTAGGGTTTGAGCATCTGAAGGGCCATTTGGAGAAGTATATGTGCTAGCTGGGGATCAATAATGAGTACAACATCAACGTCCTGCGAGTGTTCTATCAGTCGCTCACAGCCAAGCCTAAGTACAAGTTGATTAATGGGAAGGAAACCATTAAAAGAGTTGACTTCAAGGCCACAGTCAGGGGAAGGCATATGAAGTTCTCATGGCGAGACATCAACAGCCTACTCGGGGTCACTGATGAGGGTATGAACCAATGGATCTACCCCGAGAAGCTGAGCCAGGAGGAACTTGAACTTGCCTATGAGACCAAGGGGAAGAAGGTTTCTGGTATGCCTGATTCCAACCGAGTGCTCCAGTATGTCTACTCCTGGTTGATGACGCACAAAGGGGGGAACTTCAACGAGTTCACACTGCTAGACAACCCCTGACTTCCAAGGTTCCTCACCAAGCAGCCTGTCAACCCAGGACAACTGATAAGCTTGGAGCTGCAACGGTGGTGTGAGACAAAGGAAACCAAGGAGAAGGGACCTGGCCATCTTCCCTATCCCGAAGTGATTGCCTTCCTCATGGAGAAATTTTTGATCAAGTCCACTGAGGAAACTGACAACATCCCCTGCCTACCCATTGGAGCAGTCAACATTGGCAAAATGGGGGTAAGATATATCAAGCCTGCAAAGCCTGCTCGGTCTGGCTCACAGGTTGGGAGTCACTCCAACACCAATATTCCCTCTACATCTGAAGCAGGGGATCAAGAAGTTGACTCTCACGCTGGACTAAGACGAGCCCCAAGAGTATCTATGGCTCAGCAAACTATGATAAATGAGCTCAGGGAAGAGCTCCTCCTCAGGCTACCTGCACAACTGTTGGCTCCTCTTCAAGCAGAGTTTGGAGAGTGAATTCAGAGGGTCGAGCAACGCCTTGATGAGCTGGACACCAAGCTTGATCTCATCTTGGCTATCCTAGTTCTTGGGCCCTCCACCACTCCCTCTTCTACTGATCCATCAGATCCTCCACCACCTCCACAAAATGACCAACCTCCGCCTCCTCCACCTAACCAACCATCACTCCCTCCTCCTAATACACAACAACCCCCTCCACAGAATGACTCCCATCAACCTTCACCACAAAATGAGTCTGACACTCACAACACCTCTCACCAAACTCCTCAAAGTTCCCCTCGCCGATTACCCCAGAACTCACCATCACCTCATACCTCCCCAAACCATTCACAACCCACAAATCCCACAGGGCCCTCCAATCCTCCTCCTAACACTCAACCCACCATAGCCCAATCTCTAGGATTTCACTCTCCTGATCACCCACTTCACACCTACTACCTAAGAGACCAACCCCCTATTCGGTGGAAAGTTAAACAACCCGCCGCCTACTACTCTACCTACCCCATTGATGGCCTATTCACCAACCCCGCTTTCTTCGAACTAAACACAGTCCTCTTCCCAAACCCTTCTAATTCACCAGAAAACACCTCACCCACATCCTCGCCCAAATCCTCACCACCCAGAACTTTTGGCCCTGACCCTTCACCCTCCTCTTCACCCAATCCATCCTCCCTGGCCCTCGTTCCTTTTGATGATGCCAAAAGGGGGAGAGAAACTCTATCAGCTGCTGCCCTCCGTCGGGCATATGATTTGGAGCAAATAAGGACTCAACCTTCCCTCTGGCTAGATGAAGACATCACTGCTGCCCTCCGTCGCGCCATGGATTCCCAGAGATTGGGTAGTGCTGAACATCTTATCCGTGGGGAAGCCATACGCTTTATGGAACAGCAGCGATCAGACGAGCAAAGGTCAAACTGGGCAATGGTTTTGTTTGAACAACTTGGTGAAATCCCACAGTCAGAACCTGAGCTAGAGTCTTCATCTTCTGAGCCTCCTCCCTCTGAGCCTGCCCGAAATTTTATTGAAGAGATCATGATGAAGTATGGGCTGGAGAAGCAAAATCATCCACCTATGGTAATAGCCAAGCCAATCCTTTCCCCTTCTGGGCCAACCTCTGCTTCTCCTCCTTCTGAGCCAACCTCTGCTCCTCCTCCTTCAGTAGTCAAGTACAGCGAATCAAGGAAGAAAGCAGTTGCTAGAAAGCATGCTAACAAGAGTACTACTACTACTGCGTCTGCTGTGAGTGAGCAAGAGGTCCCATCTGTTCAAGCTGAAATTGTACCTGAGACTCAGTCATCCTCTCAAGAGTCGCATGTCCCTCCACCTCTAAAGGAAGTTAAGTTGGAAATAGAGGATATGACTCCTGAAGAGTTCGAGAGGTATGGATTCACTGATAAGATCTCGTTTGGTCAGATGGCTTGCCTAGATGCAGAAAGAGCGAGCGCCAAGCTTACCCAAGCGATAGGCAAGGGCAAAGGAAAAGGCAAAGGCAAAGGAAAAAGGAAAGCCAAGGAAGTTGAGGAGGACCCCAACTTTCCTGTGTGGAATGTGAAGATTAGGGCTGTCCATTATCCCAATGGCGAGGTCACTCCCTTCTCTGATGCAACTGGGTTCCCTGGGTTTGAAGAGGTTGAAAATCTGAAGAGAGCCTTTGAGGAATCCGTTGAATCTGAGAGACTCAGAAGGGAGAAGGAAGAGGCAGAGCTTCAGAGTATAATTGCTCAGATTGACCAGAGCGAGAAGGATGCCCACATAGCCCGACTTCAACAAGAGAATGAGTAAAGGCAGTTGGAGAGGGAAAGGAAAAAGAGACACCACCTATAAACCCCACTCTACTACCCTAGGCATTTAACTTAGAAATTTTTCCTTTTTCATATTTTTCATGCATAGCTTAACTTGCACAGTTTTGATTACTTGTAAATTTTAACTGCTGTTATACATATCTGACTTGTAATCTTTTGCTCATCAATGATAATTATCTTTGAATTCAGTGGAGCACTTTATCTGAATAATACTTTCAATTCTTTCATATGAACTTAATTAGATAACTTAGTTTGTCATCATCAAAAAGGGGGAGAATGTTAGAATCTTAAGTTTTGATGAAGACTAAAATATGAAAGAATGAGCTAAACACTTAGAGAAAGTTAGGCTAACATAGAACCCCAAGTAAGAGTAGAACCGGATGTGGATTTACTTCCGGATGGATTAGGACTAGCGCTCGCGGATGAACATCTCATCCCCCAGCGGCAGCAAGTATTTCACTAAGTCATAACTCAGTCTAAGAACATTAGTTGTATAAAATCCTTTAGACTAAGTTAGGAAGCTTCCGGATGAGGATTTGCTTCCGGTTGCTTAGTGACTAGCGCTGGCTGTTGGTTTGGACAACACTGAGCGTCAGTGAGTACAATATGATAATAACCCAACGTCCTGTGGAAGTGCTTTCGGATGTGGAATTGCTTCCGGATGTAAGAGAGCTCCCCTAGACTAAGTAAACTCCCACTGCATGTGAGTATGTGCTATTATTGTTAAAACTTAGAGTAAAATAACGAGACTTACGCTGACTATTGGAATAAACATCCCCTAGCGTCAGTAGACAATACACTAAGTCAGAACATAGTCTAAGTAAGATTGCTTCCCATAGCAAACAAGCTTCCCACAGCTTGTTAGTTCTTACTGCATTTGATTATATAAATACTACTCTGATGGACTAACAAGTATGTGCAGAACTTAGTTTACTTCCGGATGCAAATGAGCTTCCGGATGCAAATACTCTTGTCACTGGGACTCAGAGACTAACGCTTGCAGAGCAAGATTTCCTCTTCCGGATGAACGATGATCATCCGTCAGCAAGAGTACAAGAGTCAACATCACATACTCAGAGGTCAGAATGCTTTTGTCAGAGCAGAGGTGTCAGAGTTGCTTTTCAGAGATAAAGCAAGTCAACCTTGCTAAGCATTAATGAAGATGTACTTCTCAATGGTAACATGGGATTAACGGCTATATTCAAATGGACATATTCCATCTGTCACCCAAGCCTGAATGTTTTTGAGGTCGAGTATAAAAGGAACATCTACATTCAGAAGAGAAGTCGGAAGAACATAGTCTATTGTCTAAGATATTGTAATCTACATTCTTCTTATCTTCTACTCTCTGATCTTAGAGTTGTAATATTATTAGAGAGAAAATCGTCTGTACTTAAGTGAGTAACATCATCTATTCTTAGAGAGAATCATTTTGTACTTAAGTGTTTATCACAATCAGTTCATAGAGTGAACATACTATCAAATCCTCTAATTGATAGAGGCTGTTCTAAAGCTTGTGCTTGAAGAACAGTATTGTTATCTTATAAAAGTGAGGGGGAGCATTTAGAGGTTTTCTAAATCTCCAAAGGTTGCAAGTTAGCCCGCAAAACTTGTGGTTGTAAGGTTGCAGGTGATCCCGTTGTAAAACCTGTGGTTGTAAAGGTTTGCAGGTTAGCCCGTGGTAAAACCTGTGGGTTGTTAGGTGAACCTGTATTCGTAAAACCTAAAGTGTAAAGGCCTTCTTGTGCCTGGTTCAAACAAGAAGTTTAGTGGATTGAAAATCTCAGGTGGAGCCTGGGGACTGGATGTAGGTCTGGAAGTGACCGAACCAGGATAAAGTTGTGTGTGCTTAAGTTTATCTTTAACATCCTTATTTCCAGCACCACACCACTATACTTGTGCAAAACATAATATGTCATCTCCTTCACCAAGCACAAGCAGTCAGTTTTTAGTAAGAGAATTTTAACTTTTATTTCTCCACCCAATTCACCCCCCCTCTTGGGTGACAGCCACGCATTTCATGTTGCTGGCAAGGTACGAGACTTGTTTACTGCACTTGTTGATTCAAATCAGTTTGATAATAAGAAGATAGAGTCAGGGATCCAAGGAGTGCTTATCAACCTTGAGTATCTTGTGAGGCAAAATGAGATATTGGGGTTAAGGGAAGGGCCTTCTGCTGGTCTTCAATTGGGTGTCAACACAAAATTATTCCAAAGATCACCCACCTCACATTTGATAGATGAATCCAAATTGTGTGGAAGAGATGCTGATAAAGAGAGACTTGTTGAGATTTTACTATCACCCAACATGGGTGGGGGCCAGCCTATGGATGTGATTGCCATCACTGGCATGGTTGGGATGGGCAAGACAACCCTTGCACGACTTGTCTATGAAGATGTCAGGTTAAAGGATCGATTTCAACAGAGAGCTTGGGTGTGTGTTTCTGATGAATTTAATCCTCATCAAGTTACTAAAGAGATTCTTCAGTCACTTAATTGTTCAACTGAACAATTACACGATTTTGACTCATGTCAGCGTAAGCTAAAAGAGACGTTGACAGGTAAGAAATTCTTTTTAGTTCTTGATGATGTATGGAATGAAAATCATATAATTTGGGAATACTTTCAAGCTCCTCTAAAACACGCAGCACCACATAGTAAGATTCTTGTCACAAGCCGTAATGTGAAGGTGGCAGAAGACATGTGCTGCAAAATCAGTTATGCTTTAAAGCCATTAGAGGTAGTAGATTGTAGGAAATTATTCGCAAAATATGCATTTGACAATGAAGATGAAGCTGTAGATCCAGCTTTTGAGCAAATAGGTGAAAAAATCGTTAACAAGTGTGGAGGATTACCTTTAGCGGTAAAGACATTGGCGAGTTTGTTGAATAGAAAACTCTCTTTACAGTATTGGAATAAGATTCTGAATAGTGATATATGGGAATTATCAGAAAATGATAGCAATATCATCCCATCTTTAAGATTAAGCTATCATTATCTACCCTCAAATCTTAAACGTTGTTTTGCTTATTGCTCAATCTATCCTAAAGATTATGATATAGACAAGAATGAGCTCATCCAATTATGGATGGCAGATGGTTTGATATATCCTATCCAGAAAAGGATGAGCCTTGAAGAAATGGGAAGTGAGATTTTCAATGAGCTAGAGTCAAGGTCATTTTTTGAGCCATCAATGAAAGACAATGATTACTTCACCATGCATGATCTCGTGAATGATCTATCCAAGGCTGTAACACAAGAGTTTTTCGTGCAACTAGAGCCTCATCACATGCAAGATATTTCAACCAAGACTCGATATTTCTCATATGTAAATAAACAAGATGATGAATATCTTGAAATTCCCGAGAAAGTTTTCAAATGTCATCAATTACACCGCTTCGTCATGTTGAATCTATTCAGCAACTGTCGTTTCAACATACATATTGACACAGTGTCGAGGCTTTCAAAACTCAAATTCATACGGGAATTAGGAATTATCTTTGAGGGGATGTAGAGATATCAAGAGCTTGTCAAATGATATCTGCAACTTGAAGCACTTGCATTATTTGGATCTTTCTTTCACTGCAGTTAAGAAAATTGCCAGATTCAATGTGCAAGTTGATTAACTTACAAACTCTGAAATTAAGAGGTTGTCGTCGCTTGAAGGAGTTACAAACAAATTTTTTCAAACTCATCAACTTACGTCACCTTGACTTGGAAGATTCCGGCATAGAAAAGATGCCAAAATATATGGGAAAATTAGATCAGTTACGAACAATGAGTCAATTTGCTGTGTCAGAGGAAGGAGGATCAAATATAAAAGAAATAGGTGCCTTAGTGCACTTAACAGGTACCCTCACCATCTCAAATATGGGGTGGATAAATGATGCTAGAGATTTGAGAGAGGCCAATTTGAAGGAAAAGAAACTGGTTAACTTGAACTTGTTGTATTGGGGAGGGAAGGTGGCGTACGGTGGTAAAAAGGCACAGCGCCATGAGCAGTCATTGGAAGCAGTGGAGCCAAATGGCATACTGAAGGATCTCACTATCCTAGGATACGGAGGTACCAGATTTCCCAAGTGGTTTGATGTTTCAGATTTTTTACCTCATTTAGTGTCTTTACGTTTGCGCCTATGTGAGAAAATTGTGAGGCTACCAGTGCTTGGGAAACTACCATCGCTCCAAAAACTCATCATTGAAGAATGTGTTGAAATAAAGGTGATAGGCGAAGAGTTTTATGGGAATGGCTCCTTAAATGCTCCATTCCCTTCCCTTTCATATTTGTCGTTTTATGGTATGACAGCATGGGAAGAGTGGGAGATATGTTATGAAGGTGTAAGTTTTCCATGCCTTGAAGAGCTTCGCATAGTTTCTTGTCCTCGACTTACAAAGTCTCTACCTCAACACCTTCCATATTTGAAAATACTATACATTGGTGGATGTAGGAATTTGGAGGCCAAACTTCCCAAGACCCCTTCCATGGAAAAAATGACTTTGTCTAAGTGTAATAAGATTATAATGTCTAGGTGGAGCATCTCAAACATGCCTCCGCTTCTTCATCAGCAAACGTTAATGAAATCGTTTCCCAAAAGAGGTATGCTTTCCAGCCTCCAACATCTTAAAATCAGAGAGTGTCCCAACATAATTGAGTCAGGTGAAGAATGAGGTTTTGATGCAGTGCGAGTGTGAGAATAGAGGAGGTGTATGAGAATTTAGAAATATAGGTACCCATTAAATAATAATTTCCTAAATATCATATCCCATCAGGTTTGCATGAGCTGCTTCTTTGAAGCAACTTGAAATTACAGATGATGATATGGAATCATTCCCTGAAGAGGGATTGTTGCCTTCCAATCTCCAATCTCTTACATTCAGGTGGTGTTGCAATTTGAGAAGAATAAACTACAAGAGATGATGATATGGAGTCATTCCCTGAAGAGGGATTGTTGCCTTCCAATCTCCAATCTCTTACATTCAGGTGGTGTTGCAATTTGAGAAGAATAAACTACAAGGGTCTTGCCCACCTCCATTCTCTCACTTCCTTAACTTTCTGCTATTGCCATGAAATGAGTTTCGAGGGCATGCCACAAGATGTTTTTCCTCCTTCCCTTTCTCATTTTTCATTTGGTATTGAGTGCCTATTGCTTAATGAGAGGTGTGAAAAGGAGAAAGGTCCTGATTGGCCTCTACTTGCTCACATCCCTCATGTATCCATGCAGCCTTACTAAAAAGTACATCCTCTTTACTTTTCTCCCACATATTCATGATGGTGACACCAATAAATATCCTTCCCTATTTATTTTTTTTTTCCATTTTAAGTTGCATTATGTTGATTTCCATATGTAAGCAAAAAAACAGGGAGACATACCCCTGTTATACAAATTCGAGCTGCCCTCTTTCATTCTTTTGTTTGACTATTGATGATTATCTATAAATTCATTTTTCCCTTAAACTAATTTATTCTACTTATAAAATAAGTTATAATATAATTATATCTGATGAATGTTAAACTTAGTGGTATAAATCAAAGGGTCTTATATTATTTGATCTATATTTCGTTTAATCAATGTGGGAATTCTTTTTCCATGTATGCTTTAATATTGACTTGATTGGAGTTTGGATGAAATGATGTCAGCGGTGGAGCTGAGCAAGGGAAGCCCTGCCATTGCTAAATACAGATCTTGAGAAGGATGAGAGGTTCCCTGTTGAAGTTGAAGCTTTTCGTCAGAATATTGAAGAAGCTGATTGTTATATGTTCGCTTCCCCAGAGTATAATTTCTCTGTCTCTGGAAATTCCATGCTCTCTTTCTTTATTTCCACGGGTTGCATTCCTTACCATTGGTTTTTAGCTACTTCTGATGTACTTCTTGCTTATTTTTCTGATTCACTAGTTGGTTCTTTTGAAAGCCAGAACCTTGTTTATGAGCCCAACCATAGAATAGCATTTATATTAGCTTAACTTTGACATTCTAATAGCAGTTTTTGTTTTTATTATTAGTGTTTATGTTTGGGTTAGTCGCAAAAGGAAAAGACTGAGCATACTAGAATGTGTATGAAAGAAATGAGGAATGAGTTTTACTTTTTATTTCATTACAGCAGCAAGTTGTTTTCTGCTACATAATTAGTACACTTCACGTTAACATGTGCATATGCATGATATATGTTCTTATTTTGTTCTTAATTTCTGCTACAAAATACTTTATTAGTATAATATGTTAATACTATTATAAAAAAAATACTTATTTAAGATCCTTGAAAACATCTCTCTTGGCTAAAATTCTTTTGATTCTTTCTGCAGTAAACTTGGGATATAAGATAATAGAGCCAGATATCAACTTTAATAGTCGGATTAATTAAGAACCTTTCATAAGTTTTACTTTATTAATAATTACTAAGTAGATTAGTGTTATTAGGATGTGTTACTCTTTAGAAGTATATGCTACTATTTCTTTTCCCATGAAAGAAAATTAATTCGAAATGGCTGGATGGAGATTGATTTATTGTTTCTATTCATAGTTTGTTCCTTTTAAGGACTCAATTTTCATCCTTACATAACAGCACAAACAAAAGGAGGTTTTTAGTTCTGGTGGATCATGAACAACCTCACAACCCGCCATATCAAATTTCTATAGCCAATTTGAATTTTAAGCGACCATTTTGATGCCAAGAAAACTGAAAAATGAAAGTTCTTATTTGAATGTGAAGTTTCAATCAGCAAGTTTAAAAAATCTTCAAAATTCCCTCGACCGATAAACCCTCATCCAAATTGTGGGCTATATATAAAGTGCTTTAAGGTCATTATCTTATCCAATATTGACATATATACAAATCCCTTTTCCTACAGAGTTTCTCTAATGACGGTTCATTATGCTGCATAAAATTCTTCATTTGATTGTTACATTGCTTCCAGCCTTACAATAATGGCAAATATGCACTCTCTTTTTTTGGTTAAAGTAGTGATCATGGTCATAGCTTTACTATTGTCTGATATGCAATTTTGATGTTATCTTTGTGCTCTGAATCCCCCTGTCTCAAAACCCTAGAGCCTAAAGCTCAACATTTGCAGCACAATAATTATATTATATTAAATATGATTACAACACAATATTGTTCTTAGAGCATTGAACAATTTGTATATTGTTGATGCTACCAAAATTTTGATAAAAATTCCGCAAATGTACGGATCGTATATAAGTAAAGTGGTAAATCAAGGTCGATCCCACAGAGACTCATACAATTAATAACTAGGCATTAGATCTCATATTTTCATTCAAGTTGAGTAAATACAAGAAAATTGATTTTAATTACCTAATATCTAAGAAAATAAAAAATCAAATATTCACACAGATAAAATTCACTAGTCAAAAGAACAGAGCCATTAATCCCTTATTTGCTTCTTAGATTTTATTCCTACTAGTGTCTATAAATGTCTTTCGGTTTCCACCTATATCCTTGCCTAGTTTAATTACACAATGTCTTGCACTAATTTACTAAGCCAATTTATACCAGTACCACTCTAATGTTTATGTAGGGCTTCTAGGTATATGTCTATCCTAGTCGCAAATCAGATTAAAATTCAATCCTACACTATTTAATCCCATGGTCTATTTAAAATTCCCTCTTTCGAGCCCAATTCTAAATTCCCTAAACATGCCTAATGGTGATCAAACACTAAACAAGTTAATCTACCAAGATTAAATAAACTAATTAATCAAATTAACCATAACTAAATAGTGGGAAATAAAATACTAAGTTACAAACAAGTACTCTAAGTTGTAAAAAAACTACCACACATGAGTTCTGTAAAATCCCACATCGGCTGGGGAGGAGAACGAAAGGTGCTATATATAGGCCTGGATACTTCCCCCTCTCAACGCGTTTTAAAACCGTGAGGGGTGAGGATTCCCCAAAGCGGATAATTTCGAGAGCGAGGCGTTGTAAAATCCCACATCGACTGGGGAGGAGAACGAAAGGTGCTATATATAGGCCTGGATACCTCCCCCTCTCGACGCTTTTTAAAGCCGTGAGGGGTGAGGATTCCCCAAAGCGGACAATTTCGAGAGCGAGGCGCTGGGATGTTACAGATGGTATCAGAGCCAGGCTCGGGTCGGTGTGCTAGCGAGGGCGCTGGGCCCCAAGGGGGGTGGATTGTAAAGTCCCACATCGGCTGGGGAGGAGAACGAAAGGTGCTATATATAGGCCTGGATACCTCCCCCTCTTGACGCGTTTTAAAACCGTGAGGGGTGAGGATTCCCCAAAGCGGACAATTTCGAGAGCGAGACGCTGAGATGTTACAAGTTCAAAATCAATCCCAACAAATATTAAAACTGAATTCATAGTTACAAAGAGAAACAAGAAGATTTAGAATAAAAGTGCCTTTGTTACTCTCTTGTGTGTTTTGCTCCCCACAGTGCATCTGCTCCCTCAATTCCTCTTGCTTATTTATGCGTGTGTGTTCAGATTGTGAATGAATGGATGCCTCCAAGAAAAGACGAAACTTGTTGCTTCTCCCTTTCTCTTTCCTTGCGTGAGCTTTCTTTCTTCATCCTTGCGTGAATTCTCTAGGCTATGAGAATAGCAAGAATTATGTCCAGCCTTCCTTCCTCATCAGTTGTATGTGTATATATATAATAAAATAGCCCAAACACCATATTGTTTTTGTCTTGCATGCTAAGTTTCTTTTCTTTCATTTTCTTGTATGATAAATGCACATATTCAAATTAGCCCTTTCTCTTTATTTCCTTTTTCATTAAATCTGCATTCATGAAGAGAAGGAAATAGGAAATAATCACAATAGTTCAATCATATAATCTCATTAATAAGAAACTTCCCATTAAAATATTTCTTTTAATATTTCAAGTTTCCTATTTCAATTAAATTTCAGATTTTCCAAAAGTTAATCCTCAAATTACTTTCTTTCCAATTCATATCAAAATCACTTAATTATTTAATTGATGACTCCCCAAATACAATAAAATATTTCCTAAAAACCACTAAATATGGGGAGTCATCAATTGTCACTGCTATAAAATGAACATATACAACTATATATTAACAAAAGACAACAAAAATAATGAGAATTGTCCAATGAAGGATGAATATTGATTTTATCTTTAATGATTGCAGGGGTATTATGATTGTTGCCAAGTGAAGCAAAGCAAGTGTCATCCCACTAACATCCACACTAAACTCCAAGAGAGATGGACATAAAAAAAGGCCAATGCAATGCTGAAGAGTTCAGTTTGTAATAGGCTGCAAAAGTCATCTTTTATAGGCAATGTACAAGAAGTCCAAAAAAGTAGCTAGCAAATATATCACGTATTAAGAAAAGAATTGTACAAGTATCTATTGACATAACTTGTATACAAAACTATTGAGATGAATAAAAAGGCTGCGAGTGGACCATTGTTGCTACAACTTTTTAAGAAAAAAATATATAATAGATAGATAGATTTCAACCCTTAAAGGACAGCAACTAGTATTATAGACGGTGAAAAGTTGTATGATCACCATTGAGTTACTATCCCTTTTTTTTGTTTGGCTGTACAATTTTCTTTACATAATCGATTTTTACTATTTTTTTTCTTATAAATTAATTAATTGAATCTAAAGGGACAGATATTAATAGAATTTGAAGAAATTAACTCGTATCTATTATCTAAACAAAAATACGTAAATTTTTATTAATAAAATAAGGTAAATTAGAAACTTGTATATTTCATAAAAAAAAAAGAAACTTGTATATAAATTTTTCAACATAAATATTTTCTCAAAAAGTTTTATGACCAATAAATTAGTAAAACGTCAATATAAAATTTGTACATATCATGTTATATACATGCCCTTTAGATGCAAACTTTACTTTCAGAGCCCAAGGGGCGTAGACCAGCTGGTAAGAAAGGGGAAGGTAAGGCACCTCGTACCCACCAGGTCATGGGTTCGAACCCTTGGGAAGTCGTCACCCCCAAAATGGGGAATCCCGGCGGCGACTTCGGATTAGTCGGTCCCCAAGGGGGCCGGACACCGAAAGCTCTAAGCAAAAAAAAAACTTTACTTTCAGAAATGGAGTTCTTAACAATGAAACATAAATTTTACATCCACACAGAATATATGTCATAACTCATAATCACATTAAATTATTATTAAGGAAATAGACAAATAAAACCTTTTGAATATGTAAAAGTATAATTAAGGTTGCTAAATTTCTGAAAGGACAAACGAGGTCACATGCACTAAATTCACATTACCAAATGAAGATAAAAGACTCAATTGCCCTTAACTTATTTGAAGCAAAAAAAAAAAGCAAGTGAACAGTTACCGATTAACAAATGCATCATCCACAACAACTGAATCACTGAAATTAATGACAGATGTGGGTGATGCAGTTGTTAATCGTTAACCATTCAGATGTGCATTTGCAATGGTTAATTAGAATGCTACTGTGGTTGATTTCAATGATCCAATTGTTAATGTGAATGATGCAGTGATTAATCACTAGCCATTTAGATGTGCATTTTCAATGGTTAATTAGAATGATGTTGTTGTTAATTTCAATGCCCTTAACTTATTTCAATATAATGATGTTCCTTTATTATTACGTATTTTTTTAATGGGCAAAAACACTAATCTGATAATTAACTATTTCAATTTGGGCAAAACTAATAAATAAATATTTTGCAGTGCATAAATAATATCTAACTTTGTGACCCGGTGCAAAAATGATAAAACTAGTGCTGGATGTTAATTTGTAGTTTTGTGGAACCTCTCTGATATTATTTTCAAAGTGAAAAATACATTTTTGCCCATCCCAATTAAAATTTTGCTGATACTAGTTAGCATGGGAAGATGAAGGGCGGAAGGGCGAAGGGTTGAATTTTAATTGTGAGGGGTAAAAAGATATTTTTACTTTAGGAAATAATATCAGAAAGATTCCACAAAATTTCAAATTAACATTTAAAACCGGTTTTATTATTTTTGCACCGGGTCACAAAGTTGATTATTATTTATGCAACGCGAAATAGTCATTTATTATTTTTTCCCAAATTAAAATAGTTAATTATTAGATCAGCACTTTTGCTCTTTTTTATTTGATCATGGATACAATCTGTTTATAAGTTTAACAGCAAAATGTTTTCGATCCTCCAACCAACAAACCTCAGCTAACAGCCAAATCGGGTTTATTTTGGAATTTTATGATTTTATCACTAATCAAAGAAAGAAATAATATACAAGGAAATACATTAGATACAATATTTGAAAAGGCCGTAATTTTTAAAGGTATATCACTTTAATTTTTCCATATATTGTCAATTGCACTTATCATTTTCCATTCAAAAACATTACTTAAGAATTTTGACATTTGAAATGCATAGTAATAAATTTATTTGGTAATTTCTAACTTGTATAAATGAATGTATTAGGGAAAATGTCATTTAAATCCCTCCGAATATACAAAAGGACAATTCAGGAACTCAAACTTCCAAAAGGACCATGAAGAAACTAGGACCTAGTTGACATTTTAAAATTATGTGAAAAGACAAAATTGCCCTAATCATAAAACAGAAATTACTAACCACCCTTACACCCACCATTTTTAATAGGGTGGTTAGTAATTTCTGTCTTATGATTAGGGCAATTTTGTTTTTTCACACAATTTTGAAATGTCAACTAGGTCCTAGTTCCTTCATGGTCCTTTTGGAAGTTTGAGTTCCTTAATTGTCCTTTTGTATATTCGGAGGGATTTAAATGACATTTTCTCATGTATTATCATTGTCCAAACAAATTTTATCCTTTTTATTTGCCACTTACTCGTAAAGTCATTTATGATTTACTTTGGAATTTCGTTGTTCCATAATTATAATAAAATGGTTGAGAAATATGCACACATCACCATCTAAGATTTATTTTGTCAGTTCAACAATTTTAAAGTACAGATTTTTTTTAATGAAATTTTCCAGTCAACCATCATCATTACATGACATAATGAAAGTATAAAAGTGGAATCATTCACAAATGTTACTGCTGTTTTCAACCAGCAGGCCGGGCGTCTTTTGTTTTAAGGAATTTCAAAATTATCATGGTTAGTTTTATGTTTAAAGTTTTAATTGTGCTAAAATTTTAAAGGACAAATTGTCACTTTTTCAGTTTTTCCCCTATCTTTGTTTAGGATTGAATTCACTCTAAAATCTTTTTTTTTAAAAAAATATTAAAACCCTCTAGAAGTTTTAAAATGTTTCAATATCATTATGTTCCATTAAAATTTCATGTTCAGTTCAAAAAAAAAATTAAAATTTCATGTTAATGGTTAAAAAGTTGAAGTTGACCGTTAAAATTGTAATGGAAAATAACAAAATATATTATATTAGTTTTAATACTTAGACGCAATTGAATTGAGAAATACTTCTAGTCATAAGCTAAATTTCTGGGTGAATTCCGCTCATCACCCAATTTTTAAAATTAATAAATAAAATGTACTAAAAAATCAATAACAACACAAACATGTTTGAAAAAGTTACATAATTCAATATTCTAATTAAATATCGTTGTCCTTTACAAAAACATTGAAATAAATTTTAAAATACCCACACATAAATTTAATTTTTTAAAATAATCAATTTAAAAAATCATTATCTCATTCCGACCACAATACAATTAAGTAATTATTTTTAAAATTAAAGGACGAAAATTATGCGATGATAATTTTAAAAAAATCCAACGCTAAGCTACATTTGAAGCTAACTATTGATCACATTTCTTTACAAATTTTGTAGTTTAATAATGGGCGAAGGTGCAAAAATGATACTAAACTTTACCCGAAATTGCTTTTCTAATACTCAAGTTTCGTGAGGTGCAAAAAGAGTACTCAACTTTGGCTTCAGGTGCAAATATAGTATTTTCACTTGGAGAAAATAAAATTTTGATATGAAAAGACTCTTATGCCCTCATTCCTCCCTCGTTAAATTTTTATTTAATGAGGGGCATAAAAGTCTTTTCATATCTAAATTTTATTTCACTCAAGTGAAAATATTATATTAGCACTTGTATCCCAAGTTGGGTACTATTTTTGCTCATTGTGAAACGTTAGTATTAGAAACGCAATTTTGAGTAAAGTTTAGTATCATTTTTGCACATTCACCCTTTAATAATATTCTCTTAAATGTACGGGGTTAAGGGTCATATATGCCCCTGAAATATATATGAAGAATCATATTTGCCCCTTAAGTATTTTTTTGCCATATTTTCCCCTAAAGTATGCAGGAGAATCATATTCGCTATTTACAGTAAAAAATTTAACGGTGAATATGATTTTCATGCATACTTTAGGGGCAAATATGACCCTTGCTGTATACTTCTGGGGCATATATGACTCTTTATATACACTTCAAGGGTAAATATGTTCCTTTGTGCACATTTTCAGGGACAAGTTGGGCAAAAAAATACTTTGAGGACAAATATGATCTTCCGTACATACTTTAGGGCAATATATGATCTTTTATTTAAACTTAAGTGTATATGGTATATTTAAAAATGAGTTTGGTTCCAATTTTTCCCGACTTTTTCCCACTATATATTCTCCTTAATAATGAGAGGGAGGGGATAAAGACATATAGTTATGGTGATCAATAATATATCATATTTTTTTAGCTAAATTTATACAAATATCTTTAACTTACCTAAGTACTCCATGTGTTCCATAACATAAGCTTCACTTTTAGGAGAAAGTGTGTCCCAAAATATAAGTTTAATTTCTTGTTTGTCTTAACATTTATTTTGTTTTCCCTCTTTTGCCCATTGTTGATAGCTCTCTCTCATCTTCCCACACACTCTCACTCTTTCCTCATTTAGTCACCATTCACTAGTTTTTTATCGTTATCCCACTAGTCTTTATAGATAGGGGCAAAGATAGAGAAAAATACATTTATGACATATTAATTGTTTGGGTTAAAATGTAAATTTATCAACAGACTATTACTAGAAGTGCATCTAGTATAATTGAATAATAAAATGTGCATATTTACCAACAAAATATTACCAGAAATTCATCCAGAACAAATTGACTAAGAAAATGTGCATATTTACAACAGACTATTACCAAAAGTGCAACAAACACAATTGACTAAAAAAGGTGCACATCTACCAAGTAACATTTATGTAAGGGTAAATTTACCAATATCGTGTATTTTACTACTATTGAATATTAAATTTTAAATGAATTAGAAAGTTGACCCATTTGTTATTGTCTATATATATACATATTAATAACAAATAAAATGTGACAATAACATTTTTAAAAATAATTAACCAATACTTAAAAGTCCCAAAATAAAAAAGACATATGAACCTTTGAGCTCTAATTTGTGAGTCATAGTATATGATAATTCGTTCATGAGAGCTAGTAAACCTCTAAGCTAGACTCTACACCATATACCAAAGATGAGTTTTTGAAGGTGGTGGTTCATATAAATCCTCACATGTGCTAGGATGGGGACAGAATGAGTTATGTTGGGTGTGAGGACGCAACTAACGACTGTTACCTCAAAATTGACGATATTGGTAAATCTGCCATTGCATAAAATGTTGGTTGATATATCTACACTTTTTTAGTCAATTGTGCTGGTTGCACTCTTGGTAATAATCTGTTGATAAATATGCACATTTTATTAGTCAATTGTGCTAGATGCACTTCTAGTAGTAGTATGTTGGTAAATATGCATATTTTATTAATCAATTGTGCTGAGTGCACTTATGATAATAGTCTGTTGGTAAATTTGCTCCTTAACCCTAAATGTTTAAGAGTTTTTTAATTCAATGGAGTGACTATTTGAAATTTATACTCTGAAATACAGGGAGTAAATCTTTATTATTTATTATTTAGGACATGAGAATAAATGATAGTTAAGTTCATCTTTGAATCTAAATAAAGACACTTATTCTTTTCAATTAATAAAGAAAAAGTTCAATTTCTAACTCTTGTGAATAGAACAAACTCATACGATAGTTGTCTATCCTTTACACATGATTTTAGAACAGTAAAAGATTAGTCTCACTTGACACGCGTGTGACAGGCGGATACCTTTTTTAAGGGGAAAATGTCAAAAAATGACATTTGAATTTGAGTTGGACAGAATGGGGTCTCCAATTCCAACTTGAAAAAAATAAGGGATAGTTAGGGGTGAGTAAATCAAACCGAAAACCGAAAATCGAACCGAATTGAATACGGTTATTTCAGTTCGATTAATTCGGTTTTCGGTTCTTATTCGGTTTTATAATTCTGTATTCGATTTGAAAAAATAATTCGGTTAACCAAATAACCGAATTAATAAAAAAATTTTAAAAAAATATTCTTTTATCATGTTTTACTTTACATAAGTTAAAATTTAGAGTTTAAATCTATAGTTTTTGTATTTCTTATTTTAAATTAAAAATGATATGCAATATATCAATATAAAATATTGAGTTTTATATATTGAAAATTTAAAAAGATCAAATTTATTATAAAATAAACCAATTTCAGTTTTTTCGGTTAAAACCGAAACCGAACCGAAATAATTCGATTCGGTTACCAAAATAATTCGGTTTCGGTACGGTTTTCATGACATACACAATTCAGTTCTCGGTTATTTCGGATTTTACTGAAAAACCGAACCGAAAACTGATTGCTCACCCCTAGGGATAGTCCCCAATTTGTCGTAAATAAAATTTGTGAGTTTGTGACAAAAATGTAATTATTGCTGATTTTCAAGTAGTTATCGGCGATATTGCAGTTAACTACCCTTCTCAGTAACTTTATCTAGGACAAATTGAAGTCTATCTCTTATTTATCCAAGTTGGAATTGGATACCCCATTTTGTACAACTCAAATTCAATGGTCATTTCTCCTTTTTTTTTTAAATAAAGAAAAAGAAATAGTAATTTATATTCACATTCTCGGAAGAAAGGGAGTGTAGTCAAATCGTCAAATTATTAAATGTATGAAATCGCGTGAGCCGCACCGCACCAACTCAGAAAAAGCAAGAGAGAGAGAAGAAGAAGGAAAGAAAAGCCAAAAGAAGAAGAAGAAGAGGAGAGAGAAAGACAAAAAAGACACAGAAAATGAGAAACACAAAAGAAAACCAGCTTCCAACAACACAACACAAACACACCACAACACAACAACAACTTCAACACATACAAAAGTCTCATAAAAAGGTCTTCTTTTCACCTTATTCCTTTTCCTCCTCACCCAAACTTCAAACAACACAACACACAACACAACAAAAACAAAAACAAAAACAAAAAAAAGACATCCCACCTTACACACATGGCTATATAGATCTCTCTCTGTCTTTCATGCCAAATTTCATCATGGGGTCCAAAAATATTTCTGGGTCCTCTTGTTTTTACATAAACATTGTTTTCTTACTGTAAATCAGACACCTTTCTAGTATACTTTGTCTCTTTCTTCATAGCCTTTTGTGGGTTCAATTGTGGCATATATATATATATATATATATATATATATATATATATATATATATATATAGGCTTTGTTTCAGAGATGCAGTCTAGTGGGTCCGAATCTGCTAGCCCAGTTAACCAACGGGTTCAGTTTTTGTCATCTACTGATACCAGAGGAAAGCATAGGATACAAGCGGAGCTGAAAAGATTGGAGCAAGAAGCAAGGTTCTTAGAGGTACTTACTTCATCATGATCATCATCCAATTTTGAAGTTCTTTATGTTTTTAAAAATGAAAGTTTGTTCTTCTTTGTGTGATTTTTGTTGTCAAGTTCTCACCATCTGATCAGATGTGTTTTTCTCATTCTTTTTGCTGAATTGATACCATGGGAAGTTTAAATTTTTCTTCATTGTTCTGAAAGTCAATTTTAAGGGTTGACTTGGTTCAACGGTAATCTCGCTTGCCGTAGGTGAGGTCGTGAGTTCGAATAAACCATTTTGCAAAAAGTAGGAGTTAAGCTACCTAATATATTTCCTTTCCCAGGTGGGGACAAGAACTGGGTTGACCCTTTTTTTCTGAAAGTTGATTTGGTTAGTGATAGGGAACAACGACATCTCATGTAGTGGACCCCACCTAGTGGCATAAGGCTTTTTTGTTGTTATGAAAGTTGACCGATTGATCTTCATTAGTGGTGGAATTGATAAATGTGCATATGATAGGTTCAACCTAAGAGTTTTGCCTGAAAAAAAATGCTGGTTTGGTTGCCACTTAATCTCTAGTCTAGCATTGTACTAGATTTGATGTTAATTGTTGGGTGGATATCAAATACCATGGCGATGTCAAAGCATTTTGATGATTCGGGGACTAAATTGAAATAAATAATTTTTGGAGGATGAAAATTGTAGTTTATTTATCTATCAGGGAGTAACATAGGGATTTTTCTCATTCATTTGATCTGCCTGCTTTTTGTCTTGTGCAATTCTTAACTGGGAATTGTTAATGTTATGGAATTTGCGAACAAAAATGATTTTGGGAATTAATATAAAGAGATGGCTGGGGCCATACTTCATTTACTTTGTAAGGCATGCTATTTTTTGTCCTTGCTTGGGTAATCATATCTTTTCCCCTCTGCAAAAAGGTTTTCTGCAATTAATAAGATTTGGAATATTGATTATATTTTTATTATTTTATTGAACAAATGAGATACAGCTGGAAATTTTATGAAGAAGGAAAAAGCAGCTTAATAATTTAAGTGATACAACTGTCCCTTTATTTATTATAGTTTTCCTTTAGATTTATCTTCTGAACAGTTGAGACTTGGGTCTTAGCTCAAAAACCCGTTGACCCATGTAAATATTCAGGAGCTCAAAGTATATCTAAGTTTGAGCTAAGACTTGTGGTATTAAAAATTCCTATGGCACTTTGTGTAATGCTACGAACTCTATATGACAATGAGGGTAAAATATGTGAACAAAAATATTGATCCATCCCTCACTATTTAGCTTACAAGAGTCTGTGCTTGGTACAGACTAATTTATTTGTTCTTCCTTTCTCCAACTCAGGACATATATTCCTTTTTGAAGAACTCACATTATCCTTTTTCAAAATGGAAGTAAAAAAGGATGGTTTACGGTTAAAATTAATAATGCTAAGATTGAGAAGGACACACACACATTGCCTTAGTAGTTACTGCTTCCTCTATTTGTTAAGTGAAAAGGCATATCGTTTGCTTTAATTACTCAGAGTGAAGGAAGGAATTGAGAGGGCACTAACATTTGATTGCTGGTCATTTAATTACTCATTGTAATGTTTGGAATCTCTTACTTGAAGAAAATAGAGGCACATTAAGTTGTATATTACTTTATAGGAAGACTCTACATAGATGTTTGGTTTTCTGAGCATTTTCAGCAGCTCAAGAGAAGTACTTAGTCCTCCCACACCCTTCATATCTAACGAAGAAAATTGATAGTATATTCATATTTGACATCTACTTTGCATTGTAGTAGTGGCCTCATGGAAACTCCACAGATCATTCACCCTCTGTTTCAACTACTCCTGTGTTAGTTTCTTTGTTCGTATTGATTGTGTGTATGCCTGGCCATATTGATACCATACACAATGCTACATGGCACAGATGATGACTCTTGTCACCCTTTTTTTCAACAGTGATCCATGTATATTATTAATCAATATTTAATCTTAAGGTGGTTTGGACATGTCCCCAAGGCCAATATATGTGCTAGTGAGGAGGGTGGACCAAACAACTTAGAGTCCATAAAAAGAGGAAGATGGAGACCAAAACAAACACTCAGTGAACTTATAGAACAAGCTATATTTGTAAGTGATATACCCAAAGAGTTGGGTGCTAATAAAGCACAATGACACCATATGATCCATGTAGTCGACACCACATAATGAGATAAGACTTTGTTGTTGTTGTAACACTTATTAGCATAAACTGAGCTCGATGACTCAAGATGTTGAGTTACCATAGAATTAGATGCACCTTAAAATTCTCACTATATTATTGTTAGTCTATAGCTTAGCCCGTAAGTTCCTAAGGTTAGAATTTGAAGTCATTTCTATCATCAAAATGAGTGATGCTTAGTTTAAATTTGAGCATTAACTACTTGAGATAAGTGGCGAAATTCCATTGTGAACTGTATCATGTTAGATTGAATGAAGAGAAAACAAGTGTTCGTCCAATTTTTGATCCTTCAAGTCTGTACTCATTTTGTTTTTGTTCTCAAATTTCAAACTATGGGTTTGGTCCCGCAAAAGTAAAAATAGTTCAAGTTTTATTAAATTATAGAGACCAATGGCTTAAATAGAATGAAACTTGATAGATCAAAACCTATGATTTGAAATTTGAAAGACCAAAGCCAAAATATGGGCAAGAGGGACCAAAGATTGTACTAACCCTTCAAACAATATGTAAGCTATTTTAGTTTCTTGATGCTAACCTCCTTTGGAACATTTTGTAGCCTGTCTATGACTAATGCCTACCACTTGTTTTGGTGGATGAATATGCTAGGAATGATATAGTTCTTTCTTGAGCCTTCTACTAGGATGAATATGCCCACTCCATGTATTCAAGCAAGGGATTAAATGACTTCTTGCATTCTTTTCTAAACATTTCACTTGATCCTGCCAAAGAAGGAACATTTTCAATGCCTATCTCATTTCTTGATGGCTATTTTGATCCTTTCTGTTCTATTTTGTTTGATTAATTTAAACAAACTGTTCCTTGACATGTGATCTGTTATGTCATTAATATTTAGAATAAAATAGTTAATTTAGTTGATTGATTTGGTCAATTATTAATTAATTGATTGAGTCAATTAATTAGATTGATTGGGCAATTAGGGTTTGGGATTATTATTATTATGTTTTGTTAATTTAATTATTATTGCTAGTATATGTTGGGCTTAGGGTTTAGTGAGGCCCAATTTTAATTAGGTCAAGATTATATAACTAGGGTTTATTGTAAGAGTCTTGTCTAGTCTTGTCTTTTGAATATGAGTTGATTTGTGTTTGACGGCCGACGGCCGGTGTCTCTCTTTGTCTCTTATGGTCGACGGCCTCTTCTCTCTTTGACCCCTCTGTTCTCTATTTCTTGTCTTGAATCCTCTATATTTCTTTCTTCTTCCACCTATAATCTAAATTTCTTAATTATAGAATATCAATTCTATAACAGTGGTACCAAAGCCTTTCTTTCCTTGGTCCCCCGCTGCATGTTTAGGGAAAAAATGTCATATGGGAAACTTGATGCCTTCTTTGATCGGCTTGAGAATAGAAAAAAAAGGCATGAGTATGATTTTACCCATATCCGCCAAACAGGCTCGCTAGAAGATTTTCACTTTACATGGGATTTACTTACTGCACAAGTGGATTTATCTGAGGATTATATGGTGGATGTGTATCTCTCTGCCCTAAAGAGTGAGATTGAAAGGGTTGTCCGTATATTCAATCCAATGACGCTAACGGAGGCGAGGAGATTAGCACACATACAAGAGAATGTTTTAGAAAAACAAAGGGGCCATTTAAAAACATGTTCTTCTCCTTTGTCTTCTTTGTTCACTAAGTCAAAGCCTTTGGTCAATTACCAAAACACCATTATTTCATGTGGGCAGCCAACAAGTCCTACTTCTACATCTTTTGAAGCCTATTCCTCAACGACAAATTCACCAATGGAAGCTTTCATGGCAGAGACACCTTTGGCTAGGGAGGAATTAGTGTTGGGTCACTCCAATAATTCCTTTATTGGCACCAAGAAACAGGGAAAAGAGACAAAGTTCTTAACACCTGAGGATGAAGAGGATGAAGCTGATCACAATTGTATGGTGTCCTCCCTTCCTCTAAAGAACCAATCGAGTCCCATGAAGGTGTCTTTGGAGGGTGCACCTCCAAATGTTTTTTCCTTTGATCAATTACCACGGATGGATATGAGTGAATCTCTTGCAAATAAGGATGTGGAAGTTGCATTGCAGCAAGCTAAGAAAGTTTCAACTCTCACGTGTCTAGGTACTGTTCAATCTGAAAAGTCAAACTTTCCTTCACACAGGAGCCAGCTGCCATATTTTTGTTTGAAGCAACAGGGTATTGTATCACAGCTATATGACACTTACTACAGGCTGCAGGAGCATAATACGCATGAATCCATGGGCTTTGTCTTTCATGAATCAAGTCCAAAAGTATTGTCATGGAATATTTCTGATGGGCTTAACAGTGGATTTTCAACATGGGTTTTACTTATTAATTCATCTCCTACAAGAAGCCTATTGCAAATATGGTATACGGGAAAATTAACATCTATGCTTGTCGGAAGATTTTGCTGTCTAAGTATAAAAGAGAAGAAGCAAGTTGTGCACAAGATATGATCAGCATAAAGTTTTAATTTTCAAAATTTTAGTATTTTTGTTCTTATAGATCCTTGAGGGCAAGGATCTTTTAAGGGGGGAAGTATTGTTATGTCATTAATATTTAGAATAAAAATAGTTAATTTAGTTGATTGATTTGGTCAATTATTAATTAATTGATTGAGTCAATTAATTAGATTGATTGGGTAATTAGGGTTTGGGATTATTATTATTATGTTTTGTTAATTTAATTATTATTGCTAGTATATGTTGGGCTTAGGGTTTAGTGAGGCCCAATTCTAATTAGGTCAAGATTATATAACTAGGGTTTATTGTAAGAGTCTTGTCTAGTCTTGTCTTTTGAATATGAGTTGATTTGTGTTTGACGGCCGACGGCCGGTGTCTCTCTTTGTCTCTTATGGCCGACGGCCTCTTCTCTCTTTGACCCCTCTGTTCTCTATTTCTTGTCTTCAATCCTCTATACTTCTTTCTCCTTCCCCTATAATCTAAATTTCTTAATTATAGAATATCAATTCTATAACATGATCAAACTTGTCCATTACACTATCAGATGTCTGTCTGTTTCCTGATTTTTACAATCCTTTTTAAATGTGAATCCTGCACCTAGTTGAAACAGTTATGGTGATCATGATGGCCATGTTGTGTTCCTGTTGAAAGTGCTAACGTGTTGATAATTTTGAAGAGAATAGGAAAACTCTAAGTTTGTGATGCATTATATTATTTTTATGTTGTATGGCAATGTTCTATGAGGGTGAGCCTTAGAAAAATGGCAAGGTTACTACCATGTGACCTGTAGATTTTATGTCTAACTGCTTGTGGGGTAAGACATATATATAAATCTCTCCCTAGACCCCAACTAGAAGGAACCTTGTGCATTGGGCTGGCCTAGTGGCAATGTTCTACTAGAAAGCAGTTGTATCCTATGAAAGTCATTACTCTCGTGGCCTTCAGTTAAGGCATGTCATTGGAAAGTTTCATCCCCTACAAAAACAAATCTTTTAAAGATGTGAGATGTGGAAATTAATGTAAATGAACGCTCGTTAGAGCATACTTATATTGAAGTAATGAGTCCAATAATAATAGAAAAATTTCCTTGGTGTACTGACGTACTGGTCAGGGCAATAGAAAATGGTGATTGCCAAGATGCTTTCTTGGACTTCCCTTCCCTGTTTGTTTTGATATTTCTTTCACTTCTTTGGTTTTACATTCCCTATTTCTTTCACATCTTTGTTGCATTTTCTTTTGTTGCTCTTGGTCTTTTTGTCTGTAATTTTCAAACTATCTATTGTTACCTAAAATTTAAGACACCTAGGCCGCCATTTGAAGTTATTTTCATAAGTAGGTTGGTAGTGGTTCTTGGTCTCTTCATTTGGGTTTTCAGAACTTATATTTGCTACCATTTAATCAGTATCAGTATATAATTAAATGCAGGAAGAGCTTGAGCAGCTTGAAAAGACGGGCAAGGCATCTACCTCATGCAAAGAGTAAGCTTGAATGCCGACAAGAACCCATGTGGCCTAAATAGCAATTGGGTCTTTACATTGTTTGGCTTATTTTGTTATAATTCCTAGAAATTTGTAAGAGCACAAATTGAGACCTTAAAAATAATATTAATGTAGGTCTTTTTATCCATCAAAATGGTCATGGTCTCATGAACATCTTAAGGGGCCTAACATGCAAATACTCCCTCTGGTCCTAAATAAAATACCTATATACCTAATTCGATTAGATTAACGATGTTAGTTAAATTAGTTAAAATAACATTATTGTACCCTAAGATAACCTTTACCCCTACCCTCCCTCTCTTATTTGTCTATAATTAGGGAGCATTGTTAAGGATAATTGGGGAAAAAGTTGGCAAGAATTAGAAATTGTCTTATATTTAGAATCAAATTTATCTCTCCAAATATGTCTTATATTTAAGATTAGAAGGAGCAGTTTTTTACTTGCAAATACCAGATTGTTACTTTTGTATGTGATGGAGATTTCGTCGTATGGTTAAGTGGGTTAACTCTCCCATGGTTCTCTTATCCCACTTAGATACCCATCAGTATGTGTGGTGTCTAAAAATTGCAATCTAATACTTATTTGTGATTTTAATATATTGTCTGGTGCTTTCCTTTGCCAGGATGCTGACCACTGTGGAGAAGAGACCTGACCCCTTACTCCCTGCGTAAAGTCTTATTCTCTTAGCTCCTTGATGTCATGTTATGTTTTATCTTTTCTTTCCTTACAAGCTAATATCTTCCCTTGTTCAACAGAACAATTGGCCCCATAAATCCCTTATGGGATCGATGGTTTGAAGGCCCTCAAGATTCTAAAGGTTGCAGATGCTGGATTCTCTGAAGATTTTGATGATTGCAACCATTATAGTCTGTTTGGCATAGGCTTCAACCAGCGGATTGTGGCAGCTTTACATTCTTTTTCTTGATTTACTTTTTCTTCTTTTTTCCCTCCCAGATTGGTTTGGAAAGTCTGACAGTTTTGAAACAATATTGTTTTTGGGTAGTGTTCATTGGAATGCTTCCTTGTGCAGATGAATTACAGCAACCTTATAGTTATAATATTTGAGAGGAAAGCTTTGATTTTTGCAAGTAATTCTGTGCTCGGAATGTAAAATAGTAGTAGTAGTAATAATAATAATAATTATCAATCTTAAATGTAAGACTTATTCATCTACTTTGAATAAGTTATTCAGTTAAAATCTATAATATTACTAAAGCATTTAACCATATACTTTAATTTTCACTCACTTTTGTTTGTTCATCATTTAGGAGCATAAATAGGGAAAATATTGAGAAAAAATAGAAAGAGGTTATATATTAAAAATCAAATTTACCTCGTTAAATAGGTCCTCTGTTTAGGACTTCCAGGACTTCTGAGAGAGTAGCAATAATAGTACTTTCTCCGTTCCTAAATATAAGATCACTTTGGGGAAGTGAATAAGTTCCTAAATATAAGATCACTTCCTATTTTATCTCAAGTTTTGCCCAAACTACCCTTATACTCTCTCTTTTCATTGAAAACCCCTCCTCCTTTTAAAGTTAAGTAATTGAGGGGACTTTGAGAATATCATGTAATTTTATTGTCTTCCTTAATCTCCCCAAATTAACCAAAGTGATCTTATATTTAGGAACGGAGGGAGTATAATAACAACTATATGTTCAAACTTAAGGAAACTACTAAAATAGATCAGACGAGGAGAGATTTCAAATTCCCCCATTCCAAAAAAGCCTTCCATAAAATCAGAAGGAATACATTTGGTGAATGTTATTATTCTGTTGGAAATCCACTGCAAAATACTATTAATATGGATAATAATCTCCTGAGAAGATGGTCTGAAGGAGAAATACAGTGACTGGAAATGGAAACAACAAGTACATAAAAGAAGAAATAAGAACACTCAAGTGGAATGCTTTCGAGAGGCACCCTTGTCTCTCCAACAACTTTTCCCAATACTTTTCATGCCCTCCTACGCACTCATTCTCTCTCATATATCCCCCCCTAACTGTCATTCACTACTTTACCATAATACCCCTAAGCCCTCCAATTCTCACATGCCTGCTGCTTCCTTGCTTGTATCAGCTGCATTGGGCCTGTTGGGCTTCTTCTTTCGCACATATGTAAATAATGGGCCAATAGTCTCAACATTACTCCCCGCCTGAAGAGCCTCCTTGTCCTCAAGGAGGAAATTTGGAAACTGGGACTTCATCACATCATAATCTTCCCAAGTATTGTCAGCCTCTGAAAGACCTGCCCATTTAATGAGAACTTCAAATTTCCCACTTGTCATTTTCCTATACTTCAGAGCAGTTTCCGGCACTGCTTGCATCTCCATATCAGTTGTCAAAATAGGCGGAAGAGATTGAGCTGTCACGCTTGAAACCAAGGAACGCTTAAGCTGACTTACATGGAAAACGGGGTGCAATTTTGCTTCCATAGGCAACTTCAGTCGATAAGCCATTGTCCCTACCGTATCTAATACTTCAAAAGGTCCACAAAACCGAGCACTCAGCTTCTCATTAGGACGTCGGGCTAATGAGTGGTGTCGGTAAGGTTGTAGCCGAAGGTACACCATATCCCCTTTCTTAAAATGCACATCCCTCCTCTTGCCATCTGCATACTCTTTCATGGCCTGCTGGGATTTTTCCAGATTAATTTTCAATTCAGGTAAGACGGAATTCCGCAGCAGGATGTGATTGTGCACTGCATCCACTGGTGAGAGTCGCTCCTGGTATTTGAATATAGATGGTGGTGATATCCCATAAAGAGCCTGAAAAGGGGTCATCCCCGTAGAGCGATTGTATGTAGTATTAAACCAGAATTCTGCCCAGCTCAACCACTTAGCCCAAGTAGTGGGTTTCTCGCTACAAAAACATCTCAGATAGGCTTCCAGTCCTCGGTTAACTACCTCCGTTTGTCCGTCACTTTGGGGATGGTAACTAGAGCTGTAATTCAATTTAGTTCCTGCGGTCTTGAATATTTCATTCCAAAAATGACTCGTGAAAACCTTGTCACGGTCTGACACCATAGACCGAGGGAACCCATGTAGGCGGACCACCTCTCGTATAAAAATCTCAGCAACAGATTCCGCACTATACGGGTGTCTCAGGGGTATAAAATGAGCATATTTAGTGAAACGGTCAACCACCACTAATATTGTATCATAAGATTGGGATTTAGGTAATCCCGAAATGAAATCTATTGATATATCATGCCAAACCTGATCGGGAATGGGCAGCGGTTGCAATAATCCAGCAGGGCTAAGAGAAGAAGTTTTATTCCTCTGGCAAATCTCACACTCCGCTACAAACTTCTGAACATCTCTTCGCATCCCATCCCATCCCAATAAAAAGTCCCTTCAGTCGTTTATAGGTTCGGAGATACCCTGAATGTCCACTCATAGGAGAACTATGGAACTCTTGCAGCAATACTGGAATGCGGCTTGAAGTTTTGGAGATGACCAAGCTTCCATTATAAAACAAGTGACCCCCTTTTGTGGTGAAACCCGATCTAGTAAGCTGCCCTATCAACAATGATTGCATTATTGCAGCTAAGCTGGCATCCTTTTGAACTTCTTCATCCCACACATCAATATCCCTTGAAGTGACCATTGAAATAGCTTGCAAAGACATGGCTTCATCCTTACGGAACAAGGCATCAGTTACTGAATTTGAAGGACCAGGCTTGTATTGAATCTGGAAAGTATATCCGAGTAGTTTAGATACCCATCCTTGTTGAGCATCATCCAGAATCCGTTGCTCACAGAGAAATTTCAAGGCCCTCTGGTCAGTTCGTATTATAAAAGGTCTCCCAGCAGGAAATATCGCCATTTGCGCACCGCATACACTATGGCCATCAACTCACGCTCATATACTGAACACTTCCGTTTACGATCAGATAATGAGTGACTAAAGAAAGCCATGGGTCTATTGTCCTGCATTAAGACCGCTCCTAACCCAGTACCCGAAGCATCCGTCTCTACCACAAACGGCTTAGAAAAATCAGGAGTGGCTAACACCGGGGTCTGAGTCATGGCTGCCTTTAACTGTTCAAACGCTACTTGAGCTTCCGGAGACCAGCCAAAAGCATTTTTCCTGAGTAAATTAGTTAGAGGAGCAGCTATCATGCCGTAATGTCTCACAAACCGGCGGTAATATCCTGTAAGCCCCAAAAAACCTCTTAAAGCCTTAATTGTAGTAGGCACGGGCCAAGCCAGCATATCAGCTACCTTACTCGGATTTGCATGCACCCCTTCCTTTGATATCACATGCCCCAAGTACTCTATTTGTGGCTGCGCGAAAGAGCACTTCTTCAAATTAATTACCAACTGATTATGTTGGAGGATCTCCAAAGCTGTCCTCAGGTGCTGTAAATGGGCATCATGATCCTTGCTATACACTAGTATGTCATCAAAAAACACCAGAATAAACTTGCGGAGGTAGTGGCGAAAAATTTCATTCATTAGGGCTTGAAACGTGGAAGGGGCATTCTTCAAGCCGAAGGGCATAACCAGAAACTCGTAGTGCCCATCGTGTGTCCGGAAGGCTGTCTTATGTTCTTCACCGGCTTTCATCCGAATCTAGTGATAACCAGATTTCAAATCCAGTTTTGAAAACAAGCTAGCTCCCCCCAATTCATCTAAGAGCTCTTCTATAGCCGGTATTGGAAATTTATCTTGGATAGTGAGGCTGTTCAAGGCCCGATAATCAACACAAAACCTCCAACTATTGTCTTTCTTCCTCACCAAAAGCACGGGGCTGGAAAACGGACTCTTGCTGGGACGGATGATGCCATTAGCTAACATTTCAGCAACCATTTTCTCAATCTCTTCCTTTTGATAGTGTGGGTATCGGTAAGGGCGTATGTTAGGTGGCACGGCTTCTGGTTTCAACTCAATAACACGGCGAGGTGGCAATGACTGTGGAGAGATTTGGACTGTAGGAAACTCCCGCAGAACTTGCTCCACATCTTGCTCTAACTCATTCTCCCGAATCTCCATTACTTTTAAAGTCGCAAACTCAATCAAAAACACTTCCTCTTCAGCCTTAGTTGACTTATGTAACATTGAGTTACTAATTCCCTAATTAACCTGTGGCATCTCTTTTAGTTCAATAATATCTTTACTAACTATGATAGAAAAAGAATTTCAATAATATCAATATCTCTATCATAGTTAGAAAAAGAATATCCTAATGATTGAAATATTATTATCATCCATGATAGAAAAGAATAAACTAATACAGCACAGCTGCTATCATGGATAATTTATTGCTAACCATGTTAGAAAGGATTTGCCTAACATGGTTATTAAACAAAACTAATTGGTATTAAACAGTAAATAAATATGTATATATGCGGAAGCAGATGCAGGCCTATACAAATTGGCAATATACAACTCTAAATAAATTATATAACCTCTACTACCTAATTCCCTTTCCTGATGCTTGCGCCTGTGCATGAATACCTGCAAAAATGTCAGTAATCGTGGGATGAGACAATTTGTCCCAGTAATCACCGCTTAACTCACTATAACAGTGAGATGTGCGGTAGTAAGGGCGTCTAAAGGGTACCACAGTTCTAAAATCAATAATACATATATATATTTCTCATTTCCTTTCATCCATCACTTAAATCCTTCTGTCACGTCTCAATCAACTCAAATTCATCATCTCTACTTCCCATGTATCACTCAACATCCCTCACACTCACCTAAAGATGCATTGTGCCACCACGGTGCATTCAAGCATCTATTCTTCACTATATGATTTGACACTGTGTCCCTCTCCATAATGAGGGGACAATTTCCCTCTCTGGCAATCTCCAGAGAGGGAACCCCAGTTCTGTTTTCCATTACAGAACGGGAACGGTTGGACTCTTCAATGCCAAACAACCGTGGGCGGTTGGGCTCTTCAATACCAAACAACCGTAGGTCACTTCTCTCAATAAGTCGACCTATGAACCCCGATCCAATCAATCCGAAAAGGATCATCAGTACAAATAACTGTCGATTGGCCTATCGACAGTTATCATCGCGCGATGGTACATATATATCAATGTCATGTAAACCTTACAATATCCATCAAATCAAATCTCATAATCAATATCATGAACCATTATCATTCCCTTCACTATCTCAATCTCAACTATTTAACTTATTTCCTCAACCTAACTATCAACATCTCTCACATAATACCATCTGAACCTCTCACATCATACCAGAATAAACATCAGCCAGGATAATATGTATAATATTTCAAATTCCTTTTATATGAAAATAATCGTGTTTGAAAGGCCTGTTTTGTATAAAAATACCCTTTTAAAGATAATATATATATATAAGGGGTGAGAAGGGATTTTACAAAATCCCTAACTAACGTCACCCTCAATGTTATAGTAAGGTTAAGGGTGATTACCTGTCGCCCAGCAATTTACGCAATTCCTCATCCTTTTTCTTTATGTCTCACAAGCCACATCATAGTCAATCCTATAATGATGTAGTACAGAATGATAAATTAATATCTTTTCTACTTCGTAATGTTGAACGTCTCTCTCGTATCCGAATTACTACCCAAATTCTCTTACTTTATTCATTGTTATATAGGGAGTCATTTCACCAAGAGAATCTAACAAATCAAGGAAATCATTCTCAACTACAATCAAGAAGAATTAGCAAACCAATTCATATCAGCCCAAACAGAACAATAATCATATAATTCTTCACATTCTAAGCACAAACTTTAGTTTGCAAACTTGCGGCACTATACACTTTTATTTGAAGTTTAAAATCATAAATTGACAATCACCAAAAACAGCTCAAACACATTCAGAATAAGCACAATGATTAGCCAAATAGAAATTGAAGAGCATTCCACCTACTAATAGACCAGCCATAACAAGGGAACTACAAAAAAAAGGGAATTAAATCCCTACAACTCGAAAGCTAGATTGGACTTATATAAAACCCATAACATTCTCAAAAACACAAGAGTAAGGACTTTTGTCACATTGTGTTACTAATTACCTAATTAACCAATAATATTTATTTTAATTCATTAAGCTCTAATCTAACTATGATAGAAAAAGGAATTTCCATAATATTAATATCTCTATCATAGTTAGAAAAGATTATTCTAAACCTTTTATAATTTATCCATGATAGGAAAGAATAAACTAATACAACCTGAATACTATCATGGATAATTAATAGCTAACCATGTTAGAAAAGAATCACCTAACATGGTTAGAAAAATAAACAACCTAATGTTCAAAAATATCAAATACATATAAATATATGCGGAAACGTATGCAGGCCTATACAAATTGGCAATATACAATTTAAATAGCCTATATAGCTCCTACTACCTAATACCCTTTCCTGCTGCTTGCATCAGTGCATGAATACCTGCAAAAATGTCAGTAATCGTGGGATGAGACAATTTGTCCCAGTAATCACCGCTTAACTCACTATAACAGTGAGATGTGCGGTAGCGAGGGCGTCTAAAGGGTACCACATTTAAAACCAATACTATATATATATACAAGTTAAGTCTTTCCTTCATCATTCAAGTTCCCCCTTCTAAATCAATTCAAATTCATCATCTCTATTTCCCACATATCACTCAAATCCCTCAGTCAATTCCAAATCAACTCAACAGACGAAAATAAACGTGATTGACACTGTGCCCAGTCTCAAATCTGAAAGCATAAAAAGGGAGCACTTTAAATAGTGAAAACGTCCCTGAAAAGGGAGCACTATAAAAAGTGAAAACGTCCCTGGTTCCTTTAAAATCCGAGGAACCTGTACAATTAACCTATCGATTGCGCAGATCGATAGGTTACATCGGCCGACGGTACTATCAGTGTCATGCAATGCTCACTATAACCTATCAATATCCTATCAATATCACTTCCACAATGACATCATTCATATCCATCAACCTTAACCTCATTCAATATTTCAATATCACAACCTCAATAATCAACAACAACATCAACATCAACATCACCTTTCAATCTATTATCCACAATATCTTTCCAAAATCTAAACTCATAACTAATTCCTTTTCTATACTCAAAACCTCTCAATATCCAACACCTGCAAATATATCACACAATTCCATAATATCCAGCAATACCACCAGCCAGGATACTACATATAATAAGTCAAATTCTTTATATGAAAGTAATCGTGTTTGAAAGGCACCCGATAGCCTGTTTTATATAAAAATACCTTTTCAAAAATAATATTTATATGGAGGGTGAAAAGGGATTTTGAAAATCCCAGCTAACGTCACCCTCAATGTTATAGCAAGGGTAAGTGTGATTACCTGTCGCCCTTAGCACTTTGTTGTTCTTCCCTACCGTTCCTTGCAAGTTTTTCCTTCCAAGCACCTCTCTTACTATACTCTCCTATTTCATATAACAAGGAATGTGAGCATCTATTCTTATTCATGTTACTCAGCGTCGCTCTCGATCCTAATTACTACCCAATCTCTTTTTCTTATATATTTTATTTTAAGGTAAACATTTTCGAATCAAAGCCAAAGCCAATAAACAAATTCAAATTAATGAACCAAAAGCCAAGGAGCAACAAGCATATATTTCCATTAAAGCAATATAGAAATTAACACAAATAAAATCACCAAAGACACCCCTAACCAATCACACTTTCACCAAATCAATATCTTATTAGGTAGAATCAAAACTTCTCACTTTGCAAATTGCAATCAACTATTATAACACCATAACATTCCTACATTATCTCAGGTATCATCCTCATAGATCAATTCACTCACCAAAACATGTCAAGTCACATATTGCAGTCACATTCAATTGTACTACTTTTGGCCATCTAAGGAGGGGAAAGATAATTCATTTCCTATGTCCCAAAGCACCATTTAATACACTTCAAGATGACACATCATGGTTATTTATCACTTTCATTCAATTCTAACATTTATATACACAACTAATCAACACCTTCTACTTTCTATAATTATATTACAATTTGAGATGTCTTCTGCATTGAACCAATTCAGCCATATCAGAGAAAAGAAACATAAACTCATTCCATTACTCTATTCTTATTTTCAAGCACACAAAATTTTCTATGCCTGAATCAAACTCACCTAATTAACATTCCAGATTCATTACATGCCTTCATTTCTCTTATTTCGTCCTTGAACCCAGCTGCCACTTATGCAGAATTATTATTAAATTAACTAACTATATATATGTAAAGTCTTAATTTCATTACCTACACAAAACAACATTATAACAATATTAATTACAATCATCACAACACTTCCCAGTTCAAAGGCATAGAAACTTGATTCTCAAAAACCCACATGCAACCATATAATTTTCTCCATGGTACTCATGACCAATCTGAACATAAAATCAATTACATATGCCCTTAAAACAAAATTTACACAACACCAAAACAGTGGTGAGATCTATCAGTCAGCCCAAGAAAATACCCATAAAGAATAAGATAAGCATATGGTTCACCATACAATGTCATTTCACTACAAGGTATAGTAAAATGTAATTATACACATGAACAGTAAAAACATTCTTAATTCAATCTCATATGCAAGCATTAAAGCACTTGACTTCTCTTCACAAATCATTATTATGTTTAGCATCAAACACACAACATAGTTACAGCCCAACAATTGACCAATATTAAATCTCTTAAAAGATCATGACTTCAGAGAACATGTACATATTATCAATAAAACCCAAACAGGGGAAAAAGGAAGAGAACAAGCAGAATTTCAAAACACAAAGAAATATGTCATGCACAATCATTCAACCATTGTTCAAAATATCTTTCATACTCATTAGCTGAACCAAACAGAAATATCATTTAAGATTTCGAAAATCCCCTTCCAAACTCACAAATTTAACATGCACAGTGATTATTCTACTTATCATTTAACACCATTGAACCCTAAGTGTGTGGAAACCCAAACGAAATCTCAAATCACATTCAAAACCATTTCCAAATGCTTAAAATCAAGGACAACTTTATTTTAGTTCATTATTTCACCCAAAAGAACCCAGATTTCAATCGGCCTCTCCTCCCAGATATCACTAATCGAAGAATCTAAGGGTAGGAAAAGAGAAAGGAGGCTCACCAAGGTTCGATATATGTTTATGCCAGTCTAGTCTGAGGTCGCCGTCGCCGGAAATCGTTCTCGTCGCCGGAAAACTCGCCGGAAATCGGCCATCACCGAAGGTAGGGTGAAAAGAACTTGGAAAAAGAATGGAAACTATGAGAACTAACTCTAAAATGGAAGTTTAGCCTGATACATACTAGAAAGGTCGGAGCTTTTACCTTGTTCCCGCCGTTGACCACTGTAGCTCGTCGGAGAAGCTTTCGCCGCCACGAGGTTCGTTGGAAAAACAGGGAATGGCGGAGGAAAGGGGAAATGAAGATGTGAGGAGGTGAGATAGGAGATGGGTTTGTGAGAGGGCGGCGCCGCCGCGCCTTGGCCGCCGGAACGCGATGGACGGAGGAGAGAAAGGGAGGAACGAAATCGAAGGCAGGGGGAGGGATCGGCTGATATATATAGAAAGGAGGGAGGGCCGTGTTTGTTTTAAGAGAAATATGGATGATTTTGGTTATTTAAAGCCTAAACTTGCTATAGTGTACTCATTTTGATTTAAAACCACTTAAACCAGCCTCCAATTTCCTTAATCTTCAAAATATTTTTAGCTTTACCACTCCCTCATATTTCAAACTCTTCATTTCTTAATTAATTTTATGCATATTAATTACTCAAAATTTCCATAAATTACCCAAAAATTCCTAAAAAATTCCAAAATTTCTCAAAACACTCTCTAATCCTGAATTAAATTTTTCAGGATGTTACAATTCTCCCCACCTTTTAGAAATTTTGTCCCCAAAATTTACTAAACATATCACTTAACACAAAGAAAATATGCAATTCAACTTTATACTCTCCATATCAATTCTAATCATTTCACCATTCGTCCTTAGTCAATCCATCAGTACTTCACAAATTCTCATGCTACCTCACCTAACTAACCTTCATTTACTAACCACCAAAGCCTCAAATCACCTATATGACAGTCCAACTCCTTAAATAGCAACACACATCCAGCTATCTTTCCCTTATTTAATCGAATTATAACCTAGGATAGGTAACAAACCTTTAACCACCTTACCACTTCAAATCGAAACTTCCTTTGATTTCTCAAAATTCCTCAATCCATATTCAATTAATCACTAATATTCTACACCTTTTTACTTCCTCTTCCCTTATTTTCATCCAAGATCACATTTTCAATCTTTACCATAGCTAAACCACCAGCAATTCACAAGGTAATATCCTGGTTTTCACAATACCAATCATCCTTCTGCAACTAACTTACAAAAACCGAAGGTCAATCACCATTACTTTCAGCAATCATTTCATTCCAGCAACATAATGATACCAACTCGTTTCACAACTACTGATTATAAAACAAGACTATGAATTAAGAATTTATAGTGCATAAAATTGGTGACCAAAAGCACGTAGCCAAAACTGATTCAACAAGGAAACAATGAAAAATCACAGAGCTTTACTTCCTACAACCCGCTGTCCACATAGATTTAGAGCAATAACACGCAAAAATTTGTTCTAGGTTGTTTGACTTCATTAAACTAATCCTATTAAGCTTTATCAAACTTGAACTACAAGCATGTATCCATGTTTTAAAACCTTAAGAAAGCTTCTAATGCACTCTTAGAATAAATTACCCTATACATATCAGTGAATTGATGAAGTTTAATCACATTTATCTATGATCACATATCAATAACCACACAATAAACCATATAAATATGGCAAGTACAACATCCTCACTCAAAACAGAATTTTTTCATTACAAAAATTTCAAGTGAGTATACCAGAAAAATTTTCAAACATCATGCATACACAGAATAGCACAAAAAAAATCGTTATAGATTTAACTATGTCATAAAAGAAATAACACTCATAGGAAATGTAAAATACATACAAGTGAATTTTCATGTAACAAACATCACGTAATCAACTTCATCCTTATGACTCCAATTCGTACTTCATTATTCACACAAATCGGGCCGCCAAGTTTCATGTAATATGTTCACATAATTATATAGTTCATTTATACTATCCAAGCATTCATTTTATAACAAAATTCTGCACTACCTCAACAGTTTCAACAATTTAGTTTTAGCCATGTGATTAATATCCAGAGATGCTTCTAAAACAATTTCAAACTTCAAAACAGAACAAAAATTGATAATTACCACTCCAATGAATATTAATTTTTTAATTTTTTTTTTTTAAGGCTCGCCAGCCGCGCGCCAGTTGGCGAGCGAGTGGCGAGTTTCCAGAGGCATGGCGCCTTTACTCGCAGCTGCTCGCCAGCTGCGCGCCACTGGCGAGCAGACTGGCGAGAATTTATCAGCAGAAACAGTCTGTCTGCAGAATTTTTCTAACCTTTTCAACTTAATATTGTATCAAAATTCCTTTATGAATCCTAGATAGTCATTCCATACACTCTAAAATTCTCATCTAAAAGTGCACTCATAAGCTTCACAACATAATATTTTGTGGAAATTCCCTCAAATTCCATTTAATTATTCTAACTTTAGTCATCAAAGATCTTGTAACTACTCCAACTAAATTAGTTTCGTTATATCATCACAATAACATATAGAACTTATCCAAAATTCACAATGTCTCATATTATAACCCATAATCATTTCCACCTCTCATATCTCTAAATCTACAACAACCATCTCCCATCCAAACATAATGAGTATAAAATATAACTTTCTTATAAAAATGACTATTCTATTTTAATCTCAACAATTTCAATTATCTTCTTCATTATTTTAGCATCCTAAAGCATCCTTCCATACCTTTAATCATCTTGATTTATGATCTAAAACTCCTAAACAGAGCACTAACCACAATTTCCTAAATCATTTTCTTCACTCCCTTTAGCCATACTTCCTATAAATGAACATGTAAAGCATAGATCTCATCAACACTCCATAATAGTTGAAACATCAAACCATATCAAACACTAAATAATTCTCCAAAGAATTTTGAATGAAAACAATCAAACAAACCAATCAATTCATCAATTAATTCAGCAATTCAATAAACGAGTAAAACAAACAAGAACAAAGTCAATGATCCTTATTTCCATTTGTATAAATTACTGAATGTTATTTCAAATTATCTTGATCCCTTAAACCCAATAAGGGATCTCATGATGCCTCGACTATGATTATGGCCGGCACATAACTATACTCGAGACCCCAGAGAAGCATCCTTATTTCGCTATTTTTTCCTAAATTTTATACATATCAACATTAGTTTTGTTATTCTTTCTATGTTCATCTCAATCTCTCCACAGTACCTATTCAATTTCTCTTATCACTCTCTCCCCACCACGGGATGAGCGATAATCCTCTCAAAAAGGCCAGATATTCATGCACAGAAGGAAGGGAATACTAAGAATGTATATTGCCAATCTATATGGAATGCAGCACAGTCCAGGGTTATCGTATACCAAATACTGATAACCAAGTTGTCACATTGTGTTACTAATTACCTAATTAACCAATAATATTTATTTTAATTCATTAAGCTCTAATCTAACTATGATAGAAAAAGGAATTTCCATAATATTAATATCTCTATCATAGTTAGAAAAGATTATTCTAAACCTTTTATAATTTATCCATGATAGGAAAGAATAAACTAATACAACCTGAATACTATCATGGATAATTAATAGCTAACCATGTTAGAAAAGAATCACCTAACATGGTTAGAAAAATAAACAACCTAATGTTCAAAAATATCAAATACATATAAATATATGCGGAAACGTATGCAGGCCTATACAAATTGGCAATATACAATTTAAATAGCCTATATAGCTCCTACTACCTAATACCCTTTCCTGCTGCTTGCATCAGTGCATGAATACCTGCAAAAATGTCAGTAATCGTGGGATGAGACAATTTGTCCCAGTAATCACCGCTTAACTCACTATAACAGTGAGATGTGCGGTAGCGAGGGCGTCTAAAGGGTACCACATTTAAAACCAATACTATATATATATACAAGTTAAGTCTTTCCTTCATCATTCAAGTTCCCCCTTCTAAATCAATTCAAATTCATCATCTCTATTTCCCACATATCACTCAAATCCCTCAGTCAATTCCAAATCAACTCAACAGACGAAAATAAACGTGATTGACACTGTGCCCAGTCTCAAATCTGAAAGCATAAAAAGGGAGCACTTTAAATAGTGAAAACGTCCCTGAAAAGGGAGCACTATAAAAAGTGAAAACGTCCCTGGTTCCTTTAAAATCCGAGGAACCTGTACAATTAACCTATCGATTGCGCAGATCGATAGGTTACATCGGCCGACGGTACTATCAGTGTCATGCAATGCTCACTATAACCTATCAATATCCTATCAATATCACTTCCACAATGACATCATTCATATCCATCAACCTTAACCTCATTCAATATTTCAATATCACAACCTCAATAATCAACAACAACATCAACATCAACATCACCTTTCAATCTATTATCCACAATATCTTTCCAAAATCTAAACTCATAACTAATTCCTTTTCTATACTCAAAACCTCTCAATATCCAACACCTGCAAATATATCACACAATTCCATAATATCCAGCAATACCACCAGCCAGGATACTACATATAATAAGTCAAATTCTTTATATGAAAGTAATCGTGTTTGAAAGGCACCCGATAGCCTGTTTTATATAAAAATACCTTTTCAAAAATAATATTTATATGGAGGGTGAAAAGGGATTTTGAAAATCCCAGCTAACGTCACCCTCAATGTTATAGCAAGGGTAAGTGTGATTACCTGTCGCCCTTAGCACTTTGTTGTTCTTCCCTACCGTTCCTTGCAAGTTTTTCCTTCCAAGCACCTCTCTTACTATACTCTCCTATTTCATATAACAAGGAATGTGAGCATCTATTCTTATTCATGTTACTCAGCGTCGCTCTCGATCCTAATTACTACCCAATCTCTTTTTCTTATATATTTTATTTTAAGGTAAACATTTTCGAATCAAAGCCAAAGCCAATAAACAAATTCAAATTAATGAACCAAAAGCCAAGGAGCAACAAGCATATATTTCCATTAAAGCAATATAGAAATTAACACAAATAAAATCACCAAAGACACCCCTAACCAATCACACTTTCACCAAATCAATATCTTATTAGGTAGAATCAAAACTTCTCACTTTGCAAATTGCAATCAACTATTATAACACCATAACATTCCTACATTATCTCAGGTATCATCCTCATAGATCAATTCACTCACCAAAACATGTCAAGTCACATATTGCAGTCACATTCAATTGTACTACTTTTGGCCATCTAAGGAGGGGAAAGATAATTCATTTCCTATGTCCCAAAGCACCATTTAATACACTTCAAGATGACACATCATGGTTATTTATCACTTTCATTCAATTCTAACATTTATATACACAACTAATCAACACCTTCTACTTTCTATAATTATATTACAATTTGAGATGTCTTCTGCATTGAACCAATTCAGCCATATCAGAGAAAAGAAACATAAACTCATTCCATTACTCTATTCTTATTTTCAAGCACACAAAATTTTCTATGCCTGAATCAAACTCACCTAATTAACATTCCAGATTCATTACATGCCTTCATTTCTCTTATTTCGTCCTTGAACCCAGCTGCCACTTATGCAGAATTATTATTAAATTAACTAACTATATATATGTAAAGTCTTAATTTCATTACCTACACAAAACAACATTATAACAATATTAATTACAATCATCACAACACTTCCCAGTTCAAAGGCATAGAAACTTGATTCTCAAAAACCCACATGCAACCATATAATTTTCTCCATGGTACTCATGACCAATCTGAACATAAAATCAATTACATATGCCCTTAAAACAAAATTTACACAACACCAAAACAGTGGTGAGATCTATCAGTCAGCCCAAGAAAATACCCATAAAGAATAAGATAAGCATATGGTTCACCATACAATGTCATTTCACTACAAGGTATAGTAAAATGTAATTATACACATGAACAGTAAAAACATTCTTAATTCAATCTCATATGCAAGCATTAAAGCACTTGACTTCTCTTCACAAATCATTATTATGTTTAGCATCAAACACACAACATAGTTACAGCCCAACAATTGACCAATATTAAATCTCTTAAAAGATCATGACTTCAGAGAACATGTACATATTATCAATAAAACCCAAACAGGGGAAAAAGGAAGAGAACAAGCAGAATTTCAAAACACAAAGAAATATGTCATGCACAATCATTCAACCATTGTTCAAAATATCTTTCATACTCATTAGCTGAACCAAACAGAAATATCATTTAAGATTTCGAAAATCCCCTTCCAAACTCACAAATTTAACATGCACAGTGATTATTCTACTTATCATTTAACACCATTGAACCCTAAGTGTGTGGAAACCCAAACGAAATCTCAAATCACATTCAAAACCATTTCCAAATGCTTAAAATCAAGGACAACTTTATTTTAGTTCATTATTTCACCCAAAAGAACCCAGATTTCAATCGGCCTCTCCTCCCAGATATCACTAATCGAAGAATCTAAGGGTAGGAAAAGAGAAAGGAGGCTCACCAAGGTTCGATATATGTTTATGCCAGTCTAGTCTGAGGTCGCCGTCGCCGGAAATCGTTCTCGTCGCCGGAAAACTCGCCGGAAATCGGCCATCACCGAAGGTAGGGTGAAAAGAACTTGGAAAAAGAATGGAAACTATGAGAACTAACTCTAAAATGGAAGTTTAGCCTGATACATACTAGAAAGGTCGGAGCTTTTACCTTGTTCCCGCCGTTGACCACTGTAGCTCGTCGGAGAAGCTTTCGCCGCCACGAGGTTCGTTGGAAAAACAGGGAATGGCGGAGGAAAGGGGAAATGAAGATATGAGGAGGTGAGATAGGAGATGGGTTTGTGAGAGGGCGGCGCCGCCGCGCCTTGGCCGCCGGAACGCGATGGACGGAGGAGAGAAAGGGAGGAACGAAATCGAAGGCAGGGGGAGGGATCGGCTGATATATATAGAAAGGAGGGAGGGCCGTGTTTGTTTTAAGAGAAATATGGATGATTTTGGTTATTTAAAGCCTAAACTTGCTATAGTGTACTCATTTTGATTTAAAACCACTTAAACCAGCCTCCAATTTCCTTAATCTTCAAAATATTTTTAGCTTTACCACTCCCTCATATTTCAAACTCTTCATTTCTTAATTAATTTTATGCATATTAATTACTCAAAATTTCCATAAATTACCCAAAAATTCCTAAAAAATTCCAAAATTTCTCAAAACACTCTCTAATCCTGAATTAAATTTTTCAGGATGTTACAACTTTCCTTCTCATGTGCCAACAAAAGGAATAAAGGATTCAGCCACATCATCAATATAATCAAATTAAAACACATATTGTTACTAAAATTATGCTTTTGATCTTTCATGGCTCAAGGGAATAGGTTTCCTTAGTTCCCATCGACAACAATTCAATTCAGTCCAAGAACTCAATAATGTAAATAAAAACTCACTTTACATTTTCATTCCATACATCAACCACTTTGCCACCTTCCTAAACAATATTCTAGCCTTACACATCCTTTAGCTATGGAAGGAATAGTTTCCACTTCACACTAGTCATACAACATGCATATATTTCTCCTAGAAATCACAAAAGTATACATCAACATAAAGCATCAATTCCATCATTGTATAATCACCTGCTAACTCCAATCTATATATTGAAATAACCAATTTACTCATAATTGACATAAACCTCAAGAAATATATCCAAGTATAACCTTTTCAAACTTAACTTATCAACAATTTGATTCATATAACCTATCCACTAACTAACCTATATAAAATTATCTATGAACATCAAGGCACCTTTTAAAAGCACTTCATGCAGTTCCTCACACCTTCAAAATACATCACCTAGCCAATCTTATTAAATTTTGAATTAAGGAACCTTACACAAGGTCCAATCCCCTCAAATTAACAATTAACAACTTTCATTAAGTTTAAACAACTCAACAATAGCCCATAAATCACCAAAAGCCTTTTTAGATCACAACTCACCTAAAATGCCAAGAAATTCAATTTAACTCAATCATTCACAACTTCCTTATTCCATAATTTTCTTAAACTAATTCCATTCCATAACTTTATCAAAGTCAACCTAAAGCAATCCATTTCTTTGTCAAACCAGCACCACAATCAAACCACCACCTTCCTTCATCAAAATCCTAAATTTCAAGTCTGGAACCAAGCAGCACCTCACTCGACAACTCACACATATTTTCATAATCAAGAATGTATTTCCAAAGCTAAAGGAAAAGAATCCTAAGAACATTTCAGCCCATTTTCATAACTTAATGACACATGCCTCACATTTTCCTTCATCTTCCTACACATGTCAAGAACAATTCCAAAACAGAGGAAATAGAAAATCTAGGAAATCAATTCAGCCAACATAGAGGAGACCAATATTCACAAGAACCACACACATACAAGGCCTAGCAAACCAATATAGGTTCACATACATATATTTACTAATACTTAAACATTTCCTACCTAAACAGAATTAAATATGCAATGACTTCTTTAATCAAGTCTTATTCCTAAATAAATTAAGTCAGACTATGACAGCAGCCAAACAATGCCCTAAACAAACAGAGAAAAGAATCAAAGCTTCAGAATCACATACAATCCTTATCACCAAACCTGAACTAATTCAAACGGGGAAAACAAAGGCAACATGGAAAACCGAAATCAACTAAAGCTGAAGCAAATTGGACATACAGTGCAACCAATCAAATCCAATATATTCCTACATGTAATACTTAGAAATTTTGACCTTAGAATCTCTAAAGCTCGTCGGTCCTAAAGTACCAAGAACCTAGGGTTTTCACAAATTGCTCCAAACTTCAATCAAGGTTCAATTTCTCATTCAATACAACAAGAATAAAAGGTAAAGCTTTAACTTTTACCGATTAACAAACCACACCCCAAAACTAAAATCGAATCCTCTCTTAGCTCGCCCAAAAATAAAAAAAAAATGAATGGGAAATTAAAAGAAAAGCTCACCCAAGTTCGTTGTACATTCCCGCCGGTCTGGTATGAGCTCGCCGCCGCCGTCCGCCGCTGGTATTGCCGGAACTCGGTCTTTCAAGGTGGCTGGCCAAGTTTTTCAACAAATGAAGAGGAAACTATAAGAAAATGAAGTAAGAAGAGTGAATGACCTAAAGAATAAGAAGAGGTGGCGAACTCACCCCCCCCACTTTCGCTGTCACCGTCGTTCGCCGCCTCCTGGCCGCCGGAAAACACGTGAAGAACATGAGGATGATGGATTTGGGGACTAACAGATCGGCCTAGCATTACCTAACACTGAGTAAAGCACTTGATTTTTGAATCTATAATGGAATAATAGAAGTGAGGAATCAAAGTGGAAGGAGGAAGTGACGGAAGAAGAAGACGAAGGTGAAGAAAACATTGGGGGGGGGGCGACGGATTTGAGGCAAGGAAGGAGAGGAAGAAATGTAATATTAGGGCTTTTAGGGGAGAATTACAAAAATACCCTTCTATCTTTGTTTAATTACTTACACATTTTAAATCCTACCTTATTCTAAATTATGATATAGATCCATATACCAACTTACATATTTTCTCTCATCATAGTATTTCCTATGCCGTAGCATATTTTTAACAAGAGTTTTAACTATTTTTCTTTAATTTCCAAAGAAAATAGGCATATTATCTTCTTAAAATGTAATTATCCCCATTTACCTATTTACAATGCCTTCTAATTGAATAATAATATCCAAATGTCTTAATTAATTCTCTATTATTTCTAATTGAAATTTTGGGGATGTTACAACTTACACATGGTATTAAAGGACATCTGGGCCTTGTGCAATGTGGGGTCTCCTCTCAAACATACCCATTCTCCTCCCATGTCAATTTTCAGAGTGGATCTCTTCCAGCTGACCATCACTTCATCCAGCGAGGCCAACCAATCTGCCCCCAAAACCACGTCTGATCCGCCCAGCTGAAACGGATACAGAGAATGCACAATATGAAGTCCCTGCACAAACAAAGAGAGATCTCTACAAATTCCTTGACCCGGAACATTACGTGCGTCCCCAACTTGGACAGTGAAAGCCACGTTAGTGTCAATGGGTAGAGAAAGAAACTTGACTAAATCAAGATGAATAAAGCTGTGTGTTGCTCCACAATCGATCAAAATAAGGATCTCTTTACCCTTAAGTGTACCCACCAACTTGATGGTCTTACCTCCCCCCGCACCAGCGAGAGCTTGTAGTGAAAGAGCCATGAGCTGCCCTTACGGGCTCGCAGCCTCACCTTCCTCCTGCATCACAACACCTACAGCTTCTTCGGCCTCCTCCACAACATTTCCCTCAGTTTCTTCCTCTGCCAATATCAACACTTGGAGCTGCTTTTTCTTGCATTTATGGCTGGGACAGTACTTCTCGTCACATTTAAAACATAATCCCTGCTCCCTCCGCCTCTCTATCTCAGCCTCTGAAAATTTCCGGGGAATGGTTCGCCCCGAATATGCAGTCGGCGATGCCACAGATCGGCTCTCATCTCCCTGTCCATTCTTCGTCTCAACCATGGTAGGGATTGTGTTCGACGCAGCCGTAGTGGGTGTTGACAGAACCCTAGACTGCTGGGTGGAAGAGTAATTGGGCTTAGGGTCAGCCCAAGACCTATTCTCATGCCAAGACCTATTGGGCCCAAACACCTTAGGCCCATGTACACTGGATTTGATCTGGTTTCTCTCCTCCAAACGAAGTGCCATATCCATATTCTCTAAAAGTGAGTCCAATCTCAACAGGCGGAGATCAGCCTTAATGTCCACATGGAGTCCGTTCAGAAACGCGGCAACCAACACCTCTTCCCCACAATTGCCTAACGTAGCCGACAACAGCTCTAAACGTTCTATATACTCCGCCACACCTTTATTCTGTTTAATTGCCATTAGCATCTCATACGAACTACCACACTGTGATGGATGAAACCGGAGAATCAAATCACGTTTCAGTGTCTCCCAATCCGTCACCGGAGCTCGCACCTCCTTCCACTGAAACCAATTCAATGCCCTTCCCTCAAAGCACAAAACAGCGGCGTCCAACTTCTCTTCCTCTATCACCCGATTCACCTTGAAATATCGCTCAGCTCGAAAAATCCATCCCAAAGGATCTTCCCCAGAAAACAGAGGAATCTCCAACTTCCGATAGACAGAAATTTCTGTATGAGCCGTCTCCGTCCGGCTCGTCTTCATTTCTTCTTGTTTCTCATGTGACGTCTCACCCTCACCTTCATGCTTTTTCTCCCCTGACTCATGATCATCAGACCCCTCAAGAACTATCGTCTTCCCTTTATCCACCCTATATTCTTCAATGAAACCTGTGACTAGCGATTTCAGGGTATTGAAATCACTACGCCCAGCCATTACGTCCTCAGACAAGATGCGCAACTGATGCTTTATTTGATTCAGACGGGATTCATGAATATCGAATTTAGCCTCCATTCTTGTATTGACCATGCCAAGGATGAACTGCTCTCATACCTTTGTTGGAAATCCACTGCAAAATACTATTAATATGGATAATAATCTCCTCAGAAGATGGTCTGAAGGAGAAATACAGTGACTGGAAATGGAAACAAGTACATAAAAGAAGAAATAAGAACACTCAAGTGGAATGCTTTCGAGAGGCACCCCTGTCTCTCCAACAACTTTTCCCAATACTTTTCATGCCCTCCTACGCACTCATTCTCTCTCATATATCCCCCCTAACTATCATTCACTACTTTACCATAATACCCCTAAGCCCTCCAATTCTCACATGTCTGCTGCTTCCTTGCTTGTATCAGCTGCATTGGGCCTGTTGGGCTTCTTCTTTCGCACATACGTAAAGAGGTTATATATTAAAAATCAAATTTACCTCGTTAAATAGGTCCTCTGTTTAGGACTTCCAGGACTTCCGAGAGAGTAGCAATAATAGTACTTTCTCCGTTCTTAAATATAAGATCACTTTGGGGAAGTGAATAAGTTCCTAAATATAAGATCACTTCCTATTTTATCTCAAGTTTTGCCCAAACTACCCTTATACTCTCTCTTTTCATTGAAAACCCCTCCTCCTTTTAAAGTTAAGTAATTGAGGGGACTTTGGGAATATCATGTAATTTTATTGTCTTCCTTAATCTCCCCAAATTAACCAAAGTGAACTTATATTTAGGAACGGAGGGAGTATAATAACAACTATATGTTCAAACTTAAGGAAACTACTAAAATAGATCAGACGAGGAGAGATTTCAAATTCCCCCATTCCAAAAAAGCCTTCCATAAAATCAGAAGGAATACATTTGGTGAATGTTATTCTTCATTGCATGTAAATAAATGGTACACAACTGAAACAATCTACAAATTTGCATGGCATTGCGGTTCAGTGTTTACTTCAACGTATAAATGATACACAGAATGTTGTCACTCGTCAGAATCATAAGCACATGAAAAATGAAAGCTCAACTTGTCTGGTTTAATCATGAAGGCGCTTTCCCGGTGACCCGGCTGGCAATCCAACCGAGACCATCATACAGCCCATCACCGGTGAGGGCACTGCAGGCTTGTATGTGCCAATCATGATTCTTGATGCTGTGAAGAGAAAGGGCATCAGTGATCTCAGCAGGTGTCATAGCATCCTTAAGGTCTTGTTTGTTTGCAAATACTAAAATTACAGACTGCTGCAAATCTTCATGCCCCAGCAACCTAAAAAGTTCATCTTTCATGATGGAGATTCTGGCTCTATCACTGCTGTCTATCACCGCAATTACAGCATGAGTTCCACGATAATATGTCGCCCATGATGTCCTCAATCTCTCTTGCCCACCAAGATCCCAAACCTGCAAGAGATTACATATTCAATTGATTAATATTTCAGCCATTGCAAATATTTAAGGCATGGATAGATAGCACAAATAACTCGTTCCAAACAAAGGACCAAAAAGAAAGTTTCCCTTTGTGCCACTTGACCCATACTTTGCTTTCTGATAACTTAGAGTCAAACTACAAATATTAGCATCATTTTCATATACTAGAAGAGGCCACCTTAAATAAAAACATTAAATGAGTCATCATTCAGTGGCAAACAACAATTTAGGCATTTCACCCTTCCAACTCCAATCAATCAATGGATCACTATTTTACATCTCAAAGCTCGATTCCTTTTTTTTGACCAATCTCAAAGCTTGATTCTGAAAACAGTGAAATTTAACAAGATTTCACTTCTGTACATCACTTCTGTAAAGCATGAAATTTCACATGCTTGTTCATTTGGCAATGGATGCCTTTTGCAGTGTGAAATGGCCATTTTTCTGCCATGAAATCTGATCATTTGAGGCCATCTCCGAGCAAGATTAAGCCATAGAATTACTCCTACGATTTGATATACACTATCTCAGAATAAATTCCAAAAATAATCAAGATTATGGAACTTAAAAATAACTCTCAGTTGAGCCATCTCTTTTAACAGGATTTAGCCAGGCTGTTATCATTCAATATAATAATCAAGCAATCGCTGTTGAAAACAATCATGATTACAAAGTTTTCAAAATCCTTAATCAGTGAGAAAAAGAGATTTTAGGAAATGAAGGTCAATTCAGGTCATTTGCGAACATGATTAACTAGACTTGCTTTCTATGATACTGAAAATTGTTGAAACAATTCTAGTTATAAGTTTATTGGACAAAAAAGTGAGGAAAACATGCGTGTGTTTAATCTGAATCCACTTGAAGCTGATTAGGATGAAGACTTTGCCCAAGACTATGCTATGTTCAAACAACAGAATACCTCAAAACTTGTAATGAAAAGAGTGAAGATTTGGAAGTTTTTAAAATCATTGAAAGCTATCATTTGCTGTGACTAAAAGAAATCTGTCATTGCTGACCGAAAGCAAGATGATTCATGCACAAAAGGGAGGCTGGAACCCAGGGAAATGAAAGAAATGGGCTTCTATTAATGCCACGTGGAAATATTCCAACAAAAACTTGGGACAGCTCCTTTGTTTATGAAACAGAAGTGCTATGTGGAACCAAAGTGAAGGTGTAGGGGGCCCAACTGTCAACTTTTAAGTTGAGATGAGTAAATTGCACAAGCCCCTAAGTTGGAAGGAATTATACACATTTTTGCCAAACAAATAACAGAGCGCTGGAGAAGGTTGCACAAGGAGATTGAGAAAACTCATTCTGAACCTAAAGTAGAAGCATAGCTGTAAGAATGTTGTCAAATTCTAGACTGAATGGGATTGATCAATGAACAGGGTTAAGTTGTACAGGATTTATCAGCTATCGATTATGACAGTTTCAAGAAGAGAAAAGAAAACAAAAAGCTCTCCACCAGAGTATTTAGATTGTGATAAAAAACTAATACAAAAGTATTAGGTCCCCAAGTCACATCTTCAGGAACATATTATAGTAACGTCTCTATGGGTTTACCTTTTGTGTGTATGTGATTATTTATTTATTTATTTTTTTTTGGGGGGGGGGGGGATAGTGTGATCCCATAGTGGATTTAAGGAGCACCGGTCACCATAATTGCATGTCACCATCATGTTCTCCTAAACAGTAATATTGTTTTATCCAAAAGAATATTACCAAGTCTAAAAAAGGAACACAGAAATATATATGACTCATAACATTCAATTATCTTCAAAACAATATTTTGTGTAACTCCAATAGGCATTTCATCACTCAAACATACATCCAAGACAAACACTGAACCTATGAAAGTGAAGCTAATCTGAAGTAATTTGCGGAAGAGTATCAGCATCCACTAATTAAATGCCGCTGAAGCAAGTATTGGCAAACCTTCACAAAACTTATGTTACAAAAAGGTTTCCTTACACATGCACATGCATTACATAAATGAAACCTAGCTAATTGAAGCAGGGGCCAAGCTAAACTATACTGAAGTGTATAATGAGTTTGGTTCAATTCGCTTTCAATATGAAGACATGGTGCCTTAACACCCTTCTCCTTCCAGGAATTAGGAAAGTAAGCCAGTAACTGAAGGCAATTTTTTCGATAAACAAGATGGATATTGACTACCACATAACAATATCTGTTCTATTTAATCAATATCCTTTACCTTACATCTCAATAGCCAATTATAAAGTGAAGACGGAAACACAATATCAAAGTCAATTGACATCAAAAACCGAAAAACCTAGATCGAAACATCAAAAAATCATTCAGGGTGCGTTAAACAAACCTCAACTCTTATATACAAAACAAAGCATTACAGAAGAGAAACCTAGCTAATTGAAGAGGGGACAAGCTAAAATATATTCTCTCCGTTCCTAAATATAAGATCACTTTTGAATTTGTTCCTAATTTTACTCAACTTTTTTCCCAAATTAATCCTAATAATGTTTATCTATAATAACAAGCAAGAGAGGGAGAATGAGGATAAAGATATATATAGTTAGGATAAATTGGTAATATCAAGTGTTAATAACTAATTTAACAACATCTGTAATCTAATCAAATTAGGAAAAGTGATCTAATATTTAGGAATGGAGGTAGTACAACTATGAAGACACGGTGCCTAAACACTCTTCTCCTTCCAAAAAATAAGGAAAGTAAGCCAATAACTAGAGGCAATTCTTCTGATAAACACGATGCATATTGCTTACAACATGTATTCTATTTGATCAAATATCCTTGACCTTACATCTCAATAGCTAATAACAAAGACAGAGGAAACCAAAACTATCAATGTCAATCCACATCATAAACCAATAGAGCTAGATCAAAACATTAAAAATATCATTCAAGGTACGTTTAACGAACCTCGAATCTTATATTCTTGTAAACAAGTTCTTCAACGTTGCTCCCTACGGTAGGATTGGTGGTGACAACCTCACCAAGATGTAATTTATAAAGGGTTGTGGTCTTCCCAGCATTATCCAATCCAACAACAACAATCTTATATTCCTGAGCAGGGAATAACATGAACCAAAACTTTGATATAAATGCTCCCATCCTTATTATTCACCTGGAACACCACCAAAGGAAAATCCACAAAACACATTCATTAGGATCAAATAGACACAAAGAAAGACTGAAAACTTACCTATACCTCAAAGAAAACAAAAATTGAACATGGGTTTATTGGCGATTTGAATTATAAAAACCCCATCAAAGAAAAATCAAATTTTTGGGTCAGAAAGATTGGAGATCCATGGAAGTGTATATATGAATATTGTTTGAAAAGGAAAAGGTAGCATAGCATACCTGTGACCGAAGGAAGAGGGAGCAATAAGATGGAGGAGAGATGACGAGAGAGAGAGAGAGAGAGAGAGAGAGAGAAATAGGATTTGGAGATGAAGGAGAGAATATAGGGATCGTCTTTGATTATGCTTCAAGGTTTGAGTTTGGGGAAATATATGAATCTTGTATATATGTTGTGCCAGAGTTTGGGGAAAGAGGAGAAAAAGTTAGGAATTTATATATGGTTTTTCCAAAAAGAAAAATTCGAAGAAGAAGAAAAAAGTAATTAATAATTAAATTAAAATAAGTAATTTTCTTGGGTTAAACCAAGTTTTGGTCATGAACTTCCACCCATTTTGCTTTTAGACCGTGAACTTTCAAGCATATGGCATTAGTTCGTGAACTTTGCAATGCCACATAGGAGGATTTAACAGAGTTAAAGGATTAGAGACTAAAAGAAAAGCTCAGGGACCAATACTATATGTTTGAAAGTTTAGGGACTAAAAGTAAAATGTGGTGAAAGTTTAAAGATCAAAAGTTAGTTTAACCCAATTTTCTTATATAGAGTTTTTTTTTACTAGCGAGCGTGTTATAGAGTCTTGTACATTGGGTTTTTTCGGTTGGATGTATGTAAAGTTTTTTATTTTAGTTTTTTCTTTGGGCCAGTTTGGTTGCAAAGAATTGGAGGAAGGAGATGGAAATGAGAAATATTGTAAAATTGTGTCTATGAATGAAGAAATAAATTATATAACTACATACCATATATTGCTTGATAGATGTGGAATAGTTAATGAGAAATATTGTCTATATTTTCAAACTCTGTTATAGAGGTAAAATTATTTTGATTAATTCAATTTTGTTACTTTTTCATTATTTGGTTTTTGTTATGTTGTAACTTTTTTTCCATCTTGTTTGATTTTTTGGTATCAACCAAAAAACTCAATATTCAACCTTAGTTCATGTCACACCTAGTTTATTTATTCTAATTGATTAAAATATAAAATATATTTAAATTAAATATAGTAATTTTAGTTATAAAATATGTTTCAAGGACTTTAAAAATTTATATAAGTTGACAAAAAGTTGTCCAAATTAAACCTTTTTCAAAAAAATGATATTTGACCAAATCCTTTCTATCGCATTTAAAGTAACCATTTTCTTTATAAAAATTCTTTAAGTATACAAGAGGATTAGAAGAGTCAGTTTGGTTTAATGGTAAGCTTACTTGCTATGGGGTCTGAATCAATCATTTTGCAAAAAAGAACAGTGGGTTGACATTTACAACTTCCGACTCAAGTATATTTATAATAATAATGAAAATCTTACTATTAGAAAGAAATTTACTATACGTGTATATATAGTTCCGAGAATATCCTTAAAATACTCAGCATCAGACTAAAACAAGAAATCTTGCGTTTTCAAAGCATTACATCCACTCCAAAAAAAATCTAAACCAACTCTTTTAAAGTATTATTTGCTAAAATGTATATAAATCTAAATCATCTATCTTCTCCTTCACCACACAAAATCTCACCTATCTGTGTACCTGAAACAAATTTATTTCATACACTCTAATTCATGCATTCACCTGCATAAGCTAAACCATTTTAATCTTACTTCAAATAATAATAGTGACACACCTGTTGGTGATTGCTACTCCCTCCGGTCCCTATTATAAGTCATCAATCACCTCTCAATTTTGGTCCTTAATATAAGTCACCAACTACCATTAACTAACTCATTTATTAATATTTTCCAAATATAAAAAGAGATTTCTTTAATTGAATTTGAGAAAAAATGAACATTGGAATATGAGAAGAGAAAGAGAAGATGAAAAAGACACATGTATACTCATAAAGATAGAATATTTATGAAGAGATAAAAAAGGTAGTGAGCCATAGTGATATAGGTGGGAGAGGCAAAAATAGAAAGAAAAAATAAAATAAGACTAATTTAACTCCTCCTTGGCTTAGTTGACTATTTAAAACAATCAGAACAAAGGTCTAGAAATTATGGTACAAGCAGCTCACTTAAATGACCTTAATTCATATCTCATAAATAAAATTAAATTCAAGCAGAAGTAGAACTTCATTTTCTTCCAAGTTCATTTGGCCACTTTTAACACAGTAAAGTAGCCATCAATCGATTTATGCATACCAATCAAAGAGATCAATTTATGATTACCAAAAGAAACTCAATCAAAACTCAAATCATTCTTTCATTCTTCAATTACTTGAGAAAAATAAGAACTTAAATTTGATAAATTACTTGAGAATTCCAATCATCTACCCACTTGTTATTCTTAATTATAATTCTGGTCTCAAAATCTTATATATGACACTTATACCCCTTTCTTTCCATTTAACTCTCTTCTTCCTAACTATTTATTTAATAAAACTTCGTTTGTCCAATTTTTTTCTTTTATTCAATTTTACAAAAAACTTTAATTTTTATATTATCCATTCTTATTCAATTTAATTATATTTTAAAATAAAATTTTGGGGTGTTATAGTTCACCTTAGGCAAAAAACACAAGGGCGAAGGCCCAAAAATGATACATAACTATTGACGAAGGAACAAAAATAATATATAACTATTCCAAGGTACACAAATGAATCTCAACTATTGGGCATGAGATCAAAAATGATATAAGGGCATTTTAGACTTTTCATGTATAATCTTATTATCATATTAGTGAAAATACCATATTTAATTCCATCATGCCCAATAGTTGAGAATCATTTGTATACCGCAGAATAGTTATGTATTATTATTGTTCATGGACAATAGTTATATATCATTTTTAAGCCTTCACCCAAAACAAAAAATATGTTCACTTATACAAAAATATTCTCAAGTTTTATTGTGTAGAAATAACTATAAACATAATAAAAGAGTATAAAAGTGGGGTTAAATGTCATATTTGCCTCGAAAGTTTATTCATGGAGGATCATATATACTCTCCTAGTAGTTTTGAACTCAAATTTGCCCAGAAAATATGCAAAATGTATCATATCCACCATTTAACATTAAAATATTAATGGTAAACGTCAATTATTCAACGGTCAACATGAGGTTTTCAATAGAAAATGACAAATACGACACGGGTTGTAGCCCACTTACTAGTTTAATCCTATAAAAAGTGGCATTCCTGTAAAAAAGTATTAACTTTTGTTACTTTTTTGCGGTGAAGTCCATGTTTTTACGAAAGTTTTAGAGTCCGTTTGGTTGCCAAGGGAAATGAAGTGGGAAAGTGAAATGTATGGAAAGTGTTGGTTTTTTGGTAATTTAGATATATCTCTGGACCCACAATTTTTCTTTCTTCATCTCACACTTCTCTTGGGGCCTAGAAACTTTATTTCTCATCATTACATCTACTTTCCATACTTTACCCTTACACCTATTTCCAATTCCATTTCCATTACCTCAATTCTATCCACACAAACAGGCGCTTAGAGTAACTTGAACTCTTAAAGAGGTTGAAAAGGGAACCATCCATTCAAAGACTATGTTAATATCTCGCGCACCTATAGAGAACAAAATTTTCTAGCATATAGGTTAACTAAATTTATAGCACATACAAGAATTTTTGTATCTTTACCTTTATTTATGAGGCGAAGGTCAATGAAGGATATATTTTTTTGAACTGAAAGTCAATGAACTGGATTTTAAGTTTAGTAAATGGAATGTGGTGAGGATTGGTTGTATGAAATGTTGTATGGTGGTTGTGTTATGAAATGTTGGATGAGAGGGAAGACCATGTTAGCCACCATCTGTTGGTGGATTCAGAAAAGATGTATTTAAGTGTGTAGGAGAGGAGTATAATGTTTTGTAGATGATAAGGGCATTGAATATTCAAATTATAGAGTTTTGTAAGTCAGAACATTAAAGTTGTTAATGGCTTTTTGATAAGGGCATAGAATATTCAAGTTACAGAGTTTTGAGCTTCTTATCAAATGGAAAAATAGGGATTCTGAAGAGAATAGCTGGGAGAACTATGATACTATTGCAGCCCAATTCCCAAACTTCAGCCTTGAGGACAAGGCTGTTCTCCAGGGGGAAGTAATGATAAGAATAAGCCACTGTTGGTTTATTCTAGGAAGAGGAAAACAACTTAATGTTGCTGTTTGTTGTGTTAATCGTTATTGTTGTGTCATTTGTTATTTGTTGATGTCTATTTTATTTTAATTTCCAATGTAATTTCCCTTTTGTCATTAGTTATTAGTTAGTTATGTTAGTGGGTTGTAAACATGGCAGTTACCATGTAGTGGATGTGTTGTCAGTTTTCTTTTCTAATATGTACAAAAAGGGATGTAACTTATCATTGGCATTATGAATGAAAATAGAAAAGTTATCTCCCAAACCTCTTCTACGTTTTTTCTCTATTTCTCCCTCAAGTTCTATCACCGGCATTGTCATATGGTAGTGAATGCTGGACAATTAAAAAACAACAAGAACATAAGATGGATGTGACAGAGATGAAAATGTTGAGATGGATGAGTGATTATACACTAAAAGATATGATTCGTAACGATCACGTTCGTGTAAGAGTTGGGGTAGCACCAATTTCAGAGAAAATGAGAGAATATCGTTTAAGGTGGTATAAACATATTCAAAGAAGAGAACTAGATGAGCCAGTAAGAATAGTGAAACAGATGGTAAGAGAGCCGTATATAAGAAATAGAGGGAGACCAAAGAGAACTCTTGATGAAGTTATTCAAAGAGATATTTTAGTGAAAGGTTTATCTACAGGAATGACTAGGGACCGAGCAAAATGGCGTCGTGTGAGCCATGTAGCCGACCCATTTAAATGGGATAAGGTTTACGTTGTTATTATAGTTTATGTGGTATGGACATGTTCAAAGAAGAGAATTAAGTAAGCTAGTAAGAATAGTAGAGCAAATGGTAAGGGAGCCGTATATGAGAAATAGAGGGAGACCAAAGAGAACTCTTGATGAAGTTATTTAAAGAAATATGTTAATGAAAGGTTTATCTCCAGGAATGACTAGGGACTGAGCAAAATGGCGTCGTGTGATACATGTAACCGACCCCACTTAAGTGGGATAAGGTTTACGTTGTTATTATTATACATAGAAAATGGAGACAACTATATTGATTATTGAACATCAATATGATGCGTCAACGTGTGATTTACATATCAGGGAGAAAAAAAAGGAAAAAAGGATATGAAATAAGTACAACACTCAAATGGAAGAAACTTCTTGACTGCTGAAAATCCTGTTTTACCTAATCCTTAGAAGGGTTTCCTTGCCACAGTGAACATCATTTCCTACCCAAAAATACCAACTAGTATGCATAAAAAAGGTCATACCCAGTTCTAGTCCCCACTTGGTGAGAGTGCTGAAGAAAAGAATATACTAGGCAGTCTAACTCATACATTTTGTAAAGTGGCTGATTCGAACTCTTACATTTTTTTTGGTAAAATATACATACCAATCAGTATGCATATTTTACCAAAAAAAAAGTTCTAGTAAAAGAAAAGCACAAGTCTGCATAACATCTGGAATGGATGGCAATCAAAAGTGGCAATGCTAATTTCTCAGATAAATTCTCTATTGAGGAATGAGAATGAATGCATTAGTAGCACAACTAATACAAAAAGAGGGGAAAAGAGAGTAGCCTAAGTAATAGCACATTATATCAGAATATTAAATTCTACTTCTTATTTGATATGCCTAGCTCAAATTGTTGAGAAAGACTAACGGTTATGGCTGTTCAAAGCATTTTGAAGTTAAAGACTTAAGAAGCATACATATCTGGCCAAACCTTTGTCCCTTAATGAAAACCGCCAGTTTAATATCTATCCCTCTAAATTGAACATTGAGAGTCTGACATATAGTTGAAAGGGTATGTGTAGATCTCAGATAAGATTATAAGAAATAACAAAATAGATTATCATACGAAGAACCAAGTACATTCTACACCAGAGCACAGTACATTTCAAATCTCAGGCAGTTTTAAATCCCTAGCATACAACAACTACTTTCTGTTAACTCGATCAGCTGCAGCAAGTAAAGGGAATAAAAAGTAGAATGAAAGTTATATATCCTTCACCAGTAATCACCGCAAGAGCATTTTCCATCCTTGAAATGATGAAACCTTTTGTTATCTCTTACAATTAACTCCCTTCCAACAATCCTGGACATAATCTTGATGGCATTGTGACAGTCACCACATACACGAAGATTCTTTATAATTCTAAGAGGTGTTCTGGGAGGTGTGCTAATAAGACCATAGGCAATGGCTAAACGCTCACTGTGGTAGAGCAAGGCTTGCTCCTTGGCTTCTTGATCAATGTCATGAAGAACGTATCTTGTATCAGGAACATATCCCGCATCTTTCATTGCGCTCAAGGCTTTTAGCTTTTCATCATCCTTGTAAAGTGTTGGATTCTTATACTCAATAATTCTGTTCTTTCCATCAAGCATGCTAATCGCAGTTCGCTTCTTTGGCGGTGGGGTAGGGATCTTATTGGCAACAACCTTTGATGGGTCAAGACTAACCATCAACTCCTCAGCATAGTCTTCAAGATCAATATCTCCATGAGTCCGAGCATAATCCCGCAGTCTCTCCCAAAAAGCCACCGTGGGCTCAAATGGCAACTTGCCAATGTAATCCTCAGCTTCCTTAAGATACCCAGATTGACCTAGAACATCTAGAAGCCCCATATAATGCTCCATCCCTGGTTCAATCCCATGTTTACTTTTCATGGACTCAAAATAAAGATATCCATCCTCCACAGCTTCCGAACTAGCACATGCCGATAACACAGCTAAGAAAGTTTCTGAAGTAGGTTTCAACCCCTGCTCTTTCATCAGCTCGAACAATTGCAATCCCTCATCTCCCATAGTATTATTTGCATACCCAAAAATCATCAAGTGCCAAGAATCCAAATTTCTAATCTTCATATGATCAAACACCCTTCGTGCATCAGTCATACTTTTGCACTTCCCATACATCTCAAGCACTTTATTATTCAACCTACCATCAGTCCTAAACATAGACTGCAAAAAGTAATCATGAACCTTCTTGGCATCCTCAAGAGATTTCAACTTCCCACATAAATCAAACAGCACATCAAAACAATCAGCATCAGCTTTCACCCCTTTATCCATCACTTCAATAGCTTCCTTAACCTTCCCCTCTTGACACAATCTGATCAAATCCGTAATCGACACTGGATGGCTTTCAATAATTTCCCCTTCATTAACAACCTGATTTCCCACCTGGTTAGGCCTATGAAACTGAGGAACTGATTGACTAACAGTTCCACTTTGTGCATACCCTTGATTCTGACTATTCCTATTCCATCCATAATTAGGGCGTTGAGGGTTCACCTGATTATGCCCTACAGTTTGGGGATTATTCCATTGATTAGGGTTTCCCTGAGGGGAAAACTGCCGCCCATAATCGCTATTCTGAGGATTCTGACTCTGATTAGGATAATTATAATTGGTATAATTAGGGTTTTGGGGGTGAGGGTTGGATTGTTGAACGGTTCTCCCTTGAGGAGGAGTACTATGCCATCGTGGGTCCCACTGGTTAGAAGAATCGGAAGAATGAGGATGAGGATGAGAGGGTTGTGTTTGAAATTGATTTGGGATGGCGGAAGTGGTTAGGGTTTTAGAGAGGAGTAAATAAGGAGGAGGCTGTGTGTTGTAGCGTAACTTGAGGAAGGAAGAGATCATTGTGGCTCGTGAGCGTGAATGGAATGGAAGTAAAATCCTTTTCTCCTCAGTCCTGAATTAAAGTGATAGATAAACCATCAACATAAAAACATGTAGTGATTGGGGATTTGAATTATAAAAACCCCATTTAAGAAAAATAATTTTTTTTGTCAGAAAGATTGAACATCAACCTGTATATATGAATTTCATTTGAAAGAGGGAGACATGAAAAGGTAGCATACCTGTGATTGAAGTTGAAGGGAGAGTGAGCAATAAGATCAAGGAGAGATCACGAGACAGAAATAAGATTTGGGGATGAAGAGAATATAGGTATCATCTTCGATTATGCTTCAAGGTTTGGATCGGCCTATGAAATATATGAATTTTGTTTTTTTTTTATTACAACAACTTCTATAGGAACTTGTCCAAAGTCGACTATCCCAGCACTTTATATCATTTAATGAATCTGTCAAAGCCACAACAAAAACTATCAAACACATACTCAGTGTGGAAACAAAGAATAGGTGAAATAGTGTGATGATTATTTCATTGATATGATAACATATTTATAATAAAAAAGTTTCCTAAAAGATAAAATTCTCCTACAAGTTTACCTAATACTGATTCCCTAATAATAACATAATATTCTTCTACTCTAAATATTTCCTAATACTATAATGGGTGAAGGGGTAAAACTAGCCACCGTAATTTTCCAAATGGACAACTTTGGAACCCGTAAATTGGATGGTGCAAAACCAGACATTATAAAGAAAAATAGGACAAATTTAGCCACACCGTTAAGTTGAAGCTAGAGGTTAATGAAGGTGGGTTCCACGTCAACACTCACGTCTGTTAGCTTCAACTTAATGCGTGGCTAAATTTGTCTCATTTTGCTTTATAATGTCCAGTTTTGCACCACCCAATTTAGGGGTGCCAAAGTTGTCCATTTGAAAAATTACGGTGGCTAGTTTTGCCCCTTCGCCCTACTATAATTAATAATTATGATTATGATATACAAATAGTCTACTGATACACAATTTGAAATATTAACATAATTTCTAACACTCAGCTATCATTATTTACTCTAAAACTCATCATAAGCATAATTCAATCACACAGCTTTAAAATATCAATCTCAATCAATCATTTATGAACACACAAAGGAATTAAAAACAACACTTAACAGAGAGGAAAGAAAAAAATCAACACTATTTTAACGCTCAATGACATTCATAGCTCTAAGTAATTTGAGTCAAAACAAATCAGTACATATATAATTATACATATTCAACCTATATAACTTAATTGGAAAATAATGTTTCCCCCATTAACGTTTCATGATTTCAACTACTATAATTACATTCTTGTGAGGACAACATTGTTGCACTTGTTAGTGAATACTCCAGAACTAAATGATAACAGAAGTCACAAAGAAAAAATTAAGTTTTTCCAAATAGACAGAAGCATCGGAGACAAAACCACATTGACATAGATACTGGAACAAATATCCAATGACTAAAACAGAAGGGAGTCTTCTTTTATTCCCAATAAATACGCTGCTAAGTTTAGGTGAAGAATATAACATTGAGATGTATTTTAGCCTTCGAAGGGAGGAGAGCATGTGATGGTTGATGAACTGCATCTCATAAATGATAATTACACTAATTGGATCTTCTTGTAGTTTTCAATTTGAAGCTCTCGTCTTGGCATTTTGAGGGGTTCATGCATGCATTATAATTTATATAACATCCTTTTCTAACAAGCTACCAAGGCATACCTTTCAGAATGGAATTTCATGGTAAATGATATATCTGAAAATTTAATCATAAACTATCATACGATCCATGACTTAGTATGACAAGTTTTACTGTTATTTCTGATAAAGCGGAAATAATTAAGCCACGGCACACTCCAATAACAGATGCATAACACAACAGCTCCTAAAATGAAATGTCAAAATGAATATACTGTCATGAAGATTTCTAAAGGTAGATGAGAAAAATCATACCTTGGATGGTTTTTGTCCTCCTCTTATTGCCTGCAAAAGATTGTGATTGTTAATCTTTCTCATAACGAGTAAAGAGTTAAGGCTATCTATAAATAACAAGCAGGATTACCTGCGCGATGCGCGGAATAAGATTTTAGTAAATTTTTGCTTGGTTGTTGAAGTAAAATTGAGGTGGAATTTAATGGTCAATCAATGTGAGTGCGAATGGGAAATATGTAAAATGGGTAAAAGACAAAATATTCTCATGTTTATATCTTGAAGAGAAGGTTTAAGACAATTTTTTCGAAAGCATAAAAAAGAAACAACTATATTTGAAAGCGAAATTGTGAAAAAATAATAAGGAATTGACAAATCTTTGGTATGAAGCATAACATTGAGATTCTACTTCCAACCAAAGAAATAACTAAAAGTTATGAAGGAACAATTATATTTCGATATCCATATTTAAGTATTTAGTGACCCCAAAATTATATATAATCGTTATTCACATTCAACCTTATCCATATATATCTATATTTAGATATGATCCACATAGAGTCAAAAAAGTTTTAGGTACGACAAGTACATATAATCACAAAAATTTTATAGTGAATCAACTTCCCATTCAGATAGCTATTCTTTACAACACATACGTCATTACAAAATACCAGAGAGTATCTAATAAATATAAATCGACTGAACAATGCATCAAGAGGCCAAAAACGTTTTCAATCCTCCATGTAGCAGCAAAAAACAAACCCTGTCACAGAAAGATGTTTGAAAATTTTACGGCCAATGGTTGTCAACATCTGAGAAAATATAGGACCAGAACTAATTAAGTAGGTACACATTTGATCTTGTTGCTATTGATATGGCCTCACATTTTAATGATCAAAGGACACTAACTAAACGAAATCTACATAAACTGTCAGATATCTTAGAGGACATGATTAATCTAAATTGTGAAGCCACAAAGGTAAGAAATAATGCATATGGATTTATGCTACCATATTTTGAAGCTTTTAATTGGTTGCATCAGATTTCCATGCTGCAACTCCCATCAACCGCCTACACAAGATCAAATCCTTATTCAAAATGAGAAAGTAAAAAAAAATAGCATGATATAAGATCTTCCATAAAATATATTAGACTATGACGCCACAATTAAGGGACAAAGCTTTAAATATTTTAAAAAAGTTAAGCTAGAAGCTTGAGGACCCAAGTCATAGGCTTTATTCATGAGCTATTGAGAATATTTTCAATGCAATTGAGAAATCTAAACTAAGGAAACAATTTTGAGGAGGAAGAACTCTGACCAAGAATCTCACAAGCAATACATCTTAAGTGTAAATTAAAAGGAAAATACATTTAATTAACTGAAAGAACAGATAGAAAATAATATCATTTAGATGAGCAACTATGTGTCTCTTCCATGTTGCATCTTTGCTGGAGCCACTATGTCTTTCATAAAATACAAAAGAAATTCAAGCAACTGCACAATCCATAAGAGAATGAATAAAATGAACCAAGGCAGGTTAAGAAAAACATTGTAAATTGGACAAGTTAAGTATACTCTTTAGAAGTATGATATATAAACTACCTCAAATAAATAAACTTGTTTGATGCATGCTTCACATAAGCTAATAGTTTCTGTGATGATACTTTACCCACTTTTGCAGCGTATACAACTTCAATATTTTGCAGGAAAGTCATTTAACATGCATAGTTACAGAGATAAAACAAAATGACAGAATCAATAAGCTCTCCTCTGTAAAAGAATAAATAGTCAAGTTATGTCTTTTGATTTTTCAGAAAAGCTTGAGTATGTCCAGCAGATGAGATGAAGGTTACCAAAAGAAAGAAAATAGGATCGTTTTAATTTAACCAAGTCAAAAAACTAACATGACTGTAGAAAAGCACCAGATACAAATTGCAATAATAACGGAGAGCGTAGGGAATTCTTGGAACAAATATGAGAATACAATTACCAACATTAATACTAACTAATGCGACAATTAATATCATGGCTATAGCATAAGAAAGGGACACGGGAATTAAAGAACCTCTACGTCTTTGAAGAAAAATCTGACTTTATGCATTGAGTGCCTATGAAAGCTATTTTGCAACACCATTATGTAGTGTTTTCAACTATGATAAATAATATCAAACAACATAAGTACAAGGACCTGAGCCTATGATAAATAAAACAAATTTTCAACTAAAATTACACTTCATTTCACTCAAAGTAATAGCCGTCATAACATCACTTCATATGATAATCATGACCAGCAATGATTAAATGAAACTAATATCATCCATACAAATCAGGATCAGCATACATTAGTACTTCTTTTTCTCACTACCCAATCGGCCAAATCAAAGGAAAAACAAGAAAAACCCCATTACTACATTCCAAGTTGGTTTTCAAAACATACAACAATTTTGAACTATATATGAAAATAAAGCAACAGTTACTGCAATACACTACTTGACTCACATTCATGATTAACACACATACACTACAATTACATCTATTTCTTTGCTCATAAGAACAAGCAACCAGAACTAAGAAAACACTTCATTCTTCCTAGGCTTAGTTGACGTATTAAAACAATAAGAACAAAGGTCCAGAAATTATTGTACAAGCAGCTCACTTAAATGACCTTAATTCATATCTCATAAATCAAATAAAAGCACATTCAAGCAGAAGTAGAACTTCATTTTCTTCCTTGTCGAGTGAGGGGATACCTTGATCATGTATCAAAAAAAGAACTTCATTTTCTTCCAAGTTCATTTGGCCAAGCATTAGGAAATCGCTGTAAGAATGTTGTCAAATTCTAGACTGAATGGGATTGATCAATGAACAGGGTTAAGTTGTACAGGATTTATCAGCTATTGATTATAACAGTTTCAAGAAGAGAAAAGAAAACAAAAAGCTCTCCACCAGAGTATTTAGATTGTGATCAAAAAATAATACAAAAGTATTAGGTCCCAAAGTCACATCTTCAGGAACATATTATAATAACGTCTCTATGGGTTTTCCTTTTGTGTGTATGTGTTTTTTTTTTGGGGTGGGGGGGGGGACCCATGGGGGGTAGTGTGATCCCATAGTGGATTTAAAGGGAAATAAAAAGTTCGTTAGATCCAAGCCCTCCTTCTATTGTTATGAAAGGAGCACCGGTCCACCATAACTGCATGTCACCATCATGTTCTCCTGAACAGTAATATTGTTTTATCCAAAAGAATATTACCATGTCTAAAAAAGGAACACAGAAATATATGACTCATAACATTCAATTATCTTCAAAACAATATTTTGTGTAACCCCAGTAGGCATTTCATCACTCAAACATACATCCAAGACAAACACTGAACCTATGAAGAGTATCAGCATCCACTAATTAAATGCCGATGAAGCAAGTATTGGCAAACCTTGATAAAACTTATGTTACAAAAAGGTTCCTTACACATGCACATGCATTACATAAATGAAACCTAGCTAATTAAAACAGGGGCCAAGCTAACTATACTGAAGTGTACAATGAGTTTTGTTCAATTCACTTTCAATATGAAGACACGGTGCCTTAACAAGCTACTCCTTCCAGGAATTAGGAAAGTAAGCCAATAACTGGAAGCAATTTTTATGATAAACAAGATGCATACTGACTACCATATAAACTATATGTGTTCTATTAAGGGTGTGTTTGGCTCGACTTATGAAAAAGTGGCTTATTTTTAAGTCAGTTAGAAAATAAGCTCTAGGTTGGCTTATTTTTATGTTTGGATTAACTTTGAAAAAAGTGGCTTATTTTCCCATTTGACATATAAACATGTTTGGATGACTTTTTGTTTAAAAGGGGCTTATTTTTAAGTCATGTAGAAAAATAAGCTGGCTTATTTTCTGAAATAAGCTACATTGAGTGGCTTATAAATAAGCTGGCTTATTTCAAATAAGGTGGGTGGAATATAAGTCCAGCCAAACATAGAAAAAAGTCACATACCCAAAATAAGCTGGCTTATTTCTCAAAATAAGCCGAGCCAAACACACTCTAAATAAATATCCTTTACCTTACATCTCAAAAGCCAATTATAAAAAGCAGATGAAAACACAATATCAAAGTCAATTGACATCAAAACCGAAAAACCTAAATCAAAACATCAACAAAATCATTCAGGGTGTGTTAAACAAACCTCGAATCTTATACTCCCTCCGGTCCTAAATATAAGACCTAATTGAATTTTTTGAAAAATCCTAAAAAAAGCAAAAATAAGTGAATTACAAATTGATTTAACTAATTTTTCCCTTAAACTAGTTTATTTTACTTATAAACTAATAGATAATCTAAAAATATATCAAATATGTCATTATTTAATAGACTATTTTGCAACCCTAACCTCTCCAAAAAGACATATAGGTCCTATATATTTAGGACCGGAGGTAGTATATAAAATGAAGCATTACATATAACAAACCTAGCTAAAATATACAAATATGAAGACACGGTACCTTAACACCCTTCCCCTTCCAAAAAAAAAAATAAGGAAAGTAAACAGTGAAATGCTACACTTAGAAAGCATGAATGAATGAAATTGAAAGTTTATTGCCTCTAAAACAGAAACCCACTCGGCCTCTCACTTAAATTCGCAAGAACAGAAATAGGAAGAGAGAATCACCTGTGGCTGGTGCTGGAATGAAGAAAAGACGCAGAGGAGAGGAAGAATTAGGAATCAGTTTTGGAAATTAGGAATGAAGAAAAGAGAAGGTCAGGGTTTTGAGCTTGCGACTTGCGAGGATATGAATGAAAGAAACAAGCTAGGGTTTTCTTATTACTTACTACCTCCTCCGGTCCTAAATGGAGTATAAGAGTCACTAGACTTTTTTTTTTTAGGGTTGATGGTTGCGAATAGATTATTAGATCATGAAATATTTGGTATTTTTAAGATTATCCATTAGTTTATAGGTAAAACAAACTAATTTAAGGCAAAAAAATTAGGTAAATCAATTTATAATTAACTTATTTTGCTTTTTTAAGATTTTCTAAAATAGTCAATTAAATCTTATATTTAGGACTGAAGGGGATATTATTTAGGTAAAATCCCAAATAATTCTCTTCCAATACATAAAATGACAAATGAGGAATCTAAACTTTCAAAAGGACGATGTAGGAATCAGCATCTATCTGTCATTTTAAAATTTTTCGAAAAGACAAAATTACCTCCATCCTATAACACAGTCTATTGAAAGAATGACACTTTCAAGTTCAAACCCTATTTATCCCCCTATATAGAAGGAATGATCTCTTTGGTTTTTTTAACTTTAAAAAATTACGTTTTAACCATTTTATGAAGTAGTTGTAGTTACTATAAAATCATAAATCTATATAGGGATGTCATGCTAATAAATTCTTAAATTTCCATATTTCAACTGACATCAACCTTTTTGTATCTTTTTATGTATTAGAGGTACCAACAACAAACAACAATAACAAAGATTTTATGAGGTACCGCTGATAAAAAAATAAATAAGAGATACTACCTCTGGTCCTAAATATAAGACCTAATTGACTTTTTTTTGGAAAAATTAAGGTTGCAAAATAGGTTATTAAATCATGACATATTTGATATCTTTTTAGATTATCCATTACCTTGTACGTAAAATAAACTAGTGTAAGAGAAAAAATTAGGTAAATCAATTTATAATTAACTTATTTTGCTTTTTTTTAGGATTTTTCAAAAAAGTGAATTAGGTCCTATATTTAGGACCGGAGGGAGTATCTTTTATCCTTTTCATATTCAAAAGTTATTTATTTTGGCTTTTTTCTAAATTATTTTTTTTTGGCCAACTTTTCCTAAATTATATTGCTGGTAGAGTTTTGTTTTCACAAAATATTAAAAGAAATTAATTTAAAAACACGGGTGATGGGTTCCAACTTTTTTCGTGTGAGTATTTCTAAAAACAAGCTTTTTGTTAATATGTAATAATTAAAATGATATCTATTTTTCAGTGAGAGGTATTTTGAGTATTTTTTCCGCAGCACAAAAAACTTTTCTTGTTTCTTGTGCCATTATTTTTCGTGTATATATACCTTGTTTCTTGTTGTTACTTCGGTAATAACACTGAACGTTGTATAATAAAATACAAAGATAGAAGACTCAATCTTGTATATAAAAGAAGAAAGAAAGAAGACTCAAGGAATTATCACCAATATTCATCTCATGTTTCTGGAAATGGACAATATAGTCAAGAATCAAATAACAAGGGTAGCAATGATCTCTTCAATTTTAAAAATATTTTTCTTAAGATCTAAAGGCGCTCTAAGACTATCAAGACATACACATTTTAAAATATTTTTAATTGGAACAATAATACCTACCTACTAGCATTCCACAATGTGTATGTGTTAACGTTATAGTTATAGTGATGTTTTTGTATCACCTTTATTTCTAATATGTCATGAAAATATTTTATTAATTCTTCCCCAATTTCATATATTGTCTGATTCATTTTATTATTTTTAAATTATTTTTTTTATAATCTAATTGCTCTAGAACTTACAAGACGTACATATCTCTGATCCAAATGACATGTTGGTGTCTTGGTCTTGTACCATAATAATTAGATAAAAGAAGATTCATTTCTAAGATTGGCAGCAAAAGAGCTATTGCTGATGTAAACAAGATTCATTTCTTAGAAAGAATCAGAGGTATTGTATGTATTTTTCTGCCTCTAAACAATTCTATATATATCTCTTGAATTTATTAACGGTTTAATATGCATTCTATACATATTTTAAAAATTACATTGCCACCGTTAATTGGAATAATATTACTCACTAACTAGTTTTCCACGATGTGTATGGGTTCATGCTATTGTTGTAGTGATCTTTTTAGATTGAATGAATTTTACATTTGATTCATCTTTAAAAAATAGTTCCATGAGGAGTTTAGTGAGAGTGTAACCGTTTAAAGAAAAACTTAGATTTTATTATTTGTTCAATTTAAGGAGTGTCACAAGTTTTGAACCCTAGATCGGAATGACAAAGCTAAATAGATCACCATCAAGCCATGATGGGAAAAGGCTACAATCTATGACATAAGAATGAGTTTGACATATTAATAATGGTCATGTAAAACTAAAACTACCTTTCTTGTTTCTTGATTTTTGCTTCTTGGCCTTTTTTCGTTATACCTTGTTTCTTGATGCGAAATGATGGAAATGGAAAATTGACATGTCACAAATCAAAAAAATGGATTGGAAGAGCAATACATTGATGTGTTTCATATTCTTGCAAATTATTGGTGCTAGGAATCCTCATCCTCACATAGATGGAAGGAACACTATATACTATTGGTGTAGGAGTGGACAATTTCGTGTGGGTTCCTTTGGTTTTCAAGAGTTGGCAAATGAAGGACGTCAATTTGCTTATATACTATTTGTTTTCCAGCGTTTGTCCTTAGTTGTTCCACGTTTAAAACCGCCAGAGAGTGACATTAACTTTCTCAAAGTAACTGCCTAGAAGTTAATGCATTTTCCAGCATTTTTCCTTTGCTTTTCCACGTTTATAAAGGCCAGAATGTGGAAGACATAACATTTGCCTTTTTTTGATAAAAGACATAACATAACATTTGCCTATGCTCACTGTGACATATTGTTACTTAATCTCTAATTAACTAATGATATCCATTTTAGATCTAATAACCTCTTTACTAACTATGATAGAAAAAGGATTTCCATAATATCAATGTCCTATCATAGTTAGAAAGGGAATCTCCTAATGATTAAATATTATCCATGATAGAAAAGAATAAACTAATACAACCTGAATACTATCATGGATAATTAATAGCTAACCATGTTAGAAAAGAATCACCTAACATGGTTAGAAAAACAAACAACCTAATGTTCAATAATATCAAATACATATAAATATATGCGGAAACGAATGCAGACCTATATAAATTGGCAATATACAATTCCGAAGAAACTATATAACCTCTATTACCTAATTCCCTTTCCTGCTGCTTGCGTCTGTGCATGAATACCTGCAAAAATGTCAGTAATCGTGGGATGAGACAATTTGTCCCAGTAATCACCGCTTAACTCACTATAACAGTGAGATGTGCGGTAGCGAGGGCGTCTAAAGGGTACCTCATTTTAAAACCAGTAATATATATATATATATATATATATATATATATATATATATATATATATATATATTATATCCGTGTCAATTCTTCTTCCATTCATCTCTCAAATCCCTCCATCAATTCCACATCACTTGTCAATACTTTAATCAACAACATCAAATGTTTCCCCACAACCTAACTCACCACAATCTCAAACTCAACAACAAAAATAAACGTGATTGACACTGTGCCCAGTCTCAAATCTGAAAGCATGAAAAAGGGAGCATTTTAAATAGTGAAAACGTCCCTGAAAAGGGGAGCACTATAAAAAGTGTACACATCCCTGGTTCCTTTACAATCCGAGGAACCTGTACAATTAACCTATCGATTGCGCATATCGATAGGTTACATCGGCCGACGGTACTAATAATCAGTGTCATGCAATATTCACAATCCCTATTCTATATTCCATCAACATAACTCTCAACTATCTCAACTCAACATATCATCCTCTTTTCTATCTTCATCACCTCTTAAATCACTATCCAACACTATCCCTATATACATTCCACCCATTCCAGATCAATGGCCACCACCAGGCAGGATAATAGAATATATAATGTGTAAAAATCTTTTATACAGAAATAATCGTGTTTAAAAGGCACCCGATAGCCTGTTTTGTATCAAAACAACCTTTCAAAGATAAAATGTATATATATAGAGGGTGAGAAAGGATTTTACAAAATCCTAGCTAACATCACCCTCAATGTTATAGTAAGGTTAAGTGTGATTACCTGTCGCCCTTTAGCAAATTCTACGCGATTTCTCAACCTTTCTTCCTCGATGCCACGGAAGCCTACTGCATCCACTCCTATAATAATATATAGTCAAATGATAAATTAATATCATTTCCCTTTTTATCATAGTTCGACGTCTCTCTCTCTCTCGTTCTTATATGTTACTACTCAATCTTAATCCTTCCTTTTTAGTTATTCTCTAGTTGACACACATACGCCCAAGTTGAACACAAGTCTCTAAATCAAAGAGAGTAATGATTCTCAAAATTGAGTTGCATCACACACTTCAATCACATTATCCCAAAGAAACATTATTAAAATCCATTTAAACAAACATGGCACCCCATCAACAACATTAACTGATTCACATTCCAAAAACTTATAATAAGGGGAATCAAGTCAATACCTACCAATTAATCGGATTTACCCCTTTTTGTTAAATAAAATCATGTTTCTTAAGCTTAATTGCCACTTTTATATCGCATATTGATTTTTAAAATATGTCTTTCCTACTTATTTCAATACATCAGTATTAAGCTCTTTACACATGACTATCAGAATACCATTAGAGATACATATGAATAAGATATTCAATTACAAGGTAATGATCATTCAACCAATTAGAATCTTCACAATTTAAAGGAAACCATGCCCGCTCAAATAAACTGAAACTTTAATTTAGTATTAAATAAGTATGTCCCGATTGTCATAGTTCTACATTTACCATACTCTAATAACCAGCTTGGACATCATTACGTCAAGAGTCAATTCAGCCATCACAAAGTATTTGATTACTAAGCACTAATAAAACAAGAATCAAATGAAAGTCATTCAAATTCCCTCACTGAAAATTTTGGCCAAAACAGGGGAAAAGGATAGAACACATTGCCTCATTCCAAACTTGTTTTAAAGGTATACAAGGTTATTTCAAACAAATAATCCAAACACAAGACAATTAAGCACACTTTAAATACTGATTTTCCATGCCTTCACTAAACCAAAACAGCATATTAAATCATGAAATAAGGCCTTACCAATCATTTAACCACAGTAATAGTTCGAACTACCATTTTACATTCAGATTACAATTTAAATCCTCTAGAGTGTTTTATGTTCTAGATTTCCAGCATTTAATCACTACAACTAAATAGCCAATTAGAGTAATACATGACAGCCATTTATGCAACAAAACTTGATTAGATTCTTACTGTTTAAAGAGTGAAAACAGATTCTTGGAGTGAAAGACCTAAATCAAGTTGATGACTTTTAAAAAACCTTGCACCACATGTGGAAATAGGCAAAACAATTATCTCATTCTCATATTCTAATCAAAACACACCTATAAATTCACCCAAAGCAGAACAACATCCTGCATACAGTTATTAAGCAATATCATAAGAAATCCATTGTCACAAACCAAACAAAGCAAGATAATCGAACAGAAAGAAGCAAGCTGAACAAGTATTTCCATTACTTCACAAATCCAAACAGTCATGACAATAGAAAACCACAATTAACACATGCTACTCTTAAACATTGTAACATAACCACCAAATTCTGTTTACATTTAGTACATTTTAATTACCAAAGCTTTTAAGCATGACCAATCAGTAATTCAAAATAACACTCCAACGCAATCACTTTTCAGCAAAAATTTGAAGGAGAGAGGCCAAGAATAAGTTCAGCCATAACGAGAAAGTAGCACAAAACTTGAAACCCACTTGCACCTGCTTTTAGTAAATTAAATCTACTTGAAATAGCAAAACAAAGCAAATACATATGAAGCCTCAAGGATAAACCAAGTCAGTAAGATTCAACATGCAACCACTTACATTTGTTTTTATTTCATCATTATAAGCCTCTCATCCAACTTAAAAGATTAACAAACTCCTTTCCTAATGCCTAGCCAAACCAGGAAATCCAACAAAATCACACAATAAATATCCTAATATCATTCAAACAACCTTCTACAACAACAAATTACAAATCTTGAACCCCAATACCCCTTAATCATTTCTTAAACGTACAACACCAAACTAACCAGCCCAATATGGTCAAAGAAATAATACAATCACCAATACAAATGCTTCACAGATCAAACACTTCATTACATAAAAGTGCCCACACAAAGGAGAGGAACAAAATGCCAAAACACAAGTAAATTCTCAAACATTTTAATCATTTTCTAAAACTTCAAACCCACGTCTAACCATGCTTTTTGGTGGATTATCAAACCCAAAATAGAAACTCATTTTCGGATTTCTCTCAAGCTCACCGAAAATGAATGGAGAAAGGTATGAATATGAGGAAATAAAGTTACCTCAGTATAGTTTTGGTGTTGTATGAGTTGTGGGAGGCCGCCGCCGCCGTCGTGAAGCTCGCCGGAAATCGGCCATCAAGGGCTGGCCGACCCAAAACAGTAAAAACGAAAGGAAGAATAAGGGAGATGAAGAAATGAAGAAAACAGAGTTGGAAAGGAAAGAATGACTTGCAAAACTCAAAGAAACAACAACTCTACCTATACACACCGTCGGCCGCCGTCTACCACCACCCGGTCACGCCGGAAAACCGAAGAAGATGATGGAAAGGAGATGAAACCCGAGGAAGATGACGAGGAACAGTGAGAAGCACAAGAAACCCACACGATTTTGAAGTTTTTGGGAAGGAAGAGGAAGTGAAAATCAAAGATAAGTGTGATTGGGAGTGAGAGAACGAAACATGTGTGTGTGTGGTGAAAGAGAAGACGAAAGGGGAATCCATGACCACTCCTTGGTCGGAGCCGCAGCGCCGTAGGCCGCCGGAGCTTTCAGAGTGGGTGGCCGAAGGGGGTAGGGTTTTGGGAAGGAGAGCGGAGGGAGGGACAGAGAGAGAGGGAAGTCGGTGAGGGAAGTGAGGAAGAAGAAGAAAATGGAAAATGAAGGGGAGGGAGTGTTTGGTTTAGTGTTTATAGGGTGGGTTATTGATAATTTGTAGCTCAAACTTGCCATAGTGTACTCTTTTAATTCGAAAACCATTTAAACCAGCCTCCAATCTCTTTAAACTTCAAAATATTTTTAGCTTTACCACTCCCTCATATTTCAAACTCTTCGTTTCTTGATTAATTATATGCACATTAATTACTCAAAATTTCCAAAAATATCCCAAAAATTCCTAAAAATTCCAAAATTTCCCAAAACACTCTCTAATCCTGAATTAAATTTTTCAGGATGTTACACTCACTACTTTTCTCGGTGTTTAGAAATGAAAAAAAGTTTTTATTTAATAAAAATAAAAATAAAAATCATAGTGGCCTTTGTAAATGTCGCTATGTTTTTTATTAATTTTTTAAAAAATATATGCCGCACAAACTCCGGAAAAGCAGGTAGGGAATTTTTCAGTAAGCCTGACATATTTTTTAAAAAAAGAATTAAATTTTCCTCTTAGCTTTCCGGCGTTTGTAAACACCGGAAAATATGGGATGTTTTTTTGAAAAAAATAACATTAATGTCAGTAGCTTTTAAATGTTTTAAAAATGCCAAAAAGTAGCAATACTATTTTAAAAATAAAAAAAACATTCCGACATTTACCTAAACGCTAAAATGTGTATTCATTTTTTTATGCAAAGCAAATTGCCACACCATCCTTTTCTTATCCAAGAAACGCCGGTAAGTGATCGTGGGAAAGTTGGCACCAAGCTCGCGCCAATTTTGATAGCATTTTTGGTCCTATTTTTCCACGTTTAATTTAAAACCGGCAATAGGCTGTTTTTAGCCTTGTTTTTGGACAGACACCGGATGCTTGAGTGGCTAAACTTACATTTTATGATTTATTTGGTTTAAGAATTGTCACAAGTTTTGAACCCTAGATTAGAATGACAAAGCTAAATTGATCATCATCAGACAATGATGTGAAAAGGATATATTTTATGATATAAGAATGGGTTTACAAAGTAATAATGGCAGTGTAAAACTAAAACTACCTTTCTTGTTTCTTGATTTTTGCTTATTGGTCTTTTTTTATACATAAGGAAGTAAAGATACAAAATTAATCTTGGCCTTTTTTTTGCTATACCTGGTTTTTTGGTGCCAAAGAATGAAAATGGAAAAATCAAACAAAAGGATCGGAAGAGCACTACAATGATGTGTTTCATACACTTGCAAATTATTGGGTCCCCAAGAAAGAAAGAAAGAAGAAATAAAGATAGAAAGAAAGAAAAACTTATAGAAACAAAGCAACGATGAACAATCTCAAACTTGTGAAATGGAACTCATGTTCGAAAGAGACAACAAAAAAGAGTGATGAATACACACACAGTACATATGAAGCTATTTTACATTGTCTGAACTTTCAAGAATGCAATATGTATTTCATATCATTGCAAATTATTGGGTGCCCAAGAAAGAAAGAAAAGAACAATCACATACAATATTCAAATCACCTATTAGAAATTAAAGGAACATCATAGTATAACGGTAAGTAATGTAAGCCTCAAGAACCACTTGTTTAACCTGTTCAACTGTAAGATGCTGTACAGCCCAATCACTCGAATCAATCGCCATTAGCATCATGACACCATGAATACTAAGGTGGTCTCGAGCAATATCCTCCACACTAAGGGCTTGTCCATCGTGGTACATTCTCGCACTCTGCTTTATATCTAAAGGACTCTGAAAAATGTTCAACTGATGCCTCGAACGTTGTAGCTTCGTTATAAAATGATTGCTTCAGTAGCTAATGAAGAAATTTGTAGGATCCAAGAGAAACTTTTTTAGGGATTTAGGCACAACAGTTGACTGACTCAGCTAGTAAACCAGGCACAAGTTATGGACAAAGAGTTGGATTGTATGTGCACCTTCGATGCTTCCGGTGACGCCGATGGCTACCACGAATCTTTTGTCTTTGACGAACATGTCACGAATTATGTCGCTACAGTTGATTCAACCATCGACAAAGCGGGCTGAGCTGGTGACGATGACTATTGTGTGATTTCCTTCAACATTGAGGACGAAGCGGCGGCCATGACCACCGTATGGATATTCCTGAATTGTGATCTCCGTCTCCATCTTTCTTGAGCGTGGGAGAGAATGAAGAATGTGATGGGAGAGAGAGAGAGAGAGAGAGAGAGTGAATGAAAAAAATAACTGTTAGTTGTTCGTTAAATTGAGGCTTCCCACTGATATAGTAAAAAAGTGTGTAACGATTTTAGCTTTGGGCTTTCATGAGCCGAAGGTAACTAGTGTTGAGGATGAAAATTGATATTCTTTAATTGGCAATCCATTTCTTTTTACAATTTAAATCGGATTTCAAATTTTTAGTTGACAACGTTTTTCACTTACAAGGGGGCGTTTGCATTGAAGTTTTATGGGTGTGTTTGGCCGGACTTGTGGAAAAGTGACTTATTTTTAAGTTGTCTTATTTCTGAGTCAGTTTGAAAATAAGTTTTAAGTTGTCTTATTTTTATTTTTGTAAAAAAAGTGACTTATTTTCTCATTTGACATATAAATATGTTTAGATGATTATTATATGCTGAAAAGTAAGTTGAAGATGAAAAAGCCACAAAAGGGCATTGATTTCATTGAACAATATAGGGCAGAAGACAAATAAAATCCTCTGAATGTAAAAGGACAATCAATGTCGTTAAATTTTCAAAAGGACAACTAAGGTCACAGACACTAACTAACCACCGCATCATTCCCATTAACATCATGCATATTTAACCATTACATCATCCATATTAACAATTAGAGTGCAGCAATTAACCACGTCATCAACCTCATTAACCACAACAACATCCCATTCCAACTAACAACTAGAGTGTTGTCAATTGACCTTGATTGTCTTTTTGGAAATTTAGTGACCTTGATTGTCCTTTTACATATTCATAGGACTTTATTTGTCTTTTTCTCAAAAATTAAAGAAAAATATTTATAGATTAAATTTTTGATTGTAAACTAGTAGCTTACCCCGTGTGATGCATGAGCTATTTCATTTTTGTTAAATATTTTGCACTATCATAGTATGAATGTAGTTGTATTGTAAAGATGAATCATTATATTAATCGATATTCTAGTTGATTTTTGTCAAGGTGATACTTGTCATTATGCAAATCCCCATTATCATTTGATACTTATGATTAGCATGAATATTTTTATTAAAAAAATTTATTAATGTTGTACTACCTCCGTCCTAAATATAAGATCTAGTTGACTTTTTTTTGGAGAGGTTAAGGTTGCGAAATAGGCTATTAAATCATGACACGTTTGATATATTTTTAGATTATCCATTAGTTTATAGGTAAAATAAACTAATCTAATGAAAAAATTAGGTAAATCAATTTATAATTAACTTATTTTTTGCCTTTTTAGGATTTTCCAAAAAAGTCAATTAGATCTTATATTTAAGCCCGGAGGGAGTATATTGGATCCTTTTTCAATAAATTTAGAGATAATCTATGTTATTATTTTTTTTTGACTAAATGCTATTATTTTTTTGAACAATAACCATCTTATTAATAATAGGGAAAATACCAAATAAATCCCTCCCAATACCCAAAAGGACAAGTGAGGAACCTAAACTTCCAAAAGGACTATGAAAGAACCAGCACCTCATTGACATTTTAAAATTGTTTGAAAAGACAATAGTGCCCTAAATAAAGAAAAGGAACAAAATGCTTGATTGAATAGAAAGAGCAAACAACCAAGCATTTTTCTTCGTATCTGACCCCCCAACAGTGGAAAATGAGAGACTTATGGAAGATCGAAACGTTGATGCTGACGGCGTCAAGTAACAGTGACGGAGATGGCGGCCTCTATCGTGAGGCGGTGACGTGGCAACGGTGGTGACGTGTGGTGACACAAGAGAATGTGTTTTTTAGGTTAATATAACTTATTTTCTTTCTTCCATCTTCTATGTTGGTTTGTGGAACAAAGTTCTTAATGATTAAAAGGGATAAAGTAATACAAGATCATCATTATCATCATCATAAACCTTATCCCAATTAGATGGGGTCGGCTACATGGTCATTGTGCTCTATCAATAGTCATGCTTGGAGGTAAACATTTCATCAAAAGATCTCTTTGGTCTTCCTCTCTTTCTTTTGCAGTGATTCCAACCCTTTGATCAATTATTCTACTGCTCACCCACTTCTCTTCTTTGAACTTTTGTTTCTTTATATGCCTTCTCCCATGATAGTATGATAGCCCTTGTGAATAACCAAGCAATGACATATTGATAGAAACAATGCTTGTGTCCATGTTCAATAGATTCGACATATTTTTACGTTGGCTGCCGAAGCCTAACACAACCCTACTCCTTTATCCGGACTAGGGACCGTCTATAAATATAGGCGGAATATTCCGTGGACACAAAGTCACACGAGGGTAAATAACCAAGCGGGACACGAAGTCACGAAAATAAACATTATATAATAATGATCCAAAACAATAAAATAGATCCAATAAAATAGATCCAAACACTAATAATAATAAAGCTGACACAAATAATAACAATAAAATAAAACGATAAAACAATGATCACAATATGATAAAATAATAAAACAATACAAAAAAACCATAAAACAAAACAACAACGATGCTCAACAATAAAATAAATAAATAAATAACAAATAAAATAAATAAAATAAAATAAAAAACAAACAAACAGGTGAAAAAACGTTAAAAAATGGTTATAAAGGGAATGAATTATGATTGATTATATTATTACAAATTAAATAAAGTGGTGCAATGAGGAGAGAAAAAATCTGTTTAAGAATTAAACTTATTTGAAATTTTGATTGAGAAAAAAAACTTAGTCAATAACAGAATTTTCGCAAAAAAAAAAAAAGAAAAACTTAATGCTATATATTCCTGATTTGAAAAAAAAAAACCGGGTCAAAACATAATTTTCTCATTTTTGTGAGCAATTTTAAAAAAACGGGAGAAACTGTCATTTTTAACCCAAAAAAAAAGTTAACGATCAAAATTCAGAACCATCTTAAAAAAAAGTTAGAAACTGTCCTTTTCCACACATAATAATAATAATAATAATAATAATAATAATTTCCCCAAGAAAAAATAAATAAATAAATAATAATAATAATAATTAAAAATAATAAAATTGTCATCATGCTCCTTAAACTAGGGAAAACTTGGCCACTATTCCATCATGCTCCTTAAACTTGAGAAACAGTTAATTAATTAATTCATCATTTTCCTTAAACTTGTTCATGTGGATGATAGAACATTAGAAAGAAGAGTGAAAATGAATGAAAGCATAAGAATTTAAACAGAATGCGGATACGAAAACAGGAATCAAAAAGTAATAACATGGACATAGTAAGAAGAAGAAGAAGAATTAAAGAGAGAGATAGGGTACCTGAGAAGAATAGAATCTGATATAACACATAAAAATCATATCATGTATGGATAACACTGAAAGAACATACCTGACCATAATTGAATCAAATCAAAGAATAGAAGAGGACTATAGACCCCAAAAATAAAGGAATAAAAACGTGCAAAAGCTCCTTCACATGCCACATATGCCACAATTGTTCTTCAATTGCCTCCTCACGTGTTTGACTAGCTACAAGAATTATCTAATAAAAGCATTTTTGTGATGTATTAGAAAATCCAAATAGTAGAATATTTGCTCCGAAATTTCCGACGAAAAACAAACGAGAGACGTAATGAGTGATATTCCGGCGCCGTCGTCGGGAGAGAAGGATGATAAATAGGTACATAATTTGAAAGCTCCTATATTAAAAGAACTTGAGAACCTCGAGAAAAAAAAATACCACTCCCTTCAAGTGGGTTTGGTCATTGTTTTTTATTCCTGATGAACGCCTTTCTTTATCCCTGATGGACTTCTTTTTCCCACAAAACTGCTCTGTGCACTTTGAGTGTCAATGATTGAAGAAGATCCCTCATTATGGTTTGTTTGCATCCCTTCAATGCAAAACTCCTCAACACTCGCTCCATCATTCAGTGTTGGAGGACGTTGATCCATCTACGGGTGTAACATCCAAAAAATTTAATTAAAGATAATACGAAATTATTGGGGTATTATTAAGGAAATTTAAGTTTTGAGGAGGAATTTAGGGAGGAATTTATGATGTTTGAGATGATTTATTGACATTTAATTATAATTACTTTAGTTTTCAAAGAAATGTAGTTACAAGAATTATTTTGAATTATAAACTTTCATGAATAAGAAATTTGGAAACCTAAATAATATTGTGATAGAAAGAGAGAGGTATAATAACATATACAACTTTTGGGCTAGAAATATAATTAAGAATAAATATTAGGGTAATTAGTCGTATTTTTCCCTAAATTATATATATAAATAGTTATCTCCTTCCACCCCTTCCACAACCAAACCCTAGTCACCCCAAAACGTCGGCCCTCCTTCCCTTTCAACCGAGCTCCTCTTCTCCTCACTTACAGTCCCCGGCGAGATCCACGTACGAGTCAGCGGCGGCCGGCAATTCTCAGCGGCCTTCCTCCTTCCTCTTCGTCACCTTCGATCTCCCCTCCCTGTCTCCCAACCAAACCCGACTTCCCTCCTCCGTGCTTCTTCGTTTCCGGCGAGCATTTGACAGTCCGTCGACGCACAAAGGTGAAAGCTTCGTGGGTAAGCTTTTTCCTTTTCTTTCTTTAGGCCTCTTAGTTTCCTTTCGAGATTCTTCAATGCCTTGACTTTTCTTCAGTTCCTCTCTCTGTTTCTCTTCGTTTTCGGCGGGTCCGGCAGTGTCCGGCGACGGCGGACAACAGCAGCGAAGGTGGAAACATATGGTGACCCATAGGTGAGCTTCTTCTACTTATCTTAATTTTTTTCTCTGCGATTTGGGAGGCATTTGAGGGAGAACCGATTTGATTATGGACTTTAGAGTTCAATAATCCACCTAAAAGTAATCAACATACAAGCTCTATTGTAGTTAGGTTATCTTATCGCTTGTTGATGTTGTTTGAGATTGTGTTTCACAAACCCTAGACTTTTATTTGCTGAATATGTTTGGGATATGGTTGATTTTGGGAAATGGTTTGGGGAAAACTGAAATTTGAATGTATTGAGTTCAAGAATAGTAGTTTAACCAAGAATACATGACCTGCATATAGGAACTTCGGGTTTTGAAGTGTTAGGAAGTGTTGAAACTTTGTATATGCATGTGAGAGTGATGTAGATTATTTAATTTTTAGGAAATCTCTTGCCAATGTGATTTTCTGTGTCGTTGAGTTGTACATGGTTTTAATGAATTGTAACGTATGTTTTAGTGGTTGCATCTTGATCGGATTGTGCAGGTGTAATTAGTGAAGTTTTGGGCTGTAACTATGTTGTGTGATTGAGCATTGAATTGGTGTTGTTATGACTTCAGCTGCTTATCCTGTTTTGGGCTGCTATTTGAATGTTAAGGTTTGGTGCAAACTGTTGCGATTGTTGTATGTTGAATTTTTTTTATGTTTGAAACTATTTCTTTTTGCTTCTTAGTTTAAATGAATTGAATTCATCAATTGAAGTTTGATCTTTTACTCACGTGGTTCTTAAATAGATTTCAGCAAGCTTATTCACTTCATTAATGTTATTTTATTTTGTTTCATGGGCTGAGTTGATTGAAAGATAATTGGCTATTTTGGTTTGGGACATTGTTGATGATATGCTGCTAGTTTAAATGCCTTAAGTGTTGGGACTGTTTGTTAGGATAATGTTATTGATGTTCAGTGTTTGCTATTATGGTTGGTTGAATGGGTTCTGATTTTGGTGAACCTTTACATGTTTATTGTTGTTGCAAAGAGTGAGGGTGTATGTATTTAAGGTTGTGGCTTTAATGATGTTGTAGTATGCAAAATTTTAAAAATTCATCCAAGTATTTTCACTAATTGGGCTGGATGAAACCTAGAAATAATAAGGGAATAAAAACTGATTGAAGGGTGTTATGCTTGTCAAAAGCTGATTCTATTGACTTGATTAAGGGTCTTTCTTGTTTTTCTTTTTGCTGCCATTATTGAGTGTATTGCTGAATGATTAAATGAGATGAAGGTTGTAAAATGGAGTGAACATCACCAAGAATATTTTTGTACATGTGTGTGGGGAATATTGTTGTGTGGTATGTATAATGTTAAATTCTGGTTGTGCTATTTATGTAAGATGAAATAAAAGGCCTAACTTGATTACATGTATGTGTTCTACATGCTAATGCATTCATCAAGATAAAAACAAGTTGGGAATGGGTAGCATATTAGAAATTCGAGAGAGTCGTTGTATATTCCTTATGAAGATAGTTGTTGATTTATTATCGTTATGTAATAATAGGAGGAAAATCTACAAGGAATGGTAAGGAAAGAACACAAAGTGCTAAAGGGCGGCAGGTAATCACACTTAAACTTGCTATAACATTGAGGGTGACGTTAGTTGGGGATTTTGAAAATCCTTTCTCACCCTCATTATATATGTATTATCTTTGAAATGTTATTTTTATACAAAATAGGCTATCGGGTGTCTTTCCAATGTGATTATTTTCATATAAAAGACTTTGACACATTATATATGTACTATTCTGCTTGGTGGTTGTTATTGAGCTGGAATGGTGTGAAGGATATATATAGGTATAATGTTCAGATAGTGGTTTGTGATGTTATGAGGATAAAAAAGAAAGTTGGAAGTTGAGTTTGAGATTGTGGAGAGTTAGGTTGTGGAAATCATGCTATGTTGACATTGTGGTATTTAAAGAAATTGTGATTGAGATGTGGAGATTGTGGAAGAGATATTGACAGGATATGGTGAGCATTGCATGACACTGGTTTATATATGTACCATCGCGCGATGATAACTGTCGATTGGCCAATCGATAGTTATTTGTACTGATGATCCTTTTCGGATTGATTAGACCGGGGATCATAGGTTAACTTATTGAGAGAAAGTGACATACAGTTGTTTGGCATTGGAGAGCCCAATCGTTCCCGTTCTGTAATGGAAACAGAATTGGGGTTTCCCTCTCTGGAGATTGCCAGAGAAGGAAATTGTCCCCTCTTTATGGAGAGGGACACAGTGTCAAATCATATAGTGAAGATTAGATGCTTGAATGCCCCGTGATGGCACAATGCATCTATAGGTGAGTGTGAGAGTTGCGGTGGTAGTATCATTAGATTGGAGACTGGGGAGATGATATTTAGTTATTGTGGAATTGACTGAGGGATTTGATTGATATGTGGAAAGTAGAGATGGTGAATCTGAGTTGATTTGGATGTGACAGAGGGACTTGACAGATATATGTATATATTACTGATTTTAAAATGTGGTACCCTTTAGACGCCCTCGCTACCGCACATCTCACTGTTATAGTGAATTAAGCGGTGATTACTGGGACAAATTGTCTCATTCCACGATTACTCACATTTTTGCAGGTATTCATGCACAGGCGCAAGCTTCAGGAAAGGGAAATTAGGTAGTGGAGGTGATATAGTTTATTTAGAACTGTATATTGCCAATTTGTATAGGTCTGCATTCGCTTCCGCATGTATATATATGTAGGTATTGTTAAATTTCATTTGGTTTTGTTTATTAATCATGTTAGGCAAATTCTTTTCTAACATGGTTAGCTATTAATTATCCATGATAGCTTTCAGGTTGTATTAGGAAATTCTTTTCTATCATGGATAATACTTAACCATTAGTAAATTCTTTTTCTAACTATGATAGGACGTTGTTATTATGGAAAATCCTTTTTCTATCATAGTTAGTAAAGAAATAATTGAATTAAAAGGGATATCTTAGGTTAATTAGGGAATTAGTAACAGAATGTTACAACGGGGAAGCAGAAAACGTCATCTTTAAATGTGGACTGTCTTGATCATTACAATGACTAAGGATACTTCATATGGTATGATGTATATGAACAATTAGTCCTATTATAAGGTCTATGAATTCAATACTTCATAATCAAGTTATCATCTTTTTCTCAAATTTAGAATACAATATATTAAATTCCAATCTTATTTAGTTTTGAGTTCATCATATGGCAATGAAACTGTATATTTAATTAATTGTCAAGGAAGCTTTAATTTCATGGATAACCTGTCTTACAAAATCATAATGCAATTATTGTATTCTTATATGAAAAACATCAGACGAAAGCACCTCCATTTTCTGGATCTGGGAAATTATTTCATAATACGAAAATTGCATATTGCATTTACTGTTCAGGTATTCCTAATATTATTAATTCATCTTTGATGAGGTAGCTTAATTTTTCTTATGAACGAATAGTTTGAAGAATGGACAAAAGAATGACTTACACTGATCTGCTGATCTTTCATTTGAACAGAGTTCTACCTTAAGTGGAGTGTTGCTTGCATACTATTCTGAAGCTTCTCATATGGCCATGAAATTCCTTTTTTTTTTCTTTTGAAGCGGAAGATATGTTAACTCAGATATAAGGATACAACCATGCATATAAGTATAATAGAGTATAGATATAAAAATAACTTACACAGTCGCATTGTTCTCTAACTTGCAGAAATTTTTTCATGAAAGGTGTAACGTGGTTGACAACACTTTCTTGAGTATTAACAACATATATGGCTCTGACGGCAATTTTTGGGAGTGGAAACTTTTGGAAGTAGAAGGTATGACAATGATGGTAAGTGTTAATCCCAAAATTTTTGTATGAAGCAGGAACATAATGAATATTCAGTGTCTTGATGATGTTAATTTAGATGGTCATTTGTCATTCATTATTTTTTTCCTTAGCTCTAAATTTGACTAATGTGTTTCTCCAATGCAAAATGATTCTCATTTTCCAAAAAAAGCAATCATTACTATTACTATTACTTAATGTTGCCATTCCACGTAGTCACAAATTTAGGCCAGCATGCAGACATTTAAGACTTAAAAAAACAAAAGTGAACCAATTTGAAAGAGGCACATTCCACAATGATGAGAGAGATGAATGTCAACTCTTTATTTTTAAGTTAGATATATAGCGTGTTTGACTCGACTTATTTTGAGAAATAAGTCAGCTTATTTTGGATTTTCAAGGCTAAAAACCCAAAATAAGGTGGCTTATTTCTCAAAATAAGTCGAGCCAAACACACTAATAATTGCGTTTGAGTGTAATTGTCAGAGAGATCTGAAGTCATTTTTATGTCAGATGTAATTTTTTTTAAACGAATAATAGTGATTGTAATGATAATGTATGTCCAATATTACTTAGAAACCATTATATTAAGTTGAAGATGAAAAAGACCAAAAAGGGCATCAATTTCATTGAACAATATAGGGAACAAAGACAAATAAAACCCTCTGAATATGTAAAAGGACAAATCAAGGTCGCTAAATTTCCAAAATGACAACCAAGGTCACAGACACTAAATTAACCACTGCATCATCCCCATTAACAACATGCATATTTAACAATTGTACCATCCATATTAACAACTAGAGTGTAGTAATTAACCACAATAGCATCCTCATTAACCACAATAACATCCTCATTCCAATCAACAAATAGAGTGTTGTTAATTGACCTTGATTGTCTTTTTGGAAATTTAGTGACCTTGATTGTCCTTTTACATATTCATAGGACTTTATTTTATTCCCGAAAATTAAAGAAAAATATTTATAAATTAAATTTTGGGAAAATCCCAAATAAATCCCTCCCAATACGCAAAAGGACAAGTAATGAACTAAACTTCCAAAAGGAACATGAAGGAACTAGCACCTATCTGTCATTTTAAATTTTGCGAAGACAAAATTGTCCTCATCCTAAAACACAAATTTTTACCCCACCCTAACACACACCCTCTCCTCTTCTCCATTCAAAGTCTGAACCCTAACACACACACACACACATTTGCTTAACACCCACTTGCTTCTCCTCTTTTCTGTCCACGGTCTCGTCTCCTCTCACCCTACCACCCTAGCTTAACATCCGCTTGCTTCTCCTCTCTTCTGTGGCTTCGTGTACTTCGTCTTCGGGGTCGTCGACTTCCTTGGCGGCTTTCGGTGGCTTTCTTTCACGGCAGCGGCAGCGGCTTCGAGTTCTTGTTCTTGTTCGTGTTCTTCAATCGACAAACATCTATGCCACACTTCACCGACATCTTGCTGTTGCTATTTTTTACATAATTGTATTCAAACTTGTTTCCAACACTATACTTGTATAATGTCTTCCTGAATCCATCCGCATTAGAAAATATCTGCATTGCACCTGTGAACAACTTCCTCCACTTCATTGAGGTTAGCTCGTAGGTTGGAGTCGGTGTTCGGGACGGTTCACCACATCTGAATCTATTATGGTTGCCACCGACATGCTGGGTTAAAGCTTCTACAACATATTCCATTAAAATGGGTTCCACAACAATTTCCACAGCCCTTTAAATCAAATCTGACCTTGGTTGTGATGATCTTGAACATCTGTAAACAATTCATTAACAATCTCAGTTAGCATATTAACAGCAGCAACATCTTATTTAACAGCACCAGCATAAGAAATAACAGCTCGAGCAAACAGAGTATACAAACTTACATGTCTACATTCATTATGGGAGATGTGTTATCATTTTCTTTTGGTGCAATATGGATGTGACCAATCCTTTCATTGTGAGCAAACAAAGTTCACAACCTCCTCCTCATTGTCAAGGTCTATCAACACCTTCTCATCAAACATAATGGTATATTTGATATCACAATTATTACAATCCACCCAAGCCATGATACAATCATCTCCCTCAAACTTTCAAGTTTTATCTCCTCTTTGATGTTTCTCATCTTTACATTGCCTCCAATGTATTGAGCTATTCCTTCAGGGTTACTTTCAAAATGACCTCCAACAAGGAAATAACAACACAACTGTTTGAATTTCCTTGAGCCACCTTTATGTGCCACTTTAATCTGTATAACGCGAATAACAACTGTAACATATTTATTAACATCTACAACATAACGTTTAACATTTTCAACATAGCTATTAACAAGACAATGCCAAATATACAACATGACACCATCTACAACACTAAGGGTAGGACAAACTAACACAACAAGTTTTTCTTAGTTCCTCACATGAATTTCACATAAAGTTACTGTTTAGGGTTAACAATAATTTTCTATTTGACCATATATATGAAACAATGACCAAACCCACTTGAAGGGACTGGTATTTTCTCTACTCATCTTGCATTAATTTCCCTTTTACTCATCTTGTATTATTTTCTCTACCTGTACCTTTTTATTTTGAACTTTTGATAACAAATTATCCAAACCTTGGCAAAATTATTCGGCCAAAACAGAATAGCAATCAAAGAAATTAACACAAGTTCACTTAAGATTCGACATGCAAATCCAAATTACCTTTTAAACATTAGTTAATTTGAAGATTAAAACTTCAGAACCCCAAGAACACAACAGATTCAAAAAGCACAAAATTGAGGGTTTTGTAAAACCTATACCAATCTCAAATTAACACCATAATCCATGTACAAATATCAAGAATCTAAGTTTGAATTTCATTTTAGTTCATTATCTAAACCCAGAAACCCCCAACCCAGGTTCGGACTCTCTCTACAATTCACACAAAACAGAAAAATATGTACTTATCTCAAAGGAGAAGACTCACCCAAGTTTGAATCTTCGGTTCATTGAAGATATCAGCACCGTCCAACGCCTTGATTCATCTAAACTGTTGCTGGCCGAAGGTAGAAGAACTGAAGATGAAGAATGAAGAAAGGAAAATCGGGTTTGATGAAGAGAGAACGAAAGGAAAATTGATTTATCAGTACTGAGTGATCAAAGCCGCCTGCATGTCACATGAGAGGTGTCGGGTGAGAGAAGAGAGAGTGGATCGAAAATGTTGAAGATAGGTGGTGGTTTTTTTTATAAAAAATTGGGAAAATGCCATTTAAATCCCTCTGAATATACAAAAGGACAATTCAGGAACCTAAACTTCCAAAAGGACCATGAAGGAACTCGGACCTAGTTGACATTTCAAATTTGTGTGAAAGGACAAAATTACCCCATCATTAAACAAAAATTACTTCCCACCCTAACACCCCATTTCCTCAGGGGATCCACGCATGAAGTTCTGTCGTTAAATACCCGAAGTTCGCATTGTTAAAGCCCGAAGTTCTGTCGTTAATCGTGGAAGTTCAAAAATTACTTCACATTGTTAACACCCCATTTCCTCTTCTCCATTTACCCCATTTGAACTTCCACGATTAACGACAAAACTTCGGACTTTAACAATGCAAACTTTGGGCTTTAACGACAGAACTTCATGCGTGAATGGAGAAGAGGAAATGAGGTGTTAGGGTGGGAAGTAATTTTTGTTCAATGATGGGGGTAATTTTGTCTTTTCACACAAATTTGAAATGTCAACTAGGTCCGAGTTCCTTCATGGTCCTTTTGGAAGTTTAGGTTCCTGAATTGTCCTTTTGTATATTCGGAGGTATTTAAATGACATTTTCCCTAAAGAATTCCCTTGCGAAATTACCCCTCTACCCCTCCTATTAATTTATATTTACTTGCATTAATTCCCTTGAGGGGTTCATTCATGCATTATGCAACATCCTTTTGTAACAAGCAACCAAGGCATACCTTTCAGAATGAAATTTAATTTCGTGGTAAATGATACTCCCTCCGTTCCTAAATATAAGATCACTTTGGGGAAGTGGATAAGTTCCTAAATATAAGATCACTTCCTATTTTATCTCAAGTTTTGCCCAAACTACCCTTATATTCCCTCTTTTCATTGAAAACCTCTACTCCTTTTAAAGTTAACTATTGAGAGGTATGTTGGGAAGATCATGTAATTTTATTGTCTTCCTTAATCTCCCCAAATTAACCAAAGTGATCTTATATTTAGGAACGGAGGGAGTATATCTGAAAATTTAATCATAATCTATCATACGATCCATGACTTAGTATGACAAGTTTTACTGTTATTTCTGATAAAGGTAAAATAATTAAGCCACGACACACTCCAATAACAGATGCATAACACAACAGCTAATAAAATGAAATGTCAAAATTAATATATTGTCATGAAGATTTCCAAAGGTAGATGAGAAAAGTCATACCTTGGATGGTTTTTGTCCTCCTCTTATTGCCTGCAAAAGATTGTGATTGTTAAACTTTGTCATAACGAGTAGAGAGTTAAGACTATTTTTAAAGTATAAATAATATCAAACAACATAAGTACAAGGACCTGAGCCTATGATAAAAAAAACAAATTTTCAACTAAAATTACACTTCATTTCACTCAAAGTAATAGTCATCATATCATCACTTCATATGGTAATCATGACCAGCAATGATCAAATGAAACTAATATCATCCATACAAATCAGGATCAGCATACATCACTAGTTCTTTTTCTCACTATCCAATCGGCCAAATAAAAGGAAAAACAAGAAAAACCCCATTACTACATTCCAAGTTGGTTTTCAAAGCATACAACAATTTAGAACTTTATATCAAAATAAAGCAACAGTTATTGCAACACACTACTTGACTCACATCCATGATTAACACGCATAACCTACAATCACATCTATTTCTTTGCGTATAAGAACCAGCAACCAGAACTGAGAAAACATTTTATTCTTCCTAGGCTTAGTTGACTAATTAAAACAATAAGAACAAAGGTCCAGAAATTATTTTACAAGAAGCTCACTTAAATGACCTTAATTCACATCTCATAAATCAAATAAAATGACATTCAAGCAGAATTAGAACTTCATTTTCTTCCAAGTTCATTTGGCCAAGACATTAAGAAATCACCATTAACACATGCCACTTTTAACACGGTAAAGTAGTGCATACCAATCAAAGAGATCAATTTATGATTACCAAAAGAAACTCAATCAAAACTCAAATCATTCTTTTCATTTGAGAAAAATAAGAACTTAGTTTGATTAAACTGATTGCATACTTCAAAAATCCAAACTGAAAAGGGTAACAAGAGAAGAGGCTAAATCTATCTCTTAGTACTCAAACATGTAAGCACCAAAACATACTCTACCACAAAAGAAACAGAAACAGATGAATCCATGTATGTATGTATTCAAAACAAAAAATCCCAGCAAACGCAAAGTGAGAGAAAAATGGTCCTGATAAAAAAAAACAGAGAAAAAGGGAAGAATTTGTAAACAGATATTATTAAACTTATGCAATGGAACCAATTAGCTTTATTATACTCTTACAGAGATAAAATTAGAAAATTTGGGTGTGGAGATTTGGGCTTTTCGAACAAGCAAGTAAACACTCAAATGCTACTCTTAGAAACCGTGAATGAATAAAATTGAAGCTTTATTGCCTCTCAATTAAATATTATAACTATAAATATTATAAAAGAGTACAAAAGTGGAGTTAAGAGTCATATTTGCCTTGAGCTGGCCTCCTTCTTCATCTTCATCCAGAAAGACCCTTCTCCGGCAAACTACAGCTTCAAAAGAAAACATGGGCATCGCACTTGGTGGATCTTAACTTAAATGGAGGGCTTTTTGGTCATGTTGTGTTAAGGGGAGGACAATTCTGTCATTTCACCTCCACATTCATTTAAAAAAAATGTTTGTCTTTTGAAAAAAACTCACTTTTCATTTCTTTCATGTGTCAATCAAACAACTCACCCTTCATTTCCTTTCATGTCAATTCCAACAATTTCTTCACTTTGATTTCTCACTAATAAACGGGCCCTAATCGTGTGCTTGGATGAAGGGAAAATATGAGAGGAAAGAAAATGGGAGGAGAGAAAATGGAGAGGAAAGAAAATGTGAGAGAAAATGTTATCCCTCGTCATGTTTGGATGGATGAGGGAAAATAGGGAGAAAAGAAAATGGATGGGTGAGGTGAGACATGATTATTGGACAATGTTGTGCAACTTTTCTCTCTCTTATAATCCCCCCATTTTGAGAGGAAAACTTTGGAGAAAAATGAGGCATGTGTCCCACCCACTTTTCCTCTCCCATTTTATTTCCTCTCCCATTTTCTCCCCATTCAAGCAAGGGAAAATACTTCCCCACCCCATTTTTTCTCTCCCATTTTCTTTTCTCTCTCATTTTCCCTCCATCCAAGCACACCTAAATGAAGGTGAGTGGTCCAGAAAAATGAAAATGTACAGATTTTGTGCACCAAACACGCTTCTTCAAATGATGGAATTGCCCAAGCTTTCATGCAAACAAACGTGCCCTTATTAATCGTCAAGTGAGAACAAATAGCTATGGTGGTTCTTTTATAATATGTAGTCTATATACTTTCATGATATGATTCACACCCTTCATTCTTAAATATAAAATCATTTTCTTTAATTTGATAAGATTGAGAATGTTAGTTATTAGTACATGATATCACCGATCCATCCTAATCATATATCTTTATCCACACTTTCACTCTCTCATTTATTACCGTAATTGGACTATATAATAGTTTATACCAAAAATAAATTATATTGAGAAAAAAGATAATTATAAGTAATTTAAAGTGGCTTATAGTTCACTCTTAAAAAGGGTCAGCCTAGTCCTCACTTAATGAATTGTGTTGGGAAATGAAATATATTAGGTAGTCTGACCTTTACTTTTTTGTAAATTGGTTTATTTGAACCCACGACCTCATACCCCACGACAAGCAAGCTTATCGTTGAGTCAAGGCGGTCCTTTTACATTTCATCCTTAATTTTTCAAATAAAATTAATTAAATCTTATATATATTTAAGGCCGAAAGAAATATATACTTTTATTAGTTCATTATTCAAAAACACAATTTAACATCTAGGTAAGTGTATAAATCCACCTGAAAATGAAAATATCAAATATTCATCTAGAACGTATATTGACTCAATTTAATATTAGAAGTACTCAAATGTAGCAATTTTTCCCTATGCATACTGAGCATCACGGGCTAGAGTGGCATAATTATATTTAGAAACTTCCAAGTTATATTGAACCACAAACATTTTTCGAGAAGAACATTGAGCAGCAGGAGAATATCTTGAGTGTAGATTTAAAACTTAACTCTACATTTATGACAATAATTTTTGTAACATGAGTAGACATGTTTATACACATAATTATAGAATATACTTCTAACTTCTAAGTCCTATACATACATAAACACATTGAGGGGGAGTGAGTCATACAAGCATGCTACGTGTAGAAGAGAGGCATAAAACTCCAAAAAGACTTTCTGCGCTGGACCTTCTTTTTGCCTTACACGTGTGTGTGAATTTATATTTGTGTACTACTACTACTATAACTGTATATATATTCAATTCATGTATGCACACACAACTCCTGGGACAAAGCAACAACAATGGCTTCATCAATTCCATCGTTTCTCTCCTCTTCCTTCCTCAAGCGACTCATAACCCCACATTCCATCATTAACCCTTCAAAACCTCCGTCCTTCTTTCTCAATTCACCGACAAAACCACCACCGGCGGCCATGTCTTATGCCAGCGAACCACCACCGGAGATTCCTTTGGCGCCCATAACTAAGCCGCCACCGGCATTCCCCGAAGAGATTCCGGTTGGTCCGAGCCGGGATCCGGCGGAAACCAGCCCCGGAGTTCCGCCGGAGATAAATGTTGATCCTCCTCCGACTAATCCCATCCCAAATGATCCCAACCGGGAGCCCACACCGGAGGGTCCTAAGCCTCCGTTGTCGCCGCCCGGACCTGATATCCCTATGCCGCCAAAGCCAGAAGTGACACCTCCACAGCCGCCGGATGTTGTGCCGCCGCGGCCACCGGGACCGGAGATCATTCCACCGCCGCCTTCGACCCCACGGGATATTTTGCCGCCTCACACCCCTGAACGGCCTCACATAATGTAAGGAAGGACATTTATAATTAGAGGATAAGAGCTCAAAAGTTGCGAATTATAACTTCTAAATCTTATAATAACAACTTTTTACAACACGTCAACTTTTGATGTATTGTTTATAACTTATTGGAACTTATCATATTTCTTTCATAAGACTTTTTAATTAATTCTTTCTATAAATTTTCCCTAGTTTTGATTGAAACATTGTGGTTGTTTTCTAATTCTAATTATTTTTTTGAGTGAAACTGATTCTAATTATTACACATTGCTTTTTTTAAGACAATTCCAAGTTTTGATCTAAACATCTCTGGGCTGAAGATTTTGTGTTAGTGGAAAAGATTTTGGATTTATTTGTTCTTTGAATTGGGCATTTGTTATGATATTCAAATGGGTCAGATTTATTGTTAAAGGGAATTATGATGAGTATGGCAGAGGAAGGTAATAAAGAAACAGGGTACCTATGGTGTGTGAGTATTTTAGAATAGTTTATGAGCTTAATTATTAAATTATAGCAAAGTGATGTTCATAGAGAGAGGCAGAGAGCTTGCGTAAATACTACTACTATCTGTTGAAAAATGTAGAAAAGGTCAGGCATAAATGCTCCCTTAATTTCATCAATAACTGATTCTACCTATATTGGATAGTTTAGTTGACCGGAAAGTGGAATGTAAATGGAAATAAGTGTAAGAGGTAAAGATGAAAAATAGAGGTAAATTAGTTAGTGATGAAAAAGTAAAGTTTGTAGGGCACAGTAATATTGTGAGATGAAGAGAGAAAACTTGCGGCCCCGGTTATATGTAAATGTCAAAAACACTTTCGCATTTCACATTCCTTTCGAATCTTTCTTCCAACCATTAGATTGTCATTCAAGGAATGAAAGTGAGGTGAGAGGGAAATTTGTTGGGAAAAAGACAAATAAATCTTCTAAATACTTAAAAGGACAATTAAGTTGCTAAATATTCAAAAGAGCAAATAAGATCACATACACTCAATGCACATTACCAAATGAGGATAAAAGACTCAAATGCCCTTTACACAACTTAATAGTTCACAACTGCATTATCTATATTAACAACTAAATTATTGAAATTAACGACAATGACATTTTAATTAACTATTGGAAATGCACATCTAAACGATTAACAATTGCATCACATTAATAACTACGTCATTAAAATCAACATTTGAACAATTGAGATTAACAACATTGGCATTCTAATTAACCATTAGAAGTGTACATCTAAATAGTTAGCGATTAACCATTGGATCATCCACTTAAATAATTGAATCGTTGAAATTAACAATAACATCATTCTAATCAACCACTGGACATGCACATTTGAATGATTAGCGATTAACAGCTACATCATCTACATCTATTGTTAATTTCAACAATTCAACTTTTAATGTGAATGATGCAATTGTTAATTGTTAACTGTAACATCCCAAAAATTTAATGATAAAAGTTTTATAATAATATAGAACAAGAATATTTTTATTGGCATTATTATAAATTATTTGCCTAAAAGAAATGGAGAAATTAAAATTAGTGAAGAAGTTTAGTTAAAATATAAAAAGGAATGATAAAAACTTGGGAAAATTTGTGGACCACATGTTTGTATGTGGTGTAGGTAATTTGAAAGTAAATAAAAAAAAAATTTGCCACCAACCTCCCCAATCAATTGAAACTCTCGGACTCCTCTCTCTCATTTCTCATCTTCAACGAAAATTCATCTCTTTCACTCTTCTCTATTTTTTCTCTTCGTCCCCCTTACTTCCTCCGTTTTCAGCAATTTCTCACCCATTTCTCACATGCAATTCAAGATTTATTGTTTAGGTAAGTATACCTAACCTTCACATAAAGTTTTATTTAGTTTGGGAAAAGATTTGAGCATGATCAGATTTGGGAAAAATCTGATTTGATGAAGGGAATTTGTTAAAAAAAACTGTTTGGGGATTTACCGTGCATAGTACTCTCATGAAAGTTGGAAGAAAGAATTGATGTTCACATCTTCCTTTTCTGTTCTCTTTCTTTCGTTCCAGCCACTGTTGGGGGATGATTAGGGAGTTAAAAATTCATAGCAGCAGACTTGGAGTTTTCAAACAAATTGTTGGTGAGTTCCTTGCCTTGTTTCATTTTCTGCAACTTAGGAAATTTGGGAGTGAGGGACCGATTTTAATATAGAAGTTGGGGGTACAAAAACATTAAATTAGTTGCTGTGAAAGCTTAAATAAGTTGATGTTATGTATGTGCTGGTGTGATTGCTTGAGTTTTGTTTCATTGAGAAGTGCGAAAATGTGTTTGTGGTGCTTGTATATGAATTTGAATATATACTTGTATTTTTGCTGCATTGGCTGAACTGAATGTGCTGTGTAATCTCCATTTCTTTGATTTATGAAAGTGTTGAATTGTGTTAATGAACTGGAAATTTTCATTACATTTAAAGACATGTTACTTATGTGATTCCAAGGGGGACTTGGCTATTTTCTGTTTGGATTCTGCCCTAAAATATACAGTATTCACATCAGCTTGAACCTTGTTTGGTCATTTAAAATTTTAAACCTGAACTGATGGATGCTAATTTGATTATTTACTAAGCTATGGTGAGTGTTTTGTAAAAATTTAAAAGGCTAATCTAAATCTGAAATGGGTTATTTGAAATGCTCAATGTAGATGTGTCTTGAAATAATCTTAGAGTAAAGGCACTCTTAGTAATATAATTCATGTATGAAGATTTGTGATGAAATAAATGTGATGCATGTATATTTCAATTAGGTGGTGGCTGGAATAAAATTTGTTGCATGTATAATTGTAATTTTCTTAACCTGAAACTATGATAGTTAAATCAGTTTTGAGGCAGTGAGGGAAGTACTTTTTTTGACTGTATATTGTCTTATTGGATTGTGAAAATTGTGTGAGGTGTTTTTTGTTGATACATGTATGTTAGATAAGTTGTACTGCTGAAAGTTGTTCATGAATATGTGATAAAATGATGCTGATTTTGTGAACTAATACAAGAATAAATTCTGTTCTATATCATAGAAAAATGAATGGGTTAAAGGTTTTATTTTTTGTTGTGGGTCTTGATATTTGCTTACATAATCCTCCTCAAACTTAGTTAAAAAGGTAGAACTGATACTTATAAATAAAGGGTTCAAAATTATGATTTAAAACTGAATGGAATGCAAGGCTTTTTTCTCTTCTTTGATGTCATTGTTGGTCATGCATTTTTCTGAATGGACTCTCGCCTAAAGAAGTATTAATTCACATTGAAATGGTTGCTTGGAAATATGAGAAACTCAACTTAAAAACATTAAATGTTGCATGAATGATTAAAACTGATATGACTCTCTGAATAAGTTAATTAAATGGACTTCATTCAATTCTGTTTTGTGGATTTGAGTTGGATGAGAGTAAAAACTTAACTCTCATCCTACTGCTGCACTGTTTTAATTATTAAAGTAATGTTATATGCTGACTGTTATGAATTGGATTGAAAATTTGCAAATATAGTAATATGTGTGTGCTTGGACAATGTGTATGTTGCTGGATTAGGTCGTATGTGAAAACAGTGTAAAATGCTGATTGCTTTCTATTTGATACTTGTTTTATTGACGATGGAATGATGTTGTGACATTTTGTGAACGACTTTGCCAAGGTGTAATTGTTATGGCTTCCTTGTACCCTATTTGGAATTGTATCATGAGTTGCTACTTGATTCATGCTTTTTGACTGATTGGAGGATTCTTGAATCTTGCAAAGAAACCTCTGAATGTTTACTAGTAAGTTTCAAGAATTTTAATGATTATTAATAATAGAATAATCACATAAAAGGGCTGGGTAGCATTAAACATATTAGGATTCGTGAGAGATCGAAATTAAATACATACAAACATAGTTATTAAACCTCTTGTTTCACATTAGGTAAAATCAAGGATAACCACGGTGTGGAATTCTCAAGGCATCATAAAGGAAAATAAGTGTTGATGTACTGCTAATGGCTGGAGTCCAGGTGACAGTTTGTTCCATACACATAGGGTCATTTGTTTATTTATTCTCATCACTAATATAACTGTTGCAGGTGAGTCAATAGCATATTGTCCTTATATACCTTTATATACATATATATGATTTATGATTTATGGAGTACTCCAGGGGGTCGCTCCCTCTTTGTCAATTTAAAATTCTGTTTGGTGAGGTGAAATTTCCTGCAGGTCTAAACCAGCTAATTATGATAAACATTTCATAATGTGAAGAGTTGGTTGGTGCACATAGCACCCGTGAGTGATTGAGAGAAGAAGCTTCATGGCGGGGTGAATATATTACTGGCCTGAAGTGGAGGCGTTATAGACGCAATATAAGGATAAATGCTATTATTCTCTGAACAGGTTAAAATGGAATTAGAATCATGTAGGCTATTGCATTATTTAGAGTGTATGAAATAAACTGCGATACATTTTGGTTTCAGGTAAATGGAGAGAACAAGGACAATAGGAAGAAAAATAGCAGGAACGCTTGTTGTGCCTTATGTATGTTAAAGTCTAGTAGAACTTGTAGTACATTATCCATAACCCTATTATGTATCAAGTGAATAACTTGTGAAATACATATTAGGAAGCTATCATCTATGATAGTCATTCTAGTATTAGTTGTTACTTTTCAATTACAATGAAATCATATTTAGAGTAATCATTCAACATCTCTTCATTAGGATAAAATCATAGATATTGATTTAGCCATTTAATAGATATGTAACCACGTGAATTTTTAATCAATAGTATATAGTTTCATAAACTATTATATAAGTCCAACTCAATGAATAAATGTTTTTAGATAACTTTCAAAGAGAAAATATTTCAATTATCTTTCAAAAATAAAAAGTTTTAATTTATTCGCATTTTTGGACTTTTAATATTATAATAGTGGTTATAAATTTATTAAATTGCAATAAATATTGTAGGAAAAAGCTAGGATGTTACACTAACTGTTTAGTTGCTTTTTTCTTTTATTAAATTAAGAGTATTTGAGTCTTTTATCCTCATTTGGTAAATTGAATTTAGTGCCTAAGACCTTATTTGTCATTTTGGAAATTTAGCAACTTTAAATGTCCTTTTACATATTTAGAAAACTCTATTTGTCTTTTTCCCAATTTTTTTCCAAATCTTATTAAAATAGGATAATTTTGTCTCAAAGTTTTCCCAATTTTTTTCCAGATGTTATTAAAATAGGATAATTTTGTCTCAAAGTATTCCCAGATTCAACTTATTAAACCTTATTCCCAGTCCTACATTCATCTCCATTCCATCCTATCGCTGAAAACATGGCTACTTAGACACTAGCTTAATTTTGTTTTCAAACCCACTTGCTAGCTTAAAATTGTTTATAATTTTATATAATATATATAAGTTATATAAATCATTTGTCAACTTTACTATGTTTAAAGCTCTTTTTTGTTAGTTTTTTGTTCTTTTTTACTTTATCATTTTACATATTTGAAGACTAATTGTTACCATAACCTTTCCTTTTAATGCAAATTGGCTTACCATAAAAAAAATATAAATCATTTGTCAAATTTTTTACTTAGTTAGAACCATAAATTTCATATGTAATTTTTCATATTTAAATTCGACAATTTCATTCTCATCAGTCGCATATCTTTTTCTAACATCTTTTCTTCTCCTCAATCACTTATTATTCATGTTAGCTCACTCACGCCTCCAAGTCGTATAATTTGTGAAATTGGAAGTTTACTTTAATTATGTATTACTATAAATTATAATCCGAATAAGAGGAATTTATAAAAGAATTAAAGGGTTAACTCAGTTCTAGTTCTTACTTGGTGAGAGTGCTGGTTAAGTGATCGATATATAGGCAGTCTAACCCCTACTTTTTGCAAAGTGACTAATTCGAACTTCAGACCTCATGACAATCGAGCTTACCGTTAAGCTAAGTCGACTCTTATCTTTCTTAAAAACATTAACAAAGAAAACTTGGAAATCAAGATTAACATATACATACCCTCCTTTATCTCTTCTCTCTCTCCTCAGAATTTCTAATCTTAGAGGACCCAAATGATGCCATTCTTGTCACTGGTTATCATCTTGGGCGAATCTGGTGGATATTGGATACTCCCTCCAATCTGGAATATAAGAGTTTAAACGTCAAAACACGCTTTTTAAGAAAACATGTGAAAGTTAATTAGGTGTTACTAGATAATGTTTTTTCCAATATTGTCCATATTTACTATAATACTTTTAGGAGAGAGAAATACATAAAAATTACTAAATAAGAAAGAGAGTTGAGGGTAAAATAGAAAAAACACAATAAATGAGGAGATAACGTAAGAAAAACTTATATTTTGGACTAAAACATTCAAACATTCAAATTTTGAACTTTTATATTAAGACTGTTGGGAGTGTTCAATTTGTTTTTTCAAAACAAAAAAAAAAATCAAAAGCAAGTACTACTTTTTTTACATAATTATAATTGTATGATCTTATTTAAAAAAATTAGATCATTTTAAGTTATTTATATTTATCATTTTTCACAAAATTAATATATTTTACTTCTAAATCAACATGTAACATAATCATGTCATTTGAGTTAAAGTTTAGTGGTCTAATTTATTTAACTTTTTAATATTCATAAAAAAGTTAACTTATCTTGAAGGAATATATCACAAATCATTTGATAATTTTTTCACAAACAAACATTTCAGAGCCGAGTCACACTTGTAAAAACACTTCTAGTGTACATTATCGATGATCACTATGATGATTTCAGTTCAATGTGCAAATTGGTAGCCTCTGTTTTTTCATTATTTGGTTAGCCGCTCCACTTATCGCTTTTACATATTATTAATTCCAACTTCTTTCACTGTTTCTGGTTTAAAAAGAAGCTCCCAGTTAATCATATGTGATTGGTAGTGATAGCAATTAAGATGATTGTGTGTATCATGTGCAAATTTTAAGAGGGATGCATATATATATATATATATATATATATATATATATATATATATATATATCACACCCCATGTAAGGGCATTCTTACATGAGTTATTATTTAACATGTTCTGAAGAATGTTTTGGTGCTACCTTTAGTTTTAAATCTCATCTTAGATGACTAGAGAGACACTTGAAGTGAAGAAGTCAACAATTAAAGAAGACAAAAAGTAAATAAAAAAATTTGGTTGTAGGTCCCAATGACCAAAACAGTGGCCATTACAGTAGCCAAAGAAGGCCATGGTCCCTGGGATTCCAACTCACAAAAAATTCTGGGATTCCAACTCACAAAAAATTCTGATACGCATTTTAGGTTCCAACTCGAGTATTTAAAGAATTTAACACTCAACTTATTTATCTAAACTTCCTTAGGCCGAAAATCATCCTTTGCTCTGGTTCTTCAATTTCCTTCATTCCCAACTAATTCCATCTCATTTCCACCCATTTCCATCTCATCTTCATATTCAACCTTCTTCCACCCTGTCTCCCATGGATTTTCAGATGATTTTTCTTCTTGGAGCTTTTCGTGGGGTTTATATGTTTGTTTGAAGGGTCCTTCATCTCTTGAGGATAAGTTTTTTGTTAATATGTAATAATTAAAATGATATCTATTTTTCAGTGAGAGGTATTTTGAGTATTTTTTCCGCAGCACAAAAAACTTTTCTTGTTTCTTGTGTCGTTCTTTGTCGTGTATATATACCTTGTTTCTTGTTGTTAATTTGGTAATAATACTGAACGTTGTATAAAATAAAACACAAAGATAGAAGACTCAATGTTGTATATAAAAGAAGAAATAAAGAAGACTCAAGGAATTATTACCAATATTCTTCTAGTGTTTCTGGAAATGGACAATATAGTCAAGAATCAAACAACAAGGGTAGCAATGATCTCTTCAATTTTAAAAATATTTTTCTTAAGATCTAAAGGCTCTAACACTATCAAGACGTACACAGTTTAAAATATTTTTAATTGGAACAATAATACCAACCTACTAGCATTCCACAATGTGTATGGGTTAACGTTGTAGTTATAGTGATGTTTTTGTATCAGCTTTATTTCTAATATGTCATAAAAATATTTTATTAATTCTTCCTCAATTTCATATATTGTCTGATTCATTTTATTATTTTTAAATTATTTTTTATAATCTAATGGCTCTAGAACTTACAAGATGTACATATCTCTGATCCAAATGACATGTTGGTGTCTTGGTCTTGTACCATAATAATCATATAAAAGAAGATTCATTTCTTAGAAAGAATCAGAGGTATTGTATGTATTTTTCTGCCCCTAAACAATTCTATATATATCTCTTGAATTTATTAACGGTTAAATATGCATTCTTTACATACTTTAAAAATTACATTGCCACCGTTAATTGGAATAATTTTACTCACTAACTAGCTTTCCACGATGGTATGGGTTCATGCTATTGTTGTAGTGATTTTTTTAGATTGAATGAATTTTACATTTGATTCATGTTTAAAAAATAGTTCCATGAGGATTTTAGTGAGATTGTAACCGTTTAAAGAAAAACTTACATTTTATTATTTGTTCAATTTAAGGAGTGTCACAAGTTTTGAACCCTAGATCAGAATAACAAAGCTAAATAGATCACCATCAAACCATGATGGGAAAAGGCTACAATCTATGAAATAAGAATGAGTTTGACATATTAATAATGGTCATGTAAAACTAAAACTACCTTTCTTGTTTCTTGATTTTTGCTTCTTGACCTTTTTTCGTTATACCTTGTTTCTTGATGCCAAATGATGGAAAATGGAAAATTGAAATGTCACAAATCAAACAAATGGATTGGAAGAGCAATACATTGATGTGCTTCATATTCTTGCAAATTATCGGTGCTAGAAATTCTCATCCTCACATAGTCCAATGAGTTTGATTGTATATGTTGGCGAAGTACTCTTCATGAATGAACTCCTCTTTTATACTTCGCCTAATCTCTTCAAGTCGAAGCTGCTCTTATTCTTCTCTTTGGTGCTACAGTTCATATGGATTGAGAACACGCTTATCACGACGTGTCATTGCAGATGGAAGGAATGCGATATACTATTGGTGTAGGATTGGACAATTTCGCGTGGGTTCCTTTGGTTTTCAAGAGTTGGCAAATGAAGGACGTCAATTTGCTTATATACTATTTGTTTTCCAGCATCTGTCCTTAGTTGTTCCATGTTTAAAACTGCCAGAGAGTGGCACTTTTTTTGGTCGAGCAGAGAGTGACATTAACTTTCTCAAAGTAACTGCTTAGAAGTTAATACAATTTTTGACATTTTTCTTTGTTTTTCCACGTTTGTAAACGCCAGAATGTGGAAGACATAACATTTGCCTATGTCGCTACTTTTCGGCATTTACAAATGACAAAAGAGTTTTTATTTAAGAAAAATAAAAATAAAAATCATAGTGGCATTTGTAAATGTCACTATGTTTTTTATTAATTTTTTTAAAAAATATATGCCCGACAAAAAAGCAGGGAGGGAATTTTTCAGTAAGCCGGACAAAAAAGTTTTTTAAAAAAAGAATTAAATTTTCCTCTTAGCTTTTCAGCGTTTGTAAACACCGAAAAATATGGGATGTTTTTTTTTAAAAAAACAATGCCAAAAAGTAGCAAGACTATTTTAAAAATGATGAAAATACATCCCGACATTTACCTAAACGCTAAAATGTGTATTCATTTTTTTTATGTAAAGCAAATTGCCACACTAGCCTTTTCTTTTCCATGAAACGCCAGTAAGTGACCGTGGGAAAGTTGGCGCCAAGTTCGCGCCAATTTTTATAGCGCTTTTGGTCCTATTTTTCCACGTTTAATATAAAACCGGCAATAGGTTGTTTTTAGCCTTGTTTTTGGACAAGCACCAGAATGCTTGAGTGGCTAAACAACGAGTTTTTCTGTAGTGGACGTACATAATTTAAAATATTTTTAAATTTTTTTTAATTGGAACAATATTACCCACCTATTAGCTTTCCAACTTTCCATTATGGTTATAGGTTAACATTATTGTTATAGTGATAATTTTTTTATCAACATTATTTCTAATATGCCATAAAATATTTTATTAATTCTTTTTTTGTTAATCACCATTCGGTTTAATTTGTACTCGAGGGGTATGAGTGTTGCCCACATAGACAAAGTTGTCTTTTCTCTCAATGAGAGCGCTTCATGGGATTTGAACACGCATTCTCATCCTTACGGGTTATAGCCCACTTATCAGTTCAACCAACTACCCATTGTTAATATTTTATTAATTCTTTCCCAATTTCATATGTTGTCTAATTCATTTCGTTGCTTTTTAAATTAATTTTTTTAGGATATAAAGGTTCTAAAATTAACAAGACGCACATATCCCTGACCCAAATGACATGTTAGTGTCTTGGTTTCATACCATAATAATTAATTAAAAGAAAATTAATTTCACAGAAAAGAATTAGAGGTATTTGATTAGACCAAATTTCATACCTTTAAGCATGTGCATTTGAGCTTAATTAGTATGGTTTATTTGTTATATTTGATCATTATTGATACATTTTCATGCACATGCTTATGTATAAATATTTGAAGAATAATAGCCTTATTATTTGCATTTTATGGAACTAAGGGTATTTTGGTCATTTTGACTATGAGATGTGTTTTTCATGTAGGGGGGTCCCAAGTGGGCCCCACACACCCTTGGTGGAGCTTCAGTGGAGAAAACTTGGCAAGAAGGAAGGCTAGATAAAGAGTACTCAAAGTCACATCCGGATGCAAGTTCACATCCAGAAGCTGGGCTACTTGAAGAAGGGAACTTACATCCGGAAGTGGATTTACATCCGGAAGTGAACATGCTGGCGCTGGCGGACAAAGAGTTACATCTGGGAGTGGATTCTCATCTAGTGGATTCTCATCCGGAAGTGAATATGCTCGCGCTTGCGATATGAAGTCTTACATCCGGAAGCTGAGGTCCATCAGCCAGCATGTACAAGAACCAAACTGCACAATGATCAGAAATGTCAACTACTTTTCAGAAGTCTCAGGTGCAGAGTCAGCCCTGCAGCTTGAAAGTACTTAGGGAGCTTTCCAAATGAGGCAAAACTGGCGCCAAGGCCAAATTCAAGTCTGGAGGCCTCATTAAGGGCAAAAAGGGAAGCACAATCACTTGGGGAAAAAGGAGGAACCTTTAGAAATGCATGGAGATGAGATCTAGTCCACATTCATTCTCACCTTTTACCAAATACCAAAAATACCCTTTGGGCGTTAATTCCAAAGTTACTCACCACTATAAAAGCCCAATTGTAACTAACTTTCGGGGGAGAGTATCTGATCTCTCACTTCACTTTCATTTTCTCTCTCCTCTAACAAACTCTCTCAACTCCATCTTCATCTTCTTCACTTCGAAACCTCCGCCATGCCCAGAACCTCACACCTACCTTCATCCGCCTTCATCTCCATGTCAGGCTAGATCGCCTAGCCTTCTTCTCCAAGGAAATGTGCTTGTAGACTTAACCTATGGCTTCATATGCTTGTAATTTTCTCTTTTAGGTTTCAAGCTAGATGTAAATTTTTGCTTATGTATGACCTTGATTAGGCATGTATAGGTTAGACATCTAATTTTAGGTGTTCTACTTTATGTTAGCTTGAAATCTCTCTTGATTGTTAAGGACATGAAAACCGAGGCTTAATTCTTGTAGTTTCATACATGTATGTGTGTGCGATTAGCTCCTCTTACATTTGTGGAATGAATTTGTTTCCTAAATGCTAGATTTAGTGTTTAGTGTTGCTTATGGTATGTTCTTGGCTTGAAAGAGCTTAAGGCTTAATTAAATTAGTTAAACTCTTGAAGACTTCTTTGATTAAAGAGGTCTCGCGAATTTAGCTAGTTTATATTAAGTAAAACAAGTATATGAAGTCTTATTAAACGTAAGCACGGAGTACTTGGAGAAGGAGGTACATCTAATCCATATTTTCACTCATTCACTTTTAATTCTGTTAGTTGTAGTTTTAATTAGTTTTAATTAGTCTTACATACAAAACCTGCACACAACCTGTTTGATAATTTGCTTAACTTGTAATTAATTGACCTAAGCAAGAGATAAAACCAAACTGTGAATTGACCTAGGACTTGCTGCTAACTACTGTAGTTTAATTCTTAGTTTTTATTTGCTTTAGCTCTTTTTAGACGACGAAAAAGAGTTAAATCAAATTGGCGCCGTTGCCGGTTTGGTTGAATTCTTTCTTGTCTTAGGTTTTTAGTTACATTTTCTTAGTTTTTGTTGTAGGTAATTTTTACTTGTAGGTTGTGAGGATATTTCTGATTTGTTCTGAACATATCTGTGCTGTCTGTTGCTTAATTGGCTGCTCTAGTTAGTCAAACTGTTAGGAAATTGTTCAGAGTTTTGCTGGAAATTTTGTTTGCTGTACTGGATTTTTGCTTGAATTGTTCTGGACTGGATATATTCTGTTTGTACTGGTGGTTTTGTATTTGATTTTGCTGGATTTTCAGGATTTTGCTGCATATTTTGCTGGTATTGGTGTTTGTCTTGCTTTTTTGTTTTGCAGGGACTAATTGCTTGGCTGTTTAGTTTCCCTTGCATATAGTTGCACTTAGTGACTTGCATGAACCCTACTACATCACTAGTGCCATTGGATAGAGAGATTAATAAGACTCTTAGAGAACTTAAGAAAAAGAAAAAGCACGAGAAGCAAGCTAGTAAGCAACCTGTAGGAGCCACATCAAATCCACAAAATTCATCTGTAGCTTCTAATAACACATTCCTAGACCAGCATTTCATTATGGCAGAAAGGCGAGAGGACCATAGAGAACATGAGATGGAGGCAAGAGAGCATGAACATGAGCGTGAGCGGCGTGAAAGGAGAGAGCAAGAGGATGAACATCATTTTGAGGGGGGTAGGCAATTACATGATGATGATAGACCTATGCGTGAGTTCACACAGTCATATGCATCATTTGCACCTCAAGGTTTTTATGCTAACCCCGCTAACTTTGAGATCAAAGGATCTCTTCTTGCTCATCTGCCTAAGTTTACAGGTTTTCCGCATGAGGATGCTCACACACACTTGCTTGGCCTCTATCATACTTGTTCCTCCATGAAGCCACCTAATGCAGACCTGGATGACGTTCTGTTGAGAGTGTTCCAGTTTTCCTTGGAAGGAAAAGCCAAGGAGTGGCTCTTGAACCTGCCTACTCATTATGCCACTCTTTCTTGGGAGCAACTTAAGAAGGTGTTTTTAGACCGCTATTTTCCAGTCTCCAAGATATCAAAGTTGCGGAAAGACATCACAGGTGTTCAGCAATTTTCTCAGGAGACATTCTATGAATATTGGAGCCGGTTCAACACCTTGGTGAACTCATGCCCCAACCACAACATCTCCAAGGGCAATCTGGTGCAATACTTTTATGATGGCCTGGTGCCACAGCTCAAGATGAGTGTGGATGCTGCTTCTAATGGCTCACTTTTCAACTTATCAGCCAATGAAGGATGGAACTTATTTTCAACCATGGCCTCTAATCACCAGAATTTTTATGGACGTAATGCTCTGTATTGCGGTGCGCCAAAAGTTGCCTCAGTGAGTAGTGATGACAAGCTGTACAACTCTATTGAGAGGCTGACCGAGAGCCTCAGTCGAATGGACGGACGCTTCGTTCAGCCTACTCCTTGTGTTGATGATTCTATGGCCTTGGTGGCCTCATCCTGTGATCACTGTGGTTCGCCCATGCACCTATCCTCAGACTGTCCGTCCCAAGCGGAAGTGGCGGCCATGTATAACAATCCTAGGCCTCAAGCCAAATATGATCCCTACTCTTCCACGTACAATCCGGGATGGAGGGACCATCCGAACTTCAAGTGGGGGGGAGGTTCAAACCAAGCCTCAAATTCCAGCGCTTTCCAACCACAGCAACAGCCTAAGTGGGGGGGAGGTAACTACCAAACTGCTAATGCCTATCCCTCACAACAAGGCTATGGTTCATATCAAGGGAGGCCTAACCCTAATGATCAAAGGTATAGACCGAATCAACAAGCCAATGTTCCTCCTCCACTTATGAAGAATAATGATCCAGCTCATGCTCCTCCATCTAGTTCTTCGACATCTCAACAAGACATGATTTACCAAATGATGTCAAGTTTCATGGAGAAGTTTGAAGAGAGATTACAGAAGCAGGAAAATGCAGTGTCTCAAATGATGAATAACAAAGCTGAGCAGGACGCAAAGAAAGGTGGATTGCCATCTAATGTGGTGATTAATCCTCAAAACATTCATTCTATGCACCTAAGAAGTGGACGGAAATATGGTGATGCCTATGAATATGAGGAGGAAGAGGAGCAAACACAACTACCTTTTGAGGCTGAGCAGAGTCAGTTGAATGAGGGAGGTCACTCTAGCCTCCAGAATGATTTTGTTGGTGATCAGATGCATGAAGAGGCTGTACTGAGTCCTCCTCTTGATAAACCACTTGATGAGGCTGAGAGTCTGACTAAGAAGAGTGAGGAAGCTGAGACCTCACAAGAGGAGAAGAGGAAGGAGATTGCAGAGGGAAAGCGCAAAGTTGGAGAATCTTCTTCGCAAGAACAACCTACTCAGCAAGGAGATGAGTCTCCTAAAGGTAAGTCTGTTGACCCTAAACATCTTCCTTTTCCTAACTCGTATGCTTTAGCTAAGAAACAACATGATGATGAGTTGGAAAAGGAAATGCTCAATTTATTCTCTAAGCTTGAAGTGAATGTACCTATACTTGTACTGTTGAAACAAATGCCTAAATGTGCAAAGTTTTTAAAGGATCTGTGTACTAACAAGAGAGTTGGTAATGTAAGTAACAAGGTCCAATTAAGGACTAATGTTTCGTCTCTCTTAAAAGGGCACCTGCCCTCAAAGTGCAAAGATCCTGGATCTTTCACTATCCCTTGTCAGATAGGGAAACTTAGCTTTGGGAAAGCACTTCTTGATTTAGGGGCAGCCATTAACGTCATGCCTAAGGCCACCTACTTTGCACTAGGATTGAAGAACCTGAGTGAAACCAGTGTTGTAGTTCAACTGGCTGATAGGTCCATTAAGAAACCCTTTGGCTTTATAGAAGACATTCTAGTGAAGGTTAGGGAACTAGTTTTCCCCGTGGACTTTTATGTGCTTGATATGACCAGTGACACTAGTATGGATGATTCTTTGATCCTAGGAAGGCCATTTATGAAAACTGCTAAGATGGTGATAAGTTTAGAAGGGGGATTTGTTACAATGCAAGTGGGGAATCAAATAATAAGGTTTGATGTAGGAGAAGCCATGAGACACCCCCACGAGGATTATTCTCTCCTAGGGCTGAGTGTGGTTGATTCATTGATGCATGAGATTTATGCTGAGCATGCTAATTCCTTTAAGCTGAACATGTTTGATAAGATTGATACTCATATGTGCTATCATGATTCTTGTGCTAGTTTGATTTCTAATACATGCTTGCATGATGTTTTTAATGATTCATCTAGCATAGGAAGTACAGTAACTGAATTCATGGATTCCATGTATGTGAACTATGATTTTGATGATGATTGCACTTCTATATCTTCTTTGTCAAGCTACAACCCCTTGGAAGAGGGAAGTTTGCTCACTTTTGTAGGACAAACGAAGGATGGAGGTTGTGAATTCACAAAGGAAATTGAGGAGTCTAGTTCACAAAGGTTTGATATTGAAGAGTATGAAGCTTTAAGGAGAAGCCGCTTACACAAGCTGAGAGAGAAGCTTTATCTGAAAGAGCAAGCGCTCGCTGACGGTCCACATGTTTCTACCCTGAGCGACAGTGGTGACGCAGACTCAAATAAGAGTGCTGAGGCCTCAGACTCTAAGAGGCCGAATTGTTGTGATGATCTGAAGCAGCCATTGACTTTTTCTAATCACCTTGATGAGCTGCCGCAGTTTGATGATGAATTCTATGAGCCTCAAGTGCTGCAAGTTGAGATGCACACTTTGGTACCTTCTATCATTGAGCCACCTACGCTGGAGCTGAAACCTTTACCACCCAATCTTAAGTACGCCTACTTGCTTGATGAAGGGAAGCTTCCAGTGATTGTCTCTAACGCTCTGTCTTCTCTTGAGGAAGGGAAGCTGCTTGAGGTACTCAGACGATACAAGGGGGCCATTGGGTGGACTCTAGCCGATCTTCCTGGCATGAGTCCTACCACCTGCATGCACCGGATCTTGCTTACTGATGATGCTAAGCCTGTGCGTCAACCTCAAAGGAGGCTCAATCCCTTAATACTTGATGTTGTGAAAAAGGAGGTAGAAAAGCTACTAAGTGCTGGAATCATTTACCCGATAAGCGATAGCGAATGGGTGAGTCCCATTCATGTGGTGCCAAAGAAGAGTGGGCTGACCGTGGTAAAGAATGAAAAAGATGAGCTAGTACCTACACGGGTTTAGAACTCTTGGAGGGTATGCATTGATTACAGGAGGTTGAATGATTCCACGAGAAAAGACCACTTCCCGTTGCCATTTATTGATCAGATGTTGGAAAGACTAGCTGGCAAGTCACACTATTGTTTTCTGGATGGTTTCTCGGGGTATTTCCAAGTTCCAATAGCACCTGAGGACCAAGAGAAAACAACCTTTACTTGTCCATTTGGAACCTTCGCATACAGGAGAATGCCTTTTGGTCTGTGCAATGCTCCAGGAACCTTTCAACGTTGTATGATGAGCATTTTTAATGACTTGCTGGAGGATGGCATAGAGGTGTTCATGGATGATTTCTCCCTCTATGGAGACAGTTTTGATGCTTGCTTGGTTAATCTTGAAAAAGCACTGGTTAGATGCGTGGAGAAGGGCTTGGTACTCAACTATGAAAAGTGCCATTTCATGGTGGATAAGGGCATAGTTTTGGGACACTTAGTCTCAAAGGAGGGCATTCAGGTTGACAAGGCCAAGGTTGAAGTAATCTCTTCTCTACCCTTCCCTACCTGCTTGAAGGAGTTGAGGTCCTTTTTAGGACATGTGGGATTTTATCGAAGATTTATCAAGGGCTTCAGCCAAATTGCTGCTCCTTTATCTCATCTACTTCAAAAAGAGGCCGAGTTTAACTTCTCTAATGCTTGTAAGGAAGCCTTTGTTGAGTTGAAGTCAAGGCTTATTTCTCCTCCTATCTTGGTTGCACCTAATTGGGAGCTTCCTTTTGAGCTATCATGTGATGCTTCCAACGAGGCGTTGGGAGCTATGCTCGGCCAGAGGCATGATTCATTGCCGAGGGTGATTGCTTATGCATCTAAGACTTTGGATAGAGCTCAAAGGAATTATACAACAACTGAAAAGGAGTTGTTTGCCATTGTCTTCGGGTTAGACAAATTTCGGCAATACTTACTTCATTCCAAAGTGACTGTATTCACGGATCATGCAGCTGTTCGTTATTTGCTGTCTAAGCCTCAAACAAAGCCCAGGCTCTTGCGATGGGTGTTGCTGTTACAAGAATTTGAGTTGGAGATCAAAGACAGAACTGGAAGAGAGAACTTGGTAGCTGATCATTTGAGCCGTTTGCCAATGGATGTGGAAGGTGTTGATGATTCTTCTCTTGTTTGTGATACCTTCCCAGATGCCTTATTGTGTGCCTTAAATGCAAAGAAAGATCCTTGGTATGCTCATCTAGTGAACTACCTTGTTGCTGAAGTCATTTCACCATCTCTGAACAAGCATCAAATCCAAAAGCTGAAGAGAGATGCTGGTTATTATGTTTGGGATGAGCCACACTTGTGGAGGCTATGTAATGATCAAATAATCAGAAAGTGTGTGCAAGATGATGAAGTCCCATCAATCCTGGAGTTTTGTCATTCGCTAGCTTGTGGAGGACACTTTGGTGCTAAAAAGACTTCAAGGAAGATTCTGGAGGCCGGTTTCTATTGGCCTACTCTGTTTAAAGACGCATTTGAGTATTGCAAGTCTTGTGACAAATGCCAAAGGTTTGGAAGTATGGGGAAGAGACAAGAGATGCCTCAAATGCCAATGCTATACTGTGACCCTTTTGATGTTTGGGGTATAGATTTTATGGGACCTTTTCCACCATCTAACGGCTACACATATATTCTGCTGGCAGTGGACTACCTATCTAGGTGGGTGGAAGCTGTGCCAACCAGAGCCAATGATGCGAGGGCTGTGTTGAAATTTTTGAAGTCTAATATCTTTTGCCGGTTTGGAGTTCCTAAGGCTTTGGTGAGTGATCAAGGGTCTCATTTCTGTAACAAGCTTATGTCTTCATTGCTCAGTCAATTTGGGGTGAATCACAAGGTTTCTACACCCTACCATCCCCAAACCAATGGAGAAGCTGAGGTGAGCAATAGGCAAATTAAAAACATCCTTGAGCGAATTGTGAAGCCAAGTAGGAAGGATTGGAGTTTGAGACTTGAAGAAGCTCTCTGGGCATATAGGACTTCATTCAAGACTCCTATTGGCATGTCTCCTTATCGGCTCATATATGGAAAGGCTTGTCATTTACCAGTTGAGCTGCAGCACAAGTCTTATTGGGCAGTTAAATCTTGTATTGAGGATATGGATGCTGCTGCTCAAGAGAGGCAGTTGACTCTGAGTGAGCTTGAGGAGCTGAGGAATGAAGCTTTTGAGAACTCCAGGATTTTGAAAGAGAAGACAAAGGCCATTCATGATAGTGGCATTCTGAGGAAGCAGTTCAAGGAGGGAGATTTGGTCTTGTGCTATAGGGTAAGATTCAAATTCTGTGGAGGAGGCAAGCTTAAAGACAAGTGGCAAGGACCTTATGAAGTGCTCAAGTCTCATGACTTTGGGATGGTTGAGATCAAGAATCTCAAGGATGGCCGTGTGTACAAGGTCAATGGCCACTTGCTCAAATTGTATAAGGAGAATTTCAAGCCTCCCTAAAGGTCGTTTCTTTCCTTTCCTCACTTATTCTTTTATTGCAAATTCTTAAGTGTAGGGGAAGGTGTTAGTATTAGAAAAAAATTAGGATTGTGTTTGTGTGTTTAGGATTGTGTTTAGGTTCATGTTTTAGTATGTTGTTTTAGGTTGTTAAAAATTCACTAGTGCTTGGGGATGCCTATTTGCTTCCGGAAGTGTTTTGGCTATCGGAAGCGTTTCACTTAGATTATGTCAACTAGGATCGGATTAGTGTTGAATTGACTCCCGCTACCGGATGAGTTCTGCATCCACCAGCGTCCGTGCTAAGGGAAGTAAATTTGCTTCCGCCAGCGGAGTATAGTTGAGCTTCCGAAAGCACTTTTGCTTCCGGAAGGGAGATTACTTAGAACATCCGAGTATGGTTGAGCTTCCGGAAGTACTTTTGCTTCCGGAAGGGACTTAACTTGAAAAAAAAAAAAAAAAAAAAATCTAAGTCCAGTTGCTTCCGGTAGCACTTTCGCTTCCGGAAGCACTCTTGCATCCGATAGGACTGAGACTCCGAATCTAGATCCAGTAGCAACTTTTGCATCCGCTAGAGCCTTAACTTAGAGTCTAGATCAAACTTTGCTTCCGGTAGCATTTTTGCTTCCGGAAGCATTGTTGCTTCCGGTAGCACTTTTGCTTCCGGATGCTTAGCGACTTGAGTCTACATCCAGTTGGGCTTCCTAAGCGTCAGTGAGTAAAAAAAAAAAAAATTATAAAATTTGTTTTGATAGGTTGTGTTTAGTGTTAGTTTGTGAATAATACATGCATTGGCCATTTGTATGCTTGGACTGCCCGGCCTTTTATGTTGCTACCTTGCCTTTGAAATGCATCTTCCTACTTGATTTGATTGGTCCATTGAGGACAATGCATGCTTTAAGTGTGGGGGAGGTGTATTATGTGCTTAAAATTAAAGTGGTCTGATTCAAAGCTTTCACACTTGATTTTTGGACTTATTTGGCATGATTTTTCTTGAAAATTTGACTTGATTATGGCTCTTGAAAGCAAATGGAATTGTCCTCTAGTGTGTAAGTAGAATTTTTGGAATGATTATTTAAGGCATTGCATGGGGCACTTTTAAGGTATAAAGAGGGTGTAAGTTTCTCATTTAACTTTTCTTAGGGAGGAAGTGACTGATTAGAGTAAGCTATAAATGTGAGAAGCCTTCAACCGAATTGAGTGGGCCAATAGTTACTTGACCTCCTAGAACTTGTCCTAGCTCTTGTTCGAGATCACAATGCATGGCATGATTGAAAATGAAAGGGGCATTTCATTTCTAAACCCTCTTGACCCAAACACAAGCCAACCAAATATTATCCTTTGATTTAACCCCTTTGGGCCATTCATTTTTCTTCTCTATCACCTTGACCAATGTGTGAATAAGTGACTATAGCATATGCTTGCATTTATATTAGTATTGTATTGTTGTATCTTGTTAAAAGCTTGCTACATGAGTGAAAAGCCTATATGGCCGAGAGGTACTAGAGTGGAAAAAAGAAAAGAAAAGTGGCCAAAGGCCAAGAAAAAGAAGAGAAAAAGAAAAAAAAAAATAATAAGGCCGAAGGCCTAAAAGAAAAAAAAAATGAAAGCACAAAGTGCTTGAGTATGCCAAAGGCATAAGAGTGAAAAGAAAAATGAGAGAAGCACAACGTGCTTGAGAAAAAAAAAAAGTGAGGTGTAGCATGCTTTGTGGGAAGTAAATGTATTGTATTGCAAGTATATGTGGTAGCTACTTGTTTATATTATTGGTCATTGACTACTATCCATCATTCATCATTCATATTAGCCTTCCATGTAACCCCCAAAGTCCCCTAGATTTGATTGTGCCATGCATACTAATGGGTGGAGAACTTAGAGTTATTACAAGCCTATGGCGATGGTCAAGTGCATTGAGCCAAAGAGTGATCATAAGTCCCTAGTTAGGCATTTTTCCTAACTTGAGCGAATGAGTTAAACACTTTATCCGGTGAGGAAAAATCTCAATTGGCACTCCTCCTAAATTTTAGTTGATTGTTAAACTTGGATTCGCTTTGTATTCTTAGATTTGGCCCATGCGAAGCTTTAGGGAAAGGTTCAAGAAGATCAACTTGAACACTATGATAATTCCAATTGCCTTCATTATGCTTAATGATTGAGTTAATCTTTTACATGACTTTGCCCGGAGTGCAAAGCTTAAGTGTGGGGGATTTGATTAGACCAAATTTCATACCTTTAAGCATGTGCATTTGAGCTTAATTAGTATGGTTTATTTGTTATATTTGATCATTATTGATACATTTTCATGCACATGCTTATGTATAAATATTTGAAGAATAATAGCCTTATTATTTGCATTTTATGGAACTAAGGGTATTTTGGTCATTTTGACTATGAGATGTGTTTTTCATGTAGGGGGGTCCCAAGTGGGCCCCACACACCCTTGGTGGAGCTTCAGTGGAGAAAACTTGGCAAGAAGGAAGGCTAGATAAAGAGTACTCAAAGTCACATCCGGATGCAAGTTCACATCCAGAAGCTGGGCTACTTGAAGAAGGGAACTTACATCCGGAAGTGGATTTACATCCGGAAGTGAACATGCTGGCGCTGGCGGACAAAGAGTTACATCCGGGAGTGGATTCTCATCTAGTGGATTCTCATCCGGAAGTGAATATGCTCGCGCTTGCGATATGAAGTCTTACATCCGGAAGCTGAGGTCCATCAGCCAGCATGTACAAGAACCAAACTGCACAATGATCAGAAATGTCAACTACTTTTCAGAAGTCTCAGGTGCAGAGTCAGCCCTGCAGCTTGAAAGTACTTAGGGAGCTTTCCAAATGAGGCAAAACTGGCGCCAAGGCCAAATTCAAGTCTGGAGGCCTCATTAAGGGCAAAAAGGGAAGCACAATCACTTGGGGAAAAAGGAGGAACCTTTAGAAATGCATGGAGATGAGATCTAGTCCACATTCATTCTCACCTTTTACCAAATACCAAAAATACCCTTTGGGCGTTAATTCCAAAGTTACTCACCACTATAAAAGCCCAATTGTAACTAACTTTCGGGGGAGAGTATCTGATCTCTCACTTCACTTTCATTTTCTCTCTCCTCTAACAAACTCTCTCAACTCCATCTTCATCTTCTTCACTTCGAAACCTCCGCCATGCCCAGAACCTCACACCTACCTTCATCCGCCTTCATCTCCATGTCAGGCTAGATCGCCTAGCCTTCTTCTCCAAGGAAATGTGCTTGTAGACTTAACCTATGGCTTCATATGCTTGTAATTTTCTCTTTTAGGTTTCAAGCTAGATGTAAATTTTTGCTTATGTATGACCTTGATTAGGCATGTATAGGTTAGACATCTAATTTTAGGTGTTCTACTTTATGTTAGCTTGAAATCTCTCTTGATTGTTAAGGACATGAAAACCGAGGCTTAATTCTTGTAGTTTCATACATGTATGTGTGTGCGATTAGCTCCTCTTACATTTGTGGAATGAATTTGTTTCCTAAATGCTAGATTTAGTGTTTAGTGTTGCTTATGGTATGTTCTTGGCTTGAAAGAGCTTAAGGCTTAATTAAATTAGTTAAACTCTTGAAGACTTCTTTGATTAAAGAGGTCTCGCGAATTTAGCTAGTTTATATTAAGTAAAACAAGTATATGAAGTCTTATTAAACGTAAGCACGGAGTACTTGGAGAAGGAGGTACATCTAATCCATATTTTCACTCATTCACTTTTAATTCTGTTAGTTGTAGTTTTAATTAGTTTTAATTAGTCTTACATACAAAACCTGCACACAACCTGTTTGATAATTTGCTTAACTTGTAATTAATTGACCTAAGCAAGAGATAAAACCAAACTGTGAATTGACCTAGGACTTGCTGCTAACTACTGTAGTTTAATTCTTAGTTTTTATTTGCTTTAGCTCTTTTTAGACGACGAAAAAGAGTTAAATCAGTATTGTAGGTATTTTTCTGCACCCAAGACAATTCTATTTCATATCTGTTAAATTTAATAATGGTTAAATATGCATTTTTTACATAGTTTCAAAAATACATTTCCACCGTTTATTGGAATAATATTAGTCACCAACTAGCTTTCCACGATGTGTATAGGTTCACGTTATTGTTATAGTGATGTTTTTTATTACTATTATACTGATGTCTTTTTTATCAGCATTATATTATAGTGTGTTTTAAAATTGAATGAATCTTACACTTGATGCATGTTTAAAATATAGTTTCATTAGGAGTTCAGCGAGAGTGTAATCGTTTTGAGCAAAACTTACATTTTATGATTTGTTTGGTTTAAGGAGTGTCAAGAGTTTTGAACCCTAGATTAGAATGACAAAGCTAAATTGATCACCATCAGGCAATGATGTGAAAAGGATATATTTTATGAAATAAGAATGGGTTTGACAAAGTAATAATGGATGCGTAAAACTAAAACTACCTTTCTTGTTTCTTGATTTTTCCTTTTTGGCCTTTTTTTATACATAAGGAAGTAAAGATACAAAACTAATCTTGGCCTTTTTTTATACATAAGAAAGTAAAGATACAAAACTAATCTTGGCCTTTTTTTGCTATACCTGGTTTTTTGGTGCCAAAGAATGGAAATGGAAAAATTAAACAAAAGGATCGGAAGAGCAGTACAATGATGTGTTTCATATACTTGTAAATTATTGGGTCCCCACGAAAGAAAGAAAGAAAGAAAGAAGAAAGAAAGAAAGAAAGAAGAAATAAAGATAGAAAGAAAGAAAAATTTAAAGAAACAAAGCAACAATGAACAATCTCGATCAAACTTGTGAAATGGAAATCATGTTCGAAAGAGACAACAAAAAAGAGTGATGAATACACACACAATACATGTGAAGCTATTTTACATTGTCTGAACTTTCAAGAATGCAATATGTATTTCGTATCATTGCAAATTATTGGGTGCCAAAGAAAGAAGGAAAAGAACAATCACATACAATATTCAAATCACCTATTAGAAATTAAAGGATCATCATAGTATAACGGTAAGTAATGTAAGCCTCAAGAACCACTTGTTTAACCTGTTCAACTGTAAGATGTTGTACAGCCCAATCACTCAAATCAACCGCCATTGGCATCATGACACCATGAATACCAAGGAGGTCTCGAGCAATATCCTCCACACTAAGGGCTTGTCCATCATGGTACATTCTCGCACTCTGCTCTATATCTAAAGGACTCTGAAACATGTTCAACTGATGCCTCGAACGTTGTAGCTTCGTTATAAAATGATTGCTTCTGTAGCAAACGAAGAAATTTGTAGGATCCATGAGAAACTTTTTTATGGAGTTAGGCACAACGGTTGACTGACTCAGCTGGTAAACCAGGCACAAGTTATGGACAAAGAGTTGGATTGTATGTGCACCTTCGATGCTTCCGGTGACGCCGATGGCTATACCACGAATCTTTTGTCTTTGAAGAACATATCATGAATTATGTCGCTGCAATTGATACAACCATCAACAAAGCGGGCTGAGCTGGTGACAATGACTATTGTGTGATTTCATTCAACATTGAGGACGAAGCGGCGGCCATGACCACCATATGGATATTCCTGAATTGTGATCTCCGTCACCATCTTTCTTGAGCGTGGGAGAGAATGAAGAATGTGATGGGAGAGAAAGAGATAGTGAATGAAGAAAGTAATTGTTAGTTGTTCGTTAAATTGAGGCTTCCCACTGATATAGTAAGAAAGTGTGTAACGGTTTTGGCTTTGGGCTTGTTGGGAAGTTGATGTGAGTCTTATTGCTTTCATGAGGAGAAGGTAATTAGTGTTGAGGATGAAAATTGATATTCCCTAATTGGCAGTCCATTTTTTTTACAATTTACATCGAATTTTAAATTTTTAGTTGAAAACTTTTTCACTTACAAGGGGGCGTTTGCATTGAAGTTTTATGGGTGTGTTTGGCCGGACTTGTGGAAAAGTGACTTATTTTTAAGTTGTCTTATTTTTAAGTCAGTTTGAAAATAAGTTCTAAGTTGTCTTATTTTTATTTTTGTGAAAAAGTGACTTATTTTCTCATTTGACTTATAAATATGTTTGCATATTCCATTTACTGTTCAGGTATTCCTAATAATATTAATTCATCTTTGATGAGGTACCTTAATTTTTCTTAGGAACGAATAGTTTGAAGGATGGACAAAAGAATGACTTACACTGGTCTGCTGATCTTTCATTTGAACATGGTTCTACCATAAGTGGAGTGTTGCTTGCATACTATTCTAAAGCTTCTCATATGGCCATGAAATTCTTTTTTTTTTCTTTTGAAGCGAAAGATATGTTAACTCAAATATAAGGATACAACCATGCCTGTTAGTATAATAGAGTATAGATATAAAAATAACTTACACAGTCGCATTGTTCTCTGACTTGCAAAAATTTTTTCATGAAAGGTGTAATGTGGTTGACAACACTTTCTTGAGTATTGACAACATATATGGCTCTGACGCGAGGTTTTGGAAGTGGAAACTTCTGGAAGTGGAAGGTATGGCAGTGATGGTAAGTGTTAATCCCAAAATTTTTGTATGAAGCAGGAACAAAATTAATATTCAGTGTCTTAGTGGTGTTAATTTAGATGGTCATTTGTCATTCATTATTTAGCTCTAAATTTGACTAATGTGTTTCTCCAATGCAAAATGATTTTCATTTTCCAAAAAAGCAATCTTTACTATTACTTAATGCTGCCATTCCACTTAGTCACAAATTTAGGCCAGCATGCAAACATTTAAGATTGAAAAAACCACAGGTGAACCAATTTGAAAGAATCACATTCCACAATGATGAGAGACATGAAAGTCAATTCTTTATTTTTAAGTTAGATATAATTGCTTTTGAGTGTAATTGTCTGATATAGAGATCTGAAGTCACTTTTATGTCAGAAGTAAATTTTTGTAACGTATAATAGTGATTGTAACGATAATTGTATGTCCAATATTACTTAGAAATCACTATATTAAGTTGAAAATGAAAAAGACCAAAAAGGGTATTGATTTCATTGAACAATATAGGGAAAAAAGACAAATAAAACCCTCTAAATATGTAAAAGGACAATCAAGGTCGCTGAATTTCCAAAATGACAACCAAGGTCACAGACACTAAATTAACTATTGCATCATTTCCATTAACAACATGCATATTTAAACATTGCATCATCCATATTAACAACTAGAGTGCAGCAATTAACCACAACAACATCCCCATTCCAATTAACAAATAGGGGCTCGTTTGGTTGGAGGGAATAATTTTGAGGGAATGGGAATGGGAATGAGATTGGGAATGAGAGTGGGAGTGGGTTTGAGATGTGATTCAATTTTTAAAATTAAGTTTGGTATGAGGGAATATTTTGAGGGATTAGCTAAATTAGTTTTTTAAAAAATTAGTTATAAATTATAAAATGACATTAATGACCTCACAATAAATAAAAAGATATATCATTATCTATTTAAATTAATCCTTCCATGTCAGTTCAAAAATTAATATAAAGAAACCCAGAAAAAACTAATTGCTAAAATTGTGGGGAATAGAATCTTTTTCTGTTGTAGATCAAGAATCAGTTACCAAAAAAACTCAAAAAAAAGACCAATTCCATTTATAACTGATTAATATGTTTCCATTTATACTATGCACTACTTTCTTAACCCTCACCGATTTTCTTATTTTTGAAAATTTAGGAACGAGTTTCATATGTAAGCGAAAAATAATTCCATGAATATATCTCATATTTATAAGCTTTACTATTTTTTGAAATACACCTAGTTATAAAAAAGAGAAGAATCGTCATCTATATAAACAACGGTCATATAATAGTTTATAACTGTGGATATATGAAACCCTAATTTCACAACCGTTAAGTTTCATAATCAAATAAAAATTGAATTTCGATTAAAAATATCAAATAAGAATAAAAGATGGGATTTTGATGTGTTATGAAGAAAGATGAAATTTTTTAATTGAGAAGAACTAGAGAGGAGAGAAAATCATGTGCCTGGAGATTAGGGTTGAGAAGAGAAAGAGATGAGAGACTTGAGATAGAAGAGATTTTTTTCACCGATATGTGAGAAGAGATGATAATGTAAAATATATATATTGTTTTATTTTTAATAGATATGGTTAATAGGTGTAATAAAAAAGTATATAAAAAAGGTATGATTAGGGTTATTTTCGTAATTTAAGTAATCATTCCCACTAATAGATAGCCAATACCAGGGGGTGAGGTGGGATTAGGAATCCCACTTAAGTGGAATACCACTAACCAAACCATGGATTGAGATTGAATCTCAATCCCAATCCCATTCCCTCACCCTCATTCCCACCAACCAAACGGGCCCATAGAGTGTTGTTAATTGACCTTGATTGTCTTTTTTGAAATTTAGTGACCTTGATTGTCCTTTTACATATTCATAGGACTTTATTTTTTTTCCGAAAATTAAAGAAAAATATTTATAGAATAAATTTGAGAAAATCCCAAATAAATCCCTCCCAATACCCAAAAGGACAAGTAAGGAACCTAAACTTCCAAAAGAACCATGAAGGAACCAGCAACTCCCTGTCATTTTAAATTTTGCGAAAAGACAAAATTGCCCTCATCCTAAAACACAAATTACTACCCCACCCTAAACTCACCCTAACACACACCCTCTCCTCTTCTCCATTCAAAGTCTAAACCCTAACACACACACACACACACACACACTTGCTTAACACCCACTGGCTTCTCCTCTCTTCTCTCCCTCACGTTCTCGTCTCCTCTCACCCTACCACCCTAGCTTAACATCGCTTGCTTCTCCTCTCTTCTGCGGCTTCGTGTACTTCGTCTTCGGGGTCGTCGGCTCCTTGGCGGCTTACGGTGGCTTTCTTTCACGACGGCGGCCGCGACTTTGAGTTCTTGTTCTTGCTCTTGTTCATCGTGTTCCACTATATTTCTCAAGTTTTCTCTATGTTTCCCCCATCTTCTTGTTCTTATTCCATTTTTAATTTCACTTATAATATCTTCTTCATTTTTGATTTGGGAAATTTTCACTGCTTTGCCTAGTATTAGTGAGAAGAAATTAAATGTACTCTCTCTGTGGTTGGTTAGAAGACATGTAATATACCTGTTGACAAGGGTCAATTGAAATTCCTCTTCTCAGAGTGCCCAATGCATGAATGTAATGGATGCACAAGAGGGGGGGTGAATTGTGCTTCAAAAATAAATACTCAAATAAAACAACACAAGATTTATACTGGTTCGGTCTACTTGACCTACGTCCAGTCCTCAACCACCCAGGCCGAGAGTTCCACTATAACTCAGGTTTTAAATCGGGTTCACCTGAAACCTTACAACCGCAAGTTTTGCACGGGATCACTTGCAACCTTACAACAAGTTTTACACAGGCTCACTTGTAACCTTTCTAACTAGCTCCCCCTCACACCAAGCAAGGGGTTAACCTTTACACTTAAAGGATTTTGACTAAGTTCTCTCAAAGAACAGATGGTGTTACACACTTAAGTACAATAAATGCTCTTATAACACGAAGAGACTTAACTACAAGGAGTACAGAATAAGTAGGTGAAAAGAATCACTCGATGTGTTAAATGCTCTTCGCTTTTCTGGGCAGCTTTGAATGCTTGAAGATGTTCTTAGTTTTCTCGCTCTAACTTCTCTCAAGAATATTCAAAGATGATTAATTACTTCATAAATGAAGTTGAGCTTCCTTATATAGTCTTCAAACATTTTGAACTCTTGGTAGGTGGGCTAGCCGTTTGAATATGTCCGTTTTTCCCTTGTTACCGTTTGCCCATTAAATGCTTCATCAATGTATAGCAGAGTTGACTTGCTTTATCTCAGAAAAGTAGTCCTGGCACCTCTGCTCTGACATAAGCATTCTGACACTGCATCTCTGAACGTTCTGACATTCTGATTGCTTGCGGAAGCAACTTTTCATCCAGAAGCAACCTTACTTAGTGTGCTGCACTTGAACGTTAGTTTAGCAATATAAGCACATAGTCACATGCAGTGGGTGTTCCCTAGGTCTAAGGTGTATCTGGAAGCACTTCTACATCCGGAAGTGATTCCACTTGATGAAGGATCTAGCTCACCATCACTTACTCTCGCTCAGTGTATTTCATTCCAACACTCAGCGCTAGTCACTAAGCTATCGGAAGCACTTTTACTTGACGTGGTGAACTCACTGACGCTTAGGGTTATATCTCTTTTATCAGCCTGTGCCAGTCTAAGTCTAACTGGTAGCAATTTCACTTGACGTGGCTGATTAGTGATACTTAGGATTATATAACCTCTATCAGTCTGTGCCAGTCTAAATCTATCATGAAGCACTTTTGCTTGACGAGGTAAACTCACTGACGCTTGGGGTGATATCTATTCTATCAGTCTGCCCCAGTCTAAGTCTAACAGGAAGCAACTTCACTTGACGTTGCATTTTCACTGACGCTCGGGGTTATATCTAATTTATCAACCTGCGCCAGTCTAAATCTAACAGGAAGCAATTTCACTTCCGGTTGAAACATAGCTTAGTCTTAAGGTTTTGTATATCTAGCGCTCATGGACTAAGTTAAATCCCTAGTGAGTTACTCGCTGCCGCTGGGGGATAAAACATTCATCCGCGTGCGCGAGTCCTAGTCTATCCGGAAGTAAATCAACATCCGGTTGCACTCTTACTTGGGAACCTATGTTAACCTAATTGCTCTAAGTACTTGGTCTAATCTTTTATATTTTAGTCTTCATCAAAACTTAAGATTCTAACATTCTCCCCCTTTTTGATGATGACAAACCTAGTTCTATCAATTGAGTTAATAAGAAAGGATTTAGCAAAAGATTAAAAGCAATAGATAAGGACAAGTAACTTAGACAAAATATTATTGATAAACATAAGTTACAAGTCAGAGTATACTATCAAATAACATTTCGAAGTAAAGAGCATTTACAAGTAAGTAACACCAAGCAATTATGAAGGTATGCATGAAAAAAAAAATTTGGATTGGGGGTTCAGGGTCTATGTTTCTTTTTCCTCTCCCTCTCCTTTTATCTCTTCAGCCCGTACTTCATCATGGTTTCCTCAACAATGTGGTCCTTGCTCAGCCGTTCTCTTCGCGAGACATCCCTCGTGTGAACATAGAGTGAACATTACATCTCTCCCCCTTTTGGCATCATCAAGGAGGAAGATGATTCTCGGCTTGGTACATTCTGTCCTTAAGCTGCTGGTTTTGTTCCCAGTCTAAAGGGAAGCTCTTCCTTTTGTATTTCCGGCAGATTTGATCGCTGCAGCCTCCTCCTTAGGGATGGACTTCCTCTTCTTATCAAGCTTCTCTTGATAAGAATCCACTAACTGTTCTACCATTCTACCAGAAGTTTCAGGTTGACCTTGAATATTTTCATTCTGCCCCGGTGTATTCTGCCCAGAAACTTCATGGTGTTCTTGATGTTCATTGCGATGTTCTTCACGATGCCCAGATTTCCCAGAATGTTGAAGGCTTGATTTCCCAGATTTTGACTTGTGTTTCTTAGATGAGGAAGGTTTCTTTGAAACTGGGTTTGTTTCATGGGATTCGGCCATTTTTGTGTGGGTTTGTGATAAAATGCGAAGAAAATGAAGAACATAGAAGAAGATGAAGAGTTTTACATGCAGAGAATTTGTGAGTAAAAGTGAAAAGTGAAAGTGAAAATGATGTTCTATTTATAGGTACAGTTACTAAGGGTAAAATGGTCATGTTCCTTCATATTTTCACACATTGGGTAGCGTAAACGACTTAAGTTGGAACGACACACCTGATGACACGTGTAGCTTCACATTACCAGAGAAGACATAACGTCTCTTTTGGGAAGTTGAAGAGTTTTCTGTAGTGACGTGTTTCTTGACTAGTGCTGGCGCTCTCTTAGCTTGATCATCCAGTGTCAGTGAGCGATCATTCGGAAGTGGTTTTGCTTCCGGTTGCACTTGCTTAAGATTTAACATTGAGTACCTGCAAAAACATATATTGGCACTCCGATGCTTAAGTTAGTATTGCTGTAAGTGATAAACAATCAAGTATAATGAATAGAATTTACACTTCATTTGGGTTTACCATTCCCAAATCACCTCTAATGAAAGTAAATTGGTCAACCCCTAGAGGCTTGGTGAAGATGTTAGCAAGCTGTTGTTGTGTGGGGACAAACTGCACCTTGACATCCTTCTTTTGAACATGGTCTCTGATGAAGTGATGTCTGACGTCAATGTGCTTTGTCCTTGTGTGCTGAACTGGATTCTTGGCGAGGCTGATAGTGCTTGTGTTGTCACAGAGGATAGGTGCCTCAGGGAACTCTAAGCCAAGATCTCTCAACTGGTTCTTTAGCCACAGCACTTGAGCACAACAACTTGCTGCAGCAATGTATTCTGCCTCAGTGGATGACAGAGACACACAGGTTTGCTTTTTGCTAGCCCAAGACACCAGACAACCACCAAGGAAGGCGCATTGTCCACTGGTGCTCTTTCTATCTGTCTTATAACCTGCATGGTCAGAGTCAGAGTAAGCCCACAAGAACTCTTGGTTGCCTCTGGGATACCAAAGACCAAGTTCTTGTGTTCCCTCAAGGTATCTTAGGATACGTTTAACACATGTTAAGTGTGACTCCTTGGGGTTGGCTTGAAACCTAGCACACATGCCTACACTAAATTGAATGTCAGGCCTACTCGCTGTTAAGTATAAGAGGGAACCTATCATTCCCTTATACATGGGCAGGCTGACAGATTTACCTTTAACATCAGCGTCGAGTGCGGCAGAGGTGCTCATAGAAGTGTCATACTCCTTGCACTCATCCATCCCAAACTTTTTGAGTAGTTCTCTGCAGTACTTAGTTTGGGAGATGAAGATTCCATTCCTTTTCTGTTTGATTTGCAGGCCTAGGAAGAATGTTAGTTCTCCCATCATTGACATCTCAAATTCACCCTGCATAGTCTTAGAGAAATCTTCACAAAGCTTCTCGTTAGTTGCCCCAAATATAATATCATCAACATAAATTTGGACAATTAGCATATCTCTATCTTTGTGAAGGATAAACAGTGTATTATCTAATTTGCCTCTTGAGAAACCCTTGCCCAGCAAAAAGCTGCTGAGTCTCTCATACCAAGCTCGAGGAGCTTGTTTCAGGCCATATAAGGCTTTCTTTAATCTATACACATGTTTGGGGTGCTTATGGTCCTCAAAGCCAGGAGGTTGTTCTACATATACCTCTTCTTTAATATAACCATTAAGAAATGCACTCTTTACATCCATTTGATATAATCTAAAACCTTTCATGGATGTAAAGGCTAGAAGAATTCTTATTGCTTCAAGTCTAGCGACTGGAGCAAAAGTTTCTTCATAGTCAATGCCTTCTTCTTGGTTATATCCTTTGGCTACTAGTCTGGCTTTGTTTCTGGTGATTTGACCTGTCTCATCCAGTTTGTTTTTGAAGACCCACTTGGTCCCCACTATGGATTGATGAGACGGCCTTGGGACTAGTTCCCACACTTGACTTCTCTCAAATTGATTTAGCTCTTCCTGCATGGCAATAATCCAGTCGCAGTCCTCAAGAGCTTGTTCAACTGAAGTTGGTTCGATTTGAGATAGAAATGCTTCAAACTCAACTTCATTTTGAACTTGTCTTCTAGTTCTGACACCAGAAGAAACATCACCAAGCACTTGATCAAGAGGGTGATCCCTGTGATGTCTCCTAGCTATTGGCAACTGTGCCTCCTCAGGCATGGGTTGCACTCTAGGTTCATCACTGGGTTCACCTTCTTCTTTGGGATTGCTTGTTGGTGTTTCTTTTGGTGGTGAGGAAGATGATGGTAGTTTTGGAAGGTTAAGTGCTTCATCATCTTCTGTGGATTGTCCCCATGTAGGAGTTTCATCAAATACAACATGCATGGATTCTTCTACAGTTTTAGTTCTCATGTTGTATATCCTATATGCTTTACTCCTAAGGGAATATCCTATGAATATACCTACATCAGCCTTTGGATCAAACTTACCCAAATTTACCTTTCCATTATTATGCACGTAGCATTTTGATCCAAATATTCTGAGGTGGCTGATGTTGGGCTTCCTCCCTTTGTATAGCTCATATGGAGTCTTATCCAAGCCCTTGCGAACATAGGCTCTGTTGGAGATATAGCAAGCAGTGCTCATAGCGTCCGCCCAGAACACTTGAGAAACCTCTTTCTCGTTGAGCATGCTTCTAGCCATCTCCGTCAGAACCCTGTTCTTCCTTTCGACTACTCCATTTTGTTGAGGAGTTCTCGGAGCTGAGAAGTTATGTTCAATGCCGTTTTGCTCGCATAGCTCAGAGAAGCTATGGTTCTCAAACTCTCCTCCATGGTCTGTCCTTATGGCTGTGATTTTGAGCTCCTTCTCATTCTGCACTTTCTTAGCCAGGACAACAAAAGCATCAAAAGCATCTTGCTTAGAGGCAAGAAACATAGTCCACGTGAACCTTGAATAGTCATCCACCACCACTAAAGCATATAGGTTTCCACCCAAGCTTTTTACTCTCGCTGGCCCAACCAAATCCATGTGGATTAGTTCCAAGGGCCTGCTGGTGGAGACTCTCTTCTTGGTTTTAAACGAGGACTTTGTTTGCTTCCCTCGTTGGCAGGATTCACAAATAAAATCATGCTTAACTTTAAAAGAGGGAATACCTATAGCTAGCTCATTTTTAATTAGCATATCCAATTGAGTAAAATTGACATGAGCTAACCTCTTATGCCAAAGCCAGCTATTCTCGTCACTAGATATTAAACATTTTTCTTCTAACTGTTGACATAAGTCTAAGGTATATAGATTCCCATTCCTATTTGCCTTAATCTTGCATTTTAAGTTGGCCTTATCTATATTCAGATCCTGCTTATCAACTATTAAGCACTCATTTGAATCAAATATTACCCAGTTTCCTCTGTCCGTGCTCTGGCTCACGCTCAGCAGGTTGTGACAGAGACCGTCCACTAGATAGACATCTTTGACTGGTCCAACTTCTCCGACTCCAGTGATCTTACCACTTTGATTTCCTCCAAAGGTCACTGTGGCTCCATCTTTGATCACCAGAGATTTGAACTTGTCTCTGTCTCCAGTCATATGTCTCGAGCATCCGCTATCGATGTACCATTTTCTGTTCTTGGATGCCTTGAGACACACCTGAAATAATCAAGCAAACTTAGGTACCCAACCTCTCTTGGGTCCTCTGTCATTAGTATTTAGTGCCCTTGGTCTAGTTTTGGTCTTACCCTTGGGCTTATGATCATTTGGAGCCTCTGGCCTAGTGCTGGCTCTAGGCTCTTGGGTTTTCCCTGTGGAATGATTCCAGGCTCGGGATCCTTGTCCTCTCTTGGTTTCCTTTGCAGGTGGAGGATCCTTTGTAGCCTTGGTTCCTTTAGGGACCCATCTGTAAGAGCTACTAGCTCCATGCTTCTTAGCATTACAGGTGGACGTGGAGTGTCCTTTCCTGTTGCAGTAATTACAGAAGCTAAAGGGTGAGGAGCTATGATTGGTGGCTTTATGGAAGAACTTCAAGTAAGGCTTTACTTTTGGTTCTACCCACCTTTTTACCTTAGGGGTATATCCCAAGCCAGTTCTATCCCTATATGCCCTTTGGTTCATTAAGAGTATATTTAGCATTTCTGAACCATTGGTAAACTTCTGCAGGGCAATTTGCAGCTTGTTATTTTCCTCTGAGATTTTGCTGCAATTAGGGCAGCTCTCAGGTGTTGGGGCATTGGGTTCTACTTGGGAAGAACCCTGGCCATTCACTACCGGAAGTCTTCTAGCTTCAGCTAGTTCCTCACTTAGTGAGTCCACCTTGGACTCAAGTGATTCCTTTTTGGTTTTCAACACCTTATAGGCCTTACATAGTCTAGAGAATTCTTCATGAACCTCATTGTAAGCCTCTTGTAGTTCAGGAAGAGTTACCTCATGATCTTCGTTGGTGAGGTCAAGATCTGAAGATGCTTCTTCATCCTCTTCTCTGGCTACCAGGCAGAAGTTGGCAGCTTCTTCTTCATCACTTGCTTCCTCATCTGAGCTATTTACCCAAATGGAGGAAACAAGAGCCTTTCTTTTGTCCTTGCCTTTTGACCTCTGCAGGCTGGGACACTCAGCCTTGAAGTGACCAGGCTTATTGCATTCAAAACACACAGGGATCTTTTCTTTCTTGTATCCCTTTCTCTGGCTGGAATCACCTCTCTGATAGCTTCCCTTCTTTCTGAAGAATTTTCTAAATTTCCTCACCATCATAGCCATCTCCTCATCGTCCATCTCCTCCTCATCATCCTCATCATTGTCATTGATCTCCTTGCTGGGAGCAACGAGAGCAAGGTTCTTGTTCTTGGATGAGGGTTGAGGAGCTCTCATAGCCAGCAAGGTAGGTTCATATTCAGCAAGAGAGCCAAATAGTGCGGTGATGGAGCTGGTTGATTCTCCTTGCACTTCTTGCAAAATAGTCACTTTGGTGATCCAGTCACCCTTCAAGATCTTTAGAATCTTGCTCACTTGCTCTCTTTCAGGGATATCCTTACCCAGCGTGGCCAAATTGTTGATGAGATGGGTGAACCGAAGCTCCAGCTCTCGGATAGGCTCTGTGGGACTCAGCATGGCGAATTTGTGAAATTCTTCCACCAGCATTTCAACACATATCTTTTGCATTTTTGTGGTGGCTGATCCTGTGATACTCTTTGGGGCTGAGAGCACACTGGATGTAGTGCATGGCCCGATGGTTCATTTGGACTAGGGCATAGTCCTCAGGAGTGTATCTGGCTCGTACTTTTGCAAATCCATCCTCATCTAGTGGAGTTTGATCCCCTCGTTCTATTACGTCCCAGAGTCTGATTTCAGTTGATTTGATATAAGTCTCCATTTTGAACTTCCAGAATGAATAGTTGTACCCATCGAAGCCTGGGAGCTTGTTGGGTTGAACGGAGACATCTGGTAGAGAATAGTCTGTGTCCATCACTGGATCTTTGCCTTCTGATTCGTTGGAATCGAGTGAGAAGGACCTTGCTCTGATACCAAATGAATGTAATGGATGCACAAGAGGGGGGGGTTGAATTGTGCTTCAAAAATAAATACTCAAATAAAACAACACAAGATTTATACTGGTTCGGTCTACCTGACCTACGTCCAGTCCTCAACCACCCAGGCCGAGAGTTCCACTATAACTCAGGTTTTAAATCGGGTTCACCTGAAACCTTACAACCGCAAGTTTTGCACGGGATCACTTGCAACCTTACAACAAGTTTTACACAGGCTCACTTGTAACCTTTCTAACTAGCTCCCCCTCACACCAAGCAAGGGGTTAACCTTTACACTTAAAGGATTTTGACTAAGTTCTCTCAAAGAACAGATGGTGTTACACACTTAAGTACAATAAATGCTCTTATAACACGAAGAGACTTAACTACAAGGAGTACAGAATAAGTAGGTGAAAAGAATCACTCGATGTGTTAAATGCTCTTCGCTTTTCTGGGCAGCTTTGAATGCTTGAAGATGTTCTTAGTTTTCTCGCTCTAACTTCTCTCAAGAATATTCAAAGATGATTAATTACTTCATAAATGAAGTTGAGCTTCCTTATATAGTCTTCAAACATTTTGAACTCTTGGTAGGTGGGCTAGCCGTTTGAATATGTCCGTTTTTCCCTTGTTACCGTTTGCCCATTAAATGCTTCATCAATGTATAGCAGGGTTGACTTGCTTTATCTCAGAAAAGTAGTCCTGACACCTCTGCTCTGACATAAGCATTCTGACACTGCATCTCTGAACGTTCTGACATTCTGATTGCTTGCGGAAGCAACTTTTCATCCAGAAGCAACCTTACTTAGTGTGCTGCACTTGAACGTTAGTTTAGCAATATAAGCACATAGTCACATGCAGTGGGTGTTCCCTAGGTCTAAGGTGTATCCGGAAGCACTTCTACATCCGGAAGTGATTCCACTTGATGAAGGATCTAGCTCACCATCACTTACTCTCGCTCAGTGTATTTCATTCCAACACTCAGCGCTAGTCACTAAGCTATCGGAAGCACTTTTACTTGACGTGGTGAACTCACTGACGCTTAGGGTTATATCTCTTTTATCAGCCTGTGCCAGTCTAAGTCTAACTGGAAGCAATTTCACTTGACGTGGCTGATTAGTGATACTTAGGATTATATAACCTCTATCAGTCTGTGCCAGTCTAAATCTATCATGAAGCACTTTTGCTTGACGAGGTAAACTCACTGACGCTTGGGGTGATATCTATTCTATCATTCTGCGCCAGTCTAAGTCTAACAGGAAGCAACTTCACTTGACGTTGCATTTTCACTGACGCTCGGGGTTATATCTAATTTATCAACCTGCGCCAGTCTAAATCTAACAGGAAGCAATTTCACTTCCGGTTGAAACATAGCTTAGTCTTAAGGTTTTGTATATCTAGCGCTCATGGACTAAGTTAAATCCCTAGTGAGTTACTCGCTGCCGCTGGGGGATAAAACATTCATCCGCGTGCGCGAGTCCTAGTCTATCCGGAAGTAAATCAACATCCGGTTGCACTCTTACTTGGGAACCTATGTTAACCTAATTGCTCTAAGTACTTGGTCTAATCTTTTATATTTTAGTCTTTATCAAAACTTAAGATTCTAACAATGCATTGTGTTACTGTAAATGATGTGTGCGTGCATGTACTCTGTATGAGATTATTCTCTTTAATTCTTCCGGTTTGTTATATTATAATCATAAAACTCATTGCCTTATGAAAATGATTAAACCCCTACATGGTAAATTATAATGGTGTATGATTTTAACCTAAGCTAAGAAAGGAGTTCACATTTAGTACCTTATCATGTTCAAGTATAGTTGTACTTGTCTCTAATAAACAATACTTGAATTTACCCACATAATGTAGGAATTATTTGTTTTAAACAAAAAAAATGGAATACAGTTTGCCATTGTGAAATGATGTGGGGGATGACATACAATATATCTGTGAATGATGTGAAAGAACTCATATGAGTTCCTTGTAACGCGAAAGCGGTTGGGTGGGAAGTTGAAGAGGATGATGCAGCGTATAAGAGGTTAAAGTATAAATTTTACAGAATGAAGTTTGAGAATATTATTGGCTTGATATACAAAGTAAAAGATGAAAAAGAGTTTCACCTGCTTTCATGATTTACACCTTGAGAACTTTTTTGTGTCCATCTGCAAGCTCCACTGTAAGTGAGCACTTTCTCAAGGTTGTACACTTTACACGGGAAGGTTTTAACCAATATGACTGGGCCTCATCCACGTTGAACGAACTTCATCAAGAGCTGGCTCACTATGCAACACATTTGAAGGAGTAAAAGAACCAATTTTGTTATGTTGGAGGATGCCTATACTTGGTATGGTATTAACATGTAGGAGTGTTCAGGATTACCCTGTAAGTCTTCCTTTGTCTTCTCCTTTGCCTGATATACTTGCTTATATGTCAATTGCACTGAATAATCTATGAGTAAAGTCTTCTTAATCTCACTTGTCTTCTTGTCAATGTGATTGCTGACCTCGTCAATTATAAGGGATGACGTCAAGCTAGCTGTCGTACAGTTGGTGATTTTAAGTTGGTCTTGCGCACTGTGATCATGTTCATCAATAAATGTTGTCACTCTAAGCATCCTAGTTGTCTTCCCTACAACATTTGACATTATCTTCAATCGGCAACCATCTACGCCACACTTCACCGACATCTTGCTGTAGCTATTTTATACATAAGTGTACTCAAACTTGTTTCCAACATTGTACTTGTATAATGTCTTCCTTAATTCATCCGCATTAGGAAATATCTGCATTGGACCTGTGAACAACTTCCTCCACTTTATTGAGGTTAGCTCGTAGGTTGGAGTCAGTTTTCGGGACGGTTCACCACATCTGAATCTATTATGGTTGCCACTGACATGCTGATATTTCCTCACATCCGCATTAGGAAATATCTGCATTGGACCTGTTATGGTTGCATTGGACCTGTTACGGTTCATTAAGAAGGGAAGGATTTTAGTCATAGAACGCGTCTTAATACATGTGTGTTGAGTCCCCACATAGCCCATTTTAAGATTTTTTTTGGTTTAAATGAGATTTTAATATTCTTATTTGACATAAGAGGTCCACTCAGTTGTAAATGTATTGTTTTTTTTGGGGGGGTGTTATTATTGCATAATTTTATGTACATAAAAGGTCCACTCTTGTTGCATAATCGGAAGGGTACATAATGAAGGAACAATAAAATGTGAGTATTAAACTAAAACAAAAGAGATAATACACAATGTGAATGAGAGCAATCATACGTCAATATATTATACTCGATTGAAATCAATAACCAAGACTGAGGTTGACCAAGAGATTTATTTCTAAATCCTAAACAACATATTAAGCCAAAAACAAGTTCGCACCAAAAGTAATAAAGTGATGAAAAGATGTTCTCATGAAATTGAGATACATATCCGGTCAAATAAGATGCTTAATGATTAAATTAAATTGAACTAAGAGTAACATGGTTTGGTTATTGATTAATCAAGAAATTATTTTCTAAGGTCAAAATGGAAGACTATGATTGATATCTCTACTTCAAAGATTAAATGAAACTTAGGATTATTTATTCCCATAAATGCCCTAAGTTTCCTTTTTTATATGATAAGAAAATCAGTAAAATGCACGGCACAATTTTTGTTCACTGAGCATTTTATGGCTAAAATGTATTTTAGTATTAATATATATACAATTAATACATACATATATATATATATATATATATATATATATATATATATATTAATTATTAATATTTCAAGCAAACATCTTTCATATATGGAATTAATTGTACGACAAACCACTGATGAATGAGCACTGAAATTCCTTTTTGCTCCACTTTCGAATATTTCTCCACATCTTTTTCTTCTCTTACACTTGTTCATTTCTTCCTATACAAAGAGAAAGAGAGTTGATGAGTTTACAACAAAAATCACTCAGATTTGTAATAATTAAACTGAAAATTTCACACAAATGAATATCTTTAATATTTTCTTTACTTTCAATTTGTATATATGTTATTGACATTTATTTATTACCAAAAATCATGTATAATTTAAGTATGTGAATTTGAGATATAATGTGTAAATCTTGGAATTCATCAAAATACATAGCGCAAAACCATTAATAAAATAAATTATATACCTAAAAGAGAAAAATTGTTTTTCCAAAAATGATCAACATCATTATACACACATTTATATTTGTTCTTCCTTCACTCAAAAAAGATTTGTAATGATGAACAATATGTTTTTTTAACTTGCATAGGATTATATGGTATAGAAGCAATAATCTTTATGTTTTTTTAACTTTATAAAAATAAATTTTAATTATACATTTATGAAGTAGTTGTAGTTACTATATATATAATCATTAATCTATATAGGGATGTCATGTTCACAAATCCTTACATTTCCATATTTGAATTTGGATCAACCTTTATGTATCTTTTTATATATTAGAGGTATCTTTTATCCTTTAATATTCAAGAAGTATTTATTTTGACTTTTCCTAAATAATTATATTGCCGGTAGAGTTTTGTTTTCATAAAATGTTAAAAGAAATTAATTTAAAAGCACGGGTTCGAGGGTCCAACTTTTTTCGTGTGTATTTCTTAAAATTGTTTTTTATAAATAAGTTATAGCTAAAACGAGATCTATTTTTCAATGAGAGTTATTTTAAATAGTAACCAAAAAAATATGCTTTTCTTTTCCGTGCATATACACCCTGGTTCTTGTTGTTAATTTGGTAAACATTGTATAAAATAAAATCCAAATAAAAAAGACTCACGTTGTATATAAAAATATAAAGAAAGAAGACTCAAGGAGTTATCACCAGATTTCATGTAATGTTTTTGGAAATGGAAAATACAGTCAAGAGTCAAACAACAAGGGTAGCAATGATATATTCAATTTTATATTTTGTCTAATTTATTTCATTATTTTTGAATTATTTTTCCTAGGATCTAAAGGCTCTTTCCATGATGTAAATAAGTTAACAATATTGTTATTGTGATGTTTTTTTTCAGCATTATTTCTAATTTGCCATAAAATTATTTTTTTAATTCTTCCCAATTTCATATATTGTCAATTTTATTTTATTATTTTTCTTAGGATCTAAAGGCTCTAGGACTAATAAGACGTACATATCCCTGACCCAAATGACATGTCGGTGCTTGTTCTCGTGCCATAATAATTTGATAAAAAAAATATTCATTTCTTAAAAAAAATTTGAGGTATCGAAGGTATTTTTCTGCACTCAAACAATTCTATTTTTATCTCTTGAATTTATTAATGGCTAAATATACATTCTTTACATACTTTAAAAATTACATTGTCACCGTTAATTGGAATATTATTACTCACCATCTATGTTTTCACGATGTTTATGGGACCGTTACTGTTGTATTGATGTTTTTTATCAGCATTATAGTGATATTTTTAAATTGAATGAATGGATTTTACATTTGATCCATGTTTTAAATCTAGTTTCATGAGGAGTTCGGTGAGACTGTAACCATATAAAGCATAACTTACAATTTATGATTTGTTAGGTTTAAGGAGTGTGACATGTTTTGAACCATAGATTAGAATGATAAATTAAAGCTAAACTAGAGTTGACCCGTGGGTTACCCGGTTCTAAAACAATTTGAGAGTTCAATGTTGAAGCTATAGTTTTGATGGCTGTTATTATGATACATTTTGTTAGTGAATTGTACCTTTCATACTAAGAATAAATTGTTCTTCTCGTATACTGTAACATTTTGTTACTAATTCCCTAATTAACCTACGATATCCTTTTTAAATTCAATTATCTCTTTACTAACTATGATAGCAAAAGGATTTTCATATATCAATGTCTATCATAGTTAGAAAAGGAATTTCCTAATAACTGAATACTATCCATGATAGAAAAGAATAAACTAATACAACCTGAATACTATCATGGATAATTAATAGCTAACCATGTTAGAAAAGAATCACCTAACATGGTTAGAAAAATAAACAACCTAATGTTCAATAATATCAAATACATATAAATATATGCGGAAACGAATGCAGGCCTATACAAATTGACAATATACAATTCCAAAGAAACTATATAACTTCTTCTACCTAATTCCCTTTCCTGCTGCTTGCGTCTGTGCATGAATACCTGCAAAAATGTCAGTAATCGTGGGATGAGACAATTTGTCCCAGTAAACACCGCTTAACTCACTATAACAGTGAGATGTGCGGTAATTAGGTGTCTAAAGGGTACCACAGTTTTAAAATAATTCACCTGTATACAAAATACATGTCCACACATAACATATATCTATATATATATACCTACACATCTCCAAATAAACATAACCTCAATAAACCAAACATCTCCAAATATCCGGAAGTAAATATAATTGACACTGTGCCCCAGTCTCTACTCTGAAAGGCATATTTTCCCTGTCTATAATCAAAAGGAAATAATAAACGGAGCCCGTCTCTACTCGGAAACCGTAAGTCCCTGTCTCTACTCATTAGGACCAGTACAACTAACCGTCGATTGGGCTATCGAACGGTTACATCGGCCGATGGTACAAGCAGTGTCATGCAACAACCTTCCACAATATCCCTTTTCAATACCTCACAGTATTCAACATCTCAATCACCATTTCCTTTCAATATCACCATCCCATTCACAACCATTCAATTCCTTTCCTCCACCTAACTATCATTATCCCTAACCAAGTATTACATAAATTCCTCACAATTTCAAACTTAACAATTCACACCCCTTTCAAACCACAACCCTCTTTAATCAGAATATGGTACCTGTATGTCATACTATTCAAGAACTACCACCACCACCAGGATAATATATATAAAATGCAAATCAATCATTTATATAAAATAATCGTGTTTGAAAGGCACCCGATAGCCTATTTTGTATAAAAATAATCTTTTAAAGATAATATATATATATAGAGGGTGAGAAGGGATTTTTTCAAAATCCCTAACTAACGTCACCCTCAATGTTATAGCAAGGTTAAGAGTGATTACCTGTCGCCCTTAGCACTCCGTTGCCTTTTCCCCTTTAACATGCCTTGAGGAATACGCCAAGCACATCCCTTCCTATTATTACATCATGTAATAATAGTAGATTAATAATCATTCTGTCATGGGTTAACTAACGTCTCTCTCTCGTTTATATTACTACCCATTTTCCCAAGTTTAATTCCAATTCTATAATCATTTCAAAAATCTAAGTTCGCTACATATATGATCACAAGTTATTAACAACGTCATACCACTCAAAATCTCCAACCAATAATCAAATATTTATCAACCATAAAGCCACAACATAGTTACATGTCAATTCACAGAATATGGTTAATGATAAATAATTCAAGGAATCCATACCAATTACACTTCATTCCCAATTGCGATCACAATTAGATCATAAGAGAATGAAAAAGCAAAATGACCAACTTTGAACCTCAACAACCACCAACATTGACAATCAACTAAAAATTAACATTACATTGAATAATACCAACTTCATTTCAAAACCTTATTGCAACCACAAGCCATTTCACTTTAGGAATCAAACAACCAGTAGCGATAATCATCAACCATAACCATAATATAGTAGAGACAGGGACAAACCATATTCTTATTGTTAATGTGTTGAATAATAAACAAAACCAAGTCTCATATCAAAGTCATTTTGCTAACTTCCTGCATCAATCAACATTTGGAAACATGTGTAGTTTCACATTAGCAACCAAATTTGTAGTCATTAAATCAACCATTACACACATATACACATTTTCCTAAGAGCATTGTAATTGTAATATGTAATAAGATTAGAATTAATCAACAACATCATAACCATAACATAGTAATAACTCCAATGACAAATCATAGTTAAAATTACTCTTTCCAAATTCTTGAACTCTTAACACCCTTCCATCACCATTTAAATGTAGATTCAATCATCGACTTCAAGAGCAATTTTGCAAACAAGCATCAATAGTCAAAACAGCACATTCCAAAACATAGCAAGAAAGAGTAATTACTATGATTAAAATCATGGGTTAGGGGTGCAGATTTTTCGGTGTGAGTATTTCTTAGATGGGAAAATTTGTTAGAGTTCCTCTGTAAGAAAAGTAATGAATGCGAGGTCTTACGAGTTTTTATGTGAGGTCAATAAGTTGTTATTACTAGCTCTAAAAGTTGTAATTAAAACTCGTGGGACCTCAGTTTAATTTTTAACAAAGTTCATTATTCTTGCTTAATTAGCAACAAGAAACTAGGTATATATACATGAAAAAGAAACACATTTTTTGGGCTGCGGAAAAAATACTTAAAAACCACTCATTGAAAAATATATCTCGTTTTAACTATAACTTATTTATAAAAAACCAATTTAACAAGGGAAAAAGAAAGAAGACTCAACATTGTAACTAAAAAATTAAAGAAAGAAGACTCAAGAAGTTATCACCATTTATTAATCTAATGTTTTTGGAAATTGGAAATACAGTAAGGAATCAAAAATCAAGGCTAGCAATGATCTCTTCAATTTATATACTATCTAATTTATTTCATTATTTTTAAAGAAAGTGAGAGAGAGAGAGAGAAATGTAACAGTTAGTTGTTTGTTAAGTTGAGGTTTCTTGCTAATATAGTAACAGAACGTATAACGGTTTTGACTTTGGGCGTTTTGGGGAGTTGACTGACTTGTAAGTATTCTCTGGCCTCTTTAAATATACAAGTTTAATGTAGTATTTACTAATTCACAGCTAGCTCATTTTTAATTTATTTTAAGATTCTTAGTGGAAAACTATAAAAGTACGATACGAGTATTGTTTTATATTTTTTTTTGGGGGTGTTATTGCATAATTTTAGGTAGAAAAGTTCCCAAGAAAATTTATAACTTGTAATTAATTATTAAAATTGTGTGTTCTTATAAATTTTTCACTACAGGTTGAAATTTGATTTCAAATTAAATTTCATTGTTCAAGTTATTTAGTTTGTATTGGTCATCCAATTTTTACTTAACAATAAAAAATTTTTATTTAACAAAAAGTGAAAATAAATGGTTTGTCAAAAGTTATGAGTTAGCTCGTTAAAGATTCTTGTAAGAAAATTTAGGCTTAAAGATTCTTGTAAGAAAATTTCAGAACTTAAAAAGGGAAAAATGAAGTGAAATTTGCATTAAGACCTGAGTAAAATAATGAATATAAACAAGTATATATCAGTTATTGTTAATAATAACTGCATTAATTTTATTTTATATTTGTTAATTGAGTAATGGTTAAATTTCTTACATTAATGGTTTAAGAATAACAATATGTTTATATATTATGCTCGATATAAATCACACTACTGCAAAGTTGGCTATTAACGATAGTAACGGACGACCTTAGTAAAGCTGGTCGTTGATAAAATTGTGGTGTCATTATTTGTAATTTCAACGAAAAGCTTGAGAAAAGATGACTTTTTTTTGAAATTTGGTCCCCGTTTCTATAAGAGGAAACAATGAAATTTTTTTAAAAAACTTTGGTTATTGTTTCTATTTAACAACAAAAAAAATTTAAAAAGAATTTGATCATTGATTCTCCAAGAGAAACAACGACTAAAATCACTTAAAATTTTCGTCGTTGTTTTCCTCCACATACCCGCCTAATTTTCACTCAATCTCATAAAAACCATTGTCATTGACCTTTGGCATCTTTTAGGAACCCTCCCTAAGTTGATGCCGCTGTAGAGAGGTTATAACTAATCTTCTTTTATTTAAATTCACAATTTTTTAAAAAGTTTCAAACTATAAATTTGATTTTTCAAAAATTTTAAATGTTTAAAAGTTAGTTTATTTTTTAAAGCGTAGTATATGATGTAATTTGTATATTTTAATTGCATATACTGGTTGGAAATAAGTTAGTAAAAAAACTATTTTACCTAATTGTTGGTATTTTGAACGAGAACATTTTAAAATCACGTTTAAATTAAGTAAATGATACCAATTAAATAATTAGTACTTAATGTTACCATAAATTTAAATAAGGGTTAAATTGCAAAAATGCCCACCTAATTGTCTTTGATGAATAGTGAGTGTGGCCGATTATAAATAAGCCCCTCTTATGCGTTGAGAAGTTCATTTCATCTCTTCCTCCTCATTCTTCATTCTTCTCTTGCTCTCTCTCTCTCTCTGGAATGATATCCTTCTGCACCATCTCATTGCTTCTGGTCTTGATCTTCCTCTTCTCTCCATTATCCCTTCTTCTTCTTCTCTTTTCCCTATCTATCAACAATGGGACCTTGCTGCAACATCTTGTTGCTTTTGCTCTTCTTCCTCCTTTTCTTTCACGCCTCACGCATCTTCCAGTGTAAAGGTAAACAAGCAAACCCATTACTTTTGTTTCTTTCTCTCTTTAATCCTTTATCTCACATTTCTTTCTTTCTTTTCTCTGTCACTCTCATTTTCAGAAGCCATCACTCTGCTCTCCACCTCCCAAGACCTCTTCAAGAAATCTCCATTTTCTTGCCACTTCAAATCTCTCAATTGGATTCACCAACCCATTACTTTGTTTCAACCCAATACCATCAAATGGCATTCTTGGTCCATAAGGCTGGGACCACATTCCAACACATTCTCTGAATACTTCTTTCAACAAGAAAACCCTTCCTTCTCTTTCTTTCTTTCTTTCGACAATTATCACTTTCATTCACTTATTTATTTCTTTCTCTTTTTCTCTCATTTATTTTCAGAACCCATTACTCTATTCTTCATGTCTGTCATTTGGATTCACCGACCCAATAGTAATGCTTTGTTTCAACCAGCAGAATCAAATGGGAATCTTGGTCTATAAGGTGGCGGCGACACGCATTCTCACCACACTATAGGTAATTATGAAATTCCATCTCTTTACTTCTACACATTCAAATGCGTCAAGTAATTTTAAATTTGTAATATTTTTGGATTCCTTGTTATTTATATGGATCTTTAAATTGTTCTTATTGTTTTTTAAATGTATTTTCCCAAAAATAAAATCTGCCAATATGGTGTCTTGTTGTTTCTTGATTTGTCATTTGTTAATTTGGTCAAGCTTTGATTTTTATTATACTATTCACCGTGCTCAGACGTTTTATTTGTAAGCCAAATATCAGAATAATTTAATCTGATCCAATTCTATATATTAAAGTGCATGATACATCAATATTTGATTTTCATAACTTATTTTTATAACTCATTGCAGCACCATGTTGAGTTCGCGAGAATGTTGATTCAATGTAGATTTAATTTTCTGTAATGCGAACATAGAATAGAAGAGTACAAGTGATTGGACCAAATTTCATACCTTTAAGCATGTGCATTTGAGCTTAATTAGTGTGGTTTATTTGTTATATTTGATCATTATTGGTACATTTTTATGCGCATGCTTATGTATAAATATTTGAAGAATAACAGCCATATTACTTGCATTTTATGAAACCAAGGGTATTTTGGTCATTTTGACTATGTGATGTGTTCCTTATGTAGGGGGGTCCCAAGTGGGCCCCATACACCCTTGGTGGAGCTTCAGTGGAGATAACTTGGCAAGAAGGAAGGCTAGATGACAAGCACTCAGGTTCACATCCGGAAGCAAACGTGCTGGCGCTGGCGGACAAAGAGTTGCATCAGGGAGTGGATTCTCATCAAGTGGATTTACATCCGGAAGTGGATTTACATCCGGAAGCAAACGTGCTGGCGCTGGCGGACAAAGAGTTGCATCAGGGAGTGGATTCTCATCCAGTGGATTCTCATCCGGAAGTGAATGTGCTCGCGCTTGTAGTATGAAGTCCTGTATCCGGAAGCCAAAGTCCATCAGTCAGCGAGTGCAAGAGTCAGACTGCACAATGATCAGAAATGTCAACTACTTTTCAGAAGTCTTTGGTGCAGAGTTAATTTAAGGCAAAGTCAACCCTGCAGCTTGAAGTTACTTGGGGAGCATCTTTCCAAATGAGGCAAAATTGGCGCCAAGGTCAAATTCAAGTCTGGAGGGCTCATTAAGGGCAAAAAGGGAAGCACAATCACTTGAGGAAAAAGGAGGAATCTTTGAAAATGCATGGAGATGAGATCTAGTCCACATTCATCCTAACTTTTACCAAATACCAAAAATACCCTTTGGGCGATAATCCCAAAGCTACTCACCACTATAAAACCCCAAAACGTAACTAACTTACAGACACCTAAACTTCACTGACTTCACTTTTCACCTTCTCTCTCTCCTCTAACAAACTCTCTCAACTCCATCTTCATCTTCTTCATCTCTTTCACCTCGCAACCTCCGCCATGCCCAGAATCTCACAACTACCTTCATCCGCCTTCATCTCCATGTCAGGCTAGATCGCCTATCCTTCTTCTCCAAGGAAATGTGCTTGTAGACTTAACCTATGGCTTCATATGCTTGTAATTTTCTCTTTTAGGTTTCAAGCTAGATGTAAATTTTTGCCTATGTATGACCTTGATTAGGCGTGTATAGGTTAGACATCTAGTTTTAGGTGTTCTACTTTATGTTAGCTTGAAAACCTCTCTTGATTGTTAAGGACATGAAAACCGAGGCTTAATTCTTGTAGTTTCATATATGTATGTGTGTGCGATTAGCTCCTCTTACATTTGTGGAATGAATTTGTTTCTTAAGTGCTATAGATTTGGTACTTAATGTTGCTTAGGTATGTTCTTGGCTTGAAAGAGCTTAAGCCTTAATTAAATTAGTTAAACTCTTGTAGACTTCTTTGATTAAAGAGATCTTGAGAATTTAACTAGTTTATATTAAGAAGAACAAGTATATGAAGTCCGATTAAACATAAGCACGGAGTACTTGGAGAAGGAGGTACATCTCATCCATACTTTCACTCATTCACTTTTGATTCTGTTAGTTGTAGTTTAGATTAGTTTTAATTAGTCTTACATACAAAACCTGCACACAACCTGTTTGATAATTTGCTTAACTTGTAATTAATTGACCTAAGCAAGAGATAAAACCGAACTGTGAATTGACCTAGGACTTGCTGCTAACTATTGTAGTTTAATTCTAGTTTTATTTGCTTTAGCTCTTTTTAGACGACGAAAAAGAGTTAAATCAAATTGGCGCCGTTGCCGGTTTGGTTGAATTCTTTCTTGTCTTAGGTTTTTAGTTACATTTTCTTAGTTTTTGTTGTAGGTGATTTTTAGTTGTAGGACTTTGCTGTGATTTTTACTGGTGTTTTTGTCTGTCATTTTTCTGGATTTTCTGGATTTTGCTGCATATTCTGCTGGTATTGGTGTTTGTCTTGCTGATTTGTTTTGCAGAGACTAATTGCTTGGCTGTTTAGTTTCCACTGCATATAGTTGCACTTAGTGAATTGCATGAACCCTACCACATCACTAGTGCCATTGGATAGAGAGATTAATAAGACTCTTAGAGACCTTAAGAAAAAGAAAAAGCACGAGAAGCAAGCTAGTAAGCAATCTGTAGGATCCACATCAAAGCCACACAATTCATCTGTCGCTTCTAATACCACAATCCTAGACCAGCATTTTATTATGGCAGAAAGGAGAGAGGACCATAGAGAACATCAGAGAGAGGCAAGAGAACATGAACATGAGCGTGAGCGACGTGAAAGGAGAGAGCAAGAGGATGAACATCATTTTGAGGGGGGTAGGCAATTACATGATGATGATAGACCTATGCGTGAATTCACACAGTCATATGCATCATTTGCACCACAAGGTTTTTATGCTAACCCCGCTAACTTTGAGATCAAAGGATCTCTTCTTGCTCATCTGCCTAAGTTTACAGGTTTTCCGCATGAGGATGCTCACACACACCTCCTTGGCCTCTATCATACTTGTTCCTCCATGAAGCCACCTAATGCAGACCTGGATGACGTTCTGTTGCGAGTGTTCCAGTTTTCCTTGGAAGGAAAAGCCAAGGAGTGGCTCTTGAACCTGCCTACTCATTATGCCACTCTTTCTTGGGAGCAACTTAAGAAGGTGTTCTTAGACCGCTATTTTCCACTCTCCAAGATATCAAAGTTGCGGAAAGACATCACAGGTGTTCAGCAATTCTCTCAGGAGACATTCTATGAATATTGGAGCCGGTTCAACACCTTGGTGAACTCGTGCCCCAATCACAATATCTCCAAAGGCAATTTGGTCCAGTACTTTTATGATGGCCTGGTGCCACAGCTCAAGATGAGTGTGGATGCTGCTTCTAATGGCTCACTTTTCAACTTATCAGCCAATGAAGGATGGAACTTATTTTCAACCATGGCCTCTAATCACCAGAATTTTTATGGACGTGATGCTTTGTATGGTGCTGCGCCAAAGGTTGCCTCTGTGAGTAGTGATGACAAGCTGTACAACTCTATTGAGAGGCTGACTGAGAGCCTCAGTCGGATGGATGGACGCTTTGTTCAGCCTACTCCTTGTGTTGATGATTCTATGGCCTTGGTGGCCTCATCCTGTGATCACTGTGGCTCGTCCATGCACCTACCCTCAGACTGTCCATCCCAAGCGGAAGTGGCGGCCATGTATAACAATGCTAGGCCTCCAGCCAAATATGATCCTTACTCTTCCACGTACAATCCGGGATGGAGGGACCACCCGAACTTTAAGTGGGGGGGAGGTTCAAACCAAGCCACAAATTTCAGCTCTTTCCAGCCACAGCAACAGCCTAAGTGGGGGGGAGGTAACTACCAAGCTGCTAATGCCTATCCCTCACAACAAGGCTATGGTTCATATCAAGGGAGGCCTAACTCTAATGATCAAAGGTACAGGCCGAATCAACAAGCTAATGTTCCTCCTCCATTTATGAAGAATAATGATCCAGCTCATGCTCCTCCATCTAGTTCTTCGACATCTCAACAAGATACTATGTACCAGATGATGTCAAGTTTAATGGAAAAATTTGGAGAAGGTCTAAAGAAAGATGTAACTACCTTAGTGTCTCAAATGTTTAATGAAAAAGCTGAGCAGGAAGCAAAGAAAGGTGGATTGCCGTCTAATGTGGTGATTAATCCTCAAAACATTCATTCTATGCACCTAAGAAGTGGACGGAAATATGGTGATGCATATGAATATGAGGAGGAAGAGGAGCAAACACAACTACCTTTTGAGGCTGAGCAGAGTCAGTTGAATGAGGGAGGTCACTCTAGCCTCCAGAATGATTTTGTTGGTGATCAGATGCATGAAGAGGCTGTACTGAGTCCTCCTCTTGATAAACCACTCGATGAGGCTGAGAGTCTGACTAAGAAGAGTGAGGAAGCTGAGACCTCACAAGAGGAGAAGAGGAAGGAGATTGCAGAGGGAAAGCGCAAAGTTGGAGAATCTTCTTCGCAAGAACAACCTACTCAGCAAGGAGATGAGTCTCCTAAAGGTAAGTCTGTTGACCCTAAATATTTACCTTTTCCTAACTCGTATGCTTTAGTTAAGAAACAACATGATGATGAGTTAGAAAAGGAAATGCTCAATTTATTCTCTAAGCTTGAAGTGAATGTACCTATACTTGTACTGTTGAAACAAATGCCTAAATGTGCAAAGTTTTTAAAGGATCTGTGTACTAACAAGAGAGTTGGTAATGTAAGTAACAAGGTCCAATTAAGGACTAATGTTTCGTCTCTCTTAAAAGGGCACCTGCCCTCAAAGTGCAAAGATCCTGGATCTTTCACTATCCCTTGTCAGATAGGGAAACTTAGTTTTGGGAAAGCACTTCTTGATTTAGGGGCAGCCATTAACGTCATGCCTAAGGCCACCTACTTTGCACTAGGATTGAAGAACCTGAGTGAAACCAGTGTTGTAGTTCAACTGGCTGATAGGTCCATAAAGAAACCCTTTGGCTTTATAGAAGACATTCTAGTGAAGGTTAGGGAACTAGTTTTCCCCGTGGACTTTTATGTACTAGATATGACCAGTGACACTAGTATGGATGATTCTTTGATCCTAGGAAGGCCATTTATGAAAACTGCCAAGATGGTGATAAGTTTAGAAGGGGGATTTGTTACAATGCAAGTGGGGAATCAAATAATAAGATTTGATGTAGGAGAAGCCATGAGACACCCCCACGAGGATTATTCTCTCCTAGGGCTGAGTGTGGTTGATTCATTGATGCATGTGATTTATGATGAGCATGTGAATTCTTTTAAGATGAACATGTTTGATAAAATTGATGCTCATATGTGCTGTAATGATTCTTGTGCTAGATTGATTTCTAATACATGCTTGCATGATGTTTTTAATGATTCATCTAGTATAGGAAGTACAGTAACTGAATTCATGGATTCCATGTATGTGAACTATAATTTTGATGATGATTGCACTTCTATATCTTCTTTGTCAAGCTACAACCCCTTGGAAGAGGGAAGTTTGCTCACTTTTGTAGGACAAACGAAGGATGGAGGTTGTGAATTCACAAAGGAAATTGAGGAGTCTAGTTCACAAAGGTTTGATATTGAAGAGTATGAAGCTTTAAGGAGAAGCCGCTTACACAAGCTGAGAGAGAAGCTTTATCTGAAAGAGCATGCGCTCGCTGACGGTCCACATGTTTCTACCCTGAGCGACAGTGGTGATGCAGACTCAAATAAGAGTGCTGAGGCCTCAGACTCTAAGAGGCCGAATTGTTGTGAAGATTTGAGGCAGCCAATGACTCTTTCTGATTACTTTGATGAGCTGCCACAATTTGATGATGATTTCTATGAGCCTAAAGTGTTGCAAGTTGAGATGCACACTTTGGTACCTTCTATTATTGAGCCACCTACTCTGGAGCTGAAACCTTTGCCACCTAATCTCAAGTATGCCTACTTGATTGAAAATGAGAAGCTGCCGGTGATTATCTCTACTACTCTTTCTTCTCTTGAGGAAGAGAAGTTACTGGATGTATTAAGAAGATACAAGAGGGCCATTGGGTGGACTCTAGCTGATCTTCCTGGCATGAGTCCTACCACCTGCATGCACCGGATCTTGCTTACTGACGATGCTAAACCAGTGAGGCAACCACAGAGAAGGCTCAATCCCTTAATTCTTGATGTTGTGAAAAAGGAGGTAGAAAAGCTATTAAGTGCTGGAATTATCTACCCGATAAGCGATAGTGAATGGGTGAGTCCCATCCATGTGGTGCCAAAGAAGAGTGGGCTGACCGTGGTAAAGAATGACAAGGATGAGCTAGTGCCTACACGAGTTCAGAATTCTTGGAGGGTATGCATTGATTACAGGAAGTTGAATGACTCCACGAGAAAAGACCACTTTCCCTTGCCATTTATCGACCAAATGTTGGAAAGACTGGCAGGCAAGTCACACTATTGTTTTCTGGATGGTTTCTCCGGGTACTTCCAGGTTCCCATAGCACCAGAGGACCAAGAGAAAACAACCTTTACTTGCCCATTTGGAACCTTCGCATATAGAAAAATGCCTTTTGGTCTGTGCAATGCTCCAGGAACCTTTCAACGTTGTATGATGAGCATTTTTAATGACTTGCTGGAGGATGGCATAGAGGTGTTTATGGATGATTTCTCCCTCTATGGAGACAGTTTTGATGCTTGCTTGGTCAATCTTGAGAAAGCATTGGTCAGATGTGTGGAGAAGGGTTTGGTGCTCAATTATGAGAAATGCCATTTCATGGTGGACAAGGGAATAGTTTTGGGACACTTAGTCTCAAAGGAGGGCATTCAGGTTGACAAAGCCAAGGTTGAGGTAATTTCTTCTCTACCCTTCCCTACTTGCTTGAAGGAGTTGAGGTCCTTTTTAGGACATGTGGGATTTTATCGAAGATTTATCAAGGGCTTCAGCCAAATTGCTGCTCCTTTATCTCATCTACTTCAAAAAGAAGCCGAGTTTGACTTTTCTAATTCTTGTAAGGAAGCCTTTGTTGAGTTGAAGTCAAGGCTTATTTCTCCTCCTATCTTGGTTGCACCCAATTGGGAGCTTCCTTTTGAGCTATCATGTGATGCTTCCAACGAAGCGTTGGGAGCTATGCTCGGCCAGAGGCATGATTCTTTGCCAAGGGTGATTGCTTATGCGTCTAAGACTTTGGATAGAGCCCAAAGGAATTATACAACCACTGAGAAGGAATTATTTGCCATTGTCTTCGGTCTAGATAAATTTCGGCAATACTTACTTCATTCCAAAGTAACTGTATTCACAGATCATGCAGCTGTTCGTTATTTACTGTCCAAGCCACAAACAAAGCCCAGGCTCTTGCGATGGGTGTTGCTGTTACAAGAATTTGAGTTGGAGATCAAAGACAGAACTGGAAAAGAGAACTTGGTAGCTGATCATTTGAGCCGTTTGCCAAAGGATGTGGAAGGTGTTGATGATTCTTCTCTTATTTGTGATATCTTCCCAGATGCCTTATTATGTGCCTTAAATGCAAAGAAAGATCCTTGGTATGCTCATCTTGTGAACTACCTTGTTGCCGAAGTCACTTCACCATCTCTGAACAAGCATCAAGTCCAAAAGTTGAAGAGGGATGCTAGCTACTATATTTGGGATGAGCCGCACTTGTGGAGGCTATGTAATGATCAAATAATCAGAAAGTGTGTGCAAGATGAGGAAGTTCCATCAATTCTAGAGTTTTGTCATTCACTAGCTTGTGGAGGACACTTTGGTGCTAAAAAGACTTCAAGGAAGATTCTGGAGGCCGGTTTCTATTGGCCTACTCTGTTTAAAGACGCATTTGAGTATTGCAAGTCTTGTGACAAATGCCAAAGGTTTGGAAGTATGGGGAAGAGACAAGAGATGCCTCAAGTGCCAATGCTATACTGTGACCCTTTTGATGTTTGGGGTATAGATTTTATGGGACCTTTTCCACCATCTAACGGCTACACATATATTCTGCTGGCAGTGGACTACCTATCTAGGTGGGTGGAAGCTGTGCCAACCAGAGCCAATGATGCGAGGGCTGTGTTGAAATTTTTGAAGTCTAATATCTTTTGCCGGTTTGGAGTTCCTAAGGCTTTGGTGAGTGATCAAGGGTCTCAATTCTGTAACAAGCTTATGTCTTCATTGCTCAGTCAATTTGGGGTGAATCACAAGGTTTCTACACCCTACCATCCCCAAACCAATGGAGAAGCTGAGGTGAGCAATAGGCAAATTAAAAACATCCTTGAGCGAATTGTGAAGCCAAGTAGGAAGGATTGGAGTTTGAGACTTGAAGAAGCTCTCTGGGCATATAGGACTTCATTCAAGACTCCTATTGGCATGTCTCCTTATCGGCTCATATATGGAAAGGCTTGTCATCTACCAGTTGAGCTGCAGCACAAGTCTTATTGGGCAGTTAAATCTTGTATTGAGGATATGGATGCTGCTGCTCAAGAAAGGCAGTTGACTCTGAGTGAGCTTGAGGAGCTGAGGAATGAAGCTTTTGAGAACTCAAGGATCCTGAAAGAGAAGACTAAGGCCATTCATGATAGTGGCATTCTGAGGAAGCAGTTCAAGGAGGGAGATCTTGTCTTGTGCTATCGCGTGAGATTCAAATTTTGTGGAGGAGGCAAGCTTAAAGACAAGTGGCAAGGACCTTATGAAGTGCTCAAGTCTCATGACTTTGGGATGGTTGAGATCAAGAATCTCAAGGATGGCCGTGTGTACAAGGTCAATGGCCACTTGCTCAAATTGTATAAGGAGAATTTCAAGCCTCCCTAAAGGTCGTTTCTTTCCTTTCCTCACTTATTCTTTTATTGCAAATTCTTAAGTGTGGGGGAAGATGTTAGAATTAGAAAAAAATTAGGATTATGTTTAAATTTAGGATTTTGTTTAGGTTTGTTAGGTTGTTTAAATATGAAAAATTTCATTAGTGCTGGGGGATGCCTATTTGTGTCAGGAAGTGTCATTGAGGAAATAGAGGATTTTGCATTCGGAAGTGCTTTTGCTTCCGGAAGCTCTCACTTAGACTTTGCTACTTAGGATCAGATTGTGTTCACTTTGCTTCCGCTAGGGGATGAAGTTCATTGTGCACAAGCGTCGATGCATCCGGAAGCAATTTTGCTTCCGGTAGCATGTTTGCTTCCGCTAGGGGTGAGATTAGAATCTGAACCTAGAGTGACTTCCTATAGCAGTTCTACTTCCGGTAGCATTTTTGCTTCCGGAAGCCTAGCAGCTTGAGTCTGAATTCAGTTAGGCTTCCTGAGTGTCAGTGAGTAAAAAAAAAAAAAAAAAAAAAAAAAATTTTAGGTTGTGTTTAGTGTAGTCTTGTTAATAATACATGCATATGAGCCATTTGTTTGTTGGAACTGCCCTGCCTTTTATTTTGCTGCTTTGCCTTTCAAATACATCTTCCTACTTGATTTGATTGGTCCATTGAGGACAATGTATGCTTTAAGTGTGGGGGAGGTGTATTATGTGCTTAAAAGTGGTCTGATTCAAAGCTTTCACACTTGGTTTTTGGATTTATTTGGCATGATTTTTCTTGAAAATTTGACTTGATTATGGCTCTTGAAAGCAAATGGAGTTGTCCTCTAGTGTGTGAGTAGAATTTTTGGAATGACTACTTAGGGCATTGCTTGGGGCACTTTTAAGGTATAAAGAGGGTGTAAGTTTCTCATTTGACTTTTCTTAGGGAGGAAGTGACTGATTAGAGTAAGCTATAAATGTGAGAAGCCTTCAACCGAATTGAGTGGGCCAATAGTTACTTGACCTCTTAGAACTTGTCCTAGCTCTTGTTCAAGATCACAATGCATGGCATGATTGAAAATGAAAGGGGCGTTTCTTTCTAAACCCTCATGACCCAAACACTAAGCCAACCAAAAATATTATCCTTTGATTTAACCCCTTTGGGCCATTCATTATTCTTTTCTATCACCTTGACCGATGTTTGAATGAGTGACTATAGCATATGCTTGCATTTATATTAGCTTTGTATTGTTGTATCTGGTGTAAAGCATGCTACATTGTGAGAAATAAAAGAGGCCGAGAGCCCTTGAGTGAAAAAGAAGAAAAGAGAGGTGGCCAAAGGCCAAGAAAAAGCAAAAGAAAAGGAAAAAAAAATATAAGGCCGAAGGCCTAAGTAAAAAAAAAGAGAAAGAAAAGCACAAAGTGCTTATGAATGCCAAAGGCATTTGAGTTAAAAGAAAAATTGAGAGAAGCACAAAGTGCTTGAAAAAAAGAGATGTAGCATGCTTAGTGGAATTGTATTCATTGTATTGCATGCATATGTGGTGGTAACTTGTTTATATCATTGGTCATTGACTATTTTCCATCATTCACCATTCATTATTAGCCTTCCATTTAAACCACAAAGTCCCCTAGATTTGGTTGTGCCATGCATAATAATGGGTGGAGAATTTAGAGCTATTACAAGCTTATGGTGATGGTCAAGTGCATTGAGCCAAAGAGTGATCACAAGTCCCTAGTTAGGCATTTTTCCTAACTTGAGTGAATGAGTTTAAACACTTTATCCGGTGAGGAAAAATCTCAATTGGCACTCCTCCTTAAGCCTAGTTGCTTGTTAAACTTGCATTCGCTTTGTATTCTTAGATTTGGCCTATGCGAAGTTCTAGGGAAAGGTTCAAGAAGATCTACTTGTATTCTATGATAATTCCAATTGCCTTCACTATGCTTAATGATTAAGTTAATCTTTTATATGACTTTGCCCGGAGTGCAAAGATTAAGTGTGGGGGATTTGATTGGACCAAATTTCATACCTTTAAGCATGTGCATTTGAGCTTAATTAGTGTGGTTTATTTGTTATATTTGATCATTATTGGTACATTTTTATGCGCATGCTTATGTATAAATATTTGAAGAATAACAGCCATATTACTTGCATTTTATGAAACCAAGGGTATTTTGGTCATTTTGACTATGTGATGTGTTCCTTATGTAGGGGGGTCCCAAGTGGGCCCCATACACCCTTGGTGGAGCTTCAGTGGAGATAACTTGGCAAGAAGGAAGGCTAGATGACAAGCACTCAGGTTCACATCCGGAAGCAAACGTGCTGGCGCTGGCGGACAAAGAGTTGCATCAGGGAGTGGATTCTCATCAAGTGGATTTACATCCGGAAGTGGATTTACATCCGGAAGCAAACGTGCTGGCGCTGGCGGACAAAGAGTTGCATCAGGGAGTGGATTCTCATCCAGTGGATTCTCATCCGGAAGTGAATGTGCTCGCGCTTGTAGTATGAAGTCCTGTATCCGGAAGCCAAAGTCCATCAGTCAGCGAGTGCAAAAGTCAGACTGCACAATGATCAGAAATGTCAACTACTTTTCAGAAGTCTTTGGTGCAGAGTTAATTTAAGGCAAAGTCAACCCTGCAGCTTGAAGTTACTTGGGGAGCATCTTTCCAAATGAGGCAAAATTGGCGCCAAGGTCAAATTCAAGTCTGGAGGGCTCATTAAGGGCAAAAAGGGAAGCACAATCACTTGAGGAAAAAGGAGGAATCTTTGAAAATGCATGGAGATGAGATCTAGTCCACATTCATCCTAACTTTTACCAAATACCAAAAATACCCTTTGGGCGATAATCCCAAAGCTACTCACCACTATAAAACCCCAAAACGTAACTAACTTACAGACACCTAAACTTCACTGACTTCACTTTTCACCTTCTCTCTCTCCTCTAACAAACTCTCTCAACTCCATCTTCATCTTCTTCATCTCTTTCACCTCGCAACCTCCGCCATGCCCAGAATCTCACAACTACCTTCATCCGCCTTCATCTCCATGTCAGGCTAGATCGCCTATCCTTCTTCTCCAAGGAAATGTGCTTGTAGACTTAACCTATGGCTTCATATGCTTGTAATTTTCTCTTTTAGGTTTCAAGCTAGATGTAAATTTTTGCCTATGTATGACCTTGATTAGGCGTGTATAGGTTAGACATCTAGTTTTAGGTGTTCTACTTTATGTTAGCTTGAAAACCTCTCTTGATTGTTAAGGACATGAAAACCGAGGCTTAATTCTTGTAGTTTCATATATGTATGTGTGTGCGATTAGCTCCTCTTACATTTGTGGAATGAATTTGTTTCTTAAGTGCTATAGATTTGGTACTTAATGTTGCTTAGGTATGTTCTTGGCTTGAAAGAGCTTAAGCCTTAATTAAATTAGTTAAACTCTTGTAGACTTCTTTGATTAAAGAGATCTTGAGAATTTAACTAGTTTATATTAAGAAGAACAAGTATATGAAGTCCGATTAAACATAAGCACGGAGTACTTGGAGAAGGAGGTACATCTCATCCATACTTTCACTCATTCACTTTTGATTCTGTTAGTTGTAGTTTAGATTAGTTTTAATTAGTCTTACATACAAAACCTGCACACAACCTGTTTGATAATTTGCTTAACTTGTAATTAATTGACCTAAGCAAGAGATAAAACCGAACTGTGAATTGACCTAGGACTTGCTGCTAACTATTGTAGTTTAATTCTAGTTTTATTTGCTTAAGCTCTTTTTAGACGACGAAAAAGAGTTAAATCAACAAGTGAAGCTGAATTAAATGTTCAAGAACAGGAAGGTTTAAAGAGGATAGAGACAAAGGTGAGAGAGGAGAGAGAGAAGAGAAATTGTTTATAAAAATTAAAAATAAATCAATTAATCATCATACAAATCATACAAATACTTATATTGGGATTTCTCTCGGTTCTCACTCTCGCGCTTTTCCATCTCTACCACTCCCCCTAATGATTGTCTCTTAGCTGATTTTTTTCGTAATCTTGCTACTCCAATCTATATATGTCGTCGGAGTCTTATTTTACCAGCCAAGTCTCCAATACGCCGGTACTCTTTCCTTCATACTTTTATAGCTATTTTCTTTTTCCTAATTCTCAACATATTCCCTCCAGTCACTTGTTTAATATTATTGTGAATAAGTTGATTTGAATGTCCCATTTTCCTTCACAGTGAAGATGTTGTCGGTTGTAAGAAATCAACATCTGTTGCTTTGTACCCTGCTAATTTGCAATGATGCAGCCATGGAGGTACACCAAAAACCTATGCTTGGCTTTGTAATTTGATTAATTGGAATATTTTTTTGAGAAAATGTGATTCTAAAATTAGGAAGATGACTTTGACTCTTGATCAAACTTTGGTTGTGTTATGATTAGGCTTTAGTTCAAATTATATTTGAGAGTTTGATTATTTGTTATCCGTCTTTATCCTTGGTTTTTGTCATGAAATTGCATATGAAGTTGATGTGTGATGTGCTTTGCGGTGTCTGCTTCCTTCTTTCTTATTTTTGTGAATGGGAGAGCTCAATTGGTTGTTTGATGATGAATACAGTTGTTATTAGTCTCTCATATATTAGCAGAAAAGGAAAGCTGATAGTTACTCTTCTGGGGCAATTTTAATTATTTCTTATGTCTATTTGCAGATGTTCTTGAAAAGTTGCGGCATAAGAGTTGCATATGCTTTTTCTTTGCACTAGCTTTCCTTTTGAATGTATTTTTAATGAAGGCTAATATGTAAAGAGTTCATGAGGATCGAAATAAATAATTGCTCTGTGCTAATGAAAACCTTAAGTGAACAACTTGTGCAGTTAAATTGTCTTTGACGTTCATAAGTCTGCTACTGCACAATTATGTATTGCTTAGTATTTATTTTTTTTTTATACTTCCTTGTTTTCTTGTTTCCTTAAATAAATTTTCTTTCTGTTTTTTACTGTTTGTATTTACAGGGAGGATGAGAGAGTTGGGGATACTCTAACTGTAACATTGTGTTACTAATTACCTAATTAACCAATAATATTTATTTCAATTCATTAAGCTCTTTACTAACTATGATAGAAAAAGGAATTTCCATAATATTAATATCTCTATCATAGTTAGAAAAGATTATTCTAATCCTTTTATAGTTTATCCATGATAGGAAAGAATAAACTAATACAACCTGAATACTATCATGGATAATTAATAGCTAACCATGTCAATTTGTCCCAGTAATCACCGCTTAACTCACTATAACAGTGAGATGTGCGGTAGCGAGGGCGTCTAAAGGGTACCACATTTAAAACCAATACTATATATATATATATGTCAAGTCTTTCATTTATCATTCAAGTCCCTCCTTCTAAATCAATTCAAATTCATCATCTCTATTTCCCACATATCACTCAAATCCCTCAGTCAATTCCAAATCAACTCAACAGACGAAAATAAACGTGATTGACACTGTGCCCAGTCTCAAATCTGAAAGCATAAAAAGGGAGCACTTTAAATAGTGAAAACGTCCCTGAAAAGGGAGCACTATAAAAAGTGAAAACGTCCCTGGTTCCTTTAAAATCCGAGGAACCTGTACAATTAACCTATCGATTGCGCAGATCGATAGGTTACATCGGCCGACGGTACTAATAATCAGTGTCATGCAATACTAACAATCCCTATTCTATATTCCATCAACTTCAACCTCATTCAATATTTCAATCTCACATTTCATGTTTTCCACAACATAGTTCACCATAATCTCAAACTCAACATCTATCACTCTTTTCTATTTCCATAATTTCTCAAGTCACTGTCTAACACTATACCTATCTATATACCTTCCACAATCATTCCAGATCAATTCCAACCACAGCCAGAGTAATATATATGTAGTGTTTCAAATTTCTTTATATGAAAATAATCGTGTTTGAAAGGCACCCGATAGCCTGTTTTGTATAAAAATACCATTTTAAAGATAATATATATATATATAGAGGGTGAGAAGGGATTTTTACAAAATCCCTAACTAACGTCACCCTCAATGTTATAGCAAGGGTAAGTGTGATTACCTGTCGCCCTTAGCATTCTGCTGTTCTTCCTTACCCTTTTCTTATAGATTTCCCTCAATCGCGACCACAAATATTTACTCCTAAAATAATATAACGCAAAAGGTTACATTAATACCATCTCCACCTTATAATAATTTACGTCGCTCTCTGCCTTACGAAGTTACTACCCAATTTCCTCATTTATGTATTCTATCTTAATGAACCACATCAAACATATAAACCAACCATTACAATTAAACATTTTGTATGTGATCACCAAAAGTAAGATTATTTCAACCACCTCCTCTTCAATATCATTCATCCTATTTAATCACAAGAGGCCAAGTGAAGCAATTAAATACTCCAATTTAAAATAAGGCACATACACATTAATCAAACACATGAATAACAGACCAAGAATATAAATACTTAATATTACTACGATCATGCACACCATCAAAGATAAACCAAGCTGAAAAATGCTTAAATGAAGCGAGCACCCTCATCATTCAATCTTACTACAAATTATAAATCCACAAAGAATAATACAATGGCTTTCCTTCAATCTCTACTTCATACTAGCACCAACTAAAACTAACAATTAACATCCATAATTACCAGGATAAAGCCTAATAAGACATACTTCTATTTTACTCCAAACTTTCTTCAATCACATTTTATGATTAACAACTTTCGTTGAGTCTAAACTACTTAACAATAGCCCATAAATTACCAAAGAATGCAGATTCGGTTTCAGGTAATTTTGGTGTTTCCAACCTATAACCAAACACACACCTGGAGATGGAAGTGATTTCAGACGCTTCCTAAAACTAAGACATATTAGCCAGTATCTTCTATCAGATTCAACATTATATTGAAACAAAACCAGCGACCAAACTTCCCCATCAACAGCTATACACTACTTTCCCATCTCAGGAACCCCAACATAACAATTTGAATAGGATATTCTAGCTCTTGCAAACATCCAAAGCAAAACTTCATCAAGCATTACCACCCTGTTGGCAGTATAACCACCATCCCGATAAACTATTCTCCACCTCATCATTCACAACCAAATTCACAAGACAAGTATGATAATACACTGCACCAAACAGTGTAGTCATCAGCAGCAACAAAAACAACTTATCCCACTAGGTATAATTGGCTACATGGATCATATCAATAACCAAATCTTACAGTGTAGTCATCAAAACAAGAAAAATCATTCAATCAAAAACACCTAAAACAAATACCAATACCACCAAGCAAAAATACACACAACAACAACAAAACATAGGCATAAAGAACCAATTTCAAGATCTTCACATACATAGTAAGCAAGAAATAAATTTTAGGCAAAAGCAAAATAGACAATTCAGTTTGATCAGTTCATTAACATCAAAACATCAAAACTGAAACTCAATCATTGTTTTGGTTAATTTCTAAACTTAAAATCCTAAAATCCCTTCGAACCCTCTCAGCCTCACACGAATTCAGAGGAAAATGGCTATGAGATGGGAAAAAGAAATATACCTAGCTTGATTGTGGAGTTGCAGGTTCGACGGTGGTCATCTCCATTGGTTATCTCGCCGGAAAACAATTGCCCAAACAGTGAGGAAGAACCAGAACCCGAAAGAAAAGAAAGAAGAGTGAGGAGCCGACCTTGAATGGAAGAAATAAGTTGAAGAATACAAGAAATGATGAAAGCTTACCCTTGCCGCCGCCGTCCGCCACTGTGCTCGTCGGAAAAACACCCACTGTATAGATAGGCCGAGAAAGGGAACCAAAAAGGAAGGGAACATGAGAAATCACGTTGGAAAGGAGAATAGCTCGAGGAAACACAAGAAAGGTTTCAGCTTTATCTCTTTCCGCCACTGGCCGCCGCCGATCTCGCCGGAAAACCGAAGAAAGCGACAGAGAGATGGAACCCAACGAAGATGAAGAGAAAAGTGAGAACTAACAGTGGCGAGGATGAGAACGAGAAAGAAGCGGCGCCGATGCTGCCATCGCCGGTGGAGGACGCGGCCAGGAAGGGAGGAGACGAACGAAGAAGGAGAAGGATTGGGGGGGGGTCGACTGAAAACATATATAAAGAAAGGAGGGAGGGTGTGTTTGGTTAGGGAGAAATAAGGGTGGTTTTTGATAATTAAAGCCCAAACTTGCCATAGTATACTTATTTTGATTTAAAACCACTTAAACCAGCCTCCAATCTCCTTAATTTTCAAAATATTTTTAGCTTTACCACTCCCTCATATTTCAAACTCTTCATTTCTTAATTAATTATATGCACATTAATTACTAAAAATTTCCAAAATATCCCAAAAATTCCTAAAAATTTCAAAATTTCTAATTTCTCCATTTATCATTTTCCCAAAACACTCCTTAATCTTGTATTAAATTTTTAGGATGTTACAATTCTCCCCACCTTTTAGAAATTTTGTCCCCAAAATTTACTAAACATATCATCTAATACAAAGAAAATATGCAATTCAACTTTATATTCTTCATATCAACTCTAATCATTTCACCATTCACCCTTAGTCAATCTATCAGTACTTCACAAATTCTCATTCTACCTCACCTAACTAACCTTTATTTACTAGCTACCAAAACCTCAAATCACCTATATGACAGACCAACTTCTTAAATAGCAACACACATCCAACTATCTTTCCCATATTTAATCAAATTATTGGTTTCCCTCGACTTTAGTCCATCATCCTTCAACTATTTAGATCCCACTTCCAATCACAGTTGTTCCTAGAGTATGTCATTTAACATTTGGAACAAAATTTTAATCGAGCTCCAATAAATTTGATTGTCCTACCTACTGAGGTCGTAATTATAATCTAGGATAGGTAACAAACCTTAAACCACCTTGCCAATTCAAATCGAAACTTCCTTTGATTTTTCAGAATTCCTCAATCCATATCCAATTAATCATTGATATCCTACATCCTTTTACTACATTTACAAGGAAACCATACAATTTGCAGTTCTCATTATGGTGCTCACATTATAAAGAATAGAATTCTAATATTGACTATTCTTTTTCGCCTTTTAATCTTTCTTACATAACCAAAATATTCATCATACTACAGTTTAAATTTCCAACTATTTATCTTAATCAACTTTAATCAAAAATCTAAACTTCTCCAATCAAACATCCCCTCTTAGTCAATTATTGTATAATCTAGTCATTAAGATCACAATTCTTCTCCTAATGTACTTTCACATATGTCAAAGCAATTCATAACAACGAACCAATTCTCTAAATTCCTCTTCACCATGATGATGTTCATCTAACAAGTCAACTCAAGATTTCTCAACGCTCACAACTTCAATTAAAATCTCTTCACAATAAATCTCCCAAAATAAAATAACTCAGAGTATCTTTACTAAATGACAACAACATCCATTTAACAACATATAAGAATAAAACCATTTCACAATTCAGCTATCACATCACAATTAATTCTACGATATTAGCTCATGTAAATCACGTTCTCCACACAAATCACAATTTAAATTCACTTCATGCTTAAACCAAAGCCATATAACCATGACTTCGACAACAATAGTTAAATGCCTTCTTACATATACCTATTCCGATGTACTCTTAGTTAGAATTACCTAGCAAAATAGGACCGCAGTCCAGGATTTATTCAGATATTTAGAAACTAGTAAAATCTAAAGTTGCATATTTAAAGCTTACATCATTTTATAAACACTAGCAATTATCAAACAGACCTCAAACACCCTATCTTTTACATTAAGAGATGCGCAATCCCATGTCCAACCATGTCTACTTCCTTATCAAAATCATTTCCAATTGCATTCAATTTTAAGGAATCACTTTAAAACATTCACTAAAGCTCCACTTTAAATCTTCCTCTCAACTACCTACTAGTACCGTTATGATTGCAACCTCAAGATTTGTCACTACTTTCAATAATCTTAATCTTTTTCAATAAACTTCTAATAATAACCTATCACAAAGTCTTACTGTTTCCCTACATAACCAAAACATTCTTCTAAGTTCTCATATATATATTTCAAAACCAAGTAGTAGAACATTTATCTATACTCAAGGCAAAACAGCCCATTACTACAAGAGAAGAAACTAGACATATCACTCAAATCATTATTACCAATTCAGTTTATTTATTGCAGAAAGGAACAATGGAGATGTCATATTGTAACCTTTCTTACTTTCATGTAAACATTTACAATTCTCTTCAACTCAAACATAATTCAATCCAAACATTTCAAAGACACATTACCTCATCAAACTTCAATTTTACATCCAAGCATTCCTTTATACCTTCCACTAAATGTTCAAATAACACTCATTAAAAATTTACCTTAATTAGGTTCTCTTTATATTTTTAACTCAATTTAGATGTTATTATTTATAGTAGAACACCAAACAATGAATGTATTACAATTTAGTATCATTATACTCACATACCAACCACAAAGTCAACAATACTTATACTTTACCATGAATGGTAAGAAAAATCAAGTCATTTTCAATTAAATTAGTGATCCAAAAACCATTAACAATCTTAAATACACTTGCAACACCTTAAGTCACCTAGCAAAACCATAATTTTCAAACAATTCCTTCTCATAGGCATTTTATCAAACACCTTAAGTGCTTTCCAAAATCAAATGATATTATTGGTCTTTTTTTTTTTTTTTTTTTTTCTTGCAACCCTCTTGCCAATATTCCAAAGTTTCAGTTCACATTTATAACATACTCAATTCATATGCATTACTCCCTTATGAATTTAACATGCATCCAAGGACATTTACAAGCTTCTTCATGGCTGAATACACACACATGTTTCATGCGTGCACCAAAAATCACCCATTATCAAATTTTCCAAACATAAAACTATTCCCCACCTAAATACCAATTCGGCCAAAGAAAGTAAGAGAACTAAAGAGGTCTCAAAATCACATACAAGCACTCAAATCACTTTCAAACAGTGTCTATACATCTATTACTATCATTTGAAATGACTATTGAAGAATAGAAGAGAGAAAGGGTCATTGAGGCCATAAAAATACAAGAGAATTTCCAGAATTTGCAAACATCATAACACAATCAAATCCAACCTCAAATAACACTCAAGCAAAACAAACATGTGTCTTTCTAACTCATTTTCATACAATTTCAGCTCACACAAGTAAAGAAAGAACCATTTCCTCTTGATATTTACTCTCCATTAATTTCACAACTGCACATCCTTACATCTTTAAAGCTATCATCACCAAAATCAACAAGTCTGAGACTCAGAATCCAACAATGTAAATCAACATCAAAATCTAAATTTGAAAGAAATCATTAAAACTTCAACTTCTAATTTACTAATTTCCATATTCTATAAACTCTTTTTTTTTTATCACATATTCATAACCACTACAACATAGAATCAAGTCACATTTGTAAACACAATTCACATTTATCAATAAGTCAAACGGTTTAACAGACAAAACCAAAGAACAAGGTCAATAATTCATTTTTTCATTTTATACTCATTACTAACAATTGTTATTTTCGAATTACCTTAATCCCTTAACCCAATAAGGTATCTCATGATGCCTCGACTATGATTATGGCCGGCACATAACTATACTCGAGACCCCAGAGAAGCATCCTTATTTCGCTATTTTTCCTAAATTCTTATACATATCAACATTATTTCGTTATTTTTTCTATGTTCATCTCAATCTCTCCACAATACCTATTTAATTTCTCTTATCACTCTCTCTCCACCACGGGATGAGTGATAGTCCTCTCAAAAGGCCAGATATTCATGCACAGAAAGAAGGGAATACTAAGAATGTATATTGCCAATCTATATGCAATGCAGCACAGTCCTAGGTTATCGTATACCAAATACTGATAACCAAGTTGTAACATTGTGTTACTAATTACCTAATTAATCAATAATATTTATTTCAATTCATTAAGCTCTTTACTATCTATGATAGAAAAAGGAATTTCCATAATATTAATATCTCTATCATAGTTAGAAAAGATTATTCTAATCCTTTTATAGTTTATCCATGATAGGAAAGAATAAACTAATACAACCTGAATACTATCATGGATAATTAATAGCTAACCATGTTAGAAAAGAATCACCTAACATGGTTAGAAAAATAGACAACCTAATGTTCAATAATATCAAATACATATAAATATATGCGGAAACGTATGCAGGCCTATACAAATTGGCAATATACAATTCAAAATATTCCATATAACTACTACTACCTAATTCCCTTTCCTGCTGCTTGCGTCTGTGCATGAATACCTGCAAAAATGTCAGTAATCGTGGGATGAGACCATTTGTCCCAGTAATCACCGCTAACTCACTATAACAGTGAGATGTGCGGTAGCGAGGGCGTCTAAAGGGTACCACATTTAAAACCAATACTATATATATATATATATGTCAAGTCTTTCATTTATCATTCAAGTCCCTCCTTCTAAATCAATTCAAATTCATCATCTCTATTTCCCACATATCACTCAAATCCCTCAGTCAATTCCAAATCAACTCAACAGACGAAAATAAACGTGATTGACACTGTGCCCAGTCTCAAATCTGAAAGCATAAAAAGGGAGCACTTTAAATAGTGAAAACGTCCCTGAAAAGGGAGCACTATAAAAAGTGAAAACGTCCCTGGTTCCTTTAAAATCCGAGGAACCTGTACAATTAACCTATCGATTGCGCAGATCGATAGGTTACATCGGCCGACGGTACTAATAATCAGTGTCATGCAATACTAACAATCCCTATTCTATATTCCATCAACTTCAACCTCATTCAATATTTCAATCTCACATTTCATGTTTTCCACAACATAGTTCACCATAATCTCAAACTCAACATCTATCACTCTTTTCTATTTCCATAATTTCTCAAGTCACTGTCTAACACTATACCTATCTATATACCTTCCACAATCATTCCAGATCAATTCCAACCACAGCCAGAGTAATATATATGTAGTGTTTCAAATTTCTTTATATGAAAATAATCGTGTTTGAAAGGCACCCGATAGCCTGTTTTGTATAAAAATACCATTTTAAAGATAATATATATATATATAGAGGGTGAGAAGGGATTTTTACAAAATCCCTAACTAACGTCACCCTCAATGTTATAGCAAGGGTAAGTGTGATTACCTGTCGCCCTTAGCATTCTGCTATTCTTCCTTAAGCTTTTCTTATAGATTTCCCTCAATCGCGACCACAAATATTTACTCCTAAAATAATATAACGCAAAAGGTTACATTAATACCATCTCCACCTTATAATAATTTACGTCGCTCTCTGCCTTACGAAGTTACTACCCAATTTCCTCATTTATGTATTCTATCTTAATGAACCACATCAAACATATAAACCAACCATTACAATTAAACATTTTGTATGTGATCACCAAAAGTAAGATTATTTCAACCACCTCCTCTTCAATATCATTCATCCTATTTAATCACAAGAGGCCAAGTGAAGCAATTAAATACTCCAATTTAAAATAAGGCACATACACATTAATCAAACACATGAATAACAGACCAAGAATATAAATACTTAATATTACTACGATCATGCACACCATCAAAGATAAACCAAGCTGAAAAATGCTTAAATGAAGCGAGCACCCTCATCATTCAATCTTACTACAAATTATAAATCCACAAAGAATAATACAATGGCTTTCCTTCAATCTCTACTTCATACTAGCACCAACTAAAACTAACAATTAACATCCATAATTACCAGGATAAAGCCTAATAAGACATACTTCTATTTTACTCCAAACTTTCTTCAATCACATTTTATGATTAACAACTTTCGTTGAGTCTAAACTACTTAACAATAGCCCATAAATTACCAAAGAATGCAGATTCGGTTTCAGGTAATTTTGGTGTTTCCAACCTATAACCAAACACACACCTGGAGATGGAAGTGATTTCAGACGCTTCCTAAAACTAAGACATATTAGCCAGTACCTTCTATCAGATTCAACATTATATTGAAACAAAACCAGCGACCATACTTCCCCATCAACAGCTATACACTACTTTCCCATCTCAGGAACCCCAACATAACAATTTGAATAGGATATTCTAGCTCTTGCAAACATCCAAAGCAAAACTTCATCAAGCATTACCACCCTGTTGGCAGTATAACCACCATCCCGATAAACTATTCTCCACCTCATCATTCACAACCAAATTCACAAGACAAGTATGATAATACACTGCACCAAACAGTGTAGTCATCAGCAGCAACAAAAACAACTTATCCCACTAGGTATAATTGGCTACATGGATCATATCAATAATCAAATCTTACAGTGTAGTCATCAAAACAAGAAAAATCATTCAATCAAAAACACCTAAAACAAATACCAATACCACCAAGCAAAAATACACACAACAACAACAAAACATAGGCATAAAGAACCAATTTCAAGATCTTCACATACATAGTAAGCAAGAAATAAATTTTAGGCAAAAGCAAAATAGACAATTCAGTTTGATCAGTTCATTAACATCAAAACATCAAAACTGAAACTCAATCATTGTTTTGGTTAATTTCTAAACTTAAAATCCTAAAATCCCTTCGAACCCTCTCAGCCTCACACGAATTCAGAGGAAAATGGCTATGAGATGGGAAAAAGAAATATACCTAGCTTGATTGTGGAGTTGCAGGTTCGACGGTGGTCATCTCCATTGGTTATCTCGCCGGAAAACAATTGCCCAAACAGTGAGGAAGAACCAGAACCCGAAAGAAAAGAAAGAAGAGTGAGGAGCCGACCTTGAATGGAAGAAATAAGTTGAAGAATACAAGAAATGATGAAAGCTTACCCTTGCCGCCGCCGTCCGCCACTGTGCTCGTCGGAAAAACACCCACTGTATAGATAGGCCGAGAAAGGGAACCAAAAAGGAAGGGAACATGAGAAATCACGTTGGAAAGGAGAATAGCTCGAGGAAACACAAGAAAGGTTTCAGCTTTATCTCTTTCCGCCACTGGCCGCCGCCGATCTCGTCGGAAAACCGAAGAAAGCGACAGAGAGATGGAACCCAACGAAGATGAAGAGAAAAGTGAGAACTAACAGTGGCGAGGATGAGAACGAGAAAGAAGCGGCGCCGATGCTGCCATCGCCGGTGGAGGACGCGGCCAGGAAGGGAGGAGACGAACGAAGAAGGAGAAGGATTGGGGGGGTCGACTGAAAACATATATAAAGAAAGGAGGGAGGGTGTGTTTGGTTAGGGAGAAATAAGGGTGGTTTTTGATAATTAAAGCCCAAACTTGCCATAGTATACTTATTTTGATTTAAAACCACTTAAATCAGCCTCCAATCTCCTTAATTTTCAAAATATTTTTAGCTTTACCACTCCCTCATATTTCAAACTCTTCATTTCTTAATTAATTATATGCACATTAATTACTAAAAATTTCCAAAATATCCCAAAAATTCCTAAAAATTTCAAAATTCCTAATTTCTCCATTTATCATTTTCCCAAAACACTCCTTAATCTTGTATTAAATTTTTAGGATGTTACACTAACTGTGTTGATGATTAAAGGCAGATTGAGGGAGCTGCTAAAAGCACTCCTTGATGAGAGTGAAAGGCTATATGAGGAGATGGTATTAATGTTGCAAATCTTGAAGAAGAGGTTTCTACTGTTTTTGCTTGTATGAAGTAGAATGGTTGGAGCTTCCAAAAGTTATTTCGTAGAAGAATGTCGTTACTTATTTTTCTAAAAGTTACCAAGCTACATTAGTGCAATTATGTATATAATATTTGTAGAAGAATGTAATGTAATGAGATAGGAGACATCCTTGTTATGTTTGAACATGAATGCAAGGAATGTTGTATTCCTCTTTAGGTTTGTTGAAAGCATGTCTATTATGAATGAAATGTTGAAGCTATTTTGTAGAATATAAGCATTTTTGGCTACAATATTTATTTTAACGTTGATGTAGAAATATTGTGTGCTGGGGAATTACCTTGGCTAATCAAGACAAATTACATTGCAAAGTTAGAAATATCTTTCAATACCAAATATTTCCTAATAACTTCCAAGGAAAAGGCAGCTGAAATGAGATCGTCATTCATATACCAGCTAGCTCATTCTCATATAGGAGTACCTATTCATAAATCATAATTAGGCTCAATTTATGATGGGAAGAAAATGCCATCAGGGAAAATGAGAAACACAAGAATAAATTTGTTTAGGGTTAACATAACTTTTGGTCCCTCAAGTTTCACCCAATTTTGTTTTTAGTCCGTCAAGTTTCAAACACGTGCTTTTCGTCCATCAAATTTGCTCTGTTAGTAAGGTTAGTCCCTCAAGTTTGAAAAGGACTTAAAAATGCATTTAACACCATTAAGTTGTCCTACGTGACACTAACTCTGTTAATTTTAATGACGTGGCAACTTATTTTGAGTGATTGGATATTTATTTAATTTTATTGAATTAATATAATAAAAAAACCCCAAATTCTCAAATCATCTCTATGATTCGCAGATATATTCGACCAACACATCCCCACCACAGAGCTTTCCCCAAAGCCTTGTAAGGACCAATTGATTAGAGTTAAATGACTATTAAAGGGATGTTTACTTTTGTTGTTGAAAAATGAAAGTGGAGAAATAGAAAGTGAAAGATTATATTTGCTGGCAGAATTTTGTTTTCATAAACTGTTAAAAAAAATAATTTAAAATCATGGGTCAGGGGTGCAGATTTTTCGGTGTGAGTATTTCTTAGATGGGAAAATTTGTTAGAGTTCCTCTGTAAGAAAAGTAATGAATGCGAGGTCTTACGAGTTTTTATGTGAGGTCAATAAGTTGTTATTACTAGCTCTAAAAGTTGTAATTAAAACTCGTGGGACCTCAGTTTAATTTTTAACAAAGTTCATTATTCTTGCTTAATTAGCAACAAGAAACTAGGTATATATACATGAAAAAGAAACACATTTTTTGGGCTGCGGAAAAAATACTTAAAAACCACTCATTGAAAAATATATCTCGTTTTAACTATAACTTATTTATAAAAAACCAATTTAACAAGGGAAAAAGAAAGAAGACTCAACATTGTAACTAAAAAATTAAAGAAAGAAGACTCAAGAAGTTATCACCATTTATTAATCTAATGTTTTTGGAAATTGGAAATACAGTAAGGAATCAAAAATCAAGGGTAGCAATGATCTCTTCAATTTATATACTATCTAATTTATTTCATTATTTTTAAAGAAAGTGAGAGAGAGAGAGAGAGAGAGAGAAATGTAACTATTAGTTGTTTGTTAAGTTGAGGTTTCTTGCTAATATAGTAACAGAGCGTATAACGGTTTTGCCTTTGGGCGTTTTGGGGAGTTGACTGACTTGTGAGTATTCTCTGGCCTCTTTAAATATACAAGTTTAATGTAGTATTTACTAATTCACAGCTAGCTATTTATTTTAAGATTCTTAGTGGGAAACTATAAAAGTAAGATACGAGTATTGTTTTATATTTTTTTTGGAGGGTGTTATTGCATAATTTTAGGTTGGAAAGTTCCCAAGAAAATTTATAACTTGTAATTAATTACTAAAATTGTGTGTTCTTATAAATTTTTCACTACAGGTTGAAATTTGATTTCAAATTAAATTTCATTGTTCAAGTTATTTAGTTTGTATTGGTCATCCAATTTTTACTTAACAATAAAAAATTTTTATTTAACAAAAAGTGAAAATAAATGGTTTGTCAAAAGTTATGAGTTAGCTCGTTAAAGATTCTTGTAAGAAAATTTAGGCTTAAAGATTCTTGTAAGAAAATTTCAGAACTTAAAAAGGGAAAAATGAAATGACATTTGCATTAAGACCTGAGTAAAATAATGAATATAAACAAGTATATATCAGTTATTGTTAATAATAACTGCATTAATTTTATTTTATATTTGTTAATTGAGTAATGGTTAAATTTCTTACATTAATGGTTTAAGAATAACAATATGTTTATATATTATGCTCGATATAAATCACACTACTGGAAAGTTGGCTATTAACGATAGTAACGGACGACCTTAGTAAAGCTGGTCGTTGATAAAATTGTGGTGTCATTATTTGTAATTTCAACGAAAAGCTTGAGAAAAGATGACATTTTTTTGAAATTTGGTCCCCGTTTCTATAAGAGGAAACAATGAAATTTTTTTAAAAAACTTTGGTTATTGTTTCTATTTAACAACAAAAAAAATTTAAAAAGAATTTCATCATTGATTCTCCAAGAGAAACAACGACTAAAATCACTTAAAATTTTCGTCGTTGTTTTCCTCCACATACCGGCCTAATTTTCACTCAATCTCATAAAAACCATTGTCATTGACCTTTGGCATCTTTTAGGAACCCTCCCTAAGTTGATGCCGCTGTAGAGAGGTTATAACTGATCTTCTTTTATTTAAATTCACAATTTTTTAAAAAGTTTCAAACTATAAATTTGATTTTTCATAAATTTTAAATGTTTAAAAGTTAGTTTATTTGTATAAAACGTAGTATATGATGTAATTTGTATATTTTAATTGCATATACTGGTTGAAAATAAGTTAGTAAAAAAACTATTTTACCTAATTGTTGGTATTTTGAACGAGAACATTTTAAAATCACGTTTAAATTAAGTAAATGATACCACTTAAATAATTAGTACTTAATGTTACCATAAATTTAAATAAGGGTTAAATTGCAAAAATGCCCACCTAATTGTCTTTGATGAATAGTGAGTGTGGCCGATTATAAATAAGTCACTCTTATGTGTTGAGAAGTTCATTTCATCTCTTCCTCCTCATTCTTCATTCTTCTCTTGCTCTCTCTCTCTCTCTCTCTCTCTGGAATGATATTCTGCACCATCTCATTGCTTCTGGTCTTCATCTTCCTCTTTTCTCCATTATCCCTTCTTCTTCTTCTCTTTTCCCTCTCTATCAACAACGGGACCTTACTGCAACATCTTGTTGCTTTTGCTTTTCTTCCTCCTTTTCTTTGACGCCTCACGCATCTTCCAGTGTAAAGGTAAACAAGAAACCCATTACTTTTGTTTCTTTCTCTCTTTAATCCTTTATCACCCATTTCTTTCTTTCTTTTCTCTGTCACTCTCATTTTCAGAAGCCATCACTCTGCTCTCCACCTCCCAAGACCTCTTCAAGAAATCTCCATTTTCTTGCCACTTCAAATCTCTCAATTGGATTCACCAACCCATTACTTTGTTTCAACCCAATACCATCAAATGACATTCTTGGTCCATAAGGCTGGGACCACATTCCAACACATTCTCTGTATTAATTTAATCTGATCCAATTCTATATATTAAAGTGCATGATACATCAATATTGATTTTCATAACTTATTTTTATAACTCATTGCAGCACCATGTTGAGTTCGGAAGAATGTTGATGCAATGTAGATTTAATTTTCTGTAATGCGAACATAGAATAGAAGAGTACAAGTTGAAATGTATGGCTGTCACCCAAGAGGGGGGGTGAATTGGGTGAGGGAATAAAACTTTGACTCTTTTCGAAAGACTGCTTGTGCTTGGTGATGATGTTAATAAGTGATGATATGCACAAGTCAGTATATTATGTGATGCAAAATAGAATGTTTAAATGTAAGTTTATGCACACATAAATTTATCCTGGTTCGGTCACCCAGACCTACATCCAGTCCCCAGGCTCCACCTGAGATTTTCAATCCACTATTCTTGTTTAAACCGGGCACAAGAGAAGCCTTTACACTTTAGGTTTTACGAGCACGGGTTCACCTAACAACCCACAGGTTTTACAACGGGTTCACCTGCAAACCTTACAAACGCAAGTTTTACGGGCTAACTTGCAACCTATGGAGATTTAGAAAAAACTCCTAAATGCTCCCCCTTACAAATGTAAGATTACAATTATGTTCACTCTATGAACTGATTGTGCTAAACACTTAAGCTCAAATGACTCTCTTTAAGAGTAGATGATGTTACTCACTTAAGTACAAAAGAATCACTCTCTAAGAATATTACATATCTAAGTCCGAGAGTAGAAGATGAGAGGAATGTAGAATAGTGTTTCAGACAATAAGCTCTGTTCTCTCTCTCTCTTAGTTCTTCTGAATGTAGATGTTCCTTTTATACCAGCCTCTAACTATCCAACTGTTGGAGAGGCAATAAGGCCGTTTGAATATAGCCGTTGGGGCCTTGTTTACGTTGTCCTTATTAATGCACAGCAGGGTTGACTTTGCTTTATCTGAAAAGGTGCTTTGTCCAGCTGTTCTATCAACACTGTTCTGACAACACTGTTCTGGCAAAAGTCATTCTGACATCTATACACTGTACGGTCTGACTCTTGCTTGTTGTCAGATGAGGACTTCGTTCCTCAAGCATAAGTCCAGGATGTTAAGAGACTCACTATCGGAAGCTCTCTTGCTATCTGAAGTGAAGCTCGTGGACTCTAACATTTTGCTTGCTATCACATAGAGGAACTTTGTCTTCCAAGCACTTGTCCATGAATGATAAGAGTGCTTTGCTATTGGATCCTCTCTTGCTATCAGAAGCTCTCTTATGGACTCTGACTCTTGTGGGCAGTATGAGCTTTGACACCTTGAATGAATCTTCAGATTATGTTGTCCTTATCTCTCATACTCCTCATGCTTGGTAGGTAACAATGTTGTTTGAATATCTGTTATCCTCTTGTTACCGTTGGAAGGAACATCTTCTTAAATGCTTAGCAGGGTTGACTTGCTTTATCACTGAAAAGTAGTCCTGACACCTCTGCTCTGACAAAAGCATTCTTACTTCTGAGTATGTGACATTTTCTCTTGTACTCTTGCTGACGGATGATCATCGTTCATCCGGAAGTGGCAATCTTGCTCTGCAAGTGTTAATCTCTGAAGTCCAAAGCCAAGAGTCTTTGCATCCGGAAGCTCATTTGCATCCGGAAGTGTGAATAAGTTCTGCACATACTAGTTAGTCCAACATAGCAATATATATAATCAAATATAGTAAGAACTATACATGTTGTGGGAAGTTTGCTATGGGGAGTAGTCTTACTTAGACTATGTTCTGACTTAGTGTAGTGTCTACTGACTCTAAGGGATCTCTATTCCCATAGTCAGTTTAAGTCTCGTTAGTTTACTCTAAGTCTTCCTAAGTGACTCAGTGTGTCATTTGTTCATGCTATGTATAATAAGTCAACACATAATCACATGAAGTGGGAGTTCACTTAGTCTAGGATGTATCCGGAAGCACTTCCACATCCGAAAGTAAAACAACTGGATGAAGGATTTTGTTCACTATTACTCACTCTCACTCAGTGTCCTTCAATCCAACAGTCAGCGCTAGTCACTAAGCTATCGGAAGCATTTTTACTTGACGTGGTGAACTCACTGACGCTTAGGGTTATATCTCTTTTATCAGCCTGTGCAAGTCTAAATTCAACAGGAAGCAATTTCGCTTGACGAGGCTGATTCACTGACGCTTGGGGATATATCTATTCTGTCATCCTGTGCCAGTCTAAATCTATCAGGAAGCAATTTCACTTGACGAGGCTGATTCACTGACGCTTGGGGATATATCTATTCTGTCAGCCTGCGCCAGTCTAAATCTATCAGGAAGCAATTTCACTTCCGGTTGAGTCTTAACTTAGTCTCAAGGGTTTTGTACATCTAATGCTCCTAGACTGAGTTAATACTAAGTGAAGTGCTTGCTGTCGCTGAGGGATGAGACATTCATCCTCGAGCGCTAGTCCTAGTCCATCCGGAAGTGATTCCGCATCCGGTTGTGATTCCGCTGTGGGATGAGCCTTTCATCCGTGAGCGCTAGTCTTAATTCATTCGGAAGTGAATCCGCATCCGGTTGTGACTAAACTTAGGATTCAGTGTTAGCAATCTAGACTGGGTTCTAACCAAGTGTCTCACTTGCTTCCGTTTGTGTCCCCTATGGGATGTGTACTCCATCCTCGAGCTCTAGTGCTAATATTTCTGGAAATGATCTTGGATTCGCAAGTGATCTAACTCAGGATTCTAACCATGTCATCTAATCCTTCCTAAGTGTTAATTATGTTCTTTTAAGTACTAGACCATATCATACCTTAGTCATCATCAAAACTTAAGATTCTAACACAAGTGAAGCTGAATTAAATGTTCAAGAACAGGGAGGTTTAAAGAGGATAGAGACAAAGGTGAGAGAGGAGAGAGAGAAGAGAAATTGTTTATAAAAATTAAAAATAAATCACTTAATCATCATACAAATCATACAAATACTTAATCATACAAATACTTATATTGGGATTTCTCTCGGTTCTCACTCTCGCGCTTTTCCATCTCTACCACTCCCCCTAATGACTGTCTCTTAGCTGATTTTTTTCGTAATTTTGCTACTCCAATCTATATATGTCGTCGGAATCTTATTTTACCAGCAAGTCTCCAATACGCCGGACCTCTTTCCTTCATACTTTTTGTAATATCAATGTTACTAATTCCCTATTTAATCTGTGACATCTCTTTTAATTCAATAATATCTTTACTAACTATGATAGAAAAAGGAATTGCAATAATATCAATATCTCTATCATAGTTAGAAAAAGATTATCCTAATGATTAATTATTATCCATTGTTAGAATCTTAAGTTTTGATGAAGACTAAAATATAGAGGATTAGACCAAGTGCCTAGGAAGCAGTAGGATAACATAGGATCCCAAGTAAGAATGCTTCCGGATGAGGATTTACTTCCGGATAGATTAGGACTTGCGCATGCGGATGAAGTTTTCATCCCCCAGCGTCAGCAAGAAAATCACTAGGGAAATAACTTAGTCCATGAGAATTAGGTACACAAACCTTAAGACTAAGCTATAACTCAACCGGAAGTGAGTTTGCTTCCTGTTAGACTTAGACTGGCTCAGAGCGATAGAATAGATATTACCCCAAGCGTCAGTAAGTCTACTTCGCCAAGTGAAAGCACTTCCTGTTAGATTTAGACTGGCGCAGACTGATAGAATAGAATGACCCCAAGCGTCAGTGAATCAGCCTCGTCAAGTGAAATTACTTCCTGTTGGATTTAGACTGACACAGGCTGATAAAAGAAACATATCCCTAAGCGTCAGTAAGTTCACTACGTCAAGTGAAAGTGCTTCCGATAGCTTAGTGACTAGCGCTAAGTGTTGGAATGAAATACACTAAGCGAGAGTGAGTTATAGTGAACAAAAATCCTTCATCCAGTGGTTTTACTTCCGGATGTAAGAATGCTTCCGGATACATCATAGACCAAATCAGAACACAGTCTAAGTAAACTACTCCCCATAGCGAACAAGCTTCCCACAACATGTATAATTCTTATATATATATTGCTATGTTGGACTAACCAGTATGTGCAGAACATGGTCACGCTTCCGGATGCAAATGAGCTTCCGGATGGAAAGACTCTTGACATTGGGACTCAGAGCTTAACACTTGCGGAGCAAGATTACCACTTGCGGATGAATGATGATCATCCGTCAGCAAGAGTACAAGAGTAAACATCACATACTCAGAAGTCAGAATGCTTTTGTCAGAGCAGAGGTGTCAGAACTACTTTTCAAAGATAAAGCAAGTCAACCCTGCTAAGCATTAATGAAGATGTACTTCTCAACGGTAACATAGGATTAACGGCTTTATTCAAACGTTCATATTCAACCTACCACCGAAGCCTATGAAGCCGAATATAAAAGAGACATTCATTCAGAAGAGAAAGTAGGATGAAAAAAAAAAAAGAGAACAGAGAAAAGTATCTGAGATATCATATTCTTCATTCAACATATCTTCTACTACTCTCAGATCTAGATTTGTGATATTTTTCAGAGAGTGATTCTATTGTACTTAAGTGAGTAACATCATCCACTCTTAGAGAGAGTTAGCTCTGAGCTTAAGTGTTTAGCACAATCAGTTCATAGAGTGAACATAATTGTAATCTTACATTTTGTAAGGGGGAGCATTTAGAAGTTTTCTAATTCTCCATAGGTTGCAAGTTAGCCCGTAAAACTTGCATTTGTAAGGTTTGCAGGTGAACCCGTTGTAAAACCTGTGGGTTGTTAGGTGAACCCGTGTTCGTAAAACCTAAAGTGTAAAGGTTTCTCTTGTGCCGGTTTAAACAAGAATAGTGGATTGAAAATCTCAGGTGGAGCCTGGGGACTGGATGTAGGTCTGGGTGACCGAACCAGGATAAATTTATGTGTGCATAAATTTACATTCAAACATTCTATTTTGCATCACATAACATACTGACTTGTGCATATCACTACTTCGTAAATATCATCACCAAGCACAAGCAGTCTTACGAGAAGAAGATTTAAAAGTTTTATTCCCTCACCCAATTAACCCCCCCCTCTTGGGTGACAGCCACGCTTTTCATTTGGTATCAGAGCCAGGTCACTTGTTTAAAGGATCCAACGATCTCAAGTGCAAAGACCTAGGCTGATTTGGGTTACAAAATGTGTTTTGAAGGTTTTGATCATACTATCCCACCTGTATTAGAAAATGCTGATTTTTACTTATGGAAGGGAAGGATGAAAAGTTTTATACTATCCACTGATTTCAAAATGTGGGATGTCTTTGAAAAGGACTCTGATTTCAAACCAAAAGTAAACTGGACAGAAGAGGACAAAAGTTTATTCTACTTAAACCTTAGAGCAATGCAAATTTTGTACAAAAGTTTATCTGACAGTGATTACCAGAAAATTAAACATTGCTCTAGGGCTATAGATATTTGGAACACTCTTGATACTGTGTATGCTTCTAACCAATTTCTTGAAGTTAAGGCTGTCCAAAGCTCACTATGTGCTCCCTGTGAATTCACCTTTGATGAGCTACTGGATGGTGATGTAGTGGAAGCTAGTATCAGTAAAGAGAGTGTGGATCTCCGCCTAGAAGATTCAGAAGCTGAAGAAAATGAGGTACCTAAACTTGAAACTTCTGAATTGCAAGATATGTATAATGAGCTACATAATGAATTCTGTAAACTTGCAAAAGAAGTTCTAGGCTTAAGAAAAAGGAATAAGGAACTTGAGAAACTTATTCCCTCTTATACAACCAAGGAGTCCAAAGTCCCACTTATAAAAGAAGATTTTTCAAAAGACCCTGAGATTTCAAAAGTTAATAAACATAGAGTCTTTGAAAAGAAAACTGACCACCATAATAGTGATAAGAAATCTGATTCTGAACATCATCCCATTATCTGTCATTATTGTGGTAGAACTGGTCACATTTCTCACACATGCAATTTTAAGAGAAATTTATCTGTGAGAAATAAATATATATGGATTCCCAAAGGACAAGTAAGGTCCAGCGCTAACCATGTAGGACCCAAGTACAAATGGGTACCAAAACTCCCTTCTAGTGCCTTACTTGTGCAGGAAAGATCAAGAGTTCCTCTTGTTCCAAAAAGGAGAACTCGTGGTGATGTCACTGCTGCAACTACCTGGTTCAATCATAAGAAGCAGTGCGCTACCACAAGGAACAAAGACCTTGTCTCAGGGATAAGCTATCACAGAGTTCCATTTAACTATCCTGAGAAGGACAAGAGAGAGAGGATGTCTCAACTCACATGGAGAAAACCTGCGAATCCTGTCTCTCCTAAGAAAGTGCTTCAGGCCAAGGATAAGTATAAAAGATCTCCTTGGGTAAGCAAGGAATCATTTAAGGTTGAAGCATGCAACAGTAAAATCTCCTATACAAATGTTAGATGGAAATATTGAGATTTTACAACAAGCATCATAAGCATGAACATTATAGAGCTAATAAGAAAATCCACACAATGTTCATACTCTACATACTATCTATGACTATCTTTATCAGAAACCATGTATAACTATGTGCATATAGTCATAGTTGATTTGCAATGCCATATTCATAATGAATAATCTTTAGGTACATGTGAATCATATATTTCCTACAAACTGACAAGTCAGATCCAAGTCTGGATACTGAAAAGAGAAAAAGGGGCTATTTGATATATTGTAGGAAAGAAGACTGAAAGCAACAAGGAGGGAAAGAGAGAATTGACATTCATCACAATTCAAATGATGCTGAGTCATTCAATGGAAGATTTCTCTCTTGAAACTCCTTTTGGTCCTCAACGACAAGGATGATAATGGAGAAGAAAAATAACTCAACGTTGTTGCTTCTTCTCCTGACACAAATGTTGAAGCTGTGAGGAAGTACAAAAAGACAAAGCCAGATTTAATTGACTTAAATGGCTGAGAGCAGATGTGTAGCATGGAGTTGATACAACTCAAATGAGGTCCTCCACAATGTTAAATCTTAAGTGACTCCAACCGGAAGCAAAATCACTTCCGGATACTCTTTTGCTGGCGCTGGATGATAACTCAATATGATCAAGAGGACCACTCCAACCGGAAGCAAAACTACTTCCGGATGATCACTCACTGACACTGGATGATTAAGTCAAGAGAGCGCCAGTGCCAGACCAAGGGACACATCACTTCAGAAAACGTTTCAACTTCCTCTATGAAACGTTGTGCCTTCTCTGACTAAATGAAGCAACACGTGTCTTCAGGTGTGTCGTTTCAACTTAAAAACTTACGTTACCCAATGTGTAAAAATTTGAAAGACTATGCCCATTCTACCCACAGAAGTTTTACCTATAAATAGATATAATTTTTCACTTTCACTTTTTACTTGCATTATTTTCACTCGCATCTTTTCTCTGAAAATTTACTTCATCTTCTTCATTGCGTTCTTCATTTTTACACACTTCTCGCATTTCATCTTTATTTTCCACAACATTCATACAAAAAAATGGCCGGTTCGAATGAATCCAACCCAGTTACCCAGAAAGCCTCTTCATCCAAGAAACACAAGTCGAAATCTGGGAAATCAAGTCACAAGCACTCTGATAAATCTGGGCATCATAAAGAACATCGCGATGAACATCATGAACATCGTGAAGTTTCTGGGCAAACACAAGGGCAGGATGAAAACGTTCAGGGTCAGCCTGGAACTTCTGGTCGAGTGGAACAGGTTGTAGTGTCTGAACAAGAGAGGGATGCTCAGAGAAAGGGAAAGAAGAAGAAGGTTCAATTTGCTGAGGAGCCTTCCTCCAAGAGGCAGAGGGTTGTCGAAGAAGATGATCCCACAGTATATAGGGATGGGGCATTGGAGAGTGTAACCGCCAAATTTGAGACATCCACCCCCACCCTAAACCATGGGCTCTTCATCAATCTGGACAAGATGGATAAACTAGGGTTTCCACATCTGCGCCCCTACTTGGAGAAGTATATGCCTTGGCTGGGCATCAACCAGGACTACAACGTCAACGTCTTGCGAGTCTTCTGCCAATCCCTCTCTGGCAGGGCCAAGTACAGGAAGGTTGATGGGAAAGAGCAAATCCACAAGCTCTTCTTCTCCGCCACAGTAAGGGGGAGAACCTTCAGGTTCACGAGCGAGACACTGAATGAGTTGATGGGGATCACGGATGGAAGCATGAACGAGTGGATATATCCAGAGGCACACAAGTACAGCAAGGAGGATCTTGTGACACTTTATGGCACCGATGACAAAAAGGTGTCCAAGATGTCTGATTCAAACAGACTGCTATACTATGTTTACTCCCGGATGATGACTCACAAAGGGAGTAACTTCAATGAGTTTGCCAACATTGACAACCCCTGGTTCCCCAGACTTCTCAAACAACAACCCATCAATCTTGGTCAGTTGATCTGCTTAGAGCTTCAGAGATGGCTGACCAATGACAAGTCTGGCCACCTTCCCTATCCCAGCATCATTGCCTTCCTCCTCGAGAAGCATCTGATCAAGGCTACATCTGCTGTGGAAGAAGAGAATGTCAAGTGTAAGCCTGTGGGAGCAACAAATATGGCAAAGATGGGGATCAAGTATTTCAAGCCTCCTAAGCCCACTCGCTCACGCTCTCAAGCCAGTAGTGCTTCTGGGACTTCAGCCCCCTCTGCATCTGGAGCAGGGGATCAGGAAGTTGACTCACATGCTGGGCCAAGCCGTAGTGCAAAGGTTCCAGCTTTTGTTAGGGCCTTTGCCGAGGACATAAAGGAAGAGCTTCTGTTGAGACTGACTGATTCCTTGGTGGGTCCTCTCCGTGTTGAATGTGAAGCTGGCTTCCACCATCAAGGGAAGCGAATCCAACGGCTTGAGGACAGAGTAGGACAACTCGAGAATCACCTTGCCAGGGTGGATGCAAAATTAGACCTCATCCTCCAGCACCTACAAATTCCCCAACCCTCATCACAAGGTAACTTACCACCTCCTCCTCCTCCTCCTCAAAACCCTCATCCTCCTCCTAATCACCCTCAACTACCACCTCCTCCTCCGTCCAACACTCAACAACCTCAGCCTCCACCACAAAATGACCAACAAGCCCCACCATCACCCAACAATGACCAACAATCCCAACCTTCACCTACCCGTGACCACCAAACCCAAGATTCACCTCACAACTCTCCACGCCATTCTCCTAGAAACCTCTCATCCTCACCTTTCTCATCCTCATCCTCGCCCATTTCCACACGACCAGGTGCCCCTACACGCTCTCCACTTCACTTCTCCAACCCTACCCATCCAAGCCCTAGACCAATAGGATCTGAAACAGCCATTCACCCCCTCAGCCAACCATACGGAGAGTATCCCCGCCTTCAACCACTCTCCGATGACCATTTACCCTTTACCCCTGACTCCACCAACTACAAAGAATACTCCTCTACTCATCCTTATGAGGATATCCTTGTCACCTCCAGTTGCTTCCCCGACCCTCCTCAAACTCCTGAACACCTATCTTCTCCCACATCCTCTACCTCTACCCTCTCACCCTCCCCTCCCAAGAAATTTGGCCCTGAACCACCTCCATCCTCCTCCACATCCACTCCATCCCTGGCACTCACCCCTGTTGATGATGACAAAAGGGGGAGAAATGTTATGTCTACTCTTCGCCTAAGTATGACCACAAGGGATGTTCTCAGCCAGCCTTCACTCTGGATTGATGAAGATATCACGGCCGCCCTGCGTCGTGCATATGAGTCTCAGAGGCTGAGTGGTGCAGAAAGCCTTATAAGAGGAGAGGCCCTCCGTTTCATGGAGCAGAAGAGAACAGCTGAGCAAGGATCACATTTGGAGATGGTTGTGTTTGGGCAGAATGAACAATCCACACAACCTGAGTCATCATCAGAGCCTCCTCCAAATAAAACAAGTAGAGAGATGGTTGAGGAGATCAGAATGAAGTGGGGACTGAAGAGACCCAACCATCCTCCCATTGTGATAGCCAAGCCTGTTCCTGCATCCTCTGGGCAAGAGTCTGAGATCCCTTCATCTGAGCAATCCTCTGATCCTCCTCCCTCGTCTGAGCCAGCAGCCAGATTCAGTGCACCCAGAAAGAAGGCCGTTGCTAGGAAACGTGCCAGGAAGTTAATTGCCACCACTGAATCTGATGAGTCTGAGGAAGAGACTCCATCTGACCTACCTGAGCAAGGAACTTCATCTGCTCAGGTTGTGTAAGAAAATCCAGTGGTCCAAGCGGTTCCAATTCTGAAGGAAGTCAAATTGGAAATTGAAGACATGACTCCTGAAGAATTTGAGAAGTATGGATTCACTGACAAGCTATCCTTTGGTCAGATGGCTTGCCTCGATGCTGAAAGAGCATGTGCCATGCCCACCCCTCTAATTAGCAAAAGCAAAAGGAAGAGCAAAGGGAAAGGGAAAAGGAAAGTCCTGGAAGTTGAGGAGGATCCCAACTTCCCTGCATGGAATGTGAGAATCCGGGTTGTCCACTATCCCAATGGAGAGGTCTCCTACTTCGACGATGCTACAGGTTTCCCTGAGTATGAAGAAGTAGAGAACATGAAAAGGGCATACGAGGAGTCCATTGAATCAGAGAGGCTCAGAAGGGAAAAAGAGGAAAAAGAGCTTCAAGAGATCATTGCCCAGATAAACCAGAGTGAGCGTGAGGCTGAGATAGCCCAACTGCAAAGAGAAAATGAAGAGAGGCAGAAAGAGAGGGAAAAGAAAAGGAGACACAAACTCTAACCCCCAATCCAAATATTTTTGTTGATTTTGTTTTCATGCATATTTTCATTCATACTTAGTGAAATTTATTTGTATACATTCTTTACTTGTATATGTTATTTGATTGTATAACTCTGACTTGTAACTACTGCTTGTCAATAATATTTGTCTGAGTTACTTGTTCTTATCCATTGCTTTTATTCTCTTGCTAATCCTTCCTTAGGAACTTAATCGATAAAACTAGGTTTGTCATCATCAAAAAGGGGGAGAATGTTAGAATCTTAAGTTTTGATGAAGACTAAAATATAGAGGATTAGACCAAGTGCCTAGGAAGCAGTAGGATAACATAGGATCCCAAGTAAGAATGCTTCCGGATGAGGATTTACTTCCGGATAGATTAGGACTTGCGCATGCGGATGAAGTTTTCATCCCCCAGCGTCAGCAAGAAAATCACTAGGGAAATAACTTAGTCCATGAGAATTAGGTACACAAACCTTAAGACTAAGCTATAACTCAACCGGAAGTGAGTTTGCTTCCTGTTAGACTTAGACTGGCTCAGAGCGATAGAATAGATATTACCCCAAGCGTCAGTAAGTCTACTTCGCCAAGTGAAAGCACTTCCTGTTAGATTTAGACTGGCGCAGACTGATAGAATAGAATGACCCCAAGCGTCAGTGAATCAGCCTCGTCAAGTGAAATTACTTCCTGTTGGATTTAGACTGACACAGGCTGATAAAAGAAACATATCCCTAAGCGTCAGTAAGTTCACTACGTCAAGTGAAAGTGCTTCCGATAGCTTAGTGACTAGCGCTAAGTGTTGGAATGAAATACACTAAGCGAGAGTGAGTTATAGTGAACAAAAATCCTTCATCCAGTGGTTTTACTTCCGGATGTAAGAATGCTTCCGGATACATCATAGACCAAATCAGAACACAGTCTAAGTAAACTACTCCCCATAGCGAACAAGCTTCCCACAGCATGTATAATTCATATATATATTGCTATGTTGGACTAACCAGTATGTGCAGAACATGGTCACGCTTCCGGATGCAAATGAGCTTCCGGATGGAAAGACTCTTGACATTGGGACTCAGAGCTTAACACTTGCGGAGCAAGATTACCACTTGCGGATGAATGATGATCATCCGTCAGCAAGAGTACAAGAGTAAACATCACATACTCAGAAGTCAGAATGCTTTTGTCAGAGCAGAGGTGTCAGAACTACTTTTCAGAGATAAAGCAAGTCAACCCTGCTAAGCATTAATGAAGATGTACTTCTCAACGGTAACATAGGATTAACGGCTTTATTCAAACGTTCATATTCAACCTGCCACCGAAGCCTATGAAGCCGAATATAAAAGAGACATTCATTCAGAAGAGAAAGTAGGATGAAAAAAAAAAAAGAGAACAGAGAAAAGTATCTGAGATATCATATTCTTCATTCAACACATCTTCTACTACTCTCAGATCTAGATTTGTGATATTTTTCAGAGAGTGATTCTATTGTACTTAAGTGAGTAACATCATCCACTCTTAGAGAGAGTTAGCTCTGAGCTTAAGTGTTTAGCACAATCAGTTCATAGAGTGAACATAATTGTAATCTTACATTTTGTAAGGGGGAGCATTTAGAAGTTTTCTAAATCTCCATAGGTTGCAAGTTAGCCCGTAAAACTTGCATTTGTAAGGTTTGCAGGTGAACCCGTTGTAAAACCTGTGGGTTGTTAGGTGAACCCGTGTTCGTAAAACCTAAAGTGTAAAGGCTTCTCTTGTGCCGGTTTAAACAAGAATAGTGGATTGAAAATCTCAGGTGGAGCCTGGGGACTGGATGTAGGTCTGGGTGACCGAACCAGGATAAATTTATGTGTGCATAAATTTACATTCAAACATTCTATTTTGCATCACATAACATACTGACTTGTGCATATCACTACTTCGTAAATATCATCACCAAGCACAAGCAGTCTTACGAGAAGAAGATTTAAAAGTTTTATTCCCTCACCCAATTCACCCCCCCCTCTTGGGTGACAGCCACGCTTTTCATCCATGATAGAAAAGAATAAACTAATACAGCACAGCTGCTATCATGGATAATTTATTGATAACCATGTTAGAAAGGATTTGTCTAACATGGTTAATAAACAAAACTAATTGATATTAAAAATAAATAGATTTATATACATGCGGAAGCGAATGCAGACCTATAAATTGGCAATACACAATTCTAAATAAACTATACCAACTCTACTACCTAATTCCCTTCCTGAAGCTTGCCCCTGTGCATGAATACCTGCAAAAATGTCAGTAATCGTGGGATGAGACAATTTGTCCCAGTAATCACCGCTTAACTCACTATAACAGTGAGATGTGAGGTAGTGAGGGCGTCTAAAGGGTACCACAGTTTTAAAATCCATAATATATATATATATATATATATATATATATAATTCTCATTTCCTTTCTTCCATCACTTAAAACCTTCTGTCACATTCGAATCCACTCAAATTCACCATCTCTACTTTCCACATATCATTCAAATCCCTCAGTCAAATCCATATTAACTAAATAACATCTCCCAGTCTCCAATCTAATGATGCGACCATAACTCTCACACTCACCTATAGATGCATTGTGCCATCCTGGGGCATTCAAGCATCTAATCTTCTCTATATGATTTGACACTGTGCCCCTCTCTGGCAATTTCCAGAGAGAGAACCCCGATTCTGTTTTCCATTACAGAATGGGAACGGTTGGGCTCTCCACTACCAAACAACCGTAGGGGCGGTTGGGCTCTTCAATGCCAAACAACCGTAGGTCACTTCTCTTAATAAGTAGACCTATGAACCCCGATCCAATCAATCTAAAAAGGATCCTCAGTACAAATAACTGTCGATTGGCCTATCGACAGTTATCATCGCGCGATGGTACACAAAATTCAGTGTCATGCAATGCTCACATATTCCTTTTCTATACTCACAACCTCTCAAATAACTACTATCACACTACACCTGCAATCATTTCATACCATTTCAAAATATTTCAGCACCATCAGACAGGATACTACATATATAGTGTAAAAAATCTTTTATATAAACATAATCGTGTTTGAAAGGCACCCGATAGCCTGTTTTGTATAAAAATACCTTTTCAAAGATAATATATATATATATAGAGGGTGAGAAGGGATTTTTACGAAATCCCTAACTAACGTCACCCTCAATGTTATAGCAAGGTTAAGTGTGATTACCTGTCGCCCTTTAGCACTCTGACGTTCTTCCTTATCATTTCTCGTAGATTTTCTCCAAATACTTTAGTTCCTCCTATGATAATAGGATACAAATGATAAATTAATATCATTTCCACTTTATAATACTTTGACGTCTCTCTCGTATTCCATATTACTACCCAACCCTTTCTTCTTTTACAATATCTTATGAAGTATTTCCATTATTGTTTAGTTTTAGTATCTATAACAATCATAATCAAAAATCCAATTATAAATAAACAACCTTCATATCACCAACGACAAAAGTCCAACAACAAACACAAGAAATCATAGTTTAAAGCAATCCAAGAACAAGGCAATACGATTTTTAGTCAAGTGAAGACCAATGATTTTATCACAGAAAATAACAGTACAAGAATAGGGGTTTTGCTTAACTTATTTACAATAGAACAAACTACCACAAACATTAACAATATCTCATCAGGGTTTCCAAAACAAGAATAAAATACCCTTAGTCATTAACTATTCGTTTAATCTAAATAATAGTTCACAACTATTATATTCATCTATTTTGTTTAACCATATATCCATTGAGAAATCAAACTAACATCGACCAAATGTCTTCCTAAGCTTTAGATGTCAAAATTTAACACATCCTGCCCAATACTCTAACTTCATTGTTTTATGAGTTAGTTAGCCCAAGTAAAAATTAAAACGACAAGACCCCTAATAATTATGCTTAGTTCTTTGTGTGGATATCTCAAACTAGATTTTCAATCAGTTTTACAGAATTTAAGTAAGACTTATCTTACATCCAACTATTCAAAGATTTCAAGTTGAATAACAAGATGAACAACCTATACACATTCCCCCAACATAATGTCATAAAGGCAAATTCAAACTTATCAAACTTAACACTTTATTTCATAACTTCAAGAATCACACTAATTGGAATTAAAGAAAAACTTGACAACCTTTGGCTATCATTGTTACGGAAACTATGCACATGCATAATAATAGATACCTCAAGTAGTCACATATACAATTAACACATACCACCATGATTAAAATTACTCCTTTAGAGTTCTCAAATTCTGAATGACCTTTAATCTAATTAACCTCAAACTCGCATCACCATTTAAATTCAAATTTAATCATCAAGTTGAAGAGTAATTTTTGCAACCAAGCATCAATAGCCAAAACAGAACACCTCAAAACATAGCAAGAAAGTAATGCTTCTCAAGCACACATACAAGAATCAACTTCCCCTAAATCTATTTGGTCACTATAGAAGCAATGATACAAGTTTTTAATATCATTTCACTGCACTCTAGCAATCACAGCAGCTCCTTATTCAATCAAACCATAACTTATAATAAAATCATATTAACCCAAACTTCCACATTTATATCTCACAAAAGGCTAATTTCATAACATAAAGTAATGAATTGTTTACAATTTTTAAGCCCCAAAATCACCATCAAACACTGATATCTGTAACAAGTCAAGGCATAAATCCATTGGAAAGAAAGAACAATAAACTGTCAATTGGAAAAATACACTCAAACAGAAAAACACACGCATATACAGCCCTGTACCCACACACAAAAAGCTGAGCAGAGAAAGGAATCAAATTCTCTGAGCCACACAACAGCAGAACCACCAGACATGCACTACAATAATCCATCTTTAATAAAGTTTGTATCTTGATAAATTTTAGGGGATTGTTAAACCCTAATTCTGACCCCATCTCAAACTCACTCCAAATTGCAATAACAAAGTTAGAAATTGGAAGCAAACAGTCACCTGAATTCAAAATCAAGCTTGAATGCATAACAAGGACAAAATAACTAAGGAAAATTGTAAATAAACCATACACTTGTTTGCACACTTAGCTAACATTTAAAATCTTCCTTTTCCTATATTAAATTAAAAAATTTTGAGACACGGTTCAGGGAAAAGAAAAGAACCAGAATTTGCAACAACATGGAACTACACACTGAAGCATAAGCCACTGTCTTCAAACTTGAAGCAACAAGAATCAAAATTTTTGTGCCTAAACTTGCAGAAAAAAGAGAGAAAATGATGGAAAGGGAGCTCACCTAAACTTGTTTTGTGCCTTCCATGCCTCGCCGGAGCTCACTGTCGCCGGACATCACCGGAAAATGGCCACTCAAACTTGTATGCCGAACAGAACATCAAAAGAAAAGGGAAATAAGGAAACAAAGTGGAGAAGAATAATGGCTTAAAGAATAACAAAAAGTGAGGCTCACCTTCACAGTTGCCGTCCGCCGCTGTGAAGCTCGCCGGAAAAAATGGAGGGACGACGACAAGTGAAGAAACAGATCGAAGGTGAGGAGTGAAGAACGCGAGGAAGAGAGAGTGAGACACACGGTTTTAGTGAGGTTGAGAGGAGAAATGAGGGGTAACGGCGGTCGCCGCCGTGTGCCGCCGGAAGGGAAGGAGTGGAGAAGGCGACAGATGGAGGAGGGAGGAGGAAGTGGGCGGTGCGTTTTTGAGGGAAGGGAGGGAGTCCGTCATTTATTTAGTGAAGAAAGAAGGAGGGCCGTGTTTGGTTGAGTGAAATAAAGGGGTATATGATAATTTGTAGTCCAAACTTGCCATAGTGTACTCTTTTAATTTTAAAACCATTTAAACCAGCCTCCAATCTTTTTAAACTTCAAAATATTTTTAGCTTTACCACTCCCTCATATTTTATACTCTTCATTTCTTAATTAATTATATGCACATTAATTACTCAAAATTTTCAAAAGTATCCCAAAAATTCCTAAAAATTCCAAAATTTCCCAAAACACTCTCTAATCCTGAATTCAATTTTTCAGGATGTTACACTTTTAAAGCTATTTTCTTTTTCCTAATTCTCAACATATTCCCTCCAGTCACTTGTTTAATATTATTGTGAATAAGTTGATTTGAATGTCCCATTTTCCTTCACAGTGAAGATGTTGTCGGTTGTAAGATATCAACATCTGTTACTTTGTACCCTGCTAATTTGCAATGATGCAGCCATGGAGGTACACCAAAAACCTATGCTTGGCTTTGTAATTTGATTAATTGGAATATTCTTTCAACCTAGCAAACTGTTATTTTCTTAGGAACTTCCTATTTTTCTCGATGATTTTGTCATTTGGTGGGGTGCTACCCTGATTTCAGTGACATTGATTCTTCAATTTGGTGAGGTTAGTATGGATTTCTTTGTTCTTTTCCACTGTTATATATTCGCGATAATGCAATCACATCGAGGATTTGACATCTTTTCCTCTATCCATGACTCCACCTTTTTTTAAAGAGTTCTTAGATTGATAGATGCCTTTAAACACTAACATTTTGTGTTTATCTATGTTCGAAAATTTCATGGTTTACTCAATCAAAAACTGTCTTGCAGCTCATTGCAATACTTCGGTGCATGGATGCTTGTCGACAACAAATTTGACTTGGATTGTATTAGAATTAGAAGTTTTGTAGTTTTTTAAGTTTTATAAACAATTTTTTTTATTGAAGTTGCAAAATTTTTCAATTGAGTTTTCAATTCCTTTTTTCTTTTTTCTATGAATTTTTTAATTGTTTATTTCATAACAAATTTTATTTTGATTTTACAATTTTTTGAACTAATTTACAAAGGTTTTCAAGATTTGTTTTCAGTTCTTTATTTCTTTTCTTTTGAATTCCTTTATTTTTAAATTTCATAATAATTTTTATTTGCAAGTTTTTTATTGATATTATAGCTTGAAAACTATTTTTTACTAGCACTTTCATTGACTTTTCAATTCTTTTTTCCTCAACAGATTTTTTAATTTTCAAATTTTTTGAAAAGATGAATTTTTCAATATTTTATAACTTCTAAAATTTTTGAACTAATATTATGGGTTAAAAGCACTTTTTTTGAAATATTTAGAATTTTTTCGTTCCACTTTCTTTCTTTTTCAACATTTTTACTATGCTGTTGGGCGAGATCAAGGGGATATCACTGGATTTTACATCAAAAAAGAAAATGACATCATGGTTAGGGTGTGTTGAACGCAACGAACTACTTGTTATGCTCAGAGGGAAGGGGACAAAAGCGTTATTCCATCAGACGTTGACGCTGTGAATTGCGATCCCATCGAAGCTAATTGTCTGAACATCTCATTTGTATGTTTATTTTTCTCGCTTTTCTTGTACTTACATTCTTATTTTTAGTATAATTTATTGTATTTGTGCACAGTAACTCCATAGTGATATTTGCTATTTGCTTATTTGCTTGTTTTTGTGTGTAAGTAGAGATTGGGATCATGATGAAAGGCGGCTATATATATATCTCACTATTCCAGGAAAAATCACAACCACCAGACAGGATACTATATATAATGTATGAAGTTTCTCTGTACAAAAGTACTTGTGTTTAAAGGCACCCGATAGCCTGTTTTGTGTAAAAATAACTTTTAAAGATTTGAGGGTTAGAAAGGATTGAAAATCCCAACTAACGTCACCCTCAATGTTATACCTGTTCTTCGGCAACTATGCATTGACCTATTCTTCCTTTCTTGATGCCACAAAAACCACATCGCATCTGAAATGTGTGGCTGTCACCCAAGAGGGGGGGTGAATTGGGTGAGGGAATAAAACTTTGACTCTTTTCCGAAAGACTGCTTGTGCTTGGTGATGATGTTAATAAGTGATGATATGCACAAGTCAGTATATTATGTGATGCAAAATAGAATGTTTAAATGTAAGTTTATGCACACATAAATTTATCCTGGTTCGGTCACCCAGACCTACATCCAGTCCCCAGGCTCCACCTGAGATTTTCAATCCACTATTCTTGTTTAAACCGGGCACAAGAGAAGCCTTTACACTTTAGGTTTTACGAGCACGTACGGGTTCACCTAACAACCCACAGGTTTTACAACGGGTTCACCTGCAAACCTTACAAACGCAAGTTTTACGGGCTAACTTGCAACCTATGGAGATTTAGAAAAACTTCTAAATGCTCCCCCTTACAAATGTAAGATTACAATTATGTTCACTCTATGAACTGATTGTGCTAAACACTTAAGCTCAAATGACTCTTTCTAAGAGTAGATGATGTTACTCACTTAAGTACAAAAGAATCACTCTCTAAGAATATTACATATCTAAGTCCGAGAGTAGAAGATGAGAGGAATGTAGAATAGTGTTTCAGACAATAAGCTCTGTTCTCTCTCTCTCTTAGTTTTTCTGAATGTAGATGTTCCTTTTATACCAGCCTCTGATTATCCAACCGTTGGAGAGGCAATAAAGCCGTTTGAATATTGCCGTTGGGGCCTTGTTTACGTTGTCCTTATTAATGCACAGCAGAGTTAACTTTGCTTTATCTGAAAAGGTGCTTTGTCCAGCTGTTCTGTCAACACTGTTCTGACAACACTGTTCTGGCAAAAGTCGTTCTGACATCTATACACTGTACGGTCTGACTCTTGCTTGTTGTCAGATGAGGACTTCGTTTCTCAAGCATAAGTCCAGGATGTTAAGAGACTCACTATCGGAAGCTCTCTTGCTAACTGAAGTGAAGCTCGTGGACTCTAACATTTTGCTTGCTATCACATAGAGGAACTTTGTCTTCCAAGCACTTGTCCATGAATGATAAGAGTGCTTTGCTATTGGATGCTCTCTTGCTATCAGAAGCTCTCTTATGGACTCCGACTCTTGTGGGTAGTATGAGCTTTGACACCTTGAGTGAATCTTCAGATTATGTTCTCATACTCCTCATGCTTGGTAGGTAACAATGTTGTTTGAATATCTGTTATCCTCTTGTTACCGTTGGAAGGAACATCTTCTTAAATGCTTAGCAGAGTTGACTTGCTTTATCGCTGAAAAGTAGTCCTGACACCTCTGCTCTGACAAAAGCATTCTTACTTCTGAGTATGTGACATTTTCTCTTGTACTCTTGCTGACGGATGATCATCGTTCATCCGGAAGTGGCAATCTTGCTCTGCAAGTGTTAATCTCTGAAATCCAATGCCAAGAGTCTTTGCATCCGGAAGCTCAGTTGCATCCGGAAGTGTGATTAAGTTCTGCACATACTGGTTAGTCCAACATAGCAATATATATAATCAGATATAGTAAAACTATACATGTTGTGGGAAGTTTGCTATGGGAAGTAGTCTTACTTAGACTATGTTCTGACTTAGTGTAATGTCTACTGACTCTAAGGGATCTCTATTCCAATAGTCAGCTTAAGTCTCGTTAGTTTACTCTAAGTCTTCCTAAGTGACTCAGTGTGTCATTCATGCTATGTATATTAAGTCAACACACAATCACATGAAGTGGGAGTTTACTTAGTCTAGGATGTATCCGGAAGCACTTCTTCATCCGGAAGTACTTTCACTTGATGAAGGATCTAGCTCACCATCACTTACTCTCGCTCAGTGTATTTCATTCCAACAGTCAGCGCTAGTCACTGAGCTATCGGAAGCACTTTTACTTGACGTAGTGAACTCACTGACGCTTAGGGATATATTTCTTTTATCAGTCTGTGTCAGTCTAAATCTATCAGGAAGCACTTTTACTTGATGATGTAAATGTACTGACGCTTGGGGTGATATCTATTCTATTAGTCTGCGCCAGTCTAAATCTAACAGGAAGTGCTTCCACTTGGCGAAGTAGACTCACTGACGCTTGGGGTGATATTAATTCTATCGCTCTGCGCCAGTCTAAGTTTAACAGGAAGCAACTTCACTTGACGTTGCATTTTCACTGACGCTCGGGGTTATATCTAATTTATCAACCTGCGCCAGTCTAAATCTAACAGGAAGCAATTTCACTTCCGATTGAAACATAGCTTAGTCTTAAGGGTTTTGTACATCTAATGCTCCTAGACTGAGTTATGACTAAGTGAAGTGCTTGCTGTCGCTGAGAGATGAGACATTCATCCTCGAGCGCTAGTCCTAGTCCATCCGGAAGTGATTCCGCATCCGGTTGTGATTCCGCTGTGGGATGAGCCTTTCATCCGTGAGCGCTAGTCTTAATTCATTCGGAAGTGAATCCGCATCCGGTTGTGACTAAACTTAGGATTCAGTGTTAGCAATCTAGACTGGGTTCTAACCAAGTGTCTCACTTGCTTCCGTTTGCGTCCCCTATGGGATGTGTACTCCATCCTCGAGCTCTAGTGCTAATATTTCTGGAAATGATCTTGGATTCGCAAGTGATCTAACTCAGGATTCTAACCATGTCATCTAATCCTTCCTAAGTGTTGATTATGTTCTCTTAAGTACTAGACCATATCATACCTTAGTCACCATCAAAACTTAAGATTCTAACAGCATCCAATCCTATAATAATATAATACCAATGATAAATTAATATCATTTCTATTTTATAATATTTAACGTCTCTCTCTCGAATCCTAATATGCTACCCAAACCCCCTTCTTTTACTTTGTCCTCAACAAGCATTTCAATTACAATCCAAGTTCATAAACAATGATCAATATATGACATTATTCCTATCCAAAGTCATGGTCAGCCAATCAAAATCAAACATCCCAATCAATTTCAAGCTTCAAACATGTCAATTTCCACAAGCCGTCATGCTATAAATCCTAACCATACCCAAGAAGAAAAATCCAAACCAAATTCCAACTTTAATTTCACCTTCCATGCCCAAGTTTCTAAATGATATCAATCTTCACAATAAATCTTGACAAGTAATAACTAGCATACACTTCAAACAATAACCACATATCAATCCACTATAAAGTTTAACACGATGCCTCGTATAACAAACCTATCAATTCAGAATTTAATGTGAATCACCATCGAAATAAACCCAAAAGAAAACTTAGAGTTCAACATGTAAGTACCAATAAAAATCTCAAATTAATCATTTAGTAAAAACTTCCTTTAATCCACTTCTCCAAGCAACATTCTCAAATCTTATGAAGGGTAAGTTACCAACTTGCCTATCACAAATCAAATTGCCAAACACAGGCATTTCCAATGAACCACTCAACTTATGAACCGTGAACCAATCTTTTCAGCCAAAACAAATCTTCTTCCTACTACTCTTTAAGCTTAAACTCAACTCTTTTAATATCATTTACAACACATACCTACCAACACAAAACCATGTTTCTTTCTGAACACTAGAATAAATTACAATAATGCTTTATTTTACTCCTCACTAAGCATCAACCAGACAAGTCAAAGAATATCAAACTTCACAAATCCTTAAACCAAGAATTTCAATATGCAACTAAAAGAAACAACAATAGCCTTTCATCTAATGCTTTAAGTCATGATTCAAACTTCCTACATACACTTCTTACATTATTTTCAAACGACATTGCTGCATAATTAGGTAGGTTCATATTAGCACCCAAACATAACAACTATAGATTCTTTTGAAGGGTTTACTCGGTCATTGAACACATAAGAGAAGAAAACTAGTGTTTACTTCACAAACATACAACCCTATGAAAAATTACAATCAATCCTTCAGTTACACATCCTAATTCAACATATACATAATCTCCATTACCAATCATGAACCAAGCAACAAGAAAATCCCAAAATAGAAACCAACATCATCATCAAATTAGAATGAAGCTTTAATTTATCTTCACTTACTAGGACCAACAATCTCTAAAACTTTCTCACAACTTCTTTGAGTTCAATAAATCTTAAAAAAAATCCTTCAAGATCACCCAAATTCTTAAGAAAATATTATATATCAAACAAATCATTCACTTTATCCTTTACCCAAAAGCACATAGCAGGAAAAGAAGAAAGAAAGACAACTCCAAATTCAAAGTATACACTGAGCATGCAAAAACATACAACCATCAATTATGCCCAATAATCCTTCCTTCCTCTCAAGACAAGCAAAGCCAAAACCATGGCCAAAAATAGATGAGAAGGGGAAAAATAGTCTATGAAAATTCCGAGCCTCTCCAAAAACCAACACGTAAGCCTGAAAGTAAGTTCAATCTTCCACATATGCATATTTATTCCCATTAATAGTGCCAAATCCAGAAATCTTAAATAAATCATATGTAAAATACCAATATCATTCGGCCAACACAATGAAAGGCCCGAATTTTACAAAACAAATCACTATTAAAATTTACTACATTATAACACCACATGCTAATATCATATAGAAGTCTATACAAACAAAAATCAAACCTATTATAACTTTAAACTTGTACTCTTGGTTAAACATCAATCATAATCACAAACGTCAACAACTCAATTTAATCATACAAGAAATCAGTTTCATTATGCCATTTGTTAATCTAGAACCCCAAAACCAAACGGACTCTCATGATTCTCGCTCAGGTCTGACGAGAAAATGGTAAAGAGATGGAGAAACAAGCTTCACCTGAGTTGGGAATTGTTTCGGCGTCGGAGCTGTCGCGATATTCGCCGGAAAATGCCACTGAAACAGAGAAAACGAAGAGGAAATCGAAGAAAACAAATGGGGAAGGGTTAGGGTTTAGACTTGGAGTGAAGAAATAGGTAGAAATTTGAGATACCTAAGCTTGACGGTGAACCCACACCAAACGACGGCCTTCTTGCCGTGCTTCGCTGTCTGGAGCTCGCCGGAGAAATACAGGCAACAAGGATAAACGGAGGGAGGTCGAAGGCAGAGAAGGTTTTGAGGGAAAGAAAAATGAAGGAAGAGAAGAAAACGTGTTGGTGGAGGGGGCCGCCGTCGCCGTCGGCTCCCTTGGTGGCCGGCGAGCATACAAGGACGGAGGGAGATTGAGAGTGAAGTGGGAGTTGTATGTGAGTGTGTCGGCTGAGAGATAGGGAAGAGGAAGAAGAGTAGGTGAAACTAGGGTTTTATGCCAAATTACTAAATTGCCCTTATATATTCACTTATTTACTGTTCTATCTCAAATCCTTATCTTAAAACAAATTTGTAGAAATACCCTATACATACTCATGTATCTCTATTTCCATCCAATCAATTATTTATCCTTTAACTATTTATCCTTTAATTTCTAAAAGGAATAAGCGTATTAATTTCTGAGAATACATTTACTCTCCAAAAAGTGCTTCAATTTGCATGAAATTTCTCCTTGGAACTCTCTAACCTCATAAATTAATTCTAAAATTAAACCAAAAATTACCACTAATCTTTAATCAAAATTTGGGATGTTACAATTTTAATGACGTGGCAACTTATTTTGAGTGATTGGATATTTATTTAATTTTATTGAATTAATATAATAAAAAAACCCCAAATTCTCAAATCATCTCTATGATTTCGCAGATACATTCGACCAACACATCCCCACCACAGAGCTTTCCCCAAAGCCTTGTAAGGACCAATTGATTAGAGTTAAATGACTATTAAAGGGATGTTTACTTTTGTTGTTGAAAAATGAAAGTGGAGAAATAGAAAGTGAAAGATTATATTTGCTGGCAGAATTTTGTTTTCATAAACTGTTAAAAAAAATAATTTAAAATCATGGGTCAGGGGTGCAGATTTTTCCGTGTGAGTATTTCTTAGATGGGAAAATTTGTTAGAGTTTCTCTGTAAGAAAAGTAATGAATGCGAGGTCTTACGAGTTTTTATGTGAGGTCAATAAGTTGTTATTACTAGCTCTAAAAGTTGTAATTAAAACTCGTGGGACCTCAGTTTAATTTTTAACAAAGTTCATTATTCTTGCTTAATTAGCAACAAGAAACTAGGTATATATACATGAAAAAGAAACACATTTTTTGGGCTGCGGAAAAAATACTTAAAAACCACTCATTGAAAAATATATCTCGTTTTAACTATAACTTATTTATAAAAAAACCAATTTAACAAGGGAAAAAGAAAGAAGACTCAACATTGTAACTAAAAAATTAAAGAAAGAAGACTCAAGAAGTTATCACCATTTATTAATCTAATGTTTTTGGAAATTGGAAATACAGTAAGGAATCAAAAATCAAGGGTAACAATGATCTCTTCAATTTATATACTATCTAATTTATTTCATTATTTTTAAAGAAAGTGAGAGAGAGAGAGAGAGAAATGTAACAGTTAGTTGTTTGTTAAGTTGAGGTTTCTTGCTAATATAGTAACAGAGCGTATAACGGTTTTTCCTTTGGGCGTTTTGGGGAGTTGACTGACTTGTGAGTATTCTCTGGCCTCTTTAAATATACAAGTTTAATGTAGTATTTACTAATTCACAGCTAGCTCATTTTTAATTTATTTTAAGATTCTTAGTGGAAAACTATAAAAGTACGATACGAGTATTGTTTTATATTTTTTTGGGGGGTGTTATTGCATAATTTTAGGTAGGAAAGTTCCCAAGAAAATTTATAACTTGTAATTAATTACTAAAATTGTGTGTTCTTATAAATTTTTCACTACAGGTTGAAATTTGATTTCAAATTAAATTTCATTGTTCAAGTTATTTAGTTTGTATTGGTCATCCAATTTTTACTTAACAATAAAAACTTTTTATTTAACAAAAAGTGAAAATAAATGGTTTATTAAAAGTTATGAGTTAGCTGGTTAAAGATTCTTGTAAGAAAATTTCAGAACTTAAAAAGGGAAAAATGAAGTGACATTTGCATTAAGACCTGAGTAAAATAATGAATATAAACAAGTATATATCAGTTATTGTTAATAATAACTGCATTAATTTTATTTTATATTTGTTAATTGAGTAATGGTTAAATTTCTTACATTAATGGTTTAAGAATAACAATATGTTTATATATTATGCTCGATATAAATCACACTACTGCAAAGTTGGCTATTAACGATAGTAACAGACGACCTTAGTAAAGCTGGTCGTTGATAAAATTGTGGTGTCATTATTTGTAATTTCAACGAAAAGCTTGAGAAAAGATGACATTTTTTTGAAATTTGGTCCCCGTTTCTATAAGAGGAAACAATGAAAATTTTTTTAAAAACTTTGGTTATTGTTTCTATTTAACAACAAAAAAAAATTAAAAAGAATTTGATCATTGATTCTCCAAGAGAAACAACGACTAAAATCACTTAAAATTTTCGTCGTTGTTTTCCTCCACATACCCGCCTAATTTTCACTCAATCTCATAAAAACCATTGTCATTGACCTCTGGCATCTTTTAGGAACCCTCCCTAAGTTGATGCCGCTGTAGAGAGGTTATAACTGATCTTCTTTTATTTAAATTCACAATTTTTTAAAAAGTTTCAAACTATAAATTTGATTTTTCAAAAATTTTAAATGTTTAAAAGTTAGTTTATTTGTTTAAAACGTAGTATATGATGTAATTTGTATATTTTAATTGCATATACTGGTTGGAAATAAGTTAGTAAAAAAACTATTTTACCTAATTGTTGGTATTTTGAACGAGAACATTTTAAAATCACGTTTAAATTAAGTAAATGATACCACTTAAATAATTAGTACTTAATGTTACCATAAATTTAAATAAGGGTTAAATTGCAAAAATGCCAACCTAATTGTCTTTGATGAATAGTGAGTGTGGCCGATTATAAATAAGCCCCTCTTATGCGTTGAGAAGTTCATTTCATCTCTTCCTCCTCATTCATCATTCTTCTCTTGCTCTCTCTCTCTCTCTCTCTCTCTCTGGAATGATATCCTTCTGCACCATCTCATTGCTTCTGGTCTTCATCTTCCTCTTATCTCCATTATCCCTTCTTCTTCTCTTTTCCCTCTCTATCAACAATGGGACCTTGCTGCAACATCTTGTTGCTTTTGCACTTCTTCCTCCTTTTCTTTCACGCCTCACGCATCTTCCAGTGTAAAGGTAAACAAGAAACCCATGACTTTTGTTTCTTTTTCTCTTTAATCCTTTATCACCCATTTATTTCTTTCTTTTCTCTGTCACTCTCATTTTCAGAAGACATCACTCTGCTCTCCACCTCCCAAGACCTCTTCAAGAAATCTCCATTTTCTTGCCACTTTAAATCACTCAATTGGATTCACCAACCCATTACTTTGTTTCAACCCAATACCATCAAATGGCATTCTTGGTCCATAAGGCTGGGACCACATTCCAACACATTCTCTGAATACTTCTTTCAACAAGAAAACCCTTCCTTCTCTTTCTTTCTTTCTTTCGACAATTATCACTTTCATTCACTTATTTCTTTCTTTCTCTTTTTCTCTCATTTATTTTCAGAACCCATTACTCTATTCTTCATATCTGTCATTTGGATTCACCGACCCAATAGTAATGCTTTGTTTCAACCAGCACAATCAAATGGGAATCTTGATCTATAAGGTGGCGGCGACACGCATTCTCACCACACTATAGGTAATTATGAAATTCCATCTCTTTACTTCTACACATTCAAATGCGTCAAGTAATTTTAAATTTATAATATTTTTGGATTCATTGTTATTTATATGGATCTTTAAATTGTTCTTATTGTTTTTTAAATGTATTTTTCCAAAAATAAAATATGTCAATATGGTGTCTTGTTGTTTCTTGATTTGTCATTTGTTAATTTGGTCAAGCTTTGATTTTTATTATACTATTCACCGTGGTCAGACGTTTTATTTGTAAACCAAATATCAGAATAATTTAATATGATCCAATTCTATATATTAAAGTGCATGATACATCAATATTGATTTTCATAACTTATTTTTATAACTCATTGCAGCACCATGTTGAGTTCGGGAGAATGTTGATTCAATGTAGATTTAATTTTCTGTAATGCGAACATAGAATAGAAGAGTACAAGTGAAGCTGAATTAAATGTACAATAACAGGAAGGTTTAAAGAGGATAGAGACAAAGGTGAGAGAGGAGAGAGAGAAGAGAAATTGTTTATAAAAATTAAAAATAAATCAATTAATCATCATACAAATCATACAAATACTTAATCATACAAATACTTATATTGGGATTTCTCTCGGTTCTCACTCTCGCGCTTTTCCATCTCTACCACTCCCCCTAATGACTGTCTCTTAGCTGATTTTTTTCGTAATCTTGCTACTCCAATCTATATATGTCGTCGGAATCTTATTTTACCATCCAAGTCTCCAATACGCCGGTACTCTTTCCTTCATACTTTTATAGCTATTTTCTTTTTCCTAATTCTCAACATATTCTCTCCAGTCACTTGTTTAATATTATTGTGAATAAGTTGATTTGAATGTCCCATTTTCCTTCACAGTGAAGATGTTGTCGGTTGTAAGAAAATCAACATCTGTTGCTTTGTACCCTGCTAATTTGCAATGATGCAGCCATGGAGGTACACCAAAAACCTATGCTTGGCTTTGTGATTTGATTAATTGGAATATTCTTTCAACCTAGCAAACTGTTCTTTTCTTAGGAACTTCCTATTATTCTCGATGATCTTGTCATTTGGTGGGGTGCTACCCTGATTTCAGACATTGATTCTTCAATTTGGTGAGGTTAGTATGGATTTCTTTGTTCTTTTCCACTGTTATATATTCGCGATAATGCAATCACATCGAGTATTTGATATCTTTTCCTCTATCCATGACTCCACCTTTTTTAAAGAGTTCTTAGATTGATAGATGCCTTTAAACACTAACATTTTGTGTGTTTATCTATGTTCGAAAATTTCATGGTTTACTCAATCAAAAACTGTCTTGCAGCTCATTGCAATACTTCGGTGCATGGATGCTTGTCGACAACAAATTTGACTTGGATAGTATTAGAATTTGAAGTTTTGTAGTTTTTTAAGTTCTATAAACAATTTTTTTTATTGAACTTGCAAAATTTTTCAATTGAGTTTTCAATTCTTTTTTTCTTTTTTCTATGAATTTTTTTAATTTTTTATTTCATAACAAATTTTATTTTGAATTTACAATTTTTTGAACTAATTTACAAAGGTTTTCAAGATTTGTTTTCAGTTCTTTATTTCTTTTCTTTTGAATTCCTTTATTTTTAAATTTCATAATAAATTTTATTTGCAGGTTTTTTATTGATATTATAGCTTGAAAACTATTTTTTACTAGCACTTTCATTGAGTTTTCAATTCTTTTTTCCTCAACAGATTTTTAATTTCCAAATTTTTTGAAAATATGAATTTTTCAATATTTTAAAATCACGTTTAAATTAAGTAAATGACACCAATTAAATAATTAGTACTTAATGTTACCATAAATTTAAATAAGGGTTAAATTACAAAAATGCCCACCTAATTGTCTTTGATGAATAGTGAGTGTGGTCGATTATAAATAAGCCCCTCTTATGCGTTGAGAAGTTCATTTCATCTCTTCCTCCTCATTCTTCATTCTTCTCTTGCTCTCTCTCTCTCTCTCTCTCTGGAATGATATCCTTCTGCACCATCTCATTGCTTCTGGTCTTCATCTTCCTCTTCTCTCCATTATCCCTTCTTCTTCTTCTCTTTTCCCTCTCTATCAACAATGGGACCTTACTGCAACATCTTGTTGCTTTTGCTTTTCTTCCTCCTTTTCTTTGACGCCTCACGCATCTTCCAGTGTAAAGGTAAACAAGAAACCCATTACTTTTGTTTCTTTCTCTCTTTAATCCTTTATCACCCATTTCTTTCTTTCTTTTCTCTGTCACTCTCATTTTCAGAAGCCATCACTCTGCTCTCCACCTCCCAAGACCTCTTCAAGAAATCTCCATTTTCTTGCCACTTCAAATCTCTCAATTGGATTCACCAACCCATTACTTTGTTTCAACCCAATACCATCAAATGGCATTCTTGGTCCATAAGGCTGGGACCACATTCCAACACATTCTCTGTATTAATTTAATCTGATCCAATTCTATATATTAAAGTGCATGATACATCAATATTGATTTTCATAACTTATTTTTATAACTCATTGCAGCACCATGTTGAGTTCGGAAGAATGTTGATGCAATGTAGATTTAATTTTCTGTAATGCGAACATAGAATAGAAGAGTACAAGTGAAGCTGAATTAAATGTTCAAGAACAGGAAGGTTTAAAGAGGATAGAGACAAAGGTGAGAGAGGAGAGAGAGAAGAGAAATTGTTTATAAAAATTAAAAATAAATCAATTAATCATCATACAAATCATACAAATACTTAATCATACAAATACTTATATTGGGATTTCTCTCGGTTCTCACTCTCGCGCTTTTCCATCTCTACCACTCCCCCTAATGACTGTCTCTTAGCTGATTTTTTTCGTAATCTTGCTACTCCAATCTATATATGTCGTCGGAATCTTATTTTACCAGCAAGTCTCCAATACGCCGGACCTCTTTACTTCATACTTTTTGTAATATCAATGTTACTAATTCCCTATTTAATCTGTGACATCTCTTTTAATTCAATAATATCTTTACTAACTATGATAGAAAAAGGAATTGCAATAATATCAATATCTCTATCATAGTTAGAAAAAGATTATCCTAATGATTAATTATTATCCATGATATAAAAGAATAAACTAATACAGCACAGCTGCTATCATGGATAATTTATTGATAACCATGTTAGAAAGGATTTGTCTAACATGGTTAATAAACAAAAGTAATTGATATTAAAAATAAATAGATTTATATACATGAGGAAGCGAATGCAGACCTATAAATTGGCAATACACAATTCTAAATAAACTATACCAACTCTACTACCTAATTCCCTTCCTGAAGCTTGCCCCTGTGCATGAATACCTGCAAAAATGTCAGTAATCGTGGGATGAGACAATTTGTCCCAGTAATCACCGCTTAACTCACTATAACAGTGAGATGTGCGGTAGTGAGGGCGTCTAAAGGGTACCACAGTTTTAAAATCCATAATATATATATATATATATATATATATATATATATATATATAATTCTCATTTCCTTTCTTCCATCACTTAAAACCTTCTGTCACATCCGAATCCACTCAAATTCACCATCTCTACTTTCCACATATCATTCAAATCCCTCAGTCAAATCCATATTAACTAAATAACATCTCCCAGTCTCCAATCTAATGATGCTACCATAACTCTCACACTCACCTATAAATGCATTGTGCCATCCTGGGGCATTCAAGCATCTAATCTTCTCTATATGATTTGACACTGTGCCCCTCTCTGGCAATTTCCAGAGAGAGAACCCCGATTCTGTTTTCCATTACAGAATGGGAACGGTTGGGCTCTCCACTGCCAAACAACCGTAGGGGCGGTTGGGCTCTTCAATGCCAAACAACCGTAGGTCACTTCTCTCAATAAGTAGACCTATGAACCCCGATCCAATCAATCTAAAAAGGATCCTCAGTACAAATAACTGTCGATTGGCCTATCGACAGTTATCATCGCGCGATGGTACACAAAATTCAGTGTCATGCAATGCTCACATATTCCTTTTCTATACTCACAACCTCTCAAATAACTACTATCACACTACACCTGCAATCATTTCATACCATTTCAAAATATTTCAGCACCATCAGACATGATACTACATATATAGTGTAAAAAATCTTTTATATGAACATAATCGTGTTTGAAAGGCACCCGATAGCCTGTTTTGTATAAAAATACCTTTTCAAAGATAATATATATATATATATATATATATATATATAGAGGGTGACAAGGGATTTTTACGAAATCCCTAACTAACGTCACCCTCAATGTTATAGCAAGGTTAAGTGTGATTACCTGTCGCCCTTTAGCACTCTGACGTTCTTCCTTATCATTTCTCGTAGATTTTCTCCAAATACTTTAGTTCCTCCTATGATAATAGGATACAAATGATAAATTAATATCATTTCCACTTTATAATACTTTGACGTCTCTCTCGTATTCCATATTACTACCCAACCCTTTCTTCTTTTACAATATCTTATGAAGTATTTCCATTATTGTTTAGTTTTAGTATCTATAACAATCATAATCAAAAATCCAATTATAAATAAACAACCTTCATATCACCAACGACAAAAGTCCAACAACAAACACAAGAAATCATAGTTTAAAGCAATCCAAGAACAAGGCAATACGATTTTTAATTAAGTGAAGACCAATGATTTTATCACAGAAAATAACAGTACAAGAATAGGGGTTTTGCTTAACTTATTTACAATAGAACAAACTACCACAAACATTAACAATATCTCATCAGGGTTTCCAAAACAAGAATAAAATACCCTTAGTCATTAACTATTCGTTTAATCTAAATAATAGTTCACAACTATTATATTCATCTATTTTGTTTAACCATATATCCATTGAGAAATCAAACTAACATCGACCAAATGTCTTCCTAAGCTTTAGATGTCAAAATTTAACACATCCTGCCCAATACTCTAACTTCATTGTTTTATGAGTTAGTTAGCCCAAGTAAAAATTAAAACGACAAGACCCCTAATAATTATGCTTAGTTCTTTGTGTGGATATCTCAAACTAGATTTTCAATCAGTTTTACAGAATTTAAGTAAGACTTATCTTACATCCAACTATTCAAAGATTTCAAGTTGAATAACAAGATGAACAACCTATACACATTCCCCCAACATAATGTCATAAAGGCAAATTCAAACTTATCAAACTTAACACTTTATTTCATAACTTCAAGAATCACACTAATTGGAATTAAAGAAAAACTTGACAACCTTTGGCTATCATTGTTACCGAAACTATGCACATGCATAATAATAGATACCTCAAGTAGTCACATATACAATTAACACATACCACCATGATTAAAATTACTCCTTTAGAGTTCTCAAATTCTGAATGACCTTTAATCTAATTAACCTCAAACTCGCATCACCATTTAAATTCAAATTTAATCATCAAGTTGAAGAGTAATTTTTGCAACCAAGCATCAATAGCCAAAACAGAACACCTCAAAACATAGCAAGAAAGTAATGCTTCTCAAGCACACATACAAGAATCAACTTCCCCTAAATCTATTTGGTCACTATAGAAGCAATGATACAAGTTTTTAATATCATTTCACTGCACTCTAGCAATCACAGCAGCTCCTTATTCAATCAAACCATAACTTATAATAAAATCATATTAACCCAAACTTCCACATTTATATCTCACAAAAGGCTAATTTCATAACATAAAGTAATGAATTGTTTACAATTTTTAAGCCCCAAAATCACCATCAAACACTGATATCTGTAACAAGTCAAGGCATAAATCCATTGGAAAGAAAGAACAATAAACTGTCAATTGGAAAAATACACTCAAACAGAAAAACACACGCATATACAGCCCTGTACCCACACACAAAAAGCTGAGCAGAGAAAGGAATCAAATTCTCTGAGCCACACAACAGCAGAACCACCAGACATGCACTACAATAATCCATCTTTAATAAAGTTTGTATCTTGATAAATTTTAGGGGATTGTTAAACCCTAATTCTGACCCCATCTCAAACTCACTCCAAATTGCAATAACAAAGTTAGAAATTGGAAGCAAACAGTCACCTGAATTCAAAATCAAGCTTGAATGCATAACAAGGACAAAATAACTAAGGAAAATTGTAAATAAACCATACACTTGTTTGCACACTTAGCTAACATTTAAAATCTTCCTTTTCCTATATTAAATTAAAAAATTTTGAGACACGGTTCAGGGAAAAGAAAAGAACCAGAATTTGCAACAACATGGAACTACACACTGAAGCATAAGCCACTGTCTTCAAACTTGAAGCAACAAGAATCAAAGTTAAAGGTCCACTTTCAACTATTTGACAACTCATAATCCCAAAACCTAAATCAAACCCTAACCAGCCTCTCTTCCAAACTCGCAGAAAAAAGAGAGAAAATGATGGAAAGGGAGCTCACCTAAACTTGTTTTGTGCCTTCCATGCCTCGCCGGAGCTCACTGTCGCCGGACATCACCGGAAAATGGCCACTCAAACTTGTATGCCGAACAGAACATCAAAAGAAAAGGGAAATAAGGAAACAAAGTGGAGAAGAATAATGGCTTAAAGAATAACAAAAAGTGAGGCTCACCTTCACAGTTGCCGTCCGCCGCTGTGAAGCTCGCCGGAAAAAATGGAGGGACGACGACAAGTGAAGAAACAGATCGAAGGTGAGGAGTGAAGAACGCGAGGAAGAGAGAGTGAGACACACGGTTTTAGTGAGGTTGAGAGGAGAAATGAGGGGTAACGGCGGTCGCCGCCGTGTGCCGCCGGAAGGGAAGGAGTGGAGAAGGCGACAGATGGAGGAGGGAGGAGGAAGTGGGCGGTGCGTTTTTGAGGGAAGGGAGGGAGTCCGTCATTTATTTAGTGAAGAAAGAAGGAGGGCCGTGTTTGGTTGAGTGAAATAAAGGGGTATATGATAATTTGTAGTCCAAACTTGCCATAGTGTACTCTTTTAATTTTAAAACCATTTAAACCAGCCTCCAATCTTTTTAAACTTCAAAATATTTTTAGCTTTACCACTCCCTCATATTTTATACTCTTCATTTCTTAATTAATTATATGCACATTAATTACTCAAAATTTCCAAAAATATCCCAAAAATTCCTAAAAATTCCAAAATTTCCCAAAACACTCTCTAATCCTGAATTCAATTTTTCAGGATGTTACACTTTTAAAGCTATTTTCTTTTTCCTAATTCTCAACATATTCCATCCAGTCACTTGTTTAATATTATTGTGAATAAGTTGATTTGAATGTCCCATTTTCCTTCACAGTGAAGATGTTGTCGGTTGTAAGAAATCAACATCTGTTACTTTGTACCCTGCTAATTTGCAATGATGCAGCCATGGAGGTACACCAAAAACCTATGCTTGGCTTTGTAATTTGATTAATTGGAATATTCTTTCAACCTAGCAAACTGTTCTTTTCTTAGGAACTTCTTATTTTTCTCAATGATCTTGTCATTTGGTGGGTTGCTACCCTGATTTCAGTGACATTGATTCTTCAATTTGGTGAGGTTAGTATGAATTTCTTTGTTCTTTTCCACTGTTATATATTCGCGATAATGCAATCACATCGAGGATTTGACGTCTTTTCCTCTATCCATGACTCCACCTTTTATTAAAGAGTTCTTAGATTGATAGATGCCTTTAAACACTAACATTTTGTGTGTTTATCTATGTTCGAAAATTTCATGGTTTACTCAATCAAAAACTGTCTTGCAGCTCATTGCAATACTTCGGTGCATGGATGCTTGTCGACAACAAATTTGACTTGGATAGTATTAGAATTTGAAGTTTTGCAGTTTTTTAAGTTTTATAAACAATTTTTTTTATTGAACTTGCAAAATTTTTCAATTGAGTTTTCATTTCCTTTTTTCTTTTTTCTATGAATTTTTTTAATTGTTTATTTCATAACAAATTTTATTTTGAATTGACAATTTTTTGAACTAATTTACAAAGGTTTTCAAGATTTGTTTTCAGTTCTTTATTTCTTTTCTTTTGAATTCCTTTATTTTTAAATTTCATAATAAATTTTATTTGCAAGTTTTTTATTGATATTATAGCTTGAAAACTATTTTTTACTAGCACTTTCATTGAGTTTTCAATTCTTTTTTCCTCAACAGATTTTTTAATTTTCAAATTTTTTGAAAAGATGAATTTTTTAACATTTTATAACTTCTAAAATTTTTGAACTGATATTATGGGTTAAAAGCACTTTTTTTTTGAAATATTTAGAATTTTTTAGTTCCACTTTATTTCTTTTTCAACATTTTTACTATGTTGTTGGGCGAGATCAAAGGGATATCACTGGATTTTACATCAAAAAAGAAAATGACATCATGGTTAGGGTGTGTTGAACGCAACGAACTACTTGTTATGCTCAGAGGGAAGGGGACAAAAGCGTTATTCCATCAGACGTTGAAGCTGTGAATTGCGATCCCATCGAAGCTAATTGTCTGAACATCTCATTTGTATGTTTATTTTTCTCGCTTTTCTTGTACTTACATTCTTATTTTTAGTATAATTTATTGTATTTGTGCACAGTAACTCCATAGTGATATTTGCTATTTGCTTATTTGCTTGTTTTTGTGTGTAAGCAGAGATTGGGATCATGATGAAAGGCGGCTATTGCTGATAAGGAGAATTGGGTTTGTTTGGGTGGTCGAGAAAGACGAGCAGAAGAAGCAGAAGAAAACCTCCAAGGAGTCCTCCGCTTGGCAATTGTAGAGCATGGTGGAAAATTTGCAGTTTGCCCATCAGGAGCTCTGTCACTATAAATCTCATCAACACTGTATGTTCTTCTCACATTCCTTCTCATTAAATCTCAATTTGTTAGTAATTTATTTAGTGTGTGTTATGAGCCTATACAAAAATAATTATTTGCATTGACTTAAATCAACTCTGATATTGCATTGAAAGCTATATTGTTCCATGATGTATGTGTTAAATGAAATCATTTTGTTCTTTTCCTATTTGATAGCTTTTAGGAAAGTAAGATGACTATATCAAATGGATAACTATAATAATTGAGATAGATAAAAGAGAACGTCTATGAATGTGAACTTACAATATCATGGGAACTAACAATAATTAAATCGATACATCATCCCACTTTGTTGTATTGACACAAAATTGTTCTTCGCAGAGACTTAAAATGACGATGCATATAGACGCAGAACCTAGGGAGATTCTTATTCGAAAAGAGGTTGCCACTGTAAGTTTGAATCTTGAAACGACTGAGGAGTCAACACAGCACCAAGGGAGATTCCACCATATTCAAGGTATCAATTCTTTTGGATTTTGTGTTTGATAATCTCTGAGGTTTCAAGGAGTATGTCCCTCCAATTAAGCCTGTGGGAAGAGGCGCTAATGGTCTTGTTCATTCATAAATTGTGGGATTTCGCTCAAGTTTTTGTATTTCTTGTATTTGGATGAAGGGTTCTTGTTATTACTATGTGAAAGTTCATTTTTTTTGGAGAAAATGTGATTCTAAAATTAGGAAGATGACTTTGACTCTTGATCAAACTTTTGGTTGTGTTATGATTAGGCTTTAGTTCAAATTATATTTGAGAGTTTGATTATTTGTTATCCGTCTTTATCCTTGGTTTTTGTCATGAAATTGCATATGAAGTTGATGTGTGATGTGCTTTGCGGTGTCTGCTTCCTTCTTTCTTATTTTTGTGAATGGGAGAGCTCAATTGGTTGTTTGATGATGAATACATTTGTTGTTAGTCTCTCATATATTAGCAGAAAAGGAAAGCTGATAGTTACTCTTCTGGGGCAATTTTAATTATTTCTTATGTCTATTTGCAGATGTTCTTGCAAAGTTGCTGCATAAGAGTTGCATATGCTTTTCTTTGCACTAGCTTTCCTTTTGAATGTATTTTTAATGAAGGCTAATATGTAAAGAGTTCATGAGGATCGAAATAAATAATTGCTCTGTGCTAATGAAAACCTTAAGTGAACAACTTGTGCAGTTAAATTGTCTTTCACGTTCATAGGTCTGCTACTGCACAATTATGTATTGCTTAGTATTTAATTTTTTTTATACTTCCTTGTTTTCTTGTTTCCTTAAATAAATTTTCTTTTTGTTTTTTACTGTTTGTATTTACAGGGAGGATGAGAGAGTTGGGGATACTCTGACTGTGTTGATGATTAAAGGCAGATTGAGGGAGCTGCTAAAAGCACTCCTTGATGAGAGTGAAAGGCTGTATGAGGAGATGGTATTAATGTTGCAAATCTTGAAGAAGAGGTTTCTACTGTTTTTGCTTGTATGAAGCAGAATGGTTGGAGCTTCCAAAAGTTATTTTGTAGAAGAATGTCGTTACTTATTTTTCTAAAAGTTACCAAGCTACATTAGTGCAATTATGTATGTAATATTTTGTAGAAGAATGTAATGTAATGAGATAGGAGACATCCTTGTTATGTTTGAACATGAATGCAAGGAATGTTGTATTCCTCTTTAGGTTTGTTGAAAGCATGTCTATTATGAATGAAATGTTGAAGCTATTTTGTAGAATATAAGCATTTTTGGCTACAATATTTATTTTAACGTTGATGTAGAAATATTGTGTGCTGGGGAATTACCTTGGCTAATCAAGACAAATTACATTGCAAAGTCAGAAATATCTTTCAATACCAAATATTTCCTAAGTAACTTCCAAGGAAAAGGCAGCTGAAATGAGATCGTCATTCATATACCAGCTAGCTCATTCTCATATAGGAGTACCTATTCATAAATCATAATTAGGCTCAATTTATGATGGGAAGAAAATGCCATCAGGGAAAATGAGAAACACAAGAATAAATTTGTTTAGGGTTAACATAACTTTTGGTCCCTCAAGTTTCACCAAATTTTGTTTTTAGTCCGTCAAGTTTCAAACACGTGCTTTTAGTCCTTCAAATTTGCTCTGTTAGTAAGGTTAGTCCCTCAAGTTTGAAAAGGACTTAAAAATGCATTTAACACCATTAAGTTGTCCTACGTGACACTAACTCTGTTAATTTTAATGACGTGGCAACTTATTTTGAGTGATTGGATATTTATTTAATTTTATTGAATTAATATAATAAAAAAACCCCAAATTCTCAAATCATCTCTATGATTTCGCAGATACATTCGACCAACACATCCCCACCACAGAGCTTTCCCCAAAGCCTTGTAAGGACCAATTGATTAGAGTTAAATGACTATTAAAGGGATGTTTACTTTTGTTGTTGAAAAATGAAAGTGGAGAAATAGAAAGTGAAAGATTATATTTGCTGGCAGAATTTTGTTTTCATAAACTGTTAAAAAAATAATTTGAAATCATGGGTCAGGGGTGCAGATTTTTTCGGTGCGAGTATTTCTTAGATGGGAAAATTTGTTAGAGTTCCCCTGTAAGAAAAGTAATGAATGCGAGGTCTTACGAGTTTTTATGTGAGGTCAATAAGTTGTTATTACTAGCTCTAAAAGTTGTAATTAAAACTCGTGGGACCTCAGTTTAATTTTTAACAAAGTTTATTATTCTTGCTTAATTAGCAACAAGAAACTAGGTATATATACATGAAAAAGAAACACATTTTTTGGGCTGCGGAAAAAATACTTAAAAACCACTCATTGAAAAATATATCTCGTTTTAACTATAACTTATTTATAAAAAACCAATTTAACAAGTGAAAAAGAAAGAAGACTCAACATTGTAACTAAAAAATTAAAGAAAGAAGACTCAAGAAGTTATCACCATTTATTAATCTAATGTTTTTGGAAATTGGAAATACAGTAAGGAATCAAAAATCAAGGATAGCAATGATCTCTTCAATTTATATACTATCTAATTTATTTCATTATTTTTAAAGAAAGTGAGAGAGAGAGAGAGAAATGTAACAGTTAGTTGTTTGTTAAGTTGAGGTTTCTTGCTAATATAGTAACAGAGCGTATAACGGTTTTGCCTTTGGGCGTTTTGGGGAGTTGACTGACTTGTGAGTATTCTCTGGCCTCTTTAAATATACAAGTTTAATGTAGTATTTACTAATTCACAGCTAGCTCATTTTTAATTTATTTTAAGATTCTTAGTGGAAAACTATAAAAGTACGATACGAGTATTGTTTTATATTTTTTTTGGGGGGTGTTATTGCATAATTTTAGGTAGGAAAGTTCCCAAGAAAATTTATAACTTGTAATTAATTACTAAAATTGTGTGTTCTTATAAATTTTTCACTACAGGTTGAAATTTGATTTCAAATTAAATTTCATTGTTCAAGTTATTTAGTTTGTATTGGTCATCCAATTTTTACGTAACAATAAAAAATTTTTATTTAACAAAAAGTGAAAATAAATGGTTTGTCAAAAGTTATGAGTTAGCTCGTTAAAGATTCTTGTAAGAAAATTTAGGCTTAAAGATTCTTGTAAGAAAATTTCAGAACTTAAAAAGGGAAAAATGAAGTGACATTTGTATTAAGACCTGAGTAAAATAATGAATATAAACAAGTATATATCAGTTATTGTTAATAATAACTGCATTAATTTTATTTTATATTTGTTAATTGAGTAATTGTTAAATTTCTTACATTACAATATGTTTATATATTATGCTCGATATAAATCACACTACTGCAAAGTTGGCTATTAACGATAGTAACGGACGACCTTAGTAAAGCTGGTCGTTGATAAAATTGTGGTGTCATTATTTGTAATTTCAACGAAAAGTTTGAGAAAAGATGACTTTTTTTTGAAATTTGGTCCCCGTTTCTATAAGAGGAAACAATGAAATTTTTTTAAAAAACTTTGGTTATTGTTTCTATTTAACAACAAAAAAAATTTAAAAAGAATTTGATCATTGATTCTCCAAGAGAAACAACGACTAAAATCACTTAAAATTTTCGTCGTTGTTTTCCTCCACATACCCGCCTAATTTTCACTCAATCTCATAAAAACCATTGTCATTGACCTTTGACATCTTTTAGGAACCCTCCCTAAGTTGATGCCGCTGTAGGGAGGTTATAACTGATCTTCTTTTATTTAAATTCACAATTTTTTAAAAAGTTTCAAACTATAAATTTGATTTTTCAAAAATTTTAAATGTTTAAAAGTTAGTTTATTTGTTTAAAGCGTAGTATATGATGTAATTTGTATATTTTAATTGCATATACTGGTTGGAAATAAGTTAGTAAAAAAACTATTTTACCTAATTGTTGGTATTTTGAACGAGAACATTAAAAAATCACGTTTAAATTAAGTAAATGATACCAGTTAAATAATTAGTACTTAATGTTACCATAAATTTAAATAAGGGTTAAATTGCAAAAATGCCCACCTAATTGTCTTTGATGAATAGTGAGTGTGGCCGATTATAAATAAGCCCCTCTTATGCGTTGAGAAGTTCATTTCATCTCTTCCTCCTCATTCTTCATTCTTCTCTTGCTCTCTCTCTCTCTCTGGAATGATATCCTTCTGCACCATCTCATTGCTTTTGGTCTTGATCTTCCTCTTCTCTCCATTATCCCTTCTTCTTCTTCTCTTTTCCCTATCTATCAACAATGGGACCTTGCTGCAACATCTTGTTGCTTTTGCTCTTCTTCCTCCTTTTCTTTCACGCCTCACGCATCTTCCAGTGTAAAGGTAAACAAGCAAACCCATTACTTTTGTTTCTTTCTCTCTTTAATCCTTTATCACACATTTCTTTCTTTCTTTTCTCTGTCACTCTCATTTTCAGAAGCCATCACTCTGCTCTCCACCTCCCAAGACCTCTTCAAGAAATCTCCATTTTCTTGCCACTTCAAATCTCTCAATTGGATTCACCAACCCATAACTTTGTTTCAACCCAATACCATCAAATGGCATTCTTGGTCCATAAGGCTGGGACCACATTCCAACACATTCTCTGAATCCTTCTTTCAACAAGAAAACCCTTCCTTCTCTTTCTTTCTTTCTTTCGACAATTATCACTTTCATTCACTTATTTCTTTCTTTCTCTTTTTCTCTCATTTATTTTCAGAACCCATTACTCTATTCTTCATGTCTGTCATTTGGATTCACCGACCCAATAGTAATGCTTTGTTTCAACCAGCACAATCAAATGGGAATCTTGGTCTATAAGGTGGCGGCGACACGCATTCTCACCACACTATAGGTAATTATGAAATTCCATCTCTCACTGCTAGAAATATGGGATTTTACGACCAAAATAGACGACTAAAAAACGGAGTTTGGACGTTAATAAAAAACGCGGTGACAATTTTGTAAATAAGTGAAAAACGCTCAACTTTTCACGACTAAATTATTTTAAAGTTTGGTTGTTATTTTTGGAGAATAGAAACAACGACCAAACTTTATAAACTTTTGGTCGTTGTTTTGTTTACTCCCCGCCTTAATATTTGGCTAAATTTTAATGTTCGCTCCATCCTCACAAACCCTATCACTTGATCATGCCTCCGTCTTCTTCTCCTTCTCCTCCGATTAATCTATCACCACTCCACCTTAGATCGCTTCACTTCAGCCCCAATCGCCACTGATCTCCGTCTTGAAACCATCGTTCTCGTCGTCCCTCAGTATTCGTCAAATCTTCTGTTCCAAAAACTCCCTCCCTTCGTCTTTGTTTCAGCCATCATACATCCAAAGCAAGGTAATCTTGTTAGAATCTTAAGTTTTGATGGTGACTAAGGTATGATATGGTCTAGTACTTAAGAGAACATAATCAGCACTTAGGAAGGATTAGATGACATGGTTAGAATCCTGAGTTAGATCACTTGAGAATGTAAGATCACTTCCGGATAGATTAGGACTTGCGCATGCGGATGAATGCTTTCATCCCCCAGCGTCAGCAAGTAAATAACTAGGGATTTAACTTAATCCATGAACTTTAGGTGCACAAACCCTAAGACTAAGCTATGGTTCAATCGGAAGCGAAGTTGCTTCCTGTTAGACTTAGACTGGCGCAGAGCGATAGAATAGATATTACTCCAAGCGACAGTGAGTCTACTTCCCCAAGTGAAAGCGCTTCCTGTTAGAATTAGACTGGCGCAGAGCGACAGAATAGATATTACCCCAAGCGTCAGTGAGTCTACTTTCCCAAGTGAAAGCGCTTCCTGTTAGACTTAGACTGGCGCAGAGCAATAGAATAGTTATTACCCCAAGCGTCAGTAAGTCTACTTCGCCGAGTGAAAGCACTTCCTATTAGATTTAGACTGGCGCAGGTTGATAGACTAGATATAACCCCGAGCGTCAGCGGAAATGCAACATCAAGTGAAGTTGCTTCCTGTTGGATCTTGACTGGCGCAGACTGATAGAATAGATTTCACCCTAAGCGTCAGTGAGTTCACTACGTCAAGTAAAAGTGCTTCCGATAGCTTAGTGACTAGCGCTGAGTGTTGGAATGAAATACACTAAGTGAGAGTGAGTTATAGTGAACCAAGATCCTTCATCTAGTAGTTTTACTTCCGGATGTAAAAATGCTTCCGGATACATCATAGACCAGATCAGAACATAGTCTAAGTAAGACTACTTCCCATAGCAAATTTCCCACAACATGTATAGTTTTTACTATATCTGATTATATATATTGCTATGTTGGACTAACCAGTATGTGCAGAACTTAGTTACACTTGCGGATGCAAATGAGCTTCCGGATGGAAAGACTCTTGGCATTGGATTTCAGAGACTAACCCTTGCAGAGCAAGATTGCCACTTCCGGATGAACGATGATCATCCGTCAGCAAGAGTACAAGAGTAAATGTCACATACTCGGAAGTCAGAATGCTTTGTCAGAGCAGAGGTGTCAGGACTACTTTTCAGAGATAAAGCAAGTCAACCCTGCTGAGCATTTAAGAAGATGTTCCTTCCAACGGTAACAAGAGGATAACAGACACATTCAAACAACATTGTTACCTACCAAGCATGAGGAGTATGAGAACATAATCTGAAGATTCACTCAAGGTGTCAAAGCTCATACTGCCCACAAAAGTCAGAGTCCATAAGAGAGCTTCTGATAGCAAGAGAGGATCCAATAGCAAAGCACTCTTATCATTCATGGACAAGTGCTTGGAAGACAAAGTTCCTCTATGATAGCAAGCAGAATGTTAGAGTCCACGAGCTTCACTTCAGTTAGCAAGAGAGCTTCCGATAGTAAGTCTCTTAGCATCCTGGACTTATGCTTGAGGAACGAAGTCCTCATCTGACAACAAGCAAGAGTCAGACCGTACAGTGTATAGATGTCAGAACGACTTTTGCCAGAACAGTGTTGCCAGAACAGTGTTGACAGAACAGCTTGGTCAGAGCACCTTTTTAGATAAAGCAAAGTCAACCCTGCTGTGCATTAATGAGGACAACGTAAACAAGGCCCCAACGTCTATAATCAAACGGTCTTATTGCCTCTCCAACGGTTAGATATTCAGAGGCTGGTATAAAAGGGATGTTCTTCATTTCTGAAGTAGTGGGCTTGAAAAAGAGAGAGGGAACAGAGCTTATTATCTGAGACACTATTATACATTCCTCTCATATTCTACTCTCGGACTTCGATATGTAATATTCTTAGAGAGTGATTCATTTGTACTTAAGTGAGTAACATCATCCACTCTTAGAGAGAGTTAGTTTTGAGCTTAAGTGTTTAACAAAATCAGTTCATAGAGTGAACTTAATTGTAATCTTACATTTTGTAAGGGGGAGCATTTAGAAGTTTTCTAAATCTCCATAGGTTGCAAGTTAGCCCGTAAAACTTGCGTTTGTAAGGTTTGCAGGTGAACCCGTTGTAAAACCTGTGGGTTGTTAGGTGAACCCGTGCTCGTAAAACCTAAAGTGTAAAGGCTTCTCTTGTGCCTGGTTTAAACAAGAATAGTGGATTGAAAATCTCAGGTGGAGCCTGGGGACTGGATGTAGGTCTGGGTGACCGAACCAGGATAAATTTATGTGTGCATAAACTTACATTTAAACATTCTATTTTTGCATCACATAACATACTGACTTGTGCATACCATTACTCAGTAACATCATCACCAAGCACAAGCAGTCTTTCGAAAAGAGTTTAAGTGTTTATTCCCTCACCCAATTCACCCCCCCCTCTTGGGTGACAGCCACGCATTTCATTTGGTATCAGAGCAGGTCACTTGTTTAAAGGATCAAACGATCTCAAGTGCAAAGACCTTGGCTGATTTGGGTTAAAATGTTTTCCAAAGGCTTTGATCATACCATTCCACCTGTGTTAGAAAATATTGATTTTTGTTGGTGGAAAGCAAGAATGGAAAGTTTTATAAAATCCACTAGTTTGAAAATGTGGGATATTTTTGAAGATGATTTTGATTTCAAACCAAGAGGAAACTGGACTGAAAGGGAGAAAAATTTGTTTTCCTTAAACATTAGAGCAATGCAATTTTTATACAAAGGCTTAACTGAAAATGATTTCCAGAAAGTCAAACATTGCTCTAGTGCTAGAGATATTTGGAATACTCTTGATGTGATATATGCTTCTAACCCATCTCTTGAAAGCACAGCTGTCCAAAGCTCAACTCGTCCTCTTTGTGGATCATCTACTGATGAGCTTTTGGAAACTGATATTGAGGAAGCAGACTTCAGTGAAGAGAGTATCCATCCCTGCCTAGAAGATTCAGAAAGTGAGGTATCTGGATCTGAAATTGAACTCTCTGATTTGCAAGATGCATACAATGAGTTATATACTGAATATTGTAAACTTGCAAAAGAACTTCTAGGCTTAAAAGAAAAAGATAGGAAACTTGAAAAACTAATTTCTTCTTCTACGTCTAAAGTTTCCGAGGTTTCTTTTAAAGAACTAGTGGTTCCGATAGCTAGCCCACTATCGGCAGAGAAAACTTCAACATGTCTTGAAAAATGTTTTGATTGTAAACACGTGTTGAAGGAACAAGAAAAGTCTTCAAAAGAAACTGAGATTTCAAAGGAACAAAAAGCTTTTCTAAAGAAAACTAATCATGATAATGATAGAAAATCTCATTTTGATTATCATTCCATTATCTGTCATTATTGTGGTAGATTAGGACATATTTCTCACACATGCAGTCTTAGAAGAAATACAAATGTGAGAAATAAGTTTGTATGGATTCCTAAAGGACAAGTAAGGTCCAGTGCTAACCATGTAGGACCCAAGTACAAATGGGTACCAAAACATCCTCCTAGTGCCTTACTTGTGCAGGAAAGATCAAGAGTTCCTCTTATCCCAAAGAAGAGAACTCGTGGTGATGCAACTGCTGAAATCCACTGGTACAATCATAAGAAGCTGTCGGCCACCACAAGAGCCAATGGTTTTGTCTCAAGGATGAGCTATCACAAAGTTCCATTCAACTATCCTGAGAAGAACAAGAGAGAGTGGATTCCTCGATCAACATTGAAAAGGCTCTTGAATCCTACCTCTCAGAAGAAAGTGCTTCGAACCAAGGATAAGTATAGAAGATCTCCTTGGGTAAGCAAGGGATCACTTAGCAACGAAGCATTTGATAGTAAAATCTCCTATGCTAATATTAGATGGACTTATTGAGATTTTACATTAAGCTTCCTAAGATGTGAACATTATATTCATCATTGAAGAAAGCTTAAAGAAATAAGTAATGTTCATAATCTACATGAGATCCATGACTATCTTGATCAAAAACCTTGTATAACCTTGTGCATATAGTCATGATAGATTCACCATGCCATACACATAGCAAGTAATCTCTAAGTGCATGTGAATTACATATAGCCTACAAACTGACCTTCAGATCCAGACTTGGATACAAAAGGAAGGAACTATCTGATATTTTGTAGGAAAGGCAATCCGGAGGTTCAGCAAGACAAGGGTGAAGATGAGTTATGGGCTAAAATGAACAAGGAACATGAACAAAATCAGAGAGAGATAGGCTAAGATAGCCACCCCTCGAACTTGACCAGGATGTCACTGCTGCCCTCAGAAGGGAAATTGAAATGAAGCGGATTGCCCAAGCAGGAAGGCTCGCCCTTGGGGAAGCCATCTGTTTCATGTGCCTCCAACAGTCTGCTGGCACAGAGGCAAGCTTGAGATAGCACTGAGTGATCAACCTGCGGAGATACCCTCTGCTGAACCTGTGTCTCTCTCTGCGCCAGCACTTAATCTGAGTGAAGAGCTGTGTAAGAAGTATGGGTTCAAGAGGCGAGAGATGCGAGTAGTAGTGATCACCAAGTAAATTCATCCCTCTGCACCAGCTCCAATTCATCCTATTAGCCTCAACAGGACTCAGGACTGTACCTCATCTGAACAATTAGTCAAGTCTTGATAAGCATTCGTCACGCATAGATTTTGGTGCTGCTCTGAAAATAGAATCCTTGCATTGTCAACCAAAATCAAGCGAGCTACTGCTTGATGCGAATGGAGCTATGGTGATATCATTCTTACCCTCCTCTTTACTTGAATAATCTTTTGGGTAGTAAATGCATGATGAGCTTAACAGATTTTATTTCTCTGAAATTGATATGATTTCCCTTATCTGTGATAACCTTATTTTCTGTAAAAATGATCCTATCATATCAAATTCATTTTCTGATATAATGCATACTGATTTTACAGATTCAAGAAGTCTGACACTTTGAAACTGAACCTTCTTCAAAACCTACTAAATTTGTGCATGCTGAATCATTGTGTTCCAAGATTTCTGACATTGTTAAGAAGATTCAGAACTAGTTTCAGAATTTTGACACAAACAAAAAAAAAAAACCTTCTTCAGAGTTTTTCATATGGTGTCTAAATCGTTTTACTCATATATGCTTAGCAATTTTTTTTTGGGCGCCGCTCAGAAAAGAAAACAGTTTATACATTCACCTTGATTTTTGAAAGATCCTGTTTGAAATGCAAACTTTCAAAACAGATTCCGATCCTCTTTAAACTTACATGACAACCGTACCTCATGATAGCACTCAAAAGCTATTTCTGATTTTCCGTTTCATGTGGTATCTCTTGCATCAACTTTTTCAATGCATAAGCAGCTATGGTTTCGAGAACAATACATCCCTCTTAATTACATCTTTAAGTTCTCAATCTACTAATGATCTCAGTTCAAGTTTGTGGTTTAAGAATGTTGACACAGATCATTGAAGCTTGAACAATGAATATAACCAAGAGAGAATGGCAACGAAAATGTCTCTTATCAAGATGTGTGGAATGGCTATACCAAACCTGAGAAACTCTCGCCAATACACATGAGCATTTCTATCCCTTACATATTCTGTTGTGAAATTAAATGGATAGTCTCTCTCTTGTCTGACATGCATTAGAAATCTTAGGAAATGCCTTGAATTAAACTCTGCTAGATCTGTAAAACATGGCATAGTATCACAAGCATGCTATAATCTGTATTAATTTCAAGCTTGTTGATGTCCTAAGAACAATGAGATCACACTGAGCATATCTAGAAGAACTTGGGCTAAAATTTGGAAATTATTCTCGTAATCATATGCTGAAATTTGGTTGTTTTTGTAAAACGAATTCAATCCTAATCAAATTATTTTGTGAGGATGAAGATTCTCTTTTTCAAAATCTCATTATGTTATTAATTCACATGTCTTCATGATCTAACATGAACATCCTTGAGGCATATGTATTGAACTATACTTGCTTATGAAACTCTGAAAATATGCCACCTGTTTAATATTCTCTGTACTATCACATTGATATTTATCCATGAGAGTATAAATAAAGTTCATGTCTTGATAGTGAAACTATGTGAATGTATAGATAATTTCAAAATTAGTTTTCACATAATCATTGCTCATATCTTCTTAAACCAATTAGCAAGCATGATTTCTTAAAATTATTAGCTTGTGCTGATTAACACAGATTGACTTGAATGTCCTGAGGATGGTCTTCAATGTTAAATCTTAAGTTCTTTCACTGACCATCAGAAAGCATTTGTTTCCTCAAGCATATGCAGGACCAATCATCAAGTTTGAGCAAGGTTGCTTTCACAACAATCAGCGCCTTCGATAGCAGGCCAACTATTGAACCATGGGAAGAGTAGAGTGACTGCCCAGTCATGTCTACTTGTGGTTGTAGCTCAGCTTGCCGAAGCGAATCATCAAAGCACTTGCGCTAGGGGTTTCCACTTGAGATAGCACACCTCTTGAAGATGTCAGGAAGCATGCTTATCTGCGTATGATTCAGATTCCTGAGTCTAATAGAGTATGAGTACCCCTCATCTGTGGTAACATCTACACCTTACCATCTCTTACATATGATGCATACATGGCATTGGTAAGGGTGTCAACTTAGGATGTTTCTCTCAATCTGCATTGACTTCAAAATCATTCACTGTCTTAGAAAATCATCCTAGCTCACACATCTGTATCCTCTAAATGACATGCTGGAAAGTAATTGATAACATACCTCTCTTATATGCTTCCTTTCTTGATTTAATGATGATTAATCTTAATATAGAAGAGAAGTAAGTGGACATTACCTGTTAATGATCCCTTGAAAATAGAGAGTCACATGCTGTCATCGATAATAAACTCTTAAGATGCTGTGATGCAATTTGTTTGGAAAATATTTTTGGCACTTTTAAAAAACACAAATTTCATTTGATTTGATTTCATTTCATATGGTATCACAAATTTCATTTGGCATTCAATCATTTCCTTTGATACCACAGGTTCAAACTCACAGATCTCATTTGATTACATTTGGTATCAGATTTCATCTCATTTGAATTTAAAATCACATATTTCATTTGATATCATAATCACCATTTTTAAACATATCAAAAGTAATTTTGATCCTCTCGATTTGATGATTAGGGCGAATACAATCAATCACCATTTTGTATGCTTTGCTCTTGACTTAATCCTTGAAAAACATGTTTAGCTATCCCACATAATGATTAGGGCGAATACAATCATTTAGGATCATGAATCATTATTGTTTTTCTTGATAATTCTCGTACGTTGTATTGAATAAGTCTAGAACAAATCCTTATTAACGATACATAGGGAGAAATATTAGGTAGAAAGCCCATTCCGAGGAGAACGATAAAAGTATCCCCATCCCTAAGGCTAGCTTGCACCTGTTGGAGTTTGATGAAGCCAAAAGGGGGAGAGAGATAGAGATGAGATGTCTAGAGATGAGATATAAGATGTCTAGCGAGAGATGAGACATGAGATGTCTAGAGCTGAGAGATAGATAAGATATCTAAGTTTAATTATAGCTCTGGGAGTGCTCTGGGAGTGATCTAAGTTTAATTATGTTCTCTAGTCATCTATGGGTTTGTCATCATCAAAAAGGGGGAGAATGTTAGAATCTTAAGTTTTGATGGTGACTAAGGTATGATATGGTCTAGTACTTAAGAGAACATAATCAGCACTTAGGAAGGATTAGATGACATGGTTAGAATCCTGAGTTAGATCACTTGAGAATGTAAGATCACTTCCGGATAGATTAGGACTTGCGCATGCGGATGAATGCTTTCATCCCCCAGCGTCAGCAAGTAAATAACTAGGGATTTAACTTAATCCATGAACTTTAGGTGCACAAACCCTAAGACTAAGCTATGGTTCAATCGGAAGCGAAGTTGCTTCCTGTTAGACTTAGACTGGCGCAGAGCGATAGAATAGATATTACTCCAAGCGACAGTGAGTCTACTTCCCCAAGTGAAAGCGCTTCCTGTTAGAATTAGACTGGCGCAGAGCGACAGAATAGATATTACCCCAAGCGTCAGTGAGTCTACTTTCCCAAGTGAAAGCGCTTCCTGTTAGACTTAGACTGGCGCAGAGCAATAGAATAGTTATTACCCCAAGCGTCAGTAAGTCTACTTCGCCGAGTGAAAGCACTTCCTATTAGATTTAGACTGGCGCAGGTTGATAGACTAGATATAACCCCGAGCGTCAGCGGAAATGCAACATCAAGTGAAGTTGCTTCCTGTTGGATCTTGACTGGCGCAGACTGATAGAATAGATTTCACCCTAAGCGTCAGTGAGTTCACTACGTCAAGTAAAAGTGCTTCCGATAGCTTAGTGACTAGCGCTGAGTGTTGGAATGAAATACACTAAGTGAGAGTGAGTTATAGTGAACCAAGATCCTTCATCTAGTAGTTTTACTTCCGGATGTAAAAATGCTTCCGGATACATCATAGACCAGATCAGAACATAGTCTAAGTAAGACTACTTCCCATAGCAAATTTCCCACAACATGTATAGTTTTTACTATATCTGATTATATATATTGCTATGTTGGACTAACCAGTATGTGCAGAACTTAGTTACACTTGCGGATGCAAATGAGCTTCCGGATGGAAAGACTCTTGGCATTGGATTTCAGAGACTAACCCTTGCAGAGCAAGATTGCCACTTCCGGATGAACGATGATCATCCGTCAGCAAGAGTACAAGAGTAAATGTCACATACTCGGAAGTCAGAATGCTTTGTCAGAGCAGAGGTGTCAGGACTACTTTTCAGAGATAAAGCAAGTCAACCCTGCTGAGCATTTAAGAAGATGTTCCTTCCAACGGTAACAAGAGGATAACAGACACATTCAAACAACATTGTTACCTACCAAGCATGAGGAGTATGAGAACATAATCTGAAGATTCACTCAAGGTGTCAAAGCTCATACTGCCCACAAAAGTCAGAGTCCATAAGAGAGCTTCTGATAGCAAGAGAGGATCCAATAGCAAAGCACTCTTATCATTCATGGACAAGTGCTTGGAAGACAAAGTTCCTCTATGATAGCAAGCAGAATGTTAGAGTCCACGAGCTTCACTTCAGTTAGCAAGAGAGCTTCCGATAGTAAGTCTCTTAGCATCCTGGACTTATGCTTGAGGAACGAAGTCCTCATCTGACAACAAGCAAGAGTCAGACCGTACAGTGTATAGATGTCAGAACGACTTTTGCCAGAACAGTGTTGCCAGAACAGTGTTGACAGAACAGCTTGGTCAGAGCACCTTTTTAGATAAAGCAAAGTCAACCCTGCTGTGCATTAATGAGGACAACGTAAACAAGGCCCCAACGTCTATAATCAAACGGTCTTATTGCCTCTCCAACGGTTAGATATTCAGAGGCTGGTATAAAAGGGATGTTCTTCATTTCTGAAGTAGTGGGCTTGAAAAAGAGAGAGGGAACAGAGCTTATTATCTGAGACACTATTATACATTCCTCTCATATTCTACTCTCGGACTTCGATATGTAATATTCTTAGAGAGTGATTCATTTGTACTTAAGTGAGTAACATCATCCACTCTTAGAGAGAGTTAGTTTTGAGCTTAAGTGTTTAACAAAATCAGTTCATAGAGTGAACTTAATTGTAATCTTACATTTTGTAAGGGGGAGCATTTAGAAGTTTTCTAAATCTCCATAGGTTGCAAGTTAGCCCGTAAAACTTGCGTTTGTAAGGTTTGCAGGTGAACCCGTTGTAAAACCTGTGGGTTGTTAGGTGAACCCGTGCTCGTAAAACCTAAAGTGTAAAGGCTTCTCTTGTGCCTGGTTTAAACAAGAATAGTGGATTGAAAATCTCAGGTGGAGCCTGGGGACTGGATGTAGGTCTGGGTGACCGAACCAGGATAAATTTATGTGTGCATAAACTTACATTTAAACATTCTATTTTTGCATCACATAACATACTGACTTGTGCATACCATTACTCAGTAACATCATCACCAAGCACAAGCAGTCTTTCGAAAAGAGTTTAAGTGTTTATTCCCTCACCCAATTCACCCCCCCCTCTTGGGTGACAGCCACGCATTTCAAATCTCTCTCTTTATTTTCATTTACTTTGATTTTTTTTTGTTTTGTTTTTAAATCTTAAATCTAAGGTCATGCGGGTCTTTAGGTAATTTCTCCCTCCCTTCCTTGTTCTGGTCGTTATTGGGAGTATCTGGGCTTTTCTGAAATTGGTATATAGGTAAGTAATTTCTTCTTTAATTCTTGCTTTAAAACAGAATGAACGATTATTGAGGTTGATTGAGTTGATTTCAATGGTTGCATGTTGAGCTATAAAATTTTGTCTTCTTACCCGATTTATTCATTTGGTATGGGTCTCTTGAATTGTGAATTTGTGATTTAATTTTAAGGAATAAAAGTCTAATGGTGATTCTGAGCTATTATTGTTACTTTTTGAATTGTAAAATTAATGATTCTTGCAATGTGAGTTGAATGGCTCACCCTTTTGGAATAATGTTGTTTGAGCAGTCTCACAAGAACCAAATTGAAGGTGATTATATACAGAAACTGGATAAGGAATTTGCTACTAAAAAACAGTTAAGCACTATTAGATATATATTTCTTCAAGTTCCAGGAATCTTTTGTTTCAAACAATTTGATTTCTTCTGCTTCACATTGTTGCTGTCAGGCTAATGAAAGATATGGTAACATTACATTGATTTACCAGATATATATCAGCGTTTAAGCATTACACTGATTTACTTGATATATATATAATGTTATTTGACAATTTATTAGCTTTGTATTGCTTTTAAGTAGAATGGGTATCATGCTTAATTTCTATATTTTGTCCTGCATTTTTAAGAGAGCAGGTTTATCTTTGGCACATTGATGAGTTTGTTGTAGGCAAGATTGTAGGAGATAATCTTTATTTATTTGCATTCAAAGTGAATAAAAAATAGCAGCTCATTATGTGGCTTAAATTTCTGCTTTATTTTGTTGTGTCGTTTGTTTAATTGATCGCTTTTTGTTATTTGAATTGATGAGTTTGTTGTAGCCTGTAGGCAAGATTGTAGGAGATAATCCTTATTATTTGCATTCAAAGTGAACAAAAAATTGCAGCTCATTATAGTAGCTTAAGTTACTGCCTTTATTTTGTTAGACTGTTTGTTTGATTGATTATTTTTATTATTTGAATTGATGAGTTTTTTTTTTGGCCGAATTGATGAGTTTGTTTTAGGCAAGATTGTAAGAGATATTTTTCTTAATTACTAAAATGTTCCTATATGTTGAGAACTGATTTGATTATCATCCTTATATATTTGCATTCAAAGTAAAGATTTGGTCATTAAAAGTTTTAACAACCAATTTTTTTTTTCACATGCTAAAAACTTTTAACGACCAAAGTTTCACAAACTTTGGTCGTTGAAAGTTAAAACTTTTTAATGACCAAAGTTTCTAACATTTTAGTCGTTGAAAGTTAAAAGCTTTTAACGACCAAATTTTTGGAAACTTTGGTCGTTAAAACTAGGTTTTTAACGACTAAAAATTTTAGTCGTTAAAAACGTACTTTTAACGACGCAAGCATTAACGACCAAAGTTTTTTGGTCGTTAAATGTCCAATTTTTTTGTCGTTAAAAACCCTTTTTCTATTAGTGTCTTTACTTCTACACATTCAAATGCGTCAAGTAATTTTAAATTTGTAATATTTTTGGATTCCTTGTTATTTATATGGATCTTTAAATTGTTCTTATTGTTTTTTAAATGTATTTTCCCAAAAATAAAATCTGCCAATATGGTGTCTTGTTGTTTCTTGATTTGTCATTTGTTAATTTGGTCAAGCTTTGATTTTTATTATACTATTCACCGTGCTCAGACGTTTTATTTGTAAGCCAAATATCAGAATAATTTAATCTGATCCAATTCTATATATTAAAGTGCATGCACTACTACAGAATAACCCTATACCAGCGCACCTTTACATGCGCTTCATGAAAAGCGCTGGTAATTGACATCTATACATGCGCTTTCAAGAAGAACAGCATAAAGCGCATGTATATAATATGTTAATACATGCGCTTTATAAAAAAGAGCGCATGTATATCATTCAAAGCTATACATGCGCTTGAAGCGCATGTATATAGGGAATATTTACATGCGCTTCTTGAGGAACTGCGCATGTATATGTTTGTGCCATATACATGCGCTTTAAGCGCATGTATATATCCATCTTTACATGCGCTTTAACCTAGAAAGCGCATGTATAGTTTTTAATTAAAATTATATTGTTTGAACAATATATCCATGCATAGGATGAATTTATATGTTAAAACATGTCTCATACTCATATACATTAAGTTAAACCACCATAAATATATATAATATGTTTATTCTCTTTAGAAATTCTTGGAATAAGGGTTAGTGTAACATCCCAATTTTCATTTGGTCAAAAAAAAAAAACATCTCAATTTTCTAATTAAAAAATAATAAGAAATTATTGAGAAGCCATCTAGAAAATTTAAAGATTTAGGGAGGAATTTTATGATAATGGGGATAATTTATTAATGTTAAACCTTATTATCTTATATTTTAAAGAAAAATATAGTTAAAGGAGACATTTAGAATTAGAATCTTCTTAAAGAGTATTATAATTATAAATTTTAGACAAGAGTATTATGGAGAGAAAGGGGTATAGTATTATATACAAACTTCTGGGTTAGAAATGCAATCAAAAATAAACAAGTGGGTATGTGATGACAATGTTCCCCAATCAATATATATAAATACATACTTTGAAAACCCTAACCCACCCAACACAAATCTGAATCTGATCGTCACCTTCTTCCTCCTCTTCCATCTTCGATTTCTCACTCCCACCTCTGTCTCCCTTCGATCTCTGCGTTCTCCGGCCACTTGCAGCAGCGCCGACGGCCAGAAGCAAGAGATAGCGTGGTCCTTAGGCGACCTCCCTCCTTCCATCTTCGGTTCCATCCCTCCCTGCTCCAAGATTCCTCATTGTTCTCATTTCCTTCAACGTTTCCTCCATCTCCGGTGAACCCAGCAGCGACGCGACGGCGGGAGGAGTTAAGTTTCGGCCAGAAAATTTAGGTGAGAGTGTCCTTTTCAATTCCCACTCATTTTTGCTTTGATTTTTGGACGAGTTTAGGAGAGGCCGATTGATTTCTAGGCTGTTAGGATGAAATAACGAACCAAAATGAAATTAATCTTCGATTTTAAGCATTTGGAAATGATTTTTTGATGTGTTCTTGGATTTCTTTTGGGTTTACACGAAAATTTCAGATTTTTGTATACTTAGGGTTTAATGGAATTAAAAGTTAAATATAAATTCACTTTGCATTTTAAATTATGAGTTGGAAGGGAATTAATGCAATGCTAAAGAATGTGTCTGTTTGGTTTTTGGTTTGCTTATTATTTCTTTTGTTTAAATTTTTGTAGTGATTCATGAGGAATAATTAATGTTGTGTGTATGCTTGTATGCTGCTTGAATCTTGCTGAATTTGTTGATCTTTGAGGTTTCACGTGTGGATGCCTTACTCTGCAATTTGATTTTAACATGGCTGAATATAGAAGAAAAGATTGATAATGACATTAACATATGGATAGGAAAGTGGTATTCTGTTTAGTTCATGACTAGTAAGGGTAATTATATATGTATGGTATGTTTTTCTGGCATTTGGATTTAAAGAAGTGCTTAGCAGGATATAAGTGTTCATTGAGAATTATTTGTTTGTTAAGCATGTGGTATGTTGAAGTTGTGGTTCAGGTTTTTTTCATTTTCAGGTTTTGACATTTTATTTAGATGTTTTCAACTTTGGTTTAGTTTATACCTTTTCTTTATAAATTGTTGCTTATCTGTGTTATCTTCTTAGAACTTGAGCTGAGAAATCTTTTAACCTCCACTTATTTAAGAAATTTTGCTGATATGTAGGACGTAACAATGATTCTATCGACCCTTTTGCATGTGCTCTGTATTTATTACAATAGCAAAGAAAAATCAGATTTCGCAGTGGGATTGAAGGTAATTGCTTCTTAATTCTTATCATAATTTCTGTTTCTTGAATGTTATATATGTTAGATGACTTCTTTTTATTTTTTTTTCTTTCTCATTTTTTTCATTCTTCTTTACATATATTTTGAGTTCCAGTTCTCTTATAATCATTTTTTTACCTTAAAAAGATGTGTAATATCCTGTATACTATACGACAGATGTATAATGAGGTGCAGCATTGCTTTCTGACTGTTGGTTTAGTGTATCCAGATGACTTGTTTATGTTCCTTATAAATGTAAGTACCTGCAAGTCTTGATATTTTACTTGAAATTATTATTTCTTTCCTGAAGTCTTTGTTCGTTTGGTTTTATGAAAGAAGAACATTGATTTTAAAGAGAGATATATTAAATTTCAGCTGACAAACTGTCAGCCTATTAATTGTTCAAATTATTGATGCAATTAGTCATTCCACTCTCTCAGAACAACAGCAGTTTTTTAAGTATCATTGGCAAAGTTCTGCAATGATGTGTTGATATCTAGTGTAGGGGTTTGATTCAATTGAGGGACAAACTCAAACAGACTGGACTGTGTGATCGAGAAAAACTATTTAAATTACATGCATCTAATTTATAAATATACTGCAGTTGTTTCGAGCTAATATTAATAGGAAATTATAATTGACAAGTTATTTACTCTTTTATTTCTATGAAGTTCTACTCACAGAACTAATACTAAAAGATATGATGTTGATAAAGAATTAACATCAATGAATTCTTAGTTTAGAAATGAAAATGAGCGGGGTAAGGGTTTTATCATATCTATTATCTGTTTGATCTCTAATACTATAAAATTATCTTATTCTATTAAACCAAAAAGAGAGAGATAAATCATGTTTCTTTAATTTGACATTAACCTCTCCTTGGTTATTTGCGGTCAGAAATGCAGGTTGAGGGAAGAACAGTTGACCTTTGGTGCACTTTGCGTTTTGAAGCATCTTTTGCCAAGGTTTCTGTTTTTTTAATTCTCATGCTAAATATTATCAATTCTATAATTGTAGCATTTTCAGGTTTTGTTGAAGTTGTGGTTCAGGTTTTGTTCATTTTCAGGTTTTGACATTTTATTTAGATGTTTTCAACTTTGATTAAAGGTTTATAAAAACAAGATAATAATTATTTGGTCATACATAGTACATTCAGTTTAATTCAGATTGAAATACTAATTAATTGTGTTGTTTTGCCTGCAAGAATCTAATGGTTCTTGTAACATCCTGAAAAATTTAATTCAGGATTAGAGAGTGTTTTGAGAAATTTTGGAATTTTTTTAGGAATTTTTGGGTAATTTATGGAAATTTTGAGTAATTAATATGCATAAAATTAATTAAGAAATGAAGAGTTTGAAATATGAGGGAGTGGTAAAGCTAAAAATATTTTGAAGATTAAGGAAATTGGAGGCTGGTTTAAGTGGTTTTAAATCAAAATGAGTACACTATAGCAAGTTTAGGCTTTAAATAACCAAAATCATCCATATTTCTCTTAAAACAAACACGGCCCTCCCTCCTTTCTATATATATCAGCCGATCCCTCCCCCTGCCTTCGATTTCGTTCCTCCCTTTCTCTCCTCCGTCCATCGCGTTCCGGCGGCCAAGGAGCGGCGGCGCCGCCCTCTCACAAACCCATCTCCTATCTCACCTCCTCACATCTTCATTTCCCCTTTCCTCCGCCATTCCCTGTTTTTCCAACGAACCTCGTGGCGGCGAAAGCTTCTCCGACGAGCTACAGAGGTCAACGGCGGGAACAAGTTCTTTTCACCCTACCTTCGGTGATGGCCGATTTCCGGCGAGTTTTCCGGCGACGAGAACGATTTCCGGCGACGGCGACCTCAGACTAGACTGGCATAAACATATATCGAACCTTGGTGAGCCTCCTTTCTCTTTTCCTACCCTTAGATTCTTCGATTAGTGATATCTGGGAGGAGAGGCCGATTGAAATCTGGGTTCTTTTGGGTGAAATAATGAACTAAAATAAAGTTGTCCTTGATTTTAAGCATTTGGAAATGGTTTTGAATGTGATTTGAGATTTCGTTTGGGTTTCCACACACTTAGGGTTCAATGGTGTTAAATGATAAGTAGAATAATCACTGTGCATGTTAAATTTGTGAGTTTGGAAGGGGATTTTCGAAATCTTAAATGATATTTCTGTTTGGTTCAGCTAATGAGTATGAAAGATATTTTGAACAATGGTTGAATGATTGTGCATGACATATTTCTTTGTGTTTTGAAATTCTGCTTGTTCTCTTCCTTTTTCCCCTGTTTGGGTTTTATTGATAATATGTACATGTTCTCTGAAGTCATGATCTTTTAAGAGATTTAATATTGGTCAATTGTTGGGCTGTAACTATGTTGTGTGTTTGATGCTAAACATAATAATGATTTGTGAAGAGAAGTCAAGTGCTTTAATGCTTGCATATGAGATTGAATTAAGAATGTTTTTACTGTTCATGTGTATAATTACATTTTACTATACCTTGTAGTGAAATGACATTGTATGGTGAACCATATGCTTATCTTATTCTTTATGGGTATTTTCTTGGGCTGACTGATAGATCTCACCACTGTTTTGGTGTTGTGTAAATTTTGTTTTAAGGGCATATGTAATTGATTTTATGTTCAGATTGGTCATGAGTACCATGGAGAAAATTATATGGTTGCATGTGGGTTTTTGAGAATCAAGTTTCTATGCCTTTGAACTGGGAAGTGTTGTGATGATTGTAATTAATATTGTTATAATGTTGTTTTGTGTAGGTAATGAAATTAAGACTTTACATATATATAGTTAGTTAATTTAATAATAATTCTGCATAAGTGGCAGCTGGGTTCAAGGACGAAATAAGAGAAATGAAGGCATGTAATGAATCTGGAATGTTAATTAGGTGAGTTTGATTCAGGCATAGAAAATTTTGTGTGCTTGAAAATAAGAATAGAGTAATGGAATGAGTTTATGTTTCTTTTCTCTGATATGGCTGAATTGGTTCAATGCAGAAGACATCTCAAATTGTAATATAATTATAGAAAGTAGAAGGTGTTGATTAGTTGTGTATATAAATGTTAGAATTGAATGAAAGTGATAAATAACCATGATGTGTCATCTTGAAGTGTATTAAATGGTGCTTTGGGACATAGGAAATGAATTATCTTTCCCCTCCTTAGATGGCCAAAAGTAGTACAATTGAATGTGACTGCAATATGTGACTTGACATGTTTTGGTGAGTGAATTGATCTATGAGGATGATACCTGAGATAATGTAGGAATGTTATGGTGTTATAATAGTTGATTGCAATTTGCAAAGTGAGAAGTTTTGATTCTACCTAATAAGATATTGATTTGGTGAAAGTGTGATTGGTTAGGGGTGTCTTTGGTGATTTTATTTGTGTTAATTTCTATATTGCTTTAATGGAAATATATGCTTGTTGCTCCTTGGCTTTTGGTTCATTAATTTGAATTTGTTTATTGGCTTTGGCTTTGATTCGAAAATGTTTACCTTAAAATAAAATATATAAGAAAAAGAGATTGGGTAGTAATTAGGATCGAGAGCGACGCTGAGTAACATGAATAAGAATAGATGCTCACATTCCTTGTTATATGAAATAGGAGAGTATAGTAAGAGAGGTGCTTGGAAGGAAAAACTTGCAAGGAACGGTAGGGAAGAACAACAAAGTGCTAAGGGCGACAGGTAATCACACTTACCCTTGCTATAACATTGAGGGTGACGTTAGCTGGGATTTTCAAAATCCCTTTTCACCCTCCATATAAATATTATTTTTGAAAAGGTATTTTTATATAAAACAGGCTATCGGGTGCCTTTCAAACACGATTACTTTCATATAAAGAATTTGACTTATTATATGTAGTATCCTGGCTGGTGGTATTGCTGGATATTATGGAATTGTGTGATATATTTGCAGGTGTTGGATATTGAGAGGTTTTGAGTATAGAAAAGGAATTAGTTATGAGTTTAGATTTTGGAAAGATATTGTGGATAATAGATTGAAAGGTGATGTTGATGTTGATGTTGTTGTTGATTATTGAGGTTGTGATATTGAAATATTGAATGAGGTTAAGGTTGATGGATATGAATGATGTCATTGTGGAAGTGATTTTGATAGGATATTGATAGGTTATAGTGAGCATTGCATGACACTGATAGTACCGTCGGCCGATGTAACCTATCGATCTGCGCAATCGATAGGTTAATTGTACAGGTTCCTCGGATTTTAAAGGAACCAGGGACGTTTTCACTTTTTATAGTGCTCCCTTTTCAGGGACGTTTTCACTATTTAAAGTGCTCCCTTTTTATGCTTTCAGATTTGAGACTGGGCACAGTGTCAATCACGTTTATTTTCGTCTGTTGAGTTGATTTGGAATTGACTGAGGGATTTGAGTGATATGTGGGAAATAGAGATGATGAATTTGAATTGATTTAGAAGGGGGAACTTGAATGATGAAGGAAAGACTTAACTTGTATATATATATAGTATTGGTTTTAAATGTGGTACCCTTTAGACGCCCTCGCTACCGCACATCTCACTGTTATAGTGAGTTAAGCGGTGATTACTGGGACAAATTGTCTCATCCCACGATTACTGACATTTTTGCAGGTATTCATGCACTGATGCAAGCAGCAGGAAAGGGTATTAGGTAGTAGGAGCTATATAGGCTATTTAAATTGTATATTGCCAATTTGTATAGGCCTGCATACGTTTCCGCATATATTTATATGTATTTGATATTTTTGAACATTAGGTTGTTTATTTTTCTAACCATGTTAGGTGATTCTTTTCTAACATGGTTAGCTATTAATTATCCATGATAGTATTCAGGTTGTATTAGTTTATTCTTTCCTATCATGGATAAATTATAAAAGGTTTAGAATAATCTTTTCTAACTATGATAGAGATATTAATATTATGGAAATTCCTTTTTCTATCATAGTTAGATTAGAGCTTAATGAATTAAAATAAATATTATTGGTTAATTAGGTAATTAGTAACACAATGTAACAACTTGGTATCAGTATTTGGTATACGATAACCCTGGACTGTGCTGCATTCCATATAGATTGGCAATATACATTCTTAGTATTCCCTTCCTTCTGTGCATGAATATCTGGCCTTTTTGAGAGGATTATCGCTCATCCCGTGGTGGGGAGAGAGTGATAAGAGAAATTGAATAGGTACTGTGGAGAGATTGAGATGAACATAGAAAGAATAACAAAACTAATGTTGATATGTATAAAATTTAGGAAAAAATAGCGAAATAAGGATGCTTCTCTGGGGTCTCGAGTATAGTTATGTGCCGGCCATAATCATAGTCGAGGCATCATGAGATCCCTTATTGGGTTTAAGGGATCAAGATAATTTGAAATAACATTCAGTAATTTATACAAATGGAAATAAGGATCATTGACTTTGTTCTTGTTTGTTTTACTCGTTTATTGAATTGCTGAATTAATTGATGAATTGATTGGTTTGTTTGATTGTTTTCATTCAAAATTCTTTGGAGAATTATTTAGTGTTTGATATGGTTTGATGTTTCAACTATTATGGAGTGTTGATGAGATCTATGCTTTACATGTTCATTTATAGGAAGTATGGCTAAAGGGAGTGAAGAAAATGATTTAGGAAATTGTGGTTAGTGCTCTGTTTAGGAGTTTTAGATCATAAATCAAGATGATTAAAGGTATGGAAGGATGCTTTAGGATGCTAAAATAATGAAGAAGATAATTGAAATTGTTGAGATTAAAATAGAATAGTCATTTTTATAAGAAAGTTATATTTTATACTCATTATGTTTGGATGGGAGATGGTTGTTGTAGATTTAGAGATATGAGAGGTGGAAATGATTATGGGTTATAATATGAGACATTGTGAATTTTGGATAAGTTCTATATGTTATTGTGATGATATAACGAAACTAATTTAGTTGGAGTAGTTACAAGATCTTTGATGACTAAAGTTAGAATAATTAAATGGAATTTGAGGGAATTTCCACAAAATATTATGTTGTGAAGCTTATGAGTGCACTTTTAGATGAGAATTTTAGAGTGTATGGAATGACTATCTAGGATTCATAAAGGAATTTTGATACAATATTAAGTTGAAAAGGTTAGAAAAATTCTGCAGACAGACTGTTTCTGCTGATAAATTCTCGCCAGTCTGCTCGCCAGTGGCGCGCAGCTGGCGAGCAGCTGCGAGTAAAGGCGCCATGCCTCTGGAAACTCGCCACTCGCTCGCCAACTGGCGCGCGGCTGGCGAGCCTTAAAAAAAAAAAAAAAATTAAAAAATTAATATTCATTGGAGTGGTAATTATCAATTTTTGTTCTGTTTTGAAGTTTGAAATTGTTTTAGAAGCATCTCTGGATATTAATCACATGGCTAAAACTAAATTGTTGAAACTGTTGAGGTAGTGCAGAATTTTGTTATAAAATGAATGCTTGGATAGTATAAATGAACTATATAATTATGTGAACATATTACATGAAACTTGGCGGCCCGATTTGTGTGAATAATGAAGTACGAATTGGAGTCATAAGGATGAAGTTGATTACGTGATGTTTGTTACATGAAAATTCACTTGTATGTATTTTACATTTCCTATGAGTGTTATTTCTTTTATGACATAGTTAAATCTATAACGATTTTTTTTGTGCTATTCTGTGTATGCATGATGTTTGAAAATTTTTCTGGTATACTCACTTGAAATTTTTGTAATGAAAAAATTCTGTTTTGAGTGAGGATGTTGTACTTGCCATATTTATATGGTTTATTGTGTGGTTATTGATATGTGATCATAGATAAATGTGATTAAACTTCATCAATTCACTGATATGTATAGGGTAATTTATTCTAAGAGTGCATTAGAAGCTTTCTTAAGGTTTTAAAACATGGATACATGCTTGTAGTTCAAGTTTGATAAAGCTTAATAGGATTAGTTTAATGAAGTCAAACAACCTAGAACAAATTTTTGCGTGTTATTGCTCTAAATCTATGTGGACAGCGGGTTGTAGGAAGTAAAGCTCTGTGATTTTTCATTGTTTCCTTGTTGAATCAGTTTTGGCTACGTGCTTTTGGTCACCAATTTTATGCACTATAAATTCTTAATTCATAGTCTTGTTTTATAATCAGTAGTTGTGAAACGAGTTGGTATCATTATGTTGCTGGAATGAAATGATTGCTGAAAGTAATGGTGATTGACCTTCGGTTTTTGTAAGTTAGTTGCAGAAGGATGATTGGTATTGTGAAAACCAGGATATTACCTTGTGAATTGCTGGTGGTTTAGCTATGGTAAAGATTGAAAATGTGATCTTGGATGAAAATAAGGGAAGAGGAAGTAAAAAGGTGTAGAATATTAGTGATTAATTGAATATGGATTGAGGAATTTTGAGAAATCAAAGGAAGTTTCGATTTGAAGTGGTAAGGTGGTTAAAGGTTTGTTACCTATCCTAGGTTATAATTCGATTAAATAAGGGAAAGATAGCTGGATGTGTGTTGCTATTTAAGGAGTTGGACTGTCATATAGGTGATTTGAGGCTTTGGTGGTTAGTAAATGAAGGTTAGTTAGGTGAGGTAGCATGAGAATTTGTGAAGTACTGATGGATTGACTAAGGACGAATGGTGAAATGATTAGAATTGATATGGAGAGTATAAAGTTGAATTGCATATTTTCTTTGTGTTAAGTGATATGTTTAGTAAATTTTGGGGACAAAATTTCTAAAAGGTGGGGAGAATTGTAACATCCTGAAAAATTTAATTCAGGATTAGAGAGTGTTTTGAGAAATTTTGGAATTTTTTTAGGAATTTTTGGGTAATTTATGGAAATTTTGAGTAATTAATATGCATAAAATTAATTAAGAAATGAAGAGTTTGAAATATGAGGGAGTGGTAAAGCTAAAAATATTTTGAAGATTAAGGAAATTGGAGGCTGGTTTAAGTGGTTTTAAATCAAAATGAGTACACTATAGCAAGTTTAGGCTTTAAATAACCAAAATCATCCATATTTCTCTTAAAACAAACACGGCCCTCCCTCCTTTCTATATATATCAGCCGATCCCTCCCCCTGCCTTCGATTTCGTTCCTCCCTTTCTCTCCTCCGTCCATCGCGTTCCGGCGGCCAAGGCGCGGCGGCGCCGCCCTCTCACAAACCCATCTCCTATCTCACCTCCTCACATCTTCATTTCCCCTTTCCTCCGCCATTCCCTGTTTTTCCAACGAACCTCGTGGCGGCGAAAGCTTCTCCGACGAGCTACAGTGGTCAACGGCGGGAACAAGTTCTTTTCACCCTACCTTCGGTGATGGCCGATTTCCGGCGAGTTTTCCGGCGACGAGAACGATTTCCGGCGACGGCGACCTCAGACTAGACTGGCATAAACATATATCGAACCTTGGTGAGCCTCCTTTCTCTTTTCCTACCCTTAGATTCTTCGATTAGTGATATCTGGGAGGAGAGGCCGATTGAAATCTGGGTTCTTTTGGGTGAAATAATGAACTAAAATAAAGTTGTCCTTGATTTTAAGCATTTGGAAATGGTTTTGAATGTGATTTGAGATTTCGTTTGGGTTTCCACACACTTAGGGTTCAATGGTGTTAAATGATAAGTAGAATAATCACTGTGCATGTTAAATTTGTGAGTTTGGAAGGGGATTTTCGAAATCTTAAATGATATTTCTGTTTGGTTCAGCTAATGAGTATGAAAGATATTTTGAACAATGGTTGAATGATTGTGCATGACATATTTCTTTGTGTTTTGAAATTCTGCTTGTTCTCTTCCTTTTTCCCCTGTTTGGGTTTTATTGATAATATGTACATGTTCTCTGAAGTCATGATCTTTTAAGAGATTTAATATTGGTCAATTGTTGGGCTGTAACTATGTTGTGTGTTTGATGCTAAACATAATAATGATTTGTGAAGAGAAGTCAAGTGCTTTAATGCTTGCATATGAGATTGAATTAAGAATGTTTTTACTGTTCATGTGTATAATTACATTTTACTATACCTTGTAGTGAAATGACATTGTATGGTGAACCATATGCTTATCTTATTCTTTATGGGTATTTTCTTGGGCTGACTGATAGATCTCACCACTGTTTTGGTGTTGTGTAAATTTTGTTTTAAGGGCATATGTAATTGATTTTATGTTCAGATTGGTCATGAGTACCATGGAGAAAATTATATGGTTGCATGTGGGTTTTTGAGAATCAAGTTTCTATGCCTTTGAACTGGGAAGTGTTGTGATGATTGTAATTAATATTGTTATAATGTTGTTTTGTGTAGGTAATGAAATTAAGACTTTACATATATATAGTTAGTTAATTTAATAATAATTCTGCATAAGTGGCAGCTGGGTTCAAGGACGAAATAAGAGAAATGAAGGCATGTAATGAATCTGGAATGTTAATTAGGTGAGTTTGATTCAGGCATAGAAAATTTTGTGTGCTTGAAAATAAGAATAGAGTAATGGAATGAGTTTATGTTTCTTTTCTCTGATATGGCTGAATTGGTTCAATGCAGAAGACATCTCAAATTGTAATATAATTATAGAAAGTAGAAGGTGTTGATTAGTTGTGTATATAAATGTTAGAATTGAATGAAAGTGATAAATAACCATGATGTGTCATCTTGAAGTGTATTAAATGGTGCTTTGGGACATAGGAAATGAATTATCTTTCCCCTCCTTAGATGGCCAAAAGTAGTACAATTGAATGTGACTGCAATATGTGACTTGACATGTTTTGGTGAGTGAATTGATCTATGAGGATGATACCTGAGATAATGTAGGAATGTTATGGTGTTATAATAGTTGATTGCAATTTGCAAAGTGAGAAGTTTTGATTCTACCTAATAAGATATTGATTTGGTGAAAGTGTGATTGGTTAGGGGTGTCTTTGGTGATTTTATTTGTGTTAATTTCTATATTGCTTTAATGGAAATATATGCTTGTTGCTCCTTGGCTTTTGGTTCATTAATTTGAATTTGTTTATTGGCTTTGGCTTTGATTCGAAAATGTTTACCTTAAAATAAAATATATAAGAAAAAGAGATTGGGTAGTAATTAGGATCGAGAGCGACGCTGAGTAACATGAATAAGAATAGATGCTCACATTCCTTGTTATATGAAATAGGAGAGTATAGTAAGAGAGGTGCTTGGAAGGAAAAACTTGCAAGGAACGGTAGGGAAGAACAACAAAGTGCTAAGGGCGACAGGTAATCACACTTACCCTTGCTATAACATTGAGGGTGACGTTAGCTGGGATTTTCAAAATCCCTTTTCACCCTCCATATAAATATTATTTTTGAAAAGGTATTTTTATATAAAACAGGCTATCGGGTGCCTTTCAAACACGATTACTTTCATATAAAGAATTTGACTTATTATATGTAGTATCCTGGCTGGTGGTATTGCTGGATATTATGGAATTGTGTGATATATTTGCAGGTGTTGGATATTGAGAGGTTTTGAGTATAGAAAAGGAATTAGTTATGAGTTTAGATTTTGGAAAGATATTGTGGATAATAGATTGAAAGGTGATGTTGATGTTGATGTTGTTGTTGATTATTGAGGTTGTGATATTGAAATATTGAATGAGGTTAAGGTTGATGGATATGAATGATGTCATTGTGGAAGTGATTTTGATAGGATATTGATAGGTTATAGTGAGCATTGCATGACACTGATAGTACCGTCGGCCGATGTAACCTATCGATCTGCGCAATCGATAGGTTAATTGTACAGGTTCCTCGGATTTTAAAGGAACCAGGGACGTTTTCACTTTTTATAGTGCTCCCTTTTCAGGGACGTTTTCACTATTTAAAGTGCTCCCTTTTTATGCTTTCAGATTTGAGACTGGGCACAGTGTCAATCACGTTTATTTTCGTCTGTTGAGTTGATTTGGAATTGACTGAGGGATTTGAGTGATATGTGGGAAATAGAGATGATGAATTTGAATTGATTTAGAAGGGGGAACTTGAATGATGAAGGAAAGACTTAACTTGTATATATATATAGTATTGGTTTTAAATGTGGTACCCTTTAGACGCCCTCGCTACCGCACATCTCACTGTTATAGTGAGTTAAGCGGTGATTACTGGGACAAATTGTCTCATCCCACGATTACTGACATTTTTGCAGGTATTCATGCACTGATGCAAGCAGCAGGAAAGGGTATTAGGTAGTAGGAGCTATATAGGCTATTTAAATTGTATATTGCCAATTTGTATAGGCCTGCATACGTTTCCGCATATATTTATATGTATTTGATATTTTTGAACATTAGGTTGTTTATTTTTCTAACCATGTTAGGTGATTCTTTTCTAACATGGTTAGCTATTAATTATCCATGATAGTATTCAGGTTGTATTAGTTTATTCTTTCCTATCATGGATAAATTATAAAAGGTTTAGAATAATCTTTTCTAACTATGATAGAGATATTAATATTATGGAAATTCCTTTTTCTATCATAGTTAGATTAGAGCTTAATGAATTAAAATAAATATTATTGGTTAATTAGGTAATTAGTAACACAATGTAACAGTTCTAAAGGTTGTTGATGTTCTTTTCTTCCTTCTCTGTTTGATCCTTGATTGGGTGAAATAAAAGGAGGTTTACAATTTGAAATATGCTGAATTATTGAAGTATGTTGATGAGTTTTGGTGTGTATATGGGAAGTGAAGAAGAATTTTAATTTTAAGGAAGTTGACTAATCTGTGGTGTCTCAAATTAGGTATTACTTTCAGCAAATATAAGTTTATGTTCAGTTGTTTTGAATGTGAAGGGTCAAATATATCAATCCAAGTTCTTATATGATTTTATGGATGTTATGTTTAAGTGATTAGAATTCCTTATTTTTAGTAAGTTGGAAAGTTTGGCTATATCTGTAACCTTGTTTTCTCACATGATTCTAATGTTTTGTATGTCATGAAAAATAAGCTTCAAAATATTAAAATGAAGTAGAATCTGTAGAGTATAGCTGAAAATTGAGTTGTAATGCTAATGTTTTATTAGATTTGATTAGTAACAGGTTGAGAAATATTCTAATGGTGGTAAAAGAATATAAAGCTGATTCTATTATTGATTGTCAATGTGCAAATCAGTTGTAATGCCATATTTTTTTTACGTTAGTTTCCATTAAGCTGGTACAACTTTGATGTGTATTTTGGCCGGTACAAATTAGATGACTTTTGGTGGTACAAATTAGATGTAAATTCTGATTGGGATATGTGGATGACTTTTATATTATTTAAAGTAGTTCTTGGTATATATAGGATTTTGGTTATTCTGGCTGATTGGGTATATTATATTGTGCAGTTAGCAATTTAACTGCCAAAAAGCAGAGAAAAGGAATTATGACAAATGAAAAAAAGTCATGTGATATCTTTCCATGCGCTTTCTTGTAGGGAAAACGCATGTATAGGATTCACCTTTACATGCGCTTTATAAAAGGCGCATGTAAACATGTCACATTTACATGCGCTGTTATTTAAAAAGCGCATGTATAAAGGTATATATACATGCGCTTTTCTTGTAGAGAAAACGCATGTATAGGGATATCTATACATGCGCTTTTTAAAGCGCATGTAAAGCCTTTCCCGGCGAGGCCATTGCCAGCGCTTTTAAAGCGCATGTAAAGACCAAAATGAGCGCATGTAAAGGGGTTATTCTGTAGTAGTGATGATACATCAATATTTGATTTTCATAACTTATTTTTATAACTCATTGCAGCACCATGTTGAGTTCGGGAGAATGTTGATTCAATGTAGATTTAATTTTCTGTAATGCGAACATAGAATAGAAGAGTACAAGTGAAGCTGAATTAAATGTTCAAGAACAGGAAGGTTTAAAGACGATAGAGACAAAGGTGAGAGAGGAGAGAGAGAAGAGAAATTGTTTATAAAAATTAAAAATAAATCAATTAATCATCATACAAATCATACAAATACTTAATCATACAAATACTTATATTGGGATTTCTCTCGGTTCTCACTCTCGCGCTTTTCCATCTCTACCACTCCCCCTAATGACTGTCTCTTAGCTGATTTTTTTCGTAATCTTGCTACTCCAATCTATATATGTCGTCGGAGTCTTATTTTACCAGTCAAGTCTCCAATACGCCGGTACTCTTTCCTTCATACTTTTATAGCTATTTTCTTTTTCCTAATTCTCAACATATTCCCTCCAGTCACTTGTTTAATATTATTGTGAATAAGTTGATTTGAATGTCCCATTTTCCTTCACAGTGAAGATGTTGTCGGTTGTAAGAAATCAACATCTGTTGCTTTGTACCCTGCTAATTTGCAATGATGCAGCCATGGAGGTACACCAAAAACCTATGCTTGGCTTTGTCATTTGATTAATTTGAATATTCTTTCAACCTAGCAAACTGTTCTTTTCTTAGGAACTTCCTATTTTTCTCGATGATCTTGTCATTTGGTGGGGTGCTACCCTGATTTCAGTGACATTGATTCTTCAATTTGGTGAGGTTAGTATGGATTTCTTTGTTCTTTTCCATTGTTATATATTCGCGATAATGCAATCACATCGAGGATTTGACATCTTTTCCTCTATCCATGACTCCACCTTTTTTAAAGAGTTCTTAGATTGATAGATGCCTTTAAACACTAACATTTTGTGTGTTTATCTATGTTCGAAAATTTCATGGTTTACTCAATCAAAAACTGTCTTGCAGCTCATTGCAATACTTCGGTGCATGGATGCTTGTCGACAACAAATTTGACTTGGATAGTATTAGAATTTGAAGTTTTGGAGTTTTTTAAGTTTTATAAACAATTTTTTTTATTGAACTTGCAAAATTTTTCAATTGAGTTTTCAATTCCTTTTTTCTTTTTTCTATGAATTTTTTTAATTGTTTATTTCATAACAAATTTTATTTTGAATTTACAATTTTTTGAACTAATTTACAAAGGTTTTCAAGATTTGTTTTCAGTTCTTTATTTCTTTTCTTTTGAATTCCTTTATTTTTAAATTTCATAATAAATTTTATTTGCAAGTTTTTTATTGATATTATAGCTTGAAAACTATTTTTTACTAGCACTTTCATTGAGTTTTCAATTCTTTTTTCCTCAACAGATTTTTTAATTTTCAAATTTTTTGAAAAGATGAATTTTTCAATATTTTATAACTTCTAAAATTTTTGAACTGATATTATGGGTTAAAAGCACGTTTTTTGAAATATTTAGAATTTTTTCGTTCCACTTTCTTTCTTTTTCAACATTTTTACTATGTTGTTGGGCGAGATCAAAGGGATATCATTGGATTTTACATCAAAACAGAAAATGACATCATGGTTAGGGTGTGTTGAACGCAACGAACTACTTGTTATGCTCAGAGGGAAGGGGACAAAAGCGTTATTCCATCAGACGTTGAAGCTGTGAATTGCGATCCCATCGAAGCTAATTGTCTGAACATCTCATTTGTATGTTTATTTTTCTCGCTTTTCTTGTACTTACATTCTTATTTTTAGTATAATTTATTGTATTTGTGCACAGTAACTCCATAGTGATATTTGCTATTTGCTTATTTGCTTGTTTTTGTGTGTAAGCAGAGATTGGGATCATGATGAAAGGCGGCTATTGCTGATAAGGAGAATTGGGTTTGTTTGGGTGGTCGAGAAAGACAAGCAGAAGATGCAGAAGAAAACCTCCAAGGAGTCCTCCGCTTGGCAATTGTAGAGCATGGTGGAAAATTTGCAGTTTGCCCATCAGGAGCTCTGTCACTATAAATCTCATCAACACTGTATGTTCTTCTCACATTCCTTCTCATTAAATCTCAATTTGTTAGTAATTTATTTAGTGTGTGTTATGAGCCTATACAAAAATAATTATTTGCATTGACTTAAATCAACTCTGATATTGCATTGAAAGCTATATTGTTCCATGATGTATGTGTTAAATGAAATCATTTTGTTCTTTTCCTATTTGATAGCTTTTAGGAAAGTAAAATGACTATATCAAATGGATAACTATAATAATTGAGATAGGTAAAAGAGAACGTTTATGAATGTGAACTTACAATATCATGGGAACTAACAATAATTAAATCGATACATCATCCCACTTTGTTGTATTGACACAAAATTGTTCTTCGCAGAGACTTAAAATGACGATGCATATAGACGCAGAACCTAGGGAGATTCTTGTTCGAAAAGAGGTTGCCACTGTAAGTTTGAATATTGAAACGACTGAGGAGTCAACACAGCACCAAGGGAGATTCCACCATATTCAAGGTATCAATTCTTTTGGATTTTGCGTTTGATAATCTCTTTGAGGTTTCAAGGAGTATGTCCCTCCAATTAAGCCTGTGGGAAGAGGCGCTAATGGTCTTGTTCATTCATAAATTGTGGGATTTCGCTCAAGTTTTTGTATTTCTTGTATTTGGATGAAGGGTTCTTGTTATTACTATGTGAAAGTTCATTTTTTTTGGAGAAAATGTGATTCTAAAATTAGGAAGATGACTTTGACTCTTGATCAAACTTTTGGTTGTGTTATGATTAGGCTTTAGTTCAAATTATATTTGAGAGTTTGATTATTTGTTATCCGTCTTTATCCTTGGTTTTTGTCATGAAATTGCATATGAAGTTGATGTGTGATGTGCTTTGCGGTGTCTGCTTCCTTCTTTCTTATTTTTGTGAATGGGAGAGCTCAATTGGTTGTTTGATGATGAATACAGTTGTTGTTAGTCTCTCATATATTAGCAGAAAAGGAAAGCTGATAGTTACTGTAACATCCTGAAAAATTTAATTCAGGATTAGAGAGTGTTTTGGGAAATTTTGGAATGTTTAGGAATTTTTGGGATATTTTTGGAAATTTTGAGTAATTAATGTGCATATAATTAATTAAGAAATGAAGAGTTTGACATATGAGGGAGTGGTAAAGCTAAAAATATTTTGAAGTTTAAAAAGATAGGAGGTGTTAGAATCTTAAGTTTTGATGAAGACTAAAATATGAAAGAATAGGCCAAGTACTTAGAAAGCAATAGGTTAACATAGGATCCCAAGTAAGAGTGCAACCGGATGTGGATTTACTTCCGGATAGACTAGGACTTGCGCACGCGGATAAATGTTTCATCCCCCAGCGGCAGCGAGTAACTCACTAGGGATTTAACTTAGTCCATGAACGCTAGATATACAAAAGCTTAAGACTAAGCTATGATTCAATCGGAAGTGAAATTGCTTCCTGTTAGACTTAGACTGGCGCAGACTGATAGAATAGATATAACCCCAAGCGTCAGTGAGTTTACCTCGTCAAGTGAAATTGCTTCCTGTTGGACTTAGACTGGCGCAGACTGATAGAATAGATATAACCCCAAGCGTCAGTGAGTTTACCTCCTCAAGTGAAATTGCTTCCTGTTGGACTTAGACTGGAGCAGACTGATAGAATAGATATAACTCTAAGCGTCAGTGAGTTTACCACGTCAAGTGAAAGTGCTTCCGATAGCTTAGTGACTAGCGCTGACTGTTGGAATACACTGAGCGAGAGTTATTGATGGTGAGCTAAATCCTTCATAAAGTGGATTCACTTCCGGATGTAGAAGTGCTTCCGGATACACCTTAGACTTAGGGAACACCCACTGCATGTGACTATGTGCTTATATTGCTAAACTAACGTTCAAGTGCAGCACACTGAGTAAGGTTGCTTCCGGATGTGATTTTGCTTCCGCAAACAATCAGAATGTCAGAACGTTCAGAGATGCAGTGTCAGAATGCTTTTGTCAGAGCAGAGGTGTCAGGACTACTTTTCAGAGATAAAACAAGTCAACCCTGCTATGCATTGATGAAGCATTTATTGGGCAAACGGTAACATGGGAAAAACGGCCATATTCAAACGGCTAGCCTACCTACCAAGAGTTCAAAATGTTTGAAGACTATATAAGGGAGCTCAACTTCATTTATGAAGCAATCAATTATCTTTGAATATTCTTGAGAGAAGTTAGAGCGAGAAACTAAGAACACCTTCAAGCATTCAAAGCTGCCCAGAAAAGTAAAGAGCATTTAACACATCGAGTGATCCTTTTCATCTACATATTCTGTACTCTTTGTTGTTAAGTCTCTTTCTGTTATAAGAGCATTGATTGTACTTAAGTGTGTAACACCATCTGTTCTTTGAGAGAACTTAGTCAGAAAAATCCTTTAAGTGTAAAGGTTAACCCCTTGCTTGGTGTGAGGGGGAGCTAGTTAGAAAGGTTACAAGTGAGCCTGTGTAAAACTTGTAGTTGTAAGGTTGCAAGTAATCCCGTGAAAAACTTGCGGTTGTAAGGTTTCAGGTGAACCCGATTTAAAACCTGAGATATAGTGGAACTCGGCCTGGGTGGTTGAGGACTGGACGTAGGTCAGGTAGACCGAACCAGTATAACTCTTGTCTTGTTTCATTCGAGCGTTATTTTTGAAGCACAATTCACCCCCCCTTTTGTGCATCCATTACTTTCATTTGGTATCAGAGCGGGTCTTTCTCACTCGATTCCAACGAATCAGAAAGCAAAGATCCAGTAATGGATACAGACTATTCTCTACCAGATGTCTCTGTTCAACCCAACAAGCCCCCAGGCTTCGATGGGTACAACTATCCATTCTGGAAGTTCAGAATGGAGACTTATATCAAGTCAAGTGACATTAGACTCTGGGACGTAATAGAACGAGGGGATCAAACTCCACTAGATGAGGATGGATTTGCTAAAGTGAGAGCCAGATACACTCCTGAGGACTATGCCCTAGTCCAACTGAACCATCGGCCCATGCACTACATCCAGTGTGCTCTCAGCCCCAAAGAGTTTCACAGGATCAGCCACCACAAAAATGCTAAAAATATGTGGGAGGCTCTTGAGGCTGCTCACTCTGGAACCAGGGGAGTAAAAGCAAGACATGTTGAAATGCTGGTGGAAGAATTTCACAAGTTTGCCATGCTAAGTCCCACCGAGCCTATCAGAGAGCTAGAGCTCAGGTTCACCCATCTCATCAACAATTTGGCCTCACTGGGTAAGGATATTCCTGAAAGAGAGCAAGTAAGCAAGATCCTAAAGATCTTGAAGGGTGACTGGATCTCCAAAGTAACTATCTTGCAAGAAGTGCAAGGAGAATCAACCAGCTCCATCACCGCACTATTTGGCTCTCTTGCTGAATATGAACCTACCTTGCTGGCTATGAGAGCTCCTCAAGCCTCATCCAAGAACAAGAACCTTGCTCTCATTGCTCCCAGCAAGGAGATCAATGATGATGATGAGGATGATGAGGAGGAAATGGACGATGAAGAGATGGCTATGATGGTGAGGAAATTCAGGAAATTCTTTAGAAAGAAAGGAGACTATCAGAGAGGTGACTCCAGCCAGAAGAAGGGATACAAGAAAGAAAAGGTCCCTGTGTGCTTTGAATGCAAGAAGCCTGGTCACTTCAAGGCTGAGTGTCCCAGCCTGCAGATGTCAAAAGGCAAAGACAAAAGAAAGGCCCTTGTCTCCTCCATTTGGGTAAATAGCTCAGATGAGGAAGCAAGTGATGAAGAAGAAGTTGCCAACCTCTGCCTGGTAGCTAGAGAAGATGATGAAGAAGCATCTTCAGATCTTGACCTCACCAACGAAGATCATGAGGTAACTCTTTCTGAACTACAAGAGGCTTACAATGAGGTTCATGAAGAATTCTCCATACTATGTAAAGCCTATAAAGTGTTGAAAACCAAAAAGGAATCACTTGAGTCCAAGGTGAACTCACTAAGTGAGGAACTAGCGGAAGCTAGAAGGCTTCCGGTAGTGGATGGCCAGGGTTCTCCCCAAGTAGAACCCAACGCCCCAACACTTGAGAGCTGCCCAAATTGCAGCAAAATCTCAGCTGACAATGACAAGCTGCAAAATGCCCTGCAGAAGTTTACCAATGGTTCAGAAATGTTAAATATAATCTTAATGAATCAAAGGGCATATAGGGATAGAACTGGCTTAGGATATACCCCTAGAGGGAAAAAGTGGGTAGAACCAAAAGTAAAGCCCTACTTAAAATTCTTCCATAAAGCCACTAGTCATAGCTCCTCACCCTTTAGCTTCTGTAACTACTGCAACAGGAGAGGACACTCCACGTCCACCGGTAATGCCAAGAAGCATGGAGCTAGTAGCTCTTACAAATGGGTCCCTAAAGGATCCAAGGCTGCAAAGGATCCTTCACCTGCAAAGGAAACCAAGAGAGGACAAGGATCCCGAGCCTGGAATCATTCCACAGGGAAAACCCAAGAGCCTAGAGCCAGCACTAGGCCAGAGGCTCCAAATGATCATAAGCCCAAGGTTAAGACCAATACTAGACCAAGGGCACTAAATACTAATGACACAGGACCCAAGAGAGGTGGGGTACCTAAGTTTGCTTGATTATTTCAGGTGTGTCTCTGAAATTCGTGGCTGTCACCCAAGAGGGGGGGGGGTGAATTGGGTGAGGGAATAAAAACTTAAACTCTTTTCGAAAGACTGCTTGTGCTCGGTGATGATGATAATAAATAATGCTATGCACAAGTCAGTATGCTATGTGATGCAAAATAGAATGTTTAAATGTAAGTTTATGCACACATAAATTTATCCTGGTTCGGTCACCCAGACCTACATCCAGTCCCCAGGCTACACCTGAGATTTCCAATTCACTATTCTTGTTTAAACCGGGCACAAGAGAAGCCTTTACACTTTAGGTTTTACGAGCACGGGTTCACCTAACAACCCACAGGTTTTACAACGGGTTCACCTGCAAACCTTACAAATGCAAGTTTTACGGGCTAACTTGCAACCTATGGAGATTTAGAAAACTTCTAAATGCTCCCCCTTACAAAATGTAAGATTACAATTAAGTTCACTCTATGAACTGATTTTGTTAAACACTTAAGCTCAAAACTAACTCTCTCAAAGAGTGGATGATGTTACTCACTTAAGTACAAATGAATCACTCTCTAAGAATATTACATATCAAAGTCCGAGAGTAGAAGATGAGAGGAATGTAGAATAGTGTTTCAGATAATAAGCTCTGTTCTCTCTCTTTCTTTCAAGCCCCATCTTCAGAAATGAAGAACATCCCTTTTATACCAGTCTCTGAATATCTAGCCGTTGGAGAGGCAATAAGATCGTTTGATTATAGACGTTGGGGCCTTGTTTACGTTGTCCTCATTAATGCACAGCAGGGTTGACTTTGCTTTATCTGAAAAAGGTGCTCTGACCATGCTGTTCTGTCAACACTGTTCTGACAATACTATTCTGACAAAAGTCGTTCTGGCATCTGAACACGTTGTACGGTCCGACTCTTGCTTGCTGTCAGAGAGGACTTCGTTCCTCAAGCATAAGTCCAGGATGTTAAGAGACTCACTATCGGAAGCTCTCTTGCTATCTGAAGCTCGTGGACTCTAACATTTTGCTTGCTATCACATAGAGGAACTTTGTCTTCCAAGCACTTGTCCATGAATGATAAGAGTGCTTTGCTATTGGATCCTCTCTTGCTATCAGAAGCTCTCTTATGGACTCTGACTTTTGTGGGCAGTATGAGCTTTGACACCTTGAGTGAATCTTCAGATTATGTTCTCATACTCCTCATGCTTGGTAGGTAACAATGTTGTTTGAATGTGTCTGTTATCCTCTTGTTACCGTTGGAAGGAACATCTTCTTAAATGCTTCAGCAGGGTTGACTTGCTTTATCTCTGAAAAGTAGTCCTGACACCTCTGCTCTGTTAAAAGCATTCTGACACTGCATCTCTTTGAACGTTCAGACATCCTGATTGCTTGCGGAAGCAACTTCTCATCCGGAAGCAACCTTACTGAGTGTGCTGCACTTGAACGTTAGTTTAGCAATATAATCATATAGTCTCATGCAGTGGGTGATCCTAAATCTAAGGTGTATCCGGAAGCACTTCTACATCCGGAAGTAAATTCACTTGATGAGGGATTTAGTTCACCATGACTTGCTCTCGCTTAGTCTATTTCATTCCACCACTCAGCGCTAGTCACTGAGCTATCGGAAGCACTTTTACTTGACGTGGTGAATTCACTGACGCTTAGGGTGAAATCTATTCTATCAGTCTGCGCCAGTCAAGATCTAATAGGAAGCAACTTCACTTGATGTTGCATTTCTGCTGACGCTCGGGGTTATATCTAGTCTATCAACCTGCGCCAGTCTAAATCTAATAGGAAGTGCTTTCACTTGGCGAAGTAGACTTACTGACGCTTGGGGTACTAACTATTCTATTGCTCTGCGCCAGTCTAAGTCTAACAGGAAGCGCTTTCACTTGGGGAAGTAGACTTACTAACGCTTGGGGTAATATCTATTCTGTCGCTCTGCGCCAGTCTAAGTCTAACAGGAAGCAAACTCACTTCCGATTGAAACATAGCTTAGTCTTAAGGTTTTGTGTACCTAATTCTCATGGACTAAGTTAAATCCCTAGTGATTTACTTGCTGACGCTGGGGGATGAAAGCATTCATCCGCATGCGCAAGTCCTAATCTAACCGGAAGTGATCTTGCATTCTCAAGTGATCTAACTCAGGATTCTAACCATGTCATCTAATCCCTCCTAAGTGTTGATTATGTTCTCTTAAGTACTAGACCATATCATACCTTAGTCACCATCAAAACTTAAGATTCTAACATTCTCCCCCTTTTTGATGATGACAAACCCATAGATGACTAGAGAACATAATTAAACTTAGATCACTCATCCTAGAGCTATATTCCTTTCCCCATTTCTCTCCCCAAAAATCTAGGCATCTTATCTATCTCTCAGCTCTAGACATCTCATGTCTCATCTCTCGCTAGACATCTTATATCTCATCTCTAGCTAGACATCTTATATCTCATCTCTAGACATCTCATCTCATCTCTAGACATCTCATCTCATCTCTAGACATCTCATCTCTCTCCCCCTTTTGGCTTCATCAAAATCCAACAGGTGCAAGCTAGCCTTAGGGATGGGGATACTTTTATCGTTCTCCTAGGAATGGGCTTTCTACCTAATATTTCTCCCTATGTATCGCTAATAAAGATTTGTTCTAGACTATTCAATACAATGTACGAGAATTAACAAGGAACAGCAATAATGGCTCATGATCCTAAATGATTGTATTTTCCCTAAACACTATGTAGGATAGTTAAACATGTTTTTCAAAGGAGATATTGATACATCAAATCTAATCATAATTAAATTAAGATCAAAACATACAAAACAGTTTTCTTTTTGAAGGTGAAAATTCTTTCCAAATGTAATTTTGATCCTCTCGAATTGATTAACATGATATCAAAAGTAATTTTGATGTGTTTAAAAATGATGATTATGATATCAAATGAAATATGTGATTTTAAATTCAAATGAGATGAAATCTGATACCTAATGAAATCAAATGAGATCTGTGAGTTTGAACTTGTGGTATCAAAGGAAATGATTGAATGCCAAATGAAATTTGTGATACCATATGAAATGAAATCAAATCAAATGAAATTTGTGTTTTTAAAAGTGCCAAAAATAATTTCCAAACAAATTGCATCACAGCATCTTAAGAGTTTATTATCGATGACAGCATGTGACTCTCTATTTTCAAGGGATCATTAACAGGTAATGTCCACTTACTTCTCTTTCTATATTAAGATTAATCATCATTAAATCAAGAAAGGAAGCATATAAGAGAGGTATGTTATCAATTACTTTCCAGCATGTCATTTAGAGGATACAGATGTGTGAGCTAGGATGATTTTCTAAGACAGTGAATGATTTTGAAGTCAATGCAGATTGAGAGAAACATCCTAAGTTGACACCCTTACCAATGCCATGTATGCATCATATGTAAGAGATGGTAAGGTGTAGATGTTACCACAGATGAGGGGTACTCATACTCTATTAGACTCAGGAATCTGAATCATACGCAGATAAGCATGCTTCCTGACATCTTCAAGAGGTGTGCTATCTCAAGTGGAAACCCCTAGCGCAAGTGCTTTGATGACTCGCTTCGGCAAGCTGAGCTACAACCACAAGCAGACATGACTGGGCAGTCACTCTACTCTTCCCATGGTTCAATAGTTGGCCTGCTATCGAAGGCGCTGATTGTTGTGAAAGCAACCTTGCTCAAACTTGATGATTGGTCCTGCATATGCTTGAGGAAACAAATGCTTTCTGATGGTCAGTGAAAGAACTTAAGATTTAACATTGAAGACCATCCTCAGGACATTCAAGTCAATCTGTGTTAATCAGCACAAGCTAATAATTTTAAGAAATCATGCTTGCTAATTGGTTTAAGAAAATATGAGCAATGATTATGTGAAAACTAATTTTGAAATTATCTATACATTCACATAGTTTCACTATCAAGACATGAACTCTATTTATACTCTCATGGATAAATATCAATGTGATAGTACAGAGAATATTAAACAGGTGGCATATTTTCAGAGTTTCATAAGCAAGTATAGTTCAATACATATGCCTCAAGGATGTTCATGTTAGATCATGAAGACATGTGAATTAATAATATAATGAGATTTTGAAAAAGAGAATCTTCATCCTCACAAAATAATTTGATTAGGATTGAATTCGTTTTACAAAAACAACCAAATTTCAGCATATGATTACGAGAATGATTTCCAAATATTAGCTCGAGTTCTTCTAGATATGCTCAATGTGATCTCATTGTTCTTAGGATATCAACAAGCTTGAAATTAATACAGATTATAGCATGCTTGTGATACTATGCCATGTTTTACAGATCTAGCAGAGTTTAATTCAAGGCATTTCCTAAGATTTCTAATGCATGTCAGACAAGAGAGAGACTATCCATTTAATTTCACAACAGAATATGTAAGGGATAGAAATGCTCATGTGTATTGGCGAAAGTTTCTCAGGTTTGGTATAGCCATTCCACACATCTTGATAAGAGACATTTTCGTTGTCATTCTCTCTTGGTTATATTCATTGTTCAAGCTTCAATAATCTGTGTCAACATTCTTAAACCACAAACTTGAACTGAGATCATTAGTAGATTGAGAACTTAAAGATGTAATTAAGAGGGATGTATTGTTCTCGAAACCATAGCTGCTTATGCATTGAAAAAGTTGATGCAAGAGATACCACATGAAATGGAAAATCAGAAATAGCTTTTGAGTGCTATCATGAGGTACGGTTGTCATGTAGGTTTAAAGAGGATCAGAATCTGTTTTGAAAGTTTGTATTTCAAAAGGATCTTTCAAAAATCAAGGTGAATGCATAAACCATTTTCTTCCATGAGAGGTGCCCTTAAAAGAATTCACTAAGCATATATGAGTAAAATGATTTAGACACCATATGAAAAACTCTGAGGAAGATTTTTAGTTTTAGTGTCAAAATTCTGAAACTAGTTCCGAATCATCTTAACAATGTCAGAAATCTTAGAACACAATGATTCAACATGCACAAATTCAGAAGGTTTTGAAGAAGGTTCAGTTTCAAGGTGTCGGACTTCTTGAATTTGTAAAATCTGTATGCATTATATCAGAAAATGAATTTGATATGATAGGGTCGTTTTTACAGAAAATAAGTGTTCATCACAGATAAGGGAAATCATATCAGTTTCAGAGAAATAAGAGCTGTTGAGCCCATCATGCATTTACTAGCCAAGTGATTATTCAAGTAAAGAGGAAGGTAAGAATGATATCACCATAGCTCCATTCGCATCTAGCAGTAGCTCGCTTGATTTTGGTTGGCAATGTATGGAATCTATATTTAGAGCAGTACCAAAATCTATGTGTGACGAATGCTTATCAAGACTTGACTAATTGTTCAGATGAGGTACAGTCCTGAGTCTTGCTGAGGCTAATAGGATGGATTGGAGCTGGTGCAGAGGGATGAATTTACTTTGTGATCACTACCACTGGCATCTCTGGCCTCTTGAACCCATACTTCATACACAGCTCTTCACTCAGATTGGGTGCTGGCGCAGAGGAAGACACAGGTTCAGCAGAAGGTATCTCCGCAGGTTGATCACTCAGCGCTATCTCAAGTTTGCCTCTGAGCTAGCAGATTGTTGGGGGCACATGAATCAGATGGCTCACTGTGGGGGGAGGAGATCTTCCTTTTAGCAAGGGTCTTCTTCACCCTTGTCTTTCTGAACCTTCGGATTGCCCTTCCTACAAAATACCAGATAGTTCCTTCCTTTTGTATCCAAGTCTGGATCTGAAGGTCAGTTTGTAGGCTATATATAGTTCACATGCATTTAGATTACGTCCTATGTGTATGGCATGGTGAATCTTTCATGACTATATGCACAAGGATATACAAGGTTTTTGATCAAGATAGTCATGGACAGTATGTAGATTATGAACATTACTTATTTCTTCAAGCTTTCTTCTATGATGAATATAATGTTCACACCTTAGGATGCTTAATGTAAAATCTCAATAAGTCCATCTAACATTAGCATAGGAGATTTTACTATCAAATGCTTCGTTGCTAAGTGATCCCTTGCTTACCCAAGGAGATCTTCTATACTTATCCTTGGTTCGAAGCACTTTCTTCTGAGAGGTAGGATTCAAGAGCCTTTTCAATGATGATCGAGGAATCCACTCTCTCTTGTTCTTCTCAGGATAATTGAATGGAACTTTGTGATAGCTCATCCTTGAGACAGAACCATTGTCCCTTGTGGTGGCCGACAGCTTCTTATGATTGTACCAGTGGGTTTCAGCAGTTGCATCACCACGAGTTCTCCTCTTTGGGATAAGAGGAACTCTTGATTTTTCCTGCACAAGTAAGGCACTAGGAGGATGTTTTGGTACCCATTTGTACTTGGGTCCTACATGGTTAGCACTGGACCTTACTTGTCCTTTAGGAATCCATACAAACTTATTTCTCACATTTGAATTTCTTCTAAGACTGCATGTGTGAGAAATATGTCCTAATCTACCACAATAATGACAGATAATGGAATGATAATCAAAATGAGGCTTCCTATCATTATCATGATTAGTTTTCTTTAGAAAAGCTTTTTGTTCCTTTGAAATTTCAGTTTCTTTTGAAAGCTTTTCTTTTTCCTTCAACACGTGTTTACAATCAAAACATTTTTCAAGACATGTTGAAGTTTTCCCTACCGATAGTGGGCTAGCTATCGGAACCACTAGTTCTTTAAAAGAACCCTCGGAAACTTTAGATGTAGAAGAAGAAATTAGTTTTTCAAGTTTCCTATCTTTTTCTTTTAAGCCTAGAAGTTCTTTTGCAAGTTTACAATATTCAGTATATAACTCATTGTATGCATCTTGCAAATCAGAGAGTTCAATTTCAGATCCAGATACCTCACTTTCTGAATCTTCTAGGCAGAGATGGATACTCTCTTCACTGAAGTCTGCTTCCTCAATATCAGCTTCCAGAAGCTCATCAGTAGATGATCCACAAAGAGCACGAGTTGAGCTTTGGACAGCTGTGCTTTCAAGAGATGGGTTAGAAGCATATATCACATCAAGAGTATTCCAAATATCTCTAGCACTAGAGCAATGTTTGATTTTCTGGAAATCATTTTCAGTTAAGCCTTTGTATAAAATTTGCATTGCTCTAATGTTTAAGGAAAACAAATTTTTCTCCCTTTCAGTCCAGTTTCCTCTTGGTTTGAAATCAAAATCATTTTCAAAAATATCCCACACTTTCAAACTAGTGGATTTTATAAAACTTTCCATTCTTGCTTTCCACCAACAAAAATCAATATTTTCTAACACAGGTGGAATGGTATGATCAAAGCCTTTGGAAAACATTTTAACCCAAATCAGCCAAGGTCTTTGCACTTGAGATCGTTTGATCCTTTAAACAAGTGACCTGCTCTGATACCAAATGAAATTCGTGGCTGTCACCCAAGAGGGGGGGGGGGTGAATTGGGTGAGGGAATAAAAACTTAAACTCTTTTCGAAAGACTGCTTGTGCTCGGTGATGATGATAATAAATAATGCTATGCACAAGTCAGTATGCTATGTGATGCAAAATAGAATGTTTAAATGTAAGTTTATGCACACATAAATTTATCCTGGTTCGGTCACCCAGACCTACATCCAGTCCCCAGGCTACACCTGAGATTTCCAATTCACTATTCTTGTTTAAACCGGGCACAAGAGAAGCCTTTACACTTTAGGTTTTACGAGCACGGGTTCACCTAACAACCCACAGGTTTTACAACGGGTTCACCTGCAAACCTTACAAATGCAAGTTTTACGGGCTAACTTGCAACCTATGGAGATTTAGAAAACTTCTAAATGCTCCCCCTTACAAAATGTAAGATTACAATTAAGTTCACTCTATGAACTGATTTTGTTAAACACTTAAGCTCAAAACTAACTCTCTCAAAGAGTGGATGATGTTACTCACTTAAGTACAAATGAATCACTCTCTAAGAATATTACATATCAAAGTCCGAGAGTAGAAGATGAGAGGAATGTAGAATAGTGTTTCAGATAATAAGCTCTGTTCTCTCTCTTTCTTTCAAGCCCCATCTTCAGAAATGAAGAACATCCCTTTTATACCAGTCTCTGAATATCTAGCCGTTGGAGAGGCAATAAGATCGTTTGATTATAGACGTTGGGGCCTTGTTTACGTTGTCCTCATTAATGCACAGCAGGGTTGACTTTGCTTTATCTGAAAAAGGTGCTCTGACCATGCTGTTCTGTCAACACTGTTCTGACAATACTATTCTGACAAAAGTCGTTCTGGCATCTGAACACGTTGTACGGTCCGACTCTTGCTTGCTGTCAGAGAGGACTTCGTTCCTCAAGCATAAGTCCAGGATGTTAAGAGACTCACTATCGGAAGCTCTCTTGCTATCTGAAGCTCGTGGACTCTAACATTTTGCTTGCTATCACATAGAGGAACTTTGTCTTCCAAGCACTTGTCCATGAATGATAAGAGTGCTTTGCTATTGGATCCTCTCTTGCTATCAGAAGCTCTCTTATGGACTCTGACTTTTGTGGGCAGTATGAGCTTTGACACCTTGAGTGAATCTTCAGATTATGTTCTCATACTCCTCATGCTTGGTAGGTAACAATGTTGTTTGAATGTGTCTGTTATCCTCTTGTTACCGTTGGAAGGAACATCTTCTTAAATGCTTCAGCAGGGTTGACTTGCTTTATCTCTGAAAAGTAGTCCTGACACCTCTGCTCTGTTAAAAGCATTCTGACACTGCATCTCTTTGAACGTTCAGACATCCTGATTGCTTGCGGAAGCAACTTCTCATCCGGAAGCAACCTTACTGAGTGTGCTGCACTTGAACGTTAGTTTAGCAATATAATCATATAGTCTCATGCAGTGGGTGATCCTAAATCTAAGGTGTATCCGGAAGCACTTCTACATCCGGAAGTAAATTCACTTGATGAGGGATTTAGTTCACCATGACTTGCTCTCGCTTAGTCTATTTCATTCCACCACTCAGCGCTAGTCACTGAGCTATCGGAAGCACTTTTACTTGACGTGGTGAATTCACTGACGCTTAGGGTGAAATCTATTCTATCAGTCTGCGCCAGTCAAGATCTAATAGGAAGCAACTTCACTTGATGTTGCATTTCTGCTGACGCTCGGGGTTATATCTAGTCTATCAACCTGCGCCAGTCTAAATCTAATAGGAAGTGCTTTCACTTGGCGAAGTAGACTTACTGACGCTTGGGGTACTAACTATTCTATTGCTCTGCGCCAGTCTAAGTCTAACAGGAAGCGCTTTCACTTGGGGAAGTAGACTTACTAACGCTTGGGGTAATATCTATTCTGTCGCTCTGCGCCAGTCTAAGTCTAACAGGAAGCAAACTCACTTCCGATTGAAACATAGCTTAGTCTTAAGGTTTTGTGTACCTAATTCTCATGGACTAAGTTAAATCCCTAGTGATTTACTTGCTGACGCTGGGGGATGAAAGCATTCATCCGCATGCGCAAGTCCTAATCTAACCGGAAGTGATCTTGCATTCTCAAGTGATCTAACTCAGGATTCTAACCATGTCATCTAATCCCTCCTAAGTGTTGATTATGTTCTCTTAAGTACTAGACCATATCATACCTTAGTCACCATCAAAACTTAAGATTCTAACAGTCTCAAGGCATCCAAGAACAGAAAATGGTACATCGATAGCGGATGCTTGAGACATATGACTGGAGACAGAGACAAGTTCAAATCTCTGGTGATCAAAGATGGAGCCACAGTGACCTTTGGAGGAAATCAAAGTGGTAAGATCACTGGAGTTGGAGAAGTTGGACCAGTCAAAGATGTCTATCTAGTGGACGGTCTCTGTCACAACCTGCTGAGCGTGAGCCAGAGCACGGACAAAGGAAATTGGGTAATATTTGATTCAAATGAGTGCATAATAGTTGATAAGCAGGAAGAAAAATGTTTAATATCTAGTGACGAGAATAGTTGGCTTTGGCATAAGAGGTTAGCTCATGTCAATTTTACTCAACTGGATATGCTAATTAAAAATGAGCTAGCTATAGGTATTCCCTCTTTTAAAGTTAAGCATGATTTTATTTGTGAATCCTGCCAACGAGGGAAGCAAACAAAGTCCTCGTTTAAAACCAAGAAGAGAGTCTCCACCAGCAGGCCCTTGGAACTAATCCACATGGATTTGGTTGGGCCAGCGAGAGTAAAGAGCTTGGGTGGAAACCTGTATGCTCTAGTAGTGGTGGATGACTATTCAAGGTTCACTTGGACTATGTTTCTTGCCTCTAAGCAAGATGCTTTTGATGCTTTTGTTGTCCTGGCTAAGAAAGTGCAGAATGAGAGAGAGCTCAAAATCACAGCCATAAGGACAGACCATGGAGGAGAGTTTGAGAACCATAGCTTCTCTGAGCTATGTGAGCAAAACGGCATTGATCATAACTTCTCAGCTCCGAGGACTCCTCAACAAAATGGAGTGGTAGAAAGGAAGAACAGGGTTCTGACGGAGATGGCTAGAAGCATGCTCAATGAGAAAGAGGTTTCTCAAGTGTTCTGGGCGGACGCTATGAGTACTGCTTGCTATATCTCCAACAGAGCCTATGTTCGTAAGGGCTTGGACAAGACTCCATACGAGCTATACAAAGGGAGGAAGCCCAACATCAGCCACCTCAGAATATTTGGATCAAAATGCTATGTGCATAACAATGGAAAGGTAAATTTGGGTAAGTTTGATCCAAAGGCTGATGTAGGTATATTCATAGGATATTCCCTTAGGAGTAAAGCATATAGAATATACAACATGAAAACTAAAACTGTAGAAGAATCCATGCATGTTGTATTTGATGAAACTCCTACATGGGGACAATCCACAGAGGATGATGGAATACTTAATCTTCCAAAACTACCATCATCTTCCTCACCACCAAAAGAAACACCAACAAGCAATCCCAAAGAAGAAGATGAACCCAGTGATGAACCTGGAGTGCAACCCGTGCCTGAGGAGGCACAGGTGCCAATAGCTAGGAGACATCACAAGGATCATCCTCTTGATCAAGTGCTTGGTGATGTTTCTTCTGGTGTCAGAACTAGAAGACAAGTTCAAAATGAAGTTGAGTTTGGAGCATTCCTATCTCAAATCGAACCAACTTCAGTTGAACAAGCTCTTGAGGACTGCGACTGGATTATTGCCATGCAGGAAGAGCTAAATCAATTTGAGAGAAGTCAAGTTTGGGAACTAGTCCCAAGGCCGTCTCATCAATCCATAGTAGGGACCAAGTGGGTCTTCAAAAACAAGCTAGATGAGACAGGTCAAATCACAAGAAACAAAGCCAGACTAGTAGCCAAAGGATATAACCAAGAAGAAGGCATTGACTATGAAGAAACTTTTGCTCCAGTTGCTAGACTCGAAGCAATAAGAATTCTTCTAGCCTTTGCATCCATGAAAGGTTTTAGATTATATCAAATGGATGTAAAGAGTGCTTTTCTTAATGGTTACATCAAAGAAGAGGTATATGTTGAACAACCTCCTGGCTTTGAGGATCATAAGCATCCCAAACATGTGTATAGATTAAAGAAAGCTTTATATGGCCTGAAACAAGCTCCTTGAGCTTGGTATGAGAGACTCAGCAGCTTTTTGCTGGGCAAGGGTTTCTCAAGGGGCAAATTAGATAATACACTGTTTATCCTTCACAAAGATAGGGATATGTTAATTGTCCAAATTTATGTTGATGATATTATATTTGGGGCAACTAACGAAAAGCTTTGTGAAGATTTCTCTAAGACTATGCAGGGTGAATTCGAAATGTCAATGATGGGAGAACTAACGTTCTTCCTTGGCCTGCAAATCAAACAGAAGAAAAATGGAATCTTCATCTCCCAAGCTAAGTATTGCAGAGAACTACTCAAAAAATTTGGGATGGATGAATGCAAGGAGTATGACACTCCTATGAGCACCACAACTGCACTCGATGCTGACGCAAAGGGTAAATCTGTCAGCCTGCCCATGTATAGGGGAATGATAGGTTCCCTCTTATACTTAACAGCGAGCAGGCGTGACATTCAATTTAGTGTAGGTTTCAAGCCAACCCCAAGGAGTCACACTTAACATGTGTTAAACGTATCCTAAGATACCTTGAGGGAACACAAGAACTTGGTCTTTGGTATCCCAGAGGTAACCAAGAGTTCTTGTGGGCTTACTCTGACTCTGACCATGCAGGTTATAAAACAGATAGAAAGAGCACCAGTGGACAATGCGCCTTCCTTGGTGGTTGTCTGGTGTCTTGGGCTAGCAAAAAGCAAACCTGTGTGTCCTTGTCATCCACAGAGGCAGAATACATTGCTGCAGCAAGTTGCTGTGCTCAAGTGCTGTGGCTGAAGAACCAACTCAGAGATCTTGGCTTGGAGTTCCCTGAGGCACCTATCCTATGTGACAACACAAGCACTATCAGCCTCGCCAAGAATCCGGTTCAGCACACAAGGACAAAGCACATTGATGTCAGACATCACTTCATCAGAGATCATGTTCAAAAGAAGGATGTCAAGGTGCAGTTTGTCCCCACACAACAACAGCATGCTGACATCTTCACCAAGCCTCTGGGGGTTGAGCAGTTTACTTACATAAGAGGGGATTTGGGGATGGTAAACCCAAATGAGGTGTAACTTCTATTTATTATACTTGGTTATTTTAAAAATTACAAGAATACTAACTTAGGCATCGGAGTGCCAATATATGTTTTTGCAGGTGCTCAATGTTAAATCTTAAGCAAGTGCAACCGGAAGCAAAACCACTTCCGGATGAACATTCACTGACACTGGATGATCAAGTCAAGAGAGCGCCAGTGCCAGCCCAAGGGACACGTTCTTCAGAAAACGTTTCAACTCCCTCAATGAGACGTTATGCCTTCTCTGATAAGATGAAGCGACACGTGTCATCAGGTGTGTCGTTCCAACTTAAATTGTTTACGTTACCCAATGTGTGAAAATCTGAAGAGACATGACCATTTTACCCTTAGTAACTTTACCTATAAATAGGGTGTCATTTTTCACTTTCACTTTTTACTTGCATCACTTTCACTTTCACCATTTTCTCTGAAATTCTCTTCATCTTCTTCATCGTGTTCTTCATTTTCTTTCGCACAACTCTTCGCATTTCATCCCTTTTACCACAAAATTCATACAAAAATGGCCGGATCTCATGAATCCAACCCAGTTACGCAGAAAACCTCTTCATCAAAGAAACACAAGTCAAAATCTGGGAAATCTCGGCATGACCATTCTGGGAAATCTGGGCATCATAAAGAACATCGCGATGAACATCAAGAACTTCATGAAGTCTCTGGGCAGAATACACAAGGGCAAGATGAACAAGTCCAGGAACAGCCTAGCCACTCTGAGCGAGTACATGAACAGGCTGAGACTTCTGGGCAAGAGCAGGCAAGGGAAGCCAAGAGGAAGGGGAAAAAGAAGAAGGTTCAGTTCGCTGAAGAGCCTTCTTCCAAGAGACAAAGAGTTGAAGAAGACGACCCTACAGTGTACAGAGATGGGGCGTTGGAGCCAATTGCGGCCAAATTTGAGACGTCCGTCCCCTACTTCAACCATGGGCTGTTCATCGATCTGAACAAGATTGATGAGTTAGGGTTTCCCCATCTGCGCCCTTACTTGGAGAAGTATATGCCTTGGCTGGGCATCAACCAGGATTACAACGTGAACGTCCTGCGAGTCTTCTGTCAATCCCTCTCTGGCAAGGCTAAGTACAAGAAGGTGGATGGGAAAGAGCAAGTCCACAAACTCTCCTTCACTGCCACTGTAAGGGGGAGGACCTTCAGGTTCACTTGGAGGACTTTGAATGAGATGATGAGAATCACAGAAGAGGGTATGAATGAATGGATCTACCCTGAGTCTCTCAAGTACAGCAAGGAGGAATTCGAGGAGTTGTATGGCACCGATAACAAGAAAGTATCCAAGATGTCTGACTCCAACAGGCTCTTGTACTACGTCTACTCCCGGATGATGACACATAAGGGAGGCAACTTCAACGAGTTCACACTGCTGGACAATCCTTGGTTCCCCAGACTCCTCTCCCGCAAGCCAATCAACCCCGGCCAGTTGATCTGCCTTGAGCTTCAGAGCTGGATAAATAATGACAAGTCTGGCTATCTTCCCTATCCCACTATCATTTCCCTCCTCCTTGAGAAGCATCTGATCAAGGCCACATCTGCTGTGGAGGAAGAAAATATCAAGTGTAGACATGTGGGAGCTACCAACATTAGGAAGATGGGAATCAAGTATGTCAAGCCTGCTAAGCCCACTCGCTCAGGATCACAGGCCGAGAGCGCCTCTCAGACTTCAGTCCCCTCTACATCTGGTGCAGGGGATCAAGAAATGGACTCCCATGCTGGACCAAGCCGTGCTGCAAGAGTGCCAGCCTCTGTGAGAGCCTTTGCTGAGGAAGTTAAGGAAGAGCTTCTCTTCAGGCTGCCTGACTCCTTGGTAGGCCCTCTCCGTGCTGAGTGTGATACAGGCTTCCAGCAGCAAGGGGAGCGGATCCAGCGGCTTGAGGACAGAGTGGGACAGATCGAGAATCATCTTGCCAGGGTGGACGCAAAATTAGACCTTATCCTCCAGCACCTACAAATTCCCCAACCATCACAAGGTAACCTACCACCTCCACCTCCTCCTCAAAACCCACCTCCTCCACCTCCTAATCACCCTCAACTTCCCCCTCCTCCTCCACCTAACACTCAACAACCTCAGCCACCACCACAAAATGACCAGCAACCCCCACCATCACCAACCAATGACCACCAATCCCAACCTTCACCTACCCATGACCAGCAAACCCAAGACTCACCCCAACACTCTCCACTCCAATTCCCACTAAACTCTCCATCTCCATCTCCACCTCTTTCACCCATTCTCACACGACCTGGCGCTCCTACACGCTCTCCCCTCCGCTTCTCCAACGAACCTTCCCCCCATTCTGAACCTATCAACCCCAACTCTAGACCAAGAACCAACCCCCTGGCCGAGCAACTTGGTTTTCACACTGCCATTCACCCCCTCAGCCAAATATACATAAGAGACTATCCTCGCCTTCAACCACTCTCCGATGACCATTTACCTTTTACCCCAGACTCCACCAACTACAAAGAATACTCCTCCACTCATCCCTACGAAGGCCTCTTCGTCACCCCCAACTGGTTCCCCGACACTACCTCACCCCCAGACATTACCCAACCTACCTCCTCCCCAGAGACCTCACCCCAAAAAACTTCACCCTCCTCTTCCTCCACTCCATCCCTGGCCCTCACCCTCTTTGATGATGCCAAAAGGGGGAGAGATGTGATGTCCACTCTGCGCCTGTCCATGAGTACAAGGGATGTCCTCAGCCAGCCAGCATTATGGATTAATGAAGATATAGCAGCAGCCCTTCGTCGTGCTATGGAATCTCAAAGGCTGGGTGGTGCAGAAAGCCTTATAAGAGGAGAGGCCATCCGGTTCATGCAGCAGAAGAGAACGGCTAAGCAAGGACCACATTTGGAGATGGTTGTCTTTGGGCAGAATGAACAATCCTCACAACCTGAGTCATCATCAGAGCCTCCTCCAACTAAAACAACTAGAGAAATTGTTGAGGAGATCATGATGAAGTGGGGACTAAAGAGACCCAACCATCCTCCCATTGTGATAGCCAAGCCTGTTCCTGCATCCTCTGGGCAAGCGTCTGAGAGTCCTTCATTTGAGCGATCATCTGCCCCTCCTCCCTCATCTGAGCCAGCAGTCAGAGTCAGTGAGCCCAGAAAGAAGGTCGTTGCTAGAAGACGTGTCAGAAAGATAATTGCCTCCACTGAATCTGATAAGACTGAGGAAGAGACTTCATCTGACCTACCTGAGCAAGGAACTTCATCTGCCCAGGTTGAGCAAAGAACTCCAGTGGTTCAAGCAGTTCCAATTCTGAAGGAAGTCAAATTGGAAAATGAAGACATGACTCCTGAGGAATTTGAGAAGTTTGGATTCACAGATAAGCTATCCTTTGGTCAGATGGCCTGCCTCGATGCTGACAGAGCAAGCGCCATGCCCACTCCTCCAATTAGCAAGAGCAAAGGGAAGAGTAAAGGGAAAGGGAAAAGGAAAGCCCAGGAAGTTGAGGAGGATCCCAACTTCCCTGTATGGAACGTGAAAATACGGGCTGTTCACTATCCCAATGGAGAGGTCACCTACTTCGACGATGCTACAGGGTTCCCTTTGTATGAAGAAGTAGAGAACATGAAAAGGGCATTCGAGGAGTCTATTGAATCAGAGAGGCTCAGAAGGGAAAGAGATGAAGAAGAGCTCCAGCAGATCATTGCCCAGATAGACCAGAATGTTCATGAGGCCGAGTTAGCCAAACTACAAAGGGAGAATGGGGAGAGACAAAAGGAGAGGGAGAGGAAAAAGAAATACAAACCCTGAACCCCCAATCCAAACATTTGTTTTAACTTAGAAATTTTCTTGTTTGTTTTCATGCATATTTTCATACTTGCTTAGTGAAATTTATTTGTATACATTCTTTACTTGTATATGTTATTTGATTGTATACTCTGATTTGTAACTTTTACTTATCAATAATATTTGTCCAAGTTACTTGTTCTTATCTATTGCTTTTATTCTCTTGCTATTCTTTCCTTATGAATTTAATCGATAAAACTAAGTTTGTCATCATCAAAAAGGGGGAGAATGTTAGAATCTTAAGTTTTGATGAAGACTAAAATATGAAAGAATAGGCCAAGTACTTAGAAAGCAATAGGTTAACATAGGATCCCAAGTAAGAGTGCAACCGGATGTGGATTTACTTCCGGATAGACTAGGACTTGCGCACGCGGATAAATGTTTCATCCCTCAGCGGCAGCGAGTAACTCACTAGGGATTTAACTTAGTCCATGAACGCTAGATATACAAAAGCTTAAGACTAAGCTATGATTCAATCGGAAGTGAAATTGCTTCCTGTTAGACTTAGACTGGCGCAGACTGATAGAATAGATATAACCCCAAGCGTTAGTGAGTTTACCTCGTCAAGTGAAATTGCTTCCTGTTGGACTTAGACTGGCGCAGACTGATAGAATAGATATAACCCCAAGCATCAGTGAGTTTAACTCGTCAAGTGAAATTGCTTCCTGTTGGACTTAGACTGGCGCAGACTGATAGAATAGATATAACCCTAAGCGTCAGTGAGTTTACCACGTCAAGTGAAAGTGCTTCCGATAGCTTAGTGACTAGCGCTGACTGTTGGAATACACTGAGCGAGAGTTATTGATGGTGAGCTAAATCCTTCATAAAGTGGATTCACTTCCGGATGTAGAAGTGCTTCCGGATACACCTTAGACTTAGGGAACACCCACTGCATGTGACTATGTGCTTATATTGCTAAACTAACGTTCAAGTGCAGCACACTGAGTAAGGTTGCTTCCGGATGTGATTTTGCTTCCGCAAACAATCAGAATGTCAGAACGTTCAGAGATGCAGTGTCAGAATGCTTTTGTCAGAGCAGAGGTGTCAGGACTACTTTTCAGAGATAAAGCAAGTCAACCCTGCTATGCATTGATGAAGCATTTATTGGGCAAACGGTAACATGGGAAAAACGGCCATATTCAAACGGCTAGCCCACCTACCAAGAGTTCAAAATGTTTGAAGACTATATAAGGGAGCTCAACTTCATTTATGAAGCAATCAATTATCTTTGAATATTCTTGAGAGAAGTTAGAGCGAGAAACTAAGAACACCTTCAAGCATTCAAAGCTGCCCAGAAAAGTAAAGAGCATTTAACACATCGAGTGATCCTTTTCATCTACATATTCTGTACTCTTTGTTGTTAAGTCTCTTTCTGTTATAAGAGCATTGATTGTACTTAAGTGTGTAACACCATCCGTTCTTTGAGAGAACTTAGTCAGAAAAATCCTTTAAGTGTAAAGGTTAACCCTTTGCTTGGTGTGAGGGGGAGCTAGTTAGAAAGGTTACAAGTGAGCCTGTGTAAAACTTGTAGTTGTAAGGTTGCAAGTAATCCCGTGCAAAACTTGCGGTTGTAAGGTTTCAGGTGAACCCGATTTAAAACCTGAGATATAGTGGAACTCAGCCTGGGTGGTTGAGGACTGGACGTAGGTCAGGTAGACCGAACCAGTATAACTCTTGTCTTGTTTCATTCGAGCGTTATTTTTGAAGCACAATTCACCCCCCCTCTTGTGCATCCATTACTTTCAGGAGGCTGGTTTAAATGGTTTTAGAATTAAAAGAGTACACTATGGCAAGTTTGGGCTACAAATCCCCCTAATTTCAGCAAACCAAACGCGCCCCTCCCTTTTTATATATATACTGCGCGCCTCCCTCCTCCTTTCCGTTTTCTTCTTCTTCGTTCTTCCTCTCCTCCGCCCTCCTCGCGATTTCCGGCGGCCAGAGGCGCGGCGGCGCCGACGGCTCCCCTCACCAATTCACCGTCCTTCTCTTCTTCCTTATTCCTTCCTCATACCCGACGGCCAAACCCACCCCCATACCTCTTCATGTTCGTCGCCTCCTTCACTTTCGGCGGCATCTCCGAAGGCCTAAACACGGCGACGTCGGTTCCCACCCACATTTCATTACTCCCTTTCAGTTTCCTTGCTCACATCGGACGACCTTCTTCCTTCCTACTCGTTTTCTTCGTTCTTCATCCTCCTGTCATCGTTGGTTTTCCGGCGAAGCTCCAGACGGCGGAGCACGGAGAGAAGGCCGTTGTTTCGGTGTTGGGTTTCTCTTCGAGCTTAGGTAAGTTTTATTCCTAAATCCCTACTTACTTCATCACTCCAAGTCTAAACCCTAACCCTTCCCCATTTGTTTTTCTCTGATTTCCCTTCGTTTTCTTAGTTTTCCGGCGACGACGAACGCTAATGGGACCTGCAACCTCGGGTTCAATTTTGTCGGTGAGCTTTCTCCGGCCCTCACTATTTTTCTGCGATTTTGGGCGAGTTTAAGAGGGATTTTGAATCTGGTATTTGAGATTTTAATTTAGAAATTGTTTGAGATGAAGATTATGATGTGATTTCTTGTAGCTTTCAAGGGATTTTTGGTGTTTAAAGATGATTGTTGATTTGCCTTATTTGTACTTTGTAATGGTGGATTAGTATGTCATTCTTTGCTGGACTGTGATCACAGGTTTTAATTATGCTTTGTTGGATTTCCGAAAATTCCATATTTTGTTTTAGCTAGGTGTGGGGTTTTATTGAGATGCATGTGTGTGTATTGTTCAGCTTTGTTTATGCTTTTTCAGTTATGATAAATGCTTGTTGTTTGCTTGTTGATTTGTACGAGTGTTTAAGCATGGATGTGCCTCAAGTGTGTGTTGTAGAAGTGTTTGTCAATTTTCTGTATTTTCCTATGGTCATGGTCAATTAAATTTAGGAAGTAATGGAAGTGGATACTCTGCTTGAGTTTGGGCTATGATTGAGAAATTCAAGTAAGTTTGAGAATATTAATTTATTTCTTGTCATTGGTTCAACTGGATACTCTTAAGTATAAGGATAGGGTAACTTCTTTATTCATGGAGGTCTTGAGGATTTTTTTTAAGAAAATGATAATAGTATGTTAAAGGATTAGGAAATAAGTTAATAAGTAATCTGAGCATGTCTACTTATGGCTGAACTTAAGTATTTTCGAACCTTGATGATTATATATGAATTATAAAAGTGATGTGAGATTGAGGTTAATTACATAAAAGGTCATTAAGAGTTTAAGAACCCTAAAAGAGTAACTTTAGTAGTTTGTCATTGGAGTTTATGATGTTATAGTTATAGTTTGTTGTGTAATTGCTACCTTGGGATATACCACAGTTCCAATGCTTTTGAGAATTGGCGATATTGAATTAATTATGTACTAAGTTCAATACTTGTGATTTTGCATGGTATTCCATTTACAGGCTTGACTCAAATGAGTCTTGATTGGTTAATGGTGTAGATGGGCTGATTGTGCACTCTTGTGCTATTATGAAATCAAGTGGAGTTGTGAACTTTGAGTTGTTATTCCAGCTTTGTGCCACTTGTTGGTTATAACTTGATTTTGTGTGAATTGGAAGGGCATTTTGTTTGAACAAGGAAGTAGTGCATCAGAATTTGCATTGGATTGGTGTGTGTATGAATATATTTTGAATAAGAGTTGTATAAGGTTTAGATTATTGGTTTTAGTTGTTATTTCCTTTAGGAAGGAATGCACGAGTTAAAGTGGTTGCTTGTTGAGGGTAAGGTTGGTGATTAAATTGGAGTGAGTAATTGATGACAAAAAACAAAGAAGTCTTGCGAATTCACATTGTTCTACGGCTTAACTATGAATGTTCTTTTGGGTGATACTTGATTGTATTCATGTGTGTGTTGTTCTGGTTGGTACGGATTTTGTTGATTTTAATTGCTAATCATTTGGTTATTGATGTTTTTGGAATGTGAATGTTTTGGCATGTGGTTGTTAAAATTTTTGAGAAGTTAAGAATAGGTGAATAATCAAAATGGCTTTATAAGGAGGAATGGGGTAGTAACGCAGGATTCGAGAGAAACGTTAAATATTATGAAATAGAAATAATATTAATTTATCATTTGGTATTATATTATTATAGGATTTGATGCGATGTGATTTTGTGGCATCAAGAAAGGAAGAAAAGGCCAGTGCATAGTTGCCGAAGAACAGGTAATCACTCTTACCTCGCTATAACATTGAGGGTGATGTTAGGTGGGATTTGAAAATCCTTTCTAACCCTCTATATAAATATAAAATCTTTAAAACTTACTTTTATACAAAATAGGCTATCGAGTGCCTTTCAAACACGACTATTTTCATATAAAGAAATTTGTGACACTATATATATATATATTATTCTGGCTGGTGGTTGTTATTGATCTGTAACGGTTTGAAAGGTATATAGGTATAGTGTTCTGGCAGTGACATTGAGAGTTAATATAGATAAGAGAAGGTGAGAGATGAAGGGTTTGAGGCTTTGGAAATTTAAGTTGAGGAAAAGTGATTTGGGTTAGAAAAATTGTATGTTGTGGTTGAAGAAATTTGGAAGAGGTGTTACAGGAAAATATCAAGGGTGATTATTGATATGTTGAAGGAAATGGTGATTGAGATATTAAATGGGATTCAGATTTTGAAAGGAACTGGGTGCATTGCATGACACTGAGATATGTACCATCGCGCGATGATAACCGGTTGATAGGCCAATCAACGGTTATTTGTACGGGTCGACAGATTGGAGACTGTGACCATTGGTCAACAGATTGGAGACTGTGACCAGCAGCTTTCTGATTGGAGACAGGAACTGCTCCCTTTCTGATTGGAGACAGATTGGGGTTTCCCTCTCATGGGGTTACCAGAGAGGGAAAATGCCCCCTCACTTTTGAGAGGGGCACAGTGTCAACTCATTTAGAATATATATATATAAAGCTCGAGTGTAGTGCCTCCCGGATGGCATGAGTAGAGCACCAGAATCGTTCATGGATGAAAGCTGAGAAATATGTGTATGAGATTACAATAACGATTGCATAGATTTGGAGATTTGACGGTGAAGTTTATGGATATGGAGATTGATTGAGTGATAATTGAAAAGTAGAGATGATGAACTTGATTTAAATTGGACATGACAGAGGGACCAGAGTGATTAATGGAAGGGAACTTGGCTTAATATATATATACTACTTTTGAAATGTGGTACCCTTTAGACGCCCTCACTACCGCACATCTCACTGTTATAGTGAGTTAAGCAGTAGATTACTGAGACAAGTTGTCTCACCCCACGATTACTTACATTTTTGCAGGTGACCATGCACAGGCGCGAGCAACAGGAAAGGGAATTAAATTCAAAGGTTGTTTTGTTTATTTAGACATGTATATTGCCAAAATGTATAGGTCTGCATTCGTTTCCGCATATTTTTATTTGTTTTGATATTATTGGTTAATTGAAGGATTGTAGTAGGTTGCTCCTTTTTCTAACCATGTTAGGTGATTCTTTTCTAACATGGTTAGTTATTAATTATCCATGATAGTGTTCAGGTTATATTAGGAAATTCTTTTCTATCACGGATAATGATTAATATTAGGAAATTATTTTTCTAACTATGATAGATTTATTGATATTATGAAAATCATTTTTCTATCATAGTTAGTAACGGTATTATTGAATTAAGCAGGAAATTAGTAACGATATGTTACAGTTACTCTTCTGGGGCAATTTTAATTATTTCTTATATCTATTTGCAGATGTTCTTGCAAAGTTGCTGCATAAGAGTTGCATATGCTTTTCTTTGCACTAGCTTTCCTTTTGAATGTATTTTTAATGAAGGCTAATATGTAAAGAGTTCATGAGGATCGAAATAAATAATTGCTCTGTGCTAATGAAAACCTTAAGTGAACAACTTGTGCAGTTAAATTGTCTTTGACGTTCATAGGTCTGCAACTGCACAATTATGTATTGCTTAGTATTTAATTTTTTTTATACTTCCTTGTTTTCTTGTTTCCTTAAATAAATTTTCTTTTTGTTTTTTACTGTTTGTATTTACAGGGAGGATGAGAGAGTTGGGGATACTCTGACTGTGTTGATGATTAAAGGCAGATTGAGGGAGCTGCTAAAAGCACTCCTTGATGAGAGTGAAAGGCTGTATGAGGAGATGGTATTAATGTTGCAAATCTTGAAGAAGAGGTTTCTACTGTTTTTGCTTGTATGAAGCAGAATGGTTGGAGCTTCCAAAAGTTATTTTGTAGAAGAATGTCGTTACTTATTTTTCTAAAAGTTACCAAGCTACATTAGTGCAATTATGTATGTAATATTTTGTAGAAGAATGTAATGTAATGAGATAGGAGACATCCTTGTTATGTTTGAACATGAATGCAAGGAATGTTGTATTCCTCTTTAGGTTTGTTGAAAGCATGTCTATTATGAATGAAATGTTGAAGCTATTTTGTAGAATATAAGCATTTTTGGCTACAATATTTATTTTAACGTTGATGTAGAAATATTGTGTGCTGGGGAATTACCTTGGCTAATCAAGACAAATTACATTGCAAAGTTAGAAATATCTTTCAATACCAAATATTTCCTAAGTAACTTCCAAGGAAAAGGCAGCTGAAATGAGATCGTCATTCATATACTAGCTAGCTCATTCTCATATAGGAGTACCTATTCATAAATCATAATTAGGCTCAATTTATGATGGGAAGAAAATGCCATCAGGGAAAATGAGAAACACAAGAATAAATTTGTTTAGGGTTAACATAACTTTTGGTCCCTTAAGTTTCACCCAATTTTGTTTTTAGTCCGTCAAGTTTCAAACACGTGCTTTTAGTCCTTCAAATTTGCTCTGTTAGTAAGGTTAGTCCCTCAAGTTTGAAAAGGACTTAAAAATGCATTTAACACCATTAAGTTGTCCTACGTGACACTAACTCTGTTAATTTTAATGACGTGGCAACTTATTTTGAGTGATTGGATATTTATTTAATTTTATTGAATTAATATAATAAAAAAACCCCAAATTCTCAAATCATCTCTATGATTTCGCAGATACATTCGACCAACACATCCCCACCACAGAGCTTTCCCCAAAGCCTTGTAAGGACCAATTGATTAGAGTTAAATGACTATTAAAGGGATGTTTACTTTTGTTGTTGAAAAATGAAAGTGGAGAAATAGAAAGTGACAGATTATATTTGCTGGCAGAATTTTGTTTTCATAAACTGTTAAAAAAAATAATTTAAAATCCTGGGTCAGGGGTGCAGATTTTTCGGTGTGAGTATTTCTTAGATGGGAAAATTTGTTAGAGTTCCTCTGTAAGAAAAGTAATGAATGCGAGGTCTTACGAGTTTTTATGTGAGGTCAATAAGTTGTTATTACTAGCTCTAAAAGTTGTAATTAAAACTCGTGGGACCTCAGTTTAATTTTTAACAAAGTTCATTATTCTTGCTTAATTAGCAACAAGAAACTAGGTATATACATGAAAAAGAAACACATTTTTTGGGCTGCAGAAAAAATACTTAAAAACCACTCATTGAAAAATATATCTCGTTTTAACTATAACTTATTTATAAAAAACCAATTTAACAAGGGAAAATGAAAGAAGATTCAACATTGTAACTAAAAAATTAAAGAAAGAAGACTCAAGAAGTTATCACCATTTATTAATCTAATGTTTTTGGAAATTGGAAATACAGTAAGGAATCAAAAATCAAGGGTAGTAATGATCTCTTCAATTTATATACTATCTAATTTATTTCATTATTTTTAAAGAAAGTGAGAGAGAGAAAGAGAGAGAGAGAGAGAGAAATGTAACAATTAGTTGTTTGTTAAGTTGAGGTTTCTTGCTAATATAGTAACAGAGCGTATAACGGTTTTGACTTTGGGCGTTTTGGGGAGTTGACTGACTTGTGAGTATTCTCTGGCCTCTTTAAATATACAAGTTTAATGTAGTATTTACTAATTCACAGCTAGCTCATTTTTAATTTATTTTAAGATTCTTAGTGGAAAACTATAAAAGTACGATACGAGTATTGCTTTATATTTTTTTTGGGGGGTGTTATTGCATAATTTTAGGTAGGAAAGTTCCCAAGAAAATTTATAACTTGTAATTAATTATTAAAATTGTGTGTTCTTATAAATTTTTCACTACAGGTTGAAATTTGATTTCAAATTAAAGTTCATTGTTCAAGTTATTTAGTTTGTATTGGTCATCCAATTTTTACTTCACAATAAAAAATTTTTATTTAACAAAAAGTGAAAATAAATGGTTTGTCAAAAGTTATGAGTTAGCTCGTTAAAGATTCTTGTAAGAAAATTTAGGCTTAAAGATTCTTGTAAGAAAATTTCAGAACTTAAAAAGGGAAAAATGAAGTGACATTTGCATTAAGACCTGAGTAAAATAATGAATATAAACAAGTATATATCAGTTATTGTTAATAATAACTGCATTAATTTTATTTTATATTTGTTAATTGAGTAATGGTTAAATTTCTTACATTAATGGTTTAAGAATAACAATATGTTTATATATTATGCTCGATATAAATCACACTACTGCAAAGTTGGCTATTAACGATAGTAACGGACGACCTTAGTAAAGCTGGTCGTTGATAAAATTGTGGTGTCATTATTTGTAATTTCAACGAAAAGCTTGAGAAAAGATGACATTTTTTTGAAATTTGGTCCCCGTTTCTATAAGAGGAAACAATGAAATTTTTTTAAAAAACTTTGGTTATTGTTTCTATTTAACAACAAAATAAATTTAAAAAGAATTTGATCATTGATTCTCCAAGAGAAACAACGACTAAAATCACTTCAAATTTTCGTCGTTGTTTTCCTCCACATACCCGCCTAATTTTCACTCAATCTCATAAAAACCATTGTCATTGACCTTTGGCATCTTTTAGGAACCCTCCCTAAGTTGATGCCGCTGTAGAGAGGTTATAACTAATCTTCTTTTATTTAAATTCACAATTTTTTAAAAAGTTTCAAACTATAAATTTGATTTTTCAAAAATTTTAAATGTTTAAAAGTTAGTTTATTTGTTTAAAACGTAGTATATGATGTAATTTGTATATTTTAATTGCATATACTGGTTGGAAATAAGTTAGTAAAAAAACTATTTTACCTAATTGTTGGTATTTTGAACGAGAACATTTTAAAATCACGTTTAAACTAAGTAAATGATACCAATTAAATAATTAGTACTTAATGTTACCATAAATTTAAATAAGGGTTAAATTGCAAAAATGCCCACCTAATTGTCTTTGATGAATAGTGAGTGTGGCCGATTATAAATAAGCCCCTCTTATGCGTTGAGAAGTTCATTTCATCTCTTCCTTCTCATTCTTCATTCTTCTCTCTCTCTCTCTCTCTCTCTCTGGAATGATATCCTTCTGCACCATCTCATTGCTTCTGGTCTTCATCTTCCTCTTCTCTCTATTATCCCTTCATCTTCTTCTCTTTTCCCTCTCTATCAACAATGGGACCTTGCTGCAACATCTTGTTGCTTTTGCTCTTCTTCCTCCTTTTCTTTCACGCCTCACGCCTCTTCCAGTGTAAAGGTAAACAAGCAAACCCATTACTTTTGTTTCTTTCTCTCTTTAATCCTTTATCACCCATTTCTTTCTTTCTTTTCTCTATCACTCTCATTTTCAGAAGCCATCACTCTGCTCTCTACCTCCCAAGACCTCTTCAAGAAATCTCCATTTTCTTGCCACTTCAAATCTCTCAATTGGATTCACCAACCCATTACTTTGTTTCAACCCAATACCATCAAATGGCATTCTTGGTCCATAACGCTGGGACCACATTCCAACACATTCTCTGAATACTTCTTTCGACAAGAAAACCCTTCCTTCTCTTTCTTTCTTTCTTTCGACAATTATCACTTTCATATGGGAATCTTGGTCTATAAGGTGGCGGCGACACGCATTCTCACCACACTATAGGTAATTATGAAATTCCATCTCTTTACTTCTACACATTCAAATGCGTCAAGTAATTTGAAATTTGTAATATTTTTGGATTCCTTGTTATTTATATGGATCTTTAAATTGTTCTTATTGTTTTTTAAATGTATTTTCCCAAAAATAAAATCTGCCAATATGGTGTCTTGTTGTTTCTTGATTTGTCATTTGTTAATTTGGTCAAGCTTTGATTTTTATTATACTATTCACCGTGCTCAGACGTTTTATTTGTAAGCCAAATATCAGAATAATTTAATCTGATCCAATTCTATATATTAAAGTGCATGATACATCAATATTTGATTTTCATAACTTATTTTTATAACTCATTGCAGCACCATGTTGAGTTCGGGAGAATGTTGATTCAATGTAGATTTAATTTTCTGTAATGCGAACATAGAATAGAAGAGTACAAGTGAAGCTGAATTAAATGTTCAAGAACAGGAAGGTTTAAAGAGGATAGAGACAAAGGTGAGAGAGGAGAGAGAGAAGAGAAATTGTTTATAAAAATTAAAAATAAATCAGTTAATCATCATACAAATCATACAAATACTTAATCATACAAATACTTATATTGGGATTTCTCTCGGTTCTCACTCTCGTGCTTTTCCATCTCTACCACTCCCCCTAATGACTGTCTCTTAGCTGATTTTTTTCGTAATCTTGCTACTCCAATCTATATATGTCGTCGGAATCTTATTTTACCAGCCAAGTCTCCAATACGCCGGTACTCTTTCCTTCATACTTTTATAGCTATTTTCTTTTTCCTAATTCTCAACATATTCCCTCCAGTCACTTGTTTAATATTATTGTGAATAAGTTGATTTGAATGTCCCATTTTCCTTCACAGTGAAGATGTTGTCGGTTGTAAGAAATCAACATCTGTTGCTTTGTACCCTGCTAATTTGCAATGATGCAACCATGGAGGTACACCAAAAACCTATGCTTGGCTTTGTAATTTGATTAATTGGAATATTCTTTCAACCTAGCAAACTGTTGTTTTCTTAGAAACTTCCTATTTTTCTAGATGATCTTGTCATTTGGTGGGGTGCTACCCTGATTTCAGACATTGATTCTTCAATTTGGTGAGGTTAGTATGGATTTCTTTGTTCTTTTCCACTGTTATATATTCGCGATAATGCAATCACATCGAGGATTTGACATCTTTTCCTCTATCCATGACTCGATCTTTTTTAAAGAGTTCTTAGATTGATAGATGTCTTTAAACACTAACATTTTGTGTGTTTATCTATGTTCGAAAATTTCATGGTTTACTCAATCAAAAACTGTCTTGCAGCTCATTGCAATACTTCGGTGCATGGATGCTTGTCGACAACAAATTTGACTTGGATAGTATTAGAATTTGAAGTTTTGTAGTTTTTTAAGTTTTATAAACAATTTTTTTTATTGAACTTGCAAAATTTTTCAATTGAGTTTTCAATTCCTTTTTTCTTTTTTCTATGAATTTTTTTAATTGTTTATTTCATAACAAATTTTATTTTGAATTTACAATTTTTTGAACTAATTTACAAAGGTTTTCAAGATTTGTTTTCAGTTCTTTATTTCTTTTCTTTTGAATTCCTTTATTTTTAAATTTCATAATAAATTTTATTTGCAAGTTTTTTATTGATATAATAGCTTGAAAACTATTTTTTACTAGCACTTTCATTGAGTTTTCAATTCTTTTTTCCTCAACAGATTTTTTAATTTCCAAATTTTTTGAAAAGATGAATTTTTCAATATTTTAAAATCACGTTTAAATTAAGTAAATGATACCATTTAAATAATTAGTACTTAATGCTACCATAAATTTAAATAAGGGTTAAATTGCAAAAATGCCCACCTAATTGTCTTTGATGAATAGTGAGTGTGGCCGATTATAAATAAGCCCCTCTTATGCGTTGAGAAGTTCATTTCATCTCTTCCTCCTCATTCTTCATTCTTCTCTTGCTCTCTCTCTCTCTCTCTAGAAAGATATCCTTCTGCACCATCTCATTGCTTCTGGTCTTCATTTTCCTCTTCTCTCCATTATCCCTTCTTCTTCTTCTCTTTTCCCTCTCTATCAACAATGGGACCTTGCTGCAACATCTTGTTGCTTTTGCTCTTCCTCCTCTTTTTCTTTCACGCCTCACGCGTCTTCCAGTGTAAAGGTAAACAAGAACCCATTACTTTTGTTTCTTTCTCTCTTTAATCCTTTATCACCCATTTCTTTCTTTCTTTTATCTGTCACTCTCATTTTCAGAAGTCATCACTCTGCTCATCACTCTGCTCTCCACCTCCCAAGACCTCTTCAAGAAATCTCCATTTTCTTGCCACTTCAAATCTCTCAATTGGATTCACCAACCCATTACTTTCTTTCAACCCAATACCATCAAATGGCATTCTTGGCCCATAAGGTTGGGACCACATTCCAACACATTTTCTGAATACTTCTTTCAACAAGAAAACCCTTCCTTCTCTTTCTTTCTTTCTTTCGACAATTATCACTTTCATTCACTTATTTCTTTCTTTCTCTTTTTCTCTCATTTATTTTCAGAACTCATTACTCTATTCTTCATGTCTGTCATTTGGATTCACCGACCCAATAGTAATGCTTTGTTTCAACCAGCACAATCAAATGGAATCTTGGTCTATAAGGTGGCGTCGACACGCATTCTCACCACCCTATAGGTAATTATGAAATTCCATCTCTTTACTTCTACACATTCAAATGCGTCAAGTAATTTTAGATTTGTAATGTTTTTGGATTCCTTGTTATTTATATGGATCTTTAAATTGTTCTTATTGTTTTTTAAATGTATTTTCCCAAAAATAAAATCTGCCAATATGGTGTCTTGTTGTTTCTTGATTTGTCATTTGTTAATTTGGTCAAGCTTTGATTTTTATTATACTATTCACAGTGCTCAGACGTTTTATTTGTAAACCAAATATCAGAATAATTTAATCTGATCCAATTCTATATATTAAAGTGCATGATACATCAATATTGATTTTCATAACTTATTTTTATAACTCATTGCAGCACCATGTTGAGTTCGGGAGAGTGTTGATTCAATGTAGATTTAATTTTCTGTAATGCGAACATAGAATAGAAGAGTACAAGTGAAGCTGAATTAAATGTTCAAGAACAGGAAGGTTTAAAGAGGATAGAGACAAAGGTGAGAGAGGAGAGAGAGAAGAGAAATTGTTTATAAAAATTAAAAATAAATCAATTAATCATCATACAAATCATACAAATACTTAATCATACAAATACTTATATTGGGATTTCTCTCGGTTCTCACTCTCGCGCTTTTCCATCTCTACCACTCCCCCTAATGAATGTCTCTTAGCTGATTTTTTTCGTAATCTTGCTACTCCAATCTATATATGTCGTCGGAATCTTACTTTACCAGCCAAGTCTCCAATACGCCGGTACTCTTTCCTTCATACTTTTATAGCTATTTTCTTTTTCCTAATTCTCAACATATTCCCTCCAGTCACTTGTTTAATATTATTGTGAATAAGTTGATTTGAATGTCCCATTTTCCTTCACAGTGAAGATGTTGTCGGTTGTAAGAAATCAACATCTGTTGCTTTGTACCCTGCTAATTTGCAATGATGCAGCCATGGAGGTACACCAAAAACCTATGCTTGGCTTTGTAATTTGATTAATTGGAATATTCTTTCAACCTAGCAAACTGTTCTTTTCTTAGGAACTTCCTATTTTTCTCGATGATCTTGTCATTTGGTGGGGTGCTACCCTGATTTCAGTGACATTGATTCTTCAATTTGGTGAGGTTAGTATGGATTTCTTTGTTCTTTTCCACTGTTATATATTCGCGATAATGCAATCACATCGAGGATTTGACATCTTTTCCTCTATCCATGACTCCACCTTTTTTTAAAGAGTTCTTAGATTGATAGATGCCTTTAAACACTAACATTTTGTGTGTTTATCTATGTTCGAAAATTTCATGGTTTACTCAATCAAAAACTGTCTTGCAGCTCATTGCAATACTTCGGTGCATGGATGCTTGTCGACAACAAATTTGACTTGGATAGTATTAGAATTTGAAGTTTTGTAGTTTTTTAAGTTTTATAAACAATTTTTTTTATTGAACTTGCAAAATTTTTCAATTGAGTTTTCAATTCCTTTTTTCTTTTTTCTATGAATTTTTTTAATTGTTTATTTCATAACAAATTTTATTTTGAATTGACAATTTTTTGAACTACTTTACAAAGGTTTTCAAGATTTGTTTTCAGTTCTTTATTTCTTTTCTTTTGAATTCCTTTATTTTTAAATTTCATAATAAATTTTATTTGCAAGTTTTTAATTGATATTATAGCTTGAAAACTATTTTTTACTAGCACTTTCATTGAGTTTTCAATTCTTTTTTCCTCAACAGATTGTTTAATTTTCAAATTTTTTGAAAAGATGAATTTTTTAATATTTTATAACTTCTAAAATTTTTGAACTGATATTATGGGTTGAAAGCACTTTTTTTTTGAAATATTTAGAATTTTTTCGTTCCACTTTCTTTCTTTTTCAACATTTTTACTATGCTGTTGGGCGAGATCAAAGGGATATCACTGGATTTTACATCAAAAAAGAAAATGACATCATGGTTAGGGTGTGTTGAACGCAACGAACTACTTGTTATGCTCAGAGGGAAGGGGACAAAAGCGTTATTCCATCAGACGTTGAAGCTGTGAATTGCGATCCCATCGAAGCTAATTGTCTGAACATCTCATTTGTATGTTTATTTTTCTCGCTTTTCTTGTACTTACATTCTTATTTTTAGTATAATTTATTGTATTTGTGCACAGTAACTCCATAGTGATATTTGCTATTTGCTTATTTGCTTGTTTTTGTGTGTAAGTAGAGATTGGGATCATGATGAAAGGCGGCTACTGCTGATAAGGAGAATTGGGTTTGTTTGGGTGGTCGAGAAAGACGAGCAGAAGAAGCAGAAGAAAACCTCCAAGGAGTCCTCCGCTTGGCAATTGTAGAGCATGGTGGAAAATTTGCAGTTTGCCCATCAGGAGCTCTGTCACTATAAATCTCATCAACACTGTATGTTCTTCTCACATTCCTTCTCATTAAATCTCAATTTGTTAGTAATTTATTTAGTGTGTGTTATGAGCCTATACAAAAATAATTATTTGCATTGAAGTAAATCAACTCTGTTATTGCATTGAAAGCTATATTGTTCCATGATGTATGTGTTAAATGAAATCATTTTGTTCTTTTCCTATTTGATAGCTTTTAGGAAAGTAAGATGACTATATCAAATGGATAACTATAATAATTGAGATAGATAAAAGAGAACGTTTATGAATGTGAACTTACAATATCATGGGAACTAACAATAATTAAATCGATACATCATCCCACTTTGTTGTATTGACACAAAATTGTTCTTCGCAAAGACTTAAAATGATGATGCATATAGACGCAGAACCTAGGGAGATTCTTATTCGAAAAGAGGTTGCCATTGTAAGTTTGAATCTTGAAACGACTGAGGAGTCAACACAGCACCAAGGGAGATTCCACCATATTCAAGGTATCAATTCTTTTGGATTTTGCGTTTGATAATCTCTTTGAGGTTTGAAGGAGTATGTCCCTCCAATTAAGCCTGTGGGAAGAGGCGCTAATGGTCTTGTTCATTCATAAATTGTGGGATTTCGCTCAAGTTTTTGTATTTCTTGTATTTAGATGAAGGGTTCTTGTTATTACTATGTGAAAGTTCATTTTTTTTTGAGAAAATGTGATTCTAAAATTAGGAAGATGACTTTGACTCTTGATCAAACTTTGGTTGTGTTATGATTAGGCTTTAGTTCAAATTATATTTGAGAGTTTGATTATTTGTTATCCGTCTTTATCCTTGGTTTTTGTCATGAAATTGCATATGAAGTTGATGTGTGATGTGCTTTGCGGTGTCTGCTTCTTTCTTTCTTATTTTTGTGAATGGGAGAGCTCAATTGGTTGTTTGATGATGAATACAGTTGTTGTTAGTCTCTCATATATTAGCAGAAAAGGAAAGCTGATAGTTACTCTTCTGGGGCAATTTTAATTATTTCTTATGTCTATTTGCAGATGTTCTTGCAAAGTTGCTGCATAAGAGTTGCATATGCTTTTCTTTGCACTAGCTTTCCTTTTGAATGTATTTTTAATGAAGGCTAATATGTAAAGAGTTCATGAGGATCGAAATAAATAATTGCTCTGTGCTAATGAAAACCTTAAGTGAACAACTTGTGCAGTTAAATTGTCTTTGATGTTCATAGGTCTGCTACTGCACAATTATGTATTGCTTAGTATTTAATTTTTTTTATACTTCCTTGTTTTCTTGTTTCCTTAAATAAATTTTCTTTTTGTTTTTTACTGTTTGTATTTACAGGGAGGATGAGAGAGTTGGGGATACTCTGACTGTGTTGATGATTAAAGGCAGATTGAGGGAGCTGCTAAAAGCACTCCTTGATGAGAGTGAAAGGCTGTATGAGGAGATGGTATTAATGTTGCAAATCTTGAAGAAGAGGTTTCTACTGTTTTTGCTTGTATGAAGCAGAATGGTTGGAGCTTCCAAAAGTTATTTTGTAGAAGAATGTCGTTACTTATTTTTCTAAAAGTTACCAAGCTACATTAGTGCAATTATGTATGTAATATTTTGTAGAAGAATGTAATGTAATGAGATAGGAGACATCCTTGTTATGTTTGAACATGAATGCAAGGAATGTTGTATTCCTCTTTAGGTTTGTTGAAAGCATGTCTATTATGAATGAAATGTTGAAGCTATTTTGTAGAATATAAGCATTTTTGGCTACAATATTTATTTTAACGTTGATGTAGAAATATTGTGTGCTGGGGAATTACCTTGGCTAATCAAGAAAAATTACATTGCAAAGTTAGAAATATCTTTCAATACCAAATATTTCCTAAGTAACTTCCAAGGAAAAGGCAGCTGAATTGAGATCGTCATTCATATACCAGCTAGCTCATTCTCATATAGGAGTACCTATTCATAAATCATAATTAGGCTCAATTTATGATGGGAAGAAAATGCCATCAGGGAAAATGAGAAACACAAGAATAAATTTGTTTAGGGTTAACATAACTTTTGGTCCCTCAAGTTTCACCCAATTTTGTTTTTAGTCCGTCAAGTTTCAAACACGTGCTTTTAGTCCTTCAAATTTGCTCTGTTAGTAAGGTTAGTCCCTCAAGTTTGAAAAGGACTTAAAAATGCATTTAACACCATTAAGTTGTCCTACGTGACACTAACTCTGTTAATTTTAATGACGTGGCAACTTATTTTGAGTGATTGGATATTTATTTAATTTTATTGAATTAATATAATAAAAAAACCCCAAATTCTCAAATCATCTCTATGATTTCGCAGATACATTCGACCAACACATCCCCACCACAGAGCTTTCCCCAAAGCCTTGTAAGGACCAATTGATTAGAGGTAAATGACTATTAAAGGGATGTTTACTTTTGTTGTTGAAAAATGAAAGTGGAGAGAAATAGAAAGTGAAAAATTATATTTGCTGGCAGAATTTTGTTTTCATAAACTGTTAAAAAAATAATTTGAAATCATGGGTCAGGGGTGCAGATTTTTTCGGTGTGAGTATTTCTTAGATGGGAAAATTTGTTAGAGTTCCTCTGTAAGAAAAGTAATGAATGCGAGGTCTTACGAGTTTTTATGTGAGGTCAATAAGTTGTTATTACTAGCTCTAAAAGTTGTAATTAAAACTCGTGGGACCTCAGTTTAATTTTTAACAAAGTTCATTATTCTTGCTTAATTAGCAACAAGAAACTAGGTATATATACATGAAAAAGAAACACATTTTTTGGGCTGCGGAAAAAATACTTAAAAACCACTCATTGAAAAATATATCTCGTTTTAACTATAACTTATTTATAAAAAAACCAATTTAACAAGGGAAAAAGAAAGAAGACTCAACATTGTAACTAAAAAATTAAAGAAAGAAGACTCAAGAAGTTATCACCATTTATTAATCTAATGTTTTTGGAAATTGGAAATACAGTAAGGAATCAAAAATCAAGGGTAACAATGATCTCTTCAATTTATATACTATCTAATTTATTTCATTATTTTTAAAGAAAGTGAGAGAGAGAGAGAGAAATGTAACAGTTAGTTGTTTGTTAAGTTGAGGTTTCTTGCTAATATAGTAACAGAGCGTATAACGGTTTTGACTTTGGGCGTTTTGGGGAGTTGACTGACTTGTAAGTATTCTCTGGCCTCTTTAAATATACAAGTTTAATGTAGTATTTACTAATTCACAGCTAGCTCATTTTTAATTTATTTTAAGATTCTTAGTGGAAAACTATAAAAGTACGATACGAGTATTGTTTTATATTTTTTTTTGGGGGTGTTATTGCATAATTTTAGGTAGAAAAGTTCCCAAGAAAATTTATAACTTGTAATTAATTATTAAAATTGTGTGTTCTTATAAATTTTTCACTACAGGTTGAAATTTGATTTCAAATTAAATTTCATTGTTCAAGTTATTTAGTTTGTATTGGTCATCCAATTTTTACTTAACAATAAAAAATTTTTATTTAACAAAAAGTGAAAATAAATGGTTTGTCAAAAGTTATGAGTTAGCTCGTTAAAGATTCTTGTAAGAAAATTTAGGCTTAAAGATTCTTGTAAGAAAATTTCAGAACTTAAAAAGGGAAAAATGAAGTGACATTTGCATTAAGACCTGAGTAAAATAATGAATATAAACAAGTATATATCAGTTATTGTTAATAATAACTGCATTAATTTTATTTTATATTTGTTAATTGAGTAATGGTTAAATTTCTTACATTAGAATATGTTTATATATTATGCTCGATATAAATCACACTACTGCAAAGTTGGCTATTAACGATAGTAACGGACGACCTTAGTAAAGCTGGTCGTTGATAAAATTGTGGTGTCATTATTTGTAATTTCAACGAAAAGCTTGAGAAAAGATGACTTTTTTTTTTAAATTTGGTCCCCGTTTCTATAAGAGGAAACAATGAAATTTTTTTTAAAAACTTTGGTTATTGTTTCTATTTAACAACAAAAAAAATTTAAAAAGAATTTGATCATTGATTCTCCAAGAGAAACAACGACTAAAATCACTTAAAATTTTCGTCGTTGTTTTCCTCCACATACCCGCCTAATTTTCACTCAATCTCATAAAAACCATTGTCATTGACCTTTGGCATCTTTTAGGAACCCTCCCTAAGTTGATGCCGCTGTAGAGAGGTTATAACTGATCTTCTTTTATTTAAATTCACAATTTTTTAAAAAGTTTCAAACTATAAATTTGATTTTTCAAAAATTTTAAATGTTCAAAAGTTAGTTTATTTGTTTAAAGCGTAGTATATGATGTAATTTGTATATTTTAATTGCATATACTGGTTGGAAATAAGTTAGTAAAAAAACTATTTTACCTAATTGTTGGTATTTTGAACGAGAACATTTTAAAATCACGTTTAAATTAAGTAAATGATACCAATTAAATAATTAGTACTTAATGTTACCATAAATTTAAATAAGGGTTAAATTGCAAAAATGCCCACCTAATTGTCTTTGATGAATAGTGAGTGTGGCCGATTATAAATAAGTCCCTCTTATGCGTTGTGAAGTTCATTTCATCTCTTCTTTCTCATTCTACATTCTTCTCTCTCTCTCTCTCTCTCTCTCTGGAATGATATCCTTCTGCACCATCTCATTGCTTCTGGTCTTCATCTTCCTCTTCTCTCCATTATCCCTTCTTCTTCTTCTCTTTTCCCTCTCTATCAACAATGGGACCTTGCTGCAACATCTTGTTGCTTTTGCTCTTCTTCCTCCTTTTCTTTCACGCCTCACGCATCTTCCAGTGTAAAGGTAAACAAGCAAACCCATTACTTTTGTTTCTTTCTCTCTTTAATCCTTTATCACCCATTTCTTTCTTTCTTTTCTCTGTCACTCTCATTTTCAGAAGCCATCACTCTGTTCTCTACCTCCCAAGACCTCTTCAAGAAATCTCCATTTTCTTGCCACTTCAAATCTCTCAATTGGATTCATTAACCCATTACTTTGTTTCAACCCAATACCATCAAATGGCATTCTTGGTCCATAAGGCTGGGACCACATTCCAACACATTCTCTGAATACTTCTTTCAACAAGAAAACCCTTCCTTCTCTTTCTTTCTTTCTTTCGACAATTATCACTTTCATTCACTTATTTATTTCTTTCTCTTTTTCTCTCATTTATTTTCAGAACCCATTACTCTATTCTTCATGTCTGTCATTTGGATTCACCGATCCAATAGTAATGCTTTGTTTCAACCAGCACAATCAAATGGGAATCTTGGTCTATAAGGTGGCGGCGACACGCATTCTCACCACACTATAGGTAATTATGAAATTCCATCTCTTTACTTCTACACATTCAAATGCATCAAGTAATTTTAAATTTGTAATATTTTTGGATTCCTTGTTATTTATATGGATCTTTAAATTGTTCTTATTGTTTTTTAAATGTATTTTCCCAAATATAAAATCTGCCAATATGGTGTCTTGTTGTTTCTTGATTTGTCATTTGTTAATTTGGTCAAGCTTTGATTTTTATTATACTATTCACCGTGCTCAGACGTTTTATTTGTAAACCAAATATCAGAATAATTTAATCTGATCCAATTCTATATATTAAAGTGCATGATACATCAATATTTGATTTTCATAACTTATTTTTATAACTCATTGCAGCACCATGTTGAGTTCGGGGGAATGTTGATTCAATGTAGATTTAATTTTCTGTAATGCGAACATAGAATAGAAGAGTACAAGTGAAGTGAAACATACCTCCTAATAATACCTTAATAACCTACTTACTTCCACCTAATAAAACACATAATCAAAACAATCCATACAAATGGTGTCTAACCATGTTAGCAAGAGTACATCTAACATGGTTAGAAAGAGAAAACGATATCAATCAATACTAGATGCCCTAACCATGTTAGTAAGGGATTCACCTAACATGGTTAGCAAAAGAAACCAAGCAAGCTACATAAAGGTTAACCATATCAGAGCGGGGCCCATCTAACATGGTTATATAAAATAACAACACTCGTCACAACAATAAATCACAATCAACAATATAACCATGTTAGGAAAAGGTCTTTCCTTAACACAATTATTCAGAACACCTGTATCAATTAAACTTATTAAAACTACTATCTGACTTAAGCATGTCAGTACCACAGAGCACCTTCAAACTTCATTAATCACAATTATATGATACATTCGTATCATGAAAGAGAAATTGTCTTTCCATTAGCAGACAATTCTCAACGGTCAATTCACCACTATATAATCAATCAACACACTAATACAGTGTGTGATACGACCACCACTGTCACATTCTTTCAATATCAGTGATTAACCAACAATCAACAGAAATAACTAACACAATTCATTCCAAACAATACAAACAAATGCGGAAGCGGATGCAACCTAATAAATGGCAATATACATCCCTACGGTTTACCTCCGGCCTACTCACTGACTCAGTGCAGCTGGCCGGTCCCTTTTTCCCTTCCTCTCAGACTACCTCTGGGCATGATCACCTGCAAAAATAAAGGGAATGGGGTGAGACAAAACAATGTCTCAGTAATCACCTCTTAACTCACTGTGAGACTAAGAAATGGGGTAGTGGAGCGTCTACAGGGTACCACAGTTCAAAACCTGCATACAGCACATAACATTTACAAATATATATATATATATAACCATATATATATCCAGAATAGATGCATCCATCTCTCAATAGACAAAAATAAACATGATTGACACTGTGCCCAGTCTCAAGTCTGAAAGCATAAAAAGGGAGCACTTTTAAATAGTGAAAACGTCTCTGGGGAGCACTTTAAAAGTGAAAACGTCCCTGGGGAGCACTTTTAAAAGTGAAAACGTCCCTGGAGAGCACTTTTAAAAGTGAAAACGTCCCTGGTTCCTTTAAAATCCGAGGAACCTGTACTATTAACCTATCGATTGCGCAGATCGATAGGTTACATCGGCCGACGGTACTAATAACCAGTGTCATGCATCATACCAAAGAATATATATATAAATATGAATTTATATAAAGTACAGTTCCGTTGAAAGGTACCCTATAGCCCACGTTTAAGTATAACATAATCTGAATTCATTTTATTTATATATATAAATAAGTAGAAGAGGATGTCAGAAAATCCTCAACTACCATCACCCTCAGTATCACAGTTAGTTAAGCGTGATTACCTGTTCAAGCTCAATAACCATAAATCCTAGCAGCAATTGTTTTCCGCGTGCTCCACTTGAGTCACCTTCGTCTACAACCTCCTAATGAGAAATTATTGGTCAATGCACAATAATAGTGACTTTGACCTACTTTTCAAACAATTCCAAAACCAATGTTGAAGTAATGAATTACTTGTAACATTCACCCCTTTTCTATATCCCTTTTAAACTTCCACAATTCCCTTAACCAGTATTTATATCTCCTAAAGTCTTACTTTACCATTTCGCATCACTCATGGCCAAAATTACCCCAATCATGTAAAACTCACCAAAAGCACTCCATTAATATTAATTTAGCACTCAAAATGGCTTCCTAACTCCCAAGTACCTCACCACAATTCCAACACACCTTTACCTAACTAAATTTCTCCTTTAATCAACACTTTAACTACTAAATTTCCTTACCAACAGCAATCCAACTAAGACAAATATTTCATCATCCTAATATAACCTCAACAAACATTTATTAACCACTAATCTTGGTCACTACCTTTCACATCATCAAATCCCAACTTTAAAGCACTTTAAAGGCTAACATAATTTCCAACAATTGCACTACTCCACACTTTCTTAACACCTATATAAACATTTCTTAATTTACAACTCAAAGTAACCTAATGAGACTAAGAATGCCCATAAATTACAAAACAATCACAAACCATCATATTAGTGTCAAATTTACAACTCAAGGTAACCTCCCAACTTCAATAAACTTTCCACCAACTCAAAACATATCTTACCTAGTCAAATCCTCTTAAATCCAACATTTTAATCATTTCCTTTGTCCATTTACTTTTGACTACTAAAGCATTAACTTTATCATTTTCCTTAACTTTTGCCTAATCACCAAAACATGTATAACTTATCAAAACTACTCCATTTATACTCATTTGGCATTCAAAGTAGCTCCCTAACTACCCAAATATTCCACTACCTTTCAAACATACTTTTACATTAACAAAATCTATTTAATCAAAAGTTTAACTTCCAAATTTTCCTTTCCATCACCAATCCATCATAAACCAATATTCTAATATCCTTAACTACCCTTAGAAAGCATTCATACATCACTACTTCATTGAAAACATCTTCCATTAACTCAAACTTCAACTCAAAGAGCCCTAACATGCTCCAAAAATTCCCAAAGTTAATCCCTACTTCCAAAAACTTAATTCCTTTAAAAACATATTCATTTAACCACTTAAACATTGATAGATTCTTATTTAATTTCCAAGGAATCAAATGTGAGCAAACCCTAGCTTCAAAAATGCCTAAAATGTTCTCTAAAAATTCCAAACTACTTTCCAACTCCAATAAACAACAATTTCCATAACAAAACTTAAATTAATCACTAATAATCCTTATGGTAACTTGAAAATCCTACAATCCCAATTTTTCATAAATCCCTAACTTCCAAAAGAGGAAACTTTATTAAAAATCAGCGTCACAAAAAGCTTACGGAGTTCAAGAATGAAAGGAAAAGTCCCCACCGCCGTCGGCCGCCACTAGGGACGCCGGAAAACACCTCTTCTTTGATGGTGGCCGAGCTAGTGCGAAAGAAAGGAAAGGAAAATAAGGAAATGAAGTTGGAATCAAAAGAAAACTCAAGAAAATGACAACACATGGGTCCCATACCGCTCGCCGCCGTCGGCCGCCGGAAAAGGAACCCGCCGTCGCCAGAAAATGGCACCTCCAGTTCGCCACAAACAACCACCGATCAGACGCGATTTACACTGATTTATGAAGGAGAAGAGGTGAGAAACGGAAATGAGGAAGCTTTTTAGAAGGAGAGGCCGATTTGTGAGGTGTGAGGAAGAAGAAAAATGGTGAAGAGGGAGGGAGGGGCGTCGCGCGTTTCATAGAGGGGAGGAGAAGGAGACCGAAAATTTTAAAGGGAATGGAAGGAGGGGCGTGTTTGGTTGGGGGAAATAAGGGTGGTTTTTGGTAATTTGTAGCCCAAGCTTGCCATAGTGTACTCTTTTTAACTTAAAACCACTCAAACCAGTCTCCAATCTTCTTAAACTTCAAAATATTTTTAGCTCTACCACTCCCTCATATTTCAAACTCTTCAATTCTTTAGTAATTATATGCATTTTAATTACTCAAAATTTCCAAAAATCTCCAAAAATTCCTAAAAATTCCAAAATTCCTAATTTCTCCTTTTATCATTTCCAAAACACTCTTTTAATCTTGTATTCAATTTTTAGGATGTTACAATTCTCCCCACCTTTAGGAATTTTGCCCTCAAAATTCACTATGTCAAACAACCCTTATGAATTAATATATAGCATAATTCGTTCAGTACATCCCTAATAACTTGAATTAGGGAATGAAATTTCAAATTCTAGCCAAACTAATCTAAGCCATTTCTCTTTCTTCCAAATATTTAAATCATAATGCTAATCTTAGTACACCTTGATTGTCTAACTACTTGACTTAAAAGACCACAAGAGTTATTCTTTATTCACTAGCCAAGATATTTCTCGCCAAATAGTCATATTTTGCCAATTCCTTATATAGAGATGAGAACAAATCTCAAAACCTATGCTAATATCGATCAGTCACCTATCAACCATCTTCCCTTTTTTTTTTTCTCAAATAATTGGTTTCCCTTCCATTTAACATCAAAACTGCCTACACTTTAATTGTCTTCATTACTCCCTCTCTCTTTCCAACTTCTCCAAGCTCTTCACTTCTTACAGTTAGATAACATGTCTCTAGGAATTTATTCCTTACTTTAACTCGTCTAACTTAACATATCCCACCATATCTAACTCACTTAATTCTATTCAATTTCAATGAATCAATTAAAAGTTCGCTAAAACTTCTATATTTATTTAACTCACTCATGCTCGCAATTCCAAAATCCATCACCAACTCGAAACGTCTTAATTCCCTTAGTAGAATAACGACAACTTATCACATATTGCTAATACTAAATGTGATTAACACTATCCAACTCAATCTTTTGTCTAGATACTCATAATAAAATGTCAATTATCTACATGATTCAGGATTTCCTGCTAAATCGATTTAAATCACTGGATATACTAATCGTTCACCCTAGTTACATCCATGAACCTAAACAATAATCCATACAACAGTGTAATCCCAAATAGTTTCCCCAGTCATCATTAATCAAGAACTTAATATTCTGTATTTCTCTTTTGATCAAAATTTTCGAGTCCACCATCCATTCCTAATCATTATTGTGTCGTCCAATCCTCAAAATCATAACTCCTTTTTATTACATCTAATTTAATTACTACTAGCTAAATAATCGTAACTTTAACCTCATTATTTCACCTATTTTAGCCGCAACCATTTGTACCAATTAATTCTCCATTAGTATTATTATTTGTATGCTCTATAAACCAAGAAAAACTTCACAATCCCCTTTATCTCAAGTCATATCCATATTTATATCATTTATAACCTTTGGCTTATCAACAATATTTTCTAAATTAACATCAACAATCTCCCTTTATTAATGTCGCTTCCCATAGCCAGTAAACTTCAGAAGTCGTTAAACCCACAGTTGAATCCTAAGTAGTCTCCTCACTCCACTTTAATTCATAACCTGAATTTCCTCCCTTTCCACTTTCATGTAAAATTCTCCGCTCAATCATTCTCTCCATAATCACTATAGTACACTAAAATCTACAAGTTCACAAACAAATCCCACCTAGTGTGATTCCAACAAAACTATACAGTTACAAATTTCCATCAAAATCATATAAGGTAATAAAAATCAATAACCCGTTCAACGACTTAATGATTTCATAATCCTACAACTCCTTTATAATTTCTTTAACTACCTAAATTTCAAAGTTCAACTTTAAACCACCATCACAATAATCTACTATAATCTAAACCAAATCAGGTTGCATTTCACCATTTAATTCAACCAATTATCCATATGCCTATGAATCCAAAACAAAAGGCTCACCAACTCTTAAATTCCCAAACTGGAGCCCAATCATAGTCTTCGCAACATTAAATCTGTCGAAATTTCTTTTCTAGATCATATATCGCTAACTATTCAAGGCAGGCCAAATTATTTTACAATTTCCAGCGTCAACCAAAACACCACATCTTCATTCCTTTCTCAGGCCCTATTCGTCCGTCCCCAAGTAAAAATGGTAGAATTCCTATAAACACAACCTAACAGCCAAGTAAAACCCCAAACAATTAGGTACAATTTAAAACATGTGATCATAAAATTCTAAGTTCACATGCCAACCTACATGACTATGCTTTGTAAATTGTTTCTAATAACCAAGATAATCCTCAAATTTTCTCACTTTCTCTCTTACTTGAAATATTCCTAGGTTAATCGCTTTTTCACCAACATCATCTCATTATTAGAAGTTTCTCTTTCAAAATACCAAATTAACTCAAATCTTCCTAAACAAAGATTAATCAATGGGATATCTAATAAAAGTGCACTATCATCAAAACTCAAACGAATCAAACATGCAGAGATATAAATAACTTGCTTAATCCTGTTGAATTAAAATTTGGAATCGCACTCCTTAGAAACCTAAAACCATACTCTGAATATTCCAAATCATATGCTTCTCAATTCAAAATCAAGCCAGTATAACATTCTAAAATCCACAATATACACCCGACTTCCAATTCTACATAATCAAGGATTTGCCTAATCGGATCCAAATGTACTCTCAAATGTCTCCATCATGAAGCACAATTACATACAACCCAAAACCAAACACATTTGCATTTTACAGTATTCCACTCTAAACACAAAATCGGGCTCAAGATCAAATCCTTCTATTTAGCCACATCATCATTATTACATTACCTTATAGGTATTATATAACAAATCTAGAACCCAAAACTACACTTAGAATACTACAAGTCATATGTTTTCTCGTCCCAAAATCTAGTTCATATAACAACCTTAATTAAATTCACATGAATCACCAATTATTCTTATTAGCCTCATCACAAAAGCATAAATTTCCAATATTCCCATCATTAATAAATTCCTATGAACATTATATTATTTCTCACTTAACTTATTAGTTCTAACATCGACTCAAATCCTCCCATAACCTTATAAATCAAGTTCTTTCCACGACATTCAAATATATTATCATTCTATCTTCAATGAAGTCAACTCGCCAAAAAGTCTACCTCCTTTAACCAAATAAAGTCTCTCATGATGTCTCGACTATGATTATGGCCGGCTCATAATTATAATCGAGACCCCTGAGAAGAATCCTTATTCAGTTAACATCCTAATTCCTTATCATTCTCTCGAATACATTGAATCTCTATCTCCTGTTTTGTCAAATAAATCCTTATATTTTCATCACTGTCAACACAATTTCCAAAATCTATGTGTCTTCCCTAAGCTATGTCTATCTCACTGAAACCATCACACCATCCAGCAATGATAATGACCAACGCACGATAATCGATTTAATCTTCACCATAAGGTTTAACTTCTTTCTACCCATTGATAAAACAACTTGTAATAATTTCTTAAATTCACAACATTTCTTTTGAATTCAAACAAGATAGTCAACTAATCCGCTTAACCTTTAAAACAACCTCAACCTATCTATTTATTTTAGTTACTCCCAAATCAAATTCCAGCTTTAAACATGTCAATCTCATGGTATACTTAAAACTTAACTCATTTTAGTAATTACCATCCAGCTCCTAAGCTTTAACTGAAAAGCTTTAATCCACCAATACTAATTCTCCCCACCATAGGAATTTTGACCGCAAAATTCACTGCACATATCCTCAAAGCAAAGGTTAGTGATCATGCACATTAGGAAGGGAAAAGGAATATATATTGCCATTCTATATGCAATGCAACAGGCAGGGTATCGTTTACCATAAAACTGATACCAAGTTGAAACATACCTCCTAATAATACCTTAATAACCTACTTACTTCCACCTAATAAAACACATAATCAAAACAATCCATACAAATGGTGTCTAACCATGTTAGCAAGAGTACATCTAACATGGTTAGAAAGAGAAAACGATATCAATCAATACTAGATGCCCTAACCATGTTAGTAAGGGATTCACCTAACATGGTTAGCAAAAGAAACCAAGCAAGCTACATAAAGGTTAACCATATCAGAGCGGGGCCCATCTAACATGGTTATATAAAATAACAACACTCGTCACAACAATAAATCACAATCAACAATATAACCATGTTAGGAAAAGGTCTTTCCTTAACACAATTATTCAGAACACCTGTATCAATTAAACTTATTAAAACTACTATCTGACTTAAGCATGTCAGTACCACAGAGCACCTTCAAACTTCATTAATCACAATTATATGATACATTCGTATCATGAAAGAGAAATTGTCTTTCCATTAGCAGACAATTCTCAACGGTCAATTCACCACTATATAATCAATCAACACACTAATACAGTGTGTGATACGACCACCACTGTCACATTCTTTCAATATCAGTGATTAACCAACAATCAACAGAAATAACTAACACAATTCATTCCAAACAATACAAACAAATGCGGAAGCGGATGCAACCTAATAAATGGCAATATACATCCCTACGGTTTACCTCCGGCCTACTCACTGACTCAGTGCAGCTGGCCGGTCCCTTTTTCCCTTCCTCTCAGACTACCTCTGGGCATGATCACCTGCAAAAATAAAGGGAATGGGGTGAGACAAAACAATGTCTCAGTAATCACCTCTTAACTCACTGTGAGACTAAGAAATGGGGTAGTGGAGCGTCTACAGGGTACCACAGTTCAAAACCTGCATACAGCACATAACATTTACAAATATATATATATATATAACCATATATATATCCAGAATAGATGCATCCATCTCTCAATAGACAAAAATAAACATGATTGACACTGTGCCCAGTCTCAAGTCTGAAAGCATAAAAAGGGAGCACTTTTAAATAGTGAAAACGTCTCTGGGGAGCACTTTAAAAGTGAAAACGTCCCTGGGGAGCACTTTTAAAAGTGAAAACGTCCCTGGAGAGCACTTTTAAAAGTGAAAACGTCCCTGGTTCCTTTAAAATCCGAGGAACCTGTACTATTAACCTATCGATTGCGCAGATCGATAGGTTACATCGGCCGACGGTACTAATAACCAGTGTCATGCATCATACCAAAGAATATATATATAAATATGAATTTATATAAAGTACAGTTCCGTTGAAAGGTACCCTATAGCCCACGTTTAAGTATAACATAATCTGAATTCATTTTATTTATATATATAAATAAGTAGAAGAGGATGTCAGAAAATCCTCAACTACCATCACCCTCAGTATCACAGTTAGTTAAGCGTGATTACCTGTTCAAGCTCAATAACCATAAATCCTAGCAGCAATTGTTTTCCGCGTGCTCTACTTGAGTCACCTTCGTCTACAACCTCCTAATGAGAAATTATTGGTCAATGCACAATAATAGTGACTTTGACCTACTTTTCAAACAATTCCAAAACCAATGTTGAAGTAATGAATTACTTGTAACATTCACCCCTTTTCTATATCCCTTTTAAACTTCCACAATTCCCTTAACCAGTATTTATATCTCCTAAAGTCTTACTTTACCATTTCGCATCACTCATGGCCAAAATTACCCCAATCATGTAAAACTCACCAAAAGCACTCCATTAATATTAATTTAGCACTCAAAATGGCTTCTTAACTCCCAAGTACCTCACCACAATTCCAACACACCTTTACCTAACTAAATTTCTCCTTTAATCAACACTTTAACTACTAAATTTCCTTACCAACAGCAATCCAACTAAGACAAATATTTCATCATCCTAATATAACCTCAACAAACATTTATTAACCACTAATCTTGGTCACTCCCTTTCACATCATCAAATCCCAACTTTAAAGCACTTTAAAGGCTAACATAATTTCCAACAATTGCACTACTCCACACTTTCTTAACACCTATATAAACATTTCTTAATTTACAACTCAAAGTAACCTAATGAGACTAAGAATGCCCATAAATTACAAAACAATCACAAACCATCATATTAGTGTCAAATTTACAACTCAAGGTAACCTCCCAACTTCAATAAACTTTCCACCAACTCAAAACATATCTTACCTAGTCAAATCCTCTTAAATCCAACATTTTAATCATTTCCTTTGTCCATTTACTTTTGACTACTAAAGCATTAACTTTATCATTTTCCTTAACTTTTGCCTAATCACCAAAACATGTATAACTTATCAAAACTACTCCATTTATACTCATTTGGCATTCAAAGTAGCTCCCTAACTACCCAAATATTCCACTACCTTTCAAACATACTTTTACATTAACAAAATCTATTTAATCAAAAGTTTAACTTCCAAATTTTCCTTTCCATCACCAATCCATCATAAACCAATATTCTAATATCCTTAACTACCCTTAGAAAGCATTCATACATCACTACTTCATTGAAAACATCTTCCATTAACTCAAACTTCAACTCAAAGAGCCCTAACATGCTCCAAAAATTCCCAAAGTTAATCCCTACTTCCAAAAACTTAATTCCTTTAAAAACATATTCATTTAACCACTTAAACATTGATAGATTCTTATTTAATTTCCAAGGAATCAAATGTGAGCAAACCCTAGCTTCAAAAATGCCTAAAATGTTCTCTAAAAATTCCAAACTACTTTCCAACTCCAATAAACAACAATTTCCATAACAAAACTTAAATTAATCACTAATAATCCTTATGGTAACTTGAAAATCCTACAATCCCAATTTTTCATAAATCCCTAACTTCCAAAAGAGGAAACTTTATTAAAAATCAGCGTCACAAAAAGCTTACGGAGTTCAAGAATGAAAGGAAAAGTCCCCACCGCCGTCGGCCGCCACTAGGGACGCCGGAAAACACCTCTTCTTTGATGGTGGCCGAGCTAGTGCGAAAGAAAGGAAAGGAAAATAAGGAAATGAAGTTGGAATCAAAAGAAAACTCAAGAAAATGACAACACATGGGTCCCATACCGCTCGCCGCCGTCGGCCGCCGGAAAAGGAACCCGCCGTCGCCAGAAAATGGCACCTCCAGTTCGCCACAAACAACCACCGATCAGACGCGATTTACACTGATTTATGAAGGAGAAGAGGTGAGAAACGGAAATGAGGAAGCTTTTTAGAAGGAGAGGCCGATTTGTGAGGTGCGAGGAAGAAGAAAAATGGTGAAGAGGGAGGGAGGGGCGTCGCGCATTTCATAGAGGGGAGGAGAAGGAGACCGAAAATTTTAAAGGGAATGGAAGGAGGGGCGTGTTTGGTTGGGGGAAATAAGGGTGGTTTTTGGTAATTTGTAGCCCAAGCTTGCCATAGTGTACTCTTTTTAACTTAAAACCACTCAAACCAGTCTCCAATCTTCTTAAACTTCAAAATATTTTTAGCTCTACCACTCCCTCATATTTCAAACTCTTCAATTCTTTAGTAATTATATGCATTTTAATTACTCAAAATTTCCAAAAATCTCCAAAAATTCCTAAAAATTCCAAAATTCCTAATTTCTCCTTTTATCATTTCCAAAACACTCTTTTAATCTTGTATTCAATTTTTAGGATGTTACATGAAGCTGAATTAAATGTTCAAGAACAGGAAGGTTTAAAGAGGATAGAGACAAAGGTGAGAGAGGAGAGAGAGAAGAGAAATTGTTTATAAAAATTAAAAATAAATCAATTAATCATCATACAAATCATACAAATACTTAATTATACAAATACTTATATTGGGATTTCTCTCGGTTCTCACTCTCGCGCTTTTCCATCTCTACCACTCCCCCTAATGAATGTCTCTTAGCTGATTTTTTTCGTAATCTTGCTACTCCAATCTATATATGTCGTCGGAATCTTATTTTACCACCCAAGTCTCCAATACGCCGGTATTCTTTCCTTCATACTTTTATAGCTATTTTCTTTTTCCTAATTCTCAACATATTCCCTCCAGTCACTTGTTTAATATTATTGTGAATAAGTTGATTTGAATGTCCCATTTTCCTTCACAGTGAAGATGTTGTCGGTTGTAAGAAATCAACATCTGTTGCTTTGTACCATGCTAATTTGCAATGATGCAGCCATGGATGTACACCAAAAACCTTTGCTTGGCTTTGTAATTTGATTAATTGGAATATTCTTTCAACCTAGCAAACTGTTCTTTTCTTAGGAACTTCCTATTATTCTCGATGATCTTGTCATTTGGTGGGGTGCTACCCTGATTTCAGTGACATTGATTCTTCAATTTGGTGAGGTTAGTATGGATTTCTTTGTTCTTTTCCACTGTTATATATTCGCGATAATGCAATCACATCGAGGATTTGACATCTTTTCCTCTATCCATGACTCCACCTTTTTTAAAGAGTTCTTAGATTGATAGATGCCTTTAAACACTAACATTTTGTGTGTTTATCTATGTTCGAAAATTTCATGGTTTAATCAATCAAAAACTGTCTTGCAGCTCATTGCAATACTTCGGTGCATGGATGCTTGTCGACAAAAAATTTGACTTGGATAGTATTAGAATTTGAAGTTTTGTAGTTTTTTAAGTTTTATAAACAATTTTTTTTTATTGAACTTGCAAAATTTTTCAATTGAGTTTTCAATTCGTTTTTTCTTTTTTCTATGAATTTTTTTAATTTTTTATTTCATAACAAATTTTATTTTGAATTTACAATTTTTTGAACTAATTTACAAAGGTTTTCAAGATTTGTTTTCAGTTCTTTATTTCTTTTCTTTTGAATTCCTTTATTTTTAAATTTCATATTAAATTTTATTTGCAAGTTTTTTATTGATATTATAGCTTGAAAACTATTTTTTACTAGCACTTTCATTGAGTTTTCAATTCATTTTTCCTCAACAGATTTTTTAATTTTCAAATTTTTTGAAAAGATGAATTTTTCAATATTTTATAACTTCTAAAATTTTTTAACTGATAGTATGGGTTAAAAGCACTTTTTTTGAAATATTTAGAATTTTTTCGTTCCACTTTCTTTTTCAACATTTTTACTATGCTGTTGGGCGAGATCAAAGGGATATCACTGGATTTTACATCAAAAAAGAAAATGACATCATGGTTAGGGTGTGTTGAACGCAACGAACTACTTGTTATGCTCAGAGGGAAGGGGACAAAAGCGTTATTTCATCAGACGTTGAAGCTGTGAATTGCGATCCCATCGAAGCTAATTGTCTGAACATCTCATTTGTATGTTTATTTTTCTCGCTTTTCTTGTACTTTCATTCTTATTTTTAGTATAATTTATTGTATTTGTGCACAGTAACTCCATTGTGATATTTGCTATTTGCTTATTTGCTTGTTTTTGTGTGTAAGCAGAGATTGGGATCATGATGAAAGGCGGCTATTGCTGATAAGGAGAATTGGGTTTGTTTGGGTGGTCGAGAAAGACGAGCAGAAGAAGCAGAAGAAAACCTCCAAGGAGTCCTCCGCTTGGCAATTGTAGAGCATGGTGGAAAATTTGCAGTTTGCCCATCAGGAGCTCTGTCACTATAAATCTCATCAACACTGTATGTTCTTCTCACATTCCTTCTCATTAAATCTCAATTTGTTAGTAATTTATTTAGTGTGTGTTATGAGCCTATACAAAAATAATTATTTGCATTGACTTAAATCAACTCTGATATTGCATTGAAAGCTATATTATTCCATGATGTATGTGTTAAATGAAATCATTTTGTTCTTTTCCTATTTGATAGCTTTTAGGAAAGTAAGATGACTATATCAAATGGATAACTATAATAATTGAGATAGGTAAAAGAGAACGTTTATGAATGTGAACTTACAATATCATGGGAACTAACAATAATTAAATCGATACATCATCCCACTTTGTTGTATTGACACAAAATTGTTCTTCACAGAGACTTAAAATGACGATGCATATAGACGCAGAGCCTAGGGAGATTCTTATTCGAAAAGAGGTTGCCACTGTAAGTTTGAATCTTGAAACAACTGAGGAGTCAACACAGCACCAAGGGAGATTCCACCATATTCAAGGTATCAATTCTTTTGGATTTTGCGTTTGATAATCTCTTTGAGGTTTCAAGGAGTATGTCCCTCCAATTAAGCCTGTGGGAAGAGGCGCTAATGGTCTTGTTCATTCATAAATTGTGGGATTTCGCTCAAGTTTTTGTATTTCTTGTATTTGGATGAAGGGTTCTTGTTATTACTATGTGAAAGTTCATTTTTTTTGGAGAAAATGTGATTCTAAAATTAGGAAGATGACTTTGACTCTTGATCAAACTTTTGGTTGTGTTATAATTAGGCTTTAGTTCAAATTATATTTGAGAGTTTGATTATTTGTTATCCGTCTATATCCTTGTTTTTTGTCATGAAATTGCATATGAAGTTGATGTGTGATGTGCTTTGCGGTGTCTGCTTCCTTCTTTCTTATTTTTGTGAATGGGAGAGCTCAATTTGTTGTTTGATGATGAATACAGTTGTTGTTAGTCTCTCATATATTAGCAGAAAAGGAAAGCTGATAGTTACTCTTCTGGGGCAATTTTAATTATTTCTTATGTCTATTTGCAGATGTTCTTGCAAAGTTGCTGCATAAGAGTTGCATATGCTTTTCTTTGCACTAGCTTTCCTTTTGAATGTATTTTTAATGAAGGCTAATATGTAAAGAGTTCATGAGGATCGAAATAAATAATTGCTCTGTGCTAATGAAAACCTTAAGTGAACAACTTGTGCAGTTAAATTGTCTTTGACGTTCATAGGTCTGCTACTGCACAATTATGTATTGCTTAGTATTTAATTTTTTTTTATACTTCCTTGTTTTCTTGTTTCCTTAAATAAATTTTCTTTTTGTTTTTTACTGTTTGTATTTACAGGGAGGATGAGAGAGTTGGGGATACTCTGACTGTGTTGATGATTAAAGGCAGATTGAGGGAGCTGCTAAAAGCACTCCTTGATGAGAATGAAAGGCTGTATGAGGAGATGGTATTAATGTTGTAATTCTTGAAGAAGAGGTTTCTACTGTTTTTGCTTGTATGAAGCAGAATGGTTAGAGCTTCCAAAAGTTATTTCGTAGAAGAATGTCGTTACTTATTTTTCTAAAAGTTACCAAGCTACATTAGTGCAATTATGTATGTAATATTTTGTAGAAGAATGTAATGTAATGAGATAGGAGACATCCTTGTTATGTTTGAACATGAATGCAAGGAATGTTGTATTCCTCTTTAGGTTTGTTGAAAGCATGTCTATTGTAACATCCTGAAAAATTTAATTCAGGATTAGAGAGTGTTCTGGGAAATTTTGGAATTTTTAGGAATTTTTGGGATATTTTTGGAAATTTTGAGTAATTAATATGCATATAATTAATTAAGAAATGAAGAGTTTGAAATATGAGGGAGTGGTAAAGCTAAAAATATTTTTAAGTTTAAGAAGATTGGAGGCTGGTTTAAGTGGTTTTAAATTAAAAAGAGTACACTGTGGCAAGTTTGGGCTACAAATTATCATATAACCCCTTTTATTCACTCAACCAAACAAGGCCCTCCCCCTTACTATAAATACCGAACTCCCTTCCTCTTCATTTCAGGCTTCAGCCGTCGACCCCCCCCCCCCCCCCCCCAATCCTTCTCCTTCTTCGTTCGTCTCCTCCCTTCCTGGCCGCGTCCTCCACCGGCGACGGCAGCATCGGCACCACCACCACCACCATCAAACCATTCCTCCTCCATCACTTTCTATTTCGTTCTTCTTCCGTCACTTCTCTTCTTCCTCCGATTCCTCTTCTTCCGGCGAACTCAGTCAGCGGCGGTGGTGGCAGCTTGGTTCCCGGCGGCGGACGTCAGATTGGAAGGTAGGAGGTAGTTTTCTTTTGTTTTCAAGCTAGTTTCCACCACAACTTCATGATTTTCATCTTTTTCCTTTGTTATCAACGTTCAGCTCGGCTAGCCATGTTTGGAGGTGTTTTCCGGCAGGTCAGGCGGCGGCCGACGGCGGGTGACACCCTCTTCTCTCATTTATGAACTTTGTAAGCAATTTGTACACTCTTCTTGCCTTTGATTTTCAGTTTTGGCCATTTGAAAGGGGTAGGTCTGATTTGGGATTTAGGTTTTAACCATGAAAATAAATTAAAGTTGAGTCAAATCTTTATCTTTTGATGTCCTAACTGTTAAATTGAATGTTGATTGAAGTTTTGAGAAGTTATGCAAAACCCTAACATTTAGGGGATTCTTGATTGCCCTATTTTTCTTCAATTTGTTTCTGATGTGTATGTGTATGCAGTGTTTTCTGTTGTGACTTAACTTGGTGATTTGTTTTGGTGCATGTTTAAATGGTGTGAGCCTTGTTTAACTTGCCAACTTTGTGTTCTTCTGGAATTATGGCCTTGAATGAGAAACTGTAGAATTGATTCTTGAAGTCTGGAGGTTCAGTTCTTACTAAATTAGTTGATTTTCAATGCGAAATCTTCTACTCTGTTGTTCTTTTATTTATATATTTATTTTCATATATATATAACATATTGTTCTCTTATTCTTGTGCTGTGCTGTTTGTTTATTAACCTACTTCTATGTGGGCTGAACCGATTTCTCTTGGAAAGAATAGAAATGGTGTTGAAGGTTGTGTAGAGTATGAGAGGTCTGAGGGTATGATTCTGTTCTGAGGTTATATGTATCAAATCTGGATTTTATTGTATCCTTTTGCTATAGGTGCGATGTTAAATGTTAGATATATATATTTTGTCGTTTGGTTGGGTTTGAATTAGGTGCATGGAAAATGACTAAAGAATGATTGAATGATATTTAAAAACAGGATATGCTAGGTATAAGGGCTGGTATGTTTATAAAAAAATTATGTTTTATACACTTTCTTGTTGTGTGATACTATGCTCTATTTGAGTTTACTGGGCTGAATGGGGGCTTAAGTTACAATCTTTCTTGGATTTCATTGTTTTCTTGCCAAATATGATATGATTATGTTTTGATGGAATGTAGGCTTGTTAACCTTAAATTGAACTCTGTGAACATAAATTCTGATGTGGGTTGCTTTGCTGTAAGAAGCTTTGTGTCCTGTTTGATCATTACTGGTCTGTTGGTTTGATTTTGTGTGGGAGGAAAGAATGATATAGAGATTTTTAATGTTAGTAAATTGTTGTTATGAGTTTTGGTTCCTTTGGAAATTCTGTGATTTCCTTTTGCTGCCATTTTTGTTTGATGATAGTTAAGATGTTTGAAATTGAAGTAAAGGGGAATATAAGTGTAGGATAATATGGTTTTCATGTTCTTCTTGCGTGGTAAATTAATGGACTGTTTGACAAAAAGGGATTATTAGTGTTTAGTTTTCTAATCAAGGCAGGAAAGAATGGTTTAGTATGGTTAATGATAAAGAATTTGTGAAGTGGGTGGATGTGTGTCTAGGTATATAGTGTTGTTTGTGGAAACTTGGTTCATTGGATGTTTTGAAAGGCTCTCTACATTTCCTTGTTTTTGGTTAGTTGAAATGGAATAACTAAATGATTTTCATTTCTTTTCACCTCTGCTGTGACTCCGTTGGTTTTATATGCTCTTTCCTTTTAATTTGTGAACTAAAAAGGAATGTTCAGTATTTGTAGATGCTAGTTGACAAAGGTTTAAATGGTTCATGTGAGAAGACATTCTTAATGGTGATTAAGTGCACTAGATATAAGTGAGGTGTGTATGCTCTTTGGTAACTTTATATAATCTAGAAATCTGAATATATATAACATCTCTTAGGATTTAAAGGTGTTGATTGATAAATATAAATAGTTAATGATTGTTATGGAAAAGTGTGATTTTGGTGTTCATTTCCTTGTTCTTTGTTAGATGCAAGACTAATGAGGAAAAATAAGTTGAATTGAACAATTGCTTGTGACTGATTTTTTTTAAAGGATCGGAAACTTTGATAGATTTAAATGTATGCTTGCTGCTCCATATGTTAATGCTATTAATTGATTGGAAAGTGTGTTGACTTGTGTGTGTATATACTCAGGAATCCACATGACACTCTAAAATAATATAACTACGAAGGGAAAAATGGGTAGTAACATATAAGAACGAGAGATAGACGTGGAACTACGATAAAAGGGAAATGATACTAATTTATCATTGGGATATATATTATTATAGGAGTGGATGCAAGTAGGCTTTCGTGGAATCAAGGAAGAAAGGTTGAGAAATCGCGTAAAATTGCTAATGGGCGACAGGTAATCACTCTTACCTTACTATAACATTGAGGGTGACGTTAGCTGGGATTTTCAAAATCCCTTTTCACCCCCCATATTCATATTGTCTTTAAAAACTTATTTTTATACAAAACAGGCTATCGGGTGCCTTTCAAACACGGTTATTTTCATATAAAGAAATTTGTAACACTATATCTATTATTCTGGCTGGTGGTTGTTATTGATCTGGAACGATTGTGAAAGGCATATAAGTATAGCGTTCTGTTAGTGACATTGAGAGTTTATATAAATAGGAGGAGGTGATGAGGGGTTTGAGATTTTGGAAAGTTAGATGGAGGAATAGCGATGTGTTGCAGGAATGATTGAACTATTGAATGATATTGAGATGTTGAAATGAATTGTGAGCATTGCATGACACTGGATTATATATGTACCATCGCGCGATGATAACTGTCGATAGGCCAATCGACAATTATTTTGTACTGATGCCTTCTGAGTAGAGACAGGGGCACAAGGGAAATTACTTTCTGAGTAAAGACAGGGGCATAAGGGAAATTCCCTTCTGAGTAGAGACAGGGTGTAACATTGTGTTACTAATTACCTAATTAACCAATAATATTTATTTCAATTCATTAAGCTCTAATCTAACTATGATAGAAAAAGGAATTTCCATAATATTAATATCTCTATCATAGTTAGAAAAGATTATTCTAAACCTTTTATTATTTATCCATGATAGGAAAGAATAAACTAATACAACCTGAATACTATCATGGATAATTAATAGCTAACCATATTAGAAAAGAATCACCTAACATGGTTAGAAAAATAAACAACCTAATGTTCAATAATATCGAATACATATAAATATATGCGGAAACGTATGCAGGCCTATACAAATTGGCAATATACAATTCAAAATATTCCATATAACTACTACTACCTAATTCCCTCTCCTGCTGCTTGCATCAGTGCATGAATACCTGTAAAAATGTCAGTAATCGTGGGATGAGACAATTTGTCCCAGTAATCACCGCTTAACTCACTATAACAGTGAGATGTGCGGTAGCGAGGGCGTCTAAAGGGTACCACATTTAAAAGCAATAATATATATATACTTCAAATCTTTCATTCATCATGCAAATCCATCCGTCTAACTCAACTCAAATTCACCATCTCTACTTCCCACATATCACTCAAATCCCTCAGTCAATTCCAAGTCCACTCAACAGATGAAAATAAACGTGATTGACACTGTGCCCAGTCTCAAATCTAAAGGCATGAAAAGGGAGCACTTTAAAAAGTGAAAACGTCCCTGGAGAGCACTTTAAAAAAGTGAAAACGTCCCTGGGGAGCACTTTAAAAGTGAAAACGTCTCTGGGGAGCACTTTAAAAAGTGAAAACGTCCCTGGTTCCTCTACAATCCGAGGAAACTGTACAATTAACCTATCGATTGCGCAGATCGATAGGTTACATCGGCCGACGGTACTAATAATCAGTGTCATGCAATACTAACAATCCCTATTCTATATTCCATCAACTACAACCTCATTCAATATTTCAATCTCACATTTCATGTTTTCCACAACATAGCTCACCATAATCTCAAACTCAACATCTATCACTCTTTTCTATTTCCATAATTTCTCAAGTCACTGTCTAACACTACACTATCTATATACCTTCCACAATCATTCCAGATCAATACCAACCACAGCCAGAGTAATATATATGTAGTGTTTCAAATTTCTTTATATGAAAATAATCGTGTTTGAAAGGCACCCGATAGCCTGTTTTGTATAAAAATATCATTTTAAAGATAATATATATATATATAGAGGGTGAGAAGGGATTTTTACAAAATCCCTAACTAACGTCACCCTCAATGTTATAGCAAGGTTAAGAGTGATTACCTGTCGCCCTTTAGCAATTCTACGCGATTTCTCAACCTTTCCTCCTCGATGCCACGAAAGCCTACTGCATCCACTCCTATAATAATATATAGCCAAATGATAAATTAATATCATTTCCCTTTTATCGTAGTTCGACGTCTCTCTCTCGTTCTTATATGTTACTACCCATTTTCCCATTCCTAATTCAAATTCCCTTATCACTTTAGGTTTTTAAATTTGCCACATACACATTCATAAGTTAATGACAGCATCATGCCACTCGAAAATCCATCAACAATTATCCAAACTTAACAATAATGTCACATTATCGTTATATGTCAATTTCCAGAACATGGCTAATAATGAAGAATTTAAGGATTCCCTACCAATTACATTTTATTCCCAATTCCAGCCACAATTAAATCACAAGCAAATAACAAGACCATGTGATTAATTATAAAAAAATCAAGAACCACCAACATCAACAGTTAACCAAGTGAGACTTTACACTACATTACATAAAACTCACTTCAAATACATTAATCATCTTCATCCCATAAAACTAGCACATTCAATTAACCGTTCACAATTCCAACATCAAAACATACATTTTCCCCTTCACATGTCATGCATCATTCAGATTTTCACACAATTACAACAAACACCTCCATTCCAACTCCATTTAGTTCAGCTATAAAAAGGCAATAATAGAAAATTTGTAAATGCACCTACATTAACACTACTACCATTATATCCATGACATTAATCTCACATGCATTTCATACCATTCTTTATGCCCACAGTCGGCTATGACAAAAAAGGGATTTTAGGACTCTTCAATCCACACACAAATCAAGCACACAAAGTCATTTTCATCTTTCTCTTTTATGTTCCAAGGGCAGCCAAAAGAAAAGGAAGATAAAGGAATTTGCAATGCACTTATTTAGTTCTCACATTCAACCATGTCAAAGCTCAAAGGAACTACCACAATGATAAACTTTAAAGTTTCATACCTAATATGCCTCTAGCTCTTCTTTAAAGGTTCGATATTTAATTATTTAGGACTTCAAATCATCACTTGGAATATCCAAATTCGATTCATATAAATAGCAAAACATAACCACATGCTTAAAACTTCTCATTCCAAACAAAACCAGCAACATCATTTCCATTCCTTTTTCAAAAGAAACCAATTCAGCCAATAAGGGAAAATGAGCAGCAAACTCATGAACCAAACACAAACAAACTTCATCCCATTACACAAAGCATAGACTAAACAGAACCTATACTGAAATTGAACATATATTAAACCAAACTCATTTTCACCAAAATCAGCATCTACGATGGACATAACAGATTAATCGCCATCATTTGTAGGACTATAACTATACACAATATAAATCCAATTCAAGCATCACATCTTCAATCAATCTTTCATTTAACTTTGTCACTTTAAATTTCACTTTTAATACACCTAAGAACTAAATGATAAAACTACACATTTTGAACACCTACCAACCAAGAATCAGCTTGGTCTTACAAGGATTATTTACAAATTTCTTTTACAAAACTTAACATGCACACTTCAAACATATTTTATTTCAATTCTCTAATCATAAACCAAATGGAATTATACCCAAACAGCACAATAACTTCATTTCCCTAAAGAAAGCACATTCAACCATATTAAAATCAAATAGCAACTAAGGCAACCACATATGAAACTTCAAAGAACAACAACTCATATTTATTTTCATTTCATCATTGTATACCTCTTATACAATTTAGAACATCAACAAGCTCCTTTCCATTAGGAATCGTACAAGAAATATTTTAATATCATTCAAACAACCCTTACAACAGCAACACACAAATTTTGAAACCCAAAACCCCAGAGTCAATACGGTCCAGGCAAGGAAAAAGAGCCAGAATTTACAACCACATGAAATCAAACAATCAAACATAAGCTATTGTCTTCAAACTTGAAGCAACAAGAATCAAGAAGGCTAAAGATCCATTTTCAATTATTTGACAACTCATAATCCCAAAACTTAAATCAAACCCTAACCAACCTCTCTTCCAAACTCGCAGAAAAGGAGAGAAAACGATGAAATGGGAGCTTACATAAACTTGTTTTGCGTCTTCCATGCCTCGCCGGAACTCGCCGTCGCCGGAAATGCTCACCGGAAATCGGCCGAGCTGAACAAAGAAAGGGGAGTTGATGGGTCAGAGGAGAGGCTCGAAGTTTTTGGAAAAGGGAGGAAGAATGGTTTTGTTGATGCTTATGGTGAGGCTAGCGCCGCCGCGCCATAGGCCGCCGGAGAAACAAAGAAGAAATAGAGAAGGGAAGACGCGAGGAGAGAAAAGGAGACAGGTTTTAGTGAGGTCAAGGAGAAAAGTGAGGCGGACGGCTTTGCCGTCGCCGTCGCCGTCGCCCCCGGGTGGCCGACGGACGTGCAGGACGGAGGAGGAAGGGAGAAGAAGTTGAACGAAGAAGAAGAAGAAGACGAAGAAGAACGAGGAAGCAGATGACGGAGGGAGAGGGAGTCTGGTATTTAAAGAAAAGGGGAGGGCGCGTTTGGATTATTGAAATAAGGGGGTTCTCTGATGATTTGTAGTCCAAACTTGCCATAGTGTACTTATTTTGATTTAAATCCACTTAAACCAGTCTCCAATTTCCTTAATCTTCAAAATATTTTTAGCTTTACCACTCCCTCATATTTCAAACTCTTCATTTCTTAATTAATTTTATGCATATTAATTACTCAAATTTCCAAAAATATCCCAAAAATTCCTAAAAATTCCAAAATTTCCCAAAACACTCTCTAATCCTGAATTAAATTTTTCAGGATGTTACACAGGGGCACAATGGAAATTGCCTTCTGAGTAGAGACAGGGGCACAGTGTCAAATCGTACAGTTAAGTTAAATGCTGGAATAAATGCCTCCGTAATGGTACGATGTATCTATAAGTGAATGTGAGAGTTGTGTTGGTAGTATTGTTGTATCGGAGATAGAGATGGTGAAGTGCAATGATTGGGAAGTGACAGAGTGATCGGGGATATATGGGAAGAAGAATTGGATTATATGTATACATATTATTGATTTTAAACACTGTGGTACCCTTTAGACGCCCTTACTACCGCACATCTCACTGTTATAGTGAGTTAAGCGGTGATTACTGGGACAAATTGTCTCATCCCACGATTACTGACATTTTGCAGGTATTCATGCATAGGCGCAAGCAACAGGAAAGGGAATTAGGTAGTAGAGGTTATATAATTTATTTAGAGTTGTATATTGCCAAATTGTATAGGCCTGCATCTGCTTCCGCATGTATATGTATTTAGTTATTATTTAATATCAATTAGTTTTGTTTAATAACCATGTTAGGCAAATCATTTCTAACATGGTTAGCAATAAATTATCCATGATAGCAGTTGTGTTGTATTAGTTTATTCTTTTCTATCATGGATAATATTTAATCATTAGGAAATTCCTTTTCTAACTATGATAGGACATTGTTATTATGGAAATCCTTTTTCTATCATAGTTAGTAAAGAGGTTATTAGAACTAAAATGGATATAATGGGTTAACTTGGTAATTAGTAACGATATGTTACAACTTGGTTATCAGTATTTGGTATACGATAACCTAGGACTGTGCTGCATTGCATATAGATTGGCAATATACATTCTTAGTATTCCCTTCCTTCTGTGCATGAATATCTGGCCTTTTTGAGAGGAATATCACTCATCCCGTGGTGGGGAGAGAGTGATAAGAGAAATTGAATAGGTACTGTGGAGAGATTGAGATGAACATAGAAAGAATAATGAAATAATGTTGATATGTATAAGAATTTAGGAAAAATAGCGAAATAAGGATGCTTCTCTGGGGTCTCGAGTATAGTTATGTGCCGGCCATAATCATAGTCGAGGCATCATGAGATCCCTTATTGGGTTAAAGGATGAAGAAAATTTTAAAATAATGATTAATAATGAATAAGATGTGGATTAAGAATTGTTGACTTTATTTCTTATTTGTTTAGTTGTGTTGATTTGTTTGCTTGATTGATAAATGAAATTGTGCATAAGAAACTTTTCAACCCATTCTTCTTAATAATCAAATGGTTGTAGATATGATAAAGGTTTATATATCTGTTGTATTTATACCCTATGTACAAATGTGTTTTGATTTGTTTCTTCCTTACTCTACTTTGATGGACTTGTGAATGAGAATGGTATGAGGTATTTTTGAACTTGTGATTCATCTTAGACAATTAATAAGTTTTTGGAACATCAGAAGGAGTACTATATTTGATTTCTTATAAAGCTGATTTTGTAAGGAAGGAAGAGTAGTGTGGAACTGATTAAATTGAAATGCATATGTGATTAATACTTGGTTATTGAACTTACATGTTTAGTGATTGATTGAAGTTGAAATGAGATTGTTATATATATATATATTTACTAATCCCCTGCATCTTCTGTGGTCAATAATCAAAATAATTCTTCAAAAGCATCTGAAATTTTCTGTTTTAGGTTGCTGATATGGGTTTGTATGATTGTGCCTCCATTTGGTTTGAAATGTATGCAAGAAGTGCATTCATGATGTTTGGAAGCCTTGTTGCTATATTTACTTGAGAGTTTAGTGAAGAGAATTTGTGTGGTATGGCTGTTTCTATGTTGAATTGTAGTGGATTTATTTTGTGATTGTCATGTGAATGATGAATTATGATATACAAATAATAGATTATATGATTAATAAAGTTATGACTTGAAGTTATGGGATGAAGTTGATTATATGATGCTTGTTATTTGGAAATTCACTTCATTGTGGGTATTTTCCATTTCCTTTAAAGTGTTATTTTTTTTTAGTATATGGTGAAATCTCAAGTTTTGATGCCACTTGGAGTTTGTTACTGTTAGGAACTAAATTGGGTGTTAGTTCCTATGTGTTCTAATTAGAGTGATGTATTGATATTGAAAAGTATTATGATTTTGTGGTGTGTTAACCTAAGACTTGTATGGATGAGAATGAGATGATTAGAAGTAGTGATGAAACTTCAAAGTTGTGTTTATGGTTGAGCAAAATAGATAAGGAAGCTAGTGGAGTGTAATGTGATAGGTTGGAAGTTTAGCAAACGTTCTCCATTGATTCATTAGACTTGAAAGTAATCAATTACAAATTTGATGATAAAGTTGATAGGGATGAGTATATACTAAATTAGAATCTTAAGCTAAAATCTGAAATGGAATGTGAACTTGTTATCTAATAATTAAGAAGCGGGATCTTGGATTATGGTTGAGTAAACCACTAGATTTTGAAGAGGAATTTAGAGAGTTGGTTTATTCTTATGAATTGATTAGCATATGCGAAAATACATTAGGAGAGGAGTTGTGATCTTGATGATGGAGCTACATACTAATGACTATTGATTGATGTTTAATAGGAGAGATTTAAGGTTTAGGATTAAAGTTGATTAGGGGAAATACTTGAGAATTCGGTGGGACATAAGGTTATGTGATGATTTTCATGTTTCAAATTAAGGTATTAGAAGGATTGAAATATTTTCAACGATTCTTTACTTAGTTGTTTGATTGTGGTTTGATCATCAATGAAGGTTTGATTTAAGTATTAAGGAATGCAAGGGGCTAATTGATTACGCACTTGAAGGTCAAATTTCGGATTTGTATCATTGTAGTCTTGAAAATTTTGTTTTGGCCGACTGGAATTAGGAAGAATGAATAGTTTTCTTTGCATTAGGATTTTAATTGGTTGAAGGACTTATTGAATGAGGGTTTGCATAATTTCTATAGTCTTCTTTATCAAGGCTGAATTTAAATTTTAGGAGAAATGTTTGAAATTGTGAAGCTTGTTTGTTAGGAATTATGTTAGGTGGATTCAAAATCTGTTAAGGGTCCAAGAATTGGTTTCAGTGATCTAGGTTGCTGAAGGAAAAGTCTTAAATATACATTAATTTGGTTGGAAGGGAACACAAATAGAGTAGTGTTTTCTTTTTCTGTTTTGTGCAGTGAGATTTATATTGTTATGACTTGTTTATTGTAAATTTTGACAAATTTGTTTATTATTCTGCTAGTATAGCAGAGTCAATTGTGATTTTGAATGGAATATTAGTTATACTCTTAGTTTCCTTGCGTAGTACTTCTAGCTTTAATCAAAATATTACGTATATTCCAGTCAATCTGACTTGATTTCACCTCTTTTGAATCCCTGAAAGGAACATGATAATAGGTGCTAGTACACTTAACTTCACCTTTATCATAAGGAAACATCTTTCATGCACCACAATTGACTATACTATCTAGGAAATTGTAGTTAGTAGTCTCATATAGAATGTTCATAGTTCCTCTAAATTCATGATATCATCTCCATAGTGTCATATGGATGACACTCATGGCAAGAAATCCTCAATGCCAATCAGGTGAATCTCCCTAAATTATATCCGAATTTCTTTCCTTCCTCTTGAAATAGGATTATCAATCCAAGAAAACTGTTCTTTTCCCTTGTATTTAGTAATAATTTCTACTAATTTCGAGGACGAAATTAATTAAGAGGGGTAGAATTGTAACATCCTGAAAAATTTAATTCAGGATTAGAGAGTGTTCTGGGAAATTTTGGAATTTTTAGGAATTTTTGGGATATTTTTGGAAATTTTGAGTAATTAATATGCATATAATTAATTAAGAAATGAAGAGTTTGAAATATGAGGGAGTGGTAAAGCTAAAAATATTTTTAAGTTTAAGAAGATTGGAGGCTGGTTTAAGTGGTTTTAAATTAAAAAGAGTACACTGTGGCAAGTTTGGGCTACAAATTATCATATAACCCCTTTTATTCACTCAACCAAACAAGGCCCTCCCCCTTACTATAAATACCGAACTCCCTTCCTCTTCATTTCAGGCTTCAGCCGTCGACCCCCCCCCCAATCCTTCTCCTTCTTCGTTCGTCTCCTCCCTTCCTGGCCGCGTCCTCCACCGGCGACGGCAGCATCGGCACCACCACCACCACCATCAAACCATTCCTCCTCCATCACTTTCTATTTCGTTCTTCTTCCGTCACTTCTCTTCTTCCTCCGATTCCTCTTCTTCCGGCGAACTCAGTCAGCGGCGGCGGTGGCAGCTTGGTTCCCGGCGGCGGACGTCAGATTGGAAGGCAGGAGGTAGTTTTCTTTTGTTTTCAAGCTAGTTTCCACCACAACTTCATGATTTTCATCTTTTTCCTTTGTTATCAATGTTCAGCTCTGCTAGCCATGTTTGGAGGTGTTTTCCGGCAGGTCAGGCGGCGGCCGACGGCGGGTGACACCCTCTTCTCTCATTTATGAACTTTGTAAGCAATTTGTACACTCTTCTTGCCTTTGATTTTCAGTTTTGGCCATTTGAAAGGGGTAGGTCTGATTTGGGATTTAGGTTTTAACCATGAAAATAAATTAAAGTTGAGTCAAATCTTTATCTTTTGATGTCCTAACTGTTAAATTGAATGTTGATTGAAGTTTTGAGAAGTTATGCAAAACCCTAACATTTAGGGGATTCTTGATTGCCCTATTTTTCTTCAATTTGTTTCTGATGTGTATGTGTATGCAGTGTTTTCTGTTGTGACTTAACTTGGTGATTTGTTTTGGTGCATGTTTGTAACATTACGTTACTAATTACGTAATTACCAATAATATTTATTTCAATTCATTAAGCTCTAATCTAACTATGATAGAAAAAGGAATTTCCATAATATTAATATCTCTATCATAGTTAGAAAAGATTATTCTAATCCTTTTATAATTTATCCATGATAGGAAAGAATAAACTAATACAACCTGAATACTATCATGGATAATTAATAGCTAACCATGTTAGAAAAGAATCACCTAACATGGTTAGAAAATAAATAATCTAATGTTCAATAATATCAAATACATATAAATATATGCGGAAACGTATGCAGGCCTATACAAATTGGCAATATACAACTCTAAATAAATTATGAAATCTCTACTACCTAATTCCCTTTCCTGTTGCTTGCGCCTGTGCATGAATACCTGCAAAAATGTCAGTAATCGTGGGATGAGACAATTTGTCCCAGTAATCACCGCTTAACTCACTATAACAGTGAGATGTGCGGTAGCGAGGGCGTCTAAAGGGTACCTCATTTTAAACCAGTAGTATATATATATATATATCCATATCAATTCTTCTTTCATTCATCTTCCAAATCCCACCATCAATTCCACATCACTTATCAATACTTTAATCAACACATCAAATGATTCCCCACAACCTAACTCACCACTATCTCAAACTCAACAACAAAAATAAACGTGATTGACACTGTGCCCAGTCTCAAATCTGTAAGCATAAAAAGGGAGCACTTTTAAATAGTGAAAACGTCTCTGGGGAGCACTTTAAAAGTGAAAACGTCCCTGGGGAGCACTTTAAAAGTGAAAACGTCCCTGGGGAGCACTTTTTAAAAGTGAAAACGTCCCTGGAGAGCACTTTTAAAAGTGAAAACGTCCCTGGTTCCTTTAAAATCCGAGGAACCTGTACTATTAACCTATCGATTGCGCAGATCGATAGGTTACATCGGCCGACGGTACTATCAGTGTCATGCAATGCTCACTATAACCTATCAATATCCTATCAATATCACTTCCACAATATTCAATATCTAAATCACAATTTCCATCAACTTCTCAATTTCATCCAATATCTCCATCACAACAATTCCACTCCTTCCATCAAACTAAATATCACTATCCCTGACAATATACTATACACATCTCTCACCAGTATCTGAGCATTATTACTATATTCATTCACACCATTCAAGGACAGTAACCACCACCAATCAGTATAATATATAGATAATGAGTCAAATTCCTTTATACGAAAATATTCGCGTTTAAAAGGCACCCGATAGCCTATTTCATATAAAAATAGCTTTTCAAAGATAATATATATATAGAGGGTGAGAAAGGATTTTACAAAATCCTAGCTAACATCACCCTCAATGTTATAGTAAGGTAAGTGTGATTACCTGTCGCCCTTAGCAACTGTGCATTTTCCCATCCTTTCCCGATGCCTCACAACGACATCACAATCAATCCTATAATGATGTAGTGTAGAATAATAAATTAGTATCATTTCTACTTCACAATGTTTAATGTCTCTCTCTCTCTCTGTATTACTACCCAACTCTCCTCTTTTAATTATACTTGATTGACCTTAACAAACTTCAATTAATCATGAATATAATCAACCAATGTAAGGCAAAGTATTCAGACATGCTTCACATTAAAGTAGACAACTAACATAAATCTGAATTTGAAATCAATAGGCAATATTGTAAGGAAATAATATAAACCTCAAAGCTCTTCCTTAATTTAATTCTAATCCGAACTTAAACACTTAATTCTTCACTTTTGTTCTAAGAGTAGAATCCAATACAGATATGGCACCACATAGCCGAGCAAAACAAATTGTTGTTTAAAATTACACTAACAATAACTTAAACATTACATGCTTTCATTTATCTCATTTTAGACCCTCTTTGAGCCATTCCTTCTTAGGAATCGATTCAGCCAATCTAGGTAACAATACTAAAATAAGGCATGAATGCTCTTGATTCAAGCTTCAACAAACTTAACCAAAAATCAGCATAGAATGCAGCCACACTTCTCACTAATCCTTCCACATGAACCACAAATTATCATACAACATTAACAAGGATTTTCCACACAAAACTCAAGGATACAATAAATTTTTCACCTATGTTTTCATACATAATTCTTTATGTCCAATTCAACTAAATTGAGAAAAGATAATAAAGTTCATTTATCTCAAAGTCACAAATCATGAACTACATCCTTGTACAAGCTATTACAACACTAACATAAGTAAATATTGGGTATTTCAATACTAGCTATTATATCTATCCTTCCATTCATAACTATAACATCACAACCCTTTGAGGCATTTAAACAAGCAGCATATTCAATCCAAGAAGAGACAAAGAACATCAAGACTAATATTTTTCATAACATATTAGATACAATTGAAATACTCCCATTCCAAACAACCCTTCGACCAAAGCAAAAAGAAAGACAAAGAACATTATAAATGTGCAACAATCACTACAACTTGAACCCAATCCGAATAGAACTTCATGCATACCAACATTGTTCTTAATTGATTCATCATAAAGCTTTAGCCACACAATAAACTACAGAAGAGCAAACATCCAAATAAAGTGCCATAACATAGTTCATGTCAACTTATTATCTCATGCTCAAAGAGAAGCAACAGAATTTTACTTCAAACAAATTCAACAGATCAAAGAAACAGTACAAGCAATCAACTTTGTTATAATCTTATCTAAGTTAATTTGAAGATTAAACCCAAAATCCCAAAATCCAACTTCAAACCTCTCACAAACAGTGGAAACGTGAACGAACAAGGAAAGAATTAGAGGAAAGAGCCTCACCGGAGTTTGAGAACAAGAGAAGAGACCCAGCCGCCCCCGGCCGCCGCTAGTTCGCCGGATAATCGGCCACTGAAGTGGCAGACCGAACAGACCAGCAAAAAGGAGAAGAAAGAATGAGAAATCGACATGGAAAGAAGCATAACTCGCGAAAGACAAACCAAGGCTAAAACTTACCTCTGACCCGTCGTTGTTCGTCGCCGAGCTCGCCGGAAAACGAAGAAAGAACAGAGACGGTGGAAGCAGAGAGTGACGAGGATGAAGAATACAGAAAAGAGAAAGAAGAGATGGGTTTCGGTGAGGATGAGAGGAGAAGTAGGACGGACGGCTTCGTTGCCTCCGTCGCCGGTGGCCGTCACCGGAGAAGGGAGAGGAAGAAGAAGAAGACGGAGGGAGGGTCTGGTGAGAGGGAGGAGGGCTCGAGAGGCAGAGAGAGAGAATGGTGAAGGAAGGAGATGATGATGATGTGTATATATATATATATATTTTTTTTTTAATTTAGGGAAAATTACAATTTACTACCCTAAGGTTTATTCGTAATTATATTTCTAGCCCAGAAGTTCGTATATATTACTATATCTCCTTCTTTTCATCATAATATTATCTACTATCCCAAATACTTATTCATGAAAGTTTCTAACTCCAAATAAATATTTTAACTATATTTTTCCTTAAATTCCAAAAATTAAGATTTAATAACAATAAATCTCCATAAATTTCTCCCTAAAACTCAAATTTCCTAAATAACAACTCAATAATTTCTAATTAACCTTAATCAAAATTTGGGATGTTACATTTAAATGGTGTGAGCCTTGTTTAACTTGCCAACTTTGTGTTCTTCTGGAATTATGGCCTTGAATGAGAAACTGTAGAATTGATTCTTGAAGTCTGGAGGTTCAGTTCTTACTAAATTAGTTGATTTTCAATGCGAAATCTTCTACTCTGTTGTTCTTTTATTTATATATTTATTTTCATATATATATAACATATTGTTCTCTTATTCTTGTGCTGTGCTGTTTGTTTATTAACCTACTTCTATGTGGGCTGAACCGATTTCTCTTGGAAAGAATAGAAATGGTGTTGAAGGTTGTGTAGAGTATGAGAGGTCTGAGGGTATGATTCTGTTCTGAGGTTATATGTATCAAATCTGGATTTTATTGTATCCTTTTGCTATAGGTGCGATGTTAAATGTTAGATATATATATTTTGTCGTTTGGTTGGGTTTGAATTAGGTGCATGGAAAATGACTAAAGAATGATTGAATGATATTTAAAAACAGGATATGCTAGGTATAAGGGCTGGTATGTTTATAAAAAAATTATGTTTTATACACTTTCTTGTTGTGTGATACTATGCTCTATTTGAGTTTACTGGGCTGAATGGGGGCTTAAGTTACAATCTTTCTTGGATTTCATTGTTTTCTTGCCAAATATGATATGATTATGTTTTGATGGAATGTAGGCTTGTTAACCTTAAATTGAACTCTGTGAACATAAATTCTGATGTGGGTTGCTTTGCTGTAAGAAGCTTTGTGTCCTGTTTGATCATTACTGGTCTGTTGGTTTGATTTTGTGTGGGAGGAAAGAATGATATAGAGATTTTTAATGTTAGTAAATTGTTGTTATGAGTTTTGGTTCCTTTGGAAATTCTGTGATTTCCTTTTGCTGCCATTTTTGTTTGATGATAGTTAAGATGTTTGAAATTGAAGTAAAGGGGAATATAAGTGTAGGATAATATGGTTTTCATGTTCTTCTTGCGTGGTAAATTAATGGACTGTTTGACAAAAAGGGATTATTAGTGTTTAGTTTTCTAATCAAGGCAGGAAAGAATGGTTTAGTATGGTTAATGATAAAGAATTTGTGAAGTGGGTGGATGTGTGTCTAGGTATATAGTGTTGTTTGTGGAAACTTGGTTCATTGGATGTTTTGAAAGGCTCTCTACATTTCCTTGTTTTTGGTTAGTTGAAATGGAATAACTAAATGGTTTTCATTTCTTTTCACCTCTGCTGTGACTCCGTTGGTTTTATATGCTCTTTCCTTTTAATTTGTGAACTAAAAAGGAATGTTCAGTATTTGTAGATGCTAGTTGACAAAGGTTTAAATGGTTCATGTGAGAAGACATTCTTAATGGTGATTAAGTGCACTAGATATAAGTGAGGTGTGTATGCTCTTTGGTAACTTTATATAATCTAGAAATCTGAATATATATAACATCTCTTAGGATTTAAAGGTGTTGATTGATAAATATAAATAGTTAATGATTGTTATGGAAAAGTGTGATTTTGGTGTTCATTTCCTTGTTCTTTGTTAGATGCAAGACTAATGAGGAAAAATAAGTTGAATTGAACAATTGCTTGTGACTGATTTTTTTTAAAGGATCGGAAACTTTGATAGATTTAAATGTATGCTTGCTGCTCCATATGTTAATGCTATTAATTGATTGGAAAGTGTGTTGACTTGTGTGTGTATATACTCAGGAATCCACATGACACTCTAAAATAATATAACTACGAAGGGAAAAATGGGTAGTAACATATAAGAACGAGAGATAGACGTGGAACTACGATAAAAGGGAAATGATACTAATTTATCATTGGGATATATATTATTATAGGAGTGGATGCAAGTAGGCTTTCGTGGAATCAAGGAAGAAAGATTGAGAAATCGCGTAAAATTGCTAATGGGCGACAGGTAATCACTCTTACCTTACTATAACATTGAAGGTGACATTAGCTGGGATTTTCAAAATCCCTTTTCACCCCCCATATTCATATTGTCTTTAAAAACTTATTTTTATACAAAACAGACTATCGGGTGCCTTTCAAACACGGTTATTTTCATATAAAGAAATTTGTAACACTATATCTATTATTCTGGCTGGTGGTTGTTATTGATCTGGAACGATTGTGAAAGGCATATAAGTATAGCGTTCTGTTAGTGACATTGAGAGTTTATATAAATAGGAGGAGGTGATGAGGGGTTTGAGATTTTGGAAAGTTAGATGGAGGAATAGCGATGTGTTGCAGGAATGATTGAAATATTGAATGATATTGAGATGTTGAAATGAATTGTGAGCATTGCATGACACTGGATTATATATGTACCATCGCGCGATGATAACTGTCGATAGGCCAATCGACAATTATTTTGTACTGATGCCTTCTGAGTAGAGACAGGGGCACAAGGGAAATTGCTTTCTGAGTAGAGACAGGGGCATAAGGGAAATTGCCTTCTGAGTAGAGATAGGGGCACAATGGAAATTGCCTTCTGAGTAGAGACAGAGGCACAGTGTCAAATCGTACAGTTAAGTTAAATGCTGGAATAAATGCCTCCGTAATGGTACGATGTATCTATAAGTGAATGTGAGAGTTGTGTTGGTAGTATTGTTGTATCGGAGATAGAGATGGTGAAGTGCAATGATTGGGAAGTGACAGAGTGATCGGGGATATATGGGAAGAAGAATTGGATTATATGTATACATATTATTGATTTTAAACACTGTGGTACCCTTTAGACGCCCTTACTACCGCACATCTCACTGTTATAGTGAGTTAAGCGGTGATTACTGGGACAAATTGTCTCATCCCACGATTACTGACATTTTGCAGGTATTCATGCATAGGCGCAAGCAACAGGAAAGGGAATTAGGTAGTAGAGGTTATATAATTTATTTAGAGTTGTATATTGCCAAATTGTATAGGCCTGCATCTGCTTCCGCATGTATATGTATTTAGTTATTATTTAATATCAATTAGTTTTGTTTAATAACCATGTTAGGCAAATCATTTCTAACATGGTTAGCAATAAATTATCCATGATAGCAGCTGTGTTGTATTAGTTTATTCTTTTCTATCATGGATAATATTTAATCATTAGGAAATTCCTTTTCTAACTATGATAGGACATTGTTATTATGAAAATCCTTTTTCTATCATAGTTAGTAAAGAGGTTATTAGAACTAAAATGGATATAATGGGTTAACTTGGTAATTAGTAACGATATGTTACATCTATTATGAATGAAATGTTGAAGCTATTTTGTAGAATATAAGCATTTTTGGCTACAATATTTATTTTAACGTTGATGTAGAAATATTGTGTGCTGGGGAATTATGAAACGTACCTCCTACTAACGAATTATTAAACTACTAGACTTCACCTAATTAATCACATACTCAGATACTCCAAACAAATTGTGTCTAACCATGTTAGTAAAAGATTTGCCTAACATGGTTAGCAAAATAATTTCTCTACTATGAAGAGATTAGAAACATTCTTAATATACGTATCTAACTATGTTAGAAAAGAGAATTTCCTAACATAGTTAGCAAAAGAAACAGCATTACATTTAGAATCATAACCATGGCAGAGAGGGGCCCATCTAACATGGTTATATAAAATAACAACACTCATCACAACAATAAATCACAATCAAACGATATAACCATGTTAGGAAAAGGTCTTTCCTTAACACAATTATTCAGAACACCTGTATCAATTAAACTTATTAAAACTACTATCTGACTTAAGCATGTCAGTACCACAAAGCACAGTCAAACTTCGTTAATCACAATCATATGATACATTCGTATCATGAAAGAGAAATTGTCTTTCCATTAGCAGACAATTCTCAACGGTCAATTCACCACTATATAATCAATCAACACACTAAAACAGTGTGTGATACGACCACCACTGTCACATTCTTTCAATATCAGTGACTAACCAACAATCAACAGAAATAACTAACACAATTCATTCCAAACAATACAAACAAATGCGGAAGCGGATGCAACCTAATAAATGGCAATATACATCCCTACGGTTTACCTCCGGCCTACTCACTGACTTAGTGCAGCTGGCCGGTCCCTTTTTCCCTTCCTCTCAGACTACCTCTGGGCATGATCACCTGCAAAAATAAAGGGAATGGGGTGAGACAAAACAATGTCTCAGTAATCACTACTTAACTCACTGTGAGACTCAGAAGTGGGGTAGTGGAGCGTCTACAGGGTACCACAGTTCAAAACCTGCATACAGCTTATAACACTTACAAATATATACAGATATATATATAAATATACACAAAACAGATGCATCCATCTCTCAAATGACAGAAATAAACGTGTGTGACACTGTGCCCGGTCTACAATCCGAAAAGCATAAAAGGGACCACTCTAATCAATGTGAAAATCCCTGGTTCCTTTACAATCCGAGGAACCCGTACTATTAACCTATCGATTGCGCAGATCGATAGATTACATCGGCCAACGGTACTAATAACCAGTGTCATGCAACATACAAAAGATTATATATATAAATATGAATTTATATAAAATACAGTTCCGTTGAAAGGTACCCTATAGCCCACGTTTAAGTATAACATAATCTGAATTCATTTTATTTATATATATAAATAAGTAGAAGAGGATGTCAGAAAATCCTCAACTACCATCACCCTCAGTATCACAGTCAGTTAAGCGTGATTACCTGTTCAAGCTCAATAACCATAAATCCTAGCAGCAATTGTTTTCCGTGTGCTCCACTTGAGTCACCTTCGTCTACAACCTCCTAATGAGAAATTATTGGTCAATGCACAATAATAGTGACTTTGACCTACTTTTCAAACAATTCCAAAACCAATGTTGAAGTAATGAATTACTTGTAACATTCACCCCTTTTCTATATCCCTTTTAAACTTCCACAATTCCCTTAACCATTATTTATATCTCCTAAAGTCTTACTTTACCATTTCACATCACTCATGGCCAAAATTACCCCAATCATGTAAAACTCACCAAAAGCACTCCATTAATATTAATTTAGCACTCAAAGTGGCTTCCTAACTCACAAGTACCTCACCACAATTACAACACACCTTTACCTAACCAAATTTCTCCTTTAATCAACACTTTAACTACTAAATTTCCTTACCAACAGCAATCCAACTAAGACAAATATTTCATCATCCTAATATAACCTCAACAAACATTTATTAACCACTAATCTTGGTCACTACCTTTCACATCATCAAATCCCAACTTTAAAGCACTTTAAAGGCTAACATAATTTCCAACAATTGCACTCCTCCACACTTTCTTAACACCTATATAAACATTTCTTAATTTACTACTCAAAGTAACCTAATGAGACTAAGAATGCCCATAAATTACAAAACAATCACACACCATCATATTAGTGTCAAATTTACAACTCAAGGTAACCTCCCAACTTCATAAACTTTCCACCAACTCAAAACATATCTTACCTAGTCAAATCCTCTTAAATCCAACATTTTAATCATTTCCTTTGTCCATTTACTTTTGACTACTAAAGCATTAACTTTATCATTTTCCCTAACTTTGCCTAATCACCAAAACATGTATAACTTATCAAAACTACTCCATTTATACTCATTTGGCATTCAAAGTAGCTCCCTAACTACCCAAATATTCCACTACCTTTCAAACACACTTTTACATTAACAAAATCTATTTAATCAAAAGTTTAACTTCCAAATTTTCCTTTCCACCACCAATCCATCATAAACCAATATTCTAATATCCTTAACTACCCTTAGAAAGCATTCATACATCACTACTTCATTGAAAACATCTTCCATTAACTCAAACTTCAACTCAAAGAGCCCTAACATGCTCCAAAAATTCCCAAAGTTAATCCCTACATCCAAAAACTTAATTCCTTTCCAAACATATTCATTTAGCCACTTAAACATTGATAGATTCTTATTTAAATTCCAAGGAATCAAATGTGAGCAAACCCTAGCTTCAAAAATGCCTAAAATGTTCTCTAAAAATTCCAAACTACTTTCCAACTCCAATAAACAACAATTTCCATAACAAAACTTAAATTAATCACTAATAATCCTTATGGTAACTTGAAAATCCTACAATCCCAATTTTTCATAAATCCCTAACTTCCAAAAGAGGAAACTTTATTAAAAATCAGCGTCACAAAAAGCTTACAGAGTTCAAGAATGAAAGGGAGAGTCCCCACCGCCGTCGGCCGCCACCAGGGACGCCGGAAAACACCTCTTCTTTGATGGTGGCCGAGCTAGTGCGAAAGAAAGGAAAGGAAAATAAGGAAATGAAGTTGGGATCAAAAGAAAACTCAAGAAAATGACAACACATGGGTCCCATACCGCTCGCCGCCGTCGGCCGCCGGAAAAGGAACCTGTCGTCGCCAGAAAATGGCACCTCCAGTTCGCCACAAACAACCACCGATCAGACGCGATTTACACTGATTTATGAAGGAGAAGAGGTGAGAAACGGAAATGAGGAAGCTTTTTGGAGAGGGGGTGGCCGGATGGTGAGTGATTGTGAAAGGAGAAGGCGCGTTTGGATGGGTGAAATAAGGATGGTTTCTATTAATTTGCAGCCCAAGCTTGCCATAGTGTACACTTTTTAACTTAAAACCACTCAAACCAGTCTCCAATCTTCTTAAACTTCAAAATATTTTTAGCTCTACCACTCCCTCATATTTCAAACTCTTCATTTCTTTAGTAATTATATGCATTTTAATTACTCAAAATTTCCAAAAATCTCCAAAAATTCCTAAAAATTCCAAAATTCCTAATTTCTCCTTTTATCCTTTCCAAAACACTCTTTTAATCTTGTATTCAATTTTTAGGATGTTACAAATTACCTTGGCTAATCAAGACAAATTACATTGCAAAGTTAGAAATATCTTTCAATACCAAATATTTCCTAAGTAACTTCCAAGGAAAAGGCAGCTGAAATGAGATCGTCATTCATATACCAGCTAGCTCATTCTCATATAGGAGTACCTATTCATAAATCATAATTAGGCTCAATTTATGATGGGAAGAAAATGCCATCAGGGAAAATGAGAAACACAAGAATAAATTTGTTTAGGGTTAACATAACTTTTGGTCCCTCAAGTTTCACCCAATTTTGTTTTTAGTCCGTCAAGTTTCAAACACGTGCTTTTAGTCCTTCAAATTTGCTCTGTTAGTAAGGTTAGTCCCTCAAGTTTGAAAAGGACTTAAAAATGCATTTAACACCATTAAGTTGTCCTACGTGACACTAACTCTGTTAATTTTAATGACGTGGCAACTTATTTTGAGTGATTGGATATTTATTTAATTTTATTGAATTAATATAATAAAAAAACCCCAAATTCTCAAATCATCTCTATGATTTCGCAGATACATTCGACCAACACATCCCCACCACAGAGCTTTCCCCAAAGCCTTGTAAGGACCAATTGATTAGAGTTAAATGACTATTAAAGGGATGTTTACTTTTGTTGTTGAAAAATGAAAGTGGAGAAATAGAAAGTGAAAGATTATAATTGCTGGCAGAATTTTGTTTTCATAAACTGTTAAAAAAATAATTTAAAATCATGGGTCAGGGGTGCAGATTTTTCGGTGTGAGTATTTCTTAGATGGGAAAATTTGTTAGAGTTCCTCTGTAAGAAAAGTAATGAATGCGAGGTCTTACGAGTTTTTATGTGAGGTCAATAAGTTGTTATTACTAGCTCTAAAAGTTGTAATTAAAACTCGTGGGACCTCAGTTTAATTTTTAACAAAGTTCATTATTCTTGCTTAATTAGCAACAAGAAACTAGATATATATACATGAAAAAGAAACACACTTTTTGGGCTGCGAAAAAATACTTAAAAACCACTCATTGAAAAATATATCTCGTTTTAACTATAACTTATTTATAAAAAACCAATTTAACAAGGGAAAAAGAAAGAAGACTCAACATTGTAACTAAAAAATTAAAGAAAGAAGACTCAAGAAGTTATCACCATTTATTAATCTACTGTTTTTGGAAATTGGAAATACAGTAAGGAATCAAAAATCAAAGGTAGCAATGATCTCTTCAATTTATATACTATCTAATTTATTTCATTATTTTTAAAGAAAGTGAGAGAGAGAGAGAGAGAGAGAGAGAGAGAAATGTAACAATTAGTTGTTTGTTAAGTTGAGGTTTCTTGCTAATATAGTAACAGAGTGTATAACGGTTTTGACTTTGGGCGTTTTGGGGAGTTGACTGACTTGTGAGTATTTTCTGGCCTCTTTAAATATACAAGTTTAATGTAGTATTTACTAATTCACAGCTAGCTCATTTTTAATTTATTTTAAGATTCTTAGTGGAAAACTATAAAAGTACGATACGAGTATTGTTTTATATTTTTTTTGGGGGTGTTATTGCATAATTTTAGGTAGAAAAGTTCCTAAGAAAATTTATAACTTGTAATTAATTATTAAAATTGTGTGTTCTTATAAATTTTTCACTACAGGTTGAAATTTGATTTCAAATTAAATTTCATTGTTCAAGTTATTTAGTTTGTATTGGTCATCCAATTTTTACTTAACAATAAAAAATTTTTATTTAACAAAAAGTGAAAATAAATGGTTTGTCAAAAGTTATGAGTTAGCTCGTTAAAGATTCTTGTAAGAAAATTTAGGCTTAAAGATTCTTGTAAGAAAATTTCAGAACTTAAAAAGGGAAAAATGAAGTGACATTTGCATTAAGACCTGAGTAAAATAATGAATATAAACAAGTATATATCAGTTATTGTTAATAATAACTGCATTAATTTTATTTTATATTTGTTAATTGAGTAATGGTTAAATTTCTTACATTAATGGTTTAAGAATAACAATATGTTTATATATTATGCTCGATATAAATCACACTACTGCAAAGTTGGCTATTAACGATAGTAACGGACGACCTTAGTAAAGCTGGTCGTTGATAAAATTGTGGTGTCATTATTTGTAATTTCAACGAAAAGCTTGAGAAAAGATGACATTTTTTTGAAATTTGGTCCCCGTTTCTATAAGAGGAAACAATGAAATTTTTTTAAAAAACTTTGGTTATTGTTTCTATTTAACAACAAAAAAAATTTAAAAAGAATTTGATCATTGATTCTCCAAGAGAAACAACGACTAAAATCACTTAAAATTTTCGTCGTTGTTTTCCTCCACATACCCGCCTAATTTTCACTCAATCTCATAAAAACCATTGTCATTGACCTTTGGCATCTTTTAGGAACCCTCCCTAAGTTGATGCCGCTGTAGAGAGGTTATAACTGATCTTCTTTTATTTAAATTCACAATTTTTTAAAAAGTTTCAAACTATAAATTTGATTTTTCAAAAATTTTAAATGTTTAAAAGTTAGTTTATTTGTTTAAAACGTAGTATATGATGTAATTTGTATATTTTAATTGCATATACTGGTTGGAAATAAGTTAGTAAAAAAACTATTTTACCTAATTGTTGGTATTTTGAATGAGCACATTTTAAAATCACGTTTAAATTAAGTAAATGATACCAGATAAAAAATTAGTACTTAATGTTACCATAAATTTAAATAAGGGTTAAATTGCAAAAATGCCCACCTAATTGTCTTTGATGAATAGTGAGTGTGGCCGATTATAAATAAGCCCCTCTTATGCGTTGAGAAGTTCATTTCATCTCTTCCTCCTCATTCTTCATTCTTCTCTTGCTCTCTCTCTCTCTCTCTCTGGAATGATATCCTTCTGCACCATCTCATTGCTTCTGGTCTTGATCTTCCTCTTCTCTCCATTATCCCTTCTTCTTCTTCTCTTTTCCCTATCTATCAACAATGGGACCTTGCTGCAACATCTTGTTGCTTTTGCTCTTCTTCCTCATTTTCTTTCACGCCTCACGCATCTTCCAGTGTAAAGGTAAACAAGCAAACCCATTACTTTTGTTTCTTTCTCTCTTTAATCCTTTATCACACATTTCTTTCTTTCTTTTCTCTGTCACTCTCATTTTCAGAAGCCATCACTCTGCTCTCCACCTCCCAAGACCTCTTCAAGAAATCTCCATTTTCTTGCCACTTCAAATCTCTCAATTGGATTCACCAACCCATTACTTTGTTTCAACCCAATACCATCAAATGGCATTCTTGGTCCATAAGGCTGGGACCACATTCCAACACATTCTCTGAATACTTCTTTCAACAAGAAAACCCTTCCTTCTCTTTCTTTATTTCTTTCGACAATTATCACTTTCATTCACTTATTTCTTTCTTTCTCTTTTTCTCTCATTTATTTTCAGAACCCATTACTCTATTCTTCATGTCTGTCATTTGGATTCACCGACCCAATAGTAATGCTTTGTTTCAACCAGCACAATCAAATGGGAATCTTGGTCTATAAGGTGGCGGCGACACGCATTCTCACCACAATATAGGTAATTATGAAATTCCATCTCTTTACTTCTACACATTCAAATGCGTCAAGTAATTTTAAATTTGTAATATTTTTGGATTCCTTGTTATTTATATGGATCTTTAAATTGTTCTTATTGTTTTTTAAATGTATTTTCCCAAAAATAAAATCTGCCAATATGGTGTCTTGTTGTTTCTTGATTTGTCATTTGTTAATTTGGTCAAGCTTTGATTTTTATTATACTATTCACCGTGCTCAGACGTTTTGTTTGTAAGCCAAATATCAGAATAATTTAATCTGATCCAATTCTATATATTAAAGTGCAAGATACATCAATATTTGATTTTCATAACTTATTTTTATAACTCATTGCAGCACCATGTTGAGTTCGGGAGAATGTTGATTCAATGTAGATTTAATTTTCTGTAATGCGAACATAGAGTAGAAGAGTACAAGTGAAGCTGAATTAAATGTTCAAGAACAGGAAGGTTTAAAGAGGATAGAGACAAAGGTGAGAGAGGAGAGAGAGAAGAGAAATTGTTTATAAAAATTAAAAATAAATCAATTAATCATCATACAAATCATACAAATACTTAATCATATAAATACTTATATTGGGATTTCTCTCGGTTCTCACTCTCGCGCTTTTCCATCTCTACCACTCCCCCTAATGACTGTCTCTTAGCTGATTTTTTTCGTAATCTTGCTACTCCAATCTATATATGTCGTCGGAGTCTTATTTTACCAGCCAAGTCTCCAATACGCCGGTACTCTTTCCTTCATACTTTTATAGCTATTTTCTTTTTCCTAATTCTCAACATATTCCCTCCAGTCACTTGTTTAATATTATTGTGAATAAGTTGATTTGAATGTCCCATTTTCCTTCACTGTGAAGATGTTGTCGGTTGTAAGAAATCAACATCTGTTGCTTTGTACCCTGCTAATTTGCAATGATGCAGCCATGGAGGTACACCAAAAACCTATGCTTGGCTTTGTAATTTGATTAATTGGAATATTCTTTCAACCTAGCAAACTGTTCTTTTCTTAGGAACTTCCTATTTTTCTCGATGATCTTGTCATTTGGTGGGGTGCTACCCTGATTTCAGTGACATTGATTCTTCAATTTGGTGAGGTTAGTATGGATTTCTTTGTTCTTTTCCACTGTTATATATTCGCGATAATGCAATCACATCGAGGATTTGACATCTTTTCCTCTATCCATGACTCCACCTTTTTTTAAAGAGTTCTTAGATTGATAGATGCCTTTAAACACTAACATTTTGTGTGTTTATCTATGTTCGAAAATTTCATGGTTTACTCAATCAAAAACTGTCTTGCAGCTCATTGCAATACTTCGGTGCATGGATGCTTGTCGACAACAAATTTGACTTGGATGGTATTAGAATTTGAAGTTTTGTAGTTTTTTAAGTTTTATAAACAATTTTTTTTATTGAACTTGCAAAATTTTTCAATTGAGTTTTCAATTCCTTTTTTCTTTTTTCTATGAATTTTTTTAATTGTTTATTTCATAACAAATTTTATTTTGAATTGACAATTTTTTGAACTATTTTACAAAGGTTTTCAAGATTTGTTTTCAGTTCTTTATTTCTTTTCTTTTGAATTCCTTTATTTTTAAATTTCATAATAAATTTTATTTGCAAGTTTTTTATTGATATTATAGCTTGAAAACTATTTTATACTAGCACTTTCATTGAGTTTTCATTTCTTTTTTCCTCAACAGATTTTTTAATTTTCAAATTTTTTGAAAAGTTGAATTTTTTAATATTTTATAACTTCTAAAATTTTTGAACTGATATTATGGGTTAAAAGCACCTTTTTTTTGAAATATTTAGAATTTTTTCGTTCCACTTTCTTTCTTTTTCAACATTTTTACTATGCTGTTGGGCGAGATCAAAGGGATATCACTGGATTTTACATCAAAAAAGAAAATGACATCATGGTTAGGGTGTGTTGAACGCAACGAACTACTTGTTATGCTCAGAGGGAAGGGGACAAAAGCGTTATTCCATTAGACGTTGAAGCTGTGAATTGCGATCCCATCGAAGCTAATTGTCTGAACATCTCATTTGTATGTTTATTTTTCTCGCTTTTCTTGTACTTACATTCTTATTTTTAGTATAATTTATTGTATTTGTGCACAGTAACTCCATAGTGATATTTGCTATTTGCTTATTTGCTTGTTTTTGTGTGTAAGCAGAGATTGGGATCATGATGAAAGGCGGCTATTGCTGATAAGGAGAATTGGGTTTGTCATGAAATTGCATATGAAGTTGATGTGTGATGTGCTTTGCGGTGTCTGCTTCCTTCTTTCTTATTTTTGTGAATGGGAGAGCTCAATTGGTTGTTTGATGATGAATACAGTTGTTGTTAGTCTCTCATATATTAGCAGAAAAGGAAAGCTGATAGTTACTGTAACATTGTGTTTCATTATGTTACTAATTTCTTAATTTAAACCATAATATCCATTTTAGACTAATAACCTCTTTACTAACTATGATAGAAAAAGGATATCCATAATATCAATGTCCTATCATAGTTAGAAAAGGAATTTCCTAATGATTAAATATTATTATCCATGATAGAAAAGAATAAACTAATACAGCACAGCTGCTATCATGGATAATTTATTGCTAACCATGTTAGAAAGGATTTGCCTAACATGGTTAATAAACAAAACTTAATGATATTATACAATAAATAAATATATATACATGCGGAAGCGAATGCAGACCTATAAATTGGTAATATACAATTCTAAATAAACTGTATCACCTCCACTACCTAATTCCCTTTTCCTGAAGCTTGCGCCCGTGCATGAATACCTGCAAAAATGTCAGTAATCGTGGGATGAGACAATTTGTCCCAGTAATCACCGCTTAACTTACTATAACAGTGAGATGTGCGGTAGTAAGGGCGTCTAAAGGGTACCACAGTGTTTAAAATCAATAATTAATATACATATAATCCAATTCTTCTTCTCATATATCCCCGATCACTATGTCATTATATATAATCCAATTCTTCTTCCCATATAACCCTGATCACTCTGTCACTTCCCAATCATTGCTCTTCACCATCTCGATCTCCAATACAACAATACTACCACCACGACTCACATTCACCTATAGATACATCGTGCAATCACGGAGGCATTTATTCCAGCATTCAACTTCACTGTACGATTTGTCACTGTGCCCCTGTCTCTACTCAGAAGGCAATTTCCATTGTGCCCCTGTCTCTACTCAGAAGGCAATTCCCCTTATGCCCCTGTCTCTACTCAGAAGGCAATTTCCATTGTGCCCCTGTCTCTACTCAGCAGGCAATTTCCCTTATGCCCCTGTCTCTACTCAGAAGGCAAACAGTACAAAAATAATTGTCGATTGGCCTATCGACAATTATCATCGCGCGATGGTACATATATATTTCATTGTCATGCAACGCTCACAATATCCATGTTTCAATCTCATTCACCATATTTAACTTCTTAACCACAATTCACTTCAATATCACAATGTCATTCATGACTATTCAGTTCATTTCCTCAACCTAATCATCCACAATATCCAAACTCATCATCTCATTCTCATTTCATTCTCAATTCTCTCAAAAGCACAGTTATAATCCAATGCCTATATATCTATCACACTATCCAAAAACTACCACCACAACCAACCAGGATAATATAATATATGTATATATATACAAAGTGTTGCACAGTCCTTTATACAAACATAATCCAGTTTGAAAGGCACCCAATAGCCTATTTTATATGAGAATAACTTTTCAAAGATAATATATATATGGAGGGTGAGAAAGGATTTTAAGAAAATCCCAACTAACGTCACCCTCATTGTTATAGCAAGGTAAGAGTGATTACCTGTCGCCCTTAGCACTCTGTTGCTCTTCCCATTTATAAGCCACGCTTTGAGAAATATATGTCTAGCACAATGTTTCCTATTATTACACAAGGTAATAATAGTAAGTTAATGACCTTTCAAGTATATAAGTTAAATAGCGTCTCTCTCTCCTTATGTGACTACCCAAATCCCAATTCTTAGTTATATCCTTTTATAAAGTTAAACTATCTAAATTCTCATTCACTATCACTACATTCATAACAATCAAACATCATCTTTTACTTCCAATTCAAAACAATCACAATTCACAGCAATTTATCATCTTTCACAATCAACAATTTCCATCCTTTTCCACGGCAACAAATGTGTTTATTTAAAATACGCCTGTGTCATGCTAGTTTGGAACATACTAACAAATAGCACAACAATACCACTCCATATTCAATTCAAATCAACCAACTCTATTTCAAAACCCTCTACAAAACTTAATATTCATGTTTAAAACTGCACCTTCACCTGAAAATGACTATTCTATTTTCCATCTCAACAATTTCTTCAATTGTAGATGTCCTTGAAAAGTTGACTTATAAAAGAAATGGAATAATCTCTTCAAATCACTGAACACAAGCATTTCCAATTTCCAAACAAAGCAATAATGTGCATAAACAAGCCCTACCAGAGATTATCAACTGATACGCAAAGCTTTATATTCAGCACAACAATAGCAGCCCAAACAGAATAAGAATTACACAAATTCTACACTTTCTAAGCACAATTTAAATGTGCAAACTTGCATAGACTTACACTTTTGATTGAACTTTCAAACCATATATTAAAACCATAAAACAATTCAAGCATGTTCAGAATAGAATAAAATAATTGGTCATTTCATACATAACAGCACTAGTTTCCAAAATCATCATTTCACAGCAACAATGAAATATAACAGCACCATGTTCATTCTAACAAGAACTTCTATCTTTTCAAAACCAAACTATCTTCATATAGCAGGGAAGAGTACAATCATACATAAATACACGAGTTCACATATATATCTCCTCTTTTATAAGCATGGGGCTATCTAATCATTAAGTCAACCATGTGTATCATTTTAATTATTCAGCTTCCCTTAAAATATGAAGTATATATATTCTCCAAGTATCTTCAAATTTTAGTACTATCAAAGATCATATATATATCTATACACAATTTTAAATATTCCAACCTAGCCGAAACCTAAAACAAGACATTTGTAATTTAAATTATAAATCCTTGGAACTAATTAGACTTAGCCATCAACAAAGTTCAACCCGACAATACATTCGTATTTTCCCAAATTCATTCTAGTTGCCACTTGGTTCTATACAATCATTATAAAGTCTTCCATCTTATTTCTCAATCATTACCTAAACAAAACCAACTTAACTGAGCAATCCTCCTTCATTTTCCAAGTTACTTCCTAAATCAATATCTCACATCTCATGCCATATAATTTAAACTTAACACATTGATCAGCCTTGACAGAATCAAAATAGTCTTTTAGCCTAAGACCATGCAACTCCCTCATATAGTCCCCTCACAAACTCACCTCAATTTTATCATCCTTCACAAACCCAAAATTTAATACCAACAAAACCCTCTTCCCTATTTTACAACTAAATATAGTATGGCAACTAGAGAAAACAAAGCACATACCCATAATCCCTACTTAAATTATTTAACAAGAATTCATGGAGATATTAAACTAATTATCACCACCTTCCCTGCATTAATCACACACCCACATAATACAAACATACCCAGGCATATACAGATTCACACACACACAAGACAAAAATTGATCGGAGAGCACAAAAAGAACCCAATCAATAAAACAGCCAACCTACTGAGAATCTAATATTATACTTTCTTTTAGTTGATTAGTGACTCTAAATCCTGCAACCCCAAATTAATTTCCTCTCAAATTGCGCCCAGAAAAAGAGAAACAGATAGGAATCAGAGGAGTAAACTAACCCAACATTGAAGCCCAAGTTCACAGGTCTGGACGGCGGTCATCACCGCCGTGTATCGCCGTCGAGTTTCGCCGGAGACGAAGAAGCCAACAGTGAGGAGTGAAAAATCCGACGAGAAAGGAGAGAGAGTGAGGAAATCGACACCCAAAAGAACATAGCTCAAAAACACCATAAAGGTTCAAACTTTACCGTTAACTTCCGCCGCCGTACGCCGGAGAACGGCTTCGCCGTCATTGTTGGTGGCTGAGCGACGGAAAGAGAACGCGAGGGAGAGAAAGTGAGGAAGGAAGAAGACCCACCTCGATTCCGATGTCACTCGCACTCGCCTGCGTCCGCCGCGATTCGTCGCCACCACTGCCGTCAAGAACCACCATCGCCGGAGGAAGGGAGAAAGAAAAGACGAAAGAAAACTGAAGGTGAGAAGAGGAAGAAGAAGAAATCGAAGGTGAAGAAGAAACAGGGGGGGGCGACGGGTTTTATAAGGAAATGAAGGGAAGGGTGTGTTTGGTTGGGGAGAAATAAGGGTGGTTTTAGATAATTAAAGCCTAAACTTGCCATAGTGTACTCTCTTAATTTTAAAACCACTTAAACCAGCCTCCAATCTTTTTAAACTTCAAAATATTTTTAGCTTTACCACTCCCTCATATTTCAAACTCTTCATTTCTTAATTAATTTTATGCACCTTAATTACTCAAAATTTCCAAAAATATCACAAAAATTCCTAAAAATTCCAAAAATTTCCCAAAACACTCACTAATCCTGAATTAAATTTTCAGGATGTTACAATTCTCCCCACCTTTTAAAAATTTTGTCCCCAAAATTTACTAAACGTATTACCTAAAACAAAGAAATATGCAGTTCAACTTTGCATTCCTCATAACGACTCTAATTATCTCACCAGTTAGCACCATCTTTCATCATTCATCCTCAGTCAATCTATCAGTATTCCACCAATTCCTATCCCACTTCTCTTAACTAATCCTCATTTACTAACTACCCTAACCTCAAAATACTTGTATTAAAGTCCAACTTCAGAAATGACCACAACCTCCCTATCAACTTCATCATCAGATTCATGGTTAATTGCCTTCAAATCTAATAAATCAATATAAAATGTTCGCCAACTTCCAACCTGACACATTACCCTTTTCTAGCTTATTGATCTGTTTTTGCTCAACCATAAACACATCTTTGAAATTTATCACTATTTCAATTCAATTCATTCCATTTTCATCCATAAAGACCTAATGTCAACACATCACCAAGTCACAATATCTCTCCATACCAATACATTACTCTAAGTCATTAACCCACAATGCAAAATTAAGTAGACACCCTAACTTCAACTCAAAACATTACTTCCTAAATCTCATTCTTCCAGTCAAATTTTTGGTTACTCAACAGTTCATGTCCATAATATAGTGTTCTAATCCTTAAAATCAAAACTCCTCTCATTTACCTTTATTTCAATCTACACATGAAAAACTAGGAGTATAACTAAAATTCGATTCATAACCACAATAAATTCTGCTACACTAATAGATTAGTGAATAAATCTGTCAAAATCACAATACACCAGAAATAGCAAGGTTAATTTTTACTACATCAAACAGAGAAATACAACACTTTTTGCATTCATTTCCAACCAAATAGATATATAATTATGCCTTTTCACACTGACAACCAACTTAGATCATTAAAACTAACTCTTTAACACTTACACAAATATGAATCTTCCCTACATAATTCCAAAACAAACAATTTTCACCACAATTTCAAACATTTCTCTCAAGTTCACATGCATGTGCATAAATCTTCTTTCAATACTTTACCAGCAACACTTCATCCTAGAAAATAAATTCAGTTGGCCAAAACATAATCTCCAAGGCTATCATGATACAAATCCAATCATATGAAAGCAATCAAATAAAACTTTTAATCTCAAAATAAAATTCCATCAATTCCCCAAAACTTAGAGTCTTAAATCTGAAATTTGACATTCAAATACATAACCAACTAGCCTCTTGCATTCCTTAATACTTAAATCAAACCTTAAAGCATCAACACAATTTCAAAAATTAACCTTCCATTGGTGACCAAACCACAATCAAACAACTTTAATAACTACCAATACATGTGAACTATCACTCTCACTTCTTTAATCATCACCTAAGTATTTATCAATCTTTAGATATAAAAGAGAATACAAATTAGACTCTAAACTACAAATTCTCCCTTATCAAAACATAGAGTTTGTGCTCTCCTAGTGATCATTAAAACTTGTTGTTTCAATACCATGAATAACAAAATTTCCTCATTATGACTTTACTTGAAACCTAACATTTCTACAGCTTCATACTATCTATATAAATTCTAACGTTTATCTAGATACCTTGAGACACAATATAATTAATTTGAATCACCAGCACAGAAACTTATTAGTCCTTCTTAATCTCCTAACTATCACTTTCCCTTGTGACAGAAACTTTTAAAGATTTTTCTTTCATTCCTTACTCAAACAAAAGTACTACTCCATAATGGATCAAATCTTTTATTCACATCTCCCAATTTCACTTGTTTCCCTAGCCATATTCCAAAGTCTCCACTTCTTACCCATTAGATAACATTTCCCTAAGAATTTATTCAGTACTTTAACTTGTGACCTTAACAAATTTCTAACTATATCAACTTCCTAACTAAAACCATCATCAAATTGCTTTCAATTCCATTGAATACATTAAAAATTTCGCTCAAACTTCAAAATAGAATATTGAACTTAACTACCTTCTTTAAAAGTAAGGATAAACAACTTACAATTGACCCTCAACAAAACCAGATATCACAATACAACATCCAATAGATCATGCAACTTAACTTATCATTCACAATAATTTAACAATTTAACAAATAATAAACAAAGCAACAACTCTTATTTCACATTGCATTCATTATTAATTGTTATTTTCAAATTTCCTTACTCCCTTAACCCAATAAGGGATCTCATGATGCCTCGACTATGATTATGGCCGGCACATAACTATATTCGAGACCCCAGAGAAGCATCCTTATTCGTAATTCTTCCTAAATTCTTATACATATCAACATTATTTCGTTATTCTTTCTATGTTCATCTCAATTTCTCCACAATACCTATTCAATTTCTCTTATCACTCTCTCCCCACCACGGGATGAGTGATATTCCTCTCAAAAAGGCCAGATATTCATGCACAGAAGGAAGGGAATACTAAGAATGTATATTGCCAATCTATATGCAATGCAGCACAGTCCTAGGTTATCGTATACCAAATACTGATACCAAGTTGTAACATTGTGTTTCATTATGTTACTAATTTCTTAATTTAAACCATAATATCCATTTTAGACTAATAACCTCTTTACTAACTATGATAGAAAAAGGATATCCATAATATCAATGTCCTATCATAGTTAGAAAAGGAATTTCCTAATGATTAAATATTATTATCCATGATAGAAAAGAATAAACTAATACAGCACAGCTGCTATCATGGATAATTTATTGCTAACCATGTTAGAAAGGATTTGCCTAACATGGTTAATAAACAAAACTTAATGATATTATACAATAAATAAATATATATATACATGCGGAAGCGAATGCAGACCTATAAATTGGCAATATACAATTCTAAATAAACTGTATCACCTCCACTACCTAATTCCCTTTTCCTGAAGCTTGCGCCCGTGCATGAATACCTGCAAAAATGTCAGTAATCGTGGGATGAGACAATTTGTCCCAGTAATCACCGCTTAACTCACTATAACAGTGAGATGTGCGGTAGTAAGGGCGTCTAAAGGGTACCACAGTGTTTAAAATCAATAATTCATATACATATAATCCAATTCTTCTTCTCATATATCCCCGATCACTATGTCATTATATATAATCCAATTCTTCTTCCCATATAACCCTGATCACTCTGTCACTTCCCAATCATTGCTCTTCACCATCTCGATCTCCAATACAACAATACTACCACCACGACTCACATTCACCTATAGATACATCGTGCAATCACGGAGGCATTTATTCCAGCATTCAACTTCACTGTACGATTTGTCACTGTGCCCCTGTCTCTACTCAGAAGGCAATTTCCATTGTGCCCCTGTCTCTACTCAGAAGGCAATTCCCCTTATGCCCCTGTCTCTACTCAGAAGGCAATTTCCATTGTGCCCCTGTCTCTACTCAGCAGGCAATTTCCCTTATGCCCCTGTCTCTACTCAGAAGGCAAACAGTACAAAAATAATTGTCGATTGGCCTATCGACAATTATCATCGCGCGATGGTACATATATATTTCATTGTCATGCAACGCTCACAATATCCATGTTTCAATCTCATTCACCATATTTAACTTCTTAACCACAATTCACTTCAATATCACAATGTCATTCATGACTATTCAGTTCATTCCCTCAACCTAATCATCCACAATATCCAAACTCATCATCTCATTCTCATTTCATTCTCAATTCTCTCAAAAGCACAGTTATAATCCAATGCCTATATATCTATCACACTATCCAAAAACTACCACCACAACCAACCAGGATAATATAATATATGTATATATATACAAAGTGTTGCACAGTCCTTTATACAAACATAATCCAGTTTGAAAGGCACCCAATAGCCTATTTTATATGAGAATAACTTTTCAAAGATAATATATATATGGAGGGTGAGAAAGGATTTTAAGAAAATCCCAACTAACGTCACCCTCATTGTTATAGCAAGGTAAGAGTGATTACCTGTCGCCCTTAGCACTCTGTTGCTCTTCCCATTTCTAAGCCACGCTTTGAGAAATATATGTCTAGCACAATGTTTCCTATTATTACACAAGGTAATAATAGTAAGTTAATGACCTTTCAAGTATATAAGTTAAATAGCGTCTCTCTCTCCTTATGTGACTACCCAAATCCCAATTCTTAGTTATATCCTTTTATAAAGTTAAACTATCTAAATTCTCATTCACTATCACTACATTCATAACAATCAAACATCATCTTTTACTTCCAATTCAAAACAATCACAATTCACAGCAATTTATCATCTTTCACAATCAACAATTTCCATCCTTTTCCACGGCAACAAATGTGTTTATTTAAAATACGCCTGTGTCATGCTAGTTTGGAACATACTAACAAATAGCACAACAATACCACTCCATATTCAATTCAAATCAACCAACTCTATTTCAAAACCCTCTACAAAACTTAATATTCATGTTTAAAACTGCACCTTCACCTGAAAATGACTATTCTATTTTCCATCTCAACAATTTCTTCAATTGTAGATGTCCTTGAAAAGTTGACTTATAAAAGAAATGGAATAATCTCTTCAAATCACTGAACACAAGCATTTCCAATTTCCAAACAAAGCAATAATGTGCATAAACAAGCCCTACCAGAGATTATCAACTGATACGCAAAGCTTTATATTCAGCACAACAATAGCAGCCCAAACAGAATAAGAATTACACAAATTCTACACTTTCTAAGCACAATTTAAATGTGCAAACTTGCATAGACTTACACTTTTGATTGAACTTTCAAACCATATATTACAACCATAAAACAATTCAAGCATGTTCAGAATAGAATAAAATAATTGGTCATTTCATACATAACAGCACTAGTTTCCAAAATCATCATTTCACAGCAACAATGAAATATAACAGCACCATGTTCATTCTAACAAGAACTTCTATCTTTTCAAAACCAAACTATCTTCATATAGCAGGGAAGAGTACAATCATACATAAATACACGAGTTCACATATATATCTCCTCTTTTATAAGCATGGGGCTATCTAATCATTAAGCCAACCATGTGTATCATTTAAATTATTCAGCTTCCCTTAAAATATGAAGTATATATATTCTCCAAGTATCTTCAAATTTTAGTACTATCAAAGATCATATATATATCTATACACAATTTTAAATATTCCAACCTAGCCGAAACCTAAAACAAGACATTTGTAATTTAAATTATAAATCCTTGGAACTAATTAGACTTAGCCATCAACAAAGTTCAACCCGACAATACATTCGTATTTTCCCAAATTCATTCTAGTTGCCACTTGGTTCTATACAATCATTATAAAGTCTTCCATCTTATTTCTCAATCATTACCTAAACAAAACCAACTTAACTGAGCAATCCTCCTTCATTTTCCAAGTTACTTCCTAAACCAATATCTCACATCTCATGCCATATAATTTAAACTTAACACATTGATCAGCCTTGACAGAATCAAAATAGTCTTTTAGCCTAAGACCATGCAACTCCCTCATATAGTCCCCTCACAAACTCACCTCAATTTTATCATCCTTCACAAACCCAAAATTTAATACCAACAAAACCCTCTTCCCTATTTTACAACTAAATAGAGTATGGCAACTAGAGAAAACAAAGCACATACCCATAATCCCTACTTAAATTATTTAACAAGAATTCATGGAGATATTAAACTAATTATCACCACCTTCCCTGCATTAATCACACACCCACATAATACAAACATACCCAGGCATATACAGATTCACACACACACAAGACAAAAATTGATCGGAGAGCACAAAAAGAACCCAATCAATAAAACAGCCAACCTACTGAGAATCTAATATTATACTTTCTTTTAGTTGATTAGTGACTCTAAATCCTGCAACCCCAAATTAATTTCCTCTCAAATTGCGCCCAGAAAAAGAGAAACAGATAGGAATCAGAGGAGTAAACTAACCCAACATTGAAGCCCAAGTTCACAGGTCTGGACGGCGGTCATCACCGCCGTGTATCGCCGTCGAGTTTCGCCGGAGACGAAGAAGCCAACAGTGAGGAGTGAAAAATCCGACGAGAAAGGAGAGAGAGTGAGGAAATCGACACCCAAAAGAACATAGCTCAAAAACACCATAAAGGTTCAAAATTTACCGTTAACTTCCGCCGCCGTACGCCGGAGAACGGCTTCGCCGTCATTGTTGGTGGCTGAGCGACGGAAAGAGAACGCGAGGGAGAGAAAGTGAGGAAGGAAGAAGACCCACCTCGATTCCGAGGTCACTCGCACTCGCCTGCGTCCACCGCGATCCGTTGCCACCACTGCCGTCAAGAACCACCATCGCCGGAGGAAGGGAGAAAGAAAAGACGAAAGAAAACTGAAGGTGAGAAGAGGAAGAAGAAGAAATCGAAGGTGAAGAAGAAACAGGGGGGCGACGGGTTTTATAAGGAAATGAAGGGAAGGGTGTGTTTGGTTGGGGAGAAATAAGGGTGGTTTTAGATAATTAAAGCCTAAACTTGCCATAGTGTACTCTTTTAATTTTAAAACCACTTAAACCAGCCTCCAATCTTTTTAAACTTCAAAATATTTTTAGCTTTACCACTCCCTCATATTTCAAACTCTTCATTTCTTAATTAATTTTATGCACCTTAATTACTCAAAATTTCCAAAAATATCACAAAAATTCCTAAAAATTCCAAAAATTTCCCAAAACACTCACTAATCCTGAATTAAATTTTCAGGATGTTACAGTTACTCTTCTGGGGCAATTTTAATTATTTCTTATGTCTATTTGCAGATGTTCTTGCAAAGTTGCTGCATAAGAGTTGCATATGCTTTTCTTTGCACTAGCTTTCCTTTTGAATGTATTTTTAATGAAGGCTAATATGTAAAGAGTTCATGAGGATCGAAATAAATAATTGCTCTGTGCTAATGAAAACCTTAAGTGAACAACTTGTGCAGTTAAATTGTCTTTGACGTTCATAGGTCTGCTACTGCACAATTATGTATTGCTTAGTATTTAATTTTTTTTATACTTCCTTGTTTTCTTGTTTCCTTAAATAAATTTTCTTTTTGTTTTTTACTTTTTGTATTTATAGGGAGGATGAGAGAGTTGGGGATACTCTGACTGTGTTGATGATTAAAGGCAGATTGAGGGAGCTGCTAAAAGCTCTCCTTGATGAGAGTGAAAGGCTGTATAAGGAGATGGTATTAATGTTGCAAATCTTGAAGAAGAGGTTTCTACTGTTTTTGCTTGTATGAAGTAGAATGGTTGGAGCTTCCAATAGTTATTTTGTAGAAGAATGTCGTTACTTATTTTTCTAAAAGTTACCAAGCTACATTAGTGCAATTATGTATGTAATATTTTGTAGAAGAATGTAATGTAATGAGATAGGAGACATCCTTGTTATGTTTGAACATGAATGCAAGGAATGTTGTATTCCTCTTTAGGTTTGTTGAAAGCATGTCTATTATGAATGAAATGTTGAAGCTATTTTGTAGAATATAAGCATTTTTGGCTACAATATTTATTTTAACGTTGATGTAGAAATATTGTGTGCTGGGGAATTACCTTGGCTAATCAAGAAAAATTACATTGCAAAGTTAGAAATATCTTTCAATACCAAATATTTCCTAAGTAACTTCCAAGGAAAAGGCAGCTGAAATGAGATCGTCATTCATATACCAGCTAGCTCATTCTCATATAGGAGTACCTATTCATAAATCATAATTAGGCTCAATTTATGATGGGAAGAAAATGCCATCAGGGAAAATGAGAAACACAAGAATAAATTTGTTTAGGGTTAACATAACTTTTGGTCCCTCAAGTTTCACCCAATTTTGTTTTTAGTCTGTCAAGTTTCAAACACGTGCTTTTAGTCCTTCAAATTTGCTCTGTTAGTAAGGTTAGTCCCTCAAGTTTGAAAAGGACTTAAAAATGCATTTAACACCATTAAGTTGTCCTACGTGACACTAACTCTGTTAATTTTAATGACGTGGCAACTTATTTTGAGTGATTGGATATTTATTTAATTTTATTGAATTAATATAATAAAAAAACCCCAAATTCTCAAATTATCTCTATGATTTCGCAGATGCATTCGACCAACTCATCCCCACCACAGAGCTTTCCCCAAAGCCTTGTAAAAACCAATTGATTAGAGTTAAATGACTATTAAAGGGATGTTTACTTTTGTTGTTGAAAAATGAAAGTGGAGAAATAGAAAGTGAAAGATTATATTTGTTGGCAGAATTTTGTTTTCATAAGCTGTTAAAAAAATAATTTGAAATCATGGGTCAGGGGTGCAGATTTTTTCGGTGTGAGTATTTCTTAGATGGGAAAATTTGTTAGAGTTCCTCTGTAAGAAAAGTAATGAATGCGAGGTCTTACGAGTTTTTATGTGAGGTCAATAAGTTGTTATTACTAGCTCTAAAAGTTGTAATTAAAACTCGTGGGACCTCAGTTTAATTTTTAACAAAGTTCATTATTCTTGCTTAATTAGCAACAAGAAACTAGGTATATATACATGAAAAAGAAACACATTTTTTGGGCTGCGGAAAAAATACTTAAAAACCACTCATTGAAAAATATATCTCGTTTTAACTATAACTTATTTATAAAAAAACCAATTTAACAAGGGAAAAAGAAAGAAGACTCAACATTGTAACTAAAAAATTAAAGAAAGAAGACTCAAGAAGTTATCACCATTTATTAATCTAATGTTTTTGGAAATTGGAAATACAGTAAGGAATCAAAAATCAAGGGTAACAATGATCTCTTCAATTTATATACTATCTAATTTATTTCATTATTTTTAAAGAAAGTGAGAGAGAGAGAGAGAAATGTAACAGTTAGTTGTTTGTTAAGTTGAGGTTTCTTGTTAATATAGTAACAGAGCGTATAACGGTTTTGACTTTGGGCGTTTTGGGGAGTTGACTGACTTGTGAGTATTCTCTGGCCTCTTTAAATATACAAGTTTAATGTAGTATTTACTAATTCACAGCTAGCTCATTTTTAATTTATTTTAAGATTCTTAGTGGAAAACTATAAAAGTACGATACGAGTATTGTTTTATATTTTTTTGGGGGGTGTTATTGCATAATTTTAGGTAGGAAAGTTCCCAAGAAAATTTATAACTTGTAATTAATTATTAAAATTGTGTGTTCTTATAAATTTTTCACTACAGGTTGAAATTTGATTTCAAATTAAATTTCATTGTTCAAGTTATTTAGTTTGTATTGGTCATCCAATTTTTACTTAACAATAAAAAATTTTTATTTAACAAAAAGTGAAAATAAATGGTTTGTTAAAAGTTATGAGTTAGCTGGTTAAAGATTCTTATAAGAAAATTTAGGCTTAAAGATTCTTGTAAGAAAATTTCAGAACTTAAAAAGGGAAAAATGAAGTGACATTTGCATTAAGACCTGAGTAAAATAATGAATATAAACAAGTATATATCAGTTATTATTAATAATAACTGCATTAATTTTATTTTATATTTGTTAATTGAGTAATGGTTAAATTTCTTACATTAATGGTTTAAGAATAACAATATGTTTATATATTATGCTCGATATAAATCACACTACTGCAAAGTTGGCTATTAACGATAGTAACGGACGACCTTAGTAAAGCTGGTCGTTGATAAAATTGTGGTGTCATTATTTGTAATTTCAACGAAAAGCTTGAGAAAAGATGACTTTTTTTTTTAAATTTGGTCCCCGTTTCTATAAGAGGAAACAATGAAATTTTTTTAAAAAACTTTGGTTATTGTTTCTATTTAACAACAAAAAAAATTTAAAAAGAATTTGATCATTGATTCTCCAAGAGAAACAACGACTAAAATCACTTAAAATTTTCGTCGTTGTTTTCCTCCACATACCCACCTAATTTTCACTCAATCTCATAAAAACCATTGTCATTGACCTTTGGCATCTTTTAGGAACCCTCCCTAAGTTGATGCCGCTGTAGAGAGGTTATAACTGATCTTCTTTTATTTAAATTCACAATTTTTTAAAAAGTTTCAAACTATAAATTTGATTTTTCAAAAATTTTAAATGTTTAAAAGTTAGTTTATTTGTTTAAAACGTAGTATATGATGTAATTTGTATATTTTAATTGCATATACTGGTTGGAAATAAGTTAATAAAAAAACTATTTTACCTAATTGTTGGTATTTTGAACGAGAACATTTTAAAATCACGTTTAAATTAAGTAAATGATACCAATTAAATAATTAGTACTTAATGTTACCATAAATTTAAATAAGGGTTAAATTGCAAAAATGCCCACCTAATTGTCTTTGATGAATAGTGAGTGTGGCCGATTATAAATAAGTCCCTCTTATGCGTTGAGAAGTTCATTTCATCTCTTCCTTCTCATTCTACATTCTTCACTCTCTCTCTCTCTCTCTCTCTCTGGAATGATATCCTTCTGCACCATCTCATTGCTTCTGGTCTTCATCTTCCTCTTCTCTCCATTATCCCTTCTTCTTCTTCTCTTTTCCCTCTCTATCAACAATGGGACCTTGCTGCAACATCTTGTTGCTTTTGCTCTTCTTCCTCCTTTTCTTTCACGCCTCACGCATCTTCCAGTGTAAAGGTAAACAAGCAAACCCATTACTTTTGTTTCTTTCTCTCTTTAATCCTTTATCACTCATTTCTTTCTTTCTTTTCTCTGTCACTCTCATTTTCAGAAGCCATCACTCTGCTCTCTACCTCCCAAGACTTCTTCAAGAAATCTCCATTTTCTTGCCAGTTCAAATCTCTCAATTGGATTCACCAACCCAATACTTTGTTTCAACCCAATACCATCAAATGGCATTCTTGGTCCATAAGGCTAGGACCACATTCCAACACATTCTCTGAATCCTTCTTTCAACAAGAAAACCCTTCCTTCTCTTTCTTTCTTTCTTTCGACAATTATCACTTTCATTCACTTATTTCTTTCTTTCTCTTTTTCTCTCATTTATTTTCAGAACCCATTACTCTATTCTTCATGTCTGTCATTTGGATTCACCGACCCAATAGTAATGCTTTGTTTCAACCAGCACAATCAAATGGGAATCTTGGTCTATAAGGTGGCGGCGACACACATTCTCACCACACTATAGGTAATTATGAAATTGCATCTCTTTACTTCTACACATTCAAATGCGTCAAGTAATTTTAAATTTGTAATATTTTTGGATTTCTTGTTATTTATATGGATCTTTAAATTGTTCTTATTGTTTTTTAAATGTATTTTCCCAAAAATAAAATCTGCCAATATGGTGTCTTGTTGTTTCTTGATTTGTCATTTGTTAATTTGGTCAAGCTTTGATTTTTATTATACTATTCACCGTGCTCAGACGTTTTATTTGTAAGCGAAATATCAGAATAATTTAATCTGATCCAATTCTATATATTAAAGTGCATGATACATCAATATTTGATTTTCATAACTTATTTTTATAACTCATTGCAGCACCATGTTAAGTTCGGGAGAATGTTGATTCAATGTAGATTTAATTTTCTGTAATGCGAACATAGAATAGAAGAGTACAAGTGAAGCTGAATTAAATGTTCAAGAACAGGAAGGTTTAAAGAGGATAGAGACAAAGGTGAGAGAGGAGAGAGAGAAGAGAAATTGTTTATAAAAATTAAAAATAAATCAGTTAATCATCATACAAATCATACAAATACTTAATCATACAAATACTTATATTGGGATTTCTCTCGGTTCTCACTCTCGCGCTTTTCCATCTCTACCACTCCCCCTAATGACTGTCTCTTAGCTGATTTTTTTCGTAATCTTGCTACTCCAATCTATATATGTCGTCGGAATCTTATTTTACCAGTCAAGTCTCCAATACGCCGGTACTCTTTCCTTCATACTTTTATAGCTATTTTCTTTTTCCTAATTCTCAACATATTCCCTCCAGTCACTTGTTTAATATTATTGTGAATAAGTTGATTTGAATGTCCCATTTTCCTTCACAGTGAAGATGTTGTCGGTTGTAACAAATCAACATCTGTTGCTTTGTACCCTGCTAATTTGCAATGATGCAGCCATGGAGGTACACCAAAAACCTATGCTTGGCTTTGTAATTTGATTAATTGGAATATTCTTTCAACCTAGCAAACTGTTCTTTTCTTAGGAACTTCCTATTTTTCTCGATGATCTTGTCATTTGGTGGGGTGCTACCCTGATTTCAGTGACATTGATTCTTCAATTTGGTGAGGTTAGTATGGATTTCTTTGTTCTTTTCCACTGTTATATATTCGCGATAAGGCAATCACATCGAGGATTTGACATCTTTTCCTCTATCCATGACTCCACCTTTTTTTAAAGAGTTCTTAGATTGATAGATGCCTTTAAACACTAACATTTTGTGTGTTTATCTATGTTCGAAAATTTCATGGTTTACTCAATCAAAAACTGTCTTGCAGCTCATTGCAATACTTCGGTTGAAGCTAATTGCGATCCCATCGAAGCTAATTGTCTGAACATCTCATTTGTATGTTTATTTTTCTCGCTTTTCTTGTACTTACATTCTTATTTTTAGTATAATTTTATTGTATTTGTGCACAGTAACTCCATAGTGATATTTGCTATTTGCTTATTTGCTTGTTTTTGTGTGTAAGCAGAGATTGGGATCATGATGAAAGGCAGCTATTGCTGATAAGGAGAATTGGGTTTGTTTGGGTGGTCGAGAAAGACGAGCAGAAGAAGCAGAAGAAAACCTCCAAGGAGTCCTCCGCTTGGCAATTGTAGAGCATGGTGGAAAATTTGCAGTTTGCCCATCAGGAGCTCTGTCACTATAAATCTCATCAACACTGTATGTTCTTCTCACATTCCTTCTCATTAAATCTCAATTTGTTAGTAATTTATTTAGTGTGTGTTATGAGCCTATACAAAAATAATCATTTGCATTGACTTAAATCAACTCTGATATTGCATTGAAAGCTATATTGTTCCATGATGTATGTGTTAAATGAAATCATTTTGTTCTTTTCCTATTTGATAGCTTTTAGGAAAGTAAGATGACTATATCAAATGGATAACTATAATAATTGAGATAGGTAAAAGAGAACATTTATGAATGTGAACTTACAATATCATGGGAACTAACAATAATTAAATCGATACATCATCCCACTTTGTTGTATTGACACAAAATTGTTCTTCGCAGAGACTTAAAATGACGATGCATATAGACGCAGAACCTAGGGAGATTCTTATTCGAAAAGAGGTTGCCACTGTAAGTTTGAATCTTGAAACGACTGAGGAGTCAACACAGCACCAAGGGAGATTCCACCATATTCAAGGTATCAATTCTTTTGGATTTTGCGTTTGATAATCTCTTTGAGGTTTCATGCAGTATGTCCCTCCAATTAAGTCTGTGGGAAGAGGCGTTAATGGTCTTGTTCATTCATAAATTGTGGGATTTCGCTCAAGTTTTTGTATTTCTTGTATTTGGATGAAGGGTTCTTGTTATTACTATGTGAAAGTTCATTTTTTTTTTGGAGAAAATGTGATTCTAAAATTAGGAAGATGACTTTGACTCTTGATCAAACTTTTGGTTGTGTTATGATTAGGCTTTAGTTCAAATTATATTTGAGAGTTTGATTATTTGTTATCCGTCTTTATCCTTGGTTTTTGTCATGAAATTGCATATGAAGTTGATGTGTGATGTGCTTTGCGGTGTCTGCTTCCTTCTTTCTTATTTTTGTGAATGGGAGAGCTCAATTGGTTGTTTGATGATGAATACAGTTGTTGTTAGTCTCTCATATATTAGCAGAAAAGGAAAGCTGATAGTTACTCTTCTGGGGCAATTTTAATTATTTCTTATGTCTATTTGCAGATGTTCTTGAAAAGTTGCGGCATAAGAGTTGCATCTGCTTTTTCTTTGCACTAGCTTTCCTTTTGAATGTATTTTTAATGAAGGCTAATATGTAAAGAGTTCATGAGGATCGAAATAAATAATTGCTCTATGCTAATGAAAACCTTAAGTGAACAACTTGTGCAGTTAAATTGTCTTTGACGTTCATAGGTCTGCTACTGCACAATTATGTATTGCTTAGTATTTTTTTTTTTTTATACTTCCTTGTTTTCTTGTTTCCTTAAATAAATTTTATTTCTGTTTTTTACTGTTTGTATTTACAGGGAGGATGAGAGAGTTGGGGATACTCTAACTGTGTTGATGATTAAAGGCAGATTGAGGGAGCTGCTAAAAGCACTCCTTGATGAGAGTGAAAGGCTATATGAGGAGATGGTATTAATGTTGCAAATCTTGAAGAAGAGGTTTCTACTGTTTTTGCTTGTATGAAGGAGAATGGTTGGAGCTTCCAAAAGTTATTTCGTAGAAGAATGTCGTTACTTATTTTTCTAAAAGTTACCAAGCTACATTAGTGCAATTATGTATGTAATATTTTGTAGAAGAATGTAATGTAATGAGATAGGAGACATCCTTGTTATGTTTGAACATGAATGCAAGGAATGTTGTATTCCTCTTTAGGTTTGTTAAAAGCATGTCTATTATGAATGAAATGTTGAAGCTATTTTGTAGAATATAAGCATTTTTGGCTACAATATTTATTTTAACGTTGATGTAGAAATATTGTGTGCTGGGGAATTACCTTGGCTAATCAAGACAAATTACATTGCAAAGTTAGAAATATCTTTCAATACCAAATATTTCCTAAGTAACTTCCAAGGAAAAGGCAGCTGAAATGAGATCGTCATTCATATACCAGCTAGCTCATTCTCATATAGGAGTACCTATTCATAAATCATAATTAGGCTCAATTTATGATGGGAAGAAAATGCCATCAGGGAAAATGAGAAACACAAGAATAAATTTGTTTAGGGTTAACATAACTTTTGGTCCCTCAAGTTTCACCCAATTTTGTTTTTAGTCCGTCAAGTTTCAAACACGTGCCTTTCGTCCTTCAAATTTGCTCTGTTAGTAAGGTTAGTCCCTCAAGTTTGAAAAGGACTTAAAAATGCATTTAACACCATTAAGTTGTCCTACGTGACACTAACTCTGTTAATTTTAATGACGTGGCAACTTATTTTGAGTGATTGGATATTTATTTAATTTTATTGAATTAATATAATAAAAAAACCCCAAATTCTCAAATCATCTCTATGATTTCGCAGATACATTCGACCAACACATCCCCACCACAGAGCTTTCCTCAAAGCCTTGTAAGGACCAATTGATTAGAGTTAAATGACTATTAAAGGGATGTTTACTTTTGTTGTTGAAAAATGAAAGTGGAGAAATAGAAAGTGAAAGATTATATTTGCTGGCAGAATTTTGTTTTCATAAACTGTTAAAAAAATAATTTAAAATCATGGGTCAGGGGTGCAGATTTTTCGGTGTGAGTATTTCTTAGATGGGAAAATTTGTTAGAGTTCCTCTGTAAGAAAAGTAATGAATGCGAGGTCTTACGAGTTTTTATGTGAGGTCAATAAGTTGTTATTACTAGCTCTAAAAGTTGTAATTAAAACTCGTGGGACCTCAGTTTAATTTTTAACAAAGTTCATTATTCTTGCTTAATTAGCAACAAGAAACTAGGTATATATACATGAAAAAGAAACACATTTTTTGGGCTGCGGAAAAAATACTTAAAAACCATTCATTGAAAAATATATCTCGTTTTAACTATAACTTATTTATAAAAAACCAATTTAACAAGGGAAAAAGAAAGAAGACTCAACATTGTAACTAAAAAATTAAAGAAAGAAGACTCAAGAAGTTATCACCATTTATTAATCTAATGTTTTTGGAAATTGGAAATACAGTAAGGAATCAAAAATCAAGGGTAGCAATGATCTCTTCAATTTATATACTATCTAATTTATTTCATTATTTTTAAAGAAAGTGAGAGAGAGAGAGAGAGAGAGAGAGATGTAACTATTAGTTGTTTGTTAGGTTGAGGTTTCTTGCTAATATAGTAACAGAGCGTATAACGGTTTTGCCTTTGGGCGTTTTGGGGAGTTGACTGACTTGTGAGTATTCTCTGGCCTCTTTAAACATACAAGTTTAATGTAGTATTTACTAATTCACAGCTAGCTCATTTTTAATTTATTTTAAGATTCTTAGTGGAAAACTATAAAAGTACGATACGAGTATTGTTTTATATTTTTTTTGGGGGGTGTTATTGCATAATTTTAGGTAGGAAAGTTCCCAAGAAAATTTATAACTTGTAATTAATTACTAAAATTGTGTGTTCTTATAAATTTTTCACTACAGGTTGAAATTTGATTTCAAATTAAATTTCATTGTTCAAGTTATTTAGTTTGTATTGGTCATCCAATTTTTACTTAACAATAAAAAATTTTTATTTAACAAAAAGTGAAAATAAATGGTTTGTCAAAAGTTATGAGTTAGCTCGTTAAAGATTCTTGTAAGAAAATTTCAGAACTTAAAAAGGGAAAAATGAAGTGACATTTGGATTAAGACCTGAGTAAAATAATGAATATAAACAAGTATATATCAGTTATTGTTAATAATAACTGCATTAATTTTATTTTATATTTGTTAATTGAGTAATGGTTAAATTTCTTACATTAATGGTTTAAGAATAACAATATGTTTATATAATATGCTCGATATAAATCACACTACTGGAAAGTTGGCTATTAACGATAGTAACGGACGACCTTAGTAAAGCTGGTCGTTGATAAAATTGTGGTGTCATTATTTGTAATTTCAACGAAAAGCTTGAGAAAAGATGACATTTTTTTGAAATTTGGTCCCTGTTTCTATAAGAGGAAACAATGAAATTTTTTTTAAAAACTTTGGTTATTGTTTCTATTTAACAACAAAAAAAATTTAAAAAGAATTTGATCATTGATTCTCCAAGAGAAACAACGACTAAAATCACTTAAAATTTTCGTCGTTGTTTTCCTCCACATACCCGCCTAATTTTCACTCAATCTCATAAAAACCATTGTCATTGACCTTTGGCATCTTTTAGGAACCCTCCCTAAGTTGATGCCGCTGTAGAGAGGTTATAACTGATCTTCTTTTATTTAAATTCACAATTTTTTAAAAAGTTTCAAACTATAAATTTGATTTTTCAAAAATTTTAAATGTTTAAAAGTTAGTTTATTTGTTTAAAACGTAGTATATGATGTAATTTGTATATTTTAATTGCATATACTGGTTGAAAATAAGTTAGTAAAAAAACTATTTTACCTAATTGTTGGTATTTTGAACGAGAACATTTTAAAATCACGTTTAAATTAAGTAAATGATACCAGTTAAATAATTAGTACTTAATGTTACCATAAATTTAAATAAGGGTTAAATTGCAAAAATGCCCACCTAATTGTCTTTGATGAATAGTGAGTGTGGCCGATTATAAATAAGCCCCTCTTATGCGTTGAGAAGTTCATTTCATCTCTTCCTCCTCATTCTTCATTCTTCTCTTGCTCTCTCTCTCTCTCTCTCTCTCTGGAATGATATCCTTCTGCACCATCTCATTGCTTCTGGTCTTCATCTTCCTCTTCTCTCCATTATCCCTTCTTCTTCTTCTCTTTTCCCTCTCTATCAACAATGAGACCTTACTGCAACATCTTGTTGCTTTTGCTTTTCTTCCTCCTTTTCTTTGACGCCTCACGCATCTTCCAGTGTAAAGGTAAACAAGAAACCCATTACTTTTGTTTCTTTCTCTCTTTAATCCTTTATCACCCATTTCTTTCTTTCTTTTCTCTGTCACTCTCATTTTCAGAAGCCATCACTCTGCTCTCCACCTCCCAAGACCTCTTCAAGAAATCTCCATTTTCTTGCCACTTCAAATCTCTCAATTGGATTCACCAACCCATTACTTTGTTTCAACCCAATACCATCAAATGGCATTCTTGGTCCATAAGGCTGGGACCACATTCCAACACATTCTCTGTATTAATTTAATCTGATCCAATTCTATATATTAAAGTGCATGATACATCAATATTGATTTTCATAACTTATTTTTATAACTCATTGCAGCACCATGTTGAGTTCGGAAGAATGTTGATGCAATGTAGATTTAATTTTCTGTAATGCGAACATAGAATAGAAGAGTACAAGTGAAGCTGAATTAAATGTTCAAGAACAGGAAGGTTTAAAGAGGATAGAGACAAAGGTGAGAGAGGAGAGAGAGAAGAGAAATTGTTTATAAAAATTAAAAATAAATCAATTAATCATCATACAAATCATACAAATACTTAATCATACAAATACTTATATTGGGATTTCTCTCGGTTCTCACTCTCGCGCTTTTCCATCTCTACCACTCCCCCTAATGACTGTCTCTTAGCTGATTTTTTTCGTAATCTTGCTACTCCAATCTATATATGTCGCCGGAATCTTATTTTACCAGCAAGTCTCCAATACGCCGGACCTCTTTCCTTCATACTTTTTGTAATATCAATGTTACTAATTCCCTATTTAATCTGTGACATCTCTTTTAATTCAATAATATCTTTACTAACTATGATAGAAAAAGGAATTGCAATAATATCAATATCTCTATCATAGTTAGAAAAAGATTATCCTAATGATTAATTATTATCCATGATAGAAAAGAATAAACTAATACAGCACAGCTGCTATCATGGATAATTTATTGATAACCATGTTAGAAAGGATTTGTCTAACATGGTTAATAAACAAAAGTAATTGATATTAAAAATAAATAGATTTATATACATGCGGAAGCGAATGCAGACCTATAAATTGGCAATACACAATTCTAAATAAACTATACCAACTCTACTACCTAATTCCCTTCCTGAAGCTTGCCCCTGTGCATGAATACCTGCAAAAATGTCAGTAATCGTGGGATGAGACAATTTGTCCCAGTAATCACCGCTTAACTCACTATAACAGTGAGATGTGCGGTAGTGAGGGCGTCTAAAGGGTACCACAGTTTTAAAATCCATAATATATATATATATATATATATATATATATATATATATATATATATATATATATATATATAATTCTCATTTCCTTTCTTCCATCACTTAAAACCTTCTGTCACATCCGAATCCACTCAAATTCACCATCTCTACTTTCCACATATCATTCAAATCCCTCAGTCAAATCCATATTAACTAAATAACATCTCCCAGTCTCCAATCTAATGATGCTACCATAACTCTCACACTCACCTATAAATGCATTGTGCCATCCTGGGGCATTCAAGCATCTAATCTTCTCTATATGATTTGACACTGTGCCCCTCTCTGGCAATTTCCAGAGAGAGAACCCCGATTCTGTTTTCCATTACAGAATGGGAACGGTTGGGCTCTCCACTGCCAAACAACCGTAGGGGCGGTTGGGCTCTTCAATGCCAAACAACCGTAGGTCACTTCTCTCAATAAGTAGACCTATGAACCCCGATCCAATCAATCTAAAAAGGATCCTCAGTACAAATAACTGTCGATTGGCCTATCGACAGTTATCATCGCGCGATGGTACACAAAATTCAGTGTCATGCAATGCTCACATATTCCTTTTCTATACTCACAACCTCTCAAATAACTACTATCACACTACACCTGCAATCATTTCATACCATTTCAAAATATTTCAGCACCATCAGACAGGATACTACATATATAGTGTAAAAAATCTTTTATATGAACATAATCGTGTTTGAAAGACACCCGATAGCCTGTTTTGTATAAAAATACCTTTTCAAAGATAATATATATATATATATATATATATATAGAGGGTGAGAAGGGATTTTTAGGAAATCCCTAACTAACGTCACCCTCAATGTTATAGCAAGGTTAAGTGTGATTACCTGTCGCCCTTTAGCACTCTGACGTTCTTCCTTATCATTTCTCGTAGATTTTCTCCAAATACTTTAGTTCCTCCTATGATAATAGGATACAAATGATAAATTAATATCATTTCCACTTTATAATACTTTGACGTCTCTCTCGTATTCCATATTACTACCCAACCCTTTCTTCTTTTACAATATCTTATGAAGTATTTCCATTATTGTTTAGTTTTAGTATCTATAACAATCATAATCAAAAATCCAATTATAAATAAACAACCTTCATATCACCAACGACAAAAGTCCAACAACAAACACAAGAAATCATAGTTTAAAGCAATCCAAGAACAAGGCAATACGAATTTTAATCAAGTGAAGACCAAAGATTTTATCACAGAAAATAACAGTACAAGAATAGGGGTTTTGCTTAACTTATTTACAATAGAACAATAATTTGCAATGATGCAGCCATGGAGGTACACCAAAAACCTATGCTTGGCTTTGTAATTTGATTAATTGGAATATTCTTTCAACCTAGCAAACTGTTCTTTTCTTAGGAACTTCTTATTTTTCTCGATGATCTTGTCATTTGGTGGGTTGCTACCCTGATTTCAGTGACATTGATTCTTCAATTTGGTGAGGTTAGTATGGATTTCTTTGTTCTTTTCCACTGTTATATATTCGCGATAATGCAATCACATCGAGGATTTGACATCTTTTCCTCTATCCATGACTCCACCTTTTATTAAAGAGTTCTTAGATTAATAGATGCCTTTGAACACTAACATTTTGTGTGTTTATCTATGTTCGAAAATTTCATGGTTTACTCAATCAAAAACTGTCTTGCAGCTCATTGCAATACTTCGGTGCATGGATGCTTGTCGACAACAAATTTGACTTGGATAGTATTAGAATTTGAAGTTTTGCAGTTTTTTAAGTTTTATAAACAATTTTTTTTATTGAACTTGCAAAATTTTTCAATTGAGTTTTCATTTCCTTTTTTCTTTTTTCTATGAATTTTTTTAATTGTTTATTTCATAACAAATTTTATTTTGAATTGACAATTTTTTGAACTAATTTACAAAGGTTTTCAAGATTTGTTTTCAGTTCTTTATTTCTTTTCTTTTGAATTCCTTTATTTTTAAATTTCATAATAAATTTTATTTGCAAGTTTTTTATTGATATTATAGCTTGAAAACTATTTTTTACTAGCACTTTCATTGAGTTTTCAATTCTTTTTTCCGCAACAGATTTTTTAATTTTCAAATTTTTTGAAAAGATGAATTTTTCAATATTTTATAACTTCTAAAATTTTTGAACTGATATTATGGGTTAAAAGCACGTTTTTTGAAATATTTAGAATTTTTTCGTTCCACTTTCTTTCTTTTTCAACATTTTTACTATGTTGTTGGGCGAGATCAAAGGGATATCATTGGATTTTACATCAAAACAGAAAATGACATCATGGTTAGGGTGTGTTGAACGCAACGAACTACTTGTTATGCTCAGAGGGAAGGGGACAAAAGCGTTATTCCATCAGACGTTGAAGCTGTGAATTGCGATCCCATCGAAGCTAATTGTCTGAACATCTCATTTGTATGTTTATTTTTCTCGCTTTTCTTGTACTTACATTCTTATTTTTAGTATAATTTATTGTATTTGTGCACAGTAACTCCATAGTGATATTTGCTATTTGCTTATTTGCTTGTTTTTGTGTGTAAGCAGAGATTGGGATCATGATGAAAGGCGGCTATTGTTGATAAGGAGAATTGGGTTTGTTTGGGTGGTCGAGAAAGACGAGCAGAAGATGCAGAAGAAAACCTCCAAGGAGTCCTCCGCTTGGCAATTGTAGAGCATGGTGGAAAATTTGCAGTTTGCCCATCAGGAGCTCTGTCACTATAAATCTCATCAACACTGTATGTTCTTCTCACATTCCTTCTCATTAAATCTCAATTTGTTAGTAATTTATTTAGTGTGTGTTATGAGCCTATACAAAAATAATTATTTGCATTGACTTAAATCAACTCTGATATTGCATTGAAAGCTATATTGTTCCATGATGTATGTGTTAAATGAAATCATTTTGTTCTTTTCCTATTTGATAGCTTTTAGGAAAGTAAGATGACTATATCAAATGGATAACTATAATAATTGAGATAGGTAAAAGAGAACGTTTATGAATGTGAACTTACAATATCATGGGAACTAACAATAATTAAATCGATACATCATCCCACTTTGTTGTATTGACACAAAATTGTTCTTCGCAGAGACTTAAAATGACGATGCATATAGACGCAGAACCTAGGGAGATTCTTGTTCGAAAAGAGGTTGCCACTGTAAGTTTGAATCTTGAAACGACTGAGGAGTCAACACAGCACCAAGGGAGATTCCACCATATTCAAGGTATCAATTCTTTTGGATTTTGCGTTTGATAATCTCTTTGAGGTTTCAAGGAGTATGTCCCTCCAATTAAGCCTGTGGGAAGAGGCGCTAATGGTCTTGTTCATTCATAAATTGTGGGATTTCGCTCAAGTTTTTGTATTTCTTGTATTTGGATGAAGGGTTCTTGTTATTACTATGTGAAAGTTCATTTTTTTTGGAGAAAATGTGATTCTAAAATTAGGAAGATGACTTTGACTCTTGATCAAACTTTTGGTTGTGTTATAATTAGGCTTTAGTTCAAATTATATTTGAGAGTTTGATTATTTGTTATCCGTCTTTATCCTTGGTTTTTGTCATGAAATTGCATATGAAGTTGATGTGTGATGTGCTTTGCGGTGTCTGCTTCCTTCTTTCTTATTTTTGTGAATGGGAGAGCTCAATTGGTTGTTTGATGATGAATACAGTTGTTGTTAGTCTCTCATATATTAGCAGAAAAGGAAAGCTGATAGTTACTGTAACATCCTAAAAAATTTAATTCAGGATTAGAGAGTGTTTTGGGAAATTTTGGAATGTTTAGGAATTTTTGGGATATTTTTGGAAATTTTGAGTAATTAATGTGCATATAATTAATTAAGAAATGAAGAGTTTGAAATATGAGGGAGTGGTAAAGCTAAAAATATTTTGAAGTTTAAAAAGATAGGAGGTGTTAGAATCTTAAGTTTTGATGAAGACTAAAATATGAAAGAATAGGCCAAGTACTTAGAAAGCAATAGGTTAACATAGGATCCCAAGTAAGAGTGCAACCGGATGTGGATTTACTTCCGGATAGACTAGGACTTGCGCACGCGGATAAATGTTTCATCCCCCAGCGGCAGCGAGTAACTCACTAGGGATTTAACTTAGTCCATGAACACTAGATATACAAAAGCTTAAGACTAAGCTATGATTCAATCGGAAGTGAAATTGCTTCCTGTTAGACTTAGACTGGCGCAGACTGATAGAATAGATATAACCCCAAGCGTCAGTGAGTTTACCTCGTCAAGTGAAATTGCTTCCTGTTGGACTTAGACTGGCGCAGACTGATAGAATAGATATAACCCCAAGCGTCAGTGAGTTTACCTCCTCAAGTGAAATTGCTTCCTGTTGGACTTAGACTGGCGCAGACTGATAGAATAGATATAACTCTAAGCGTCAGTGAGTTTACCACGTCAAGTGAAAGTGCTTCCGATAGCTTAGTGACTAGCGCTGACTGTTGGAATACACTGAGCGAGAGTTATTGATGGTGAGCTAAATCCTTCATAAAGTGGATTCACTTCCGGATGTAGAAGTGCTTCCGGATACACCTTAGACTTAGGGAACACCCACTGCATGTGACTATGTGCTTATATTGCTAAACTAACGTTCAAGTGCAGCACACTGAGTAAGGTTGCTTCCGGATGTGATTTTGCTTCCGCAAACAATCAGAATGTCAGAACGTTCAGAGATGCAGTGTCAGAATGCTTTTGTCAGAGCAGAGGTGTCAGGACTACTTTTCAGAGATAAAACAAGTCAACCCTGCTATGCATTGATGAAGCATTTATTGGGCAAACGGTAACATGGGAAAAACGGCCATATTCAAACGGCTAGCCTACCTACCAAGAGTTCAAAATGTTTGAAGACTATATAAGGGAGCTCAACTTCATTTATGAAGCAATCAATTATCTTTGAATATTCTTGAGAGAAGTTAGAGCGAGAAACTAAGAACACCTTCAAGCATTCAAAGCTGCCCAGAAAAGTAAAGAGCATTTAACACATCGAGTGATCATTTTCATCTACATATTCTGTACTCTTTGTTGTTAAGTCTCTTTCTGTTATAAGAGCATTGATTGTACTTAAGTGTGTAACACCATCCGTTCTTTGAGAGAACTTAGTCAGAAAAATCCTTTAAGTGTAAAGGTTAACCCCTTGCTTGGTGTGAGGGGGAGCTAGTTAGAAAGGTTACAAGTGAGCCTGTGTAAAACTTGTAGTTGTAAGGTTGCAAGTAATCCCGTGAAAAACTTGCGGTTGTAAGGTTTCAGGTGAACCCGATTTAAAACCTGAGATATAGTGGAACTCGGCATGGGTGGTTGAGGACTGGACGTAGGTCAGGTAGACCGAACCAGTATAACTCTTGTCTTGTTTCATTCGAGCGTTATTTTTGAAGCACAATTCACCCCCCCCCCTTTTGTGCATCCATTACTTTCATTTGGTATCAGAGCGGGTCTTTCTCACTCGATTCCAACGAATCAGAAAGCAAAGATCCAGTAATGGATACAGACTATTCTCTACCAGATGTCTCTGTTCAACCCAACAAGCCCCCACGCTTCGATGGGTACAACTATCCATTCTGGAAGTTCAGAATGGAGACTTATATCAAGTCAAGTGACATTAGACTCTGGGACGTAATAGAACGAGGGGATCAAACTCCACTAGATGAGGATGGATTTGCTAAAGTGAGAGCCAGATACACTCCTGAGGACTATGCCCTAGTCAAACTGAACCATCGGGCCATGCACTACATCCAGTGTGCTCTCAGCCCCAAAGAGTTTCACAGGATCAGCCACCACAAAAATGCTAAAGATATGTGGGAGGCTCTTGAGGCTGCTCACTCTGGAACCAGGGGAGTAAAAGCAAGACGTGTTGAAATGCTGGTGGAAGAATTTCACAAGTTTGCCATGCTAAGTCCCACTGAGCCTATCAGAGAGCTGGAGCTCAGGTTCACCCATCTCATCAACAATTTGGCCTCACTGGGTAAGGATATTCCTGAAAGAGAGCAAGTAAGCAAGATCCTAAAGATCTTGAAGGGTGACTGGATCTCCAAAGTAACTATCTTGCAAGAAGTGCAAGGAGAATCAACCAGCTCCATCACCGCACTATTTGGCTCTCTTGCTGAATATGAACCTACCTTGCTGGCTATGAGAGCTCCTCAAGCCTCATCCAAGAACAAGAACCTTGCTCTCATTGCTCCCAGCAAGGAGATCAATGATGATGATGAAGATGATGAGGAGGAAATGGACGATGAAGAGATGGCTATGATGGTGAGGAAATTCAGGAAATTCTTTAGAAAGAAAGGAGACTATCAGAGAGGTGACTCCAGCCAGAAGAAGGGATACAAGAAAGAAAAGGTCCCTGTGTGCTTTGAATGCAAGAAGTCTGGTCACTTCAAGGCTGAGTGTCCCAGCCTGCAGATGTCAAAAGGCAAAGACAAAAGAAAGGCCCTTGTCTCCTCCATTTGGGTAAATAGCTCAGATGAGGAAGCAAGTGATGAAGAAGAAGTTGCCAACCTCTGCCTGGTAGCTAGAGAAGATGATGAAGAAGCATCTTCAGATCTTGACCTCACCAACGAAGATCATGAGGTAACTCTTTCTGAACTACAAGAGGCTTACAATGAGGTTCATGAAGAATTCTCTAGACTATGTAAAGCCTATAAAGTGTTGAAAACCAAAAAGGAATCACTTGAGTCCAAGGTGGACTCACTAAGTGAGGAACTAGCGGAAGCTAGAAGGCTTCCGGTAGTGGATGGCCAGGGTTCTCCCCAAGTAGAACCCAACGCCCCAACACTTGAGAGCTGCCCTAATTGCAGCAAAATCTCAGCTGACAATGACAAGCTGCAAAATGCCCTGCAGAAGTTTACCAATGGTTCAGAAATGTTAAATATAATCTTAATGAATCAAAGGGCATATAAGGATAGAACTGGCTTAGGATATACCCCTAGAGGGAAAAAGTGGGTAGAACCAAAAGTAAAGCCCTACTTAAAATTCTTCCATAAAGCCACTAGTCATAGCTCCTCACCCTTTAGCTTCTGTAACTACTGCAACAGGAGAGGACACTCCACGTCCACCGGTAATGCCAAGAAGCATGGAGCTAGTAGCTCTTACAAATGGGTCCCTAAAGGATCCAAGGCTGCAAAGGATCCTTCACCTGCAAAGGAAACCAAGAGAGGACAAGGATCCCGAGCCTGGAATCATTCCACAGGGAAAACCCAAGAGCCTAGAGCCGACACTAGGCCAGAGGCTCCAAATGATCATAAGCCCAAGGTTAAGACCAATACTAGACCAAGGGCACTAAATACTAATGACACAGGACCCAAGAGAGGTGGGGTACCTAAGGTTGCTTGATTATTTCAGGTGTGTCTCAAGGCATCCAAGAACAGAAAATGGTACATCGATAGCGGATGCTCGAGACATATGACTGGAGACAGAGACAAGTTCAAATCTCTGGTGATCAAAGATGTAGCCACAGTGACCTTTGGAGGAAATCAAAGTGGTAAGATCACTGGAGTTGGAGAAGTTGGACCAGTCAAAGATGTCTATCTAGTGGACGGTCTCTGTCACAACCTGCTGAGCGTGAGCCAGAGCACGGACAAAGGAAATTGGGTAATATTTGATTCAAATGAGTGCATAATAGTTGATAAGCAGGAAGAAAAATGTTTAATATCTAGTGACGAGAATAGTTGGCTTTGGCATAAGAGGTTAGCTCATGTCAATTTTACTCAACTGGATATGCTAATTAAAAATGAGCTAGCTATAGGTATTCCCTCTTTTAAAGTTAAGCATGATTTTATTTGTGAATCCTGCCAACGAGGGAAGCAAACAAAGTCCTCGTTTAAAACCAAGAAGAGAGTCTCCACCAGCAGGCCCTTGGAACTAATCCACATGGATTTGGTTGGGCCAGCGAGAGTAAAGAGCTTGGGTTGAAACATGTATGCTCTAGTAGTGGTGGATGACTATTCAAGGTTCACTTGGACTATGTTTCTTGCCTCTAAGCAAGATGCTTTTGATGCTTTTGTTGTCCTGGCTAAGAAAGTGCAGAATGAGAGAGAGCTCAAAATCACAGCCATAAGGACAGACCATGGAGGAGAGTTTGAGAACCATAGCTTCTCTGAGCTATGTGAGCAAAACGGCATTGATCATAACTTCTCAGCTCCGAGGACTCCTCAACAAAATGGAGTGGTAGAAAGGAAGAACAGGGTTCTGACGGAGATGGCTAGAAGCATGCTCAATGAGAAAGAGGTTTCTCAAGTGTTCTGGGCGGACGCTATGAGTACTGCTTGCTATATCTCCAACAGAGCCTATGTTCGTAAGGGCTTGGACAAGACTCCATACGAGCTATACAAAGGGAGGAAGCCCAACATCAGCCACCTCAGAATATTTGGATCAAAATGCTATGTGCATAACAATGGAAAGGTAAATTTGAGTAAGTTTGATCCAAAGGCTGATGTAGGTATATTCATAGGATATTCCCTTAGGAGTAAAGCATATAGAATATACAACATGAAAACTAAAACTGTAGAAGAATCCATGCATGTTGTATTTGATGAAACTCCTACATGGGGACAATCCACAGAGGATGATGGAATACTTAATCTTCCAAAACTACCATCATCTTCCTCACCACCAAAAGAAACACCAACAAGCAATCCCAAAGAAGAAGATGAACCCAGTGATGAACCTGGAGTGCAACCCGTGCCTGAGGAGGCACAGGTGCCAATAGCTAGGAGACATCACAGGGATCATCCTCTTGATCAAGTGCTTGGTGATGTTTCTTCTGGTGTCAGAACTAGAAGACAAGTTCAAAATGAAGTTGAGTTTGGAGCATTCCTATCTCAAATCGAACCAACTTCAGTTGAACAAGCTCTTGAGGACTGCGACTGGATTATTGCCATGCAGGAAGAGCTAAATCAATTTGAGAGAAGTCAAGTTTGGGAACTAGTCCCAAGGCCGTCTCATCAATCCATAGTAGGGACCAAGTGGGTCTTCAAAAACAAGCTAGATGAGACAGGTCAAATCACAAGAAACAAAGCCAGACTAGTAGCCAAAGGATATAACCAAGAAGAAGGCATTGACTATGAAGAAACTTTTGCTCCAGTTGCTAGACTCGAAGCAATAAGAATTCTTCTAGCCTTTGCATCCATGAAAGGTTTTAGATTATATCAAATGGATGTAAAGAGTGCTTTTCTTAATGGTTACATCAAAGAAGAGGTATATGTTGAACAACCTCCTGGCTTTGAGGATCATAAGCATCCCAAACATGTGTATAGATTAAAGAAAGCTTTATATGGCCTGAAACAAGCTCCTCGAGCTTGGTATGAGAGACTCAGCAGCTTTTTGCTGGGCAAGGGTTTCTCAAGGGGCAAATTAGATAATACACTGTTTATCCTTCACAAAGATAGGGATATGTTAATTGTCCAAATTTATGTTGATGATATTATATTTGGGGCAACTAACGAAAAGCTTTGTGAAGATTTCTCTAAGACTATGCAGGGTGAATTTGAAATGTCAATGATGGGAGAACTAACGTTCTTCCTTGGCCTGCAAATCAAATAGAAGAAAAATGGAATCTTCATCTCCCAAGCTAAGTATTGCAGAGAACTACTCAAAAAATTTGGGATGGATGAATGCAAGGAGTATGACACTCCTATGAGCACCACAGCTGCACTCGATGCTGACGCAAAGGGTAAATCTGTCAGCCTGCCCATGTATAGGGGAATGATAGGTTCCCTCTTCTACTTAACAGCGAGCAGGCGTGACATTCAATTTAGTGTAGGCATGTGTGCTAGGTTTCAAGCCAACCCCAAGGAGTCACACTTAACATGTGTTAAACGTATCCTAAGATACCTTGAGGGAACACAAGAACTTGGTCTTTGGTATCCCAGAGGTAACCAAGAGTTCTTGTGGGCTTACTCTGACTCTGACCATGCAGGTTATAAAACAGATAGAAAGAGCACCAGTGGACAATGCGCCTTCCTTGGTGGTTGTCTGGTGTCTTGGGCTAGCAAAAAGCAAACCTGTGTGTCCTTGTCATCCACAGAGGCAGAATACATTGCTGCAGCAAGTTGCTGTGCTCAAGTGCTGTGGCTGAAGAACCAACTCAGAGATCTTGGCTTGGAGTTCCCTGAGGCACCTATCCTATGTGACAACACAAGCACTATCAGCCTCGCCAAGAATCCGGTTCAGCACACAAGGACAAAGCACATTGATGTCAGACATCACTTCATCAGAGATCATGTTCAAAAGAAGGATGTCAAGGTGCAGTTTGTCCCCACACAACAACAGCTTGCTGACATCTTCACCAAGCCTCTGGGGGTTGAGCAGTTTACTTACATAAGAGGGGATTTGGGGATGGTAAACCCAAATGAGGTGTAACTTCTATTTATTATACTTGGTTATTTTAAAAATTACAAGAATACTAACTTAGGCATCGGAGTGCCAATATATGTTTTTGCAGGTGCTCAATGTTAAATCTTAAGCAAGTGCAATCGGAAGCAAAACCACTTCCGGATGAACATTCACTGACACTGGATGATCAAGTCAAGAGAGCGCCAGTGCCAGCCCAAGGGACACGTTCTTCAGAAAACGTTTCAACTCCCTCAATGAGACGTTATGCCTTCTCTGATAAGATGAAGCGACACGTGTCATCAGGTGTGTCGTTCCAACTTAAATTGTTTACGTTACCCAATGTGTGAAAATCTGAAGAGACATGACCATTTTACCCTTAGTAACTTTACCTATAAATAGGGTGTCATTTTTCACTTTCACTTTTTACTTGCATCACTTTCACTTTCACCATTTTCTCTGAAATTCTCTTCATCTTCTTCATCGTGTTCTTCATTTTCTTTCGCACAACTCTTCGCATTTCATCCCTTTTACCACAAAATTCATACAAAAATGGCCGGATCTCATGAATCCAACCCAGTTACGCAGAAAACCTCTTCATCAAAGAAAGACAAGTCAAAATCTGGGAAATCTCGGCATGACCATTCTGGGAAATCTGGGCATCATAAAGAACATCGCGATGAACATCAAGAACTTCATGAAGTCTCTGGGCAGAATACACAAGGGCAAGATGAACAAGTCCAGGAACAGCCTAGCCACTCTGAGCGAGTACATGAACAGGCTGAGACTTCTGGGCAAGAGCAGGCAAGGGAAGCCAAGAGGAAGGGGAAAAAGAAGAAGGTTCAGTTCGCTGAAGAGCCTTCTTCCAAGAGACAAAGAGTTGAAGAAGACGACCCTACAGTGTACAGAGATGGGGCGTTGGAGCCAATTGCGGCCAAATTTGAGACGTCCGTCCCCTACTTCAACCATGGGCTGTTCATCGATCTGAACAAGATTGATGAGTTAGGGTTTCCCCAACTGCGCCCTTACTTGGAGAAGTATATGCCTTGGCTGGGCATCAACCAGGATTACAACGTGAACGTCCTGCGAGTCTTCTGTCAATCCCTCTCTGGCAAGGCTAAGTACAAGAAGGTGGATGGGAAAGAGCAAGTCCACAAACTCTCCTTCACTGCCACTGTAAGGGGGAGGACCTTCAGGTTCACTTGGAGGACTTTGAATGAGATGATGGGAATCACAGAAGAGGGTATGAATGAATGGATCTACCCTGAGTCTCTCAAGTACAGCAAGGAGGAACTCGAGGAGTTGTATGGCACCGATAACAAGAAAGTATCCAAGATGTCTGACTCCAACAGGCTCTTGTACTACGTCTACTCCCGGATGATGACACATAAGGGAGGCAACTTCAACGAGTTCACACTGCTGGACAATCCTTGGTTCCCCAGACTCCTCTCCCGCAAGCCAATCAACCCCGGCCAGTTGATCTGCCTTGAGCTTCAGCGCTGGATAAATAATGACAAGTCTGGCTATCTTCCCTATCCCACTATCATTTCCCTCCTCCTTGAGAAGCATCTGATCAAGGCCACATCTGCTGTGGAGGAAGAAAATATCAAGTGTAGACATGTGGGAGCTACCAACATTGGGAAGATGGGAATCAAGTATGTCAAGCCTGCTAAGCCCACTCGCTCAGGATCACAGGCCGAGAGCGCCTCTCAGACTTCAGTCCCCTCTACATCTGGTGCAGGGGATCAAGAAGTGGACTCCCATGCTGGACCAAGCCGTGCTGCAAGAGTGCCAGCCTCTGTGAGAGCCTTTGCTGAGGAAGTTAAGGAAGAGCTTCTCTTCAGGCTGCCTGACTCCTTGGTAGGCCCTCTCCGTGCTGAGTGTGATACAGGCTTCCAGCAGCAAGGGGAGCGGATCCAGCGGCTTGAGGACAGAGTGGGACAGATCGAGAATCATCTTGCCAGGGTGGACGCAAAATTAGACCTTATCCTCCAGCACCTACAAATTCCCCAACCATCACAAGGTAACCTACCACCTCCACCTCCTCCTCAAAACCCACCTCCTCCACCTCCTAATCACCCTCAACTTCCCCCTCCTCCTCCACCTAACACTCAACAACCTCAGCCACCACCACAAAATGACCAGCAACCCCCACCATCACCAACCAATGACCACCAATCCCAACCTTCACCTACCCATGACCAGCAAACCCAAGACTCACCCCAACACTCTCCACTCCAATTCCCACTAAACTCTCCATCTCCACCTCCTTCACCCATTCTCACACGACCTGGCGCTCCTACACGCTCTCCCCTCCGCTTCTCCAACGAACCTTCCCCCATTCTGAACCTATCAACCCCAACTCTAGACCAAGAACCAACCCCCTGGCCGAGCAACTTGGTTTTCACACTGCCATTCACCCCCTCAGCCAAATATACATAAGAGACTATCCTCGCCTTCAACCACTCTCCGATGACCATTTACCTTTTACCCCAAACTCCACCAACTACAAAGAATACTCCTCCACTCATCCCTACGAAGGCCTCTTCGTCACCCCCAACTGGTTCCCCGACACTACCTCACCCCCAGACATTACCCAACCTACCTCCTCCCTAGAGACCTCACCCCAAAAAACTTCACCCTCCTCTTCCTTCACTCCATCCCTGGCCCTCACCCTCTTTGATGATGCCAAAAGGGGGAGAGATGTGATGTCCACTCTGCGCCTGTCCATGAGTACAAGGGATGTCCTCAGCCAGCCAACATTATGGATTAATGAAGATATAGCAGCAGCCCTTCGTCGTGCTATGGAATCTCAAAGGCTGGGTGGTGCAGAAAGCCTTATAAGAGGAGAGGCCATCCGGTTCATGCAGCAGAAGAGAACGGCTAAGCAAGGACCACATTTGGAGATGGTTGTCTTTGGGCAGAATGAACAATCCTCACAACCTGAGTCATCATCAGAGTCTCCTCCAACTAAAACAAGTAGAGAAATTGTTGAGGAGATCATGATGAAGTGGGGACTAAAGAGACCCAACCATCCTCCCATTGTGATAGCCAAGCCTGTTCCTGCATCCTCTGGGCAAGCGTCTGAGAGTCCTTCATTTGAGCGATCATCTGCCCCTCCTCCCTCATCTGAGCCAGTAGTCAGAGTCAGTGAGCCCAGAAAGAAGGTCGTTGCTAGAAGACGTGTCAGAAAGATAATTGCCTCCACTGAATCTGATAAGACTGAGGAAGAGACTTCATCTGACCTACCTGAGCAAGGAACTTCATCTGCCCAGGTTGAGCAAAGAACTCCAGTGGTTCAAGCAGTTCCAATTCTGAAGGAAGTCAAATTGGAAAATGAAGACATGACTCCTGAGGAATTTGAGAAGTTTGGATTCACAGATAAGCTATCCTTTGGTCAGATGGCCTGCCTCGATGCTGACAGAGCAAGCGCCATGCCCACTCCTCCAATTAGCAAGAGCAAAGGGAAGAGTAAAGGGAAAGGGAAAAGGAAAGCCCAGGAAGTTGAGGAGGATCCCAACTTCCCTGTATGGAACGTGAAAATACGGGCTGTTCACTATCCCAATGGAGAGGTCACCTACTTCGACGATGCTACAGGGTTCCCTTTGTATGAAGAAATAGAGAACATGAAAAGGGCATTTGAGGAGTCTATTGAATCAGAGAGGCTCAGAAGGGAAAGAGATGAAGAAGAGCTCCAACAGATCATTGCCCAGATAGACCAGAATGTTCATGAGGCCGAGTTAGCCAAACTACAAAGGGAGAATGGGGAGAGACAAAAGGAGAGGGAGAGGAAAAAGAAATACAAACCCTGAACCCCCAATCCAAACATTTGTTTTAACTTAGAAATTTTCTTGTTTGTTTTCATGCATATTTTCATACTTGCTTAGTGAAATTTATTTGTATACATTCTTTACTTGTATATGTTATTTGATTGTATACTCTGATTTGTAACTTTTACTTATCAATAATATTTGTCCAAGTTACTTGTTCTTATCTATTGCTTTTATTCTCTTGCTATTCTTTCCTTATGAATTTAATCGATAAAACTAAGTTTGTCATCATCAAAAAGGGGGAGAATGTTAGAATCTTAAGTTTTGATGAAGACTAAAATATGAAAGAATAGGCCAAGTACTTAGAAAGCAATAGGTTAACATAGGATCCCAAGTAAGAGTGCAACCGGATGTGGATTTACTTCCGGATAGACTAGGACTTGCGCACGCGGATAAATGTTTCATCCCCCAGCGGCAGCGAGTAACTCACTAGGGATTTAACTTAGTCCATGAACGCTAGATATACAAAAGCTTAAGACTAAGCTATGATTCAATCGGAAGTGAAATTGCTTCCTGTTAGACTTAGACTGGCGCAGACTGATAGAATAGATATAACCCCAAGCGTCAGTGAGTTTACCTCGTCAAGTAAAATTGCTTCCTGTTGGACTTAGACTGGCGCAGACTGATAGAATAGATATAACCCCAAGCGTCAGTGAGTTTACCTCGTCAAGTGAAATTGCTTCCTGTTGGACTTAGACTGGCGCAGACTGATAGAATAGATATAACCCTAAGCGTCAGTGAGTTTACCACGTCAAGTGAAAGTGCTTCCGATAGCTTAGTGACTAGCGCTGACTGTTGGAATACACTGAGCGAGAGTTATTGATGGTGAGCTAAATCCTTCATAAAGTGGATTCACTTCCGGATGTAGAAGTGCTTCCGGATACACCTTAGACTTAGGGAACACCCACTGCATGTGACTATGTGCTTATATTGCTAAACTAACGTTCAAGTGCAGCACACTGAGTAAGGTTGCTTCCGGATGTGATTTTGCTTCCGCAAACAATCAGAATGTCAGAACGTTCAGAGATGCAGTGTCAGAATGCTTTTGTCAGAGCAGAGGTGTCAGGACTACTTTTCAGAGATAAAGCAAGTCAACCCTGCTATGCATTGATGAAGCATTTATTGGGCAAACGGTAACATGGGAAAAACGGCCATATTCAAACGGCTAGCCCACCTACCAAGAGTTCAAAATGTTTGAAGACTATATAAGGGAGCTCAACTTCATTTATGAAGCAATCAATTATCTTTGAATATTCTTGAGAGAAGTTAGAGCGAGAAACTAAGAACACCTTCAAGCATTCAAAGCTGCCCAGAAAAGTAAAGAGCATTTAACACATCGAGTGATCCTTTTCATCTACATATTCTGTACTCTTTGTTGTTAAGTCTCTTTCTGTTATAAGAGCATTGATTGTACTTAAGTGTGTAACACCATCCGTTCTTTGAGAGAACTTAGTCAGAAAAATCCTTTAAGTGTAAAGGTTAACCCCTTGCTTGGTGTGAGGGGGAGCTAGTTAGAAAGGTTACAAGTGAGCCTGTGTAAAACTTGTAGTTGTAAGGTTGCAAGTAATCCCGTGCAAAACTTGCGGTTGTAAGGTTTCAGGTGAACCCGATTTAAAACCTGAGATATAGTGGAACTCAGCCTGGGTGGTTGAGGACTGGACGTAGGTCAGGTAGACCGAACCAGTATAACTCTTGTCTTGTTTCATTCGAGCGTTATTTTTGAAGCACAATTCACCCCCCTCTTGTGCATCCATTACTTTCAGGAGGCTGGTTTAAATGGTTTTAGAATTAAAAGAGTACACTATGGCAAGTTTGGGCTACAAATCCCCCTAATTTCAGCAAACCAAACGCGCCCCTCCCTTTTTATATATATACTGCGCGCCTCCCTCCTCCTTTCCGTTTTCTTCTTCTTCTTCGTTCTTCCTCTCCTCCGCCCTCCTCGCGATTTCCGGTGGCCAGAGGCGCGGCGGCGCCGACGGCTCCCCTCACCAATTCACCGTCCTTCTTTTCTTCCTTATTCCTTCCTCATACCCGACGGCCAAACCCACCCCCATACCTCTTCATGTTCGTCGCCTCCTTCACTTTCGGCGGCATCTCCGGCGGCCTAAACACGGCGACGTCGGTTCCCACCCACATTTCATTACTCCCTTTCAGTTTCCTTGCTCACATCGGACGACCTTCTTCCTTCCTACTCGTTTTCTTCGTTCTTCATCCTCCTGTCATCGTTGGTTTTCCGACGAAGCTCCAGACGGCGGAGCACGGAGAGAAGGCCGTTGTTTCGGTGTTGGGTTTCTCTTCGAGCTTAGGTAAGTTTTATTCCTAAATCCCTACTTACTTCATCACTCCAAGTCTAAACCCTAACCCTTCCCCATTTGTTTTTCTCTGATTTCCCTTCGTTTTCTTAGTTTTCCGGCGACGACGAACGCTAATGGGACCTGCAACCTCGGGTTCAATTTTGTCGGTGAGCTTTCTCCGGCCCTCACTATTTTTCTGCGATTTTGGGCGAGTTTAAGAGGGATTTTGAATCTGGTATTTGAGATTTTATTTTAGAAATTGTTTGAGATGAAGATTATGATGTGATTTCTTGTAGCTTTCAAGGGATTTTTGGTGTTTAAAGATGATTGTTGATTTGCCTTATTTGTACTTTGTAATGGTGGATTAGTATGTCATTCTTTGCTGGACTGTGATCACAGGTTTTAATTATGCTTTGTTGGATTTCCGAAAATTCCATATTTTGTTTTAGCTAGGTGTGGGGTTTTATTGAGATGCATGTGTGTGTATTGTTCAGCTTTGTTTATGCTTTTTCAGTTATGATAAATGCTTGTTGTTTGCTTGTTGATTTGTACGAGTGTTTAAGCATGGATGTGCCTCAAGTGTGTGTTGTAGAAGTGTTTGTCAATTTTCTGTATTTTCCTATGGTCATGGTCAATTAAATTTAGGAAGTAATGGAAGTGGATACTCTGCTTGAGTTTGGGCTATGATTGAGAAATTCAAGTAAGTTTGAGAATATTAATTTATTTCTTGTCATTGGTTCAACTGGATACTCTTAAGTATAAGGATAGGGTAACTTCTTTATTCATGGAGGTCTTGAGGATTTTTTTTAAGAAAATGATAATAGTATGTTAAAGGATTAGGAAATAAGTTAATAAGTAATCTGAGCATGTCTACTTATGGCTGAACTTAAGTATTTTCGAACCTTGATGATTATATATGAATTATAAAAGTGATGTGAGATTGAGGTTAATTACATAAAAGGTCATTAAGAGTTTAAGAACCCTAAAAGAGTAACTTTAGTAGTTTGTCATTGGAGTTTATGATGTTATAGTTATAGTTTGTTGTGTAATTGCTACCTTGGGATATACCACAGTTCCAATGCTTTTGAGAATTGGCGATATTGAATTAATTATGTACTAAGTTCAATACTTGTGATTTTGCATGGTATTCCATTTACAGGCTTGACTCAAATGAGTCTTGATTGGTTAATGGTGTAGATGGGCTGATTGTGCACTCTTGTGCTATTATGAAATCAAGTGGAGTTGTGAACTTTGAGTTGTTATTCCAGCTTTGTGCCACTTGTTGGTTATAACTTGATTTTGTGTGAATTGGAAGGGCATTTTGTTTGAACAAGGAAGTAGTGCATCAGAATTTGCATTGGATTGGTGTGTGTATGAATATATTTTGAATAAGAGTTGTATAAGGTTTAGATTATTGGTTTTAGTTGTTATTTCCTTTAGGAAGGAATGCACGAGTTAAAGTGGTTGCTTGTTGAGGGTAAGGTTGGTGATTAAATTGGAGTGAGTAATTGATGACAAAAAACAAAGAAGTCTTGCGAATTCACATTGTTCTACGGCTTAACTATGAATGTTCTTTTGGGTGATACTTGATTGTATTCATGTGTGTGTTGTTCTGGTTGGTACGGATTTTGTTGATTTTAATTGCTAATCATTTGGTTATTGATGTTTTTGGAATGTGAATGTTTTGGCATGTGGTTGTTAAAATTTTTGAGAAGTTAAGAATAGGTGAATAATCAAAATGGCTTTATAAGGAGGAATGGGGTAGTAACGCAGGATTCGAGAGAAACGTTAAATATTATGAAATAGAAATAATATTAATTTATCATTTGGTATTATATTATTATAGGATTTGATGCGATGTGATTTTGTGGCATCAAGAAAGGAAGAAAAGGCCAGTGCATAGTTGCCGAAGAACAGGTAATCACTCTTACCTCGCTATAACATTGAGGGTGATGTTAGGTGGGATTTGAAAATCCTTTCTAACCCTCTATATAAATATAAAATCTTTAAAACTTACTTTTATACAAAATAGGCTATCGGGTGCCTTTCAAACACGACTATTTTTATATAAAGAAATTTGTGACACTATATATATATATTATTCTGGCTGGTGGTTGTTATTGATCTGTAACGGTTTGAAAGGTATATAGGTATAGTGTTCTGGCAGTGACATTGAGAGTTAATATAGATAAGAGAAGGTGAGAGATGAAGGGTTTGAGGCTTTGGAAATTTAAGTTGAGGAAAAGTGATTTGGGTTAGAAAAATTGTATGTTGTGGTTGAAGAAATTTGGAAGAGGTGTTACAGGAAAATATCAAGGGTGATTATTGATATGTTGAAGGAAATGGTGATTGAGATATTAAATGGGATTCAGATTTTGAAAGGAACTGGGTGCATTGCATGACACTGAGATATGTACCATCGCGCGATGATAACCGGTTGATAGGCCAATCAACGGTTATTTGTACGGGTCGACAGATTGGAGACTGTGACCATTGGTCAACAGATTGGAGACTGTGACCAGCAGCTTTCTGATTGGAGACAGGAACTGCTCCCTTTCTGATTGGAGACAGATTGGGGTTTCCCTCTCATGGGGTTACCAGAGAGGGAAAATGCCCCCTCACTTTTGAGAAGGGCACAGTGTCAACTCATTTAGAATATATATATATAAAGCTCGAGTGTAGTGCCTCCCGGATGGCATGAGTAGAGCACCAGAATCGTTCATGGATGAAAGCTGAGAAATATGTGTATGAGATTACAATAACGATTGCATAGATTTGGAGATTTGACGGTGAAGTTTATGGATATGGAGATTGATTGAGTGATAATTGAAAAGTAGAGATGATGAACTTGATTTAAATTGGACATGACAGAGGGACCAGAGTGATTAATGGAAGGGAACTTGGCTTAATATATATATACTACTTTTGAAATGTGGTACCCTTTAGACGCCCTCACTACCGCACATCTCACTGTTATAGTGAGTTAAGTAGTAGATTACTGAGACAAGTTGTCTCACCCCACGATTACTTACATTTTTGCAGGTGACCATGCACAGGCGCGAGCAACAGGAAAGGGAATTAAGTTCAAAGGTTGTTTTGTTTATTTAGACATGTATATTGCCAAAATGTATAGGTCTGCATTCGTTTCCGCATATTTTTATTTGTTTTGATATTATTGGTTAATTGAAGGATTGTAGTAGGTTGCTCCTTTTTCTAACCATGTTAGGTGATTCTTTTCTAACATGGTTAGTTATTAATTATCCATGATAGTGTTCAGGTTATATTAGGAAATTCTTTTCTATCATGGATAATGATTAATATTAGGAAATTATTTTTCTAACTATGATAGATTTATTGATATTATGAAAATCATTTTTCTATCATAGTTAGTAACGGTATTATTGAATTAAGCAGGAAATTAGTAACGATATGTTACAGTTACTCTTCTGGGGCAATTTTAATTATTTCTTATATCTATTTGCAGATGTTCTTGCAAAGTTGCTGCATAAGAGTTGCATATGCTTTTCTTTGCACTAGCTTTCCTTTTGAATGTATTTTTAATGAAGGCTAATATGTAAAGAGTTCATGAGGATCGAAATAAATAATTGCTCTGTGCTAATGAAAACCTTAAGTGAACAACTTGTGCAGTTAAATTGTCTTTGACGTTCATAGGTCTGCAACTGCACAATTATGTATTGCTTAGTATTTAATTTTTTTTATACTTCCTTGTTTTCTTGTTTCCTTAAATAAATTTTCTTTTTGTTTTTTACTGTTTGTATTTACAGGGAGGATGAGAGAGTTGGGGATACTCTGACTGTGTTGATGATTAAAGGCAGATTGAGGGAGCTGCTAAAAGCACTCCTTGATGAGAGTGAAAGGCTGTATGAGGAGATGGTATTAATGTTGCAAAATGAAGCAGAATGGTTGGAGCTTCCAAAAGTTATTTTGTAGAAGAATGTCGTTACTTATTTTTCTAAAAGTTACCAAGCTACATTAGTGCAATTATGTATGTAATATTTTGTAGAAGAATGTAATGTAATGAGATAGGAGACATCCTTGTTATGTTTGAACATGAATGCAAGGAATGTTGTATTCCTCTTTAGGTTTGTTGAAAGCATGTCTATTATGAATGAAATGTTGAAGCTATTTTGTAGAATATAAGCATTTTTGGCTACAATATTTATTTTAACGTTGATGTAGAAATATTGTGTGCTGGGGAATTACCTTGGCTAATCAAGACAAATTACATTGCAAAGTTAGAAATATCTTTCAATACCAAATATTTCCTAAGTAACTTCCAAGGAAAAGGCAGCTGAAATGAGATCGTCATTCATATACTAGCTAGCTCATTCTCATATAGGAGTACCTATTCATAAATCATAATTAGGCTCAATTTATGATGGGAAGAAAATGCCATCAGGGAAAATGAGAAACACAAGAATAAATTTGTTTAGGGTTAAGATAACTTTTGGTCCCTTAAGTTTCACCCAATTTTGTTTTTAGTCCGTCAAGTTTCAAACACGTGCTTTTAGTCCTTCAAATTTGCTCTGTTAGTAAGGTTAGTCCCTCAAGTTTGAAAAGGACTTAAAAATGCATTTAACACCATTAAGTTGTCCTACGTGACACTAACTCTGTTAATTTTAATGACGTGGCAACTTATTTTGAGTGATTGGATATTTATTTAATTTTATTGAATTAATATAATAAAAAAACCCCAAATTCTCAAATCATCTCTATGATTTCGCAGATACATTCGACCAACACATCCCCACCACAGAGCTTTCCCCAAAGCCTTGTAAGGACCAATTGATTAGAGTTAAATGACTATTAAAGGGATGTTTACTTTTGTTGTTGAAAAATGAAAGTGGAGAAATAGAAAGTGACAGATTATATTTGCTGGCAGAATTTTGTTTTCATAAACTGTTAAAAAAAATAATTTAAAATCCTGGGTCAGGGGTGCAGATTTTTCGGTGTGAGTATTTCTTAGATGGGAAAATTTGTTAGAGTTCCTCTGTATGAAAAGTAATGAATGCGAGGTCTTACGAGTTTTTATGTGAGGTCAATAAGTTGTTATTACTAGCTCTAAAAGTTGTAATTAAAACTCGTGGGACCTCAGTTTAATTTTTAACAAAGTTCATTATTCTTGCTTAATTAGCAACAAGAAACTAGGTATATACATGAAAAAGAAACACATTTTTTGGGCTGCGGAAAAAATACTTAAAAACCACTCATTGAAAAATATATCTCGTTTTAACTATAACTTATTTATAAAAAACCAATTTAACAAGGGAAAATGAAAGAAGACTCAACATTGTAACTAAAAAATTAAAGAAAGAAGACTCAAGAAGTTATCACCATTTATTAATCTAATGTTTTTGGAAATTGGAAATACAGTAAGGAATCAAAAATCAAGGGTAGTAATGATCTCTTCAATTTATATACTATCTAATTTATTTCATTATTTTTAAAGAAAGTGAGAGAGAGAAAGAGAGAGAGAGAGAGAAATGTAACAATTAGTTGTTTGTTAAGTTGAGGTTTCTTGCTAATATAGTAACAGAGCGTATAACGGTTTTGACTTTGGGCGTTTTGGGGAGTTGACTGACTTGTGAGTATTCTCTGGCCTCTTTAAATATACAAGTTTAATGTAGTATTTACTAATTCACAGCTAGCTCATTTTTAATTTATTTTAAGATTCTTAGTGGAAAACTATAAAAGTACGATACGAGTATTGTTTTATATTTTTTTTGGGGGGTGTTATTGCATAATTTTAGGTAGGAAAGTTCCCAAGAAAATTTATAACTTGTAATTAATTATTAAAATTGTGTGTTCTTATAAATTTTTCACTACAGGTTGAAATTTGATTTCAAATTAAAGTTCATTGTTCAAGTTATTTAGTTTGTATTGGTCATCCAATTTTTACTTCACAATAAAAAATTTTTATTTAACAAAAAGTGAAAATAAATGGTTTGTCAAAAGTTATGAGTTAGCTCGTTAAAGATTCTTGTAAGAAAATTTAGGCTTAAAGATTCTTGTAAGAAAATTTCAGAACTTAAAAAGGGAAAAATGAAGTGACATTTGCATTAAGACCTGAGTAAAATAATGAATATAAACAAGTATATATCAGTTATTGTTAATAATAACTGCATTAATTTTATTTTATATTTGTTAATTGAGTAATGGTTAAATTTCTTACATTAATGGTTTAAGAATAACAATATGTTTATATATTATACTCGATATAAATCACACTACTGCAAAGTTGGCTATTAACGATAGTAACGGACGACCTTAGTAAAGCTGGTCGTTGATAAAATTGTGGTGTCATTATTTGTAATTTCAACGAAAAGCTTGAGAAAAGATGACATTTTTTTGAAATTTGGTCCCCGTTTCTATAAGAGGAAACAATGAAATTTTTTAAAAAAACTTTGGTTATTGTTTCTATTTAACAACAAAATAAATTTAAAAAGAATTTGATCATTGATTCTCCAAGAGAAACAACGACTAAAATCACTTAAAATTTTCGTCGTTGTTTTCCTCCACATACCCGCCTAATTTTCACTCAATCTCATAAAAACCATTGTCATTGACCTTTGGCATCTTTTAGGAACCCTCCCTAAGTTGATGCCGCTGTAGAGAGGTTATAACTAATCTTCTTTTATTTAAATTCACAATTTTTTAAAAAGTTTCAAACTATAAATTTGATTTTTCAAAAATTTTAAATTTTTAAAAGTTAGTTTATTTGTTTAAAACGTAGTATATGATGTAATTTGTATATTTTAATTGCATATACTGGTTGGAAATAAGTTAGTAAAAAAACTATTTTACCTAATTGTTGGTATTTTGAACGAGAACATTTTAAAATCACGTTTAAATTAAGTAAATGATACCAATTAAATAATTAGTACTTAATGTTACCATAAATTTAAATAAGGGTTAAATTGCAAAAATGCCCACCTAATTGTCTTTGATGAATAGTGAGTGTGGCCGATTATAAATAAGCCCCTCTTATGCGTTGAGAAGTTCATTTCATCTCTTCCTTCTCATTCTTCATTCTTCTCTCTCTCTCTCTCTCTCTCTCTCTGGAATGATATCCTTCTGCACCATCTCATTGCTTCTGGTCTTCATCTTCCACTTCTCTCTATTATCCCTTCATCTTCTTCTCTTTTCCCTCTCTATCAACAATGGGACCTTGCTGCAACATCTTGTTGCTTTTGCTCTTCTTCCTCCTTTTCTTTCACGCCTCACGCCTCTTCCAGTGTAAAGGTAAACAAGCAAACCCATTACTTTTGTTTCTTTCTCTCTTTAATCCTTTATCACCCATTTCTTTCTTTCTTTTCTCTATCACTCTCATTTTCAGAAGCCATCACTCTGCTCTCTACCTCCCAAGACCTCTTCAAGAAATCTCCATTTTCTTGCCACTTCAAATCTCTCAATTGGATTCACCAACCCATTACTTTGTTTCAACCCAATACCATCAAATGGCATTCTTGGTCCATAACGCTGGGACCACATTCCAACACATTCTCTGAATACTTCTTTCAACAAGAAAACCCTTCCTTCTCTTTCTTTCTTTCTTTCGACAATTATCACTTTCATTCACTTATTTCTTTCTTTCTCTTTTTCTCTCATTTATTTTTAGAACCCATTACTCTATTCTTCATGTCTGTCATTTGGATTCACCGACCCAATAGTAATGCTTTGTTTCAACCAGCACAATCAAATGGGAATCTTGGTCTATAAGGTGGCGGCGACACGCATTCTCACCACACTATAGGTAATTATGAAATTCCATCTCTTTACTTCTACACATTCAAATGCGTCAAGTAATTTGAAATTTGTAATATTTTTGGATTCCTTGTTATTTATATGGATCTTTAAATTGTTCTTATTGTTTTTTAAATGTATTTTCCCAAAAATAAAATCTGCCAATATGGTGTCTTGTTGTTTCTTGATTTGTCATTTGTTAATTTGGTCAAGCTTTGATTTTTATTATACTATTCACCGTGCTCAGACGTTTTATTTGTAAGCCAAATATCAGAATAATTTAATCTGATCCAATTCTATATATTAAAGTGCATGATACATCAATATTTGATTTTCATAACTTATTTTTATAACTCATTGCAGCACCATGTTGAGTTCGGGAGAATGTTGATTCAATGTAGATTTAATTTTCTGTAATGCGAACATAGAATAGAAGAGTACAAGTGAAGCTGAATTAAATGTTCAAGAACAGGAAGGTTTAAAGAGGATAGAGACAAAGGTGAGAGAGGAGAGAGAGAAGAGAAATTGTTTATAAAAATTAAAAATAAATCAGTTAATCATCATACAAATCATACAAATACTTAATCATACAAATACTTATATTGGGATTTCTCTCGGTTCTCACTCTCGCGCTTTTCCATCTCTACCACTCCCCCTAATGACTGTCTCTTAGCTGATTTTTTTCGTAATCTTGCTACTCCAATCTATATATGTCGTCGGAATCTTATTTTACCAGCCAAGTCTCCAATACGCCGGTAATCTTTCCTTCATACTTTTATAGCTATTTTCTTTTTCCTAATTCTCAACATATTCCCTCCAGTCACTTGTTTAATATTATTGTGAATAAGTTGATTTGAATGTCCCATTTTCCTTCACAGTGAAGATGTTGTCGGTTGTAAGAAATCAACATCTGTTGCTTTGTACCCTGCTAATTTGCAATGATGCAACCATGGAGGTACACCAAAAACCTATGCTTGGCTTTGTAATTTGATTAATTGGAATATTCTTTCAACCTAGCAAACTGTTGTTTTCTTAGAAACTTCCTATTTTTCTAGATGATCTTGTCATTTGGTGGGGTGCTACCCTGATTTCAGACATTGATTCTTCAATTTGGTGAGGTTAGTATGGATTTCTTTGTTCTTTTCCACTGTTATATATTCGCGATAATGCAATCACATCGAGGATTTGACATCTTTTCCTCTATCCATGACTCCACCTTTTTTTAAAGAGTTCTTAGATTGATAGATGCCTTTAAACACTAACATTTTGTGTGTTTATCTATGTTCGAAAATTTCATGGTTTACTCAATCAAAAACTGTCTTGCAGCTCATTGCAATACTTTGGTGCATGGATGCTTGTCGACAACAAATTTGACTTGGATAGTATTAGAATTTGAAGTTTTGTAGTTTTTTAAGTTTTATAAACAATTTTTTTATTGAACTTGCAAAATTTTTCAATTGAGTTTTCAATTCCTTTTTTCTTTTTTCTATGAATTTTTTTAATTGTTTATTTCATAACAAATTTTATTTTGAATTTACAATTTTTTGAACTAATTTACAAAGGTTTTCAAGATTTGTTTTCAGTTCTTTATTTCTTTTCTTTTGAATTCCTTTATTTTTAAATTTCATAATAAATTTTATTTGCAAGTTTTTTATTGATATAATAGCTTGAAAACTATTTTTTACTAGCACTTTCATTGAGTTTTCAATTCTTTTTTCCTCAACAGATTTTTTAATTTCCAAATTTTTTGAAAAGATGAATTTTTCAATATTTTAAAATCACGTTTAAATTAAGTAAATGATACCATTTAAATAATTAGTACTTAATGCTACCATAAATTTAAATAAGGGTTAAATTGCAAAAATGCCCACCTAATTGTCTTTGATGAATAGTGAGTGTGGCCAATTATAAATAAGCCCCTCTTATGCGTTGAGAAGTTCATTTCATCTCTTCCTCCTCATTCTTCATTCTTCTCTTGCTCTCTCTCTCTCTCTCTAGAAAGATATCCTTCTGCACCATCTCATTGCTTCTGGTCTTCATTTTCCTCTTCTCTCCATTATCCCTTCTTCTTCTTCTCTTTTCCCTCTCTATCAACAATGGGACCTTGCTGCAACATCTTGTTGCTTTTGCTCTTCCTCCTCTTTTTCTTTCACGCCTCACGCGTCTTCCAGTGTAAAGGTAAACAAGAACCCATTACTTTTGTTTCTTTCTCTCTTTAATCCTTTATCACCCATTTCTTTCTTTCTTTTCTCTGTCACTCTCATTTTCAGAAGTCATCACTCTGCTCTCCACCTCCCAAGACCTCTTCAAGAAATCTCCATTTTCTTGCCACTTCAAATCTCTCAATTGGATTCACCAACCCATTACTTTGTTTCAACCCAATACCATCAAATGGCATTCTTGGCCCATAAGGCTGGGACCACATTCCAACACATTCTCTGAATACTTCTTTCAACAAGAAAACCCTTCCTTCTCTTTCTTTCTTTCTTTCGACAATTATCACTTTCATTCACTTATTTCTTTCTTTCTCTTTTTCTCTCATTTATTTTCAGAACTCATTACTCTATTCTTCATGTCTGTCATTTGGATTCACCGACCCAATAGTAATGCTTTGTTTCAACCAGCACAATCAAATGGAATCTTGGTCTATAAGGTGGCGTCGACACGCATTCTCACCACCCTATAGGTAATTATGAAATTCCATCTCTTTACTTCTACACATTCAAATGCGTCAAGTAATTTTAGATTTGTAATATTTTTGGATTCCTTGTTATTTATATGGATCTTTAAATTGTTCTTATTGTTTTTTAAATGTATTTTCCCAAAAATAAAATCTGCCAATATGGTGTCTTGTTGTTTCTTGATTTGTCATTTGTTAATTTGGTCAAGCTTTGATTTTTATTATACTATTCACAGTGCTCAGACGTTTTATTTGTAAACCAAATATCAGAATAATTTAATCTGATCCAATTCTATATATTAAAGTGCATGATACATCAATATTGATTTTCATAACTTATTTTTATAACTCATTGCAGCACCATGTTGAGTTCGGGAGAGTGTTGATTCAATGTAGATTTAATTTTCTGTAATGCGAACATAGAATAGAAGAGTACAAGTGAAGCTGAATTAAATGTTCAAGAACAGGAAGGTTTAAAGAGGATAGAGACAAAGGTGAGAGAGGAGAGAGAGAAGAGAAATTGTTTATAAAAATTAAAAATAAATCAATTAATCATCATACAAATCATACAAATACTTAATCATACAAATACTTATATTGGGATTTCTCTCGGTTCTCACTCTCGCGCTTTTCCATCTCTACCACTCCCCCTAATGAATGTCTCTTAGCTGATTTTTTTCGTAATCTTGCTACTCCAATCTATATATGTCGTCGGAATCTTATTTTACCAGCCAAGTCTCCAATACGCAGGTACTCTTTCCTTCATACTTTTATAGCTATTTTCTTTTTCCTAATTCTCAACATATTCCCTCCAGTCACTTGTTTAATATTATTGTGAATAAGTTGATTTGAATGTCCCATTTTCCTTCACAGTGAAGATGTTGTCGGTTGTAAGAAATCAACATCTGTTGCTTTGTACCCTGCTAATTTGCAATGATGCAGCCATGGAGGAACACCAAAAACCTATACTTGGCTTTGTAATTTGATTAATTGGAATATTCTTTCAACCTAGCAAACTGTTCTTTTCTTAGGAACTTCCTATTTTTCTCGATGATCTTGTCATTTGGTGGGGTGCTACCCTGATTTCAGTGACATTGATTCTTCAATTTGGTGAGGTTAGTATGGATTTCTTTGTTCTTTTCCACTGTTATATATTCGCGATAATGCAATCACATCGAGGATTTGACATCTTTTCCTCTATCCATGACTCCACCTTTTTTTAAAGAGTTCTTAGATTGATAGATGCCTTTAAACACTAACATTTTGTGTGTTTATCTATGTTCGAAAATTTCATGGTTTACTCAATCAAAAACTGTCTTGCAGCTCATTGCAATACTTTGGTGCATGGATGCTTGTCGACAACAAATTTGACTTGGATAGTATTAGAATTTGAAGTTTTGTAGTTTTTTAAGTTTTATAAACAATTTTTTTTATTGAACTTGCAAAATTTTTCAATTGAGTTTTCAATTCCTTTTTTCTTTTTTCTATGAATTTTTTTAATTGTTTATTTCATAACAAATTTTATTTTGAATTTACAATTTTTTGAACTAATTTACAAAGGTTTTCAAGATTTGTTTTCAGTTCTTTATTTCTTTTCTTTTGAATTCCTTTATTTTTAAATTTCATAATAAATTTTATTTGCAAGTTTTTTATTGATATAATAGCTTGAAAACTATTTTTTACTAGCACTTTCATTGAGTTTTCAATTCTTTTTTCCTCAACAGATTTTTTAATTTCCAAATTTTTTGAAAAGATGAATTTTTCAATATTTTAAAATCACGTTTAAATTAAGTAAATGATACCATTTAAATAATTAGTACTTAATGCTACCATAAATTTAAATAAGGGTTAAATTGCAAAAATGCCCACCTAATTGTCTTTGATGAATAGTGAGTGTGGCCGATTATAAATAAGCCCCTCTTATGCGTTGAGAAGTTCATTTCATCTCTTCCTCCTCATATTTCATTCTTCTCTTGCTCTCTCTCTCTCTCTCTAGAAAGATATCCTTCTGCACCATCTCATTGCTTCTGGTCTTCATTTTCCTCTTCTCTCCATTATCCCTCCTTCTTCTTCTCTTTTCCCTCTCTATCAACAATGGGACCTTGCTGCAACATCTTGTTGCTTTTGCTCTTCCTCCTCTTTTTCTTTCACGCCTCACGCGTCTTCCAGTGTAAAGGTAAACAAGAACCCATTACTTTTGTTTCTTTCTCTCTTTAATCCTTTATCACCCATTTCTTTCTTTCTTTTCTCTGTCACTCTCATTTTCAGAAGCCATCACTCTGCTCTCCACCTCCCAAGACCTCTTCAAGAAATCTCCATTTTCTTGCCACTTCAAATCTCTCAATTGGATTCACCAACCCATTACTTTGTTTCAACCCAATACCATCAAATGGCATTCTTGGCCCATAAGGCTGGGACCACATTCCAACACATTCTCTGAATACTTCTTTCAACAAGAAAACCCTTCCTTCTCTTTCTTTCTTTCTTTCGACAATTATCACTTTCATTCACTTATTTCTTTCTTTCTCTTTTTCTCTCATTTATTTTCAGAACTCATTACTCTATTCTTCATGTCTGTCATTTGGATTCACCGACCCAATAGTAATGCTTTGTTTCAACCAGCACAATCAAATGGAATCTTGGTCTATAAGGTGGCGTCGACACGCATTCTCACCACCCTATAGGTAATTATGAAATTCCATCTCTTTACTTCTACACATTCAAATGCGTCAAGTAATTTTAGATTTGTAATATTTTTGGATTCCTTGTTATTTATATGGATCTTTAAATTGTTCTTATTGTTTTTTAAATGTATTTTCCCAAAAATAAAATCTGCCAATATGGTGTCTTGTTGTTTCTTGATTTGTCATTTGTTAATTTGGTCAAGCTTTGATTTTTATTATACTATTCACAGTGCTCAGACGTTTTATTTGTAAACCAAATATCAGAATAATTTAATCTGATCCAATTCTATATATTAAAGTGCATGATACATCAATATTGATTTTCATAACTTATTTTTATAACTCATTGCAGCACCATGTTGAGTTCGGGAGAGTGTTGATTCAATGTAGATTTAATTTTCTGTAATGCGAACATAGAATAGAAGAGTACAAGTGAAGCTGAATTAAATGTTCAAGAACAGGAAGGTTTAAAGAGGATAGAGACAAAGGTGAGAGAGGAGAGAGAGAAGAGAAATTGTTTATAAAAATTAAAAATAAATCAATTAATCATCATACAAATCATACAAATACTTAATCATACAAATACTTATATTGGGATTTCTCTCGGTTCTCACTCTCGCGCTTTTCCATCTCTACCACTCCCCCTAATGAATGTCTCTTAGCTGATTTTTTTCGTAATCTTGCTACTCCAATCTATATATGTCGTCGGAATCTTATTTTACCAGCCAAGTCTCCAAAACGCAGGTACTCTTTCCTTCATACTTTTATAGCTATTTTCTTTTTCCTAATTCTCAACATATTCCCTCCAGTCACTTGTTTAATATTATTGTGAATAAGTTGATTTGAATGTCCCATTTTCCTTCACAGTGAAGATGTTGTCGGTTGTAAGAAATCAACATCTGTTGCTTTGTACCCTGCTAATTTGCAATGATGCAGCCATGGAGGAACACCAAAAACCTATACTTGGCTTTGTAATTTGATTAATTGGAATATTCTTTCAACCTAGCAAACTGTTCTTTTCTTAGGAACTTCCTATTTTTCTCGATGATCTTGTCATTTGGTGGGGTGCTACCCTGATTTCAGTGACATTGATTCTTCAATTTGGTGAGGTTAGTATGGATTTCTTTGTTCTTTTCCACTGTTATATATTCGCGATAATGCAATCACATCGAGGATTTGACATCTTTTCCTCTATCCATGACTCCACCTTTTTTTAAAGAGTTCTTAGATTGATAGATGCCTTTAAACACTAACATTTTGTGTGTTTATCTATGTTCGAAAATTTCATGGTTTACTCAATCAAAAACTGTCTTGCAGCTCATTGCAATACTTTGGTGCATGGATGCTTGTCGACAACAAATTTGACTTGGATAGTATTAGAATTTGAAGTTTTGTAGTTTTTTAAGTTTTATAAACAATTTTTTTTATTGAACTTGCAAAATTTTTCAATTGAGTTTTCAATTCCTTTTTTCTTTTTTCTATGAATTTTTTTAATTGTTTATTTCATAACAAATTTTATTTTGAATTTACAATTTTTTGAACTAATTTACAAAGGTTTTCAAGATTTGTTTTCAGTTCTTTATTTCTTTTCTTTTGAATTCCTTTATTTTTAAATTTCATAATAAATTTTATTTGCAAGTTTTTTATTGATATAATAGCTTGAAAACTATTTTTTACTAGCACTTTCATTGAGTTTTCAATTCTTTTTTCCTCAACAGATTTTTTAATTTCCAAATTTTTTGAAAAGATGAATTTTTCAATATTTTAAAATCACGTTTAAATTAAGTAAATGATACCATTTAAATAATTAGTACTTAATGCTACCATAAATTTAAATAAGGGTTAAATTGCAAAAATGCCCACCTAATTGTCTTTGATGAATAGTGAGTGTGGCCGATTATAAATAAGCCCCTCTTATGCGTTGAGAAGTTCATTTCATCTCTTCCTCCTCATTCTTCATTCTTCTCTTCCTCTCTCTCTCTCTCTCTAGAAAGATATCCTTCTGCACCATCTCATTGCTTCTGGTCTTCATTTTCCTCTTCTCTCCATTATCCCTTCTTCTTCTTCTCTTTTCCCTCTCTATCAACAATGGGACCTTGCTGCAACATCTTGTTGCTTTTGCTCTTCCTCCTCTTTTTCTTTCACGCCTCACGCGTCTTCCAGTGTAAAGGTAAACAAGAACCCATTACTTTTGTTTCTTTCTCTCTTTAATCCTTTATCACCCATTTCTTTCTTTCTTTTCTCTGTCACTCTCATTTTCAGAAGCCATCACTCTGCTCTCCACCTCCCAAGACCTCTTCAAGAAATCTCCATTTTCTTGCCACTTCAAATCTCTCAATTGGATTCACCAACCCATTACTTTGTTTCAACCCAATACCATCAAATGGCATTCTTGGCCCATAAGGCTGGGACCACATTCCAACACATTCTCTGAATACTTCTTTCAACAAGAAAACCCTTCCTTCTCTTTCTTTCTTTCTTTCGACAATTATCACTTTCATTCACTTATTTCTTTCTTTCTCTTTTTCTCTCATTTATTTTCAGAACTCATTACTCTATTCTTCATGTCTGTCATTTGGATTCACCGACCCAATAGTAATGCTTTGTTTCAACCAGCACAATCAAATGGAATCTTGGTCTATAAGGTGGCGTCGACACGCATTCTCACCACCCTATAGGTAATTATGAAATTCCATCTCTTTACTTCTACACATTCAAATGCGTCAAGTAATTTTAGATTTGTAATATTTTTGGATTCCTTGTTATTTATATGGATCTTTAAATTGTTCTTATTGTTTTTTAAATGTATTTTCCCAAAAATAAAATCTGCCAATATGGTGTCTTGTTGTTTCTTGATTTGTCATTTGTTAATTTGGTCAAGCTTTGATTTTTATTATACTATTCACAGTGCTCAGACGTTTTATTTGTAAACCAAATATCAGAATAATTTAATCTGATCCAATTCTATATATTAAAGTGCATGATACATCAATATTGATTTTCATAACTTATTTTTATAACTCATTGCAGCACCATGTTGAGTTCGGGAGAGTGTTGATTCAATGTAGATTTAATTTTCTGTAATGCGAACATAGAATAGAAGAGTACAAGTGAAGCTGAATTAAATGTTCAAGAACAGGAAGGTTTAAAGAGGATAGAGACAAAGGTGAGAGAGGAGAGAGAGAAGAGAAATTGTTTATAAAAATTAAAAATAAATCAATTAATCATCATACAAATCATACAAATACTTAATCATACAAATACTTATATTGGGATTTCTCTCCGTTCTCATTCTCGCGCTTTTCCATCTCTACCACTCCCCCTAATGAATGTCTCTTAGCTGATTTTTTTCGTAATCTTGCTACTCCAATCTATATATGTCGTCGGAATCTTATTTTACCAGCCAAGTCTCCAATACGCAGGTACTCTTTCCTTCATACTTTTATAGCTATTTTCTTTTTCCTAATTCTCAACATATTCCCTCCAGTCACTTGTTTAATATTATTGTGAATAAGTTGATTTGAATGTCCCATTTTCCTTCACAGTGAAGATGTTGTCGGTTGTAAGAAATCAACATCTGTTGCTTTGTACCCTGCTAATTTGCAATGATGCAGCCATGGAGGAACACCAAAAACCTATACTTGGCTTTGTAATTTGATTAATTGGAATATTCTTTCAACCTAGCAAACTGTTCTTTTCTTAGGAACTTCCTATTTTTCTCGATGATCTTGTCATTTGGTGGGGTGCTACCCTGATTTCAGTGACATTGATTCTTCAATTTGGTGAGGTTAGTATGGATTTCTTTGTTCTTTTCCACTGTTATATATTCTCGATAATGCAATCACATCGAGGATTTGACATCTTTTCCTCTATCCATGACTCCACCTTTTTTTAAAGAGTTCTTAGATTGATAGATGCCTTTAAACACTAACATTTTGTGTGTTTATCTATGTTCGAAAATTTCATGGTTTACTCAATCAAAAACTGTCTTGCAGCTCATTGCAATACTTTGGTGCATGGATGCTTGTCGACAACAAATTTGACTTGGATAGTATTAGAATTTGAAGTTTTGTAGTTTTTTAAGTTTTATAAACAATTTTTTTTATTGAACTTGCAAAATTTTTCAATTGAGTTTTCAATTCCTTTTTTCTTTTTTCTATGAATTTTTTTAATTGTTTATTTCATAACAAATTTTATTTTGAATTTACAATTTTTTGAACTAATTTACAAAGGTTTTCAAGATTTGTTTTCAGTTCTTTATTTCTTTTCTTTTGAATTCCTTTATTTTTAAATTTCATAATAAATTTTATTTGCAAGTTTTTTATTGATATAATAGCTTGAAAACTATTTTTTACTAGCACTTTCATTGAGTTTTCAATTCTTTTTTCCTCAACAGATTTTTTAATTTCCAAATTTTTTGAAAAGATGAATTTTTCAATATTTTAAAATCACGTTTAAATTAAGTAAATGATACCATTTAAATAATTAGTACTTAATGCTACCATAAATTTAAATAAGGGTTAAATTGCAAAAATGCCCACCTAATTGTCTTTGATGAATAGTGAGTGTGGCCGATTATAAATAAGCCCCTCTTATGCGTTGAGAAGTTCATTTCATCTCTTCCTCCTCATATTTCATTCTTCTCTTGCTCTCTCTCTCTCTCTCTCTAGAAAGATATCCTTCTGCACCATCTCATTGCTTCTGGTCTTCTTTTTCCTCTTCTCTCCATTATCCCTCCTTCTTCTTCTCTTTTCCCTCTCTATCAACAATGGGACCTTGCTGCAACATCTTGTTGCTTTTGCTCTTCCTCCTCTTTTTCTTTCACGCCTCACGCGTCTTCCAGTGTAAAGGTAAACAAGAACCCATTACTTTTGTTTCTTTCTCTCTTTAATCCTTTATCACCCATTTCTTTCTTTCTTTTCTCTGTCACTCTCATTTTCAGAAGCCATCACTCTGCTCTCCACCTCCCAAGACCTCTTCAAGAAATCTCCATTTTCTTGCCACTTCAAATCTCTCAATTGGATTCACCAACCCATTACTTTGTTTCAACCCAATACCATCAAATGGCATTCTTGGCCCATAAGGCTGGGACCACATTCCAACACATTCTCTGAATACTTCTTTCAACAAGAAAACCCTTCCTTCTCTTTCTTTCTTTCTTTCGACAATTATCACTTTCATTCACTTATTTCTTTCTTTCTCTTTTTCTCTCATTTATTTTCAGAACTCATTACTCTATTCTTCATGTCTGTCATTTGGATTCACCGACCCAATAGTAATGCTTTGTTTCAACCAGCACAATCAAATGGAATCTTGGTCTATAAGGTGGCGTCGACACGCATTCTCACCACCCTATAGGTAATTATGAAATTCCATCTCTTTACTTCTACACATTCAAATGCGTCAAGTAATTTTAGATTTGTAATATTTTTGGATTCCTTGTTATTTATATGGATCTTTAAATTGTTCTTATTGTTTTTTAAATGTATTTTCCCAAAAATAAAATCTGCCAATATGGTGTCTTGTTGTTTCTTGATTTGTCATTTGTTAATTTGGTCAAGCTTTGATTTTTATTATACTATTCACAGTGCTCAGACGTTTTATTTGTAAACCAAATATCAGAATAATTTAATCTGATCCAATTCTATATATTAAAGTGCATGATACATCAATATTGATTTTCATAACTTATTTTTATAACTCATTGCAGCACCATGTTGAGTTCGGGAGAGTGTTGATTCAATGTAGATTTAATTTTCTGTAATGCGAACATAGAATAGAAGAGTACAAGTGAAGCTGAATTAAATGTTCAAGAACAGGAAGGTTTAAAGAGGATAGAGACAAAGGTGAGAGAGGAGAGAGAGAAGAGAAATTGTTTATAAAAATTAAAAATAAATCAATTAATCATCATACAAATCATACAAATACTTAATCATACAAATACTTATATTGGGATTTCTCTCGGTTCTCACTCTCGCGCTTTTCCATCTCTACCACTCCCCCTAATGAATGTCTCTTAGCTGATTTTTTTTCGTAATCTTGCTACTCCAATCTATATATGTCGTCGGAATCTTATTTTACCAGCCAAGTCTCCAATACGCCGGTACTCTTTCCTTCATACTTTTATAGCTATTTTCTTTTTCCTAATTCTCAACATATTCCCTCCAGTCACTTGTTTAATATTATTGTGAATAAGTTGATTTGAATGTCCCATTTTCCTTCACAGTGAAGATGTTGTCGGTTGTAAGAAATCAACATCTGTTGCTTTGTACCCTGCTAATTTGCAATGATGCAGCCATGGAGGAACACCAAAAACCTATACTTGGCTTTGTAATTTGATTAATTGGAATATTCTTTCAACCTAGCAAACTGTTCTTTTCTTAGGAACTTCCTATTTTTCTCGATGATCTTGTCATTTGGTGGGGTGCTACCCTGATTTCAGTGACATTGATTCTTCAATTTGGTGAGGTTAGTATGGATTTCTTTGTTCTTTTCCACTGTTATATATTCGCGATAATGCAATCACATCGAGGATTTGACATCTTTTCCTCTATCCATGACTCCACCTTTTTTTAAAGAGTTCTTAGATTGATAGATGCCTTTAAACACTAACATTTTGTGTGTTTATCTATGTTCGAAAATTTCATGGTTTACTCAATCAAAAACTGTCTTGCAGCTCATTGCAATACTTTGGTGCATGGATGCTTGTCGACAACAAATTTGACTTGGATAGTATTAGAATTTGAAGTTTTGTAGTTTTTTAAGTTTTATAAACAATTTTTTTTATTGAACTTGCAAAATTTTTCAATTGAGTTTTCAATTCCTTTTTTCTTTTTTCTATGAATTTTTTTAATTGTTCATTTCATAACAAATTTTATTTTGAATTTACAATTTTTTGAACTAATTTACAAAGGTTTTCAAGATTTGTTTTCAGTTCTTTATTTCTTTTCTTTTGAATTCCTTTATTTTTAAATTTCATAATAAATTTTATTTGCAAGTTTTTTATTGATATAATAGCTTGAAAACTATTTTTTACTAGCACTTTCATTGAGTTTTCAATTCTTTTTTCCTCAACAGATTTTTTAATTTCCAAATTTTTTGAAAAGATGAATTTTTCAATATTTTAAAATCACGTTTAAATTAAGTAAATGATACCATTTAAATAATTAGTACTTAATGCTACCATAAATTTAAATAAGGGTTAAATTGCAAAAATGCCCACCTAATTGTCTTTGATGAATAGTGAGTGTGGCCGATTATAAATAAGCCCCTCTTATGCGTTGAGAAGTTCATTTCATCTCTTCCTCCTCATTCTTCATTCTTCTCTTGTTCTCTCTCTCTCTCTCTCTAGAAAGATATCCTTCTGCACCATCTCATTGCTTCTGGTCTTCATTTTCCTCTTCTCTCCATTATCCCTTCTTCTTCTTCTCTTTTCCCTCTCTATCAACAATGGGACCTTGCTGCAACATCTTGTTGCTTTTGCTCTTCCTCCTCTTTTTCTTTCACGCCTCACGCGTCTTCCAGTGTAAAGGTAAACAAGAACCCATTACTTTTGTTTCTTTCTCTCTTTAATCCTTTATCACCCATTTCTTTCTTTCTTTTCTCTGTCACTCACATTTTCAGAAGTCATCACTCTGCTCTCCACCTCCCAAGACCTCTTCAAGAAATCTCCATTTTCTTGCCACTTCAAATCTCTCAATTGGATTCACCAACCCATTACTTTGTTTCAACCCAATACCATCAAATGGCATTCTTGGCCCATAAGGCTGGGACAACATTCCAACACATTCTCTGAATACTTCTTTCAACAAGAAAACCCTTCCTTCTCTTTCTTTCTTTCTTTCGACAATTATCACTTTCATTCACTTATTTCTTTCTTTCTCTTTTTCTCTCATTTATTTTCAGAATTCATTACTCTATTCTTCATGTCTGTCATTTGGATTCACCGACCCAATAGTAATGCTTTGTTTCAACCAGCACAATCAAATGGAATCTTGGTCTATAAGGTGGCGTCGACACGCATTCTCACCACCCTATAGGTAATTATGAAATTCCATCTCTTTACTTCTACACATTCAAATGCGTCAAGTAATTTTAGATTTGTAATATTTTTGGATTCCTTGTTATTTATATGGATCTTTAAATTGTTCTTATTGTTTTTTAAATGTATTTTCCCAAAAATAAAATCTGCCAATATGGTGTCTTGTTGTTTCTTGATTTGTCATTTGTTAATTTGGTCAAGCTTTGATTTTTATTATACTATTCACAGTGCTCAGACGTTTTATTTGTAAACCAAATATCAGAATAATTTAATCTGATCCAATTCTATATATTAAAGTGCATGATACATCAATATTGATTTTCATAACTTATTTTTATAACTCATTGCAGCACCATGTTGAGTTCGGGAGAGTGTTGATTCAATGTAGATTTAATTTTCTGTAATGCGAACATAGAATAGAAGAGTACAAGTGAAGCTGAATTAAATGTTCAAGAACAGGAAGGTTTAAAGAGGATAGAGACAAAGGTGAGAGAGGAGAGAGAGAAGAGAAATTGTTTATAAAAATTAAAAATAAATCAGTTAATCATCATACAAATCATACAAATACTTAATCATACAAATACTTATATTGGGATTTCTCTCGGTTCTCACTCTCGCGCTTTTCCATCTCTACCACTCCCCCTAATGAATGTCTCTTAGCTGATTTTTTTCGTAATCTTGCTACTCCAATCTATATATGTCGTCGGAATCTTATTTTACCAGCCAAGTCTCCAATACGCCGGTACTCTTTCCTTCATACTTTTATAGCTATTTTCTTTTTCCTAATTCTCAACATATTCCCTCCAGTCACTTGTTTAATATTATTGTGAATAAGTTGATTTGAATGTCCCATTTTCCTTCACAGTGAAGATGTTGTCGGTTGTAAGAAATCAACATCTGTTGCTTTGTACCCTGCTAATTTGCAATGATGCAGCCATGGAGGAACACCAAAAACCTATACTTGGCTTTGTAATTTGATTAATTGGAATATTCTTTCAACCTAGCAAACTGTTCTTTTCTTAGGAACTTCCTATTTTTCTCGATGATCTTGTCATTTGGTGGGGTGCTACCCTGATTTCAGTGACATTGATTCTTCAATTTGGTGAGGTTAGTATGGATTTCTTTGTTCTTTTCCACTGTTATATATTCGCGATAATGCAATCACATCGAGGATTTGACATCTTTTCCTCTATCCATGACTCCACCTTTTTTTAAAGAGTTCTTAGATTGATAGATGCCTTTAAACACTAACATTTTGTGTGTTTATCTATGTTCGAAAATTTCATGGTTTACTCAATCAAAAACTGTCTTGCAGCTCATTGCAATACTTCAGTGCATCGATGCTTGTCGACAACAAATTTGACTTGGATAGTATTAGAATTTGAAGTTTTGTAGTTTTTTAAGTTTTATAAACAATTTTTTATTGAACTTGCAAAATTTTTCAATTGAGTTTTCAATTCCTTTTTTCTTTTTTCTATGATTTTTTAATTGTTTATTTCATAACAAATTTTATTTTTTTTTTTTTGATAAGAATAACAAATTTTATTTTGAATTTACAATTTTTTGAACTAATTTACAAAGGTTTTCAAGATTTGTTTTCAGTTCTTTATTTCTTTTCTTTTGAATTCCTTTATTTTTAAATTTCATAATAAATTTTATTTGCAAGTTTTTTATTGATATAATAGCTTGAAAACTATTTTTTACTAGCACTTTCATTGAGTTTTCAATTCTTTTTTCCTCAACAGATTTTTTAATTTCCAAATTTTTTGAAAAGATGAATTTTTCAATATTTTAAAATCACGTTTAAATTAAGTAAATGATACCATTTAAATAATTAGTACTTAATGCTACCATAAATTTAAATAAGGGTTAAATTGCAAAAATGCCCACCTAATTGTCTTTGATGAATAGTGAGTGTGGCCGATTATAAATAAGCCCCTCTTATGCGTTGAGAAGTTCATTTCATCTCTTCCTCCTCATTCTTCATTCTTCTCTTGCTCTCTCTCTCTCTCTCTAGAAAGATATCCTTCTGCACCATCTCATTGCTTCTGGTCTTCATTTTCCTCTTCTCTCCATTATCCCTTCTTCTTCCTCTCTTTTCCCTCTCTATCAACAATGGGACCTTGCTGCAACATCTTGTTGCTTTTGCTCTTCCTCCTCTTTTTCTTTCACGCCTCACGCGTCTTCCAGTGTAAAGGTAAACAAGAACCCATTACTTTTGTTTCTTTCTCTCTTTAATCCTTTATCACCCATTTCTTTCTTTCTTTTCTCTGTCACTCTCATTTTCAGAAGCCATCACTCTGCTCTCCACCTCCCAAGACCTCTTCAAGAAATCTCCATTTTCTTGCCACTTCAAATCTCTCAATTGGATTCACCAACCCATTACTTTGTTTCAACCCAATACCATCAAATGGCATTCTTGGCCCATAAGGCTGGGACCACATTCCAACACATTCTCTGAATACTTCTTTCAACAAGAAAACCCTTCCTTCTCTTTCTTTCTTTCTTTCGACAATTATCACTTTCATTCACTTATTTCTTTCTTTCTCTTTTTCTCTCATTTATTTTCAGAACTCATTACTCTATTCTTCATGTCTGTCATTTGGATTCACCGACCCAATAGTAATGCTTTGTTTCAACCAGCACAATCAAATGGAATCTTGGTCTATAAGGTGGCGTCGACACGCATTCTCACCACCCTATAGGTAATTATGAAATTCCATCTCTTTACTTCTACACATTCAAATGCGTCAAGTAATTTTAGATTTGTAATATTTTTGGATTCCTTGTTATTTATATGGATCTTTAAATTGTTCTTATTGTTTTTTAAATGTATTTTCCCAAAAATAAAATCTGCCAATATGGTGTCTTGTTGTTTCTTGATTTGTCATTTGTTAATTTGGTCAAGCTTTGATTTTTATTATACTATTCACAGTGCTCAGACGTTTTATTTGTAAACCAAATATCAGAATAATTTAATCTGATCCAATTCTATATATTAAAGTGCATGATACATCAATATTGATTTTCATAACTTATTTTTATAACTCATTGCAGCACCATGTTGAGTTCGGGAGAGTGTTGATTCAATGTAGATTTAATTTTCTGTAATGCGAACATAGAATAGAAGAGTAAAAGTGAAGCTGAATTAAATGTTCAAGAACAGGAAGGTTTAAAGAGGATAGAGACAAAGGTGAGAGAGGAGAGAGAGAAGAGAAATTGTTTATAAAAATTAAAAATAAATCAATTAATCATCATACAAATCATACAAATACTTAATCATACAAATACTTATATTGGGATTTCTCTCGGTTCTCACTCTCGCGCTTTTCCATCTCTACCACTCCCCCTAATGAATGTCTCTTAGCTGATTTTTTTTCGTAATCTTGCTACTCCAATCTATATATGTCGTCGGAATCTTATTTTACCAGCCAAGTCTCCAATACGCCGGTACTCTTTCCTTCATACTTTTATAGCTATTTTCTTTTTCCTAATTCTCAACATATTCCCTCCAGTCACTTGTTTAATATTATTGTGAATAAGTTGATTTGAATGTCCCATTTTCCTTCACAGTGAAGATGTTGTCGGTTGTAAGAAATCAACATCTGTTGCTTTGTACCCTGCTAATTTGCAATGATGCAGCCATGGAGGAACACCAAAAACCTATACTTGGCTTTGTAATTTGATTAATTGGAATATTCTTTCAACCTAGCAAACTGTTCTTTTCTTAGGAACTTCCTATTTTTCTCGATGATCTTGTCATTTGGTGGGGTGCTACCCTGATTTCAGTGACATTGATTCTTCAATTTGGTGAGGTTAGTATGGATTTCTTTGTTCTTTTCCACTGTTATATATTCGCGATAATGCAATCACATCGAGGATTTGACATCTTTTCCTCTATCCATGACTCCACGTTTTTTAAAGAGTTCTTAGATTGATAGATGCCTTTAAACACTAACATTTTGTGTGTTTATCTATGTTCGAAAATTTCATGGTTTACTCAATCAAAAACTGTCTTGCAGCTCATTGCAATACTTCGGTGCATGGATGCTTGTCGACAACAAATTTGACTTGGATAGTATTAGAATTTGAAGTTTTGTAGTTTTTTAAGTTTTATAAACAATTTTTTTTATTGAACTTGCAAAATTTTTCAATTGAGTTTTCAATTCCTTTTTTCTTTTTTCTATGAATTTTTTTAATTGTTTATTTCATAACAAATTTTATTTTGAATTGACAATTTTTTGAACTATTTTACAAAGGTTTTCAAGATTTGTTTTCAGTTCTTTATTTCTTTTCTTTTGAATTCCTTTATTTTTAAATTTCATAATAAATTTTATTTGCAAGTTTTTTATTGATATTATAGCTTGAAAACTATTTTTTACTAGCACTTTCATTGAGTTTTCAATTCTTGTTTCCTCAACAGATTTTTTAATTTTCAAATTTTTTGAAAAGATGAATTTTTTAATATTTTATAACTTCTAAAATTTTTGAACTGATATTATGGGTTGAAAGCACTTTTTTTTTGAAATATTTAGAATTTTTTCGTTCCACTTTCTTTCTTTTTCAACATTTTTACTATGCTGTTGGGCGAGATCAAAGGGATATCACTGGATTTTACATCAAAAAAGAAAATGACATCATGGTTAGGGTGTGTTGAACGCAACGAACTACTTGTTATGCTCAGAGGGAAGGGGACAAAAGCGTTATTCCATCAGACGTTGAAGCTGTGAATTGCGATCCCATCGAAGCTAATTGTCTGAACATCTCATTTGTATGTTTATTTTTCTCGCTTTTCTTGTACTTACATTCTTATTTTTAGTATAATTTATTGTATTTGTGCACAGTAACTCCATAGTGATATTTGCTATTTGCTTATTTGCTTGTTTTGTGTGTAAGTAGAGATTGGGATCATGATGAAAGGCGGCTACTGCTGATAAGGAGAATTGGGTTTGTTTGGGTGGTCGAGAAAGACGAGCAGAAGAAGCAGAAGAAAACCTCCAAGGAGTCCTCCGCTTGGCAATTGTAGAGCATGGTGGAAAATTTGCAGTTTGCCCATCAGGAGCTCTGTCACTATAAATCTCATCAACACTGTATGTTCTTCTCACATTCCTTCTCATTAAATCTCAATTTGTTAGTAATTTATTTAGTGTGTGTTATGAGCCTATACAAAAATAATTATTTGCATTGAAGTAAATAAACTCTGATATTGCATTGAAAGCTATATTGTTCCATGATGTATGTGTTAAATGAAATCATTTTGTTCTTTTCCTATTTGATAGCTTTTAGGAAAGTAAGATGACTATATCAAATGGATAACTATAATAATTGAGATAGATAAAAGAGAACGTTTATGAATGTGAACTTACAATATCATGGGAACTAACAATAATTAAATCGATACATCATCCCACTTTGTTGTATTGACACAAAATTGTTCTTCGCAAAGACTTAAAATGATGATGCATATAGACGCAGAACCTAGGGAGATTTGTTAGAATCTTAAGTTTTGATGAAGACTAAAATATAAAGGATTAGACCAAGTGCCTAGGAAGCAATAGTATACTTAGGATCCCAAGTAAGAGTGCTTCCGGATGAAGATTTACTTCCGGTTAGATTAGGACTTGCGCATGCGGATGAATGCTTTCATCCCCCAGCGTCAGCAAGTAAATAACTAGGGATTTAACTTAGTCCATGAACTTTAGGTGCACAAACCCTAAGACTAAGCTATGGTTCAATCGGAAGCGAAGTTGCTTCCTGTTAAACTTAGACTGGCTCAGAGCGATAGAATAGATATTACTCCAAGCGACAGTGAGTCTACTTCCCCAAGTGAAAGCGCTTCCTGTTAGAATTAGACTGGCGCAGAGCGACAGAATAGATATTACCCCAAGCGTCAGTAAGTCTACTTCCCCAAGTGAAAGCGCTTCCTGTTAGACTCAGACTGGCGCAGAGCAATAGAATAGTTATTACCCCAAGCGTCAGTAAGTCTACTTCGCCAAGTGAAAGCACTTCCTATTAGATTTAGACTGGCGCAGGTTGATAGACTAGATATAACCCCGAGCGTCAGCAGAAATGCAACATCAAGTGAAGTTGCTTCCTATTAGATCTTGACTGGCGCAGACTGATAGAATAGATTTCACCCTTGAAATAGCTTAGTGACTAGCGCTGAGTGTTGGGATGAAATACACTAAGTGAGAGTGAGTTATAGTGAACCAAGATCCTTCATCTAGTAGTTTTACTTCCGGATGTAAAAATGCTTCCAGATACATCATAGACCAAATCAGAACACAGTCTAAGTAAACTACTCCCCATAGCAAACAAACTTCCCACAGCATGTATAATTCTTATATATATTGCTATGTTGGACTAACCAGTATGTGCAGAACATGGTCACGCTTCCGGATGCAAATGAGCTTCCGGATGGAAAGACTCTTGACATTGGGACTCAGAGCTTAACACTTGCAGAGCAAGATTACCACTTGCGGATGAAAGATGATCATCCGTCAGCAAGAGTGCAAGAGTAAAAATCACATACTCAGAAGTCAGAATGCTTATATCAGAGCAGAGGTGTCAGGACTACTTTTCAGAGATAAAGCAAGTCAACCCTGCTATGCATTAATGAAGCATTAAATGGGCGAACGGTAACAAGGGAAAAACGGACATATTCAAACGGCTAGCCCACCTACCAAGAGTTCAAATGCTTGAAGACTATATAGAGTGAGCTCAACTTCATTTATTAGAAGAACAATTATCCTTGAATACTCTAGAGAGAAGTTAGAGCGAGGAACACAAGAAGTCTTCAAAGCATTCAAGGCTGCCCAGAAATAGAAAAGAGCATTTAACACTTTGAGTGATTCTTCACGTACTTATTCTGTACTCATTGTAGTTAAGTCTCTTCTTGTTAAAAGAGCATTTATTGAACTTAAGTGTGTAACATCATTTGTTCTGTAAGAGAACTTAGTCAGAAAAGCCTTCAAGTGTAAACTTCAAACCCTTGCTTGGTGTGAGGGGGAGACAGTTAGATAGGTTACAAGTGAGCCAGTGTAAAACTTGTTGTAAGGTTGCAAGTGAGCCCGTAAAACTTGCGGTTGTAAGGTTTCAAGTGAACCCGATTTAAAACCTGAGTTATAGTGGAACTCTCAGCCTGGGTGGTTGAGGACTGGACGTAGGTCAGGTAGACCGAACCAGTATAAATCCTGTGTTGTTTATTTCGAGTATTTATTTTGAAGCACAATTCACCCCCCCCCCCTCTTGTGCATCCATTACGTTCATTTGGTATCAGAGCAGGTCTTTCTCACCCGATTCCAACGAATCAGAAAGCAAAGATCAAGTAATGGATCCAGATTATGGCCTACCAGATGTCGCCGTTCAACCCAATAAGCCCCCAGGCTTCGATGGGTACAACTATACGTTCTGGAAGTACAGAATGGAGACATATATCAAGTCAAGCGACTTGAGACTCTGGGATGTCATAGAACGAGGGGATAATGTTCCACTGGACGAAGATGGATTTGCAAAAGTGCGAGCCAGATACACTGCTGAGGACTATGCTCTAGTCCAACTAAACCATCGGGCCATGCACTACATCCAGTGTGCTCTCACCCACAAAGAATTTCACAGAATCAGCCACCACAAAACTGCTAAGGATATGTGGGAGGCTCTTGAGGCTGCACACTCTGGAACCAGGGGAGTAAAGGCGAGACGTATTGAAATGCTGATTGAAGAATTCCATAAATTCGCCATGCTGAGCCCTACCGAGCCTATCAGAGAGCTGGAACTCAGGTTCACTCATCTCATCAATAATTTGGCCTCGCTGGGTAAGGATATCCCTGAAAGAGAGCAAGTGAGCAAGATCCTAAAGATCTTGAAGGGTGACTGGATCACCAAAGTAACTATTTTGCAAGAAGTGCAAGGTGAATCAACCAGCTCCATCACCGCACTATTTGGCTCACTTGCTGAATATGAGCCAACCTTGCTGGCTATGAGAGCTCCTCAAACCTCATCCAAGAGTAAGAACCTTGCTCTCATTGCTCCCAGCAAAGAGATCAAGGACAATGATGAGGATGACGACGATGAGATGGACGATGAGGAGATGGCCCTGATGGTGAGGAAGTTCAGGAAATTCCTCAGGAAGAAGGAAGGCTATCAGAAAGGTGACACCAGCCAGAAGAGGGGATACAAGAAAGAGAAGGTCCCTGTGTGCTTTGAATGCAATAAGCCTGGTCACTTCAAGGCTGAGTGTCCCAGCCTGCAGAGGTCCAAAGGCAAGGATAAAAGAAAGGCACTCGTTTCCTCCATTTGGGTAAACAGCTCAGATGAGGAAGCAAGTGATGATGAAGAAGTTGCCAACCTCTGCCTGGTAGCTAGAGAAGAGGATGAGGAAGCATCTTCAGATCCTGACCTCACCAATGAAGAACATGAGGTAACTCTTCCTGAACTACAAGAGGCTTACAATGAGATTCATGAAGAATTCTCTAAACTATGTAAAGCCTATAAATTCTTGAAAACCAAAAAGGAGTCACTTGAGTCCAAGGTGGACTCACTCAGTGAGGAACTAGCGGAAGCTAGAAGATCTCCAATGGTGGATGGACAGGGTTCTCCTCAAGCAGAACCCAACATCTCAACACCTGAGAGCTGTCCAAATTGCAGCAAAATCTCAGAAGAAAATAATAAGCTGCAAAATGCCCTGCAGAAATTCACCAATGGTTCAGAAATGCTGAATATACTTTTAATAAACCAAAGGGCATATAGGGATAGGACTGGCTTGGGATATACCCCCAGGAAGAAAACGTGGGAAGAACCAAAAGTAAAGCCTTACTTAAAGTTCTTCCATAAAGCCACCAGTCATAGCTCCTCACCTTTCAGCTTCTGTAATTACTGCAACAGGAAAGGACACTCAATGTCCACCTGTAATGCTAAAAAGCATGGAGCTAACAGCTCATACAAGTGGGTCCCTAAAGGAACCAGAGCTACGAAGGATCCTCCACCTGTAAAGGAAATCAAGAGAGGACAAGGATCCCAAGCCTGGAATCATCCCACTGGGAGAACCCAAGAGTCTAGAGCCAACACTAGGCCAAAGGCTCCAAATGTGTATAGGCACAAGGATAAGCCCAAAGCTAGGCCAAGGGTCCTAGACACTAACGACAAAGGACCCAAGAGAGGTTGGGTACCTAAAATTGCTTGATTGTTTCAGGTGTGTCTCAAGGCATCCAAGAACAAAAATTGGTACATCGATAGCGGATGCTCGAGACATATGACTGGAGACAGAGACAAGTTCAAGTCTCTGGTGATCAAAGATGGAGCCACAGTGACCTTTGGAGGAAATCAAAGTGGCAAGATCACTGGAGTTGGAGAAGTCGGACCAGTCAAAGATGTATATCTAGTGGACGGTCTCTGTCACAATCTGCTAAGTGTAAGTCAAAGCACGGACAAAGGTAACTGGGTAATATTTGATTCAAATGAGTGCTTAATAGTTGATAAGCAGGATCTGAATATAGATAAGGCCAACCTAAAATGCAAAATTAAGGCAATTAGAAATGGGAATCTATATACCTTAGATTTATGTCAACAGCTAGAAGAAAAATGTCTAATATCTAGTGACGAGAATAGCTGGCTTTGGCATAAGAGACTAGCTCATGTAAACTTTACTCAATTGGACATGCTAATTAAAAAGGAGCTAGCTGTAGGTATTCCCCCTTTTAAGGTTAAGCATGATTTTATCTGTGAATCCTGCCAACGGGGAAAGCAAACAAAATCCTCGTTTAAAACCAAGAAGAGAGTCTCCACCAGCAGGCCCTTGGAACTAATCCACATGGATTTGGTTGGGCCAGCAAGAGTAAAAAGCTTGGGAGGAAACCTATATGCTTTAGTGGTGGTGGATGACTATTCAAGGTTTACGTGGACTTTGTTTCTTGCCTCTAAGCAAGATGCTTTTGATGCTTTCGTTGTCCTGGCTAAGAAAGTGCAGAATGAGAAGGATCTCAAAATCACAGCCATAAGGACAGACCATGGAGGAGAGTTTGAGAACCATAGCTTCTCTGAGCTATGTGAGCAAAATGGAATTGAACATAACTTCTCAGCTCCGAGGACTCCTCAACAAAATGGAGTAGTTGAAAGAAAGAACAGGGTTCTGACGGAGATGGCTAGAAGCATGCTCAACGAGAAAGAGGTTTCTCAAGTGTTCTGGGCGGACGCTATGAGCACTGCTTGCTATATCTCCAACAGAGCTTATGTTCGTAAAGGCTTGGATAAGACTCCATACGAGCTATACAAAGGAAGGAAGCCAAACATCAGCCACCTCAGAATATTTGGATCAAAATGCTACGTGCATAATAATGGAAAGGTAAACTTGGGTAAGTTTGATCCAAAGGCTGATATAGGTATATTCATAGGATATTCCCTTAGGAGTAAAGCTTATAGGATATACAACATGAGAACTAAAACTGTAGAGGAATCCATGCATGTTGTATTTGATGAAATTCCTACATGGGGACAATCCAGAGAAGATGATGAATTACTTAACCTCCCAAAATTACCATCATCTTCTTCACCACCAAAAGAAACACCAGCAAACAATCCTAAGGAAGAAGATGAACTCTGCGATGAACCTAGAGTGCAGACTGTGCATGATGAGGCACAGTTGCCAACAGCTAGGAGGCATCACAGAGATCATCCTCTTGATCAAGTGCTTGGTGATGTTTCTTCTGGTGTGAGAACCAGAAGGCAGGTTCAAAATGAAGTTGAGTTTGGTGCATTTCTATCTCAAATAGAACCAACTTCAGTTGAACAAGCTCTTGAGGACTGCGACTGGATTATTGCCATGCAGGAAGAGCTAAACCAATTTGAAAGAAGTCAAGTCTGGGAACTAGTCCCTAGGCCATCTCATCAATCTATAGTAGGGACCAAATGGGTCTTTAAAAACAAACTGGATGAGACAGGTCAAATTACAAGAAACAAAGCCAGACTAGTTGCCAAAGGATATAACCAAGAAGAAGGCATTGACTATGAAGAAACATTTGCTCCAGTCGCGAGACTTGAAGCAATAAGGATTCTTCTAGCCTTTGCATCCATGAAGGGCTTCAGGCTATATCAAATGGATGTAAAGAGTGCATTTCTTAATGGTTATATTAAAGAAGAGGTATATGTAGAACAACCTCCTGGCTTTGAGGATCATAAGCACCCCAAACATGTGTATAGATTAAAGAAAGCTTTATATGGCCTAAAACAAGCTCCTAGAGCTTGGTATGAGAGACTTAGCAGCTTTCTGCTAGGCAAAGGTTTTTCAAGAGGCAAACTTGATAATACACTGTTTATCCTTCACAAAGATAGAGACATGCTAATTGTTCAAATTTATGTTGATGATATTATCTTTGGAGCAACTAACGAAAAGCTTTGTGAGGATTTTTCTAAGACCATGCAGGGTGAGTTTGAAATGTCAATGATGGGAGAACTAACGTTCTTCCTAGGCCTGCAAATTAAGCAGAAGAAGAATGGAATATTCATCTCCCAAGCCAAATACTGCAGAGAGCTACTCAAAAAGTTTGGGATGGATGAATGCAAGGAGTATGACACTCCCATGAGCACCACTGCCGCACTTGATGCTGACGCAAAGGGTAAATCTGTTAGCCTGCCCATGTATAGAGGAATGATAGGTTCTCTCCTATACTTAACAGCCAGCAGACCTGACATTCAATTTAGTGTAGGCATGTGTGCTAGATTTCAAGCCAACCCCAAGGAGTCACATCTAACATGTGTTAAACGTATCTTAAGATACCTTGAGGGGACACAAGAACTTGGTCTTTGGTATCCCAGAGGTAACCAAGAGTTCTTGTGGGCTTATTCTGACTCTGATCATGCAGGTTATAAAACTGATAGGAAAAGCACCAGTGGACAATGCGCCTTCCTTGGTGGTTGTTTGGTGTCTTGGGCAAGCAAAAAGCAGACCTGCGTGTCCTTGTCATCCACTGAGGCAGAATACATTGCAGCAGCCAGTTGTTGTGCCCAAGTGTTGTGGCTGAAGAACCAGTTGAGAGATCTTGGCTTGGAATTTCCTGAGGCACCCATCCTCTGTGACAACACAAGCACAATCAGCCTAGCCAAGAATCCGGTTCAGCACACTAGGACAAAGCACATTGATGTCAGACATCATTTCATCAGAGACCATGTTCAAAAGAAAGATGTCAAAGTACAGTTTGTCCCCACACAACAACAGCTTGCTGATATCTTCACCAAGCCTCTGGGGGTTGACCAATTTACTTTTATTAGAGGTGATTTGGGAATGGTAAACCCAAATGAAGTGTAAATTCCATGTACTTAATTGCTTTTCAAAATACTTCAAACAATACTAACTTAGGCATCGGAGTGCCAATATATGTCCTTGCAGGTATTCAATGTTAAATCTTAAGTAAGTGCAACCGGAAGCAAAACCACTTCCGAATGATTACACACTGACGCTGGATGGTCAAACCAAGAGAGCGCCAGCACAAGTCCAAGAAGACACGTCACTTCAGAAAACGCTTCAACTTCCAAATGAGACGTTTCGACTTCTCTGACAATATGAAGCGACACGTGTCATCAGGTATATCGATCCAACTTAAGGCGTTTACGCTACCCAATGTGTGATAATGTGAAGGAGCATGACCTTTTTGCCCTTAGTGACTTTACCTATAAAAGGGACATCTCATTTCACACATTCTTCATTTTCATCTATGTTCTTCATATAAACATTTCATCAACCCCACAAAAAAAATGGCCGAACCCTCTGAAGCAAACCCAGTTTCGAGGAAACCCTCCTCATCTAAGAAACACAAGTCCAAATCTGGGAAATCAAGCCATCAACATTCTGGAAAATCTGGGCATCGTGAAAGACATCAAGAACATCATGAAGTTTCTCGGCAAATTGCCCTAGGGCAGGATGAAAATATTCAAGGTCAGTCTGAAACTTCTGGAAGAATGGCAGAACTGTTAGTGGGTTCTAAGAAGAGGAAGTCAATCCCTAAGGAGGAGGCTGCGGCGATCAAATATGGAAAACACTCTTTGATGATGCCAAAAGGGGGAGAAATGCATTGACCACTAGCCTTGCTACCCTGGGAGTTCCTTGATGAAGAAGAGCTTCAGCGAGAGGGAGAGAAAGAAGAAACAAAGAAACAACCCCCAGCCCAAATTTTTTTTTACTTAGAAATGTTCATCTTTTCATGCATGTTCTCATATCTGCCTACTATATGCTCGCTGCTTGTAAATGTTATCTAATTATATGCTCTGACCTGTAACCTATGCTTATCAATAATATTTGTCTAAGTTACTTATTCTGAACTATTGCTTTTATTCTTCAGATAATCCTTTCATATGAACTTAATCGATAAAGCTAAGTTTGTCATCATCAAAAAGGGGGAGAATGTTAGAATCTTAAGTTTTGATGAAGACTAAAATATAAAGGATTAGACCAAGTGCCTAGGAAGCAATAGTATACTTAGGATCCCAAGTAAGAGTGCTTCCGGATGAAGATTTACTTCCGGTTAGATTAGGACTTGCGCATGCGGATGAATGCTTTCATCCCCCAGCGTCAGCAAGTAAATAACTAGGGATTTAACTTAGTCCATGAACTTTAGGTGCACAAACCCTAAGACTAAGCTATGGTTCAATCGGAAGCGAAGTTGCTTCCTGTTAAACTTAGACTGGCTCAGAGCGATAGAATAGATATTACTCCAAGCGACAGTGAGTCTACTTCCCCAAGTGAAAGCGCTTCCTGTTAGAATTAGACTGGCGCAGAGCGACAGAATAGATATTACCCCAAGCGTCAGTAAGTCTACTTCCCCAAGTGAAAGCGCTTCCTGTTAGACTCAGACTGGCGCAGAGCAATAGAATAGTTATTACCCCAAGCGTCAGTAAGTCTACTTCGCCAAGTGAAAGCACTTCCTATTAGATTTAGACTGGCGCAGGTTGATAGACTAGATATAACCCCGAGCGTCAGCAGAAATGCAACATCAAGTGAAGTTGCTTCCTATTAGATCTTGACTGGCGCAGACTGATAGAATAGATTTCACCCTAAGCGTCAGTGAGTTCACTACGTCAAGTAAAAGTGCTTCCGATAGCTTAGTGACTAGCGCTGAGTGTTGGGATGAAATACACTAAGTGAGAGTGAGTTATAGTGAACCAAGATCCTTCATCTAGTAGTTTTACTTCCGGATGTAAAAATGCTTCCAGATACATCATAGACCAAATCAGAACACAGTCTAAGTAAACTACTCCCCATAGCAAACAAACTTCCCACAGCATGTATAATTCTTATATATATTGCTATGTTGGACTAACCAGTATGTGCAGAACATGGTCACGCTTCCGGATGCAAATGAGCTTCCGGATGGAAAGACTCTTGACATTGGGACTCAGAGCTTAACACTTGCAGAGCAAGATTACCACTTGCGGATGAAAGATGATCATCCGTCAGCAAGAGTGCAAGAGTAAAAATCACATACTCAGAAGTCAGAATGCTTATATCAGAGCAGAGGTGTCAGGACTACTTTTCAGAGATAAAGCAAGTCAACCCTGCTATGCATTAATGAAGCATTAAATGGGCGAACGGTAACAAGGGAAAAACGGACATATTCAAACGGCTAGCCCACCTACCAAGAGTTCAAATGCTTGAAGACTATATAGAGTGAGCTCAACTTCATTTATTAGAAGAACAATTATCCTTGAATACTCTAGAGAGAAGTTAGAGCGAGGAACACAAGAAATCTTCAAAGCATTCAAGGCTGCCCAGAAATAGAAAAGAGCATTTAACACTTTGAGTGATTCTTCACGTACTTATTCTGTACTCATTGTAGTTAAGTCTCTTCTTGTTAAAAGAGCATTTATTGAACTTAAGTGTGTAACATCATTTGTTCTGTAAGAGAACTTAGTCAGAAAAGCCTTCAAGTGTAAACTTCAAACCCTTGCTTGGTGTGAGGGGGAGACAGTTAGATAGGTTACAAGTGAGCCAGTGTAAAACTTGTTGTAAGGTTGCAAGTGAGCCCGTAAAACTTGCGGTTGTAAGGTTTCAGGTGAACCCGATTTAAAACCTGAGTTATAGTGGAACTCTCAGCCTGGGTGGTTGAGGACTGGACGTAGGTCAGGTAGACCGAACCAGTATAAATCCTGTGTTGTTTATTTCGAGTATTTATTTTGAAGCACAATTCACCCCCCCCTCTTGTGCATCCATTACGTTCAAGATTCTTATTCGAAAAGAGGTTGCCACTGTAAGTTTGAATCTTGAAACGACTGAGGAGTCAACACAGCACCAAGGGAGATTCCACCATATTCAAGGTATCAATTCTTTTGGATTTTGCGTTTGATAATCTCTTTGAGGTTTCAAGGAGTATGTCCCTCCAATTAAGCCTGTGGGAAGAGGCGCTAATGGTCTTGTTCATTCATAAATTGTGGGATTTCGCTCAAGTTTTTGTATTTCTTGTATTTGGATGAAGGGTTCTTGTTATTACTATGTGAAAGTTAATTTTTTTTGAGAAAATGTGATTCTAAAATTAGGAAGATGACTTTGACTCTTGATCAAACTTTGGTTGTGTTATGATTAGGCTTTAGTTCAAATTATATTTGAGAGTTTGATTATTTGTTATCCGTCTTTATCCTTGGTTTTTGTCATGGAATTGCATATGAAGTTGATGTGTGATGTGCTTTGCGGTGTCTGCTTCCTTCTTTCTTATTTTTGTGAATGGGAGAGCTCAATTGGTTGTTTGATGATGAATACAGTTGTTGTTAGTCTCTCATATATTAGCAGAAAAGGAAAGCTGATAGTTACTCTTCTGGGGCAATTTTAATTATTTCTTATGTCTATTTGCAGATGTTCTTGCAAAGTTGCTGCATAAGAGTTGCATATGCTTTTCTTTGCACTAGCTTTCCTTTGAATGTATTTTTAATGAAGGCTAATATGTAAAGAGTTCATGAGGATCGAAATAAATAATTGTTCTGTGCTAATGAAAACCTTAAGTGAACAACTTGTGCAGTTAAATTGTCTTTGATGTTCATAGGTCTGCTACTGCACAATTATGTATTGCTTAGTATTTAATTTTTTTTATACTTCCTTGTTTTCTTGTTTCCTTAAATAAATTTTCTTTTTGTTTTTTACTGTTTGTATTTACAGGGAGGATGAGAGAGTTGGGGATACTCTGACTGTGTTGATGATTAAAGGCAGATTGAGGGAGCTGCTAAAAGCACTCCTTGATGAGAGTGAAAGGCTGTATGAGGAGATGGTATTAATGTTGCAAATCTTGAAGAAGAGGTTTCTACTGTTTTTGCTTGTATGAAGCAGAATGGTTGGAGCTTCCAAAAGTTATTTTGTAGAAGAATGTCGTTACTTATTTTTCTAAAAGTTACCAAGCTACATTAGTGCAATTATGTATGTAATATTTTGTAGAAGAATGTAATGTAATGAGATAGGAGACATCCTTGTTATGTTTGAACATGAATGCAAGGAATGTTGTATTCCTCTTTAGGTTTGTTGAAAGCATGTCTATTATGAATGAAATGTTGAAGCTATTTTGTAGAATATAAGCATTTTTGGCTACAATATTTATTTTAACGTTGATGTAGAAATATTGTGTGCTGGGGAATTACCTTGGCTAATCAAGAAAAATTACATTGCAAAGTTAGAAATATCTTTCAATACCAAATATTTCCTAAGTAACTTCCAAGGAAAAGGCAGCTGAAATGAGATCGTCATTCATATACCAGCTAGCTCATTCTCATATAGGAGTACCTATTCATAAATCATAATTAGGCTCAATTTATGATGGGAAGAAAATGCCATCAGGGAAAATGAGAAACACAAGAATAAATTTGTTTAGGGTTAACATAACTTTTGGTCCCTCAAGTTTCACCCAATTTTGTTTTTAGTCTGTCAAGTTTCAAACACGTGCTTTTAGTCCTTCAAATTTGCTCTGTTAGTAAGGTTAGTCCCTCAAGTTTGAAAAGGACTTAAAAATCCATTTAACACCATTAAGTTGTCCTACGTGACACTAACTCTGTTAATTTTAATGACGTGGCAACTTATTTTGAGTGATTGGATATTTATTTAATTTTATTGAATTAATATAATAAAAAAACCCCAAATTCTCAAATCATCTCTATGATTTCGCAGATGCATTCGACCAACTCATCCCCACCATAGAGCTTTCCCCAAAGCCTTGTAAAAACCAATTGATTAGAGTTAAATGACTATTAAAGGGATGTTTACTTTTGTTGTTGAAAAATGAAAGTGGAGAAATAGAAAGTGAAAGATTATATTTGCTGGCAGAATTTTGTTTTCATAAACTGTTAAAAAAATAATTTGAAATCATGGGTCAGGGGTGCAGATTTTTTCGGTGTGAGTATTTCTTAGATGGGAAAATTTGTTAGAGTTCCTCTGTAAGAAAAGTAATGAATGCGAGGTCTTACGAGTTTTTATGTGAGGTCAATAAGTTGTTATTACTAGCTCTAAAAGTTGTAATTAAAACTCGTGGGACCTTAGTTTAATTTTTAACAAAGTTCATTATTCTTGCTTAATTAGCAACAAGAAACTAGGTATATATACATGAAAAAGAAACACATTTTTTGGGCTGCAGAAAAAATACTTAAAAACCACTCATTGAAAAATATATCTCGTTTTAACTATAACTTATTTATAAAAAACCAATTTAACAAGGGAAAAAGAAAGAAGACTCAACATTGTAACTAAAAAATTAAAGAAAGAAGACTCAAGAAGTTATCACCATTTATTAATCTAATGTTTTTGGAAATTGGAAATACAGTAAGGAATAAAAAATCAAGGATAGCAATGATCTCTTCAATTTATATACTATCTAATTTATTTCATTATTTTTAAAGAAAGTGAGAGAGAGAGAGAAAGAAATGTAACAGTTAGTTGTTTGTTAAGTTGAGGTTTCTTGCTAATATAGTAACAGAGCGTATAACGGTTTTGACCTTGGGCGTTTTGGGGAGTTGACTGACTTGTAAGTATTCTCTGGCCTCTTTAAATATACAAGTTTAATGTAGTATTTACTAATTCACAGCTAGCTCATTTTTAATTTATTTTAAGATTCTTAGTGGAAAACTATAAAAGTACGATACGAGTATTGTTTTATATTTTTTTTTTGGGGTGTTATTGCATAATTTTAGGTAGGAAAGTTCCCAAGAAAATTTATAACTTGTAATTAATTAGTAAAATTGTGTGTTCTTATAAATTTTTCACTACAGGTTGAAATTTGATTTCAAATTAAATTTCATTGTTCAAGTTATTTAGTTTGTATTGGTCATCCAATTTTTACTTAACAATAAAAAATTTTTATTTAACAAAAAGTGAAAATAAATGGTTTGTCAAAAGTTATGAGTTAGCTCGTTAAAGATTCTTGTAAGAAAATTTAGGCTTAAAGATTCTTATAAGAAAATTTCAGAACTTAAAAAGGGAAAAATGAAGTGACATTTGCATTAAGACCTGAGTAAAATAATGAATATAAACAAGTATGTATCAGTTATTGTTAATAATAACTGCATTAATTTTATTTTATATTTGTTAATTGAGTAATGGTTAAATTTCTTACATTAATGGTTTAAGAATAACAATATGTTTATATATTATGCTCGATATAAATCACACTACTGCAAAGTTGGCTATTAACGATAGTAACGGACGACTTTAGTAAAGTTGGTCGTTGATAAAATTGTGGTGTCATTATTTGTAATTTCAACGAAAAGCTTGAGAAAAGATGACTTTTTTTTTGAAATTTGGTCCCCGTTTCTATAAGAGGAAACAATGAAATTTTTTTAAAAAACTTTGGTTATTGTTTCTATTTAACAACAAAAAAAATTTAAAAAGAATTTGATCATTGATTCTCCAAGAGAAACAACGACTAAAATCACTTAAAATTTTCGTCGTTGTTTTCCTCCACATACCAGCCTAATTTTCACTCAATCTCATAAAAACCATTGTCATTGACCTTTGGCATCTTTTAGGAACCCTCCCTAAGTTGATGCCGCTGTAGAGAGGTTATAACTGATATTCTTTTATTTAAATTCACAATTTTTTAAAAAGTTTCAAACTATAAATTTGATTTTTCAAAAATTTTAAATGTTTAAAAGTTAGTTTATTTGTTTAAAACGTAGTATATGATGTAATTTGTATATTTTAATTGCATATACTGGTTGGAAATAAGTTAGTAAAAAACAATTTTACCTAATTGTTGGTATTTTGAACGAGAACATTTTAAAATCACGTTTAAATTAAGTAAATGATACCAATTAAATAATTAGTACTTAATGTTACCATAAATTTAAATAAGGGTTAAATTGCAAAAATGCCCACCTAATTGTCTTTGATGAATAGTGAGTGTGGCCGATTATAAATAAGTCCCTCTTATGCGTTGAGAAGTTCATTTCATCTCTTCCTTCTCATTCTACATTCTTCTCTCTCTCTCTCTCTCTCTCTCTCTCTGGAATGATATCTTTCTGCACCATCTCATTGCTTCTAGTCTTCATCTTCCTCTTCTCTCCATTATCCCTTATTCTTCTTCTCTTTTCCCTCTCTATCAACAATGGGACCTTGCTGCAACATCTTGTTGCTTTTGCTCTTCTTCCTCCTTTTCTTTCACGCCTCACGCATCTTCCAGTGTAAAGGTAAACAAGCAAACCCATTACTTTTGTTTCTTTCTCTCTTTAATCCTTTATCACCCATTTCTTTCTTTCTTTTCTCTGTCACTCTCATTTTCAGAAGTCATCACTCTGCTCTCTACCTCCCAAGACCTCTTCAAGAAATCTCCATTTTCTTGCCAGTTCAAATCTCTCAATTGGATTCACCAACCCAATACTTTGTTTCAACCCAATACCATCAAATGGCATTCTTGGTCCATAAGGCTGGGACCACATTCCAACACATTCTCTGAATCCTTCTTTCAACAAGAAAACCCTTCCTTCTCTTTCTTTCTTTCTTTCGACAATTATCACTTTCATTCACTTATTTCTTTCTTTCTCTTTTTCTCTCATTTATTTTCAGAACCCATTACTCTATTCTTCATGTCTGTCATTTGGATTCACCGACCCAATAGTAATGCTTTGTTTCAACCAGCACAATCAAATGGGAATCTTGGTCTATAAGGTGGCGGCGACACACATTCTCACCACACTATAGGTAATTATGAAATTGCATCTCTTTACTTCTACACATTCAAATGCGTCAAGTAATTTTAAATTTGTAATATTTTTGGATTTCTTGTTATTTATATGGATCTTTAAATTGTTCTTATTGTTTTTAAAATGTATTTTCCCAAAAATAAAATCTGCCAATATGGTGTCTTGTTGTTTCTTGATTTGTCATTTGTTAATTTGGTCAAGCTTTGATTTTTATTATACTATTCACCGTGCTCAGACGTTTTATTTGTAAGCTAAATATCAGAATAATTTAATCTGATCCAATTCTATATATTAAAGTGCATGATACATCAATATTTGATTTTCATAACTTATTTTTATAACTCATTGCAGCACCATGTTGAGTTCGGGAGAGTGTTGATTCAATGTAGATTTAATTTTCTGTAATGCGAACATAGAATAGAAGAGTACAAGTGAAGCTGAATTAAATGTTCAAGAACAGGAAGGTTTAAAGAGGATAGAGACAAAGGTGAGAGAGGAGAGAGAGAAGAGAAATTGTTTATAAAAATTAAAAATAAATCAGTTAATCATCATACAAATCATACAAATACTTAATCATACAAATACTTATATTGGGATTTCTCTCGGTTCTCACTCTCGCGCTTTTCCATCTCTACCACTCCCCCTAATGACTGTCTCTTAGCTGATTTTTTTCGTAATCTTGCTACTCCAATCTATATATGTCGTCGGAATCTTATTTTACCAGTCAAGTCTCCAATACGCCGGTACTCTTTCCTTCATACTTTTATAGCTATTTTCTTTTTCCTAATTCTCAACATATTCCCTCCAGTCACTTGTTTAATATTATTGTGAATAAGTTGATTTGAATGTCCCATTTTCCTTCACAGTGAAGATGTTGTCGGTTGTAAGAAATCAACATCTGTTGCTTTGTACCCTGCTAATTTGCAATGATGCAGCCATGGAGGTACACCAAAAACCTATGCTTGGCTTTGTAATTTGATTAATTGGAATATTCTTTCAACCTAGCAAACTGTTCTTTTCTTAGGAACTTCCTATTTTTCTCGATGATCTTGTCATTTGGTGGGGTGCTACCCTGATTTCAGTGACATTGATTCTTCAATTTGGTGAGGTTAGTATGGATTTCTTTGTTCTTTTCCACTGTTATATATTCGCGATAATGCAATCACATCGAGGATTTGACATCTTTTCCTCTATCCATGACTCCACCTTTTTTTAAAGAGTTCTTAGATTGATAGATGCCTTTAAACACTAACATTTTGTGTGTTTATCTATGTTCGAAAATTTCATGGTTTACTCAATCAAAAACTGTCTTGCAGCTCATTGCAATACTTCGGTGCATGGATGCTTGTCGACAACAAATTTGACTTGGATAGTATTAGAATTTGAAGTTTTGTAGTTTTTTAAGTTTTATAAACAATTTTTTTTATTGAACTTGCAAAATTTTTCAATTGAGTTTTCAATTCCTTTTTTCTTTTTTCTATGAATTTTTTTAATTGTTTATTTCATAACAAATTTTATTTTGAATTGACAATTTTTTGAACTATTTTACAAAGGTTTTCAAGATTTGTTTTCAGTTCTTTATTTCTTTTCTTTTGAATTCCTTTATTTTTAAATTTCATAATAAATTTTATTTGCAAGTTTTTTATTGATATTATAGCTTGAAAACTATTTTTTACTAGCACTTTCATTGAGTTTTCAATTCTTTTTTCCTCAACAGATTTTTTAATTTTCAAATTTTTTGAAAAGATGAATTTTTTAATATTTTATAACTTCTAAAATTTTTGAACTGATATTATGGGTTAAAAGCACTTTTTTTGAAATATTTAGAATTTTTTCGTTCCACTTTCTTTCTTTTTCAACATTTTTACTACGCTGTTGGGCGAGATCAAAGGGATATCATTGGATTTTACATCAAAAAAGAAAATGACATCATGGTTAGGGTGTGTTGAACGCAACGAACTACTTGTTATGCTCAGAGGGAAGGGGACAAAAGCGTTATTCCATCAGAAGTTGAAGCTGTGAATTGCGATCCCATCGAAGCTAATTGTCTGAACATCTCATTTGTATGTTTATTTTTCTCGCTTTTCTTGTACTTACATTCTTATTTTTAGTATAATTTATTGTATTTGTGCACAGTAACTCCATAGTGAAATTTGTTATTTGCTTATTTGCTTGTTTTTGTGTGTAAGCAGAGATTGAGATCATGATGAAAGGCGGCTATTGCTGATAAGGAGAATTGGGTTTGTTTGGGTGGTCGAGAAAGACGAGCAGAAGAAGCAGAAGAAAACCTCCAAGGAGTCCTCCGCTTGGCAATTGTAGAGCATGGTGGAAAATTTGCAGTTTGCCCATCAGGAGCTCTGTCACTATAAATCTCATCAACACTGTATGTTCTTCTCACATTCCTTCTCATTAAATCTCAATTTGTTAGTAATTTATTTAGTGTGTGTTATGAGCCTATACAAAAATAATTATTTGCATTGACTTAAATCAACTCTGATATTGCATTGAAAGCTATATTGTTCCATGATGTATGTGTTAAATGAAATCATTTTGTTCTTTTCCTATTTGATAGCTTTTAGGAAAGTAAGATGACTATATCAAATGGATAACTATAATAATTGAGATAGATAAAAGAGAACGTCTATGAATGTGAACTTACAATATCATGGGAACTAACAATAATTAAATCGATACATCATCCCACTTTGTTGTATTGACACAAAATTGTTCTTCGCAGAGACTTAAAATGACGATGCATATAGACGCAGAACCTAGGGAGATTCTTATTCGAAAAGAGGTTGCCACTGTAAGTTTGAATCTTGAAACGACTGAGGAGTCAACACAGCACCAAGGGAGATTCCACCATATTCAAGGTATCAATTCTTTTGGATTTTGCGTTTGATAATCTTTTTGAGGTTTCAAGGAGTATGTCCCTCCAATTAAGCCTGTGGGAAGAGGCGCTAATGGTCTTGTTCATTCATAAATTGTGGGATTTCGCTCAAGTTTTTGTATTTCTTGTATTTGGATGAAGGGTTCTTGTTATTACTATGTGAAAGTTCATTTTTTTTGGAGAAAATGTGATTCTAAAATTAGGAAGATGACTTTGTCTCTTGATCAAACTTTTGGTTGTGTTATGATTAGGCTTTAGTTCAAATTATATTTGAGAGTTTGATTATTTGTTATCCGTCTTTATCCTTGGTTTTTGTCATGAAATTGCATATGAAGTTGATGTGTGATGTGCTTTGCGGTGTCTGCTTCCTTCTTTCTTATTTTTGTGAATGGGAGAGCTCAATTGGATGTTTGATGATGAATACAGTTGTTGTTAGTCTCTCATATATTAGCAGAAAAGGAAAGCTGATAGTCATTCAAAAAAAAAGGAAAGCTGATAGTTACTCTTCTGGGGCAATTTTAATTATTTCTTATGTCTATTTGCAGATGTTCTTGCAAAGTTGCTGCATAAGAGTTGCATATGCTTTTCTTTGCACTAGCTTTCCTTTTGAATGTATTTTTAATGAAGGCTAATATGTAAAGAGTTCATGAGGATCGAAATAAATAATTGCTCTGTGCTAATGAAAACCTTAAGTGAACAACTTGTGCAGTTAAATTGTCTTTGACGTTCATAGGTCTGCTACTGCACAATTATGTATTGCTTAGTATTTAATTTTTTTTATACTTCCTTGTTTTCTTGTTTCCTTAAATAAATTTTCTTTTTGTTTTTTACTGTTTGTATTTACAGGGAGGATGAGAGAGTTGGGGATACTCTGACTGTGATGATGATTAAAGGCAGATTGAGGGAGCTGCTAAAAGCACTCCTTGATGAGAGTGAAGGGCTGTATGAGGAGATGGTATTAATGTTGCAAATCTTGAAGAAGAGGTTTCTACTGTTTTTGCTTGTATGAAGCAGAATGGTTGGAGCTTCCAAAAGTTATTTTGTAGAAGAATGTCGTTACTTATTTTTCTAAAAGTTACCAAGCTACATTAGTGCAATTATGTATGTAATATTTTGTAGAAGAATGTAATGTAATGAGATAGGAGACATCCTTGTTATGTTTGAACATGAATGCAAGGAATGTTGTATTCCTCTTTAGGTTTGTTGAAAGCATGTCTATTATGAATGAAATGTTGAAGCTATTTTGTAGAATATAAGCATTTTTGGCTACAATATTTATTTTAACGTTGATGTAGAAATATTGTGTGCTGGGGAATTACCTTGGCTAATCAAGACAAATTACATTGCAAAGTCAGAAATATCTTTCAATACCAAATATTTCCTAAGTAACTTCCAAGGAAAAGGCAGCTGAAATGAGATCGTCATTCATATACCAGCTAGCTCATTCTCATATAGGAGTACCTATTCATAAATCATAATTATGCTCAATTTATGATGGGAAGAAAATGCCATCAGGGAAAATGAGAAACACAAGAATAAATTTGTTTAGGGTTAACATAACTTTTGGTCCCTCAAGTTTCACCCAATTTTGTTTTTAGTCCGTCAAGTTTCAAACACGTGCTTTTCGTCCTTCAAATTTGCTCTGTTAGTAAGTGAAATGCGTGGCTGTCACCCAAGAGGGGGGGTGAATTGGGTGAGGGAATAAAAACTTTATTTCTTTTTCGAAAGACTGCTTGTGCTTGGTGATGATGTTACTGAGTAATGGTATGCACAAGTCAGTATGTTATGTGATGCAAAAATAGAATGTTTAAATGTAAGTTTATGCACACATAAATTTATCCTGGTTCGGTCACCCAGACCTACATCCAGTCCCCAGGCTCAACCTGAGATTTTCAATCCACTATTCTTGTTTAAACCAGGCACAAGAGAAGCCTTTACACTTTAGGTTTTACGAGCACGGGTTCACCTAACAACCCACAGGTTTTACAACGGGTTCACCTGCAAACCTTACAAACGCAAGTTTTACGGGCTAACTTGCAACCTATGGAGATTTAGAAAACTTCTAAATGCTCCCCCTTACAAAATGTAAGATTACAATTATGTTCACTCTATGAACTGATTGTGCTAAACACTTAAGCTCGAATGACTCTCTCTAAGAGTAGATGATGTTACTCACTTAAGCACAAAAGAATCACTCTCTAAGAATATTACATATCTAAGTCCGAGAGTAGAAGATGAGAGGAATGTAGAATAGTGTTTCAGACAATAAGCTCTGTTCTCTCTCACTCTTCTGAATGTAGATGTTCCTTTTATACCAGCCTCTGATTATCCAACCGTTGGAGAGGCAATAAGGCCGTTTGAATATAGCCGTTGGGCCTTGTTTACGTTGTCCTCATTAATGCACAGCAGAGTTGACTTTGCTTTATCTGAATAGGGTGCTTTGTCCAGCTGTTCTGTCAACACTGTTCTGACAACACTGTTCTGGCAAAAGTCGTTCTGACATCTATACACTGTACGGTCTGACTCTTGCTTGTTGTCAGATGAGGACTTCGTTCCTCAAGCATAAGTCCAGGATGCTAAGAGACTTACTATCGGAAGCTCTCTTGCTAACTGAAGTGAAGCTCGTGGACTCTAACATTCTGCTTGCTATCATAGAGGAACTTTGTCTTCCAAGCACTTGTCCATGAATGATAAGAGTGCTTTGCTATTGGATGCTCTCTTGCTATCAGACGCTCTCTTATGGACTCCGACGCTTGTGGGTAGTATGAGCTTTGACACCTTGAGTGAATCTTCAGATTATGTTCTCATACTCCTCATGCTTGGTAGGTAACAATGTTGTTTGAATATCTGTTATCCTTTTGTTACCGTTGGAAGGAACATCTTCTTAAATGCTCAGCAGGGTTGACTTGCTTTATCTCTGAAAAGTAGTCCTGACACCTCTACTCTGACAAAGCATTCTGACTTCCGAGTATGTGACATTTACTCTTGTACTCTTGCTGACGGATGATCATCGTTCATCCGGAAGTGGCAATCTTGCTCTGCAAGTGTTAATCTCTGAAATCCAATGCCAAGAGTCTTTGCATCCGGAAGCTCAGTTGCATCCGGAAGTGTGATTAAGTTCTGCACATACTGGTTAGTCCAACATAGCAATATATATAATCAGATATAGTAAAACTATACATGTTGTGGGAAGTTTGCTATGGGAAGTAGTCTTACTTAGACTATGTTCTGACTTAGTGTAATGTCTACTGACTCTAAGGGATCTCTATTCCAATAGTCAGCTTAAGTCTCGTTAGTTTACTCTAAGTCTTCCTAAGTGACTCAGTGTGTCATTTGTTCATGCTATGTATATTAAGTCAACACACAATTACATGAAGTGGGAGTTTACTTAGTCTAGGATGTATCCGGAAGCACTTCTACATCCGGAAGTACTTTCACTTGATGAAGGATCTAGCTCACCATCACTTACTCTCGCTCAGTGTATTTCATTCCAACAGTCAGCGCTAGTCACTGAGCTATCGGAAGCACTTTTACTTGACGTGGTGAACTCACTGAAGCTTAGGGTTATATCTCTTTTATCAGCCTGTGCAAGTCTAAATTTAACAGGAAGCAATTTCGCTTGACGAGGCTAATTCACTGACGCTTGGGGATATATCTATTCTGTCAGCATGCGCCAGTCTAAATCTATCAGGAAGCAATTTTACTTGACGAGGCTGATTCATTGACGCTTGGGGTCATTCTATTCTATCAGTCTGCGCCAGTCTAAATCTAACAGGAAGTGCTTTCACTTGGCGAAGTAGACTCACTGACGCTTGGGGTGAGATCTATTCCATCGCTCTGCGCCAGTCTAAGTCTAACAGGAAGTAAACTCACTTCCGGTTGAGTTATAGCTTAGTCTTAAGGTTTGTGTACCTAATGTTCATGGACTAAGTTAAATCCCTAGTGAGTTACTCGCTGCCGCTGGGGGATGACACATTCATCCGCGTGCGCGAGTCCTAGTCTATCCGGAAGTGATTCCGCATCCGTGAGCGCTAGTCTTAATTCATTCGGAAGTGAATCTGCATCCGGTTGTGACTATAGTGCTAATACTTCCGGAAATGATCTTGCATTCACAAGTGATCTAACTCAGGGTTCTAACCATGTCATCTAATCCTTCCTAAGTAAGTGTTAATTATGTTCTTTTCTAACATTCTCCCCCTTTTTGATGATGACAAACCCATAGATGACTAGAGAACATAATTAAACTTAGATCACTTCCAGAGCTATATTTCATTCCCAGTTCTCTCCCCAGATATCTTATCTTTCAGCTCTAGACATCTCATGTCTCATCTCTAGACATCTCGTGTCTCATTTCTCTCCCCCTTTTGGCTTCATCAAAATTCAACAAGTGCAAGCTAGCCTTAGGGATGGGAATACTTCTATCGTTCTCCTAGGAATGGGCTTTCTACCTAATATTTCTCCCTATTCTCCCTAAATATTATGTAGGATAACTAAACAGTGTGAGACAGAGGGAAGAAAATATTGATTCAGTATTCTAAGTGTGTTTACTCTCCCTAACCATTATACAAGATAACAGAACATGTTTTGCAAGAATTAAGTCTAGATCAAAACATACAAAAACAATTCTCTTTTTGAAGGTGAAAGTTCCTTTTTAAATATAAAAGACATCAAAAGTAATTTTGACCCTCTTGAAATGATTAACATGATATCAAAATAATTTTGGTGCGTTTAAAATGATGATTATGATATCAATTGAAAATTTGTGATTTTTAAATTCGTGATACCAAATGAAATCAAATGAAATATGTGAGTTTGAACTTGTGATATCAAATGAAATGATTGAATGCCAAGTGAAATTTGTGATACCATGTGAAAAATGAAATCAAGTCAAATGAAATTTGTGAGTTTAAAGTGCCAAAAATAATTTCCAAATAATTGCATCACAGCATCTCAAGAGTTTATTATCTATGACAGCATGCAACTCTCTATTTTCAAGGGATCATTATCGAGTAATGTCCTTTACTTCTCTTCTATATTAAGGTTAATCATTACTGAATCAAGAAAGGAAGCATATAAGAGAGGTATGTTATCAATTTACTTTCCAGCGTGTCATATAAAGGATACAGATGTGTGAGCTAGGATGATTTTCTAAAGCAATGAATGATTTTGAAGTCAATGCAGATTGAGAAAAGAAATCCTAAATTGACACCCTTACCAATGCCATGTATGCATCATATATAAGAGATGGTAAGGTGTAGATGTTACCACAGATGAGGAATCTCCAGACTCTATTAGACTCATGAATCTTAATCATATGCAGATAAGCATGCTTCCTGACATCTTCAAGAGATGTGCTGTCTCAAGTGGAAACCCCTAGTGCAAGTGCTTTGATGATTCGCTTCGGCAAGCTGAGCTACAACCAAAAGCAGACATGACTGGGCAGTCACTCTACTCTTCCCATGGTTCAATAGTTGGCCTGCTATCGAAAGCGCTGATTGTTGCGAAAGCATCCTTGCTCAAACTTGATGATTGGGCCTTCATGTGCTTGAGGAAACAAGTGCTTTTCTGATGGTCAGTGAAAGAACTTAAGATTTAACATTGGAGACCATCCTCTGGACATTCAAGTCAATCTGTGTTAATCACCACAAGTTAATAATTTTAAGAAATCATGCTTGCTAGTTGGTTTAAGAAAATATGAACAATGATTATGTGAAAACTAATTTTGAAATTGTCTATACGTTCACATAGTTTCACTATCAAGACATGAACTCTATTTATACTCTCATAGATAAATATCAATGTTATAGTACAAAGAGTATCAAACAGGTGGCATACTTTCAGAGTTTCATAAGCAAGTATAGTTCAATAAATATGCCTCAAGGATGTTCATGTTAGATCATGAAGACATGTGAATTTTTAACACAATGAAATTTTGAAAAATCTTCATCCTCACAAAAATGAAATACTGGAAATTTTCATGCTCACAGAATAGTTTGTTTTTAAGACTAAATCCGGTTTACAAAAACAATCAAATTTCAGCATATGATTACGAGAATAATTTCCAAATTTTAGCTCAAGTTCTTCTAGATATGCTCAGTGTGATCTCATTGTTCTTAGGATATCAACAAGCTTGAAATTAATACAGATTATAGCATGCTTGTGATACTATGTCATGTTTTACAGATCCAGCAGAGTTTAATTCAAGGCATTTCCTAAGATTTCTAATGCATGTCAGACAAGAGAGAGACTATCCATTAAATTTCACAAGAGAATGTGTAAGGGATAGAAATGCTCATGTGTATTGGCGAGAGTTTCTCCGGTTTAGTATAGCCATTCCACACATCTTGATAAGGGGCATTTTCGTTGCCATTCTCTCTTGGTTATTCTCATTGTTCAAGCTTCAATAATCTGTGTCAACATTCTTAAACCACAAACTTGAACCGAGATCATTAGTAGATTGAGAACTTAAAGATGTAATTATGAGGGATGTATTGTTCTCGGAACCATAGCTGCTTATGCATTGAAAAACTTGATGCACGAGATACCACATGAAATTGAAAATCAGAAATAACTTTTGAATGCTATCATGAGGTATGGTTGTCATGTAAGTTTAAAGAGGATCGGAATCTGTTTTGAAAGTTTGTATTTCAAAAAGGATCTTTCAAAAATCAAGGTGGATGCATAAACTATTTTCTTCCATGAGAGGTGCCCTTAAAAGGATTCACTAAGCATGATTTAGACACCATATGAAAACTCTGAAGAAGGTTTTTAGTTTTAGTGTCAAAATTCTGAAACTAGTTCTGAATCTTCTTAACAATGTCAGAAATCTTGAAACACAATGATTCAGTATGCACAAATTCAGAAGGTTTTGAAGAAAGTTCAGTTTCAAGGTGTCAGACTTCTTGAATTTGTAAAATCAGTATGCATTATATCAGAAAATGAATTTGATATGATAGGGTCGTTTTTACAGAAAATAAGGTCATCACAGATAAGGGAAATCATATCAGTTTCAGAGAAATAAAAGCTGTTAAGCCCATCATGCATTTACTACCCTAGTGATTATTCAAGTAAAGAGGAGGGTAAGAATGATATCACCATAGCTCCATTCGCATCAAGCAGTAGCTCGCTTGATTTTGGTTGGCAATGCAAGGATTCTATTTTCAGAGCAGCACCAAAACCATGCGTGACAAATGCTTATCAAGACTTGACTAATTGTTCAGATGAGGTACAGTCCTGAGTCTTGCTGAGGCTAATAGGATGGAATGGAGCTGGTGCAGAGGGAGGAATTCACTTTGTGATCACTACCAGTGGCATCTCTGGCCTCTTGAACCCATACTTCATACACAGCTCTTCAATCAGATTGGGTGCTGGCGCAGACGGAGATACAGGCTCAGCAGAGGGTATCTCCGTAGGTTGATCACTCAGCGCTATCTCAAGCTTGCCTCTGTGCTAGCAGATTGTTGGGGGCACATGAATCAGATGGTTTCCCCAAGGGCGAGCCTTCGTTCTTGGGCAATCTGCGTCATTTCAATTTGCCTTTCCCAAGGAGATCTTCTACTTATCCTTGGTTCGAAGCACTTTCTTCTGAGGGGTAGGATTCAAGATCCTTTTCAATGTTGATCGAGGAATCCACTCTCTCTTGTTCTTCTCAGGATAGTTGAATGGAACTTTGTGATTGCTCATCCTTGAGACAGAACCATTGTCCCTTGTGGTTGCCGACTGCTTCTTATGATTGTACTAGGGGGTTGCAGGAGTGATATCACCACGAGCTCTCTTCTTTTGGGCAAGAGAAACTCTTGATCTTTCCTCCACAAGTAAGGCACTGGAAAGGAGTTTTGGTACCCATTTGTACTTGGGTCCTACATGGTTAGTGCTGGACCTTACTTGTCCTAATCAAAAACATCCCACATTTTATAACCCAAGTCAGCCTAGGTCTTTGCACTTGAGATCGTTGGATCCTTTAAACAAGTGACCTGCTCTGATACCAAATGAAATGCGTGGCTGTCACCCAAGAGGGGGGGTGAATTGGGTGAGGGAATAAAAACTTTATTTCTTTTTCGAAAGACTGCTTGTGCTTGGTGATGATGTTACTGAGTAATGGTATGCACAAGTCAGTATGTTATGTGATGCAAAAATAGAATGTTTAAATGTAAGTTTATGCACACATAAATTTATCCTGGTTCGGTCACCCAGACCTACATCCAGTCCCCAGGCTCCACCTGAGATTTTCAATCCACTATTCTTGTTTAACCCAGGCACAAGAGAAGCCTTTACACTTTAGGTTTTACGAGCACGGGTTCACCTAACAACCCACAGGTTTTACAACGGGTTCACCTGCAAACCTTACAAACGCAAGTTTTACGGGCTATCTTGCAACCTATGGAGATTTAGAAAACTTCTAAATGCTCCCCCTTACAAAATGTAAGATTACAATTATGTTCACTCTATGAACTGATTGTGCTAAACACTTAAGCTCGAATGACTCTCTCTAAGAGTAGATGATGTTACTCACTTAAGCACAAAAGAATCACTCTCTAAGAATATTACATATCTAAGTCCGAGAGTAGAAGATGAGAGGAATGTAGAATAGTGTTTCAGACAATAAGCTCTGTTCTCTCTCACTCTTCTGAATGTAGATGTTCCTTTTATACCAGCCTCTGATTATCCAACCGTTGGAGAGGCAATAAGGCCGTTTGAATATAGCCGTTGGGCCTTGTTTACGTTGTCCTCATTAATGCACAGCAGAGTTGACTTTGCTTTATCTGAATAGGGTGCTTTGTCCAGCTGTTCTGTCAACACTGTTCTGACAACACTGTTCTGGCAAAAGTCGTTCTGACATCTATACACTGTACGGTCTGACTCTTGCTTGTTGTCAGATGAGGACTTCGTTCCTCAAGCATAAGTCCAGGATGCTAAGAGACTTACTATCGGAAGCTCTCTTGCTAACTGAAGTGAAGCTCGTGGACTCTAACATTCTGCTTGCTATCATAGAGGAACTTTGTCTTCCAAGCACTTGTCCATGAATGATAAGAGTGCTTTGCTATTGGATGCTCTCTTGCTATCAGACGCTCTCTTATGGACTCCGACGCTTGTGGGTAGTATGAGCTTTGACACCTTGAGTGAATCTTCAGATTATGTTCTCATACTCCTCATGCTTGGTAGGTAACAATGTTGTTTGAATATCTGTTATCCTTTTGTTACCGTTGGAAGGAACATCTTCTTAAATGCTCAGCAGGGTTGACTTGCTTTATCTCTGAAAAGTAGTCCTGACACCTCTGCTCTGACAAAGCATTCTGACTTCCGAGTATGTGACATTTACTCTTGTACTCTTGCTGACGGATGATCATCGTTCATCCGGAAGTGGCAATCTTGCTCTGCAAGTGTTAATCTCTGAAATCCAATGCCAAGAGTCTTTGCATCCGGAAGCTCAGTTGCATCCGGAAGTGTGATTAAGTTCTGCACATACTGGTTAGTCCAACATAGCAATATATATAATCAGATATAGTAAAACTATACATGTTGTGGGAAGTTTGCTATGGGAAGTAGTCTTACTTAGACTATGTTCTGACTTAGTGTAATGTCTACTGACTCTAAGGGATCTCTATTCCAATAGTCAGCTTAAGTCTCGTTAGTTTACTCTAAGTCTTCCTAAGTGACTCAGTGTGTCATTTGTTCATGCTATGTATATTAAGTCAACACACAATTACATGAAGTGGGAGTTTACTTAGTCTAGGATGTATCCGGAAGCACTTCTACATCCGGAAGTACTTTCACTTGATGAAGGATCTAGCTCACCATCACTTACTCTCGCTCAGTGTATTTCATTCCAACAGTCAGCGCTAGTCACTGAGCTATCGGAAGCACTTTTACTTGACGTGGTGAACTCACTGAAGCTTAGGGTTATATCTCTTTTATCAGCCTGTGCAAGTCTAAATTTAACAGGAAGCAATTTCGCTTGACGAGGCTAATTCACTGACGCTTGGGGATATATCTATTTTGTCAGCCTGCGCCAGTCTAAATCTATCAGGAAGCAATTTTACTTGACGAGGCTGATTCATTGACGCTTGGGGTCATTCTATTCTATCAGTCTGCGCCAGTCTAAATCTAACAGGAAGTGCTTTCACTTGGCGAAGTAGACTCACTGACGCTTGGGGTGAGATCTATTCCATCGCTCTGCGCCAGTCTAAGTCTAACAGGAAGTAAACTCACTTCCGGTTGAGTCATAGCTTAGTCTTAAGGTTTGTGTACCTAATGTTCATGGACTAAGTTAAATCCCTAGTGAGTTACTCGCTGCCGCTGGGGGATGACACATTCATCCGCGTGCGCGAGTCCTAGTCTATCCGGAAGTGATTCCGCATCCGTGAGCGCTAGTCTTAATTCATTCGGAAGTGAATCTGCATCCGGTTGTGACTCTAGTGCTAATACTTCCGGTAATGATCTTGCATTCACAAGTGATCTAACTCAGGGTTCTAACCATGTCATCTAATCCTTCCTAAGTAAGTGTTAATTATGTTCTTTTAAGTACTAGACCATATCATACCTAAGTCACCATCAAAACTTAAGATTCTAACAGTAAGGACTTAAAAATGCATTTAACACCATTAAGTTGTCCTACGTGACACTAACTCTGTTAATTTTAATGACGTGGCAACTTATTTTGAGTGATTGGATATTTATTTAATTTTATTGAATTAATATAATAAAAAAACCCCAAATTCTCAAATCATCTCTATGATTTCGCAGATACATTCGACCAACACATCCCCACCACAGAGCTTTCCCCAAAGCCTTGTAAGGACCAATTGATTAGAGTTAAATGACTATTAAAGGGATGTTTACTTTTGTTGTTGAAAAATGAAAGTGGAGAAATAGAAAGTGAAAGATTGCATTTGCTGACAGAATTTTGTTTTCATAAACTGTTAAAAAAATAATTTAAAATCATGGGTCAGGGGTGCAGATTTTTCGGTGTGAGTATTTCTTAGATGGGAAAATTTGTTAGAGTTCCTCTGTAAGAAAAGTAATGAATGCGAGGTCTTACGAGTTTTTATGTGAGGTCAATAAGTTGTTATTACTAGCTCTAAAAGTTGTAATTAAAACTCGTGGGACCTCAGTTTAATTTTTAACAAAGTTCATTATTCTTGCTTAATTAGCAACAAGAAACTAGGTATATATACATAAAAAAGAAACACATTTTTTGGGCGGCGGAAAAAATACTTAAAAACCACTCATTGAAAAATATATCTCGTTTTAACTATAACTTATTTATAAAAAACCAATTTAACAAGGGAAAAAGAAAGAAGACTCAACATTGTAACTAAAAAATTAAAGAAAGAAGACTCAAGAAGTTATCACCATTTATTAATCTAATGTTCTTGGAAATTGGAAATACAGTAAGGAATCAAAAATCAAGGGTAGCAATGATCTCTTCAATTTATATACTATCTAATTTATTTCATTATTTTTAAAGAAAGTGAGAGAGAGAGAGAGAGAGAGAAATGTAACTATTAGTTGTTTGTTAAGTTGAGGTTTCTTGCTAATATAGTAACAGAGCGTATAACGGTTTTGCCTTTGGGCGTTTTGGGGAGTTGACTGACTTGTGAGTATTCTCTGGCCTGTTTAAATATACAAGTTTAATGTAGTATTTACTAATTCACAGCTAGCTCATTTTTAATTTATTTTAAGATTCTTAGTGGAAAACTATAAAAGTACGATACGAGTATTGTTTTATATTGTTTTTGGGGGGTGTTATTGCATAATTTTAGGTAGGAAAGTTCCCAAGAAAATTTATAACTTGTAATTAATTACTAAAATTGTGTGTTCTTATAAATTTTTCACTACAGGTTGAAATTTGATTTCAAATTAAATTTCATTGTTCAAGTTATTTAGTTTGTATTGGTCATCCAATTTTTACTTAACAATAAAAAATTTTTATTTAACAAAAAGTGAAAATAAATGGTTTGTCAAAAGTTATGAGTTAGCTCGTTAAAGATTCTTGTAAGAAAATTTAGGCTTAAAGATTCTTGTAAGAAAATTTCAGAACTTAAAAAGGGAAAAATGAAGTGACATTTGTATTAAGACCTGAGTAAAATAATGAATATAAACAAGTATATATCAGTTATTGTTAATAATAACTGCATTAATTTTATTTTATATTTGTTAATTGAGTAATGGTTAAATTTCTTACATTAATGGTTTAAGAATAACAATATGTTTATATATTATGCTCGATATAAATCACACTACTGGAAAGTCGGCTATTAACGATAGTAACGGACGACCTTAGTAAAGCTGGTCGTTCATAAAATTGTGGTGTCATTATTTGTAATTTCAACGAAAAGCTTGAGAAAAGATGACATTTTTTTGAAATTTGGTCCCCGTTTCTATAGGAGGAAACAATGAAATTTTTTTAAAAAACTTTGGTTATTGTTTCTATTTAACAACAAAAAAAAATTAAAAAGAATTTGATCATTGATTCTCCAAGAGAAACAACGACTAAAATCACTTAAAATTTTCGTCGTTGTTTTCCTCCACATACCCGCCTAATTTTCACTCAATCTCATAAAAACCATTGTCATTGACCTTTGGCATCTTTTAGGAACCCTCCCTAAGTTGATGCCGCTGTAGAGAGGTTATAACTGATCTTCTTTTATTTAAATTCACAATTTTTTAAAAAGTTTCAAACTATAAATTTGATTTTTCAAAAATTTTAAATGTTTAAAAGTTAGTTTATTTGTTTAAAACTTAGTATATGATGTATGTAACATTATGTTACTAATTACCTAATTAACCAATAATATTTATTTTAATTCATTAAGCTCTTTACTAACTATGATAGAAAAAAGGAATTTCCATAATATTAATATCTCTATCATAGTTAGAAAAGATTATTCTAATCCTTTTATAATTTATCCATGATAGGAAAGAATAAACTAATACAACCTGAATACTATCATGGATAATTAATAGCTAACCATGTTAGAAAAGAATCACCTAACATGGTTAGAAAAATAAACAACCTAATGTTCAATAATATCAAATACATCTAAATATATGCGGAAACGTATGCAGGCCTATACAAATTGGCAATATACAATTTCAAATAGTCTATATAACTACTACTACCTAATTCCCTTTCCTGCTGCTTGCTTCTGTGCATGAATACCTGCAAAAATGTCAGTAATCGTGGGATGAGACAATTTGTCCCAGTAATCACCGCTTAACTCACTATAACAGTGAGATGTGCGGTAGCGAGGGCGTCTAAAGGGTACCTCATTTTAAAACCAGTAATATATATATATATCCATGTCAATTCTTCTTCCATTCAATCTCTCAAATCCCTCCATCGATTCCACATCACTTGTCAATACTTTAATCAACAACATCAAATGTTTCCCCACAACCTAACTCACCACAATCTCAAACTCAACAACAAAAATAAACGTGATTGACACTGTGCCCAGTCTCAAATCTGAAAGCATGAAAAGGGAGCACTTTAAATAGTGAAAACGTCCCTGAAAAAGGGAGCACTATAAAAAGTGTACACATCCCTGGTTCCTTTACAATCCGAGGAACCTGTACAATTAACCTATCGATTGCGCAAATCGATAAGTTACATCGGCCGACGGTACTAATAATCAGTGTCATGCAATACTAACAATCCCTATTATATATTCCATCAACATAGCTCTCAACAATCTCAAAACAATCCACCAAATCAGATTTTTTTAAAATTGGTTAAGTCTTTCATAACTCAAACTTTATAGTACAATGAATTAACTGATTTCAACTTAACATTATAATATTCATAGCCAACATAGAAAGAAGAAAGGAAAACAGAGTTTCCAATCTCTAAGTTGAATAGTTGAACTAAAATCCAACAAACCTAGTGTACACATCTCTCTCTCGGTCGTAATATACTACCCAATCCTCATACTTGGTTATTTCTTAACTCTTTGATTAAGCCCTTTAACTTTTCAAGTCAGAAACAATTCTGAAAATATAAAACCAACCATGAATTCAATATTCAAGCATGCTCCACAACCAAAACAATCTCAGCTAGTATCTCATACAACAATCAAAAATCAAAACGAAATAAAGCAAGTGACCAACATACAAAATCACAATTAAGCCAAACATCTCAAAACAACTTCATTCCTTTAGTTCAATCAAGCTGATATAAACAAGAAATATTTAGCACCCAACAAAGTATTAATTTTATACTTCTAATAATTGCTACTTTATCACTTCAACGTTTTGTTGTTTCCTCCTTTAGAAATCAGACCAACCAGAATTAATTTAATTTAATAAAAAGGCAAACAAACACCATTACATTATACTATCCACTTCAAGTTTTTTCACTCCACTTCAATTGTAATTTGGATAACTTCTTTGATCCAGAAAGCACAATAATTAGCAGCAATATCTTATGTAAATATTTACGATACTAGTTTAAGTACATGAGTGATATCCAAATTTGATATACATTAAAATCAGACTTTGAAAGCATGGTTTGATAAATCAATTATGATAGCAAGTTCCTATTAAAAAAAAAAAAACAGATTTGACTAGGCAAAATTCTCAACAAAACTGATTCCATTGGGAAAGATGTGAAGGCAAGCTCAACAAACAAATGACACACCCATCAACTCAAATCAAACGTGAATAAAAAGTATCATATCTAATTCAATAGTGACTAAAAAAAAATAATGGAGTAAGAGTGAATATGAGCACCATAAAAGAATCACCTCCAGCATCAATAATAATTGACAACTAAAAAGCAACTAAACAACTTCATTCACATGTATTAGACTATAGATTCAATTAAGTAAAGACCTTCTTCTCATTCCAAAATGCATTCAGCAATATGTAATGGACATAATTTAACCAAAGAAAACTTAAACAATATTCAGAATGCAATATTAATTACCAAAAATTATCTCAAACCCCATCTCAACTCTGTTTTTAAATAATGATATGATAACCGAAGGAATAAAGTGAGGAATAGCGGAAAGAGGCTCACATTCAAAAGTACTCCCTTAAACCTCAAATCAAAATGTAAATGATTTCCTTTTCAAGTTGAAATAAAAACTGAAACTTCCCTATCAATATTTCTTGAAAACCAGTAAACAATTAAACAATAACAACTCTTCAATCCTTATATCAATTCAGCAATTTCAGAGAAGAGCAAGAAAAGCAGAAACTTATAATTCATATGCACACACAATATTTCCCATATATATTAACCTGCAAGGCTGCAACATTAATCAAGATAGAAAAAGTCATTTACTTATTCAAACACATACACAGTGAATATAATCTCCCTACAGTGCCTTGCATTCCCAAATCAAAAATAGAATTCTTAAACATCATAGACACTCATCATCCAAACAAAATCACACCAAACATTAGAATGATTCTTATTCCTTTCTAAAGCAGCAGAGGAAATAAAATCAGACCTGCACATACTCACTCTCAACAATAAAATTGAAAACTAAACTTTATTTATGTAGCTTTAGGAACATTAAAAACCACAAAATCAGAATTGATTTCCTCCCACAAACTCCCAAATTTCAAACCCAATCGGACCTTCACTCGCACAGCCTCACAAACTCATCCAAGATTGGTATAAGAGAAGAGAAGTTTCACCTGAAGCTAAAACCATAAGAAATTGAATGTTTACTTAAATTTTGGTTACTTATTGAACCCGCACAGGGCACCCCTTTTCGGCCTCCACTCTAACCTCACCCAAGACTCAAATAAAAAGATGTAAATCGAAAGAAAAGGCTTACCCAAACTTTGAGTATGAGTTTGTATGTCCGATAGGTGCCGGAGCTGCCGTGGGTCGCCGGAAAATGAAGAAGCCGACGGTGAGGAGTGAAGAATGGTGACAAAGAAGAGAAAACAGTGAGAAACACGAAGGTGGAAGGAGAAGTTGAAGAACCAAGAGGAATAACTAAACTCACCTCTCACTGCCCCCGTCCACCGCCGAGCTTGCCGGAAAAATGGAGGGACGACGACAACGAAGAAACAGATCGTAGGTGAGGAGTGAAGAACGCGAGGAAGAGAGAACGAGGCATACGGTTTTAGTGAGGTTGAGAGGAGAAGTGAGGGGATAGCGGCGATCGCCGCCGCCCGCCGTGGAAGAAAAGAAACGAAGAAGGCGGAGGGAGGAGAAGTGCGAAGGGTTTGAGAGTGAGGGAGGGTGGAAGTCGGTTTTGGTGTTATAAGGGGGAAAGAAGGCTCTGTTTGGTTTGGTGTAATAAGGGTGGTATATGATAATTTGTAACCCAAACTTGCCATAGTGTACTCATTTTGATTTAAAACCACTTAAACCAGCCTTCAATCTTCTTAAACTTCAAAATATTTTTAGCTTTACCACTCCCTCATATTTCAAACTCTTCATTTCTTAATTAATTATATGCACATTAATTACTCAAAGTTTTCAAAAATATCCCAAAAATTCCTAAAAATTCCAAAATTCTCAATTTCTCCATTTATTATTTCCCAAAACATTCATTGATTCTATATTAAATCTTTAGGATGTTACAATTCTACCCCTCTTAATTAATTTCGTCCTCGAAATTAGTAGAAATTATCACTAAATACAAGGGAAAAGAACAGTTTCTTGGATTGATAATCCTATTTCAAGAAGAAGAAAAGAAATTTGGATATAATTCAGGAAGATTCAACTCATTGGCATTGAGGATTTCTTGCCATAAGTGTCATCCATATGGCACAATGGAAATGATATCAAGGATTTAGAGGAACTATAAACATTCTATACGAGATTGCTAACCACAATTTTCTAGAAAGTATAGTTAATTGTGGGGTATGAACATGTTTTCTTATGATAAAGGTGAAGTTAAGTATACTAGTACCCATTATCATGTTCCTTTCAGGGATTCAAAAGAGGTGAAATCAAGTCAGATTGACTTGAATGTATATAACCTTTTGAACAAGGTTAGAAACACTACGCCAGAAAAACTAGGAGTATAACTAAAATTCTATTCAAAATCTCAATTGACTCTGTTATACTAGCAGATTAATGGACAAATTTGTTAAAAATCACAATACTCTAACAATAGCAATAACAATTTCACTGCATAAAACAGAAAATACTACATTTCTTGCATTCATTTACAACCATATTGATGCAAAATTAAGCCTTTTTACATCAGCAACCAAAAACAAGAAAGCCATAAATTCTTTGAAGAATCTATTCAGTCATTGGAATACACAAACTGCAAGAATAAACATGCATTCAACCTAACAAGTTAAACAATTTCCAATAGTATTTTGACTTTACTTAGCATTCCTTTAATCTAAAACCAAAGCACAAAATTGAAAATCCATTGAAACCAATGCAAACATAAAAGAACAAGTGGAGAGTTTAGTCTTATGAAAATCATGCATACACATAGACTTTAAGTTATAACAATTTATCAAATACATAAGCATTCACAATTTTATTCCGTTTCCTCACCTATTCATTTCAATTCCATCTCATATTCTATCACCGTGATTTATTTAGCAACAATAACTTATTTCACATTGCATTCATTATTAATTGTTATTTTCAAATTTCCTTACTCCCTTAACCCAATAAGGGATCTCATGATGCCTCGACTATGATTATGGCCGGCACATAACTATACTCGAGACCCCAGAGAAGCATCCTTATTTCGCTATTTTTCCTAAATTTTATACATATCAACATTATTTCGTTATTCTTTATATGTTCATCTCAATCTCTCCACAGTACCTATTCAATTTCTCTTATCACTCTCTCCCCACCACGGGATGAGCGATAATCCTCTCAAAAAGGCCAGATATTAATGCACAGAAGGAAGGGAATACTAAGAATGTATATTGCCAATCTATATGCAATGCAGCACAGTCCTAGGTTATCGTATACCAAATACTGATAACCAAGTTGTAACATTATGTTACTAATTACCTAATTAACCAATAATATTTATTTTAATTCATTAAGCTCTTTACTAACTATGATAGAAAAAAGGAATTTCCATAATATTAATATCTCTATCATAGTTAGAAAAGATTATTCTAATCCTTTTATAATTTATCCATGATAGGAAAGAATAAACTAATACAACCTGAATACTATCATGGATAATTAATAGCTAACCATGTTAGAAAAGAATCACCTAACATGGTTAGAAAAATAAACAACCTAATGTTCAATAATATCAAATACATCTAAATATATGCGGAAACGTATGCAGGCCTATACAAATTGGCAATATACAATTTCAAATAGTCTATATAACTACTACTACCTAATTCCCTTTCCTGCTGCTTGCTTCTGTGCATGAATACCTGCAAAAATGTCAGTAATCGTGGGATGAGACAATTTGTCCCAGTAATCACCGCTTAACTCACTATAACAGTGAGATGTGCGGTAGCGAGGGCGTCTAAAGGGTACCTCATTTTAAAACCAGTAATATATATATATATCCATGTCAATTCTTCTTCCATTCAATCTCTCAAATCCCTCCATCGATTCCACATCACTTGTCAATACTTTAATCAACAACATCAAATGTTTCCCCACAACCTAACTCACCACAATCTCAAACTCAACAACAAAAATAAACGTGATTGACACTGTGCCCAGTCTCAAATCTGAAAGCATGAAAAGGGAGCACTTTAAATAGTGAAAACGTCCCTGAAAAAGGGAGCACTATAAAAAGTGTACACATCCCTGGTTCCTTTACAATCCGAGGAACCTGTACAATTAACCTATCGATTGCGCAAATCGATAAGTTACATCGGCCGACGGTACTAATAATCAGTGTCATGCAATACTAACAATCCCTATTATATATTCCATCAACATAGCTCTCAACAATCTCAAAACAATCCACCAAATCAGATTTTTTTAAAATTGGTTAAGTCTTTCATAACTCAAACTTTATAGTACAATGAATTAACTGATTTCAACTTAACATTATAATATTCATAGCCAACATAGAAAGAAGAAAGGAAAACAGAGTTTCCAATCTCTAAGTTGAATAGTTGAACTAAAATCCAACAAACCTAGTGTACACATCTCTCTCTCGGTCGTAATATACTACCCAATCCTCATACTTGGTTATTTCTTAACTCTTTGATTAAGCCCTTTAACTTTTCAAGTCAGAAACAATTCTGAAAATATAAAACCAACCATGAATTCAATATTCAAGCATGCTCCACAACCAAAACAATCTCAGCTAGTATCTCATACAACAATCAAAAATCAAAACGAAATAAAGCAAGTGACCAACATACAAAATCACAATTAAGCCAAACATCTCAAAACAACTTCATTCCTTTAGTTCAATCAAGCTGATATAAACAAGAAATATTTAGCACCCAACAAAGTATTAATTTTATACTTCTAATAATTGCTACTTTATCACTTCAACGTTTTGTTGTTTCCTCCTTTAGAAATCAGACCAACCAGAATTAATTTAATTTAATAAAAAGGCAAACAAACACCATTACATTATACTATCCACTTCAAGTTTTTTCACTCCACTTCAATTGTAATTTGGATAACTTCTTTGATCCAGAAAGCACAATAATTAGCAGCAATATCTTATGTAAATATTTACGATACTAGTTTAAGTACATGAGTGATATCCAAATTTGATATACATTAAAATCAGACTTTGAAAGCATGGTTTGATAAATCAATTATGATAGCAAGTTCCTATTAAAAAAAAAAAACAGATTTGACTAGGCAAAATTCTCAACAAAACTGATTCCATTGGGAAAGATGTGAAGGCAAGCTCAACAAACAAATGACACACCCATCAACTCAAATCAAACGTGAATAAAAAGTATCATATCTAATTCAATAGTGACTAAAAAAAAATAATGGAGTAAGAGTGAATATGAGCACCATAAAAGAATCACCTCCAGCATCAATAATAATTGACAACTAAAAAGCAACTAAACAACTTCATTCACATGTATTAGACTATAGATTCAATTAAGTAAAGACCTTCTTCTCATTCCAAAATGCATTCAGCAATATGTAATGGACATAATTTAACCAAAGAAAACTTAAACAATATTCAGAATGCAATATTAATTACCAAAAATTATCTCAAACCCCATCTCAACTCTGTTTTTAAATAATGATATGATAACCGAAGGAATAAAGTGAGGAATAGCGGAAAGAGGCTCACATTCAAAAGTACTCCCTTAAACCTCAAATCAAAATGTAAATGATTTCCTTTTCAAGTTGAAATAAAAACTGAAACTTCCCTATCAATATTTCTTGAAAACCAGTAAACAATTAAACAATAACAACTCTTCAATCCTTATATCAATTCAGCAATTTCAGAGAAGAGCAAGAAAAGCAGAAACTTATAATTCATATGCACACACAATATTTCCCATATATATTAACCTGCAAGGCTGCAACATTAATCAAGATAGAAAAAGTCATTTACTTATTCAAACACATACACAGTGAATATAATCTCCCTACAGTGCCTTGCATTCCCAAATCAAAAATAGAATTCTTAAACATCATAGACACTCATCATCCAAACAAAATCACACCAAACATTAGAATGATTCTTATTCCTTTCTAAAGCAGCAGAGGAAATAAAATCAGACCTGCACATACTCACTCTCAACAATAAAATTGAAAACTAAACTTTATTTATGTAGCTTTAGGAACATTAAAAACCACAAAATCAGAATTGATTTCCTCCCACAAACTCCCAAATTTCAAACCCAATCGGACCTTCACTCGCACAGCCTCACAAACTCATCCAAGATTGGTATAAGAGAAGAGAAGTTTCACCTGAAGCTAAAACCATAAGAAATTGAATGTTTACTTAAATTTTGGTTACTTATTGAACCCGCACAGGGCACCCCTTTTCGGCCTCCACTCTAACCTCACCCAAGACTCAAATAAAAAGATGTAAATCGAAAGAAAAGGCTTACCCAAACTTTGAGTATGAGTTTGTATGTCCGATAGGTGCCGGAGCTGCCGTGGGTCGCCGGAAAATGAAGAAGCCGACGGTGAGGAGTGAAGAATGGTGACAAAGAAGAGAAAACAGTGAGAAACACGAAGGTGGAAGGAGAAGTTGAAGAACCAAGAGGAATAACTAAACTCACCTCTCACTGCCCCCGTCCACCGCCGAGCTTGCCGGAAAAATGGAGGGACGACGACAACGAAGAAACAGATCGTAGGTGAGGAGTGAAGAACGCGAGGAAGAGAGAACGAGGCATACGGTTTTAGTGAGGTTGAGAGGAGAAGTGAGGGGATAGCGGCGATCGCCGCCGCCCGCCGTGGAAGAAAAGAAACGAAGAAGGCGGAGGGAGGAGAAGTGCGAAGGGTTTGAGAGTGAGGGAGGGTGGAAGTCGGTTTTGGTGTTATAAGGGGGAAAGAAGGCTCTGTTTGGTTTGGTGTAATAAGGGTGGTATATGATAATTTGTAACCCAAACTTGCCATAGTGTACTCATTTTGATTTAAAACCACTTAAACCAGCCTCCAATCTTCTTAAACTTCAAAATATTTTTAGCTTTACCACTCCCTCATATTTCAAACTCTTCATTTCTTAATTAATTATATGCACATTAATTACTCAAAGTTTTCAAAAATATCCCAAAAATTCCTAAAAATTCCAAAATTCTCAATTTCTCCATTTATTATTTCCCAAAACATTCATTGATTCTATATTAAATCTTTAGGATGTTACAATTCTACCCCTCTTAATTAATTTCGTCCTCGAAATTAGTAGAAATTATCACTAAATACAAGGGAAAAGAACAGTTTCTTGGATTGATAATCCTATTTCAAGAAGAAGAAAAGAAATTTGGATATAATTCAGGAAGATTCAACTCATTGGCATTGAGGATTTCTTGCCATAAGTGTCATCCATATGGCACAATGGAAATGATATCAAGGATTTAGAGGAACTATAAACATTCTATACGAGATTGCTAACCACAATTTTCTAGAAAGTATAGTTAATTGTGGGGTATGAACATGTTTTCTTATGATAAAGGTGAAGTTAAGTATACTAGTACCCATTATCATGTTCCTTTCAGGGATTCAAAAGAGGTGAAATCAAGTCAGATTGACTTGAATGTATATAACCTTTTGAACAAGGTTAGAAACACTACGCCAGAAAAACTAGGAGTATAACTAAAATTCTATTCAAAATCTCAATTGACTCTGTTATACTAGCAGATTAATGGACAAATTTGTTAAAAATCACAATACTCTAACAATAGCAATAACAATTTCACTGCATAAAACAGAAAATACTACATTTCTTGCATTCATTTACAACCATATTGATGCAAAATTAAGCCTTTTTACATCAGCAACCAAAAACAAGAAAGCCATAAATTCTTTGAAGAATCTATTCAGTCATTGGAATACACAAACTGCAAGAATAAACATGCATTCAACCTAACAAGTTAAACAATTTCCAATAGTATTTTGACTTTACTTAGCATTCCTTTAATCTAAAACCAAAGCACAAAATTGAAAATCCATTGAAACCAATGCAAACATAAAAGAACAAGTGGAGAGTTTAGTCTTATGAAAATCATGCATACACATAGACTTTAAGTTATAACAATTTATCAAATACATAAGCATTCACAATTTTATTCCGTTTCCTCACCTATTCATTTCAATTCCATCTCATATTCTATCACCGTGATTTATTTAGCAACAATAACTTATTTCACATTGCATTCATTATTAATTGTTATTTTCAAATTTCCTTACTCCCTTAACCCAATAAGGGATCTCATGATGCCTCGACTATGATTATGGCCGGCACATAACTATACTCGAGACCCCAGAGAAGCATCCTTATTTCGCTATTTTTCCTAAATTTTATACATATCAACATTATTTCGTTATTCTTTCTATGTTCATCTCAATCTCTCCACAGTACCTATTCAATTTCTCTTATCACTCTCTCCCCACCACGGGATGAGCGATAATCCTCTCAAAAAGGCCAGATATTAATGCACAGAAGGAAGGGAATACTAAGAATGTATATTGCCAATCTATATGCAATGCAGCACAGTCCTAGGTTATCGTATACCAAATACTGATAACCAAGTTGTAACATTATGTTACTAATTACCTAATTAACCAATAATATTTATTTTAATTCATTAAGCTCTTTACTAACTATGATAGAAAAAAGGAATTTCCATAATATTAATATCTCTATCATAGTTAGAAAAGATTATTCTAATCCTTTTATAATTTATCCATGATAGGAAAGAATAAACTAATACAACCTGAATACTATCATGGATAATTAATAGCTAACCATGTTAGAAAAGAATCATCTAACATGGTTAGAAAAATAAACAACCTAATGTTCAATAATATGATAGTAAAAAAACTATTTTACCTAATTGTTGGTATTTTGAACGAGAACATTTTAAAATCACGTTTAAATTAAGTAAATGATACCAGTTAAATAATTAGTACTTAACGTTACCATAAATTTAAATAAGGGTTAAATTGCAAAAATGCCCACCTAATTGTCTTTGATGAATAGTGAGTGTGGCCGATTATAAATAAGCCCCTCTTATGCGTTGAGAAGTTCATTTCATCTCTTCCTCCTCATTCTTCATTCTTCTCTTGCTCTCTCTCTCTCTCTCTCTCTGGAATGATATCCTTCTGCACCATCTCATTGCTTCTGGTCTTCATCTTCCTCTTCTCTCCATTATCCCTTCTTCTTCTTCTCGCTTCCCTCTCTATCAACAATGGGACCTTACTGCAACATCTTGTTGCTTTTGCTTTTCTTCCTCCTTTTCTTTGACGCCTCACGCATCTTCCAGTGTAAAGGTAAACAAGAAACCCATTACTTTTGTTTCTTTCTCTCTTTAATCCTTTATCACCCATTTCTTTCTTTCTTTTCTCTGTCACTCTCATTTTCAGAAGCCATCACTCTGCTCTCCACCTCCCAAGACCTCTTCAAGAAATCTCCATTTTCTTGCCACTTCAAATCTCTCAATTGGATTCACCAACCCATTACTTTGTTTCAACCCAATACCATCAAATGGCATTCTTGGTCCATAAGGCTGGGACCACATTCCAACACATTCTCTGTATTAATTTAATCTGATCCAATTCTATATATTAAAGTGCATGATACATCAATATTGATTTTCATAACTTATTTTTATAACTCATTGCAGCACCATGTTGAGTTCGGAAGAATGTTGATGCAATGTAGATTTAGTTTTCTGTAATGCGAACATAGAATAGAAGAGTACAAGTGAAGCTGAATTAAATGTTCAAGAACAGGAAGGTTTAAAGAGGATAGAGACAAAGGTGAGAGAGGAGAGAGAGAGGAGAAATTGTTTATAAAAATTAAAAATAAATCAATTAGTCATCATACAAATCATACAAATACTTAATCATACAAATACTTATATTGAGATTTCTCTCGGTTCTCACTCTCGCGCTTTTCCATCTCTACCACTCCCCCTAATGACTGTCTCTTAGCTGATTTTTTTCGTAATCTTGCTACTCCAATCTATATATGTCGTCGGAATCTTATTTTACCAGCAAGTCTCCAATACGCCGGACCTCTTTCCTTCATACTTTTTGTAATATCAATGTTACTAATTCCCTATTTAATCTGTGACATCTCTTTTAATTCAATAATATCTTTACTAACTATGATAGAAAAAGGAATTGCAATAATATCAATATCTCTATCATAGTTAGAAAAAGATTATCCTAATGATTAATTATTATCCATGATAGAAAAGAATAAACTAATACAGCACAGCTGCTATCATGGATAATTTATTGATAACCATGTTAGAAAGGATTTGTCTAACATGGTTAATAAACAAAAGTAATTGATATTAAAAATAAATAGATTTATATACATGCGGAAGCGAATGCAGACCTATAAATTGGCAATACACAATTCTAAATAAACTATACCAACTCTACTACCTAATTCCCTTCCTGAAGCTTGCCCCTGTGCATGAATACCTGCAAAAATGTCAGTAATCGTGGGATGAGACAATTTGTCCCAGTAATCACCGCTTAACTCACTATAACAGTGAGATGTGCGGTAGTGAGGGCGTCTAAAGGGTACCACAGTTTTAAAATCCATAATATATATATATATATATATATATATATATATATATATATATATATATATATATATATATAATTCTCATTTCCTTTCTTCCATCATCGAAAGGAAATGAGAATTATATATATATATATATATAATTCTAAAAATATATATATATATATATATATATATATATATATATATATATATTTAGAATTATATATATATATATATAATTCTCATTTCCTTTCTTCCATCATTTCCTGTCTAAAGGGTACCACAGTTTTAAAATCCATAATCCTATGATGAGGGGGCAAATTTCCCTCTCTGGCAATTTCCAGAGAGAGAACCCCGATTCTGTTTTCCATTACAGAATGGGAACGGTTGGGCTCTCCACTGCCAAACAACCGTAGGGGCGGTTGGGCTCTTCAATGCCAAACAACCGTAGGTCACTTCTCTCAATAAGTAGACCTATGAACCCCGATCCAATCAATCTAAAAAGGATCCTCAGTACAAATAACTGTCGATTGGCCTATCGACAGTTATCATCGCGCGATGGTACACAAAATTCAGTGTCATGCAATGCTCACATATTCCTTTTCTATACTCACAACCTCTCAAATAACTACTATCACACTACACCTGCAATCATTTCATACCATTTCAAAATATTTCTGCACCATCAGACAGGATACTTCATATATAGTGTAAAAAATCTTTTATATGAACATAATCGTGTTTGAAAGGCACCCGATAGCCTGTTTTGTATAAAAATACCTTTTCAAAGATAATATATATATATATATAGAGGGTGACAAGGGATTTTTACGAAATCCCTAACTAACGTCACCCTCAATGTTATAGCAAGGTTAAGTGTGATTACCTGTCGCCCTTTAGCACTCTGACGTTCTTCCTTATCATTTCTCGTAGATTTTCTCCAAATACTTTAGTTCCTCCTATGATAATAGGATACAAATGATAAATTAATATCATTTCCACTTTATAATACTTTGACGTCTCTCTCGTATTCCATATTACTACCCAACCCTTTCTTCTTTTACAATATCTTATGAAGTATTTCCATTATTGTCTAGTTTTAGTATCTATAACAATCATAATCAAAAATCCAATTATAAATAAACAACCTTCATATCACCAACGACAAAAGTCCAACAACAAACACAAGAAATCATAGTTTAAAGCAATCCAAGAACAAGGCAATACGATTTTTAATCAAGTGAAGACCAATGATTTTATCACAGAAAATAACAGTACAAAAATAGGGGTTTTGCTTAACTTAATTTCAATAGAACAAACTACCACAAACATTAACAATATCTCATCAGGGTTTCCAAAACAAGAATAAAATACCCTTAGTCATTAACTATTCGTTTAATCTAAATAATAGTTCACAACTATTATATTCATCTATTTTGTTTAACCATATATCCATTGAGAAATCAAACTAACATCGACCAAATGTCTTCCTAAGCTTTAGATGTCAAAATTTAACACATCCTGCCCAATACTCTAACTTCATTGTTTTATGAGTTAGTTAGCCCAAGTAAAAATTAAAACGACAAGACCCCTAATAATTATGCTTAGTTCTTTGTGTGGATATCTCAAACTAGATTTTCAATCAGTTTTACAGAATTTAAGTAAGACTTATCTTACATCCAACTATTCAAAGATTTCAAGTTGAATAACAAGATGAACAACCTATACACATTCCCCCAACATAATGTCATAAAGGCAAATTCAAACTTATCAAACTTAACACTTTATTTCATAACTTCAAGAATCACACTAATTGGAATTAAAGAAAAACTTGACAACCTTTGGCTATCATTGTTACGGAAACTATGCACATGCATAATAATAGATACCTCAAGTAGTCACATATACAATTAACACATACCACCATGATTAAAATTACTCCTTTAGAGTTCTCAAATTCTGAATGACCTTTAATCTAATTAACCTCAAACTCGCATCACCATTTAAATTCAAATTTAATCATCAAGTTGAAGAGTAATTTTTGCAACCAAGCATCAATAGCCAAATCAGAACACCTCAAAACATAGCAAGAAAGTAATGCTTCTCAAGCACACATACAAGAATCAACTTCCCCTAAATCTATTTGGTCATATAGAAGCAATGATACAAGTTTTTAATATCATTTCACTGCACTCTAGCAATCACAGCAGCTCCTTATTCAATCAAACCATAACTTATAATAAAATCATATTAACCCAAACTTCCACATTTATATCTCACAAAAGGCTAATTTCATAACATAAAGTAATGACTTGTTTACAATTTTTAAGCCCCAAAATCACCATCAAACACTGATATCTGTAACAAGTCAAGGCATAAATCCATTGGAAAGAAAGAACAATAAACTGTCAATTGGAAAAATACACTCAAACAGAAAAACACACGCATATACAGCCCTGTACCCACACACAAAAAGCTGAGCAGAGAAAGGAATCAAATTCTCTGAGCCACACAACAGCAGAACCACCAGACATGCACTACAATAATCCATCTTTAATAAAGTTTGTATCTTGATAAATTTTAGGGATTGTTAAACCCTAATTCTGACCCCATCTCAAACTCACTCCAAATTGCAATAACAGAGTTAGAAATTGGAAGCAAACAGTCACCTGAATTCAAAATCAAGCTTGAATGCATAACAAGGACAAAATAACTAAGGAAAATTGTAAATAAACCATACACTTGTTTGCACACTTAGCTAACATTTAAAATCTTCCTTTTCCTATATTAAATTAAAAATTTTTGAGACACTGTACCAGATTCCAAACGGTTCAGGGAAAAGAAAAGAACCAGAATTTGCAACAACATGGAACTACACACTGAAGCATAAGCCACTGTCTTCAAACTTGAAGCAACAAGAATCAAAGTTAAAGGTCCACTTTCAACTATTTGACAACTCATAATCCCAAAACCTAAATCAAACCCTAACCAGCCTCTCTTCCAAACTCACAGAAAAAAGAGAGAAAATGATGGAAAGGGAGCTCACCTAAACTTGTTTTGTGCCTTCCATGCCTCGCCGGAGCTCACTGTCGCCGGACATCACCGGAAAATGGCCACTCAAACTTGTAGGCCGAACAGAACATCAAAAGAAAAGGGAAATAAGGAAACAAAGTGGAGAAGAATAATGGCTTAAAGAATAACAAAAAGTGAGGCTCACCTTCACAGTTGCCGTCCGCCGCTGTGAAGCTCGCCGGAAAACATGGAGGGACGACGACAAGTGAAGAAACAGATCGAAGGTGAGGAGTGAAGAACGCGAGGAAGAGAGAGTGAGGCACACGGTTTTAGTGAGGTTGAGAGGAGAAATGAGGGGTAACGGCGGTCGCCGCCGTGTGCCGCCGGAAGGGAAGGAGTGGAGAAGGCGACAGATGGAGGAGGGAGGAGGAAGTGGGCGGTGAGTTTTTGAGGGAAGGGAGGGAGTCCGTCATTTATTTAGTGAAGAAAGAAGGAGGGCCGTGTTTGGTTGAGTGAAATAAAGGGGTATATGATAATTTATAGTGCAAACTTGCCATAGTGTACTCTTTTAATTTTAAAACCATTTAAACCAGCCTCCAATCTTTTTAAACTTCAAAATATTTTTAGCTTTACCACTCCCTCATATTTTATACTCTTCATTTCTTAATTAATTATATGCACATTAATTACTCAAAATTTCCAAAAATATCCCAAAAATTCCTAAAAATTACAAAATTTCCCAAAACACTCTCTAATCCTGAATTCAATTTTTCAGGATGTTACACTTTTAAAGCTATTTTCTTTTTCCTAATTCTCCACATATTCCCTCCAGTCACTTGTTTAATATTATTGTGAATAAGTTGATTTGAATGTCCCATTTTCCTTCACAGTGAAGATGTTGTCGGTTGTAAGAAATCAACATCTGTTACTTTGGACCCTGCTAATTTGCAATGATGCAGCCATGGAGGTACACCAAAAACCTATGCTTGGCTTTGTAATTTGATTAATTGGAATATTCTTTCAACCTAGCAAACTGTTCTTTTCTTAGGAACTTCCTATTTTTCTCGATGATTTTGTCATTTGGTGGGGTGCTACCCTGATTTCAGTGACATTGATTCTTCAATTTGGTGAGGTTAGTATGGATTTCTTTGTTCTTTTCCACTGTTATATATTCGCGATAATGCAATCACATCGAGGATTTGACATCTTTTCCTCTATCCATGACTCCACCTTTTTTTAAAGAGTTCTTAGATTGATAGATGCCTTTAAACACTAACATTTTGTGTGTTTATCTATGTTCGAAAATTTCATGGTTTACTCAATCAAAAACTGTCTTGCAGCTCATTGTAATACTTCGGTGCATGGATGCTTGTCGACAACAAATTTGACTTGGATAGTATTAGAATTAGAAGTTTTGTAGTTTTTTAAGTTTTATAAACAATTTTTTTTATTGAACTTGCAAAATTTTTCAATTGAGTTTTCAATTCCTTTTTTCTTTTTTCTATGAATTTTTTAATTGTTTATTTCATAACAAATTTTATTTTGAATTTACAATTTTTTGAACTAATTTACAAAGGTTTTCAAGATTTGTTTTCAGTTCTTTATTTCTTTTCTTTTGAATTCCTTTATTTTTAAATTTCATAATAATTTTTATTTGCAAGTTTTTTATTGATATTATAGCTTGAAAACTATTTTTTACTAGCACTTTCATTGACTTTCCAATTCTTTTTTCCTCAACAGATTTTTTAATTTTCAAATTTTTTGAAAAGATGAATTTTTCAATATTTTATAACTTCTAAAATTTTTGAACAGATATTATGGGTTAAAAGCACTTTTTTTGAAATATTTAGAATTTTTTCGTTCCAATTTCTTTCTTTTTCAACATTTTTACTATGCTGTTGGGCGAGATCAAGGGGATATCACTGGATTTTACATCAAAAAAGAAAATGACATCATGGTTAGGGTGTGTTGAACGCAACGAACTACTTGTTATGCTCAGAGGGAAGGGGACAAAAGCGTTATTCCATCAGACGTTGACGTTGTGAATTGCGATCCCATCGAAGCTAATTATCCGAACATCTCATTTGTATGTTTATTTTTCTCGCTTTTCTTCTACTTACATTCTTATTTTTAGTATAATTTATTGTATTTGTGCACAGTAACTCCATAGTGATATTTGCTATTTGCTTATTTGCTTGTTTTTGTGTGTAAGTAGAGATTGGGATCATGATGAAAGGCGGCTATATATATATATATCTCACTATTCCAGGAAAAATCACAACCACCAGACAGGATACTATATATAATGTATGAAGTTTCTCTGTACAAAAGTACTTGTGTTTAAAGGCACCCGATAGCCTGTTTTGTGTAAAAATAACTTTTAAAGATTTGAGGGCTAGAAAGGATTGAAAATCCCAACTAACGTCACCCTCAATGTTATAGTAAGGTAAGAGTGATTACCTGTTCTTCGGCAACTATGCATTGACCTATTCTTCCTTTCTTGATGCCACAAAAACCACATCGCATCCAATCCTATAATAATATAATACCAATGATAAATTAATATCATTTCTATTTTATAATATTTAACGTCTCTCTCTCGAATCCTAATATGCTACCCAAACCCCCTTCTTTTACTTTGTCCTCAACAAGCATTTCAATTACAATCCAAGTTCATAAACAATGATCAATATATGACATTATTCCTATCCAAAGTCATGGTCAGCCAATCAAAATCAAACATCCCAATCAATTTCAAGCTTTAAACATGTCAATTTCCACAAGCCGTCATGCTATAAATCCTAACCATACCCAAGAAGAAAAATCCAAACCAAATTCCAACTTTAATTTCACCTTCCATGCCCAAGTTTCTAAATGATATCAATCTTCACAATAAATCTTGACAAGTAATAACTAGCATACACTTCAAACAATAACCACATATCAATCCACTATAAAGTTTAACACGATGCCTCGTATAACAAACCTATCAATTCAGAATTTAATGTGAATCACCATCGAAATAAACCCAAAAGAAAACTTAGAGTTCAACATGTAAGTACCAATAAAAATCTCAAATTAATCATTTAGTAAAAACTTCCTTTAATCCACTTCTCCAAGCAACATTCTCAAATCTTATGAAGGGTAAGTTACCAACTTGCCTATCACAAATCAAATTGCCAAACACAGGCATTTCCAATGAACCACTCAACTTATGAACCGTGAACCAATCTTTTCAGCCAAAACAAATCTTCTTCCTACTACTCTTTAAGCTTAAACTCAACTCTTTTAATATCATTTACAACACATACCTACCAACACAAAACCATGTTTCTTTCTGAACACTAGAATAAATTACAATAATGCTTTATTTTACTCCTCACTAAGCATCAACCAGACAAGTCAAAGAATATCAAACTTCACAAATCCTTAAACCAAGAATTTCAATATGCAACTAAAAGAAACAACAATAGCCTTTCATCTAATGCTTTAAGTCATGATTCAAACTTCCTACATACACTTCTTACATTATTTTCAAACGACATTGCTGCATAATTAGGTAGGTTCATATTAGCACCCAAACATAACAACTATAGATTCTTTTGAAGGGTTTACTCGGTCATTGAACACATAAGAGAAGAAAACTAGTGTTTACTTCACAAACATACAACCCTATGAAAAATTACAATCAATCCTTCAGTTACACATCCTAATTCAACATATACATAATCTCCATTACCAATCATGAACCAAGCAACAAGAAAATCCCAAAATAGAAACCAACATCATCATCAAATTAGAATGAAGCTTTAATTTATCTTCACTTACTAGGACCAACAATCTCTAAAACTTTCTCACAACTTCTTTGAGTTCAATAAATCTTAAAAAAAATCCTTCAAGATCACCCAAATTCTTAAGAAAATATTATATATCAAACAAATCATTCACTTTATCCTTTACCCAAAAGCACATAGCAGGAAAAGAAGAAAGAAAGACAACTCCAAATTCAAAGTATACACTGAGCATGCAAAAACATACAACCATCAATTATGCCCAATAATCCTTCCTTCCTCTCAAGACAAGCAAAGCCAAAACCATGGCCAAAAATAGATGAGAAGGGGAAAAATAGTCTATGAAAATTCCGAGCCTCTCCAAAAACCAACACGTAAGCCTGAAAGTAAGTTCAATCTTCCACATATGCATATTTATTCCCATTAATAGTGCCAAATCCAGAAATCTTAAATAAATCATATGTAAAATACCAATATCATTCGGCCAACACAATGAAAGGCCCGAATTTTACAAAACAAATCACTATTAAAATTTACTACATTATAACACCACATGCTAATATCATATAGAAGTCTATACAAACAAAAATCAAACCTATTATAACTTTAAACTTGTACTCTTGGTTAAACATCAATCATAATCACAAACGTCAACAACTCAATTTAATCATACAAGAAATCAGTTTCATTATGCCATTTGTTAATCTAGAACCCCAAAACCAAACGGACTCTCATGATTCTCGCTCAGGTCTGACGAGAAAATGGTAAAGAGATGGAGAAACAAGCTTCACCTGAGTTGGGAATTGTTTCGGCGTCGGAGCTGTCGCGATATTCGCCAGAAAATGCCACTGAAACAGAGAAAACGAAGAGGAAATCGAAGAAAACAAATGGGGAAGGGTTAGGGTTTAGACTTGGAGTGAAGAAATAGGTAGGAATTTGAGATACCTAAGCTTGACGGTGAACCCACACCAAACGACGGCCTTCTTGCCGTGCTTCGCTGTCTGGAGCTCGCCGGAGAAACACAGGCAACAAGGATAAACGGAGGGAGGTCGAAGGCAGAGAAGGTTTTGAGGGAAAGAAAAATGAAGGAAGAGAAGAAAACGTGTTGGTGGAGGGGGCCGCCGTCGCCGTCAGCTCCCTTGGTGGCCGGCGAGCATACAAGGACGGAGGGAGATTGAGAGTGAAGTGGGAGTTGTATGTGAGTGTGTCGGCTGAGAGATAGGGAAGAGGAAGAAGAGTAGGTGAAACTAGGGTTTTATGCCAAATTACTAAATTGCCCTTATATATTCACTTATTTACTGTTCTATCTCAAATCCTTATCTTAAAACAAATTTGTAGAAATACCCTATACATACTCATGTATCTCTATTTCCATCCAATCAATTATTTATCCTTTAACTATTTATCCTTTAATTTCTAAAAGGAATAAGCGTATTAATTTCTGAGAATACATTTACTCTCCAAAAAGTGCTTCAATTTGCATGAAATTTCTCCTTGGAACTCTCTAACCTCATAAATTAATTCTAAAATTAAACCAAAAATTACCACTAATCTTTAATCAAAATTTGGGATGTTACAATTTTAATGACGTGGCAACTTATTTTGAGTGATTGGATATTTATTTAATTTTATTGAATTAATATAATAAAAAAACCCCAAATTCTCAAATCATCTCTATGATTTCGGAGATACATTCGACCAACACATCCCCACCACAGAGCTTTCCCCAAAGCCTTGTAAGGACCAATTGATTAGAGTTAAATGACTATTAAAGGGATGTTTACTTTTGTTGTTGAAAAATGAAAGTGGAGAAATAGAAAGTGAAAGATTATATTTGTTGGCAGAATTTTGTTTTCATAAACTGTTAAAAAAAATAATTTAAAATCATGGGTCAGGGGTGCAGATTTTTCCGTGTGAGTATTTCTTAGATGGGAAAATTTGTTAGAGTTTCTCTGTAAGAAAAGTAATGAATGCGAGGTCTTACGAGTTTTTATGTGAGGTCAATAAGTTGTTATTACTAGCTCTAAAAGTTGTAATTAAAACTCGTGGGACCTCAGTTTAATTTTTAACAAAGTTCATTATTCTTGCTTAATTAGCAACAAGAAACTAGGTATATATACATGAAAAAGAAACACATTTTTTGGGCTGCGGAAAAAATACTTAAAAACCACTCATTGAAAAATATATCTCGTTTTAACTATAACTTATTTATAAAAAACCAATTTAACAAGGGAAAAAGAAAGAAGACTCAACATTGTAACTAAAAAATTAAAGAAAGAAGACTCAAGAAGTTATCACCATTTATTAATCTAATGTTTTTGGAAATTGGAAATACAGTAAGGAATCAAAAATCAAGGGTAACAATGATCTCTTCAATTTATATACTATCTAATTTATTTCATTATTTTTAAAGAAAGTGAGAGAGAGAGAGAGAAATGTAACAGTTAGTTGTTTGTTAAGTTGAGGTTTCTTGTTAATATAGTAACAGAGCGTATAACGGTTTTGACTTTGGGCGTTTTGGGGAGTTGACTGACTTGTGAGTATTCTCTGGCCTCTTTAAATATACAAGTTTAATGTAGTATTTACTAATTCACAGCTAGCTCATTTTTAATTTATTTTAAGATTCTTAGTGGAAAACTATAAAAGTACGATACGAGTATTGTTTTATATTTTTTTGGGGGGTGTTATTGCATAATTTTAGGTAGGAAAGTTCCCAAGAAAATTTATAACTTGTAATTAATTATTAAAATTGTGTGTTATTATAAATTTTTCACTACAGGTTGAAATTTGATTTCAAATTAAATTTCATTGTTCAAGTTATTTAGTTTGTATTGGTCATCCAATTTTTACTTAACAATAAAAAATTTTTATTTAACAAAAAGTGAAAATAAATGGTTTGTTAAAAGTTATGAGTTAGCTGGTTAAAGATTCTTATAAGAAAATTTAGGCTTAAAGATTCTTGTAAGAAAATTTCAGAACTTAAAAAGGGAAAAATGAAGTGACATTTGCATTAAGACCTGAGTAAAATAATGAATATAAACAAGTATATATCAGTTATTCTTAATAATAACTGCATTAATTTTATTTTATATTTGTTAATTGAGTAATGGTTAAATTTCTTACATTAATGGTTTAAGAATAACAATATGTTTATATATTATGCTCGATATAAATCACACTACTGCAAAGTTGGCTATTAACGATAGTAACGGACGACCTTAGTAAAGCTGGTCGTTGATAAAATTGTGGTGTCATTATTTGTAATTTCAACGAAAAGCTTGAGAAAAGATGACATTTTTTTGAAATTTGGTCCCCGTTTCTATAAGAGGAAACAATGAAAATTTTTTTAAAAACTTTGGTTATTGTTTCTATTTAACAACAAAAAAAATTTAAAAAGAATTTGATCATTGATTCTCCAAGAGAAACAACGACTAAAATCACTTAAAATTTTCGTCGTTGTTTTCCTCCACATACCCGCCTAATTTTCACTCAATCTCATAAAAACCATTGTCATTGACCTTTGGAATCTTTTAGGAACCCTCCCTAAGTTGATGCCGCTGTAGAGAGGTTATAACTGATCTTCTTTTATTTAAATTCACAATTTTTTAAAAAGCTTCAAACTATAAATTTGATTTTTCAAAAATTTTAAATGTTTAAAAGTTAGTTTATTTGTTTAAAACGTAGTATATGATGTAATTTGTATATTTTAATTGCATATACTGGTTGGAAATAAGTTAGTAAAAAAACTATTTTACCTAATTGTTGGTATTTTGAACGAGAACATTTTAAAATCACGTTTAAATTAAGTAAATGATACCACTTAAATAATTAGTACTTAATGTTACCATAAATTTAAATAAGGGTTAAATTGCAAAAATGCCAACCTAATTGTCTTTGATGAATAGTGAGTGTGGCCGATTATAAATAAGCCCCTCTTATGCGTTGAGAAGTTCATTTCATCTCTTCCTCCTCATTCATCATTCTTCTCTTGCTCTCTCTCTCTCTCTCTCTCTGGAATGATATCCTTCTGCACCATCTCATTGCTTCTGGTCTTCATCTTCCTCTTATCTCCATTATCCCTTCTTCTTCTCTTTTCCCTCTCTATAAACAATGGGACCTTGCTGCAACATCTTGTTGCTTTTGCACTTCTTCCTCCTTTTCTTTCACGCCTCACGCATCTTCCAGTGTAAAGGTAAACAAGAAACCCATGACTTTTGTTTCTTTCTCTCTTTAATCCTTTATCACCCATTTATTTCTTTCTTTTCTCTGTCACTCTCATTTTCAGAAGTCATCACTCTGCTCTCCACCTCCCAAGACCTCTTCAAGAAATCTCCATTTTCTTGTCACTTTAAATCACTCAATTGGATTCACCAACCCATTACTTTGTTTCAACCCAATACCATCAAATGGCATTCTTGGTCCATAAGGCTGGGACCACATTCCAACTCATTCTCTGAATACTTCTTTCAACAAGAAAACCCTTCCTTCTCTTTCTTTCTTTCTTTCGACAATTATCACTTTCATTCACTTATTTCTTTCTTTCTCTTTTTCTCTCATTTATTTTCAGAACCCATTACTCTATTCTTCATGTCTGTCATTTGGATTCACCGACCCAATAGTAATACTTTGTTTCAACCAGCACAATCAAATGGGAATCTTGGTCTATAAGGTGGCGGCGACACGCATTCTCACCACACTATAGGTAATTATGAAATTCCATCTCTTTACTTCTACACATTCAAATGCGTCAAGTAATTTTAAATTTATAATATTTTTGGATTCATTGTTATTTATATGGATCTTTAAATTGTTCTTATTGTTTTTTAAATGTATTTTTCCAAAAATAAAATATGTCAATATGGTGTCTTGTTGTTTCTTGATTTGTCATTTGTTAATTTGGTCAAGCTTTGATTTTTATTATACTATTCACCGTGCTCAGACGTTTTATTTGTAAACCAAATATCAGAATAATTTAATATGATCCATGAAACATACCTCCTAATAGTACCTTATTAACCTACTTACTTCCACCTAATAAAACACATAATCAAAACAATCCATACAAATTGTGTCTAACCATGTTAGCAAGAGTACATCTAACATGGTTAGAAAGAGAAAACGATATCAATCAATACTAGATGCCCTAACCATGTTAGTAAGGGATTCACCTAACATGGTTGGCAAAAGAACTATCATCATCCTAACCAATTCATACAATCAACGTAATAACACAAATCTAACCATGTTAGAAAAGAATCACCTAACATGGTTAGAAAAGAAACCAAGCAAGCTACATAAAGGTTAACCATATCAGAGCGGGGCCCATCTAACATGGTTATATATAGAAATCACACTAAATCAATCACATCGTCAATATTTTATATAACCATGTTAGGAAAAGGATTTCCTGAACATGGTTACTCCAAAACACCTGTACAAATAATTATATCAAAACAAACATTTGGTCTAAACATGTCAGCATTGCAAGACACAATCGAATATTCTTAGCCACAATCATCTGCTACAAATGTATCAGGGAAACAAGTATTGCCTTTCCAATAACAGGCAGTTGAAATAGGGATTGCCTTCCCATTTTCAAGCAAATCTCTTGTACCAATAATCCTGTACGAACAATTCAGCATCATAATCCTATTCATCAAATCAATATCTCATTTTCTCCATAAACAACCATTACACCAAACCGGATACGTAGCATAGCTACAACTATGACATCTGTCATAGTTACACCTTAATTATCAGTAACCAAACAACAAACCAGCAAAAACCAGCTAATACAATCACCCAACAAATCAATTATTCACAATAATACACACAAATGCGGAAGCTGATGCAGCCTAATAAATGGCAATATATATATTCCTTATAAATCACCTCCGGCCTACTCGTGTGGGCCGGCCGATCCTTTCCCTTCCTCTCTGCTTCCATGATCACCTGTAAAAATAAAGGGAAAGGGGTGAGACAAAACAATGTCTCAGTAATCACAACATAACTCACTGTGACACTCAGAAGTGGGGTAGTGGAGTGTCTACAGGGTACCACAGTTCAAAACCTGCATACAGCTTATAACATTTACAAATATATACAGATATATATATATATATATACACAAAACAGATGCATCCATCTCTCAAATGACAGAAATAAACGTGTGTGACACTGTGCCCGGTCTACAATCCGAAAAGCATAAAAGGGACCACTCTAATCAATGTGAAAATCCCTGGTTCCTTTACAATCCGAGGAACCCGTACTATTAACCTATCGATTTGCGCAAATCGATGGTTACATCGGCCGATGGTACTAATAATCAGTGTCATACAACATACAAAAGATTTATATATAAATATATATATCAAGTACAGTTTATTTAGAAAGGTACCCTATAGCCCACGTTTAAATATAAAATAACCAGAACACATTTCATTTACATATATAAGTAGAAGAGGATTTTAGAAATCCTCAACTACCGACACCCTCAGTATCACAGTCAGATAAGCGTGATTACCTGCTCAAGCTCAATAACAATAAATCCTAGCAGCTATTGTTTTCTGCGTGCTCCACCCAAATCGCCGTCGTCTACAATAATACCACAGATTATAATTGGTCAAGACACTTTATATGTGGCTTTGACTCGACTTTTTAAATAATTCCTAAATCAAGTAACGGAGTAATAAATTACTTCCAACATCTACGCTAATTTATATCCCTTAAACATTCATAATTCCCTTAACCATTGATTTATAAAGTATTAAACTTCACCATTTTCCATAATTCTAGCAAAACTAATCAACAATCTAAAACCCCCATTAAAACAACCTATTCATATCAAATTGGCTACTAAAAGTGACCTCCATAACTCACAAACTTCCACAACCTTCCTTACATATCCTTACTTAACAAAACTCTCTTTAATCCTGCACTTTATTTACCAACTCCTTCCCAAATACAATTTCAAACCATTTCACTCCAGCAACATCTCCATAACACCTACACAAACTTTTCCTATCTTCCAATCTAATCCAAACAGCTCACATAACAAACTTCCACTTTAAAGAAACCAAAAATGCCCATAAAATGACAAAAATAATCTCCAACCACCATACCACCCTATTAATATCAAATCTACCACTCAAGGTGGCTTTCCAAATTCACCAACCTACCACCAAACACCAACCATTCTTTTACATAGGCAAAATCCCTTTTTAATCAACCCTTTAACTTCTAAATTTCTTTTCAAACACCAATCCAACCAAAACTAACATTCTAACATCCTCCTATAACTTAAACAAACCGTATCTAACCACCAATCTATTCAAATCATCCCTTATTAACAAAACCCCAATTCAAAGAGTCATAAAAAGCTTCAAAAACTCCCCAAATCATTCCCAAATTCAATAAACTTAAATACTCTCCCATTTAAATATCCCAATTAAATATTTACAATTTCTTATTTAAATCTCTCACAAATTAAATATGTGTAGACCTAACTTTAAAGAATCACATAAATATTCCTCAAAAATTCCAAAGTGGTTTCCAACTTCAAGCAACATCAAATACCCTTACAAAACTTCAATTAACCACCTAAATATTTACAATTTCTTGTTTAAAGCCTCAAACATTTAATTATGGTCAAACCCTAAACTTCAAAGAATCACAATTTTTCTTTCCAAAATTCCTAAATGTTCAATATCCTTAAAATATCCAATTACTCCCAAGAATACTCAAATTCAATGTCTCAATTTTTACAAAACCCTAACTTCAAGTAGGCAACTTTATTCAAAATTAACATCACAAAGTAGTAGGAAAGCTTACGGGTTCAAGAATGAGAAAAGGGAGGTCAGCAACCGTCGGCCACCGCGCTGGCCGCCGGAGAATGGCACTGTGAAGGTGGTTGAGTATGAAACCACAAAGGAAGAAAGGGAACAATGAATAATCGGCCTAAGAAGAAAGTAAAAGCTTGAAGAACACCGGAAATGTTACCACTCACCTCTTGCCGTCGTCCGCCATGAATGCTCACCGGAAAACGATGGGTTCGCCGGAAAAAGAAAGGAAAAGACGTAGGACAGAGGTGGGTGAAGAGGAACTGATCGGCTTGGTTCTTTACAAGGATTTGAGGAGAAGAGGGAGAGCAACACGAAAATAGGGGTGATTTGGAGGGAGAGAACAAGTATGTGTGTGTGTGATGAGGAAAAGCAGAATGAAAATGGAGGGGGGGGGGTCCGCGCGTGTCTGTCCGTGAAAATGGAGGAGGGAGTTCGAATGTTTTGTTAAGGGAAGGGAGGAGGGGCATGTTTGGTTGAGGGGAAATAAGGTGGGTTTTGATGATTTGTAGCCCAAGCTTGCCATAGTGTACACTTTTTAACTTAAAACCACTCAAACCAGTCTCCAATCTTCTGAATCTTCAAAATATTTTTAACTCTACCATTCCCTCATATTTCAAACTCTTTATTTCTTAATTAATTATATGCACTTTAATTATTTTAATGTTTCTAAAATATTCTCAAAAATCTCCAAAAATTCCCAAAAATTCCCAAAATTCCAAAATTCCTAATTTCTCCATTTATCATTTCCAAAACACTCTTTAATCCTGTATTAAATTTTCAGGATGTTACAATCCAATTCTATATATTAAAGTGCATGATACATCAATATTGATTTTCATAACTTATTTTTATAACTCATTGCAGCACCATGTTGAGTTCGGGAGAATGTTGATTCAATGTAGATTTAATTTTCTGTAATGCGAACATAGAATAGAAGAGTACAAGTGAAGCTGAATTAAATGTTCAAGAACAGGAAGGTTTAAAGAGGATAGAGACAAAGGTGAGAGAGGAGAGAGAGAAGAGAAATTGTTTATAAAAATTAAAAATAAATCAATTAATCATCATACAAATCATACAAATACTTAATCATACAAATACTTATATTGGGATTTCTCTCGGTTCTCACTCTCGCGCTTTTCCATCTCTACCACTCCCCCTAATAACTGTCTCTTAGCTGATTTTTTTCGTAATCTTGCTACTCCAATCTATATATGTCGTCGGAATCTTATTTTACCATCCAAGTCTCCAATACGCCGGTACTCTTTCCTTCATACTTTTATAGCTATTTTCTTTTTCCTAATTCTCAACATATTCTCTCCAGTCACTTGTTTAATATTATTGTGAATAAGTTGATTTGAATGTCCCATTTTCCTTCACAGTGAAGATGTTGTCGGTTGTAAGAAATCAACATCTGTTGCTTTGTACCCTGCTAATTTGCAATGATGCAGCCATGGAGGTACACCAAAAACCTATGCTTGGCTTTGTGATTTGATTAATTGGAATATTCTTTCAACCTAGCAAACTGTTCTTTTCTTAGGAACTTCCTATTATTCTCGATGATCTTGTCATTTGGTGGGGTGCTACCCTGATTTCAGACATTGATTCTTCAATTTGGTGAGGTTAGTATGGATTTCTTTGTTCTTTTCCACTGTTATATATTCGCGATAATGCAATCACATCGAGGATTTGATATCTTTTCCTCTATCCATGACTCCACCTTTTTTAAAGAGTTCTTAGATTGATAGATGCCTTTAAACACTAACATTTTGTGTGTTTATCTATGTTCAAAAATTTCATGGTTTACTCAATCAAAAACTGTCTTGCAGCTCATTGCAATACTTCGGTGCATGGATGCTTGTCGACAACAAATTTGACTTGGATAGTATTAGAATTTGAAGTTTTGTAGTTTTTTAAGTTTTATAAACAATTTTTTTTATTGAACTTGCAAAATTTTTCAATTGAGTTTTCAATTCTTTTTTTCTTTTTTCTATGAATTTTTTTAATTTTTTATTTCATAACAAATTTTATTTTGAATTTACAATTTTTTGAACTAATTTACAAAGGTTTTCAAGATTTGTTTTCAGTTCTTTATTTCTTTTCTTTTGAATTCCTTTATTTTTAAATTTCATAATAAATTTTATTTGCAGGTTTTTTATTGATATTATAGCTTGAAAACTATTTTTTACTAGCACTTTCATTGAGTTTTCAATTCTTTTTTCCTCAACAGATTTTTAATTTCCAAATTTTTTGAAAAGATGAATTTTTCAATATTTTAAAATCACGTTTAAATTAAGTAAATGACACCAATTAAATAATTAGTACTTAATGTTACCATAAATTTAAATAAGGGTTAAATTACAAAAATGCCCACCTAATTGTCTTTGATGAATAATGAGTGTGGCCGATTATAAATAAGCCCCTCTTATGCGTTGAGAAGTTCATTTCATCTCTTCCTTCTCATTCTTCATTCTTCTCTCACTCTCTCTCTCTGGAATGATATCCTTCTGCACCATCTCATTGCTTCTGGTTTTCATCTTCCTCTTCTCTCCATTATCCCTTCTTCTTCTTCTCTTTTCCTTCTCTATCAACAATGGGACCTTGCTGCAACATCTTGTTGCTTTTGCTCTTCTTCCTCCTTTTCTTTCACGCCTCACGCATCTTCCAGTGTAAAGGTAAACAAGAAACCCATTACTTTTGTTTCTTTCTCTCTTTAATCCTTTATCACCCATTTCTTTCTTTCTTTTCTCTGTCACTCTCATTTTCAGAAGCCATCACTCTGCTCTCCACCTCCCAAGACCTCTTCAAGAAATCTCCATTTTCTTGCCACTTCAAATCTCTCAATTGGATTCACCAACCCATTACTTTGTTTCAACCCAATACCATCAAATGGCATTCTTGGTCCATAAGGCTGGGACCACATTCCAACACATTCTCTGAATACTTCTTTCAACAAGAAAACCCTTCCTTCTCTTTCTTTCTTTCTTTCGACAATTATCACTTTCATTCACTTATTTCTTTCTTTCTCTTTTTCTCTCATTTATTTTCAGAACCCATTACTCTATTCTTCATGTCTGTCATTTGGATTCACCGACCCAATAGTAATGCTTTGTTTCAACCAGCACAATCAAATGGGAATCTTGGTCTATAAGGTGGCGGCGACACGCATTCTCACCACACTATAGGTAATTATGAAATTCCATCTCTTTACTTCTACACATTCAACTGCGTCAAGTAATTTTAAATTTGTAATATTTTTGGATTCCTTGTTATTTATATGGATCTTTAAATTGTTCTTATTGTTTTTTAAATGTATTTTCCCAAAAATAAAATCTGCCAATATGGTGTCTTGTTGTTTCTTGATTTGTCATTTGTTAATTTGGTCAAGCTTTGATTTTTATTATACTATTCACAGTGCTCAGACGTTTTATTTGTAAACCAAATATCAGAATAATTTAATCTGATCCAATTCTATATATTAAAGTGCATGATACATCAATATTGATTTTCATAACTTATTTTTATAACTCATTGCAGCACCATGTTGAGTTCGGGAGAATGTTGATTCAATGTAGATTTAATTTTCTGTAATGCGAACATAGAATAGAAGAGTACAAGTGAAGCTGAATTAAATGTTCAAGAACAGGAAGGTTTAAAGAGGATAGAGACAAAGGTGAGAGAGGAGAGAGAGAAGAGAAATTGTTTATAAAAATTAAAAATAAATCACTTAATCATCATACAAATCATACAAATACTTATATTGGGATTTCTCTCGGTTCTCACTCTCGCGCTTTTCCATCTCTACCACTCCCCCTAATGACTGTCTCTTAGCTGATTTTTTTCGTAATCTTGCTACTCCAATCTATATATGTCGTCGGAATCTTATTTTACCAGCCAAGTCTCCAATACGCCGGTACTCTTTCCTTCATACTCTTATAGCTATTTTCTTTTTCCTAATTCTCAACATATTCCCTCCAGTCACTTGTTTAATATTATTGTGAATAAGTTGATTTGAATGTCCCATTTTCCTTCACAGTGAAGATGTTGTCGGTTGTAAGAAATCAACATCTGTTGCTTTGTACCCTGCTAATTTGCAATGATGCAGCCATGGAGGTACACCAAAAACCTATGCTTGGCTTTGTAATTTGATTAATTGGAATATTCTTTCAACCTAGCAAACTGTTCTTTTCTTAGGAACTTCCTATTTTTCTCGATGATCTTGTCATTTGGTGGGGTGCTACCCTGATTTCAGTGACATTGATTCTTCAATTTGGTGAGGTTAGTATGGATTTCTTTGCTCTTTTCCACTATTATATATTCGCGATAATGCAATCACATCGAGGATTTGACATCTTTTCCTCTATCCATGACTCCACCTTTTTTTAGAGAGTTCTTAGATTGATATATGCCTTTAAACACTAACATTTTGTGTGTTTATCTATGTTCGAAAATTTCATGGTTTACTCAATCAAAAATGTCTTGCAGCTCATTGCAATACTTCGGTGCATGGATGCTTGTCGACAACAAATTTGACTTGGATAGTATTAGAATTTGAAGTTTTGCAGTTTTTTAAGTTTTATAAACAATTTTTTTTATTGAACTTGCAAAATTTTTCAATTGAGTTTTCATTTCCTTTTTTCTTTTTTCTATGAATTTTTTTAATTGTTTATTTCATAACAAATTTTATTTTGAATTGACAATTTTTTGAACTAATTTACAAAGGTTTTCAAGATTTGTTTTCAGTTCTTTATTTCTTTTTTTTTGAATTCCTTTATTTTTAAATTTCATAATAAATTTTATTTGCAAGTTTTTTATTGATATTATAGCTTGAAAACTATTTTTTACTAGCACTTTCATTGAGTTTTCAATTCTTTTTTCCTCAACAGATTTTTTAATTTTTAAATTTTTTCAAAAGATGAATTTTTTAATATTTTATAACTTCTAAAATTTTTGAACTGATATTATGGGTTAAAAGCACTTTTTTTTTGAAATATTTAGAATTTTTTCGTTCCACTTTATTTCTTTTTCAACATTTTTACTATGCTGTTGGGCGAGATCAAAGGGATATCACTGGATTTTACATCAAAAAAGAAAATGACATCATGGTTAGGGTGTGTTGAACGAAACGAACTACTTGTTATGCTCAGAGGGAAGGGGACAAAAGCGTTATTCCATCAGACGTTGAAGCTGTGAATTGCGATCCCATCGAAGCTAATTGTCTGAACATCTCATTTGTATGTTTATTTTTCTCGCTTTTCTTGTACTTACATTCTTATTTTTAGTATAATATATTGTATTTGTGCACAGTAACTCCATAGTGATATTTGCTATTTGCTTATTTGCTTGTTTTTGTGTGTAAGCAGAGATTGGGATCATGATGAAAGGCGGCTATTGCTGATAAGGAGAATTGGGTTTGTTTGGGTGGTCGAGAAAGACGAGCAGAAGAAGCAGAAGAAAACCTCCAAGGAGTCCTCCGCTTGGCAATTGTAGACCATGGTGGAAAATTTGCAGTTTGCCCATCAGGAGCTCTGTCACTATAAATCTCATCAACACTGTATGTTCTTCTCACATTCCTTCTCATTAAATCTCAATTTGTTAGTAATTTATTTAGTGTGTGTTATGAGCCTATACAAAAATAATTATTTGGATTGACTTAAATCAACTCTGATATTGCATTGAAAGCTATATTGTTCCATGATGTATGTGTTAAATGAAATCATTTTGTTCTTTTCCTATTTGATAGCTTTTAGGAAAGTAAGATGACTATATCAAATGGATAACTATAATAATTGAGATAGATAAAAGAGAACGTCTATGAATGTGAACTTACAATATCATGGGAACTAACAATAATTAAATCGATACATCATCCCACTTTGTTGTATTGACACAAAATTGTTCTTCGCAGAGACTTAAAATGACGATGCATATAGACGCAGAACCTAGGGAGATTCTTATTCGAAAAGAGGTTGCCACTGTAAGTTTGAATCTTGAAACGACTGAGGAGTCAACACAGCACCAAGGGAGATTCCACCATATTCAAGGTATCAATTCTTTTGGATTTTGCGTTTGATAATCTCTTTGAGGTTTCAAGGAGTATGTCCCTCCAATTAAGCCTGTGGGAAGAGGCGCTAATGGTCTTGTTCATTCATAAATTGTGGGATTTCGCTCAAGTTTTTGTATTTCTTGTATTTGGATGAAGGGTTCTTGTTATTACTATGTGAAAGTTCATTTTTTTTGGAGAAAATGTGATTCTAAAATTAGGAAGATGACTTTGACTCTAGATCAAACTTTTGGTTGTGTTATGATTAGGCTTTAGTTCAAATTATATTTGAGAGTTTGATTATTTGTTATCCGTCTTTATCCTTGGTTTTTGTCATGAAATTGCATATGAAGTTGATGTGTGATGTGCTTTGCGGTGTTTGCTTCCTTCTTTCTTATTTTTGTGAATGGGAGAGCTCAATTGGTTGTTTGATGATGAATACAGTTGTTGTTAGTCTCTCATATATTAGCAGAAAAGGAAAGCTGATAGTTACTCTTCTGGGGCAATTTTAATTATTTCTTATGTCTATTTGCAGATGTTCTTGCAAAGTTGCTGCATAAGAGTTGCATATGCTTTTCTTTGCACTAGCTTTCCTTTTGAATGTATTTTTAATGAAGGCTAATATGTAAAGAGTTCATGAGGATCGAAATAAATAATTGCTCTGTGCTAATGAAAACCTTAAGTGAACAACTTGTGCAGTTAAATTGTCTTTGACGTTCATAGGTCTGCTACTGCACAATTATGTATTGCTTAGTATTTAATTTTTTTTATACTTCCTTGTTTTCTTGTTTCCTTAAATAAATTTTCTTTTTGTTTTTTACTGTTTGTATTTACAGGGAGGATGAGAGAGTTGGGGATACTCTGACTGTGTTGATGATTAAAGGCAGATTGAGGGAGCTGCTAAAAGCACTCTTTGATGAGAGTGAAAGGCTGTATGAGGAGATGGTATTAATGTTGCAAATCTTGAAGAAGAGGTTTCTACTGTTTTTGCTTGTATGAAGCAGAATGGTTGGAGCTTCCAAAAGTTATTTTGTAGAAGAATGTCGTTACTTATTTTTCTAAAAGTTACCAAGCTACATTAGTGCAATTATGTATGTAATATTTTGTAGAAGAATGTAATGTAATGAGATAGGAGACATCCTTGTTATGTTTGAACATGAATGCAAGGAATGTTGTATTCCTCTTTAGGTTTGTTGAAAGCATGTCTATTATGAATGAAATGTTGAAGCTATTTTGTAGAATATAAGCATTTTTGGCTACAATATTTATTTTAACGTTGATGTAGAAATATTGTGTGCTGGGGAATTACCTTGGCTAATCAAGACAAATTACATTGCAAAGTCAGAAATATCTTTCAATACCAAATATTTCCTAAGTAACTTCCAAGGAAAAGGCAGCTGAAATGAGATCGTCATTCATATACCAGCTAGCTCATTCTCATATAGGAGTACCTATTCATAAATCATAATTAGGCTCAATTTATGATGGGAAGAAAATGCCATCAGGGAAAATGAGAAACACAAGAATAAATTTGTTTAGGGTTAACATAACTTTTGGTCCCTCAAGTTTCACCCAATTTTGTTTTTAGTCCGTCAAGTTTCAAACACGTGCTTTTAGTCCTTCAAATTTGCTCTGTTAGTAAGGTTAGTCCCTCAAGTTTGAAAAGGACTTAAAAATGCATTTAACACCATTAAGTTGTCCTACGTGACACTAACTCTGTTAATTTTAATGACGTGGCAACTTATTTTGAGTGATTGGATATTTATTTAATTTTATTGAATTAATATAATAAAAAAACCCCAAATTCTCAAATCATCTCTATGATTTCGCAGATACATTCGACCAACACATCCCCACCACAGAACTTTCCCCAAAGCCTTGTAAGGACCAATTGATTAGAGTTAAATGACTATTAAAGGGATGTTTACTTTTGTTGTTGAAAAATGAAAGTGAAAGATTATATTTGCTGGCAGAATTTTGTTTTCATAAACTGTTAAAAAAATAATTTGAAATCATGGGTCAGTGGTGCAGATTTTTTCGGTGTGAGTATTTCTTAGATGGGAAAATTTGTTAGAGTTCCTCTGTAAGAAAAGTAATGAATGCGAGGTCTTACGAGTTTTTATGTGAGGTCAATAAGTTGTTATTACTAGCCCTAAAAGTTGTAATTAAAACTCGTGAGACCTCAGTTTAATTTTTAACAAAGTTTATTATTCTTGCTTAATTAGCAACAAGAAACTAGGTATATATATACATGAAAAAGAAACACATTTTTTGGGCTGCGGAAAAAATACTTAAAAACCACTCATTGAAAAATATATCTCGTTTTAACTATAACTTATTTATAAAAAACCAATTTAACAAGTGAAAAAGAAAGAAGACTCAACATTGTAACTAAAAAATTAAAGAAAGAAGACTCAAGAAGTTATCACCATTTATTAATCTAATGTTTTTGGAAATTGGAAATACAGTAAGGAATCAAAAATCAAGGATAGCAATGATCTCTTCAATTTATATACTATCTAATTTATTTCATTATTTTTAAAGAAAGTGAGAGAGAGAGAGAGAAATGTAACAGTTAGTTGTTTGTTAAGTTGATGTTTCTTGCTAATATAGTAACAGAGCGTATAACGGTTTTGACTTTGGGCGTTTTGGGGAGTTGACTGACTTGTAAGTATTCTCTGGCCTCTTTAAATATACAAGTTTAATGTAGTATTTACTAATTCACAGCTAGCTCATTTTTAATTTATTTTAAGATTCTTAGTGGAAAACTATAAAAGTACGATACGAGTATTGTTTTATATTTTTTTTTGGGGTGTTATTGCAAAATTTTAGGTAGAAAAGTTCCTAAGAAAATTTATAACTTGTAATTAATTATTAAAATTGTGTGTTCTTATAAATTTTTCACTACAGGTTGAAATTTGATTTCAAATTAAATTTCATTGTTCAAGTTATTTAGTTTGTATTGGTCATCCAATTTTTACTTAACAATAAAAAATTTTTATTTAACAAAAAGTGAAAATAAATGGTTTGTCAAAAGTTATGAGTTAGCTCGTTAAAGATTCTTGTAAGAAAATTTAGGCTTAAAGATTCTTGTAAGAAAATTTCAGAACTTAAAAAGGGAAAAATGAAGTGACATTTGCATTAAGACCTGAGTAAAATAATGAATATAAACAAGTATATATCAGTTATTGTTAATAATAACTGCATTAATTTTTTTTTATATTTGTTAATTGAGTAATGGTTAAATTTCTTACATTACAATATGTTTATATATTATGCTCGATATAAATCACACTACTGCAAAGTTGGCTATTAACGATAGTAACAGACGACCTTAGTAAAGCTGGTCGTTGATAAAATTGTGGTGTCATTATTTGTATTTTCAACGAAAAGCTTGAGAAAAGATGACTTTTTTTGAAATTTGGTCCCCATTTCTATAAGAGGAAACAATAAAATTTTTTTAAAAAACTTTGGTTATTGTTTCTATTTAACAACAAAAAAAATTTAAAAAGAATTTGATCATTGATTCTCCAAGAGAAACAACGACTAAAATCACTTAAAATTTTCGTCGTTGTTTTCCTCCACATACCCGCCTAATTTTCACTCAATCTCATAAAAACCATTGTCATTGACCTTTGGCATCTTTTAGGAACCCTCCCTAAGTTGATGCCGCTGTAGAGAGGTTATAACTGATCTTCTTTTATTTAAATTCACAATTTTTTAAAAAGTTTCAAACTATAAATTTGATTTTTCAAAAATTTTAAATGTTTAAAAGTTAGTTTATTTGTTTAAAGCGTAGTATATGATGTAATTTGTATATTTTAATTGCATATACTGGTTGGAAATAAGTTAGTAAAAAAACTATTTTACCTAATTGTTGGTATTTTGAACGAGAACATTTTAAAATCACGTTTAAATTAAGTAAATGATACCAGTTAAATAATTAGTACTTAATGTTACCATAAATTTAAATAAGGGTTAAATTGCAAAAATGCCCACCTAATTGTCTTTGATGAATAGTGAGTGTGGCCGATTATAAATAAGCCCCTCTTATGCGTTGAGAAGTTCATTTCATCTCTTCCTCCTCATTCTTCATTCTTCTCTTGCTCTCTCTCTCTCTCTGGAATGATATCCTTCTGCACCATCTCATTGCTTCTGGTCTTGATCTTCCTCTTCTCTCCATTATCCCTTCTTCTTCTTCTCTTTTCCCTATCTATCAACAATGGGACCTTGCTGCAACATCTTGTTGCTTTTGCTCTTCTTCCTCCTTTTCTTTCACGCCTCACGCATCTTCCAGTGTAAAGGTAAACAAGCAAACCCATTACTTTTGTTTCTTTCTCTCTTTAATCCTTTATCACACATTTCTTTCTTTCTTTTCTCTGTCACTCTCATTTTCAGAAGCCATCACTCTGCTCTCCACCTCCCAAGACCTCTTCAAGAAATCTCCATTTTCTTGCCACTTCAAATCTCTCAATTGGATTCACCAACCCATAACTTTGTTTCAACCCAATACCATCAAATGGCATTCTTGGTCCATAAGGCTGGGACCACATTCCAACACATTCTCTGAATCCTTCTTTCAACAAGAAAACTCTTCCTTCTCTTTCTTTCTTTCTTTCGACAATTATCACTTTCATTCACTTATTTCTTTCTTTCTCTTTTTCTCTCATTTATTTTCAGAACCCATTACTCTATTCTTCATGTCTGTCATTTGGATTCACCGACCCAATAGTAATCCTTTGTTTCAACCAGCACAATCAAATGGGAATCTTGGTCTATAAGGTGGCGGCGACACGCATTCTCACCACACTATAGGTAATTATGAAATTCCATCTCTTTACTTCTACACATTCAAATGCGTCAAGTAATTTTAAATTTGTAATATTTTTGGATTCCTTGTTATTTATATGGATCTTTAAATTGTTCTTATTGTTTTTTAAATGTATTTTCCCAAAAATAAAATCTGCCAATATGGTGTCTTGTTGTTTCTTGATTTGTCATTTGTTAATTTGGTCAAGCTTTGATTTTTATTATACTATTCACCGTGCTCAGACGTTTTATTGGTAAGCCAAATATCAGAATAATTTAATCTTGTCCAATTCTATATATTAAAGTGCATGATACATCAATATTTGATTTTCATAACTTATTTTTATAACTCATTGCAGCACCATGTTGAGTTCGGGAGAATGTTGATTCAATGTAGATTTAATTTTCTGTAATGCGAACATAGAATAGAAGAGTACAAGTGAAGCTGAATTAAATGTTCAAGAACAGGAAGGTTTAAAGAGGATAGAGACAAAGGTGAGAGAGGAGAGAGAGAAGAGAAATTGTTTATAAAAATTAAAAATAAATCAATTAATCATCATACAAATCATACAAATACTTAATCATACAAATACTTATATTGGGATTTCTCTCGGTTCTCACTCTCGCACTTTTCCATCTCTACCACTCCCCCTAATGACTGTCTCTTAGCTGATTTTTTTCGTAATCTTGCTACTCCAATCTATATATGTCATCGGAGTCTTATTTTACCAGCCAAGTCTCCAATACGCCGGTACTCTTTCCTTCATACTTTTATAGCTATTTTCTTTTTCCTAATTCTCAACATACACTACTAGAAAATAGGCCTTTCACGACCATAATTAACGACTAAAATGCCAATGTTGGTCGTTGATGAAAAACGCGGTGGCATAACATGTAAATAACTGTCCAGGCGGAGACCTTTCACGTCCAAATTGGGTACATGTGGTCGTGGAAGGGTCCCCTCCCACGTCCACACATTTAAATGTGTGGACGTGGAAGGGGAGACCCCTTTCACGTCCACACTCATAGTGAGTGTGGACGTGGAAGGGTCCCCTTCCACGTCCACACATATATATGTGTGGACGTGGAAGGGGACCCTTCCACGTCCACACTCACTATGAGTGTGGACGTGAAAGGGGTCTCCCCTTCCACGTCCACACATTTAAATGTGTGGACGTGGAAGGGGACCCTTCCACGACCACATTCACCCAACTATGGACGTGAAAGGTGGGCAATATTTTTCCCACTGGCGCCAAAATCCTTTTTATTTCCCTCCAACACTTTGGCACTCACTTTACCCGATTCTCTGCGCACTCCCTTTCTTCTCTCACATTGGCACTCACTTTCTCTCTGCTTCTCTCCTCCCTCTCTCCAACCACCGCCGCCTCTCTCCTCCCTCTCTCCAACCACCGCCGCCGCCCTCGCCTCGCCCTCTCTCCTCCCTCGCCTCGCCCTCGCCGCCGCCCTCGCCTCCTCCCCCTCTCAGGTAAGATCCTCCTCCCTCTCGCCTCCCTCTCTATCGCCTCCTCCCCCTCCCCCTCCTCCTCCCTCCTCCCCCTCCCCCTCCCCCTCCTCCGCCCTCTCAGGTAAGTGGCCGAGAGTTTTACTCCCCTCCTCCCCCTCCCCCTCCTCCTCCCTCCTCTTCAAGATAATACTCGCTGATTTTTTTTTTTTTTTTACTTTTCGCAGGGCATTTTGGGGACAAATTAATTGGGTTTCTTTAAGTTTTTTCGCTACATCTTCAACATCAACTTCTGTTGCTGTTTCAGCGTCAACATCCTCCCAAGTTAAGGTGAGTTTTTTTTTTATTTTTTTTTTATTTTTCTCTCATTGTATTTTCTTTGTTTTTTTATTTTTTGTATTTGCTTTTTAATATAGTTTGTGCCCACTGTAAGACATTTTAAGCATTGAAATATTGTTTGACTGATTTTATAAGCTCAATGGAATTACTGATTTTATTTGGTTTTGGTAATAGATTGTTAATTGTTATTTTGATTATTGTGATTATATTTGGTTCATTTGCTGGCTTAAATATTTATGGGATACGTTTTTGCAATTGCTCTGGTATTCTGTATTGTGCTGTAGTATGGTATTGACAGTGGTTTGTAAATGATCTGCAAGAATGCAGATGGCTATAAAATGCATTTACAAAATGAAAAAAAAAAAAAAGCCTTTCACGTCCACAAATAAGGTAGGTGGACGTGATACCCTATCACGTCCACACTTAGGTAGTGTGGACGTGATAGGGGGGACCTATCACGTCCACACCTTATAAGGTGTGGACGTGATAGGTACCCCTATCACGTCCACACTACCTAAGTGTGGACGTGATAGGTATCACGTCCACCTACCACGTCCACACTTGGATAAGTGTGGACGTGGTAGCCTCTTTGGAGGCACCAAATTTGGTGCCTCCTAAGAGGCTACCACGTCCATTTTTATCCAAGTGTGGACGTGATAGGTCCTATCTATCACGACCACAAACATGTGGTCGTGAAAAACACACTTTTTTACGACGCGGGCTTCCACGACCACCTATTTGTGGTCGTGAAAAGCCCAAAATTGTGGTCGTGAAAGACCTTATTTCCAGTAGTGATATTCCCTCCAGTCACTTGTTTAATATTATTGTGAATAAGTTGATTTGAATGTCCCATTTTCCTTCACAGTGAAGATGTTGTCGGTTGTAAGAAATCAACATCTGTTGCTTTGTACCCTGCTAATTTGCAATGATGCAGCCATGGAGGTACACCAAAAACCTATGCTTGGCTTTGTAATTTGATTAATTGGAATATTCTTTCAACCTAGCAAACTGTTCTTTTCTTAGGAACTTCCTATTTTTCTCGATGATCTTGTCATTTGGTGGGGTGCTACCCTGATTTCAGTGACATTGATTCTTCAATTTGGTGAGGTTAGTATGGATTTCTTTGTTCTTTTCCAATGTTATATATTCGCGATAATGCAATCACATCGAGGATTTGACATCTTTTCCTCTATCCATGACTCCACCTTTTTTTTAAAGAGTTCTTAGATTGATAGATGCCTTTAAACACTAACATTTTGTGTGTTTATCTATATTCGAAAATTTCATGGTTTACTCAATCAAAAACTGTCTTTTAGCTCATTGCAATACTTCGGTGCATGGATGCTTGTCGACAACAAATTTGACTTGGATAGTATTAGAATTTGAAGTTTTGTAGTTTTTTAAGTTTTATAAACAATTTTTTTTATTGAACTTGCAAAATTTTTCAATTGAGTTTTCAATTCCTTTTTTCTTTTTTCTATGAATTTTTTTAATTGTTTATTTCATAACAAATTTTATTTTGAATTTACAATTTTTTGAACTAATTTACAAAGGTTTTGAAGATTTGTTTTCAGTTCTTTATTTCTTTTCTTTTGAATTCCTTTATTTTTAAATTTCATAATAAATTTTATTTGCAAGTTTTTTATTGATATTATAGCTTGAAAACTATTTTTTACTAGCACTTTCATTGAGTTTTCAATTCTTTTTTCCTCAACAGATTTTTTAATTTTCAAATTTTTTGAAAAGATGAATTTTTCAATATTTTATAACTTCTAAAATTTTTGAACTGATATTATGGGTTAAAAGCACGTTTTTTGAAATATTTAGAATTTTTTCGTTCCACTTTCTTTCTTTTTCAACATTTTTACTATGCTGTTGGGCGAGATCAAAGGGATATCATTGGATTTTACATCAAGAAAGAAAATGACATCATGGTTAGGGTGTGTTGAACGCAACGAACTACTTGTTATGCTCAGAGGGAAGGGGACAAAAGCGTTATTCCATCAGACGTTGAAGCTGTAAATTGCGATCCCATCGAAGCTAATTGTCTGAACATCTCATTTGTATGTTTATTTTTCTCGCTTTTCTTGTACTTACATTCTTATTTTTAGTATAATTTATTGTATTTGTGCACAGTAACTCCATAGTGATATTTGCTATTTGCTTATTTGCTTGTTTTTGTGTGTAAGCAGAGATTGGGATCATGATGAAAGGCGGCTATTGCTGATAAGGAGAATTGGGTTTGTTTGGGTGGTCGAGAAAGACGAGCAGAAGAAGCAGAAGAAAACCTCCAAGGAGTCCTCCACTTGGCAATTGTAGAGCATGGTGGAAAATTTGCAGTTTGCCCATCAGGAGCTCTGTCACTATAAATCTCATCAACACTGTATGTTCTTCTCACATTCCTTCTCATTAAATCTCAATTTGTTAGTAATTTATTTAGTGTGTGTTATGAGCCTATACAAAAATAATTATTTGCATTGACTTAAATCAACTCTGATATTGCATTGAAAGCTATATTGTTCCATGATGTATGTGGTAAATGAAATCATTTTGTTCTTTTCCTATTTGATAGCTTTTAGGAAAGTAAGATGACTATATCAAATGGATAACTATAATAATTGAGATAGATAAAAGAGAACGTCTATGAATGTGAACTTACAATATCATGGGAACTAACAATAATTAAATCGGTACATCATCCCACTTTGTTGTATTGACACAAAATTGTTCTTCGCAGAGACTTAAAATGACGATGCATATAGACGCAGAACCTAGGGAGATTCTTATTCGAAAAGAGGTTGCCACTGTAAGTTTGAATCTTGAAACGACTGAGGAGTCAACACAGCACCAAGGGAGATTCCACCATATTCAAGGTATCAATTCTTTTGGATTTTGCGTTTGATAATCTCTTTGAGGTTTCAAGGAGTATGTCCCTCCAATTAAGCCTGTGGGAAGAGGCGCTAATGGTCTTGTTCATTCATAAGTTGTGGGATTTCGCTCAAGTTTTTGTATTTCTTGTATTTGGATGAAGGGTTCTTGTTATTAGTATGTGAAAGTTCATTTTTTTGGAGAAAATGTGATTCTAAAATTAGGAAGATGACTTTGACTCTTGATCAAACTTTTGGTTGTGTTATGATTAGGCTTTAGTTCAAATTATATTTGAGAGTTTGATTATTTGTTATCCGTCTTTATCCTTGGTTTTTGTCATGAAATTGCATATGAAGTTGATGTGTGATGTGCTTTGCGGTGTCTGCTTCCTTCTTTCTTATTTTTGTGAATGGGAGAACTCAATTGGTTGTTTGATGATGAATACAGTTGTTGTTAGTCTCTCATATATTAGCAGAAAAGGAAAGCTGATAGTTACTCTTCTGGGGCAATTTTAATTATTTCTTATGTCTATTTGCAGATGTTCTTGCAAAGTTGCTGCATAAGAGTTGCATATGCTTTTCTTTGCACTAGCTTTCCTTTTGAATGTATTTTTAATGAAGGCTAATATGTAAAGAGTTCATGAGGATCGAAATAAATAATTGCTCTGTGCTAATGAAAACCTTAAGTGAACAACTTGTGCAGTTAAATTGTCTTTGACGTTCATAGGTCTGCTACTGCACAATTATGTATTGCTTAGTATTTAATTTTTTTTATACTTCCTTGTTTTCTTGTTTCCTTAAATAAATTTTCTTTTTGTTTTTTACTGTTTGTATTTACAGGGAGGATGAGAGAGTTGGGGATACTCTGACTGTGTTGATGATTAAAGGCAGATTGAGGGAGCTGCTAAAAGCACTCCTTGATGAGAGTGAAAGGCTGTATGAGGAGATGGTATTAATGTTGCAAATCTTGAAGAAGAGGTTTCTACTGTTTTTGCTTGTATGAAGCAGAATGGTTGGAGCTTCCAAAAGTTATTTTGTACAAGAATGTCGTTACTTATTTTTCTAAAAGTTACCAAGCTACATTAGTGCAATTATGTATGTAATATTTTGTAGAAGAATGTAATGTAATGAGATAGGAGACATCCTTGTTATGTTTGAACATGAATGCAAGGAATGTTGTATTCCTCTTTAGGTTTGTTGAAAGCATGTCTATTATGAATGAAATGTTGAAGCTATTTTGTAGAATATAAGCATTTTTGGCTACAAAATTTATTTCTACGTTGATGTAGAAATATTGTGTGCTGGGGAATTACCTTGGCTAATCAAGACAAATTACATTGCAAAGTTAGAAATATCTTTCAATACCAAATATTTCCTAAGTAACTTCCAAGGAAAAGGCAGCTGAAATGAGATCGTCATTCATATACTAGCTAGCTCATTCTCATATAGGAGTACCTATTCATAAATCATAATTAGGCTCAATTTATGATGGGAAGAAAATGCCATCAGGGAAAATGAGAAACACAAGAATAAATTTGTTTAGGGTTAACATAACTTTTGGTCCCTCAAGTTTCACCCAATTTTGTTTTTAGTCCGTCAAGTTTCAAACACGTGCTTTTAGTCCTTCAAATTTGCTCTGTTAGTAAGGTTAGTCCCTCAAGTTTGAAAAGGACTTAAAAATGCATTTAACACCATTAAGTTGTCCTACGTGACACTAACTCTGTTAATTTTAATGACGTGGCAACTTATTTTGAGTGATTGGATATTTATTTAATTTTATTGAATTAATATAATAAAAAAACCCCAAATTCTCAAATCATCTCTATGATTTCGCAGATACATTCGACCAACACATCCCCACCACAGAGCTTTCCCCAAAGCCTTGTAAGGACCAATTGATTAGAGTTAAATGACTATTAAAGGGATGTTTACTTTTGTTGTTGAAAAATGAAAGTGGAGAAATAGAAAGTGAAAGATTATATTTGCTGGCAGAATTTTGTTTTCATAAACTGTTAAAAAAAATAATTTAAAATCCTGGGTCAGGGGTGCAGATTTTTCGGTGTGAGTATTTCTTAGATGGGAAAATTTGTTAGAGTTCCTCTGTAAGAAAAGTAATGAATGCGAGGTCTTACGAGTTGTTATTACTAGCTCTAAAAGTTGTAATTAAAACTCGTGGGACCTCAGTTTAATTTTTAACAAAGTTCATTATTCTTGCTTAATTAGCAACAAGAAACTAGGTATATACATGAAAAAGAAACACATTTTTTGGGCTGCGGAAAAAATACTTAAAAACCACTCATTGAAAAATATATCTCGTTTTAACTATAACTTATTTATAAAAAACCAATTTAACAAGGGAAAATGAAAGAAGACTCAACATTGTAACTAAAAAATTAAAGAAAGAAGACTCAAGAAGTTATCACCATTTATTAATCTAATGTTTTTGGAAATTGGAAATACAGTAAGGAATCAAAAATCAAGGGTAGCAACGATCTCTTCAATTTATATACTATCTAATTTATTTCATTATTTTTAAAGAAAGTGAGAGAGAGAAAGAGAGAGAGAGAGAGAGAGAAATGTAACAATTAGTTGTTTGTTAAGTTGAGGTTTCTTGCTAATATAGTAACAGAGCGTATAACGGTTTTGACTTTGGGCGTTTTGGGGAGTTGACTGACTTGTGAGTATTCTCTGGCCTCTTTAAATATACAAGTTTAATGTAGTATTTACTAATTCACAGCTAGCTCATTTTTAATTTATTTTAAGATTCTTAGTGGAAAACTATAAAAGTACGATACGAGTATTGTTTTATATTTTTTTTGGGGGGTGTTATTGCATAATTTTAGGTAGGAAAGTTCCCAAGAAAATTTATAACTTGTAATTAATTATTAAAATTGTGTGTTCTTATAAATTTTTCACTACAGGTTGAAATTTGATTTCAAATTAAATTTCATTGTTCATGTTATTTAGTTTGTATTGGTCATCCAATTTTTACTTCACAATAAAAAATTTTTATTTAACAAAAAGTGAAAATAAAAGGTTTGTCAAAAGTTATGAGTTAGCTCTTTAAAGATTCTTGTAAGAAAATTTAGGTTTAAAGATAAGAAAATTTCAGAACTTAAAAAGGGAAAAATGAAGTGACATTTGCATTAAGACCTGAGTAAAATAATGAATATAAACAAGTATATATCAGTTATTGTTAATAATAACTGCATTAATTTTATTTTATATTTGTTAATTGAGTAATGGTTAAATTTATTACATTAATGGTTTAAGAATAACAATATGTTTATATATTATGCTCGATATAAATCACACTACTGCAAAGTTGGCTATTAACGATAGTAACGGACGACCTTAGTAAAGCTGGAATATTCTTTCAACCTAGCAAACTGTTCTTTTCTTAGGAACTTCCTATTTTTCTGGATGATCTTGTCTTTTGGTGGGGTGCTACCCTGATTTCAGACATTGATTCTTCAATTTGGTGAGGTTAGTATGGATTTCTTTGTTCTTTTCCACTATTATATATTCGCGATAATGCAATCACATCGAGGATTTGACATCTTTTCCTCTATCCATGATTCCAGCTTTTTTAAAGAGTTCTTAGATTGATAGATGTCTTTAAACACTAACATTTTGTGTGTTTATCTATGTTCGAAAATTTCATGGTTTACTCAATCAAAAACTGTCTTGCAGCTCATTGCAATACTTCGGTGCATGGATGCTTGTCGACAACAAATTTGACTTGGATAGTATTAGAATTTGAAGTTTTGTAGTTTTTTAAGTTTTATAAACAATTTTTTTTATTGAACTTGCAAAATTTTTCAATTGAGTTTTCAATTCCTTTTTTCTTTTTTCTATGAATTTTTTTAATTGTTTATTTCATAACAAATTTTATTTTGAATTTACAATTTTTTGAACTAATTTACAAAGGTTTTCAAGATTTGTTTTCAGTTCTTTATTTCTTTTCTTTTGAATTCCTTTATTTTTAAATTTCATAATAAATTTTATTTGCAAGTTTTTTATTGATATAATAGCTTGAAAACTATTTTTTACTAGCACTTTCATTGAGTTTTCAATTCTTTTTTCCTCAACAGATTTTTTAATTTCCAAATTTTTTGAAAAGATGAATTTTTCAATATTTTAAAATCACGTTTAAATTAAGTAAATGACACCAGTTAAATAATTAGTACTTAATGCTACCATAAATTTAAATAAGGGTTAAATTGCAAAAATGCCCACCTAATTGTCTTTGATGAATAATGAGTGTGGCCGATTATAAATAAGCCCCTCTTATGCGTTGAGAAGTTCATTTCATCTCTTCCTCCTCATTCTTCATTCTTCTCTTGCTCTCTCTCTCTCTCTCTGGAAAGATATCCTTCTGCACCATCTCATTGCTTCTGGTCTTCATTTTCTTCTTCTCTCCATTATCCCTTCTTCTTCTTCTCTTTTCCCTCTCTATCAACAATGGGACCTTGCTGCAACATCTTGTTGCTTTTGCTCTTCCTCCTCCTTTTCTTTCACGCCTCACGCGTCTTCCAGTGTAAAGGTAAACAAGAACCCATTACTTTTGTTTCTTTCTCTCTTTAATCCTTTATCACCCATTTCTTTCTTTCTTTTCTCTGTCACTCTCATTTTCAGAAGCCATCACTCTGCTCTCCACCTCCCAAGACCTCTTCAAGAAATCTCCATTTTCTTGCCACTTCAAATCTCTCAATTGGATTCACCAACCCAATACTTTGTTTCAACCCAATACCATCAAATGGCATTCTTGGCCCATAAGGCTGGGACCACATTCCAACACATTCTCTGAATACTTCTTTCAACAAGAAAACCCTTCCTTCTCTTTCTTTCTTTCTTTCGACAATTATCACTTTCATTCACTTATTTCTTTCTTTCTCTTTTTCTCTCATTTATTTTCAGAACCCATTACTCTATTCTTCATGTCTGTCATTTGGATTCACCGACCCAATAGTAATGCTTTGTTTCAACCAGCACAATCAAATGGAATCTTGGTCTATAAGGTGGCGTCGACACGCATTCTCACCACACTATAGGTAATTATGAAATTCCATCTCTTTACTTCTACACATTCAAATGCGTCAAGTAATTTTAGATTTGTAATATTTTTGGATTCCTTGTTATTTATATGGATCTTTAAATTGTTCTTATTGTTTTTTAAATGTATTTTCCCAAAAATAAAATCTGCCAATATGGTGTCTTGTTGTTTCTTGATTTGTCATTTGTTAATTTGGTCAAGCTTTGATTTTTATTATAGTATTCACAGTGCTCTGACGTTTTATTTGTAAACCAAATATCAGAATAATTTAATCTGATCCAATTCTATATATTAAAGTGCATGATACATCAATATTGATTTTCATAACTTATTTTTATAACTCATTGCAGCACCATGTTGAGTTCGGGAGAATGTTGATTCAATGTAGATTTAATTTTCTGTAATGCGAACATAGAATAGAAGAGTACAAGTGAAGCTGAATTAAATGTTCAAGAACAGGAAGGTTTAAAGAGGATAGAGACAAAGGTGAGAGAGGAGAGAGAGAAGAGAAATTGTTTATAAAAATTAAAAATAAATCAATTAATCATCATACAAATCATACAAATACTTAATCATACAAATACTTATATTGGGATTTCTCTCGGTTCTCACTCTCGCGCTTTTCCATCTCTACCACTCCCCCTAATGACTGTCTCTTAGCTGATTTTTTTCGTAATCTTGCTACTCCAATCTATATATGTCGTCGGAATCTTATTTTACCAGCCAAGTCTCCAATACGCCGGTACTCTTTCCTTCATACTTTTATAGCTATTTTCTTTTTCCTAATTCTCAACATATTCCCTCCAGTCACTTGTTTAATATTATTGTGAATAAGTTGATTTGAATGTCCCATTTTCCTTCACAGTGAAGATGTTGTCGGTTGTAAGAAATCAACATCTGTTGCTTTGTACCCTGCTAATTTGCAATGATGCAGCCATGGAGGTACACAAAAAACCTATGCTTGGCTTTGTAATTTGATTAATTGGAATATTCTTTCAACCTAGCAAACTGTTCTTTTCTTAGGAACTTCCTATTTTTCTCGATGATCTTGTGTAACATCCTAAAAATTTAATACAGGATCAAGGAGTGTTTTGGGAAATAATAAATGGAGAAATTGGGAATTTTGGAATTTTTAGGGATTTTTGGGATATTTTTGGAAATTTTGAGTAATTAATATGCATATAATTAATTAAGAAATGAAGAGTTTGAAATATGAGGGAGTGGTAAAGCTAAAAATATTTTGAAGTTTAAGAAGATTGGAGGCTGGTTTAAATGGTTTTAGAATTAAAAGAGTACACTATGACAAGTTTGGGCTACAAATCATCAGAGCACCCCCTTAATTCACTCAACCAAACATGCCCCTCCCCCTTTACTATAAATACCAAGCTCCCTCCGCCTCCGACCCTTCCCCATCAGACCCTCCCTCCTCTCCTCCGCCCTCCTCGCGATTTCCGGCGGCCAGAGGCGCGGCGGCGCCGACGGCTCCCCTCACAGATGCACCGTCCTTCTCTCCTTCCTTATTCCTTCCTCATACCCGACGGCCAAACCCACCCCCATGCCCCTTCATGTTCGTCGTCTTCTTCGGCTTTCCGGCGAGCTCAACGGCGGACGACGCGAGGATGGTAAGCTTCGGGTCCTTTTTGTTTTTTCTCAAACTACACTTCGTTTTATGGGGTTCTCATTTTCCATTCGGGCTTCTCCGTTTCTTCATGCTCCAGTGGCGGTCCGGCGAGTTTAACGGCGGCGCCAGCCTCCCACATGCCATACAACAGCAGAATCGAACCTAGGTGGTTTTCCTTAACTCATCTCTATCTGTTTCCTTTTGTTTTCTGCGAGTTTAGAGAGAATCTGATTTCATTGTTGGGATTGGGTTGTTTAATCGGTAAAGGCCGAAGCTTTAGCTTCTATTCTTGTCATTTTGAATGAGAAAGTAAGCTTTGATTGAAGTTTGAAGTAGTTTATGTAAAACCCTAATTTTTGGGCTTAAGGGCCGATGGGTTATGATCACTTTTGGTTTGAAATCCTTACTAACTAATCAACAACAAAACTTGTTTGAAATTGGTTGTGCCACTGCTTGTTTGACTTAGCTTGGGTTTAATTGCTTCACAACTCTAATTTTGTTTCCTTTGAACAATTGGGCTATTACATGGATGTTGTTGGTTGTGCTAAGGAAATAAAGTTAGAAATCTACAATGGATAAGGGAGTTGTTTTGGTTACTTGTGAAGGTTTGAGTTAAGCTGAACCATGTTTTGCATGTTGGTTTTAATAGGTGAATTTGAATATAAAATTATGATTTTTCATTCTATTGGTTTGGCTGAACTGTTATGGAGGTTTTGAGGATTTTGGGAATAGCAATTAAAATTTACCTATATAGGAGTTGTTGAAATTTAAGTTGGATAAGAGCAATATAAGGATGAGTTTAAAAAGTTATCTTTGACATTATGGATGAGCTTAAAGGGGGTTGTTGTTGAGTGATTATGGGACTAATGGCTTGAGTTTAGAGATGGAGGAGAATATTGAAATGATTAAAGGATGATAGAATATATTTAGTTGAAGGGAGAGATAGTTTGTGTTTAGCAAGAATTTGGTTGGTTTAAGGATTTTAGATGTAGGCAGCTTTAGTTTTAAGTAAATGGATCAGTATGATCAGAGATATATGCGTAAGAGGGGATTAAAGTTCCGATATGAGAATTTTCAAGATGGAATTGGTATGTTAAAGGATTTGGAAATGAGTTAATAACTAACTTGAATATATCTATAAATTACTGAACTTAAGTATTCTCAAACTTTGATGATGTTATAATTATGGTTTATTGTTTGATTGCTAGCTTGTTATATATTATAATTTCAATGTTTTTGAGAAAAGGTGATTATCTTGGTGAGGATTTGGTTATTCTCTTTATTGTGAATTGTAGGATTTGGTCTGACTCTTAGAAATAAATCCTAGAGTTGGATTCGATGATGATTAACGAGATTTTAATTGGAATGAAGTGAGGGTTTGTTTGTGGATTGTGGATATGGTGATTGTTGGTTGACGTGACAAATGAATAGGAATATTGATTTGTGAATTTTATGCAATTGTTTAAATTCAATGGTTGATAAAGAGATTTCAAGTTGTTGAATGAGTGGTAGGGATGTTTTTGAGACTTTGTACTTAATGTGTACATTGGATGGAAGTTTAATTTCTTTATTCTTTCCCTATTGTTGTATGATGGAATATAAGTTACTAAGAGTGTTTTGTGGATCGTATATTAAATACTATTGTGGAAAGGATAATTTCCAAATCTTGGAATTATTTGATATAAAGGGTGTTGAGCATGATTGCTTTGTAGTATCATATGTGGATTATGAAATTATGTGATAGGATGGTGTTAGCTTTATTCTATTGATGTTTGTCTCAATTGTCTGCTTTTGACTTGGAATGTATTATGTTAATTAATGTTTATGAACTGGATTTGTGTTTGAAATGCATGTCTAGAACAAAGTAAAGAAGGGGGTTGGGTAGAATATAGGTTCGAGAGCGACGTTAGTCATTAATCATATATAAAAGAATAATTGTTTATGACTATTATTACTTTGTGTAATAATAGGAGGGATTAAGAGGAAAGTACTCGGAAATTCTCAAGGAAGGGTAAGGAATAGCATTGGAGCGCTAAATGCTGAAGGTAATCACTCTTACCTCGCTATAACATTGAGGGTGATGTTAGGTGGGATTTGAAAATCCTTTCTAACCCTCTATATAAATATAAAATCTTTAAAACTTACTTTTATATAAAATTAGGCTATCGGGTGCCTTTCAAACACGATTACTTTCATATAAAGAATTTGACTTACTATATGTAGTATCCTGGTTGGTGGTATTGCTGGACTATGTATGTGTGAGTGTATATACATTAGGATTTGGTACTTTGACAGGGATATTGAGAGATATCATGAATTGAATGTATCATAGGTTATGAGAATAGGAATGAGATGTTGAATTAGAGATTGTGGAAAGAATTATTGGGGAAAACATTGAATATTGAGGATGATGTATTGACAGGGAGTTGTAAGAGTGCATTGCACTGATATGAACATTGAGGTCTTGAATAAGGTTGAGGTTGATAGATATGGTGAGCATTGCATGACACTGTTATCTATGTACCATCGCGCGATGATAACTGTCGATAGGCCAATCGACAGTTATTTTGTATTGATTCTTTCTGAGTAGAGACAGGGGGATCATAGGTCGACTGATTAGAGACAGTGACCATCGGTCAACTGAATTGGAATAGTGACCGACGACCTTTCTGAGTAGAGACAGGGGGTCGTTCCCTTTCTGATTAGAGACGGATTGGGGTTCTCTCTCTAGGGGGTTCCCAGAGAGAGGAATTGCCTTCTGAATAGAGACAGGGGCACAATGTAAAATGCCTTCTGAGTAGAGACAGGGGCACGGTGTCAAATCATATAGTGAAGTTGTGTAACATTATGTTACTAATTTCCTGATTAATTCAATAATATCGTTACTAACTATGATAGAAAAATGATTTCCATAATATCAATAAATCTATCATAGTTAGAAAAAGAATTTCCTAATAATAATCATTATCCATGATAGAAAAGAATAAACTAATACAACCTGAATACTATCATGGATAATTAATAGCTAACCATGTTAGAAAAGAATCACCTAACATGGTTAGAAAAATAAATAACCTAATGTTCAATAATATTAAATACATATAAATATATGCGGAAACGTATGCAGGCCTATACAAATTGGCAATATACAACTCTAAATAAATTATGAAATCTCTACTACCTAATTCCCTTTCCTGTTGCTTGCGCCTGTGCATGAATACCTGCAAAAATGTCAGTAATCGTGGGATGAGACAATTTGTCCCAGTAATCACCGCTTAACTCACTATAACAGTGAGATGTGCGGTAGCGAGGGCGTCTAAAGGGTACCTCATTTTAAACCAGTAGTATATATATATATATATATCCATATCAATTCTTCTTTCATTCATCTTCCAAATTCCTCCATCAATTCCACATCACTTATCAATACTTTAATCAACAATATCAAATGATTTCCCCACAACCTAACTCACCACTATCTCAAACTCAACAACAAAAATAAACGTGATTGACACTGTGCCCAGTCTCAAATCTGTAAGCATAAAAAGGGAGCACTTTTAAATAGTGAAAACGTCTCTGGGGAGCACTTTAAAAGTGAAAACGTCCCTGGGGAGCACTTTAAAAGTGAAAACGTCCCTGGGGAGCACTTTTTAAAAGTGAAAACGTCCCTGGAGAGCACTTTTAAAAGTGAAAACGTCCCTGGTTCCTTTAAAATCCGAGGAACCTGTACTATTAACCTATCGATTGCGCAGATCGATAGGTTACATCGGCCGACGGTACTATCAGTGTCATGCAATGCTCACTATAACCTATCAATATCCTATCAATATCACTTCCACAATATTCAATATCTAAATCACAATTTCCATCAACTTCTCAATTTCATCCAATATCTCCATCACAACAATTCCACTCCTTCCATCAAACTAAATATCACTATCCCTGACAATATACTATACACATCTTTCACCAGTATCTGAGCATTATTACTATATTCATTCACACCATTCAAGGACAGTAACCACCACCAATCAGTATAATATATAGATAATGAGTCAAATTCCTTTATACGAAAATATTCGCGTTTAAAAGGCACCCGATAGCCTATTTCATATAAAAATAGCTTTTCAAAGATAATATATATATAGAGGGTGAGAAAGGATTTTACAAAATCCTAGCTAACATCACCCTCAATGTTATAGTAAGGTAAGTGTGATTACCTGTCGCCCTTTAGCAATTCTACGCGATTTCTCAACCTTTCTTCTTTGATGCCACGAAAGCCTACTGCATCCACTCCTATAATAATATATAGCCAAATGATAAATTAATATCATTTCCCATTTATCGTAGTTCAACGTCTCTCTCTCGTTCTTATATGTTACTACCCATTTTCCCCTTTTTCTTACTTCAAATCCTAGGTTTCATGAATTTCAAAATCATCAATTTCAATCCAAGGGAATCACATCATTCAAGTATACTTACAATCACCTAGTTGGTCACACCACAACTTTTCACTCCAGAAAATATAACCAATCAGCAGTAAAACAACATTAACAATAATCAACATATCCACAAGACCATCAATACCTTGTTCAATGCAAGGTTTCACAAAAGGAAGCACCCAAATTATATTCCAACTTCACACTACATTTATACTCATCATAATACTTATTTATATATTCTCCAAATGAAGTTCTCAACTATCCAAAAAGAACAGAATTTAACGTCTTCTTGTATTCAAAACACAATCTTCAATCCTTAAGGAATCCCTGATTTAAGTAAAAATATAAGACAAACTCTTAAACACCAAATGCACAAACATGACACCACATTCAAGTTATAAGATTCTATTATCTTTACATTTAAAGTTCCTGCATCATCAAAACCATACGCCACTAAACAAATACACCTTTAAAGAACAATCAACTTCTAGCATGCTCATAACACCATTTACTCACATTCCGATTCTCTTAGTGCAATAATGTTAATAGGTAACCATATAGGGTCGCCAAAACTATGAGAATAAAAAGGGGTTTTCAAAATCCACATTTACCTCAACTCATCTACAAAATAAAATACTGTACACACACCACACAAACTTTACTAATAACTTAACAATCTCAAATAACAGTTTATACACTACTACATCCATATCAAAGAAAAACTTATGAACTAAAAGAAATCAACAAAAGTCTTATCAACATCTGTTTTTGTTTCCAGAGAATCAGTTTTCAATACTATAATCCATAAAGAATAATTCAATGGCTTTCCTTCAATCTCTACTTCATACTAGCACCAACTCAAACTAACAATTAACATCCATAATTACCAGGATAAAGCCTAATAAGACATACTTCTATTTTACTCCAAACTTTCTTCAATCATATTTTATGATTAACAACTTTCGTTAAGTCTAAACTACTTAACAATGGCCCATAAATTACCAAAGAATGCAGATTTAAATCACCGGAAGCCTTATTAGACCACAACTCACCTAAAACGTCAAGAACTTCAATTTAGTTCAATCCTTCCTAACTTCCCTATTTCATAATCAATTTATGACTTCAATCAACAAATTAGAGCTATCAATTTATCCATAATATTCATAAATCCCAAAGATCCTATTCAAGGAACGACTTAACAAACATTAATGGTAAAAATTATCCATACTTCATAAATTAATTTCTTTCATTCCTTAACCTTATCAAAATCAACATAAAGCAATCCCTCTCCTTGACATCCAACACAAAAATCAACAACCACTCCATCCTTTCTTCATCACCAAAAGTCACTACATGTCAAATCAAACCAAGAAGGAAAATTCAGTTTCACATTCCATTCAACAATGGATATGCGAAGCACAACCAACTTGATTACATATTTACCCTAACCAAATAGTCCAGCCAAATCTCAGAAATAAAAGAAGAGAATCCAAATATCAAAGCTTTAATTTTAACAAAACTCAACCAAAACCGAAACTAAGTTCAAATCCTCTTACAAACATTGATTGATTTTAAAATAAAACTCAAAACATAACACTATGCTTGAACCCAAAACAGAGCGGACATTTCAGCCATCAAGAAAAGAAACTACAAGTTCATAAAACAACCAAATCCTAACAAACACACCCAAAGTTGCAACCTTGCAGGGCTAACCTACTCATGCATAAGTAAGTTTCAAGATTGAATCCCAAAATTCCAAAGAATACATTAATCCAAATGAAAACCAAACATGTAAAGCTATATCATAACTGGAACCAACTCCTACAACAACAAATTTAAGATCATAAACCTTAATTTCATCAGGATTCGTCATATTTGAAAATTCCCCAAAAGCTAGGTTTTTGTAAAACTCCAAAAACTCAATCAACTTTCATATACAGCCTCAAACCCCTTTGCAAATACTGAAAATCGAAGCTAAACTTCATTTAAACATCAATAAGATTCAAAAAAAACAAACCCCAATTCTGCCTTCACTCCAATCTCGCACAAAACTCGAATGAAAGAGGTATAAAACGGAAAGGAACCTCACCTAAGGTGAACCAACTTGCCCACTCCGTTGGGACTTGTCGTCGCTGGTGAATAAGCAGAGAATGCCACCGGAGCTTGAAGAAACAAAGGGAGGCCGAATCATAACAAAGAAAGGAAGGAAGATAAACAAATGACCATGAGAAATAAACATGATAAAGAAGCCCAGCTTGAGGTATACATGAAAAGGTCGAACTTTACCTTATTCTCGCCATTAACCCCCGTGAGTTCGCCGGAAAAAGTCGCCGGATTTGCAAGAAAAACAAAGAGAACGAAGAGGAACAGAGGGAAACAAAGGACAAGAGTTTGAAGGGGAAGAGAGAGACCGCGCCGGTGCTAACACCGACGGCGGCTTGCTCCGCCGGTCCCTGCAGCTCCGGCGACGAGCGAAGCAGAGAGAGAGGAGTTGGGTGGGTTTGTTGAGAGAGGCGGAGAGCTTGTTTCACGTGGATTTGAGGAGAGGAGAAGATGAAGAGATGGGATGGGAGAGGAAGGTCGGCGGCGCCGCGCCTTGGCCGCCGGAGATGATGTTGGCCGACGGGATGGAGAGAGAGTTGGAGACAGAGGGAGCTTCGCGACAGAGAGGAATGGGAAGTTGAAGATGATGATGATGTATTTATATTTTTTTTTTTTTTAATTTAGGGAAAATTACAATTTACTACCCTAAGGTTTATTCGTAATTATATTTCTAGCCCAGAAGTTTGTATATATTACTATATCTTCTTCTTTCCATCATAATATTATCTACTATCCCAAATACTTATTCATGAAAGTTTCTAACTCTAAATAATTATTTTAACTATATTTCCTTAAATTCCAAAAATTTTAGATTCAATAACAATAAATCTCCTTAAATTTCTCCCTAATATTCCAAATTTCCTAAATAACACCTCAATAATTTCCAATTAACCTTAATCAAAATTTGGGATGTTACAATTTACCCCACCTTTTAGGAATTTTGTCCCCAAAATTCGCTTGAAATAACGCCTAAAACCAAGAAATATGTAATTCAACTCTAACTATATGCAAAGTTCTAACTATTCAACCATAATTTATTGCACGCAACACTATTTTCACCATGTATCCATAGTTAATCCCATAGATATTCACCAATCCTCTTCCCGTTTTTCCTTAACTAACCTTCATTTATTAACTACCCTAACCTTATATTACTTGAATTAAGTCATTCATCATACCTGATAACATCATTTTTCAAACTCCAATGGTTTCCTCAATCACATTTCAAGACCTCACTTCTTTGCTGTAAGACATCAACTCCTAAAATTTCAGTTGTAACTTTGGCTCATAATTCTAACTTAATATATACACTCATCCATATCAACATATCATCAGATTAATGATTGATTACTTCCAACTTAAGTAAATCAATGGTAGTAGTTTACTAACTTCCAACCTAATATATTACACTCAAGTAGTCTCTTTATCTATTCTACTCAACCATAAGCAAAATTTTAAAATTCATCACTAACTCAAATCATTCCAATATCATCCATAAAATCCTAATATTAACACATCACCAAGTCATAATATCTTTCAGTATCATAAACCATTATTTCACCATGACAAACCTACTTAGATCCTCAAACCAAAACCACCATATTTTCACAGCTTTACATGTCATCCCATAATTCCATGGCTCTATTTGAAATTCCAAAATCATTTGTAAGCTAAGTGTGTAATATTATTGATATAGCTCAATCCAAATTTAAACCATATATTCATCATTTAACAATCTACATTTTACTCTAACCATACCATCAAGTCTACCGTTTATCAACTCCTCAACAATTTATATCTAAGAATTCACTTGCTAACATTGACCATTAACCAAATCTCTAAATAGTCTCACTTTATCACAAAATCACCCTCACTCAACTTCTCTAGTCTATTCTACATACATTACAACATATAGTTCACCCAATAAAGATAGTCCAACTACAAACCTTCACTCCATCCAATAATCATTCACATATCCAACTCTTTGGTTTATTTCCATGATTTTGAGTCACATATACATTTCACCACACAATCTACAACTTTTCTCAAACCTCCTAATATCCTCTTTAATTATTATATCTATCAACTATTTGTGCATTGCCTCTTGTACCTATACAATTCAACTTGTATTTTAATTAAACCATACATATCATTCCAAAATAAACAAAGTCCATTTACTCCAATCATTCACTATTTCATCACTTCATACTCATCTTCCAACCTCATTTAACAACTAAAGATCACCATCATTAGCATAAATTTCGAAATTCCCCTTCAATCCCTAGCTTTTACCACTTTAATTTGTCAATTCAACCAACAAAAATAGAAACAAACATCTTTAAATTAACATACAAATGTTAAAACATACACTATCATATTTTCACATCATCAACCAACAGCAACATATACATATTCTATTTTATAGTGTACTAAACTTTAAAAATTTCAGCACCCTAATTCCCATTCACTAAGCCACAAATTAATTTGGCTAATTGCCTTAGTATCCTCAAAACATAAGCTTTTGTCACATTCTTGGATCAACACCAAGATCAGCCCCAACCAAAGAAGGGAGGACAAACCAGATTCCACAATATAATCAACTAAGACTCATGATAAAGTGTATAAAACATACAATTTCAAGAGAATTTTATTTCAATTGCAAAGAATCAAGCAGCACAAGTCAAATCATCAATAAACCAAAAAGTTTGATACATAAATTAACAAGCAAGAATCAAGGTTTAGAATTATTATTTTACATTGTATTCCTCATTAATTGTTATTTTAAAATTTTATTGATCCCTTAAACCCAATAAGGTATCTCATGATGCCTCGACTATGATTATGGCCGGCACATAACTATACTCGAGACCCCAGAGAAGCATCCTTATTTCGCTATTTTTCCTAAATTCTTATACATATCAACATTATTTCGTTATTCTTTCTATGTTCATCTCAATCTCTCCACAGTACCTATTCAATTTCTCTTATCACTCTCTCCCCATCACGGGATGAGCGATAATCCTCTCAAAAAGGCCAGAGTATCATGCACAGGAGGAAGGGAATACAAACTATGTATATTGCCAATCTATATGCAATGCAACACAGTCCAGGGTTATCGTATACCAAATACTGATAACCAAGTTGTAACATTATGTTACTAATTTCCTGATTAATTCAATAATATCGTTACTAACTATGATAGAAAAATGATTTCCATAATATCAATAAATCTATCATAGTTAGAAAAAGAATTTCCTAATAATAATCATTATCCATGATAGAAAAGAATAAACTAATACAACCTGAATACTATCATGGATAATTAATAGCTAACCATGTTAGAAAAGAATCACCTAACATGGTTAGAAAAATAAATAACCTAATGTTCAATAATATTAAATACATATAAATATATGCGGAAACGTATGCAGGCCTATACAAATTGGCAATATACAACTCTAAATAAATTATGAAATCTCTACTACCTAATTCCCTTTCCTGTTGCTTGCGCCTGTGCATGAATACCTGCAAAAATGTCAGTAATCGTGGGATGAGACAATTTGTCCCAGTAATCACCGCTTAACTCACTATAACAGTGAGATGTGCGGTAGCGAGGGCGTCTAAAGGGTACCTCATTTTAAACCAGTAGTATATATATATATATATATCCATATCAATTCTTCTTTCATTCATCTTCCAAATTCCTCCATCAATTCCACATCACTTATCAATACTTTAATCAACAATATCAAATGATTTCCCCACAACCTAACTCACCACTATCTCAAACTCAACAACAAAAATAAACGTGATTGACACTGTGCCCAGTCTCAAATCTGTAAGCATAAAAAGGGAGCACTTTTAAATAGTGAAAACGTCTCTGGGGAGCACTTTAAAAGTGAAAACGTCCCTGGGGAGCACTTTAAAAGTGAAAACGTCCCTGGGGAGCACTTTTTAAAAGTGAAAACGTCCCTGGAGAGCACTTTTAAAAGTGAAAACGTCCCTGGTTCCTTTAAAATCCGAGGAACCTGTACTATTAACCTATCGATTGCGCAGATCGATAGGTTACATCGGCCGACGGTACTATCAGTGTCATGCAATGCTCACTATAACCTATCAATATCCTATCAATATCACTTCCACAATATTCAATATCTAAATCACAATTTCCATCAACTTCTCAATTTCATCCAATATCTCCATCACAACAATTCCACTCCTTCCATCAAACTAAATATCACTATCCCTGACAATATACTATACACATCTTTCACCAGTATCTGAGCATTATTACTATATTCATTCACACCATTCAAGGACAGTAACCACCACCAATCAGTATAATATATAGATAATGAGTCAAATTCCTTTATACGAAAATATTCGCGTTTAAAAGGCACCCGATAGCCTATTTCATATAAAAATAGCTTTTCAAAGATAATATATATATAGAGGGTGAGAAAGGATTTTACAAAATCCTAGCTAACATCACCCTCAATGTTATAGTAAGGTAAGTGTGATTACCTGTCGCCCTTTAGCAATTCTACGCGATTTCTCAACCTTTCTTCTTTGATGCCACGAAAGCCTACTGCATCCACTCCTATAATAATATATAGCCAAATGATAAATTAATATCATTTCCCATTTATCGTAGTTCAACGTCTCTCTCTCGTTCTTATATGTTACTACCCATTTTCCCCTTTTTCTTACTTCAAATCCTAGGTTTCATGAATTTCAAAATCATCAATTTCAATCCAAGGGAATCACATCATTCAAGTATACTTACAATCACCTAGTTGGTCACACCACAACTTTTCACTCCAGAAAATATAACCAATCAGCAGTAAAACAACATTAACAATAATCAACATATCCACAAGACCATCAATACCTTGTTCAATGCAAGGTTTCACAAAAGGAAGCACCCAAATTATATTCCAACTTCACACTACATTTATACTCATCATAATACTTATTTATATATTCTCCAAATGAAGTTCTCAACTATCCAAAAAGAACAGAATTTAACGTCTTCTTGTATTCAAAACACAATCTTCAATCCTTAAGGAATCCCTGATTTAAGTAAAAATATAAGACAAACTCTTAAACACCAAATGCACAAACATGACACCACATTCAAGTTATAAGATTCTATTATCTTTACATTTAAAGTTCCTGCATCATCAAAACCATACGCCACTAAACAAATACACCTTTAAAGAACAATCAACTTCTAGCATGCTCATAACACCATTTACTCACATTCCGATTCTCTTAGTGCAATAATGTTAATAGGTAACCATATAGGGTCGCCAAAACTATGAGAATAAAAAGGGGTTTTCAAAATCCACATTTACCTCAACTCATCTACAAAATAAAATACTGTACACACACCACACAAACTTTACTAATAACTTAACAATCTCAAATAACAGTTTATACACTACTACATCCATATCAAAGAAAAACTTATGAACTAAAAGAAATCAACAAAAGTCTTATCAACATCTGTTTTTGTTTCCAGAGAATCAGTTTTCAATACTATAATCCATAAAGAATAATTCAATGGCTTTCCTTCAATCTCTACTTCATACTAGCACCAACTCAAACTAACAATTAACATCCATAATTACCAGGATAAAGCCTAATAAGACATACTTCTATTTTACTCCAAACTTTCTTCAATCATATTTTATGATTAACAACTTTCGTTAAGTCTAAACTACTTAACAATGGCCCATAAATTACCAAAGAATGCAGATTTAAATCACCGGAAGCCTTATTAGACCACAACTCACCTAAAACGTCAAGAACTTCAATTTAGTTCAATCCTTCCTAACTTCCCTATTTCATAATCAATTTATGACTTCAATCAACAAATTAGAGCTATCAATTTATCCATAATATTCATAAATCCCAAAGATCCTATTCAAGGAACGACTTAACAAACATTAATGGTAAAAATTATCCATACTTCATAAATTAATTTCTTTCATTCCTTAACCTTATCAAAATCAACATAAAGCAATCCCTCTCCTTGACATCCAACACAAAAATCAACAACCACTCCATCCTTTCTTCATCACCAAAAGTCACTACATGTCAAATCAAACCAAGAAGGAAAATTCAGTTTCACATTCCATTCAACAATGGATATGCGAAGCACAACCAACTTGATTACATATTTACCCTAACCAAATAGTCCAGCCAAATCTCAGAAATAAAAGAAGAGAATCCAAATATCAAAGCTTTAATTTTAACAAAACTCAACCAAAACCGAAACTAAGTTCAAATCCTCTTACAAACATTGATTGATTTTAAAATAAAACTCAAAACATAACACTATGCTTGAACCCAAAACAGAGCGGACATTTCAGCCATCAAGAAAAGAAACTACAAGTTCATAAAACAACCAAATCCTAACAAACACACCCAAAGTTGCAACCTTGCAGGGCTAACCTACTCATGCATAAGTAAGTTTCAAGATTGAATCCCAAAATTCCAAAGAATACATTAATCCAAATGAAAACCAAACATGTAAAGCTATATCATAACTGGAACCAACTCCTACAACAACAAATTTAAGATCATAAACCTTAATTTCATCAGGATTCGTCATATTTGAAAATTCCCCAAAAGCTAGGTTTTTGTAAAACTCCAAAAACTCAATCAACTTTCATATACAGCCTCAAACCCCTTTGCAAATACTGAAAATCGAAGCTAAACTTCATTTAAACATCAATAAGATTCAAAAAAAACAAACCCCAATTCTGCCTTCACTCCAATCTCGCACAAAACTCGAATGAAAGAGGTATAAAACGGAAAGGAACCTCACCTAAGGTGAACCAACTTGCCCACTCCGTTGGGACTTGTCGTCGCTGGTGAATAAGCAGAGAATGCCACCGGAGCTTGAAGAAACAAAGGGAGGCCGAATCATAACAAAGAAAGGAAGGAAGATAAACAAATGACCATGAGAAATAAACATGATAAAGAAGCCCAGCTTGAGGTATACATGAAAAGGTCGAACTTTACCTTATTCTCGCCATTAACCCCCGTGAGTTCGCCGGAAAAAGTCGCCGGATTTGCAAGAAAAACAAAGAGAACGAAGAGGAACAGAGGGAAACAAAGGACAAGAGTTTGAAGGGGAAGAGAGAGACCGCGCCGGTGCTAACACCGACGGCGGCTTGCTCCGCCGGTCCCTGCAGCTCCGGCGACGAGCGAAGCAGAGAGAGAGGAGTTGGGTGGGTTTGTTGAGAGAGGCGGAGAGCTTGTTTCACGTGGATTTGAGGAGAGGAGAAGATGAAGAGATGGGATGGGAGAGGAAGGTCGGCGGCGCCGCGCCTTGGCCGCCGGAGATGATGTTGGCCGACGGGATGGAGAGAGAGTTGGAGACAGAGGGAGCTTCGCGACAGAGAGGAATGGGAAGTTGAAGATGATGATGATGTATTTATATTTTTTTTTTTTTTTAATTTAGGGAAAATTACAATTTACTACCCTAAGGTTTATTCGTAATTATATTTCTAGCCCAGAAGTTTGTATATATTACTATATCTTCTTCTTTCCATCATAATATTATCTACTATCCCAAATACTTATTCATGAAAGTTTCTAACTCTAAATAATTATTTTAACTATATTTCCTTAAATTCCAAAAATTTTAGATTCAATAACAATAAATCTCCTTAAATTTCTCCCTAATATTCCAAATTTCCTAAATAACACCTCAATAATTTCCAATTAACCTTAATCAAAATTTGGGATGTTACAAGTTGGATGCTGGAATAAATGCCTCCGTGATGGCACGATGTATCTATAGGTGAGTGTGAGAGTTGTGGTAGTATTGTTGTATTGGAGATAGAGATGGTGAAGTGTATTGATTTGGAAATGATAGAGAGACTTGAGTGATATATCGAACAAAGGGTTTGAATTATCTATATGTATTATTTATTTGGAAACTCTGGTACCCTTTAGACGCCCTCACTACCGCACATCTCACTGTTATAGTGAGTTAAGCAGTAGATTACTGAGACAAGTTGTCTCACCCCACGATTACTTACATTTTTGCAGGTGATTATGCACAGGCGCGAGCAACAGGAAAGGGAATTAAGTTTCAAAGGTTGTTTAGATTATTTAGACATGTATATTGCCAAAAATGTATAGGTCTGCATTCGCTTCCGCATATGTTTATTTGTATTGATATTATTGGATTATTTGGAGAATTGTAGTAGGTTGCTTATTTTTCTAACCATGTTAGGTGATTCTTTTTTAACATCTTGTCATTTGGTGGGGTGCTACCCTGATTTCAGTGACATTGATTCTTCAATTTGGTGAGGTTAGTATGGATTTCTTTGTTCTTTTCCACTATTATATATTCGCGATAATGCAATCACATCAAGGATTTGACATCTTTTCCTCTATCCATGACTCCACCTTTTTTTAAAGAGTTCTTAGATTGATAGATGCCTTTAAACACTAACATTTTGTGTGTTTATCTATGTTCGAAAATTTCATGGTTTACTCAATCAAAAACTGTCTTGCAGCTCATTGCAATACTTCGGTGCATGGATGCTTGTCGACAACAAATTTGACTTGGATAGTATTAGAATTTGAAGTTTTGTAGTTTTTTAAGTTTTATAAACAATTTTTTTATTGAACTTGCAAAATTTTTCAATTGAGTTTTCAATTCCTTTTTTCTTTTTTCTATGAATTTTTTTAATTGTTTATTTCATAACAAATTTTATTTTGAATTGACAATTTTTTGAACTATTTTACAAAGGTTTTCAAGATTTGTTTTCAGTTCTTTATTTCTTTTCTTTTGAATTCCTTTATTTTTAAATTTCATAATAAATTTTATTTGCAAGTTTTTTATTGATATTATAGCTTGAAAACTATTTTTTACTAGCACTTTCATTGAGTTTTCAATTCTTTTTTCCTCAACAGATTTTTTAATTTCCAAATTTTTTGAAAAGATGAATTTTTCAATATTTTAAAATCACGTTTAAATTAAATAAATGATACCAGTTAAATAATTAGTACTTAATGCTACCATAAATTTAAATAAGGGTTAAATTGCAAAAATGCCCACCTAATTGTCTTTGATGAATAATGAGTGTGGCCGATTATAAATAAGCCCCTCTTATGCGTTGAGAAGTTCATTTCATCTCTTCCTCCTCATTCTTCATTCTTCTCTTGCTCTCTCTCTCTCTCTCTCTGGAAAGATATCCTTCTGCACCATCTCATTGCTTCTGGTCTTCATTTTCTTCTTCTCTCCATTATCCCTTCTTCTTCTTCTCTTTTCCCTCTCTATCAACAATGGGACCTTGCTGCAACATCTTGTTGCTTTTGCTCTTCCTCCTCCTTTTCTTTCACGCCTCACGCGTCTTCCAGTGTAAAGGTAAACAAGAACCCATTACTTTTGTTTCTTTCTCTCTTTAATCCTTTATCACCCATTTCTTTCTTTCTTTTCTCTGTCACTCTCATTTTCAGAAGCCATCACTCTGCTCTCCACCTCCCAAGACCTCTTCAAGAAATCTCCATTTTCTTGCCACTTCAAATCTCTCAATTGGATTCACCAACCCAATACTTTGTTTCAACCCAATACCATCAAATGGCATTCTTGGCCCATAAGGCTGGGACCACATTCCAACACATTCTCTGAATACTTCTTTCAACAAGAAAACCCTTCCTTCTCTTTCTTTCTTTCTTTCGACAATTATCACTTTCATTCACTTATTTCTTTCTTTCTCTTTTTCTCTCATTTATTTTCAGAACCCATTACTCTATTCTTCATGTCTGTCATTTGGATTCACCGACCCAATAGTAATGCTTTGTTTCAACCAGCACAATCAAATGGAATCTTGGTCTATAAGGTGGCGTCGACACGCATTCTCACCACACTATAGGTAATTATGAAATTCCATCTCTTTACTTCTACACATTCAAATGCGTCAAGTAATTTTAGATTTGTAATATTTTTGGATTCCTTGTTATTTATATGGATCTTTAAATTGTTCTTATTGTTTTTTAAATGTATTTTCCCAAAAATAAAATCTGCCAATATGGTGTCTTGTTGTTTCTTGATTTGTCATTTGTTAATTTGGTCAAGCTTTGATTTTTATTATACTATTCACAGTGCTCAGACATTTTATTTGTAAACCAAATATCAGAATAATTTAATCTGATCCAATTCTATATATTAAAGTGCATGATACATCAATATTGATTTTCATAACTTATTTTTATAACTCATTGCAGCACCATGTTGAGTTCGGGAGAATGTTGATTCAATGTAGATTTAATTTTCTGTAATGCGAACATAGAATAGAAGAGTACAAGTGAAGCTGAATTAAATGTTCAAGAACAGGAAGGTTTAAAGAGGATAGAGACAAAGGTGAGAGAGGAGAGAGAGAAGAGAAATTGTTTATAAAAATTAAAAATAAATCAATTAATCATCATACAAATCATACCAATACTTAATCATACAAATACTTATATTGGGATTTCTCTCGGTTCTCACTCTCGCGCTTTTCCATCTCTACCACTCCCCCTAATGAATGTCTCTTAGCTGATTTTTTTCGTAATCTTGCTACTCCAATCTATATATGTCGTCGGAATCTTATTTTACCAGCCAAGTCTCCAATACGCCGGTACTCTTTCCTTCATACTTTTATAGCTATTTTCTTTTTCCTAATTCTCAACATATTCCCTCCAGTCACTTGTTTAATATTATTGTGAATAAGTTGATTTGAATGTCCCATTTTCCTTCACAGTGAAGATGTTGTCGGTTGTAAGAAATCAACATCTGTTGCTTTGTACCCTGCTAATTTGCAATGATGCAGCCATGGAGGTACACAAAAAACCTATGCTTGGCTTTGTAATTTGATTAATTGGAATATTCTTTCAACCTAGCAAACTGTTCTTTTCTTAGGAACTTCCTATTTTTCTCGATGATCATGTCATTTGGTGGGGTGCTACCCTGATTTCAGTGACATTGATTCTTCAATTTGGTGAGGTTAGTATGGATTTCTTTGTTCTTTTCCACTATTATATATTCGCTATAATGCAATCACATCAAGGATTTGACATCTTTTCCTCTATCCATGACTCCACCTTTTTTTAAAGAGTTCTTAGATTGATAGATGCCTTTAAACACTAACATTTTGTGTGTTTATCTATATTCGAAAATTTCATGGTTTACTCAATCAAAAACTGTCTTGCAGCTCATTGCAATACTTCGGTGCATCGATGCTTGTCGACAACAAATTTGACTTGGATAGTATTAGAATTTGAAGTTTTGTAGTTTTTTAAGTTTTATAAACAATTTTTTTATTGAACTTGCAAAATTTTTCAATTGAGTTTTCAATTCCTTTTTTCTTTTTTCTATGAATTTTTTTAATTGTTTATTTCATAACAAATTTTATTTTGAATTGACAATTTTTTGAACTATTTTACAAAGGTTTTCAAGATTTGTTTTCAGTTCTTTATTTCTTTTCTTTTGAATTCCTTTATTTTTAAATTTCATAATAAATTTTATTTGCAAGTTTTTTATTGATATTATAGCTTGAAAACTATTTTTTACTAGCACTTTCATTGAGTTTTCAATTCTTTTTTCCTCAACAGATTTTTTAATTTTCAAATTTTTTGAAAAGATGAATTTTTTAATATTTTATAACTTCTAAAATTTTTGAACTGATATTATGGGTTAAAAGCACTTTTTTTTTGAAATATTTAGAATTTTTTCGTTCCACTTTCTTTCTTTTTCAACATTTTTACTATGCTGTTGGGCGAGATCAAAGGGATATCACTGGATTTTACATCAAAAAAGAAAATGACATCATGGTTAGGGTGTGTTGAACTCAACGAACTACTTGTTATGCTCAGAGGGAAGGGGACAAAAGCGTTATTCCATCAGACGTTGAAGCTGTGAATTGCGATCCCATCGAAGCTAATTGTCTGAACATCTCATTTGTATGTTTATTTTTCTCGCTTTTCTTGTACTTACATTCTTATTTTTAGTATAATTTATTGTATTTGTGCACAGTAACTCCATAGTGATATTTGCTATTTGCTTATTTGCTTGTTTTTGTGTGTAAGCAGAGATTGGGATCATGATGAAAGGCGGCTATTGCTGATAAGGAGAATTGGGTTTGTTTGGGTGGTCGAGAAAGACGAGCAGAAGAAGCAGAAGAAAACCTCCAAGGAGTCCTCCGCTTGGCAATTGTAGAGCATGGTGGAAAATTTGCAGTTTGCCCATCAGGAGCTCTGTCACTATAAATCTCATCAACACTGTATGTTCTTCTCATTAAATCTCAATTTGTTAGTAATTTATTTAGTGTGTGTTATGAGCCTATACAAAAATAATTATTTGCATTGAAGTAAATCAACTCTGATATTGCATTGAAAGCTATATTGTTCCATGATGTATGTGTTAAATGAAATCATTTTGTTCTTTTCCTATTTGATAGCTTTTAGGAAAGTAAGATGACTATATCAAATGGATAACTATAATAATTGAGATAGATAAAAGAGAACGTTTATGAATGTGAACTTACAATATCATGGGAACTAACAATAATTAAATCGATACATCATCCCACTTTGTTGTATTGACACAAAATTGTTCTTCGCAGAGACTTAAAATGAAGATGCATATAGATGCAGAACCTAGGGAGATTCTTATTCGAAAAGAGGTTGCCACTGTAAGTTTGAATCTTGAAACGACTGAGGAGTCAACACAGCACCAAGGGAGATTCCACCATATTCAAGGTATCAATTCTTTTGGATTTTGCGTTTGATAATCACTTTGAGGTTTCAAGGAGTATGTCCCTCCAATTAAGCCTGTGGGAAGAGGCGCTAATGGTCTTGTTCATTCATAAATTGTGGGATTTCGCTCAAGTTTTTGTATTTCTTGTATTTGGATGAAGGGTTCTTGTTATTACTATGTGAAAGTTCATTTTTTTGAGAAAATGTGATTCTAAAATTAGGAAGATGACTTTGACTCTTGATCAAACTTTGGTTGTGTTATGATTAGGCTTTAGTTCAAATTATATTTGAGAGTTTGATTATTTGTCATCCGTCTTTATCCTTGGTTTTTGTCATGAAATTGCATATGAAGTTGATGTGTGATGTGCTTTGCGGTGTCTGCTTCCTTCTTTCTTATTTTTGTGAATGGGAGAGCTCAATTGGTTGTTTGATGATGAATACAGTTGTTGTTAGTCTCTCATATATTAGCAGAAAAGGAAAGCTGATAGTTACTCTTCTGGGGCAATTTTAATTATTTCTTATGTCTATTTGCAGATGTTCTTGCAAAGTTGCTGCATAAGAGTTGCATATGCTTTTCTTTGCACTAGCTTTCCTTTTGAATGTATTTTTAATGAAGGCTAATATGTAAAGAGTTCATGAGGATCGAAATAAATAATTGCTCTGTGCTAATGAAAACCTTAAGTGAACAACTTGTGCAGTTAAATTGTCTTTGATGTTCATAGGTCTGCTACTGCACAATTATGTATTGCTTAGTATTTAATTTTTTTTATACTTCCTTGTTTTCTTGTTTCCTTAAATAAATTTTCTTTTTGTTTTTTACTGTTTGTATTTACAGGGAGGATGAGAGAGTTGGGGATACTCTGACTGTGTTGATGATTAAAGGCAGATTGAGGGAGCTGCTAAAAGCTCTCCTTTATGAGAGTGAAAGGCTGTATAAGGAGATGGTATTAATGTTGCAAATCTTGAAGAAGAGGTTTCTACTGTTTTTGCTTGTATGAAGTAGAATGGTTGGAGCTTCCAAAAGTTATTTCGTAGAAGAATGTCGTTACTTATTTTTCTAAAAGTTACCAAGCTACATTAGTGCAATTATGTATGTAATATTTTGTAGAAGAATGTAATGTAATGAGATAGGAGACATCCTTGTTATGTTTGAACATGAATGCAAGGAATGTTGTATTCCTCTTTAGGTTTGTTGAAAGCATGTCTATTATGAATGAAATGTTGAAGCTATTTTGTAGAATATAAGCATTTTTCGCTACAATATTTATTTTAACGTTGATGTAGAAATATTGTGTGCTGGGGAATTACCTTGGCTAATCAAGACAAATTACATTGCAAAGTTAGAAATATCTTTCAATACCAAATATTTCCTAAGTAACTTCCAAGGAAAAGGCAGCTGAAATGAGATCGTCATTCATATACCAGCTAGCTCATTCTCATATAGGAGTACCTATTCATAAATCATAATTAGGCTCAATTTATGATGGGAAGAAAATGCCATCAGGGAAAATGAGAAACACAAGAATAAATTTGTTTAGGGTTAACATAACTTTTGGTCCCTCAAGTTTCACCCAATTTTGTTTTTAGTCCGTCAAGTTTCAAACACGTGCTTTTCGTCCTTCAAATTTGCTCTGTTAGTAAGGTTAGTCCCTCAAGTTTGAAAAGGACTTAAAAATGCATTTAACACCATTAAGTTGTCCTACGTGACACTAACTCTGTTAATTTTAATGACGTGGCAACTTATTTTGAGTGATTGGATATTTATTTAATTTTATTGAATTAATATAATAAAAAAACCCCAAATTCTCAAATCATCTCTATGATTTCGCAGATACATTCGACCAACACATCCCCACCACAGAGCTTTCCCCAAAGCCTTGTAAGGACCAATTGATTAGAGTTAAATGACTATTAAAGGGATGTTTACTTTTGTTGTTGAAAAATGAAAGTGGAGAAATAGAAAGTGAAAGATTATATTTGCTGGCAGAATTTTGTTTTCATAAACTGTTAAAAAAAATAATTTAAAATCATGGGTCAGGGGTGCAGATTTTTCGGTGTGAGTATTTCTTAGATGGGAAAATTTGTTAGAGTTCCTCTGTAAGAAAAGTAATGAATGCGAGGTCTTACGAGTTTTTATGTGAGGTCAATAAGTTATTATTACTAGCTCTAAAAGTTGTAATTAAAACTCGTGGGACCTCAGTTTAATGAAAAAGAAACACATTTTTTGGGCTGCGGAAAAAATACTTAAAAACCACTCATTGAAAAATATATCTCGTTTTAACTATAACTTATTTATAAAAAACCAATTTAACAAGGGAAAAAGAAAGAAGACTCAACATTGTAACTAAAAAATTAAAGAAAGAAGACTCAAGAAGTTATCACCATTTATTAATCTAATGCTTTTGGAAATTGGAAATACAGTAAGGAATCAAAAATCAAGGATAGCAATGATCTCTTCAATTTATATACTATCTAATTTATTTCATTATTTTTAAAGAAAGTGAGAGAGAGAGAGAGAGAAATGTAACAGTTAGTTGTTTGTTAAGTTGAGGTTTCTTGCTAATATAGTAACAGAGCGTATAACGGTTTTGACTTTGGGCGTTTTGGGGAGTTGACTGACTTGTAAGTATTCTCTGGCCTCTTTAAATATACAAGTTTAATGTAGTATTTACTAATTCACAGCTAGCTCATTTTTAATTTATTTTAAGATTCTTAGTGGAAAACTATAAAAGTACGATACGAGTATTGTTTTATATTTTTTTTTTGGGGTGTTATTGCATAATTTTAGGTAGGAAAGTTCCCAAGAAAATTTATAACTTGTAATTAATTAGTAAAATTGTGTGTTCTTATAAATTTTTCACTACAGGTTGAAATTTGATTTCAAATTAAATTTCATTGTTCAAGTTATTTAGTTTGTATTGGTCATCCAATTTTTACTTAACAATAAAAAATTTTTATTTAACAAAAAGTGAAAATAAATGGTTTGTCAAAAGTTATGAGTTAGCTCGTTAAAGATTCTTGTAAGAAAATTTAGGCTTAAAGATTCTTGTAAGAAAATTTCAGAACTTAAAAAGGGAAAAATGAAGTGACATTTGCATTAAGACCTGAGTAAAATAATGAATATAAACAAGTATATATCAGTTATTGTTAATAATAACTGCATTAATTTTATTTTATATTTGTTAATTCAGTAATGGTTAAATTTCTTACATTACAATATGTTTATATATTATGCTCGATATAAATCACATTACTGCAAAGTTGGCTATTAACGATAGTAACGGACGACCTTAGTAAAGCTGGTCGTTGATAAAATTGTGGTGTCATTATTTGTAATTTCAACGAAAAGCTTGAGAAAAGATGACTTTTTTTTGAAATTTGGTCCCCGTTTCTATAAGAGGAAACAATGAAATTTTTTTAAAAAACTTTGGTTATTGTTTCTATTTAACAACAAAAAAAATTTAAAAAGAATTTGATCATTGATTCTCCAAGAGAAACAACGACTAAAATCATTTAAAATTTTCGTCGTTGTTTTCCTCCACATACCCGCCTAATTTTCACTCAATCTCATAAAAACCATTGTCATTGACCTTTGGCATCTTTTAGGAACCCTCCCTAAGTTGATGCCGCTGTAGAGAGGTTATAACTGATCTTCTTTTATTTAAATTCACAATTTTTTAAAAAGTTTCAAACTATAAATTTGATTTTTCAAAAATTTTAAATGTTTAAAAGTTAGTTTATTTGTTTAAAACGTAGTATATGATGTAATTTGTATATTTTAATTGCATATACTGGTTGGAAATAAGTTAGTAAAAAAACTATTTTACCTAATTGTTGGTATTTTGAACGAGAACATTTTAAAATCACGTTTAAATTAAGTAAATGATACCAATTAAATAATTAGTACTTAATGTTACCATAAATTTAAATAAGGGTTAAATTGCAAAAATGCCCACCTAATTGTCTTTGATGAATAGTGAGTGTGGCCGATTATAAATAAGTCCCTCTTATGCGTTGAGAAGTTCATTTCATCTCTTCCTTCTCATTCTACATTCTTCTCTCTCTCTCTCTCTCTCTCTCTCTGGAATGATATCCTTCTGCACCATCCCATTGCTTCTGGTCTTCATCTTCCTCTTCTCTCCATTATCCCTTCTTCTTCTTCTCTTTTCCCTCTCTATCAACAATGGGACCTTGCTGCAACATCTTGTTGCTTTTGCTCTTCTTCCTCCTTTTCTTTCACGCCTCACGCATCTTCCAGTGTAAAGGTAAACAAGCAAACCCATTACTTTTGTTTCTTTCTCTCTTTAATCCTTTATCACCCATTTCTTTCTTTCTTTTCTCTGTCACTCTCATTTTCAGAAGCCATCACTCTGCTCTCCACCTCCCAAGACCTCTTCAAGAAATCTCCATTTTCTTGCCACTTCAAATCTCTCAATTGGATTCACCAACCCATTACTTTGTTTCAACCCAATACCATCAAATGGCATTCTTGGTCCATAAGGCTGGGACCACATTCCAACACATTCTCTGTATTAATTTAATCTGATCCAATTCTATATATTAAAGTGCATGATACATCAATATTGATTTTCATAACTTATTTTTATAACTCATTGCAGCACCATGTTGAGTTCGGAAGAATGTTGATGCAATGTAGATTTAATTTTCTGTAATGCGAACATAGAATAGAAGAGTACAAGTGAAGCTGAATTAAATGTTCAAGAACAGGAAGGTTTAAAGAGGATAGAGACAAAGGTGAGAGAGGAGAGAGAGAAGAGAAATTGTTTATAAAAATTAAAAATAAATCACTTAATCATCATACAAATCATACAAATACTTAATCATACAAATACTTATATTGGGATTTCTCTCGGTTCTCACTCTCGCGCTTTTCCATCTCTACCACTCCCCCTAATGACTGTCTCTTAGCTGATTTTTTTCGTAATCTTGCTACTCCAATCTATATATGTCGTCGGAATCTTATTTTACCAGCAAGTTGAATGTAATGGATACACAAGAGGGGGGGTGAATTGTGCTTCCAAAATAAATACTCAAATAAAACAACACAAGATTTATACTGGTTCGGTCTACCTGACCTACGTCCAGTCCTCAACCACCCAGGCCGAGAGTTCCACTATAACTCAGGTTTTAAATCGGGTTCACCTGAAACCTTACAACCGCAAGTTTTGCACGGGATCACTTGCAACCTTACAACAAGTTTTACACAGGCTCACTTGTAACCTTACAACAAGTTTTACACAGGCTCACTTGTAACCTTTCTAACTAGCTCCCTCTCACACCAAGCAAGGGGTTAACCTTTACACTTAAAGGATTTTGACTAAGTTCTCTCAAAGAACAGATGGTGTTACACACTTAAGTACAATAAATGCTCTTATAACACGAAGAGACTTAACTACAAGGAGTACAGAATAAGTAGGTGAAAAGAATCACTCGATGTGTTAAATGCTCTTCGCTTTTCTGGGCAGCTTTGAATGCTTGAAGATGTTCTTAGTTTTTCTCGCTCTAACTTCTCTCAAGAATATTCAAAGATAATTAATTGCTTCATAAATGAAGTTGAGCTTCCTTATATAGTCTTCAAACATTTTGAACTCTTGGTAGGTGGGCTAGCCGTTTGAATATGTCCGTTTTTCCCTTGTTACCGTTTGCCCATTAATTGCTTCATCAATGTATAGCAGGGTTGACTTGCTTTATCTCTGGAAAGTAGTCCTGACACCTCTGCTCTGACATAAGCATTCTGACACTGCATCTCTGAACGTTCTGACATTCTGATTGCTTGCGGAAGCAACTTCTCATCCGGAAGCAATCCTTACTTAGTGTGCTGCACTTGAACGTTAGTATAGCAATATAAGCACATAGTCACATGCAGTGGGTGTTCCCTAAGTCTAAGGTGTATCCGGAAGCACTTCTACATCCGGAAGTGATTCCACTTGATGAAGGATCTAGCTCACCATCACTTACTCTCGCTCAGTGTATTTCATTCCAACACTCAGCGCTAGTCACTAAGCTATCGGAAGCACTTTTACTTGACGTGGTGAACTTACTGACGCTTAGGGTTATATTTCTTTTATCAGCCTGTGCCAGTCTAAGTCTAACTGGAAGCAATTTCACTTGACGTGGCTGATTCACTGACACTTAGGATTATATAACCTCTATTAGTCTGTGTCAGTCTAAATCTATCATGAAGCACTTTTACTTGATGAGGTGAACTCACTGACGCTTGGGGTGATATCTATTCTATCAGTCTGCGCCAGTCTAAGTCTAACAGGAAGCAACTTCACTTGACGTTGCATTTTTACTGACGCTCGGGGTTATATCTAATTTATCAACCTGCGCCAGTCTAAATCTATCAGGAAGCAATTTCACTTCCGGTTGAAACATAGCTTAGTCTTAAGGTTTTGTATATCTAGCGCTCATGGACTAAGTTAAATCCCTAGTGATTTACTCGCTGCCGCTGGGGGATAAATCATTCATCCGCGTACGCGAGTCCTAGTTTATCCGGAAGTAAATCCTCATCCGGTTGCACTCTTACTTGGGATTCTATGTTTACCTATTGCTTTCTAATTACTTAGCCTAATCTTTTATATTTTAGTCTTCATCAAAACTTAAGATTCTAACATTCTCCCCCTTTTTGATGATGACAAACCTAGTTCTATCAATTAGTTCATAAGAAAGAATTTAGCAAAAGATTAAAAGCAATAGATAAGGACAAGTAACTTAGACAAAATATTATTGATAAACATAAGTTACAAGTCAGAGTATACTATCAAATAACATTTCGAAGTAAGGAGCATTTACAAGTAAGTAACACCAAGCAATTATGAAGGTATGCATGAAAAGAAAAAAAAAAATTGGATTGGGGTTCAGGGTCTATGTTTCTTTTTCCTCTCCCTCTCCTTTTATCTCTTCAGCCCGTACTTCATCATGGTCCTTGCTCAGCTGTTCTCTTCGCGAGACATCCTTCGTGTGAACATAGAGTGAACATTACATCTCTCCCCCTTTTGGCATCATCAAAGAGGAAGATGATTCTCGGCTTGGTACATTCTGTCCTTAAGCTGCTGGATTTGTTCCCAGTCTAAAGGGAAGCTCTTCCTTTTGTATTTCCGGCAGATTTGATCGCTGCAGCCTCCTCCTTAGGGATGGACTTCCTCTTCTTATCAAGCTTCTCTTGATAAGAATCCACTAACTGTTCTGCCATTCTACCAGAAGTTTCAGGTTGACCTTGAATATTTTCATTCTGCCCCGGTGTATCCTGCCCAGAAACTTCATGGTATTCTTGATGTTCATTGCGATGTTCTTCACGATGCCCAGATTTCCCAGAATGTTGAAGGCTTGATTTCCCAGATTTTGACTTGTGTTTCTTAGATGAGGAAGGTTTCTTTGAAACTGGGTTTGTTTCATGGGATTCGGCCATTTTGGTGTGGGTTTGTGATAAAATGCGAAGAAAATGAAGAACATAGAAGAAGATGAAGAGTTTTACATGCAGAGAATTTGTGAATAAAAGTGAAAAGTGAAAGTGAAAATGATGTCCTATTTATAGGTACAGTTACTAAGGGTAAAATGGTCATGTTCCTTCATATTTTCACACATTGGGTAGCGTAAACGACTTAAGTTGGAACGACACACCTGATGACACGTGTAGCTTCACATTACCAGAGAAGACATAACGTCTCTTTTGGGAAGTTGAAGAGTTTTCTGTAGTGACGTGTTTCTTGACTAGTGCTGGCGCTCTCTTAGCTTGATCATCCAGTGTCAGTGAGCGATCATTCGGAAGTGGTTTTGCTTCCGATTGCACTTGCTTAAGATTTAACATTGAGTACCTGCAAAAACATATATTGGCACTCCGATGCCTAAGTTAGTATTGCTGTAAGTGATAAACAATCAAGTATAATGAATGGAATTTACACTTCATTTGGGTTTACCATTCCCAAATCACCTCTAATGAAAGTAAATTGGTCAACCCCTAGAGGCTTGGTGAAGATGTCAGCAAGCTGTTGTTGTGTGGGGACAAACTGCACCTTGACATCCTTCTTTTGAACATGGTCTCTGATGAAGTGATGTCTGACGTCAATGTGCTTTGTCCTTGTGTGCTGAACTGGATTCTTGGCGAGGCTGATAGTGCTTGTGTTGTCACAGAGGATAGGTGCCTCAGGGAACTCCAAGCCAAGATCTCTCAACTAGTTCTTTAGCCACAGCACTTGAGCACAACAACTTGCTGCAGCAATGTATTCTGCCTCAGTGGATGACAGAGACACACAGGTTTGCTTTTTGCTAGCCCAAGACACCAGACAACCACCAAGGAAGGCGCATTGTCCACTGGTGCTCTTTCTATCTGTCTTATAACCTGCATGGTCAGAGTCAGAGTAAGCCCACAAGAACTCTTGGTTGCCTCTGGGATACCAAAGACCAAGTTCTTGTGTTCCCTCAAGGTATCTTAGGATACGTTTAACACATGTTAAGTGTGACTCCTTGGGGTTGGCTTGAAACCTAGCACACATGCCTACACTAAATTGAATGTCAGGCCTACTCGCTGTTAAGTATAAGAGGGAACCTATCATTCCCCTATACATGGGCAGGCTGACAGATTTACCTTTAACATCAGCGTCGAGTGCGGCAGAGGTGCTCATAGGAGTGTCATACTCCTTGCATTCATCCATCCCAAACTTTTTGAGTAGTTCTCTGCAGTACTTAGTTTGGGAGATGAAGATTCCATTCCTTTTCTGTTTGATTTGCAGGCCTAGGAAGAATGTTAGTTCTCCCATCATTGACATCTCAAATTCACCCTGCATAGTCTTAGAGAAATCTTCACAAAGCTTCTCGTTAGTTGCCCCAAATATAATATCATCAACATAAATTTGGACAATTAGCATATCTCTATCTTTGTGAAGGATAAACAGTGTATTATCTAATTTGCCTCTTGAGAAACCCTTGCCCAGCAAAAAGCTGCTGAGTCTCTCATACCAAGCTCGAGGAGCTTGTTTCAGGCCATATAAGGCTTTCTTTAATCTATACACATGTTTGGGGTGCTTATGGTCCTCAAAGCCAGGAGGTTGTTCTACATATACCTCTTCTTTAATATAACCATTAAGAAATGCACTCTTTACATCCATTTGATATAATCTAAAACCTTTCATGGATGCAAAGGCTAGAAGATTTCTTATTGCTTCAAGTCTAGCAACTGGAGCAAAAGTTTCTTCATAGTCAATGTCTTCTTCTTGGTTATATCCTTTGGCTACTAGTCTGGCTTTGTTTCTGGTGATTTGACCTGACTCATCCAGTTTGTTTTTGAAGACCCACTTGGTCCCCACTATGGATTGATGAGACGGCCTTGGGACTAGTTCCCACACTTGACTTCTCTCAAATTGATTTAGCTCTTCCTGCATGGCAATAATCCAGTCGCAGTCCTCAAGAGCTTGTTCAACTGAAGTTGGTTCGATTTGAGATAGAAATGCTCCAAACTCAACTTCATTTTGAACTTGTCTTCTAGTTCTGACACCAGAAGAAACATCACCAAGCACTTGATCAAGAGGGTGATCCCTGTGATGTCTCCTAGCTATTGGCAACTGTGCCTCCTCAGGCATGGGTTGCACTCTAGGTTCATCACTGGGTTCACCTTCTTCTTTGGGATTGCTTGTTGGTGTTTCTTTTGGTGGTGAGGAAGATGATGGTAGTTTTGGAAGGTTAAGTACTTCATCATCTTCTGTGGATTGTTCCCATGTAGGAGTTTCATCAAATACAACATGCATGGATTCTTCTACAGTTTTAGTTCTCATGTTGTATATCCTATATGCTTTACTCCTAAGGGAATATCCTATGAATATACCTACATCAGCCTTTGGATCAAACTTACCCAAATTTACCTTTCCATTATTATGCACGTAGCATTTTGATCCAAATATTCTGAGGTGGCTGATGTTGGGCTTCCTTCCTTTGTATAGCTCGTATGGAGTTTTATCCAGGCCCTTGCGAACATAGGCTCTGTTGGAGATATAGCAAGCAGTGCTCATAGCGTCCGCCCAGAACACTTGAGAAACCTCTTTCTCGTTGAGCATGCTTCTAGCCATCTCTGTCAGAACCCTGTTCTTCCTTTCGACTACTCCATTTTGTTGAGGAGTTCTTGGAGCTGAGAAGTTATGTTCAATGTCGTTTTGCTCGCATAGCTCAGAGAAGCTATGGTTCTCAAACTCTCCTCCATGGTCTGTCCTTATGGCTGTGATTTTGAGCTCCTTCTCATTCTGCACTTTCTTAGCCAGGACAACAAAAGCATCAAAAGCATCTTGCTTAGAGGCAAGAAACATAGTCCACGTGAACCTTGAATAGTCATCCACCACCACTAAAGCATATAGGTTTCCACCCAAGCTTTTTACTCTCGCTGGCCCAACCAAATCCATGTGGATTAGTTCCAAGGGCCTGCTGGTGGAGACTCTCTTCTTGATTTTAAACGAGGACTTTGTTTGCTTCCCTCGTTGGCAGGATTCACAAATAAAATCATGCTTAACTTTAAAAGAGGGAATACCTATAGCTAGCTCATTTTTAATTAGCATATCCAATTGAGTAAAATTGACATGAGCTAACCTCTTATGCCAAAGCCAGCTATTCTCGTCACTAGATATTAAGCATTTTTCTTCTAACTGTTGACATAAGTCTAAGGTATATAGATTCCCATTCCTATTTGCCTTAATCTTGCATTTTAAGTTGGCCTTATCTATATTCAGATCCTGCTTATCAACTATTAAGCACTCATTTGAATCAAATATTACCCAGTTTCCTCTGTCCGTGCTCTGGCTCACGCTCAGCAGGTTGTGACAGAGACCGTCCACTAGATAGAAATCTTTGACTGGTCCAACTTCTCCGACTCCAGTGATCTTACCACTTTGATTTCCTCCAAAGGTCACTGTGGCTCCATCTTTGATCACCAGAGATTTGAACTTGTCTCTGTCTCCAGTCATATGTCTCGAGCATCCGCTATCGATGTACCATTTTCTGTTCTTGGATGCCTTGAGACACACCTGAAATAATCAAGCAAACTTAGGTACCCAACCTCTCTTGGGTCCTCTGTCATTAGTATTTGGCGCCCTTGGTCTAGTTTTGGTCTTACCCTTGGGCTTATGATCATTTGGAGCCTCTGGCCTAGTGCTGGCTCTAGGCTCTTGGGTTTTCCCTGTGGAATGATTCCAGGCTCGGGATCCTTGTCCTCTCTTGGTTTCCTTTGCAGGTGGAGGATCCTTTGTAGCCTTGGTTCCTTTAGGGACCCATCTGTAAGAGCTACTAGCTCCATGCTTCTTAGCATTACAGGTGGACGTGGAGTGTCCTTTCCTGTTGCAGTAATTACAGAAGCTAAAAGGTGAGGAGCTATGATTGGTGGCTTTATGGAAGAACTTCAAGTAAGGCTTTACTTTTGGTTCTACCCACCTTTTTACCTTAGGGGTATACCCCAAGCCAGTTCTATCCCTATATGCCCTTTGGTTCATTAAGAGTATATTTAGCATTTCTGAACCATTGGTAAACTTCTGCAGGACAATTTGCAGCTTGTTATTTTCCTCTGAGATTTTGCTGCAATTAGGGCAGCTCTCAGGTGTTGGGGCATTGGGTTCTACTTGGGAAGAACCCTGGCCATTCACTACCGGAAGTCTTCTAGCTTCCGCTAGTTCCTCACTTAGTGAGTCCACCTTGGACTCAAGTGATTCCTTTTTTGTTTTCAACACCTTATAGGCTTTACATAGTCTAGAGAATTCTTCATGAACCTCATTGTAAGCCTCTTGTAGTTCAGGAAGAGTTACCTCATGATCTTCGTTGGTGAGGTCAAGATCTGAAGAAGCTTCTTCATCCTCTTCTCTGGCTACCAGGCAGAAGTTGGCAGCTTCTTCTTCATCACTTGCTTCCTCATCTGAGCTATTTACCCAAATGGAGGAAACAAGAGCCTTTCTTTTGTCCTTGCCTTTTGACCTCTGCAGGCTGGGACACTCAGCCTTGAAGTGACCAGGCTTATTGCATTCAAAACACACAGGGACCTTTTCTTTCTTGTATCCCTTTCTCTGGCTGGAATCACCTCTCTGATAGCTTCCCTTCTTTCTGAAGAATTTTCTAAATTTCCTCACCATCATAGCCATCTCCTCATCGTCCATCTCCTCCTCATCATCCTCATCATTGTCATTGATCTCCTTGCTGGGAGCAACGAGAGCAAGGTTCTTGTTCTTGGATGAGGGTTGAGGAGCTCTCATAGCCAGCAAGGTAGGTTCATATTCAGCAAGAGAGCCAAATAGTGCGGTGATGGAGCTGGTTGATTCTCCTTGCACTTCTTGAAAAATAGTCACTTTGGTGATCCAGTCACCCTTCAAGATCTTTAGAATCTTGCTCACTTGCTCTCTTTCAGGGATATCCTTACCCAGCGTGGCCAAATTGTTGATGAGATGGGTGAACCGAAGCTCCAGCTCTCGGATAGGCTCTGTGGGACTCAGCATGGCGAATTTGTGAAATTCTTCCACCAGCATTTCAACACGTCTCGCTTTTACTCCCCTGGTTCGAGAGTGTGCAGCCTCAAGAGCCTCCCACATATCTTTTGCATTTTTGTGGTGGCTGATCCTGTGATACTCTTTGGGGCTGAGAGCACACTGGATGTAGTGCATGGCCCGATGGTTCATTTGGACTAGGGCATAGTCCTCAGGAGTGTATCTGGCTCGTGCTTTTGCAAATCCATCCTCATCTAGTGGAGTTTGATCCCCTCGTTCTATTACGTCCCAGAGTCTGATTTCAGTTGATTTGATATAAGTCTCCATTTTGAACTTCCAGAATGAATAGTTGTACCCATCGAAGCCTGGGGGCTTGTTGGGTTGAACGGAGACATCTAGTAGAGAATAGTCTGTGTCCATCACTGGATCTTTGCCTTCTGATTCGTTGGAATCGAGTGAGAAGGACCTTGCTCTGATACCAAATGAATGTAATGGATACACAAGAGGGGGGGTGAATTGTGCTTCCAAAATAAATACTCAAATAAAACAACACAAGATTTATACTGGTTCGGTCTACCTGACCTACGTCCAGTCCTCAACCACCCAGGCAGAGAGTTCCATTATAACTCAGGTTTTAAATCGGGTTCACCTGAAACCTTACAACCGCAAGTTTTGCACGGGATCACTTGCAACCTTACAACAAGTTTTACACAGGCTCACTTGTAACCTTACAACAAGTTTTACACAGGCTCACTTGTAACCTTTCTAACTAGCTCCCTCTCACACCAAGCAAGGGGTTAACCTTTAGACTTAAAGGATTTTGACTAAGTTCTCTCAAAGAACAGATGGTGTTACACACTTAAGTACAATAAATGCTCTTATAACACGAAGAGACTTAACTACAAGGAGTACAGAATAAGTAGGTGAAAAGAATCACTCGATGTGTTAAATGCTCTTCGCTTTTCTGGGCAGCTTTGAATGCTTGAAGATGTTCTTAGTTTTTCTCGCTCTAACTTCTCTCAAGAATATTCAAAGATAATTAATTGCTTCATAAATGAAGTTGAGCTTCCTTATATAGTCTTCAAACATTTTGAACTCTTGGTAGGTGGGCTAGCCGTTTGAATATGTCTGTTTTTCCCTTGTTACCGTTTGCCCATTAATTGCTTCATCAATGTATAGCAGGGTTGACTTGCTTTATCTCTGGAAAGTAGTCCTGACACCTCTGCTCTGACATAAGCATTCTGACACTGCATCTCTGAACGTTCTGACATTCTGATTGCTTGCGGAAGCAACTTCTCATCCGGAAGCAATCCTTACTTAGTGTGCTGCACTTGAACGTTAGTATAGCAATATAAGCACATAGTCACATGCAGTGGGTGTTCCCTAAGTCTAAGGTGTATCCGGAAGCACTTCTACATCCGGAAGTGATTCCACTTGATGAAGGATCTAGCTCACCATCACTTACTCTCGCTCAGTGTATTTCATTCCAACACTCAGCGCTAGTCACTAAGCTATCGGAAGCACTTTTACTTGACGTGGTGAACTTACTGACGCTTAGGGTTATATTTCTTTTATCAGCCTGTGCCAGTCTAAGTCTAACTGGAAGCAATTTCACTTGACGTGGCTGATTCACTGACACTTAGGATTATATAACCTCTATTAGTCTGTGTCAGTCTAAATCTATCATGAAGCACTTTTACTTGATGAGGTGAACTCACTGACGCTTGGGGTGATATCTATTCTATCAGTCTGCGCCAGTCTAAGTCTAACAGGAAGCAACTTCACTTGACGTTGCATTTTTACTGACGCTCGGGGTTATATCTAATTTATCAACCTGCGCCAGTCTAAATCTATCAGGAAGCAATTTCACTTCCGGTTGAAACATAGCTTAGTCTTAAGGTTTTGTATATCTAGCGCTCATGGACTAAGTTAAATCCCTAGTGATTTACTCGCTGCCGCTGGGGGATAAATCATTCATCCGCGTGCTCGAGTCCTAGTTTATCCGGAAGTAAATCCTCATCCGGTTGCACTCTTACTTGGGATTCTATGTTTACCTATTGCTTTCTAATTACTTAGCCTAATCTTTTATATTTTAGTCTTCATCAAAACTTAAGATTCTAACACAAGTCTCCAATACGCCGGACCTCTTTCCTTCATACTTTTTGTAATATCAATGTTACTAATTCCCTATTTAATCTGTGACATCTCTTTTAATTCAATAATATCTTTACTAACTATGATAGAAAAAGGAATTGCAATAATATTAATATCTCTATGATAGTTAGAAAAAGATTATCCTAATGATTAATTATTATCCATGATAGAAAAGAATAAACTAATACAGCACAGCTGCTATCATGGATAATTTATTGATAACCATGTTAGAAAGGATTTGTCTAACATGGTTAATAAACAAAACTAATTGATATTAAAAATAAATAGATTTATATACATGCGGAAGCGAATGCAGACCTATAAATTGGCAATACACAATTCTAAATAAACTATACCAAATCTACTACCTAATTCCCTTCCTGAAGCTTGCCCCTGTGCATGAATACCTGCAAAAATGTCAGTAATCGTGGGATGAGACAATTTGTCCCAGTAATCACCGCTTAACTCACTATAACAGTGAGATGTGCGGTAGTGAGGGCGTCTAAAGGGTACCACAGTTTTAAAATCCATAATATATATATATATATATATATATATATAGATATATATATATATATAGATATATATATATATATATATATATATATATATATATATATATATATATATATATATATAATTCTCATTTCCTTTCTTCCATCACTTAAAACCTTTTGTCACATCCGAATCCACTCAAATTCACCATCTCTACTTTCCACATATCATTCAAATCCCTCAGTCAAATCCATATTAACTAAATAACATCTCCCAGTCTCCAATCTAATGATGCGACCATAACTCTCACACTCACCTATAGATGCATTGTGCCATCCTGGGGCATTCAAGCATCTAATCTTCTCTATATGATTTGACACTGTGCCCCTCTCTGGCAATTTCCAGAGAGAGAACCCCGATTCTGTTTTCCATTACAGAATGGGAACGGTTGGGCTCTCCACTGCCAAACAACCGTAGGGGCGGTTGGGCTCTTCAATGCCAAACAACCGTAGGTCACTTCTCTCAATAAGTAGACCTATGAACCCCGATCCAATCAATCTAAAAAGGATCCTCAGTACAAATAACTGTCGATTGGCCTATCGACAGTTATCATCGCGCGATGGTACACAAAATTCAGTGTCATGCAATGCTCACATATTCCTTTTCTATACTCACAACCTCTCAAATAACTACTATCACACTACACCTGCAATCATTTCATACCATTTCAAAATATTTCAGCACCATCAGACAGGATACTACATATATAGTGTAAAAAATCTTTTATATGAACATAATCGTGTGTGAAAGGCACCCGATAGCCTGTTTTGTATAAAAATACCTTTTCAAAGATAATATATATATATATATATATAGAGGGTGAGAAGGGATTTTTACGAAATCCCTAACTAACGTCACCCTCAATGTTATAGCAAGGTTAAGTGTGATTACCTGTCGCCCTTTAGCACTCTGACGTTCTTCCTTATCATTTCTCGTAGATTTTCTCCAAATACTTTAGTTCCTCCTATGATAATAGGATACAAATGATAAATTAATATCATTTCCACTTTGCAATACTTTGACGTCTCTCTCGTATTCCATATTACTACCCAACCCTTTCTTCTTTTACAATATCTTATGAAGTATTTCCATTATTGTTTAGTTTTGGTATCTATAACAATCATAATCAAAAATCCAATTATAAATAAACAACCTTCATATCACCAACGACAAAAGTCCAACAACAAACACAAGAAATCATAGTTTAAAGCAATCCAAGAACAAGACAATACGATTTTTAATCAAGTGAAGACCAATGATTTTATCACAGAAAATAACAGTACAAGAATAGGGGTTTTGCTTAACTTATTTACAATAGAACAAACTACCACAAACATTAACAATATCTCATCAGGGTTTCCAAAACAAGAATAAAATACCCTTAGTCATTAACTATTCGTTTAATCTAAATAATAGTTCACAACTATTATATTCATCTATTTTGTTTAACCATATATCCATTGAGAAATCAAACTAACATCGACCAAATGTCTTCCTAAGCTTTAGATGTCAAAATTTAACACATCCTGCCCAATACTCTAACTTCATTGTTTTATGAGTTAGTTAGCCCAAGTAAAAATTAAAACGACAAGACCCCTAATAATTATGCTTAGTTCTTTGTGTGGATATCTCAAACTAGATTTTCAATCAGTTTTACAGAATTTAAGTAAGACTTATCTTACATCCAACTATTCAAAGATTTCAAGTTGAATAACAAGATGAACAACCTATACACATTCCCCCAACATAATGTCATAAAGGCAAATTCAAACTTATCAAACTTAACACTTTATTTCATAACTTCAAGAATCACACTAATTGTAATTAAAGAAAAACTTGACAACCTTTGGCTATCATTGTTACGGAAACTATGCACATGCATAATAATAGATACCTCAAGTAGTCACATATACAATTAACACATACCACCGTGATAAAAATTACTCCTTTAGAGTTGTCAAATTCTATATGACCTTTAATCTAATTAACCTCAAACTCGCATCACCATTTAAATTCAAATTTAATCATCAAGTTGAAGAGTAATTTTTGCAACCAAGCATCAATAGCCAAAACATAACACCTCAAAACATAGCAAGAAAGTAATGCTTCTCAAGCACACATACAAGAATCAACTTCCCCTAAATCTATTTGGTCACTATAGAAGCAATGATACAAGTTTTCAATATCATTTCACTGCACTCTAGCAATCACAGCAGCTCCTTATTCAATCAAACCATAACTTATAATAAAATCATATTAACCCAAACTTCCACATTTATATCTCACAAAAGGCTAATTTCATAACATAAAGTAATGACTTGTTTACAATTTTTAAGCCCCAAAATCACCATCAAACACTGATATCTGTAACAAGTCAAGGCATAAATCCATTGGAAAGAAAGAACAATAAACTGTCAATTGGAAAAATACACTCAAACAGAAAAACACACGCATATACAGCCCTGTACCCACACACAAAAAGCTGAGCAGAGAAAGGAATCAAATTCTCTGAGCCACACAACAGCAGAACCACCAGACATGCACTACAATAATCCATCTTTAATAAAGTTTGTATCTTGATAAATTTTAGGGATTGTTAAACCCTAATTCTGACCCCATCTCAAACTCACTCCAAATTGCAATAACAGAGTTAGAAATTGGAAGCAAACAGTCACCTGAATTCAAAATCAAGCTTGAATGCATAACAAGGACAAAATAACTAAGGAAAATTGTAAATAAACCATACACTTGTTTGCACACTTAGCTAACATTTAAAATTTTCCTTTTCCTATATTAAATTAAAAATTTTTGAGACACGGTACCAGATTCCAAACGGTTCAGGGAAAAGAAAAGAACCAGAATTTGCAACAACATGGAACTACACACTGAAGCATAAGCCACTGTCTTCAAACTTGAAGCAACAAGAATCAAAGTTAAAGGTCCACTTTCAACTATTTGACAACTCATAATCCCAAAACCTAAATCAAACCCTAACCAGCCTCTCTTCCAAACTCGCAGAAAAAAGAGAGAAAATGATGGAAAGGGAGCTCACCTAAACTTGTTTTGTGCCTTCCATGCCTCGCCGGAGCTCACTGTCGCCGGACATCACCGGAAAATGGCCACTCAAACTTGTAGGCCGAACAGAACATCAAAAGAAAAGGGAAATAAGGAAACAAAGTGGAGAAGAATAATGGCTTAAAGAATAACAAAAAGTGAGGCTCACCTTCACAGTTGCCGTCCGCCGCTGTGAAGCTCGCCGGAAAACATGGAGGGACGACGACAAGTGAAGAAACAGATCGAAGGTGAGGAGTGAAGAACGCGAGGAAGAGAGAGTGAGGCACGCGGTTTTAGTGAGGTTGAGAGGAGAAATGAGGGGTAACGGCGGTCGCCGCCGTGTGCCGCCGGAAGGGAAGGAGTAGAGAAGGCGACAGATGGAGGAGGGAGGAGGAAGTGGGCGGTGCGTTTTTGAGGGAAGGGAGGGAGTCCGTCATTTATTTAGTGAAGAAAGAAGGAGGGCCGTGTTTGGTTGAGTGAAATAAAGGGGTATATGATAATTTATAGTGCAAACTTGCCATAGTGTACTCTTTTAATTTTAAAACCATTTAAACCAGCCTCCAATCTTTTTAAACTTCAAAATATTTTTAGCTTTACCACTCCCTCATATTTTATACTCTTCATTTCTTAATTAATTATATGCACATTAATTACTCAAAATTTCCAAAAATATCCCAAAAATTCCTAAAAATTCCAAAATTTCCCAAAACACTCTCTAATCCTGAATTCAATTTTTCAGGATGTTACACTTTTAAAGCTATTTTCTTTTTCCTAATTCTCAACATATTCCCTCCAGTCACTTGTTTAATATTATTGTGAATAAGTTGATTTGAATGTCCCATTTTCCTTCACAGTGAAGATGTTGTCGGTTGTAAGAAATCAACATCTGTTACTTTATACCCTGCTAATTTGCAATGATGCAGCCATGGAGGTACACCAAAAACCTATGCTTGGCTTTGTAATTTGATTAATTGGAATATTCTTTCAACCTAGCAAACTGTTCTTTTCTTAGGAACTTCCTATTTTTCTCGATGATTTTGTCATTTGGTGGGGTGCTACCCTGATTTCAGTGACATTGATTCTTCAATTTGGTGAGGTTAGTATGGATTTCTTTGTTCTTTTCCACTGTTATATATTCGCGATAATGCAATCACATCGAGGATTTGACATCTTTTCCTCTATCCATGACTCCACCTTTTTTTAAAGAGTTCTTAGATTGATAGATGCCTTTAAACACTAACATTTTGTGTGTTTATCTATGTTCGAAAATTTCATGGTTTACTCAATCAAAAACTGTCTTGCAGCTCATTGCAATACTTCGGTGCATGGATGCTTGTCGACAACAAATTTGACTTGGATAGTATTAGAATTAGAAGTTTTGTAGTTTTTTAAGTTTTATAATCAATTTTTTTTATTGAACTTGCAAAATTTTTCAATTGAGTTTTCAATTCCTTTTTTCTTTTTTCTATGAATTTTTTAATTGTTTATTTCATAACAAATTTTATTTTGAATTTACAATTTTTTGAACTAATTTACAAAGGTTTTCAAGATTTGTTTTCAGTTCTTTATTTCTTTTCTTTTGAATTCCTTTATTTTTAAATTTCATAATAATTTTTATTTGCAAGTTTTTTATTGATATTATAGCTTGAAAACTATTTTTTACTAGCACTTTCATTGACTTTTCAATTCTTTTTTCCTCAACAGATTTTTTAATTTTCAAATTTTTTGAAAAGATGAATTTTTCAATATTTTATAACTTCTAAAATTTTTGAACTGATATTATGGGTTAAAAGCACTTTTTTTGAAATATTTAGAATTTTCAAGGGGATATCACTGGATTTTACATCAAAAAAGAAAATGACATCATGGTTAGGGTGTGTTGAACGCAACGAACTACTTGTTATGCTCAGAGGGAAGGGGACAAAAGCGTTATTCCATCAGACGTTGACGTTGTGAATTGCGATCCCATCGAAGCTAATTATCCGAACATCTCATTTGTATGTTTATTTTTCTCGCTTTTCTTCTACTTACATTCTTATTTTTAGTATAATTTATTGTATTTGTGCACAGTAACTCCATAGTGATATTTGCTATTTGCTTATTTGCTTGTTTTTGTGTGTAAGTAGAGATTGGGATCATGATGAAAGGCGGCTATATATATATATCTCACTATTCCAGGAAAAATTACAACCACCAGACAGGATACTATATATAATGTATGAAGTTTCTCTGTACAAAAGTACTTGTGTTTAAAGGCACCCGATAGCCTGTTTTGTGTAAAAATAACTTTTAAAGATTTGAGGGTTAGAAAGGATTGAAAATCCCAACTAACGTCACCCTCAATGTTATAGTAAGGTAAGAGTGATTGCCTGTTCTTCGGCAACTATGCATTGACCTATTCTTCCTTTCTTGATGCCACAAAAACCACATCGCATCCAATCCTATAATAATATAATACTAATGATAAATTAATATCATTTCTATTTTATAATATTTAACGTCTCTCTCTCGAATCCTAATATGCTACCCAAACCCCCTTCTTTTACTTTGTCCTTAACAAGCATTTCAATTACAATCCAAGTTCATAAACAATGATCAATATATGACATTATTCCTATCCAAAGTCATGGTCAGCCAATCAAAATCAAACGTCCCAATCAATTTCAAGCTTCAAACATGTCAATTTCCACAAGCCGTCATGCTATAAATCCTAACCATACCCAAGAAGAAAAATCCAAACCAAATTCCAACTTTAATTTCACCTTCCATGCCCAAGTTTCTAAATGATATCAATCTTCACAATAAATCTTGACAAGTAATAACTAGCATACACTTCAAACAATAACCACATATCAATCCACTATAAAGTTTAACACGATGCCTCGTATAACAAACCTATCAATTCAGAATTTAATGTGAATCACCATCGAAATAAACCCAAAAGAAAACTTAGAGTTCAACATGTAAGTACCAATAAAAATCTCAAATTAATCATTTAGTAAAAACTTCCTTTAATCCACTTCTCCAAGCAACATTCTCAAATCTTATGAAGGGTAAGTTACCAACTTGCCTATCACAAATCAAATTGCCAAACACAGGCATTTCCAATGAACCACTCAACTTATGAACCGTGAACCAATCTTTTCAGCCAAAACAAATCTTCTTCCTACTACTCTTTAAGCTTAAACTCAACTCTTTTAATATCATTTACAGCACATACCTACCAACACAAAACCATGTTTCTTTCTGAACACTAGAATAAATTACAATAATGCTTTATTTTACTCCTCACTAAGCATCAACCAGACAAGTCAAAGAATATCAAACTTCACAAATCCTTAAACCAAGAATTTCAATATGCAACTAAAAGAAACAACAATAGTCTTTCATCTAATGCTTTAAGTCATGATTCAAACTTCCTACATACACTTCTTACATTATTTTCAAACGACATTGCTGCATAATTAGGTAGGTTCATATTAGCACCCAAACATAACAACTATATATTCTTTTGAAGGGTTTACTCGGTCATTGAACACATAAGAGAAGAAAACTAGTGTTTACTTCACAAACATACAACCCTATGAAAAATTACAATCAATCCTTCAGTTACACATCCTAATTCAACATATACATAATCTCCATTACCAATCATGAACCAAGCAACAAGAAAATCCCAAAATAGAAACCAACATCATCATCAAATTAGAATGAAGCTTTAATTTATCTTCACTTACTAGAACCAACAATCTCTAAAACTTTCTCACAACTTCTTTGAGTTCAATAAATCTTAAAAAAAATCCTTCAAGATCACCCAAATTCTTAAGAAAATATTATATATCAAACAAATCATTCACTTTATCCTTTACCCAAAAGCACATAGCAGGAAAAGAAGAAAGAAAGACAACTCCAAATTCAAAGTATACACTGAGCATGCAAAAACATACAACCATCAATTATGCCCAATAATCCTTCCTTCCTCTCAAGACAAGCAAAGCCAAAACCATGGCCAAAAATAGATGAGAAGGGGAAAAATAGTCTATGAAAATTCCGAGCCTCTCCAAAAACCAACACGTAAGCCTGAAAGTAAGTTCAATCTTCCACATATGCATATTTATTCCCATTAATAGTGCCAAATCCAGAAATCTTAAATAAATCATATGTAAAATACCAATATCATTCGGCCAACACAATGAAAGGCCCGAATTTTACAAAACAAATCACTATTAAAATTTACTACATTATAACACCACATGCTAATATCATATAGAAGTCTATACAATCAAAAATCAAACCTATTATAACTTTAAACTTGTACTCTTGGTTAAACATCAATCATAATCACAAACGTCAACAACTCAATTTAATCATACAAGAAATCAGTTTCATTATGCCATTTGTTAATCTAGAACCCCAAAACCAAACTGACTCTCATGATTCTCGCTCAGGTCTGACGAGAAAATGGTAAAGAGATGGAGAAACAAGCTTCACCTGAGTTGGGAATTGTTTCGGCGTCGGAGTTGTCGCGATATTCGCCGGAAAATGCCACTGAAACAGAGAAAACGAAGAGGAAATCGAAGAAAACAAATGAGGAAGGGTTAGGGTTTAGACTTGGAGTGAAGAAATAGGTAGGAATTTGAGATACCTAAGCTTGACGGTGAACCCACACCAAACGACGGCCTTCTTGCCGTGCTTCGCTGTCTGGAGCTCGCCGGAGAAACACAGGCAACAAGGATAAATGGAGGGAGGTCGAAGGTAGAGAAGGTTTTGAGGGAAAGAAAAATGAAGGAAGAGAAGAAAACGTGTTGGTGGAGGGGGCCGCCGTCGCCGTCGGCTCCCTTGGTGGCCGGCGAGCATACAAGGACGGAGGGAGATTGAGAGTGAAGTGGGAGTTGTATGTGAGTGTGTCGGCTGAGAGATAGGGAAGAGGAAGAAGAGTAGGTGAAACTAGGGTTTTATGCCAAATTACTAAATTGCCCTTATATATTCACTTATTTACTGTTCTATCTCAAATCCTTATCTTAAAACAAATTTGTAGAAATACCCTATACATACTCATGTATCTCTATTTCCATCCAATCAATTATTTATCCTTTAACTATTTATCCTTTAATTTCTAAAAGGAATAAGCATATTAATTTCTGAGAATACATTTACTCTCCAAAAAGTGCTTCAATTTGCATGAAATTTCTCCTTGGAACTCTCTAACCTCATAAATTAATTCTAAAATTAAACCAAAAATTACCACTAATCTTTAATCAAAATTTGGGATGTTACCATTTTAATGACGTGGCAACTTATTTTGAGTGATTGGATATTTATTTAATTTTATTGAATTAATATAATAAAAAAACCCCAAATTCTCAAATCATCTCTATGATTTCGGAGATACATTCGACCAACACATCCCCACCACAGAGCTTTCCCCAAAGCCTTGTAAGGACCAATTGATTAGAGTTAAATGACTATTAAAGGGATGTTTACTTTTGTTGTTGAAAAATGAAAGTGGAGAAATAGAAAGTGAAAGATTATATTTGCTGGCAGAATTTTGTTTTCATAAACTGTTAAAAAAAATAATTTGAAATCATGGGTCAGGGGTGCAGATTTTTTCCGTGTGAGTATTTCTTAGATGGGAAAATTTGTTAGAGTTCCTCTGTAAGAAAAGTAATGAATGCGAGGTCTTACGAGTTTTTATGTGAGGTCAATAAGTTGTTATTACTAGCTCTAAAAGTTGTAATTAAAACTCGTGAGACCTCAGTTTAATTTTTAACAAAGTTTATTATTCTTGCTTAATTAGCAACAAGAAACTAGGTATATATACATGAAAAAGAAACACATTTTTTGGGCTGCGGAAAAAATACTTAAAAACCACTCATTGAAAAATATATCTCGTTTTAACTATAACTTATTTATAAAAAACCAATTTAACAAGTGAAAAAGAAAGAAGACTCAACATTGTAACTAAAAAATTAAAGAAAGAAGACTCAAGAAGTTATCACCATTTATTAATCTAATGTTTTTGGAAATTGGAAATACAGTAAGGAATCAAAAATCAAGGATAGCAATGATCTCTTCAATTTATATACTATCTAATTTATTTCATTATTTTTAAAGAAAGTGAGAGAGAGAGAGAAATGTAACAGTTAGTTGTTTGTTAAGTTGAGGTTTCTTGCTAATATAGTAACAGAGCGTATAACGGTTTTGACTTTGTGCGTTTTGGGGAGTTGACTGACTTGTGAGTATTTTCTGGCCTCTTTAAATATACAAGTTTAATGTAGTATTTACTAATTCACAGCTAGCTCATTTTTAATTTATTTTAAGATTCTTAGTGGAAAACTATAAAAGTACGATACGAGTATTGTTTTATATTTTTTTTGGGGGGTGTTATTGCAAAATTTTAGGTAGAAAAGTTCCTAAGAAAATTTATAACTTGTAATTAATTATTAAAATTGTGTGTTCTTATAAATTTTTCACTACAGGTTGAAATTTGATTTCAAATTAAATTTCATTGTTCAAGTTATTTAGTTTGTATTGGTCATCCAATTTTTACTTAACAATAAAAAATTTTTATTTAACAAAAAGTGAAAATAAATGGTTTGTCAAAAGTTATGAGTTAGCTCGTTAAAGATTCTTGTAAGAAAATTTAGGCTTAAAGATTCTTGCAAGAAAATTTCAGAACTTAAAAAGGGAAAAATGAAGTGACATTTGCATTAAGACCTGAGTAAAATAATGAATATAAACAAGTATATATCAGTTATTGTTAATAATAACTGCATTAATTTTATTTTATATTTGTTAATTGAGTAATGGTTAAATTTCTTACATTACAATATGTTTATATATTATGCTCGATATAAATCACACTACTGCAAAGTTGGCTATTAACGATAGTAACGGACGACCTTAGTAAAGCTGGTCGTTGATAAAATTGTGGTGTCATTATTTGTAATTTCAACGAAAAGCTTGAGAAAAGATGACTTTTTTTGAAATTTGGTCCCCGTTTCTATAAGAGGAAACAATAAAATTTTTTTAAAAAACTTTGGTTATTGTTTCTATTTAACAACAAAAAAAATTTAAAAAGAATTTGATCATTGATTCTCCAAGAGAAACAACGACTAAAATCACTTAAAATTTTCGTCGTTGTTTTCCTCCACATACCCGCCTAATTTTCACTCAATCTCATAAAAACCATTGTCATTGACCTTTGGCATCTTTTAGGAACCCTCCCTAAGTTGATGCCGCTGTAGAGAGGTTATAACTGATCTTCTTTTATTTAAATTCACAATTTTTTAAAAAGTTTCAAACTATAAATTTGATTTTTCAAAAATTTTAAATGTTTAAAAGTTAGTTTATTTGTTTAAAACGTAGTATATGATGTAATTTGTATATTTTAATTGCATATACTGGTTGGAAATAAGTTAGTAAAAAAACTATTTTACCTAATTGTTGGTATTTTGAACGAGAACATTTTAAAATCACGTTTAAATTAAGTAAATGATACCACTTAAATAATTAGTACTTAATGTTACCATAAATTTAAATAAGGGTTAAATTGCAAAAATGCCAACCTAATTGTCTTTGATGAATAGTAAGTGTGGCCGATTATAAATAAGCCCCTCTTATGCGTTGAGAAGTTCATTTCATCTCTTCCTCCTCATTCTTCATTCTTCTCTTGCTCTCTCTCTCTCTCTCTGGAATGATATCCTTCTGCACCATCTCATTCCTTCTGGTCTTGATCTTCCTCTTCTCTCCATTATCCCTTCTTCTTCTTCTCTTTTCCCTATCTATCAACAATGGGACCTTGCTGCAACATCTTGTTGCTTTTGCTCTTCTTCCTCCTTTTCTTTCACGCCTCACGCATCTTCCAGTGTAAAGGTAAACAAGCAAACCCATTACTTTTGTTTCTTTCTCTCTTTAATCCTTTATCACACATTTCTTTCTTTCTTTTCTCTGTCACTCTCATTTTCAGAAGCCATCACTCTGCTCTCCACCTCCCAAGACCTCTTCAAGAAATCTCCATTTTCTTGCCACTTCAAATCTCTCAATTGGATTCACCAACTCATAACTTTGTTTCAACCCAATACCATCAAATGGCATTCTTGGTCCATAAGGCTGGGACCACATTCCAACACATTCTCTGAATCCTTCTTTCAACAAGAAAACCCTTCCTTCTCTTTCTTTCTTTCTTTCGACAATTATCACTTTCATTCACTTATTTCTTTCTTTCTCTTTTTCTCTCATTTATTTTCAGAACCCATTACTCTATTCTTCATGTCTGTCATTTGGATTCACTGACCCAATAGTAATGCTTTGTTTCAACCAGCACAATCAAATGGGAATCTTGGTCTATAAGGTGGCGGCGACACGCATTCTCACCACACTATAGGTAATTATGAAATTCCATCTCTTTACTTCTACACATTCAAATGCGTCAAGTAATTTTAAATTTATAATATTTTTGGATTCATTGTTATTTATATGGATCTTTAAATTGTTCTTATTGTTTTTTAAATGTATTTTCCCAAAAATAAAATATGTCAATATGGTGTCTTGTTGTTTCTTGATTTGTCATTTGTTAATTTGGTCAAGCTTTGATTTTTATTATACTATTCACCGTGCTCAGACGTTTTATTTGTAAGCCAAATATCAGAATAATTTAATCTTGTCCAATTCTATATATTAAAGTGCATGATACATCAATATTTGATTTTCATAACTTATTTTTATAACTCATTGCAGCACCATGTTGAGTTCGGGAGAATGTTGATTCAATGTAGATTTAATTTTCTGTAATGCGAACATAGAATAGAAGAGTACAAGTGAAGCTGAATTAAATGTTCAAGAACAGGAAGGTTTAAAGAGGATAGAGACAAAGGTGAGAGAGGAGAGAGAGAAGAGAAATTGTTTATAAAAATTAAAAATAAATCAATTAATCATCATACAAATCATACAAATACTTAATCATACAAATACTTATATTGGGATTTCTCTCGGTTCTCACTCTCGCGCTTTTCCATCTCTACCACTCCCCCTAATGACTGTCTCTTAGCTGATTTTTTTCGTAATCTTGCTACTCCAATCTATATATGTCGTCGGAGTCTTATTTTACCAGCCAAGTCTCCAATACGCCGGTACTCTTTCCTTCATACTTTTATAGCTATTTTCTTTTTCCTAATTCTCAACATATTCCCTCCAGTCACTTGTTTAATATTATTGTGAATAAGTTGATTTGAATGTCCCATTTTCCTTCACAGTGAAGATGTTGTCGGTTGTAAGAAATCAACATCTGTTGCTTTGTACCCTGCTAATTTGCAATGATGCAGCCATGGAGGTACACCAAAAACCTATGCTTGGCTTTGTAATTTGATTAATTGGAATATTCTTTCAACCTAGCAAACTGTTCTTTTCTTAGGAACTTCCTATTTTTCTCGATGATCTTGTCATTTGGTGGGGTGCTACCCTGATTTCAGTGACATTGATTCTTCAATTTGGTGAGGTTAATATGGATTTCTTTGTTCTTTTCCACTGTTATATATTCGCGATAATGCAATCACATCGAGGATTTGACATCTTTTCCTCTATCCATGACTCCACCTTTTTTTAAAGAGTTCTTAGATTGATAGATGCCTTTAAACACTAACATTTTGTGTGTTTATCTATGTTCGAAAATTTCATGGTTTACTCAATCAAAAACTGTCTTGCAGCTCATTGCAATACTTCGGTGCATGGATGCTTGTCGACAACAAATTTGACTTGGATAGTATTAGAATTTGAAGTTTTGTAGTTTTTTAAGTTTTATAAACAATTTTTTTTATTGAACTTGCAAATTTTTTCAATTGAGTTTATATGTATATGTATACAAAATATGCCACAGTCCTTTATACGAAAATAATCTAGTTTGAAAGGCACCCAATAGCCTGTTTTATATGAAAATAACTTTTCAAAGATAATATATATATGGAGGGTGAGAAAGGATTTTTAAGAAAATCCCAACTAACGTCACCCTCATTGTTATAGCAAGGTAAGAGTGATTACCTGACCCCCAACAGCTATCCATTAATCCGTTTTTCTTTCTTGATGCCACAAAAACCACATCGCATCCAATCCTATAATAATATAATACAGAATGATAAATTAATATCATCTCTATTTCATAATATCTAACGTCTCTCTCGAATCCTAATATGCTACCCAATCCCTTCTTAACTTAATTCTAATACATTAACTGATTCAAATAATAAATCACTCGAATGTCACAATCAACAGTTTCAATAAAAAGAAGCACACCAATCATATGCAAACACATCACAATCAAACATTTTATTTATGAACTCAAAAGTAGTTAAAACCATTTCCAATCATTTCCCATGAATTTTGTCACAGATCATGAGAAAGGAAGAACCAGATTCTGTTATAACAAAATTTTTTATTGAAAAATTTAATTCAGGATTAGAGAGTGTTTTGGGAGAGTTTGGAATTTTTAGGAATTTTTGGGATATTTTTGGAAATTTTGAGTAATTAATATGCATATGATTAATTAAGAAATGAAGAGTTTGAAATATGAGGGAGTGGTAAAGCTAAAAATATTTTGAAGTTTAAGGAAATTGGAGGCTGGTTTAAATGGTTTTAGAATTAAAAGAGTACACTATGGCAAGTTTGGGCTACAAATCATTGGAGAATCCCCTAATTCCAGAAAACCAAACGCGCCCCTCCCCTTTTATATATAAATAACCTGCGCCTCCCTCCTCATTTCCGTCTCCTTCTTCTTCGTTCCTCCTCTCCTCCGCCCACCTCGCGATTTCCGGCGGCCAGAGGCGCGGCGGCGCCGACGGCTCCCCTCACAGATTCACCGTCCTTCTCTCCTTCCTTATTCCTTCCTTATACCCGACGGCCAAACCCACCCCCATGCCTCTTCATGTTCGTCGTCTTCTTCGGCTTTCCGGCGAGCTCAACGGCGGACGGCGGCAGTGGTGGTAAGATTCGACCATTCCTTGTGTACCTTATGTTATTTCTTCTTTGCAAACTTGATTTCTCACTTCTCCTTCCTTCTTGGATTTTCTGTGTTGCTTACCTTCGGCAAAGGCCGATTTCCGGCGAGAGGATGTCGATTCCGATTATGGCGAGTTCGATTCAGATATGCCTTCTAGGAATCAAGTAGGTGATTCTTTCCTTTCTCTCTTTGCTCGTCTCTGTCCGATTATGAGAGGGTTGGAATTGAGAGTTGTGGTTTGTGTTAGGGGTTTTTGATTTGTTAATCGGTCAATGTGGTGGTTTGAGTGTTATTTGAGGTTGGATTTGATTGTGTTTTGATGTTTGCAAATTCTGGAAATTCTTTTGTATTTTTATGGCCTCAATGACCCTTTCTCTCTTCTATTCTTCAATATTCATTTCAAATGATAGTAATAGATGTATAGACATTGTTTGAAAGTGATTTGAGTACTTGTATGTGATTTTGAGACCTCTCTTGTTCTCTTACTTTCTTTGGCCGAATTAGTATTTAGGTGAGGAATAGTTTTATGTTTGGAAAATTTGATAATGGGTGATTTGTGGTGCACGCATGAAACATGTGTGGGTATTCAGCCATGAAGAAGCTTGTAAATGTCCTTGGATGCATATTAGATTTATAAGGGAGTAATGCATATGAATGGGTGTTTTGGATTGAACTAAATGTGTTTAAAGAGAAGGAAATAATGTGATAGGCTTAGAGGAATAGTGTTTATTGGTCTGTATATGGGTTCTAGAATTTCTATAAGGATGATGCTTTAGGATGCTAGAATAATGAAGAATTAGGATAAACTTTAGGAGAAGCACATTAGGAGTATATATGAGTAAGTTGTATTTGAATTTTAGCTTTGCATGATTCAAACACGATGATTTTCATGAGTAGGGGATCTTGAGGTTTGCCACTGTAGGTTCGGTATGGGAAATTATTTAGGTTGCTGAAGTAGTTTTTATGTTAAATTTTGCTGGTTTCTTTTTGGAACTTCTGGACTTCATGAGTTAACATGGATATTGGTGGAAGGAGTCTGAATCTTATTTTTATTATTTTGAGTTTATTCTTGTTAGTTCAGGCTAGCATATGCTTTGGAAGATTATTTTTTTTTTATTTGGTTCTTCACAGGATCTAGGCAAAAATTAGAATCTGATTTGTGACAACACTCTTAATGGTTCTGGACTAATTTAGTTGAAAATGACTTTATTCTTCTTATCATTCATGGTGAAATTGAAGTATTGAATTGTGATGCACTTGAATGTGTTGAATTGGAAGGTTGAACTGTTTTGCTACATTGCAATTGTATTTATAAGCTAATAAACTGGGAATTGGAAGATGAGAAAGCTTATGGATCATGGAAGTGACTTGCTTTTGTGTGTATTGAATTTAAGTGATTTGAGTTATTGTTGCTTGATTTATAGAAAATTTCAGATTTGTAAAGAACTAATTTGAGTAAATCTTTGACTATGGTTAGTGCTTGCCTTGATTTGGTAATATTTTGTTTAGATCTGAAATGTTTTGTATGTATGTATAATAGTATGGCGTCGTTATGATGTGTAAAAGTGTTGTTGAAGAATGGTTAAATGTGATGAGAGTTGTGGTTGCTTAGGTTAGTATGTTAGAAAGTGCTAAGGTAGCAATGCTATTGTTTTCTCTTGTGTATTGGCCAAGCTGATTCTTTATGAAAATCAGCAATTTCTCTATTTTCGGCCGTGATACTTGTTTGAATAATCATCCTTCAAATTGGTTTAAAGGAATATAAAGAAATGCACATGTGATAGTTGGATTGCAATTGAGTGAATACTGATAGTTGGGGCTGATTTGAGTTGGATATGGAAGTGTATGAGTGGACATGTTATAACAGAATCTGGTTCTTCCTTTCTCATGATCTGTGACAAAATTCATGGGAAATGATTGGAAATGGTTTTAACTACTTTTGAGTTCATAAATAAAATGTTTGATTGTGATGTGTTTGCATATGATTGGTGTGCTTCTTTTTATTGAAACTGTTGATTGTGACATTCGAGTGATTTATTATTTGAATCAGTTAATGTATTAGAATTAAGTTAAGAAGGGATTGGGTAGCATATTAGGATTCGAGAGAGACGTTAGATATTATGAAATAGAGATGATATTAATTTATCATTCTGTATTATATTATTATAGGATTGGATGCGATGTGGTTTTTGTGGCATCAAGAAAGAAAAACGGATTAATGGATAGCTGTTGGGGGTCAGGTAATCACTCTTACCTTGCTATAACAATGAGGGTGACGTTAGTTGGGATTTTCTTAAAAATCCTTTCTCACCCTCCATATATATATTATCTTTGAAAAGTTATTTTCATATAAAACAGGCTATTGGGTGCCTTTCAAACTGGATTATTTTCGTATAAAGGACTGTGGCATATTTTGTATACATATACATATATTATATTATCCTGGACGGTTATGGTGGTAGTTCTTGGATAGTGTGATAGAGATATAGGTACTGAATTATGAGTGTGCTTTTGAGAAAAATTGAGAATGGAATGTGAATGACATTGTGATATTAAAGAGAATTGTGATGGAAATGTTGAGGTTGTAGATGAGATTTGATAAGGATGTTGAGATCATTGCATGACACTGAGATATGTACCATCGCGCGATGATAACCGGTTGATAGGCCAATCAACGGTTATTTGTACGGGTCGACAGATTGGAGACTGTGGCCATTGGTCAACAGATTGGAGACTGTGACCAGCAGTTTTCTGATTGGAGACAGGAACTGCTCCCTTTCTGATTGGAGACAGATTGGGGTTTCCTTCTCATGGGGTTACCAGAGAGGGAAATTGCCCCCTCACTTTTGAGAGGGGCACAGTGTCAACTCATTTAGAATATATATATATATATGTAGAGCTCGAGTGTAGTGCCTCCGGGATGGCATGTGTAGAGCACCAGGGATTGTACATGCGTGTGAGCCGTGAAATGGGATTTGAGAAAGGCATGAATGAGAATTTCAGTAAAGAAAGTATGAACTGAGAATTGGATGGTGAAGTTTATAGATGTGGAATTTAATTGAGGGGTTTAGAGTGATTTTTGAAAAGTAGTAAAGATGGATTTGATTTGTTTTGGATGTGACAGAGGATTTGGAATGATAAATGGATGGAGGCTTGATTCTTATTGATTAATGGAAGGAAACTTGGCTTTATATATATATACTGTTTCTAAAATTGTGGTACCCTTTAGACGCCCTCACTACTGCACATCTCACTGTTATAGTGAGTTAAGTAGTAGATTACTGAGACAAGTTGTCTCACCCCACGATTACTTACATTTTTGCAGGTGATCATGCACAGGCGCGAGTAACAGGAAAGGGAATTGAGTTAAAAAGGTTGTTTTACTTATTTAGACGTGTATATTGCCAAAAATGTATAGGTCTGCATTCGCTTCCGCATATTTTTATTTGTATTGATATTATTGGTTAATTGGAGAATTGTAGTAGGTTGCTCCTTTTCTAACCATGTTAGGTGATTCTTTTCTAACATGGTTAGCTATTTATTATCCATGATAGTGTTCAGGTTATATTAGGAAATTCTTTTCTATCATGGATAATGATTATTATTAGGAAATTCTTTTTCTAACTATGATAGATTTATTGATATTAAGGAAATCATTTTTCTATCATAGTTAGTAACGGTATTATTGAACTAATCAGGAAATTAGTAACGGTATGTTACAATTTGAGAGTTTGATTATTTGTTATCCGTCTTTATCCTTGGTTTTTGTCATGAAATTGCATATGAAGTTGATGTGTGATGTGCTTTGCGGTGTCTGCTTCCTTCTTTCTTATTTTTGTGAATGGGAGAGCTCAATTGGTTGTTTGATGATGAATACAGTTGTTGTTAGTCTCTCATATATTAGCAGAAAAGGAAAGCTGATAGTTACTCTTCTGGGGCAATTTTAATTATTTCTTATGTCTATTTGCAGATGTTCTTGCAAAGTTGCTGCATAAGAGTTGCATATGCTTTTCTTTGCACTAGCTTTCCTTTTGAATGTATTTTTAATGAAGGCTAATATGTAAAGAGTTCATGAGGATCGAAATAAATAATTGCTCTGTGCTAATGAAAACCTTAAGTGAACAACTTGTGCAGTTAAATTGTCTTTGATGTTCATAGGTCTGCTACTGCACAATTATGTATTGCTTAGTATTTAATTTTTTTTATACTTCCTTGTTTTCTTGTTTCCTTAAATAAATTTTCTTTTTGTTTTTTACTGTTTGTATTTACAGGGAGGATGAGAGAGTTGGGGATACTCTGACTGTGTTGATGATTAAAGGCAGATTGAGGGAGCTGCTAAAAGCTCTCCTTGATGAGAGTGAAAGGCTGTATCAGGAGATGGTATTAATGTTGATAATCTTGAAGAAGAGGTTTCTACCTGAGTTTAATGAAAAAGAAACACATTTTTTGGGCTGCGGAAAAAATACTTAAAAACCACTCATTGAAAAATATATCTCGTTTTAACTATAACTTATTTATAAAAAACCAATTTAACAAGGGAAAAAGAAAGAAGACTCAACATTGTAACAAAAAAATTAAAGAAAGAAGACTCAAGAAGTTATCACCATTTATTAATCTAATGTTTTTGGAAATTGGAAATACAGTAAGGAATCAAAAATCAAGGATAGCAATGATCTCTTCAGTTTATATACTATCTAATTTATTTCATTATTTTTAAAGAAAGTGAGAGAGAGAGAGAGAAATGTAACAGTTAGTTGTTTGTTAAGTTGAGGTTTCTTGATAATATAGTAACAGAGCGTATAACGGTTTTGACTTTGGGCGTTTTGGGGAGTTGACTGACTTGTAAGTATTCTCTGGCCTCTTTAAATATACAAGTTTAATGTAGTATTTACTAATTCACAGCTAGCTCATTTTTAATTTAGTGGAAAACTATAAAAGTACGATACGAGTATTGTTTTATATTTTTTTTTTTGGGGTGTTATTGCATAATTTTAGGTAGGAAAGTTCCCAAGAAAATTTATAACTTGTAATTAATTAGTAAAATTGTGTGTTCTTATAAATTTTTCACTACAGGTTGAAATTTGATTTCAAATTAAATTTCATTGTTCAAGTTATTTAGTTTGTATTGGTCATCCAATTTTTACTTAACAATAAAAAATTTTTATTTAACAAAAAGTGAAAATAAATGGTTTGTCAAAAGTTATGAGTTAGCTCGTTAAAGATTCTTGTAAGAAAATTTAGGCTTAAAGATTCTTGTAAGAAAATTTCAGAACTTAAAAAGGGAAAAATGAAGTGACATTTGCATTAAGACCTGAGTAAAATAATGAATATAAACAAGTATATATCAGTTATTGTTAATAATAACTGCATTAATTTTATTTTATATTTGTTAATTGAGTAATGGTTAAATTTCTTACATTACAATATGTTTATATATTATGCTCGATATAAATCACACTACTGCAAAGTTGGCTATTAACGATAGTAACGGACGACCTTAGTAAAGCTGGTCGTTGATAAAATTGTGGTGTCATTATTTGTAATTTCAACGAAAAGCTTGAGAAAAGATGACTTTTTTTTGAAATTTGGTCCCCGTTTCTATAAGAGGAAACAATGAAATTTTTTTAAAAAACTTTGGTTATTGTTTCTATTTAACAACAAAAAAAATTTAAAAAGAATTTGATCATTGATTCTCCAAGAGAAACAACGACTAAAATCACTTAAAATTTTCGTCGTTGTTTTCCTCCACATACCCGCCTAATTTTCACTCAATCTCATAAAAACCATTGTCATTGACCTTTGGCATCTTTTAGGAACCCTCCCTAAGTTGATGCCGTTGTAGAGAGGTTATAACTGATCTTCTTTTATTTAAATTCACAATTTTTTAAAAAGTTTCAAACTATAAATTTGATTTTTCAAAAATTTTAAATGTTTAAAAGTTAGTTTATTTGTTTAAAACGTAGTATATGATGTAATTTGTATATTTTAATTGCATATACTGGTTGGAAATAAGTTAGTAAAAAAACTATTTTACCTAATTGTTGGTATTTTGAACGAGAACATTTTAAAATCACGTTTAAATTAAGTAAATGATACCAATTAAATAATTAGTACTTAATGTTACCATAAATTTAAATAAGGGTTAAATTGCAAAAATGCCCACCTAATTGTCTTTGATGAATAGTGAGTGTGGCCGATTATAAATAAGTCCCTCTTATGAGTTGAGAAGTTCATTTCATCTCTTCCTTCTCATTCTACATTCTTCTCTCTCTCTCTCTCTCTCTCTCTCTGGAATGATATCCTTCTGCACCATCTCATTGCTTCTGGTCTTCATCTTCCTCTTCTCTCCATTATCCCTTCTTCTTCTTCTCTTTTCCCTCTCTATCAACAATGGGACCTTGCTGCAACATCTTGTTGCTTTTGCTCTTCTTCCTCCTTTTCTTTCACGCCTCACGCATCTTCCAGTGTAAAGGTAAACAAGCAAACCCATTACTTTTGTTTCTTTCTCTCTTTAATCCTTTATCACCCATTTCTTTCTTTCTTTTCTCTGTCACTCTCATTTTCAGAAGCCATCACTCTGCTCTCCACCTCCCAAGACCTCTTCAAGAAATCTCCATTTTCTTGCTACTTCAAATCTCTCAATTGGATTCACCAACCCATTACTTTGTTTCAACCCAATACCATCAAATGGCATTCTTGGTCCATAAGGCTGGGACCACATTCCAACACATTCTCTGTATTAATTTAATCTGATCCAATTCTATATATTAAAGTGCATGATACATCAATATTGATTTTCATAACTTATTTTTATAACTCATTGCAGCACCATGTTGAGTTCGGAAGAAAGTTGATGCAATGTAGATTTAATTTTCTGTAATGCGAACATAGAATAGAAGAGTACAAGTGAAGCTGAATTAAATGTTCAAGAACAGGAAGGTTTAAAGAGGATAGAGACAAAGGTGAGAGAGGAGAGAGAGAAGAGAAATTGTTTATAAAAATTAAAAATAAATCACTTAATCATCATACAAATCATACAAATACTTAATCATACAAATCCTTATATTGGGATTTCTCTCGGTTCTCACTATCGCGCTTTTCCATCTCTACCACTCCCCCTAATGACTGTCTCTTAGCTGATTTTTTTCGTAATCTTGCTACTCCAATCTATATATGTCGTCGGAATCTTATTTTACCAGCAAGTCTCCAATACGCCGGACCTCTTTCCTTCATACTTTTTGTAATATCAATGTTACTAATTCCCTATTTAATCTGTGACATCTCTTTTAATTCAATAATATCTTTACTAACTATGATAGAAAAAGGAATTGCAATAATATTAATATCTCTATCATAGTTAGAAAAAGATTATCCTAATGATTAATTATTATCCATGATAGAAAAGAATAAACTAATACAGCACAGCTGCTATCATGGATAATTTATTGATAACCATGTTAGAAAGGATTTGTCTAACATGGTTAATAAACAAAACTAATTGATATTAAAAATAAATAGATTTATATACATGCGGAAGCGAATGCAGACCTATAAATTGGCAATACACAATTCTAAATAAACTATACCAAATCTACTACCTAATTCCCTTCTTGAAGCTTGCCCCTGTGCATGAATACCTGCAAAAATGTCAGTAATCGTGGGATGAGACAATTTGTCCCAGTAATCACCGTTTAACTCACTATAACAGTGAGATGTGCGGTAGTGAGGGCGTCTAAAGGGTACCACAGTTTTAAAATCCATAATATATATATATATATATATATATATATATATATATATATATATATATATATATATATAATTCTCATTTCCTTTGTTCCATCACTTAAAACCTTCTGTCACATCCGAATCCACTCAAATTCACCATCTCTACTTTCCACATATCATTCAAATCCCTCAGTCAAATCCATATTAACTAAATAACATCTCCCAGTCTCCAATCTAATGATGCGACCATAACTCTCACACTCACCTATAGATGCATTGTGCCATCCTGGGGCATTCAAGCATCTAATCTTCTCTATATGATTTGACACTGTGCCCCTCTCTGGCAATTTCCAGAGAGAGAACCCCGATTCTGTTTTCCATTACAGAATGGGAACGGTTGGGCTCTCCACTGCCAAACAACCGTAGGGGCGGTTGGGCTCTTCAATGCCAAACAACCGTAGGTCACTTCTCTCAATAAGTAGACCTATGAACCCCGATCCAATCAATCTAAAAAGGATCCTCAGTACAAATAACTGTCGATTGGCCTATCGACAGTTATCATCGCGCGATGGTACACAAAATTCAGTGTCATGCAATGCTCACATATTCCTTTTCTATACTCACAACCTCTCAAATAACTACTATCACACTACACCTGCAATCATTTCATACCATTTCAAAATATTTCAGCACCATCAGACAGGATACTACATATATAGTGTAAAAAATCTTTTATATGAACATAATCGTGTTTGAAAGGCACCCGATAGCCTGTTTTGTATAAAAATACCTTTTCAAAGATAATATATATATATATAGAGGGTGAGAAGGGATTTTTACGAAATCCCTAACTAACGTCACCCTCAATGTTATAGCAAGGTTAAATGTGATTACCTGTCGCCCTTTAGCACTCTGACGTTCTTCCTTATCATTTCTCGTAGATTTTCTCCAAATACTTTAGTTCCTCCTATGATAATAGGATACAAATGATAAATTAATATCATTTCCACTTTACAATACTTTGACGTCTCTCTCGTATTCCATATTACTACCCAACCCTTTCTTCTTTTACAATATCTTATGAAGTATTTCCATTATTGTTTAGTTTTAGTATCTATAACAATCATAATCAAAAATCCAATTATAAATAAACAACCTTCATATCACCAACGACAAAAGTCCAACAACAAACACAAGAAATCATAGTTTAAAGCAATCCAAGAACAAGGCAATACGATTTTTAATCAAGTGAAGACCAATGATTTTATCACAGAAAATAACAGTACAAGAATAGGGGTTTTGCTTAACTTATTTACAATAGAACAAACTACCACAAACATTAACAATATCTCATCAGGGTTTCCAAAACAAGAATAAAATACCCTTAGTCATTAACTATTCGTTTAATCTAAATAATAGTTCACAACTATTATATTCATCTATTTTGTTTAACCATATATCCATTGAGAAATCAAACTAACATCGACCAAATGTCTTCCTAAGCTTTAGATGTCAAAATTTAACACATCCTGCCCAATACTCTAACTTCATTGTTTTATGAGTTAGTTAGCCCAAGTAAAAATTAAAACGACAAGACCCCTAATAATTATGCTTAGTTCTTTGTGTGGATATCTCAAACTAGATTTTCAATCAGTTTTACAGAATTTAAGTAAGACTTATCTTACATCCAACTATTCAAAGATTTCAAGTTGAATAACAAGATGAACAACCTATACACATTCCCCCAACATAATGTCATAAAGGCAAATTCAAACTTATCAAACTTAACACTTTATTTCATAACTTCAAGAATCACACTAATTGGAATTAAAGAAAAACTTGACAACCTTTGGCTATCATTGTTACGGAAACTATGCACATGCATAATAATAGATACCTCAAGTAGTCACATATACAATTAACACATACCACCGTGATTAAAATTACTCCTTTAGAGTTCTCAAATTCTGAATGACCTTTAATCTAATTAACCTCAAACTCGCATCACCATTTAAATTCAAATTTAATCATCAAGTTGAAGAGTAATTTTTGCAACCAAGCATCAATAGCCAAAACAGAACACCTCAAAACATAGCAAGAAAGTAATGCTTCTCAAGCACACATACAAGAATCAACTTCCCCTAAATCTATTTGGTCACTATAGAAGCAATGATACAAGTTTTTAATATCATTTCACTGCACTCTAGCAATCACAGCAGCTCCTTATTCAATCAAACCATAACTTATAATAAAATCATATTAACCCAAACTTCCACATTTATATCTCACAAAAGGCTAATTTCATAACATAAAGTAATGACTTGTTTACAATTTTTAAGCCCCAAAATCACCATCAAACACTGATATCTGTAACAAGTCAAGGCATAAATCCATTGGAAAGAAAGAACAATAAACTGTCAATTGGAAAAATACACTCAAACAGAAAAACACACGCATATACAGCCCTGTACCCACACACAAAAAGCTGAGCAGAGAAAGGAATCAAATTCTCTGAGCCACACAACAGCAGAACCACCAGACATGCACTACAATAATCCATCTTTAATAAAGTTTGTATCTTGATAAATTTTAGGGGATTGTTAAACCCTAATTCTGACCCCATCTCAAACTCACTCCAAATTGCAATAACAGAGTTAGAAATTGGAAGCAAACAGTCACCTGAATTCAAAATCAAGCTTGAATGCATAACAAGGACAAAATAACTAAGGAAAATTGTAAATAAACCATACACTTGTTTGCACACTTAGCTAACATTTAAAATCTTCCTTTTCCTATATTAAATTAAAAAATTTTGAGACACGGTACCAGATTCCAAACGGTTCAGGGAAAAGAAAAGAACCAGAATTTGCAACAACATGGAACTACACACTGAAGCATAAGCCACTGTCTTCAAACTTGAAGCAACAAGAATCAAAGTTAAAGGTCCACTTTCAACTATTTGACAACTCATAATCCCAAAACCTAAATCAAACCCTAACCACCTCTCTTCCAAACTCGCAGAAAAAAGAGAGAAAATGATGGAAAGGGAGCTCACCTAAACTTGTTTTGTGCCTTCCATGCCTCGCCGGAGCTCACTGTCGCCGGACATCACCGGAAAATGGCCACTCAAACTTGTAGGCCGAACAGAACATAAAAAGAAAAGGGAAATAAGGAAACAAAGTGGAGAAGGATAATGGCTTAAAGAATAACAAAAAGTGAGGCTCACCTTCACAGTTGTCGTCCGCCGCTGTGAAGCTCGCCGGAAAACATGGAGGGACGACGACAAGTGAAGAAACAGATCGAAGGTGAGGAGTGAAGAACGCGAGGAAGAGAGAGTGAGGCACACGGTTTTAGTGAGGTTGAGAGGAGAAATGAGGGGTAACGGCGGTCGCCGCCGTGTGCCGCCGGAAGGGAAGGAGTGGAGAAGGCGACAGATGGAGGAGGGAGGAGGAAGTGGGCGGTGCGTTTTTGAGGGAAGGGAGGGAGTCCGTCATTTATTTAGTGAAGAAAGAAGGAGGGCCGTGTTTGGTTGAGTGAAATAAAGGGGTATATGATAATTTGTAGTCCAAACTTGCCATAGTGTACTCTTTTAATTTTAAAACCATTTAAACCAGCCTCCAATCTTTTTAAACTTCAAAATATTTTTAGCTTTACCACTCCCTCATATTTTATACTCTTCGTTTCTTAATTAATTATATGCACATTAATTACTCAAAATTTCCAAAAATATCCCAAAAATTCCTAAAAATTCCAAAATTTCCCAAAACACTCTCTAATCCTGAATTCAATTTTTCAGGTAGTTACACTTTTAAAGCTATTTTCTTTTTCCTAATTCTCAACATATTCCCTCCAGTCACTTGTTTAATATTATTGTGAATAAGTTGATTTGAATGTCCCATTTTCCTTCACAATGAAGATGTTGTCGGTTGTAAGAAATCAACATCTGTTACTTTGTACCCTGCTAATTTGCAATGATGCAGCCATGGAGGTACACCAAAAACCTATGCTTGGCTTTGTAATTTGATTAATTGGAATATTCTTTCAACCTAGCAAACTGTTCTTTTCTTAGGAACTTCCTATTTTTCTCGATGATTTTGTCATTTGGTGGGGTGCTATTGCATAATTTTAGGTAGGAAAGTTCCCAAGAAAATTTATAACTTGTAATTAATTACTAAAATTGTGTGTTCTTATAAATTTTTCACTACAGGTTGAAATTTGATTTCAAATTAAATTTCATTGTTCAAGTTATTTAGTTTGTATTGGTCATCCAATTTTTACTTAACAATAAAAAATTTTTATTTAACAAAAAGTGAAAATAAATGGTTTGTTAAAAGTTATGAGTTAGCTGGTTAAAGATTCTTGTAAGAAAATTTAGGCTTAAAGATTCTTGTAAGAAAATTTCAGAACTTAAAAAGGGAAAAATGAAGTGACATTTGCATTAAGACCTGAGTAAAATAATGAATATAAACAAGTATATATCAGTTATTGTTAATAATAACTGCATTAATTTTATTTTATATTTGTTAATTGAGTAATGGTTAAATTTCTTACATTAATGGTTTAAGAATAACAATATTTTTATATATTATGCTCGATATAAATCACACTACTGGAAAGTTGGCTATTAACGATAGTAACGGACGACCTTAGTAAAGCTGGTCGTTGATAAAATTGTGGTGTCATTATTTGTAATTTCAACGAAAAGCTTGAGAAAAGATGACATTTTTTTGAAATTTGGTCCCCGTTTCTATAAGAGGAAACAATGAAAATTTTTTTAAAAACTTTGGTTATTGTTTCTATTTAACAACAAAAAAAATTTAAAAAGAATTTGATCATTGATTCTCCAAGAGAAACAACGACTAAAATCACTTAAAATTTTCGTCGTTGTTTTCCTCCATATACCCGCCTAATTTTCACTCAATCTCATAAAAACCATTGTCATTGACCTTTGGCATCTTTTAGGAACCCTCCCTAAGTTGATGCCGCTGTAGAGAGGTTATAACTGATCTTCTTTTATTTAAATTCACAATTTTTTAAAAAGTTTCAAACTATAAATTTGATTTTTCAAAAATTTTAAATGTTTAAAAGTTAGTTTATTTGTTTAAAACGTAGTATATGATGTAATTTGTATATTTTAATTGCATATACTGGTTGGAAATAAGTTAGTAAAAAAACTATTTTACCTAATTGTTGGTATTTTGAACGAGAACATTTTAAAATCACGTTTAAATTAAGTAAATGATACCACTTAAATAATTAGTACTTAATGTTACCATAAATTTAAATAAGGGTTAAATTGCAAAAATGCCCACCTAATTGTCTTTGATGAATAGTGAGTGTGGCCGATTATAAATAAGCCCCTCTTATGCGTTGAGAAGTTCATTTCATCTCTTCCTCCTCATTCTTCATTCTTCTCTTGCTCTCTCTCTCTCTCTCTGGAATGATATCCTTCTGCACCATCTCATTGCTTCTGGTCTTCATCTTCCTCTTCTCTCCATTATCCCTTCTTCTTCTTCTCTTTTCCCTCTCTATCAACAATGGGACCTTACTGCAACATCTTGTTGCTTTTGCTTTTCTTCCTCCTTTTCTTTCACGCCTCACGCATCTTCCAGTGTAAAGGTAAACAAGAAACCCATTACTTTTGTTTCTTTCTCTCTTTAATCCTTTATCACCCATTTCTTTCTTTCTTTTCTCTGTCACTCTCATTTTCAGAAGCCATCACTCTGCTCTCCACCTCCCAAGACCTCTTCAAGAAATCTCCATTTTCTTGCCACTTCAAATCTCTCAATTGGATTCACCAACCCATTACTTTGTTTCAACCCAATACCATCAAATGGCATTCTTGGTCCATAAGGCTGGGACCACATTCCAACACATTCTCTGTATTAATTTAATCTGATCCAATTCTATATATTAAAGTGCATGATACATCAATATTGATTTTCATAACTTATTTTTATAACTCATTGCAGCACCATGTTGAGTTCGGAAGAATGTTGATGCAATGTAGATTTAATTTTCTGTAATGCGAACATAGAATAGAAAAGTACAAGTGAAGCTGAATTAAATGTTCAAGAACAGGAAGGTTTAAAGAGGATAGAGACAAAGGTAAAAGAGGAGAGAGAGAAAAGAAATTGTTTATAAAAATTAAAAATAAATCAATTAATCATCATACAAATCATACAAATACTTAATCATACAAATACTTATATTGGGATTTTTCTCGGTTCTCACTCTCGCGCTTTTCCATCTCTACCACTCCCCCTAATGACTGTCTCTTAGCTGATTTTTTTCGTAATCTTGCTACTCCAATCTATATATGTCGTCGGAATCTTATTTTACCAGCAAGTCTCCAATACGCCAGACCTCTTTCCTTCATACTTTTTCTAATACCAATGTTACTAATTCCCTATTTAATCTGTGACATCTCTTTTAATTCAATAATATCTTTACTAACTATGATAGAAAAAGGAATTGCAATAATATCAATATCTCTATCATAGTTAGAAAAAGATTATCCTAATGATTAATTATTATCCATGATAGAAAAGAATAAACTAATACAGCACAGTTGCTATCATGGATAATTTATTGATAACCATGTTAGAAAGGATTTGTCTAACATGGTTAATAAACAAAACTAATTGATATTAAAAATAAATAGATTTATATACATGCGGAAGCGAATGCAGACCTATAAATTGGCAATACACAATTCTAAATAAACTATACCAACTCTACTACCTAATTCTCTTCCTGAAGCTTGCCCCTGTGCATGAATACCTGCAAAAATGTCAGTAATCGTGGGATGAGACAATTTGTCCCAGTAATCACCGCTTAACTCACTATAACAGTGAGATGTGCGGTAGTGAGAGCGTCTAAAGGGTACCACAGTTTTAAAATCCATAATATATATATATATATATAATTCTCATTTCCTTTCTTCCATCACTTAAAACCTTATGTCACATCCGAATCCACTCAAATTCACCATCTCTACTTTCCACATATCATTCAAATCCCTCAGTCAAATCCATATTAACTAAATAACATCTCCCAGTCTCCAATCTAATGATGCGACCATAACTCTCACACTCACCTATAGATGCATTGTGCCATCCTGGGGCATTCAAGCATTTAATCTTCTCTATATGATTTGACACTGTGCCCCTCTCTGGCAATTTCCAGAGAGAGAACCCCGATTCTGTTTTCCATTACAGAATGGGAACGGTTGGGCTCTCCACTGCCAAACAACCGTAGGGGCGGTTGGGCTCTTCAATGCCAAACAACCGTAGGTCACTTCTCTCAATAAGTAGACCTATGAACCCCGATCCAATCAATCTAAAAAGGATCCTCAGTACAAATAACTGTCGATTGGCCTATCGACAGTTATCATCGCGCGATGGTACACAAAATTCAGTGTCATGCAATGCTCACATATTCCTTTTCTATACTCACAACCTCTCAAATAACTACTATCACACTACACCTGCAATCATTTCATACCATTTCAAAATATTTCAGCACCATCAGACAGGATACTACATATATAGTGTAAAAAATCTTTTATATGAACATAATCGTGTTTGAAAGGCACCCGATAGCCTGTTTTGTATAAAAATACCTTTTCAAAGATAATATATATATAGAGGGTGAGAAGGGATTTTTACGAAATCCCTAACTAACGTCACCCTTAATGTTATAGCAAGGTTAAGTGTGATTACCTGTCGCCCTTTAGCACTCTGACGTTCTTCCTTATCATTTCTCGTAGATTTTCTCCAAATACTTTAGTTCCTCCTATGATAATAGGATACAAATGATAAATTAATATCATTTCCACTTTACAATACTTTGACGTCTCTCTCGTATTCCATATTACTACCCAACCCTTTCTTCTTTTACAATATCTTATGAAGTATTTCCATTATTGTTTAGTTTTAGTATCTATAACAATCATAATCAAAAATCCAATTATAAATAAACAACCTTCATATCACCAACGACAAAAGTCCAACAACAAACACAAGAAATCATAGTTTAAAGCAATCCAAGAACAAGGCAATACGATTTTTAATCAAGTGAAGACCAATGATTTTATCACAGAAAATAACAGTACAAGAATAGGGGTTTTGCTTAACTTATTTACAATAGAACAAACTACCACAAACATTAACAATATCTCATCAGGGTTTCCAAAACAAGAATAAAATACCCTTAGTCATTAACTATTCGTTTAATCTAAATAATAGTTCACAACTATTATATTCATCTATTTTGTTTAACCATATATCCATTGAGAAATCAAACTAACATCGACCAAATGTCTTCCTAAGCTTTAGATGTCAAAATTTAACACATCCTGCCCAATACTCTAACTTCATTGTTTTATGAGTTAGTTAGCCCAAGTAAAAATTAAAACGACAAGACCCCTAATAATTATGCTTAGTTCTTTGTGTGGATATCTCAAACTAGATTTTCAATCAGTTTTACAGAATTTAAGTAAGACTTATCTTACATCCAACTATTCAAAGATTTCAAGTTGAATAACAAGATGAACAACCTATACACATTCCCCCAACATAATGTCATAAAGGCAAATTCAAACTTATCAAACTTAACACTTTATTTCATAACTTCAAGAATCACACTAATTGGAATTAAAGAAAAACTTGACAACCTTTGGCTATCATTGTTACGGAAACTATGCACATGCATAATAATAGATACCTCAAGTAGTCACATATACAATTAACACATACCACCGTGATTAAAATTACTCCTTTAGAGTTCTCAAATTCTGAATGACCTTTAATCTAATTAACCTCAAACTCGCATCACCATTTAAATTCAAATTTAATCATCAAGTTGAAGAGTAATTTTTGCAACCAAGCATCAATAGCCAAAACAGAACACCTCAAAACATAGCAAGAAAGTAATGCTTCTCAAGCACACATACAAGAATCAACTTCCCCTAAATCTATTTGGTCACTATAGAAGCAATGATACAAGTTTTTAATATCATTTCACTGCACTCTAGCAATCACAGCAGCTCCTTATTCAATCAAACCATAACTTATAATAAAATCATATTAACCCAAACTTCCACATTTATATCTCACAAAAGGCTAATTTCATAACATAAAGTAATGACTTGTTTACAATTTTTAAGCCCCAAAATCACCATCAAACACTGATATCTGTAACAAGTCAAGGCATAAATCCATTGGAAAGAAAGAACAATAAATTGTCAATTGGAAAAATACACTCAAACAGAAAAACACACGCATATACAGCCCTGTACCCACACACAAAAAGCTGAGCAGAGAAAGGAATCAAATTCTCTGAGCCACACAACAGCAGAACCACCAGACATGCACTACAATAATCCATCTTTAATAAAGTTTGTATCTTGATAAATTTTAGGGGATTGTTAAACCCTAATTCTGACCCCATCTCAAACTCACTCCAAATTGCAATAACAGAGTTAGAAATTGGAAGCAAACAGTCACCTGAATTCAAAATCAAGCTTGAATGCATAACAAGGACAAAATAACTAAGGAAAATTGTAAATAAACCATACACTTGTTTGCACACTTAGCTAACATTTAAAATCTTCCTTTTCCTATATTAAATTAAAAATTTTTGAGACACGGTACCAGATTCCAAACGGTTCAGGGAAAAGAAAAGAACCAGAATTTGCAACAACATGGAACTACACACTGAAGCATAAGCCACTGTCTTCAAACTTGAAGCAACAAGAATCAAAGTTAAAGGTCCACTTTCAACTATTTGACAACTCATAATCCCAAAACCTAAATCAAACCCTAACCAGCCTCTCTTCCAAACTCGCAGAAAAAAGAGAGAAAATGATGGAAAGGGAGCTCACCTAAACTTGTTTTGTGCCTTCCATGCCTCGCCGGAGCTCACTGTCGCCGGACATCACCGGAAAATGGCCACTCAAACTTGTAGGCCGAACAGAACATCAAAAGAAAAGGGAAATAAGGAAACAAAGTGGAGAAGAATAATGGCTTAAAGAATAACAAAAAGTGAGGCTCACCTTCACAGTTGTCGTCCGCCGCTGTGAAGCTCGCCGGAAAACATGGAGGGACGACGACAAGTGAAGAAACAGATCGAAGGTGAGGAGTGAAGAACGCGAGGAAGAGAGAGTGAGGCACACGGTTTTAGTGAGGTTGAGAGGAGAAATGAGGGGTAACGGCGGTCGCCGCCGTGTGCCGCCGGAAGGGAAGGAGTGGAGAAGGCGACAGATGGAGGAGGGAGGAGGAAGTGGGCGGTGCGTTTTTGAGGGAAGGGAGGGAGTCCGTCATTTATTTAGTGAAGAAAGAAGGAGGGTCGTGTTTGGTTGAGTGAAATAAAGGGGTATATGATAATTTGTAGTCCAAACTTGCCATAGTGTACTCTTTTAATTTTAAAACCATTTAAACCAGCCTCCAATCTTTTTAAACTTCAAAATATTTTTAGCTTTACCACTCCCTCATATTTTATACTCTTCATTTCTTAATTAATTATATGCACATTAATTACTCAAAATTTCCAAAAATATCCCAAAAATTCCTAAAAATTCCAAAATTTCCCAAAACACTCTCTAATCCTGAATTAAATTTTTCAGGATGTTACAATTCTACCCCTCTTAATTAATTTCGTCCTCGAAATTAGTAGAAATTATCATTAGATACAAAGAATGAAATAGTTACTTCCACTGATAATCCTAGTTTGAGTGGGAGAAAGAGGAATTTGGAGATAATTTAGGAATATTGAAGTTATTGACACTGAGGATTTTGTTGCCATAAGTGTCATCCATGTGACACCATAAAGATGATATCAAGGAATTAGAAAAACTTTAAACATTCTCCTAACAGGTGTTGATCAAACTTCCCTAGGAATAGCAGTCAAGTTCGACTTATGAGAGATATTATCTTAGGATAAAGGTGAGATTACGGATACTACACCTGTAACATTACGTTACTAATTACGTAATTACCAATAATATTTATTTCAATTCATTAAGCTCTAATCTAACTATGATAGAAAAAGGAATTTCCATAATATTAATATCTCTATCATAGTTAGAAAAGATTATTCTAATCCTTTTATAATTTATCCATGATAGGAAAGAATAAACTAATACAACCTGAATACTATCATGGATAATTAATAGCTAACCATGTTAGAAAAGAATCACCTAACATGGTTAGAAAATAAATAATCTAATGTTCAATAATATCAAATACATATAAATATATGCGGAAACGTATGCAGGCCTATACAAATTGGCAATATACAACTCTAAATAAATTATGAAATCTCTACTACCTAATTCCCTTTCCTGTTGCTTGCGCCTGTGCATGAATACCTGCAAAAATGTCAGTAATCGTGGGATGAGACAATTTGTCCCAGTAATCACCGCTTAACTCACTATAACAGTGAGATGTGCGGTAGCGAGGGCGTCTAAAGGGTACCTCATTTTAAACCAGTAGTATATATATATATATATCCATATCAATTCTTCTTTCATTCATCTTCCAAATCCCACCATCAATTCCACATCACTTATCAATACTTTAATCAACACATCAAATGATTCCCCACAACCTAACTCACCACTATCTCAAACTCAACAACAAAAATAAACGTGATTGACACTGTGCCCAGTCTCAAATCTGTAAGCATAAAAAGGGAGCACTTTTAAATAGTGAAAACGTCTCTGGGGAGCACTTTAAAAGTGAAAACGTCCCTGGGGAGCACTTTAAAAGTGAAAACGTCCCTGGGGAGCACTTTTTAAAAGTGAAAACGTCCCTGGAGAGCACTTTTAAAAGTGAAAACGTCCCTGGTTCCTTTAAAATCCGAGGAACCTGTACTATTAACCTATCGATTGCGCAGATCGATAGGTTACATCGGCCGACGGTACTATCAGTGTCATGCAATGCTCACTATAACCTATCAATATCCTATCAATATCACTTCCACAATATTCAATATCTAAATCACAATTTCCATCAACTTCTCAATTTCATCCAATATCTCCATCACAACAATTCCACTCCTTCCATCAAACTAAATATCACTATCCCTGACAATATACTATACACATCTTTCACCAGTATCTGAGCATTATTACTATATTCATTCACACCATTCAAGGACAGTAACCACCACCAATCAGTATAATATATAGATAATGAGTCAAATTCCTTTATACGAAAATATTCGCGTTTAAAAGGCACCCGATAGCCTATTTCATATAAAAATAGCTTTTCAAAGATAATATATATATAGAGGGTGAGAAAGGATTTTACAAAATCCTAGCTAACATCACCCTCAATGTTATAGTAAGGTAAGTGTGATTACCTGTCGCCCTTAGCAACTGTGCATTTTCCCATCCTTTCCCGATGCCTCACAACGACATCACAATCAATCCTATAATGATGTAGTGTAGAATAATAAATTAGTATCATTTCTACTTCACAATGTTTAATGTCTCTCTCTCTCTCTGTATTACTACCCAACTCTCCTCTTTTAATTATACTTGATTGACCTTAACAAACTTCAATTAATCATGAATATAATCAACCAATGTAAGGCAAAGTATTCAGACATGCTTCACATTAAAGTAGACAACTAACATAAATCTGAATTTGAAATCAATAGGCAATATTGTAAGGAAATAATATAAACCTCAAAGCTCTTCCTTAATTTAATTCTAATCCGAACTTAAACACTTAATTCTTCACTTTTGTTCTAAGAGTAGAATCCAATACAGATATGGCACCACATAGCCGAGCAAAACAAATTGTTGTTTAAAATTACACTAACAATAACTTAAACATTACATGCTTTCATTTATCTCATTTTAGACCCTCTTTGAGCCATTCCTTCTTAGGAATCGATTCAGCCAATCTAGGTAACAATACTAAAATAAGGCATGAATGCTCTTGATTCAAGCTTCAACAAACTTAACCAAAAATCAGCATAGAATGCAGCCACACTTCTCACTAATCCTTCCACATGAACCACAAATTATCATACAACATTAACAAGGATTTTCCACACAAAACTCAAGGATACAATAAATTTTTCACCTATGTTTTCATACATAATTCTTTATGTCCAATTCAACTAAATTGAGAAAAGATAATAAAGTTCATTTATCTCAAAGTCACAAATCATGAACTACATCCTTGTACAAGCTATTACAACACTAACATAAGTAAATATTGGGTATTTCAATACTAGCTATTATATCTATCCTTCCATTCATAACTATAACATCACAACCCTTTGAGGCATTTAAACAAGCAGCATATTCAATCCAAGAAGAGACAAAGAACATCAAGACTAATATTTTTCATAACATATTAGATACAATTGAAATACTCCCATTCCAAACAACCCTTCGACCAAAGCAAAAAGAAAGACAAAGAACATTATAAATGTGCAACAATCACTACAACTTGAACCCAATCCGAATAGAACTTCATGCATACCAACATTGTTCTTAATTGATTCATCATAAAGCTTTAGCCACACAATAAACTACAGAAGAGCAAACATCCAAATAAAGTGCCATAACATAGTTCATGTCAACTTATTATCTCATGCTCAAAGAGAAGCAATAGAAGGGAATATCATACTTAAAATCAAACTAAAGAGCCCAAACAAACACCTTAGCACTTTGCAAAAGAAACCAATTCCTTTCACAATTCCTTTCAGCTAAACAGCCACTAGACTACACCATTAACACTTTGTTTACAAAGCATAATCACCGATTACATACAAGCATAAAACATAGATCATTTCCTTTCACTAATCATAAATCAGTTAAATCCAGATTTGAGTTACATAACAACACATAACCACACACTTAGACCTCTCCTACTCCAAACAACTTGCAACACCATTATTATTATTATTATTATTATTATTATTATTATTTTTAATATTTCCTTCAAAGAGGTATCAATTCAGCGACTAAGGATAACTGGCAAAACATTCATAGATCAAACGAGCACTCATTATTCATAGCTTAATTAACTGAAAACTCAAAATACCTGAAGCCACAAATTCCCTCAAGGACCCTTTAACGCATGGACAACATTGACAACTTATGTGGCCTTTTTCCTAAACACCATCCAATCAACAATATCTATAATTACATTCTCTCTTGACCATTAAAAATTCAAGCTTCTGCTTCATTGTTCTTCATTCCAACACTCAAAATCCCAAATCAATTTCGGGCAAATAGAAAAAGAAAGCAACAACAGAATTTTACTTCAAACAAATTCAACAGATCAAAGAAACAGTACAAGCAATCAACTTTGTTATAATCTTATCTAAGTTAATTTGAAGATTAAACCCAAAATCCCAAAATCCAACTTCAAACCTCTCACAAACAGTGGAAACGTGAACGAACAAGGAAAGAATTAGAGGAAAGAGCCTCACCGGAGTTTGAGAACAAGAGAAGAGACCCAGCCGCCCCCGGCCGCCGCTGGTTCGCCGGATAATCGGCCACTGAAGTGGCAGACCGAACAGACCAGCAAAAAGGAGAAGAAAGAATGAGAAATCGACATGGAAAGAAGCATAACTCGCGAAAGACAAACCAAGGCTAAAACTTACCTCTGACCCGTCGTTGTTCGTCGCCGAGCTCGCCGGAAAACGAAGAAAGAACAGAGACGGTGGAAGCAGAGAGTGACGAGGATGAAGAATACAGAAAAGAGAAAGAAGAGATGGGTTTCGGTGAGGATGAGAGGAGAAGTAGGACGGACGGCTTCGTTGCCTCCGTCGCCGGTGGCCGTCACCGGAGAAGGGAGAGGAAGAAGAAGAAGACGGAGGGAGGGTCTGGTGAGAGGGAGGAGGGCTCGAGAGGCAGAGAGAGAGAATGGTGAAGGAAGGAGATGATGATGATGTGTATATATATATATATATATATTTTTTTTTAATTTAGGGAAAATTACAATTTACTACCCTAAGGTTTATTCGTAATTATATTTCTAGCCCAGAAGTTCGTATATATTACTATATCTCCTTCTTTTCATCATAATATTATCTACTATCCCAAATACTTATTCATGAAAGTTTCTAACTCCAAATAAATATTTTAACTATATTTTTCCTTAAATTCCAAAAATTAAGATTTAATAACAATAAATCTCCATAAATTTCTCCCTAAAACTCAAATTTCCTAAATAACAACTCAATAATTTCTAATTAACCTTAATCAAAATTTGGGATGTTACAATTTACCCCACCTTTTAGGAATTTTGTCCCCAAAATTCGCTTGAAATAACGCCTAAAACCAAGAAATATGTAATTCAACTCTAACTATATGCAAAGTTCTAACTATTCAACCATAATTTATTGCACGCAACACTATTTTCACCATGTATCCATAGTTAATCCCATAGATATTCACCAATCCTCTTCCCGTTTTTCCTTAACTAACCTTCATTTATTAACTACCCTAACCTTATATTACTTGAATTAAGTCATTCATCATACCTGATAACATCATTTTTCAAACTCCAATGGTTTCCTCAATCACATTTCAAGACCTCACTTCTTTGCTGTAAGACATCAACTCCTAAAATTTCAGTTGTAACTTTGGCTCATAATTCTAACTTAATATATACACTCATCCATATCAACATATCATCAGATTAATGATTGATTACTTCCAACTTAAGTAAATCAATGGTAGTAGTTTACTAACTTCCAACCTAATATATTACACTCAAGTAGTCTCTTTATCTATTCTACTCAACCATAAGCAAAATTTTAAAATTCATCACTAACTCAAATCATTCCAATATCATCCATAAAATCCTAATATTAACACATCACCAAGTCATAATATCTTTCAGTATCATAAACCATTATTTCACCATGACAAACCTACTTAGATCCTCAAACCAAAACCACCATATTTTCACAGCTTTACATGTCATCCCATAATTCCATGGCTCTATTTGAAATTCCAAAATCATTTGTAAGCTAAGTGTGTAATATTATTGATATAGCTCAATCCAAATTTAAACCATATATTCATCATTTAACAATCTACATTTTACTCTAACCATACCATCAAGTCTACCGTTTATCAACTCCTCAACAATTTATATCTAAGAATTCACTTGCTAACATTGACCATTAACCAAATCTCTAAATAGTCTCACTTTATCACAAAATCACCCTCACTCAACTTCTCTAGTCTATTCTACATACATTACAACATATAGTTCACCCAATAAAGATAGTCCAACTACAAACCTTCACTCCATCCAATAATCATTCACATATCCAACTCTTTGGTTTATTTCCATGATTTTGAGTCACATATACATTTCACCACACAATCTACAACTTTTCTCAAACCTCCTAATATCCTCTTTAATTATTATATCTATCAACTATTTGTGCATTGCCTCTTGTACCTATACAATTCAACTTGTATTTTAATTAAACCATACATATCATTCCAAAATAAACAAAGTCCATTTACTCCAATCTCTTTCAATTCCCCTGAATCCATACTCTGTTACTAACATCAACAAATGTGATAGGATGTCAAATCATTCCTAATCAACATTAATACTAATAGGCATCATTTGTTCAAAGGGTCTAACTTTAGTACTACACATCTCCCAAGTCGCCTAAATCTTCTAACTCTTCCTCAATTTTTTTTTTTAAATCAAATCAAATAATTCAACCAACATTTTTGAACTCCAACAATCGTCCAAATTCCACAATTCAAGTTCAAAAGCTCCAATAAACCCTTAGAAATCACCAACTTCTTAAGATGGAATAGAAATTTTCTAAATCCTCAAAAACCCTAACCTACACAACTATAAAAATCCAAAAGATATCCTATGTGATCAATTAATAAACTCAAACCATTACAAATTCCTATTAGACTTAGAATCTCCAAACATAGTACCCAAACCTCTAATGTTCAACTTTGTTCCAAAATTCTTCCAACTTCATAATCTATAACATCTTACTAACATCCATAGACATCGAAATAACAAATTGGTTCATAGTCCATGTTAATCCAACGTAACATAAATTTCCCTTCTTTTTAACTTACCACTTCTAATATCTAATCAAATCTTTTTCTAAACACCGAGCCCATGCATTTCAACATTTTAATATCATCATATGACTTTAGTAATCCTTTACTAATCATCACCTAACTTAATAATCATAATAGAACAATAAATTCGCCCACAATAGCACAAAATAGTCTATAAGAATTATCCAAAACCACCATAATCCAATTTACCCCAATCATTCACTATTTCATCACTTCATACTCATCTTCCAACCTCATTTAACAACTAAAGATCACCATCATTAGCATAAATTTCGAAATTCCCCTTCAATCCCTAGCTTTTACCACTTTAATTTGTCAATTCAACCAACAAAAATAGAAACAAACATCTTTAAATTAACATACAAATGTTAAAACATACACTATCATATTTTCACATCATCAACCAACAGCAACATATACATATTCTATTTTATAGTGTACTAAACTTTAAAAATTTCAGCACCCTAATTCCCATTCACTAAGCCACAAATTAATTTGGCTAATTGCCTTAGTATCCTCAAAACATAAGCTTTTGTCACATTCTTGGATCAACACCAAGATCAGCCCCAACCAAAGAAGGGAGGACAAACCAGATTCCACAATATAATCAACTAAGACTCATGATAAAGTGTATAAAACATACAATTTCAAGAGAATTTTATTTCAATTGCAAAGAATCAAGCAGCACAAGTCAAATCATCAATAAACCAAAAAGTTTGATACATAAATTAACAAGCAAGAATCAAGGTTTAGAATTATTATTTTACATTGTATTCCTCATTAATTGTTATTTTAAAATTTTATTGATCCCTTAAACCCAATAAGGTATCTCATGATGCCTCGACTATGATTATGGCCGGCACATAACTATACTCGAGACCCCAGAGAAGCATCCTTATTTCGCTATTTTTCCTAAATTCTTATACATATCAACATTATTTCGTTATTCTTTCTATGTTCATCTCAATCTCTCCACAGTACCTATTCAATTTCTCTTATCACTCTCTCCCCATCACGGGATGAGCGATAATCCTCTCAAAAAGGCCAGAGTATCATGCACAGGAGGAAGGGAATACAAACTATGTATATTGCCAATCTATATGCAATGCAACACAGTCCAGGGTTATCGTATACCAAATACTGATAACCAAGTTGTAACATTACGTTACTAATTACGTAATTACCAATAATATTTATTTCAATTCATTAAGCTCTAATCTAACTATGATAGAAAAAGGAATTTCCATAATATTAATATCTCTATCATAGTTAGAAAAGATTATTCTAATCCTTTTATAATTTATCCATGATAGGAAAGAATAAACTAATACAACCTGAATACTATCATGGATAATTAATAGCTAACCATGTTAGAAAAGAATCACCTAACATGGTTAGAAAATAAATAATCTAATGTTCAATAATATCAAATACATATAAATATATGCGGAAACGTATGCAGGCCTATACAAATTGGCAATATACAACTCTAAATAAATTATGAAATCTCTACTACCTAATTCCCTTTCCTGTTGCTTGCGCCTGTGCATGAATACCTGCAAAAATGTCAGTAATCGTGGGATGAGACAATTTGTCCCAGTAATCACCGCTTAACTCACTATAACAGTGAGATGTGCGGTAGCGAGGGCGTCTAAAGGGTACCTCATTTTAAACCAGTAGTATATATATATATATATCCATATCAATTCTTCTTTCATTCATCTTCCAAATCCCACCATCAATTCCACATCACTTATCAATACTTTAATCAACACATCAAATGATTCCCCATGTAACATAGTGTTACTAATTACCTGATTAACCAATAATATTTATATCAATTCATTAAGCTCTTTACTAACTATGATAGAAAAAGGAATTTCCATAATATTAATATCTCTATCATAGTTAGAAAAGATTATTCTAATCCTTTTATAATTTATCCATGATAGGAAAGAATAAACTAATAAAACCTGAATACTATCATGGATAATTAATAGCTAACCATGTTAGAAAAGAATCACCTAACATGGTTAGAAAAATAAACAACCTAATGTTCAATAATATCAAATACATCTAAATATATGCGGAAACGAATGCAGGCCTATACAAATTGGCAATATACAATTCAAAATAGTCCATATAACTACTACTACCTAATTCCCTTTCCTGCTGCTTGCGTCTGTGCATGAATACCTGCAAAAATGTCAGTAATCGTGGGATGAGACAATTTGTCCCAGTAATCACCGCTTAACTCACTATAACAGTGAGATGTGCGGTAGCGAGGGCGTCTAAAGGGTACCACATTTAAAACCAATACTATATATATAAACAAGTCAAGTCTTTCCTTCATCATTCAAGTCCCTCCTTCTAATTCAATTCAAATTCATCATCTCTATTTCACACATATCACTCAAATCCCTCAGTCAATTCCAAATCAACTCAACAGACGAAAATAAACGTGATTGACACTGTGCCCAGTCTCAAATCTGAAAGCATAAAAGGGAGCACTTTAAATAGTGAAAACGTCCCTGAAAAGGGAGCACTATAAAAAGTGAAAACGTCCCTGGTTCCTTTAAAATCCGAGGAACCTGTACAATTAACCTATCGATTGCGCAGATCGATAGGTTACATCGGCCGACGGTACTAATAATCAGTGTCATGCAATACTAACAATACCTATTCTATATTCCATCAACTTCAACCTCATTCAATATTTCAATCTCACATTTCATGTTTTCCACAACATAGCTCACCATAATCTCAAACTCAACATCTATCACTCTTTTCTATTTCCATAATTTCTCAAGTCATTGTCTAACACTATACCTATCTATATACCTTCCACAATCATTCCAGATCAATACCAACCACAGCCAGAGTAATATATATGTAGTGTTTCAAATTTCTTTATATGAAAATAATCGTGTTTGAAAGGCACCCGATAGCCTGTTTTGTATAAAAATATCATTTTAAAGATAATATATATATATATATAGAGGGTGAGAAGGGATTTTTACAAAATCCCTAACTAACGTCACCCTCAATGTTATAGTAAGGTTAAGAGTGATTACCTGTCGCCCTTTAGCACTCTGTTGCTCTTCCTTACCGTTCCCTCGTAAGTTTTCTTCAAATACCACCACCATGATATAATCCTATAATAATAGGATACAGAATGACAAATCAATATCATTCCCACATTATAATACTTTAGCGTCTCTCTCTCGTATCCTATCTTACTACCCAATCCCTTTTATCAATTCAAATACTCTAAATGATTCAAATCATCAGTCACACAAGTTTCACTAACATCAACTTCAATCCAAAGAAATCTCACAATAATCATAAATGATGTTTTATATCTTCAATTCACCATCAAGTTATTTACTAACCTTGTATGGAATTAATTAGATCAATGCAAGGAGAAATTAAACTTCTCATACTTCCTATTTAATGCACAATAATATTTTGTTATAACAAATCCACTCATGCACTTCCACATCCTATAAACTTTATTACTTTTAACACCCATATTCTCAAAACAATGAATTCATCAATTATCATTTCAGCCACAAGCATAACTTAAACATCCATACATTGTAATTAATTTTATCTCTTCATACAACTTCAATCAAAACAAAGAAGCTAGCAGCGACACAAAGATTCACATGCAAGCATTCCAATTTATAATTCACACATGAATATGTTTTCACCAAGTCATAAACTTTGTTGATCGTTCTTAAATTCCTTGAAGATTTCCAGATTTATAACTATAAAGTAATTCTCCAACATTGACTAACAATTTACTCTACTATCTAGTAACATACATACTTTTACCCCTTTTAGTATGACTTGAAGCTGCTCCAACTATCATATCCATTAAAATGAACAATCCTACTGGTCATTCTTCTCTAATTTACTAACCTATTCCCAAATCTTTTCACATCATCCTTCGTTTCCTAGAACAACTTTACTTTCATCTCTCTCCCACCTACTACTTTAACTTAAACAAGAATACACACTTTGTAATTTCACAATGGCTTAGTACCTAACTTCATAAGAAAACAAATGAAGATTCCATTTTTCACAAAACCCTTAATCTAATTAGAATCATTTCCAGTTTCAATAGTACAAATGACATACAACTTCATATACCTTCTTCTAACCTCTTTTCCTTAACATTAAACTTCTTCAAAGTCCACTTTATTTCCTTGAACCACTAAATGCAGCAAGAATTTTCCCTTTTTCCTCTCAAATATTCAGCCACTGTTTAAGCATGAATAAGAATTCTAGAATCACCATTTCACTATAATACCACAATCAATTTCAAATAGCCATTAAATGACAAGCCAATCATCACTTCACCAAGAACTAAAACTCAACAACAATTTCCAGTTTCAATGCACAAATCTTTTCACAACAATATAATCATAGAATTCAAATTAAAATCACACTTTATATAATATACTTATATCAAAAACCATTCAGCCAACACAAATGAAAGGTAGGGAACTCACAAAACAAGTTCCCATTGAAATTTACTATTATAACACCACTTCATGATATCATTAGTATCCTTTATGACACCATATCTATTCACATCAGAGTGGAGACAGAAAACAAATCAAGAAATCAATAACTCTAACCAGGGCAAACAAAAAGATTATATTGTCGCTTCACAAACTCCTAATTAATCATTCAAATTATCTAAAAATCACCAGAAATCGAGACTTAAGCTTCATTTAACTAATTATTATGACTCAGAATCCTAAACCCTTTTCAATTTTCCTCTCAAATCTCGGCCAAAGCAAAGCACAAATCAGCCAACACAACAACAACTCTACAAATCATCAAAACATCAAATTTGAAGTTTTAAACATCCTATTTGTTAATGATTCAATCCAAATCATAAACCCTAACTTGATCACTCTCCCAAACTCGCAGACAATTGAAGAAAATGGGTATAGGAATTACTTGCGAAGTTCCAAAATGAGAGAAACAATGACCACCACCGCCGGCCGCCATGTAGCTCGCCGGAAATTGGTCGGCCGAACTGAACAGAGAAAGGGAAGTTGAGAAAAATGACCAGACGACGTTGGAAAGGAGAATAGCTCAAGAAAATATAAGAAAGGTTGAAGCTTTACCTTTCCCTGTCATCGGTCGTTGTTAGCTCGCCGGAAAAACTCGCCGGAAAGCACTCAAAATGCTACCTCGTGTTCTCTCTCTCAATCGCGAGCTTGAATGAGGAATAAGGAAAGAAGAAGACGAAGGAAGAAAGGAACCCACAGTGGGTTCTGAGTCCCACAATGCTCGCCAAGCCGCCGCCGCCGTCGTCATCTAAAAGAGGAGAGATGGAAAACGGAGGGAGGCCGAGAGTGAGAAAAGAGGAAGGGAATCATGTGTGTGTGTCGTGAGGGGGAGGGGTCGGCGCCGCCACACCTTCGGCCGCCGGAATTCGCAAGGAGGGCGGAGGAGAGGAAAAGGGAAGTCGGGTGAGAGAAGGAGGAGGGAGTCCGGTTTATATAGTAAAGGGGGAAGGGTGCGTTTGGTTTGCTGAATTAAAGGGGTTCTCTGATGATTTGTAGCCCAAACTTGCCATAGTGTACTCTTTTAATTCTAAAACCATTTAAACCAGCCTCCAATCTCCTTAAACTTCAAAATATTTTTAGCTTTACCACTCCCTCATATTTCAAACTCTTCATTTCTTAATTAATTATATGCATATTAATTACTCAAAATTTCCAAAAATATCCCAAAAATTTCTAAAAATTCCAAAATTGCCCAAAATACTCTCTAATCCTGAATTAAATTTTCCAGGATGTTACAATTCTACCCTTCTTAATTAATTTCGTCCTCGAAATTAGTAGAAACTATCATTAGATACAAAGAAAGGAAACAGTTTCTTGAATTGATAATCCTATTTCAAGTGGTAGAAAGAGAAATTTGGATATAATTTAGGAAAATTGCACTCATTTGCAATGAAAATTCATTGCCATGCGTGTCATCCCTATAACACAATGGAGAAGCTATCGATGATTTAGAGATGAATGTTCTAACTGAGGCGGTTGTCCGAAATTTTCTAAGAATGTAGTCAAAGCACAACGCCAGAAGACTAGGTGTATAAATAAAATCCTAAACTAAATCCCAATTAATTTTGTTATATTTGCAACTTAATGAACAAATTTGTCAAGAATCACAAAGCACCAACGATACCGAGACCAAATTCCACTACAAAATTTGCTGCACAAAGCATGAATGATGCAAGAGTTTTAAACACCATTAAATCTATATTGCACAACAACTCTAGTGCACTAAATCCAGCAATGAATTCTTCAATTTATGGACATGTAAATCATTCAATATTCCAAGAACAATGGCTCAAGTCATGGAAAATGAGAGCAACTAAGTCACACTGTAACAATTATAAGGATCAACATGCATTCAATCCATAAGGTGGATAACCAAATGATCATTCCATTGAAAATCTACCATGTCACAACAATATACATCCTACCAAGTTACATTCATCACCCACACATGACTATACCAACCGCCAAACAACAACATAAAAAGTCCCAAATCAAACTAATCCAAAACAATGAAATCAAAGGAAAGCAAATTCAATAAGCAATATATTCAGTCCAAGGCAAGATATATGAACCATGACAATCATGAAAGTTCATCACTCTCATCCTAATCCTAATGTTCGTGCGTACTAGACAACACCGGTCATTCCCTATAATTAAAATATAGTTGAAAATGTCCTTAAAATTAAATCAATTTACTCATTAAACCATCCAATCCCCTTTTTCTAAATCATACTTCCTTAATTTCACAATCCACTTCTTTCAAAATGAATCACATCCACAATTTAAAAGCATCTTAGCACACCAATCTCACCGTTTTCAAGACTTCTGAATGCATAGTTAACTAAGTTTTCCCATTTTCTAAAAGCAAGAAAAGGGCAAACACAAATTTCATACATACTAGTCACATATAAAATCATCATCACCAATCTAGCTTTATCACTCATTTGTATATCTCAAACAACACCATCCAAAGTATTTGGTCACATTTATCACTTAAAATAATCCTTACCACTCTAGCTTACATCCACATATACTTGTCCCAATTGAACATAATGATAAAATAGTAGGGAGAAATATAATTTGTTCCACATTAACAAAGCATCATAGATTAACATTCTTAATCATCCTCTTCTTCTTTCATTATAAATATAAATCTGACCACGCACTCAAAACCAGGGACCATAGGATTATATTTATGATCATAATTTTAAATGCTTCTTATTAAAATTCTTCTCCAAATTACAAGCACTCTTTCAACCAGTACAAGAGAAGCAATCTCATTCATATATTTGACATCCCTTCATCCTTCCTCGCATCAATACCAATTTAAACTTAATAACTTGAGATGGTAAATCATAATAACTCGCCCAGATCTCACTATTTTCTCGCCCAACCATCAATTTTCAATTCACCTATCACCACCACTCCATTTCAATTATTAAATACCCATCACTAATATTCATGACATCTCAATGAAATCAATGTGCCACATTACAAAAATGCTTTTTAAATCAATTTGCTAAGTCATTCTCAAAATTTACGTCCTTTTACTAACCAAAATCTAACTCAAACACTATTCTCATAATTCATTAATATCATATTCATGAATACCCTTGATAATATATAAATCCTGGATACCACAAGATTAAAGAGGATTTCAAAATCATCACCAACCTAAGTATTTAAAACGAATTCATAACATAGAATTTTAGTTCCTACGCCAATTTGGAGTTTTCAACTACATACATTCATAGCCAACATTGAAAGAAGAAGGGAAAACAGAATTTCCAATCTCACATTTGAATAGTTGAACTAAAATCCCACAAACATAGTGTACACATTTCAGTCACAATTCATTACACATGTACTAAGGAATGATAACCCCACATTTAAATCGTTGTCAAGCAAAACGAATTTATATCTTTTCCTAAAATTTTAATCGACCAAAAAGGGAAAAGAATGAGAGAATAGTTACTTCTTATTGTTCTTTGTAAACAATCATACAAAATTCCAACTCATCATATTAAGAAGTAATCCTTCATATCACAATATTATCCTATTGAAAGAATCGAACGAAGCAATATGAGAACAAGTATAGGACCATTAAACCAAATTCCAATTGCATCATATAACTTATTCAAAGAGTATACAACAATTTACTTCAGCCCATAATTCCTCCTTGGAAAAATCAAACATCCACTTTTTAAACGCCATTAAATTTTCTTCTAGATGTTACAATATTGTCACAATTTCCTACTTCAAAAATCCTTAATGATTTCCAGTAAGTTGACAGGTTAACATGTAAGCTTCAGATTCTACCTATCAAGTATACAAATAATTCATTTTCATCATTCTTTGACTAAACAAACACACAAACAACAAGGGAAACATTAGAAAGGATGTTTCCCTTCAACCTATACCAAACTTGAATAATGGCAATACACTTGGATATAGCACACACAATTCTCAACCAAAGAAACAATATTTTATTTATTTTATTATTATTATATTTTTTATTATTATACACACAATTCACAATATTTTATTATTATTATTATTATTATTTTTTTTTAAAAAAAATTTCGGTTTAAACAAGCAAACATAACAATTCCATCCATCAATTAAGCAAACCATTCAACAAATAAACTAGATAAATAAGAAGCAAGGTCAAGGATTTTTATTTCACATCATATTCATTATTAAATCTTATTTTTAAATTTTCTTCAATCTCTTAACCCAATATAAGGGATCTCATGATGCCTCAACTATGATTATGGCCGGCACATAACTATACTCGAGACCCCAGAGAAACATCCTTATTTCGCTATTTTTTTTTTTCCTAAATTTTATACATATCAACATTTGTTTTGTTATTCTTTCTATATTCATCTCAATCTCTCCACAGTACCTATTCAATTTCTCTTATCACTCTCTCCCCACCACGGGATGAGCGATAATCCTCTCAAAAAGGTCAGATATTCGTGCACAGAAGGAAGGGAATACTAAGAATGTATATTGCCAATCTATATGCAATGCAACACAGTCCTAGGTTATCGTATACCAAATACTGATAACCAAGTTGTAACATAGTGTTACTAATTACCTGATTAACCAATAATATTTATATCAATTCATTAAGCTCTTTACTAACTATGATAGAAAAAGGAATTTCCATAATATTAATATCTCTATCATAGTTAGAAAAGATTATTCTAATCCTTTTATAATTTATCCATGATAGGAAAGAATAAACTAATAAAACCTGAATACTATCATGGATAATTAATAGCTAACCATGTTAGAAAAGAATCACCTAACATGGTTAGAAAAATAAACAACCTAATGTTCAATAATATCAAATACATCTAAATATATGCGGAAACGAATGCAGGCCTATACAAATTGGCAATATACAATTCAAAATAGTCCATATAACTACTACTACCTAATTCCCTTTCCTGCTGCTTGCGTCTGTGCATGAATACCTGCAAAAATGTCAGTAATCGTGGGATGAGACAATTTGTCCCAGTAATCACCGCTTAACTCACTATAACAGTGAGATGTGCGGTAGCGAGGGCGTCTAAAGGGTACCACATTTAAAACCAATACTATATATATAAACAAGTCAAGTCTTTCCTTCATCATTCAAGTCCCTCCTTCTAATTCAATTCAAATTCATCATCTCTATTTCACACATATCACTCAAATCCCTCAGTCAATTCCAAATCAACTCAACAGACGAAAATAAACGTGATTGACACTGTGCCCAGTCTCAAATCTGAAAGCATAAAAGGGAGCACTTTAAATAGTGAAAACGTCCCTGAAAAGGGAGCACTATAAAAAGTGAAAACGTCCCTGGTTCCTTTAAAATCCGAGGAACCTGTACAATTAACCTATCGATTGCGCAGATCGATAGGTTACATCGGCCGACGGTACTAATAATCAGTGTCATGCAATACTAACAATACCTATTCTATATTCCATCAACTTCAACCTCATTCAATATTTCAATCTCACATTTCATGTTTTCCACAACATAGCTCACCATAATCTCAAACTCAACATCTATCACTCTTTTCTATTTCCATAATTTCTCAAGTCATTGTCTAACACTATACCTATCTATATACCTTCCACAATCATTCCAGATCAATACCAACCACAGCCAGAGTAATATATATGTAGTGTTTCAAATTTCTTTATATGAAAATAATCGTGTTTGAAAGGCACCCGATAGCCTGTTTTGTATAAAAATATCATTTTAAAGATAATATATATATATATATAGAGGGTGAGAAGGGATTTTTACAAAATCCCTAACTAACGTCACCCTCAATGTTATAGTAAGGTTAAGAGTGATTACCTGTCGCCCTTTAGCACTCTGTTGCTCTTCCTTACCGTTCCCTCGTAAGTTTTCTTCAAATACCACCACCATGATATAATCCTATAATAATAGGATACAGAATGACAAATCAATATCATTCCCACATTATAATACTTTAGCGTCTCTCTCTCGTATCCTATCTTACTACCCAATCCCTTTTATCAATTCAAATACTCTAAATGATTCAAATCATCAGTCACACAAGTTTCACTAACATCAACTTCAATCCAAAGAAATCTCACAATAATCATAAATGATGTTTTATATCTTCAATTCACCATCAAGTTATTTACTAACCTTGTATGGAATTAATTAGATCAATGCAAGGAGAAATTAAACTTCTCATACTTCCTATTTAATGCACAATAATATTTTGTTATAACAAATCCACTCATGCACTTCCACATCCTATAAACTTTATTACTTTTAACACCCATATTCTCAAAACAATGAATTCATCAATTATCATTTCAGCCACAAGCATAACTTAAACATCCATACATTGTAATTAATTTTATCTCTTCATACAACTTCAATCAAAACAAAGAAGCTAGCAGCGACACAAAGATTCACATGCAAGCATTCCAATTTATAATTCACACATGAATATGTTTTCACCAAGTCATAAACTTTGTTGATCGTTCTTAAATTCCTTGAAGATTTCCAGATTTATAACTATAAAGTAATTCTCCAACATTGACTAACAATTTACTCTACTATCTAGTAACATACATACTTTTACCCCTTTTAGTATGACTTGAAGCTGCTCCAACTATCATATCCATTAAAATGAACAATCCTACTGGTCATTCTTCTCTAATTTACTAACCTATTCCCAAATCTTTTCACATCATCCTTCGTTTCCTAGAACAACTTTACTTTCATCTCTCTCCCACCTACTACTTTAACTTAAACAAGAATACACACTTTGTAATTTCACAATGGCTTAGTACCTAACTTCATAAGAAAACAAATGAAGATTCCATTTTTCACAAAACCCTTAATCTAATTAGAATCATTTCCAGTTTCAATAGTACAAATGACATACAACTTCATATACCTTCTTCTAACCTCTTTTCCTTAACATTAAACTTCTTCAAAGTCCACTTTATTTCCTTGAACCACTAAATGCAGCAAGAATTTTCCCTTTTTCCTCTCAAATATTCAGCCACTGTTTAAGCATGAATAAGAATTCTAGAATCACCATTTCACTATAATACCACAATCAATTTCAAATAGCCATTAAATGACAAGCCAATCATCACTTCACCAAGAACTAAAACTCAACAACAATTTCCAGTTTCAATGCACAAATCTTTTCACAACAATATAATCATAGAATTCAAATTAAAATCACACTTTATATAATATACTTATATCAAAAACCATTCAGCCAACACAAATGAAAGGTAGGGAACTCACAAAACAAGTTCCCATTGAAATTTACTATTATAACACCACTTCATGATATCATTAGTATCCTTTATGACACCATATCTATTCACATCAGAGTGGAGACAGAAAACAAATCAAGAAATCAATAACTCTAACCAGGGCAAACAAAAAGATTATATTGTCGCTTCACAAACTCCTAATTAATCATTCAAATTATCTAAAAATCACCAGAAATCGAGACTTAAGCTTCATTTAACTAATTATTATGACTCAGAATCCTAAACCCTTTTCAATTTTCCTCTCAAATCTCGGCCAAAGCAAAGCACAAATCAGCCAACACAACAACAACTCTACAAATCATCAAAACATCAAATTTGAAGTTTTAAACATCCTATTTGTTAATGATTCAATCCAAATCATAAACCCTAACTTGATCACTCTCCCAAACTCGCAGACAATTGAAGAAAATGGGTATAGGAATTACTTGCGAAGTTCCAAAATGAGAGAAACAATGACCACCACCGCCGGCCGCCATGTAGCTCGCCGGAAATTGGTCGGCCGAACTGAACAGAGAAAGGGAAGTTGAGAAAAATGACCAGACGACGTTGGAAAGGAGAATAGCTCAAGAAAATATAAGAAAGGTTGAAGCTTTACCTTTCCCTGTCATCGGTCGTTGTTAGCTCGCCGGAAAAACTCGCCGGAAAGCACTCAAAATGCTACCTCGTGTTCTCTCTCTCAATCGCGAGCTTGAATGAGGAATAAGGAAAGAAGAAGACGAAGGAAGAAAGGAACCCACAGTGGGTTCTGAGTCCCACAATGCTCGCCAAGCCGCCGCCGCCGTCGTCATCTAAAAGAGGAGAGATGGAAAACGGAGGGAGGCCGAGAGTGAGAAAAGAGGAAGGGAATCATGTGTGTGTGTCGTGAGGGGGAGGGGTCGGCGCCGCCACACCTTCGGCCGCCGGAATTCGCAAGGAGGGCGGAGGAGAGGAAAAGGGAAGTCGGGTGAGAGAAGGAGGAGGGAGTCCGGTTTATATAGTAAAGGGGGAAGGGTGCGTTTGGTTTGCTGAATTAAAGGGGTTCTCTGATGATTTGTAGCCCAAACTTGCCATAGTGTACTCTTTTAATTCTAAAACCATTTAAACCAGCCTCCAATCTCCTTAAACTTCAAAATATTTTTAGCTTTACCACTCCCTCATATTTCAAACTCTTCATTTCTTAATTAATTATATGCATATTAATTACTCAAAATTTCCAAAAATATCCCAAAAATTTCTAAAAATTCCAAAATTGCCCAAAATACTCTCTAATCCTGAATTAAATTTTCCAGGATGTTACACCCCACAACCTAACTCACCACTATCTCAAACTCAACAACAAAAATAAACGTGATTGACACTGTGCCCAGTCTCAAATCTGTAAGCATAAAAAGGGAGCACTTTTAAATAGTGAAAACGTCTCTGGGGAGCACTTTAAAAGTGAAAACGTCCCTGGGGAGCACTTTAAAAGTGAAAACGTCCCTGGGGAGCACTTTTTAAAAGTGAAAACGTCCCTGGAGAGCACTTTTAAAAGTGAAAACGTCCCTGGTTCCTTTAAAATCCGAGGAACCTGTACTATTAACCTATCGATTGCGCAGATCGATAGGTTACATCGGCCGACGGTACTATCAGTGTCATGCAATGCTCACTATAACCTATCAATATCCTATCAATATCACTTCCACAATATTCAATATCTAAATCACAATTTCCATCAACTTCTCAATTTCATCCAATATCTCCATCACAACAATTCCACTCCTTCCATCAAACTAAATATCACTATCCCTGACAATATACTATACACATCTTTCACCAGTATCTGAGCATTATTACTATATTCATTCACACCATTCAAGGACAGTAACCACCACCAATCAGTATAATATATAGATAATGAGTCAAATTCCTTTATACGAAAATATTCGCGTTTAAAAGGCACCCGATAGCCTATTTCATATAAAAATAGCTTTTCAAAGATAATATATATATAGAGGGTGAGAAAGGATTTTACAAAATCCTAGCTAACATCACCCTCAATGTTATAGTAAGGTAAGTGTGATTACCTGTCGCCCTTAGCAACTGTGCATTTTCCCATCCTTTCCCGATGCCTCACAACGACATCACAATCAATCCTATAATGATGTAGTGTAGAATAATAAATTAGTATCATTTCTACTTCACAATGTTTAATGTCTCTCTCTCTCTCTGTATTACTACCCAACTCTCCTCTTTTAATTATACTTGATTGACCTTAACAAACTTCAATTAATCATGAATATAATCAACCAATGTAAGGCAAAGTATTCAGACATGCTTCACATTAAAGTAGACAACTAACATAAATCTGAATTTGAAATCAATAGGCAATATTGTAAGGAAATAATATAAACCTCAAAGCTCTTCCTTAATTTAATTCTAATCCGAACTTAAACACTTAATTCTTCACTTTTGTTCTAAGAGTAGAATCCAATACAGATATGGCACCACATAGCCGAGCAAAACAAATTGTTGTTTAAAATTACACTAACAATAACTTAAACATTACATGCTTTCATTTATCTCATTTTAGACCCTCTTTGAGCCATTCCTTCTTAGGAATCGATTCAGCCAATCTAGGTAACAATACTAAAATAAGGCATGAATGCTCTTGATTCAAGCTTCAACAAACTTAACCAAAAATCAGCATAGAATGCAGCCACACTTCTCACTAATCCTTCCACATGAACCACAAATTATCATACAACATTAACAAGGATTTTCCACACAAAACTCAAGGATACAATAAATTTTTCACCTATGTTTTCATACATAATTCTTTATGTCCAATTCAACTAAATTGAGAAAAGATAATAAAGTTCATTTATCTCAAAGTCACAAATCATGAACTACATCCTTGTACAAGCTATTACAACACTAACATAAGTAAATATTGGGTATTTCAATACTAGCTATTATATCTATCCTTCCATTCATAACTATAACATCACAACCCTTTGAGGCATTTAAACAAGCAGCATATTCAATCCAAGAAGAGACAAAGAACATCAAGACTAATATTTTTCATAACATATTAGATACAATTGAAATACTCCCATTCCAAACAACCCTTCGACCAAAGCAAAAAGAAAGACAAAGAACATTATAAATGTGCAACAATCACTACAACTTGAACCCAATCCGAATAGAACTTCATGCATACCAACATTGTTCTTAATTGATTCATCATAAAGCTTTAGCCACACAATAAACTACAGAAGAGCAAACATCCAAATAAAGTGCCATAACATAGTTCATGTCAACTTATTATCTCATGCTCAAAGAGAAGCAATAGAAGGGAATATCATACTTAAAATCAAACTAAAGAGCCCAAACAAACACCTTAGCACTTTGCAAAAGAAACCAATTCCTTTCACAATTCCTTTCAGCTAAACAGCCACTAGACTACACCATTAACACTTTGTTTACAAAGCATAATCACCGATTACATACAAGCATAAAACATAGATCATTTCCTTTCACTAATCATAAATCAGTTAAATCCAGATTTGAGTTACATAACAACACATAACCACACACTTAGACCTCTCCTACTCCAAACAACTTGCAACACCATTATTATTATTATTATTATTATTATTATTATTTTTAATATTTCCTTCAAAGAGGTATCAATTCAGCGACTAAGGATAACTGGCAAAACATTCATAGATCAAACGAGCACTCATTATTCATAGCTTAATTAACTGAAAACTCAAAATACCTGAAGCCACAAATTCCCTCAAGGACCCTTTAACGCATGGACAACATTGACAACTTATGTGGCCTTTTTCCTAAACACCATCCAATCAACAATATCTATAATTACATTCTCTCTTGACCATTAAAAATTCAAGCTTCTGCTTCATTGTTCTTCATTCCAACACTCAAAATCCCAAATCAATTTCGGGCAAATAGAAAAAGAAAGCAACAACAGAATTTTACTTCAAACAAATTCAACAGATCAAAGAAACAGTACAAGCAATCAACTTTGTTATAATCTTATCTAAGTTAATTTGAAGATTAAACCCAAAATCCCAAAATCCAACTTCAAACCTCTCACAAACAGTGGAAACGTGAACGAACAAGGAAAGAATTAGAGGAAAGAGCCTCACCGGAGTTTGAGAACAAGAGAAGAGACCCAGCCGCCCCCGGCCGCCGCTGGTTCGCCGGATAATCGGCCACTGAAGTGGCAGACCGAACAGACCAGCAAAAAGGAGAAGAAAGAATGAGAAATCGACATGGAAAGAAGCATAACTCGCGAAAGACAAACCAAGGCTAAAACTTACCTCTGACCCGTCGTTGTTCGTCGCCGAGCTCGCCGGAAAACGAAGAAAGAACAGAGACGGTGGAAGCAGAGAGTGACGAGGATGAAGAATACAGAAAAGAGAAAGAAGAGATGGGTTTCGGTGAGGATGAGAGGAGAAGTAGGACGGACGGCTTCGTTGCCTCCGTCGCCGGTGGCCGTCACCGGAGAAGGGAGAGGAAGAAGAAGAAGACGGAGGGAGGGTCTGGTGAGAGGGAGGAGGGCTCGAGAGGCAGAGAGAGAGAATGGTGAAGGAAGGAGATGATGATGATGTGTATATATATATATATATATATTTTTTTTAATTTAGGGAAAATTACAATTTACTACCCTAAGGTTTATTCGTAATTATATTTCTAGCCCAGAAGTTCGTATATATTACTATATCTCCTTCTTTTCATCATAATATTATCTACTATCCCAAATACTTATTCATGAAAGTTTCTAACTCCAAATAAATATTTTAACTATATTTTTCCTTAAATTCCAAAAATTAAGATTTAATAACAATAAATCTCCATAAATTTCTCCCTAAAACTCAAATTTCCTAAATAACAACTCAATAATTTCTAATTAACCTTAATCAAAATTTGGGATGTTACAACACCAATTTCCCAGGTTCTTTTAGAGATTGAAAAGAGGTGAAATCAAGTCAGATTGACTTAAATGTATGTACATAATCTTTGATCAAGGCTAGAAGCATGACGTAAAATAACTAGGATTATAGCTAAAATCCCTTTCAAAATCCCAATTGATTTTGTTATACTAGCAGATTAATGGATAAATATATCAAAAATCATAATACACAAGTCATAGCAATATCAATTTCACTGCATAAACAGAAAAATAATACCCTTTTTACGTCCACCTCCAATCAAATTAATGTATACTTAAGCCTTTTCATATCAGCAACCAACTATCCTTGAAACTAATTCTTTAACACTTTAAACAAATTTGAGTCTTCCTTTCATAATTCCTAGTCAAACAATCATCAACACAATTTCAAATATCAACCTTTCATTGGTGACCAAATCGCAATCAAACAACTTTGATAACTACCAATACATGTGAACTATCACTCTCACTTCTTTAATCATCACCTAAGTATTTATCAATCTTTAGACATAAAAGTGAATGCAAATTAAACTCTAAAACTACAAATTCTCCTTTGTCAAAACATAGAGTTTGGGCTCTCCTAGTGATAATTAATGCTTGTTGTTTCAATACCATGAATAACAAAATTTCCTCATCATAACTTTACTTGAAACCTAACATTTCTACAACTTCATACTATCTATATCTTAATTCTACTAGATCACACCACTCCATCAAACTTTATCTTCAATGAACTATATAAAAATACCATTCGCCATGAAATCTTAAAGGTCATTCTTGGTCTTCCTTTTTATGCCAACATTATCGTTCTCCCTTTACAACTTATAACATGGTTAAAGATTATCTGCACAACTACTCTTCTTACTAGTGCCTCTAGCAACCATCTTTGTATATCTCCAAACCACATCAATTGATTCTCTAGCATTTTCTCCATGGCAGGGCTCACAAACTTTTCTCGAATACAAAAATTTCAAATCCTCTACAATTTCAATTATCTACTTCATTATTTTAGCATCCTACAGCGTCCTTCCTCACCTTGAATCGCCTTGATTTATAATCTAAAACTCCTAAACAGAGAACTAATCACAATTTCAGAATTTCACAAAGAACACAATTAAATTTCTAGACACAAGCATAATAGCAACCTTCCTCTTCTAGATCACTTTCCAAACCATCATCACATACTTACCACCCACACTATTGCATCAAACTTTTGAACGCTTCAAACCATAATCAAATCCACTATAATTCAAGTTTTCAACACATTATACTTAATTTTTAACCTCTCATGTAGCACATATAATCCACAATTAAGCATCTCTCAATTACTCCATCTAGTTCTACAGAAATCCCTACATTTCCTTTGTATTTTGAAATTACAAACCACATTGTTCAGAATTAAGATCCATTTAATCATTAGCTCCTCCTTTCTATAGTTAAATTACATTTAGAAGTATCTTTGACATCAACCCAATAATAACAATCTTCTTAAGTATATTAAAAAGAACACAACAATAATAAAACAAGTGCCCTGCACAAAAGAAAATGAGATATTCCCAATTTAAACTCCATATTTCTAGGTCCAATATTAGTTTTTAAAACTGAATCCAAACATTTTAAGCTCTCTCTAGCTTGTGTCCCTTGAGATTAAGGATATATATACTTTTTGTATCGTTGAAAACAACAGCAACAACAACAAGGGGAAATTCATTCACAATTAAACAATTTTGCATTCATGCTTATCACTGAAAACTAATTTATATGAATTTAGCACTTGAACAGTTTAAATCCAATTGTGGCTATAAACAATAAAATATTGGCAATTATTTATGTAGCATTCACAGTCTCAAACATCTCCCAAAAACATTCCAGAACAATATGACCACACTTACAGTTGTTCAATCACATCTAGTCAAAACAAGTTTTAAGTAGTTAAGCAAACTAAACATGACCAGTTCATTACATAAGAAGCTTGATTGAATCAGATTTTACATGGTCTCACAAGTCACAATGTTACACAACAGACCAGTCCCCAAATTCCTAGAAATCCATTCGGCCAATAACAAAAGTAGAACTAGAAAATCCCCAAACCATAACTTATCAACACCAAATTTTCTCAAATATCATTCCAACCAAAATAAAGCTAACTTTAACCCATAGACTACTTAGAAATTACATAAATTTGGTTCTCAAACCACCAATTTTATACCAAAAAGCACAAATTCAGTTTACACCAAAAACCCTATCACATAGTTCAAATCCTTCCATTATACTGATGAAACAATCTCCATTACTAATGATGTAAAATCAAATCGCAATCAATAAATAGCCTATCTCATGTTGGAGCTTATAAAAATACAATTTCACTAGAATTTTGTTTCAAAACAATCAAATAGCAAAAATCAAATTCATCTATGAAGCAAACAATTTAACAAATCAGTAAACAAATAATAAACAAAGCAACAACTCTTATTTCACATTGCATTCATTATTAATTGTTATTTTCAAATTTCCTTACTCCCTTAACCCAATAAGGGATCTCCTGATGCCTCGACTATGATTATGGCCGGCACATAACTATATTCGAGACCCCAGAGAAGCATCCTTATTCGTAATTCTTCCTAAATTCTTATCAATATCAATATTATTTCGTCATTCTTTCTATATTCATCTCAATCTCTCCACATTACCTATTCAATTGCACTTATCACTATCCCCCCACCACGGGATGAGTGATATTCCTCTCAAAAAGCAGAGTATCATGCACAAAAGGAAGGGAATACTAAGAATGTATATTGTCAATCTATATGCAATGCAGCACAGTCCTAGGTTATCGTATACCAAATACTAATAACCAAGTTGTAATATCAATGTTACTAATTCCCTATTTAATCTGTGACATCTCTTTTAATTCAATAATATCTTTACTAACTATGATAGAAAAAGGAATTGCAATAATATCAATATCTCTATCATAGTTAGAAAAAGATTATCCTAATGATTAATTATTATCCATGATAGAAAAGAATAAACTAATACAGCACAACTGCTATCATGGATAATTTATTGATAACCATGTTAGAAAGGATTTGTCTAACATGGTTAATAAACAAAACTAATTGATATTAAAAATAAATAGATTTATATACATGCGGAAGCGAATGCAGACCTATAAATTGGCAATACACAATTCTAAATAAACTATACCAACTCTACTACCTAATTCCCTTCCTGAAGCTTGCCCCTGTGCATGAATACCTGCAAAAATGTCAGTAATCGTGGGATGAGACAATTTGTCCCAGTAATCACCGCTTAACTCACTATAACAGTGAGATGTGCGGTAGTGAGGGCGTCTAAAGGGTACCACAGTTTTAAAATCCATAATATATATATATATATATATATATATATATATATATATATATATATATATATATATAATTCTCATTTCCTTTCTTCCATCACTTAAAACCTTCTGTCACATCCGAATCCACTCAAATTCACCATCTCTACTTTCCACATATCATTCAAATCCCTCAGTCAAATCCATATTAACTAAATAACATCTCCCAGTCTCCAATCTAATGATGCTACCATAACTCTCACACTCACCTATAGATGCATTGTGCCATCCTGGGGCATTCAAGCATCTAATCTTCTCTATATGATTTGACACTGTGCCCCTCTCTGGCAATTTCCAGAGAGAGAACCCCGATTCTGTTTTCCATTACAGAATGGGAACGGTTGGGCTCTCCACTGCCAAACAACCGTAGGGGCGGTTGGGCTCTTTGTAACATATCGTTACTAATTCCCTGATTAATCCAATACTACCTTCACTAACTATGATAGAAAAATGATTTCCATAATATCAATAAATCTATCATAGTTAGAAAAGAATTCCCTATTAATAATCATTATCCATGATAGAAAAGAATTTTCTAATATAACCTGAATACTATCATGAATAATTAAATAGCTAACCATGTTAGAAAAGAATCACCTAACATGGTTAGGAAAAAGGAATAACCTAGTACATTCACCTGATTAACCAATATTATCAATACAAATAAAAATATGCGGAAGCGAATGCAGACCTATACATTTTTTTGGCAATATACACGTCTAAATAAGTAAAACAACCTTTTTAACTCAATTCCCTTTCCTGTTACTCGCGTCTGTGCATGATCACCTGCAAAAATGTAAGTAATCGTGGGGTGAGACAACTTGTCTCAGTAATCTACTACTTAACTCACTATAACAGTGAGATGTGCGGTAGTGAGGGCGTCTAAAGGGTACCACAATTTTAGAAACAGTATATATATATATATATATATAACCCAAGTCTTCTTTCATTTAACAATCCAGTCCCTATGTCACGTCCCATTCAAATCAAGTTTATCATTTCTACTTTTCAAATATCACTTGGAATCCTTCAATCAATTTCCACATCAACTAAACTTCACCATCCAATCCTCAATCCATGCTTTCCTTACTATAATTCTTATTCATGCCTTTCTCAAATCCCATTTCTCGGCTCACACGCATGTACAATCCCTGGTGCTCTACTCATGCCATCCCGGAGGCACTACACTCGAGCTCTATATATATATATTCTAAATGAATTGACACTGTGCCCCTCTCAAAAGTGAGGGGGCAATTTCCCTCTCTGGTAACCCCATGAGAGGGAAACCCCAATCTGTCTCCAATCAGAAAGGGAGCAGTTCCTGTCTCCAATCAGAAAACTGCTGGTCACAGTCTCCAATCTGTTGACCAATGGTCACAGTCTCCAATCTGTCGACCCGTACAAATAAACGTTGATTGGCCTATCAACCGGTTATCATCACGCGATGGTACATTAAACTATTAAGATTCGCGATGTAGTTCAAAATTACTATGAATTTCAACTTATTTGAGTTCTAAGTCAAGAGGAAACCTTAAATACTAAATTCATGCCTAAACACAAATTCTCAAAACATCATTCAAGCATCCCTTAACCTCAAATGCGTTCCTAAAACCACAAAATTTTTCCCAAATCACAAGATAAATTTCACACACACATAGGCAACTTATTCAGCCATAACAAACAAGAGAACTTTAGGAAAACATCAATTCAAGCACCTGATCAACGAAGTCATTTCAATTTCATACATACGCCTACAATAAACATCCAATTAACCATGCCCAATCCAAGAAAGAATCCATCACACAAAGTCAAATAATATCTCAAATAAATCAATTTATTAATTGATTTATTAAAGTTCTAATAATGCCCGTAATCTCATTACCCGACGTTCTCGATTTCCTCACCGAATGTCATAGAAACTTATATATAGAAAGTTGGGAAATCTTCACTCAATACTGGAATCGAAAGTTAAGCCTTGATCTTATACAATTATTGAAACTATATCCTATAATCTCACCATCTACACCAAATATGTCTCCATCAATCAACTTACTCCCTCAAATCATAAATTTCATTTCGATGTTCGTTATATCATCAAACCTCATTCGTCTGTCCATATATAGTCCAAATCCCAAATTCTCAATTAATTCAAACTCCGTTCAAACCAATCAACTTTACTTTCACAATTTAACTCAATTAATCTTTCTTATACCCTCCATAAATCTAAAGAAAGAACTCTCTAAACTCTTAAATTCCCATCTAAAAGTGCAATTACAACCTTTACAACTTGAAATTGTATCAAAATTCCTTCATAAATTCTAGATAGTCATTCCAACCAAACTAAATTCTTCAATCACCACATAGATAGTCAATTCATACGCTCTATTCCATAATACTACTTAATTCTCAAAATTCAATATCAATAAAATTTAACAATAGTCTATTTAAGACACTATGAGTCCTCCAACCTCTGTTATGACCTTTTCCCTAAGTTATATTTCATTCTTATAGCTATTTCTACTTTGTCTCACTCTTTCCAATAAATCATACATAATCACTACACTCAAACCAACTAAATTCTAATACTAACATATAAACATTTGATGAAGAAATCACATTCCATGATACTCTCACTTTACACCATTTCACCATTAAGTAATGTCATAAACTAATATGCACTAATCAACTCAATCATCATAAGATTTGACCTCTTTCCATAATTGAAAATCAATTACTGCGATAAATTCCTAAATCCATGTCATTTCTCTTAAATTTAACCAGAATAGCCACTATTCCACTTATTCTTAAGAACAAACCTTAATATATTTATTCACCTCCCATACTCAAAATCCTAAGACTACTCCATTAAATTCCAATTTATTCCAACTTTAGTCATCAAAACCCCTTCAAAGGGAAATTAAACCTACTCCAACTAAATCACTATCGCTATATCACCACGATAACCTATAGAACTCATCAATAATCCACAATACTTCAGATCATAAACCACAATCCAACCAATAATCTCGTCCAATAGTTCAATTCCACGGTTCACTCTTATACAATCCTAATCCATTTACCAATATCCTCTAAGTGTTCTTGTTATGATTCTACCACTCTCCCCACCAAGGGATAAACGATATACCTCTAAAAGAGCCGGTGATCATGCACAAAAGGAAAGGGAGTTCAGAGAATGTATATTGCCAGTGTATATGCAATGCAACACAGTCCAGGGTTATCGTATACCAAATACTGATAACCAAGTTGTAACATATCGTTACTAATTCCCTGATAAATCCAATACTACCTTCACTAACTATGATAGAAAAATGATTTCCATAATATCAATAAATCTATCATAGTTAGAAAAGAATTCCCTATTAATAATCATTATCCATGATAGAAAAGAATTTTCTAATATAACCTGAATACTATCATGGATAATTAAATAGCTAACCATGTTAGAAAAGAATCACCTAACATGGTTAGGAAAAAGGAATAACCTAGTACATTCACCTGATTAACCAATATTATCAATACAAATAAAAATATGCGGAAGCGAATGCAGACCTATACATTTTTTTGGCAATATACACGTCTAAATAAGTAAAACAACCTTTTTAACTCAATTCCCTTTCCTGTTACTCGCGTCTGTGCATGATCACCTGCAAAAATGTAAGTAATCGTGGGGTGAGACAACTTGTCTCAGTAATCTACTACTTAACTCACTATAACAGTGAGATGTGCGGTAGTGAGGGCGTCTAAAGGGTACCACAATTTTAGAAACAGTATATATATATATATATATATATATATATATATATAACCCAAGTCTTCTTTCATTTAACAATCCAGTCCCTATGTCACGTCCCATTCAAATCAAGTTTATCATTTCTACTTTTCAAATATCACTTGGAATCCTTCAATCAATTTCCACATCAACTAAACTTCACCATCCAATCCTCAATCCATGCTTTCCTTACTATAATTCTTATTCATGCCTTTCTCAAATCCCATTTCTCGGCTCACACGCATGTACAATCCCTGGTGCTCTACTCATGCCATCCTGGAGGCACTACACTCGAGCTCTATATATATATATTCTAAATGAATTGACATTGTGCCCCTCTCAAAAGTGAGGGGGCAATTTCCCTCTCTGGTAACCCCATGAGAGGGAAACCCCAATCTGTCTCCAATCAGAAAGGGAGCAGTTCCTGTCTCCAATCAGAAAACTGCTGGTCACAGTCTCCAATCTGTTGACCAATGGTCACAGTCTCCAATCTGTCGACCCGTACAAATAACCGTTGATTGGCCTATCAACCGGTTATCATCACGCGATGGTACATAATCTCAGTGTCATGCAATGATCACAATATTTATCAATCTCAACCTTATTCAAGACCTCAATGTCCATATCAGTGCAATGCACTCTTACAATTCCCTGTCAATATATAATCCACAACATTCAATGTTTCCCCTAATAATTCCTCCCACCATTTCCAATTCAACATCTCATTTCTATTCTCATAATCTATGATACATCTCTCAATATCCCTGTCAAGGTACCAAATCTCAATGTATAAATACTCACACATACATAATCAACAATACCACCAGCCAGGATACTACATATAGTAAGTCAAATTCTTTATATGAAAAGGCACCCGCTAGCCTATTTTGTAGAAAAATAACTTCAAAGATAATATATAGATAATGAGGGTGAGAAAGGATTTTCAAAATCCCAAACTAACGTCACCCTCAATGTTATAGTAAGGTAAGTGTGATTACCTTCAGCATTTAGCGCTCCAATGCTTGTCCTTACACTTCCTTGAGAATTTCCGAGTACTTTCCTCTTAATCCCTCCTATTATTACATAAGATAATAATAGTTATAAACAATCCTTTACATATATATGAGTAATGAACGTCTCTCTCGAATCCTAATATTTCTACTCATACTCTTCTTATGTTATATTATCTTAGAAAGTTTATGAACTCCCAAGTTGACACAGCAAGTGACACAAAACTAGAATAACAATTCATCCACATTAAAACATTCCTCTATTACATAAAGAACCACAATTCCCTGAAAATCATATCTCCCATTCACAATTATCAATTGCATAAAATTTACAAACCAATATTCTTTATTTTCTGTCCATCATAGACTTATGGTCTCAAACTCAAGCCTAGGCAAAAATAACTTATCATCACCATTATTTCTAATCTTTTATATTTTCATGATCAATCCTCTATGTCCAAAATCAACAACCAAATTCTCACTTCATTCCAATTAACATCCCACCATTCATCATCAAATCCAACTCTAGAACTTATTTCAAGAGTTAGACATAATCCCACAATTTCCAATAAATTAAACAACCAACTCCTATGAGGGTTTAACTATCCTTTCCCATTTCCTATCCATGCATTCTAACTGTTAATCACTAGCAAAACACTTCCACACAATTAATTAATTAGCATGAATATTTGCCTCTAACACCAAGCACTTCAATCTCCTTAATATCAATTTTAAACACAATGTAGCTTCTCAAAACATTTCAGTTATTCTCCAACATCCCTATCACACTATTAAATTACCAATTTCACATTTATTCAGCACTTTGTTCACAAATCTTTCTCTAAACCAGTCCTCCGACATCAAATCAAGTACTTTATTATTTCATCTCCTTAACTGCTCAAACATTGTTCAACTAAAAATACACCATTGCTAGAACAAAGCATTAGTGCTACCAACCCAGGTTTTCATCAATAGCAATCAGATTTGCACGCATATATTTATGTCCACCAATATAAATCCATATGTCAACTCACAACTATATTTCATTGAACACTTTATCCTCCAATCATAAATAATGAAATTTCACAATAAGTGAATAAGTAATCAACCACCATTCTCACCTTAATCAAATCCTAAAATCATTTAGCCCAAATTCTCTAAGGACACTTGTACCAATTCTACCTTAAAGTAAGATTAGCTGCACTCAGTCATCCAAGCAAAATCAATTAATCAAAAGTCCATTAAATTTATAAACTAAACTATGACAACTTATTCCCAATCATCAACAATCCATTATTGCATTCAACGAAACAACCCATAGGCTATAGCACCCCTCTACAACTTAGATTGTCTCAAAATCTCAAAAACTCTCCTACCAATCTTCATTCATGATTATCCAAAAATCCCATTATACTAAAAACCAATACTATCACTTCACAATTTTTAACCCAAAACCAGGCAGTTCCAAGACTTAGGCACATATTTTTCTAATTCAATGAACTAAAATCAAGTCTCAAAACCAATAAAGATGACAGCTTTTGTTCATGAGTTCTTGCTTTAGCTTAATCACAAACACTGAGCAAACACATAGCCAAGAACACCAAACACACAAAACAACCACAAAAGAGGGGCATAAAGAACCAACTTCAAGACCCTTCAATTACATAGTAGGCAAGGAAGAGAAATTTTAAGCAAAAGCAAAATAGACAATCAAGTTTGATCAATTCATTACATCAACCAACCAAAACTGAAGCTTAAACACTATTTTAGTTCATTTCTAACCTTAGAATCCTAAACCCATTCGGACTTTCTCTCTAAACTCGCCAAAAACGAATGGAAAAGGGAAGGGATTTGAAGAGTAAAGTCACCTAAGTTCGATTCCGGTGTTGTATGGAGTGTGGGAGGCCGCCGCCGCCGTGAATCTTGCCGGAACTGAAGAGAAACAGTGGAGAAAACAAAGAACAGAAAGGAAGATGGGTCAGAATGCTTAAAACTCAAAGAACCAAGAAGTAGAACGAGGAAAGGGAGGGAGGAGCTTACCCGCGGGCCGTCTACGTTCGAGCTCCGCCGCCGCTTGCCGGAAAAACGAAAAGAACGACGGAGAAAGAGAGGCACAGAGGAAGAGATCGAAGGCAGAGAAAGAATGTTTTGAGGAAAAGAAACGAAGGAAAAGAAGAAGGTGTGTTGGTGGAGGGGGCCGCCGTCGGCTCCTCTGGTGGCCGGCGCATACTGGACGGAGGGAGATTGAGAGTGAGGGCGGAGGGAGCGACAGAGAGAGAGAGAAAAGTGAGGAAAGAAGAAGAAAATGGAAAATGAAGGGGAGGGAGTGTTTGGTTTAATGTTTATAGGGTGGGTTATTGATAATTTAAGCCTAAACTTACCATAGTGTACTTATTTTGATTTAAAATCATTTAAACCAGCCTCCAATTTTCTTAAACTTCAAAATATTTTTAGCTTTACCATTCCCTCATATTTCAAACTCTTCATTTCTTAATTAATTATTTGTACATTAATTACTCAAAATTTCCAAAAGTATCCCAAAAATTCCTAAAAATTCCAAAATTTCCCAAAACACTCACTAATCTTGAATTAAATTTTTCAGGATGTTACAATTCTCCCTACATTTTAGGAATTTTGCCCCCAAAATTCACCATGACTAACCTATCTTTGAACTAATACATAGCATAATCCTCTCAATACAACCTCAAATTACCTTCCCTACTCCAACTTACCCTATACAAATTTTTACTTTAGTGTCCTAACCTCATTCCTCAACCTCATATCATCATTCCTCAGCCTCATTTCTCAACAAAATTCACACTTTTGATAAGTCTCCTATAACAATAACGAGCACCCTCATCTAGCAATCATAAGAGAAATTCAATATTTCCCACTTCAACCTATATTAATTAAATTCAATCACTTCTAAATTTTCTTTATTCTCCTTGACTCATAAGGTCTTCAATGATGCCTCGACTATGATTATGCCTAGGTTCATAATCATATCCGAGACCCCAATAGAAAAATCCTTATTCCGTCTAACCTGTAACGTTTATTAATATCACCATATTTGCTACTTATTTGCTAACTTCATCTCGAAATTTTAGGCTTCGCTAAATTTTCAATATGCCCCACCAAAAGTGACAACAAAACAATTCCCCTGTTCAGCATTACAAAGCAAGTAAGACCTAAGCAAAGCTTATCAACTAGAAGTCATGCATGAACCAATTTATAATAAACACATTTCGGCCAAATGCAAAGAAACCACTTAAGCTTATGTATTACAACATGCATTTAAACACAATAAGCCTATACATTCATACCTAAACGTACTTGGAATGAAAAAGAAAATCAAACAACTCCACAAACATCAAGAAACACAATGATTCTGCTGAAATCAAGAAAAGAAAAACTCAAGAAATCATCAACTTAACTACAATCCACATGCAGTGCCATCATATTATTTAAAAGAACTCCTATAACAACTAATTGAAAGCTTCAAACACCGAACTTTCCTTGTTCTAAATTCAATCATCACCCAAATCGAATATGAATATCCATTCATATACCTACTCACCATAATAGTCATAATAAGAACAAAACTTCAAAATCTCAATCTTTCCTTTTGTCATATACTCATATAACTCTCAACTATAACCAAATCGAATTATTCACTCTTCCCATTCAAAACAAATCAACTCCTGACTTTCTTTGAACATCATCTGACTTCCCTTCTCTATTGTACCATAACATCCCAATTCAATTTTAGTCCAAATGGCTATCACTACCAATTGTTCCATCTTAAGTCTCATATACTGTAATAATTGATTTCCAATCTTAATATTCCTAATGATCGTCACATGATCTCTAATTCAATACCCACTTCAATTTCCTTAACCTACAATAAATGTTTCCTCCCATTAAATTCCTCATACATGAATCAATCACTATAGCCACTAGTACTTTTATTCACAGTCATAATTAGGCACTTATAACTTGGGGATCCATTAAACTATTAAGATTCGCGATGTAGTTCAAAATTACTATGAATTTCAACTTATTTGAGTTCTAAGTCAAGAGGAAACCTTAAATACTAAATTCATGCCTAAACACAAATTCTCAAAACATCATTCAAGCATCCCTTAACCTCAAATGCGTTCCTAAAACCACAAAATTTTTCCCAAATCACAAAATAAATTTCACACACACATAGGCAACTTATTCAGCCATAACAAACAAGAGAACTTTAGGAAAACATCAATTCAAGCACCTGATCAACGAAGTCATTTCAATTTCATACATACGCCTACAATAAACATCCAATTAACCATGCCCAATCCAAGAAAGAATCCATCACACAAAGTCAAATAATATCTCAAATAAATCAATTTATTAATTGATTTATTAAAGTTCTAATAATGCCCGTAATCTCATTACCCGACGTTCTCGATTTCCTCACCGAATGTCATAGAAACTTATATATAGAAAGTTGGGAAATCTTCACTCAATACTGGAATCGAAAGTTAAGCCTTGATCTTATACAATTATTGAAACTATATCCTATAATCTCACCATCTACACCAAATATGTCTCCATCAATCAACTTACTCCCTCAAATCATAAATTTCATTTCGATGTTCGTTATATCATCAAACCTCATTCGTCTGTCCATATATAGTCCAAATCCCAAATTCTCAATTAATTCAAACTCCGTTCAAACCAATCAACTTTACTTTCACAATTTAACTCAATTAATCTTTCTTATACCCTCCATAAATCTAAAGAAAGAACTCTCTAAACTCTTAAATTCCCATCTAAAAGTGCAATTACAACCTTTACAACTTGAAATTGTATCAAAATTCCTTCATAAATTCTAGATAGTCATTCCAACCAAACTAAATTCTTCAATCACCACATAGATAGTCAATTCATACGCTCTATTCCATAATACTACTTAATTCTCAAAATTCAATATCAATAAAATTTAACAATAGTCTATTTAAGACACTATGAGTCCTCCAACCTCTGTTATGACCTTTTCCCTAAGTTATATTTCATTCTTATAGCTATTTCTACTTTGTCTCACTCTTTCCAATAAATCATACATAATCACTACACTCAAACCAACTAAATTCTAATACTAACATATAAACATTTGATGAAGAAATCACATTCCATGATACTCTCACTTTACACCATTTCACCATTAAGTAATGTCATAAACTAATATGCACTAATCAACTCAATCATCATAAGATTTGACCTCTTTCCATAATTGAAAATCAATTACTGCGATAAATTCCTAAATCCATGTCATTTCTCTTAAATTTAACCAGAATAGCCACTATTCCACTTATTCTTAAGAACAAACCTTAATATATTTATTCACCTCCCATACTCAAAATCCTAAGACTACTCCATTAAATTCCAATTTATTCCAACTTTAGTCATCAAAACCCCTTCCAAGGGAAATTAAACCTACTCCAACTAAATCACTATCGCTATATCACCACGATAACCTATAGAACTCATCAATAATCCACAATACTTCAGATCATAAACCACAATCCAACCAATAATCTCGTCCAATAGTTCAATTCCACGGTTCACTCTTATACAATCCTAATCCATTTACCAATATCCTCTAAGTGTTCTTGTTATGATTCTACCACTCTCCCCACCAAGGGATAAACGATATACCTCTAAAAGAGCCGGTGATCATGCACAAAAGGAAAGGGAGTTCAGAGAATGTATATTGCCAGTCTATATGCAATGCAACACAGTCCAGGGTTATCGTATACCAAATACTGATAACCAAGTTGTAACATATCGTTACTAATTCCCTGATTAATTCAATACTACCTTCACTAACTATGATAGAAAAATGATTTCCATAATATCAATAAATCTATCATAGTTAGAAAAGAATTCCCTATTAATAATCATTATCCATGATAGAAAAGAATTTTCTAATATAACCTGAATACTATCATGGATAATTAAATAGCTAACCATGTTAGAAAAGAATCACCTAACATGGTTAGGAAAAAGGAATAACCTAGTACATTCACCTGATTAACCAATATTATCAATACAAATAAAAATATGCGGAAGCGAATGCAGACCTATACATTTTTTTGGCAATATACACGTCTAAATAAGTAAAACAACCTTTTTAACTCAATTCCCTTTCCTGTTACTTGCGTCTGTGCATGATCACCTGCAAAAATGTAAGTAATCGTGGGGTGAGACAACTTGTCTCAGTAATCTACTACTTAACTCACTATAACAGTGAGATGTGCGGTAGTGAGGGCGTCTAAAGGGTACCACAATTTTAGAAACAGTATATATATATATATATATAACCCAAGTCTTCTTTCATTTAACAATCCAGTCCCTATGTCACGTCCCATTCAAATCAAGTTTATCATTTCTACTTTTCAAATATCACTTGGAATCCTTCAATCAATTTCCACATCAACTAAACTTCACCATCCAATCCTCAATCCATGCTTTCCTTACTATAATTCTTATTCATGCCTTTCTCAAATCCCATTTCTCGGCTCACACGCATGTACAATCCCTGGTGCTCTACTCATGCCATCCCGGAGGCACTACACTCGAGCTCTATATATATATATTCTAAATGAATTGACATTGTGCCCCTCTCAAAAGTGAGGGGGCAATTTCCCTCTCTGGTAACCCCATGAGAGGGAAACCCCAATCTGTCTCCAATCAGAAAGGGAGCAGTTCCTGTCTCCAATCAGAAAACTGCTGGTCACAGTCTCCAATCTGTTGACCAATGGTCACAGTCTCCAATCTGTCGACCCGTACAAATAACCGTTGATTGGCCTATCAACCGATTATCATCACGCGATGGTACATAATCTCAGTGTCATGCAATGATCACAATATTTATCAATCTCAACCTTATTCAAGACCTCAATGTCCATATCAGTGCAATGCACTCTTACAATTCCCTGTCAATATATCATCCACAACATTCAATGTTTCCCCTAATAATTCCTCCCACCATTTCCAATTCAACATCTCATTTCTATTCTCTTAATCTATGATACATCTCTCAATATCCCTGTCAAGGTACCAAATCTCAATGTATAAATACTCACACATACATAATCCAACAATACCACCAGCCAGGATACTACATATAGTAAGTCAAATTCTTTATATGAAAGTAATCATGTTTGAAAGGCACCCGCTAGCCTATTTTGTAGAAAAATAACTTCAAAGATAATATATAGATAATGAGGGTGAGAAAGGATTTTCAAAATCCCAAACTAACGTCACCCTCAATGTTATAGTAAGGTAAGTGTGATTACCTTCAGCATTTAGCGCTCCAATGCTTGTCCTTACACTTCCTTGAGAATTTCCGAGTACTTTCCTCTTAATCCCTCCTATTATTACATAAGATAATAATAGTTATAAACAATCCTTTACATATATATGAGTAATGAACGTCTCTCTCGAATCCTAATATTTCTACTCATACTCTTCTTATGTTATATTATCTTAGAAAGTTTATGAACTCCCAAGTTGACACAGCAAGTGACACAAAACTAGAATAACAATTCATCCACATTAAAACATTCCTCTATTACATAAAGAACCACAATTCCCTGAAAATCATATCTCCCATTCACAATTATCAATTGCATAAAATTTACAAACCAATATTCTTTATTTTCTGTCCATCATAGACTTATGGTCTCAAACTCAAGCCTAGGCAAAAATAACTTATCATCACCATTATTTCTAATCTTTTATATTTTCATGATCAATCCTCTATGTCCAAAATCAACAACCAAATTCTCACTTCATTCCAATTAACATCCCACCATTCATCATCAAATCCAACTCTAGAACTTATTTCAAGAGTTAGACATAATCCCACAATTTCCAATAAATTAAACAACCAACTCCTATGAGGGTTTAACTATCCTTTCCCATTTCCTATCCATGCATTCTAACTGTTAATCACTAGCAAAACACTTCCACACAATTAATTAATTAGCATGAATATTTGCCTCTAACACCAAGCACTTCAATCTCCTTAATATCAATTTTAAACACAATGTAGCTTCTCAAAACATTTCAGTTATTCTCCAACATCCCTATCACACTATTAAATTACCAATTTCACATTTATTCAGCACTTTGTTCACAAATCTTTCTCTAAACCAGTCCTCCGACATCAAATCAAGTACTTTATTATTTCATCTCCTTAACTGCTCAAACATTGTTCAACTAAAAATACACCATTGCTAGAACAAAGCATTAGTGCTACCAACCCAGGTTTTCATCAATAGCAATCAGATTTGCACGCATATATTTATGTCCACCAATATAAATCCATATGTCAACTCACAACTATATTTCATTGAACACTTTATCCTCCAATCATAAATAATGAAATTTCACAATAAGTGAATAAGTAATCAGCCACCATTCTCACCTTAATCAAATCCTAAAATCATTTAGCCCAAATTCTCTAAGGACACTTGTACCAATTCTACCTTAAAGTAAGATTAGCTGCACTCAGTCATCCAAGCAAAATCAATTAATCAAAAGTCCATTAAATTTATAAACTAAACTATGACAACTTATTCCCAATCATCAACAATCCATATTGCATTCAACAAAACAACCCATAGGCTATAGCACCCCTCTACAACTTAGATTGTCTCAAAATCTCAAAAACTCTCCTACCAATCTTCATTCATGATTATCCAAAAATCCCATTATACTAAAAACCAATACTATCACTTCACAATTTTTAACCCAAAACCAGGCAGTTCCAAGACTTAGGCACATATTTTTCTAATTCAATGAACTAAAATCAAGTCTCAAAACCAATAAAGATGACAGCTTTTGTTCATGAGTTCTTGCTTTAGCTTAATCACAGACACTGAGCAAACACATAGCCAAGAACACCAAACACACAAAACAACCACAAAAGAGGGGCATAAAGAACCAACTTCAAGACCCTTCAATTACATAGTAGGCAAGGAAGAGAAATTTTAAGCAAAAGCAAAATAGACAATCAAGTTTGATCAATTCATTACATCAACCAACCAAAACTGAAGCTTAAACACTATTTTAGTTCATTTCTAACCTCAGAATCCTAAACCCATTCGGACTTTCTCTCTAAACTCGCCAAAAACGAATGGAAAAGGGTAGGGATTTGAAGAGTAAAGTCACCTAAGTTCGATTCCGGTGTTGTATGGAGTGTGGGAGGCCGCAGCCGCCGTGAATCTTGCCGGAACCGAAGAGAAACAGTGGAGAAAACAAAGAACAGAAAGGAAGATGGGTCAGAATGCTTAAAACTCAAAGAACCAAGAAGTAGAACGAGGAAAGGGAGGGAGGAGCTTACCCGCGGGCCGTCTACGTTCTAAAGTAGGATCCAATCAATTTAAAAAGGATCCTCAGTACAAATAACTGTCGATTGGCCTATCGACAGTTATCATCGCGCGATGGTACACAAAATTCAGTGTCATGCAATGCTCACATATTCCTTTTCTATACTCACAACCTCTCAAATAACTACTATCACACTACACCTGCAATCATTTCATACCATTTCAAAATATTTCAGCACCATCAGACAGGATACTACATATATAGTGTAAAAAATCTTTTATATGAACATAATCGTGTTTGAAAGACACCCGATAGCCTGTTTTGTATAAAAATACCTTTTCAAACATAATATATATATATATATATATATATATAGAGGGTGAGAAGGGATTTTTACGAAATCCCTAACTAACGTCACCCTCAATGTTATAGCAAGGTTAAGTGTGATTACCTGTCGCCCTTTAGCACTCTGACGTTCTTCCTTATCATTTCTCGTAGATTTTCTCCAAATACTTTAGTTCCTCCTATGATAATAGGATACAAATGATAAATTAATATCATTTCCACTTTATAATACTTTGACGTCTCTCTCGTATTCCATATTACTACCCAACCCTTTCTTCTTTTACAATATCTTATGAAGTATTTCCATTATTGTCTAGTTTTAGTATCTATAACAATCATAATAAAAAATCCAATTATAAATAAACAACCTTCATATCACCAACGACAAAAGTCCAACAACAAACACAAGAAATCATAGTTTAAAGCAATCCAAGAACAAGGCAATACGATTTTTAATCAAGTGAAGACCAATGATTTTATCACAGAAAATAACAGTACAAGAATAGGGGTTTTGCTTAACTTATTTACAATAGAACAAACTACCACAAACATTAACAATATCTCATCAGGGTTTCCAAAACAAGAATAAAATACCCTTAGTCATTAACTATTCGTTTAATCTAAATAATAGTTCACAACTATTATATTCATCTATTTTGTTTAACCATATATCCATTGAGAAATCAAACTAACATCGACCAAATGTCTTCCTAAGCTTTAGATGTCAAAATTTAACACATCCTGCCCAATACTCTAACTTCATTGTTTTATGAGTTAGTTAGCCCAAGTAAAAATTAAAACGACAAGACCCCTAATAATTATGCTTAGTTCTTTGTGTGGATATCTCAAACTAGATTTTCAATCAGTTTTACAGAATTTAAGTAAGACTTATCTTACATCCAACTATTCAAAGATTTCAAGTTGAATAACAAGATGAACAACCTATACACATTCCCCCAACATAATGTCATAAAGGCAAATTCAAACTTATCAAACTTAACACTTTATTTCATAACTTCAAGAATCACACTAATTGGAATTAAAGAAAAACTTGACAACCTTTGGCTATCATTGTTACGGAAACTATGCACATGCATAATAATAGATACCTCAAGTAGTCACATATACAATTAACACATACCACCGTGATTAAAATTACTCCTTTAGAGTTGTCAAATTCTGAATGACCTTTAATCTAATTAACCTCAAACTCGCATCACCATTTAAATTCAAATTTAATCATCAAGTTGAAGAGTAATTTTTGCAACCAAGCATCAATAGCCAAAACATAACACCTCAAAACATAGCAAGAAAGTAATGCTTCTCAAGCACACATACAAGAATCAACTTCCCCTAAATCTATTTGGTCACTATAGAAGCAATGATACAAGTTTTCAATATCATTTCATTGCACTCTAGCAATCACAGCAGCTCCTTATTCAATCAAACCATAACTTATAATAAAATCATATTAACCCAAACTTCCACATTTATATCTCACAAAAGGCTAATTTCATAACATAAAGTAATGACTTGTTTACAATTTTTAAGCCCCAAAATCACCATCAAACACTGATATCTGTAACAAGTCAAGGCATAAATCCATTGGAAAGAAAGAACAATAAACTGTCAATTGGAAAAATACACTCAAACAGAAAAACACACGCATATACAGCCCTGTACCCACACACAAAAAGCTGAGCAGAGAAAGGAATCAAATTCTCTGAGCCACACAACAGCAGAACCACCAGACATGCACTACAATAATCCATCTTTAATAAAGTTTGTATCTTGATAAATTTTAGGGATTGTTAAACCCTAATTCTGACCCCATCTCAAACTCACTCCAAATTGCAATAACAGAGTTAGAAATTGGAAGCAAACAGTCACCTGAATTCAAAATCAAGCTTGAATGCATAACAAGGACAAAATAACTAAGGAAAATTGTAAATAAACCATACACTTGTTTGCACACTTAGCTAACATTTAAAATCTTCCTTTTCCTATATTAAATTAAAAATTTTTGAGACACGGTACCAGATTCCAAACGGTTCAGGGAAAAGAAAAGAACCAGAATTTGCAACAACATGGAACTACACACTGAAGCATAAGCCACTGTCTTCAAACTTGAAGCAACAAGAATCAAAGTTAAAGGTCCACTTTCAACTATTTGACAACTCATAATCCCAAAACCTAAATCAAACCCTAACCAGCCTCTCTTCCAAACTCGCAGAAAAAAGAGAGAAAATGATGGAAAGGGAGCTCACCTAAACTTGTTTTGTGCCTTCCATGCCTCGCCGGAGCTCACTGTCGCCGGACATCACCGGAAAATGGCCACTCAAACTTGTAGGCCGAACAGAACATCAAAAGAAAAGGGAAATAAGGAAACAAAGTGGAGAAGAATAATGGCTTAAAGAATAACAAAAAGTGAGGCTCACCTTCACAGTTGTCGTCCGCCGCTGTGAAGCTCGCCGGAAAACATGGAGGGACGACGACAAGTGAAGAAACAGATCGAAGGTGAGGAGTGAAGAACGCGAGGAAGAGAGAGTGAGGCACACGGTTTTAGTGAGGTTGAGAGGAGAAATGAGGGGTAACGGCGGTCGCCGCCGTGTGCCGCCGGAAGGGAAGGAGTGGAGAAGGCGACAGATGGAGGGGGGAGGAGGAAGTGGGCGGTGCGTTTTTGAGGGAAGGGAGGGAGTCCGTCATTTATTTAGTGAAGAAAGAAGGAGGGCCGTGTTTGGTTGAGTGAAATAAAGGGGTATATGATAATTTGTAGTCCAAACTTGCCATAGTGTACTCTTTTAATTTTAAAACCATTTAAACCAGCCTCCAATCTTTTTAAACTTCAAAATATTTTTAGCTTTACCACACCCTCATATTTTATACTCTTCATTTCTTAATTAATTATATGCACATTAATTACTCAAAATTTCCAAAAATATCCCAAAAATTCCTAAAAATTCCAAAATTTCCCAAAACACTCTCTAATCCTTAATTCAATTTTTCAGGATGTTGCACTTTTAAAGCTATTTTCTTTTTCCTAATTCTCAACATATTCCCTCCAGTCACTTGTTTAATATTATTGTGAATAAGTTGATTTGAATGTCCCATATTCCTTCACAGTGAAGATGTTGTCGGTTGTAAGAAATCAACATCTGTTACTTTGTACCCTGCTAATTTGCAAGGATGCAGCCATGGAGGTACACCAAAAACCTATGCTTGGCTTTGTAATTTGATTAATTGGAATATTCTTTCAACCTAGCAAACTGTTCTTTTCTTAGGAACTTCCTATTTTTCTCGATGATCTTGTCATTTGGTGGGGTGCTACCCTGATTTCAGTGACATTGATTCTTCAATTTGGTGAGGTTAGTATGGATTTCTTTGTTCTTTTCCACTGTTATATATTCGCGATAATGCAATCACATCGAGGATTTGACATCTTTTCCTCTATCCATGACTCCACCTTTTTTTAAAGAGTTCTTAGATTGATAGATGCCTTTAAACACTAACATTTTGTGTGTTTATCTATGTTCGAAAATTTCATGGTTTACTCAATCAAAAACTGTCTTGCAGCTCATTGCAATACTTCGGTGCAGGATGCTTGTCGACAACTTGCAAAATTAGAAGTTTTGTAGTTTTTTAAGTTTTATAAACAATTTTTTTTATTGAACTTGCAAAATTTTTCAATTGAGTTTTCAATTCCTTTTTTCTTTTTTCTATGAATTTTTTAATTGATTATTTCATAACAAATTTTATTTTGAATTTACAATTTTTCGAACTAATTTACAAAGGTTTTCAAGATTTGTTTTCAGTTCTTTATTTCTTTTCTTTTGAATTCCTTTATTTTTAAATTTCATAATAATTTTTATTTGCAAGTTTTTTATTGATATTATAGCTTGAAAACTATTTTTTACTAGCACTTTCATTGACTTTTCAATTCTTTTTTCCTCAACAGATTTTTTAATTTTCAAATTTTTTGAAAAGATGAATTTTTCAATATTTTATAACTTCTAAAATTTTTGAACTGATATTATGGGTTAAGAGCACTTTTTTTGAAATATTTAGAATTTTTTCGTTCCACTTTCTTTCTTTTTCAACATTTTTACTATGCTGTTGGGCGAGATCAAGGGGATATCACTGGATTTTACATCAAAAAAGAAAATGACATCATGGTTAGAGTGTGTTGAACGCAACGAACTACTTGTTATGCTCAGAGGGAAGGGGACAAAAGCGTTATTCCATCAGACGTTGACGCTGTGAATTGCGATCCCATCGAAGCTAATTATCCGAACATCTCATTTGTATGTTTATTTTTCTCGCTTTTCTTGTACTTACATTCTTATTTTTAGTATAATTTATTGTATTTGTGCACAGTAACTCCATAGTGATATTTGCTATTTGCTTATTTGCTTGTTTTTGTGTGTAAGTAGAGATTGAGATCATGATGAAAGGCGGCTATATATATATCTCACTATTCCAGGAAAAATCACAACCACCAGACAGGATACTATATATAATGTATGAAGTTTCTCTGTACAAAAGTACTCGTGTTTAAAAGCACCTGATAGCCTGTTTTGTGTAAAAATAACTTTTAAAGATTTGAGGGTTAGAAAGGATTGAAAATCCCAACTAACGTCACCCTCAATGTTATAGTAAGGTAAGAGTGATTACCTGTTCTTCGGCAACTATGCATTGACCTATTCTTCCTTTCTTGATGCCACAAAAACCACATCGCATCCAATCCTATAATAATATAATACCAATGATAAATTAATATCATTTCTATTTTATAATATTTAACGTCTCTCTCTCGAATCCTAATATGCTACCCAAACCCCCTTCTTTTACTTTGTCCTCAACAAGCATTTCAATTACAATCCAAGTTCATAAACAATGATCAATATATGACATTATTCCTATCCAAAGTCATGGTCAGCCAATCAAAATCAAACATCCCAATCAATTTCAAGCTTCAAACATGTCAATTTCCACAAGCCGTCATGCTATAAATCCTAACCATACCCAAGAAGAAAAATCCAAACCAAATTCCAACTTTAATTTCACCTTCCATGCCCAAGTTTCTAAATGATATCAATCTTCACAATAAATCTTGACAAGTAATAACTAGCATACACTTCAAACAATAACCACATATCAATCCACTATAAAGTTTAACACGATGCCTCGTATAACAAACCTATCAATTCAGAATTTAATGTGAATCACCATCGAAATAAACCCAAAAGAAAACTTAGAGTTCAACATATAAGTACCAATAAAAATCTCAAATTAATCATTTAGTAAAAACTTCCTTTAATCCACTTCTCCAAGCAACATTCTCAAATCTTATGAAGGGTAAGTTACCCTTCCTTTCTTGATGCCACAAAAACCACATCGCATCCAATCCTATAATAATATAATACCAAATGATAAATTAATATCATTTCTATTTTATAATATTTAACGTCTCTCTCTCGAATCCTAATATGCTACCCAAACCCCCTTCTTTTACTTTGTCCTCAACAAGCATTTCAATTACAATCCAAGTTCATAAACAATGATCAATATATGACATTATTCCTATCCAAAGTCATGGTCAGCCAATCAAAATCAAACATCCCAATCAATTTCAAGCTTCAAACATGTCAATTTCCACAAGCCGTCATGCTATAAATCCTAACCATACCCAAGAAGAAAAATCCAAACCAAATTCCAACTTTAATTTCACCTTCCATGCCCAAGTTTCTAAATGATATCAATCTTCACAATAAATCTTGACAAGTAATAACTAGCATACACTTCAAACAATAACCACATATCAATCCACTATAAAGTTTAACACGATGCCTCGTATAACAAACCTATCAATTCAGAATTTAATGTGAATCACCATCGAAATAAACCCAAAAGAAAACTTAGAGTTCAACATGTAAGTACCAATAAAAATCTCAAATTAATCATTTAGTAAAAACTTCCTTTAATCCACTTCTCCAAGCAACATTCTCAAATCTTATGAAGGGTAAGTTACCAACTTGCCTATCACAAATCAAATTGCCAAACACAGGCATTTCCAATGAACCACTCAACTTATGAACCGTGAACCAATCTTTTCAGCCAAAACAAATATTCTTCCTACTACTCTTTAAGCTTAAACTCAACTCTTTTAATATCATTTACAGCACATACCTACCAACACAAAACCATGTTTCTTTCTGAACACTAGAATAAATTACAATAATGCTTTATTTTACTCCTCACTAAGCATCAACCAGACAAGTCAAAGAATATCAAACTTCACAAATCCTTAAACCAAGAATTTCAATATGCAACTAAAAGAAACAACAATAGCCTTTCATCTAATGCTTTAAGTCATGATTCAAACTTCCTACATACACTTCTTACATTATTTTCAAACGACATTGCTGCATAATTAGGTAGGTTCATATTAGCACCCAAACATAACAACTATAGATTCTTTTGAAGGGTTTACTCGGTCATTGAACACATAAGAGAAGAAAACTAGTGTTTACTTCACAAACATACAACCCTATGAAAAATTACAATCAATCCTTCAGTTACACATCCTAATTCAACATATACATAATCTCCATTACCAATCATGAACCAAGCAACAAGAAAATCCCAAAATAGAAACCAACATCATCATCAAATTAGAATGAAGCTTTAATTTATCTTCACTTACTAGGACCAACAATCTCTAAAACTTTCTCACAACTTCTTTGAGTTCAATAAATCTTAAAAAAAATCCTTCAAGATCACCCAAATTCTTAAGAAAATATTATATATCAAACAAATCATTCACTTTATCCTTTACCCAAAAGCACATAGCAAGAAAAGAAGAAAGAAAGACAACTCCAAATTCAAAGTATACACTGAGCATGCAAAAACATACAACCATCAATTATGCCCAATAATCCTTCCTTCCTCTCAAGACAAGCAAAGCCAAAACCATGGCCAAAAATAGATGAGAAGGGGAAAAATAGTCTATGAAAATTCTGAGCCTCTCCAAAAACCAACACGTAAGCCTGAAAGTAAGTTCAATCTTCCACATATGCATATTTATTCCCATTAATAGTGCCAAATCCAGAAATCTTAAATAAATCATATGTAAAATACCAATATCATTCGGCCAACACAATGAAAGGCCCGAATTTTACAAAACAAATCACTAATAAAATTTACTACATTATAACACCACATGCTAATATCATATAGAAGTCTATATAAACAAAAATCAAACCTATTATAACTTTAAACTTGTACTCTTGGTTAAACATCAATCATAATCACAAACGTCAACAACTCAATTTAATCATACAAGAAATCAGTTTCATTATGCCATTTGTTAATCTAGAACCCCAAAACCAAACGGACTCTCATGATTCTCGCTCAGGTCTGACGAGAAAATGGTAAAGAGATGGAGAAACAAGCTTCACCTGAGTTGGGAATTGTTTCGGCGTCGGAGCTGCCGCGATATTCGCCGGAAAATGCCACTGAAACAGAGAAAACGAAGAGGAAATCGAAGAAAACAAATGGGGAAGGGTCAGGGTTTAGACTTGGAGTGAAGAAATAGGTAGGAATTTGAGATACCTAAGCTTGACGGTGAACCCACACCAAACGACGGCCTTCTTGCCGTGCTTCGCTGTCTGGAACTCACCGGAGAAACACAGGCAACAAGGATAAACGGAGGGAGGTCGAAGGCAGAGAAGGTTTTGAGGGAAAGAAAAATGAAGGAAGAGAAGAAAACGTGTTGGTGGAGGGGGCCGCCGTCGCCGTCGGCTCCCTTGGTGGCCGGCGAGCATACAAGGACGAAGGGAGATTGAGAGTGAAGTGGGAGTTGTATGTGAGTGTGTCGGCTGAGAGATAGGGAAGAGGAAGAAGAGTAGGTGAAACTAGGGTTTTATGCCAAATTACTAAATTGCCCTTATATATTCACTTATTTACTGTTCTATCTCAAATCCTTATCTTAAAACAAATTTGTAGAAATACCCTATACATACTCATGTATCTCTATTTCCATCCAATCAATTATTTATCCTTTAACTATTTATCCTTTAATTTCTAAAAGGAATAAGCGTATTAATTTCTGAGAATACATTTACTCTCCAAAAAGTGCTTCAATTTGCATGAAATTTCTCCTTGGAACTCTCTAACCTCATAAATTAATTCTAAAATTAAACCAAAAATTAACACTAATCTTTAATCAAAATTTGGGATGTTACAATTTTAATGACGTGGCAACTTATTTTGAGTGATTGGATATTTATTTAATTTTATTGAATTAATATAATAAAAAAACCCCAAATTCTCAAATCATCTCTATGATTTCGGAGATACATTCGACCAACACATCCCCACCACAGAGCTTTCCCCAAAGCCTTGTAAGGACCAATTGATTAGAGTTAAATGACTATTAAAGGGATGTTTACTTTTGTTGTTGAAAAATGAAAGTGGAGAAATAGAAAGTGAAAGATTATATTTGCTGGCAGAATTTTGTTTTCATAAACTGTTAAAATAAATAATTTAAAATCATGGGTCAGGGGTGCAGATTTTTCCGTGTGAGTATTTCTTAGATGGGAAAATTTGTTAGAGTTTCTCTGTAAGAAAAGTAATGAATGCGAGGTCTTACGAGTTTTTATGTGAGGTCAATAAGTTGTTATTACTAGCTCTAAAAGTTGTAATTAAAACTCGTGGGACCTCAGTTTAATTTTTAACAAAGTTCATTATTCTTGCTTAATTAGCAATAAGAAACTAGGTATATATACATGAAAAAGAAACACATTTTTTGGGCTGCGGAAAAAATACTTAAAAACCACTCATTGAAAAATATATCTCGTTTTAACTATAACTTATTTATAAAAAACCAATTTAACAAGGGAAAAAGAAAGAAGACTCAACATTGTAACTAAAAAATTAAAGAAAGAAGACTCAAGAAGTTATCACCATTTATTAATCTAATGTTTTTGGAAATTGGAAATACAGTAAGGAATCAAAAATCAAGGGTAACAATGATCTCTTCAATTTATATACTATCTAATTTATTTCATTATTTTTAAAGAAAGTGAGAGAGAGATAGAGAAATGTAACAGTTAGTTGTTTGTTAAGTTGAGGTTTCTTGCTAATATAGTAACAGAGCGTATAACGGTTTTGACTTTGGGCGTTTTGGGGAGTTGACTGACTTGTGAGTATTCTCTGGCCTCTTTAAATATACAAGTTTAATGTAGTATTTACTAATTCACAGCTAGCTCATTTTTAATTTATTTTAAGATTCTTAGTGGAAAACTATAAAAGTACGATACGAGTATTGTTTTATATTTTTTTGGGGGGGTGTTATTGCATAAATTTAGGTAGGAAAGTTCCCAAGAAAATTTATAACTTGTAATTAATTATTAAAATTGTGTGTTCTTATAAATTTTTCACTACAGGTTGAAATTTGATTTCAAATTAAATTTCATTGTTCAAGTTATTTAGTTTGTATTGGTCATCCAATTTTTACTTAACAATAAAAAATTTTTATTTAACAAAAAGTGAAAATAAATGGTTTGTTAAAAGTTATGAGTTAGCTGGTTAAAGATTCTTGTAAGAAAATTTAGGCTTAAAGATTCTTGTAAGAAAATTTCAGAACTTAAAAATGGAAAAATGAAGTGACATTTGCATTAAGACATGAGTAAAATAATGAATATAAACAAGTATATATATCAGTTATTGTTAATAATAACTGCATTAATTTCATTTTATATTTGTTAATTGAGTAATGGTTAAATTTCTTACATTAATGGTTTAAGAATAAAAATATGTTTATATATTATGCTCGATATAAATCACACTACTGCAAAGTTGGCTATTAACGATAGTAACGGACGACCTTAGTAAAGCTGGTCGTTGATAAAATTGTGGTGTCATTATTTGTAATTTCAACGAAAAGCTTGAGAAAAGATGACATTTTTTTGAAATTTGGTCCCCGTTTCTATAAGAGGAAACAATGAAAATTTTTTTAAAAACTTTGGTTATTGTTTCTATTTAACAACAAAAAAAATTTAAAAAGAATTTGATCATTGATTCTCCAAGAGAAACAACGACTAAAATCACTTAAAATTTTCGTCGTTGTTTTCCTCCACATACCCGCCTAATTTTCACTCAATCTCATAAAAACCATTGTCATTGACCTTTGGCATCTTTTAGGAACCCTCCCTAAGTTGATGCCGTTGTAGAGAGGTTATAACTGATCTTCTTTTATTTAAATTCACAATTTTTAAAAAAGTTTCTGTAACAAAGTGTTACTAATTCCCTAATTAACATGTGACATCTCTTTTAGTTCAATAATATCTTTACTAACTATGATAGAAAAATGATTTCCATAATATCAAAGTCCTATCATAGTTAGAAAAGGTATTTCCTAATGATTAAATACTATCCATGATAGAAAAGAATAAACTGATACAGCACCGCTGCTATCATGGATAATTTATTGCTAACCATGTTAGAAAGGATTTGCCTAACATGGTTATTAAACAAAACTAGTTGATATTTAACAATAAATAGCTATATACATGCGGAAACGAATGCAGGCCTATACAAATTGGCAATATACAATTCAAAATACTATACCAACTCTACTACCTAATTCCCTTTCCTGATGCTTGCGCCTGTGCATGAATACCTGCAAAAATGTCAGTAATCGTGGGATGAGACAATTTGTCCCAGTAATCACCGCTTAACTCACTATAACAGTGAGATGTGCGGTAGCAAGGGCGTCTAAAGGGTACCACATTTAAAACCAATACTATATATATATATATATCAAGTCTTTCATTCATCATTCAAGTCCCTCCTACTAAATCAATTCAAATTTATCATTTCTATTTCCCACATATCACTCAAATCCCTCAGTCAGTTCCAAATCAACTCAACAGACGAAAATAAACGTGATTGACACTGTGCCCAGTCTCAAATCTGAAAGCATAAAAAGGGAGCACTTTAAATAGTGAAAACGTCCCTGAAAAGGGAGCACTATAAAAAGTGTACACATCCCTGGTTCCTTTACAATCCGAGGAACCTGTACAATTAACCTATCGATTGCGCAGATCGATAGATTACATCGGCCGACGGTACTAATAATCAGTGTCATGCAACACTCACAATCCCTATTCTATTTTTCATCAACATAACTCTCAACTATCTCAACTCAACATATAACCCTCTTTTCTATCTTCATCACCTCTTAAACCACTATCCAACACTATCCCTATATACATTCCACGCCATTCCAGATCAATGGCCACCACCAGGCAGGATAATAGTATATAATGTTTCAAATTCCTTTTATACGAAAATAATCGTGTTTGAAAGGCACCCGATAGCCTGTTTTGTATAAAAATACCCTTTTAAAGATAATATATATATATATAGAGGGTGAGAAAGGATTTTAGAAAATCCTAGCTAACATCACCCTCAATGTTATAGTAAGGTTAAGTGTGATTACCTGTCGCCCAGCAATTTACGCGATTTCTTATCCTTTCTTTCTTGATGTCAAACAAGGTACATCTCAGCCAATCCTATAATGATATAATATAGGATGATAAATTAGTGTCATTTCTACTTCGTAATGTTTAACGTCTCTCTCGTTCCTATGAAATTACTACCCACTCCTTAAGGATTTATTAAAACATTAATTATTTCTCCATGTATAGAGTCAAACCAACACAACAAATAATTTAGCAATCAAACCTAAAACATCTAATTCAAAGTTAACCGAATCTTAATCCAAACATTAATATGCATCATTCCTAATAGACATAAAACACCACGCTTATGAATCTTTTATTTCGGCTTTGCATTTCTCTTATTCTTCCTATCCATTGTTCAACCAGAGCACCAAATTTAACAATCTTTAACATCAACATGTCATACTAATTTACCAATCTATTAGCTATGTAAAACTCAAGTCTTGTTGTGTATACAAAATTCAGCATCACAAGCACACCAATCCAGCAGCACAATGCAACCAGCAAAATTAGGATTACAAAACCTTCCTAACCTACAATTTCCTTCCTGAATACACACACGCACATACACATATTTGTAGCCTCTTTTTGATTATAACTCTAACAACCTGTATAAACATTTGTTTCAGCGAGAATCATGCTAAACATGGTTCCGACAAAAATGAAAGAAATACATTTAGCCATGGCAAGAACGTGAAACACAATTTAAATAACCTTCACCTATTTCACAGAATTTAGCATACAAGCTTTTCAATATATAAACCAGACTACTTTCTACCCTTACCAATCATAACATCTTTCACACTTCAAACTAATTAGTTAAAATAAATAGATCTCCAAATGAAATGCAATTACGACACTACAATAACTTCAAGCACTAATTCATACATTCATATTATCAATCATCATTATTGTCCATTTAGTTTATTTATTGCATAAAGGAACAGGGAAATATCATATTTAGTCCATACACATCTTCATTGTATTGATATATTAGCAACACTCCTTACCTAAACTTGTTCAATTCCCACCTTCAACCATATCAAAACTCAAAATCAACAAGGAATCCATGAATACAAGCTAATTCTTCCTTTTAATTGAAATTGAAACATATAGCATACATACAACATCCTTTGGACCATACAACTATAAAAACACCCACATATGCTTCATACATACATCAAAATAACCTATAATCAGATTTTTCCAAACATAAACCGAACTACAAGAATTACAAAACCATTCGCGTTTTCATACATCTAAAGAGTACAAGATAAAAGTCAATCTGCAGTGACCAATAGGCATATAATGCCGCAGATTTCACCCAAACATTTACAACAACCCAAAATTGAGCAACAAATCAGTCCAACCACTATATAAGAGTAACGAAAATTCCATAAGACTTAACGAATCAAATATGTATAGAAATATTTTTACTCCATTACACTTCAACATAACTTAATTAAAGATTTGTGCCTTATAAAAATAATCCCAATAAAATCATTCATCACTTATTTGTCATACTTGAAACAAAACATAAGAAACCCCAAAAGTTAGGGTTTTTGCATAAACTTCACAAAATATTAATCAACATTCAAATAATCATCAAATTGCTTCTCAAACACTACAAATAGAATCTTAATTTCAATTTGATGTGTTACCTTAAGTCAAAAACACAAACCCAAACTCAACAAGTTCCAGACTTAGTTTCATCACCCATTCCATATAGTTAAGAACAAAAACTACAAGAATTAACACAATGCACCACTTCATATCTTAATCAAACTAAAATAATCATTGTCAAGTATAATGAAACATGAATCACATGGAGAAACCCAAAATGCAGAGCATACCCAAGACCTGAACATACATGTACTAATACTATTTTAACTATATCTATCTATCAACCACACATACAAAGGTAAATTTCAAAAAGAACCATTATTTTTCTTGTTAAATCCTTCAGCCATGACAAGAGAAAACCCCAAACTCCAACTGACCCAACTATTTACAAATCTTCAGCTCAAATAAATTCCTCCACTCTCTTAAGCATTTCAACGAACACCTTAAGTGCAATAATATTCAAACAATATAGTTATAAACTTCTCACCCATCACACTATTGCCTAAAAGATTCCAAACACCATTTAATCAACTTAAAACATCAACTATAATATCTATGATCCTTAAATACATATGCAAACATAAGACATCAACAACCTTTCAACAAACACCTTATTCACCAATCTCAAATACTCATTATCATTTACAATATTAATAATGAACACAAAATCAGCAACTCAAACTCTCAAATTTCCCAACTTTGAACTGTGAAAACTTTGTTCCAAGCCAAATTTAAGGACTCACCGTATTAGAACCATAGTCAAATATAAATAAGTTCCATGAAACCATAAAACTCCTAATTCATCTCCTAAATTTTCGGACTCCTCTCTCAAATTCGTCCAAACCAGAAAGAAAGAGCAGAAAAATAAGAGATGAAGTTACCTAAGCTCATTGCTAACCTCCCCACGTCTAGCCGGAGCTCCGCCGTCCAGAAACTTGCCGGAAAAATGCTAGGGTCGACGCAAATGTAAGGGAGGAGAAAAGAAAATGAGAAAATGAAATTGCAATAAGAAGGAAATTCATGAAAACCAAAGAACAAGGACCTCTCACCACTCGCCGCCGTTGACCGCCGAAGAACGACGCCGCCGGCACCGGAAACTGCAGAGGCCAACGCACCACTCCCAGCAACAGATCGAGCACGGATTTCACGGATCAAAAGAGAAGAGAAGAGAAGAAAAAAAAAACGAACAAGAGAAGCCTTTTGAAGAGGGAGGCCGAATGAGTATGTTTGTGGGTGGAAGAGGAGCAAAAATGGTGGTGGAGGAGGAGAGGTGACGTGTTTGGAGTGTTTGTGAGGGAGAGAGGCCGTGAATGAGGAAGAAGGAAGGAGGGAGTATATGTTAGGGTTTCCAGAAAAATTACCAAATTGCCCTTATACCTTAATTTCTTTACTTTTCCATTTTAAATCCTATACATCAACTTACATATTATCTCTCACCATAGAATTATTTATGCCTGAGTATTTTTCATAACATTTATAATTTAAAACTCAACCTTTAACTATTTTTCTCAATTTCCAAAGAAAATAGGAATATTATCTTCTTAAAAATATATTTATCATCTTTTATTTAGTCACAATACTTTTAAATTTGATAATGATATCCCAATACCTTGATTAAATCTTTATTATCCCTAATTCAAATTTTGGGATGTTACAGTTTCAAACTATAAATTTGATTTTTCAAAAATTTTAAATGTTTAAAAGTTAGTTTATTTGTTTAAAACGTAGTATATGATGTAATTTGTATATTTTAATTGCATATACTGGTTGGAAATAAGTAAGTAAAAAAACTATTTTACCTAATTGTTGGTATTTTGAACGAGAACATTTTAAAATCACGTTTAAATTAAGTAAATGATACCACTTAAATAATTAGTACTTAATGTTACCATAAATTTAAATAAGGGTTAAATTGCAAAACTGCCAACCTAATTGTCTTTGATGAATAGTGAGTGTGGCCGATTATAAATAAGCCCCTCTTATGCGTTGAGAAGTTCATTTCATCTCTTCCTCCTCATTCATCATTCTTCTCTTGCTCTCTCTCTCTCTCTCTCTCTGGAATGATATCCTTCTGCACCATCTCATTGCTTCTGGTCTTCATCTTCCTCTTCTCTCCATTATCCCTTCTTCTTCTCTTTTCCCTCTCTATCAACAATGGGACCTTGCTGCAACATCTTGTTGGTTTTGCACTTCTTCCTCCTTTTCTTTCACGCCTCACGCATCTTCCAGTGTAAAGGTAAACAAGAAACCCATGACTTTTGTTTCTTTCTCTCTTTAATCCTTTATCACCCATTTCTTTCTTTCTTTTCTCTGTCACTCTCATTTTCAGAAGTCATCACTCTGCTCTCCACCTCCCAAGACCTCTTCAAGAAATCTCCATTTTCTTGCCACTTTAAATCACTCAATTGGATTCACCAACCCATTACTTTGTTTCAACCCAATACCATCAAATGGCATTCTTGGTCCATAAGGCTGGGACCACATTCCAACACATTCTCTGAATACTTCTTTCAACAAGAAAACCCTTCCTTCTCTTTCTTTCTTTCTTTCGACAATTATCACTTTCATTCACTTATTTCTTTCTTTCTCTTTTTCTCTCATTTATTTTCAGAACCCATTACTCTATTCTTCATGTCTGTCATTTGGATTCACCGACCCAATAGTAATGCTTTGTTTCAACCAGCACAATCAAATGGGAATCTTGGTCTATAAGGTGGCGGCGACACGCATTCTCACCACACTATAGGTAATTATGAAATTCCATCTCTTTACTTCTACACATTCAAATGCGTCAAGTAATTTTAAATTTATAATATTTTTGGATTCATTGTTATTTATATGGATCTTTAAATTGTTCTTATTGTTTTTTAAATGTATTTTTCCAAAAATAAAATATGTCAATATGGTGTCTTGTTGTTTCTTGATTTGTCATTTGTTAATTTGGTCAAGCTTTGATTTTTATTATACTATTCACCGTGCTCAGACGTTTTATTTGTAAATCAAATATCAGAATAATTTAATCTGATCCAATTCTATATATTAAAGTGCATGATACATCAATATTGATTTTCATAACTTAATTTTATAACTCATTGCAGCACCATGTTGAGTTCGGGAGAATGTTGATTCAATGTAGATTTAATTTTCTGTAATGCGAACATAGAATAGAAGAGTACAAGTGAAGCTGAATTAAATGTTCAAGAACAGGAAGGTTTAAAGAGGATAGAGACAAAGGTGAGAGAGGAGAGAGAGAAGAGAAATTGTTTATAAAAATTAAAAATAAATCAATTAATCATCATACAAATCATACAAATACTTAATCATACAAATACTTATATTGGGATTTCTCTCGGTTCTCACTCTCGCGCTTTTCCATCTCTACCACTCCCCCTAATGACTGTCTCTTAGCTGATTTTTTTCGTAATCTTGCTACTCCAATCTATATATGTCGTCGGAATTTTATTTTACCATCCAAGTCTCCAATACGCCGGTACTCTTTCCTTTATACTTTTATAGCTATTTTCTTTTTCCTAATTCTCAACATATTCCCTCCAGTCACTTGTTTAATATTATTGTGAATAAGTTGATTTGAATGTCCCATTTTCCTTCACAGTGAAGATGTTGTCGGTTGTAAGAAATCAACATTTGTTGCTTTGTACCCTGCTAATTTGCAATGATGCAGCCATGGAGGTACACCAAAAACCTATGCTTGGCTTTGTGATTTGATTAATTGGAATATTCTTTCAACCTAGCAAACTGTTCTTTTCTTAGGAACTTCCTATTTTTCTCGATGATCTTGTCATTTGGTGGGGTGCTACCCTGATTTCAGTGACATTGATTCTTCAATTTGGTGAGGTTAGTATGGATTTCTTTGTTCTTTTCCACTGTTATATATTCGCAATAATGCAATCACATCGAGGATTTGACATCTTTTCCTCTATCCATGACTCCAGCTTTTTTTAAAGAGTTCTTAGATTGATAGATGCCTTTAAACACTAACATTTTGTGTGTTTATCTATGTTCGAAAATTTCATGGTTTACTCAATCAAAAACTGTCTTGCAGCTCATTGCAATACTTCGGTGCATGGATGCTTGTCGACAACAAATTTGACTTGGATAGTATTAGAATTTGAAGTTTTGTAGTTTTTTAAGTTTTATAAACAATTTTTTTTATTGAACTTGCAAAATTTTTCAATTGAGTTTTCAATTCCTTTTTTCTTTTTTCTATGAATTTTTTAATTGTTTATTTCATAACAAATTTTATTTTGAATTTACAATTTTTTGAACTAATTTACAAAGGTTTTCAAGATTTGTTTTCATTTCTTTATTTCTTTTCTTTTGAATTCCTTTACTTTTAAATTTCATAATAAATTTTATTTGCAAGTTTTTTATTGATATTATAACTTGAAAACTATTTTTTACTAGCACTTTCATTGAGTTTTCAATTCTTTTTCCTCAACAGATTTTTTAATTTTCAAATTTTTTGAAAAGATGAATTTTTCAATATTTTATAACTTCTAAAATTTTTGAACTGATATTATGGGTTAAAAGCACTTTTTTTGAAATATTTAGAATTTTTTCGTTCCACTTTCTTTCTTTTTCAACATTTTTACTATGCTGTTGGGCGAGATCAAGGGGATATCACTGGATTTTACATCAAAAAAGAAAATGACATCATGGTTAGGGAGTGTTGAACGCAACGAACTACTTGTTATGCTCAGAGGGAAGGGGACAAAAGCGTTATTCCATCAAACATTGAAGCTGTGAATTGCGATCCCATCGAAGCTAATTGTCCGAACATCGCATTTGTATGTTTATTTTTCTCGCTTTTCTTGTACTTACATTCTTATTTTTAGTATAATTTATTGTATTTGTGCACAGTAACTCCATAGTGATATTTGCTATTTGCTTATTTGCTTGTTTTTGTGTGTAAGCAGAGATTGTGATCATGATGAAAGGCGGCTATTGCTGATAAGGAGAATTGGGTTTGTTTGTGTAACATACTGTTACTAATTCCCCTAATTAACCTGTGACATCTCTTTTAGTTCAATAATATCTTTGCTAACTATGATAGATAAAGGAATTTCGATAATACCCATATCTCTATCATAGTTAGAAAAAGAATATCCTAATGACTAAATTATTATCCATGATAGAAAAGAATAAACTAATATAATACAGCTGCTATCATGGATAATTTATTGCTAACCATGTTAAAAAGGATTTGCCTAACATGGTTAATAAACAAAACTAATTGTTATTTAACAATAACTAGCTATATACATGCGGAAACGAATGCAGGCCTATACAAATTGGCAATATACAATTCCAAAGAAACTATATAACTTCTACTACCTAATTCCCTTTCCTGCTGCTTGCGTCTGTGCATGAATACCTGCAAAAATGTCAGTAATCGTGGGATGAGACAATTTGTCCCAGTAATCACCGCTTAACTCACTATAACAGTGAGATGTGCGGTAGCGAGGGTGTCTAAAGGGTACACAGTTTTAAAATAATTCACCTGTATACAGTATACATGCACACACATAATGTAACATCCTGAAAATTTAATTCAGGATTAGTGAGTGTTTTGGGAAATTTTTGGAATTTTTAGGAATTTTTGTGATATTTTTGGAAATTTTGAGTAATTAAGGTGCATAAAATTAATTAAGAAATGAAGAGTTTGAAATATGAGGGAGTGGTAAAGCTAAAAATATTTTGAAGTTTAAAAAGATTGGAGGCTGGTTTAAGTGGTTTTAAAATTAAAAGAGTACACTATGGCAAGTTTAGGCTTTAATTATCTAAAATCACCCTTATTTCTCCCCAAACAAACACACCCTTCCCTTCATTTCCTTATAAAACCCGTCGCCCCCCCTGTTTCTTCTTCACCTTCGATTTCTTCTTCTTCCTCTTCTCACCTTCAGTTTTCTTTCGTCTTTTCTTTCTCCCTTCCTCCGGCGATGGTGGTTCTTGACGGCAGTGGCGGCGACGGATCGCGGCGGACGCAGGTGAGTGCGAGTGACCTCGGAATCGAGGTGGGTCTTCTTCCTTCCTCACTTGCTCTCCCTCGCGTTCTCTTTCCGTCGCTCAGCCACCAACAATGACGGCGAAGCCGTTCTCCGGCGTACGGCGGCGGAAGTTAACGGTAAAGTTTGAACCTTTATGGTGTTTTTGAGCTATGTTCTTTTGGGTGTCGATTTCCTCACTCTCTCTCCTTTCTCGTCGGATTTTTCACTCCTCACTGTTGGCTTCTTCGTCTCCGGCGAAACTCGACGGCGATACACGGCGGTGATGACCGCCGTCCAGACCTGTGAACTTGGGCTTCAATGTTGGGTTAGTTTACTCCTCTGATTCCTATCTGTTTCTCTTTTTCTGGGCGCAATTTGAGAGGAAATTAATTTGGGGTTGCAGGATTTAGAGTCACTAATCAACTAAAAGAAAGTATAATATTAGATTCTCAGTAGGTTGGCTGTTTTATTGATTGGGTTCTTTTTGTGCTCTCCGATCAATTTTTGTCTTGTGTGTGTGTGTGAATCTGTATATGCCTGGGTATGTTTGTATTATGTGGGTGTGTGATTAATGCAGGGAAGGTGGTGATAATTAGTTTAATATCTCCATGAATTCTTGTTAAATAATTTAAGTAGGGATTATGGGTATGTGCTTTGTTTTCTCTAGTTGCCATACTCTATTTAGTTGTAAAATAGGGAAGAGGGTTTTGTTGGTATTAAATTTTGGGTTTGTGAAGGATGATAAAATTGAGGTGAGTTTGTGAGGGGACTATATGAGGGAGTTGCATGGTCTTAGGCTAAAAGACTATTTTGATTCTGTCAAGGCTGATCAATGTGTTAAGTTTAAATTATATGGCATGAGATGTGAGATATTGGTTTAGGAAGTAACTTGGAAAATGAAGGAGGATTGCTCAGTTAAGTTGGTTTTGTTTAGGTAATGATTGAGAAATAAGATGGAAGACTTTATAATGATTGTATAGAACCAAGTGGCAACTAGAATGAATTTGGGAAAATACGAATGTATTGTCGGGTTGAACTTTGTTGATGGCTAAGTCTAATTAGTTCCAAGGATTTATAATTTAAATTACAAATGTCTTGTTTTAGGTTTCGGCTAGGTTGGAATATTTAAAATTGTGTATAGATATATATATAATCTTTGATAGTACTAAAATTTGAAGATACTTGGAGAATATATATACTTCATATTTTAAGGGAAGCTGAATAATTAAAATGATACACATGGTTGGCTTAATGATTAGATAGCCCCATGCTTATAAAAGAGGAGATATATATGTGAACTCGTGTATTTATGTATGATTGTACTCTTCCCTGCTATATGAAGATAGTTTGGTTTTGAAAAGATAGAAGTTCTTGTTAGAATGAACATGGTGCTGTTATATTTCATTGTTGCTGTGAAATGATGATTTTGGAAACTAGTGCTGTTATGTATGAAATGACCAATTATTTTATTCCATTCTGAACATGCTTGAATTGTTTTATGGTTGTAATATATGGTTTGAAAGTTCAATCAAAAGTGTAAGTCTATGCAAGTTTGCACATTTAAATTGTGCTTAGAAAGTGTAGAATTTGTGTAATTCTTATTCTGTTTGGGCTGCTATTGTTGTGCTGAATATAAAGCTTTGCGTATCAGTTGATAATCTCTGGTAGGGCTTGTTTATGCACATTATTGCTTTGTTTGGAAATTGGAAATGCTTGTGTTCAGTGATTTGAAGAGATTATTCCATTTCTTTTATAAGTCAACTTTTCAAGGACATCTACAATTGAAGAAATTGTTGAGATGGAAAATAGAATAGTCATTTTCAGGTGAAGGTGCAGTTTTAAACATGAATATTAAGTTTTGTAGAGGGTTTTGAAATAGAGTTGGTTGATTTGAATTGAATATGGAGTGGTATTGTTGTGCTATTTGTTAGTATGTTCCAAACTAGCATGACACAGGCGTATTTTAAATAAACACATTTGTTGCCGTGGAAAAGGATGGAAATTGTTGATTGTGAAAGATGATAAATTGCTGTGAATTGTGATTGTTTTGAATTGGAAGTAAAAGATGATGTTTGATTGTTATGAATGTAGTGATAGTGAATGAGAATTTAGATAGTTTAACTTTATAAAAGGATATAACTAAGAATTGGGATTTGGGTAGTCACATAAGGAGAGAGAGACGCTATTTAACTTATATACTTGAAAGGTCATTAACTTACTATTATTACCTTGTGTAATAATAGGAAACATTGTGCTAGACATATATTTCTCAAAGCGTGGCTTAGAAATGGGAAGAGCAACAGAGTGCTAAGGGCGACAGGTAATCACTCTTACCTTGCTATAACAATGAGGGTGACGTTAGTTGAGATTTTCTTAAAATCCTTTCTCACCCTCCATATATATATTATCTTTGAAAAGTTATTCTCATATAAAATAGGCTATTGGGTGCCTTTCAAACTGGATTATGTTTGTATAAAGGACTGTGCAACACTTTGTATATATATACATATATTATATTATCCTGGTTGGTTGTGGTGGTAGTTTTTGGATAGTGTGATAGATATATAGGCATTGGATTATAACTGTGCTTTTGAGAGAATTGAGAATGAAATGAGAATGAGATGATGAGTTTGGATATTGTGGATGATTAGGTTGAGGGAATGAACTGAATAGTCATGAATGACATTGTGATATTGAAGTGAATTGTGGTTAAGAAGTTAAATATGGTGAATGAGATTGAAACATGGATATTGTGAGCGTTGCATGACAATGAAATATATATGTACCATCGCGCGATGATAATTGTCGATAGGCCAATCGACAATTATTTTTGTACTGTTTGCCTTCTGAGTAGAGACAAGGGCATAAGGGAAATTGCCTGCTGAGTAGAGACAGGGGCACAATGGAAATTGCCTTCTGAGTAGAGACAGGGGCATAAGGGGAATTGCCTTCTGAGTAGAGACAGGGGCACAATGGAAATTGCCTTCTGAGTAGAGACAGGGGCACAGTGACAAATCGTACAGTGAAGTTGAATGCTGGAATAAATGCCTCCGTGATTGCACGATGTATCTATAGGTGAATGTGAGTCGTGGTGGTAGTATTGTTGTATTGGAGATCGAGATGGTGAAGAGCAATGATTGGGAAGTGACAGAGTGATCAGGGTTATATGGGAAGAAGAATTGGATTATATATAATGACATAGTGATCGGGGATATATGAGAAGAAGAATTGGATTATATGTATATGAATTATTGATTTTAAACACTGTGGTACCCTTTAGACGCCCTTACTACCGCACATCTCACTGTTATAGTGAGTTAAGCGGTGATTATTGGGACAAATTGTCTCATCCCACGATTACTGACATTTTTGCAGGTATTCATGCACGGGCGCAAGCTTCAGGAAAAGGGAATTAGGTAGTGGAGGTGATACAGTTTATTTAGAATTGTATATTGCCAATTTATAGGTCTGCATTCGCTTCCGCATGTATATATATTTATTTATTGTATAATATCATTAAGTTTTGTTTATTAACCATGTTAGGCAAATCCTTTCTAACATGGTTAGCAATAAATTATCCATGATAGCAGCTGTGCTGTATTAGTTTATTCTTTTCTATCATGGATAATAATATTTAATCATTAGGAAATTCCTTTTCTAACTATGATAGGACATTGATATTATGGATATCCTTTTTCTATCATAGTTAGTAAAGAGGTTATTAGTCTAAAATGGATATTATGGTTTAAATTAAGAAATTAGTAACATAATGAAACACAATGTTACACATAACATATATATATATATACCCACACAACTCCAAATATACATAACCTCAATAAGCCAAACATCTCCAAATATCCAAAGTAAATTTGATTGACACTGTGCCCCAGTCTCTACTCTGAAAGGCATATTTCCCCTTCCTATAATAAAAAGGAAATAATAAACGGAGCCCGTCTCTACTCGGAAACCGTAAGTCCCTGTCTCTACTCATTAGGACTAGTACAACTAACCGTCGATTGCGCTATCGAACGGTTACATCGGCCGATGGTACAAGCAGTGTCATGCAACAACCTTCCACAATATCCTTTTCAATATCTCACAGTATTCAACATCTCAATCACCATTTCCTTCCAATATCACCATCCCATTCACAACCATTCAATTCCTTTCCTTCACCTAACTATCATTATCCCTAACCAAGTACTACATAAATCCCTCACAATCTCAAACTTAACAATTCACGCCCCTTTCAAACCACAACCCTCTTTAATCAGAATATGGTACCTGTATGTCATACTATCCAAGAACTACCACCACCACCAGGATAATATATATAAAATGTAAATCAATCATTTATATAAAAATAATCGTGTTTGAACGGCACCCGATAGCCTATTTTGTATAAAAATAATCTTTTAAAGATAATATATATATAGAGGGTGAGAAGGGATTTTACAAAATCCCTAACTAACGTCACCCTCAATGTTATAGCAAGGTTAAGTGTGATTACCTGTCGCCCTTTAGCAAACTCTACGCGATTTCTCAACCTTTCTTCCTCGATGCCACGGAAGCCTATTGCATCCACTCCTATAATAATATATAGTCAAATGATAAATTAATATCATTTCCACTTTATAGTACTTCCGTGTCTCTCTCATTCCTCTATGTCTACCCATTTCCCCTTTTTCTTAATTCAAATACTTCAATCAATTCAAATCATAAATCACATGAATTTCATGCTCATCAAATCAATCCAAAGAAATCGCGTCAATCAAGTATAAACACCATTAAAATAAGACATATAACTCCAAATGAATAATCATTGGTTCACCCACAAACAGAAAAATAAACTCATTCATTTCTAATTTCCTCATTACCTCCATATTCTAAATTCTAATAAGCAAATTCGTCATCCTAACTTCCAACATTAAACTAAACAACTATTGTTCACATTATTCTGCTACTAAAGTTTATCGGTATGAAAAGCTGAACATTAACAAATAAAAACAGAATTGAAGTTGCCAAACACTTGAAAACAAATCACAAGTAAAATATCACTTATGCTTCAAATCAACCTTATGGACTCTCTTTTGAACATAATCTATAGAATTCCAATATAACTTCCCTATTTCCAAAAACAAAATTCCACATGTCTCACAAACGTAAACTATAAGCATAAACCATATTTATTCCTATATAACGCCTTCTCCATTTATAAACATGTGCTAAATCATTCTCTCAACATTAATACAACACTTTCACAGAAATTTAACGTATGACCAGCAGTACCTAACTAAAATAATTCATAGAAATCAAAGAAAGAAAATACTACATACCCTCATATACACATATAAATACATCCCTAATCAAGCTTACACTTTTCACTATATCCTCATGCATTTAAATTGCAGCAGCAACACTTATGAACTCATGCCCATTTCAATCCAACATTCACATATAAATACACCATTGCACACACACCTCATCATTGAATCCTCTTCATTCTAAATTATGTTTGAGTGATACAAAATAAAGCAAACAGTGATTACAAAGTCATGTACAGCTAGCTATCTACTGCACTTCATCCCAATTTAACAATCATAGCAATTTAATCATAATACCCAAGCACAACAATTTCAGCAGCATAAGTAACCTACAAATCCACACACTTGTTCTAACCTCTTTTAATTAACATTTAATTTACTCCAAGCCCCCTACTTTTACTTCCTTAAACTCAGACCAAACAGAGGAAGCATAGAAAAATTCTATAATTTATCACAATGCAGAAAATTCATGACTTAAAATATAACAAAAACAAAAGGAAATTCGAGGGAGCAAAGGTCAGAGAACTACTCAAACAATTAACCAAGATAACCGCATCTACAATCAGCTTTAGTCCATTTTGAATACCATTAAATACTTCATTCTCCCTGCCTAATTAAACAACACATAATTTGGCATCCTAAGGAAGTGAAGAACATTTTATAAATTCAACCAAACAGAGCACCCGAACATACAATCAAACATTAAAAACACACATACTTTATACGTACAGATTAAAGAACACAAAGCAAATCAATAATTCCCAAAAGTTAGGGTTTTGAACAAACTTCATAAAACTTCAATCAATCCTCAAATCATCAACTAACACACCAAGAGATGAAGATTAAACTTAGTTATTATTCACCATCACACCCAAAACCCAAATCCTAAATCGGACTCTCTCCTCAAACGTGATTAATCAAAGGTATCAAGGCTGGAAATACAGGGAGGAGACTCACCAAAATTCGAAAAGGTCTTGCACGTCTAGCTTTAAGTTCCCTCGCCGTCAAGGATCAACGTTGCTCGCCGGAAAACAGCCACCACTGGCGGTAGGACGAGCAGCAACCGAACAAAGAAAGGAGAATATGAGAAAATAAACTTTAAAATGAAAGCCTAACTCAAGAAAGACTAAAAAGGCCGAAATTTACCCTTAACCCCGTCGCCATCCGCCGTATGTTCACCGGAAAAGGAAGAGGAACGAAGAAGAAGGGTGGGGAAGATGAGTTCGATGATGATGGTGATGAGTATATGTGTGTGTACGAGTTTTGTTTTATGGGAAGGAGGAGTGAAATATGGCGGCAGGCTTGCCGCCGCCGCTGCTTCGCCTGAGACGGAGGGAGAAGACGAAGAAGAAACAGATCGAAGTCGAAGGAGAAGAAGAAGAATGGAGGGTCCGATATTTAAAGAAAAAGGGGAGGGCGCGTTTGGATCACGAAAATAAGGGGGTTCTCTGATGATTTGTAGCCCAATCTTGCCATAGTGTACTTATTTTGATTTAAAACCACTTAAACCAGTCTCCAATTTTCTTAAACTCCAAAATATTTTTAGCTTTACCACTCCCTCATATTTCAAACTCTTCATTTCTTAATTAATTATATGTACATTAATTTCTCAAAATTTCCAAAAGTATCCCAAAAATTCCTAAATATTCCAAAATTCCCAATTTCTCCATTTATTATTTCCCAAAACACTCCTTGATCCTGTATTAAATTTTTAGGATGTTACAATTCTAATCCCCTTAAATAATTTCGTCCTCGAAATTAGTAGAAATTATCATTAGATACAAAGAAATGGACGATTTCTTCAATAGATAATCCTAGTTTGAGTAAGAGAAAGAGGCATTTGAATATAAATTTGGGAATATTGATGTCTTTTGTACTGAGGATTCATTGTCATAAATGTAATCCATATAACACCATAGAGATGATTTCAAGGATTTAGAAGAATTTGAACATTCTAATTAAAGTTCTTGATCAAAATTTCTAGAAAAGTAGACAAGTGAGAGGTAGGAGAAATGTTATCTTGGGATAAATGTGAGATTACGAATATTAACACCAATTCGCAAGTTCCTTTAGAAATTGAAAAGAGGTGAAATCAAGTCAGATTGACTTGAATGTATATAACCTTTGAGCAAGGCTAGAAACACTATGCGAGAAAATCTAGAAATATAACTAAAATTCTAATCAAAATCATCATTAATTCTATGATATTTGCTCCCATAAATCCTGTTCTTTACCCAAATCACAATTTACATTCACTTCATACCTAAACCATAGCCATTTAACCATGACTTCAGCAACAATAATTAGATGTCTTCACACATATACCTATTCTAATGTATTAGTTACTTAGCAAAATAGGATCGCATTTCAGGAATTGTTCAGATCTTTAGAAACTAGTAAAATCTAAACTTTGCCTATTTAAAGCTTACTTCACTTCATAAACACTAACAATTATCATACAACCCTCTAACGCCATATCTTTTACATTAAGAGATGCACAATACCATGTCCACTTCAGAATACAATTTGAAGAACAATCACCAATTTCAACATTAATTGACCCCCTTACATTTACTGACATCCACAAGGTTTTCAAAGAATCAGAACCAATCCCAACCCTTAACATTAAGTCCCAGTTCAGCCAAGGTAGTAAGCAAGGAAAAGAAATTTGCATTTGCTTGTTCCATCCTCATGTATACACATATGAAGCAAAACTCATAACAACGACTTACTAAAATAAAAAAAAAAATCTCTATCATTCTTTCTTAACATCAAATCTCCAATCCATCACAATTTCAAACAATTTAATCAATCAAACAAATCATTATAATCGAATAGATCAAGCTTAAGCAATTCATTTCCCTGAAAGATATCACACATCATTAATCCTAGCACTATGCATGATGCACCTCACATAATAAAACTAACTACATCAAAACAACCATAAACAGATTATGTTATAGATTTCATAATTTCAATATTGGTTCTAGACTCATATTTAACACATTAGAATGACAATAGCATTTAAATACATTTGACATCTACTAGTGAACTTTAAAACAACAGTTTACTTTTGTCAATAACCAAGATGCCCATTAACATTGAACATCATACTCACAACAGTAAAACATGACAAGATAACTACAAGACATAACACTAAATCAGTAAAAAATCACGATACATAACAGCACGTTCAATAGTAAAATGTACAGCCCATTAAGAAACATCCAAAGGTTTAACACAATCATAGAATCTCTAATACAATCCTCATGTTATAGTCTAAAAAGAATTCAATTCCTTCATTAAAAGATAACTATAACCATATCGAAGTAAAGCTTATGAATAAAAAGAAATCAGCCAAGAATTACTTTAATCCACAAGACAATTATCATAACCCAATTTGTATAGCAATATCCTTACATGTATAACCATGGAAACCATATTATTATATTTTTTTTTATATATAAGGCTCGCCAGCCGTTCGCCAGCTGGCGAGCGAGTGGCGAGTTTCCAGAGGCATGGCGCCTTTGCTTCGCAGCTGCTCGCCAGCTGCGCGCCACTGGCGAGCAGACTAGCGAGAATTTATCAGCAGAAACAATCTGTCTGCAGAATTTTTCTAACCTTTTCAACTTGATATTGTATTAAAATTCCTTTATGAATCCTAGATAGTCATTCCAACCAAACTAAATTCTTCTATTATCCTATACATAATCACTCCCAACATTACAATTCATATTAATCTCAATTGCACGAATCACATAGTCCAACATCATTTCTAACCAATGTAAGATACTCCACTTTGATCATCACCACAAGATTTGATCTCTTTTTCTAAGTCAGTAATAAACCTATTACAATAAATCCTCAAATCTATAATCTCACCTCATATAATCAACTGCCCATCAATCATGTTTCACCATTCACATGGGAATCACGAAATAAGATTCACCACTAAACTAATTCATAATTCAAATTTCAAATATTCCAACTTAATTAATTGTCAAACAAACAATAATAAATCAATTTTTAGCAACTTTAATTACTTTAACACACATTGATATCTTTGTGATCAATCAACAAAAATTCAATCAAATTAAAATCAATTCACATTTGTAACTACAATTCACATAGTTTTAATAGTCAAATCCTTCTAATTACCTATGATCAACTTGCAAAACCTTTAAATTTTCTATAAAATTCAATTCATAATCATAGGTAAAACATGTTTAATTAAGCTTTAGTCCACATTATACAAACAAGGCTTACCAAATTAATATATCCTCACACTCACATCTTGCAAACCTTAAGTAGTTGATTATCACAGGAAACACCACACTAGCATTCTTACCTAAGTACATTCACCTCTTTTATTATTATTTTCCAACACATGAACAAAACAACTCAATGCTAACACATAACTTCACTTTCATTAATCACTTTTCCAATCACAAAGTATAAAAAGTCAAATTCTTTCATTATACTGATGAAACAACCTCCATTACTAATGATGTAAAATCAATTCACAGTCAATAAATAGTCTATCTCATGTTGGAGCTTATAAAAAAAACACAATTTCACTAGAATTTTGTTTCAAAACAATCAAATAGCATAAGTCAAATTCATCTATGAAGCAAACAATTTAACAAATCAGTAAACAAATAATTAACAAAGCAATAATAACTCTTATTTCACATTTCATTCAATATTAATTGTTATTTTCAAATTTCAATACTCCATTAACCCAATAAGGGATCTCATGATGCCTCGACTATGATTATGGCCGGCACATAACTATATTCGAGACCCCAGAGAAGCATCCTTATTCGTAATTCTTCCTAAATTCTTATACATATCAACATTATTTCGTTATTCTTTCTATGTTCATCTCAATCTCTCCACAATACCTATTCAATTTCTCTTATCACTCTCTCCCCACCACGGAATGAGTGATATTCCTCTCAAAAGGCCAGATATTCATGCACAGAAGGAAGGGAATACTAAGAATGTATATTGCCAATCTATATGCAATGCAGCACAGTCCTAGGTTATCGTATACCAAATACTGATAACCAAGTTGTAACATACTGTTACTAATTCCCCTAATTAACCTGTGACATCTCTTTTAGTTCAATAATATCTTTGCTAACTATGATAGAAAAAGGAATTTCGATAATACCCATATCTCTATCATAGTTAGAAAAAGAATATCCTAATGATTAAATTATTATCCATGATAGAAAAGAATAAACTAATATAATACAGCTGCTATCATGGATAATTTATTGCTAACCATGTTAGAAAGGATTTGCCTAACATGGTTAATAAACAAAACTAATTGTTATTTAACAATAACTAGCTATATACATGCGGAAACGAATGCAGGCCTATACAAATTGGCAATATACAATTCCAAAGAAACTATATAACTTCTACTACCTAATTCCCTTTCCTGCTGCTTGCGTCTGTGCATGAATACCTGCAAAAATGTCAGTAATCGTGGGATGAGACAATTTGTCCCAGTAATCACTGCTTAACTCACTATAACAGTGAGATGTGCGGTAGCGAGGGTGTCTAAAGGGTACACAGTTTTAAAATAATTCACCTGTATACAGTATACATGCACACACATAACATATATATATATTTACCCACACAACTCCAAATATACATAACCTCAATAAGCCAAACATCTCCAAATATCCAAAGTAAATATGATTGACAATGTGCCCCAGTCTCTACTCTGAAAGGCATATTTCCCCTGTCTATAATAAAAAGGAAATAATAAACGGAGCCCGTCTCTACTCGGAAACCGTAAGTCCCTGTCTCTACTCATTAGGACTAGTACAACTAACCGTCGATTGCGCTATCGAACGGTTACATCGGCCGATGGTACAAGCAGTGTCATGCAACAACCTTCCACAATATCCTTTTCAATATCTCACAGTATTCAACATCTCAATCACCATTTCCTTCCAATATCACCATCCCATTCACAACCATTCAATTCCTTTCCTTCACCTAACTATCATTATCCCTAACCAAGTACTACATAAATCCCTCACAATCTCAAACTTAACAATTCACGCCCCTTTCAAACCACAACCCTCTTTAATCAGAATATGGTACCTGTATGTCATACTATCCAAGAACTACCACCACCACCAGGATAATATATATAAAATGTAAATCAATCATTTATATAAAAATAATCGTGTTTGAACGGCACCCGATAGCCTATTTTGTATAAAAATAATCTTTTAAAGATAATATATATATAGAGGGTGAGAAGGGATTTTACAAAATCCCTAACTAACGTCACCCTCAATGTTATAGCAAGGTTAAGTGTGATTACCTGTCGCCCTTTAGCAAACTCTACGCGATTTCTCAACCTTTCTTCCTCGATGCCACGGAAGCCTATTGCATCCACTCCTATAATAATATATAGTCAAATGATAAATTAATATCATTTCCACTTTATAGTACTTCCGTGTCTCTCTCATTCCTCTATGTCTACCCATTTCCCCTTTTTCTTAATTCAAATACTTCAATCAATTCAAATCATAAATCACATGAATTTCATGCTCATCAAATCAATCCAAAGAAATCGCGTCAATCAAGTATAAACACCATTAAAATAAGACATACAACTCCAAATGAATAATCATTGGTTCACCCACAAACAGAAAAATAAACTCATTCATTTCTAATTTCCTCATTACCTCCATATTCTAAATTCTAATAAGCAAATTCGTCATCCTAACTTCCAACATTAAACTAAACAACTATTGTTCACATTATTCTGCTACTAAAGTTTATCGGTATGAAAAGCTGAACATTAACAAATAAAAACAGAATTGAAGTTGCCAAACACTTGAAAACAAATCACAAGTAAAATATCACTTATGCTTCAAATCAACCTTATGGACTCTCTTTTGAACATAATCTATAGAATTCCAATATAACTTCCCTATTTCCAAAAACAAAATTCCACATGTCTCACAAACGTAAACTATAAGCATAAACCATATTTATTCCTATATAACGCCTTCTCCATTTATAAACATGTGCTAAATCATTCTCTCAACATTAATACAACACTTTCACAGAAATTTAACGTATGACCAGCAGTACCTAACTAAAATAATTCATAGAAATCAAAGAAAGAAAATACTACATACCCTCATATACACATATAAATACATCCCTAATCAAGCTTACACTTTTCACTATATCCTCATGCATTTAAATTTCAGCAGCAACACTTATGAACTCATGCCCATTTCAATCCAACATTCACATATAAATACACCATTGCACACACACCTCATCATTGAATCCTCTTCATTCTAAATTATGTTTGAGTGATACAAAATAAAGCAAACAGTGATTACAAAGTCATGTACAGCTAGCTATCTACTGCACTTCATCCCAATTTAACAATCATAGCAATTTAATCATAATACTCAAGCACAACAATCTCAGCAGCATAAGTAACCTACAAATCCACACACTTGTTCTAACCTCTTTTAATTAACATTTAATTTACTCCAAGCCCCCTACTTTTACTTCCTTAAACTCAGACCAAACAGAGGAAGCATAGAAAAATTCTATAACTTATCACAACGCAGAAAATTCATGACCCAAAATATAACAAAAACAAAAGGAAATTCGAGGGAGCAAAGGTTAGAGAACTACTCAAACAATTAACCAAGATAACCGCATCTACAATCAGCTTTAGTCCATTTTGAATACCATTAAATACTTCATTCTCCCTGCCTAATTAAACAACACATAATTTGGCATCCTAAGGAAGTGAAGAACATTTTATAAATTCAACCAAACAGAGCACCCGAACATACAATCAAACATTAAAAACACACATACTTTATACGTACAGATTAAAGAACACAAAGCAAATCAATAATTCCCAAAAGTTAGGGTTTTGAACAAACTTCATAAAACTTCAATCAATCCTCAAGTCATCAACTAACACACCAAGAGATGAAGATTAAACTTAGTTATTATTCACCATCACACCCAAAACCCAAATCCTAAATGGGACTCTCTCCTCAAACGTGATTAATCAAAGGAATCAAGGCTGGAAATACAGGGAGGAGACTCACCAAAATTCGAAAAGGTCTTGCACGTCTAGCATTAAGTTCCCTCGCCGTCAAGGATCAACGCTGCTCGCCGGAAAACAGCCACCACTGGCGGTAGGACGAGCAGCAACTAAACAAAGAAAGGAGAATATGAGAAAATAAACTTTAAAATGAAAGCCTAACTCAAGAAAGACTAAAAAGGCCGAAACTTTACCCTTAACCCCGTCGCCATCTGCCGTATGTTCACCGGAAAAGGAAGAGGAACGAAGAAGAAGGGTGGGGAAGATGAGTTCGATGATGATGGTGATGAGTATATGTGTGTGTACGAGTTTTGTTTTATGGGATGGAGGAGTGAAATATGGCGGCAGGCTTGCTGCCGCCGCTGCTTCGCCTGAGACGGAGGGAGAAGACGAAGAAGAAACAGATCAAAGTCGAAGGAGAAGAAGAAGAATGGAGGGTCCGATATTTAAAGAAAAATGGGAGGGCGCGTTTGGATCACGGAAATAAGGGGGTTCTCTGATGATTTGTAGCCCAATCTTGCCATAGTGTACTTATTTTGATTTAAAACCACTTAAACCAGTCTCCAATTTTCTTAAACTCCAAAATATTTTTAGCTTTACCACTCCCTCATATTTCAAACTCTTCATTTCTTAATTAATTATATGTACATTAATTTCTCAAAATTTCCAAAAGTATCCCAAAAATTCCTAAAAATTCCAAAATTCCCAATTTCTCCATTTATTATTTCCCAAAACACTCCTTGATCCTGTATTAAATTTTTAGGATGTTACAGTTTGGGTGGTCGACAAAGACGAGCAGAAGAAGCAGAAGAAAACCTCCAAGGACTCCTCCGCTTGGCAATTGTAGAGCATGGTGGAAAATTTGCAGTTTGCCCATCAGGAGCTCTGTCACTATAAATCTCATCAACACTGTATGTTCTTCTCACATTCCTTCTCATTAAATCTCAATTTGTTAGTAATTTATTTAGTGTGTGTTATGAGCCTATACAAAAATAATTATTTTCCTTGACTTAAATCAACTCTGATATTGCATTGAAAGCTATATTGTTCCATGATGTATGTGTTAAATGAAATCATTTTGTTCTTTTCCTATTTGATAGCTTTTAGGAAAGTAAGATGACTATATCAAATGGATAACTATCATAATTGAGATAGGTGAAAGAGAACGTTTATGAATGTGAACTTACAATATCATGGGAACTAACAATAATTAAATCGATACCTCATCCCACTTTGTTGTATTGACACAAAATTGTTCTTCGCAAAGACTTAAAATGACGATCATATAGACGCAGAACCTAGGGAGATTCTTATTCGAAAAGAGGTTGCCACTGTAAGTTTGAATCTTGAAACGACTGAGGAGTCAACACAGCACCAAGGGAGATTCTGCCATATTCAAGGTATCAATTCTTTTGGATTTTGCGTTTGATAATCTCTTTGAGGTTTCAAGGAGTATGTCCCTCCAATTAAGCCTGTGGGAAGAGGCGCTAATGGTCTTGTTCATTCATAAATTGTGGGATTTCGCTCAAGTTTTTGAATTTCTTGTATTTGGATGAAGGGTTCTTGTTATTACTATGTGAAAGTTCATTTTTTTTGGAGAAAATGTGATTCTAAAATTAGGAAGATGACTTTGACTCTTGATCAAACTTTTGGTTGTGTTATGATTAGGCTTTAGTTCAAATTATATTTGAGAGTTTGATTATTTGTTATCCGTCTTTATCCTTGGTTTTTGTCATGAAATTGCATATGAAGTTGATGTGTGATGTGCTTTGCGGTGTCTGCTTCCTTCTTTCTTATTTTTGTGAATGAGAGAGCTCAATTGGTTGTTTGATGATGAATACAATTGTTGTTAGTCTCTTATATATTAGCTGAAAAGGAAAGCTGATAGTTAGTCTTGTGGGGCAATTTTAATTATTTCTTATGTCTATTTGCAGATGTTCTTGTAAAGTTGCTGCATAAGAGTTGCATATTCTTTTCTTTGCACTAGCTTTCCTTTTGAATGTATTTTTAATGAAGGCTAATATGTAAAGAGTTCATGAGGATCCAAATAAATAATTGCTCTGTGCTAATGAAAACCTTAAGTGAACATCTTGTGCAGTTAAATTGTCTTTGATGTTCATAGGTTTGCTACTGCACAATTATGTATTGCTTAGTATTTAATTTTTTTTATACTTCCTTGTTTTCTTGTTTCCTTAATTAAATTTTCTTTTTGTTTTTAATGTTTGTATTTACAGGGAGGATGAGAGAGTTGGGGATACTCTGACTGTGTTGATGATTAGAGGCAGATTGAGGGAGCTGATAAAAGCACTCCTTGATGAGAGTGAAAGGCTGTATGAGGAGATGGTATTAATGTTGCAAATCTTGAAGAAGAGGTTTCTACTGTTTTTGCTTGTATGAAGTAGAATGGTTGGAGCTTCCAAAAGTTATTTTGTAGAAGAATGTAATGTAATGAGATAGGAGACATCCTTGTTATGTTTGAACATGAATGTTGTATTCCTCTTTACGTTTGTTGAAAGCATGTCTATTATGAATGAAATGTTGAAGTTATTTTGTAGAATATAAGCATTTTTGGCTACAATATTTATTTTAACTTTGCTGTAGAAATATTGTGTGCTGGGGAATTACCTTGGCTAATCAAGACAAATTACATTGCAAAGTTAGAAATATCTTTCAATACCAAATATTTCCTAAGTAACTTCCAAGGAAAAGGCAGCTTAAATGAGATCGTCATTCATATACCAGCTAGCTCATTCTCATATAGGAGCACCTATTCATAAATCATTATTAGGCTCAATTTATGATGGGAAGAAAATGCCATCAGGGAAAATGAGAAACACAAGAATAAATTTGTTTAGGGTTAACATAACTTTTGGTCCCTCAAGTTTCACCCAATTTTGTTTTTAGTCCGTCAAGTTTCAAACACGTGCTTTTAGTCCTTCAAATTTGCTCTGTTAGTAAGGTTAGTCCCTCAAGTTTGAAAAGGACTTAAAAATGCATTTAACACCATTAAGTTGTCCTACGTGACACTAACTCTGTTAATTTTAATGATGTGGCAACTTATTTTTAGTGACTGGATATTTATTTAATTTTATTTAATTAATATAATAAAAAACCTTAAATTCTCAAATCATCTCTATGATTTCGCAGATACATTTTACCAACACATCCCCACCACAGACCTTTCCCCAAAGCCTTGTAAGGACCAATTGATTAGAGTTAAATGACTACTAAAGGCATGTTTACTTTTGTTGTTGAAAAATGAAAGTGGAGAAATAGAAAGTGAAAGATTATATTTGCTGGCAGAATTTTGTTTTCATAAACTATAACAAAAATAATTTAAAATCATGGGTCAGGGGTGCAGATTTTTCTGTGTGAGTATTTCTTAGATGGGAAAATTTGTTAGAGTTCCTCTGTAAGAAAAGTAATGAATGCGAGGTCTTACGAGTTTTTATGTGAGGTCAATAAGTTGTTATTACTAGCTTTAAAAGTTCTAATTAAAACTCGTGGGACCTCAGTTTAATTTTTAACAAAGTTCATTATTCTTGCTTAATTAGCAACAAGAAACGAGATATATATACATGAAAAAGAAACACATTTTTTGGCTGCGGAAAAAATACTTAAAAAACCTCTCATTGAAAAATATATCTCGTTTTAACTATAACTTATTTATAAAAAACAATTTAACAAGGGAAAAAGAAAGAAGACTCAACATTGTAACTAAAAAATTAAAGAAAGAAGACTCAAGAAGTTGTAATTAAATCTAATGTTTTTGGAAATTGGAAATACAGTAAGGAATCAAAAATCAAGGGAAGCAATGATCTATTCAATTTATATACTATCTAATTTATTTCATTATTTTTAAAGAAAGTGAGAGAGAGAGAAAGAAGGTAACAGTTGGTTGTTTGTTAAGTTGAGGTTTCTTGATAATATAGTAACAGAGCGTATAACGGTTTTGACTTTGGGCGTTTTGGGGAGTTGACTGACTTGTGAGTATTCTCTGGCCTCTTTAAATGTTCAAGTTTAATGTAGTAATCACTAATTCACAGCTAGCTCATTTTAAATTTATTTTAAGATTCTTAGTGGAAAATTATAAAAGTACGATACGAGTATTGTTTTATATTTTTTTGGGGGGTGTTATTGCATAATTTTAGGTGGGAAAGTTCCCAAGAAAATTTATAACTTGTAATTAATTATTAAAATTGTGTGTTCTTATAAATTTTTCACTTCAGGTTGAAATTTGATTTCAAATTAAAATTCATTGTACAAGTTATTTAGTTTGTATTGGTCATCCAATTTTTCCTTAACAATAAAATTTTTATTTAACAAAAAGTGAAAATAAATGGTTTGTTAAAAGTTATGAGTTAGCTCCTTAAAGATTCTTGTAAGAAAATTTAGGCTTAAAGATTCTTGTAAGAAAATTTCAGAACTTAAAAAGAGAAAAATGAAGTGACATTTGCATTAAGACGTGAGTAAAATAATGAATATAAACAAGTATATATCAGTTATTGTTAATAATAACTGCATTAATTTTATTTTATATTTGTTAATTGAGTAATGGTTAAATTTCTTACATTAATGGTTTAAGAATAACAATATGTTTATATATTATGCTCGATATAAATCACACTACTGCAAAGTTGGCTATTAACGATAGTAACGGACGACCTTAGTAAAGCTGGTCGTTGATAAAATTGTGGTGTCATTATTTGTAATTTCAACGAAAAGCTTGAGAAAAGATGACATTTTTTTGAAATTTGGTCCTCGTTTCTATAAGAGGAAACAATGAACAATTTTTTGAAAACTTTGGTTATTGTTTCTATTTAACAACAAAAAATTTTAAAAAGAATTTGATCATTGATTCTCCAAGAGAAACAACGACTAAAATTGTAACATCCTGAAAATTTAATACAGGATTAAAGAGTGTTTTGGGAAATGATAAATGGAGAAATTAGGAATTTTGGAATTTTTAGGAATTTTTTGAGATTTTTGGAAATTTTGAGTAATTAATGTGCACATAATTAATTAAGAAATGAAGAGTTTGAAATATGAGAGAATGGTAAAGTTAAAAATATTTTGAAGGTTAAGAAGATTGGAGGCTGGTTTAAGTGGTTTTAAATCAAAAAGAGTACATTATGGCGAGCTTGGGCTACAAATTATCTTAAACCACCTTATTTCTCCCCAACCAAACACACCCTCCCTCCTTCCTTATCAACAAAACCGACACCTCCCCCTCCCTTCTTCCAAATCACGTCGAACACCCCCCCTTTTTTCACCGTTTTCTTCATTTTCTCCACTCCAAAAGCTCCCTCATTTCCGTTCATCTCTCTCTTTTCTCCACAGAGCCGTGAAAGTTGAGCTCAATCCGTGTGGGTGTGTGTGTGTTGTTCGCGTTTTCCCTCTCTCCGGCGACGGCGAGTGGTTCTCCGGCGAGAGCAAGCTTTGAGGTAAAGATGAGATTTTCCTTGTTGACCTATGAAAGCTCTTCCTTTTCCAACCTCCTTTTGTGTTTCCTCAACATCCTTTTTTTCAGTTCGGCCGGCGATTTGGGGTTGTTTTTCCGGCGACTGGTGCTTCGTTCTCCGGCGAAGGGCGGCGGCGAGCAGTAAGAAGCCATGTTCTGTTACTTTTCTTGAGTTTTCCTCTTATTCCAACTTCATTGCTCATTTTTCCTTTCTCTTTTCTTTCATTATGCGGCCAACCACTTAGGGAGAGGTGTTTTCCGGCGACTTTAGGTGGCGGCCGGAGGCAGTGAAGCTCCTTCCTGCTTCTTGAACTCCGTAAGCTTGATCTTTGCCTCTAGTGAAGTTAATCTTGTGAAATTTGGTCTCTTTGATGTTAGGATGTTGTGAAAAATTAGAACTTTAGGATTGACAAGTTATTATAATGATTATTCACTGTTAAATTGAAGATGTTTGGGGAGTATTGAGGTTTATTGAAGTTGGAAAAGATTTTGGGGACTTTTGGAAGCTTTTTATGGCTCTTTGAACTGGGGTTTTGTTAATGAAAGATGATTTGAATGAATTAGTTGTTAATAAATGCTTGTTAAGGTTATATTAAGATGTGGGAAAGTTGATTTGGATTGAATTGATGTTTTGGTAGGGAAATGCTTGATGTGATAATTTCTACAAGAGTTATAATGATGGTTGTAGGTTATTACATATGAAGTTGTAAAGGAATGTTTAGAAAGGAATTTAGAAGTTTATAGGGCATTTTTGAACTCTTTAAGTTAGGGCTATATTAGTGGATGATGTTCTGGAACAAATTGGTATTTATGTAGTGTTAGTTGAAGTTGTTTGGTGATGTTGGAAGGTTGGTTTTAGAGGGATTGGTGTTTGTAAGGAATTTTGTTAGTTAAAGTGTTGATTTGAAGTGGCTTTGGTAGATTAAAGGTTGTTTATGGATGTTGGAATGCTAATGTTGACTAGATAGGGGTTTGAAAGGAAATTGGATAGTTAAAGTATTGATTGAAAGTGATTTAGGTGTTTTAAAGGATGGTTTGGTTATGGTGGGTAATGTTATAAATTCTTCAAGAGATGATGAAGGTTGAAAGTGTTGGTATTGTAAAGATTTGGTAAAGAGAAGTTGGAGGAGGAAAGGATATGGATGTGGTTTTGATATTAAAGTATTTTTATACTTTTATTGTTAATGAAAGTTATTTAAAAGGTTGAGTTAAGTCACTTGCAAAGTGTCTTGACCCATTTTTAAATTGTGGCATTGTTGTAGACGGTGATCTTTCAAGCGGAGTTTGAAGATAACTGTTATCTGCGTATATCTGCTGCAGTGAAGTTTAGCAGGTAATCACGCTTAACTGACTGTGATACTGAGGGTGATGGTAGTTGAGGATTTTCTAACATCCTCTTCTACTTATATATATATAAATAAAATGAGTTCAGATTATGTTATACTTAAACGTGGGTTATAGGGTACCTTTTAACTGAACTGTACTTTATATATATTCATATTTATATAAATCTTTTGTATGTTGCATGACACTGATTATTAGTACCGTCGGCCGATGTAACCTATCGATTTGCGCAAATCGATAGGTTAATTGTACAGGTTCCTCGGATTGTAAAGGAACCAGGGATTTTCACATTGATTAGAGTGGTCTCTTTTTATGCTTTTCGGATTGTAGACTGGGCACAGTGTCACACACGTTTATTTTTGTCTATTGAGAGATGGATGTATCTGTTCTGTATATATATTTGTAAATGTTATATGTTGTATGCAGGTTTTTGAACTGTGGTACCCTGTAGACACTCCACTACCCCACTTCTGAGTGTCACAGTGAGTTAAGTAGTGATTACTGAGACATTGTTTTGTCTCACCCCATTCCCTTTATTTTTTTACAGGTGATCATGCCCAGAGGGAGGCGCAGAGGAAGGGAAGGGGTCGTCTGGCCCATACTGATATAGTAAGTAGGCCAGAGGTGACCTTTTAGGGACATATATCGCCATTTCACTAGGCTGCACCAGCTTCTGCACATATGAATGTTGTTTTGAGTGAATTTTATTATATGTGAACTGTATTACTTGTACTGTGACTTAATGTAAAGTTTTGATGTTATGTGATATTGTTCCTGTTACCGTGATAGATCAGGAACTACCTTGACTAATATGTCAATTTTGGTTGGTGTATATTATGTTTCTAGGTGATGAGAACTTGAATGGATGGTAAATAGGAAACTCGATTTTCCTAATATGTTGATGTGATAGATGAGGATGTATTGAGTGGTTTTATGTTTTCCTGTGTGTATAATCATATTAGATGGGCCCCGCTCTAATATGGTTTATTTTTGTGTAGTTTGATTAGTTCCTTTTCTAACCATGTTAGGTGATTCTTTTCTAACATGGTTAGATTTAGGTTATGGTATTGAATGTGTGATTTGTTAGGTGATGGTGGTTCTTTTGCTAACTATGTTAGAAGATTCTCTTTTCTAACATAGTTAGATATGTAATCTCTTATTAATAGAGAAATTCTTTTGCTAACCATGTTAGTTGAATCTTTTGCTAACATGGTTAGACAACATTGTTTGGATTGTTTTGATTAGCAGTTGAGTTAGGTTAAGGTTAATTTTATATTAGTAGGAGGTATTTTACAAAAATCACTTAAAATGTTTGTCGTTGTTTTCCTCCACATACCCGCCTAATTTTCACTCAATCTCATAAAAACCATTGTCATTGACCTTTGGAATCTTTTAGGTACCCTCCCTAAGTTGATGCCGCTGTAGAGAGGTTAGAACTGATCTTCTTTTATTTAAATTCATAATTTTTAAAAAAGTTTCAATCTATAAATTTTATTTTTCAAAAATTTTAAATGTTTAAAAGTTAGTTTATTTGTTTAAAACGTAGTATGTGATGTAATTTGTATATTTTAATTGCATATACTGGTTGGAAATAAGTTAGTAAAAAATTTATTTTACGTAATTGTTGGTATTTTGAACGAGAACATTTTAAAATCACGTTTAAATTAAGTAAATGATACCAATTAAATAATTAGTACTTAATGTTACCATAAATTTAAATAAGGGTTAAATTGCAAAAATGCCCACCTAATTGTCTTTGATGAATAGTGAGTGTGGCCGATTATAAATAAGCCCCTCTTATGCGTTGAGAAGTTCATTTCATCTCTTCTTTCTCATTCTTCATTCCTCTCTTGCTCTCTCTCTCTCTCTCTCTCTCTCTCAGGAATGATATCCTTCTGCACCATCTCATTGCTTCTAGTCTTCATCTTCCTCTTCTCTCCATTATCTCTTCTTCTTCTTCTCTTTTCCCTCTCTATCAATAATGGGACCTTGCTGCAACATCTTGTTGCTTTTGCTCTTCTCTTTAATCCTTTATCACCCATTTCTTTCTTTCTTTTCTCTGTCACTCATTTTCAGAAGCCATCACTCTGCTCTCCACCTCCCAAGACCTCTTCAGGAAACCTCCATTTTCTTGCCACTTCAAATCTCTCAATTGGATTCACCAACCCATTACTTTGTTTCAACCCAATACCATCAAATGACATTCTTGGTCTGTAACATCCAAGTTTTCAAATTAAAAATAATACGAGATTATTGAGGTGTCCTTAAGGGAATTTAAGGGTTCAAGGAAGAATTTTAGGATATTTTGGCAGTTTATGAATATTTAAATTCTTAGTTAGTTGGAATTTAAATAAATATAATTAAAAGAATTATTAGGGATAGAAATTTGCATGAAAAGTAAATTGGAATTTGGACCATGTTATGATGGAAAGAAAGAGGTAAAATAATATATATACAAACTTTTGGGCTAGAAATATAAGTAAGAATAAACAATAGGGTAACTAATTATAATTTTCTCTAAAAAAAAACATCAACAACAAAAACACTCCTCCCTCTCTCAAAAACCAAACGAACCCGCGCCCTCCTTCCCTCCCACACAAACCCTAACCCTTCGGCCCTCTGAATCCGGCGACGGCGACGGCGAGGCTCGGCGATGGCAGCTTTCTCCCTTCCTAACCGCCACACCACCCCAATCTTCGTGTTATCTTCCCTCACCATCGACCTCTATTCTTCCTCCTCCCATGTCTTCGTTTTCTGTGTTTCTCCGGCAAGGTTCATGGCGGACGGCGGCAGGAAAGGTAAACACTCTCCATTTCTTGTATTCTTCAACTTAGTTCTTCTATTCAAGGTCTGTTCCTCATCCTCTTTCTTTTCTTTCGGTTTCTTATACTTCCTCGCTGCCCTCCTGTGTATTCCGGCGAACTCAAGGCGGACGGCGGCAGCGGTGGGTTGCAGTGAAGCTTGTATGTTGGGATTTAAGCTTAGGTAAATTTCATTTTCCCGTTTCATAGCCATTTCCCTCTGATTTCGTGTGAGGTTGCGAGAGTCCGAATAAGTTTTGGGATTTTGAGCTTAGGAATTAACTAAAACAGTGATTGAACTCTAGTGTTGGTGCTTGGATGTTGATGAACTGATCAAACCGGTTTGTCTATTTTGCTTTTGCATAAAATTTCCCTTTCTTGCTTACTATGTATATGAAGGGCCTTGAAGTTGGTTCATTATGCCTCTGATTTGTCGTTGTTTTGTGTTTGTTTAGTGTTCTTGGCTATGTGTTTGCTCAATGCCTGTGATTAAGCTAAAGCAAGAACTCATGAACAAAAAATGTCATCTTTATTGGTTTTGAGACTTGATTTTAGTTCATTGAATTAGAAAAATATGTGCTTACTTTGTCTTGGAACTGCCTGGTTTTGGGTTAAAAATTGTGAAGTGATAGTATTGGTTTTAATACAATGGGAAGCATAAAATCTGGGTTCTTTTATTGATTTAGTCAATGGAAGATGGAGTTAGTAAGCGACTTTTGGTGATGAAGAAAAGATGGAGTGGTTGTTGATTATGGTGTTGGTTTGTCAAGGAGAGGGATTGTTTTATGTTCTCTTTGATAAGGTTAAGGAGTGAGAGTAATTAATTTAGAAAGTCATGAATTAAATTTTTACCATTAATGTTTGTCAAGTCGTTCCTTGAATAGGATCTTTGAGGTTTATGAATGTGATTAGACCAAATTTCATACCTTTAAGCATGTGCATTTGAGCTTAATTAGTGTGGTTTATTTGTTATATTTGATCATTATTGGTACATTTTCATGCGCATGCTTATGTGTAAATATTTGAAGAATAATAGCCTTATTACTTGTATTTATTGAAACCAAGGGTATTTTGGTCATTTTGACTATGTGATGTGTTTTTCATGTAGGGAGTCCCAAGTGGGCCCTACACACCCTTGGTGGAGCTTCAGTGGAGATAACTTGGCAAGAAGGAAGGCTAGATGACAAGTACTCATATTCACATCCGGAAGCAAAGTTACATCCGGAAGCTGAGCCACTTGAGAAAGGGAACTCACATCCGGAAGCGGATGCACAGCCGGAAGTGAATGCCCTTGAGCTTGTTGAATGAAGACTTACATCCGGAAGTGGATGTACTTCCGGAAGTGAACGTGCTGGCGCTGGCGGACAGTCTTGACATCCGGAAGCTTAAGTCCATCCGTCAGTGAGTTTAAGAGCCAGACTGCACAATGATCAAAAATGTCAGCTACTTTTCAGAAGTCTTTTGTGCAGAGTTAATTTAAGGCAAAGTCAGCCCTGCAGCTTGAAGGTACTTGGGGAGCATATTTCCAAATGAGGCAAAATTGGCGCCAAGGTCAAATTCAAGTCTGGAGGCCTCATTAAGTGCAATTTTGGAAGCACAATCAATTGGAGAAAAAGGAGGAACCTTTAGAAATGCATGGAGATGAGATCTAGTCCACATTCATCCACACCTTTTACCAAATACCAAAAATACCCTTTGGGCGATAATCCCAAAGTTACTCACCACTATAAAAGCTCAAATGTCACAAACTCTAACAACTCTTATCTCATTTCACTTTCACTTTCTCTCTCCTCTAACAAACTCTCTCAACTCCATCTTCATCTTCTTCATCTTTTTCACTTCGAAACCTCCGCCATGTTCAGAACCTCACACCTACCTTCATCCGCCTTCATCTCCATGTCAGGCTAGATCGCCTAGCCTTCTTCTCCAAGGAAATGTGCTTGTAGAATCAACCTATGGCTTTATATGCTTGTAATTTTCTCTTTTAGGCTTCAAGCTATATGTAAATTTTTGCCTATGTATGTCTAGATCTAGGCTTATATAGGTTAGAGCATCTTTATTTTAGGTGTTCTACTTTATGTTAGGTTGAAATCTCTCTTAATTGTTTAGGACATGAAAACCGAGGCTTAATTCTTGTAATTTCATACATGTATGTGTGTGCGATTAGCTCTTCCTACATTTGAGGAATGAATTTGTTTCCTAAATGCTAGATCTAGTGTTTAGAGTTGCTTTTGGTATGTTCTTGGCTTGAAAGAGCTTAAGCCTTATTAAATTAGTTAAACTCTTGTAGACTTCTTTGATTAAAGTGATCTTGAGAATTTAACTAGTTTATATTAAAAAGAACAAGTATATGAAGTCTGATTAAACATAAGCACGGAGTACTTGGAGAAGGAGGTACCTTCCATTCCATACTTTCACACTTTTAATTTTGTTAGTTGTAGATTTTACTAGTTTTAATTAGCCTTAGATATAAAGCTTGCACACAACCTGTTTGATAATTTGCTTAACTTGTGATTATTTGACCTAAGCAAGAGATAAAACCAAACTGTGAATTGACCTAGGACTTGCTGCTAACTACTGTAGTTTAATTCTAGTTTTATTTGTTTTAGCTCTTTTTATAATGACGAAAAAGAGTTAAATCAAATTGGCGTCGTTGCCGGTTTGGTTGAATTCTTTATTGTCTTAGGTTTTTAGTTACCTTTTCTTAGTTTTTGTTATAGGTGATTTTTAGTTGTAGGTTGTGAGAATACTTTTGATTTCTTCTGAACATATCTGTGTTGTTTGTTGCTTAATTGGCTGCTCTAGTTAGCCAAACTGTTATTAGGAAATTGTTCAGAATTTGCTGGAAATTTTGTTAGCTGTACTGGATTTTTGTTGAACTGTTTCTAGCTGGATATTTTGTTTGTGCTGGCTGTTGTCTGGATACTCTGCTTGTACTGGTGGTTATCTTGTGCATTTGCATATAGTTGCACTGAGTGACTTTGTATGAACCCTACCTCATCACTAGTGCCATTGGATAGAGAGATTAATAAGACTCTTAGAGAACTTAAGAAAAAGAAAAAGCACGAGAAGCAAGCTAGTAAGCAACCTGTAGGATCCACATCAAATCCACAAAATTCATCTGTAGCGTCCAATAACACAATCCTAGACCAGCATTTCATTATGGCAGAACGACAAGAGGACCATAGAGAACATGAGCGTGAGGCGAGAGATCATGAACATGAGCGTGAGAGACGTGAAAGGCGAGAGCAAGAGGATGAACATCATTTTGAGGGGGGTAGGCAATTGCATGACGATGATAGACCGATGAGGGAGTTCACTCAATCATATGCATCATTTGCACCTCAAGGTTTTTATGCTAACCCCGCTAACTTTGAGATCAAAGGATCTCTTCTTGCTCATCTGCCTAAGTTTACAGGTTTTCCCCATGAGGACGCTCACACGCACTTGCTCGGCCTCTATCATACTTGCTCCTCCATGAAGCCACCTAATGCCGACCTGGATGATGTTCTGTTGAGAGTGTTCCAGTTCTCCTTGGAAGGAAAAGCCAAGGAGTGGCTCTTGAACCTTCCTACTCATTATGCCACTCTTTCATGGAAGCAACTTAAGAAGGTGTTTTTGGACCGTTATTTTCCAGTCTCCAAGATATCCAAGTTGAGGAAAGACATCACAGGTGTTCAACAATTCTCTCAGGAGACATTCTATGAATATTGGAGCCGGTTCAACACCTTGGTGAACTCGTGTCCCAACCACAACATCTCCAAAGGCAATTTAGTGCAATACTTTTATGATGGTCTGGTGCCACAGCTCAAGATGAGTGTGGATGCTGCTTCTAATGGCTCACTTTTCAACTTATCAGCCAATGAAGGATGGAACTAATTTTCAACCATGGCCTCTAATCACCAGAACTTTTATGGTCGTGATGCTCTGTATGGTGCTGTCCAAAGGTTGCCTCAGTGAGTAGTGATGACAAGTTGTATGTAACATCCTAAAAAGTTTAATACGGGATTAGAGAGTATTTTGAAAAGTGATAAGCGGAAATATTGAAAATTTGGGGACCTTTTAGAATTTTTGGAGACTTTTGGGATATTTTAGAAGTTTTGGGAAATAGGCATCTAAATAAATAATTAAACAATTGAAGAAATAGAATTATGAGAAAATGTTGGGATCCAAAATATTTTGAAGGTTAAGGAGATTGGAGGCTAGTTTAAGTAGAGTTCAGTTAAAAAGAGGACATTATGGTAATTTACGGTATAAGTTATTCAATCCATTGCTAGAAAATGAAAACCAAACGAAGCCTTAACTCCCCTTTCTTCTTTAACAAATCAAACAGCCCCTCCCTTTCCTCAAAACGCGTCGCACACCCCCTCCCTCTTCACCATTGTTGTTTCTCTTTCACTCTCAAACTCAACCATTTCGGCCCTCTCTCTCCAAGAGCTTATCATTTTCGTTTTTCTCACTTTTCTCCTCCTCGGGTCTGTGGAAGCCGAGCTCGATCTGTGTTGGGTGGCCGGCGGCGGTTTTGTTATTTCCGGCGCCGGCGACTTCATTTCCGGCTTGGACGCCGGTAAGAGGTAAAAAGTTTTGATTTTTCTTGGTTTCCTTGAGTTGTCCTTCCATTTCCAACGTCGTCTTATCATTTTTCTCAGCTCCCCTTCTTTCTTTTAGCTTGGCCGACCTCAGAACGGTGTTTTCCGGCGAGCTTGCACAGCGGCCGACGGCGGTTGCACTCCCTCTCTTCCCATTCTTGATTCTTGTAAGCTTCTAGCCTCTTGTGTAGTTGATTTTTCAGAGAAAGTTTCCTCTTTTGAGTTAGGGTTTGACCATGAATAAACCTATGGACCTTTAAATGAGAACTTATGTTATGTATAAGTGGTAAATTGATTATTCTTGGGAGTATTGAGGTTTATTGAAGTTGGAAATGATTTTGGGGACTTTTGAAGTTTTTTTTATGTCTCTTTGGATTGGGGTTTTGTTAATGAAAGATGATTTGAATGAATTAGTGGTTAATAAATGCTTGTTATTTGGTTGGATTGGTATTTAGGAGGATGTTTGATAATTAAAGTGTTGGATAAAGAGGAAATTGATTAGATAAATATAGATTGAAGTTTGGTAGAAGTTTTGTGAAGTTAGGAAGTTACTTTGAATTGTAAATTTGATAGTAATATATGGTGGTTTGGTGGTTTGTGAGTATTTTATAACTTAATGGGCATTTTCAGTCTTATTAAAGTGAAAGTTTGTTTATTTGGACTATATGGATTAAATTGGAATTTAAGAAGTGTTTATATTGGTGTTATGAAGATATTGGAGGAGTAAAATCATTTGAAATTGTGTATAGGAGGAAATTGGTAAATAAAATTTGAAAAAAAATTGGTTTGCAAAGTTATGTTTGGAATGTGATGGATGATTAGTAAGTTGATGAAGGTATGAGGATAAGACTTGAGTTATGAGTTTTCTTAAGGATTACGACAAGTTTTTATATTTTATAAGCCTTTAAAATGCTTTTGAGTTGGGATTTGATGATGTGAAAGATAGTGACAAAATTGGTGGTTTGGTAATGCTTCTCAAAGTGTTATGAAGATATAGGAATAATTGAAATAGTTGAATTAGTATTTGGAAAGAAGTGTGGCTATTAAAGTATTGAACAAAGGGGAAATATGTTATGTAATAGGATGTGGGAAGCGTAAAGGAAGTTGTGTGTGATATAGAGACTTCATAGTGTCAAATTAATATTAATAAGGTTAGTTTAGTAGGTTTTGGAAGTGTAGTATAATTTTTGAAAGAAATGTCCAAGAAACATAATAAATGGAACAATTGTGAGAATATTATGGTGATGAGTAAAGTGGAAATGATAAATGGAATTTAATTAAAGTATTTAGTATTTTCATTGCTTAAAATAAAATTAGTTGCAAAGACTTGGGGTAAGAAACACTGAAATTGTGTCTTGACCAAGTTACGTTTGTTGTAAAATTGTAGGCAGTAATTCTAGCGGTGTGCGTGGGCGACCTTAGCTTAGTATGCATATGGCTATTGAGTTATACAGGTAATCACGCTTAACTGACTGTGATACTGAGGGTAACGGTAGTTGAAGATTTCTAAAATCCTCTTCTACTTATATATATAAATGAAATGTGTTCAGATTATTTTATATTTAAACGTGGGCTATAGGGTACCTTTCCGAATACACGGTACTTTATATATACATATTCATATATAAATCTTTTGTATGTTGCATGACACTGATTATTAGTACCGTCGGCCGATGTAACCATCGATTTGCGCAAATCGATAGGTTAATTGTACAGGTTCCTCGGATTGTAAAGGAACTAGGGATTTTTCACATTTTAGAGTGGTCCCTTTTTCATGCTTTCAGATTTGAGACTGGGCACAGTGTCAATCACGTTTATTTTTGCCTATTGAGAGATGGATGTATCTGTTCTGTATATATATGTATGTATTACATGGTTTATGCAGGTTTTGAAAACTGGGGTACCCTGTAGACGCTCCACTACCCCACTTCTGAGTCTCACAGTGAGTTAAGTAGTGAATACTGAGACATAGTTTTGTCTCACCCCATTCCCTTTATTTTTGCAGGTGATCATGCCCAGAGGTAAGGGGCCGGCCAGCTGCACTGAGTCAGTGAGTAGGCCGGAGGTAAACCGTAGGGATATATATATATATATATATATATATATATATATATATATATATATATATATATATATATATATATATATATATATATTGCCATAAAGTAGGCTGCATCCGCTTCCGCATTTGTGGTATATTTTGGGTGAAATGTATTGCTAATTGACTGTTTAATTGATTCTGTTAATTGTTGTTTAGTTACTGATATTGTCATAATGTGACAGTTTTGGCTGCATCACGCACTTTGTTAGTGTGATGATTGATTATATACTGTGTAACATCCTGAAAATTTAATTCAGGATTAGTGAGTGTTTTGGGAAATTTTTGGAATTTTTAGGAATTTTTGTGATATTTTTGGAAATTTTGAGTAATTAAGGTGCATAAAATTAATTAAGAAATGAAGAGTTTGAAATATGAGGGAGTGGTAAAGCTAAAAATATTTTGAAGTTTAAAAAGATTGGAGGCTGGTTTAAGTGGTTTTAAAATTAAAAGAGTACACTATGGCAAGTTTAGGCTTTAATTATCTAAAACCACCCTTATTTCTCCCCAACCAAACACACCCTTCCCTTCATTTCCTTATAAAACCCGTCGCCCCCCCTGTTTCTTCTTCACCTTCGATTTCTTCTTCTTCCTCTTCTCACTTTCAGTTTTCTTTCGTCTTTTCTTTCTCCCTTCCTCCGGCGATGGTGGTTCTTGACGGCAGTGGTGGCGACGGATCGCGGCGGACGCAGGCGAGTGCGAGTGACCTCGGAATCGAGGTGGGTCTTCTTCCTTCCTCACTTTCTCTCCCTCGCGTTCTCTTTCCGTCGCTCAGCCACCAACAATGACGGCGAAGCCGTTCTCCGGCGTACGGCGGCGGAAGTTAACGGTAAAGTTTGAACCTTTATGGTGTTTTTGAGCTATGTTCTTTTGGGTGTCGATTTCCTCACTCTCTCTCCTTTCTCGTCGGATTTTTCACTCCTCACTGTTGGCTTCTTCGTCTCCGGCGAAACTCGACGGCGATACACGGCGGTGATGACCGCCGTCCAGACCTGTGAACTTGGGCTTCAATGTTGGGTTAGTTTACTCCTCTGATTCCTATCTGTTTCTCTTTTTCTGGGCGCAATTTGAGAGGAAATTAATTTGGGGTTGCAGGATTTAGAGTCACTAATCAACTAAAAGAAAGTATAATATTAGATTCTCAGTAGGTTGGCTGTTTTATTGATTGGGTTCTTTTTGTGCTCTCCGATCAATTTTTGTCTTGTGTGTGTGTGAATCTGTATATGCCTGGGTATGTTTGTATTATGTGGGTGTGTGATTAATGCAGGGAAGGTGGTGATAATTAGTTTAATATCTCCATGAATTCTTGTTAAATAATTTAAGTAGGGATTATGGGTATGTGCTTTGTTTTCTCTAGTTGCCATACTCTATTTAGTTGTAAAATAGGGAAGAGGGTTTTGTTGGTATTAAATTTTGGGTTTGTGAAGGATGATAAAATTGAGGTGAGTTTGTGAGGGGACTATATGAGGGAGTTGCATGGTCTTAGGCTAAAAGACTATTTTGATTCTGTCAAGGCTGATCAATGTGTTAAGTTTAAATTATATGGCATGAGATGTAAGATATTGGTTTAGGAAGTAACTTGGAAAATGAAGGAGGATTGCTCAGTTAAGTTGGTTTTGTTTAGGTAATGATTGAGAAATAAGATGGAAGACTTTATAATGATTGTATAGAACCAAGTGGCAACTAGAATGAATTTGGGAAAATACGAATGTATTGTCGGGTTGAACTTTGTTGATGGCTAAGTCTAATTAGTTCCAAGGATTTATAATTTAAATTACAAATGTCTTGTTTTAGGTTTCGGCTAGGTTGGAATATTTAAAATTGTGTATAGATATATATATGATCTTTGATAGTACTAAAATTTGAAGATACTTGGAGAATATATATACTTCATATTTTAAGGGAAGCTGAATAATTAAAATGATACACATGGTTGGCTTAATGATTAGATAGCCCCATGCTTATAAAAGAGGAGATAGATATGTGAACTCGTGTATTTATGTATGATTGTACTCTTCCCTGCTATATGAAGATAGTTTGGTTTTGAAAAGATAGAAGTTCTTGTTAGAATGAACATGGTGCTGTTATATTTCATTGTTGCTGTGAAATGATGATTTTGGAAACTAGTGCTGTTATGTATGAAATGACCAATTATTTTATTCTATTCTGAACATGCTTGAATTGTTTTTTGGTTGTAATATATGGTTTGAAAGTTCAATCAAAAGTGTAAGTCTATGCAAGTTTGCACATTTAAATTGTGCTTAGAAAGTGTAGAATTTGTGTAATTCTTATTCTGTTTGGGCTGCTATTGTTGTGCTGAATATAAAGCTTTGCGTATCAGTTGATAATCTCTGGTAGGGCTTGTTTATGCACATTATTGCTTTGTTTGGAAATTGGAAATGCTTGTGTTGAGTGATTTGAAGAGATTATTCCATTTCTTTTATAAGTCAACTTTTCAAGGACATCTACAATTGAAGAAATTGTTGAGATGGAAAATAGAATAGTCATTTTCAGGTGAAGGTGCAGTTTTAAACATGAATATTAAGTTTTGTAGAGGGTTTTGAAATAGAGTTGGTTGATTTGAATTGAATATGGAGTGGTATTGTTGTGCTATTTGTTAGTATGTTCCAAACTGAACGTAATGGATGCACAAGAGGGGGGGGGGGTGAATTGTGCTTCAAAAATAAATACTCAAAGTAAATGACACAAGATTTATACTGGTTCGGTCTACCTGACCTACGTCCAGTCCTCAACCACCCAGGCCGAGAGTTTCACTATAACTCAGGTTTTAAATCGGGTTCACCTGAAACCTTACAACCGCAAGTTTTACGGGCTCACTTGCAACCTTACAACAAGTTTTACACTGGCTCACTTGTAACCTATCTAACTGTCTCCCCCTCACACCAAGCAAGGGTTTGAAGTTTACACTTGAAGGCTTTTCTGACTAAGTTCTCTTACAGAACAAATGATGTTACACACTTAAGTTCAATAAATGCTCTTTTAACAGAAAGAGACTTAACTACTGTGAGTGCAGAATAGGTAGGTGAAAAATCACTCAAAGTGTTAAATGCTCTTCGTTTTTCTGGGCAGCTTGAATGAATAAGGATTTTCTCGCTCAAGAATATTTTAAGATCATTAACTCCTTCATAAATGAAGTTGAGCTTCCTTATATAGTCTTCAAGCATTTTGAACTCTTGGTAGGTGGGCTAGCCGTTTGAATATGTCCGTTTTTCCCTTGTTACCGTTCGCCCATTTAATGCTTCATTAATGCATAGCAGGGTTGACTTGCTTTATCTCTGAAAAGTAGTCCTGACACCTCTGCTCTGACAAAAGCATTCTGACACTGCATCTCTTTGAACGTTCAGACATTCTGATTGCTTGCGGAAGCAACTTCTCATCCGGAAGCAACCTTACTGAGTGTGCTGCACTTGAACGTTAGTTTAGCAATATAATCATATAGTCTCATGCAGTGGGTGATCCTAAGTCTAAGGTGTATCCGGAAGCACTTCTACATCCGGAAGTAAATTCACTTGATGAGGGATTTAGTTCACCATGACTTGCTCTCGCTTAGTCTATTTCATTCCACCACTCAGCGCTAGTCACTGAGCTATCGGAAGCACTTTTACTTGACGTGGTGAATTCACTGACGCTTAGGGTGAAATCTATTCTATCAGTCTGCGCCAGTCAAGATCTAACAGGAAGCAACTTCACTTGATGTTGCATTTCCGCTGACGCTCGGGGTTATATCTAGTCTATCAACCTGCGCCAGTCTAAATCTAATAGGAAGTGCTTTCACTCGGCAAAGTAGACTTACTGACGCTTGGGGTAATAACTATTCTATTGCTCTGCGCCAGTCTAAGTCTAACAGGAAGCGCTTTCACTTGGGGAAGTAGACTCACTGACGCTTGGGGTAATATCTATTCTGTCGCTCTGCGCCAGTCTAATTCTAACAGGAAGCGCTTTCACTTGGGGAAGTAGACTCACTGTCGCTTGGAGTAATATCTATTCTATCGCTCTGCGCCAGTCTAAGTCTAACAGGAAGCAAACTCACTTCCGATTGAAACATAGCTTAGTCTTAAGGTTTTGTGTACCTAATTCTCATGGACTAAGTTAAATCCCTAGTGATTTACTTGCTGACGCTGGGGGATGAAAGCATTCATCCGCATGCGCAAGTCCTAATCTAACCGGAAGTAAATCTTCATCCGGAAGCACTCTTACTTGGGATCCTAAGTATACTATTGCTTCCTAGGCACTTGGTCTAATCCTTTATATTTTAGTCTTCATCATAACTTAAGATTCTAACATTCTCCCCCTTTTTGATGATGACAAACTTAGCTTTATCGATTAAGTTCATATGAAAGGATTAGCTGAAGAATAAAAACAATAGTTCAGAATAAGTAACTTAGACAAATATTATTGATAAGCATAGGTTACAGGTCAGAGCATATAATTAGATAACATTTACAAGCAGCGAGCATATAGTAGGCAGATATGAGAACATGCATGAAAAGATGAACATTTCTAAGTAAACAAAAAAAATTTTGGGCTGGGGGTTGTTTCTTTGTTTCTTCTTTCTCTCCCTCTCGCTGAAGCTCTTCTTCATCAAGGAACTCCCAGGGTAGCAAGGCTAGTGGTCAATGCATCTCTCCCCCTTTTGGCATCATCAAAGAGGGTTTTCCATATTTGATCGCCGCAGCCTCCTCCTTAGGGATGGACTTCCTCTTCTTAGAACCCACTAACAGTTCTGCCATTCTACCAGAAGTTTCAGGCTGACCTTGAATATTTTCATCCTGCCCTAGAGCAATTTGCCGAGAAACTTCATGATGTTCTTGATGTCTTTCACGATGCCCAGATTTTCCAGAATGTTGATGGCTTGATTTCCCAGATTTGGACTTGTGTTTCTTAGATGAGGAGGGTTTCCTCGAAACTGGGTTTGCTTCAGAGGGTTCGGCCATTTTTGTGGGGTTGATGAAATGTTTATATGAAGAACATAGATGAAAATGAAGAATGTGTGAAATGAGATGTCCCTTTTATAGGTAAAGTCACTAAGGGCAAAAAGGTCATGCTCCTTCACATTATCACACATTGGGTAGCGTAAACGCCTTAAGTTGGAACGATATACCTGATGACACGTGTCGCTTCATATTGTCAGAGAAGTCGAAACGTCTCATTTGGAAGTTGAAGCGTTTTCTGAAGTGACGTGTCTTCTTGGACTTGTGCTGGCGCTCTCTTGGTTTGATCATCCAGCGTCAGTGTGTAATCATTCGGAAGTGGTTTTGCTTCCGGTTGCACTTACTTAAGATTCAACATTGAATACCTGCAAGGACATATATTGGCACTCCGATGCCTAAGTCAGTATTGTTGTAAGTGATAAAAAAAATAATAATTACACTTCATTTGGGTTTACCATCCCCAAATCACCTCTAATGAAAATAAACTGGTCAGTCCCCAGAGGCTTGGTGAAGATATCCGCAAGCTGTTGTTGTGTGGGAACAAACTGCACCTTGACATCCTTCTTTTGAACATGGTCTCTGATGAAGTGATGTCGGACGTCAATGTGCTTTGTCCTTGTGTGCTGAACTGGATTCTTGGCGAGGCTAATTGTGCTTGTGTTATCACAGAGGATGGGCGCCTCAGGAAACTCCAAGCCAAGATCTCTCAACTGGTTTTTCAGCCATAGCACTTGTGCACAGCAACTTGCAGCAGCAATGTATTCTGCCTCAGTGGATGACAAGGACACGCAGGTTTGCTTCTTGCTGGCCCAAGACACCAGACAACCACCAAGGAAGGCGCATTGTCCACTGGTGCTCTTTCTATCTGTTTTATAACCTGCGTGGTCAGAGTCAGAATAAGCCCACAAGAACTCTTGGTTACCTCTGGGATACCAAAGACCAAGTTCTTGTGTTCCCTCAAGGTATCTCAGAATACGTTTAACACATATCAAGTGTGATTCCTTGGGGTTGGCTTGAAACCTAGCACACATGCCTACGCTAAATTGAATATCAGGCCTGCTCGCCGTTAAGTATAGGAGGGAACCTATCATTCCCCTGTACATGGGCAGGCTGACACTTTTACCCTTGGCGTCAGCGTCGAGTGCAGCTGAGGTGCTCATAGGAGTATCATACTCCTTGCATTCATCCATCCCAAACTTTTTGAGTAGTTCTCTGCTGTACTTGGTTTGGGAGATGAAGATTCCGTTCTTCTTTTGTTTGATTTGCAGGCCTAGGAAGAATGTTAGTTCTCCCATCATTGACATCTCAAATTCACCCTGCATAATCTTAGAGAAATCTTCACAAAGCTTCTCGTTAGTTGCCCCAAAGATAATATCATCAACATAAATTTGGACAATTAACATATCTCTATCTTTGTGAAGGATAAACAGTGTATTATCTAATTTGCCTCTTGAGAAACCCTTGCCCAGCAAAAAGCTGCTGAGTCTCTCATACCAAGCTCGAGGGGCTTGTTTCAGGCCATACAAAGCTTTCTTTAATCTATACACATGTTTGGGGTTCTTATGGTTTTCAAAGCCAGGAGGTTGTTCTACATATACCTCTTCCTTAATATAACCATTAAGAAATGCACTCTTTACATCCATTTGATATAATCTGAAACCTTTCATGGATGCAAAGGCTAGAAGAATCCTTATTGCCTCAAGTCTAGCGACTGGAGCAAAAGTTTCTTCATAGTCAATGCCTTCTTCTTGGTTGTATCCTTTAGCTACCAGTCTGGCTTTGTTTCTAGTGATTTGACCTGTCTCATCCAGTTTGTTTTTAAAGACCCACTTGGTTCCTACTATGGATTGATGAGACGGCCTTGGGACTAGTTCCCACACTTGACTTCTTTCAAATTGATTCAGCTCTTCCTGCATGGCAATAATCCAGTCGCAGTCCTCAAGAGCTTGTTCAACTGAAGTTGGTTCGATTTGAGATAGGAATGCTCCAAACTCAACTTCATTTTGAACTTGTCTTCTAGTTCTGACACCAGAAGAAACATCACCAAGCACTTGATCAAGAGGATGATCCCTGTGATGTCTCCTAGCTATTGGCAGCTGTGCCTCCTCAGGCATGGGTTGCCCACTAGGTACATCACTGGGTTCACCTTCTTCTTTGGGATAGCTTGTTGTTGTTTCTTTTGGTGGTGAGGAAGATGATGGAAGATTTGGAAAGTTAAGTGCTTCATCATCTTCTGTGGATTGTCCCCATGTAGGAGTTTCATCAAATACAACATGCATGGACTCTTCTACAGTTTTAGTTCTTATGTTGTATATCCTATATGCTTTGCTCCTAAGGGAATATCCTATGAATATACCTACATCAGCCTTTGGATCAAACTTACCCAAATTTACCTTCCCATTGTTATGCACGTAGCATTTTGATCCGAATATTCTGAGATGGCTGATGTTGGGCTTCCTTCCTTTATATAGCTCGTATGGAGTCTTATCCAAGCCCTTGCGAACATAAGCTCTGTTGGAGATATAGCAAGCAGTGCTCATAGCGTCCGCCCAGAACATTTGAGAGACTTCTTTCTCGTTCAGCATGCTTCTAGCCATCTCCGTCAGAACCCTGTTCTTTCTTTCGACTACTCCATTTTGTTGAGGAGTTCTCGGAGCTGAGAAGTTATGTTCAATGCCGTTTTGCTCACATAGCTCAGTGAAGCTATGGTTCTCAAACTCTCCTCCATGGTCTGTCCTTATGGCTGTGATTTTGAGATCCTTCTCATTCTGCACTTTCTTAGCCAGGACAACGAAAGCATCAAAAGCATCTTGCTTAGAGGCAAGAAACAAAGTCCACGTAAACCTTGAATAGTCATCCACCACCACTAAAGCATATAGGTTTCCACCCAAGCTTTTTACTCTTGCTGGCCCAACCAAATCCATGTGGATTAGTTCCAAGGGCCTGCTGGTGGAGACTCTCTTCTTGGTTTTAAACGAGGATTTTGTTTGCTTTCCTCGTTGGCAGGATTCACAGATAAAATCATGCTTAACCTTAAAAGGGGGAATACCTACAGCTAGCTCATTTTTAATTAGCATGTCCAATTGAGTAAAGTTAACATGAGCTAGTCTCTTATGCCAAAGCCAGCTATTCTCGTCACTAGATATTAGACATTTTTCTTCTAGCTGTTGACATAAATCTAAGGTATATAGATTCCCATTTCTAATTGCCTTAATTTTGCATTTTAGGTTGGCCTTATCTATATTCAGATCCTGCTTATCAACTATTAAGCACTCATTTGAATCAAATATTACCCAGTTACCTTTGTCCGTGCTTTGACTTACACTTAGCAGGTTGTGACAGAGACCGTCCACTAGATATACATCTTTGACTGGTCCGACTTCTCCAACTCCAGTGATCTTGCCACTTTGATTTCCTCCAAAGGTCACTGTGGCTCCATCTTTGATCACCAGAGACTTGAACTTGTCTCTGTCTCCAGTCATATGTCTCGAGCATCCGCTATCGATGTACCAATTTTTGTTCTTGGATGCCTTGAGACACACCTGAAACAATCAAGCAATTTTAGGTACCCAACCTCTCTTGGGTCCTTTGTCATTAGTGTCTAGGACCCTTGGCCTAGCTTTGGGCTTATCCTTGTGCCTATACACATTTGGAGCCTTTGGCCTAGTGTTGGCTCTAGACTCTTGGGTTCTCCCAGTGGGATGATTCCAGGCTTGGGATCCTTGTCCTCTCTTGATTTCCTTTGCAGGTGGAGAATCCTTTGTAGCCCTGGTTCCTTTAGGGACCCACTTGTATGAGCTGTTAGCTCCATGCTTTTTAGCATTACAGGTGGACATCGAGTGTCCTTTCCTGTTGCAGTAATTACAGAAGCTGAAAGGTGAGGAGCTATGACTGGTGGCTTTATGGAAGAACTTTAAGTAAGGCTTTATTTTTGGTTCTTCCCACGTTTTCTTCCTGAGGGTATATCCCAAGCCAGTCCTATTCCTATATGCCCTTTGGTTCATTAAAAGTATATTCAGCATTTCTGAACCATTGGTGAATTTCTGCAGGGCATTTTGCAGCTTATTATTTTCTTCTGAGATTTTGCTGCAATTTGGACAGCTCTCAGGTGTTGGGATGTTGGGTTCTGCTTGAGGAGAACCCTGTCCATCCACCATTGGAGATCTTCTAGCTTCCGCTAGTTCCTCACTGAGTGAGTCCACCTTGGACTCAAGTGACTCCTTTTTGGTTTTCAAGAATTTATAGGCTTTACATAGTTTAGAGAATTCTTCATGAATCTCATTGTAAGCCTCTTGTAGTTCAGGAAGAGTTACCTCATGTTCTTCATTGGTGAGGTCAAGATCTGAAGATGCTTCCTCATCCTCTTCTCTAGCTACCAGGCAGAGGTTGGCAACTTCTTCATCATCACTTGCTTCCTCATCTGAGCTGTTTACCCAAATGGAGGAAACGAGTGCCTTTCTTTTATCCTTGCCTTTGGACCTCTGCAGGCTGGGACACTCAGCCTTGAAGTGACCAGGCTTATTGCATTCAAAGCACACAGGGACCTTCTCTTTCTTGTATCCCCTCTTCTGGCTGGTGTCACCTTTCTGATAGCCTTCCTTCTTCCTGAGGAATTTCCTGAACTTCCTCACCATCAGGGCCATCTCCTCATCGTCCATCTCATCGTCGTCATCCTCATCATTGTCCTTGATCTCTTTGCTGGGAGCAACGAGAGCAAGGTTCTTACTCTTGGATGAGGTTTGAGGAGCTCTCATAGCCAGCAAGGTTGGCTCATATTCAGCAAGTGAGCCAAAAAGAGCGGTGACGGAGCTGGTTGATTCTCCTTGCACTTCTTGCAGAATAGTGACTTTGGTGATCCAGTCACCCTTCAAGATTTTCAGAATCTTGCTCACCTGCTCTCTTTCAGGGATATCCTTACCAAGCGAGGCTAGATTATTGATGAGATGGGTGAATCTGAGCTCTAGATCTCTGATAGGCTCGGTGGGGCTTAGCATGGCGAATTTGTGGAATTCTTCCACCAGCATCTCAACACGTCTTGCTTTAACTCCCCTGGTTCCGGAGTGTGCAGCCTCAAGAGCCTCCCACATATCCTTTGCATTTTTGTGGTGGCTGATCCTGTGAAACTCTTTGTAGCTGAGAGCACACTGGATGTAGTGCATAGCCCTATGGTTGAGTTGGACTAGAGCATAGTCCTCAGCAGTATATCTGGCTTTTGCCTTAGCAAATCCTTCCTCATCTAAGGGAGTTTGATCCCCATGTTCGATCACGTCCCATAGTCTGATATCGCTTGACTTGATATAGGTTTCCATTCTGAACTTCCAGAATGTATAGTTGTGCCCATCGAAGCCTGGGGGCTTGTTGGGTTGTACAGCAACATCTGGCAGACCATACTCCGTATCCATTACTTAGATCTTTGCTTTCCGGATTCGTTGGAATCGAGTGAGAAAGACCCGCTCTGATACCAAATGAACGTAATGGATGCACAAGAGGGGGGGGGTGAATTGTGCTTCAAAAATAAATACTCAAAGTAAATGACACAAGATTTATACTGGTTCGGTCTACCTGACCTACGTCCAGTCCTCAACCACCCAGGCCGAGAGTTTCACTATAACTCAGGTTTTAAATCGGGTTCACCTGAAACCTTACAACCGCAAGTTTTACGGGCTCACTTGCAACCTTACAACAAGTTTTACACTGGCTCACTTGTAACCTATCTAACTGTCTCCCCCTCACACCAAGCAAGGGTTTGAAGTTTACACTTGAAGGCTTTTCTGACTAAGTTCTCTTACAGAACAAATGATGTTACACACTTAAGTTCAATAAATGCTCTTTTAACAGAAAGAGACTTAACTACTGTGAGTGCAGAATAGGTAGGTGAAAAATCACTCAAAGTGTTAAATGCTCTTCGTTTTTCTGGGCAGCTTGAATGAATAAGGATTTTCTCGCTCAAGAATATTTTAAGATCATTAACTCCTTCATAAATGAAGTTGAGCTTCCTTATATAGTCTTCAAGCATTTTGAACTCTTGGTAGGTGGGCTAGCCGTTTGAATATGTCCGTTTTTCCCTTGTTACCGTTCGCCCATTTAATGCTTCATTAATGCATAGCAGGGTTGACTTGCTTTATCTCTGAAAAGTAGTCCTGACACCTCTGCTCTGACAAAAGCATTCTGACACTGCATCTCTTTGAACGTTCAGACATTCTGATTGCTTGCGGAAGCAACTTCTCATCCGGAAGCAACCTTACTGAGTGTGCTGCACTTGAACGTTAGTTTAGCAATATAATCATATAGTCTCATGCAGTGGGTGATCCTAAGTCTAAGGTGTATCCGGAAGCACTTCTACATCCGGAAGTAAATTCACTTGATGAGGGATTTAGTTCACCATGACTTGCTCTCGCTTAGTCTATTTCATTCCACCACTCAGCGCTAGTCACTGAGCTATCGGAAGCACTTTTACTTGACGTGGTGAATTCACTGACGCTTAGGGTGAAATCTATTCTATCAGTCTGCGCCAGTCAAGATCTAACAGGAAGCAACTTCACTTGATGTTGCATTTCCGCTGACGCTCGGGGTTATATCTAGTCTATCAACCTGCGCCAGTCTAAATCTAATAGGAAGTGCTTTCACTCGGCAAAGTAGACTTACTGACGCTTGGGGTAATAACTATTCTATTGCTCTGCGCCAGTCTAAGTCTAACAGGAAGCGCTTTCACTTGGGGAAGTAGACTCACTGACGCTTGGGGTAATATCTATTCTGTCGCTCTGCGCCAGTCTAATTCTAACAGGAAGCGCTTTCACTTGGGGAAGTAGACTCACTGTCGCTTGGAGTAATATCTATTCTATCGCTCTGCGCCAGTCTAAGTCTAACAGGAAGCAAACTCACTTCCGATTGAAACATAGCTTAGTCTTAAGGTTTTGTGTACCTAATTCTCATGGACTAAGTTAAATCCCTAGTGATTTACTTGCTGACGCTGGGGGATGAAAGCATTCATCCGCATGCGCAAGTCCTAATCTAACCGGAAGTAAATCTTCATCCGGAAGCACTCTTACTTGGGATCCTAAGTATACTATTGCTTCCTAGGCACTTGGTCTAATCCTTTATATTTTAGTCTTCATCAAAACTTAAGATTCTAACACAAACTAGCATGACACAGGCGTATTTTAAATAAACACATTTGTTGCCGTGGAAAAGGATGGAAATTGTTGATTGTGAAAGATGATAAATTGCTGTGAATTGTGATTGTTTTGAATTGGAAGTAAAAGATGATGTTTGATTGTTATGAATGTAGTGATAGTGAATGAGAATTTAGATAGTTTAACTTTATAAAAGGATATAACTAAGAATTGGGATTTGGGTAGTCACATAAGGAGAGAGAGACGCTATTTAACTTATATACTTGAAAGGTCATTAACTTACTATTATTACCTTGTGTAATAATAGGAAACATTGTGCTAGACATATATTTCTCAAAGCGTGGCTTAGAAATGGGAAGAGCAACAGAGTGCTAAGGGCGACAGGTAATCACTCTTACCTTGCTATAACAATGAGGGTGACGTTAGTTGGGATTTTCTTAAAATCCTTTCTCACCCTCCATATATATATTATCTTTGAAAAGTTATTCTCATATAAAATAGGCTATTGGGTGCCTTTCAAACTGGATTATGTTTGTATAAAGGACTGTGCAACACTTTGTATATATATACATATATTATATTATCCTGGTTGGTTGTGGTGGTAGTTTTTGGATAGTGTGATAGATATATAGGCATTGGATTATAACTGTGCTTTTGAGAGAATTGAGAATGAAATGAGAATGAGATGATGAGTTTGGATATTGTGGATGATTAGGTTGAGGGAATGAACTGAATAGTCATGAATGACATTGTGATATTGAAGTGAATTGTGGTTAAGAAGTTAAATATGGTGAATGAGATTGAAACATGGATATTGTGAGCGTTGCATGACAATGAAATATATATGTACCATCGCGCGATGATAATTGTCGATAGGCCAATCGACAATTATTTTTGTACTGTTTGCCTTCTGAGTAGAGACAGGGGCATAAGGGAAATTGCCTGCTGAGTAGAGACAGGGGCACAATGGAAATTGCCTTCTGAGTAGAGACAGGGGCATAAGGGGAATTGCCTTCTGAGTAGAGACAGGGGCACAATGGAAATTGCCTTCTGAGTAGAGACAGGGGCACAGTGACAAATCGTACAGTGAAGTTGAATGCTGGAATAAATGCCTCCGTGATTGCACGATGTATCTATAGGTGAATGTGAGTCGTGGTGGTAGTATTGTTGTATTGGAGATCGAGATGGTGAAGAGCAATGATTGGGAAGTGACAGAGTGATCAGGGTTATATGGGAAGAAGAATTGGATTATATATAATGACATAGTGATCGGGGATATATGAGAAGAAGAATTGGATTATATGTATATGAATTATTGATTTTAAACACTGTGGTACCCTTTAGACGCCCTTACTACCGCACATCTCACTGTTATAGTGAGTTAAGCGGTGATTACTGGGACAAATTGTCTCATCCCACGATTACTGACATTTTTGCAGGTATTCATGCACGGGCGCAAGCTTCAGGAAAAGGGAATTAGGTAGTGGAGGTGATACAGTTTATTTAGAATTGTATATTGCCAATTTATAGGTCTGCATTCGCTTCCGCATGTATATATATTTATTTATTGTATAATATCATTAAGTTTTGTTTATTAACCATGTTAGGCAAATCCTTTGTAACATGGTTAGCAATAAATTATCCATGATAGCAGCTGTGCTGTATTAGTTTATTCTTTTCTATCATGGATAATAATATTTAATCATTAGGAAATTCCTTTTCTAACTATGATAGGACATTGATATTATGGATATCCTTTTTCTATCATAGTTAGTAAAGAGGTTATTAGTCTAAAATGGATATTATGGTTTAAATTAAGAAATTAGTAACATAATGAAACACAATGTTACATACTGTATGTGATCATTTGCTACAGAAGGATTGCCTGCTAATGGAAAGGCAATCCCTTTTATTGATTGAGCTTAGCGACGTTTGATTTCGCTTCGTGATACTGACATGTTAAGTCAGAGAATTGTGTATTTGTGATGTGTTGATTTAATGAAGCTAGTTACTGGTGTTGTTGACACATGCTGTGTTAGGTGATTAAGTCACCATTGTACTGGATAATATTATTAGTTTTACAGGTGAATGGTCATGATCAAGTTAAGGAAATTCTCTTTTCCTAACTTGATTATATTATGTGGATGTTGATTGTTTGTAGGTTAATGGAGGTTGTTTTTCTTATATAACCATGTTAGATGGGCCCCTCTCTAGCATGGTTATTCGTCTCTGCGTATTATGCTGCTTCTTTTCCTAACCATGTTAGGTGATTCTTTTCTAACATGGTTAGATTTCCGTTAAGATATTAATGATGTGGTTTATTTGAGTTGATGATGTCTCTTTTGCTAACTATGTTAGGAGAATCTCTTTTCTAACATAGTTAGATGTGTGCTAGAGATTATAAGTGTTTTTTTTCCATTGTAGCAGGTGATTCGTTTTTCTAACCCTGTTAGGCGAATCCTTACTAACATGGTTAGTAATTTATTATCCATGATAGCATTGGTATTGAATTAGGAAATTCTTTTCTATTATGGATAATTCATAGATTATTAGGAAATTCTTTTCTAACTATGATAGTACTATTGATATTATAGAAAAATCTTTTTCTATCGTAGTTAGTAAAGTAAATTATTGGATTTGAAAGTATTATTATTGGTAAATTAGGGATTTAGTAACAAAATGTTACACTGTACAACTCTATTGAAAGGTTGACCGAGAGCCTCAGCCAGATGGACGGACGCTTTGTGACGCCTACTTCTTCTGTTGATGATTTTATGGCCTTGGTGCCTACATCCTGTGATCACTGTGACTCGCCGATGCACCTATCCTCAGACTGTCCATCCCAAGCGGAAGTGGCGGCCATGTATAACAATGCTAGGCCTCAAGCCAAATATGATCCTTATTCTTCCACGCACAATCCGGGATGGAGGGACCACCCGAACTTCAAGTGGGGGGGAGGTTCAAATCAAGCTACAAATTCCAGCTCCTTCCAACCACAGCAACAGCCTAAGTGGGGGGGGAGGTAACTACCAAGCTTCTAATGCCTATCCCTCACAACAAGGCTATGGTTCATACCAAGGGAGGCCTAACCCTAATGCCCAAGGGTACAGGCCGAATCAACAAGCCAATGTTCCTCCTCCATTTATGAAGAATGATAATCCAGCTCATGCTCTGCGAAACAATATGGAGGGATCTCAAGCTTGTGTTCCTCCATCTAGCTCTGCGACATCTCAACAAGACATGATTTACCAAATGATGTCAAGTTTTATGGAGAAGATTGAAGAGAGATTACAGAAACAGGAAAATGCAGTGTCTCAAATAATGAATAACAAAGCGGAGCAAGATGCAAAGAAAGGAGGATTGCCGTCTAATGTGGTGATTAATCCTCAAAATATTCATTCTATGCACCTAAGAAGTGGACAGAAATATGGTGATGCTTATGAATATGAGGAGGAAGAGGAGCAATCACAACTACCTTGTGAAGCTGAGCGAAGTACATTGAATGAGGGAGGTCACTCTAGCCTCCAGTATGATTTTGTTGGTGAACAGATGCATGGAGAGTCTGTACTGAGTCCTCCTCTTGATGAACTACTGGATGAGGCTGAGAGCCTGACTAAGAAAAGTGATGAAGCTGAGACCTCAAAGGAGGATAAGAGGAAGTAAATTGCAAGAGGGAAGCTCAAAGTCGGAGACTCTTCTTCTTCTCAAGAACCTACTCAACAAAGAGATGAGTCTCCTGAAGGTAAGCCTCTTGACCCTAAACATTTACCATTTCCTAACTCATATGCTTTAGTTAAGAAACAACATGATGATGAGTTAGAAAAGGAAATGCTCAACTTATTCTCTAAGCTTGAAGTGAATGTACCTATGCTTGTATTGTTAAAGCAAATGCCTAAATATGCCAAGTTTTTAAAGGATCTGTGCACTAACAAGAGAGTTGGTAATGCAAGTAACAAAGTCCAATTAAGGACTAATGTTTCATCTCCCTTGAAAGGGCACTTGCCTTCAAAGTGCAGAGATCCTGGATCTTTCACCATCCCTTGTCAGATAGGGAAACTTAGCTTTGGGAAAGCACTTCTCGATTTAGGGGCCGCAATTAACGTCATGCCTAAGGCCACCTACTTTGCACTAGGGTTGAAAAAATTGAGTGAAACCAGTGTTGTAGTTCAACTAGCTGATAGGTTTATAAAGAAACCCTTTGGCTTTATAGAAGACATTCTAGTGATGGTTAGGGAACTAGTTTTCCCAGTGGACTTTTATGTGCTTGATATGACAAGTGACACTAGTTTGGATGATTCTTTGATATTAGGTAGGCCATTTATGAAAACGGCCAAGATGGTGATAAGCTTAGAAGGGGGGTTTGTGACAATGCAAGTGGGGAATCAGATAATAAGGTTTGATGTAGGAGAAGCCATGAGACATCCCCACGAGGACTATTCTTTCTTAGGTTTGAGTGTGGTTGATTCATTGATGCATGTAATCTATGATGAGCATGTAAATTCTTTTAAGCTGAATATGTTTGATAAGGTTGATGCTCATATGTGCTATCATGATTCTTGTGCTAGTCTGATATATAATACATGTTTGCATGAGGTTCCTAATGATTCATCTAGCATAGGGAGTACAGTAACTGAATTCATAGATTCCATGCATGTGCACTATAACTTTGATGATGATTGCATGTCTATTTCTTCTCTGTCAAGCTACAACCCCTTGGAAGAAGGAAGTGTGTTCAATTTTGCAGGACACGAGGAGAATGGAAGTTGTGAATTCACCAAGGAAATTGAGAACTCTAGTGCAGAGGAGTTTGACATTGAAGAGTATGAAGCTTTAAGGAGGAGCCGTTTACATAAGTTGAGAGAGAAGCTCTATCTGAAAGAGCATGTGCTTGCTGACGGTCCACATGTTTCTACCCTGAGCGGCAGTGGCGATGCAGACTTGAATAAGAGTGCTGAGGCCTTAAACTCTAAGAGGCCGAATTGTTGTGATGATCTGAAGCAGCCAATGACTTTTTCTGATTACTCTGATGAGCTTCCGCAGTTGGATGATGATTCCTTTGAACCGCAAGTACTCCAAGTTGAGATGCATACATTGATTCCTTCTATTATTGAACCACCCACTTTGGAATTGAAGCCTTTGCCACCTAATCTCAAGTATGCTTACTTGCTTGAGGATGAGAAACTTCCGGTGATTATCTCTACTTCTCTTTCTTCTCTTGAGGAAGAGAAGTTACTTGAAGTGCTAAAGAAGTACAAGGGGGCCATTGGGTGGACTATGGCCGATCTTCCTGGCATGAGTCCTACCACCTGCATGCACCGGATCTTGCTTACTGATGATGCTAAGCCGGTGAGGCAACCACAAAGGAGGCTTAATCCCTTGATACTTGATGTTGTGAAAAAGGTGGTAGAAAAGCTCTTAAGTGCTGGAATTATATACCCGATCAGCGATAGTGAATGGGTGAGTCCCATCCATGTGGTGCCAAAGAAGAGTGGGCTGACTGTAGTCAAGAATGATAAGGAAGAGCTGGTTCCAACACGGGTTCAGAACTCTTGGAGGGTCTGTATAGATTATCGGAAGCTGAATGACTCCACAAGGAAGGACCACTTCCCGTTGCCATTTGTTGATCAGATGTTGGAAAGACTAGCTGGCAAGTCACACTATTGTTTTCTGGATGGTTTCTCAGAGTACTTCCAAGTTCCAATAGCACCTAAGGACCAAGAGAAAACAACCTTTACTTGTCCATTTGGAACCTTCGCATACAGGAGAATGCCTTTTGGTCTATGCAATGCTCCAGGAACCTTTCAACGTTGTATGATGAGTATTTTCAATGACTTGCTAGAGGATGGCATAGAGGTGTTTATGGATGATTTCTCCCTCTATGGAGATAGTTTTGATGCTTGTTTGGTCAATCTTGAGAAAGCATTGGTTAGATGTGTGGAGAAGGGCTTGGTACTCAACTATGAGAAGTGTCATTTCATGGTGGATAAGGGCATAGTTCTGGGACACTTAGTCTCAAAGGAGGGCAATCAAGTTGACAAAGCCAAGGTTGAGGTAATCTCTTCTCTACCTTTCCCTACTTGCTTGAAGGAGTTGAGGTCCTTTTTAGGACATGTGGGTTTTTATAGAAGATTTATCAAGGGCTTCAGCCAAATTGCTGCTCCTTTATCTCATCTACTTCAAAAAGAGGCCGAGTTTGACTTCTCTAGTGCTTGTAAGGATGCCTTTGTTGAGTTAAAGTCAAGACTTATTTCTCCTCCTATCTTGGTTGCACCTAATTGGGAGTTTCCTTTTGAGCTATCATGTGATGCTTCCAACGAGGCCTTGGGAGCCATGTTCGGCCAGAGGCATGATTCATTGCCGAGGGTGATTGCTTATGCATCTAAGACTTTGGATAGAGCTCAAAGGAATTATACAACAACGGAGAAGGAATTATTTGCCATTGTCTTTGGTCTAGACAAATTTTGGCAATACTTACTTCATTCCAAAGTAACTGTATTCACGGATCATGCAGCTGTTCGTTATTTGCTATCTAAGCCACAAACAAAGCCCAGACTCTTGCGATGGGTGTTGCTGTTACAAGAATTTGAGTTGGAGATCAAAGACAGAACAGGAAGAGAGAACTTAGTGGCCGATCATTTGAGCCGCTTACCAATGGACGTGGAAGGTGTTGATGATTCTTCTTTTGTTTGTGACACCTTCCCGGATGCCTTATTATATGTTTTGAATACAAAGAAGGATCCGTGGTATGCTCATCTTGTGAACTATCTGGTTGCCGAAGTCACTTCACCTTCTTTGAACAAGCATCAAGTTCAAAAGCTGAAAAGAGATGCTAGCTACTATATTTGGGACGAGCCGCACTTGTGGAGGCTATGTAATGATCAAATAATCAGGAAGTGTGTGCAAGATGACGAAGTCCCATCAATCCTGGAGTTTTGTCATTCGCTAGCTTGTGGAGGACACTTTGGTGCTAAGAAGACTTCAAGAAAGATTTTGGAAGCTGGATTTTATTGGCCAACCTTGTTTAGGGATGCTTATGAATACTGCAAGTCTTGTGACAAATGCCAAAGGTTTGGAAGCTTAGGGAAGAGACAGGAGATGCCTCAAGTGCCAATGCTGTATTGTGACCCTTTTGATGTTTGGGGTATAGATTTCATGGGTCCTTTTCCACCATCTAATGGCTACACATATATTCTTCTGGCGGTGGATTACCTATCTAGGTGGGTGGAAGCTGTGCCAACCAGAGCCAATGATGCGAGGGCTGTGTTGAAATTCCTCAAGTCTAATATCTTTTGCCGGTTTGGAGTTCCAAAAGCTTTGGTCAGCGATCAAGGTTCTCATTTCTGTAACAAGCTCATGTCTTCACTGCTCAGCCAATTTGGGGTGACGCACAAAGTTTCTACACCTTATCATCCTCAAACTAATGGAGAAGCTGAGGTGAGCAATAGACAGATCAAAAACATCTTTGAGCGAATTGTGAAGCCAAGTAGGAAAGATTGGAGCTTGAGACTTGAAGAAGCTCTCTGGGCATATAGGACTTCATTTAAGACTCCTATTGGCATGTGTAACATCCCAAATTTTGATTAAAGATTAGTGGTAATTTTTGGTTTAATTTTAGAATTAATTTATGAGGTTAGAGAGTTCCAAGGAGAAATTTCATGCAAATTGAAGCACTTTTTGGAGAGTAAATGTATTCTCAGAAATCAATATGGTTATTCCTTCTAGAAATTAAAGGATAAATAGTTAAAGAATAAATAATTGATTGGATAGAAATAGAGATACATGGGTATACATATAGGTTATTTCTACAAATTGCTTTAAGATAAGGATTTAAGATAGAAAAGTAAATAAGTAACCATATAAGGGCAAATGGGTAATTTGGCCATAAAACCCTAATACATACACTCCTTCTCCTTCCTTCATTCCAAACGAGCTGCACCCCTCCTCCCCTTCATCTTCTTCGTTCTTCTTCCCTCTCACCTCCGCCCTCCTCTGAGCTCCGAGCTTCCTCCGGCCACACGAAGCGGCGACGCCCCTTCCCTTCACAAACTCGTTCTCCTTTCTCCTCTTTATTTCTCAAACTCTCTCTCTCTCTCTCTCTGCCTTACCATCTCTCAAGAAACCCCCACAAGCCCAACCTCCCTCTCCTTTCCAGGCGAACCAGCGACGGCAAATCCGGCAAGGAAGTCCGTCGCCGATGAGCACCAGCTCGTCTTCAATCATGGGTAAGTTTCTCCTTTCTTTTCTACACATTTTTCTTTGATTTCAGGCGAGATTTGAGGGAATCCGAAATAGAGTTTGATTTTTTTATGACATTGAAACTAATTAAAGACGGTTTAAGCTTCAATTCAAAAGAATTGAGAAAGGATTTGGGTGTTGATTAAAGTTTGGAGTTGTTTAGGTCAAACCCTAACTTTTTGTGCTTATGGGCCAACGGGTTAAAGTCTTTTCTGGCTCAAAATATTTAAATAATCAATAACAAAACTTACTTGAGTTTGATTATATCACTGGTGGTTTGATTTGGCTTGGGTCTGGACGTTTCACAACTTTCTTCTATTTGTTAGATCTCTGTTTGATTTGTAATTGGTTTGGTGTGCGATATTAATTCATTTAGCTTGTTCTTGGGGTCATTGTTACGTGATTAATGTTATGTTTAGTGGAAGTTGTGATGTGGTAAACTGATTTTGGGAAATGTTTATGTGAAAGTGAACCATAAAACTTTATGTAAAATTTGTCTTTAATTGTGGCCTTGTTTCTCTGGTTATACTTCATTCCAAGAATGTTTGGGATTTTCTTGTTGCCGCTTGGTGCATGATTGGTAATGGAGATTATGTATATTATGATGTAATATGTTAAATTAGGATGTGTAACTGAAGGATTGATTGTAATTGTTTATAGGGTTGTATGTTTGTGAAGTAAACACTAGTTTTCTTCTCTTATGTGTTCAATGGCTGAATAAACCCTTCAAAAGAATCTTTAGTTGTTCTGTTTTGGGTGCTAATATGAACCTACCTAATTATACAGCAATGTCATTTGAAAATAATGTAAGAAGTGTATGTAGGAAGTTTGAATCATGACTTAGAGCATTAGATGAAAGGCTATTGTTGTTTCTTTTAGTTGCATATTGAAATTCTTGGTTTAAGGATTTGTGAAGTTTATATTCTTTGACTTGTTTGGTTGATGCTTAGTAAGGAGTAAAATAAAGCATGATTGTAACTAATTCTGGTGTTCACAAAGAAACATGGTTTTGTGTTGGTAGGTATGTGTTGTAAATGTTATTAAAAGAGTTGAGTTTAAGCTTAAAGAGTAGTAGGAAGAAGATTTGTTTTGGCTGTTTGGCTGAAAGGATTGGTTCACGGTTCATGAGTTGAGTGGTTCATTGGAAATGTTTGTGTTTAGCAATTTGATTTTTGATAGGCAAGTTGGTAACTTACCTTTCATAAGATTTGAGAGTGTTGCATGGAGAAGTGGATTAAAGGAACTTTTTACTAAATGATTACTTTGAGATTTATATTGGTACTAACATGTTGAACTCTAAGTTCTCTTTTGGTTTATTTTGATGGTGGTTCACATTAAATTCTGAATTGTTAGTACAACACAAAATATTGAAAGGGGAAATTTGTAATATCTTATGATTATTCTATTGTCTTGTGTGGGTTTGAAAATTATATATGCTTTGGATTTGCATTCTTGTTACATTATTGTGTTTGTGGAGTTGTATTATTACTAAGTGAGATGTCCATGTTTGGCCTCATGGTGGCAGAGATCATTTCTGAATTTGAGAATTCTCTTTCAATGAGAATGGCAATGAGCCTTGGAATGGAACAATTTAGATATTGTCTTAGAGGAACTAATGTTGAGGAAACAAGGGTGATTTGATTCATGAAATGGTGTGATATGATAGAGTTTGCTTTATTCTATTTATTTTGTCTCAATTATCTGTTTCTGATTTGGATGGTATACATGTGTGGTTTGTGTAGGAAGGATTTGTGAATGATTGATGCATTTAGAATGGTAGATATTATGGGCACAAGTTTATTGATGACAAGAGTTCTTGGATTATGTAGAATAGAAACTGTTATAATATAATTGTTTTAAGAAATATGATTGTTCTTTTGAAACAGATTTGAAGATGTTAAGGAAAAAGGGATTGTTGTTCGTCTTTGTTCTTTAATTTGTTAAATTGCGAAGTTGAGATGGGAATATTTACATTGATTGATTAAATTGGGTAACATTGTATTAGCAGAATGACTGTTGTGCATAGTGGTGGACTGTAATTGATAACTGGTTAAATGGTTTGTGGTGCTCTGTAAGCGTGTGGTTATTGTGAATCCTTGGCTCTTTCTATGTTTTTGCAGAATTTGGTGCTAAAGGACATAAGTAATACATTTTATGAGCTTAGTGGCTTATCTTATGCTCTGTGGACTTTTGGTGTATGTGAGTTGTGATTGTGTAATTGAATTAGGTTGGAAATGTGATTTTCTTTCTTGATTGGTATTATATTAGTAGGATTTGTAATATTTTTTTTTGGCTGAACCTAAGTTATTATTGATATTGTGATTGATAATGTTTTAGGAAGTTTAATGTTAGTGGTGTTGTTTAAGTGATTCTGAATCTTACATGTTTGAATTAGTTAAAGACTTTATTTCTCTATTTTATTGCCATTATTGGCTTGTATTTGGCTGAATGGATCCTGAACCCAAAGGGATATTAATAAGTATTGAAATGGATGTTAAGAAAGCCAAGTGTGATAGTTTGGAATGTGGCTAAATGAATATTGACAATTGGGTTGAGATGAAGTAGATTTGGAACTGTGCAGATGGATTTGAATAACAGAATCTTGTTTGCATTATTAAGGAGTATGAGAAATCTGGTCCTACCTTTCAATGATCAAATAATTGAAGTATGTGAGTCTGATGGTGTGTTTATTTCATTTAACTTATGATTTGTATTGGTTACAGTTTTTGAACTAAGAAAATGTGGAAAACTAGGTAGTAACTTCATAGGAACGAGAGAGACGTAAAGTATTATAAAGTGGAATAGTATTAATTTATCATCGTTTATTAATTATTATAGGATTTGATGTGATGTGGTGTTGTGGCATCAAGAAAGGAAGGATAATTCAGTGCATAGCTGTTGGGGGACAGGTAATCACGCTTAACTGACTGTGATACTGAGGGTGACGGTAGTTGAGGATTTCTAAAATCCTCTTCTACTTTTATATATATAAATGAAATGTGTTCAGATTATTTTATATTTAAACGTGGGCTATAGGGTACCTCTTTAAATACACTGTACTTTATATATATACATATTCATATATAAATCTTTTGTATGTTGCATGACACTGATTATTAGTACCGTCGGCCGATGTAACCATCGATTTTCACAAATCGATAGGTTAATTGTACAGGTTCCTCGGATTGTAAAGGAACAAGGGATGTTTTCACATTTTAGAGTGCTCCCTTTTTCATGCTTTCAGATTTGATACTGGGCACAGTGTCAATCACGTTTATTTTTGTCTATTGAGAGATGGATGTATCTGTACTGTATATATGTGTATATATTATGTGGTTATGCAGGTTTTGAAAACTCTGGTACCCTGTAGACACTCCAGTACCCCACTTCTGAGTGTCACAGTGAGTTAAGAGGTGATTACTGAGACATGGTTTTGTCTCACCCCATTCCCTTTATTTTTGCAGGTGATCATGCACAGGTGCGAGCACCGAAAAAGGGAACTAGGATCCATAGGTTATTTGTATTGTTTAGAAATGTATATTGCCAACAATTTATAGGTCTGCATTCGCTTCCGAATATTTTTGTTTGTACTTGAGATTTCAAGCTAATTGGAAATTTGTCGTAGGTTGTAACTATTAGATTTTAGGTTGTTTCTTTCTTCTAACCATGTTAGATGAATCTTTGCTAACATGGTTAGCTATTAATTATCCATGATAGTATTCAGGTTGTATTAGGAAATTTTTTTCTATCATGGATAATGACTATTATTAAGAAATTCTTTTCTAACTATGATAGATTTATTGATATTATGGAAATCATTTTTTTCTATCATAGTTAGTGAATGTATTATTGAATTAATCAGGGAATGAGTAACTGTATGTCACAGCATGTCTCCTTATCGGCTCATATATGGAAAAGCTTGTCATTTACCAGTTGAGCTGCAGCACAAGTCTTATTGGGCAGTTAAATCTTGTATTGAGGATATGGATGCTGCTGCTCAAGAGAGGCAATTGACTCTGAGTGAGCTTGAGGAGCTGAGGAATGAAGCTTTTGAGAACTCAAGGATCCTGAAAGAGAAGACTAAGGCCATTCATGATAGTGGCATTCTGAGGAAGCAGTTCAAGGAGGGAGATTTTGTCTTGTGCTATAGGGTAAGATTAAAATTCTGTGGAGGCGGCAAGCTTAAAGACAAGTGGCAGGGACCTTATGAAGTGCCCAAGTCTCATGACTTTGGGATGGTTGAGATCAAGAATCTCAAGGATGGTCGTGTGTACAAGGTCAATGACCACTTGCTCAAATTGTATAAGGAGAATTTCAAGCCTCCCTAAAGGTCGTTTCTTTCCTTTCCTCACTTATACTCTTATTGCAAATTCTTAAGTGTGGGGGAAGGTGTTAGTATTAGAAAAATTAGGATTATGTTTGTGTGTTTAGGATTTTGTTTAGGTTTGTTAGGTTGTTAAAATAAGCTGAAAAATATTTCACTAGTGCTTGGGGATGCCTATTTGCTTAAGGAAGTGTCACTGGGGAAATAGAGGATCTTGCATCCGGAAGTGTTTTAGCTTCCGGAAGCTCTCCACTTAGACTTAGTTGCTTAACATTAGATTGAGTTCATTATGCTTCCGCTGGGGGAGGAGTTCTTGCTTCCACAAGCGTCAGTGCATCCGGGAGCAATTTTTCTTCCGGTAGCATGTTTGCTTCCGCTAGGGATGAGACTTAGAATCTGAACCAGAGTGACTTCCTATAGCCATTTTGCTTCCGGTAGCATTTTTGCTTCCGGAAGCCTAGTGACTTGAGTCTAAATTCAGTTAGGCTTCCTGAGCGTTAGCGAGAGAAAAAAAATAATACATAATATTTTAGGTTGTGCTTAGTATGTGTTTGTTTGTAAATAATACATGCATTGGCCATTTGTATGCTTGAACTGCCCGGCCTTTTCTGTTGCTGCCATGCCTTTAAAATGCATCTTCCTACTTGATTTGATTGGTCCATTGAGGACAATGCATGCTTTAAGTGTGGGGGAGGTGTATTATGTGCTTAAAAGTGGTCTAATTCAAAGCTTTCACACTTAATTTTTGGACTTATTTGGCATAATTTTTCTTGAAAATTTGACTTGATTATGGCTCTTGAAAGCAAATGGAATTGTCCTCTAGTGTGTAAGTAGAATTTTTGGAATGATTACTTAGGGCATTGCATGGGGCATTTTTAAGGTATAAAGAGGGTGTTAGTTTCTCATTTAACTTCTCTTAGGGAGGAAGTGACTGATTAGAGTAAGCCATAAATGTGAGAAGCCTCCAACCAAATTGAGTGGGCCAATAGTCACTTGACCTCCTAGAACTTGTCCTAGCTCTTGTTCAAGATCACAATGCATGGCATGATTGAAAATGAAAGGGGCGTTTCTTTCTAAACCCTTATGACCCAAACACTAAGCCAACCAAATATTATCCTTTGATTAACCCCTTTGGGCCATTCACTTTTCTTTTCTACCACCTTGACGAAAGTATGAATAAGTGATTATAGCATATGCTTGCATTCATATTAGTATTGTATTGTTGTATCTTGTGAAAAGCAAGCTATATGAGTGAAAAACAAAAGATGGCCGAGAGTCACAAGAGAGGAAAAGAAAAGAGAAAATGGCTAAAGGCCAAAGAAAAGAAAAGAAAAAAAAATAATAAGGCCAAAGGCTTATCAAAAGAGAAAAAGAAAGAAAGCACAAAAGTGCTTAAGTATGCCAAAGGCATAAGATTGAAAAAGAAAAAAAAATGAAAGAAGCACAAAGTGCTTGAAAAAGAAAAGAGAGATGTAGCATGCTTTGTGAGGATTGATTTCATTGTATTGCATGCATATGTGGTGATTACTTGTTCATGTCATTGGTCATTGATTACTATCCATCATTCACCATTCATTATTAGCCTTCCATTCAACCATTAAAGTCCTCTAGATTTGGTTGTGTCATGCATAATAATGGGTGGAGAACTTAGAGCTATTACAAGCCTATGGTGATGGTCAAGTGCATTGAGCCAAAGAGTGATGACAAGTCCCTAGTTAGGCATTTTTCCTAACTTGAGTGAATGAGTGTAAACACTTTATCCGGTGAGGAAAAATCTCAATTGGCACTCCTCCTTAGGTTTAGTTGCTTGTTAAACTTGCATTCACTTTGTATTCTTAGATTTGGCCCATGCGATGCTTTAGGGATAGGTTCAAGAAGATCAACTTGTACTCTATGAAAATTCCAAGTGCTTTCATTATGCTTATTGATTAAGTTAGTCTATTAATATGACTTTGCCTGGAGTGCAAAGATTAAGTGTGGGGGATTTGATTAGACCAAATTTCATACCTTTAAGCATGTGCATTTGAGCTTAATTAGTGTGGTTTATTTGTTATATTTGATCATTATTGGTACATTTTCATGCACATGCTTATGTCTAAATATTTGAAGAATAGTAGCCTTATTACTTGTATTTATTGAAACCAAGGGTATTTTGGTCATTTTGACTATGTGATGTGTTTTTCATGTAGGGGGGTCCCAAGTGGGCCCTACACACCCTTAGTGGAGCTTCAGTGGTGATAACTTGGCAAGAAGGAAGGCTAGATGACAAGTACTCATATTCACATCCGGAAGCAAAGTTACATCCGGAAGCTGAGCCACTTGAGAAAGGGAACTCACATCCGGAAGCGGATGCACAGCCGGAAGTGAATGCCCTTGAGCTTGTTGAATGAAGACTTACATCCGGAAGTGGATGTACTTCCGGAAGTGAACGTGCTGGCGCTGGCGGACAGTCTTGACATCCGGAAGCTTAAGTCCATCCGTCAGTGAGTTTAAGAGTCAGACTGCACAATGATCAGAAATGTCAGCTACTTTTCAGAAGTCTTTTGTGCAGAGTTAATTTAAGGCAAAGTCAGCCCTGCAGCTTGAAGGTACTTGGGGAGCATATTTCCAAATGAGGCAAAATTGGCGCCAAGGTCAAATTCAAGTCTGGAGGCCTCATTAAGTGCAATTTTGGAAGCACAATCAAATGGAGAAAAAGGAGGAACCTTTAGAAATGCATGGAGATGAGATCTAGTCCACATTCATCCCCACCTTTTACCAAATACCAAAAATACCCTTTGGGCGATAATCCCAAAGTTACTTACCACTATAAAAGCTCAAATGTCACAAACTCTAACAACTCTTATCTCATTTCACTTTCACTTTCTCTCTCCTCTAACAAACTCTCTCAACTCCATCTTCATCTTCTTCATCTTTTTCACTTCGAAACCTCCGCCATGTTCAGAACCTCACACCTACCTTCATCCGCCTTCATCTCCATGTCAGGCTAGATCGCCTAGCCTTCTTCTCCAAGGAAATGTGCTTGTAGAATCAACCTATGGCTTTATATGCTTGTAATTTTCTCTTTTAGGCTTCATGTTATATGTAAATTTTTGCCTATGTATGTCTAGATCTAGGCTTATATAGGTTAGAGCATCTTTATTTTAGGTGTTCTACTTTATGTTAGCTTGAAATCTCTCTTAATTGTTTAGGACATGAAAACTGAGGCTTAATTCTTGTAATTTCATACATGTATATGTGTGCGATTAGCTCCTCCTACATTTGTGGAATGAATTTGTTTCCTAAATGCTAGATCTAGTGTTTAGAGTTGCTTTTGGTATGTTCTTGGCTTGAAAGAGCTTAAACCTTAATTAAATTAGTTAAACTCTTGTAGACTTCTTTGATTAAAGAGATCTTGAGAATTTAACTAGTTTATATTAAGAAGAACAAGTATATGAAGTCTGATTAAACATAAGCACGGAGTACTTGGAGAAGGAGGTACCTTCCATTCCATACTTTCACACTTTTAATTCTGTTAGTTGTAGATTTTACTAGTTTTAATTAGCCTTAGATATAAAGCTTGCACACAACCTGTTTGATAATTTGCTTAACTTGTGATTATTTGACCTAAGCAAGAGATAAAACCAAACTGTGAATTGACCTAGGACTTGCTGCTAACTACTGTAGTTTAATTCTAGTTTTATTTGTTTTAGCTCTTTTTATAACGACGAAAAAGAGTTAAATCAGAATGTTATGGATAAATTGATAGCTGTAATTTGTTTATTGAAGTTATAAATTGATTATGGAATAAGGAAGTTGGAAAGGATTGAACTACATTGAATTTCTTGACGTTTTAGGTGAGTTGTGGTCTAGTGAGGCTTCTAGTGGTTTAAATCTGCATTCTTTGGTAATTCATGGACCATTGTTAAGTAGTTTAAACTTAATGAAATTTGCTAATTGTAGAATGTTTAGATGGAAGGAAGTTTTGAGTAAAATGAAAGTATGTCTTATTAGTTTTATCTTGGAGTCTAATAGTAAAGTATTAGGTGTTTTACATGTATGTGAACTTGGAAGTTTTATAAGATTCACTTTTGAGCATGAAAGTATGTTTTGTGTAGTTTTAAAAGGTGTTATGTACTAATTGGAGTGGTAAAGTGACATTGGAAGATGGTTTTCCTTGCGGCAATGAATAAAATGTGGCTAAGTGAAGATTTATAATTGGGCTAATTTGAAGTTGATTTGGAAGTGTTTGAATGGATTTATTATAACAGAATCTTGTTTGCCTCAAATAGGAAATATGAGAAATTTAGTTTCTCCTCTCTTTGATTTACTAAATTATATGTGAAGGTTTGTAAGTTACTTGTTTAGCTATGAGTTGGAAGTCATTGTAAATATCTGTATGACATGATTGAATGACATCTAATGTTGAGTAAAGACTACTATAACATTGAAAGGTATCTAAGTGTGTGAATGTGTAGTTTCTTATACATGTCCTTTATTTTGAAAATTGTGTGAACAATTAAAATGTACGGCTGCAGTATAGTTGAATATGATTTTAGATTATGGTATTTGTGGTTGGTAATATTCATTGGTTTGAAATGACTAAAGAATTCCTATGTTTGAACAGTGGTCAAAATGAATATGAATTGATATCTCTTCTCTTTTCCTTTTTGCCTTGGCTGATCAAAAAGGCATAAAAGAAATAGATTTAAAGTGTATGGAGAATTTGTGATTGAGGTGTGGAAAAATGTGATCGTAAAAATGTATATTGGGTGATTGGTCATTAGTTTGCTTAATTTTTCTCTTATGAGAATAGATTTAATCATTGTGTGAAACATGTTATTGATTGGAAGTCCCTTGAAGAATTGTTAGTAGGCTATATATTTACTTGGATTAATTGTTCATAGTGATTTAATAATAATTGTTGTGAATGAATGATTATGCTTGATGTGAACTATGTTGGTGTTAAATATTTAGATCCAAAAGAAACAAGTGAAAATGAATTATTTAAATAATCAAGGAAGAATTATCTTAAATGAAAGTGGTTGGGTAGTAATGCGGATACGAGAGAGACGTCAAAGTGTTATAAATTGGAAATGATATTAATATATCATTTTGTATCCTATTATTATAGGAGGAACTGAGAGGAAAGTATTTAGAGGAAATCTACAAGAAATGGTAAGGAAAACGTCAGAGTACAAAGGGCGACAGGTAATCACACTTAACCTTGCTATAACATTGAGGGTGACGTTAGTTAGGAATTTTGTAAATCCCTTCTCACCCTCTATGTATATATATTATCTTTAAAAGGGTATTTTTATATAAAATGTAACATATTCCCAATTAACCTAAGATCTCCCTCTTAATTCAATTATCTCTTTACTAACTATGATAGAAAAAGAATTTCCATAATCACAATGTCCTATCATAGTTAGGAAAAGGATTTACTAATGGTTAAATACTATCCATGATAGAAAAGAATTTCCTAATATAATACGAATACTATCATGGATAATTAATAGCTAACCATGTTAGAAAAGATTCACCTAACATGGTTAGAAAAAGAAGCAATTTGATATTAAATAACTAACTATGATAGAAAAGGGCTTGTCATAGTAACACAACCCTATCATAGTTAGAAAAGTATTTTCCTTATAATATAATCAATAATCAATATCCCTAAGTCTATTTCCCAATTTCATAAGAAAATATGCGGAAACGAATGTAGGCCTATATATAAACTGGCAATATACAATTCTAAATAATGTAAGCAACCTCTAAAGCCTAATTCCCTTTCCTGAAGCTTGCACCTGTGCATGAACACCTGCAAAAATGTCAGTAATCGTGGGATGAGACAATTTGTCCCAGTAGTCACCGCTTAACTCACTATAACAGTGAGATGTGCGGTAGCGAGGGCGTCTAAAGGGTACCACAGTTTTAAAAACAATAATAATATATATACCCAGATCTTCTTTCATTCCTTACTCAAGTCCCTCCGTCGAATCCAAATCAAGTCAAAATCACCATCTCTACTTTTCCTATTCAACCATCCTACTGCCCAAACTCTCACACTCACCTATAGATGCATTGTGCCATCACGGGCATTCAAGCATCTAATCTTCACTATATGATTTGACACTGTGTCCCTCTCCATAATGAGGGGACAATTTCCCTCTCTGGCAATCTCCAGAGAGGGAACCCCAGTTCTGTTTCCATTGCAGAACGGGAACGGTTGGACTCTTCAATGCCAAACAACCGTAGGGGCGGTTGGGCTCTTTAATGCCAAAACAACCGTAGGTCACTTCTCTCAATAAGTCGACCTATGATCCCCGATCCAATCAATCTGTAAAGGATCCTCAGTACAAATAACTGTCGATTGGCCTATCGACAGTTATCATCGCGCGATGGTACATATATATCAGTGTCATGCAAACCTCACAATATCCATCAATTTCAATCTCATCATCAATATCATGAACCATTATCATGCCCTTCACTATCTCAATCTCAACTATTCAACTTATTCCCTCAACCTAACTATCAACATCTCTCACATAATACCATCTGAACCTCTCACATCATACCAGAATAAACACCAGCCAGGATAATATGTATAATGTTTCAAATTCCTTTTATATGAAAATAATCGTGTTTGAAAGGCACCCGATAGCCTGTTTTGTATAAAAATACCCTTTTAAAGATAATATATATATATATATATATAGAGGGTGAAAAGGGATTTTACAAAATCCCTAACTAACGTCACCCTCAATGTTTTAGTAAGGTTAAGTGTGATTACCTGTCGCCCTTTAGCACTCAACTGCTCTTCCTTACCCTTCCTTAGTAGATTCACCTATTATTACATGAAAGTAATAATAAAGGTAAATAACTATACTCAAATCTGTATTAATAAATAGCACGTCTCTCTCTTCACATTACTACCCAATCTTCCCCATTTATGTATTTTATCTTAATGAATCACATCAAACATATAAACAAACCATTACAATCAAACATTTTGTATATGCTCTCAAAAGTAATTAAGACTATTTCAATCACTTCCTCTTCATCAATATCATTCATCCTATTTAATCACAAGAACCCACGTTAAGCAATTAAATACTCCAATATAAGATCAGTCACATAAACATTAACCACACATGAATAACAGACAAAGAATATAGTTATTTTAGAAACAAAGGACATACGTGCAAACATATAGTAGCCACATTCCATTTCAGCCCATATTAGCAAGAAAAGAGCAGTTTAACAACATGAATTTCATTTCAAATGGTGGAAGGACAAGAATAACACCTTTACACGCCACTTATGAAGCTATAATCACATTCCCTTCAGTAAAACATAAATTAATCAAGTATTCATATACATACAATAATCCAACCCAATAACTCACAATCAATTATTAACAACATACGCATCAATTTTAATCCATGTTACACTTGTCAAAATAAAAATAAACCAAACAGAGGAAAAAAAAGCAAACTATTATAAACCTCACATAAACTCTCATTGCACCTTACCAACATTAACAATCATAGGCCAAACAAATTCCACACTCACATAGAGCAAGAATCCTCATTCTTCTCTCAATTTCCTTTAGTCATTCCAAAATCCTCATGCAAGGAGAAATTTTACAATTTATAAATCCTTTCCCAAGCAACACCATTCAACCAAGAATGAGAGAGATAACTGAAAATGTACAATTACACATCCAATTACCCAATCACCACCTATACATTCAATTCACAATTGAAATACCCATATTTAAACGCCAACAGCTTTCAGAGTTGGTCAAAACAAAATTCTCAACTCTAGACATGAATATCCATATTAAATCCATAGGTAACCAAACATAACCAATCTGTATTAGATTTTAACCAAACTGAGCAAACACCACAATTAAGTTCAGCAAAATGCAAAAGCAATATGAAGGGTAGAGTAAATTAGCTTGTAGACAATCAAATAATTTAATTAGGATCACACAATGTTTGGCTTAATACCCTAAAATTAAACCCAAAATAAAAGCTGTGACAACAAGTGACTTAAACCTACTAAGGTAAGAAAGTTCAGACATTATTTTATATTCCCAATTTCCAGGAAATTAATGTTCAAGTCCTACTTATATGCTTCATTAATCCTCCATTCAAAAATTATGTTTATAGATAATCATCACCTACATCTAAAGTTTATGCTCAATATGCATGACCAAATATTATCCACAGCCCTAATCATTCATTTTCATTATCTCAGCCATGATCTACCTATTTCAATTAGAATCTCTAAACACCCAGAGAAAGCATACATTCAAACACAATTTATCCTCCGTTCAACTTGCAAAACCAAACACTTATAATAACCAAAACATGATCAACCACTAAACTCAAACAATTCAGGAATCCAATAAGCTTAAGCTTAAATTTCAAGGAGCAAACAACCCCAAAAGAAACATCTATAACTCTTTATCTAAGGTTGTAAATCACAAATAAATAATAAAAAAAACATGACAAGCCCATAACCTGTTTGGGCATGAAAAATACAACCATAAGAGTAAAAATTTTAGAATTTAGAACATACACACAACTGTAACATACAAGACATAATTCCAACTTTTGTTCAACCTCATTAACCCCTTTCTCATCAACAAAAAGCATCAAACCACACAAAATCACATGCAGCAGTAATAATAATTTGCCCTTATAATTTTAATCACAGCATAACATTACATACACATGCATCACAACAAAACTACACACATACATGTGCATCAATGCTCAAAACAGAGGGAAAAATGGATCAAACCAATACAGATCAGAGACATAACAAAGGCAAGAACAACAAAATATCCACCCATTTCAAGCATTTGATCAATATTTTGAAAATCTTGCCCAGAATCAAAAACCCAATTGAAACCCTAACTCTCAAGTCTTCTCAATCGCAGAAAAGAAGGGTACAGCAGAATAAATGAAACTACCTCACTTGTTCTCAACCTCTCAATGTCTAATCAGAGCTCCGCCGTCGCCGGAAAAGCTTCACCGATGCCAAGCTCGTCGGAAACACATAAAACGATGGAGGGTTTCTTGAGAAAGCTTAAAATAAACTAAAAGGGTAGAACCAAGAGGAAAGGAAAGAGCTTACCCACAAGCTTCCACCGTTCGTGCGTCGTCATACTCGCCGGAAAAAGGAGAACGAAGTCGCAGGCGAGAGTGAACGCGAGGGAGTGAGATAGAAGATGGTTTTTGGTGAGGAGGATGAAGGAAAGAAGAGAAAGATGATAGATTTGTGAGGGGGCGGCGCCGCCGCGCCTGTGGTCCCCGGAAATCGCGAGGGCGGAGGAGAAGGCTGAGAGAGATAGGAAAGAAGAGAGAGATCGAGTTTGAGAGTGAGGGAGGGGAGATTTTCGGCGGCTAGGGCTGGGGAGTGAAGAGGAAGAGGAAAGGAGGTGAATATATATATATTTTAGGGAAAATTACAATTAACTACCCTATTGTTTATTCTTAATTATATTTTTAGCCCAAAAGTTTGCATGTATAACTAAATCCCTTTCCTTTCATCATAAAATGATCTAGATTCCAATTTACCTTCTATGGAAGTTTTTATCCCCAATTAATTCTTTTAACTATATTTATTTAAATTCTGACTAATTAAGATTTAATATTCATAAATTGCCCCAAAATATCCTAAAAGTTCTCCCTAAAACTTTAAATTTTCCAAAATGACACCTCAAAACATTAATAAATTCTTTATTATTCCTGATTCAAAATTCGGGATGTTACATAAAACAGGCTATCGGGTGCCTTTCAAACACGATTATTTTCGTATAAAAGAAATTTGAAACATTATAAATACTATCCTGTCTGGTGTGGATGGTGATTCTGGATTGGTTCAGTTATGGGTATGATGTGAGAGATTTATATAGTATTCTGTTAGGGATATTGATGGTTAGATGGAAAGAGTGAAATAGTTGAGATATTGAATGGAATGGTAAGAGTGCATGATATTGATGATGAGATTGAAATGGATCAATATGGATATGGAAGAGAATTGTGATTGAAATATTGGATATTGTGGATATGATGTTGACAGGAATATGGTGAGCATTGCATGACACTGCTTTTTATGTACCATCGCGCGATGATAACTGTCGACTGGCCAATCGACAATTATTTGTACTGATGATCCTTTTCGGATTGATTAGACCGGGGATCAAAGGTCAACTTATTGAGAGAAAGTGACCTACGGTTGTTTGGCAGTGGAGAGCCCAACCGTTCCCGTTCTGTAATGGAAACAGAATTGGGGTTCCCTCTCTAGAGATTGCCAGAGAGGGAAATTGTCCCCTCATTATGGAGAGGGACACAGTGTCAAATCATATAGTGAAGAATAGATGCTTGAATGCACCGTGATGGCACAATGCATCTGTAGGTGAGTGTGAGAGTTGTTGTGATAGTATTAGTTGATTGGAGTATGGAGATGTTGAATTGATTTGGTTTGAAGGTGATTGTTGGACTTGAGTGAGCATGGAAGAAACCTTTATATATATATTACATTCCGGTTTTTATATCTGTGGTACCCTTTAGACGCCCTCACTACCGCACATCTCACTGTTATAGTGAGTTAAGCAGTGATTACTGGGACAAATTGTCTCATCCCACGATTACTGACATTTTTGCAGGTATTCATGCACAGGCGCGAGCATCAGGAAAGGAAATTAGGTAGTAGAAGTTATATAGTTTATTTAGAATTGTATATTGCCAATTTGTATAGGCCTGCATCTGCTTCCGCATGTATACATATTTATTTATTGTTTAATATCAATTAGTTTTGTTTAATAACCATGTTAGGCAAATCCTTTCTAACATGGTTAGCAATAAATTATCCATGATAGCAGCTGTTGTAACATCCTAAAAATTTAATACAGGATCAAGGAGTGTTTTGGGAGATAATTAATGGAGAAATAGGAAATTTTGGAATTTTTAGGAATTTTTGGGATATTTTGGAAATTTTGAGTAATTAATGTGCATATAATTAATTAAGAAATGAAGAGTTTGAAATATGAGGGAATGGTAAAGCTAAAAATATTTTGAAGTTTAAGAAGATTGGAGGCTGGTTTAAGTGGTTTTAAATCAAAATGAGTATACTATGGCAAGTTTAGGCTTTAATTATCAAAAACCATCCTTATTTCTCCCTAACCAAACACGCCCTCCCTCCTTTCCTTATATATTTCGGCCGACCTCCCCTCCCATTTCCTCTTCACCTTCGTCGTCTTCTTCCTCTTCCCTCTCACCAAAAATTCTCTGCCTCCATCCTTCTTCCTTCCATGCGAAATCCCCACCCCCTCCGGTGACGGCCACGGCGGCGACAACAGTGGAGGCGCACGGCGGGTCAATGCTCCTCCCTTCCATCTTCTTCGTTTCTCCTTTTCACGGCGACGTAGGGCGGCTGCAATGGCGGCCAAAGTTGCTGGGCCGTCGTGGTTTTCCTCCGTTTTCCCCTCCCCTCACGAGTTCACCATCATCGATCTCTTCCTCGCTGCCTCTCTGTCTCCATCGTCCTTACGCGTTTTCCGGCGAAGCTCGAGTTTTTCCGGCGAACGGTGCTGCGGCCGGCGGCGGCTAGTCCTTCTTCTCTCATCATTGAACTTTGTAAGCATTTTCTACACTTTTCTTACCTTAGTTTTTGTTATTTGAGCCGTTTAGGGTTAGGGTTTGAGAGCATTTTTCGAAAATCCAGTAATATTCGTAGAAATTGGTTGTTCTAACTTGTTTGATTAGGTTATATGAAAATGTTTTTAGGTTCTGATTGGTTAAATTTATATTTTGGTGATTCTATTTTACTGTATGGCCTAATTTTGAGCATAAGTTGGGGCTGCTTGATTTTATTAAGGATAATAAAGGTTGTGGACAGATTTTATCATGGAACATAAAGTAAATTGAGTTTAGTTGATAGTTTAGCCTTATCCTCAATGTTTTTATTAGGTACTGATTATTTTAGGATTAAGAGTAAAATGATAAATTGATGGTGGTTTGATGGTCTCAATAGGGATATTGATAGCTTTCTATAAATTAAAATGATTTGAGTTACTAAGAGGACATTTGGACTTTGTTTTGGGTGCATTTAGAATGAAGTATGTAAGTGGAAGAAATTTTGTTGATACAAGGTGTTAGAGAATGGAGAATTGAGAAATGAGAGTTGTGATAAGTTAGGTTGTTTTAGGGATTTCTAAAGTCGTATTGATTCCTTGAGGTTTGGTATTCCTATATGGTTTCTAATTGCTGATAGATCATTATATAGGTGTAAATGTGTGATTAGTTGAGGGGGACCTATAAATCGAATTGTTAATAAGTAAAGCTTGATAAAGTCATGTTTTGGATATGTTACTTGAAACTTATGTCAATTATGAATGAATTGGTCATTTAAACATATTGATTGGAGTTAGTAAGTAGTTATATGATGATGAAACTTGCAATGATTGCTGAATCAAGGTATTGAGAAAACACTGATTTTGGATTGAACTAAATGTGTTTAAAGAGAAGGAAATAATGTGATAGGCTTAGAGGAACAGTGTTTATTGGTCTGTATACGGGTTCTAGAATTTCTATAAGGATGATGCTTTAGGATGCTAGAATAATGAAGAATTAGGATAAACTTTAGGAGAAGCACATTAGGAGTATAAATGAGTAAGTTGTATTTGAGTTTTAGCCTTGCATGATTCAAACACGATGATTTTCATGAGTAGGGGATCTTGAGGTTTGCCACTGTAGGTTCGGTATGGGGAAATAATTTAGGTTGCTGAAGTAGTTTTTATGTTAAATCTTGCTGGTTTCTTTTTGGAACTTCTGGACCTCATGAGTTAACATGGATATTGGTGGAAGGAGTCTGAATCTTACCTTTATTGTTTTGAGTTTATTTTTGTTAGTTCAGGCTAGCATATGCTTTGGAAGATTATTTTTTTTAATTGGTTCTTCACAGGATCTAGGCAAAATTAGAATCTGATTTGTGACAGCATTTTTGATGGTTCTGGACTAATTTAGTTGAAAATGACTTTATTCTTCTTATCATTCATGGTGAAATTGAAGAATTAAATTGTGATGCACTTGAATGTGTTGAATTGGAAGGTTGAACTGTTTTGCTACATTGCAATTGTATTTATAAGCTAATAATCTGGGAATTGGAAGATGAGAAAGCTTATGGATCATGGAAGTGACTTGCTTTTGTGTGTATCGAATTTAAGTGATTTGAGTTATTGTTGCTTGATTTATAGAAAATTTCAGATCTGTAAATAACTAATTTGAGTAAATCTTTGACTATGGTTAGTGCTTGCCTTGATCTGGTAATATTTTGTTTAGATCTGAATTGTTTTATGGAGTTTGATTTATTGAGGTCCAAGTGTTCTACCTACAATTGTTTGATGTTATTGAAATGGTTGGACTGGATGTTATTGTGAAAATTGTTTTTTTTCATGTGAATGGACTTAACCTATGAATCGAATAATATCCCATTTTGTTGTGAAGTGAATAAAACTGAATTGGTTTATTTATTAGCCAAAATACCGAGAATCATAAAAGAGTAAAGCTAAAGAGCTCAATTATAGAATCAAGAAAGTATAAATGTAACAGGGACTGTGTAGTAATACAGGAACGAGAGAGACGTTAGTTAATCTATAACTTAGAATGATTATTAACTTACTATTATTACATGGTGTAATAATAGGAAAGGATGTGACGTGCATATATTTCTCAAGGCATGGTAAAGTAAAGAGAAAAGCAAGGGAGTGCATAGTTGTTGGGAAACAGGTAATCACTCTTACCTTACTATAACATTGAGAGTGACGTTAGTCGGGATTTTCAATCCTTTCTAACCCTCAAATCTTTAAAAGTTATGTTTATACAAAACAGGCTATCAGGTGCGTTTTAAACACGATTATTTTCGTATAAAGAAACTTCATACATTATATATATAGTATCCTGTCTGGTGGTTGTGATTTTCCTGGAATAGTGGGTATATTTAGATGTGGTGCTCTGACAGCAGTGTTGATAGGTTATTCGATGGAAAGTGATGGAGTTTGTGGTGAGGTTATGTATATATATATTTGGTACTTGGACAGGGGTATTGAAAAGTGGATGGTATTGGAAAGTATCAAAGTTTGTGATTGAGGTATTGAATGAGTTTGAAATGTGAAAAGAGTAGTGATCATTGCATGACACTGAGATATGTACCATCGCGCGATGATAACCGTTTGATAGGCCAATCAACGGTTATTTGTACTGGTCATCAGATTGGAGACTGTGACCAATGGTCAACAGATTGGAGACTGTGACCAGCAGTCATCTGATTGGAGACAGAGACTGCTCCCTTTCTGATTGGAGACAGATTGGGGTTTCCCTCTCATGGGGTTACCAGAGAGGGAAATTGCCCCCTCACTTTTGAGAGGGGCACAGTGTCAACTCATTTAGATTATATATATATAGGGCTCGAGTGTAGTGCCTCCGGAATGGCATGTGTAGAGCACCAGGGTTGTACATGGATGTGAGCCGAGAAGTTGGATTTGAGGAAGCGCGAATAAGATTTACAATGATGATAGCAAGGATTGGAGATTGGAAGGTGAAGTTTAGTTGATGTGGAAATTGATTGAGTGATAATTTAAAAGTAGACATGATGAACTTGATTTAAATTGGACATGACAAAGGGACCAGAGTGATTAATGGAAGGAAACTTGGCTTTATATATATATACCGTTTTTGAAATGTGGTACCCTTTAGACGCCCTCACTACCGCACATCTCACTGTTATAGTGAGTTAAGCAGTAGATTACTGAGACAAGTTGTCTCACCCCACGATTACTTACATTTTTGCAGGTGATCATGCACTGGCGCGAGCAATAGGAAAGGGAATTAAGTTCAAAGGTTATTTATGTTAATGAGACATGTATATTGCCAAAAATGTATAGGTCTGCATTCGCTTCCGCATATTTTTATTTGTATTAATATTATTGGATAATTGGAGAATTGTAGTAGGTTGCTCCTTTTTCTAACCATGTTAGGTGATTCTTTTCTAACATGGTTAGCTATTTATTATCCATGATAGTGTTCAGGTTATATTAGGAAATTCTTTCCTATCATGGATAATGATTATTATTAGGAAATTCTTTTTCTAACTATGATAGATTTATTGATATTATGGAAATCATTTTTCTATCATAGTTAGTAACGATGTTATTGAATTAATCAGGAAATTAGTAACGATATGTTACAACTGTGTTGTATTAGTTTATTCTTTTCTATCATGGATAATATTTTAATCATTAGGATATTCTTTTTCTAACCATGATAGAGATATTGATATTATTGAAATTCCTTTTTCTATTATAGTTAATAAAAATATTATTGAACTAAAAGAGATGTCACAGGTTAATTAGGGAATTAGTAACACTATGTGACAACTTGGTTATCAGTATTTGGTATACGATAACCTAGGACTGTGCTGCATTGCATGTTGATTGGCAATATACATTCGTAGTATTCCCTTCCTTCTGTGCATGAATATCTGGCCTTTTGAGAGGAGTATCACTCATCCCGTGGTGGGGAGAGAGTGATAAGAGCAAATAAATAGGTATCGTGGAGAGGTTGAGAAGAATATAGGAAGAATAACAAAATAAATATGGATATTGATAAGAATTTAGGAAAAATAGCGAAATAAGGATGTTTCTCTGGGGTCTCGAGTATAGTTATGTGCCGGCCATAATCATAGTCGAGGCATCATGAGATCCCTTATTGGGTTTAAGGAATTAAGCTAATATGAGGAATAACATTTAATAATGAATACCAAGTGAAATGTGAACTTTTGAAGGTATAGGGTTAATTGATAAATTGACTTGTTTTGTTGGATTGGTAATTGAGGTGGTTTTCAATTGTTTGATTTGTAGTCTCCAACTTGATATATGTTATTGATTAGTATGTATTATGAGAATTAATGTGGTTGGTCTTCTGAATGAAATTGTGTATGAGAAATTTTTCAGCCTATTCCTCTTAGTAATTAAATATTTGTAGATATGATAAAGGTTTATATATCTGTTGTATGTATACCTTATGTGCAATGAGTTTATTTAGTGTTGTATAATGGTATTAAGTGAATTGATGTGTGTGGAATTTCAATTAAGAGAATATTTTGATGGGACCATTGGGAGTGAATTTGACTCAATTAGGTAATTTTTATTGTGAGGATTGGAAGTTGGTTGTAAACTTTGGATTGTTAGAGAATGTTATATGAGCTAGATTTTGAAAGGAGAAGACATTTGACTTGGAGTATTCGAAGTGTAGTTTTGTGGTTTTAGTACTTGTTCATAACATTAATAGGATTAAAAGATTATGTGGATAAATTAAAGGATTGAGTAGAATGCATGTAAATGTTAATTGTTCCTCAATTTGTGTATGTTACTCCTTTTCAAAATCTTGAAACTAGTGTATTGGCACAAAACTTGTATTATAGTTGAATAATGGTTTAATAGTTTTATTGTTATTGCATTCTTTTTGTAGGAAGGTGGGACATGTTTAAGATGAAATGCTTAAAGTTTGGTTTGTTTAAGGCATGCGTAAGTGTAGTACTATTCGCAAATGAAAGGTTATGGTTGTTTTGTGTCTTGTTATGGTTACCCCTTGGTTAAGCTTCAATTCTAATTGTTTGGGGCTGTTGAGCTAATAAAATAGTATTTTAGCATGATGACTATAGACTCATGATGTGGAGTGCAATATGGCATATTTTTTGATGATTTTGCTTCGGTTTGTGTTAATTGCTATAGGGAATTCATAGTTTTATTAAGATCCAATTTTATTATAGGGATGAAAGAGATAGTCGAAATGTGTATAGGAATTTCATTTTCTTGTTAAGTCCTAAAGGATAAAATTTGTAATATGTTTGGTGCTATTATAATGATTTTTAGCTTTAGTTGAACAAAGAAATTTTATCTTATGTTAATCGGGGTATAGTTCTTATATTAAGTTGGAATAAAGATGATTAGGTGGATTATGAAAGGGGTTGTTTGGCCTGGGAAGGGATGACTGAAGTGAAGAAATAGATAATTCATTTCTCAGGTCTTGACTAATATTTATGGAATAAGTTTAGTACTCTAAGTAATGATAATGAATAATTCGTTAAGTTGTGGTAGTGAGTATTGAACTGTTAAGACTAAGGTTGATTTTAGTGTTTAGCCGGATGGACTCATAGATTATATAAGGATCAATTGAATATATGAGGTGTGAAGAACTCAGGTTGGATGCTTATTTTGAAACTTTGTCTGGAATTTATGGGCGTAGAACACTTGTTTGAAGTTGTAGTGAATGGTGAAATGACGGGTTAAAGTTACAGTTGTTTAGCTTGAATGAATTGACATAGCTATAATTGAGAGGAGTTTTGACTTTAAGGATGAAAATACTATATATTGGCTATGAACCGATGAGTGACTAGAAATTATGGTTTGCAGAGTGGGATTTAGGGAATTGTGCTTGAATTAAAGTTAGGGTGATTACTTGAAATTACACTGTGAGGTGATGACTTAGAGTGTATATTGATGTTGTAAACTATTTTAACTTAGTGATAGGTTATCACTAGGCTTTTATGAATGAGATTGGGGTGATTTGAGTTAATGATGAATTTTAGAGTTATATATATATGATTGAGGAGACCATTGGAGTTGAGAAGGATGTTGTTATCCGTTATAATGGACTTTAATGCAAGTGATTTGAAGTTTAGATGACTAGTAAGTGAAGGATAACTAAGGAAAATAGGATGAGGATTGATGGATGATTTGTATATTGCAAGATGATGAATGATGTTGAGTGCATTAAATTGTGGGTTAATAGTGAGAGTTTTATAGATAATTAGAGTTTGTAGGAGGAATGCAAGAGTGAATTGGGCATTTCTATATGTTAGGTGGTATGTATATATAGCGAATTTTGGGGACAAAATTCCTAAAAGGTGGGGTAAATTGTAACATCCCAGTTTTCAAATTAAAAATAATACGAGATTATTGAGGTGTCCTTAAGGGAATTTAAGGGTTCAAGGAAGAATTTTAGCATATTTTGGCAGTTTATGAATATTTAAAATCTTAGTTAGTTGGAATTTAAATAAATATAATTAAAAGAATTATTAGGGATAGAAACTTGCATGAAAAGTAAATTGGAATTTGGACCATGTTATGATGGAAAGAAAGAGGTAAAATAATATATATACAAACTTTTGGGCTAGAAATATAAGTAAGAATAAACAATAGGGTAACTAATTATACTTTTCTCTAAAAAAAAACATCAAGAACAAAAACACTCCCCCCTCTCTCAAAAACCAAACGAACCCGCGCCCTCCTTCCCTCCCACTAAAACCCTAACCCTTCGGCCCTCTGAATCCGGCGACGACGACGACGAGGCTCGGCGGCGACGGCTTTCTCCCTTCCTAACCGCCACACCACCACCCCAATCTTCGTGTTATCTTCCCTCATCGTCGACCTCTATTCTTCCTCCTCCCATGTCTTCGTTTTCTGTGTTTCTCTGGCAAGGTTTATAGCGGACGGCGGCAGGAAAGGTAAACACTCGCCATTTCTTGTATTCTTCAACTTAGTTCTTCTATTCAAGGTCTGTTCCTCATCCTTCTTTCTTTTCTTTCGGTTTCTTATTCTTCCTCGCTGCCCTCCTGTGTATTCCGGCGAACTCAAGGCGGACGGCTACAGTGGTGGGTTGCACTGAAGCTTGTATGTTGGGATTTAAGCTTAGGTAAATTTCATTTTCCCGTTTCATAGCCATTTCCCTCTGATTTCGTGTGAGGTTGAGAGAGTCCGAATGAGTTTTGGGATTTTGAACTTAGGAATTAACTAAAACAGTGATTGAACTCTAGTGTTGGTGCTTGGATGTTGATGAACTGATCAAACCGGTTTGTCTATTTTGCTTTTGCATAAAATTTCCCTTTCTTGCTTACTATGTATATGAAGGGCCTTGAAGTTGGTTCATTATGCCTCTGATTTGTCGTTGTTTTGTGTGTGTTTAGTGTTCTTGGCTATGTGTTTGCTCAATGCCTGTGATTAAGCTAAAGCAAGAACTCATGAACAAAAACTGTCATCTTTATTGGTTTTGAGACTTGATTTTAGTTCATTGAATTAGAAAAATATGTGCCTACTTTGTCTTGGAACTGCCTGGTTTTGGGTTAAAAATTGTGAAGTGATAGTATTGGTTTTAATACAATGGGAAGCATAAAATCTGGGTTCTTTTATTGATTTAGTCAATGGAAGATGGAGTTAGTAAGCGACTTTTGGTGATGAAGAAAAGATGGAGTGGTTGTTGATTATGGTGTTGGTTTGTCAAGGAGAGGGATTGTTTTATGTTCTCTTTGATAAGGTTAAGGAATGAGAGTAATTAATTTAGAAAGTCATGAATTAAATTTTTACCATTAATGTTTGTCAAGTCGTTCCTTGGATATGATCTTTGAGGTTTATGAATGTGATTAGACCAAATTTCATACCTTTAAGCATGTGCATTTGAGCTTAATTAGTGTGGTTTATTTGTTATATTTGATCATTATTGGTACATTTTCATGCGCAAGCTTATGTGTAAATATTTGAAGAATAATAGCCTTATTACTTGTATTTATTGAAACCAAGGGTATTTTGGTCATTTTGACTATGTGATGTGTTTTTCATGTAGGGGGGTCCCAAGTGGGCCCTACACCCCCTTGGTGGAGCTTCAGTGGAGATAACTTGGCAAGAAGGAAGGCTAGATGACAAGTATTCATATTCACATCCGGAAGCAAAGTTACATCCGGAAGCTGAGCCACTTGGGAAAGGGAACTCACATCCGGAAGCGGATGCACAGCCGGAAGTGAATGCCCTTGAGCTTGTTGAATGAATACTTACATCCGGAAGTGGATGTACTTCCGGAAGTGAACGTGCTAGCGCTGGCGGACAGTCTTGACATCCGGAAGCTTAAGTCCATCCGTCAGTGAGTTTAAGAGCCAGACTGCACAATGATCAGAAATGACAGCTACTTTTCAGAAGTCTTTTGTGCAGAGTTAATTTAAGGCAAAGTCAGCCCTGCAGCTTGAAGGTACTTGGGGAGCATCTTTCCAAATGAGGCAAAATTGGCGCCAAGGTCAAATTCAAGTCTTGAAGCCTCATTAAGGGCAATTTTGGAAGCACAATCAATTGGAGAAAAAGGAGGAACCTTTAGAAATGCTTGGAGATGAGATCTAGTCCACATTCATCCCCACCTTTTACCAAACACCAAAAATACCCTTTGGGCGATAATCCCAAAGTTACTCACCACTATAAAAGCTCAAATGTCACAAACTCTAACAACTCTTATCTCATTTCACTTTCACTTTCTCTCTCCTCTAACAAACTCTCTCAACCCCATCTTCATCTTCTTCATCTCCTTCACTTCGAAACCTCCGCCATGTTCAGAACCTCACACCTACCTTCATCCGCCTTCATCTCCATGTCAGGCTAGATCGCCTAGCCTTCTTCTCCAAGGAAATGTGCTTGTAGAATCAACCTATGGCTTTATATGCTTGTAATTTTCTCTTTTAGGCTTCAAGCTATATGTAAATTTTTGCCTATGTATGTCTAGATCTATGCTTATATAGGTTAGAGCATCTTTATTTTAGGTGTTCTACTTTATGTTAGCTTGAAATCTCTCTTAATTGTTTAGGACATGAAAACTGAGGCTTAATTCTTGTAATTTCATACATGTATGTGTGTGCGATTAGCTCCTCCTACATTTGTGGAATGAATTTGTTTCCTAAATGCTAGATCTAGTGTTTAGAGTTGCTTTTGGTATGTTCTTGGCTTGAAAGAGCTTAAGCCTTAATTAAATTAGTTAAACTCTTGTAGACTTCTTTGATTAAAGAGATCTTGAGAATTTAACTAGTTTATATTAACAAGAAGAAGTATATGAAGTCTGATTAAACATAAGCACGGAGTATTGAAAATTCTAATTGAGATGTTGAAAAGAATTGTAAGCATTGCATGCCACTGAGATAAGTACCATCGCGCGATGATAACCGGTTGATAGGCCAATCAACGGTTATTTGTAACGGTCAACAGATTTGAGACTGTGACCAGCAGTCTCCTGATTTGAGACAGGGACTGCTCCCTTTCTGATTTGAGACAGACTGGGATCCCTCCCTGGGAGTAGAGCACCAGGGTTGTACATGGATGATAGCCGAGAAGTTGGATTGAGAACTATGTGTATGAAATTTACAATAATGACTGCATGGATTTGGAGATTGGATGGTGAAGTTATCGATGTGGAAATTGATTGAGGGGTTTTGAGTGATATTTGGAAAGTAGAAATGATGGACTTGATTTATTTTGGACGTGACAGAGGGCCTGGAACGGTAAATGGAAGAATGCTTGGTTCTTATATATATATATATATATATATATATATATATATATATATATATATATATATATATATATATATTGATTTTAAAACTGTGGTACCCTTTAGACGCCCTTACTACCGCACATCTCACTGTTATTGTAACATAGTGTTACTAATTTCCTAATTCACCTGTGACATCTCTTTTAGTTCAATAATATCTTTACTAACTATGATAGAAAAAGGAATTTCGATAATATCAATATCTCTATCATAGTTAGAAAAAGAATATCTTAATGATTAAAATATTATCCATGATAGAAAATAATGAACTAATACAACACAGCTGCTATCATGGATAATTTATTGCTAACCATGTTAGAAAGGATTTGCCTAACATGGTTAATAAACAAAACTAATTGATATTAAACAATAAATAGATATATACATGCGGAAACGAATGGAGGCTTATACAAATCGGCAATATACGATTCCAAATAAATTATATAACCTCTACTACCTAATTCCCTTTCCTGATGCTCGCGCCTGTGCATGAATACCTGCAAAAATGTCAGTAATCGTAGGATGAGACAATTTGTCCCAGTAATCACCGCTTAACTCACTATAACAGTGAGATGTGCGGTAGCGAGGGCGTCTAAAGGCTGCCATATTCTAAAAACCAGTAATATACATATACATGTCGAATCTTCTTCCATTCATCACTCAAGTCTCTCCATCACATCCAAAACAACTCAAAATCTCTCAATAAATTCCACATTAACTAAATGTCATCTCCCAGTTTCAAATCTAATGATACTATCCCCAAAATTCTCACACTCACCTATAGATGCATTGTGCCATCACGGGGCATTCAAGCATCTAAACAACACTATATGAATTGACACTGTGCCCCTCTCTATAATGAGGGGACAATTTCCCTCTCTGGCAATCTCCAGAGAGGGAACCCCAATTCTGTTTCCATTGCAGAACGAGAACAGTTGGGCTCTTTAATGTCAAACAACCGTAGGTCACTTACTTTCTCTAGTAAGTAGACCTGTGATTCCCCGGTCTCTAGTCCGAAAAGGATCAGTACAAATAACTGTCGATTGGCCTATCGACAGTTATCAGCGCGCGATGGTTTATATATATATATCAGTGTCATGCAATCCTCACAATATCCCTATCAAATCTCATCCACAATCCCAACATCTCCATCACAATTCTCTTCAATATCACAAAGTTATTCCCAACAATTCGATTCATTCCATCAACCTAACTATCCACAATATTAAAATCAACATCACATTCTCAATTCTCTCAAAAGCACAGTCATAATTCAGTATTTATATATCTATCACACTATCCAAGAACTACCACCACAACCAACCAGAACAGGATAATATTTAATGTATAAAAGTCTTTTATACAAAAATAATCGTGTTTGAAAGGCACCCGATAGCCTGTTTTGTATAAAAATAATCTTTCAAAGATAATATATATATAGAGGGTGAGAAAGGATTTTACAAAATCCCCAACTAACGTCACCCTCAATGTTATAGCATGGTTAAGTGTGATTATCTGTCGCCCTTAGCACTTTGCTGCTCTTCCTTATCGTTTCCTCTCCTTCAAGTATCATCACCACTATATATTCCTATAATGATATGATACACAATGATAAATTAATATCATCCTCACGTTATTATATTTAAACGTTTCTCTTGTTCGCATTTCTACCCAACCCTTCATGTTTTATTTATTTTAGAAAGCTTATGAACTCCCAAGGGGCACAAACAGGTGCTACAAAACCAAAATAACAATACAAGCATACAAAGATTTATAATCACCTGAAAAAGCACAAGATGAATAATCATTGCCAAAACTTTCACACATATTTACCGAAGCATCCATGATAATAAAAGGACAAGAATTTAATATACACTCACCCCTTTCATATCCTAATTAGACCGCCTAATACATATATCTCTGTAATACCCTTTAAAATGCTAGAAGACATTTCTTATCATTTCATTTCCTAATAGTACACCTGATTTCATTAAAGAATTATAACCAAAACTTGATAAAGAAGAGTTTCAAGCTTAATCAGTTATTTGGTCAACATTAACTCACATTTAACTACTTTCATCTAACTCCCAATAAAATAGAAATCACTAAAGTTAATGCCTTCCCTGTTTAGTCCAAATGGCTGAACCAAGAATAATAAAATAAAATAACTAAGTGTTATTAAAAGCACACATATAAACACTTTCAAACAATAATTCCTATACATTAATCATGATTAATGAGTCACAAATTCTTTTTTTTATCTTTTGATAAAACAAATTCTTACTTCACTTTCTTAAATGATAAACCAAATGAATCTCACTCAAACAAAATAAGTATTTCGATCTCTTCTAACCTCATTTGGCCAAGACAGTCCACACAAGCAACAAGGGAACTAACTACCATTCACAACATACTTTAAAATCTACATGATAAGCCACAAAGACACTTTAACAATCTTCCTTCTTTACTCAAGAAGACAAAACATCACACAACCACAATAAAAATCAATCATGCATGTCCTAAACCACAACTTAAACACCTTACACGATGAGGATGTTTCCACAGAGGAAGCAACCAAAAATGTCAATAACTCAAATAAATTCTCCAACCTTCTAATCATCAATGAAACACCAAAATCCTTTCCAAAATACCAGAAATTTAAGCTTAATCATCATCTCAAACAAATACCTACATTAAAATCCCAAACCCTAAATTAAAATCTCTCTAATCTCGCATAAAAATTAAAGAACAGCGTATGAATTGCATGACAGAGCTCACCAAAGTTTGATATACGTTTCTGCTGGTCTAATCCGAGGTCGCCGTCGCCGAAAATCGTTCACGTCGCCGGAAAATGCCGTGGCAGTGGTGGCCAGAAAAAGAACCAAGAGAAAAAGGGAAAAATATAAGAAACTAACATTGAAAAGACTTGTAGCTCAAAACATGCACTAAAGGCCAAAGCTTTTACCTATTCTCGCTGTCAACCACCGTGGGGTCGCCGGAAACTCTCATAAAAACCATTGTCATTGACCTTTGGCATCTTTTAGGAACCCTCCCTAAGTTGATGCCGCTGTAGAGAGGTTATAACTGATCTTCTTTTATTTAAATTCACAATTTTTTAAAAAGTTTTAAACTATAAATTTGATTTTTCAAAAATTTTAAATGTCTAAAAGTTAGTTTATTTGTTTAAAACGTAGTATATGATGTAATTTGTATATTTTAATTGCATATACTGGTTGGAAATAAGTTAGTAAAAAAATTATTTTACCTAATTGTTGGTATTTTGAACGAGAACATTTTAAAATCACGTTTAAATTAAGTAAATGATACCAGTTAAATAATTAGTACTTAATGTTACCATAAATTTAAATAAGGGTTAAATTGCAAAAGGACCTTACTTAGGTCAAGTTACTTTATCCAGGTTCTCAAGTTCTTTTAATATAGGAGTGACACGTGTCCTTTTATAACAAATTGGTTGTTATAAAAGGACACGTGTCACTCCTATATTAAAAGAACTTGAGAACCTGGAGAAAGTAACTTGATGTAAGTTTTTCCCATTGCAAAAATACCCACCTAATTGTCTTTGATGAATAGTGAGTGTGGCCGATTATAAATAAGCCCCTCTTATGCGTTGAGAAGTTCATTTCATCTCTTCTTTCTCATTCTTCATTCCTCTCTTGCTCTCTCAGGAATGATAACCTTCTGCACCATCTCATTGCTTCTGGTCTTCATCTTCCTCTTCTCTCCATTATCCCTTCTTCTTCTTCTCTTTTCCCTCTCTATCAACAATGGGACCTTGCTGCAACATCTTGTTGCTTTTGCTCTTCTTCCTCCTTTTCTTTCACGCCTCACACATCTTCCACTGTAAAGGTAAACAAGCAAACCCATTACTTTTGTTTCTTTCTCTCTTTAATCCTTTATCACCCATTTCTTTCTTTCTTTTCTCTGTCACTCTCATTTTCAGAAGCCATCACTCTGCTCTCCACCTCCCAAGACCTCTTCAAGAAATCTCCATTTTCTTGCCACTTCAAATCTCTCAATTGGATTCACCAACCCATTACTTTGTTTCAACCCAATACCCTCAAATGGCATTCTTGGTCCATAAGGTTGGGGCCACATTCCAACACATTCTCTGCATACTACTTTCAACAAGAAAACTCTTCCTTCTCTTTCTTTCTTTCTTTCTACAATTATCACTTCCATTCACTCATTTCTTTCTTTTCTCTTTTTCTCTCATTTATTTTCAGAACCCATTACTGATAAACGTGGCTGTCACCCAAGAGGGGGGGGTGAATTGGGTGAGGGAATAAAACTTAAACTCTTTTCGGAAGACTGCTTGTGCTCGGTGATGATGATAATAAATAATGCTATGCACAAGTCAGTATGCTATGTGATGCAAAATAGAATGATCAAGTATAAATATATGCACACATAAATTTATCCTGGTTCGGTCACCCAGACCTACATCCAGTCCCCAGGCTACACCTGAGATTTCCAATCCACTATTCTTGTTTAAACCGGGCACAAGAGAAGCCTTTACACTTTAGGTTTTACGAGCACGGGTTCACCTAACAACCCACAGGTTTTACAACGGGTTCACCTGCAAACCTTACCGCAAGTTTTACGGGATCACTTGCAACCTTACAAACGCAAGTTTTACGGGCTAACTTGCAACCTATGGAGATTTAGAAAACCTTCTAAATGCTCCCCCTTACAAATTGTAAGTTTACACTATGTTCACTCTATGAACTGATTTTGTTAAACACTTAAGCTCAAAACTAACTCTCTCAAAGAGTGGATGATGTTACTCACTTAAGTACAAATAAATCACTCTCTAAGAATATTACATATCAAAGTCCGAGAGTAGAAGATGAGAGGAATGTAGATTAGTGTTTTTCAGATAATAGCCTTGTTCTCTCTCTCTTTTTCAAGCCCCCTTCTTCAGAAATGAAGAACATCCCTTTTTTATACCAGCCTCTGAATATCTAACCGTTGGAGAGGCAATAAGACCGTTTGATTATAGACGTTGGGACCTTGTTTACGTTGTCCTCATTAGTGCACAGCAGGGTTGACTTTGCTTTATCTAAAAAGGTGCTCTGACCAAGCTGTTCTGTCAACACTGTTCTGGCAATACTATTCTGACAAAAGTCGTTCTGACATCTGAACATTTTGTACGGTCCGACTCTTGCTTGCTGTCAGAGAGGACTTCGTTCCTCAAGCATAAGTCCAGGATGTTAAGAGACTCATTATCGGAAGCTCTCTTGCTATCTGAAGCTCGTGGACTCTAACATTTTGCTTGCTATCACATAGAGGAACTTTGTCTTCCAAGCACTTGTCCATGAATGATAAGAGTGCTTTGCTATTGGATCCTCTCTTGCTATCAGAAGCTCTCTTATGGACTCTGACTTTTGTGGGCAGTATGAGCTTTGACACCTTGAGTGAATCTTCAGATTATGTTCTCATACTCCTCATGCTTGGTAGGTAACAATGTTGTTTGAATGTGTCTGTTATCCTCTTGTTACCGTTGGAAGGAACATCTTCTTAAATGCTCAGCAGGGTTGACTTGCTTTATCTCTGAAAAGTAGTCCTGACACCTCTGCTCTGACAAAGCATTCTGACTTCCGAGTATGTGACATTTACTCTTGTACTCTTGCTGACGGATGATCATCGTTCATCCGGAAGTGGCAATCTTGCTCTGCAAGGGTTAGTCTCTGAAATCCAATGCCAAGAGTCTTTCCATCCGGAAGCTCATTTGCATCCGCAAGTGTAACTAAGTTCTGCACATACTGGTTAGTCCAACATAGCAATATATATAATCAGATATAGTAAAAACTATACATGTTGTGGGAAATTTGCTATGGGAAGTAGTCTTACTTAGACTATGTTCTGATCTGGTCTATGATGTATCCGGAAGCATTTTTACATCCGGAAGTAAAACTACTAGATGAAGGATCTTGGTTCACTATAACTCACTCTCACTTAGTGTATTTCATTCCAACACTCAGCGCTAGTCACTAAGCTATCGGAAGCACTTTTACTTGACGTAGTGAACTCACTGACGCTTAGGGTGAAATCTATTCTATCAGTCTGCGCCAGTCAAGATCCAACAGGAAGCAACTTCACTTGATGTTGCATTTCCGCTGACGCTCGGGGTTATATCTAGTCTATCAACCTGCGCCAGTCTAAATCTAATAGGAAGTGCTTTCACTCGGCGAAGTAGACTTACTGACGCTTGGGGTAATAACTATTCTATTGCTCTGCGCCAGTCTAAGTCTAACAGGAAGCGCTTTCACTTGGGGAAGTAGACTCACTGTCGCTTGGAGTAATATCTATTCTATCGCTCTGCGCCAGTCTAAGTCTAACAGGAAGCAACTTCGCTTCCGATTGAACCATAGCTTAGTCTTAGGGTTTGTGCACCTAAGGTTCATGGATTAAGTTAAATCCCTAGTTATTTACTTGCTGACGCTGGGGGATGAAAGCATTCATCCGCATGCGCAAGTCCTAATCTATCCGGAAGTGATCTTACATTCTCAAGTGATCTAACTCAGGATTCTAACCATGTCATCTAATCCTTCCTAAGTGCTGATTATGTTCTCTTAAGTACTAGACCATATCATACCTTAGTCACCATCAAAACTTAAGATTCTAACATTCTCCCCCTTTTTGATGATGACAAACCCATAGATGACTAGAGAACATAATTAAACTTAGATCACTCCCAGAGCACTCCCAGAGCTATAATTAAACTTAGATATCTTATCTATCTCTCAGCTCTAGACATCTCATGTCTCATCTCTCGCTAGACATCTTATCTCCATCTCTAGACATCTCATCTCTATCTCTCTCCCCCTTTTGGCTTCATCAAATTCCAACAGGTGCAAGCTAGCCTTAGGGATGGGGATACTTTTACAACGTACGAGAATTATCAAGAAAAACAATAATGATTCATGATCCTAAATGATTGTATTCGCCCTAATCATCAAATCGAGAGAATCAAAATTACTTTTGATATGTTTAAAAATGGTGATTATGATATCAAATGAAATATGTGATTTTAAATTCAAATGAGATGAAATCTGATACCAAATGTAATCAAATGAGATCTGTGAGTTTGAACCTGTGGTATCAAAGGAAATGATTGAATGCCAAATGAAATTTGTGATACCATATGAAATGAAATCAAATCAAATGAAATTTGTGTTTTTTTTAAAAGTGCCAAAAATATTTTCCAAACAAATTGCATCACAGCATCTTAAGAGTTTATTATCGATGACAGCATGTGACTCTCTATTTTCAAGGGATCATTAACAGGTAATGTCCACTTACTTCTCTTCTATATTAAGATTAATCATCATTAAATCAAGAGAGGAAGCATATAAGAGAGATATGTTATCAATTACTTTCCAGCATGTCATTTAGAGGATACAGATGTGTGAGCTAGGATGATTTTCTAAGACAGTGAATGATTTTGAAGTCAATGCAGATTGAGAGAAACATCCTAAGTTGACACCCTTACCAATGCCATGTATGCATCATATGTAAGAGATGGTAAGGTGTAGATGTTACCACAGATGAGGGGTACTCATGCTCTATTAGACTCAGGAATCTGAATCATACGCAGATAAGCATGCTTCCTGACATCTTCAAGAGGTGTGCTATCTCAAGTGGAAACCCCTAGCGCAAGTGCTTTGATGATTCGCTTCGGCAAGCTGAGCTACAACCACAAGTAGACATGACTGGGCAGTCACTCTACTCTTCCCATGGTTCAATAGTTGGCCTGCTATCGAAGGCGCTGATTGTTGTGAAAGCAACCTTGCTCAAACTTGATGATTGGTCCTGCATATGCTTGAGGAAACAAATGCTTTCTGATGGTCAGTGAAAGTACTTAAGATTTAACATTGAAGACCATCCTCAGGACATTCAAGTCAATCTGTGTTAATCAGCACAAGCTAATAATTTTAAGAAATCATGCTTGCTAATTGGTTTAAGAAGATATGAGCAATGATTATGTGAAAACTAATTTTGAAATTATCTATACATTCACATAGTTTCACTATCAAGACATGAACTCTATTTATACTCTCATGGATAAATATCAATGTGATAGTACAGAGAATATTAAACAGGTGGCATATTTTCAGAGTTTCATAAGCAAGTATAGTTCGATACATATGCCTCAAGGATGTTTATGGTAGATCATGAAGACATGTGAATTAATAACATAATGAGATTTTGAAAAAGAGAATCTTCATCCTCACAAAAATAATTTGATTAGGATTGAATTCGTTTTACAAAAACAACCAAATTTCAGCATATGATTACGAGAATAATTTCCAAATTTTAGCCCAAGTTCTTCTAGATATGCTCAGTGTGATCTCATTGTTCTTAGGACATCAACAAGCTTGAAATTAATACAGATTATAGCATGCTTGTGATACTATGCCATGTTTTACAGATCTAGCAGAGTTTAATTCAAGGCATTTCCTAAGATTTCTAATGCATGTCAGACAAGAGAGAGACTATCCATTTAATTTCACAACAGAATATGTAAGGGATAGAAATGCTCATGTGTATTGGCGAAAGTTTCTCAGGTTTGGTATAGCCATTCCACACATCTTGATAAGAGACATTTTCGTTGTCATTCTCTCTTGGTTATATTCATTGTTCAAGCTTCAATAATCTGTGTCAACATTCTTAAACCACAAACTTGAACTAAGATCATTAGTAGATTGAGAACTTAAAGATGTAATTAAGAGGGATGTATTGTTCTCGAAACCATAGCTTCTTATGCATTGAAAAAGTTGATGCAAGAGATACCACATGAAATGGAAAATCATAAATAGCTTTTGAGTGCTATCATGAGGTACGGTTGTCATGTAGAATCTGTTTTGAAAGTTTGTATTTCAAAAGGATCTTTCAAAAATCAAGGTGAATGCATAAACCATTTTCTTCCATGAGAGGTGCCCTTAAAAGAATTCACTAAGCATATATGAGTAAAATGATTTAGACACCATATGAAAAACTCTGAGGAAGATTTTTAGTTTTAGTGTCAAAATTCTGAAACTAGTTCCGAATCATCTTAACAATGTCAGAAATCTTAGAACACAATGATTCAACATGCACAAATTCAGAAGGTTTTGAAGAAGGTTCAGTTTCAAGGTGTCGGACTTCTTGAATTTGTAAAATCTGTATGCATTATATCAGAAAATGAATTTGATATGATAGGGTCGTTTTTACAGAAAATAAGTGTTCATCACAGATAAGGGAAATCATATCAGTTTCAGAGAAATAAGAGTTGTTGAGTCCATCATACATTTACTAGCCAAGTGATTATTCAAGTAAAGAGGAAGGTAAGAATGATATCACCATAGCTCCATTCGCATCTAGCAGTAGCTCGCTTGATTTTGGTTGGCAATGTATGGAATCTATATTTAGAGCAGTACCAAAATCTATGCGTGACGAATGCTTATCAAGACTTGACTAATTGTTCAGATGAGGTACAGTCCTGAGTCTTGCTGAGGCTAATAGGATGGATTGGAGCTGGTGCAGAGGGATGAATTTACTTTGTGATCACTACCACTGGCATCTCTGGCCTCTTGAACCCATATTTCATACACAGCTCTTCACTCAGATTGGGTGCTGGCGCAGAGGGAGACACAGGTTCAGCAGAAGGTGTCTCCGCAGGTTGATCACTCAGCGCTATCTCCAGTTTGCCTCTGAGCTAGCAGATTGTTGGGGGCACATGAGTCAGATGGCTCACTGTGGGGGGAGGAGATTTTCCTTTTAGCAAGGGTCTTCTTCACCCTTGTCTTGCTGAACCTTCGGATTGCCCTTCCTACAAAATACCAGATATTTCCTTCCTTTTGTATCCAAGTCTGGATCTGAAGGTCAGTTTGTAGGCTATATATAGTTCACATGCATTTAGATTACGTCCTATGTGTATGGCATGGTGAATCTTTCATGACTATATGCACAAGGATATACAAGGTTTTTGATCAAGATAGTCATGGGCAGTATGTAGATTATGAACATTACTTATTTCTTCAAGCTTTCTTCTATGATGAATATAATGTTCACATCTTAGGATGCTTAATGTAAAATCTCAATAAGTCCATCTAACATTAGCGTAGGAGATTTTACTATCAAATGCTTCGTTGCTAAGTGATCCCTTGCTTACCCAAGGAGATCTTCTATACTTATCCTTGGTTCGAAGCACTTTCTTCTGAGAGGTAGGATTCAAGAGCCTTTTCAATGATGATCGAGGAATCCACTCTCTCTTGTTCTTCTCAGGATAGTTGAGTGGAACTTTGTGATAGCTCATCCTTGAGACAGAACTATTGTCCCTTGTGGTGGCCGACAGCTTCTTATGATTGTACCAGTGGGTTTCAGCAGTTGCATCACCACGAGTTCTCTTCTTTGGGATAAGAGGAACTCTTGATCTATCCTGCACAAGTAAGGCACTAGGAGGATGTTTTGGTACCCATTTGTACTTGGGTCCTACATGGTTAGCACTGGACCTTACTTGTCCTTTAGGAATCCATACAAACTTATTTCTCACATTTGAATTTCTTCTAAGACTGCATGTGTGAGAAATATGTCCTAATCTACCACAATAATGACAGATAATGGAATGATAATCAAAATGAGGCTTCCTATCATTATCATGATTAGTTTTCTTTAGAAAAGCTTTTTGTTCCTTTGAAATTTCAGTTTCTTTTGAAAGCTTTTCTTTTTCCTTCAACACGTGTTTACAATCAAAACATTTTTCAAGACATGTTGAAGTTTTCCCTACCGATAGTGGGCTAGCTATCGGAACCACTAGTTCTTTAAAAGAATCCTCGGAAACTTTAGATGTAGAAGAAGAAATTAGTTTTTCAAGTTTCCTATCTTTTTCTTTTAAGCCTAGAAGTTCTTTTGCAAGTTTACAATATTCGGTATATAACTCATTGTATGCATCTTGCAATTCAGAGAGTTCAAGTTCAGATTCAGATACCTCACTTTCTGAATCTTCTAGGCAGAAATGGATACTCTCTTCACTGAAGCCTGCTTCCTCAATATCAGCTTCCAGAAGCTCATCAGTAGATGATCCACAAAGAGCACGAGTTGAGCTTTGGACAGCTGTGCTTTCAAGAGATGGGTTAGAAGCATATATCATATCAAGAGTATTCCAAATATCTCTAGCACTAGAGCAATGTTTGATTTTCTGGAAATCATTTTCAGTTAAGCCTTTGTATAAAATTTGCATTGCTCGAATGTTTAAGGAAAACAAATTTTTCTCCTTTTCAGTCCAGTTTCCTCTTGGTTTGAAATCAAAATCATTTTCAAAAATATCCCACATTTTCAAACTAGTGGATTTTATAAAACTTTCCATTCTTGCTTTCCACCAACAAAAATCAATATTTTCTAACACAGGTGGAATGGTATGATCAAAGCCTTTGGAAAACATTTTAACCCAAATCAGCCAAGGTCTTTGCACTTGAGATCGTTTGATCCTTTAAACAAGTGACCTGCTCTGATACCAAATGATAAACGTGGCTGTCACCCAAGAGGGGGGGGGTGAATTGGGTGAGGGAATAAAACTTAAACTCTTTTCGGAAGACTGCTTGTGCTCGGTGATGATGATAATAAATAATGCTATGCACAAGTCAGTATGCTATGTGATGCAAAATAGAATGATCAAGTATAAATATATGCACACATAAATTTATCCTGGTTCGGTCACCCAGACCTACATCCAGTCCCCAGGCTACACCTGAGATTTCCAATCCACTATTCTTGTTTAAACCGGGCACAAGAGAAGCCTTTACACTTTAGGTTTTACGAGCACGGGTTCACCTAACAACCCACAGGTTTTACAACGGGTTCACCTGCAAACCTTACCGCAAGTTTTACGGGATCACTTGCAACCTTACAAACGCAAGTTTTACGGGCTAACTTGCAACCTATGGAGATTTAGAAAACCTTCTAAATGCTCCCCCTTACAAATTGTAAGTTTACACTATGTTCACTCTATGAACTGATTTTGTTAAACACTTAAGCTCAAAACTAACTCTCTCAAAGAGTGGATGATGTTACTCACTTAAGTACAAATAAATCACTCTCTAAGAATATTACATATCAAAGTCCGAGAGTAGAAGATGAGAGGAATGTAGATTAGTGTTTTTCAGATAATAGCCTTGTTCTCTCTCTCTTTTTCAAGCCCCCTTCTTCAGAAATGAAGAACATCCCTTTTTTATACCAGCCTCTGAATATCTAACCGTTGGAGAGGCAATAAGACCGTTTGATTATAGACGTTGGGACCTTGTTTACGTTGTCCTCATTAGTGCACAGCAGGGTTGACTTTGCTTTATCTAAAAAGGTGCTCTGACCAAGCTGTTCTGTCAACACTGTTCTGGCAATACTATTCTGACAAAAGTCGTTCTGACATCTGAACATTTTGTACGGTCCGACTCTTGCTTGCTGTCAGAGAGGACTTCGTTCCTCAAGCATAAGTCCAGGATGTTAAGAGACTCATTATCGGAAGCTCTCTTGCTATCTGAAGCTCGTGGACTCTAACATTTTGCTTGCTATCACATAGAGGAACTTTGTCTTCCAAGCACTTGTCCATGAATGATAAGAGTGCTTTGCTATTGGATCCTCTCTTGCTATCAGAAGCTCTCTTATGGACTCTGACTTTTGTGGGCAGTATGAGCTTTGACACCTTGAGTGAATCTTCAGATTATGTTCTCATACTCCTCATGCTTGGTAGGTAACAATGTTGTTTGAATGTGTCTGTTATCCTCTTGTTACCGTTGGAAGGAACATCTTCTTAAATGCTCAGCAGGGTTGACTTGCTTTATCTCTGAAAAGTAGTCCTGACACCTCTGCTCTGACAAAGCATTCTGACTTCCGAGTATGTGACATTTACTCTTGTACTCTTGCTGACGGATGATCATCGTTCATCCGGAAGTGGCAATCTTGCTCTGCAAGGGTTAGTCTCTGAAATCCAATGCCAAGAGTCTTTCCATCCGGAAGCTCATTTGCATCCGCAAGTGTAACTAAGTTCTGCACATACTGGTTAGTCCAACATAGCAATATATATAATCAGATATAGTAAAAACTATACATGTTGTGGGAAATTTGCTATGGGAAGTAGTCTTACTTAGACTATGTTCTGATCTGGTCTATGATGTATCCGGAAGCATTTTTACATCCGGAAGTAAAACTACTAGATGAAGGATCTTGGTTCACTATAACTCACTCTCACTTAGTGTATTTCATTCCAACACTCAGCGCTAGTCACTAAGCTATCGGAAGCACTTTTACTTGACGTAGTGAACTCACTGACGCTTAGGGTGAAATCTATTCTATCAGTCTGCGCCAGTCAAGATCCAACAGGAAGCAACTTCACTTGATGTTGCATTTCCGCTGACGCTCGGGGTTATATCTAGTCTATCAACCTGCGCCAGTCTAAATCTAATAGGAAGTGCTTTCACTCGGCGAAGTAGACTTACTGACGCTTGGGGTAATAACTATTCTATTGCTCTGCGCCAGTCTAAGTCTAACAGGAAGCGCTTTCACTTGGGGAAGTAGACTCACTGTCGCTTGGAGTAATATCTATTCTATCGCTCTGCGCCAGTCTAAGTCTAACAGGAAGCAACTTCGCTTCCGATTGAACCATAGCTTAGTCTTAGGGTTTGTGCACCTAAGGTTCATGGATTAAGTTAAATCCCTAGTTATTTACTTGCTGACGCTGGGGGATGAAAGCATTCATCCGCATGCGCAAGTCCTAATCTATCCGGAAGTGATCTTACATTCTCAAGTGATCTAACTCAGGATTCTAACCATGTCATCTAATCCTTCCTAAGTGCTGATTATGTTCTCTTAAGTACTAGACCATATCATACCTTAGTCACCATCAAAACTTAAGATTCTAACAATTACTCTATTCTTCATGTCTGTCATTTGGATTCACCGACCCAATAGTAATGCTTTGTGAAACCAGCACAATCAAATGGGAATCTTGGTCTATAAGGTGGCGGCGACACGCATTCTCACCACACTATAGGTAATTATGAAATTCCATCTCTTTACTTCTACACATTCAAATGCGTCAAGTAATTTTAAATTTGTAATATTTTTGGATTCCTTGTTATTTATATGGATCTTTAAATTGTTCTTATTGTTTTTTAAATGTATTTTCCCAAAAATAAAATCTGCCAATATGGTGTCTTGTTGTTTCTTGATTTGTCATTTGTTAATTTGGTCAAGCTTTGATTTTTATTATACTATTCACCGTGCTCAGACGTTTTATTTGTAAGCCAAATATCAGAATAATTTAATCTGATCCAATTCTATATATTAAAGTGCATGATACATCAAAGGGCCGATTTTCGGTGTCTTTCCGGCGACGGCGAAGCTCCGGTGAGTCACGAAAGGTCAAAAACGAGTTTAGGTAACATTTTCCTTCCGTTTCTAACCCTTTATTTGTGATTTGGACGAATTTGAGAGAGAGAGATTCTGAATTTGGGGTTAGGGTTTTGAGTTATAAATTGTTGAAATTGAAGTTACAGCTTCAATACTTTGATGTATTGAAGAGACTAGAGTCTTAATTTGATTATTTACAAAAGATAGCTTCTTTGGTGTTTAAGGAATTTATCTTCACTTGAAAATACATGGTTATGTATTGATGTTGATTGTGTTAGTTAAAGTTGTCATGTTTGATTGAATGTACTTTACAGTAACCATGGTTGTTTTTACATTAATTGTCCAACTGATTTGGAAGGAATGGAGGTTGATAATAATTTGTCAAGTGCAAATAATGTGTTTGAGATGCTTTCATATGGACTTGGTAATGTAATTTTATATTCCTACACTTGCTGGACAGATTTTAATGAAATTTTAGACTGATTAATGGGAGTGAATGAGTTTATGTTCTGTTTTGAGATATGATAGTTAAATGGGTTGAATGTTGATGGTGTGTTACTTGATTCTAATTAATTTATGATTGGTAAAATGAAATAATACATGTTTTATGCTTGTATGCAATTGATGATTATGGCTTGGTAAACAAAATATTAACGAAGTGCCTATGCTTGTTGGTATAATCTTGTAAGTATTGTGATTCTTGAAGCTTTAAGTGATTTCCATGCTGTGATGTGTGATTTTGAATTGCTGTCCAAATTGGGTTGGATTCAGTTACAGAAAGATCTCTTTGCTTTCTTTGTTTTGTTGTTGTTACATACCGTTACTAATTTCCTGATTAATTCAATAATATCGTTACTAACTATGATAGAAAAATGATTTCCATAATATCAATAAATCTATCATAGTTAGAAAAAGAATTTCCTAATAATAATCATTATCCATGATAGAAAAGAATAAACTAATACAACCTGAATACTATCATGGATAATTAATAGCTAACCATGTTAGAAAAGAATCACCTAACATGGTTAGAAAAATAAATAACCTAATGTTCAATAATATTAAATACATATAAATATATGCGGAAACGTATGCAGGCCTATACAAATTGGCAATATACAACTCTAAATAAATTATGAAATCTCTACTACCTAATTCCCTTTCCTGTTGCTTGCGCCTGTGCATGAATACCTGCAAAAATGTCAGTAATCGTGGGATGAGACAATTTGTCCCAGTAATCACCGCTTAACTCACTATAACAGTGAGATGTGCGGTAGCGAGGGCGTCTAAAGGGTACCTCATTTTAAACCAGTAGTATATATATATATATATCCATATCAATTCTTCTTTCATTCATCTTCCAAATCCCACCATCAATTCCACATCACTTATCAATACTTTAATCAACACATCAAATGATTCCCCACAACCTAACTCACCACTATCTCAAACTCAACAACAAAAATAAACGTGATTGACACTGTGCCCAGTCTCAAATCTGTAAGCATAAAAAGGGAGCACTTTTAAATAGTGAAAACGTCTCTGGGGAGCACTTTAAAAGTGAAAACGTCCCTGGGGAGCACTTTAAAAGTGAAAACGTCCCTGGGGAGCACTTTTTAAAAGTGAAAACGTCCCTGGAGAGCACTTTTAAAAGTGAAAACGTCCCTGGTTCCTTTAAAATCCGAGGAACCTGTACTATTAACCTATCGATTGCGCAGATCGATAGGTTACATCGGCCGACGGTACTATCAGTGTCATGCAATGCTCACTATAACCTATCAATATCCTATCAATATCACTTCCACAATATTCAATATCTAAATCACAATTTCCATCAACTTCTCAATTTCATCCAATATCTCCATCACAACAATTCCACTCCTTCCATCAAACTAAATATCACTATCCCTGACAATATACTATACACATCTCTCACCAGTATCTGAGCATTATTACTATATTCATTCACACCATTCAAGGACAGTAACCACCACCAATCAGTATAATATATAGATAATGAGTCAAATTCCTTTATACGAAAATATTCGCGTTTAAAAGGCACCCGATAGCCTATTTCATATAAAAATAGCTTTTCAAAGATAATATATATATAGAGGGTGAGAAAGGATTTTACAAAATCCTAGCTAACATCACCCTCAATGTTATAGTAAGGTAAGTGTGATTACCTGTCGCCCTTAGCACTTTGTTGTCTTTTCCCTTTACTTTTCCTTGCCTCGAGTAATGTACGCAAATCACGTCCTTTCCTATTATTACATTATGTAATAATAGAAGGTTAATAATCATTCTACATCGTGGAGTAACTAACGTCTCTCTCTTTCTCGTTCGTATTACTACCCAATCCCTTGTTTATATATTCTTTATTCTTGAAATCTTTATTCAATCTTGGTCAAAGTTTATAAATAAATAACCAGTGACATCAAATTGTCACAACATCAACATTCACACATCTTATAGACACACATTTTTGTATCAAACAACCATTATGTTTAAATGAAAATACATATGTGCCTTCCATCACCAACAAAATTGAATTTAGAAAGAGGAAAAGAAATCCAACACCATTTCATTACTTAACCAACAGCCAGTTGCATAACCATGCCTATTACATGCTAATATGAAATCCTAATCAAATAATTTATGACAAGGCTTTCAGTCACACCAAAAATATCCATTCACAAGTTAAACTCTCAAGTATAATAATTTGGAACATCATTACTAATTAGTATCAATCATCTCATTCAACATTAGATGAGAATAATCATTCTACACAAATGCATCCTCAACAGTACAGTTATAATCATTAATTCTTAGAACTTCTGTTGAATCAGCACATGCACATACAAACAATATACATTCACTTTCGCACTAATCTAGAGCAAGAATACTCCTTACTTTCAAGCAATTGATTTGATGTTTATTAGCCTCCCTTAAAATCAAATATCCATTCAGCCAAAACCAGAATTTAAATTTCTAAAGTAAAATACCCCTGAAATCATAGTCATTCACTATTTCCTTTGATGAATCTAACAAGGCCATAGCAATACTTATCAACTATAACCAGGAAAACAACAAACTGAATTTCAGCTTTAACCTCCAAGTTTAAACTCCATTTTCAATAATCCAAAGCATCATCCATAGATGATTTTAAGGTTTATGTCACCAAGACAACCAATCTAAGCCGAGCAAGAAAGATTTAGATTCAACTTCACAAAATGAACTCAAGTTTTCTTACACATTAACACAATAATATCATTGGAAATTCCCTAAAAATATTTGAATGTCAAGCAATTATTCAGCTCATTGATCATAAATCAGATTTCTAACTCATAGTTGACACCCTCCATACATAGGCAGTAAGTAATCTCAAAGTTTTAAGCAAGATATTTTTATATAGCATATATTTATTATGATTTACAATGTCCACCTTTAAATCAGAAATAAATCAGCAATTTCAGACCAAATCATGACAGCAACCAGTGGAAGAAAACAAAGAAACAACAAATTCGTCAATCCCATGAAAGTCATACATACAACATTAATTCACCCATTCACTCAAACTTGTTTAGACTCAATTTTTAACATGCTTGTAGGTTAGACATCCATACCCTTCTAATTTACAGTCAACACAAATATGAGCTTACACAAGAGACATTAATACAACTTCCTTTGACATTTTCAATTAACACCATAACTTCACACACACAAGCTAATATAGTTCAGCCACAACCAAGATGAAAGAGAGACTTAGAAAAGCATCATTCTAACAATCAAACATGTAAAGACATATTATAACTCAAACAAGCTTGTACACCAACTAATCCAAATCTGGGTTTTCTATTCTAATCTTTTACAAACATCAAGAACTACTCAGATTAGCAATCAAACACTAGGATGTGAAGTTTATGCTACCTCTTAGAGACTCAAGAATTCCTAAACCCAAACAACCTAAACCATTTCGGATTCTCTCTGATTCTCGCCTAAAAATAAAGAAAATATAGAAAATCAAAGAAGAAAACTCACATAATATTGAAGCCTGAGATCGAAGGTAACAACGGCGGCCATCACAGCCGTGTATCGCCGCAAGTCTCGCCGGAAATCGTCGGGGTCGCCGGGAAGAAAGAGGAGGGAGGTGGATTCGCGAGGAGAAAGGAGAAGGTGGGAGAACCCACGGTGGCTTCAACCTCTGCCGTCGCCGTCGCCTATTTGGCCGGAGATCGAAGAAACCCGCCGTCACGAGGTGCTCGCCGGATTTCAGAGAGGGAGATCGAAAACGAAGGAGCTGAACGAAGATAAAGAACACGAGGGAGAGAAGTGAGGAAGGAGGAATGGTTTGATGGTGGTGGTGGTGGGGCCGGCGCCGCCGCCGGAAATCGCAGAAGAAAAAGAACGAAGAAGCAGATGGCGGAGGGAGAGGGAGTCTGGTATTTAAAGTAAAGGGGAGGGCGCGTTTGGACAGGGAGAAATAAGGGTGGATTTTGATAATTAAAGCCTAAACTTGCCATAATGTACTCATTTTGATTTAAAACCACTTAAACCAGTCTCCAATCTTCTTAAACTTCAAAATATTTTTAGCTTTACCACTCCCTCATATTTCAAACTCTTCATTTCTTAATTAATTATATGCATATTAATTACTCAAAATTTCCAACAATATCCCAAAAATTCCTAAAAATTCCAAAATCTCCCAAAACACTCTCTAATCCTGAATTAAATTTTTCAAGATGTTACAATTTGCCCCACCTTTTTAGGAATTTTGTCCCCAAAATTCACTAGACGTACACCTAACGAACAGAAAATACGCAGATCAACCTTGAATTCTTCATATTTACTCTAAAAATTTCACTACAACTGAATATACTCAATATCATTCTTCCCCGTTTATCCTCATTCAATCTATGATAGTCACCAATAATAATCCCATTACTCCTAGCTAACCTTCATTTACTAGTTACCAAAACCTCAAATCACCTATATGACAGTCCAACTTCTTAAATAGCAATACACATCCAACTATCTTTCCCATATTTAATCAAATTATTGGTTTCCCTCGACTTTAGTCCATCATCCTTCAACTATTCAGATCCCACTTCCAATCACAGTTTAAATTTCCAACTATTTATCTTAATCAACTTTAATCAAAAATCTAAACTTCTCCAATCAAACATCCCCTCTTAGTCAATTATTGTATAATCTAGTCATTAAGATCACAATTCTTCTCCTAATGTACTTTCATATATGTCAAAGCAATTCATAACAACAAACCAACTCTCTAAATTCCTCTTCACCATGATGATGTTCATCTAACAAGTCAACTCAAGATTTCTCAACGCTCACAATTTCAATTAAAATCTCTTCACAATAAATCTCCCCAAATAAAATAACTCAGAGTATCTTTACTAAATGACAACAACATCCATTTAACAACATATAAGAATAAAACCATTTCACAATTCAGCTATCACAATCACAAGAAACCAATACCATTTATAGGCCTCCATCCAACCAACCTAATGTCCTAATGCATTAACCAACCAAGCCAAAGAAAAGGCTAACAACCAACCCTTACAGAATCAAATATTACAAGTTCAAAAACTCCAATAAACCCTTAGAAATCACCAACTTCTCAGGATTGAATAACAATTTTCCAAGTCCTCAAAAATCTTAACCTACACAACTATAAAAATCCAAAAGATATCCTATGTGATCAATTTAATAAACTCAAACCTCTAATGTTCAACTTTGTTCCGAAATTCTTCCAACTTCATAATCTATAACATCTTACTAACATCCATAAACATCGAAATAACAAATTGATTTATAGTCCATGGTAATCCAACGTAACATAAATTTCTCTTCTTTTTAACTTACCACTTCTAATATCTAATCGAATCTTCTCCTAAACACCGAACCCATGCATTTCCACATTTCAATATCATCATATGACTTTAGTAATCCTCTACTAATCATCACCTAACTTAATAATCACAATAGAACAATAAATTCGCCCACAATAGCACAAAATAGTCTATAAGAATTATCCAAAACCACCATAATCCAATTTACCACAATCATTCACTATTTCATCACTTCATATTCATCTTCCAACCTCATTTCTTCATTTAACCACAACATGGTCCCTTGTAGTCACTATAACCAATAAAAGCTATTAGAATGAGTCTTTATACCAAACTCATAAGCTAGGTTCCAAACATAACTTTTGTACTTCCAATTCTTAAATCATTTATCATGACATACACAAAAAGGGAACAGAGATTCCAAACCTCCTTAATCCACAAGCAATTACCAAACATGTATCATGTCATAATTTAATCAGAATCAAATTCCAAATTTACAACACCAAACTAACCAAACCAATATGATCACAAAAATAAAACAATTCTTAACAATGAACATAACAAGTAAGAAACAAGGTCAATAATCCTTAACTCAACTCTTAGATGCTAATATTCATAGTAAAACCCTAAACACATCAATGTATTACAATTTAGCATCATCATACTCACATACCAACATCTTATTAACATAGACAAGTGAGAAATTTCATCACCAAGTCACTCAAATATCACTTTCACATCCCTAAAGTTCAATATAAATGACAAAATTTAATCGGTCATAGAACAAAGAAAAATTATAAACCTGAAATTAGGTTCATTAACTCATAATTTCATCCCCAATCAGCTTTATCTTAGATTTACTATCGAAGATTATGATGATAAACAACAAGATTTTCTAACAAATTAAGAAAATCCAGTTTAATTCATGGTTAAGACAAATACATGCACAAGTCAAATCATCAATAAATCAAGCAATTTACTGAACAAAACAAGAAACCAGATCAATACTTTCTTATTCCACCACCTAAATATCACTATATATTGTTATTTTTGAATTTCCTTAATCCCTTAACCCAATAAGGGATCTCATGATGCCTCGACTATGATTATGGCCGGCACATAACTATACTCGAGACCCCAGAGAAGCATCCTTATTTCGCTATTTTTCCTAAATTCTTATACATATCAACATTATTTCGTTATTCTTTCTATGTTCATCTCAATCTCTCCACAGTACCTATTCAATTTCTCTTATCACTCTCTCCCCATCACGGGATGAGCGATAATCCTCTCAAAAAGGCCAGAGTATCATGCACAGGAGGAAGGGAATACAAACTATGTATATTGCCAATCTATATGCAATGCAACACAGTCCAGGGTTATCGTATACCAAATACTGATAACCAAGTTGTTACATACCGTTACTAATTTCCTGATTAATTCAATAATATCGTTACTAACTATGATAGAAAAATGATTTCCATAATATCAATAAATCTATCATAGTTAGAAAAAGAATTTCCTAATAATAATCATTATCCATGATAGAAAAGAATAAACTAATACAACCTGAATACTATCATGGATAATTAATAGCTAACCATGTTAGAAAAGAATCACCTAACATGGTTAGAAAAATAAATAACCTAATGTTCAATAATATTAAATACATATAAATATATGCGGAAACGTATGCAGGCCTATACAAATTGGCAATATACAACTCTAAATAAATTATGAAATCTCTACTACCTAATTCCCTTTCCTGTTGCTTGCGCCTGTGCATGAATACCTGCAAAAATGTCAGTAATCGTGGGATGAGACAATTTGTCCCAGTAATCACCGCTTAACTCACTATAACAGTGAGATGTGCGGTAGCGAGGGCGTCTAAAGGGTACCTCATTTTAAACCAGTAGTATATATATATATATATCCATATCAATTCTTCTTTCATTCATCTTCCAAATCCCACCATCAATTCCACATCACTTATCAATACTTTAATCAACACATCAAATGATTCCCCACAACCTAACTCACCACTATCTCAAACTCAACAACAAAAATAAACGTGATTGACACTGTGCCCAGTCTCAAATCTGTAAGCATAAAAAGGGAGCACTTTTAAATAGTGAAAACGTCTCTGGGGAGCACTTTAAAAGTGAAAACGTCCCTGGGGAGCACTTTAAAAGTGAAAACGTCCCTGGGGAGCACTTTTTAAAAGTGAAAACGTCCCTGGAGAGCACTTTTAAAAGTGAAAACGTCCCTGGTTCCTTTAAAATCCGAGGAACCTGTACTATTAACCTATCGATTGCGCAGATCGATAGGTTACATCGGCCGACGGTACTATCAGTGTCATGCAATGCTCACTATAACCTATCAATATCCTATCAATATCACTTCCACAATATTCAATATCTAAATCACAATTTCCATCAACTTCTCAATTTCATCCAATATCTCCATCACAACAATTCCACTCCTTCCATCAAACTAAATATCACTATCCCTGACAATATACTATACACATCTCTCACCAGTATCTGAGCATTATTACTATATTCATTCACACCATTCAAGGACAGTAACCACCACCAATCAGTATAATATATAGATAATGAGTCAAATTCCTTTATACGAAAATATTCGCGTTTAAAAGGCACCCGATAGCCTATTTCATATAAAAATAGCTTTTCAAAGATAATATATATATAGAGGGTGAGAAAGGATTTTACAAAATCCTAGCTAACATCACCCTCAATGTTATAGTAAGGTAAGTGTGATTACCTGTCGCCCTTAGCACTTTGTTGTCTTTTCCCTTTACTTTTCCTTGCCTCGAGTAATGTACGCAAATCACGTCCTTTCCTATTATTACATTATGTAATAATAGAAGGTTAATAATCATTCTACATCGTGGAGTAACTAACGTCTCTCTCTTTCTCGTTCGTATTACTACCCAATCCCTTGTTTATATATTCTTTATTCTTGAAATCTTTATTCAATCTTGGTCAAAGTTTATAAATAAATAACCAGTGACATCAAATTGTCACAACATCAACATTCACACATCTTATAGACACACATTTTTGTATCAAACAACCATTATGTTTAAATGAAAATACATATGTGCCTTCCATCACCAACAAAATTGAATTTAGAAAGAGGAAAAGAAATCCAACACCATTTCATTACTTAACCAACAGCCAGTTGCATAACCATGCCTATTACATGCTAATATGAAATCCTAATCAAATAATTTATGACAAGGCTTTCAGTCACACCAAAAATATCCATTCACAAGTTAAACTCTCAAGTATAATAATTTGGAACATCATTACTAATTAGTATCAATCATCTCATTCAACATTAGATGAGAATAATCATTCTACACAAATGCATCCTCAACAGTACAGTTATAATCATTAATTCTTAGAACTTCTGTTGAATCAGCACATGCACATACAAACAATATACATTCACTTTCGCACTAATCTAGAGCAAGAATACTCCTTACTTTCAAGCAATTGATTTGATGTTTATTAGCCTCCCTTAAAATCAAATATCCATTCAGCCAAAACCAGAATTTAAATTTCTAAAGTAAAATACCCCTGAAATCATAGTCATTCACTATTTCCTTTGATGAATCTAACAAGGCCATAGCAATACTTATCAACTATAACCAGGAAAACAACAAACTGAATTTCAGCTTTAACCTCCAAGTTTAAACTCCATTTTCAATAATCCAAAGCATCATCCATAGATGATTTTAAGGTTTATGTCACCAAGACAACCAATCTAAGCCGAGCAAGAAAGATTTAGATTCAACTTCACAAAATGAACTCAAGTTTTCTTACACATTAACACAATAATATCATTGGAAATTCCCTAAAAATATTTGAATGTCAAGCAATTATTCAGCTCATTGATCATAAATCAGATTTCTAACTCATAGTTGACACCCTCCATACATAGGCAGTAAGTAATCTCAAAGTTTTAAGCAAGATATTTTTATATAGCATATATTTATTATGATTTACAATGTCCACCTTTAAATCAGAAATAAATCAGCAATTTCAGACCAAATCATGACAGCAACCAGTGGAAGAAAACAAAGAAACAACAAATTCGTCAATCCCATGAAAGTCATACATACAACATTAATTCACCCATTCACTCAAACTTGTTTAGACTCAATTTTTAACATGCTTGTAGGTTAGACATCCATACCCTTCTAATTTACAGTCAACACAAATATGAGCTTACACAAGAGACATTAATACAACTTCCTTTGACATTTTCAATTAACACCATAACTTCACACACACAAGCTAATATAGTTCAGCCACAACCAAGATGAAAGAGAGACTTAGAAAAGCATCATTCTAACAATCAAACATGTAAAGACATATTATAACTCAAACAAGCTTGTACACCAACTAATCCAAATCTGGGTTTTCTATTCTAATCTTTTACAAACATCAAGAACTACTCAGATTAGCAATCAAACACTAGGATGTGAAGTTTATGCTACCTCTTAGAGACTCAAGAATTCCTAAACCCAAACAACCTAAACCATTTCGGATTCTCTCTGATTCTCGCCTAAAAATAAAGAAAATATAGAAAATCAAAGAAGAAAACTCACATAATATTGAAGCCTGAGATCGAAGGTAACAACGGCGGCCATCACAGCCGTGTATCGCCGCAAGTCTCGCCGGAAATCGTCGGGGTCGCCGGGAAGAAAGAGGAGGGAGGTGGATTCGCGAGGAGAAAGGAGAAGGTGGGAGAACCCACGGTGGCTTCAACCTCTGCCGTCGCCGTCGCCTATTTGGCCGGAGATCGAAGAAACCCGCCGTCACGAGGTGCTCGCCGGATTTCAGAGAGGGAGATCGAAAACGAAGGAGCTGAACGAAGATAAAGAACACGAGGGAGAGAAGTGAGGAAGGAGGAATGGTTTGATGGTGGTGGTGGTGGGGCCGGCGCCGCCGCCGGAAATCGCAGAAGAAAAAGAACGAAGAAGCAGATGGCGGAGGGAGAGGGAGTCTGGTATTTAAAGTAAAGGGGAGGGCGCGTTTGGACAGGGAGAAATAAGGGTGGATTTTGATAATTAAAGCCTAAACTTGCCATAATGTACTCATTTTGATTTAAAACCACTTAAACCAGTCTCCAATCTTCTTAAACTTCAAAATATTTTTAGCTTTACCACTCCCTCATATTTCAAACTCTTCATTTCTTAATTAATTATATGCATATTAATTACTCAAAATTTCCAACAATATCCCAAAAATTCCTAAAAATTCCAAAATCTCCCAAAACACTCTCTAATCCTGAATTAAATTTTTCAAGATGTTACAGTTGTCATGGGTGCTGAAATTCTGTTTTGTTTTGAATGTGAAATTCAGTTACAGAAAGAGGTTGGTTATGAAATTTACTTTAAGTGTAGATCCTTGCAATATTGACTTACATTGAGCCTAATGTTTCTGATTTAAGTTGTTGAAACAGATACAAAGGAAAGTTAGGTGATATAAGGGTGTAATGTGATGATTATAGAGATAAATCTAGTTATGTATATGTGGTTTTGTTTATAATTGTTGTAGGCAGGGAATTTAAATTCTGTATTAGGTTGAATTGATGGAAGAAAAGAAATGTTTTTAGTTGATTTAAATTTAAATGAAAGAAGGATATAAAAACGGGTTTATGTTTTCTCTTCATTCTTGTTTTATTCATTTGGTTAGGAAAGGTAAAGAAGTCCTTGCTGATGTGAAGTCATCATTTATGATTTAGGAAGTAAGGAAATTCGATCAACTTACATTTGTTCAATGCTTACGAAAGAACTACAAATTTAGTGATGCAAATAATCTTTGGGGCTTACAAAGAGATATGGTTTGAATTGATGGGGACATGTGTTTTAGAGGGCTGTACGGGTTGCTTGGGTTTTGGATATTGAATAATGAGCTGTTATGGATTGGGATCGGTTGTAAGGGTGAAGGAACATATGATTGAGTTTGGATTTATAAAAGTGGTTAATCAGTCAAATAGTATACTAGCTTATTTAATTACGTGGGAAGTTTTGATTCTAACTAATAAAGTATTGATTTGGTGAAGGTATGATTGACTATGGTTGTCTTTAGTGAATTTATTTGTGTTAATTCTTATTTAATGGAAATGTATGTTTATTGTTCTCTGGCGTTTGAGTTCATATACAAAAATGCTTAATTGTAGTGGTGTGTTTACGTTTGATGTGGTCCATTAAGATAGGATATATATAAAGGGGGAAGATTGGGTAGTAATGAGAGCGACGTTATTTAATATATAGCTTAAAATGATTATTAATGTATTATCTTTACATGCTGAAATAATAGGAAAGAATGTGATATACAAATACTTCTCAAGACATGGTAAAGAGAATGAAAGGCAGTGGATTGCTAAGGGCGACAAGTAATCACACTTACCCTTGCTATAACAATGAGGGTGACGTTAGTTGGGGATTTCCAAAATCCTTTCTCACCCTCTATATATATATATATATATATATTATCTTTTAAAACCTTACTTTGATATAAAATAGGCTATCGGGTGCCTTTCAAACACCATTATTTTCGTACAAAGGATTTGACTTACTATATGTAGTACCCTGGCTGGTGGTATTGTTGGATTGTGTATGTGAGTGTATAGATATTGAGATGTTTATACTTTGACAGAGATATTGAGAGGTATCATGGATTGGATGTATCATAGGTTATGAGGATATGAATGAGATGTTGAATTGGAGATTGTGGGGAGAATTATTAGGGAAAACATGTAATATTGTGGATGATGGATTAAAATGTGATGTGAGAGTGCATGATGTTGATTATCGTGGATGTGATATTGATAGGGATTGAAATGCGTGGCTGTCACCCAAGAGGGGGGGTGAATTGGGTGAGGGAATAAAAACTTTATTTCTTTTCGAAAGACTGCTTGTGCTTGGTGATGATGTTACTGAGTAATGGTATGCACAAGTCAGTATGTTATGTGATGCAAAAATAGAATGTTTAAATGTAAGTTTATGCACACATAAATTTATCCTGGTTCGGTCACCCAGACCTACATCCAGTCCCCAGGCTCCACCTGAGATTTTCAATCCACTATTCTTGTTTAAACCAGGCACAAGAGAAGCCTTTACACTTTAGGTTTTACGAGCACGGGTTCACCTAACAACCCACAGGTTTTACAACGGGTTCACCTGCAAACCTTACAAACGCAAGTTTTACGGGCTAACTTGCAACCTATGGAGATTTAGAAAACTTCTAAATGCTCCCCCTTACAAAATGTAAGATTACAATTATGTTCACTCTATGAACTGATTGTGCTAAACACTTAAGCTCGAATGACTCTCTCTAAGAGTAGATGATGTTACTCACTTAAGCACAAAAGAATCACTCTCTAAGAATATTACATATCTAAGTCCGAGAGTAGAAGATGAGAGGAATGTAGAATAGTGTTTCAGACAATAAGCTCTTTTCTCTCTCTCTCTTAGTTCTTCTGAATGTAGATGTTCCTTTTATACCAGCCTCTGAATATCCAACCGTTGGAGAGGCAATAAGGCCGTTTGAATATAGCCGTTGGGCCTTGTTTACGTTGTCCTCATTAATGCACAGCAGAGTTGACTTTGCTTTATCTGAATATGGTGCTTTGTCCAGCTGTTCTGTCAACACTGTTCTGGCAAAAGTCGTTCTGACATCTATACACTGTACGGTCTGACTCTTGCTTGTTGTCAGATGAGGACTTCGTTCCTCAAGCATAAGTCCAGGATGCTAAGAGTCTTACTATCGGAAGCTCTCTTGCTAACTGAAGTGAAGCTCGTGGACTCTAACATTCTGCTTGCTATCATAGAGGAACTTTGTCTTCCAAGCACTTGTCCATGAATGATAAGAGTGCTTTGCTATTGGATGCTCTCTTGCTATTAGAAGCTCTCTTATGGACTCCGACTCTTGTGGGTAGTATGAGCTTTGACACCTTGAGTGAATCTTCAAATTATGTTCTCATACTCCTCATGCTTGGTAGGTAACAATGTTGTTTGAATATCTGTTATCCTTTTGTTACCGTTGGAAGGAACATCTTCTTAAATGCTCAGCAGGGTTGACTTGCTTTATCTCTGAAAAGTAGTCCTGACACCTCTGCTCTGACAAAAGCATTCTGACTTCTGAGTATGTGACATTTACTCTTGTACTCTTGCTGACGGATGATCATCGTTCATCCGGAAGTGGCAATCTTGCTCTGCAAGTGTTAATCTCTGAAATCCAATGCCAAGAGTCTTTGCATCCGGAAGCTCAGTTACATCCGGAAGTGTGATTAAGTTCTGCACATACTGGTTAGTCCAACATAGCAATATATATAATCAGATATAGTAAAACTATACATGTTGTGGGAAGTTTGCTATGGGAAGTAGTCTTACTTAGACTATGTTCTGACTTAGTGTAATGTCTACTGACTCTAAGGGATCTCTATTCCAATAGTCAGCTTAAGTCTCGTTAGTTTACTCTAAGTCTTCCTAAGTGACTCAGTGTGTCATTCATGCTATGTATATTAAGTCAACACACAACCACATGAAGTGGGAGTTTACTTAGTCTAGGATGTATCCGGAAGCACTTCTACATCCGGAAGTACTTTCACTTGATGAAGGATCTAGCTCACCATCACTTACTCTCGCTCAGTGTATTTCATTCCAACAGTCAGCGCTAGTCACTGAGCTATCGGAAGCACTTTTACTTGTCGTGGTGAGCTTACTGTCACTTAGGGTTATACTTCTTTTATCAGCCTGTGCAAGTCTAAATCTAACAGGAAGCAATTTCGCTTGACGAGGCTGATTCACTGACGCTTGGGGGTATATCTATTCTGTCAGCCTGCGTCAGTCTAAATCCAACAGGAAGTGTTTTCACTTGGCGAAGTAGACTCACTGACGCTTGGGGTAATATCTATTCTATCGCTCTGCGCCAGTCTAAGTCTAACAGGAAGCAACTTCACTTGACGTTGCATTTTCACTGACGCTCGGGGTTATATCTAGTTTATCAACCTGCGCCAGTCTAAATCTAACAGGAAGCAATTTCACTTCCGATTGAAACATAGTTTAGTCTTAAGGTTGTGTACTAATTCTCATGGACTAAGTTATTTCCCCAGTGATTTACTTGCTGACGCTGGGGGATGAAAGCATTCATCCGCGTGCGCAAGTCCTAATCTATCCGGAAGTGATTCCGCATCCGTGAGCGCTAGTCTTAATTCATTCGGAAGTGAATCTGCATCCGGTTGTGACTCTAGTGCTAATACTTCCGGAAATGATCTTGCATTCACAAGTGATCTAACTCAGGGTTCTAACCATGTCATCTAATCCTTCCTAAGTGTTAATTATGTTCTTTTAAGTACTAGACCATATCATACCTAAGTCACCATCAAAACTTAAGATTCTAACATTCTCCCCCTTTTTGATGATGACAAACCCATAGATGACTAGAGAACATAATTAAACTTAGATCACTTCCAGAGCTATATTTCATTCCCAGTTCTCTCCCCAGATATCTTATCTTTCAGCTCTAGACATCTCATGTCTCATCTCTAGACATCTCGTGTCTCATTTCTCTCCCCCTTTTGGCTTCATCAAAATTCAACAAGTGCAAGCTAGCCTTAGGGATGGGGATACTTCTATCGTTCTCCTAGGAATGGGCTTTCTACCTAATATTTCTCCCTATTCTCCCTAACCATTATGCAAGATAACAGAACATGTTTTGCAATAATTAAGTCTAGATCAAAACATACAAAAACAGTTCTCTTTTTGAAGGTGAAAGTTCCTTTTTAAATATAAAAGACATCAAAAGTAATTTTGACCCTCTTGAAATGATTAACATGATATCAAAATAATTTTGGTGCGTTTAAAATGATGATTATGATATCAATTGAAAATTTGTGATTTTTAAATTCGTGATACCAAATGAAATCAAATGAAATATGTGAGTTTGAACTTGTGATATCAAATGAAATGATTGAATGCCAAGTGAAATTTGTGATACCATGTGAAAAATGAAATCAAGTCAAATGAAATTTGTGAGTTTAAAGTGCCAAAAATAATTTCCAAATAATTGCATCACAGCATCTCAAGAGTTTATTATCTATGACAGCATGCAACTCTCTATTTTCAAGGGATCATTATCGAGTAATGTCCTTTACTTCTCTTCTATATTAAGGTTAATCATTACTGAATCAAGAAAGGAAGCATATAAGAGAGGTATGTTATCAATTTACTTTCCAGCGTGTCATATAAAGGATACAGATGTGTGAGCTAGGATGATTTTCTAAAGCAGTGAATGATTTTGAAGTCAATGCAGATTGAGCAAGGAAATCCTAAATTGACACCCTTACCAATGCCATGTATGCATCATATATAAGAGATGGTAAGGTGTAGATGTTACCACAGATGAGGAATCTCCAGACTCTATTAGACTCATGAATCTTAATCATATGCAGATAAGCATGCTTCCTGACATCTTCAAGAGATGTGCTATCTCAAGTGGAAACCCCTAGTGCAAGTGCTTTGATGATTCGCTTCGGCAAGCTGAGCTACAACCAAAAGCAGACATGACTGGGCAGTCACTCTACTCTTCCCATGGTTCAATAGTTGGCCTGCTATCGAAAGCGCTGATTGTTGCGAAAGCATCCTTGCTCAAACTTGATGATTGGGCCTTCATGTGCTTGAGGAAACAAGTGCTTTTCTGATGGTCAGGGAAAGAACTTAAGATTTAACATTGGAGACCATCCTCTGGACATTCAAGTCAATCTGTGTTAATCACCACAAGTTAATAATTTTAAGAAATCATGCTTGCTAGTTGGTTTAAGAAAATATGAACAATGATTATGTGAAAACTAATTTTGAAATTGTCTATACGTTCACATAGTTTCACTATCAAGACATGAACTCTATTTATACTCTCATAGATAAATATCAATGTTATAGTACAAAGAGTATCAAACAGGTGGCATACTTTCAGAGTTTCATAAGCAAGTATAGTTCAATAAATATGCCTCAAGGATGTTCATGTTAGATCATGAAAACATGTGAATTTTTAACACAATGAAATTTTGAAAAATCTTCATCCTCACAAAAATGAAATACTGGAAATTTTCATGCTCACAGAATAGTTTGATTTTAAGACTAAATTCGGTTTACAAAAACAACCAAATTTCAGCATATGATTACGAGAATAATTTCCAAATTTTTTGCTCAAGTTCTTCTAGATATGCTCAGTGTGATCTCATTGTTCTTAGGATATCAACAAGCTTGAAATTAATACAGATTATAGCATGCTTGTGATTCTATGCCATGTTTTACAGATCTTAGCAGAGTTCAATTCAAGGCATTTCCTAAGATTTCTAATGCATGTCAGACAAGAGAGAGACTATCCATTTAATTTCACAACAGAATATGTAAGGGATAGAAATGCTCATGTGTATTGGCGAGAGTTTCTCAGGTTTGGTATAGCCATTCCACACATCTTGATAAGAGACATTTTCGTTGTCATTCTCTCTTGGTTATATTCATTGTTCAAGCTTCAATAATCTGTGTCAACATTCTTAAACCACAAACTTGAACTGAGATCATTAGTAGATTGAGAACTTAAAGATGTAATTAAGAGGGATGTATTGTTCTCGAAACCATAGCTGCTTATGCATTGAAAAGTTGATGCAAGAGATACCACATGAAATGGAAAATCAGAAATAACTTTTGAGTGCTATCATGAGGTACGGTTGTCATGTAGGTTTAAAGAGGATCAGAATCTGTTTTGAAAGTTTGTATTTCAAAAGGATCTTTCAAAAATCAAGGTGAATGCATAAACCATTTTCTTCCATGAGAGGTGCCCTTAAAAGAATTCACTAAGCATATATGAGTAAAATGATTTAGACACCATATGAAAACTCTGAGGAAGGTTTTTAGTTTTAGTGTCAAAATTCTGAAACTAGTTCTGAATCATCTTAACAATGTCAGAAATCTTGGAACACAATGATTCAACATGCACAAATTCAGAAGGTTTTGAAGAAGGTTCAGTTTCAAGGTGTCGGACTTCTTGAATTTGTAAAATCAGTATGCATTATATCAGAAAATGAATTTGATATGATAGGGTCGTTTTTACAGAAAATAAGGTCATCACAGATAAGGGAAATCATATCAGTTTCAGAGAAATAAAAGTTGTTAAGCCCATCATGCATTTACTACCCTAGTGATTATTCAAGTAAAGAGGAGGGTAAGAATGATATCACCATAGCTCCATTCGCATCAAGCAGTAGCTCGCTTGATTTTGGTTGGCAATGCAAGGATTCTATTTTCAGAGCAGCACCAAAATCTATGCGTAACGAATGCTTATCAAGACTTGACTAATTGTTCAGAGAGGTACAGTCCTGAGTCTTGCTGAGGCTAATAGGATGGATTGGAGCTGGTGCAGAGGGATGAATTCACTTGGTGATCACTTCCACTGGCATCTCTGTCCTCTTGAACCCATACTTCATATACAGCTCTTCAATCAGATTGGGTGCTGGCGCAGACGGAGATAGGCTCAGCAGTGGGAATCTCCGTAGGTTGATCACTAAGCGCTATCTCAAGCTTGCCTCTGTGCTAGCAGACTGTTGGGGGCACATGAAACAGATGGCTTTCCCAAGGGCGAGCCTTCCTTCTTGGGCAATCCGCTTCATTCCCTTCTGAGGGCAGCAGTGACATCCTGGTCAAGTCCGAGGGATGGCTATCTTAGCCTATCTCTCTCTGATTTTGCTCATGCTCCTTGTTCATTTTAGCCCATAACTGATCTAACTCTGATTGATTGATCTGGACAAGAATCTGTTGAAGCTTCAGGGGTTCTACAATGGTTTTTCAGATCAACAGTCTCACTAAATTCAACAGATCCTTCAAAAGTTGATCGAGGAATCCGCTCTCTCTTGTTCTTCTCAGGGTAGTTGAATGGAACTCTGTGATAGCTCATCCTTGAGACAGAACCATTGTCCCTTATGGTTGCCGATTGCTTCTTATGATTGTACCAGGGGTTTTCAGCAATTGCGTCACCGCGAGTTCTCTTCTCTGGGGTAAGAGGAACTCTTGATCTTCCCTCACTTTTTGAATCTTCTAGGCAGAAATGAATTACTCTCTTCACTGAAGCCTACTTCCTCAATATCACCTTCCAGAAGCTCATCAGTAGATGATCCACAAAGAGCACGAGTTGAGCTTTGGACAGTTAGGTACAATGGTATGATCAAAGCCTTTGGAAAACATTTTAACCCACATCAGCCAAGGTCTTTGAACTTGAGATCGTTTGATCCTTTAAACAAGTGACCTGCTCTGATACCAAATGAAATGCGTGGCTGTCACCCAAGAGGGGGGGTGAATTGGGTGAGGGAATAAAAACTTTATTTCTTTTCGAAAGACTGCTTGTGCTTGGTGATGATGTTACTGAGTAATGGTATGCACAAGTCAGTATGTTATGTGATGCAAAAATAGAATGTTTAAATGTAAGTTTATGCACACATAAATTTATCCTGGTTCGGTCACCCAGACCTACATCCAGTCCCCAGGCTCCACCTGAGATTTTCAATCCACTATTCTTGTTTAAACCAGGCACAAGAGAAGTCTTTACACTTTAGGTTTTACGAGCACGGGTTCACCTAACAACCCACAGGTTTTACAACGGGTTCACCTGCAAACCTTACAAACGCAAGTTTTACGGGCTAACTTGCAACCTATGGAGATTTAGAAAACTTCTAAATGCTCCCCCTTACAAAATGTAAGATTACAATTATGTTCACTCTATGAACTGATTGTGCTAAACACTTAAGCTCGAATGACTCTCTCTAAGAGTAGATGATGTTACTCACTTAAGCACAAAAGAATCACTCTCTAAGAATATTACATATCTAAGTCCGAGAGTAGAAGATGAGAGGAATGTAGAATAGTGTTTCAGACAATAAGCTCTTTTCTCTCTCTCTCTTAGTTCTTCTGAATGTAGATGTTCCTTTTATACCAGCCTCTGAATATCCAACCGTTGGAGAGGCAATAAGGCCGTTTGAATATAGCCGTTGGGCCTTGTTTACGTTGTCCTCATTAATGCACAGCAGAGTTGACTTTGCTTTATCTGAATAGGGTGCTTTGTCCAGCTGTTCTGTCAACACTGTTCTGACAACACTGTTCTGGCAAAAGTCGTTCTGACATCTATACACTGTACGGTCTGACTCTTGCTTGTTGTCAGATGAGGACTTCGTTCCTCAAGCATAAGTCCAGGATGCTAAGAGTCTTACTATCGGAAGCTCTCTTGCTAACTGAAGTGAAGCTCGTGGACTCTAACATTCTGCTTGCTATCATAGAGGAACTTTGTCTTCCAAGCACTTGTCCATGAATGATAAGAGTGCTTTGCTATTGGATGCTCTCTTGCTATTAGAAGCTCTCTTATGGACTCCGACTCTTGTGGGTAGTATGAGCTTTGACACCTTGAGTGAATCTTCAAATTATGTTCTCATACTCCTCATGCTTGGTAGGTAACAATGTTGTTTGAATATCTGTTATCCTTTTGTTACCGTTGGAAGGAACATCTTCTTAAATGCTCAGCAGGGTTGACTTGCTTTATCTCTGAAAAGTAGTCCTGACACCTCTGCTCTGACAAAAGCATTCTGACTTCTGAGTATGTGACATTTACTCTTGTACTCTTGCTGACGGATGATCATCGTTCATCCGGAAGTGGCAATCTTGCTCTGCAAGTGTTAATCTCTGAAATCCAATGCCAAGAGTCTTTGCATCCGGAAGCTCAGTTACATCCGGAAGTGTGATTAAGTTCTGCACATACTGGTTAGTCCAACATAGCAATATATATAATCAGATATAGTAAAACTATACATGTTGTGGGAAGTTTGCTATGGGAAGTAGTCTTACTTAGACTATGTTCTGACTTAGTGTAATGTCTACTGACTCTAAGGGATCTCTATTCCAATAGTCAGCTTAAGTCTCGTTAGTTTACTCTAAGTCTTCCTAAGTGACTCAGTGTGTCATTCATGCTATGTATATTAAGTCAACACACAACCACATGAAGTGGGAGTTTACTTAGTCTAGGATGTATCCGGAAGCACTTCTACATCCGGAAGTACTTTCACTTGATGAAGGATCTAGCTCACCATCACTTACTCTCGCTCAGTGTATTTCATTCCAACAGTCAGCGCTAGTCACTGAGCTATCGGAAGCACTTTTACTTGTCGTGGTGAGCTTACTGTCACTTAGGGTTATACTTCTTTTATCAGCCTGTGCAAGTCTAAATCTAACAGGAAGCAATTTCGCTTGACGAGGCTGATTCACTGACGCTTGGGGGTATATCTATTATGTCAGCCTGCGTCAGTCTAAATCCAACAGGAAGTGTTTTCACTTGGCTAAGTAGACTCACTGACGCTTGGGGTAATATCTATTCTATCGCTCTGCGCCAGTCTAAGTCTAACAGGAAGCAACTTCACTTGACGTTGCATTTTCACTGACGCTCGGGGTTATATCTAGTTTATCAACCTGCGCCAGTCTAAATCTAACAGGAAGCAATTTCACTTCCGATTGAAACATAGTTTAGTCTTAAGGTTGTGTACTAATTCTCATGGACTAAGTTATTTCCCCAGTGATTTACTTGCTGACGCTGGGGGATGAAAGCATTCATCCGCGTGCGCAAGTCCTAATCTATCCGGAAGTGATTCCGCATCCGTGAGCGCTAGTCTTAATTCATTCGGAAGTGAATCTGCATCCGGTTGTGACTCTAGTGCTAATACTTCCGGAAATGATCTTGCATTCACAAGTGATCTAACTCAGGGTTCTAACCATGTCATCTAATCCTTCCTAAGTGTTAATTATGTTCTTTTAAGTACTAGACCATATCATACCTAAGTCACCATCAAAACTTAAGATTCTAACAGGGATATGGTGAGGTTTGCATGACACTGATATTTATGTACCATCGCGCGATGATAACTGTCGATAGGCCAATCGACAGTTATTTGTGCTGATGATCCTTTTCGGATTGATTGGATCGGGGATCATAGGTCAACTTATTGAGAGAAGTGACCTACGGTTGTTAAGGCATTTTAGAGCCCAACCTCCCCTACTGTTGTTAAGGCATTTGAGAGCCGAACCGTTCCCATTCTGCAATGGAAAACAGAATTGGGGTTCCTTCTCTGGGGATTGCCAGAGAGGGAAATTTGCCCCCTCATTATAGAGAGGGGCACAGTGTCAAATCATATAGAGAATATTAGATGCTTGAATGCCCCGAGATGGCACAACGCATCTATAGGTGAGTGTGAGAGTTATGGTAGCATCATTAGATTGGAGACTGGGAGATGATATTTAGTTAATGTGGAATTGATGGAGGGATTTGAGTGATGAATGGAAGAAGATTTGACATGGATATATATATATATATATATATTACTGGTTTTAAAATGAGGTACCCTTTAGACGCCCTCGCTACCGCACATCTCACTGTTATAGTGAGTTAAGCGGTGATTACTGGGACAAATTGTCTCATCCCACGATTACTGACATTTTTGCAGGTATTTATGCAGAGGCGCAAGCATCAGGAAAGGGAATTAGGTAGTAGAAGTTATATAGACTATTTTGAATTGTATATTGCCAATTTGTATAGGCCTGCATCTGCTTCCACATATTTTTCTATCAAACTGGATATTAGAATTAGAGATATTGATTATGGATTGTAATATAAGTAAAGTACTTTTCTAACTATGATAGGTTTTTATTAATAAGGAAAGTCTTTTCTATCATAGTTAGGAGGTAATAATAATTAGATTTTATAATATTGGTTAATCAGTAATAGTGACAGGTTATTATACTTTATCATTAGGTTGCCTCACTTTTCTAACCATGTTAGGTTAATCTTTTCTAACATGGTTAGCTGCTAATTATCCATGATAGTATTCATATTGTATTAGGAAATTCTTTTCTATCACGGATATCACATAAACTATTAGAAAGTTCATTTTCTAACTATGATAGATTTATTTTCTATCATAGTTAGTAAAGTAATTGTTTAACTAAAACTTATAATGATGGTTAATTAGGGAATTAGTAACAGTTTGTTACACCTTGTTATTTATATTGATCTTTAAATTGTTCTTATTGTTTTTTAAATGTATTTTCCCAAAAATAAAATCTGTCAATATGGTGTCTTGTTGTTTCTTGATTTGTCATTTGTTAATTTGGTCAAGCTTTGATTTTTATTATACTATTCACCGTACTCAGACGTTTTATTTGTAAACCAAATATCAGAAATATTTAATCTAATCCAATTCTATATATTAAAGTGCATGATACATCAATATTTGATTTTCATAACTTATTTTTATAACTCATTGCAGCACCATGTTGAGTTCGGGAGAATGTTGATTCAATGTAGATTTAATTTTTTGTAATGCGAACATAGAATAGAAGAGTACAAGTGAAGCTGAATTAAATGTTCAAGAACAGGAAGGTTTAAAGAGGATAGAGACAAAGGTGAGAGAGGAGAGAGAGAAGAGAAATTGTTTATGAAAATTAAAAATAAATCAATTAATCATCATACAAATCATACAAATACTTAATCATACAAATACTTATATTGGGATTTCTCTCGGTTCTCACTCTCGCGCTTTTCCATCTCTACCACTCCCCCTAATGACTGTCTCTTAGCTGATTTTTTTCGTAATCTTGCTACTCCAATCTATATATGTCGTCGGAATCTTATTTTACCAGCCAAGTCTCCAATACGCCGGTACTCTTTCCTTTATACTTTTATAGCTATTTTCTTTTTCCTAATTCTCAACATATTCCCTCCAGTCACTTGTTTAATATTATTGTGAATAAGTTGATTTGAATGTCCCATTTTCCTTCACAGTGAAGATGTTGTCCGTTGTAAGAAATCAACATTTGTTGCTTTGTACCCTACTAATTTGCAATGATGCAGCCATGGAGGTACACCAAAAACCTATGCTTGGCTTTGTAATTTGATTAATTGGAATATTCTTTCAACCTAGCAAATTGTTCTTTTCTTAGGCACTTCCTATTTTTCTCGATGATCTTGTCATTTGGTGGGGTGCTACCCTGATTTCAGTGACATTGATTATTCAATTTGGTGAGGTTAGTATGGATTTCTTTGTTCTTTTCCACTGTTATATATTCTCGATAATGCAATCACATCGAGGATTTGACATCTTTTCCTCTATCCATGACTCCACCTTTTTTTATAGAGTTCTTAGATTAATAGACGCCTTTAAACACTAACATTTTGTGTGTTTATCTATGTTCGAAAATTTCATGGTTTACTCAATCAAAAACTGTCTTGCAGCTCATTGCAATACTTCGGTGCATGGATGCTTGTCGACAACAAATTTGACTTGGATAGTATTAGAATTTGAAGTTTTGTAGGTTTTTAAGTTTTATAAACAATTTTTTTATTGAACTTGCAAAATTTTTCAATTGAGTTTTTAATTCTTTTTTTCTTTTTTCTATGAATTTTTTAATTGTTTATTTCATAACAAATTTTATTTTGAATTTACAATTTTTTGAACTAATTTAGAAAGGTTTTCAAGATTTGTTTTCAGTTCTTTATTTCTTTTCTTTTGAATTCCTTTATTTTTAAATTTCATAATAAATTTTATTTGCAAGTTTTTTATTGATATTATAGCTTGAAAACTATTTTTTACTAGCACTTTCATTGAGTTTTCAATTCTTTTTTCCTCAACAGATTTTTTAATTTTCAAATTTTTTGAAAAGATGAATTTTTCAATATTTTATAACTTCTAAAATTTTTGAACTGATATTATGTGTTAAAATCACCTTTTTTTGAAATATTTTGGAATTTTTTCGTTCCACTTTCTTTCTTTTTCAACATTTTTACTATGCTGTTGGGCGAGATCAAGGGGATATCACTGGATTTTACATCAAAAAAGAAAATGACATCATGGTTAGGGTGTGTTGAACGCAACGAACTACTTGTTATTCTCAGAGGGAAGGGGACAAAGACTCTTTTGAAAGCGTTATTCCATCAGACGTTGAAGCTGTGAATTGCGATCCTATCGAAGCGAATTGTCCGAACATCTCATTTGTATGTTTATTTTTCTCGCTTTTCTTGTACTTGCATTCTTATTTTTAGTATAATTTATTGTATTTGTGCGCAGTAACTCCATAGTGATATTTGCTATTTGCTTATTTGTTTGTTTTTGTGTGTAAGCAGAGATTTGGATCATGATGAAAGGCGGCTATTGCTGATAAGGAGAATTGGTTTGTTTGGGCGGTCGAGAAAGACGAGCAGAAGAAGCAGAAGAAAACCTCCAAGGAGTCCTCCGCTTGGCAATTGTAGAGCATGGTGGAAAATTTGCAGTTTGCCCATCAGGAGCTCTGTCACTATAAATCTCATCAACACTGTATGTTCTTCTCACATTCCTTCTCATTAAATCTCAATTTGTTAGTAATTTATTTAGTGTGTGTTATGAGCCTATACAAAAATAATTATTTGCATTGACTTAAATCAACTATGATATTGCATTGAAAGCTATATTGTTCCATGATGTATGTGTTAAATGAAATCATTTTGTTCTTTTCCTATTTGATAGCTTTTAGGAAAGTAAGATGACTATATCAAATGGATAACTATAATAATTGAGATAGGTAAAAGAGAACGTTTATGAATGTGAACTTACAATATCATGGGAACTAACAATAATTAAATCGATACATCATCCCACTTTGTTGTATTGATACAGAATTATTCTTCGCAAAGACTTAAAATGACGATGCATATAGACGCAGAACCTAGGGAGATTCTTATTCGAAAAGAGGTTGCCACTGCAAGTTTGAATCTTGAAACGCCTGAGGAGTCAACACAGCACCAAGGGAGATTCCACCATGTTCAAGGTATCAATTCTTTTGGATTTTGCGTTTGATAATCTCTTTGAGGTTGCAAGGAGTATGTCCCTCCAATTAAGCCTGTGGGCAGAGGCGCTAATGGTCTTGTTCATTCATAAATTGTGGGATTTCGCTCAAGTTTTTGTATTTCTTGTATTTGGATGAAGGGTTCTTGTTATTACTCCCTCCGGTCCTAAATATAGGACCTAATTGACTTTTTTTTGGAGATGTTAAGGTTACAAAATATGTTATTAATTGACTTTTTTGATATATTTTTAGATTATTCATTAGTTTATAGGTTAAATAAACTATTTAAGGGGAAAAATTAGGTAAATCAATTTATAATTGACTTATATTTTGCTTTTTTAGGATTTTTCAAAAAAGTAAACTAGGTCTTATATTTAGGACCGGAGGGAGTATGTGAAAGTTCATTTTTTTTGGAGAAAATGTGATTCTAAAATTAGGAAGATGACTTTGACTCTTGATCAAACTTTTGGTTGTGTTATGATTAGGATTTAGTTCAAATTATATTTGAGAGTTTGATTATTTGTTATCCGTCTTTATCCTTGGTTTTTGTCATGAAATTGCATATGAAGTTGATGTGTGATGTGCTTTGTGGTGTCTGCTTCCTTCTTTCTTATTTTTGTGAATGAGAGAGCTCAATTGGTTGTTTGATGATGAATACAGTTGTTGTTAGTCTCTCATATATTAGCTGAAAAGGAAAGCTGGTAGTTAGTCTTGTGGGGCAATTTTAATTATTTCTTATGTCTATTAGCAAATGTTCTTGCAAAGTTGCTGCATAAGAGTTGCATATGCTTTTCTTTGCACTAGCTTTCCTTTTGAATGTATTTTTAATGAAGGCTAATATGTAAAGAGTTCATGAGGATCGAAATAAATAATTGCTCTGTGCTAATGAAAACCTTAAGTGAACAACTTGTGCAGTTAAATTGTCTTTGATTGTAACAAAGTGTTACTAATTAACTAATTAACCTGTGACATCTCTTTTAGTTCATATCATTTATACATTATCCATGATAGATAAGAATAAACTAATACAACACAGTTGCTATCATGGATAATTTATTGATAACCATGTTAGAAAGGATTTGTCTAACATGGTTAATAAACAAAACTAATTGATATTAAAAATAAATAGGTTTATATACATGCGGAGGCGAATGCAGACCTAATAATTGGCAATATACAACTCTGAATAAAGTAAGAAACCTCTAAATCCTAATTCCCTTTCCTGAAGCTTGCACCTGTGCATGAATACCTGCAAAAATGTCAGTAATCGTGGGATGAGACAAAATTGTCCCAGTAATCACCGCTTAACTCACTATAACAGTGAGATGTGCGGTAGTAAGGGCGTCTAAAGGGTACCACATTTAAAACCAATACTATATATATATATATATATCAAGTCTTTCATCCATCATTCAAGTCTCTCCTTCTAAATCAATTCAAATTCATCATCTCTATCTCCCACATATCACTCAAATCCCTCAGTCAATTCCAAATCAACTCAACAGACGAAAATAAACGTGATTGACACTGTGCCCAGTCTCAAATCTGAAAGCATAAAAAGGGAGCACTTTAAATAGTGAAAACGTCCCAAAAAGGGAGCACTATAAAAAGTGAAAACGTCCCTGGTTCCTTTAAAATCCAAGGAACCTGTACAATTAACCTATCGATTGCGCAGATCGATAGGTTACATCGGCCGACGGTACTAATAATCAGTGTCATGCAACACTCACAATCCCTATTCTATATTTCATCAACATAACTCTCAACTATCTCAACTCAACATATAACCCTCTTTTCTATCTTCATCACCTCTTAAACCACTATCCCTATATACATTCCACGCCATTCCAGACCAATGGCCACCACCAGGCAGGATAATAGTATATAATGTTTCAAATTCCTTTTATACGAAAATAATCGTGTTTGAAAGGCACCCGATAGCCTGTTTTGTATAAAAATACCTTTTTAAAGATAATATATATATAGAGAGGGTGAAAAGGAATTTTACAAAATCCCTAACTAACGTCACCCTCAATGTTACAGTAAGGTTAAGAGTGATTTCCTGTCGCCCTTAGCTCGCTATTGCTCTTTCTTTTCTTTACCATGCCTCGAGGAATAGTGTAAGTCACATCCTTTCCTATTATTACACCATGTAATAATAGTGAGTTAATAATCATTCTAAGTCATAGATTAGCTAACGTCTCTCTCGTTCGTATTACTACCCATTTTCCCCTTTTCTTAATTCAAATACATTAACCAATTTAAATCATAAATCACATTAATCAAACATAACCGCCATCAAAATCACACATTTCATTTATGAATTCAAGTAGTTAAAGCTACTTCAATCATTTCCCATGAATTCACATCACCTCATGTTACAGAAATCACATCAATATCCAATAATACAACATCAAACAAGATAAACACTTTTTTTCGTACAAACATGCAACATACAGTCATCTTACATTATGAATTCACCATAAAGATGAAAAATTATCACTCAACAAGGAAGAACAAACAAACATATGGAGATTTTACTCGGTCTTAGAAAATATATCCTACTCTCATTACCACACATGACCTTAATTCCATTCTTCCTTCATCACATTCAGCACAAACCGAGATAATGCAAGAGAGTCAAGCCCATTTCCAAACACCAATGTTTAAATTAGTTCAACAATATTGAGAGACTTGTAAATACATCTTCACTATTTCAATAGACTAGTCCCAATCCTCTTACACTCTTTATCCTATATCGCAGTAATATCACCCAAGCACATTAACAACTCCAAATTCCAACACAACTCAAGCATGTCTCTAGCAACTTAAATCACATTCTCCCTCAATAGTTTTCAGCACTTAAATAAGGTACACATGATGGCTACATTTACAAAAGAATACCTCAATTAAATCCAACTCCAATGGGTCACAAAACTGTAGAGAGCACATATTGAATGACAGTAAATTTCTAAGCCATAAAGCAACTATCCAATTGATTTCACACCTTCCAAAACAGAAAAATGCTAACACAAAGCATATCCAATTCCAATTCACTATCACAGTAATTAAATATCAGTTAACATTTTACTTCCTCTTTCTTCATTAGGATTACATCAATGACATTCAATCACATGGTACATAACTAGTTACAATCGTATTTCCTAAAATTTAAATCAAACTCAAAGCATTTTCTTTGTTTAACCTGTACGGCCAATAACAATTAAAACACAATCTCAAACAAAACCAAAGATGCACCATAAGATACAATCCTATGATATTCCTATCCAATTAATTTGAGATTTCAAGTCAGAATCCTTTCACTCTCTTTGAATTCAAACACGTAACATTTGGGCTTCTAAGTCACATCTTCTAATCATCTGTAAACACCCAAAATCCTCCATCTTTCCTAGTACATTATCTTAATCAGCAAAAGCAAGTAAAAGAAGAAAAACAGCATGCCAATTCAATAATGAATTTCTTTACTCACATACATTAATCACAAGACTCTGCATCCAAATTCCACAAACTCAATCAACCCATTTAACTATCACATCTTAAAACAATACATGAACTCATTCAGCAATTGCAAGGAGAAGGTAAATCATTGGAATTTAACATACAACAATCAAAATAACTCACACCAAATCTAAAACATCCAAGTAATAGTCCAATCATCCAAAAATAACAAAATCAAAGTTGTAAAACACTCATACCCAAATCAATCAACCAGCAGTGATATAATCAAACTCGAACAAGTTTTGTTATTGATTATTTAAGGATTCTAAGCCATTAATAGTGACCCCCCTATGTCAGCAACCACTTCGGCCATATATGGAAGAAAAAGGAAATTTAAGGAACATCAAAACAAACACAAAACATACATGAATTCAGAACTTCAACCAAACTGAGCAAGAAAGGGAAATTCAATTATACTACCCAACTCCTAAATTCCTCTTTGATTCTTCACTCTTTCATAAGGAATAGAAATTATATTATGGTTCAAGTGATTATTGAACCCAAAAGCATTAGTCCCAATTCGTTTCTCTCACTGATTTTGCCCAAGACAAAAGGACAAGGGGTAGAAAATCCAAAGAGAACCTCACATTTACCTCTTAAATCCCCTTCAAACATTAACTTACTAACACTTTAGTTTTTCTCAAACTTCATTCTAACACCAAACCAAGCAATCCTAACCCTTAATCTAATTAGGGACCACTTCAATATCGTTTTGGGACAACTTAATTAGACTCAACTAGTATAGAAATTGATTTACATTAAAACCCTAAATTTTTCCCAATGAAGACCTAACAAAATCTCATTTAATACTTATTAGCTTTCATTAACATTTTGAAACATGATCAGTAGGTTACAAATCAGTTTCATTTGAAACTTCCAGCCTCAAATCTGTTAAACTCCTATGAATTGAACCATACCTAAACTTGGGGTTTTAAAGCAACTTCACAAAATCAACACAGCACCAAATCACCATTGAAAATACAATAAATTAAAGCTTAAGATACTCTTTTTGTGATTTACCCAAGCTCATAAACCCCCAAATTCGGAATTCCTCTCTCAGGTTCGTTCAAATCGAAAGGAAAGGGTAGGGATCGAAGAAATAAAGTTACCTAAACTCGTTTTTGACCTTCACATACTATGTTGAAGTTTTTCCGTCGCCGGACACCGCCTCAGCTCACCGGAAAACGAAGGGAGCAGTGAGGAAGCACAAGAACCCGAAAGAAAAGAAAGAGAAATGAGACATCGGAGTCTATGTACAAAGTTATGGACGAATCTATGAGTAAAAACTCACCCCAGCTCAGGGCTGAACTTCCGCGTGCCACTGTCGCCTGAGATTGAAGAAACCAGTCGGAAAAACTAGGAAAACAAAGGAAGGATGGAGGGGGAGGCCGCGCCGGTGCTGTAGTCGACGACGGCTTGCTCCGCCGGTCCCTGCAGCTCCGGCGACGAACAAAAAAAAAAGAGAGAGCAGGGAGGTTTTTGGTGAGAGGGCGGAGAGTGCGTGGAGGAAGGAGAAGGAAATGAAGAAAATGAGAGAGGGAGGGAGGGGGTGTGTCGGCAGTTTTTTGTAAGGAGGGAGGGGAAGGGCATGTTTGGTTAGGTGAAATAAGGTGGTAAATGATAATTTGTAGCCCAAACTTGTTACAATGTACTCTTTTTAATTTAGAACCACTTAAACCAGCCTCCAATCTCCTTAACTTTTAAAATATTTTGGGTATTTCCATTCCCTCATATTTCAAACTCTTCACTTTCTTAATTAATTATATGCACATTTACTGCTCAAAATTTTCGAAATGTCCTCAAAAATCACCAAAAATTCCTAAAAATTCCAAAATTCCCAATTTCTCCATTTATTATTTCCCAAAACACTCCTTGATCCTGTATTAAATTTTTAGGATGTTACATTGATGTTCATAGGTCTGCTACTGCACAATTATGTATTGCTTAGTATTTAATTTTTTTTTATACTTCCTTGTTTTCTTGTTTCCTTAATTAAATTTTCTTTTTGTTTTTTAATGTTTGTATTTACAGGGAGGATGAGAGAGTTGGGGATACTCTGAGTGTGTTGATGATTAAAGGCAGATTGAGGGAGCTGCTAAAAGCACTCCTTGATGAGAGTGAAAGGTTGTATGAGGAGATGGTATTAATGTTGCAAATCTTGAAGAAGAGGTTTCTACTGTTTTTGCTTGTATGAAATAGAATGGTTGGAGCTTCCAAAAGTTATTTTGTAGAAGAATGTTGTTACTTATTTTTCTAAAAGTTACCAAGCTACATTAGTGCAATTATGTATGTAATATTTTGTAGAAGAATGTAATGTAATGAGATAGGAGACATCCTTGTTATGTTTGAACATGAATGCAAGGAATGTTGTATTCCTCTTTATGTTTGTTGAAAGCATGTCTATTATGAATGAAATGTTGAAGCTATTTTGTAGAATATAAGCATTTTTGGCTACAATATTTATTTTAACTTTGATGTAGAAATATTGTGTGCTGGGGAATTACCTTGGCTAATCAAGACAAATTACATTGCAAAGTTAGAAATATCTTTCAATACCAAATATTTCCTAAGTAACTTCCAAGGAAAAGGCAGGTGAAATGAGATCGTCATTCATATACCAGCTAGCTCATTCTCATATAGGAGCACCTATTCATAAATCATTATGAGGCTCAATTTATGATGGGAAGAAAATGCCATCAGGGAAAATGAGAAACACAAGAATAAATTTGTTTAGGGTTAACATAACTTTTGGTCCCTCAAGTTTCACCCAATTTTGTTTTTAGTCCGTCAAGTTTCAAACACGTGGTTTTAGTCCTTCAAATTTGCTCTGTTAGTAAGGTTAGTCCCTCAAGTTTGAAAAAGACTTAAAAATGCATTTAACACCATTAAGTTGTCCTACGTGACACTAACTCTGTTAATTTTAATGACGTGGCAACTTATTTTGAGTGACTGGATATTTATTTAATTTTATTTAATTAATATAATAAAAAACACCCAAATTCTCAAATCATCTCTATGATTTCGCAAATACATTTTACCAACACATCCCCACCACAGAGCTTTCCCCAAAGCCTTATAAGGACCAATTGATTAGAGTTGAATGACTATTAAAGGCATGTTTACTTTTGTTGTTGAAAAATGAAAGTGGAGATATAGAAAGTGAAAGATTATATTTGCTGGCAGGATTTTGTTTTCATAAACTGTTAAAAAAATAATTTAAAATCATGGGTCAGGGGTGCAGATTTTTCCGTGTGAGTATTTCTTAGATGGGAAAATTTGTTAGAGTTCCTCTGTAAGAAAAGTAATGAATGCGAGGTCTTACGAGTTTTTATGTGAGGCCAATAAGTTGTTATTACTAGCTCTAAAAGTTGTAATTAAAACTCGTGGGACCTCAGTTTAATTTTTAACAAAATTCATTATTCTTGCTTAATTAGCAAGAAGAAAAAGGGTATATATACATGAAAAAGAAACACATTTTTTGGGCTGTGGAAAAAATACTTAAAAAACCTCTCATTGAAAAATATATCTCGTTTTAACTATAACTTATTTATAAAAAACAATTTAACAAGGGAAAAAGAAAGAAGACTCAACATTGTAACTAAAATATTAAAGAAAGAAGACTCAAGAAGTTGTAATTAAATCTAATGTTTTTGGAAATTGGAAATACAGTAAGGAATCAAAAATCAAGGGTAGCAATGATCTATTCAATTTATATACTATCTAATTTATTTCATTATTTTTAAAGAAAGTGAGTGAGAGAGAGTAAATAAAGAAGGTAACAGTTGGTTGTTTGTTAAGTTGAGGTTTCTTGATAATATAGTAACAGAGCGTATAACGGTTTTGACTTTGTGCGTTTTGGGGAGTTGACTGACTTGTGAGTATTCTCTGGCCTCTTTAAATGTTCAAGTTTAATGTAGTATTCACTAATTCACAGCTAGCTCATTTTTAATTTATTTTAAGATTCTTAGTGGAAAACTATAAAAGTACGATAAGAGTATTGTTTTACATTTTTTTGGGGGGTGTTATTGCATAATTTTAGGTAGGAAAGTTCCCGAGAAAATTTATAACTTGTAATTAATTATTAAAATATTGTGTTCTTATAAATTTTTCACTTCAGGTTGAAATTTGATTTCAAATTAAATTTCATTGTTCAAGTTATTTAGTTTGTATTTGTCATCCAATTTTTCCTTAAAAATAAAAAATTTTTATTTAACAAAAAGTGAAAATAAATGGTTTGTTAAAAGTTATGAGTTAGCTCCTTAAAGATTCTTGTAAGAAAATTTAGGCTTAAAGATTCTTGTAAGAAAATTTCAGAACTTAAAAAGGGAAAAATGAAGTGACATTTGCATCAAGACCTGAGTAAAATAATGAATATAAACAAGTATATATCAGTTATTGTTAATAATAACTGCATTAATTTTATTTTATATTTGTTAATTGAGTAATGGTTATATTTCTTACATTAATGGTTTAAGAATAACAATATGTTTATATATTATGCTCGATATAAATCACACTACTGCAAAGTAGGCTATTAACGATAGTAACGAACGACCAAAGTAAAGCTGGTCGATGATACAATTGTGGTGTCATTATTTGTAATTTCAAAGAAAAGCTTGAGAAAAGATGACATTTTTTTGAAATTTGGTCATCGTTTCTATAAGAGGAAACAATGAACAATTTTTTAAGAACTTTGGTTATTGTTTCTATTTAACAACAAAAAAAAATTAAAAAGAATTTGATCATTGATTCTCCAAGAGAAACAACGACTAAAATCACTTAAAATTTTCGTCATTGTTTTCCTCCACATACCCGCCTAATTTTCACTCAATCTCATAAAAACCATTGTCATTGACCTTTGGCATATTTTAGGAACCCTCCGTAAGTTGATGCCGTTGTAGAGAGGTTAGAACTGATCTTCTTTTCTTTAAATTCATAATTTTTTAAAAAGTTTCAAACTATAAATTTGATTTTTCAACAATTTTAGATATTTAAAAATTAGTTTATTTGTTTAAAACATAGTATATGATGTAATTGGTATATTTTTATTGCACATACTGGTTGGAAATAAGTTAGTAAAAAAATTATTTTACCAAATTGTTGGAATTTTGAACGAGAACATTTTGAAATCACGTTTAAATTAAGTAAATGATACCAATTAAATAATTAGTACTTAATGTTACCATAAATTTAAATAAGGTTCAATTGCAAAAATGCCCACGTAATTGTCACGAAGGTACAAAAATGCTCACTGTAACATCCCAATTTTCAATTTAAGGATAATGAGAAAGTAATGAGATGTTAATTAGAAAATTTAAAGGCTTTGAGAGGAATTTTATGATATTTTTGATGAATTATGAATATTAAATTTTATTTACTTTAGAATTTAAGGAAATATAGTTAAATGAGTCATTTAGAGTTAGGAACTACTATAGAAATTATTTTGAAATCTAGAAAAGTATTATGAAGGAAAGAAATGGAAACAATAATATATACAAACTTTCGGGCTAGAAATATAATTACAAATTAACATTAGGGTAGTTAATTGTAATTTTTCCCTAGATTACATATATAAGCAATCCTCCTCAAACCGTAGCCGCCTCCCCTTCCTCTCACCTGCCTCCTCCTATGTAACATCCTAAAAATTTAATACAGGATCAAGGAGTATTTTGGGAAATAATAAATGGAGAAAGTGAGAATTTTGGAATTTTTAGGAATTTTTAGGATATTTTTGGAAATTTTGAGTAATTAATATGCATATAATTAATTAAGAAATGAAGAGTTTGAAATATGAGGGAGTGGTAAAGCTAAAAATATTTTGAAGTTTAAGGAGATTGGAGGCTGGTTTAAGTGGTTTTAAATCAAAATGAGTACACTATGGCGAGTTTAGGCTTTAATTATCAAAAACCACCCTTATTTCTCCTTAACCAAACACACCCCTTCCTCATTTTCCCTTTAAAAGTCGGCCCCCTATATTTTCTTCACCTTCATCCTCTTCTTCTTCCGTCTTCTTCCTCCTCCTTCCCTGCGAGTTCGCCGGCCACCCAGGGGCGACGGCGACGGCAAAGCCGCCCCCTCACTTCTCTCCTTGACCTCACTAAAACCTACCTCTTTTTTTCTCATCTTCGCGTCCTCACCTCCCTTCCTCTCTGAACTTCGATTTTTCCTTCTCTGGCGGCGGACGACGGCTGACAGCGGCGGTGCACGGTGAGATTGTGTTTTGTTGTTCTTCAAGCTATTTCTTGCCCCAACTTCATTCTCTCATCATCCTTTCTTCTTTTGATTTTATGAATGGGTCAGCCACCTTAGTGGCCATTTCCCATCGTTTTCCGGCGAAAAGAAGGCCGATTCCGGCGACGGCGAGTTCGCATCAGGCTGGAAACTTTGTCGTCAAGCTTAGGTGAGGTTTCTTTTATGATTAATAGCCATTTTAGTTCATTTTTAGGCGGTTATGTGAGGAGGCCGAGATTGGGTTCAAGTTTTGGGTTTATAAACTGTCTAAAGAACCTTTTTAACTTTGAGTTAGGATGTCCTAAGTGATTATTTGAAGCTTGATTAATGTTTTATGAAGTTTTTGCAAAACCCTAACTTTTGGGGATTTTCAAATACGAAATAGCTTTTGATTTTTAGATGAACTAATTCTGCCCAATTGAAGTGTAACCTTTTTATTTACTTGTTTCCATAAGATATTTGGGACATGTTTCTATCTGGCAACTTCAACTTTATGTGTGTGCGTGAATCTGTATATGTGTATGTATGTGCGCATTGTGTGGGTGTTTGATTAGTGTAGAGAAGATATTGACTATTAGTTTAGTAGCTCCATGAATTCTTGTTAAATAGCCTAATAAGGGATTAGGTGTATGTGTTATGTTTTCTTTGGTCGTCATGCTCTGCTGAGTTGGAAAATATGGAAGGGGGACTGATGTTGTACTCATTCTTGACATGGCTAGAATGGAATTTATTAAATGTGTAATTGTAATCTTTCTTAAACTGAAACTGTCATTATTGAATCAGTTTTGGGACAGTGAGAGAAGTATTGGCTTTGACTGAATATTTTTTTTTTGGACAGCAAAAATATGTGAGATGTGTTAGAATCTTAAGTTTTGATGGTGACTAAGGTATGATATGGTCTAGTACTTAAAAGAACATAATTAACACTTAGGAAGGATTAGATGACATGGTTAGAATCCTGAGTTAGATCACTTGCGAATGCAAGATCATTTCCGGTAATATTAGCACTAGAGCTCGCGGATGGAGTACACATCCCATAGGACGCAAACGGAAGCAAGTGAGACACTTGGTTAGAATCCTGAGTTAGATCACTTGAGAATGCAAGATCACTTCCGGATAGATTAGGACTTGCGCACGCGGATGAATGCTTTCATCCCCCAGCGTCAGCAAGTAAATCACTGGGGAAATAACTTAGTCCATGAGAATTAGTACACAACCTTAAGACTAAGCTATGTTTCAATCGGAAGTGAAATTGCTTCCTGTTAGATTTAGACTGGCGCAGGATGATAAACTAGATATAACCCCGAGCGTCAGTGAAAATGCAACGTCAAGTGAAGTTGCTTCCTGTTAGACTTAGACTGGCGCAGAGCGATAGAATAGATATTACCCCAAGCGTCAGGGAGTCTACTTCGCCAAGTGAAAACACTTCCTGTTGGATTTAGACTGACGCAGGCTGACAGAATAGATATATCCCCAAGCGTCAGTGAATCAGCCTCGTCAAGCGAAATTGCTTCCTGTTAGATTTAGACTTGCACAGGCTGATAAAAGAAGTACAACCCTAAGCGACAGCAAGTTCACCACGACAAGTAAAAGCGCTTCCGATAGCTCAGTGACTAGCGCTGACTGTTGGAATGAAATACACTGAGCGAGAGTAAGTGATGGTGAGCTAGATCCTTCATCAAGTGAAAGTACTTCCGGATGTAGAAGTGCTTCCGGATACATCCTAGACTAAGTAAACTCCCACTTCATGTGATTGTGTGTTGACTTAATATACATAGCATGAACAAATGACACACTGAGTCACTTAGGAAGACTTAGAGTAAACTAACGAGACTTAAGCTGACTATTGGAATAGAGATCTCTTAGAGTCAGTAGACATTACACTAAGTCAGAACATAGTCTAAGTAAGACTACTTCCCATAGCAAACTTCCCACAACATGTATAGTTTTACTATATCTGATTATATATTGCTATGTTGGACTAACCAGTATGTGCAGAACTTAATCACACTTCCGGATGCAACTGAGCTTCCGGATGCAAAGACTCTTGGCATTGGATTTCAGAGATTAACACTTGCAGAGCAAGATTGCCACTTCCGGATGAACGATGATCATCCGTCAGCAAGAGTACAAGAGAAAATGTCACATACTCAGAAGTAAGAATGCTTTTGTCAGAGCAGAGGTATCAGGACTACTTTTCAGTGATAAAGCAAGTCAACCCTGCTGAGCATTTAAGAAGATGTTCCTTCCAACGGTAACAAGAGGATAACAGATATTCAAACAACATTGTTACCTACCAAGCATGAGGAGTATGAGAGATAAGGAGAATATAATCTGAAGATTCATTCAAAGTGTCAAAGCTCATACTGCCCACAAGAGTCAGAGTCCATAAGAGAGCTTCTGATAGCAAGAGAGCATCCAATAGCAAAGCACTCTTATCATTCATGGACAAGTGCTTGGAAGACAAAGTTCCTCTATGATAGCAAGCAGAATGTTAGAGTCCACGAGCTTCACTTCAGTTAGCAAGAGAGCTTCCGATAGTAAGTCTCTTAGCATCCTGGACTTATGCTTGAGGAACGAAGTCCTCATCTGACAACAAGCAAGAGTCAGACCGTACAGTGTATAGATGTCAGAACGACTTTTGCCAGAACAGTGTTGTCAGAACAGTGTTGACAGAACAGCTGGACAAAGCACCCTATTCAGATAAAGCAAAGTCAACTCTGCTGTGCATTAATGAGGACAACGTAAACAAGGCCCAACGGCTATATTCAAACGGCCTTATTGCCTCTCCAACGGTTGGATATTCAGAGGCTGGTATAAAAGGAACATCTACATTCAGAAGAAAAAAAGGAGAGAGAGAGAACAGAGCTTATTGTCTGAAACACTATTCTACATTCCTCTCATCTTCTACTCTCGGACTTAGATATGTAATATTCTTAGAGAGTGATTCTTTTGTGCTTAAGTGAGTAACACCATCTACTCTTAGAGAGAGTCATTCGAGCTTAAGTGTTTAGCACAATCAGTTCATAGAGTGAACATAATTGTAATCTTACATTTTGTAAGGGGGAGCATTTAGAAGTTTTCTAAATCTCCATAGGTTGCAAGTTTAGCCCGTAAAACTTGCGTTTGTAAGGTTTGCAGGTGAACCCGTTGTAAAACCTGTGGGTTGTTAGGTGAACCCGTGCTCGTAAAACCTAAAGTGTAAAGGCTTCTCTTGTGCCTGGTTTAAACAAGAATAGTGGATTGAAAATCTCAGGTGGAGCCTGGGGACTGGATGTAGGTCTGGGTGACCGAACCAGGATAAATTTATGTGTGCATAAACTTACATTTAAACATTCTATTTTTGCATCACATAACATACTGACTTGTGCATACCATTACTCAGTAACATCATCACCAAGCACAAGCAGTCTTTCGAAAAGAAATAAAGTTTTTATTCCCTCACCCAATTCACCCCCCCTCTTGGGTGACAGCCACGCATTTCATTTGGTATCAGAGCAGGTCACTTGTTTAAAGGATCCAACGATCTCAAGTGCAAAGACCTAGGCTGACTTGGGATATAAAATGTGTTTTGAAGGTTTTGATCATACTATCCCACCTGTGTTAGAAAATATTGTTTTCTTGTTGGTGAAAAGCAAGAATGGAAAGTTTTTATACAATCCACTAGTTTGAAAATGTGGGATATTTTTGAAAATGATTTTGATTTCAAACCAAGAGGAAACTGGACTGAAAAGGAGAAAAATTTGTTTTCCTTGAACATTAGAGCAATGCAAATTTTATACAAAGGCTTAACTGAAAATGATTTCCAGAAAATCAAACATTGCTCTAGTGCTAGAGACAATTGGAATACTCTTGATATGATATATGCTTCTAACCCATCTCTTGAAAGCACAGCTGTCCAAAGCTCAACTCGTGCTCTTTCTGGATCATCTACTGATGAGCTTCTGGAAGCTGACATTGAGGAAGCAGGCTTCAGTAAAGAGAGTATCCATTTCTGCCTAGAAGATTCAGAAAGTGAGGTATCTGGATCTGAACTTGAACTTACTGAATTGCAAGATGCATACAATGAGTTATATACCGAATATTGTAAACTTGCAAAAGAACTTCTGGGCTTAAAAGAAAAAGATAGGAAACTTGAAAAACTAATTTCTTCTTCTACGTCCAAAGTTTCCAAGGTTTCTTTTAAAGAATTAGTGGTTCCGATAGTTAACCCACGATCGGCAGGGAAAACTTCAACATGTCTTGAAAAATGTTTTGATTGTAAACACTTGTTGAAGGAAAAAGAAGAGCTTTCAAAAGAAACTGAGATTTCAAAGGAACAAAAAGCCTTTCTAAAGAAAACTAATCATGATAATGATAGAAAACCCCATTTTGATCATCATTCCATTATCTGTCATTATTGTGGTAGATTAGGACATATTTCTCACACATGCAGTCTTAGAAGAAATCTAAATGTGAGAAATAAATTTGTATGGATTCCTAAAGGACAAGTAAGGTCCAGTGCTAACCAAGTAGGACCCAAGTACAAATGGGTACCAAAACATCCTCCTAGTGCCTTACTTGTGCAGGAAAGATCAAGAGTTTCTCTTACCCCAAAGGAGAGAACTCGTGGCGATGCAACTGCTGAAAACCCCTGGTACAATCATAAGAAGCAATGTGCAACCACCAGGAACAATGGTTCTGTCTCAAGGATGAGCTATCACAAAGTTCCATTCAACTATCCTGAGAAGAACAAGAGAGAGTGGACTCCTCGATCAACATTGAAAAGGCACTTGAATCCTAACTCTCAGAAGAAAGTGCTTCGAACCAAGGATAAGTATAGAAGATCCTCTTGGGAAAGGCAATTCCGAGGTTCAGCAAGACTCAGGACTTTATCTCATCTGAACAATCAGTCAAGTCTTGACAAGCATTCGTCACGCATAGATGGTGATATCATTCCTACCTTCCACTTTACTCGAACAATCACTTGGGTAGTAAATGCATGATGGGCTTAACAGTTTTACTCATATATGCTTAGCGAATCTTTTAAGGGCGTCTTTCATGAAAGAAAATAGTTTATGCATTCACCTTGATTTTTGAAAGATCCTTTTGATATACAAACTTTCAAAACAAATTCTGATCCTCTTTAAATCTACATGACAATCATACCTCATGATAGCACTCAAAAGTTATTTCTGATTTTCCATTTCATGTGGTATCTATTGCATCAAGCTTTTCAATGCATAAGCAGCTATGGTTTCGAGAACAATACATCCCTCTTAATTACATCTTTAAGTTCTCAATCTACTAATGATCTCAGTTCAAGTTTGTGGTTTAAGAATGTTGACACAGATTATTGAAGCTTGAACAATGAATATAACCAAGAGAGAATGACAACGAAAATGTCTCTTATCAAGATGTGTGGAATGGCTATACCAACCCTGAGAAACTCTCGCCAATACACATGAGCATTTCTATCCCTTACATATTCTGTTGTGAAATTAAATGGATAGACTCTCTCTTGTCTGACATGCATTAGAAATCTTAGGAAATGCCTTGAATTGAACTCTGCTAAGATCTGTAAAACATGGCATAGAATCACAAGCATGCTATAATCTGTATTAATTTCAAGCTTGTTGATATCCTAAGAACAAATGAGATCACACTGAGCATATCTAGAAGAACTTGAGCAAAAATTTGGAAATTATTCTCGTAATCATATGCTGAAATTTGGTTGTTTTTGTAAACCGAATTTAGTCTTAAAATCAAACTATTCTGTGAGCATGAAAATTTCCAGTATTTCATTTTTGAGAGGATGAAGATTTTTCAAAATTTCACTGTGTTAAAAATTCACATGTCTTCATGATCTAACATGAACATCCTTGAGGCATACTTATTGAACTATACTTGCTTATGAAACTCTGAAAGTATGCCACCTGTTTGATACTCTTTGTACTATAACATTGATATTTATCTATGAGAGTATAAATAGAGTTCATGTCTTGATAGTGAAACTATGTGAACGTATAGACAATTTCAAAATTAGTTTTCACATAATCATTGTTCATATTTTCTTAAACCAACTAGCAAGCATGATTTCTTAAAATTATTAACTTGTGGTGATTAACACAGATTGACTTGAATGTCCAGAGGATGGTCTCCAATGTTAAATCTTAAGTTCTTTCACTGACCATCAGAAAAGCACTTGTTTCCTCAAGCACATGAAGGCCCAATCATCAAGTTTGAGCAAGGATGCTTTCGCAACAATCAGCGCTCTCGATAGCAGGCCAACTATTGAACCATGGGAAGAGTAGAGTGACTGCCCAGTCATGTCTGCTTTTGGTTGTAGCTCAGCTTGCCGAAGCGAATCATCAAAGCACTTGCACTAGGGGTTTCCACTTGAGATAGCGCATCTCTTGAAGATGTCAGGAAGCATGCTTATCTGCATATGATTAAGATTCATGAGTCCAATAGAGTCTGGAGATTCCTCATCTGTGGTAACATCTACACCTTACCATCTCTTATATATGATGCATACATGGCATTGGTAAGGGTGTCAATTTAGGATTTCTTTGCTCAATCTGCATTGACTTCAAAATCATTCACTGCTTTAGAAAATCATCCTAGCTCACACATCTGTATCCTTTATATGACACGCTGGAAAGTAAAATTGATAACATACCTCTCTTATATGCTTCCTTTCTTGATTCAGTAATGATTAATCTTAATATAGAAGAGAAGTAAAGGACATTACTCGATAATGATCCCTTGAAAATAGAGAGTTGCATGCTGTCATAGATAATAAACTCTTGAGATGCTGTGATGCAATTATTTGGAAATTATTTTTGGCACTTTAAACTCACAAATTTCATTTGACTTGATTTCATTTTTCATGGTATCACAAATTTCACTTGGCATTCAATCATTTCATTTGATATCACAAGTTCAAACTCACACATTTCATTTGATTTCATTTGGTATCACGAATTTAAAAATCACAAATTTTCAATTGATATCATAATCATCATTTTAAACGCACCAAAATTATTTTGATATCATGTTAATCATTTCAAGAGGGTCAAAATTACTTTTGATGTCTTTTATATTTAAAAAGGAACTTTCACCTTCAAAAAGAGAACTGTTTTTGTATGTTTTGATCTAGACTTAATTCTTGCAAAACATGTTCTGTTATCTTGCATAATGGTTAGGGAGAGTAAACACACTTAGAATACTGAATCAATATTTTCTTCCTTCTGTCTCACACTGTTTAGTTATCCTACATAATATTTAGGGAGAATAGGGAGAAATATTAGGTAGAAAGCCCATTCCTAGGAGAACGATAGAAGTATCCCCATCCCTAAGGTTAGCTTGCACTTGTTGAATTTTGATGAAGCCAAAAGGGGGAGAGAAATGAGAAGAGATGAGACATGAGATGTCTAGAGCTGAAAGATAAGATATCTGGGGAGAGAACTGAGAATGAAATATAGCTCTGGAAGTGATCTAAGTTTAATTATGTTCTCTAGTCATCTATGGGTTTGTCATCATCAAAAAGGGGGAGAATGTTAGAATCTTAAGTTTTGATGGTGACTAAGGTATGATATGGTCTAGTACTTAAAAGAACATAATTAACACTTAGGAAGGATTAGATGACATGGTTAGAATCCTGAGTTAGATCACTTGCGAATGCAAGATCATTTCCGGTAATATTAGCACTAGAGCTCGCGGATGGAGTACACATCCCATAGGACGCAAACGGAAGCAAGTGAGACACTTGGTTAGAATCCTGAGTTAGATCACTTGAGAATGCAAGATCACTTCCGGATAGATTAGGACTTGCGCACGCGGATGAATGCTTTCATCCCCCAGCGTCAGCAAGTAAATCACTGGGGAAATAACTTAGTCCATGAGAATTAGTACACAACCTTAAGACTAAGCTATGTTTCAATCGGAAGTGAAATTGCTTCCTGTTAGATTTAGACTGGCGCAGGATGATAAACTAGATATAACCCCGAGCGTCAGTGAAAATGCAACGTCAAGTGAAGTTGCTTCCTGTTAGACTTAGACTGGCGCAGAGCGATAGAATAGATATTACCCCAAGCGTCAGGGAGTCTACTTCGCCAAGTGAAAACACTTCCTGTTGGATTTAGACTGACGCAGGCTGACAGAATAGATATATCCCCAAGCGTCAGTGAATCAGCCTCGTCAAGCGAAATTGCTTCCTGTTAGATTTAGACTTGCACAGGCTGATAAAAGAAGTACAACCCTAAGCGACAGCAAGTTCACCACGACAAGTAAAAGCGCTTCCGATAGCTCAGTGACTAGCGCTGACTGTTGGAATGAAATACACTGAGCGAGAGTAAGTGATGGTGAGCTAGATCCTTCATCAAGTGAAAGTACTTCCGGATGTAGAAGTGCTTCCGGATACATCCTAGACTAAGTAAACTCCCACTTCATGTGATTGTGTGTTGACTTAATATACATAGCATGAACAAATGACACACTGAGTCACTTAGGAAGACTTAGAGTAAACTAACGAGACTTAAGCTGACTATTGGAATAGAGATCTCTTAGAGTCAGTAGACATTACACTAAGTCAGAACATAGTCTAAGTAAGACTACTTCCCATAGCAAACTTCCCACAACATGTATAGTTTTACTATATCTGATTATATATTGCTATGTTGGACTAACCAGTATGTGCAGAACTTAATCACACTTCCGGATGCAACTGAGCTTCCGGATGCAAAGACTCTTGGCATTGGATTTCAGAGATTAACACTTGCAGAGCAAGATTGCCACTTCCGGATGAACGATGATCATTCGTCAGCAAGAGTACAAGAGAAAATGTCACATACTCAGAAGTAAGAATGCTTTTGTCAGAGCAGAGGTATCAGGACTACTTTTCAGTGATAAAGCAAGTCAACCCTGCTGAGCATTTAAGAAGATGTTCCTTCCAACGGTAACAAGAGGATAACAGATATTCAAACAACATTGTTACCTACCAAGCATGAGGAGTATGAGAGATAAGGAGAATATAATCTGAAGATTCATTCAAAGTGTCAAAGCTCATACTGCCCACAAGAGTCAGAGTCCATAAGAGAGCTTCTGATAGCAAGAGAGCATCCAATAGCAAAGCACTCTTATCATTCATGGACAAGTGCTTGGAAGACAAAGTTCCTCTATGATAGCAAGCAGAATGTTAGAGTCCACGAGCTTCACTTCAGTTAGCAAGAGAGCTTCCGATAGTAAGTCTCTTAGCATCCTGGACTTATGCTTGAGGAACGAAGTCCTCATCTGACAACAAGCAAGAGTCAGACCGTACAGTGTATAGATGTCAGAACGACTTTTGCCAGAACAGTGTTGTCAGAACAGTGTTGACAGAACAGCTGGACAAAGCACCCTATTCAGATAAAGCAAAGTCAACTCTGCTGTGCATTAATGAGGACAACGTAAACAAGGCCCAACGGCTATATTCAAACGGCCTTATTGCCTCTCCAACGGTTGGATATTCAGAGGCTGGTATAAAAGGAACATCTACATTCAGAAGAAAAAAAGGAGAGAGAGAGAACAGAGCTTATTGTCTGAAACACTATTCTACATTCCTCTCATCTTCTACTCTCGGACTTAGATATGTAATATTCTTAGAGAGTGATTCTTTTGTGCTTAAGTGAGTAACACCATCTACTCTTAGAGAGAGTCATTCGAGCTTAAGTGTTTAGCACAATCAGTTCATAGAGTGAACATAATTGTAATCTTACATTTTGTAAGGGGGAGCATTTAGAAGTTTTCTAAATCTCCATAGGTTGCAAGTTTAGCCCGTAAAACTTGCGTTTGTAAGGTTTGCAGGTGAACCCGTTGTAAAACCTGTGGGTTGTTAGGTGAACCCGTGCTCGTAAAACCTAAAGTGTAAAGGCTTCTCTTGTGCCTGGTTTAAACAAGAATAGTGGATTGAAAATCTCAGGTGGAGCCTGGGGACTGGATGTAGGTCTGGGTGACCGAACCAGGATAAATTTATGTGTGCATAAACTTACATTTAAACATTCTATTTTTGCATCACATAACATACTGACTTGTGCATACCATTACTCAGTAACATCATCACCAAGCACAAGCAGTCTTTCGAAAAGAAATAAAGTTTTTATTCCCTCACCCAATTCACCCCCCCTCTTGGGTGATAGCCACGCATTTCAAGATGTTTGTTATTGATATATGTATGTTAGATAAGTTGAATTGCTGGAAGTTGTTCTAAATTAGTAAAATGGAAATCCTAATTCAAATTTAAAGATTAGGCAAAAGATTTTGGAGTGGTGGTTAGTTGCTCATTGGAAATTTGTACCAAACCCTAGTATGGTAATATGAAATTTGATGTTTTTAGGGAGCTTTAAGGCTACCAAGCCACAAATTTATTAATGTCTATGTCCCTTAAAACTGTAAAATAACCTACATATGTGATTTCTGAAAGTTTTGATTTTTCCTCTGCTTGTTTGTGCCATTGTTTGTCCAGTACCTTTTATGGTATTGTAGGATTTTAACTAAATCAAAGCCTAACTTAATTTGATTAGAAGATTAAGGAAATTAGTGGTATAGTAAACTCTGTTTAGGCAGGAACCTTAAGCTGAATTAGTAAATAAATGTATGTGAAATTATCTTAGTTTGCTAAGCTCTGCATTCGTGTGGTTATTGTGAATCTTTGTCTCATCTGTGTTGGCCGAATTTAGTGTTAAAGGAAATGCAGTAATACAATATGTAAGTTTAATTGTTTATCTCATACTCAGTAGGCTTTGGTGCATATAAATTATACTCGTATTTGATTGTGTGAGCTATGAATGCGATTTTCTTTGCTGATTGGTATTACTTTTGTAGGGAGTTATAATCTTTGTTTTGACTGAAATGTGATTTGGTGATTGGTGGGTGTAATGCTATTTGTGCTCTTGGTGTGCTAAAATAGGTGTGTTGGTAATTTCTGTGTGGGCATATGAGAATCTTTATTTCTGTTCTTTTTCCTCTTTTGGCTGATTGGAGTAATTGGGTGAAGTGTTTTAGTGGGCAATTTAAGTTCTCTATATAAAGACTCAAAATCTTGATGAGCATGAGAATTTGTAGGTTAGTAATGATGTTTAAATGATTAGGAAATGCATTAAAAACTGATTTATCCATAATTTGCTGCATGTAAATAATCTCAAACTTTGATGATTGAATCTGCATTTAAATGGTGATGGAAGGTTGAGATCGATTACATAAAAGGTCATTAAGAGTTAAGAATTCTAAAATAGTCATTTCTAATTATGAGTATGTTATGGTTATGGTTTGTTGATTGATTCTTACCTATTTATATATATTACAATTTCAATGCTCTTGGGAATATTTGGAGTTGCTGGCTAATGTTAAAGTACACTTGTTCCCAATGTTGGTTGATTGAGAAAGATAGCATAATGATTTTGATATAAGGCTTGGTATTGGTTGTTATTTAATATATTAACAAAAAGAATGTGTTTTGTCTCTAGTTGCCATACTATGGTTGATAATTATCGCTATTTGGTTGTTGATTCATAAAGTGAAATGATTTGTGGTTGCAAAAAGCTTAAGGTATGTGCATAGAATATCTTATTGTACGTGGGCATACTTAATTGTTGATGTGATTCCTTTTAATGAAAGTGAATTGTATTGATTGAGTTGAAATAATTCGGAGAAAAGAAAAATTGTAAGGGGTTTGGGTAGTAACATGGGATATGAGAGAGACGTAAAAATATTATAACATGAAAATGATATTAATTTATCATTGTGTATCATATCATTATAGGAGCATATAATGGTGATGATACCTAAAGGAAAATCTACGAGGAAACGGTAAGGAAAAGGCGACAGAGTGCTAAAGGGCGACAGGTAATCACTCTTACCTTACTATAACATTGAGGGTGACGTTAGTTAGGGATTTTGTAAAATCCCTTTTCACCCTCTATATATATAAATTATCTTTTAAATGGTATTTTTATACAAAACAGGCTATCGGGTGCCTTTCAAACACGATTATTTTCATATAAAAGATTTTGATACATTACATATGTAGTATCCTGCTGGTGATATTGTTGGACTGTGTATGTGAGTGTATAGATATTGGGATCTTGGTATTTTGATTTGACAGGGATATTGAGAGGTACAGTGGTTTGGGTGTATTGTAGGTTATGTAGAGAAAATTAAGGAGTTATGTTGATGGAATATAGAATAGGAATGGTAAGCATTGCATGACACTGATAGTACCGTCGGCCGATGTAACCTATCGATCTGCGCAATCGATAGGTTAATTGTACAGGTTCCTCGGATTTTAAAGGAACCAGGGACGTTTTCACTTTTTATAGTGCTCCCTTTTCAGGGACGTTTTCACTATTTAAGTGCTCCCTTTTTATGCTTTCAGATTTGAGACTGGGCACAGTGTCAATCACGTTTATTTTTGTTGTTGAGTTTGAGATAGTGGTGAGTTAGATTGTGGGGAATCATTTGATGTTGTTGATTAAAGTATTGATAAGTGATGTGGAATTGTTGGAGGGATTTGAGAGATGAATGGAAGAAGAATTGACACGGATATATATATATATATTACTGGTTTTAAAATGAGGTACCCTTTAGACGCCCTCGCTACCGCACATCTCACTGTTATAGTGAGTTAAGCGGTGATTACTGGGACAAATTGTCTCATCCCACGATTACTGACATTTTTGCAGGTATTCATGCACAGACGCAAGCAGCAGGAAAGGGAATTAGGTAGTAGTAGTTATATGGACTACTTTGAATTGTATATTGCCAATTTGTATAGGCCTGCATACGTTTCCGCATATATTTATATGTATTTGATATTTTTGAACATTAGGTTGTTTATTTTTCTAACCATGTTAGGTGATTCTTTTCTAACATGGTTAGCTATTAATTATCCATGATAGTATTCAGGTTGTATTAGTTTATTCTTTCCTATCATGGATAAATTATAAAAGGTTTAGAATAATCTTTTCTAACTATGATAGAGATATTAATATTATGGAAATTCCTTTTTCTATCATAGTTAGATTAGAGCTTAATGAATTGAAATAAATATTATTGGTTAATTAGGTAATTAGTAACACAATGTTACATCCTACCTCCCCTGCGTGCCCGTTGTCCAGGCGAGCTTCCGACAGCCACGCGGCGGCGCCGACTGCTGCAGGCACACCCAAGAACGCCCCTTCTTCGTCATCCTCCTCCTTTCTTTCTCTTTTGTCTGTCGAGTCCCCACCCTCAAACCCGACATTCCTTATTCACTTTCGTCCTCAACCATTCTCCGGCGAAGCAAGCCACCGCCGCCACCGGTAAGGAGGAAATGAACTCCAAGGAAGCTCCACCACTTCGTTCTCGTATTCATCCTTTTCGTTTTCTTCCTCCCTCCGTGTTCGAGTTTCCGGCGGCGAACTCTGGCGGCTTCCTCCGTCGTTTTTCCGGCAATAGCATAGAACGAGCTTCAAGTAGTTGGTGAGCTCCCCCTTTCAATTTCCTAACCATTTTCTTTAACTTGAGCGAGTTCAATGAGAGAAACCAAGTTAGAGTTTGATTGGGGTTTTAGGATTCAGGTTTAATAATCACCAAAAATCAAAGTTTAAAGTTAGATTTTGTGTTTTCCTCATGCAGTGTGAACGTGCGTGATGTTTTATACTGGTCATTAAATTTCTCATTTGTAATCACTATTCATGGACAGGTTTAAGGGAAATTCGTGATGAACTGAATTCAATAATGCTATTTGGAGTAGATTAATTTATTAGAAGCATGTGTACATGGGTTTTCAAAGTGTTGTGCTTCCTTTTCATTATGACCATACTGATTCTTGGCTTCTCTTCTTGAAATTGGTTGTTGAAAAGTGATTTGTGTTGGAATGTTATTTTGAGTTACTGCTTGGTTATGCTTTAAAGCTTTGGGAATTAAAGGTACTAAATGAAAATGATTAAGGAAATTGTTGATTTTCAACATGGATTATAATGGATATATGAATGCAATTAGGAATGGCTTAAGTTGCCTTGAAAGTTTGTACGTTGAATTCTGTGAAATAGGCGATGGTTACTTAATTAATGTTTCATGTTCTTGCCATGGCTGAATGCATTTCTTTTATTTTGGTTTGGAAAATTCTGTTTATGTGGATATGGGCTTTGTTTGGTTCATGTTCTGAAAACTTGATAAGAGGTGACTTTGTGGTATGTATGAAGCATGTGTGTTTCCTTATCGTTATATGGTTCATTAAGAAATTGGAAATTGAGATTAATAGTTTAGAAAAGAATGATGGATGACATGTTGGCAACATGGAGAAAAGATGGGTTAGCAATAATTGGGGTTGAAGGCATGTTTGTGTAAATTGTAAAGTGTTTTGAGAATTTGAATCTTACAGTAAGCTTTGGGTTTGTATTTCTTTCATTTAGACGTTGGATTGGTTGGTAGATAGTGATTGGAAACTATTTGGCATAAGTGTTGATAATTAGGAAGGTTAGCAAAAATTTTCATGGGAGTGGATTGTTTAATTTATTACAAATTGTGGGACTAGGAATAGATATTGAAAAATAAGTCCTAGAACTGAATTTGATGATGATTTGTGGGTTGTTGTTGAAGTTGATTCTTGTAAGAGTGCTTGAGAAGCATTTCTTTCTTGCTATGTTTTGGAATGTGCTGTTTTGACTATTGATGCTTGTTTGCAAAATTGCTCTTGAAGTCGATGATTGAATCTATATTTAAATGGTGATGGAAGGGTGTTAAGAGTTCAAGAATTTGGAAAGAGTAATTTTAACTATGATTTGTCGTTGGAGTTATTACTATGTTATGGTTATGATGTTGTTGATTAATTCTAACCTTATTATATTTTACAATTACAATGCTCTTAGGAAAATGTGTATGTGTGTAATGGTTGTTTTAATGACTACAAATTTGGTTGCTAATGTGAAACTACACATGTTTCCAAATGTTGGTTGATGCAGGAAGTTAGCATAATGACTTTGATATGAGACTTGGTTTTGTTAATTATTCAACACATTAACAATAAGAATATGGTTTGTCCCTGTCTCTACTATATTATGGTTATGGTTGATGATTATCGCTACTGGTTGTTTGATTCCTAAAGTGAAATGACTTGTGGTTGCGAAAAGTTTAATATATGTGTATAGAATGTTGTATTGCAAGAAAGCATAGTTAGTTGTTGATGTGATTAATTTTGATAGAAGGGGATTGTATTGATTGAGTTGAAATGATTTGATTAAAAATTGAATGTAAGTAAGGGGAATGGGTAGTAACAGTAGAACCGAGAGAGAGACGCTAAATTATTAATAGGATGTGGAAAAGATATTGATTTATCAATTGTATCATCATTATAGGAGTACATAGTGGTGATGATACTTGAAGGAAAATCTACAAGGAAACGGTAAGGAAAGGAAGTGGAATGCTAAAGGGCGACAGGTAATCACACTTAACCTTGTTATAACAATGAGGGTGATGTTAGCTGGGATTTTCTTAAAATCCTTTCTCACCCTCTATATATATTATCTTTGAAAAATTATTTTTATACAAAACAGGCTATCGGGTGCCTTTCAAACACGATTATTTTGGTATAAAGAAAATGGTTACTTGCTTTATATGTGCTTTATATTTAACTGGTATTCTAGTTGGTGGTGGATTGTTGCAGGATAAGTGTGAGAGATTTATATAGTACATGTTAGGGATAGTGATAGTTAGAAAAGGGAAGGACTTGACTAGTGAGATTGAGATATGAAAGGGAATGATAAAGTGTATGATATTGATATTGAAATTGAGATACTGAATGAGATTGAAATGAATGGATGAGGATAGATAATGTGAGCATTGCATGACACTGAGATATTTATGTACCATCGCGCGATGATAACTGTCGATTGGCCGATCGACAGTTATTTGTACGAATCCTTTTCGGACTAGAGACCGGGGATCACGGGTTTACTTACTAGAGAAAGTAAGTGACCTACGGTTGTTTGGCATTAAAGAGCCCAACCGTTCCCGTTCTGTAAAGGAAACAGAATTGGGGTTCCCTCTCTGGAGATTGCCAGAGAGGGAAATTGTCCCCTCATTAGAGAGAGGGGCAGTGTCAAATCATAAAGTGAAGCTTAGATGCTTGAATGCCCCGTGATGGCACAATGCATCTATAGGTGAGTGTGAGAGTTATGGTAGCATCATTAGATTGGAGACTGGGAGATGATATTTAGTGAAGGGAAATTTGCATTCTAGTCCCTGGGAAGGGAAATTATTACTTGAAGGTCCCTACACATTCCAAAATAATTATCAAGTCCCTTGGGCCTTTCCTGCAATTATTTGCTTATGTGCAATGACCATTTTGCCCTTATGAAAGCATAAAAACCCAAAACATGCACAAGATAAAAGTCAGGGACTTGCTACAGCGGGTGTGCCTACTTGCTACCGCAGGCTTGGGGACTTGCTACTGAGACGTTAAGTGACCAACATTCCCTTCCCAGGGACTAGAATGCAAATTTCCCTTTAGTTAATGTGGAATTGACTGAGGGATTTTGAATGAGACATAAGGAGTAGAGATGTTGAATGGAAGCAGACTTGGAATATACATATATATATTACTGATTTAAAATGTGGTACCCTTTAGACGCCCTCGCTACCGCACATCTCACTGTTATAGTGAGTTAAGCGGTGATTACTGGGACAAATTGTCTCATCCCACGATTACTGACATTTTTGCAGGTATTCATGCACAGGCGCAAGCGTCAGGAAAGGGAATTAGGTAGTGGAGGTTGTGTAGTTTATTTACAATTGTATATTGCCAATTTATAGGTCTGCATTCGCTTCCGCATATATTTTTAGGAAATTGATCAATAGATTCAGGATTGTTATTATGAATTGTAATATGAGCAGAGTATTTTTAACTATGATAGGTTGGTAATAATAGGAAAAGTCTTTTCTATCATAGTTAGATAATTAATATGATGATATTAGTTCGCTTCTTTTTCTAACCATGTTAGGGGAGCCTTTTCTAACATGGTTAGCTATTTATTATCCATGATAGGGTTCAGGTTTGTATTAGGAAATTCTTTTCTATCATGGATAGTATTTAACCATTAGTAAATCATTTTCCTAACTATGATAGGACATTGTGATTATGGAAATTCTTTTCCTATCATAGTTAGTAAAGAGATAATTGAATTAAAAGGGAGATCTTAGGTTAATTAGGAAATTAGTAACAGTATGTCACACTCACATAATTTTTTTTGGAGCAAAACTGCCCATCAAATTTCAAAACATGGGCAAAAATGTCCACCAAAATTAATTTTTTTACCTTTTCACTCATCATCTTCTGTCTCGTCATCATCACACATGGGCGAATAAATACATAAATTTGCCGCATATTTTAGTGAGAAATGAATCGATAGAAAAATATGTGTGAAAAAGTCAAAAAATTAACTATGACGGGCATTTTTGCTCCGGTTTTGAAATTTGATAGGCATTTTCATGATAATTTATTACATGGACATTGATTACATGGAAATTTTCATGAAATTTGATAGGCATTTCCATTTTTGCTCCAAAAACTTTACATTGATATTTTTGCACTTTCATGATAATTAATTACATGGACATTTTTACACTTTGACCCTTTAAATAATTGAACGACATATGAGAGAGAGATTTAGGTTAATTTTGAAACTAATTAAGTTGTTAATTGCTGGATGAGTTAAGGTGGGGCAATCAGTCAGGAGCATCTTGTTGTATCATATGTCTATACGGCATTATGACCCTGTTCATAACAGAATTTGATCATTGAACCCAAGAATAAAAATAATCCTTCTTCATCTTCTTCATATTTACAAACCGAAATGTCGTTCCACTTCATGGAGAGAAATGGAGAACCTGGATGGAGGAACTTGACCTAAGTAAACTCCTATAATTAATGTTGATTGATTTGATTTAAAATTAAATCACTCGTTATCATTAATTGGCATTATGATAAGCTGTAATGATGACAGTGATATTATACCCTTTAATCACATTTCAAATATCATATAAAAGGTTGTCTTGTTCAATTTTAGATTACTTCAATATATCATTACAATCTCTCGTTTTCCTTCTCATGAGTGAGAGGTGATTCACTGTGCGAATTAAATACAAATTCTAGTAGTTCAACTCTTATGCGTAAGCTGAATCTTTCGGTGTTCTTGACTTCAAGTGTTCGGTTTTGAGTTCAAAGCTTCGTTCGGGACCCGGAACACTCGTAGGTCGAGTGAACTCATTCACTTTCTATTTTAAGCAAACTTTTTCATGGATTTTATAACTATTAGCAATTATAAGTGAAATTGAAGATATCAATGATATTGTTGGGTCCAAGAAGCCCCTAAAGAAGAACATATTACAAATTTTAAGAAATACCATTATGATATAATATAAAATTGTATTTCATAAGTTAACATCTCACCATGGTCTGCTTTTTCTCAATCAGCATTTTGTATGTTTCCCTATCACTACTACCCTCCAAAGCCTTAACTTCTGCATGAAACTCTTTTAAAAGCCTAAGAAAACGGAGCCAACAAAACACATCAATATACACCATGTACTTCATAATAGAGACCAAAACCTTAACTCTTAAGGTGTGGAAATTCTTGATCTGCTACTGAGAACAGTGATTACAATAAAATAGCAGGACTAATATCTTGAAAGGACAGACACACACACACACACTTTAGACTTCAGAGAGCTACATTAAAATTAGTTCTCTCACATGTGGCTACACTGTTACTTTGTGATAAAAAGAAATCTACCATTCAAGTATGTTAAAATAATAGCATGGTTTATGAAGAACAAGTGTGAGGATCAAGAACCGATAGTTGGAGTGATAAGCCAGTTTGAGACATATGATTACATGACATTTTTCAATCATCTCAAGGGAAAAAATATTTGAATAGTTAATCACAGATGAATTTAAGAGAGAGGCAAGAATGCTCGTTCGAAAACTTTTAAAAATAAATACCACTTTCTCAAAATATATTGATAAGCCAAAAACTTCATTTGAACATAATTTTAGATTCCAACCTTACCCCCATATCCATTATGAAAGATCTTATCAGCCGTGTTTGCACATCATATGGAAATAAAAGAATAATATTGTTCTATCTGGTCTCTAAAACCTAACAAATAGAACTTCCTGATTGCTAGATTGCTGGAACCTTGTCTTCAAGGAACTTACACAAGTCTATAACAAAAGAGGCAGACAGAAGGAAGGTTGACATTACAATATTTAATGTCTCTCATCCGTTAGAGTTCAAGTCATTGAAAGTATCCAATTGATACAAACCTCTTTACCAAAAACTCTCAATCATTACCCTATATCAGGCCATTTGAACCAATATAAATCCACTTATGTTTCAAATTAATTCTACCTAATGTCATGCCAGTGTGCAAAATAAAAAAAAATTCTTGGCCTAAAAAGGAACTTTACGGAAGAGAAAAATATAAAAAATATACTTTCCTAGGTTAAAAGCACAAGTGCAACAATCTTGAAATATTACATATAAATGCTCATTGCTAGGCAGTATATTTATGTACACTTTAAAAGGATATTTGGTTGGGTTTTTTTTTGGCCAAATAAATGACTCGACGAGACAGTATTTGCAATTTTTTTTAACTTTTGACTCAACAATAGAAAAACTGCTACTAGTTATTAATGATAAATATATACATATACCTAAATAAGCATGAGCATGAATAGCTATAGTTCATGCACACACTTGCTAATTATACAGTCCCATTTTCTATCTTATAAACTTCACATTTGTCCTCCTATCTAGATTTTACAAAATACAGTAAATAACGCAACCATAAGATACAAATAAAATCTAGTACAAACAGAGATGAAGATAAGGTTGAGAGAAGAGAGAGGCTTTTTAAAAATAACATTGGATGGAAGTTGGGAGTGGTAATAATATCATAAGGCAAGACTGTCAAGGAGACTTTCTGATATCATAGGCCAACTGTTCAATGCAGGGGGCAGGGGTGCATAGTGGGATTGGAGTGGAAATTCATAACGAAGTAGTCCTCCCTCGATAACACCTCGGAGACAGTGAAGCTAAAATCCATCATATAGAGGCACCAAAACAAACACACAATTGATTAAAATATTGAAACTAATAAAATGAAACGTCATAGCATATAAGATTAATCACACATGATTAAAGTTCAGCTAGAAACATAAAACAATAGACATAAGACAAGTGGACCAATGAAAAATAAGCCATGAGTATATATTTGATTGATTGATTGATTTGATGAGAGATATTTTAATTATTTTTCTGCAACCCAGAAAACCTTTCTTGTTTCTTGTGCTTTTCTTTTTCATGTATATATACATTGTTTCATGATGTTAATTCTGTAAGAATAATGAACATGATATAAAATAAAGGGTTAATTGTCAAATTTAGCACTGTAATATTCTAAAAAGTTCACCCAACAAAAAATGTAGCACACATCTATTAAAAAATGACTCAAATCTAGCATTTCCGTTAATTTTTACGGGTTTGACCATTAAGTTTGATCTGATTATACTACGTCATCTGCCATGTCACCCAATTTTGTCACGTCACCTGCCACATCACCCAATAATGAATAGTAAGTGGGCCCATTGGGTGACGTGGCAAAACTGGGAGACATGTCAGGTGCCGTGGGATGATTGGGTCAAACTTAACGGTCAAACCCGTTAAAATTGATAGAAATGCTAGATTTGAGCCATTTTTGAGTAGATGTGTGCTACATTTAAGCTATCAAATTCTTATTTATGTTGAATGAAAATGAAAGAAGACTCATTGAGTTATCAACAATATTCATCTAATGTTTCTGGAAATGAAAAATACAGTCAAGAATCAAACAACAAGGGTTGCAATGATCTCTTCAATTATACATACTGTCTAATTAATTTCATTATTTTTAAAATATTTTTCTTAGGATCTAAAGGCTTTAGGACTATCAAGGCGTACATAACTTAAAATATTTTTAATTGAAACAATATTACCCAGCTACTAGCTAGCTTTCCACAGTGTGTATGCTTTAACGCTATTTGTCACATATTGTTACTAATTCCCTAATTAACCTAAGATATTCATTTTAATTCAATAATCAATTTACTAGCTATGATAGAAAAAGGAACTTACATAATATTAATATTTTTATCATAGTTAGGACAGGAACATTCTAGTGATTATAACATTATATATGATAAAAAAGAATTTACAAATACAATATAGATGCTATCATGGATAATTAATAGTTAACCATGTTAGAAAAGGTTCACCCAACATGGTTAGAAAAAGAAGCAACCAGAAATATCAAATAAAAATAAAAACATGCGAAAGCAGATGCAGACCTATACAAATTGGCAATATACAACTCTAAATAACTATACAACTACTGTCTAATTCCCTTTCCTGACGCTTGCGCCTGTGCATTGATACCTGCAAAAATGTGAGTAATCATGCGGTGAGACAAATTGACTCAGTAATCACCACTTAACTCGCTATAACAGTGAGATGTGCGGTAGAGAGGGCGTCTAAAGGGTACCACATTTTAAAATCAGTAATATATACATCATCTTTACTTTCCATATCACTCAAAATCCCTCAGTCAATTTCACATTAACTAAATTTCATCTACCCAATCTCTAATCTAATGTTCCTACCACCACAACCCTCATACTCACCTATAGATGCATCGTGACATCACAGGCATTTATCTAAGCATCTAATCTTCATTATATGATTTGACATTGTGCCCCTCTCTATAACGAGGGACCATCCCACTCTCTCGCAATCTCTAGTGAGGGAACCACAATTCTGTTTCCATTGCAGAATGGGAACAGTTGCGCTCTTTAATGCGAAACAACCATAGGTCACTTTCTTTCTCTAATAAGTAGACCTATGATCCCCGGTCTCTAGTGCGAAAAGGATCAGTACAAATAACTATCGATTGGTCTATCGACAGTTATCATCGTGCGATGGTACAAAAGTATCAGTGTCATGCAATGCTCACAATCCCTTTTTCTATATTCCAACCACAACTTTCATTAATTTCCATCAACATAACTTCTAATTCCCTTACCACAATATATGATACTACAATCCACAATTCCTCTCAATATCCCTGTCAAAGTACCAAGATCCCAATATATGTACACTCACACACACAGTCCATCAATGCCACCAACTAGGATACTACGTATAGTAAGTCAAAATCTTTATAAAAAATAATCGTGATTGAAAGGCACCCGATAGCCTATTTTGTAAAAAAATAACTTTTCAAAAATAATATATATAGAGAGGGTGAGAAAGGTTTTTGAAAAAATCCCAACTAACGTCACCCTCAATGTTATAGCAAGGTTAAGTGTGATTACCTGTCGCCCTTTAGCACTCAGTCGCTCTTCCTTACCCTTCCGTACTAGATTAACCTATTATTACATAAAATAATGACAAGGTAATCAACCATGCTTATATATATGTATAATGAATAATACGTCTCTCTCATTCTTATAAACCTACCCAATCCCTTTAATGATTTCTGTTACACTATAAGACCATTTCATATGTGGTCAAACACGTGTTTCAGCCATAACCATGACAATGAACAAAATAGAGAACCAAGTTTAGCCAGAATTTCCAATAAATTCATCCAAACACATCATACCAAAACTCATCAATCATCTACACACTTCAATAGTTCTGCATAGTTCGAACTGTAAAACTCCATGCAAAAATAAGTTTTCTTTTATTGATTACTCCTAAGTCACAATTTAAGACATTTCCATTAAGCTGCTGACAGAAAATTGCAGAAAGCTTTCTAGTCATATATGCAACAATCACATTCAGCTTCGGTTAACTGTTAAATGCACATGCATTCTGAAACTGATTCCATATTTTAGTACGTAAACATTAATAATCTTTCTCTTCCAATAATACAAAATATAAACTAAAATATATTTAACAAAACCACTTGACAAGCTTCAACCATCAAACATGCACCGATTATTTATTCCCTTAACTATTATAGTAACACCTCATATTCATTTGTTCCCATTTTTCCATCTATAACTCCCATAACTTATTATTCCTCTTGTTAAATTCACTTATTATCTAATCACCTGCTTTCTGAGTTAATTCCTAACTTAGTACCTCAAACTCCCTAAATTACCCTCATAAAGCTTTTCTATTTAAATCCATATGTCCTCACAACACTTCAGCCAGTATACTCAAACTACCTAGAAATGATAATTCTAATGAAAGTAATAACTAAAATATAATCATCCAAATCAAACCTTCTTTGTTTAATGTAACAATACATCCCCTCATCCTTTAAAGGATTTAATACTATTCCTAGTTTCAAATTCCCAATTACTTCAACCGCCATACCATTCATCTTCCCCCTTCTCTAATCATAATCAAAACTAACACACATCTAGATGTAGACATAAATTTCCAAATAACTCCATTTGACTACGGTAGCGAAGTAACAGGAAATCCCCAAGTAAGACGCGCAATATCACAATTATTTCTAATCATTCATCACCTTAATCATCCATCATCCATATCTAAAATCAACAAACAATTTCACACTTCATCCTAATTAATATTTCACTAATTATTCTCAAATCCAACCCTAGGCCTTATTCCACTTTAAGTCTTATTAAAATTTTGCTAACCTTTCCAATATTATCTCCAGGTATAATAGCCAATAACCACCAACCAAAAACTCCCCACATACTCAAATGGACCAGCAGCAACTATTGTTATATATTCTATCCTTATGAGATTACATATGCACAACAAATTCAAAATCAAACATCCAAGCATGACAATCACATGTAAAACTTCAAAAATCCCCATACTTAACAAGATTAAATCAACAAACATAGATACATCATTTATCTTTTGTTCACAGAGCCATAATCACCATTTACATACATCCAAAACCAGAAATCCCAAGAAAACAGAGAAAAGAAAGGGTTAAACTCTTGGACAACATTGAAACTTCAAAAATTCCTTACATACCATTATAATAAACCTTTTTGTTATGATTTCCATAAAATTTTTGCATTGATGTAAGTAAGAATTCAAAGGACTAACTCGATGAACAGTGACCAGCAGCGAAAATTGAATAAGCTTGACCAACAACAGCTCATATAACTCAAATTTCTTATGGAAATTGCACATTTGAGTCTGAACATTCATTTATTTAATTGAAATCGCTCAAAATCAAAAAACAAATTGAAACCCTAGCTCTCAAACCTTCCCAATCGCAGAAAAGAAGGGTACAACAGAATAAATGAAGCTACCTTACTCATTTTCGACCTCCCAACGCCTCGTCGGAGCTTTGCCGTCGCCGGAAACTCGTCGGAATAAACCAAGGGACTGAGGAAAAGAAAAAGAAAAGCTTACCCATGAAGAAGGGAATGGTATAAAGTTAGAGTGTTAGAGCAATTGACCGAAATGTCCTCCTATCATTATTTGTTTACTTTCTTATTTTTCAGCTCAATTAAAGGTAAGTTATGGAAATAAGTTTCTGCATAAAGTTGTATATTTTCTTTCACCAAAATGATGTTAAGACTTTTAAGTATTTTCCATAAAATTTATACTTTAAAACTGAATTCATAACTATTTTACTTTAGTTTCTAAAGGAAATATGCTTATCATTTTCTTAAAAATATATTTATTCCCATTTATTTAATTAAAATGTATTTTAATTTACTAATGATGTCCTAATACCTTAATTAATTACCTATTATCTCTAACTCAAATTTTTGACATGTTACACTATTGTTAAATCATTGTTTTTACTAGCATTATTTCTAATATGCCATAAAATTATTTTAATAGTACTTTCCCAATTTCATATATTGTCTAATTTATTTCGTTATTCTTAAAATTATTTTTCTTAGTACCTAAAGGCTCTAAAACTAACAAGACGCGCATATCCTTGACCCAAATGACAAGTCGGTGTCTTGGTCTCGAACCATAATAATTAGATAAAAGAAGATTCATTTCTTAGAAAAGAATTAGTGGTATTGTAGGTATTTTTTAGTGCTCAAAACAACTCTTTTTTATATCTCTTGAATTTATTACTAGTTAAATATTCATTCTTTACATACTTTAAAAATTACATCGCCACCATTAATTGGAATAATATTACTCACCAACTAACTTTTCACGACGCGTATGGGTTCACGTTATTGTAAAAGTGATGTTTTTTATCAGCATTATAGTGATGTTTCTAAATTGAATGAATTTTACTAATGATGATGTAAAGATAAATTGTCCTTCTTGTTTCTTGATTTTCGCTTATTGGCCTTTTTTTGTTTCCACCCTGTTTCTTGGTGTGTTTCTTGGTGCCAAAGGATGGAAACGTAAAAAAGAATGTCACAATCTAACAAAAGGATCAGAAGAGTGATACAATGATGTGTTTCATATTCTTGCGAATTATTGTGTCACCTAACAAGAAAGAAAGAAATTTATGGAAACAGGCTAGGGCTACAATGAACATTGCCACATTAGTGAAAATGGAACCCATGTGTTCGATAGAGACAACAAAGTAGAATGATGAATACATACACCTATGAGGCTATTTTACATTGTTGAAATTTCAAAAATGCGATATGTATTTGATATCATTGCAAATTGTTGGGTGCCCAAGAAAGAAAGAAAACAACAATCACATACAATATTCATATCAGCTTATATGGTCAAAAATGTTCATCATAGTATAACTGTAAGTGATGTAAGCCTCAAGAGCCACTTGCTTAACCTGTCCAACTGTAAGATGCTCTACGACCCAATCACTGGAATCAACTGCAATTGGCATTGTGACACCAAAAATACCAAGGTTGTATCGAGCAATATCCTCTATCCTAGTAAGACGAATGGCTTGCCCGTCGAGGTACCTTATCGCACTTTCCGCTATATCAAAAGGAATCCGCGCCATATTTAGTCGATGCCTCGACTGTCGCAGTTTTGATAGAAGATGTTCACTTCTGTAGGAAACGAAGAAAATTGAAGAGTCCTCGAGGAATGGCCTGAGGGAGGCAGGCACATCGTGTGAGTGATTCAGCTGGAAAACCAAGCACGAATTGTGGACAAAGAGTTGGAGTGTTTGTGCTTGGGCGCTTCCGGTGACGCCGATGGCTGCCACGAATCTTTTGTCTTTGTAGTACCTATTGCGAATCATGTCGGTGTAGTAGATCATCCAACCTTCAGCAAAGCTGGCTGAGGCTGTAACAGTGACTTCATGGCGATTTCCTTCAATGTAGAGGATGAGGCGACGACTACCTAAAGGATGTGGATACTCTTGAATTGTGATCTCTGTCGCCATCTTTCTTTAGTGTGAGAGAAGAAGAATGTGATGATAGAGAGCGAGAGAGAGCAACTGAAGAAAGTAATGATTGTTCGTTAAGTTGAGGCTTCTCGTTTATATAGTAACAAAGAGTGTAATGGTTTTGGCTTTGGGCATTTTGGGGAGTTGACGTGAGTCTTCCCGCTTTAATGAGCTGAAATTGTTAGTTAGTTAGTGTTGAAGTTTGATGTAGTATTCATTTATCTGTTGCCCATTTTTTATCTTTTTTCTTTTAAATGAGATTTTAAGATTCTTAGTTGACAACTTTAAAAGTACGAAAATTGTTTTTTATTTTTATCTTGTAGGGGTGTTATTACATAATTTTAGGTATGTGAGAGTTCCAAAGGGAATTTATAAATTTTAATTAATTGTTAATATTGTGTATTCTAATGAATTTTTCACTTCATGTTGGTTGTCTCCCTAAAACTTTCTCCTTACGATTACTGATTTACCAATAGAATTAACCCTATTCATTATCACTCCACTAACTATGATAGGAAAATGATTCTCCATAATGTTAATAAGTGTATAATAGTTGGAAAAATAAACTATCTAATGTTTTTAAGTTTTATACATGATGGGAAAAAGAATTTTCTAATAACATATGAGAACTATCATGGATAATTTAATACTAACCATGTTAGAAAAGATTAATCTGACATGGTTACTAAACACAAACATATTCAATCACTAGCTAATCCATTAATTTAATATTACAACAATGCGAAAATGAATGCAAGCCTATACTCCTTTCTTTATGCTCGAGCATGTGCATGATCACTTATAAAAACGAAATTGAACGTGAGGTGAGACAAATTATCTCAGTAATACTTCTTAACGTACTATAACGATGAGATATGGGGTAGCGTAGCACCTAACTTGTACCACATTTTAACTAATAATTTACATATATAACAAGTCTTTGTCACATGCATCACCAAAATCTCTCTATCACTTCCAGATCAAATGATCTTCATCCTTTCAATCTTCCACCAAATAAATTTCCCACTACAACCCTCACTCACACCTACATATTCCTCCATCTAAGACTTCACTATATGATTTGACATTGTGTCCCTCTCTATAATGAGGCTGCAATTTCCCTTTCTAGCAACCCACAAGGCGGGAACTCGAATTTGTTTCCATTGCAGAATGGGAATGGTCTCAGTCTATAATCCAAAAAAACCGCCTGTAACATCCTGAATTTTTAATTACAAGAAAAATTATAAAGAAAAAACTTACCTCCAATGCATTTAGTCAAGTTCATCCAGTTCACCCTGTTCCAAGTGACACGTGGAATTTTTAACAGATATTCCGTTTACACCGTTATTCATCTTCATTCCCATTTCCCCAATTCATAACCCTATGGTGCCTTCTTTCTCCATATCTCTCATCGGCCTTTATCTCCATTCTCGTCCTCTCCGCGTGAAACATTCAATTTATCCTCCCTGAATTTGTTAATTATTCGTTGATTGCGATTTTTTTGTTTCAATTTATTTAATTTCTTTGTTCACTATTACAAAAATAGTAATTTAAACCATATTTAGACCACTTACATAACATGTGGTTTAAAAAACTTATTTAAACCACTTTTTTAATATATGTGGTTTAAAAAGTATAAGCAGTGGCAATTTTGTAAATATGACAACTCTTATTAGACTGGAAAAATGCATATTCTCTGGATGAATTTCTAATCCAGACTCGTGTTCACTTCCTTTCTCTCTTGCTCTTTATGTTTCATTTCTCTCTTCGTCTCAGCGAGTTCCGACGGGTTTGCAGCGGCGGCGAAGCCATTTCCCGGTGACGGTGAGCTCCGACGAGGCAAGCAAGTGTGGATTTGAACTCAGGTGACTCTTTTTTTCCAAATTCTATCTCTGTTCTTGCGATTTGGTTGAGTTTGAGAAGGATTTCAAGTCTAGGGTTTGGGATTTTAATTTAGGAATTTGTTTGAGATAAAGATTAAGTTTTAATTTACGGTTTTGTGGAAAAGAATTTTGATGTTATCTCTAGTTTGAGCTGAAAATTAGTATATTGTTGATTAAGCATGGGTTTAAGTAAATTCCTTATGTTTGTCTCTGATTCTGCATGACTTTTCTGGCTTTGGTGGTTATTGTTGGTTGATGTATGAAGTTGGACATGAATAGAATAAAGTTAGGAAATAGTTTTGCAAGTTGGGAAATGACAAGTATTGATTAATTTTATTTTTCAACTATATTTTTCAACTATAGTTAGGAAATGGTTTTACTTATTCTAATAAAAAAATCATCGTGAATGCTTTCTTTTTTATTAATCCATGAAAATCATGGATTAATTTGATTTCTATGAATGCAAAATTTAGTCGATGGATGTTCTGTGTTGCATAGTCTTAATCTGATGGGTTTGTCTTGACTGGGTTCAATATTTGTGATAGTGAATGCAGGGCGGATGGCAGTGAAGCTGTGATAATTCTGCTTCCTTCAAGTATCACAGTTTTTACTCTGGATTTCTCAGGATCTAGACTTTCTGGAGGGGAGCATGTTACTCTAGGCTGGAATGAAGTGAGTTGCATACCTATTTCAGTATTATATTTTGTAGTTCATCAAGAGGCAGGACTAAATTAGGAAATCAATTGATAGATGAACTTATAATGCTAGAGTATAAAGTGACATTTTTTCTTTTTATCATAACCTATTTGAGATCACTGGTATATCATACAAATATTCAAAGTTTTTTTCTCATACCTAAATTTGTAACTTCTATGATCTTTACTGTTTCCAGGAAGAGGCTACCAGGAGTGGATGATGAAGAGTTGCAGAAGATTCTGGATGCCAAAAGGGATGAAGCTCCTTCTAGAAGAAGAGCTCGTGAAGCCTTCAAGGATATTCTGCTTGGGATTGATCATATATTGTTTAAGGTAACATTTTGTGATGCTGGAGTTCATAAACCATCTGGTTCATGTTCTGAATCTGTATTTTATTATGTTGGATATTTCTTTATTTCTTTCTGTTTGTTTATTAATTGGCCTATTGGGTATGCAAAGTAGTCATTGGTTGAGTGATGATTAGTTAGATACTTGATATTGATATTGGTATTGCAGCTAAGAAAAGACTACATGTGGGCCTCAAATATTGATATTTAATATGGATAAATGAAGTTTGATATATAAAGAGTTCATGAGGATTGAAATAAACAATTGCTCTGTGCTAATGAAAACCTTAAGTCAACAACTTGTGCACTTAAATTGTCTTTGATGTTCATAGGTCTACAACTGTACAATTATCTAATTTTTTTGACACTTTCTGGTTTTCTTCTTTCCTTAATTAAATTTTCTTTTTGTTTTTTAATGTTTGTATTTACAGGGAGGAGGAGAGCGTTGGGGATACTTTGAATGAGGTGATAATTAAAGGCAGATTGAGGGAGCTGATAAATGCACTCCTTGATGAGAGTGAAAGAAGAAAACCAGAAAGTGTCAAAAAAGGATTGAGGGAGCTGACAAATGCTGTATGAGGAGATGGTATTAATATTGCAAATCTTGAAGAAGATGTTTCTACTATTTTTGCTTGTATGAAGAAGAATGGTTGGAGCTTCCAAAAGTTATTTTGTAGAAGAATGTTGTTACGTATTTTTCTAAAAGTTACCAAGCTACATTAGTGCAATTATGTATGTAATATTTTGTACAAGAATGTAAGTAATGAGATAGGAGACATCCTTGTTATGTTTGAACATGAGTGCAAGGAATGTTGTATTCCTCTTTATGTTTGTTGAAAGCATGTCTATAATGAATGAAATGTTGAAGCTATTTTGTAGAATATGAGCATTTTTGGCTACAATATTTATTTTAACTTTGCTGTAGAAATATTGTGTGCTGGGATAATTACCTTGGCTAATCAAGACAAATTACATTGCAACGTTAGAAATATCTTTCAATACCAAATATTTCCTTAGTAACTTCCAAGGAAAAGGCAGTTGAAATGAGATCGTCATTCATATACCAGCTAGCTCATTCTCATATAGGAGCACCTATTCATAAATCATAACTAGGCTCAATTTATGACGGGAAGAAAATGCCATCAGGGAAAATGAGAAACATAAGAATAAATTTATTTAGGGTTAACATAACTTTTGGTACCTCAAGTTTCACACAATTTTGTTTTTAGTTCCTCAAGTTTCAAACACGTGCTTTTAATCCTTCAAATTTGCTATGTTAGTAAGGTTAGTCCCCCAAGTTTGAAAAGAACTTAAAAATGCATTTAACAACGTTAAGTTGTCCTACATGGCACTAACTCTATTAATTTTAATGATGTGGCAACTTATTTTGAGTGACTGGATATATATTTAATTAATATAATAAAAAAACCCTAAATTCTCAAATCATCTCTATGATTTCCCAGATCCATTCGACCAACACATCCCCACCACATCTCTTCGGCTTATATCCACCATAGCCACTGGGTTTGAAGGTGGACATCAGACTGACATGAAACTTTATCGTGTGGGTATACAACAGCAACTTCAACTGACATGAAACTTTCTCAAATCACATCTCTACATTTCTCATCACTCCTACAGTCATTCCTACACTCTCTGCCTTCTTCCCTTTTCTTCTAATTAGCGACGGCGAAGGCTATGACCAAAAGTACTGAAACAGGATTGAACTTGGGTGTACCTTTTTCCTCCTTGTTCTTCTCTATCAGAGCTGATATGAGTGAGATGGAATCATTTTTCAACATATCCCACTGTAGTCCACTAACATTTTCCTTCCATTCCAACACCATTTTTAGGTGAAATTTTTCACCTTATGTTTTATTCCTAAATTGGATAATGATCTAGTTTATGTTCTTCCCTGGTGGGACTTTATTTTTTATTAATTTTTTTGACTGTTTAGCTACTCAAAATTGTTAACATTCTCAAAGGCAGGGAAATGGATTTCAGGGATGCTCTTGTTGCCTTCTCACCAAAACTTAGCTACTTACTTTGCTTGACTAAAGTCCCATGATTTTCTTTCGATATAGAACAATCCTTCCTTTCATTAGATTTGGATCAAAACAAGAGTTTCAAAGCTCCTCATTAACCGCCAATTGCCTTCTTGCCGCCGGTGACTAGAATTAATGATCCTCTAATTTGATGGTGAAGAGTGGTGGTTGAAAGGTGATGTATTGAGATTTGAGAAGAAGTCAAATTTGAGATGTGGTGAGGATGTAGTGGCCAAATGGTGGATCTGGGAATGATATATGATTTGAGATCTTTGTGCTTTATTAATTAAATAAATATTTAGTCAATCTCAAAATAAGTTGCCACGTTATTAAAATTAACAGAGTTAGTGCCACGTAGGACAACATAACGGTGTTAAATGCATTTTTAAGTCCTTTTCAAATTTGAGGGACTAACCTTACTAACAGAGCAAACTTGAAGGACTAAAAGCACTCTTTTGAAACTTGAGAGACTAAAAGCAAAATTGGGTGAAACTTGAGGGACTAAAAGTTATGTTAACTCATTTGTTTATATAGGTTTTGGAAAAGCACTAACTTAAAGTCGGCTAAGTGGCTCAAATAATCCCAAAACTAACACGCAAAATAAATTATTTTTGTGAATGAAGTCCTGGCTAATAAACAGTACTCAGCCAGCTAATGAGCCACATTTCAGCCGATGAGTAATAAAAAATTAACAGATTTAAGAGACATTAGGCTGCTGACATAAGAGGCATACTAACAGCTCAGATTTGGCATGGTGGAAGAACTTTTATAGATAATAGTTCCTCATATCCAACATAACTTCACACCAAAGCAACCACATAAAATTCAGAAAAAAAAAGCAAAAAAGGAAGTAAACATATCAGGGAAAATCAAGTGATGTCGGAAGCTGATAGGGTAGAGAATCAGTCAACCTAAAAACCACCCTAGAGCTTTCCCCAAAGCCTTGTAAGGACCAATTGATTAAAGTTAAATGACTATTAAAGGCGCGTTTACTTTTTTGTTGAAAAATAAAAGTGGAGAAATGGAAAGTGAAAGATTATATTTGCTGGTAGAATTTTGTTTTCACAGTTTAAAAAAATAATTTAAAAACATGGGTCAGGGGTGCAACTTTTTTCGTGTGACTATTTCTTAGATGGGAAAATAGTTAGAGTTCCTCTGTAAGAAAAATAATTAATGTGAGGTCTTACGAGTTGATATGTTAGGTCAATAAGTTGTTATTACTACACTACCACAGATTACCCCTTTTACATGCGCTTATTTTGGCCTCTACATACGCTTTATAAGCGCATGAAGAGGGGGGCGCTGGTAAAGGCTCTACATGCGCTTGTAAAAAGCGCATGTAAATGTGCCTCTACATGCGCTTTAAGCGCATGTATGGTATATACCTCTCTATGCGCTTTAAGCGCATGTATAGTGTATATACCTCTACATACGCTTAAAGCGCATGTATGGTGTATACCTCTACATGCGCTTAAAGCGCATGTATGGTCTATCCCTCTACATGCGCTTTAAGCGCATGTATGGTGTATGCCTCTACATGCTCTTAAAGTGCATGTATAGTGTATGCCTCTACATGCGCTTACAGCGCATGTACAACTATTTTTTTTTAATATAATATTTATTTACATTTGTCACCTGTACTACTTTCAAAAGTCACTAGAAACATTTACATTTGCCACTTGCAGTAAACTATAAATTTAGAGAATAGGATAAACAAAATATTATTAAAAATATAAAGTAACCCCGCTTAAAACAGTTATATGAATGAACCGTCATATTATGCATACACAATTGAAATCATAACCATTGGAAAAACAGCGCTAAACTCAATCATAATCATAAAAGTTTTGAGCACACATGTAAAAAACATTTCAGCTACAACCAAAGCACTCATAACAGCAAAATTCCAATTTAACTTATAAACACCAACATGTATTATCATTCATTTTACCAATCATAGCTAAAATAAAACTATAGCATAAAACAAAACTCCCATTCATTCCTCAACACAAATCATGAGCAAAACGTCATGACAATACCAAAGCAAGCATATGATTCCAATGCATCATTACAGTTCAATTGCTTTAAACAAGACATTACAAGCACTCAAAATTTACAAACCATTGCCGCATGAAAATCAAGCAAAGATCCAGAAAATCCATAGCACTAATTTCAACAACAATCATATTCATACATATGCCATTCTTATCCCATTTTAACCACCACTATAACACCTCATACATATATCATAACCCTTCAATAAACACTTGAAAGCTTCCATACCTGAAAAACCCTTTTTAATCAGATTCAACAACTCTTTTTAAATTTTAGGAGACATATGTTACAACACAACAAACTTATTAAGCTAAATCACCATGTCTTAAGCCATTCAATTATAAACAAAATTTCATGGAACACATCAACACATAAATAGTTCCATTTCCTTTCTCCCATTCAGGTAATGAACACAGAACCAGCACTTTCACAATACTATATACTTCTCTTGGTCAAAACAGAATCATCCTACATCAAACAAGAAACCAATACGGCTCAAGAACTAAAATTTTCAAGTCAAGCTTACCAAGGGTGTTTCAAAATAAATCTTATCTTGCATTATCCATGTTTTGATAACAATTTAGTTTATTTTTCCCCAGGCCATAACCAGTTCAATTCTTTAGCCAAATATCTAAAATTATCAATTGCATAGCCACATCATTTACATACATCACAAAACAAAACCACAAATCAGTTCGACTACTACACATGAGCAACAAGAATTCAACAAGCCTCACACAAGCATACTCCTAGTAACTTGACTACTTCAAATAAAAATCAAAGCATTAAGATAAGAAGTTTTAATTTCACTTTAACCGATTTAAATCACCCAATAGCAAAACCCAACTAATAACTCTCATGGGGGTGTGTGGACAAAAATTGAAGGAGATGAAGCATGCATGGAGGGGGTGTGTGTTCGGCGGCTAGGGTTCCAGAATGAAGAAGAAGGAGGAAGGCAGGTATATATATATATTTTTAGGGGGAAAATTACAATTAACTACCCTAACGTTTATTCTTAATTATATTTCTAGCCCCAAAAGTTTGTATATATTACTATATCTCTTTCTTTTCATCGAAATATGATCTAGAGTTCAATTTACTTTTCATAGAAGTTTCTATACCCAATTAATTCTTTTAACTATATTTATTTAAATTCCAAAATAAATAAAATTTAATATTCATAAATTGCCCAAAATATTTTAAAATTTCTTCCTAACCTAAAATTTCCTAAATGACACCTCAATAATTCCATATTATCTCTAATTTGAAAATTGGGATGTTACACGATGTGCATAAACCATCACAAAGTTTTCTTGTTCAAGCATCACTTCATGTTTTTTCCTTCTAATACTGCCTCTACATGCGCTTAAAGCGCATGTAGAGCCTTCTACATTCGCTTAAAGCGCATGTAGAGCCTGTACATGCGCTTTCAGCGCATGTATATGTAGTATTACCACATGCAAAGCACCACAATGTGGTTCTCTAGCTTTTAAACACTTAAGACCAAAAGCATTAGTAGCTTTTGACTTCTGAGGAGGAACTCTTATGCTTGACTTCATGTTTTTCACTCTAGTACTGCCTCTACATATGTAATATTAACAATGCATAACACTTCAATGGGGTTCTCTAGCTTTTAAACACCTATACCTCAAGCATTAGTAGCTTTTGAAATATGAGGATGAACTCTCAAGCATCACTTCATGTTTTTTCTTCTAATATTGCCTTTACATGCGCTTAAAGCGCATGTAGAGCCCTCTACATGCACTTAAAGCGCATGTAGAGCCTATACATGCACTTAAAGCGCATGTAGAGCCTGTACATGCGCTTTAAGCGCATGTATATGTAGTATTACCACATGCAAAACACCACAATGTGGTTCTCTAGCTTTTAAACACTTAAGACCAAAAGCATTAGTAGCTTTTGACATCTGAGGAGTAACTCTTATGCTTGACTTCATGTTTTTCACTCTAGTACTGCCTCTACATATGTAGTATTAACAATGCATAACACCTTAATGGGGTTCTCTAGCTTTTAAACACCTATACCTCAAGCATTAGTAGCTTTTGAAATATGAGGATGAACTCTCAAGCATCACTTCATGTTTTTTCTTCTAATATTGCCTTTACATGCGCTTAAAGCGTATGTAGAGCCCTCTACATGCGCTTTAAGCGCATGTATATGTAGTATTACCACATGCAAAACACCACAATGTGGTTTTCTAGCTTTTAAACACCTAGACCACAAGCATGAGTAGCTTATGACATCTGAGGATGAACTCTTATGCATGACTTCAAGTTTTTCACTCCAATACTGTCTGTACATGCGCTTTAAGCGCATGTATATGTAGTATAACCAAAGCATAACACCCAAATGGGGTGCTCTAGCTTATAAACACTTGCATGAGTAGCTTATGACATCTGAGGATGAACTCTTAGCTTCACTTCATGTTCATCACTCTACTACTGCCTGTACATGCGCTTAAAGCGCATGTATATGTAGTATATCCAAAGCATAACACCTCAATGGGGTGCTCTAGCTTATAAACACTTGCATTAGTAGCTTTTGCCATCTGAGGAGGAACTATTATGCATGACTTCATGTTTTCACTCTACTGCCTGTACATGCGCTTAAAGCGCATGTATCTAGTCGAATATATTCATGCGCTTAAAGCGCATGTAAAGGTGACTTACTACATGCGCTTAAAGCGCATGCGCATGTAAACGTTATCTTTACATGCGTTTTTAACCGTCCTTTTTTAAGCGCATGTAAAGCTGCACTGGTATAGGTGTAATTTGTAGTAGTGCTAGCTCCTAAAGTTGTAATTAAAACTCGTGAGACCTCAGTTTAATTTTTAACAAAGTTCATTATTCATGCTTAATTAGCAACAAGAAACAAGGTATATATACATGAAAAAGAAACACATTTTTTGGGCTGCGGAAAAAATACTTAAAAAACCTCTCATTGAAAAATATATCTCGTTTTAACTATAACTTATCTATAAAAAAACAATTTAAGAAGGGAAAAAGAAAGAAGACTCAACATTGTAACTAAAAAAATAAAGAAAGAAGACTCAAGAAGTTATCACCATTATTAATCTAATGTTTTTGGAAATTGCAAATACAGTCAGGAATCAAAAATCAAGGGTAGCAATGATCTCTTCAATTTATATACTATCTAATTTGTTTCATATTTTAAAAGAAAGTGAGAGAGAGAGATAGAGAGAGTAAATGAAGAAGGTAACAGTTAGTTGTTTGTTAAGTTGAGGTTCGCACTTCAGCTTACCAACCACGTTAGTTGGTTTTGCTGTTGTGTTTAGTCCGAAAGGTGTTCAAAAAAAAGTTGAGGTTTCTCGCTAATATAGTAACAGAGTGTATAACGTTTTGACTTTGGGCGTTTTGGGGAGTTAACTGACTTGTGAGTATTCTCTGGCCTCTTTGAAATGTTCAATTTTAATGTAGTATTCACTAATTCACAGCTAGCCCATTTTTAATTTATTTTAAGATTCTTAGTGGAAAACTTTGAAAGTACTATACAAGTATTGTTTTATATTTTTTCGGGGTGTTATTGCATAATTGTAGGTAGGTAAGTTCCCAAGAAAATTTATAACTTGTAATTAATTATTAAAATTGTGTGTTCTTATAAATTTTTCACTTCAGGTTGAAATTTGATTTCAAATTAAATTTCATTATTCAAGTTATTTAGTTTGTATTGGTTTTCCAATTTTTCCTTAACAATAAATAAAGTTTATTTAACAAAAGTGAAAATAAATGGTTTGTTAAAAGTTATGAGTTAGCTCCTTATATCAACATGGATAGCAAGTTTAATTTAGGTTTAAAGATTCTTGTAAGAAAATTTCAGAACTTAGATAGGGAAAAATGAAGTGACATTTACATTAAGACCTGAGTAAAATAATTAATATAAACAAGTATATATCAATTATTGTTAATAATAACTGCATTAATTTTATTTTATATATCTTGAATTGAGTAATGGTTAAATTTCTTACATTAATGGTTTAAGAATAATAATATGTTTATATATTATGCTCGAATGAAATCACAATACTGCAAACTAGGCTATTCACGATAGTAATGGACGACCAAATTAAAGCCGGTCGTTGATAAAATTGTGGTGTCATTATTTGTAATTTCAACGAAAAGCTTTAGAAATGATGACATTTTTTTGAAATTTGGTCCTCGTTTCTATAAGAGGAAACAATGAACAATTTTTTAAAAACTTTGGTTATTGTTTCTATTTAACAACAAAAAAAATTTAAAGAGATTTTGATCGTTGATTCTCCAAGAGAAGCAACAACTAAAATCACTTAAAATTTTCGTCGTTGTTTTCCTCCACATACCCGCTCAATTTTCACTCAATCTCATGAAAACCATTGTCATTGACCTTTGGCATCTTTTAGTAACCCCCCTAAGTTGATGTCGTTGTAGAGAGGTTAGAACTAATCTTCTTTTTTATTTAAATGCATAATTTGTTAAAAAGTATCAAACTATAAATTTGATTTTTCAACAATTTTAAATGGGGTTAAGGTGCATTTTTAGTACTTTAGAATATAGCAAAGTGCACTTAACATAATACACAATATTGTGGTCAATTTGTGGTAACCAATAATTATTTTCGTGGCTTATTTAGTAACGACGTTAAATAAGTTAAATTTGACCGTTATGTGTCAAATTTTGACCGTTAAATTGTGCGGTAAAGGAGCATTTTCAGTACTCTAGAATATAGAAGGAGCATCAAACATAATATACAATATTTAAACACCATAAACAACTAAGTCACAATATTATTCAAAGTGTCAAATAATTAAACACTACAAAGTTATAAAGATCCATAGACTATCCTAATATCATGCATGTATAAACTAATAAGTCATTAGTATTTTACATATATAAAAAGTGTAAGCAAAAAATCATAAACTAAACAGGTTGGCCTTACTGAGTTAAATGGGTTGGTCATACTGGCTCGACACAAATTAAAACAGGTTGGTCATACTGGCTTGACTCAAATTAATGACCCTATGATGTAATAGAAGAAGAGTTACTTCTATCTAATTACATAGTTATAAACTCAAAATAATGTTCGTTACATTGTCATTTCAATATACATATATTACATCATTATGTCACATTAGATTTTATCTTACAAAAGTGAGTTTTAGCTAACGAATTACTAGATAAGCAATGAAAATAATTTTTAGTTATCACAAATGGACTAAAATATTGTATATTATGTTTAGTGCTCCTTCTATATTCTAGAGTACTGAAAATGCTCCTTTACCCCACAATTTAACGGTCAATATTTGACACATGACTGTCAAACTTAACTTATTTAACGTCGTTACTAAATAAGTCACGAAAATAATTGTTGGTTACCACAAATGGACCACAATATTGTGTATTATGTTAAGTGCACTTTGCTATATTCTAGAGTACTAAAAATGCACCTTAACCCTTTTAAATGTTTAAAAGTTAGTTTATTTGTTTAAAATATAGTATATGATGTAATTTATACATTTTAATTGCATATACTGGTTGGAAATAAGTTAGTAAAAAAATTATTTTACCAAATTGTTGGTATTTTGAACGAGAACATTTTGAAATCACGTTTAAATTAAGTAAATGATACCAATTAGATAATTAGTACTTAATGTTAGCATAAATTTAAATAAGTTTAAATTGCGAAAATGCCCACATAATTGTCACAAATGTACAAAAATGCCAACATAAATTTTTTTGAGCAAAACTGCCCATCAAATTTCAAAACTTGGGCAAAAATGTCCACCACAATTAATTTTTTTACTTTTTCACTCATCATCTTCTGTCTCGTCATCATCACACAAATTAATATTTACATGCATTCCACTCAATCCTTTGATCTCTATCTAGGAAGAGAAGCAACAATTTTCCAATGTTTACACACAAGTATTTAATTATTTTACTTCACTTCTCAGACCATTAGTAAGCATATCAGGAACTAATTAATTACACTCTTCCATTCCTTTTTTTTTAAAAAAAAGATCAGTCCGGTCAATGCAAGAAAGAAAAACAAGAGCATTGTTACTTCAACATTCCATTGCCTACTAACTTAGCAACCACAAGCAGAATTTTTTATATACCACTGTATGTAGTTTTACCACATTATTGAAGGGAAACTTATGGAAATCCATAATATCAATAATAGTAGAATTTAGATAGACACTATAAAAACAAATCATGTCCATTTCCGAAAGAGACCAAACATAAATCCAGAAGCCTTTAGCTTTGAATTGAGATCATTGCCTAATATTCTTAAGTAATTAAACTTTGTAGATCTTTGTGCTTTATTTAAGTTTGATAGCATTATTAGACAGCCATGTTTGTGGGTTAGTTATGAATCTAGGTCTAAGGACTATGTCCTCTATTAATGTTGCTTTCTAATGAAACGGTCTTTTGGTTCAATTAACATCGTCTAGAACCACTGTTGGTGCTTTTGTTAGTTTAAAAGATTGGAAATGGGGAGAAGGGAATGCATACATGCTTCGTTTCTGGATCCTCATCCAACTATATATGCATCATTTCAATTGTCTCCTTTTTGTGTTTCTCACCCCCATTAAAGTTCAAAAATGCAGAAGAAGAAATTTAAAAAAAAAAACAGAAGATCATACATATTATTATATTTTTATACTTTATGGCTTCATCCTCCATTAGACTACCACCATGTTCACAACATTCAAGTAATCATATTCCTCAATTAGAATTCTAGTCCACCCAAGGCAATATATTGTGTTCTACAGCTAAATTCTTAAACTTAAAGGTCATGCCACACACAGTTCAAAAATTGTCATATGGAAAACATACAAGTCAAACGAGAAAAGCAGTATGAAAGACACACACGATGGACCAAATTATATTATATTCACATCAAAATTAAACTGTAAAGAAGTATACCAAAAAACAAACTACATCGCATTACCATTTGGTTTACTTCTTGAATGAATATCACTTCCTTCCACATTTTGGATGAATGAACATGTAAAATAAAGGAAAATGAGATTAGGGGGATAATACGAAACAAAAATAAAGCGTGGCAAAAAAATAGTGCAAAAACCTAGATATCAAATTGAATCCTTAGATATGCAAAAACTTCTTGTCGGATTCATGACCCCCTAACTTGTTTAAGGGAGTTCAATAAAAAATACCTATGAAAGTTATGGTGCTACATTTGTGGCATATCTGCATTGCGATCAACACTATAAGCTAAATGGACCTCCAAAGATGAAATTCCAATACAAGCAATATCCACAAGAGCGATGGAAATTACTAGAGATAATACTCTAGAGAAGACTTGAATTAAACTGAAGAAGGCTTGACAGGAAAATTGGGTGTGGAATCAACTATAGAAAAATTAGGGTTCACCGGTCCGAAAAGAAGATCAATTTTAGAATGTATGGAGTCCAATGTTTGTTTCATGGAAGGAAGCATAAAATCCATACGATCAAAGCGAGCCAGATCATCAAAACGCCTGCGTTCCATGTTTCTCACAAGATTTGAAATGGAATCCGTCATGGTAGCAGAAGGACAATGAAAGCACCAATGTAACGGACCTCCAAAGATGAAAATCCGATAAAGCAATATCCACAAGAGCAATGGAAATTACTAGAGATAATACTCTAGAGAAGACTTGACTTAAACCATAAAAGGGAATCCATATCCAGAATTGGCATAAGGTTTCTAGAAAATTACAAGTAGATGAGAATAAAGAAATTGCAGAGGGAGGAAAAGCATGAGAGTAACAAAAAGAGAGAGAACTAGAAGTCAGAGAGAATGAGTTTTTTCTAAAATTCTTCACTGCTTCTCAATTGCTTCCAATTCTGCTTATATTCTCATCTCAAAGCCATGTTTGTTTACCAATTCCTTTGGCCTATTTAATAAGCTTTTGACCCATTTATTTTTATTTAAGGCTCTACATTCAGTACCGTAATAGATACAAGCCTCTTTCCCAAAAACTCTCAATCATTACCCTGTATCATGCCCTTTGAACCAATATAAATCCACTTATGTTTAAAATTGATTCCACCTAATGTACTGCTAGTGTGTTAAAAAAAAAAATTGGCCTAAAAAAGAATTTTTACGGAAAAGAAAGATATAAAAAAGGGCGAAGCTGCAAAATGATACTAAACTTTACCCAAAATTACGTTGCTAATACTTAACTTTTGTGATGTGCAAAAATAGTACTAACTCGGAGTTCAAGTGCAAATATAGTATTTTCACTTGAGGGAAATAAAATTTAGATATGAAAAGATTTTTATGCCCTCATTCCTCCCACATTAACTAAATTTAGTGAGGGGCACAAGAGTTTTTTCAATCTAAAATTTTATTTCGCTTAAGAGAAAATACTATATTTGCACCTGAACCCCAAGTTGAGTACTTTTTTTCATCTCACGAAACTTTAATATTAGAAACACAATTTTAGGTTAAGTTTAGTATCATTTTTGCACCTTCGCCCTATAAAAAAATATACTTTCCTAGGTTAAAATCACATGTACAACAATCTTGAAATATTTCATATAAATACTCATGGGAAAATGACAAATAAATCTCTCCGAATGTCCAAAAAGACAAGTAAGGAACTCAAACTTCTAAAAAGACAATTAAAGAACCAGGTATTTCCTTGACATTTGTAATTTTTGTGAAATGACTTAAATACCCCCACTCTTAAGTTAATTCAAATGAACCATGTGTTAATGGGTTATGCTTCAATTGTTAATTGGTAAGTTGCAATTGTTAATAGTTACGGTGCAATTGTTAATACGGAATGCATATTTGTTAACCAGGAAGTTAATTGGGAAAAAAATCAAAAATCCATTAACTCAATAACATCCTATAAGTGGAACCCCATTTTATGATTTTTAGATGATTTTTATAAACAAATAATTTTTCAAAAGAATCATTTTTAAAATTATTTTTTAGGGGTGGACAATTTTTCTTTTGAAAAATCATTTAAAAATACTATAATGGGCCCACTTAACGGAAATGTTAATTAAGGGAGATGTTATTTTTACCTCAATTTAGTTCATGGCGCATTGCATTTTTACCCTTAGCTTTATCCTTAATAATTTAATTGACCAGAAAGATATATACACAAGTATCATTACAAGTTGGAACTTTCTAAAGGTAAAAGATCGGATTCTTCTGGTCACAAAAAAATTTTAATAACGATTCTTCATCGAGTTTGCTATTTTAAATTTTAATAATGATAACAAATTCAAATCCATTTAATATGATGCTGTAAGAAAAAAGTTAAATACATAATATTAATGTTAATAGTAAGAATATAGATAGAGTGGGGGAGCATAACAATAATTGTAGTGGTAACAATAGTAGCCATGCACGTCACAATAGTAGGGAGATTGGACTGCCTCTGGATCATTCTTTTCATCTCTGATATCTTTGTTTTGTTTGTGTCTTCTCCTTCTCCAACTGAAACTATCTCCGTACGACATAGTTTCCTCAGCTTCTTCACTGCCTTAACTGCATCTATTCCCTCAAATTAATAGTATGATCTCAAAGTACTGCTATGTTTTTTTATAGAATGGGTACTGCTATTACTTTTAAGTAGCTAACTGATCATTATTGACTGTATTTTCGGGGGCGTATGAGTAAATAACGATCGATATAGACAATGAAAGAAAAAGACGCGGGAATCGTTTAACTATATGGACTAGGAATAGGAAAGTAATTAATGAACTAGTCGTTAATGATAACTTATCAAGTGATGTAGTCCGAACTTAGCTAGATCATCAAATTTCCATTGCTCAAGTTCAAACTTACGTTAGCCCAATCTATAATTTCATAATTGAGTTATTTTATTACCTATATGTCATCTTACAACTCCCCTCCCCTCGCCCCTTCAACTTTCATTCATATATATCTGAATATTTTTTCTCTTGGAGTTTATCTTTTCATTCCAATTCTTTGTTTTTCTTAAAATGAGCCGAATGACATTAATAAAAGATATTTACATGTGAGTACAAACAATAGGCCAATAAGATAGTTCTGTCCACATTTATTCAGGAATAAAAGGAACGAAAGGAACCATAAACTTCGAAAAACCATAACAAGGCTAGTGACATCTCCAAATTCTTGCAATGAATTAATTAAGCCTATATATATATATATATATATATATATATATATATATATATATGTAAGATGTATGAGTGTTTAAATTAAAAGAGGTTAGACGCAAACCTTGGATTCCAATTCTTCCTTTAACATAATTGGAGAAGTAGCATGGGAAATCACCACTTACTACTCCTAAATAATTCGTGCCTGTTGCTGACCATATTCTTCAAGGAAGACAGTGAATGACCATGAATTTCACCATCACTAAAATGATGGATTAAAATGCTAATGATGTAAAAAATCTCCATAAAGCACACTTACCGTGCAGATTGAAAATGCAATTTAAATCACTCAGACCACAACCTCTGCATATTTTGGTGTGTTCTCTTATTGTAGCAAAGATAACCAAAAGCAAGCAACACATGGCCACTCAACTTGTCAATTATTCTGATCTCCACAGCAGAGCAGTCATCAGAAGCAACGCAAATTCACTTCCTATGCTCCTTTGTCATAGAGCATCACAACTCAGTTGCTGTGGAAGAGAGGCCGAAGAGTTCTCAGTATTTGGAGTCTACACCAACAGCTTGGTACCAGGAAAGCTGTACAGAATTCAGTAACCATGTCAGCCAAATTCTTTTTACACTACGGACCGGCTACAGAAAACAAGAAAAGAAACCACCAGATTTCTAAATCATGAAGCAGCCAAAATACAAGGGTCTGTCTACATCCCTCGCACATATGTGTATGACTGTGGAATGTGTAGGCCCTTTTATATCGAACCTTTAATTTGTATGAACTACCAGGCCATTTATATCTGTATGAACCACTACTTGTACGAACCACCATTTCCCTCTTTACAAGACAAAAGCTCAAAATGCATGAGATCACTTTTAGCATGGCTATTTAAACTCTAAATTTTACAGACACAAAGATCTTTTATTTTGTTTGCAAATGCAAGAACGATTAGACCATAAGTTGCAGTACTTTGAAACAGCAAAACAAAATATAAATATATCATAGATAAATTTTGGTCATTTATGAGTAAATGCAATAGCTTTCTTCCATCTAACTAACTTGGCTTCGTCTTTCATAGAAGTAGTAAGAGATATATCTATATAAGGGAACATGAATAGTGTGAAACATACCTTAACAAGTTCAATTCTTCGTGCTATTAATAAGTCTAGCACCAACTCGATCGAGTTGATGAACATTTGCACGAGCCTTCAAATTTCCCTCTTTAATGAAAGCATCAACCATGTGTCTCCCAATTTCTTTCCCCCTATACTCATTATCTGTTACTGCCACAGCTGTAGGCCCAGCTCCACTGATGGAACATCCAAATGCCCCAGCCTCTAAGGCGGCTTTCTTGACAGCCTCCATCCCAGGAATCAAACGAGCACGCCGGGGCTCAACAATTTTATCAGACGATAATGCCATACCCAAGCCAGCCAAATCCCCTTGCAACACTGATGCCACCAAAGCCCCTGCTTGGCTACAGTTCCATACATGGTGTGACATGCCAATCTCAGCAGGCAATGCAGCTCGCATTTTCTTTGTAGGTGCAGCAAATTCAGGACTTACCAATACAAAAAATAAATCCTTCTCACTGGGGAACTTCAGTTGGATCAGATCCATGGGCTCGTAACTGCGGATTAACACAAAACCACCCATGATAGCTGGTGCCACATTGTCAGCATGATAACCTGAAACCTTCTCTTCAGATTTTAAGCAAGCAAGAACTAGCTTCTCAACACCCAACTTATTACCAAAAATCTCATTCACTGCAACAGCAACTGCTGCTGCACTATCAGCACTTGATCCTAGTCCGCTCCCTAGAGGCAACCCCTTCTCAAGGGAAAGAGAAAGACCTACAGACCGAATGCCAAGCATTTTCATGACCTCAATAGTGGCAATCCCAGCGCAATAGCATAGCGGGTATTTGCTCAGCATTTTGGCTTTGTCACCCGAGATATTGGAGATGGAAATCTCACCAGGGTGAACATTAGGGTCAACACTTATGGAGACAATATCTCCTAGGCATCAATAGCACAGCCTAGGAAATCAAATTCTGGACCAAGGTTAGCTACGGTGGCTGGAGCAAAGGCTTTCGCAGATGTGAATACGGGATCAGGTTCAGCAACGGATATGGAGGTTCTAGAGGGGAAAGATGAGTTACATCTAAGGTTAGGCTTCACTGATGATATCTGAGTTGACTGTGGGATCTTGAATGTTGCTGGAGTGTTGTAGCAGCAGCAGCTCATAGCCATTGGAGAGATTGATACAAATACAAATACAGACACTAAACACTGATCTAACTCTTCAATGCCTGCATTTGTGAATGGGGTAGAGTTAAAGTGAGGAGATGGTTTCATTAGTTAGATAGTACATGAATGTAATTTATTTCTTAGATTTTTTGTATTTCCTTTTGTCAATGAACCATAATATTTACGAAAGCTTTAACTATTGAATGAGGAATCACTTTCCACCCATCAAAACATAACAGTGAGGCCAAATTAAAGTGCAATCACTCTATACATTTATTCAATCCAAATACAGCATACAGTAGAGAATATAAATGGCTATACTTGTACAAAAATTAACGTCGCTCTCGTTCTTAAAATACTACAATACCCCTTCCCCTTTTTCTTAGGCATTTTATTCTAAGAAACGTTTTCAGATCAATCAAAGCTAATACAATTCATTTCACATTTAATGTCATTCATATCATAGTCATTTATCAAGTCAAATAAGGTCGGCTATAAAATTATCAAAGTTAATTCACAAACAAACGTATATAGTCATTAGTATATGAAAATTCATCAAATTAAATCATCCTTGTCTTAATATAATTATCAAACTGATTTAGGAAGAGTACTAGACTACTTCATTTAAAATCCAGAAATTAAAGGTGTCACATAATCTATGCTTCATCATCAGTCCAGCCAAGCAGAAAATAATCAAACAAAGAAACAACATCGAATAACCAAATCCCAACGGCAGCATGAATTTTCCTTATGCCTATGCATACTTCAACATTATTCATTAACATTTCAACGGAAAATCTAAAGAACAACGCTAAAAGAAGCAATCCATGATTCAGCCAATATTAATTAATGTAACAACCATTTATTATTGAACAATTCAAATGCAAGAATAAACTTTACAGAATCAGCAAGATCTGAATGGATTTCTTCACCAACATTAAAAATCACAACTTTAGTTCCAAAAGTATAGGATTACAATCACTTTCAGCCATATTATAAATCCTTATGTCGATTCAACATACAATGCTACCAACCAATTTATTATACTCTTGCATATTAACTAACAGATTCCACTTCTTATTACAACAACAACAAGCATAAATTAGAGGCAAAAACTAATAGCTTAAAGCTGCAAACTCATGCATTCAGCCAAAACAGAATTTTCTGTCCAAAATAATAAACCCAAAAATCCAAACCATGACAAGAGCATGACACACAATTACAAACAAAACTCCACATGCACATTCATATATATAACAATTACATCCTATTTTTAATTTCTGTAACTCCTTACACTCGAACACCAAGGCGGAAACTCAATCAGGCAGTATACTCAAAACATTAGATGTCCAAATATGAAATCATACAAACAACCATAAAACTAACTCTAAAATATTTCTACCCACATACAGTCATAAGCATGAAGAATTCAGTTTGAATTCTATTTCAATTCGTCATTTACACACAGAATCCAACCCCAAAATTATAGAAGCAACCAAACAAAAAAAAATTAATCCCATTTCATTGTCATCAATACATCATAATAACTATACACAAGTATCCATCACACAAGTACCAATCTAGCTAACATCTATTCATCTAAAAATCAAAACATAATCAGAGAGGTAGGGAAGAATTGAAACATTTACAAACCCAAAACATACATACAGAGATACAATGAAATTCTAAAATAGTTTCTTCATCAATTAACCACAGTTTCTAACCCAAACTCCCAAAATCGATTCCCAAAACTACATAATCGATTCCTCTCAAACAAGGCTGGCCGAGGGAAAGAGTGGGAAAACGAAAAGGAAAAGAGATGAAGCTTAAAGAATAGAGACATACGAGTGAGAGAAAGAAAGAAACTTACCCACCAAATTACTGTCGTTTGAGATGAAGCAGGTGGTGGGAGAAAAATGAAGGTAGTAAAGTAAGTAAAGGCAAAGCAGTGAGGAATGGGTTTGAAGGTGAGGGATTAGAGAGAAGTAAGGAAAGGAAAGGAAAGGAATGGAGAGTGAAGGAGTGAGGGAGAAATGAAAATAGTGAGTGAAGTTGGAAGGAGGAAGAAGAACCATGATGTTGATGATGCTTTTGGGAATGGAAAATTAATATATACAAAATTAATATTTCCTATTTCCTATTTCCTAATGGTGTCTTGGTCCCTAATATATATGCATATATATTATATATGTATTATACTTTCCTATTTTATTTGGGATGTTACAAGTTACAATTTCATTATTGAAGTAACTGAAATGATCCACTAATGATCACATCAATGTGTCAGCATTATATTGGTCAAAGGATAAAATTAGATCAATTCGGTTACTTCAAAATTATATTAGGGATTTATTAGGCTTATCGATAGTTATTTGTATTGATCTTCCTTATTTGAGACAGGGAATCATTAGTCAACTGAATAGAGACAGTAACCAGCAGCCTTTCTGATTATAGACAGAGACTGCTCCTATTCTGATTAGAGACAGATGGGAAAATGCCTACTAATTATAAACAGAATCACAATGTCAATCATATAGTGTTGTCATAGATGCTTGAAAATAGTGCTCCTCGATGGCATGATTATGTATCTACAAGTGTGATGTGAGGGTTGCATTGATAATATCGTTTGGTTTGAGATTGGAATGTTGAGGTTCAGTTATATAGAAGTGATCGAGAGATTTTGAATAATCTATGAGAAAGAGATTTGGCATATTTAGTAGGGTAAAAGTGCAAAAATATGACTAAATTTTACCCTAAGTTGCATTTCTATGACTAAAGTTTCGCAAGGAGCAAAAATACCACCAAACTTGTGATCGAGGTGTAAAACTATGATTTCCGTCAATTATGACGGTGTTGACCGTTAGTCTTCGACTTGTAGGATGCTAAGTGTACAATAATGACCATGTGACATGCTGAATAGACTTTTTATTGGTGTTATGTGGAATAAGGGGTAAATGTATTTAAAGTAAATGTACTTTGAGTGCAAATATGAGTCTGTTGTTAGAATAAAATAATCATATTTTTTGCATTATTTTAAATACATTTACCCCTTATTCCACATAACACCAATAAAGAGTCTATTCAGCATGCCACATGGTCATTATTGCACACTCAGCATCCTACAAGTCGAAAACTAACGGTCAACACCGTCATAGTTGACGAAAATCATAGTTTTGCACCTCGATCCCAAGTTTAGTGGTATTTTTGCTCCTTGCGAAACTTTAGTCATAGAAATGCAACTTAGGGTAAAGTTTAGTCATATTTTTGCACCTTTGCCCTATATAGTATCTAATTGTATGTGTGTTCGTGTGTACTTGCGTGTACTTGCTATAGATGTGTATGTATTCATATACTCTATACAAATTACTGGGTTTAAAATGTAGTATGCTTTGGGTGCCTGCAAACTCGCTCACACTCTTATAATGAGCTGAGATGTGGTTATCGAGACAATTTTGTCTCACCCTGTCGTTATTTACATAATTTCTGGTGATCATGCACAGGCGCAAGCATCAAGAAGGGGAATAAATTATAGATGTTGTAGATATGTAAATTGCCAAACAGTATAGGGTTGCATTCGCTTCTTCATTTTTGTGTAGTAATTTTATTTATTACCCATGTTAGATTGTTCCTTTCTAATATGGTTAACAATTAATTATTCATTATAGCACTTATATTGCATTAGAAAATTCTTTTTAAATCATGGATAATGTATAAATTATTAGAAAGCTATTTTTCTAACTATGATAGAGATATTGATATTATGGAAAATCCTTTTTGTATCACAATTAGCTAAACAATTATGATTAGAGTTAATGATATTGGTTGAACAGAAATTAGTAAGGAGGATGTTACAATGTACAAAGTAGACACACAAATAAGATATCCTCCCCTTTCCCTTCAATTTTCTCTCTTGTCTTTCTTGCTCATCATCTTCTTTTCTTCTTCACATATATATATTCTCTAACTTCTGTATTTCCTTTATTTTTATAATATACATGTTATCAAAATGAGTTTGCTTTATTTATTTATTTTTTATTTGCACAATATTTTTACCTCTTTTAGAGGATCAAAGGCTATCACAATGAATTAGGTTAGACGATTCTACCGCCTTTAATTCATACATCTTTTCGTTTCTCACAAAAAATCCCATTCAACATATTTAATTTTAATGTTATTCACATATGTGTGAGTGTGTGTGTATTAAAGTTTAAATATGTGGCGTCGTTGGGCTCGATTTATGTATGTATGTCACGCCCCATGGGGCTTCATATATTTATAAAATATTGTACAAACATGTTGCACATTGGGATCGACATGTTGTGCTGAGTTTTTTTTAAAAAAACAATTATGTTGCACATTGTTTTTGCGCGACATATGAGGTGCGACTAGAGACATTTTTTTGTAGTAATACCATAAAAATTAGTTAAATGAAAATTAATTTTTTAGAAATCACATTTTCAAATATGCATTTTTTACATATTCTAAAAATCACATTGTCTACATTAATTGGAATAATATTACTCACCAACTAGTTTTCCACGATGTGGGTTCACGTTATTGTTATAGTGATGTTTTTCTAATCAAGATTATAGTGCTTTTAATTAGCATTATAGTGATGATTTGAAATTGAACGAATTGTACATTTGATCCATGTTTAAAATATAGTTTCATGAGGAGTTTAGTGAGAATGTAACCATTTAAAGCAAAACTTACATTTTATGATTTTCTTGGTTTAAGGAGCATGACAAGTTTTGAACCCTAGATTAGAATGACAAAATTAAATGGGTAAAGGTGCAAAACTAGCCACCGTAAATTTTCAAATGGACAACTCTGCCACCCCTAAATTGGATGGTGCAAAACTGTCCATTGTAAATGAAAATGGGACAGATTTAGCCTCGCCGTTAAGTTGAGACAAACTGACGTTAGTTTAAGTGTGAGTCCCACCTTCACTAAATGACATGGCAAGACACATGGCATCTGAATCCTAATTCTTAAATGGGTATTTGCACTTTAATCCCAAAGAAGAGATTTTAATACTAAGAGATCCCAAAAAATCATATAATTACTATTAGGTCCCACCCCCTCTTCTCTCCTTCACCTCCTCCATCCCTCCTTCCCCTCTCCATTCAACCCATAGAAAACGTGAGTCTTATAATCTTTCTGTGAAATATCACTTAGTTTCTGGTGCTATTTTAATTTAATGTTATAATCTGGGTTTGTTTTTATTATATATGCAACAGATACATGTATATACATACTATACAAGGATGTCAAGTCCTGTCCGTGCGAAGATGTTCACGTTCTTTGGTCCATCCTAGTGGAGTCTGGTTCTGTTGCAACTTCTTCGCCGTCCAAGTGATTCATCCACAATATAATTATCCTTCTTGTACATACAATGCGTGCTCTTCTTTTCTTGTTTCATTCGGTGATTGGATTTCTTCTATATTGGAGAACATCCTTTAAAATGATTACGTTTCATTGGCTTTATACAGCCACGGCGGTTTGCAGGGAAGGAAAGTTGGGGAGGAGGGATGGAGGAGGAGGTGAAGGAGAGAAGAGGGGAGTGGGGTGGAGTGGGACCTAATAGTAATTATATGATTTTTTGAGATCTCTTAGTATTAGAATATCTTCTTTGGGATTAAAGTGTAAATACCCCTTTAAGAATTAGGATTCAGATATCATGTGTCTTACCACGTCATTTAGTGAAGGTGAGACTCATGCTTAAAATAACGTCTGTTTGCTTCAACTTAACGGCCAGGCTAAATCTGTCTCATTTTCATTTACAATGGACGGTTTTACACCATCCAATTTAGGGGTGCCAGAGTTGTCTATTTGAAAATTTACGGTGGTTAGTTTTGCACCTTCGCCCAAATTAAATATAACATGATGAGAAAAGGCTACAATCTATGAAATAAGAATGGGTTTGACATGGTAATATGGATGATGTAAAACTAAACTGCCTTTCTTGTTTCTTGATTTTTGCTTCTTGGCCTTTTTCGTTATACCTTATTTCTTCCAAAGGATAGAAATGGAAAAATGACGTCACAAATCAAACAAAAGGATCATAAGATCAATTCAATGATGTGTTTCATATTCTTGCAAATTATTGGGTCCCCGGGAAAGAAAGAAAGAAAAATTTAGAGAAACAAAGCAACGATAAACTATGTCACACTAGTGAAATGGAACTCATATGTTCGACAGAGAAAGCAAAAAAGAATGATGTTTACACACCTATGAAGCTATTTTATATTGTTGAACTTCCAAGAATGCAATTTGTATTTCATATCATTGCAAATTATTGGGTGCCTAAGATAAAAAAGAAAAGAACAATAACATATATACAACAGTCAGATCGCCTATTTGAAAGGTATATCGTAGTATAATGGTAAGTAATGTAAGCCTTAAGAGCCACTTGCTTAACTTGTCCAACTGTAAGACGCTCGTCAGCCCAATTGCTGGAATCAACCGCCTTTGGTATTGTTACACCATGAATACCAAGGTAATCTCGAGCAATCTCCTCTAGAGTAAGAAGACGAAGAGCTTGTCTGTCGTGGTACCTTCTTACACTCTGCACTATGAGCCTATTTGGATTCAGCTTCTTGAGAATAGCTTTTGAGAAAATAGCTTTTTGAGAATAGTTTTTGTGTAGAATAGCTTTTTTAAAAAATAGCTTTTGATGAAATAAGAGTGTTTGGATTAAGCTTTTTAAAAATAGTTTTTTCAGAATAACTTATGAGTAGAATAAGTTTTTTGAAAAATAGTTTTGATGAATAGCTTTTCATGTTTCTTTTATTTAAAATAAATGTTTTCCATAAATGAGAGATCGGAGCTTTCAACTGAAAAAAGAGAAAAATGTAGTTTTTTCTCAAAATAGCTTTTGGAACCTCAACCTAGCTTTTCTTCTCAAAATAGCTTATCTAAAAAAATTGAGTTTTGGGTGCCTTTGTTTGAAACTTAGGTTTGAAAGCCAAAATAGCTTTTGAGAATGTATCCAAACAGACACTATATCATAAGGAATTCCAGTTGATGCCTCGAACGTTGCAGCTTCAATGTTCGCTTCTGTAAGCAACAAAAGAACTTGTAGGATTAAAGAGGAAGAGGAATGGCCTGAGGGAGATATGCACATAGTGTGAGTGACTCAGCTAGTAAACCAAGCACATGTATTTGGCAAAGAGTTGGATTGTTTGTGCACCTTGAATGTTTCCGTTGACGCCATGGCTACCACATATCTTTTGTCTTTGAAGTACCTTTGACGAATTGAGTTGGTGTAGATGAGCAACCTTCGGCAAAGCCGGGTGATGCGTCCACAGTGACTTTTGTGTGATTTCCTCCAACGTTGAGGACGAGGCAGCGACCACCGTACAGATTTGGATATTTCTGAATTGTGATCTCTGTCGCCATCTTCTTGAGTGTGTGAGAGAAGAAGAATGTGATGGTATAGAGAGAGAGAGTGAATGAAGAAAGTAATGATTGTTCGTTAATTTAAGGCTTCTTGTTAATATAGTAACAGAGCGTGTAACGGTTTTGGCTTTGGGCATTTTGGGGAATTGACATGAGTCTTCTTGCTCTAATGAGCTGAAATTATTAGTTAGTTAGTTTTGAAGTTTAATGTAGTATTCACTAATTCGTAGCCCACTTTATCTGTTTTCGTTTAAATGAGATTTTAAGATTCCTAGTTGATAACTTTAAAAGTACGAGTTTGTTTTTTTTTTGTGTGGATGTTATTGAGTAATTTTAAGTATGTAAGAGTTCTAAAGGAAATTTATAAATTGTAATTAATTGTTAATCATGTGTGTGTTCTCATGAATTTTTCACTTGATGTAAAAATTTTGATTTCAAATTATATTTCATTTGTCTTGTTATTAATTTGTATTGGTATTTTCCAATTTTCCCTTAACAAGAACAACTATTATCTATCTATATATTAAAGTAGGGACACTAGCATTGGTCTTTGGAATTGAAAGTTCATATTTTGCAGTAATCATGATATGAATGTGTGCATGGAGGTTTAGTTGGATGAAACTTTTAAATGTTTTGTAATGTTACATAAATATTTACTATTTATTTAAGATTGTTCGTGAATTGTGAACTTTCAAATAGATGTTTTCTCTTCATTGGTGGATTATGGCTGATTTTGTATAGAGTGTCTTAAGAATCTTAAGAGGTCCCAAGTCTTATGGTAGTCAAACTCTGAGAAACAGAAAATAATTGTTATAGAAGGCTTCGGGTAGTAATATTAGGATTCAAGAGAAACGTTATTCAATCTAAAACTTAGAATAGTTATTGACTCGTTTTTATTATATGGTGTAATAATAAGGAAAAGATTATCATATATATTTCTTAAGTCATGGTAAAGAAAAAGGGGGAAAACAACATAGTACTAAGAGCCATAGGTAATCTCACTTAACGCTATTAGTTGAGAATTTGCAAATCTTTTCTACATATGTATATATAAAGTTTTCAAAGTTACTTTTATACAAAATAGGCTATCGCGTGCCTTTCGAACATGATTATTTTTATATAAAGGTTTTCACTTATTGCATGTATCCTGTTAGTGGTAATTGCATGAAGAATATGTACCATCACGCGATGTAATTGTTCAATAGACCAATTGATAATTATTTGTATTGTTTTTTTTATTAGAGATAGGGGATCATCAGTCAACTGATTAGACACAATGACCAGCAGTCTTTCTGGTTATAGACAAGAGCTACTCCCATTCTAATTAAAAATAGATTGAGGTTCCCTTCTGATTAAAGACAGGGGGGATGCCTTCCTAATTAAAATAGGGGCACAATGACACACATGTTTATTCTAAATATTTGGAGATGGATGATTTATTTATTTAAAACTTTGGTACCTTTTATGTGCTCCCCTTCTGCACATCTCACTATTATAGTGGGTTAAGTAGTGATTATTGTCAGTTCAAACAAGGTTGTGATTATTTAGAGAAGTTGTCTCCTCCCACTCCTTCTATATTTTTTTAGGTGGCCATGCACATGTGCGAGCATAAAAAATGGGAATAGGTTAATATAGGATATTAGGAAATTATATTGCCTATAGTTAGGCTTCAATTTGCTTTCACATGTTCTATAATGGTTAACAGTTTAACCATAGAGTAGTTCTATTTATTGACCATGTTAATCTAATCCTTTTTAACATGGTTAGCTATTAATTATCCATGATAGTAATGATATTGTATTTGTAAATTATTTTCTACAATATATAATGCTTAAACCATTAGAAAATTCTTTTTCTAACTATGATAGAGATATTGATACTATAACATTCTGTTACTAATTCCCTGATTAATCAATAATATTAATTTCTAGTCAGTAGTTCCTTTATTAACTATGATAGAAAAAAGGGATTTTCATAATATCAAAAACTCTATCATATTAGAAAAAGAGCTTTCTAATAATTCATACATTATCCAATATAGAAAAGAATTTACTAATACAATATAAGTGCTATCATGAATAATTAATTGCTAACCATGTTAGAAAGAAATAATCTAACATGGTTAATAAATAAAACTACCATACAAAAATGTGGAAGTGAATTCAGACCTATACAACTTGGATCAACCTTTTGTATCTTTTTATATATTTATCCTTTTAATATTCAAAAGGTATTTATTTTGCTTTCCCAAAAAGATTATATTGTGGGTAGAGTTTTTTTTCTTGAAATGTCAAAAGAAATTGATTTAGAAACATGGGTGAGGGTCCAACTTTTTTTCATGAGTGTTATTTAAAATTGTTCTTTTATAAACAAGTTAAATTGTTTTTTTATAAATAAGTTAAATTTAAAACGAGATTCATTTTTTAATGAACGGTATTTAAAGTATTTTTTCTGCACCTCAAAAATATATGATTTTCTTTTATGTGCATATATGCCTTGTTTTTTTGTTGCTAGTTAGGTAAGAATACTGACATTGTGTAAAATAAAATTCAAAGCAAGAAGACTCAACATTGAATATTAAACAATAGAAAGAAAGAAGACTCAAGGAGTTCTCACCAATATTCATCAATGTTACATTCTATTACTTAATCCCTAATTTTTCTAATAATATCTATTTTAATTCTATAATCTATTTACTAACTATGATAGGAAAAAAGATTTTTCATAAGATCAATATACCTATCATAGTTAGAAAAAGAACATTCTAGTGAATAAACATTATTCATGATAGAAAAAGATTTCCTTATACAATATAAATACTATCATGGATAATTAAAAGCTAACCATGTTAGAAATGATTTGCCTAACATGATTAATAAACAAAACTAATTGGTTTTGAACAATAAATAAATATATATATACATGCGGTAGCGAATGCAGCCCTAATAATTGGCAATATACATTTCTACACAAATTAAATAACCTCTACAACCTAATTCCCTTTCCTGATGCTTGCGCCTGTGCCTGAATACCTGTAAAAATGTCAGTAATCGTGGGATGAGACAATTTGTCCCAGTAATCACCGCTTAACTCACTATAACAGTGAGATGTGCGGTAGCGAGGGCGTCTAAAGGGTACCACGTTTTAAAATCAGTAGTATATACATATATATGTCAAGTCTACTTCCATTCATAACTCAAGTCCCTCTATTACATCCAAATCAACTCAAATTCACAATCTCTATTTTCCACATATTAATCAAATCTCTCAGTCAAATCCACAATAACTAAATATCATCTCCCCAATCTCCAATCTAATGATACTACCACCAGAACTCTCACACACTCACCTATAGATGCATTGTGCCATCACGGGGCATTCAAGCATCTAATCTTCACTATATGATTTGACACTGTGCCCCTCTCTATGATGAGGAGGCAAATTTCCCTCTCTGGCAATCCCCAGAGAGAGAACCTCAATTCTGTTTTCCATTACAGAATGGGAACGGTTGGGCTCTTAAATGCCTTAACAACCGTAGGGGCGGTTGGGCTCTAAAATGCCTTAACAACCGTAGGTCACTTCTCTCAATAAGTTGACCTATGATCCCCGATCCAATCAATCCGAAAAGGATCAGTACAAATAACTGTCGATCGGCCAATCGACAGTTATCATCGCGCGATGGTACGTATGTATATCAGTGTCATGCAAATCTCACATTATCCATCAATTTCAATCTCATTCAGTATCACAATCTCAATCAACATCAATATCATACATTCTTATAATTCCCTTCAATATCTCCAAATTAATAGTGTTTTCCACAACATAACTCTCAACAATCTCAACTCAACATCTAACCCTTTTTTCTATCCTCATCACCTCTTAAACCACTACCCAACACTATCCCTATATACATTTCACGTCATTCCAGATCAATGGTCACCACCAAGCAGGATAATAGTATATATAATGTGTACAAATCTTTTATACAAAAATAATCGTGTTTGAAAGGCACCCGATAGCCTGTTTTGTATAAAAATAACCTTTCAAAGATAATATATATATAGAGGGTGAGAAAGGATTTTACAAAATCCTAGCTAACATCACCCTCAATATTATAGTAAGGTTAAGTGTGATTACCTGTCGCCCTTAGCACTTTGTTGCTCTTCCTTACCGTATATTGTAGATTTCCCTCAAATACCATCACCAATATGTACTCCTAAAATAATATAACACAAAAGGTTATATTAATACCACCTTCACCTTATAATACTTTATGTCGCTCTCGGTCTTATGAAATTACTACTCAATCCCAACTAGGATTTATTCAATGATCAATTCTTTCTTTCCATGCATAGAACCAAACCAACAAACAATCAGATGAGCAACTAACACAAAGCTTCATATTAAAAAAAATTAACTGCATTATAGTCCAAATATCAACATGCATCATTTCCAATTAATATAAGACATCACACTTATTAATCGCAAATCAGGAAGTAAACTAAACCATTCCAAATAAGTGAAGGGAATCAAAATAAAGAAAATCTTAAAAACCATATTCACCAAATATCCAACTTGGGAATCACTAGCTTCACATCACTTAATATATTTTTCAGCATATAATTTCACAATGTATATCAATATACCACTCAAGTTCTTTAATTCTAAACATTATACTTCATTATAAGACACTTCATTAGCACCCAAAGTATGAAATCACACAATTAATAGTCAGCATAAAAACCACATTTATATTCCATAATACCAATCACATATAACTCCAATAATCAAGGAAAGAAAGGCTCAATTCAACCATTGCAAACCTAACATATTCCCAAGAGCATTGTGATTGTAGTATATAACAAGGTGACAATCAACAATTCACAACAATGACATACTCATGAACTCCAATAACACCTCAATATTAAAATTACTCTTTTAGAGTTCTTGAATTCTAAATGAACTTTTTATGCAATCAACCTTGACCTCCCATCACCATTTAAATTCAGATTTAATCATCAAGTTGAAGAGTAATTTTGTAAACAACATCAACATCCAAAACAGAACATTCCCTCCTAAATCACTTCATCCACAACAAATGAGAAAAAGAAACCTTGGAACCTTCAATCCAAAAATTGAGCAGAACCACACTCAACAAGGCAAACACATCAATCCCTTAATAATTCAATTCATTCATTTTTTTTATCAGATACAATTCAGCTACATAAGACCAACAACATAGCAACAATGAAAGGAACGGAGAAATGAACCAATCCTTTCCTTCCAAAGAAAATCATGTACATTTACAACAATAATGGAATCCAACTTCTAGTGTACTCTTAAAATTATTTAACTCCGTTTTATTTATGTGTTAACATTTCATTTTCATTTACTACCCAAATGAAATCATAATAATTCTAACCAACGAGGCATAGAAATATTCCCTCCAATAACTGTAGTCATTATAATAAAATACTCAAACTCACAATTATACTAGTAACACTGCCCTCCTTTCACTCATATTCAATTCCCTTCATTTGTCTATACCTAACAGCAACAATTTCAAACAAAAGAAACAGAAGATTTAGAAAGAACCAGTTCAGCCCATAATCATAGAAGTATATACACATACATACGAAGCCAACTTACCACTCCAATAGACTCATATGTCAATTTCTCTAAGGATTAAAGTCTTAAGATTTCACAACTCAATTTCTAATTACAGTTTGTAAGACCCATAACATTTAGCACCAAATCAACCAAAACAGAAAAGAAAACTCAAACAATCAAATTTGATTCACACAAGGCAGCAAAGAAAGGGATCGAATTCCATAAGCAACACAAAAGCAGAACCTTCATACATGCACTACAATAATCCATCTTTAATAAAGTTTGAATCTTGGTTAGTTTTAGGTGGATTATTGAACCCCAATTCGGATTCACACTCAAAACTCGCCTAAAAACACAATGAATCAAGAGTATAAAGAGAAAGGCTTCACCTTTTCTATGATTTCAAACTTGCTTGACAGTCGCGTCCTCCGCCGTCCGGAATCTCGCCGGAAACCGCCAATCTCACCAGAAACGAAGAGGAACCGAGAGAGCTAGGTCGAGGATGAAATTAGGAAGTGAGGAATCAACATAAAAAGAAGCATAACTTGAAAGAATGCAATAAAAGTCGAAACTTAAACCTCTCCTCACCGTTGACCGCCATGGACTCGCCGGAAAACAAAGAAAACAGAGGAGATCGAGGAAGAAAACATGACGAGAATGAGAGGGAGATTGGCTCAGTTGGGGAAGGAGAACATACATGGAAGCGTGAGGGAGAGCCGCGTCGTCAACGGCTTGCTCCGCCATTGCTCCTCGCCGTCGCCGGAGGAGCTCACCGGAATCAAAGGGGGTAGCCGAAAGGGGTGGGGTTTTGGGAAAGGGGAGGCCGATGGGTTTGGGTTAGAGAAGGCTAGGGTTTGTGTCATGTTACATTAGTATTTATATATATTAGTTAGGGAAAATTCTATTTAACCACCCTATTATTTATTCTTAATTATATTTCTATCCCCAAAAGTTTGTATATATTACTATATTTCTTTCTTTTCATCATAACATGATCTAGATTCCACTTTACTTTTCATGGGACTTTCTATCCCCAATTAATTCTTTTAATTATATTTCTTTAAATTCCAAACTACATAGAATTTAATATTCCTAAATTGTCCAAAATATTATAAAATTCTTCCTAAGACTTTAAATTTCCTAAATGACACCTCAATTATTTCTTATTATCTTTAATCAAAATTTGGGATGTTACAATCAATATTTCTGCAAATGGAAAATACAATCAAGGATCAAACAACAAGGGTAGCAATGATCTCTTCAATTTTATATACTGTCTAATTTTTTTCATCATTTTTAAATTATTTTTCTTTGGATCTAAAGGCACTAAGACTATCAAGACATACATAATTTAAAATATTTTTAAATGGAACAATATTACCAACCTACTAGCTTTCAATGATGTGTTTGGCTTAACGTCATTGTTATAGTGATGTTTATTTATCAACATTATTTCTAATATGCCATAAAAAATTTTATTCATTCTTTCCCAATTTTATATATTGTCTATTTTACTTCATTATTTTTTTAAATTATCTTAGGATCTAAAGGCTCTAGGACGAATAAAACTTACATATCCCTAACCTAAATAGCATGTCGATGTCTTGTTCTCATGCCATAATAATTAGATAAAAGAAATTGTTTCATTTCATAGAAAAGAATTAGAGGTATTGTAGGTAATTTTCTGCACCCAAAGCAATTATATTTTATATCTTTTGAATTTATTAATGGTTTTTCAATCAAAAAAAATTATCAATGGTTAAATATCCATTCTTTACATACTTTAAAAATTACATTGCCACCGTTAATTGGATTAATATTACTCACCAACTAGCTTTCCACGATGTGTATGAGACCAAGTTATTGTTATAGTGATGTTCTTTTATCAGCACTATAATGATGTTTGTAAATTAAATGAATGAATTTTATATTTGATTCTTGTTTAATATATAGTTTCATGTCGAGTGTTTGGTAAGAGTGTGTAACCATTTAAAGCAAAACTTACATTTTATGATCAGTATGTTCGGTTTAAGGAGTGTGACAAAATTTGATCCCTAGATTAGAATAACAAAGCTAAATAGATCACCATCAGGGCATGATGCGAACAGGCTGCATTCTATGATATAAGAGTGAGATTAACATAGCAATAATAATAATGTAAAACTAAAAATGTCTTTCTTGTTTTGTGATTATTTTTGCTTCTGGGCCTGTTTTAATTTCTTTACACCTTGTTTCTATGTGCCAAAGAATGGAAATAGAAAAATGACGCCACACATCAAACAAAAGGATCAGAGGAGCAATACAATGTGTTAATCTCACTCTTATATTACACAGAAAATTATTGGGTCCCCAAGAAAGAAAGAAAGAAACAAAGATAGAAAAAATTTGAAGAAATAGAACAACTATGAACAATGTCACACCAGTGAAATGGAACTCATTTATTCAATAGAGATAACAAAAAATAATGATGAATACACACACCTATAAAGCTATTTTACATTATTTTATTAATTCTTTCCCAATTTCATATATTGTCTAATTTATTTCATTAATTTCAAATCATTTTTCTTAGGATCTAAAGGCTCTAGGACAAACAAGACGGTACAAATCCCTGACCCAAATGACACGTCGGTGTCTTGGTTTCGTACTATAATAATTAGAAAAGGAATATTCATTTCTTAGAAAAGAATTAAAGGTACTGTAGGTATTTTCTGCAGCCAAAACAATTCTATTTTATATCTCATGAATTTATTAATGGTTAACTATGCATTCTTTACCAACTTTAAAAATTATATTGCCATCGTTAATTGGAATAATATTGCTCATCAACTAGCTTTCCACCTTGTGCATGGGTTCACGTTATTGTTATAGTGATCTTGTTTTTAGCACAAATTATAAATGTTTTAAAATTAAATGAATTTAACATTTGATCCATGATTAAAATATAGTTTCATGAGGAGTTCGGTGAGAGCGTAACCATTTAAAGAAAAACTTACAATTTTTATTTGTTCGGTTTAGGGAGTGTGGCAAATTTTCAACCCTAAATTAAAATGACAATGCTAAATAGATCAACATCAGGTCATGATGTGAAAAGGAAACTTTCTATAATATAAGAATGAGTTTGACTTAGTAATAATGATGGTATAAAACTAAAAGTGCCTTTCTTGTTTCTTGATTTTTGCTTCTCGTCCTTTTTTTCTTTACACCTTGTTTCTTGGTGCCAAAGTAAGGAAATGGAAAATTACATCACAAATCAAACAAAAGGATCGAAAGAACAATAAAATGATGAATTTCATATTCTTGCAAATTGTTGGGTCCACAAGAAAGAAATAAAGAAAGAAAAAGAAAACATTTAAAGAAACAAAGCAACGATGAACAATGTCACAATAGTGAAATGGAACTCATTTGTTCAATAGAGACAACAAAAAATGATGAATACACACACCTATGAGGTATTTTACATAGTTGAACTTTCAAGAATGCAATATGTATTTCATATCATTGCAAATTTTTGGGTGCCCAAGAAAAAAAACGAACAATCACATACAGTATTAGATCATCTGTAACGAATGTTCACGATAGTATAATGGTAAGTAATGTAAGCCTCAAGAGCCACTTGCTTAACCTGTCCAACTGTAAGTTCCTCGTCTGCCCAATCGGTGGAATCAACCACCATTGGCATTGTGACACCGTGAATACCAAGATAATCTCGAGCAATCTCCTCTATCTTAGCAAGACAAAGGACTTGTCCGTCGAGATACCTTTCCACACTCTGCACTATATCAAAAAGACTCCATGACATATATAGTTGATGCCTCGAATGTCGCAGCTTCCACATAAGATCTTCGCTTTTGTAGGAAACGAAGAAAATTGTAGGATCCATGAGGAATTGTCTGAGGGAGTGAGGCACGGTGGCCGTCTGACTCAATTGGTAAACCAGGCAAGAGTTATGGGTAAGGAGTTGGATTGTTTGTGCACCATGGGAGATACTTCCGGTGACACCAATAGCTACCACGAACAATAATCTGTATCGGAAGTCGATTTGACGAAGTATGATGCTGGTGTAGGCAATCCAAGTTTCGACCATGTGGGCTGAGGCGGTGACTACGACATCTATGCAATTTCCTCCAATGATGATGTTGAGGAAGCAGCCACCGTCCAAATTTGCATACTCCTTAACTATGATCTCTGTTGCCATCTTTCTTGTGTGTGAGAGAGAAGAAGAATGTGATGGAAGAGAGAGAGAGAGAGGGAGAGTATAAGGGTCCACTCTTGTTGCATAATTCGAAAAGTACATAACAAAGAAACAACAAAATGTGAGTATAAATATTAAATTAATAATATCCAAATCTCAAGTTGAGGATATCATTATTAAATTAAAGGCATTGTAAGTGAGGATAAATATATTTTTATGAAAATAATATATATTTTTTCTTTAGAAATTAAAGAAAAATAGTTAGAGTTTGAGTTTCAAATTAAAAAAATTGATGGAAAATACTTTAGGCCATAAATAATACTAAATCAATGTTTGGATTACAAATTTGTTTCACAATTTAGCCTTAAAGTAGAGTTAAAATGGAAAGGTAAATAAAAATGATAGAAGGGCATTTTTGTAATTTGCCCAAAAAAACCCAACACCCTAAACTCCTCCCTCCTTCCTTACGTGTTCAGCCGCCCCCTCCTCACTCTATTCTCGCTGGCCGCCATGGAGGCCGACGGAGCCGCCGTGGTTTCCTTCTTCCTGTGAGATAGCCGACGGTCCTTGGTCCAATGGAAACCTTTTTGTGCGAGTTTTGTGAGATTTTTGGCGATTTGATGCTTTAGGATAAAGGTATTATTGCAAATGTTAGTTGGAGATTGAAATGGTTCCAAATTTGTCCTGACAGTTATAACTGTGCATGAGAAGGGAATAGGGCAGTGTTACATGCGATACATGAGTAGTGAATGAATTTTTTCATTTTTCCTAAATTTCATTTTAGACAAATTGACGACTATATCTTATTTGTGAAATGAAAAAAATCCATTAACTACTCATGTATCGCATATAACTAGTTTAGTAACATAGGTAACTACTCGAGTATCGCTTTTAATTGCTAGAATTTTCCATTACTTTGAGACATTTCAAAACCCCATTAACTACTCATATATCTCAAATAACTAGTTGAGAAACGTAGGTAATTACTCAAATTACTCGAATGAGGTTTGATATTAAGTGACTATAGATTGGATATACTAAGTGGGAATTCTTGTTTTATAGCAATAAAACTATTTTTAAGAATAATTTAACAAGTTTTCTTTTGTCATTTCTCGCTCAAATTTTTTTCCCTACTGAAAGCATGTACAAATGAAATTTGAATGTTGTAACATAATATAACATTTATAGTGTTAATTAACATCTTTTATCTAATGTCAAACTTAATCATAAGTTAACTAATTCTAATTACCTTTCCTAAATATGTAAGTATTTAATTGAATCTTATCAAAAGAATTTGATGGATACAAATTTAAAATTTGGGTAAAGGAGAAAATCTGGCCCCCAAGTAACCACCAAGGAGCGCTGAGTACCCTAAACTAACATGCCACGTGGCATGAGAGGTGGCACAGCAGGAGCTCGCGTGGCATCCAAATAAGCAAGGTAACGGTCAAACGTAGTTGACCGTCCAACCGGGGTATTTTTTTAACATCTTGGTTACTTGGGGTACAGATCCGGGCCTGTGGTTAGTTTAGGGTTCTCAGCGCTCCTTCGTGGTTACTTGGGGGCCAGATTTGCTCCTTTACCCTATATATATATATATATATATATATATATATATATATATATATACTCCCTCCGTTTCTAAATATAAGATCACTTTAGCAAATTTGGAGAGATTAAGGAAGACATTCCAATGAGTTAGGATTACATGAAATTTCTAAAATACCCTTACCTAAGTTTTAAAAGTATCCTCTCACCTTCAAACCACTATTTTTGGGGTGAAAACAAGCTCTCATCCCTAAAGTGATATATATATATATATATATATATATATATATATATATATATATATATATTATTCTGTCTGGTGGTGGTTATGCGACCTAGAATGGTGCGATAGATATACATGTATAGTATTTTGACAATGGTTTCGAGAGGTGATGAGGATAGAAGGGGGAGTTAGATGTTGAGTTGGAGATTTTGGAGAATTATGATGAGGGAAAGTATTAGATGTTATGGATGAGATATTGAAAGGTGGTGTGAGCATTGCATGAAACTGATATATATGCACCATCACGCGATGATAATTGTTCGATAGGTCAATCGACAATTATTTGTATTGATCCTTTCTGATTAGAAACAGAGGATCATTGTTCCACTGATTAGAGATAGTGACATCGGTCAACTTATTAGAGACAGTGACCAACGCCCTTTCTAATTAGACACAGGGGCCGTTCCGATTCTAATTAGATACAGGTTGGGGTCCCCTCTCTAGAGGGTTGCTAGAGAGGGGAATTGCATCTTAAGTAGAGACAAAGGCACATTGTTAAATTATATAGGGAAGTTTTAGAAGCTGGAAGACATACTTCCTTGATGGCATGATGTATTTATAGGTGTGAGTGATGGTTACAGTGAGAATTTCATTATTGAGGTGATAAAGTTCATTTGATTTGGATGTGATCAGGGATTCTGAGTAATATTTGGGAAGATGACTTGGTGTGTGTGTGTATTACGCGTTTAATGTGATACCTTTTAGGCGCTTTGCTACACGTTTATATACATTTGTGCAGGTTATCATGCACAGACACAAGCTTCAGGAAAGGGAAATAAGCTTTAGAAGTTAGTTTGGTTTCCTTAGAATGTATATTATTCACTTCCGCATTTTTGTATGGTGTTTTTATTATAAACAATGTTAAATGTTTAATTGTACTTTTCCATCCATGGTAGCACTTATATTTTCTTAAAAAAAATTTCTATCATAGATAGTGCAATAAATTATTAGAAATATATTTTTTAACTATGATAGCAGTATTGATATTATAGGACATCATTTTTCTATCATATTTAGTAAAGGAATAATTGAATTGAAATTTATATTATTGGTTAATCAAGGTGTTAGCATCAGAATATTACATTATTACATCTCTCTCCAAATTGTTTACATGTTTATATTTGTGTTTCATTAATCATCAATCTTTTACTACAATTAATAAAATCCAATTTCCAAGTTCTAACTCTAATATATCTATGTAAAATTAATAAGAATATCTATATTTTATTAACAAAATAATCAATTTATCATGCAAACTTCAATTTCTTAAACTGCTTTACTTAAGTTTTACGCACATAACTCTCTTAACTAGGAGCAGACCCCGTGCGATACACGGGGACATCTTTATTTTGGTAAAACATCACACATTGTTCTAATATAAATGTATTTATATGCTCCAAATTAATACGAATCTTATATGTGATGCAGAAATAATTTACTTAGTTAACTAAATTGTGATAAAAAAATTGAAACTATATCATGTAAGGTATTTAAACTACAATAAAAACAAAATAAAAGTTAAATTCCATCCCAACCTCCCTATCAAACCACTCCTCCCAAGAAAAAGTAAATCAAATTTATTTGGGCACCTCCTTCATTCGAAGTTTCACTTGAATTATATAAATGTGAGATAAAAACATTCCCCGTACTTCGTACGGATACACACAAAATAAATTTGTGCATTGCAAGTCTTCATTTTGTTATCTTGCAAATAAGATGATCTCTCAGAACTAACTTACTTTTATCAAGAAATCATATTTTCATCAAAAGAAACTTTTATTTATGTCGATTTATCGTATCAATTATTTCTAAATAATTTCAATTTAGATTACATGTAATATTATTTTTAGCTTGGTCAATAATCAAAATCAAAGGTGTATTAAAACAAAAAAAGAGTCAAACTACATAATACATCCTCAATTCCCATTCAAACCTCGTACTCAACCCGAAAAAAAACAAATTTCTCAACTCTATAACTCATCCAAAAGGTCACCTTGGACTAAAATTTGTACTTAATATTTTCAAATAATTTTAATTTCTAAGATCCTCATGTTATATAAATATTCATAATTAAGTCCTTTACGACCTTAACTGAGCATGATCTCATACTAAGGTTCGTACCCTGATCAAATAATTAAGTCCTTTATTTTAATTTTCCTTATTAATTGCAACTTCTTATTAGACAACAAATAAATTAGTAAAAAACTTGTGCATATGTATTGTGCTTTTCCGTGTCATTGATGACATCTATATTTAATTGTTTTAAAAAATCTCCTAATATAGCTATGTAAATTAAAACATGCAGTGAGGAAATCATTTGTTTCCAACCAGCATATTATTAAAAGTGGTACATATATACCCATGTAAATAAAAAAGGTGTCAAAGTGCCACTACTTTATTAGATAAAAAAGTTAGACAACATTAAAATAAAATATGTGCTTTATAAAATATTTGTCTTTAATATGGGGTCAAAAATGCCAGTCCTTTATGAAAAAAACATTCACATCATACAAATTCTTGGTTTACCCTAACCCTTAAATTATATTAATATATCAAAGAACTATAATACAAATTCTTTAGAGTGTCATTTGTATATTAGTCAAAAGACAGAACTTGGTGTTAATTTTTTATAAAACATTCAGTTCTTTAATTGAGCATGGATATATTTTAACTTCTTAATTAACTGATTGCAACAAAAGTTAAATAAAATGTAACAACATTAAGCTACAATTCCAGTTTTGTTTCGAGATGGGTGGCCCAATGTTTAATGCTGTTGCATCACTTAAGTCTGAAACTATTGGAAAACATGCATTTCAATAAAACAAACAAACTTAGTATATCGTATAACGATCAATAGCATGTAAATTAAGAAACTCTAAAATTTCATAATGGGCATACTCACTTGGATCACATTTTATTTCACAACATTAGAACCAACACCAGTAAAACTATAAAAAAACCATTTTGTTCCTCTTCGCAATATTTGATCATAACAACACAAATTAATTTTCAACCAAGTCAAGGCTAGAACTGGTTCTATAACAATGAAGTAAATGCCAAAACATGTCTTCATCCCTATCATCACTAAACATAATTTATACACTATCAGGAACTTCAAAAACAATTTTTGATTATTCTTTACATTATTCCACTTTCTTTGCTTACTGCAACCATGATGTATTTATGATATATCTCCACCGTGGTTTTTTTTTGTGGAAGTAACTTAAAGCTGCTCTAGTCTAAAAAGTTACCCAAAACTGTTCCAATCTCCAAACCCAAAATTATTTTATAGAAATGAGAAGTGAGTAAACAACCTAATAAAGCCAAAAAAAAGTATATTGAGAGACAATGAATTCAGACATGTTTGAAATATTTTGAGCTTATGTTATTCATGAAATAGTGAAGCCGTAAAAATGAAAGAAAAAGTTCCATAGTAAAATAACATTGTCTGATCTTTAGCATCAGCATCACCACATGATTTATCAATAGCTTCTTGTTTTCTTCTAAGCCTACAGTCATTAAGATAATTCTTGCAGATTTAAGTAGCAAAGCTATAGTTAGCCATCAGCATGACAATTATCTGCACACTATTTAATTTATCATGAAACACTATTAGAGATGCAATGGGAGTTACAGTTGCTAAGTGCCAAGTGTCACACCTTGAAAGCATCTTCATCAGTCCGGTTATCACCAACATATATAGGCAGCACATCTTTACAGTTGCTAAGCGTTGTAAAATATTTCAAATGTCACTTGCTGGAAAACAAAGATAATCCAACTATTCCATAAAGTAACACAGAAGTAAATAGCAAATTGACTCAAGTAAAAATTTGACGGCCTTCCCCTTATCCCAACTAATCACTGGAAGAACCTCTAAAACCTGAATATTAGTACATGATTATTAAAAAATCTATTCATGACAGATTGTTAAAAAAGTCCACAACTGAATTAAAACTTTGCATCAAAACTATGCTCATATCTTTCAAGTTAACTTATCACCATTTTGAACTCTACTACTATATGTTAGCATACAATTTATTTCTCAAACAACAGAAAATACCAAATGCTAGCCCATTTACCCCAATCTTTTATTTTTAATATAACATTCAAGGTCAAAGAGATTACTCAAAAATCATTGGTTTGATATAATACCCTGTGTCCATGGGTTAATCGCAGACGTGGAAAGTCCTTCAAAATATCAGACTTTTTGCCCCACTATTTTCCAATTCTGCCCTTTAATTAAGAATAGTTAATCATTTATGAGAAGTAATAGATATCTAAGCAAAATATCAAGCTTATGAACAGAATTCTTTACCTTTTCCTCAACATTGCGATAGTGTATAGAGACAAAACTTATTGTTCTAATCTGTCGCTCCTTTAATATCTCTTTCATGCATTCAATAAAGGAATTACACACCTGCTCAAGGATGAGACTGTCAGAATGCCATGATACAATAGAGAAAAAGATCAAAAAATAATTCAGTGTAGAAAATTTCAAATATACCCACCTCATCAATCATGGGCAAGAATTCAGCAGCAGGTTGGAATAAATTTATTTTCCTTTCCTATACTATTATTCAAAGATCAAAGATATTAAAAGAGGCTTTTTTCAGAAGAGAGAAAAAAAAGACATAGAAGATCAAAGATATTGTAGCCCAACACCCTCCTAACAATAAAAAACACTAAATCATTGATGTTTTCACTTAGTTATTAGTACATGTCCATTTGAATAAGCAATTTCATCTGTGTATATAAACAAAATGTGAAGATAGGAAAAGAAAGTGCACAAAAGAACATGCAAACAAAAGTTGATGATAGATTCCCCCAAACAAAAATTACACAGATAAAAATCGTACCTCTAAATCTGGAATCTTACCCCTCATCAATGATTTACTCATGGAAGATGTGTGCTAAAACTTGATTGATCTATTATTCATCTAACTATGATTCATCCCCCAAATCTTAATGCTCTAAGTTGTTTAATGTCCAACAGTAAACAGTGAATTTAATCTAACTACAATGTATTAATCATCTTTACATAATCTCAACTACTATTCAGGTTGATTTGCATGCTCAAGATTTCCAATGAGAAATATCTTGAATCTTACCTAAGACTTGCTGAGAAGTAAGCCTTCTCTAGGGTTTTGTGCAGAGCATTCCCTTAATGTAATCCTTGAATTGGTCTTACCTCAAAACAGAGGCATCCTACTAAATCAAATGTAAAGAATGACACCTGCACTCCAAACATCATCAGTCTGGTTACATGAACCTGCAAGTAACCCATACAAAATTAGTCCTGCTTTAGGACTAACGCCCAATTTCAGCTTATTATTTATCTACACAATTTAATTGCTTCATGAAAACTCATGCCATAGTCTGACATTAACAAATAAGAAATCAATTAATCACATGATTTAAAACTAAAATTGCTGCAAGAGATACTCTTAATGAGATAGGTGTCCAAAATAATTTTACAAAATTATCATTAACCCATGCGTATGTCTTATAGAACAGAAAACAATGAAAATCGAAAATAATATCTTGTTAGTATCCATACACCCCTGAAGTAGATTACGAATCTAAAACAAAATTTAAAATTCAAAATAGCTTCCTCAACATGTCCTTTCTTCTACAATATAGACTTCATGACAGTTGAGCATGGATTAAAAAGTCAATACTTGCACAGGCTCAGCAGTTTTCATATATGAAATTAAAATACCAGGGAATGACATCAGACTTGTTTAGTTTAAGAAACTTGGCCAAGAATAAAACATGCTATAATGATTTTCTCTTAAAAGCCATTTAAGATATCCTCGCTATATCATCTGATATAACGACCTGGTTCATATCAAAAGCCATTTAATTCATATCAATACCTAAATGCTTCTCCTAAACAACCGATTCCTCTTAAACCACAGGTCCCTCCTATGCTTTAGATTCAACAGAAATATCCAATTCCTAAAACAATACAAAAAAGATGTTAGTTAGTGTGCTTGACACAAATGCTGATTAGCATTTAAAATCATAGTTAAAGCCCATAAATCGATCCTACCGATCAATTACATACCTATCAGAATCAAAAAGCAAAACATAGAGTGATTATGGGAATCCGACAAAATAAATTTACAATGGAAGGGAAAAAGCAATTCCCTTTCAATGAGCAAACAACAGTAGCGCATAAAACAATGAGCCAAAGTATTTTAGGACATGTCATTTGCTTAAGTACCACATTCATTTAAATGTGATGCAAGAACCGAAGATGTCAATAAAAGGCCACTTAAATTTTAATATGAGGGCTCACATGCTTTGAATACATCAAATCTAAGCAATAGAAAATCAGTCCACTTTCATTGGAAACTGGGTAGGTATCTTTGATCTAATGAATATTGCATCAATGAAATATGGATCAAAGGGAGCACTTTCTATGTTAATGCACTTAACTAATTAATGAGGGGCTCAATAAGAATATCTCATAAAACATAATCAACTATTATATAATATGTTCAAAAAAGGATTTCATAGGCATATGAACAGATTTTCACTCAAATATGTTTTATTCATCATTAACAATCCTTAATAACTTGGTCAAATTTAGGATTCAATCAACCCTAACAAACCCTAAAACCTTTCATTGCAATCAGATCAATGTTTGTGTCAAAAAAATTATCAGACTCATGTTCACTACCCACATCCCTCACCCTATCATACATTTTGAGTATGGGATTGCTTCTTTACTGTTAAACTGCATCTCAATACACTTTATATCAAAACTAACTGGGTTATCACGTGGCTGATCTACCTCTTCAAATAGCCATTGTACTTTAAGCTTTCCAATTTTATCAAACCAAACTACTCCCCTGGGAATAGCCTTCATAGAGGAAAAAAAATTTCCAGCATAAAAAAACAGAAAGTAGAATGTTAGGATGATGAAAGATTGATATCAAACCATTGAAAATAGAGGAACAAAAAGCAGGAAAATAAATTATAACCTGTTTGCTACCAAAACACCTAATCACCTTAGATTATACCCAAAAATTGCTCCCTCTCTCTCTCTCTCTCTCTCTCTCAATGTAAAGACTACACAAATATAAAAATGTAAAACCAATATAATAGAATAAAAGAGAAGAAGACCATACCTGGACCAATAATTCTAATGTAGAACTATCCGAAAAACCAACCATACGTGAGCAGAAGTTTCATTCCTAGACATCAAATTAACATTCCAATTTAAGGGGCAAGAGAAATATAAAGTAACAGTTAAGCTCAAGCTGAGAAGCAATATTAATCTAACTGGCAGCATAAACATTACCAAGAAAAAAATTTGAATACATTTTGATGATCTAAGGAGTGGAGAATCCAGACCTGAAAAAGAAATCGATTTTACAGAACCAATTGATTTCAATCTAAGAAATGTAAAATTGATTGTGCCATGAAAAGCACTGAACAAATTAAAACAGCAGAAAGGACATGAGAGAATGGTAGATTTGAAAGAAAAATGGTGGTGGGGGAGCTAAGGAATGGAATATTACCGTAGAGAAGGGACGGACGTTTTAGGTTGTTAGAGAAAGAGGCAGAGGCACCGCCACCTCCGCATTCGCCCATCTTCCTCACGATGCAAATGCGGTCATAGTGATTTTCAACCCATGGGTCAGTTTGAAGGAGAAGGGGTTTGGAAGACAAAGAGAGTGTTGGAGTAATAAACGCCTTCTCATCATTAATGAGGAGATGAAAAGCAAGCTGATTTTCTCTAAGATGCAAAGACCAAAAACTTATCAAACCACGTGTAAACAGTTCCTAGTGAGAACACGCACAAGATTCTGTACGGGTAATATATAATTATATTAGATAGATAGATAGATTCATAATTTGTCAAAAAGTATCAAACTATAAATTTGATTTTTCAACAATTTTAAATGTTTAAAAGTTAGTTTATTTGTTTAAAACATAGTATATGATGTAATTTTTATATTTTAATTACATATACTGGTTGGAAATAAGTTAGTAAAAAAATTATTTTACCAAATTGTTGGTATTTTGAACGAGAACATTTTGAAATCACGTTTAAATTAAGTAAATGATACCAATTAGATAATTAGTACTTAATGTTACCATAAATTTAAATAAGGGTTAAATTGCAAAAATGCCCACATAATTGTCACAAAAATACAAAAATGCCAACATAAATTTTTTGGGGTAAAACTGCCCATCAAATTTCAAAACTTGGGCAAAAATGTTCACCACAATTAATTTTTTTACTTTTTCACTCATCATCTTCTGTCTCGTCATCATCACACAAATTAATATTTACATGCATTCCACTCAATCCTTTGATCTATCTAGGAAGAGAAGCAACAATTTTCCAATGTTTACACACAAGTATTTAATTATTTTACTTCACTTCTCAGACCATTAGTAAGCATATCAGGAACTAATTAATCACACTCTTCCATTCCTTTTTTTTAAAAAAAAGATCAGTTCGGTCAATGCAAGAAAGAAAAACAAGAGCATTGTTACTTCAACATTCCATTGCCTACTAACTTAGCAACCACAAGCAGAATTTTTTATATACCACTGTATGTAGTTTTACCACATTATTGAAGGGAAACTTATGGAAATCCATAATATCAATAATTTTTTTTTATTACATATAATATCAATAATAGTAGAATTTAAATAGACACTATAAAAACAAAACATGTCCATTTCCGAAAGAGACCAAACATAAATCCAGAAGCCTTTAGCTTTGAATTGAGATCATTGCCTAATATTCTTAAGTAATTAAACTTTGTAAATCTTTGTGCTTTATTTAAGTTTGATAGCATTATTAGACAGCCATGTTTGTGGGTTAGTTATGAATCTAGGTCTAAGGAATATGTCCTCTATTAATGTTGATTTCTAAAGAAACGGTCTTTTGGTTCAATTGACATCATCTAGAACCACTGTTGGTGCTTCTGTTAGTTTAAAAGATTAAGAATGGGGAGAAGGGAATGCATACATGCTTCATTTCTGGATCCTTACCCAACTATATATGCATCATTTCAATTGTCTCCTTTTTGTGTTCCTCACCCCCATTAAAGTACAAAAATGCTGGAGAAGAAGAAATTAAAAGAAAATAGAAGATCCTAGATATTATAATATTGCTTCATCCTCCATTAGACTACTACCACCATGTTCACAGCATTCAAGTAATCATATTCCTCAATTAGAATTCTATTGCACCCAAGGCAATATATTGTGTTCTAAAGCTTAATTCTTAAAACTTAAAGGTCATGCCACACACATTTCAATAATTGTCATATGGAAAACATACAAGTCAAACGAGAAAAGCTGTATGGAAAGACACACACGATGGACCAAATTATATTATATTCACATCAAAATTAAACTGTAAAGAAGGATACCAAAAAACAAACAACATCACATTACCATTTGGTTTACTTCTCGAATGAATATCACTTCCTTCCACATTTGGATGAATGAACATGATAAATAAGGGAAAATGAGATGGGGGTTTTATACGAAACAAATATAAAGAGTGGTGTTATATTTAGGACCCGGGGGAGTATTTCAGAAGTTAACATCTCACCATGGTCTGCTTTTTCTTATTCAGCATTTTGTTGGTTTCCCTATGAATACTACCCTCCAGAGCCTTAACTTCTGCATCAAACTCTTTTATAAGCCTAAAAAAATGGAGCCAACAAAACACATCAATATACACCATGTACTTCATAATAGAGACCGAAACCTCAACTCTTAAGGCATGGCAATTCATGATCTGCAGTTGAGAACAGTGGTTACAATAAAATAGCAGGACTAATATCTTGAAACGACACACACACACACACACACACACAAACTTTAGACTTCAGAGAGCTACATTAAAATTGGTTCTCTCAGATGTGGCTACACTATATTACTATGAATTGATAAAAACAAATCAACCATGCAAGTATGTTCTAATAATAGCATGATTTTTGCAGACCAAGTGTGAGGATGAGGAACTGATGGCTGAAGTGATATGCCAGTTTGAGACATTTGATTACATGACATTTTGCAATCATTTGAAGGGAAAGAAAAATATTTGAATAGTTAATCACAGGTGGATTTAAGAGACAGGCATTCGAAAATTTTTAAAAATAAATACCTCTCTCTCTCTCTCTCAAAATAAATTGATAAGCCTAAAACTTCATTTGAACATAATTTTAGATTCCAACCTTACCCTCATATTCATTATGAAAGAGATCTTATCAGCTGTGTTTGTACAACATATGGAAATAAAAGAATAATACTGTTTTATCTGGTCTCTAAAACCTAATAAATACTAGAACTTCCTGATAGCTAGATTGCCAGACCCTTGTCTTCAAGGAACTTACACAAGTCTATAACAAAAGAGGCAGGCGGAAGGAAGGATGACAATACAATATTTAATATTTTACAATTCTTAATATCTCTAATCTGGTAGAGTTTAAGTAAAAGTATCCAGTTGATACAAGCCTCTTTCCCAAAACTTTCAATCATTACCTTGTATCATGCCATTTGAACCAATATAAATCTACTTATGTTTCGAATTGATTCTACCTAATGTACTGCTAATGTGTTAAATAAAAAAATTTATTGGCCTAAAAAGGAATTTTTACGGAAGAGAAAGATATAAAAAAAATATACTTTCCTAGGTTAAAAACACATGTACAACAATCTTGAAATATTTCATATAAGTACTAATGGGAAAATGATAAATAAATCTCTCTGAATGTCCAAAAGGACAAGTAAGGAACTCAAACTTCTAAAAAGACAATTGACATTTGTATTTTTTTTTTTTTGAAATGACTTAAATACCCCCACCCTTATGTTAATTCAAATGAACCATTTGTTATTGGGTTATGCTTCAATTGTTAATTGGCAAGTTGAAATTGTTAATAGTTAAGGTGCAATTATTAATACGTAATGCACATTTGTTAACTGGGAAGTTAATTCAAATGACCTAATTGTTAAAGCATATGGTCCAATTGTTAATTGGTGAGTTGCAATTGTTAATAGAGAATGTGCATTTGTTATAACATGAAAGTTGATTCAAATGACTCAATTGTTAATGGGTATGCTCTAATTATTAATTGTTAAGTTGCAATTGTTATTAGGGGTGAGGGCATTTAAGTCTTTTAACAACAATTACAAATGTCAAGTAAATACCTGGTTCCTTAATTATCCTTTTGGAAGTTTGAATTTCTTACTTGTCCTTTTAGATATTCGAAGGGATTTATTTGTCATTTTCCTAATACGCATTGCTAGGCATTATATTTATGTACACTTTAAAATGATATTCTATCAGGTTTTTTTAGCTAAATAAATGACTCGACCACACTGTATTTGCAATTATTTTTTAACTTCTGGGTCATCAGTAGAAAAGCTGCTACTGGTTATTAATGATAAGTATACACATACATAAATAAGCATAAGCCTGAATAGCTGTAATTCATGCACACACTTGCTAATTATACAGTCCCATTTTCCATCTTATAAACTTCACATTTGTCCTCCTATCTAGATTTTATAAAATAAAGTAACTAACGCAACCATAAGAGACAAATAAAATCTTAAAAAAAAAATACAACCAGAGATGGGGGAGAAGAGAGAGGTTTGAAGATAAGGATGGAAGTTGGGAGTGGTAATGATATCATAAGGCAACACTTGTCAAAGGGACTTTCTGATATCTTAAGGTCTTTCTTGAATGCAACACTCCTTCGATAACAAAGCAACCCTCCCTTGATAACACCTCGGGGACAGTGAAACTAAAATCCAGCACATAGAGGCACCAAAACAAACACACAATATTGATTAAAATATTGAACCTAATATAATGACACGTCATATCATATAAGATAAATAACACATGATTAAAGTTCAGTTAGAAACATCAAAAAAACAGACATAAGACGAGTGGACCAATGAGAAATCAGTTACAAGATTTGTAGGTATATATTTGATTGATTTGATGAGAGGTACTTTAAGAATTTTTCTGCAACCCAAAAAACCTTTCTTGTTTCTTGCGCTTTTCTTTTTTGTGTATATATATCATGTTTCTTCTTGTTAATTTGGTAAGAATATTGAATGTTATATAAAATAAAATACAAAGAAAGAAGACTCAACGTTACATATAAAAAAGAAAGAATGAAGACTCAACGAATTATCAACAATATTCATCTAAATGTTTCTGGAAATGGAAAATACAATCAAGAATCAAACAACAAGGGTAGTAATGATCTCTTCAATATTTTATTAGCATTATTTCTAATATGCTATAAAAATATTTTATTAATACTCTCCCAATTTCATATATTGTCTAATTCATTTCATTATTATTTAAATTATTTTTCTTAGGATCTAAATGCTCTAGAACTAACAAGACGTGCATATCCTTGACCCAAATGACATGTCGGTGTCTTGGTTTTCCACCATAATAATTAGACAAAAGAAGATTCATGTATTAGAAAAGAATTAGTGGTATTATACGTATTTTTCTGTGCCCAAAACACTTCTACTTTATATTTCTTGAATTTATTAATGGTTAAATATTCATTCTTTACGAACTTTAATAATTACATTGCCACCATTAATTGGAATAATATTACTCACCAACTAGCTTTTTATGATGTGTATAGGTTCACATTATTATTATAGTGATTTTTTATCAGAATTATAGTGATTTTTTAAATTGAATGAATTTTACTCATGATGATGTAAAACCAAATTGTCTTTCTTGTTTCTTGATTTTCGCTTCTTGGCTTTTCTTCTTTATACCTTGTTTCTTGGTGCCAAGGATAGAAATGTAAAAAAGAATGTCACAAATCTAACAAAATGATCGGAAGAGCAATACAATGATGTGTTTTGTATTCTTGGAAATTATTGGGTCCCCTAAGAAGAAAGAATAAAGAGAGAAATTTAAAGAAACAGAGAAACGATGAACAATGTCACAACAGTGAAATGGAACTCATTTGTTCAATAGAGATCACAAAAAAGAATGATGAATACACACACCTATGAAGCTATTTTACATTATTGAACTTTCAAGAATGCAATATGTATTTCATATAATTGAAAACCAAAAAAGAATGAAAAGAACAATCACATACAATAATCAGATCACCTGTTATTGTTAAAAACAATCATCATAGTATAACAGTAAGTAATGTAAGCCTCAAGAGTCACTTGCTTAACTTGTCCAACTGTAAGATACTCTACGGCCCAATCACAAGAATCAACTGCCATTGGCATTGTGACACCATGAATACCAAGGCTGTATCGAGCAATGTCCTCTATCCTAGTAAGATGAAGGACTTGTCCATCGAGGTACCTTACCGCACTTTTTGCTATATCAAAAGGAATCCGCACCATATTCAGATGATGCCTCGACTGTTGCAGCTTTAACCGAAGATGTTCGCTTCTGTAGGAAACGAAGAAAATTGAAGAATCCAAGAGGAATGACCTGAGGGAGGCAGGCACATCATATGAGTGACTCAACTGGAAAACTAGGCACGAGTCTTGGACAAAGAGTTGGAGTGTTTGTGCTTGGGTGCTTCCGGTAACGCCGATGCCTACCACGAATCTTTTGTCTTTGAAGTACCTATTACGAATTATGTTTGTGTTGTAGATCATCCAACTTTCCGCGAAACTGGCTGATGCAGTGACAATGACTTCTGTGCAATTTCCTTCAACGTTGAGCACAAGGTGGCGACCACCTAACGGATTTGGATACTCCTGAATTGTGATCTCCTTCGCCATCTTTCTTAAGCGTGAGAGAGGAAGAATGTAATGGTAGAGAGAGAGAGAGAAAGCAAAGCAAGGATTTTTCGTTAAGTTGGAGCTTCTCTCCGGTATAGTAAGAGAGCAAGAGAGCGTGTAACGGTTTTCCTTTGGCAATTTTGGGGAATTGAAGCGAGTCTTCCCGCTTTAATGAGCTGAAGTAGTTGTTAGTTAGTTAGTGTAGAAGTTTAATGTAGTGTTCACTGATTCATTGCTTATTTTTATTTTTATTTTCATTCAAATGTGTTTTTAGAATTCTTAGATTTTTTTTATCAAAGGATTCTCCGTTGACAACTTTAAAAGTATGAGTATTGTTTTTTGGGCAAAGGTGCAAAAATATGACTAAACTTTACCCTAAGTTGCATTTCTATGACTAAAGTTTCGCAAGGAGCAAAAATACCACTAATCTTGGGATCGAGGTGCAAAACTATGATTTCCGTCAAATATGATGGTGTTGACCGTTAGTCTTCGACATGTAGGATGCTGAGTGTGCAATAATGACCATGTGGCATGCTGAATATATTTATGTGGGGCGCACATATAATAAAAAACAATTTCCTCCCTCCCTCTTCATCCCTTCCAAACACACCCTTACCTCCCATCAGATCAGGAATTGATTTCAATAACAGAAGGAACCCATTGTGGGCCCCACATAAATCTATTCAGCATGCCACATGGTCATTATTGCACACTCAGCATCCTACATGTCGAAGACTAACGGTTAACACCGTCATATTTGATAGAAATCATAGTTTTGCACCTCAATCCCAAGTTTGGTGGTATTTTTGCTCCTTGCGAAACTTAAGTCATAGAAATGCAACTTAGGGTAAAGTTTAGTCATATTTTTGCACATTTTCCCTTGTTTTTTTATATATTTTGGGGTGTTATTGCATAATTTTAGGTACTAAGAATAAGAGTTTCGAAGAGAATTTATAAATGTAATTAATTGTTAATATTGTGTGTGTTCTTATGAATGTTTCACTTGATGTTGGTAGTCTCCCTGATTGCCGTTTGTCCCTTCTATTCTTCCGCCATATGTTTTCTTCTTTAACTGACTTATTTTATATGTGCATATATAAACTTGGGAAAATGATAAAAAATGACACTTGAATTTGAGTTGGACAAAATGGAGTCTCTAATTCCAACTTGGACAACTAAGGGATGGAGTTTGTAACTACACATGTATTGCAGTTAACTACCATTGTATCGCTATTAAATACTATTTTGGTACAAAGTCAAAAACTTCATTTAGGACAAATTGGGGATTATCCCTTATTTGTCCAAGTTGAAATTGAAGACCCCATTTTTTCTAAATCAAATTCAAGTGTCATTTTTTTGTCATTTTCCCTATAAACTTGTGCCACGTTTACTTTATTTCTTTTATTATTTCTTCCCAAAGAACTGTTTTCTTTCTTCCCTCTTCCCATGATGGTTTTTAAACTTCTAACACGTTCTTTTCATTTGCATTCCTCCTTATCTTTTTCCATTTTACTTTCATCTTTCTCAAACTTTTATTATCTAGTGTCCTCTGCATAATCATCACCAGATTCTCTCAATCTCTCTGTTTCGTGGTTGTTTTTTAGGGCGAAGGGGCAAAACTAGCCACCATAATTTTCCAAATGGACAACTTTGGCACCCGTAAATTGGATGCTGCAAAATCGGACATTATAAAGTAAAATGGGACAAATTTAGTGAGTGTTGAAGCTACCAGACGTGAGTGTTGTCGTGGGGCCCACCTTCATTAACCTCTAGCTTCAACTTAACGGTGTGACTAAATTTGTCCCATTTTGCTTTATAATGTCCGGTTTTGCACCATCCAATTTACGGGTACCAAAGTTGTCCATTTGGAAAATTACGGTGGCTAGTTTTGCCCCTTCGCCCTTTTTTTCTAATATATATCTGTTGTTGCTTATAAAAAACATATCTTTTATAAATCCATTTGTTATATTTTAAAACTCATTAATTTCTTATGCTAAAATGATGCTTATTTTTGTTCTTCTTGTTGGTTTACTAATTATTTACCGTCTTCTTTTTTTTACTATAATTACCATATTCTTTTAATTTGTTTTACCATACCGTCTTATAAAATTCACATAAATTGAAAACAATTATTTTTGGCTTCATTTAGTTTGGTCCAATTTTGCTTGGTGTAATTATTTTAACTCATTAATTATCAGAACCCTCCAATTTAGTTTGGTCACTAAACTTAATTTTTCCTCAATAAAAAAGTTATTATTCCATAAGATGAATATCTTATCTTGCTTTTTGATAAAAAATATCTTATCTTGGTTTCTCATAAAAAAATATCTTAAAATGAGACCACACACTAGAATCCCAATTATAATCATCATTATTTTAAATTTGTCAAAATTTCTTTTGTAAATTATAAAGAACTATTCAAAGTAAACTAAATTCTTCTACTACCATATTAATAGTCAGCCATGACACCACACTCCTTAACATCTTACCAAATACTTTTGCAAAAAGAACCTTTTTCTAAATTTCAAATATGGTTTTAGCATTCACATTATGTCTAAAGCTAATGTGGTACATCTTCTCAAGGATGTAGTTGGTTATTAGTTTTATTCAGTCTTATTTTGTTTCTTTTTGTATAAAAAAAGAACCTTATTCTAAATATGTAAGCATCAATTCCAATTGCCCACCTGGAATCTAATGGAAATAGTCATCCTCGCTATTAATTACTATCCAATTGAACTTCAGTCAATGACTAAATTTTTACTTGTATAAAACTTTGACAATCAATAACAAACATTCTTAAGCTTTAACAATCAATAAAATCCTATATATTCCCCTTACAATTCATTTGGCTTTAATTTCCTCTTGCAAATTCACTTTTGAACACATATACATGAAAGCACAAGAATTAATTCAAAATTTTTCAAAATCTCCTTTACACATCATGACTTTTACTTGCAACCATAAAAACTCCTTAAGTAGATTTAGTGTTCAATCAAAACAACATATTTTGTTGCCTAAGTAGGTCCTTTATGACCTTATCAGCCTCCCGACCAATGGATTGAACAAGTAATCTATAACATCCCAATTTTCAAATTAAAGATAATACGAAATTATTGAGGACATAGAAGAAGATCAACCAACAACTCATAGAAGAAGTTATTGAGGCTTGGAAATTTCTACTTGGTCATATGTGCACTATATTTTGGTGAACAGTAAACAAAAGAGGACATAGAAGAAGCTCAGCCAACAACTCATGAGACTTAGAAATTTCTTTAGGGAAACTAAAACTCTATCTTTCATTTAATTAGTTGAAAACGCCCAAATTGCAGAACCCAACTCTTGAATTCGCACAAAACTGAAGCAAATAATGATGAATAGAGAGATGAAAATCACCTAGGCTTAAATATATAATAATACATAATATAGTTGGAAGGCAGACATACTTAATTAGATTAAACTAATATTAAATTTCTTACAAATGATTTAATAAAGGGTTAAAGATTGTTCTGGCTAATAAACTATTTTGAAATTATCAATTTGGTAAATGAACAATAAAATGTTCTCTTCTAGCCAAAGAAGAATAAAAATTGTTTATTTTGGTCAATGAGCTACTGGAAAATAGTAAAATACCCTTTGAGACTTAATTAATAATATCTTCATTCCTAAATATAAGACCTAATTGACTTTTTTAGAGAATCCTAAAAAGCAAAATAAGTTAATTATAAAAATTAATTTACCTAACTTTTCCCCTTGAACTAGTTTATTTGACATATAAACTAATGGATGATCCAAAAATTTGTCAAATATGTCATAGTTTAATAGTCTAATTTGCAACCTTAATCTCTACAAAAAAAAATCATCTAGGTCTTATATTTAGGATCGGAGGGAGTATAATTTTTGAAAATGTGAGTCACACCTTTAAAAATAATAAATACACCTGATCCCACCCATCTCTCCCTCCTCACTCCTCCACAATCCACCACACTCATCTCTCTCTCCCACTCAGCCACTGTACCTCCCATAGCCACTGTAATATACTTCACAAATGACCAAGTAGCATTGTCTCAATAAAAAAAAATCAAATATCAAATAGTCAACACGCCCAAAAACTCAATTTCACCGACCGATTTTCACACATTCCTTTTCACAACATAGCCTTTAAAAATGTAACAACCATAAACTCAAATATGGCCCCTAAATCAGCAAACAAAACACATTTATAAGGGTCATAATATCAACAAAATGATCAATGTGAAGTTTGGTACATTATTTCACATTGAAAGCACACAAAATCAACCATTATTGCCACAAGGAGTTTGAGTTATCCCTCACAACATACATTAATTCTATCTGAATAGATATTATGTCAAGCTTTTACATAATCTTTCATAGATTAGAAATTATTACTCTTTCTTGCATTTCTTTTCCAATAAATATATATATATATATATATATATATATATATATATATATATATATATATATATATAGAGAGAGAGAGAGAGAGAGAGAGAGAGAGACTATGTGCAGTAAACAGTGTCCATACACACATGTATGATGTAAGAAAGAAAACTCCCTGATTGCCCTTATCCCAAAGGTGCCGCAACCACAGAGCCTTAAGGAATTCCGCCCCATTAGCTTGTGCAGTGGTGTCTACAAAGTGGTGACCAAAATCATAGCCTCAAGACTCAAGCCCATCATGCCCCGCCTTATCTCACAGCACCAGGCTAGCTTTATCCACGGCCGTAATATTACCGATAACATTATTATCGGCCAAGAGGCTATACACTCTATGAGGAAGAAAACCAGGAAAAAAGGATGGATGGCCATCAAAGTTGACCTTGAAAAAGTTTTTGATAAGCTTCGATGGGATTTTATTGAAGACACGTTGAAGGATGCGGGACTCCCCTTACTACTCGTTACTCTCATAATGTGCAGTATTACTTCCTCAACCATCCAAGTTCTCTGAAATGGTGTAGCATCCGAATCCTTCCACCCCCCAAAGAGGCATTCGACAGGGCGACCCTTTATCACCATACATATTTGTCTTATGTATGGAGAGGCTATCACAAGCCATTGCTAAAGAGGTCCACATGAACTCATGGAAGGCAATTAGATTGGGCGTGCAGGGGCCTTTGTTATCCCATCTGTTTTTCGCGGATGACCTTATACTATTCAGTAGCACAGAGACTTCTCAGGTGAACTTGATTACTAAGGTTCTGGGTGACTTCTGTCTTTCATCTGGGCAAACAATTAGCTATGATAAAACAAGAATATTTTTTTCTAAGAATGTTGCATTGCCAGACGCGACGAAAATATGCACGGCTCTGGGCTTCAAGAGGACCGATCAGTTGGGCAAATACCTTGGAGTTCTCTTATTACATGGTCGGGTTACTAGGGAAACGTACTGCTATATTGAGGAGAAAGTCACTAGCAAGTTGGCTGGCTGGAAGACCACTTCCCTCTCACTTGCAGGAAGAATCACCTTGGCCCAATCTGTCCTCTCAGCTATACCGTACTACACCATGCAAACAACACACATGTTATCCTCTAGTATTGCCAAAATTGAGGTCTCCATCCGCAATTTTGTGTGGGGCACGACTGAGCAGCACCGAAAGATTCATCTTTTGAAGTGGGAGGCTATGTGCCAACCTAAACATTGTGGTGGCTGCGGGCTTAAAAACTTGGAAGCACAGAATTCGACCTTTCTAATGAAGATTGTGCATGCCTTGGAAACCAAACCGGACCTGTTATGGGTCCAAGTACTGCGATCCAAGTACAAATGGCCAACCAAAGCACTCCAAAAAGTGCACTCTGGCAATGTTTCACATTTATGGAGAAGCTTGATGACTATTTGGGACTCCTTCAACCTCGGTATGAAGTGGAATGTTGGTAATGGCAGAAACATTAAGTTCTGGACTGATTTTTGGGTAGGGGACTTAGGTCCGCTTTGTTTGCTTGCTTTTGCTCCTTTTGTCAGATGTTGAAAAGAACAGGGACATAGCTTGGGACTGGGTGCAATTTGAACACCTCCTTCCCTCAGACATTATTCAGCAAATCCGCCATCATGCCATGCCCACACCTGATCAACCACCAGCTACTCGCAACTAGTACCTTGATAACCAGCAACGGTTCTCTGTTGCTTCTGCATACAGCTTGCTGAGGGCGAATGTTCATGGCCCTGAAAGTACTAAATGGTATTTAGCATGGCAATGGCCGGGACCTCAGAGAATCAGGACTTTCCTGTGGCTGGCTCTACAGGATAAGCTCTTAAATAACAGTGTCAGATTCAGACGGCATCTAAGCACACAGGCTACCTGTGATATTTGCCGCCTTGCACCTGAAGACCTTGATCATGTCCTTCGGCACTGCAAACTTGCAAAGGAATGTTGGCAATTTGTAGTTCCAGCGAACCTCCACGATGATTTCTACGCGGGTTCGGTACAGGAATGGATGGCAGCTAACCTGAAATCCAGCACTGGTGACACAAGATGGACAATCATTTTTGGCTCATTATGTTGGAGACTATGGGATGCAAGAAACCACAAGCTCTTTGCTCAGGAAAGCACACAGGCAATTAGATTAGTCAATGGCATATTAGGCTGGACAGAACACATTTTACATGTTAAACAATCTTACAAAACTCTGATAGCTAGCTGACATAGATCTTGCAGTTTCTGCTTTTGTACTCTTGCTATTTTGAGCATCCTGTAATACTTCTGTATATAATAAAAGTCATATTTCACTAAAAAAAAAAAGAAAACTCCCTGTTACCCTGTGACTTGACCTTACGCGAATAGAGTAAAAAATGAAAAGCAAAATAAGCAAGATACTTATGGACTAACAAATATTTAAAAAGAGTAGTGACTCAGTAAGATGTTTCTTACTTTTTTTGACACGGTAATATTGTTAAGAGTTTTTTCTAATTTCCAGGTGTTTTCTAATGCAATACTTGTCCTTATTTATAGCACTTGGTTACAACATAAATGTTTATCACTACCACAGATTACCCCATTTACATGCGCTTATTTTGGCCTCTACATACGCTTATAAAGCGCATGTAGAGGGGGGCGCTGGTAAAGGCTCTACATGCGCTTTTTAAAAGCGTATGTAGAGGGGGGGCTATACATGCTCTTAAAGCGCATGTAGAGGTACATACCTCTACATGCGCTTAAAGCGCATGTAGATGTGCCTGTACATGCGCTTTAAGCGCATGTACAACTATATATATATATATATATATATATATATATATATATATTTTAATATATATTCTTTTACATTTGCCACCTGTATACACGTAATTCTGCCACTCCACCAATGGTATACAAATAAGTAGCATGTGGCTGATTTTAACCAAAATGTACCAGAAACATTTACATTTACTCAAAACCTAATAAGTCACCAAAACTTGTTTTCACTTATATATAAACATCACCAAAATATATATGCACTACTGTCATTGCACCAAAAGAAGATCTACCTCATAACCAAAAGAATATTATGCACGGCCATTGCACTAAAAGAAGATCTACCTCATCACCAAAATATTTGTCACTGGTTCAACAATGCTACTTAATAAGTAGCAGGTGGCTGATTAAGAACAACAGGTTCAACAATGGGGTATACAAATTAAATTTAAGTGAAAACAAAAATAAAAACTATAAATCATGTAATCATAGATACAAATTAAATTTAAGTGAAAACAAATTAAATTCAACAGGTTCAACAGGTTCTAAGATGGGAATGATTTATAGGTGTCCACTGCAAACATAAAAACTATAATAAGATACAAATATACCTGGCTGGGTATAACATGATGCGTTCGAAATGGTCGGACAACAAGGTTATTGCGTAACTCAAAGGTTTCCCCTGCAATCAAAACTCTTAAACATTTTCCTGAAATATAAATGAGTAACACCATAACACTGAAGTATGACAATGAAACAAACCTATGTCCAATGGAATTAGTTCAAGGTCCAAGTCAACTTGGCCCATTGTCCTGTGTATATCCATCAGCTTCTCAACATCTTCCACAATGCAAGGAGGCACGAATACAATGCGTTTAAAGCGCATGTAAAGCCCTATACATATCATTTTAAAGATTTTCATATGATTTTGAGTTTTTCACCTAAGTTCTTTTTATATTTTATCTCTAAATACTTAAATCAATTTCTAGTCATTGTTTTAGTGAATTTTCATTGAAGCACATTTCTATACATGCGCTTAAAGCGCATGTAAAGGCCTTATCTCTACATGCGCTTTAAGCGCAAGTATAGATTCTTACATGTACATGCGCTTAAAGCGCATGTAAAGGACCCTCAATACATGCGTTTCTTCTAAGCGCATGTAAAGGAACGCTGGTATAGGTACAATTTGTAGTAGTGTATTTAATTGAGTGTTATCCTTTTTTACTTTCTTTGTAAGTTAGACCCATTATTTTTACCTTTCTTGAGACAAAATCTGCATTGCCTAGTTATCCCCAAAATTTTTACACGACCAAATCTTAAGTTATCTACCCCTACATATACTTTTTCTTATGACATCACCAATGTCTTCACCCTCTACTCCTTTATACTCCCTCTGGTCCCTAATGTAAGAGCCCAAAATTTGAATGGTTTTGGTCCCTAATGTAAGAGCTCACCCCACATTCTTTCCTCATTTAATGCATTTTTTCCTACTTTACCCCTAACTCTCTTTCATATTTATTAATGCTTATGTATTTCTCTCTCTTAAAAGTACCATAATAAATATGCGCAATTTTGGAAAAGAATCATTAACTTCAGACATCCAACTAACATTTACATGTTTTCTTAAGAAGCGTTTTTTTGGCGGCTAGCTCTTACATTAGGGACCGGAGAGAGTAATATTTAATTGTAGGCCTTATCCCTTCACACACACATATATTCACTTCACACTCAAATGTTAGTTGTTTTTATAAGTAGTTTATTATTTATTTATTTATATTTTTTAACTTTGGTTATTAATTAAACAATCATGCCACAATATATATCATTTTCTATATTATATATATATATATATATATATATATATAATAAAAATAAAATTTCTAGGGTGGTACATCTTCCGCCTTCAATCACCAATTGAAGTTGTTGCATAGGTTGAAGTTGTTGCAGCTCAAAGAAAATAGAGTGCCGAAGAGCAAAGAACTCGGTTCGAGGAAAGAGAATAAGTGAGAAAATAGAGAAGAGGAATGATTGTTGAATATGAAGTAGAAAATGCCATGGTTGGTGTCTTAAAGTATATTTATTCTCCAAAATTTTTAATCTTAAAATACCAGTAGTCTTTAATAAAAAATTATAGGATGTTACATTTGTCAAAGCCGCTAGTCAATAGTAAAATTCACCTTCTACTCAAAGTTCAAGGGGATAAACTATTACTCTCTTCGGTTTGAAACATAAGAGTCAGCCGCCAAAAACCCACTTCTTAAAAAAACATCTGATTGATAGTTGGCTATTTGCACTTAATATTTTTTTCCAGTCCTACCCTTGTTTATGAGTGGTTGTATTATGATAGAGATATAAATGAATATTGGAATTAGTTGAGAGAGAGAATGTTGAAAAATGGAGATTTTTTGTTGCGTATGGGAATAAGTGGAGAGAGAGAGAGAATGTTGAAAAATGGAGATTTTTCATGCATATAGGAATAAGTGGGGAGAGATTGTAGAAAAATGAATGGAAACAAACTTGGAAAAAGAATTGTGTTTAGATTCTTCAATGCTCTCATTTATTCCTCCCTCTCTCCTAATATCTCTCAAAAAATTAAATGAACCAATCCAAATTTATTAGGGGTAGAATTGGAAATTTTCAATAAATGTTCAGACAAAGTGGGGTGAACTCTTATATTTTGATACAAAATCATTCAAATTTTGTGTTCTTATATTACGGATTAGAGGAAGTACTTCTCAAATGTAACAATCATATATGCAATTACTTAGATCAATTCAAATCCCATATTCGTGGATGCTAGCTCATTAGCAACTCTGATTCATATTCATTAAGGAAAGGACTATGCTGACCAATACATTGCTTCAAAGGATCTTCTAATGTGGATAGTCCAGATACAACTCGCCAACTCTCACTTTCATGGTTTCAATGTTTTCTACTCATATTTTATTTCCTCTAAAATGTTGGCTTTTCTTAATTCACTTAATGCCTATATGAGATTACACTGTAAAATTACTTATTAACTATTATAAATAAAATAATACGTGCATGTTCATGGACTCTTAGGATTCCCCTCATTACTACACTATTCTATATAGCTCTTATATTGAAAGGTTTAAAATCCTTTGTTATATAACCTCCAATTGTATCATTATACTCCCTTCGTTCCTAAATATAAGATCACTTTGAGAATGTAGATAAGTTCCTAAATATAAGATCACTTTCTATTCTTCTCAAGTTTTGCCCAAATTACCCCTATACTAATTTTACAAGTAAATTACTCCCTCAATCTTTTAAATTAAAGTGAGGAGTATTTTGGGACGATCACGTAATCCTAATTCATTGGAAAGTCTTCCTTAATCTCTCCAAATTAGCCAAATTGATCTTATATTTATGAACGGAGGGAGTATTACTTAATTCTATTCTTTATATGTTTGAAACTCTTGAGGTGTTAGGAGGCCTAATCTCTTTGGACATAAGTATGACTATTCTCTTTAGAAATTAAATGAACAATAGTTAGAAATTTAATTATTGATTGGAGAAAAATAGATAAGTTGGTGTCTAAATTGCTTTTATAATTGGGAAAAGGTGCAAAAATAACCACGATAAATTTAAAAATGGGCAACTATAACTCTGGTAAATTGAAGGGGCAAAACTGTACACTGTAAATTAAAATGAGGCAAAACCATACATTGTAAACCAAAATGATGCGAACCCACAAGGGATAAACCCAGACCCACAACAATCTAAGATGAACACAACCCCAAGAAAGCTAAACAAAGGTTAGAACGATCCACTTGAACCTTTGATCACGGAAGAACAAGGACCCGAAGTGTTGGAAGACGCCACAAGGTTGATCAATCCTTGATAAGTCTGTTAGTTCAATGAAGAACCCTAGAGAGAAACCCTCTCAACAAAGTGCATAAAGCAACTTCTATTATCAAATTCAAGTCTGCCTTCAAAAGATGCTTACAAAGTATTTATAGGTTACAAAACAAGCAAAGTTTAAACTAATTTCGCACATAAACAATGGGTCAAAATTAACAAGTGTCTAAAGCCCAAAATTACATTATTTAAGCCCAAATGAAGCTTCTCATGTGTAGCTCTTGGTCCAAGCCCATTAATTTTATGTCTTTGAGCCCAAAATATGCTCAAACAGCTCCTTGTTCGGCCCAAATAACATTGGTGACGTTTTCAGCATCTTTGTCCTCAATTGTTGAACCAATTGCCATTTGTCTTGCCCAAGCTTCTTGCACTAGTCCATTCAGTGCCTCCTTAATGCTCTTGGATCTTGCTCTTGTGATTGGTCCACTTGGAATCTTCAAAGGATCTTTTGAAGTTGAAGTGTCTTCTTGCTGGATCTCATCATTCCCTCTCTCTTCAAAAGGATTCGTCCTCGAATCATGACCTGCATCAAATGGAGATAAATCTGCTACATTGAAAGTAGCACTTACATTATATTCACCAGGCAAATCAATCTTATAAGCATTATCATTAATCCTTTCAAGCACTTGAAAAGGACCATCTCCTCTTGGAGCCAATTTTGACTTTCTATGAACTGGAAATCTTTCTTTTCTCATATGCACCCACACCCAATCTCCTGGTTCAAAAAGAACACGCCTTCTCCCTTTATTGGCCTTGAATGCATATTGTTCATTCTTCTTCTCAATCTGCTGTTTCACACGCTCATGAAGTTGCCTCACTATTTCAGCTTTCTTCTTTCCATCAAGACTTAGCTTGCCCTTTCATCAATAGGTAATTGTACTAAATCCAAAGGGGTTAGTGGATTAAAACCATAAACTATCTCAAAAGGAGAATAATCAGTAGATGAATGCACACTTCTATTATATGCAAATTCAATGAATGATAGGCAATCTTCCCAATTTTTCAAGTTCTTTTGAATCACAGTCCTAAGCAGTTGAGACAATGTCCTATTAACAACTTCAGTTTGACCATCAGTTTGTGGATGACAAGCAGTTGAAAACAACAATTTAGTACCAAGCTTACCCCACAAAACTCTCCAAAAATGACTCAAGAATTTTGTATCCCTATCAGAAACAATGGTTCTAGGAACACCATGAAGTCTAACAATCTCTTTGAAAAACAAATCAGCAACATGTGTGGCATCATCAGTTTTATGACATGCAATGAAATGTGCCATTTTTGAAAATCTATCAACAACCACAAAGATGGAATCCATACCTCTTTTTGACCTAGGCAAACCTAACACAAAATCCATTGATATATCAACCCAAGGTTCACTGGGCACTGGTAATGGTGTATACAAACCATGTGGCAAGACTCTAGATTTAGCCCTCTTACATGTTATGCACTTAGAACAAATTCTTTCTACATCATGTTTCATTTTAGGCCAAAAGAAATGTTCATGCAAAATTTCCAAAGTCTTTTTCACACCAAAATGACCCATTAATCCTCCCCCATGTACTTCTCTCACAAGCAATTCACGCAAAGAACATTGAGGAACACACAATCTATTTTCTCTAAATAAGAACCCATCAACTCTATAAAACTTATCACTTGACTTCTTTTCACATGCAAGAAACAGTTCAGCAAAATCAGCATCACATGCATACAAATCCTTGATATGTTCAAAGCCAAGCAATCTAGTGCTAAGAGTAGAGAGAAGAGTATACCTTCTTGAAAGTGCATCAGCCACAACATTTTCATTACCTTTCTTGTATTTGATGACATATGGGAATGTCTCAATAAATTCCAGCCACCTTGCATGTCTTTTGTTCAGCTTACCTTGACCCTTAATGTGCTTCAAAGATTGATGATCAATGTGAATGACAAATTGTTTAGGCCAAAGGTAGTGCTGCCAGTTGTCCAACGCTCTTTTCAGTGCATAAAGCTCCTTGTCATAAGTTGAATAATTCAATGCTGCTCCATTAAGCTTTTCACTAAAATAAGCAATTGGCTTACCTTCCTGCATCAAAATAGCTCCTATCCCAACTCCAGATGCATCGCATTCAATCTCAAATGTTTTGTTAAAGTCAGGCAATGCTAACACAGGTGCAGAACACAAACTATCTTTAAGTTTAACAAATGCATTATGTTGTGCATCTCCCCATTTAAAACCAACAGATTTCTTAATGACCTCAGTGAGTGGTGCAACAAGTGTACTAAAATCCTTTACAAAGCGCCTATAAAAACTAGCTAAACCATGAAAACTTCTCACCTTAGTTATACTTTTTGGTGTTGGCCAATCTTTTATTGCTTTTATCTTTTCCTCATCAACTTCAATTCCTTTAGCACTCACCACAAAACCAAGAAAAACAATTTTATCCATGCAAAAATCACACTTTTTCAGATTTGCAAACAATTTTTCCTCCCTCAAAACTTCAAGCACACAATGCAAATGATTCACATGTTCATCAAGATTCTTGATGTAAATCAGAATATCATCAAAATAAACCACAACAAACTTCCCAATGAAAGCACGCAAAACATGGTTCATCAATCTCATGAAAGTGCTAGGTGCATTAGTCAAACCAAATGGCATAACTAACCATTCATACAATCCATGTTTTATTTTAAAAGCTATTTTCCACTCATCACCTTCCCTCATCCTAATTTGATGGTATCCAGATTTCAAATCAATTTTAGAAAACACAACAGAACCATGCAATTCATCAAGCATATCATCCAATCTTGGAATGGGATGGCGATACTTTACCGTGATATTATTGACTGCTCTGCAATCAATGCACATCCTCCAGGTTCCATCCTTCTTTGGCACTAAAAGAACAGGAACTGCACAAGGACTCAAGCTTTCTCTCACATATCCCTTTGCCATGAGATCTTCCACTTGCTTTTGAAGCTCCTTTGTTTCTTCTGGATTGCTTCTATATGCTGGCCTATTAGGAATTGTTGCTCCAGGAACAAAATCAATTTGATGTTCAATCCCTCTAATGGGTGGCAAGCCAGGAGGAATTTCTTTAGGGAAAACATCACCAAATTCCTGCAACAAAGAACCAACAACACTAGGAAAAGAAATGTGATTGTCATTACTATTCAAAAAGGACTCCTTGTAAACAAGGAGAAGTAAATGAGCTTCACTAAGATAAGCACTCCTTACATCGCTCTCTTTTGCATAAAAACTCATTTTCTTCTTTTCCTCTTTTTTTTTGAATTTCATTAGAACTCTCACACTCTCTTTTTTTCTCACTCTCTTTTCTTTTTGATTTATCACTCTCTTTTCTCTCATTTTTTTGATCACTCATTTTCTTTTCTCTATCTCTCCTCATTTTAAGCTGATCCTCATAAACTTGCTTTGGAGTCAAGGGAACAAGTGTAACGGGTCTGTTGTTCATCACAAAAGAATATCTATTTGTGACCTCATCTTTCTTCACTTTTCTATCAAACTCCCATGGTCTCCCTAAAAGTAGATGTCCAGCATGCATTGGTACAACATCACACAATATTTCATCACAACATTTCCCGATGGAGAAAACAACCAGAACTTGTCTATCAACTTTAATTTCCCCACACTCATTCAACCATTGTAACTTGTATGGTTTAGGGTGTTTGATGGTTGGCAAATTCAGTTTCTCAACCAAAGTGGTGCTTGCAACATTGGTAACACTCCCACCATCAATGATCAAACTACAAACCTTGTTTTGAATAAGGCAGCGAGTATGGAAAATGTTTTCCCTTTGCTCATTAATCTTATCTTCCTTCACCTGACAATTCAAAGCTCTCCTAACAACAAGGCATTCTTCTTCTACCGCATGCTCAACTCCATCATCAACTTCATCATCAAGTGATTGATTGGAAGAATCATCACTCTCACTTTCACTATCAGTCACAACTTCATTATTTTTCATTATCATAGCTCTCTTGTTGGGACATTGAGAAGCTATGTGACCTGCACCCAAACACTTGAAACATTTTATATCTCTATTTCTAGAAGATTGGGCTCCAGATTTACCTTGAATCTTTGATGTAGCTTCTCCTTTCTCTTTAGTGGTCTCCCTTTGGCTACTTCCCTCTCCTTTCTTCCAACTCTATTTCAAGAAAGGCTTTGAACCAGAATTGAATTTTGAAACACCCTTGCGCTTGTGTTGTTTCTCCACCTTAATAGTCATATGCACCATGTCTTCAAGCTCAACATAATGTTGCAACTCCACTACGTCAGCAATTTCTTTCTTTAGCCCATTCAGAAATCGAGCCATTGTAGCTTCCCTATCTTCTTGCACATTAGCTCTTATCAAAGCTAATTCCATCTCCTTGAAGTATTCATCCACGCTCTTAGAACCTTGTTCAAGGGTCTGTAACTTTTGATAAAGCTCTCTGTAGTAATGGTTGGGAATAAATCTCCTCCTCATAAGAGTCTTCATTTCTCTCCATGTTGCCACTGGCCTCTCACCATTATTTCTCCTATTAATACCCAATTTATCCCACCAAGCCATAGCATAATCAGTAAATTCTATTGCTGCCAACTTCACCTTCTTAGCGTCGATATAATTATGGCAATCAAAAATCATCTCCATTTTTCTCTCCCACTCTAAATATGCTTCAGGATCACCCCTTCCTTGAAAAGCTGGAATTTTCAATTTTATGCTCCCAAGGTTTCCATCCAACCTATTTCTATCTTTCTCATGTCTCCTTCCATGTCTATCTCCTCTATGTCTATTCCTCTCCCCTCCATATCCATATTCAAATTCAAATTCTCCCTCACTATTATTTTCAGAATTCGACTCACCCATAAAAACCTCTCTTCGCCTATCATGCCTTCTAGGTGGTCTCTCCCCTTGTAAATTGGCAATGGTCTCATCCTGCCTATCCATCCTATCCCTTATTTCTCCAAATACCACTTCCAATCGTGCAAATTGTTGTTGTATTTGCCTCATGTTAACTGCTGCATTCCTTGAATTGTTGTCACCATTGGATGTTTCACTTGCACTAGACATTGTAACTCAAAAGATAATGTTAGTGAAATGAAATACCTCACAAATTCCTCACGTGTTTCACTAAAGAATGTCACTCTACACTCGTGTTTCACTCTTTTTGGCTTTTAACTTGATGTATAACACTCTTGCCTTTTTCCACTCTTAGTTCCCTCTTAAGGCTCTTTAAAGAACTAAGCAATTTAATCAAATCTTTCACAACTTGTGGAATCAACAACACTTAGAAATTTTGGATATCAAGAGAGTGTAACATGTAGAACAAAGGACAATTGCAATAGCACAATGACACAAATTGCAAGAATTGATTTTTCTGGGTATGACCACACTTGCTAAGAACAATCTCAACACAACAATTGCAATAATTCTTTCTTTCACTTTTTTTTTACTCTTCTTTTTTTTTCCCTATTTTTTTTGCAACCAAACAGAATTTGAACCCAGAAAATTGAAATATCACAGAATCAAAACAAATAAAACCCAAAACAGAATTTCCAAGCCAAATGAACCCAGAAATTTCCAGAAAACACGTGAAATTAAAACGACTCTAACTAGCGAACGAAACGTCGGATTGGGACGATTCCAAAACGAGAAGCAAGATCAGATTCTGCACTATCAAAATGACATACTACACATCGCGAAACTCAAAGGAGAAGTCGACGAACAAACAGAAACAATTACGACCTAAAAACAGAATCAGAAAAGATGAAAAGACACAAAACAATGAAAAAAACAAGAACACAAAGAACCTGAGTTTAGATCTGAAGATCTGATGCCAAGATGATGCGAACCCACCAGGGATAAACCCGGACCCACAACAATCTAAGATGAACACAACCCCAAGAAAGCTAAACAAAGGTTAGAACGATCCACTTGAACCCTTGAGCATGGAAGAACAAGGACCCGAAGTGTTGGAAGACGCCACAAGGTTGATCAATCCTTGATAAGTCTGTTAGTTCAATGAAGAACCCTAGAGAGAAACCCTCTCAACAAAGTGCATAAAGCAACTTCTATTATCAAATTCAAGTCTGCCTTCAAAAGAGGCTTACAAAGTATTTATAGGTTACAAAACAAGCAAAGTTTAAACTAATTTCGCACATAAACAATGGGCCAAAATTAACAAGTGTCTAAAGCCCAAAATTACATTATTTAAGCCCAAATGAAGCTTCCCATGTGTAGCTCTTGGTCCAAACCCTTTAAGTTGATGTCTTTTAGCCCAAAATATGCTCAAACAGCTCCTTGTTCGGCCCAAATAACATTGGTGACGTTTTCATCATCTTTGTCCTCAATTATTGAACCAATTGCCATTTGCCTTGCCCAAGCTTCTTGCACTAGTCCATTCGCTGCCTCCTTAATGCTCTTGGATCTTGCTCTTGTGATTGGTCCACTTAGAATCTTCAAAGGATTTTTTGAAGTTGAAGTGTCTTCTTGCTGGATCTCATCATTATGAGACAAAAGTAACCTCTCTGTTAGGCCGAGTTAAACAGACATTTTCCAGACGTGGGTTTTGTATGACATGTCAATTTTAGTGTTGAAAATATAGGGTAATATTGTAGACCGTCAAACGTTGAAGACCGTCAGTTGAAGGTATTTTTGGACCACTTTGGTTACTTTAGGTGTAATATTGTACCACCTGTTAGTTTATGGTGGTGGGTGGTCCAAGGTGGTTACTTTGGGTATAAAATAGGGCCATTTCCCAGGTGGCATTTGCACAGGTGCCACGTGGAAAAAATATAACACGTGGGCTCCAAATCATCAAACTAACGGTCAAACATTGAAGGCCGTCGGTTGAGGGTATTTTTGGACCACTTTGGTTACTTTGGGTGTAATATTGTACCACCTGTTAGTTTATGGTGGTGGGTGGTCCAGGGTGGTTACTTTGGGTATAAAATAGGGTCATTGCCCTATATAAATTTGCCAAACAATATAGGCTTGCATTTTCTTCTTCATTTTTGTATAGTAATTTTGTTTATTACCCATGTTAGATTGTTCCTTTCTAATATGGTTAACAATTAATTATTCATTATAGTACATATATTGCATTAAGAAATTCTTTTTTATTATGGATAATGCATAAATTATTAGAAAGTTGTTTTTCTAACTATGATAAAGATATTACTATTATGGAAAAATCCTTTTTGTATCACAATTAGCTAAACAATTATGATTAGAGTTAATGATATTGGTTGAACATAAATTAGTAAGGAGGATGTTACAATGTACAAAGTAGACACAATTAAATAAGATATTCTCCTCTTTCTCTTCAATTTTCTCTCGTCTTTCTTGCTCATCATCTTCTTTTCTTCTTCACATATATTCTCTAACTTCTATATTTCCTTTATTTTTATAACATGTTATCAAAATGAGTTTGCTTTATTTATTTATTTTTTATTTGCACAATATTTTTACCTATTTTAGAGGATCAAAGGCTATCACAATGAATTAGCTTAGACGATTCTACCGCCTTTAATTCATACATCCTTTCGTTTCTCACGAAAAATCCCATTCAACATATTTAATTTTAATGTTCATATGTGTGTGTGTGTGGCGTTGTTGAGCTTCAGAAATTTATAAATGATTGTACAAACATGTTGCACCTTGGGAGCGACATGCTGTGCCGAGTTTTTTTGAAAAAACAATTATGTTGCACATTGTTTTTGCGCGACATATGAGGTGCGACTAGAGACACGTTTTTGTAGTCATACCATAAAAATTAGTTAAATGAAAATTAATTTTTTAGAAAATTAGTAGAGTTATTGAAGGCAGCTTTTTTTTTGCTCCCAAAACAATTCTATTTTATATCTCTTGAATTTGTATTTGTCAAATATGCATTCTTTACATATTCTAAAAATCACATTATCTCCGTTGATTGGAATAATATTACTCACCAACTAGTTTTCCACGATGTGGGTTCACGTTATTGTTATAGTGATGTTTTTCTTATCAGGATTATGGTGTTTTTAATTAGCATTATAGTGATGATTTTAAATTGCACGAATTTTACATTTGATCCATGTTTAAAATATAGTTTCATGAGGAGTTTAGTGAGAATGTAACCATTTACAGCAAAACTTACATTTTATGATTTTCTTGGTTTAAGGAGCATGACAAGTTTTGAACCCTAGATTAGAATGACAAAATTAAATATAACATGATGTGAAAAGGCTACAATCTATGTTATAAGAATGGGTTTGAAATGGTAATATAGATGATGTAAAACTAAACTGCCTTTCTTGTTTCTTGATTTTTGCTTCTTGGCCTTTTTCGTTATACCTTGTTTCTTGGTGCCAAAGGATGGAAATAGAAAAATGACGTCACAAATCAAACAAAAGGATCAGAAGATCAATTCAATGATGAGTTTCATATTTTTGCAAATTATTGGGTCCCCAAGAAAGAAAGAAAGAAAAATTTACAGAAACAAAGCAACAACAAACAATGTCACACCAGTGAAATGGAACTCATATGTTCGATAGAGAAAGCAAAAAGGAATGATGAAGTCACACACCTATGAAGCTATTTTACATTGTTGAACTTCCTAGAATGCAATATGTATTTCATATCATTGCAAATTATTGGGTGCCTAAGAAAAAAATAGAAGAACAATAACATATATACAACAATCAGATCGCCTATTTGAAAGGTATATCGTAGTATAATGGTAACTAATGTAAGCCTTAAGAGCCACTTGCTTAACTTGTCCAACTGTAAGACGCTCGTCGGCCCAATTGCTGGAATCAACTGCCAAGCATTGTTCCACCATGAATACCAAGGTAGTCTCGAGCAATCTCCTCTATAGTAGGAAGACGAAGGGCTTGTGTGTCGTGGTACCTTCTTGCACTCTGCACTATATCATAAGGAATTCCAGTTGATGCCTCGACCGTTGCATCTCAAATGTTCGCTTCTGTAGGTAGCAAAGGAACTTGTAGGATTTAAGAGGAATGGCCTGAGGGAGATAGGCACATCGTGTGAGTGACTCAGCTGGTAAACCAGGCACATGTCTTTGGCAAAGAGTTAGATTTTTTGTGCACCTTGGATGCTTCCGTTGACGCCATGGCTATTACCACGTATCTTTTGTCTTTGAAGTACCTTTGACGAATTGAGTTGGTGTAGATGAGCAACCTTCGGCAAAGCCGGGTGAAGCGGTCACGATGACTTCTGTGTGATTTCCTTCAATGTTGAGGACGAGGCAGCGACCATCGAACAGATTTGGATATTTTTGAATTGTGATCTCCGTCGCCATCTTTCTTGAGTTTGAGTGTGGGAGAGAAGAAGAATGTGATGGTAGGGACAGAGAGAGAATGAAGAAAGTAATGATTGTTCATTAATTTAAGGCTTCTCGCTAATATAGTAACAGAACATGTAACAGTTTTGGCTTTGGGCATTTTGGGGAATTGACATGAGTCTTCTTGCTTTAATGAGCTGAAATTATTAGTTAGTTAGTTTTGAAGTTTATTGTAGTATTCACTAATTCATAGTCCACTTTATATGTTTTCGTTTAAATGAGATTTTAAGATTCTTAATTGATAACTTTAAAAGTACGAGTATTTTCTTTTATATTTTTTGGGGGATGTTATTGCGTAATTTTAAGTATGTAAGAGTTCTAAAGGAAATTTATAAATTGTAATTAATTGTTAATCATGTGTGTGTTCTCATGAATTTTATACTTGATGTAAAAATTTTGATTTCAAATTATTTCATTTGTCTTGTTATTAATTTGTCTTGGTATTTTCCAATTTTCCCTTAACAAGAACAACTATTTATCTATCTATATATAAAAGTAGGGACACTAGCATTGGTCTTTGGAATTGAATGTTCAGATTTTGCTGTAATCATGATATGAATGTGTGCATGGAGGTTTAGTTGGATGAAACTTTTAAATGTTTTGGAATGTTACATAAATGTTTACTAGTATTTATTTAAGATTGTTTGTGAATTGTGAGCTTTCAAATAGATGTTTTCTCTTCATTGGTGGATTATGGCTGATTTTGTATAAAGTGTCTTAAGAATCTTAAGAGGTCTCAAGTCTTATGGTAGTCAAACTCTGAGAAACAGAACATAATTGTTATAGAAGGCTTGGGTAGTAATATTAGGATTCAAGAGAGACGTTATTCAATCTAAAACTTAGAATAGTTATTGACTCGTTTTTATTATATGGTGTAATAATAGGAAAAGATTATCATATATATATATATATATTTCTTAAGCCATGGTAAAGAAAAAGGGGAAAAACAACAGAGTACTAAGAGCCATAGGTAATCTCACTTACTACTATTAGTTGAGAATTTGCAAATCTTTTCTACATATGTATAAATAAAGTTTTCAAAGTTACTTTTATATGAAATAGGCTATCGGATGCCTTTCAAACACAATTATTTTCATATAAAGGTTTTCACTTACTACATAGTTGTTAGTGGTAATAGCTGTTAGTGGTAATTGCATGTAATTGTTCAATAGACCAATCGAGAATTATTTGTACTGATCTATTTTATTAGAGACAGGGGATCATCGGTCAACTAATTAGAGACAATGACCAGATTATATACGTCTACATTCGCTTCCGCATTTTTGTATGGTGTTTTTATTATAAACCCTGTAAATTATTCTTTTCTAACACAGTTATCAATTAATTATCCATGATAGCATTTATATTGTCTTAGGAAATTCTTTTCTATCATGGATAATATATAAATTATTAGAAATTTCTTTTTTTAACTATGATAGCGATATTGATATTACAGGACATCATTTTTCTATCATAGTTAGTAAAGGAATTATTGAATTGAAATTTATATTATTGGTTTATCAGAGTATTAGTATCAAAATTTTACATCTCTCTCCAAATTGTTTACATGTTTATACTCCCTCCGGTCCCTAATATAAGAGCTAGCTGCCAAAAAAACGCTTTTTAAGAAAACATGTGAATGTTAGTTGGATGTCCGGAGTTAATGCTTCTTTTCCATTATTATCCATATTTATTATGATACTTTTAAGAGAAAAAAATACATCAACATTAATAAATGTGAAAGAGAGTCAAGAGCAAAGTAGGAAAAAACACATTAAATGAGGAGAGAATGTGAGTTGAACTCTTATATTAGGGACCAAAACCATTCAAATGTTTATTATTTATTTAAGATTGTTCGTGAATTGTGAGCTTTCAAATAGATGTTTTCTTTTCATTGATGGATTATGGCTGATTTTGTATGAAGTGTCTTAAGAATCTTAAGAGGTCTCAAGTCTTATGGTAGTCAAACTCTGAGAAACATAAAATAATTGTTATAGAAGGCTTGGGTAGTAATATTAGGATTCAAGAGAGAAGTTATTCAATCTAAAAACCTACAATAGTTATTGACACATTTTTATTATATGGTGTAAGCCATGGTAAAGAAAGAGGGGGAAAACAACAGAGTACTAAGAGCCATAGGTAATCTCACTTACCGCTATTAGTTGAGAATTTGCAAATCTTTTCTACATATGTTTAAATAAAGTTTTCAAAGTTACTTTTATACTCCCTCTGGTTCTAAATATAAGAACTGATTGACTTTTTTGGAAAATCCTAAAAAAAGTAAAAATAAGTTAATTATAAATTGAATTACCTAATTTGTTTCACTTATATTAGTTTATTTTACCTATAAACTAATGGATTATCTAAAAATATATCAAATATGTCATCATTTAATAACATATTTCGCAACCTTAATCTCTCCAAAAAAAGTATCCTGTTAGTATAATTGCATGAAGATTATGTACCATCACGCGATGTAATTGTTCAATAGACCAATCGACAATTATTTGTACTAATATTTTTATTAGAGACAGGGGATCATTGGTCAACTGATTAGAGACAATGACCAGCAGTCTTTCTGGTTATAGACAAGAGCCACTCCCATTCTAATTAAAAATAGATTGAGGTTCCCACTCTGATTTGAGACAGAGGGGGATGCCTCCCTAATTAAAATGGGGCACAATGACACACATGTTTATTCTAAATATTTGGAGATGGATGATTTATTTATTTAAAACTTTGGAACCTTTTATGTGCTCCCCTACTGCACATCTCACTATTATAGTGAGTTAAGTAGTGATTATTGTCACTTCAAAAAAGGTTGTGATTATTTAGACAAGTTGTCTCCTCCCATTCCTTCTATATTTTTTTAGGTGGTCGTGCACAGGTGCGGGCAAAAAAAATGGGAATAGGTTAATATAGGATATTAGGAAATTATATTGCCAATAGTTAGGCTTCAATTTGCTCTCGCATGTTCTATAATGGTTAATTGTTTAACCATAGAGTAGTTCTATTTATTGACCATGCTAGTCTAATTCTTTCTAACATGGTTAGCTATTAATTATCCATGATAGTAATGATATTGTATTTGTAAATTATTTTCTATAATATATAATGCTTAAGCCATTAGAAATTTTTTTTCTAACTATGATAGAGATATTGATATTATAACATTCTGTTACTAATTCCCTAATTAATCAATGATATAAATTTCAAGTCAGTAGTTCTTTTACTAATTATGATAGAAAAAAGGGTTTTCCATAATATCAATAACTCTATCATAGTTAGAAAAAGAGCTTTCTAATAATTCATACATTATCCAATATAGAAAAGAAATTTACTAATACAATATAAGTGTTATCATGAATAATTAATTGCTAACCATGTTAGAAAGAAATAATCTAACATGGTTAATAAATAAAACTACCATACAAAAATGCGGAAGTGAATGCAGACCTATACAACTTGGATCAGCCTTTTGTATCTTTTTATATATTTATCCTTTTATTATTCAAAAGGTATTTATTTTTCTTTCCCAAAAAGATTATATTGCGGGTAGAGTTTTTTTTTTCTTGAAATGACAAAAGAAATTGATTTAGAAACATGGGTGAGGGTCCAACTTTTTTCGTGTGAGTATTTCTTAAAATTGTTTTTTTATAAACAAGTTATATTTAAAATGAGATCTATTTTTCAATGAGCGGTATTCAAAGTATTTTTTCTGCACCTAAAAAATATATGATTTTCTTTTATGTGCATATATACCTTGTTTCTTGTTGCTAGTTAGGTAAGAATACTGAAATTGTGTAAAATAAAATTCAAAGCAAGAAGACTCAACGTTGAATATTAAACAATAGAAAGAAAGAAGACTCAAGGAGTTATCACCAATATTCATCTAATATTTCTGCAAATGGAAAATACAATGAAGAATCAAACAACAAGGGTAGCAATGATCTCTTCAATTTTTATATACAATCTAATTTTTTTCATCATTTTTAAATTATTTTTCTTTGGATCTAAAGGCTCTAAAACTATCAAGACATACATAATTTAAAATATTTTTAAATGGAACAATATTATCAACCTACTAGCTTTCAATGATGTGTTTGGCTTAACGTCATTGTTATAGTGATGTTTATTTATCAACATTATTTCTAATATGCCATAAAAAAAATTTATTCATTCTTTCCCAATTTTATATATTGTCTATTTTACTTCATTATTTTTAAAATTATCTTAGGATCTAAAGGCTCTAGGACTAATAAAACTTACATATCCCTAACCTAAATAGCATGTCGTTGTCTTTTTCTCGTGTCATAATAATTAGATAAAAGAAATTCATTTCATAGAAAAGAATTAGAGGTATTGTAGGTAATTGCCTGCACCCAAAGCAATTATATTTTATATCTTTTGAATTTATTAATGGTTTTCAATCAAAAAAAGAATTTATCAATGGTTAAATATCCATTCTTTACATACTTTACAAATTACATTGCCACCGTTAATTGGATTAATAGTACTCACCAACTAGCTTTCCACGATATGTATGAGACCACGTTATTGTTATAGTGATGTTCTTTTATCAGCACTATAGTGATGTTTTTAAATTAAATGAATGAAATTTCATGTGGAGTGTTCGGTAAGAGTGTAACCATTTAAAGCAAAACTTACATTTTATGATCAATATGTTCGGTTTAAGGAGTGTGACAAAATTTGATCCCTAGATTAGAATGACAAAGCTAAATAGATCACCATTAGGGCATGATGTGAACAGGCTACATTCTATGATATAAGAATGAGATTAACATAGCAATAATAATAATGTAAAACTAAAAATTTCTTTCTTGTTTCGTGATTATTTTTTCTTCTGGGCCTGTCTTAATTTCTTTACACCTTGTTTCTATGTGCTAAAGGATAGAAATAGAAAAATGACGTCAGACATCAAACAAAAGGATTAGAGGAGCAATACAATGTGTCAATCTCACTCTTATATTACATAGCAAATTATTGGGGTCCCCAAGAAAGAAAGATAGAAAAAATTTGAAGAAATAGAACAACTATGAACAATGTCACACCAGTGAAATGGAACTCATTTATTCAATAGAGACAACAAAAAAGAATGATGAATACATACACCTATAAAGCTATTTTACATTATTTTATTAATTCTTTCTCAATTTCATATATTGTCTAATTTAATTCATCAATTTCAAATTATTTTTCTTAGGATCTAAAGGCTCTAGGACAAACAAGACGGTACAAATCCCTGACCCAAATGACATGTCGGTGTCTCGGTCTCGTACTATAATAATTCGAAAAGGAATATTCATTTCTTAGAAAAGAATTAGAGGTATTGTAGGTATTTTTCTGCACCCAAAACAATTCTATTTTATATCTCATGAATTTATTAATGGTTAACCATGCATTCTTTACCAACTTTAAAAATTATATTGTCATCGTTAATTGGAATAATATTGCTCATCAACTAGGCTCTCACCGTTCAAAGAATAACTTACATTTTTTATTTGTTCGGTTTAAGGAGTGTGGCAAATTTTCAACCTTAAATTAAAATGACAATACTAAATAGATCACCATCAGGTCATGATGTGAAAAGGAAACATTCTACAATATAAAAATGAGTTTGACTTAGTAATGATGATGGTATAAAACTAAAAGTGCCTTTCTTATTTCTTGATTTTCGCTTCTCGTCCTTTTTTTCTTTACACCTTGTTTCTTGGTGTCAAAGTAAGGAAATGGAAAATGACGTCACAAATCAAACAAAATGATTGGAAGAGCAATAAAATGATGCATTTCATATTCTTGCAAATTATTGGGTCCCCAAGAAAGAAAGAAAGAAAGAAAGAAAAAAAGAAAAAGAAAACATTTAAAGAAACATAGCAAAGATGAACAATGTCACAATAGTGAAATGGAACTCTTTTGTTCGATAGAGACAACAAAAATGATGAATACACACACCTATGAGGTATTTTACATAGTTGAACTTTCAAGAATGCAATATGTATTGCATATCATTGCAAATTTTTGGGTGCCTAAGAAAAAAAAGAACAATCACATACAGTATTAGATCACCTGTAAGGAATGTTCACCATAGTATAATGGTAAGTAATGTAAGCCTCAAGAGCCACTTGCTTAACCTGTGCAACTGTAAGTTCCTCATCTGCCCAATTGGTGGAATCAACCGCCATTGGCATTGTGACACCATGAATACCAAGGTAATCTCGAGCAATCTCCTCTATCTTAGCAAGACGATGGACTTGTCCGTCGAGGTACCTTTCTGCACTCTGCACTATATCAAAAAGACTCCATGACATATATAGTTGATGCCTCGAATGTCGCAGCTTCCACATAAGATCTTCACTTCTGTAGGCAACGAAGAAAATTGTAGGATCCATGAGGAATTGTCTGAGGGAGAGAGGCACGGTGGCTGACTGACTCAATTGGTAAACCAGGCAAGAGTGATGGGTAAGGAGTTGGATTGTTTGTGCACCATGGATGCTTCCGGTGACACCAATAGCTACCACAGATAATCTGTTTTGGAAGTAGATTTGATGAAGATTGATGCTGGTGTAGGCAATCCAAGTTTCGACCACGTCGGCTGAGGCGGTGACTACGACTTTTATGCAATTTCCTCCAACGATGATATTGAGGAAGCAGCCACCGCCCACATTTGCATACTCCTTAACCGTGATCTCTGTTGCCATCTTTCTTGAGTATGGGAGAGAAGAAGAATGCAATGGTATAGAGAGAGAGAGAGAGAGAGAGTATAAAGGTCTAGTCTCGTTGCATAAATTGGAAAGGTACAAAACAAAGAAACAACAAAATGTGAGTATAAATACTAAATTAATAATAATCAAATCTCAAGTTTAGGATATTATTATTAAATTAAAAGCATCGTAAATGAGTAAATGAGGATAAAGATATTTTCAAGAAAATAATATATATATATATATATATATATATATATTCTTTAGAAATTAAAGAAAAATAGTTAGAATTTGAGCTTCAAATTAAAAGATTGATGGAAAATACTTTAGGGCATAAATAATACTAAGTCAGAGTTTGAATTACAAATTTGTTTGACATTTAACCTTAAAGTAGAGAGTTAAAATAAAAAAGTAAATAAATAATTATAGAAGGACATTTTTGTAATTTGCCCTCAAAACCCAACACCATAAAGGCATAAACTCCTCCCTCCTTCCTTATATGTGTCCAGCCGCCCCCTCCCCACTCTATTTTCCAATGGAAACCTTTTTTAGGTGAGCTACCCTTTTCATTTTCTACTTTCTCTGCGGTTTTGTGAGAGGCCGAATGGGAAATTCTGATTTTTCGGTTTGCTAGAATTTGTGTATATGTGGTTGTTGTGAATCTTTGTATTCTTTTCTTTTTTGGATGATTTGATGCTTAAGGATAAGGGTATTGCAAATGGTAATTGGAGATTGAAATGGTTGCATATTTGGCCTGACAGTTATAACTGTGCATGAGAAGGGAATAGGGCAGTGTTACAAATATAAAAGTATGTTTAAGCATTCTATTATAATGGCTGCAAGTATTGGAAAGAAAATGGTAGGCCTTATTGGTTAGTAACTTTGTATAGTTATGAATCTGTTTGGGTGGTAAGTGAGAATTGAAATGAATCTTAAGTGCTTGAGAAAATAATACCACCTCTGGTACTAAATATAAGACCTAATTGACTTTGTTTCTTTGGAGAGGTTAAGGTTGCGAAATAGACTATTAAATCATGACATATTTGATATATTTTTAGATTATACATTAGTTTATAGGTAAAATAAACTAGTCTAATGGAAAATATTAGGCAAATCAATTTATAATTAACTTATTTTGCTTTTTTTATAGGATTTTCTAAAAAAGTCAACTAGGTGTTATTTTTAGGACCGGAGGAAGTATTTAGTATGAGTGAAAAGGGTGATGCTACCTTTGATTAATAAACTGTCATATATATTAAGTTTTTAGGCAATTTGGAGTGGTTGGAATCCATTTGTCTTATCTCTCAATTAGCCTTAATGTTGATGTCTGTGGTGTGGCTTATCTTGTGGTTCAAGCTCATCAATTGAAAATGTATGGATGATTTTCGTTGATGTATGTTCATTTCCTTGGGGATTGTTGTTTTACTAATGTGTAAATCTGGACTTCTTCCCTTTTTCTTCACTGTATGATTTGGTTCATGGCTAAGCTATTGAAATGACAATTTAAATTGAGGCTAACAAGTGTACAATGTTAAGTTTTGTTCATATATTCTTAAGCATATGTGGATGTTGATGAGAATTTGTGATATATGTATGCTAAAAAGAATGGGTATTGCTAAAATTGTTCCTTGTACATGTCTTTGAGTTCTCCACTTGCTAATCGCATTTAAGAAGGGAAAATGCTTTATGTTTTGATTGAAAATCTTAGTTAGAAGATATATTAAAATCTGCTTTGATCATACATGTTGTATTTCAAATAATAACTATAGTTTTCTCTGAATTTATACAGTTGAGGACTTGTTTTGGACGTTGTTTATGTTTGTTTGAAATCAAGCGTATGACAATGTGAAATATATGGGGATCAATTTCTGGACAATTGTCAAGTGATGACTTGTTAATGGTGGGGCATGAGAAAGCTATAGAAATGGAAGTTTACAATATTCCAATTTATGTCATTTCTGATCTTTTACAAATTGTATTGGTGGATTTATGAATTGATTGCAATGAGTGATTACCAATCATGAAAAGTTCTTTCTCCTTACTGTGGTTGTTTTAATTGTTAAGTTTGATAAATATTGTGATTTTGAAGTTGGTCTTAATCAATGTACTGTAAAATCTTGATTTGTAAAAGTCTTACTTGGTTGATTGTTGATGATGATTCTTGAAGTCCATAACTGATCATTTTGCCTTGTTGTTCGCTGCTGATTTTATTGTGATTGGAATTGAGAATGATGTGTAATTGGCTGGGATTTCCTGAATTGATTGTTGTTGACCATGTTGTTTTGTGAATTGGCATGCAGCCCAAATTTGACTTTATTTTTTATTCTTCTATGGATCTGGTTTGATTGACACAGTGTAGAGAAATGAAAGTTGCGAATTCCTACAAAATCAATGTTCTTCTTGCTTTTAAAATTACTAAACTGTTTTGTTCAATTCACAATATGTGTGATGTTCTAATTTCATGTACAAATGAGGTGGAATTTCTTTAAATGGAGGCATAACTTGTGTAATTGAAGCTGGTATGCTTGAGAGATCAAATATAACAAGTAATTACCCGTGGGAAAACCCCTTTGCTTTCACACTTGAGCCGGATAAAATGTGGTTTCTGTTTTCACAAGCTTACATCAACAGGGAGAGAAACGTTCAATGTACATGGGATTGATTTCTGATGCTTCGTTTTACACAATGACTTTTAATTTTCCTCACAACCAATAACTTCACAAACCCTTCCCCTTCCCATGCTTCAGACTCTCCTCGTCTTCCCTCTGCAAAGGCCTTCACTGACTATAGAAAATGGCTTCTTCTTCTCTTCGCTCACATCTCACAATCACCGCCTTTTGACCTTCAAATCCTCAAACTTCCTTTCAATCAAAAAGAGGCGAAGAAGAGTAGGAGAAGGAGAAAAATAAAAGCAAGGTGATTTCCGAGAAATTGTGGTTTATAATTTCTAATTTTAGATGATTGTTTTAATTTTGAACAATTTTCACAGATTGTAGCTCTGATATGTAGTAAAATTTGATGGAACTATGTTGTAGTTTTGAGCTTGGTGAGTAAAGGAGTACCAAAACCCCAAATCCTCAATCACAATCAAATCCCAAAGAGGAACACGAAGACCCATTGTATTATGGGATTACTGAGCAACTCATCAATCTCACCAAGTCCTTCACCAGTGAAACCTTTAAAAATTTCCCTCTTCAAGGTACTGCCTTTTCAATTTATTGCACCTCATTTCACTTTCCAAATAAACAAAATCAGACTTATTTGGAGCATTGGAAGGTATGATACTCAGATTTATTTGGACCCCACCATGTCTAATATTTAGTTATTTCTGATTTCTGATGGAAGGTGAAAATTAGATAGGCTTTTGACAAGGACTTTGTTTCTTTTCCTGCATCTCAACAGTGTTGCCTCTGTAATCTTCATGAATTTTGTAATACATATGGACTTGAGCATCATTAGGTTCCTTCAGAAAGTCAGAGAGTGTTGATCATAACTCACTGGCTACAATTCATACAAAGATGCAATTGTTTTATACAATGTCGATGCTTGGTTTAGGAAATTGGTTATATAGAAAGTAGTTTCTGTTATGAACTATTTTAAATTTTACACTTAGGTGCCTCACTAAAACATTTGATTAGCATAGATTTTAAGTCAAAACCTCATAGGCTGATGTAGTTTAAGAACATAATATCAATCAATTGTGTTGAATATCATTGTTGAAGAAGACATTTTAATACTGTTTGGATGCATATATTTTTTATTGATGTTGAATATTTTTGCTGAAGAAGACATTTTTAATACTGTTTGCATGCATATGAAAGAGTCTAGCTGTAGAACGTAGTGTATTCTATGGGTTGGGTTAGAATTCAAATTGAGGAATTTGATTAACTGAATGTTGTGCAAATGGTGGTAGTTTAATAGAGAATGAAGCCATAAAGTATCCAAATAGTATACTATCTATGATATTCTGTTTTTTTTTATTTTCTTCTTCCCCTGCATTTTTGAACTCTATGGGGGGGAGAAACAAAAAAAGGAGACAATGGAAATGATGCATATATGTAAGTTTGGAAGTTGGATATTGCATGGGGTGGACTAGAATTCTAATTGAGGAATGAGGAATTTGATTAATTGGATGCTGTGAGCAGGATGGTAGAGTGAACTATAATTAGCACTATAATTTTTCAATTCAAGAAGCTCTATAATTTATAGTGTTTGATTATATTAACAATTGATGGCATTTCAAACAATTTGCTCTGGCTTAATTACATGAAGGTTGAATATTAAGCAAGCAGTGAATGGAACTCAGGAATTTGGGTGGCAAATCTTGCCTTTCTTTATTTTCATTGTGGGATGATGCTACTCAAGCTCAAAGTCAGTATTGGGGATGTTCCTCCATAAACTGAAATAACTTACTTCCAGAGGTGGGATTGTGAAATTGAAATTCTCATTATTGGCGCTGATGAGACACACACACACACACACGTGTTCTTTGGTTTTTTATGATGAATATATGTTCAATAGTTTTAGATTTTTTGCCATCAGCATGTATTTATGCAATTCTGCAATACTTCTGATTTCTTCTTATTTGATTTTTATTATTTTAAAGATGGTACTTCTGTTTGGCTTCTTTTCTTTATCACTCAATTTAAATATGTATTATTTTAAAGAAGTGTTCTTGGTTTGGGTAGATTCACATACCCAAACCAAGAACAATTTTATCATTATAAGGTTGGGATTGCTTAATATTAGGTCCTTTATGTAAACATACACTGTTTATTTTAGTTGACTAGACTATAAATAGAATGAGGTTGATTGAAGTGCTGTTCATTGTTTTTATTCTTTTTTTTAATGTAAAGCCTAATAAAAGTCCTTTTGCTTAGTATAGAATGAGGTTCTTTTTTGTAATTCCAATCCATTTGTATTTGAATCATTTAGGGATGTACCTTATCATTTTTGCACTTGGAAAAAAGGAACTCTGATAAACTGAAGAATATTATGCAGAAAATTCTTTATTTGGAGAATACTTTCAATCAAGGAAGAACATGGGTTGGTATTTTGTACTATATAGTACCTTTTTCTTGACTTGAGACTAATGAGGTTTTTTATGTATTCTACATCAAATAAGGGTTACTAGATATTTTTGATTCATGATCTTATAGTAGAAACCTCTTTAAATCCAAAGGATCTTCAATCTTCATGAAGTTATGACAGTGGTAATATACTGTGTTTCGTAGCAAGATGCCTCTAATTCATTCTCTCTTTCACTTGTAATAAATGATTCCTTACAGGTTATAGCAGCTGGGAGTAAGCAAGAAAAGAAAGAAGAATAACATTACGGCAATTGATTGACCATTTTTTTGTTCTCATTTCTTGAAGCATGTGTAAATTCACATACCCAAACCAAGAACATTTTTATCATGATAAGGTTGGAATTGCTTAATCTCATGGTCTATATCATCAGCCACTACACTTCTTTCTCTTGCGCTTAACCCTTCAATTTCTTCCACTTTCTTCGAAGAAGGACGTTGTTGTGGTGTTTCTGTTAGAATCTCTCTGATATGATATGTTAGAATCTCTCTGATATGTATCTGATATGCATAATCTCTTTGATATGCATTTATGTATTTTCTATTTTTATTTCCTCTTCTCTTCCTATATAATGTAGTCTCACTACCACTCTATGATCAATATAAAATAAGAGAAATCATTTCTTCTTCCAAATCTCTTCTCTCCTTTTAACATGGTATCAGAGCCTCGTTCGAATCTGAGGAGAATGGTTTGTTCCCGCTGAGATCGCAGAGAGAGAGAGAGAGAGACAAAATAATTCGGCCGGTGTAGATCTGGAGCAATCCATGGCGCGTCGCACGACACCGCCACCACCGCTGAGTTCGCGAGGTTTTGGCGTCATTCTGAGCGGCGCGTGGCCTTCACGCGCCGTCACAGCAACGGCGCGTGGCCCCCACGCGCCACCACACCTCCGGCGCGTGAAATCCACGCGCCGCAGTCCACGGCCGCCGGAGCTCCGAAAATTCCAGAAACGCGTTTTCAGCCTGTTTTTCCACCACTGTCAGCCGCATTAGCTCCTTCAAAATTTGACAAATCAGATTCTCATCCTATAGCTCTAATGGGTAGCTCCTCAAAAGGTTCAGTGAAGCCTGAAGAAGCACCAGAACTTATGTCAGAGCCTCAGGTGATGATTATCGATTACAAATCAAATGTAAACCTTGTTCAGTCAGGTAATTTCATAATAGCCCTTAATACTACTATGACTGCTGATGATACATGGATCGTTGACTCAGGAGCTACAGATCATATGAGTGGAAACAGAGGTTTATTCAAAGCTCTTAGATTATGTCCGGAAAATCTTAGAGTTAAAGTCGCAAATGGAGTTGTTACAAAAGTTGCAGGAATTGGTTCTGTTTTGTTGACAGAACACTTAGAAGTTCACAATGTTCTCTTTGTTCCTGCGCTTACTTGTAATCTAATATCTGTTAGTAAATTAATTAAAGGCAAGAGATGTAGAGTGATCTTTGATGAAAGTGGGTGTACTTTTCAGGATTTAAACTCGAGGAGGACGATTGGCAATTCTAAGGAATGGGATGGACTCTATTATCTTGAAGGCTCTAACCGAAGGAAACGAGAAGCAAATAAGGCACTTGTTAGCTCGCATTCCAATAATGAAGATGTTCTTTTGTGGCACCAAAGGTTAGGCCATCCAAGTTTTGATTATATGAAGCATTTGTTTCCAAGTCTATTCAATAAAAATTCAGTACCATTTTCTTGTGAAACTTGCCAACTCGCAAAGCAAAAACGATCCACCTATCCTCAACTATCCTATAAGCCGATCACACCCTTCACAATAATCCATAGTGACATTTGGGGGCCTGGTAAAACCAAAACCCAAGCCAATGCCAGATGGTTCATAACCTTTATTGATGATCACACTAGAACTACATGGGTTTACCTAATGAAAGAAAAATCTGAAGTGAACCAAATATTCCAAAGTTTCTACTCTTATGTAAAAACCCAATTCCACACCTCTATCCAAATTTTAAGGAGTGATAATGCTAAGGAATACTTAAGTAGTTCTATGAAAGAGTTTCTAACCAAGCAAGGTATTCACCACCAAACCTCTTGTGTGTACACCCCTCAGCAGAATGGAGTGGCTGAAAGGAAGAATAGACACCTCCTAGAAGTAACTAGAGCCATTATGATAGAAAGAAATGTCCCTAAAATATTCTGGGGAGATGCCATTCTTACCGCTGCCTACCTTATTAATCGTATGTCATCCAAAGTTCTCAACTTCTCCACTCCTATACAGAAACTCCTTGAAAGCTACCCCAACTCTCCACTTATTCATACCTTACCTCCAAAAACTTTTGGGTGTGTCGTGTTTGTTCACAAACAGGCTGAGGGCAAACTTGATCCTAGAGCAGAAAAATGTATATTTGTTGGGTATTCTCCAAGTCAAAAGGGTTATAAATGCTACAGTCCAATCACCCGAAAAACCATTGTCTCAAAGGATGTAGTGTTTTACGAGAGTGAGGCATACTATCCCAAATTACCCATTCAGGGGGAGAGTGATGGTACAGAATGGCTAATTGTGAATCCCACACCTAAGTCAAGCCTTGAACAAGAAATCTTAGTTTACCCTGAAATGACATCCAACCCAGTAGACTCTGAAAGAGCCATAACCATCCCAGAAATAGAAATCACCCAGGACAACCTTAGTGAACACAATTCTCAACCCAGAGTGGAAAACAATGCTGAAATCAATACTGAGATGGTCTCTGAAGATCAACATGATGAGGAATTACAATCAGGCAATGAAGCAACTGATAGTAGAGTTCCTTCCGCTCCGAGGAATGACCATGAATCTGACTCGAGAATAGATCCTGAAGAGATGGGCTGACCTATTGCTCTGCGAAAGGGGGTAAGATCTTGTACTCAACATCCTATTCAAAAATTTGTTTCTTATGGTAATCTGTCTGCAAAGATGCAGAGCTTTGTAATTAACACTGCTCAAGTGAAAATCCCACACACTTTCCAACAAGCTATGACTGATCCTAATTGGAAGTTCGCTACAGAAGAGGAGTTGAGGGCTCTCAAAGAGAATAAAACATGGGAGATTACAAATCTTCCGAGAGGGAAGAAGGCAGTTGGATGCAGGTGGATATTTACTCCAAAATTTAATCCTGATGGGAGCATCGACAAGTATAAGGCCAGATTAGTTGCAAAGGGGTACACTCAGACATATGGCATTGATTACGAGGAGATGTTTGCTCCAGTTGCCAAGTTTAGTACCATCAACATACTTCTTTCTATTGCAGCCAACCTGGATTGGTCATTACATCAATTAGACATTAAAAATGCCTTTTTAAATGGTGACTTAGAGGAAGAAGTGTACATGGAAGTTCCAGAGGGTGTCAAAGCTCCTAATAACACTGTGTGCAGGTTGAAGAAGTCTTTGTATGGATTGAAACAGTCTCCAAGAGCCTGGTTTGACAGATTCTCTAGAGTGCTGAAGAAGATGACCTTTGTTCAGGGGCAAGCAGATCACACCTTGTTCACTAAACATAATGGTGAAAAAGTGACAATTTTAATTGTTTATGTTGATGACATTGTTATTACAGGAAACGATGAAAGCTCCATAGCTCAGCTGAAACAAGCTCTAGCAAGTGAATTTCAAGTGAAGGATCTTGGTCAGATGAGATACTTTCTTGGCATGGAGATAACCAGAAGCAGGAAAGGCATTAATGTGTCCCAACACAAGTACACACTAGACTTGCTACATGAGACCGGGATGCTAGGTGCAAAACCGGAGGAGACACCTATGGATGACCAATGCAAACTAGAAATAAAGGAAAAAGGAGTTCCTGCTAACACTGAGAGATATCGGAGACTTGTTGGGAAATTGATATAGTTGACTCATACACGTCCGGATATCAGTTTTGCTGTGGGAATGGTAAGTCAATTCATGCACCAACCACAAAAGGAGCATATGGATGCAGTTATGAGAATACTTGGGTACTTGAAGGGAAATCCAGGTAGAGGAATATTCTTTAAGAAAGGAACAACTAGGAACTTGGAGATTTATACTGATGCAAGTCTTGCAAGAGACCTAGAAACTGGAAGATCTATCACAGGTTATTGCTCATATCTCTGGGGAAACTTAGTTACTTGGAGAAGCAAGAAGCAGACCATTGTATCACGAAGTAGTTGTGAAGCTGAGTTAAGAGCTGCATGTCTTGGTGTATGCGAAGGAATCTGGATCATCAGATTACTACATGAATTGAGAATTCCTTTTGATGGCCCACTGAAAATATGGTGTGATAACAAGTCTAGCATTGAAATGACCAGGAATCCTGTTTATCATGATCGAACTAAACATGTCGAAATTGATAGACATTACATTAAGGAGAAAGTAGAGGCGGGGATCATGGCATTGACATATGTCCGTTCCTCTGAACAGATTGGTGATATGATGACTAAACCACTTGACCGACCTACATTTGAGAGATTCCGAAGCAAGCTGGGAATGCTTGACATATATTCTCCAGCTTGAGGGGGAGTGTTAGAATCTCTCTGATATGTATCTGATATGCATAATCTCTTTGATATGCATTTATGTATTTTCTATTTTTATTTCCTCTTCTCTTCCTATATAATGTAGTCTCACTACCACTCTATGATCAATATAAAATAAGAGAAATCATTTCTTCTTCCAAATCTCTTCTCTCCTTTTAACAGTTTCCAGTAAAGGATGTTTCTTCCCCAAGTTCCTTCTTTCATTTCGCTTTATTCACCTTTAACCTTCATTTACTTTATTCCTATTCATATGTTTTTATGCTGTTTTGTAAACAATTTTTTTTGTTCTGAGATATTATGGTGTTACACATGTTCTTATGCTGTTTGGAAATTTTGTTCCCTTATCTTTGGCAACAGGAGATTGAATTGAAACTTTGAGGGAAGTCACAACAATCAAAATCAGAGATGGTATGAGCTTTGGTACATATATGTGGAATGGAGGGAAAAATGCACTTCAGGAGGTTTATCGCTGTATGTATGAATATTATGTGTATGGACAGGAATATGAATTTAAAATATCAGCGTTTTCTAGGAATACTATACCTCTATGTTAATTAAAATTTTAGACATGTTATAAATAAATGTCTGTATCAAATAACAATTATGCCTTACTAAGTATGGAAATTGTGGATAGAAAATGTAGTGCTATGCAAGTCTATATCTGTTACTGCACATTTATTTATTTCAACTTGGTCTTGCTGTTTCCTTTGAAGAATATGGATTATTTTGTTTAAAGCTCTAAGTTTCATTATTACAGCTTTTAAATCCATTTATAATCCATTATTGCAGTTTTAAGTATTAACACAGATAAGGAGGGAGAAAATCAGTTAGTGAATGAAATTTCTGCAAGATCTTGTGTCTGATTGGAATAAGGTCCATCCATAAAAGCTAATAAATCATATTATTTCATACTTTGTGATCAAGTTGATCCTTAATTACACATGCTAAAATATGAAACAATTCTTTGTAGGCCACACTGGAAAAGCCCCTATGCTTGATGAAATCATGAACTATGTACAGTCATTGCAGGGTGGGTCAAGTTGAGGTAGAATTAGGCTTGGTCAAATGAGCTTTTTCCTCCATGCTAAAATTATGCAATTGGTTAATTATAAGACCAATGTCATGATATCTTTTAAATAATGAGGAGAAAGCACAGGGGGTTGATGATAACAAAATGTCCAAGATTTTAATGGTAGTATACAGTATTGTGTTTTTCATTTGGCCTAACAAGGTGATTATACTTATGACTTTTTTTTTATTATTTATGTGGTATAATGCACAGGTTCAAGTCAGCTAATCCCATATGAAAGTTGAGCTCTAATCAAAGCTTGAATTGGAGCTTAGAGGAGTATATGAAGGAAGATTGTTGCACACAAGAAAAGTATTTTGAGCTCAGAGGGTATATTCCCTCAATTCATTTTAAGAATGGAATGATAGTTATATTTTTTAGAATATTAACTTAAATACAAAACTTAATGATTGTGTTGATGAGTTATGTTAATGACTATTTTTCATGTTTGACTTGGAAACTTAATTATAAATAGTATAGGAGAATAACCAATTTCTTTGACATTAGAACTCTACATTTAATAATTTTATACATGCCGAAAATTGTTGAATGGATCATTAAATATATCATGGATGGATAGTATTTTCCATCAACACTCTTATTTATGATTTCTACTTTTAAAAATTCACATATACCAAAAGAATTGTTGAATTTATTACTAAAAAATTTAAGAACAACCATATAAAGCTTATTTTTAAATCAAATTTTGTAAAAAAAAAAATTCAACCGGGTAACCCGCGCAACGCGCAGGGCCACCCCTAGTTAAATAAATTGCAACAGATTTATTAGATTTGTGTATATACATTTTCAATCAGATTTGAGTCTATTTGTGTTTGTTTTTGCATCAGATTTCTTTTGTTTACTTTTTATTCAGATTTTCCTGTGACAAGCTTGTATTTACTTGATTGGATTTATTTAAATTGAATCTGGATTGTATTGGCCAAAGTTACTGAGCATTTGTCTATTGGCTTTGGTCTTGATGGAGTGAAAATGCTTTCTTAGAAGAGTATAAATAAGGGGTTGGGTAGTAATGCGGATACGAGAGACGTTAAATATTATGAAGTAGAAATGATATTTGAAATGCGTGGCTGTCACCCAAGAGGGGGGGTGAATTGGGTGTCAGAATAAAAACTTTATTTCTTTTCCGAAAGACTGCTTGTGCTTGGTGATGATGTTAATAAGTAATGGTATGCACAAGTCAGTATGTTATGTGATGCAAAATAGATTGTTTAAATGTAAATTTATGCACACATAAATTTATCCTGGTTCGGTCGCCCAGACCTACATCCAGTCCCCAAGCTACACTTGAGATTTCCAATCCACTATTCTTGTTTAAACCGGGCACAAGAGAAGCCTTTACACTTTAGGTTTTACGAGCACGGGTTCACCTAACAACCCACAGGTTTTATCACGGGCTAACCTGCAAACCTTACCGCAAGTTTTACGGGATTACTTGCAACCTTTACAACCACAAGTTTTGCGGGCTCACTTGCAACCTATGGAGATTTAGACAACCTCTAAATGCTCCCCCTTACAAATGTAAGATAACAACTATGTTCACTCTATGAACTGATTGTGCTAAACACTTAAGCTCAACTAAGTGGGTTCACTCAATGAACAGATTATGTTACTCACTTAAGTACAATGATTGCTCTCCACTAATTTTCTCTAAGAGTATTACAACTTCATAATCAGAGAGTAGGAGATGAGAAGGATATTTCAGATAGTAGGCTTGAGCTTCTTCATTCTATTTCTCTTGCTTATCAAACTCATGAAGCTCTCTCTCTCACCTCTTCAGAAATGAAGAATATCTCCTTTTATACCAGCCTCTGATTATCCAACCGTTGGAGAGGCAATAAGGCCGTTTGAATATAGCCGTTGGGGCCTTGTTTACGTTGTCCTCATTAATGCACAGCAGGGTTGACTTTGCTTTATCTGAAAAGGTGCTTTGACCAGCTGTTCTGTCAACACTGTTCTGACAATACTGTTCTGGCAAAAGTCGTTCTGACATCTATACACTGTACGGTCTGACTCTTGCTTGTTGTCCGATGAGGACTTCGTTCCTCAAGCATAAGTCCAGGATGCTAAGAGACTTACTATCGGAAGCTCTCTTGCTATCTGAAGTGAAGCTCGTGGACTCTAACATTCTGCTTGCTATCACATAGAGGAACTTTGTCTTCCAAGCACTTGTCCATGAATGATAAGAGCGCTTTCCTATTGGATGCTCTCTTGCTATCAGAAGCTCTCTTATGGACTCTGATTCCTGTGGGTAGTATGAGCTTTGACATCTTCAATGAATCTTCAGATTATGTTCTCCTTATCTCTCATACTCCTCATGCTTGGTAGGTAACAATGTTGTTTGAATATCTGTTAACCTCTTGTTACCGTTGGGAAGTTCATCTTCTTAAACGCTCCATTAAAGCTTAGCAGGGTTGACTTGCTTTAACTCTGAAAATTAGTCCTGACACCTCTGCTTGGACATAAGCATTCTGACACTGCATCTCTGAACGTTCTGACATTCTGATTGCTTGCGGAAGCAACTTCTCATCCGGAAGCAACCTTACTTAGTGTGCTGTATTTGAACGTTTGTTTATCAATCTAAACACATTGTCTCATGCAGTGGGTGTTCTCTTGGTCTATGAAGCATCCGGAAGCACTCCTTCATCCGGAAGTGCCAAACTTGCTCTGCAAGTGTTAATCTCTGAAATCCAATGCCAAGAGTCTTTGCATCCGGAAGCTCATTTGCATCCGGAGGTGTGACTAAATTCTGCACATAATGGTTAGTCCCACATAGCAATATATATATATATAATCAAATATCAAATATAGTAAGAACTATACATGCTGTGGGAAGCTTGTTGGCTATGGGGAGTTGTCTTACATAGACTATGTTTTGACTTAGTGTATTATACACTTTGATCGTTAGTCCTCTTAGTCTATGATGTATTCGGAAGCACTTCTACATCCGGAAGTGAAACCACTGGATGAAGGATTTTGTTCACTACTGCTCACTCTCGCTCAGTGTCCCTCAATCCAACAGTCAGCGCTAGTCACTAAGCTATCGGAAGCACTTTCACTTGACGTTGCTTTTTCACTGACGCTTAGGGTTATATTTCTTCTATCAGCCTGCGTCAGTCTAACTCTAACAGGAGGCAATTTCACTAGACGAGGCTGATTCACTGACGCTTGGGGTTATTCTATTCTATCAGTCTGCGCCAGTCAAAATCTATCAGGAAGTAATTTTACTTGACGAGGCTGATTCACTGACGCTTGGGATTATTCTATTCTATCAGTCTGCGCCAGTCAAAATCTAACAGGAAGTAACTTCACTTGACGTTGCATTTTCACTGACGCTCGGGGTTACATCTAGTTTATCAACCTGCGCTAGTCTAAATCTAACAGGAAGCAATTTTACTTCCAATTGAAACATAGCTTAGTCTTAAGGTTTTGTGTACTTAATACTCATGGACTAAGTTATGACTAAGTGAAGTGCTTGCTGTCGCTGGGGGATGAGACATTCATCCGTGTGCGCGAGTCCTTGTCTATCCGGAAGTGATTCCGTATCCGGTTGTGGCTTAACTTAGGATTCAGTGTTGGCAATCTAGACTGGGTTCTAACCAAGTGTCTCACTTGCTTTCGTTTGCGTCCCCTATGGGATGTGTACTCCATCCGCGAGCTCTAGTGCTAATACTTCCGGAAGTGATCTTGCATTCGCACGTGATCTAACTCAGGATTCTAACCATCTAATCCTTCCTAAGTGTTGATTATGTTCTCTTAAGTACTAGACCATATCACATCTTAGTCACCATCAAAACTTAAGATTCTAACATTCTCCCCCTTTTTGATGATGACAAACCCATAGATGACTAGAGAACATAATTAAACTTAGATCACTCCTAGAGCTATATTTCTTTCCCCAGCTCCCCGGATATCTTATCTTATCTTATCTCTCAGCTCTAGACATCTCATGTCTCATCTCTAGCTAGACATCTTATATCTCATCTAATGTCTTATCTCTAGACATCTCATGTCTCATCTCTCTCCCCCTTTTGGCTTCATCAAAATTCAACAAGTGCAAGCTAGCCTTAGGGATGGGGACACTTCTATCGTTCTCCTAGGAATGAGCTTTCTTCCTAATATTTTTCCCTATGTACCGTTAATAAAGATTTGTTCTAGACTATTCAATACAACATACGAGAATTAACAAGGGATAACAATAATGATTCATGATCTTAAATGATTGTATTCTCCCTAAACATTATGTAGGATAGCTAATCATGATATCAAAATAATTTTGGTGCGTTTAAAATTATGATTATGATATCAATTGAAAATTTGTGATTTCAAATTCGTGATACCGAATGAAATCAAATGAAATATGTGAGTTTGAACTTGTGATATCAAATGAGATGGTTGAATGCCAAGTGAAATTTGTGAAACCCTATGAAATGAAACCAAATCAATGAAATTTGTGAGATTATAATGCCAAAAGTAATTTCCAAACAAATTGCATCACAGCATCTCGAGAGTTTATTATCGATGACAGCATGTAACTCTCTATTTTCAAGGGATCATTATCAAGTAATGTCCATCTGCTTCTCTTCTATATTAAGATTAATCATCACAAAATCAAGCAAGGAAGCATATAAGAGAGGTATGTTATCAATTACTTTCCAGCGTGTCATATAAAGAATACAGATGTGTGAGCTAGGATGATTTTCTAAGACAGTGAATGATTTTGAAATCAATGCAGATTGAGAAAAAAAATCTTAAATTGACACCCTTACCAATGCCATGTATGTATCATATATAAGCGATGGTAAGGTGTAGATGTTACCACAGATGAGGAATCCTCATACTCTATTAGACTTAGGATTCTGAATCATAAGCAGATAAGCATGCTTCCTGACATCTTCAAGAGGTGTGCTATCTCAAGTGGAAACCTCTAGCGCAAGTGCTTTGATGATTCGCTTCGGCAAGCTGAGCTACAACCACAAGCAGACATGACTGAGCAGTCACTCTACTCTTCCCATGGTTCAATAGTTGGCCTGCTATCGAAGACGCTGATTGTTGCGAAAGCAACCTTGCTCAAACTTGATGATTGGTCCTGCATGTGCTTGAGGAAACAAGTGCTTCCTGATGGTCAGTGAAAGAACTTAAGATTTAACATTGGAGACCATCCACAGGACATACAAGTCAATCTGCGTTAATCAGCACAAGTTAATAATTTTAAGAAATCATGCTTGCTAATTGGTTTAAGAAAATATGAGCAATGATTATGTGAAAGCTACTTTTGAAATTGTCTATACGTTCACATAGTTTCACTATCAAGACATGAACTCTATTTATACTCTCATAGATAAATATCAATGTGATAGTACATGGAGTATCAAACAGGTGGCATATTTTAAGAGTTTCATAAGCAAGTATAGTTCAATAAATATGCCTCAAGGATGTTCATGTTAGATCATGAAGACATGTGAATTATTAACATAATGAAATTTTGAATAATCTTCATCTTCACAAAAATGAAATACTGGAAATCTTCATGCTCACAGAATAGTTTGATTTTAAAAACTAAATCCGGTTTACAAAGACAACCAAATTTCAGCATATGATTACGAGAATAATTTCCAAATTTTAGCTCAAGTTCTTCTAGATATGCTCAGTGTGATCTCATTGTTCTTAGGATATCAACAAGCTTGACATTAATACAGATTATAGCATGCTTGTGATACTATGCCATGTTTTACAGATCCAGCAGAGTTTAATTCAAGGCATTTCCTAAGATTTCTAATGCATGTCAGACAAGAGAAAGACTATCCATTAAATTTCACAACAGAATGTGTAAGGGATAGAAATGCTCATGTGTATTGGCGAGAGTTTCTCCGGTTTAGTATAGCCATTCCACACATCTTGATAAGGGGCATTTTCGTTGTCATTCTCTCTTGGTTATTCTCATTGTTCAAGCTTCAATAATCTGTGTCAACATTCTTAAACCACAGACTTGAACCGAGATCATTAGTAGGTTGAGAACTTAAAGATCTAATTAAGAGGGATGTATTGTTCTCGAAGCCATAGCTGCTTATGCATTGAAAAGCTTGATGCAAGGGATACCACATGAAATGGAAAATCAGAAATAACTTTTGAATGCTATCATGAGGTATGGTTGTTATGTAAGTTTTAAAAAAAAATCGGAATCTGTTTTGAAAGTTTGCATTTCAAAAATGATCTTTCAAAAATCAAGGTGAATGCATAAACTATTTTCTTTCATGAAAGGCGCTCTTAAAAAGATTCGCTAAGCATATATGAGTAAAACTGTTAAGCCTATCATGCATTTACTGCCCAAGTGATTATTCAAGTAAAGAGGAAGGTAGGAATGATATCACCATAGCTCCATTCGCATCAAGTAGTAGCTCGCTTGATTTTGGTTGGCAATGCAAGGATTATATTTTCAGAGCAGCACCAAAATCTATGCGTGACGAATGCTTATCAAGACTTGACTGATTGTTCAGATGAGGTACAGTCCTTTCCAATGTAGGTTCGAAGCACTTTCTTCTGAGATGTAGGATTCAAGTGCCTTTCCAATGTTGATCGAGGAATCCACTCTCTCTTGTTCTTCTCAGGATAGTTGAATGGAACTTTGTGATAGCTCATCCTTGAGACAGAACCATTGTTCCTGGTGGTTGCGCATTGCTTCTTATGATTGTACCAGGGGTTTTCAGCAGTTGCATCGCCACGAGTTCTCTCCATTGGGGTAAGAGGAACTCTTGATCTTTCCTGCACAAGTAAGGCACTAGGAGGATGTTTTGGTACCCATTTGTACTTGGGTCCTACTTGGTTAGCACTGGACCTTACTTGTCCTTTAGGAATCCATACAAACTTATTTCTCACATTTGAATTTCTTCTAAGACTGCATGTGTGAGAAATATGTCCTAATCTACCACAATAATGACAGATAATGGAATGATAATCAAAATGGGGTTTTCTATCATTATCATGATTAGTTTTCTTTAGAAAAGTTTTTTGTTCCTTTGAAATCTCAGTTTCTTTTGAAAGCTTTTCTTTTTCCTTCAACAAGTGTTTACAATCAAAACATTTTTCAAGACATGTTGAAGTTTTCCCTGCCGATCGTGGGCTAACTATCGGAACCTCTAGTTCTTTAAAAGAAACCTCGGAAACTTTCAGAAGAAGAAATTAGTTTTTCAAGTTTTCTATCTTTTTCTTTTAAGCCTAGAAGTTCTTTTGCAAGTTTACAGTATTCGGTATATAACTCATTGTATGCATCTTGCAATTCAGAAGGTTCAAGTTCAGATCCAGATACCTCACTTTCTGAATCTTCTAGGCAGAAATGGATACTCTCTTCACTGAAGCCTGCTCCCTCAATATCAGCTTCCAGAAGCTCATCAGTAGATGATCCACAAAGAGCACGAGTTGAGCTTTGGACAGTTAAGCTTTCAAGAGATGGGTTAGAAGCATATATCACATCAAGAGTATTCCAAATATCTTTAGCACTAGAGCAATGTTTGATTTTCTGGAAATCATTTTCAGTTAAGCTTTTGTATAAAATTTGCATTGCTCTAATGTTTAAGGAAAACAAATTTTTCTCCGTTTCAGTCCAGTTTCCTCTGGGTTTGAAATCAAAATCATTTTCAAAAATATCCCACATTTTCAAACTAGTGGATTGTATAAAACTTTCCATTCTTGCTTTCCACCAACAAAAATCAATATTTTCTAACACAGGTGAAATGGTATGATCAAAGCCTTTGGAAAACATTTTAACCCAAATCAGCCAAGGTCTTTACACTTGAGATCGTTGGATCCTTTAAACAAGTGACCGGCTCTGATACCAAATGAAATGCGTGGCTGTCACCCAAGAGGGGGGGGTGAATTGGGTGTCAGAATAAAAACTTTATTTCTTTTCCGAAAGACTGCTTGTGCTTGGTGATGATGTTAATAAGTAATGGTATGCACAAGTCAGTATGTTATGTGATGCAAAATAGATTGTTTAAATGTAAATTTATGCACACATAAATTTATCCTGGTTCGGTCACCCAGACCTACATCCAGTCCCCAAGCTACACTTGAGATTTCCAATCCACTATTCTTGTTTAAACCGGGCACAAGAGAAGCCTTTACACTTTAGGTTTTACGAGCACGGGTTCACCTAACAACCCACAGGTTTTATCACGGGCTAACCTGCAAACCTTACCGCAAGTTTTACGGGATTACTTGCAACCTTTACAACCACAAGTTTTGCGGGCTCACTTGCAACCTATGGAGATTTAGACAACCTCTAAATGCTCCCCCTTACAAATGTAAGATAACAACTATGTTCACTCTATGAACTGATTGTGCTAAACACTTAAGCTCAACTAAGTGGGTTCACTCAATGAACAGATTATGTTACTCACTTAAGTACAATGATTGCTCTCCACTAATTTTCTCTAAGAGTATTACAACTTCATAATCAGAGAGTAGGAGATGAGAAGGATATTTCAGATAGTAGGCTTGAGCTTCTTCATTCTATTTCTCTTGCTTATCAAACTCATGAAGCTCTCTCTCTCACCTCTTCAGAAATGAAGAATATCTCCTTTTATACCAGCCTCTGATTATCCAACCGTTGGAGAGGCAATAAGGCCGTTTGAATATAGCCGTTGGGGCCTTGTTTACGTTGTCCTCATTAATGCACAGCAGGGTTGACTTTGCTTTATCTGAAAAGGTGCTTTGACCAGCTGTTCTGTCAACACTGTTCTGACAATACTGTTCTGGCAAAAGTCGTTCTGACATCTATACACTGTACGGTCTGACTCTTGCTTGTTGTCCGATGAGGACTTCGTTCCTCAAGCATAAGTCCAGGATGCTAAGAGACTTACTATCGGAAGCTCTCTTGCTATCTGAAGTGAAGCTCGTGGACTCTAACATTCTGCTTGCTATCACATAGAGGAACTTTGTCTTCCAAGCACTTGTCCATGAATGATAAGAGCGCTTTCCTATTGGATGCTCTCTTGCTATCAGAAGCTCTCTTATGGACTCTGATTCCTGTGGGTAGTATGAGCTTTGACATCTTCAATGAATCTTCAGATTATGTTCTCCTTATCTCTCATACTCCTCATGCTTGGTAGGTAACAATGTTGTTTGAATATCTGTTAACCTCTTGTTACCGTTGGGAAGTTCATCTTCTTAAACGCTCCATTAAAGCTTAGCAGGGTTGACTTGCTTTAACTCTGAAAATTAGTCCTGACACCTCTGCTTGGACATAAGCATTCTGACACTGCATCTCTGAACGTTCTGACATTCTGATTGCTTGCGGAAGCAACTTCTCATCCGGAAGCAACCTTACTTAGTGTGCTGTATTTGAACGTTTGTTTATCAATCTAAACACATTGTCTCATGCAGTGGGTGTTCTCTTGGTCTATGAAGCATCCGGAAGCACTCCTTCATCCGGAAGTGCCAAACTTGCTCTGCAAGTGTTAATCTCTGAAATCCAATGCCAAGAGTCTTTGCATCCGGAAGCTCATTTGCATCCGGAGGTGTGACTAAATTCTGCACATAATGGTTAGTCCCACATAGCAATATATATATATATAATCAAATATCAAATATAGTAAGAACTATACATGCTGTGGGAAGCTTGTTGGCTATGGGGAGTTGTCTTACATAGACTATGTTTTGACTTAGTGTATTATACACTTTGATCGTTAGTCCTCTTAGTCTATGATGTATTCGGAAGCACTTCTACATCCGGAAGTGAAACCACTGGATGAAGGATTTTGTTCACTACTGCTCACTCTCGCTCAGTGTCCCTCAATCCAACAGTCAGCGCTAGTCACTAAGCTATCGGAAGCACTTTCACTTGACGTTGCTTTTTCACTGACGCTTAGGGTTATATTTCTTCTATCAGCCTGCGTCAGTCTAACTCTAACAGGAGGCAATTTCACTAGACGAGGCTGATTCACTGACGCTTGGGGTTATTCTATTCTATCAGTCTGCGCCAGTCAAAATCTATCAGGAAGTAATTTTACTTGACGAGGCTGATTCACTGACGCTTGGGATTATTCTATTCTATCAGTCTGCGCCAGTCAAAATCTAACAGGAAGTAACTTCACTTGACGTTGCATTTTCACTGACGCTCGGGGTTACATCTAGTTTATCAACCTGCGCTAGTCTAAATCTAACAGGAAGCAATTTTACTTCCAATTGAAACATAGCTTAGTCTTAAGGTTTTGTGTACTTAATACTCATGGACTAAGTTATGACTAAGTGAAGTGCTTGCTGTCGCTGGGGGATGAGACATTCATCCGTGTGCGCGAGTCCTTGTCTATCCGGAAGTGATTCCGTATCCGGTTGTGGCTTAACTTAGGATTCAGTGTTGGCAATCTAGACTGGGTTCTAACCAAGTGTCTCACTTGCTTTCGTTTGCGTCCCCTATGGGATGTGTACTCCATCCGCGAGCTCTAGTGCTAATACTTCCGGAAGTGATCTTGCATTCGCACGTGATCTAACTCAGGATTCTAACCATCTAATCCTTCCTAAGTGTTGATTATGTTCTCTTAAGTACTAGACCATATCACATCTTAGTCACCATCAAAACTTAAGATTCTAACAATATTAATTTATCATTTGGTATTCTATTATTCTAGGATTGGACGTGATGTGGGCTTTTGCAGCATCAAGAAAGAAAAGATGAGTTAATGCATAGTTTTCTCGGAGACAGTTAATCACTCTTACCTTACTATAACAATAAGGATGATTTTACTCAATGATTTGTAAATCCTTTTTCTACCTATGCATAATAATTCTTAAAAAACCTACTTTCATAATAAAATAGGCTATTAGGTGCCTTTCAAACACGATTATTTTCGTATAAAGAAATTTGATACATTATCTTGTCTGGTGGTGGTTATTGACCTAGAATGGTGTGATATATATACAGGTATAGTATTATGACAATGGTTTCGAGAGGTGATTAGAGACGGTGACCAGTGCTCTCTCTTATTAGAGATAGCGGCCATTCCGATTCTGATTAGAGACGGGTTCAATTTATTAGAGACAGGGGCTGTTCAGATTCTGACTATATATTCCATATACGTGACCGCATGGGGGCTGACAGCAACCGCCACCATGCCTTTTCTTAAAAAAATGAAAAACGGTGGCGGCGGGTCGTTCCGCCCCTAAGTCCGCCACAACCCGATAACAAAAAAAAATATACATGGAGGCGCATGTGTCCGCTCCTAAGTCCGCCCCAACGCGTACCGGCGGTGCCGAGGGAGCTACAGCGTAAATCTTACTGCCCCAACGCAGCGTTTCCTCGGTAAAATCGGCCGTGGTAAAAGTTTCCGCAGGCGCCTTGGGGGCGGTTGGAACCGCCCCTACGGTGGGAAAATGCCCGCCGCAAATCAGCCTGTTTTTTGTAGTGTGACCAATAGACAATTATTTGTACTGATTTTTTTTATTAGAGACAGGGGATCATCGGTCAACTGATTAGAGACAATGACCAGCGGTCTTTCTGGTTATAACAAGAGCCACTCCCATTTTAATTAAAATAGATTGAGGTTCTCACTCTGATTAATTAGAGATAGAGGGGGATGCCTTCCTGATTAAAATAGGGGCACAATGACATACATGTTTATTCTAAATATTTGGAGATGGATGATTTACTTATTTAAAACTTTGGAACCTTTTATCTGCTCCCCTACTACACATCTCACTATTATAGTGAGTTAAATAGTGATTATTGTCAGTTCAAAAAAGGTTGTGATTATTTAGACAAGTTGTCTCCTCTCGTTCATTCTATATTTTTTTAGGTGGTCATGCACATGTGCGGGCATAAAAAATGGGAATATGTTAATATAGGATATTAGGAAATTATATTGCCAATAGTTAGACTTCAATTTGCTGTCGCATGTTCTATAATGGTTAATTGTTTAACCATAGAGTAGTTCTACTTATTGACCATGTTAGTCTAATCCTTTCTAACATGGTTAGCTATTAATTATTCATGATAGTAATGATATTGTATTTGTAAATTATTTTCTATAATATATAATGCTTAAACCATTAGAAATTCTTTTTTTAACTATGATAGATATATTGATATTATAACATTCTATTACTGATTCCCTGATTAATCAATAATATAAATTTCAAGTCAGTAGTTCCTTCACTAACTATGATAGAAAAAATGGTTTTTCCATAATATCAATAACTCTATCATAGTTAGAAAAATAGCTTTCTAATAATTCATACATTATCCAATATAGAGAAGAATTTACGAATACAATATAAGTGCTATCATGAATAATTAATTGTTAACATGTTAGAAAGAAATAATCTAACATGGTTAATAAATAAAACTATCATACAAAAATGTGGAAGTGAATGCAGACCTATAGAGTTTGGATCAGCCTTTTGTATCATTTTATATATTTATCCTTTTAATATGATCTTGTGTGGCTAGCATGCTTAATCCATATCATAATTAGATTTTATCTACTCCTTTTCTAAAACCTATATTGCCCCTGACGTCTTTTCACTAAATTCTTCTTCTTCCTCGTAAGTCACAATAACTTAATCGTTACTTGCATGAATCATAGTATTGTATTCTTCAATTTCGCTACTTTAATGTTTCCTCATCAGGTTACAAGGTTTTTCCTCTTAATTAATTCTCCTTCTCTCCCATGTATCAATAAATTCTTCATTTTCATTCATATATGTCACATATTCATGATATATTTTGCAAAATCTATGTAAATGTAAATTATGTTAATCCATTGATTGATATAAAAATATGTATATTAGATATCATTTCTATTATCTTGTCTTCAACCTTTGTCTTCTCCAATTTTAAAGCTTCACACACAGGCCAGTCTTTATCTCTATCTCTATCTCTATCTTACATATATATTCATATTCTTAATTAATATGAATTTTGTATTTCTTCCAGTTTTATTGTAAAGTTATTTCTTGCCCACATTCTTCATTCATTCATTCACGTTTTTTTTTCATTCAAGTTCTTCATTCTGCATGTTTCCTTAGTTTAAGGAGTTTGTTGGAAATCTTTCGGCATTTTTTAAGCAATCTGAGTGACCAAGTTGTAATTCTGGCATTTTTTTAAGCATTTTTTTAAGCAATCTGTTGGAAATCTTTCGGCATTTTTTTAAGCAATCCTTCTTTAATTTTTAATTTTTATTTTAATTTTTATTTTATTTAAATTTCAGTAATATTTATATTATTAGTATTGTGGGTTTATATAATATTGTGGAATGTATCTTTTCATCTCTAAATCCAAGGAAAACAAGACCAGGTACTTACTTACGTAATCTCACTCTTTAATTCTGTTGAAGATTAATTTAAGATGGATTAGTTTTTAATTATTATTTGATGTTTGATTAATTATTTATTTAATAATTTAGGATATAATCTCACTCTTTGTTTTTATGGTTTTATTGTATTGTGTTATTATTTTATTGTATTGTGATTATTATTTTATTGTTTATCGCTTTATTTATTTGTTATTATTTGTGCTAGTTTATTTATTATTAATGTTATTTATTTGTTATTTGTTATTATTTGTTATTATTGTGATTAATGTTATTATTAATGTTATTTAATTATTTATTTGTAATTATTTGTTATTATTTATTTGTTATTAATTTATTGTTTTATTCTATTGTTCAGTATTGTGGTTTTATTATATATTGTTATTTCATTTATTTATTTATTTATTTATTTATATATTATTTATTTATTTCAGTATTGTGGTTTTATTATATTGTTATTTATATTATATTGTTTTACTATTTTATTATATTGTGATTTGTTTTATCTCTTTATTTATTGTTATTATTTGTTCTAGATTCATTCTTATTAGTGTTAGATTTATTTGTATTAGTTTTAATATTTATGCTATTTTATGTGTTATTATAATTGTTGTGAGCAATCCTCTGCCTATTTATTTAGCCGGTCCTAAGCGCGGATAAAAAAGAGTAGGTTGTGTTAGGCTTCGGCAGCCAACGTAAAATTTGTCTAATCTTAAAGCATGGACACACACAACCATTTTTGCAATATGTCATAGTCTAGCATTTTACAGAAGAAGGGATATATAAAGAAGCAAGTGAATAGGTGTAGGATTAAACTGTGAATGATGGGCAGTTAAACAAAACAACAAGACATAAGATGGATGTGACAGAGATGAAAATGTTGAGAGGGATGAGTGAGTATATATTAAAAGATAGGATTAGTAATGATCACATTAGTGAAAGAGTTGGGGTAACATCAATTTCAGAGAAAATGAGAGATTATCGTTTAAGGTGGTATGGACATGTTCAAAGAAGAGAATTAGATGTGATAGTAAGAATAGTGGAGTAGATGGTAAGGGAGACATATATAAGAAATAGATGGAGACCAAAAAGAACTCTTGATGAAGTTATTCAAAAAGATATGTTAGTGAAAGGTTTATCTGAAGGAAAGAATAAGGACATAGCAATATGGCGTCGTGTGATCCATGTAGCCGACCCCACTTTGAGTGGGATAAGGTTTACGTTGATGATGATGATGATCCTTTTAATATTCAAAGGTATTTATTTTGCTTTCCCAAAAAGATTATATTGCGGGTAGAGTTTTTTTTTCTTGAAATGTCAAAAGAAATTGATTTAGAAACATGGGTGAGGGTCCAACTTTTTTCGTGTGAATATTTCTTAAAATTGTTTTTTTATAAACAAGTTAAATTTCAAACGAAATCTATTTTTCAAGTATTTAAAGTATTTTTTCTGCACCTCAAAAATATATGATTTTCTTTTATGTGCATATACCTTGTTTCTTGTTGCTAGTTAGGTAAGAATACTGACATTGTGTAAAATAAAATTCAAAGCAAGAAGACTCAACGTTGAATAAAGAAGACTCAAGGAGTTATCACCAATATTCATCTAATATTTCTGCAAATGGAAAATACAATCACGAATCAAAACAAGAAGGGTAGCAATGATCCCTTCAATTTTATATACTATCTAATTTTTTTCTTCATTTTTAAATTATTTATCTTTGGATCTACAGGCTCTATGACTATCAAGACATACATAATTTTCAACCAAAATTAAAGTGACAATGGTAAATAGATCACAATCAGGTCATATGATGTGAAAAGGAAACATTCTACAATATAAGAATGAGTTTGACTTAGTAATAATGATAGTATAAAACTAAAAGTGTCTTTCTTTTTTCTTGATTTTTGTTTCTCGTCCTTTTTTTCTTTACACCTTGTTTCTTGGTGTCAAAGTAAGGAAATGGAAAATTACATCACAAATCAAACAAAAGGATCGGAAGAGCAATAAAATGATGCATTTCATATTCTTGCAAATTATTGGGTCCCCAAGAAAGAAAGAAAGAAAGAAAAAAAGAAAGAAAAATTTACATTTTTTATTCGTTCGGTTTAGGGAGTGTGACAAATTTTCAACCCTAAATTAAAATGGCAATGCTAAATAGATCACCATCAGGTATTGCAAATTATTTTTAAAATGACATTGCATAACCGTTCAAAGAAAAACTTACATTTTTTATTTGTTTGGTTTAGGGAGTGTGGCAAATTTTCAACCCTAAATTAAAATGACAATGCTAAATAGATCACCATCAGGCCATGATGTGAAAAGGAAACATTCTACAATATAAGAATGAGTTTGACTTAGTAATAATGATGGTATAAAACTAAAAGTGCCTTTCTTGTTTCTTGATTTTTGTTTCTCGTCCTTTTTTTCTTTACACCTTGTTTCTTGGTGCCAAAGTAAGGAAATGGAAAATTAAGTCACAAATCAAACAAAAGGATCAGAAGAGCAATAAAATGATGCATTTCATATTCTTGCAAATTATTGGGTCCCCAAGAAAGAAAGAAAGAAAAAGAAAACATTTAAAGAAACAGAGCAATGATGAACAATGTCACAATAGTGAAGTGGAATTCTTTTGTTCGATAGAGACAACCAAAAATGATGAATACACACACCTATGAGGTATTTTACATAGTTGAACTTTCAAGAATGCAATATGTATTTCATATCATTGCAAATTTTTGGGTGCCCAAGAAAAAAAAGAAGAATCACATACAGTATTAGATCACCTGTAAGGAATGTTCACCATAGTATAATGGTAAGTAATGTAAGCCTCAAGAGCCACTTGCTTAACCTGTCCAATTGTAAGTTCCTCGTCTGTCCAATCGGAGGATTCAATCGCCAATGGCATTGTGACACCATGAATACCAAGGTAATCTCGAGCAATCTCCTCTATCTTAGCAAGACGAAGGGCTTGTCCATCAAGGTACCTTGCCGCACTTTGCACTATATCAAAAAGACTCCATGACATATATAGTTGATGCCTCGAATGTCGCAGCTTCCACATAAGATCTTCACTTCTGTAGGCAACGAAGAAAATTGTAGGATCCATGAGGAATTGTCTGAGGGAGAGAGGCACGATGGCTGTCTGACTCAATTGGTAAACCAGGCACGAGTCATGGACAAAGAGTTGAATTGTTTGAGCACCTTGGAAGATGTTTTTGGTGACACCGATAGCCACCACAAATAATCTGTTTTGGAAGTAGATTTGACGAAGTTTGATGCTGTTGGCAATCCAAGTTTCGACGTTGTCGGCTGAGGCAGTGACTAAGACTCTTGAGCAATTTCCTCCAACATTGATGGTGAGAAAGCAGCCACCGCCTAAATTTGCATACTTCTTAACTATGCCATCTTTCTTGAGTGTGAGAGAGGAGAAGAATGTGATGGTAGAGAGAGAGAGAGTATAAAGGTCCACTCTTGTTGTATAAATCAATAAGTACATAATAAAGAAACAACAAAATGTGAGTATAAATATTAAATTAATAATATCCAAATCTCAAGTTTAGGATATTATTATTAAATTAAAGGCATTGTAAACGAGGATAAATATATTTTTAAGAAAATAAGATATATATTTTCTTTAGAAATTAAAGAAAAATAGTTAGAGTTTGAGTTTCAAATTAAAAAATTGATGGAAAATACTTTAGGGCATAAATAAATACTAAGTCAGAGTTTGAATTACAAATTTGTTTCACAATTTAGCCTTAAAGTAGAGAGTTAAAATGAAAAAAGTAAATAAATAATTATAGAAGGACATTTTTGTAATTTGCCTTAAAACCCAACACCCTAAACTCAGCCGCCCCTTTCTCACTCCATTCTCGCTGGCCGCCCTGGAGGCCGACGGAGCCATCGTGGTTTCCTTCTTCCGGTGAGGTAGCCGGCGGTCGTTGGTCCAATGGAAACCTTTTTGTGCAGTTTAGGTGAGCTCCCCCTTTCAATTTCTACTTTCTCTGCAGTTTTGTGAGAGGCCGAATGGGAAATTCTGATTTTTTTGGTTTGCTAGGATTTGTGTATATGTAGTAACTTAGTATTGTTATGATTCTGTTTGGGCGGTAAGTGAGAATTGAAATGAATCTTAAGTTCTTGAGTATAATGTTTAGTATGAGTGAAAAGGATGATGCTACCTTTGATTAATAAACTGTCATATATATATATATATATATATATATATATATATATATATATATATATATATATATATATATATTACTCCCTCCGGTCCTAAATATATGACCTACTTGACTTTTTTTTGGAGATGTTAAGGTTACAAAATATGTTATTAAATTATGACATATTTGATATACTTTTAGATTAGTCATTAGTTTATAGGTTAAATAAACAAGTTTAAGGGGAAAAATTAGGTAAATCAACTTATAATTGACGTATATTTTGCTTTTTTAGGATTTTTCAAAAAAGTAAACTAGGTCTTATATTTAGGACTAGAGGGAGTATGTTTTTAGGCAATTTGGAGTGGTTGGATTCCATTTGTCTTATCTCTCTATTAGCCTTAATGTTGATGAGTGTGGTGTGGCTTATCTTGTGATTTAAGCTCATCAATTAAAAATGTATGAATGATTTTCGTTGATGTATGTTCATTTCCTTGGGGATTGTTGTTTTACTAATGTGTAAATCTGGACTTCTTCCATTTTTCTTCACTGTATGATTTGGTTCATGGCTAAGCTATTGAAATGACAATTTAAATTGAGGCTAACAAGTGCACAATGTTAAGTTTTGTTCATATATGCTTAAGTATATGTGGATGTTGATGAGAATTTGTGATATATGTATGCTAAAAAGAATGGGTATTGCTGAAATTGTTCCTTGTACATGTTTTTGTGTTCTTCACTTGCTAATCGCATTTAAGAAGGGAAAATGCTTTATGTTTTGATTGAAAATCTTAGTTAGAAGAATTATTAAAATCTTCTTTAATCATACATGTGTTATTTCAAATAACAACTAAAGTTTTCTCTGAATTTTTACAGTTGAGGACTTGTTTTGACTGTTGTTTATGTTTGTTTCAAATCAAGTGTATGACAATGTGAAATATATGGGGATGAATTTCTGGACAATTGTCAAGTGATGACTTGTTTATGGTGGGGCATGAGAAAGCTATAGAAATGGAAGTTTTCAATATTCCACTTTATGTCATTTCTGATTTTTTACAAATTATATTGGTGGATTTATGAATTGATTGCAATGAGTGATTACCAATCATGAAAAGTTCTTTTTCCTTACTGTGGTTGTTTTAATTGTTAAGTTTGACAAATACAGGGAAGTGATTGTGATTTTTTTTTTGTTACAAGTGGCAAGCCTAGGCTTGAAGGAGTAGTGATGATTCACTTGTGGAGCAGTGTCCTTAGTCCCCGGCAAAATGCCAGTTGCCTCAACGGAAGTGATTGTGATTTTGAAGTTGGTCTTAATCACTGTACTGTTAAATCTTCAATTATAAAAGTCTTACTTTGTTGATTGTTGATGATGATTCTTGAAGTCCATAACTGATCATTTTGCCTTGTTGTTTGCTGCTGATTTTATTGTGATTGGAATTGAGAATGATGTATTGGCTGGGATTCCCTGAATTGATTGATATTGACCATGTTGTTTTGTGAATTGGCATGCAGCCCAAATTTGACTTTATTTTTTATTCTTCTATGGTTCTGGTTTGATTGACACAGTGTAAAGAAATGAAAGTTGCGAATTCCTACAAGTTCAATGTTCTTCTTGCTTATAAAATTACTAAACTGTTTTGTTCAATTCACAATGTGTGATGTTCTAATTTCATGTGCAAATGAGGTGGAATTTCTTTAAATGGAGGCATAACTTGTGTAATTGAAGCAGTATGCTTGAGAGATAAAATAAATTGCAACAGATTTATTAGATTTGTGTATATAAATTTGCAATCAGATTTGAGTCTATTTGTGTGTGTTTTTGCAGCAGATTTCTTTTGTTTACTTTTTATTCAGATTTTCCTGTGACAAGCACCAAGAAATCTTTAAATCTTTTAAAAAATGAGTTAATGCATCAAGAAAGAAAAGATGAGTTAATGCATAGTTTTCTAGGAGACAATTAATCACTCTTACCTTACTATAACAATGAGGATGATTTTGGTCAATGATTTGTAAATCCTTTTTCTACCTAAGCATAATAAATCTTAAAAAACTACTTTCATAATAAAATAGGCTATCAGGTGCCTTTCAAACACGATTATTTTCGTATAAAGAAATTTGATACATTATATATATATATTATCTTGTCTGGTGGTGGTTATTGACCTAGAATGGTGTGATATATATACAAGTATAGTATTCTGACAATGGTTTCGAGAGGTGATTAGAGACGGTGACCAATGCTCTCTCTTATTAGAGATAGGGGCCGTTCCGATTCTGATTAGAGACGGGTAGGGGTCTCCTCTCTAAGGGGGTTGCTAGAGAGGGGAATTGCCTCCTATGTAGAGACATTAGAGTGATATTAGAGTGGGAATCGATTTGGGTATGGGTTTAGGAATTTCTAAATCTGTAAAATGTAGCATAGGCTTTGATTGGGAGGTTTTGGAATCGATTTGTTTAGTTGCACTACAAAAAAATGGGAACATTTCAGCGTGTTAAACAATAAAAATGTGTTGATTGTCATTTCCGTTTCAGCAGTTAACTTAAATGCGCAGAGATGTAAGCCCATCTCGGCGGTTTCGTTGTAACCGCGAAATGGAAATGTCCCATTTAGGGACTTTTTTTGTAGTGTTGCATTTCTGATCATAAAGGGAATTAAAATTTTGTTTTGTCTCTTGTTTGATTTTCTGGATTTGGATGTTTGCAATTGATGAATGAATGAAAATAATATTTGGATATAATTAAAAGATAGTTTATTTGTTGGATATTTTATTTAGAGAAAGAAGAATATGCTATTTGAGGTTGTTTATAGTGGTGTGAATGGTTTAGCTTGTGGTGTTGGTTTGACAAGGAAAGAGATTTCTTTTATGTTGACTTTGATAAGATTATGGAATGAGGAAGTTGGGAATGATTGAACTAAATTGAATTTCCTTCTTGTTTTCACTCAACTATTCTTACTTGTTTATTATATATAAGAATTATTAGAATTTATTTAGAAAAAAGTTGAGAAAAATTAGAAAGTTGATTATATTTAGGAAAAAATTGAAATCTAAAAGTGATTTTATATTTGAAAAGTCAAAAAGTATATATCTATCTCATTAACAAAACTAACTTTTGTCGTACAAACTTTAGCTTCTTACACTATTTTACTCATGTTCTATATTTAAGCAAGCTCTCTCAAGCATTAGTCAAATGAAAATCATCAAAATGGTGATCAAGTATTTAGAAGAATCAGGCTAGAATAAGATAAACACACATACACACACATTAATCGCGAAAAGAAGAATTTTAAAAATTTACTCTATAAAGGGTCCAAAATAATCTTAGACAAATATGTTTACCTATTTAGGTTCAAATACAAACTATAGAACGAGATGGAGTAAATAGTCATAATTGCTCACAAGGAAAGAAAAATAGATAAAGAGGAAACCAAAAAGAGAGAACTTTAAATATGTTTAACGCGTCCACCAAACTTCTCAACTTCAAATCTTTAACCCAAAGCACACCCAAGCTCCAAAAGTCACTAAAAAGAGAAAGATTTTAGTCCTAGAACACATGTCAGTAGAGAAAAAATCCCAAATCCAAAAACAAGAGAAAAATAAAAAGAAATCAAATAATCAAACATGTAACATCTAGGTATCCACAAATACAAGGAAAATATTGAATTTACAATTACTGAAGTCATTGTTCACAAATAACTGATTAGGAAATGGAAAGAACTGCATAAAGAGTGGCATTGTTTATCAAGTACCAAAAGAAAATAAAAGGCATAAGCATTTCTATTGTTCATAAACCATAAATTGTATGATTAATCTACATCTCTATTCAAATACATGAAACCCACTCTAGTTACATCATAAGAACAAAACTAACAAAGGCTAAGAGCAAACATACATAAACATAATGAATATGTGTAGCTGTGCAAACAAACTATATTAGATAACAGGAGTACATCCTATGAAAAACTGAATTAAAAAAGCTCAAGAATTCCTATTGTTCATAAACCATAAACTGCATGATTAATCTACATCTCTATTCAAAGACATGAAATCCACTCTAGTTACATCATAAGAACAAAACTAACAAAGGCTAAGGAAAACATACATAAACATAATGAATGTGTGCAGCTGTGCAAACAAACTATATTCGATAACAAAAGTACACCCTTTGAAAGACTGAAATAAATGAACAAAAAATCTATGCAGTAAAATGATTAACTAGTTTCTCTGTCTTTTTTAGATTAAATAGCGCTGAGAAGGGTGTCCCAGTATGAGATGAGAAAACTTATCAGTGTCAGCATTAATAACAAACATGATATTAACTATAAAAAACCAAAGAGTAGCAGAAATATAACTTTGAGACGAAAACCTCCAAATCAGCAACTGTAAGAAGATTGAATATTACAGATGGCTAACTAACTATCATTATATGCCCAGATCATAATAGTAGAATGCTTTATATACATGTCATAAACACCCCCATCACATGATCTGCCCAAATCATGTGAGAGATTAATTTCCTACCCCATGCCTCAACCTCTACGTTACACTATAAAATTTGTCATCACATTCAGAATCCAAGGTAAAAGTAATGAAAAAAAAGCTCCCATTAACAGTGGATGAGAAATTTTGTGTTGACTTGTACAAATTTTTTTTTTACTAAGTGCTAGTTAAATTTAGATAAATGAGCTGGAATACCAATCATACCTCTCTATCGACTTGAGCCATCAACTCTTGCACAAAGTCATAAAACCCCTACCAATGGGTAGTTGGTTGAGCTGGTAAGTGGGCTGCAACCCCCGTAAGGATGAGAACGCGTGTTCGATTCCCGGGAAGCGCTCTCATTGGGAGAGGGGACAACCTTGTCTATGTGGGCAACACTCCACCCTCGAGTCCGGATTAAACCGGGTGGTGATTAACAAAAAAAAAAGTCATAAAACCCCTATAATCAACAACATTAGGAGTATGTTAAGAATAAAAATAAAAATAAATGGAGACATCCATTGGAGTCATCCAATTATTCATGGATTAAGCACCCACTTCATCCTCAATTTTAGTTCTGGTTACAATTCCAAATTCATAAATATGACTGAGTGAAAATTTTAACGGCTAACATGACTTCCACAGGGATACATCTCAAAGAGCAAATAAGGTGCATACTCACCTTTATATGATCTTCGATAGTTGTAACACCAAGAATTTTAAAGTCATGTTCAATTACTCCTAAAACATCAAAGAACATTCTTTACTAAACTGAACACTTTGCATTCCCCTTCGAAATTCCTTCACCAAAAAACAGTTACATTTCTTCACAATTTCTCAATTCAGTAGTGTTGCTATAGTTGTCATTTTTTCCTCACCTGAAAATGCACATAAAATTTCATGTTTAAAGAACATTACATAACTCAATAGAAAGGCCACATATTAACAACAAATAACAAATTAAAGCAATAATCTTAAAGTAGACTAATATAAGATCCTCCAAGTTGATCACAACCAAGAAACCAAACATCTAAAGCATGGACTCATACATAGGTTTAATGATTGGCCAAAATCACTAAACACATAACCACATATTACACCCGATCTAAGTGTGAAAGCAAAGGGGATAAAATAACAAGATTTAATAGGTTATATTGATGATATTGATATTGATTCAACGACACTTTTAATTCTTGAACTAAATGTCTTTTCAGGGTTACTATGATAGTTGTTGGAGGTTGGAAACTTTCATTTGTGTTCACATAAATCAAAATGTGACAATGATATAAAAGGCGGGTAATTAAAAAATGTTAAAAGAAAAATTCCAACTAATTAGAGTCAAAAAGTGTGGACATTATAGTATCAATCTTATAATAATTTTTTAATTATTTATTTTACTGAAAATAAATGTTTACTACTCTTGAATTCATTAAAAATTAGTTATTTAAATGACGACTTTACTAATATCCTATTGGTAAAGAGAATTATAACTATCAATTGTTTCATTAACAGTTTAGTTTTCCAGAGTTTATAATTTATAATCTAGCATAGAGGATAAATCTATAATTTATTTTCTACAAATATTATTATAGAATTATAACAAATAGTCTGTCATTAATTAATTTTTTGTAAATAAATTTTAGTGAAAGGGAACCATAAAATAATTGGAAGTTGTTAAGCTGGTTAATTACTTGTCAAAGACCGTAAAGGTACATTTTATCTAATTTTGTTGTATAAATTATATATACTTTAGCTTACCAACAAGCATAGATTTTACTGTAATGATTACAGAACTTAAGATTGATGACAACCATAGATTTTAATTTGACTGTTACATGAATTTTGAATAAAATACTACTAGAAAACACACTTTTAACCACCAAAATTTTAGATCTTCGACGTCCAAAATTTTTGTCGTCAAAGGTCTAGTCATAGAGAGTAACACTCTTAACAGCCAAACATTTTTAAAGTTAAAAGATTTAGTTCTAACAACCAAAGATAGTATAATAATGGTTATAGCACTACAAAAAATTCGCTACTTACCGGCGCACACATTCCGGCGTTTTATGACAAAACGCAGGTAATAACTAGCATACCGGCTTTTTTTGAGCCAACGCCGAAACATAGGTGCTCAAAACGCCGGAAAAAATGGCGATCAAATCCCGCCAATATACCCGCGATTTTTATCGGCGTTTTTCTACGCAGAAACGCCCTTATGTGATTTTTTATTTAAATTTTGATTTTTTAATACAAAATATATTATTATTAAAAATCCCAACATTGCGGCGCTTCTAGAAGGTGCTTACCGGCGTTTTTGCAGCGCTTAAAGCGCCGCTATATAGTTTTTAAAAAACAAACCTGTATTTGCGGCGCTTTTTCTAAAAAGCGCCGCAATGTTGCGTCGTTTTTTAGAAAAGGCATCGCAGCATTGCAGCGCGCTTTGTAGACAAAGCGCCGCAAAGTTTATTATTTTCAAAACCCACATTGCGGCGTTTATTAAAATAAGCGCCACAATGTAGGAATATTTAGTATTTTAAAATATATTAAATCCCCAACTTTTGCGGCACTTCTTAGAAGAAGCGCCGCAATGTATAAAATATTGTATTTTAAAACGACATAGCGGCGCTTTTGAGAAAACGCGCCTAAGAGGAAATATTTAATGTATTTTAAATCGCAACATTGCGGCGCTCATTTGACAAAGCGCCGCAAAGTTTATTATTTTAAACAAGCGTATTGCGACGTTTTTTATAGAAAACGCTGCTATGTGAATTGTTTTTAATTTTATATTACAAGCTTTGCGGCGCTTCTTAGAAAAAGCGCCGCAATACAGGTAAAAACACAGCGCCGCGAAAACGCCGGTAAGCACCTACTCCTATAAATACACCTTCCTTCCCCCATTCAAACCCGCTTTCATTCATCCTTCTTCTTCCCTTCTCTCTCTTCTTACTTTCTCTCAATATCATTCTCTATTTTGAGTCCATATTTTGTTTATATATGTATGTTATAACAATTTTATTTAATTTATATGTAATTATTTGGTTCTTATTTATTTCATTTGCTTATTTTTATATTTTCTGATTAGTTGATGTCATCAATTATTGTGAATATTATCATTTGTTTTGTTTGAATTTTATTTTCCCCTTTATTTTCCGCCTTAATTTTTATAAATTAAGGCGGAATTTTTTTTATAAATTTAGAAACACTTACCGGCATTTCTAAGAAACGCCGGTAAGTCCATATTTTTTTTTAAAAAAATACACATCGGCGTTTTCAAAAACGCCGATATGCCTGGATATAATATTAATTTCTGCAATCCGCATACCGGCGTTTTTAGTTTCTCGTCGGCGTTTTTAGAAACGCCGATGTGCTACTTTTCCACGTTATTTTGTCGGCGTTTCGTAAAAACGCCGTAGAGTCATTTCGCCGGAAAAAAACGCCGAAAAGAGGCAAAAATAAACGCCGGTAAGGAGCAAGTGTTTTGTAGTGTAGGCCTTTTTTAAAAAAATAACAAAATTACCTACATTAAATTTCATTAAAAAATATGATAATTAGATTATAGCTTCTCTGACAAACAAATAACAATATATACAAATTTATAATACTAGTATAATAAATTCATCCATAAATAGTATCATTATTTGATATTATTCCAATAATAAAAGATAAATATGATTAAATCCTAACCTCCCTAACAAATCTATAAATCATAAACTCCCTACCAAAATTTGAAAATTCTTGAGTTCTTTATCCAACAAACAACATCTTGCCCTTTGACTTTTTTTTTTTGATAAAAATAACTACAATATAAAACAATTACTCAACAACAATTACTGAGTTTCTACAGTAAGACAACAAATTCAAATCAAAAACCAATAGGCTATGAATCAGATCTAGAGGGTCAACATAGACCAAAAAATCAACTTTCATATCTTGAGCTACTCCCGCAAGCATATCAGCAACACAGTTGGCATCTCTTGGGCATATCTTCAGGATCACTATCCATTTCTTTCTCAAAAAACTTTTAATTTCCTGCAAAACCTCGAAATCTGGATGACAACTGGAATCGTCTTTTGCAAAATATTAATTAATTCATGACAATCACTCTCAACAATCAAACTTTGAACTTTCTTCTCCCAAAATAACTTGAGAGCCCATAAAAAGCCCCAAGCTTCAGCAGACAAAGAAAACCAATATCAATACGATATTGAAAAGCCTATATGAAATCCTCATTATGATCTCTCAACACTCCCCCACACGTACAATATCTTGAACTCAAATTTCTTGCTCCATCAATATTGAATTTCAAATACCCATAAGCAGGACATTCCCATCTATTCAAATTATTTTCCTTCAACTCTTGATTCAAAACAGGTCTGCCCCATCCCAAACAAGCATAACTTCGAGCAATTACATTATATTCACCCCACAAATTATTTGACTTTAGCTGCTTGCAAAAATTCCATTTAAAATTGATCATGCATGCATGTCTAGAGAGCTAATTTTATTTGGGAAAATTAATTTGTAGTTCCTCACACGGGACTTAACAGTAGAAAAGTCTCATAAACTCAACATATTAAAATAGGGTCCCTAGGGACCTTACTTTAATATACTTCAAATACAAAATGACCAGATTGCCCCTCCCTATGATAAGGTCATGGGCAGAGAATAACGAGATCTTACGCACTGATAACAAGATCATGGGCAACTCTAACATGTCATGAATCACCATGTGACAAGTTAATGGACAAGCATTGATGAGATCATGGGCAGGAATGACTAGGTCATGCTCATGTATAACGAGTTCATGGGCAATGGAGAAAGGACAATCTCGTCTTTTTGTAGTAAAGTATATTAATGTAAGGTCCCTAGGAATCCTACTTTAATATGTGGAGTTTATGAGACTTTTTTACTATTAAATCTCTTGTGAGGGACTACAAATTAATTTTCCTTTTATTTCGGGCCATTGACTGCAACTTTGTCATACTTCATGTCGTGCTTGTTAGAGTAAAGAGACACAAGAAGACCAAATCAGTGCAAATCACTACAAAGAGTCAGAAGCAGCAAGCCCAACATTTCAGGCCCACAACACACTAGTGCAGCTATAATGTATTAAAGGCTGTAATTGAAGGTTTAGTGCAGATATGATTTAATGCCATTATTTTGTACAATTTTATGGAGGGCCTTAAATTTACCTTTCCCATTATTTTGGAGAAATTTGATTTTTTGTATTAGATAAATTCTCAACTCATTTTGGAAGATAGAAAAGACATGAACAACATCAGACTTAAATTTCAGAAGATAAAACCATGTGAATTTAGTATAATCATCAACAAAGAAAACATACTAAAAATAAACAGCTAAAGACAAAGTCGCAGCTAGACCCCAAACATCACTAAATATAAGAAAAAGAGGGTGAGTGGAACAATGGGAAGAGAGAGGATGGGGGAGTACATGGAGATTTGAATTTATTACAAGCAGAAAAAAAATGAAGATTGAGAGGGAACATGAGGCAGATGATATTTGGCCAACACATGTTGAACTACACGATAAGCTAGATGTCCTAAATGAACATGACACTGATCAATTGAGATTTTGACTCCAAAACAAGCTGTTGATGAAGAATTTGGTGTGCGTGTCAAAATGAGGAAGAAATTGAGGAAGAAATTCCTTGATGTTTAGATCCATCAAATCAAAATGAGAGTAAAATCCTTACGGTGAAGTTGTAATTTTGGGGTTTAACTTTATTTTAGCTGAACTTCACACGTCGCTTTAATGGTCAAAAGATTGAAGACAAGCTAATCCACCTTGGCGTTCTATTTGCGCTCCTAAGGGAAGGAAGAGAAGAATTGATTAATTTTACTAGTAGCTGGCTTCTTCTTTGTTGGTTCTTGTTGAACAAACGACTACTTTATCTAGCGTCGCTTGACAAACGACTACTTTATCTAGCGTCACTTGCTCATATAGAAGAAAAAAGAGGCCTTTGGATTGCAGAAAAATTGTTGGGTTTAATGAAGGTGCGAGGAGCACATGTCTCTTAGAATAAAAACTTAAGTAGATAAGTTGGTTCTGGATTTTCTCAGCCTCACATTTCTCAGCATCTCTCAGCCTCTCTAAATCGAGACCCTTATTTTCATCCAATGGCTCTCAAGTTGAGACATGAAACATTTTAATTAAGACCACGTCTGTAACGAATCTTTCTTCCTCTACCTCTTCTTCCCTTTCTTTATTGTCGGCTGAGAAGAAAGGGAAGAAGACGAAGAGGAAGAATGATTCCATACGGACATGGTCTTAATGAAAATATTTCATATCTTAACTTGAGAGTCATTGGATGAAAATAAGGGTCCGGATTTAGAGAGGCTGAGAGATGCTAAGAAATGGGAGGTTGAGAAAATCCAAATCCATACAGGTTTGGGGCTGCTAGTAGAGTTTTGTTTCATAAAATGTTAAAAGAAAGTAATTTAAAAACACAAATGAGAGGATCCAACTTTTTTCGTGAGTATTTCTTAAAATTATTTTTTATTAATTCTTTCCCAAATTCATATTTTTTCAATTTTATTTCATTATTTTTATTAGAATAAAAAGGCTTAGGACAAATAAGACGTACATATCATTAATCCAAATGACATGTAGGTGTCTTATTCTTTTTTTCATACATAAGGAAGTAAAAATACAAAATTTAAAATAAAATAAAATACAGCTAAAGTTTAACTACATCATGCATGAGTCTGAACCTGCATCCATGCTCGATGATAGAAAGTGTTGCACACTTCTTGGACCCTCTAACAACTCTCTGGTCCTTAACATGCAACGAACCATGCCTCTTATCTCAGTCACACCTTCATCAAAACAAAGACAAGAATTTTTTTGAATAATTTCATTCCTCCGCCTCCAAATCAACCAACAAGCCACATAAAACAAAGACTTCCAATTATCTATCTCATTTCTATGAGATAATTTAATGTTGCCAACTAGCCTATGTATTTCATCACTTGACCAGAAATCAATGCCACATTCATTAACCCCCAGCTTAAGTCATATTTGAAGAGATCTAATACAATTTCGTAACACATGAATTCATGATTCTCGCTGATCAGAACAAGTCCCACATAACCTATCTGGATGCATATGACGATCATAAAAAACTACATTTGTAATCAATCTATTATGAAGGATCAACCACATATGTAACTTACACCTCTGAGGTATCTTAATTTTCCAAATATCTTGTCAACACCTACTATCCTGGGGAACAATATCCACAAGAGAAATATAAGCCGATTTCACTAAAAATTATTCACTTCTATCTAACTTCCATTTGCCTTTACTTTCTCCATTCATCTGAACAATTTCAATTCCACTCTGAACATTCTCCAATACATTCTTAATACTACTCCAAACTCTAGATCCAATTTTCCTCAATCTAATATTTGGCATTAAATCCTCGCCACAATTATACTTACAACGAATAACACGAGCCCATAATGCATCCTTATTAGTTACCAATCCCTACCCTACTTTCATCATAAAAGCTTTATTCTACAATGAAGCATTTCTTAATCCCAAACCTCCACACTTCCTAGGAGTACACACTTCATCCCTAACAAGCAAATGCATTTTCCTCTTCACACTAGTAGACCCCTATAAGAAGTCTTTAGCACTCTTCTCAATCTCATCACATGACATGGGAATCACGGAAGTTTGCATTACATGAATGGTCATAACTACCGAATTAATAAGAATATTCTTTCCTGCCAAAGATAAGGTATTGCATTTCCAATTAGCTTATCTTTTTCTCATCTTATCGACTGTAAACTGATACAATCCCTTAGTAACTCTCTCATGATAAAGAGGAACCCCCAAGTATCTCCCAAGATCAGTTGACATATCAAATCTCAAACTTTGACTCAACTGGGACTTAGTAATATATGATTAATATTGTGAGAGGAGAACACCCTTATTTTTGAAGCATTAACTTTCAGCCCCGAGGCAGCTCAAAAATTACTACGACATTCATTTATTACTTGGACTTGATCTAGTCGAGCTTCAGCAAAAATAATCAAATTATCGGCAAAAAATAGATGAGAAAAAGGTGGACCCCCTTTATTCAGGCTCATAGGTCTCCAACTACCATTTGAAATATGGATCTGAATCAAATGAACTAATTTCTCCATATAAATCACAAATAAATACGGGGATAAAGGGTCCCCTTGCCAAATACTCCGAGAAGGAATAAACACATATGATTTGCTCTCATTCCATAAAAGCTGCATAGAAGGGGATGAAATAAACTCCTGGATAAAAGAAATCAAACTCTCTGATATCTTGAATTCCCTCAAACAATTCATAACAAAACCCTAGTTTAATCTATCATAAGCTTTCTCCAAATCAATCTTAATAGTCATGAAACCTTTTTTTCCGCTTCATAGTTTTCATAGAATGAATAACTTCCTGAGCAACAATAATATTATCTGAAGTATGACCAGGGGCAAAACTACATTGATTAGGAGAAATAATAGTAGGCATATGTGTCTTAATTCAATTTACAATAATCTTCGTTACCAATTTATAAATGACGTTACAAAGACTAATTGACCGAAAATCTCTTATATCTTCAACTTGGGAACCCTTAGGAATTAAAACTAGGAAAGTTTGATTAACTTCCCTAATTAAATAAGGAAACTGAAACACCCTCTGAACAAAACTTACCACATTCACACTAACCTGATTCCATTGAGACTGAAAAAACAAAGGATTAAGTCCATCAGGACCCAGAGCTTTTAGAGGACTCATACTCTTGAGAGCATCTTCTACTTCCACCCTACTCACTTCCGTACCAATATTATAATCACGTCCACTAGCAACAAAAGGATATGACACATTCATAACTAACTCTTCTATGAATACTTGACTTTCAGCAAAAAGAATTTTATAAAAATTAACAGCCACATTCCTAATCTCTTTTGCGTCAAAAAGCCATTTCCCATTCTCATCCTTCAAAGCTTCAATACCGTTCAATTTCCTCCTAGCATTCGCCCTTCGGTGAAAATACTTAGAATTCTTATGGAAAAAACTTACTTCCAGTGCAATACATCAAGTACAACCAGTTCACCACTAATTAAATGACATATGTAACAATCTTTCATACACCCACTGTGACATCCTGAAAATTTAATACATGATTAGAAAATGTATTTAGTAAAGATCATTAGAAAATTGGAAATATTTAGGACTTTTTGGGAATTTGTTTTCAAATATTTTGGGAAGTTAAGGAAATATGTGCCTAAAAGTAATCAATTAAATAGTTGAGAGGATTTGGAAACTTTGGAAGTGTATAGAAATTAAAGTATTGGGGAGATTAAATAAATAAAATGATTGACTTGGCAAATCAAATGGTTTGGGAATTTATGGGGGCATTTCGGTAATTTTGTCTAAATGTTTACACATCACACAATATAACCTCAAACCAAACACTCCCTTCCTCCTTCCTCAACATAAATCTGCCGACACCCCTCCCCCCTTCACCATTTTTCTTCTTTTGTTCACTCTTCCACACACACATACACTTTGTTCTTCATCCTCCACCACACTCACCTTCGATTTTCACTTCCTTTGTTCTTCCCAAACCTCAGAAATCGTGTTTCTTCGCTGTCCTTATGGCTCTTCACGTTCCAGCAGCCCCTCTCCTCCGTTTTAATAAGTTTTCCGGCGAGAACAAGTGGTGGCCGGAGATGGGATAAGGTGTGTTCGGCCATTCTTGTGTTCTTCAAGTTGTCTCTTCATTTTCAAAGTTGTTTTCTCACTTTTCTCTCCTCTCTTAGTTACTGCTCGGCCTACCCCTCTTTGTGGCCGTTTTCCGGCGAGTTTCCGGCGGCGGCCAACACTAAAAAATAGTGGCTTTCCACATCTTCTTCACTTTGGAGCTTTGTAAGCATTTTTTTACTTCTCTTTGGTTTAGTATTTTGAAGTTATGTTCTTGGTAAAGTTAGGGTTTGTGTAAAAATGGAAACTTTAGGATTGTCAAGCTACCATTATGATTATTAAGTGATTAATTGAAGTTTTGTGAGAGTATTTGAGGTTTATTGAAGTGGATAGTACTTTGAAATTTTTAGGGATTATTTTAGGCATTCTTTGAAGTTAGGGTTTTGCCATAATTAAATTTTTGGGGTTTCAAACAAGAATTTGTGAATGTCTAAATGGGTAATTGAAGATTTGGGAAGGTATTGGATTTTTCTTAAAGATGGAGATTATTTTGGGAAATTTTCAAGCTTTTTATGGTTCTTTGAATTGGGGTTTTGTTAATGAAAGATGATTTGAATGAAATGGTGGTTGATAAATGTTTGTTAAGATTACTTTAGGATGTTGGAATGTTGGTTTTGGTTGAATTGGTGTTTGGTAAGAAGTTTGGTACTTAAAGTGTTGGATTTAAGAGGATTTGACTATATAAAGATATGCTTGGAGTTGGTGTTTGTGAAGTGGGGAAGTCATTTGAAGTTGTAATTTTGATATTAATATGGTGGTTTGGTGATTGGCGATTGTGTAAAAATTCTATAGGAATTTTTAGTTTCTTCAAAGTGGAATTTCGTTTATGTGGGCTGTATGGATTAAATTGGGAGTTAAGATATGTTTGTATAAGTGTTATGAAGATGTTGGAAGAGTGAAATGGTTTGGAATTGTTTTTGGGAAGGAGTTGTTAAATAAAGAGCAGGATTAAAGAGAGATTTGTTAAGTAATGGTGCATTTGGAAGGTGGAGAAACTTATGAGTTTGAGAGGTCACTTTGAGTGGTTAATTTAATATGAATGTGGGTTTTGATGGATTTCAACATGGTGGGCTAATTTCACAAGAGTTAAGAGGAATGGAAAATTAATGATGTAGAAGTTATAGGTAAATGGATAAAGGGAATTATGGTAGTTTAAGGAATATAAATTAGTATAGATGTTGAAAGTAAATTATTACTTCTTGTTGTTTGAAATTGTTTAAAAAGTTGAGTCAAAGTCACTTACAAAGTGTCTTGACTCATTTAGGAATTGTGGGATTATTGTAGAAGGCAGCTATTCGGGCGGAGTTTGAGGACTGCTTTTATCTGGGTATACATGCTGCTGTTAAGTTTCGCAGGTAATCACGCTTAACTGACTGTGATACTGAGGGTGACGGTAGTTGAGGATTTCCAAAATCCTCTTCTACTTATATATATATATATATATATAAATGAAATGTGTTCAGATTATTTTATATTTAAACGTGGGCTATATGGTACCTTTCTAAATAAACTATACTTAATATATAAATATTTATATATAAATCTTTTGTATGTTGCATGACACTGATTATTAGTACCGTCGGCCGATGTAACCTATTGATTTGCGCAAATCAATAGGTTAATTGTACAGGTTCCTCGGATTGTAAAGGAACCGGGGATTTTTCACATTTTAGAGTGGTCCCTTTTTCATGTTTTTTCGGATTTTAGACCGGGCACAGTGTCACTCACGTTTATTTTTGCCTATTGAGAGATGAATGTATCTGTTATGTATATACACACACATATATATTGCGTGGTTTGTGCAGGTTTTGAAAACCGTGGTACCCTGTAGACACTCCACTACCTCACATCTGAGTCTCACAGTGAGTTAAGTAATGATTACTGAGACATAGGTTTGTCTCACCCCATTCCCTTTATTTTTTTTACAGGTGACCATGCCCAAAGAGGGAAGCAGAGAGGAAGGGGAAAGGATTGGCCGGCCCGCACTAAAACAGTGAGTAGGCCGGAGGTGATCTTTAAGGAATATATTGTCATTTATTAGGTTGCATCCGCTTCCGCATTGGTTTGTAGTTAATTTGAACGACTGATTTGTTGGATGTTTGTATTATTTGTCTCTGTTGGTTGGTTGTTTAATTATTGATCTTGTTGGTAATGTGATAATTTAGTATGTACTGCATGTGGGTCGATTGCTATGGGAGAATTGTCTGCTAATGGAAAGTCAATCTCTTTTCCTGATATGGAAGTAGTAAATGGTTGTGATTAGCAGTATTTGGTTATGCCTTGTGATACTGACATGTTAATTCAGAGAATGGTGTATTTGTGATGTGTTGATTTAATGAAGTTGGTTACTGGTGTTGTTGACATGTGCTATGTTAGGTGATTAAGTCAACGTGTTTTGGATGATATTATTAGTTTTACAGGTGAATGGTCATGATCAAGTTAAGGAAATTCTCTTTTCCTAACTTGATCATATTATGTAAATGTTGATTGTTTGTAGGTTAATGGAGGTTGTTTTTCTCATATAACCATGTTAGATGGGCCCCTCTCTAGCATGGTTAATCGTATCTACATATTATGCTGCTTCTTTTTCTAACCATGTTAGGAGATTTTTCTCTAACATGGTTAGATTATTATTGTTATGTTATGATTATGTTTTAGAGTTATGTTTTCTTTCTCTAACCATGTTAGTCGAATCCTTACTAACATGGTTAGTCATTAATTATCCATGATAGTATTAGCATTATATTAAGAAATTCTTTTCTATCATGGATAATGCATATAAATTATATTAGGAATTTCTTTTCTAACTATGATAGTGATATTGATATTATGGAAAAAAAATTTTCTATCATAGTTAGTAAAGTAAATGATTGGATTGAAAGTGTTATTATTGATAAATTAGGGATTTAGTAACAGATTGTTACACCCACCACACCATATCACTCTCCCTACCTTCTCTCTCTTTCTTCCCCACTCTCCTCCAAACATGCCCTTCTCTTTCCAGTCTCTCTCTTCCTCCCAAGATCTCACGAACCACCAATGTAGCCACCCCATCTCAGCCCTCTCCTCCACTGTCGCCGGAGTTTCGTCGTCGAGAGACGGTGCTGGTGAAAACGAAATCGCCGAAGGTGAGAGGGAGGATGACTGAGATGTCAATGGAGAGATCCGGAGACGAAGATGCAATATGGTGAATCGGCGGAGCATGGGCGTCATCGACAAAACTCCGGTGAGAATGTGAAAGGTGAGATGGGATTTCGTCGTCACCATCATCGCCGGCATGGCCGACGACAGAGACGGCGAGGGAGAAAAAATGACTGTTGGTGTGAAACAACGACTACAGTATTGATCGAAGTAGGACATGTTTGGTATTTGAAATTGATGTTGGGAGGAAGAGAGGAGAATGAGTAGACTAAGATGAGAATGATTGCGTTTAGGAAGAAGGATGATGAAGGGCGGCCATGGAAGGATGGAGAAAGAAGAGAGAGGGAGGAGAGAGAGAAAGGAAGAGGGAATGAGAGAGAGAAGAGAGAGAGTGATATGGTGTGATGAGTGTAAAAAAGATTGGACATGTGTCATTTACTTATTGGTGAACTGGTTGTACTTCATGTACTGCACTGGAGGTAAGTATGACCCAATTCTTATCACCCAAATAAAACCGCTCTCATCTAGCCTTTTGAGCCCACATAAGATCCACTTGCAAGATTATATTCTCAAGCTCTTGTCATAAATCCTTTTGGAGCAGAGATAAAGAATAAGACCCATCACAATTAAGACTCCTATTTATCCCTTCAAGTCTATTCAAAATATATCTCTTTTTTCTATTCACATGCCCATAAACCTCTTTTTTCCAATTCAAAACTTGCCAAGAAAATTCGTGCACATTCTGGATCCATGATGTTACCCTTACTTACACCTTCCTCAGGAATTCAGAAAAATATTTATGCAATAACCAAGAAGCAACAAACCGAAAAATGTTGTTCAAGCCTAAACCTTCATTGAACAATCTCTGTACTCAACCACAACGCCTTATGATCGGATTTCAATTATAAAGAACAGTAACCACATCATTGACCAACACACGATCAAGCTTACTTTCACATCCCTCTCTAGACCAAGTATAAAACAACACGATAGTATGAAGATGATATAATCCCAAATTTGAATACCAATCAATGAAATCTTCTTCCACCATAGAATTATCTCTTCGACTTGAATAACACTCATTTTCAAACAAAATGAGGTTGAAATCCACAACATAATAGTTACATAAAAGAAGATTAATTTCTTAGTAAATAATTAGAAGTATTGTAACTTTTTTCCGGCACCCGAAACAATTCTATTTTGTATCTCTTGAATTTATATATGGTTAAATATCCATTCTTTACATATTTTGAAAATTACATTGCCATCGTTATTTGGAATAATATTAGTCACCAACTATCTTTCTATGATGTGTTTGGGACCACATTACTATTATAGTGATTTTTTCATCAGCATTATAGTGATGTTTTTAAATTGAATGAATGAATTTTACATTTGATCCATGTTTATAATATAATTTCATGAGGAGTTCGGTCAGAGTGGAACTATATAAATCATAACTTACATTTAATGATTTTTTGGTTTAAGGAGTGTGACAAGTTTTAAACCCTAGATATGAATGACAAATTAAAACTAAATATATCACCAAGAAGTCATGATGTGAATATGCTACATTCTACTATATAAGAATGGGTTTGTCTACATTCTATGACACTAAAATGTCTTTCTTGTTTCTTTATTTTTGCTTCTTGGCCTTTTATCGTTATACCTTTTTTCTTGGCACCAAATATTGGAAATGGAAAAATAATGTCATGAATTGAACAAAGGGATCAGAGGAACAGTAGTACATTGATGTATTTCATATTATTGCAAATTTTTGGGTCCCCAAGAAAGAAAGAAGAAAGAAAGCAATGATGAACAATGTCACACCAGTGAAATGGAACTCGATTGCTTAGAGACAACAAAAAAGAATGATGAGTACACACGCCTATGAGGCTACTTTACAGTGTTGAACTTTCAAGAATGCAATATGTATTTCATATCAGTGAAAATTATTGGGTGCCCAAGAAAGAAAGGAACAACAACATACAATATTCGGATCACATGTTAGGAAAGTACATCATAGTATAATGGTAAGTAATGTAACTCTCAAGAGCCACTTGCTTAATCTGTTGAACTGTAAGATGTTGTACGGCCCAATTGTTGGAATCAACTGCCATTGGCATTGTGACACCATGAATACGAAGGTGGTCTCGAGCAATCTCCTCTATACTAACATGATGAGGGGCTTGTCTGTTGCGGTACATTCTCGCACTCCACACTATATCTACAGGACTCTGCGACATATTTAGTCCATGTCGTTGCAGCTTCGTTATAAGATGATCACTTCTATAGCTAACAAAGACATTTCTAGGATCCAAGAGGAAATGCACCTTGGATGTTTCCGGTGACGTTGATGGCTACCACAGGTAATCTGTTTTGGTAGTAGAATTCAAGAAATACGTTGCCGATCCAAAAGTCAACGATAAGGGCTGAGGTGGTGACAGTGACTGTTGTGCGATTTCCTTCAACGTTGAGGACGAGGAGGCGGCGATCAACAGGTGGATTTGGATGCTCATGAATTGTGATCTCTCTTGCCATCTTTCTTGAATGTAGGGGAGTGAATGAAGAAAGTAACAGTTAGTTGTTCGTTAAGTTGAGGCTTCTTGTTGATATAGTAACAGAGCGTGTAACGGTTTTGGCTTTGGGCGTTTTGGCGAGTTGATGTGAGTCTTCCTATAACATTCTATTACTAATTCCCAAATTAACCAATAATTTACATTTTAATTCAATAGAAAAAGGATTTTCTATAACATCAATATCTCTACCATAGTTAGAAAAAGAGCTTTCTAATAATTTGTGAATTATCCATGATAAAAAAGAATTTACTAATCCAATATAAGTGTTATCATGGATAAATAATTGTTAACCATGTTAGAAAGGAATAATCTAACATGGTTAATGAATATAATTCTCATACAAAGATGCAGAAGCGAATGCAAACCTATACAATTGAGTAATATACAATTCTAAATAATCTATACAACCTCTTTAACTTAATTCTCTTCCCTGATGCTTGCGCTTGTCCATGAACACCTGCAAAAATATAAGTAATCTTGGGGTGAGACAACTTGACTCAGTAATCCACTACTTAACTCACTATAATAGAGAGATATGTGGCAACAAAATGCCTAAAGGGTGCCACAGTTTTCAAAGCAATGTTCCATATATATATATATATATATATATATATATATATATATATATATATATATATATATATATATATATATATAATTAATATAAGAGAACTCATGCCAGCACAACACTCCTGAAATTCCCAATTTTTCTCTCATCCGTTTCAAACTCCACGCTCTAGCCATGCCATCCAGGAGACACTAATTTCGAGCAACTAAATGCACTATATGATTTGACATTGTGACTCTGACTCTACTCAGGAGGCAATTTCCCTCTCTCGAAAACCTCAGAGAGGGAACCCCAATCTGTTTCCATTGCAGAAAGAGAATGATCCCTGTCGCTAATCAGAAAGACCGCTGGTCACCGTCTTTAATCAGTGGACCTATGATCCCCTGTCTCTAGTCAGAAAGGATCAGTACAAATAAATGTCGATTGGCCTTATCGAACATTTACATCGTGCAATGGTACATAAATATTATAAAGCATACTCACCGAGCTTGAGAAAAACAAGATTCAAGTAAAATTACTGCTTTCATTTGACATTTAACATGCATATCAAAAGAAATTGTTGAAAACAAAAACTCTAACGTGTTGCATTCAATTTCGAACATCCTTTCCAAGAATGATCGTGACATTCATAAATCACATACATGTCACGCATAAGGTTACCACAATTTATCTTCCTCTTACTGAACTTCGAAATCAAATTTATAGGATTTATTTTACTCAAATTTTGTCCAGCCAAAGCAAGCAAATCCAGATATCAGTAACCAAAACAAAAATGAACATTAGCATTATTTAACTCCTTCAACTCTTTTAGCCATTTGGTTAATTGAGAAATAAAGAACAAACAACATTAACCACACATGTAAACACATTTCGGCCACCTTCATAACATAATGACATGTACTCCACATTTTCCTTCATTTCCCTACACATACCAACAATCACAAAAAAGACGAAATAGAAAATCTAGGAAAATCAATTCGGGCAATATAGAGAAGGGGACCAATATTCACATTAACTAGACACATACATGACCTAGCAATCCAATATTAACTCACATACAACTATTTACTAATTCAACATAGATTTCCTGCCAAAACAAAATTTAATATGCAATATCCTCTTTAATCAAAGTTTATTTCTAATCAAATTAAGTCAAACTATGATTTCATTGCAGTCCCACAACACACAAAAAAAGCAGTGGGCAAACAGTGCCCCTAACAAACAGAGAAAAGAATCAAAACTTGGGAATCAAAATTTTATTTAAAATATTGTTGCTTTCTTTACTAAACTGAAAACTTTGTATTCCCCTTCGAAATTCCTTCACCAAAAAACAGTTGCATTTCTTCACAATTTCCCAAATCAGTAGTGCTGCTACAGTTGACATTCTTTCCTCACCTGAAAATGCACATAAAATTTCATGTTAAAAGAACATTACATAACTCAATAGAAATGCCACATATCAACATCAAATAAAAAATTAAAGCAATAACCTTAAAGTAGACTAATGTAAGATCCTCCCTTTTGATCACAATCAAGAAACCAAACATCTAAAGCATGGACTCATACATAGGCTTAATGATCGCTAAACCACATAACCACATATTAAACCTGATCTAAGTGTGAAAGCAAAGGGGATAAAATTACAAGATTTAATAGGTTATATTGATGATATTGATATTGATTCAACGAAACTTTTAATTCTTGAACTAAAGGTCTTTTAAGGGTTACTATGACAGTTGTTGGAGGTTGGAAAATGTCATTTGTGTTTACATAAATCAAAATGTGACAATGATATAAAAGGTGGGCAATTAATAAATGTTAAAAGAAAAATTCCAACTAATTAGAGTCAAGAGTGTGGACATTATAGTATCAATCTTATGCTAATTTTTTAATTGTTTACTTTAGGGTTAAGGGTCAAATCTAACACTCTACTATTGCCAAAAGTTCACCCAACATAAACAAGAATTTGATGGTTCAAATGTAGCACACATCTATTCAAAAATGGCTCAAATCTAGCATTTTCGTAAATTCTAACAGGTTTGATCGTTAAGTTTGACCCAATTATGACATGTCACTCGTCACTTCACCCAGTTAGGCCTCGTCATCCGCCACGCCACCTGTCACGTCACCCAACTAGGCCACTTCATCCCCCACGTCACCCAATCATGGATCGTAAATGGCCCATTGGGTACCGTGACAGGTGACGTGACCTAATTGGGTGACATGGCAGGTGACGTGGCATGATCGGATCAAACTTAACGGTCAAACCTATTAAAATTGACGGAAATGCTAGATTTGAGTCATTTTTGAATAGATGCGCGCAACATTTATTAAGCCATCAAATTCTTGTTTATATTTGGTGAACTTTACTAACGATCATGAAAATAAATGTTTACTACTCTTGAATTCATCAAAATATTTTAGTTATTTAAATGACGACTTTACTAATATCCTATTGATTAAGGGAATTATAACTATCAATTGTTTCATCAATAGTTTAGTTTTCCACAGTACATCTTTTATAATTAGAGTGGAGGATAAATCTATAATTTATTTTCTACAAATATTATTATAGAATTATAACAAATAGTATGTCATTAGTTAATCTTCTAATAAACTATAGTGAAAGGGAACCTTAAGATAATAGGAAGTTGTTAAGCTGGTTAATTACTTGTGAAAGGCCGTAAAGGTACATTTTATCTAACTTTGTTGCATAAATTACTTATACTTTAGCATACCAAAAAGCATAAATTTTAATGTAATGATTTCAGAACTTAAGCTTGATGGCAACCATAGATTTTAATTTGAATGTTACATGAATTTTGAATAACAGAGAAGACTACTAGAAAACACAATTTTAGCCACCAAATGTTTGATCTTTAAAGTCCAAAATTTTGTCATTAGAAGTCTAGTCATAGAGATTAACACTCTTAACGGCCAAACATTTTTGTTGTTAAAAGATTTAGTTCTAACAACCAAAGATAGTATAATAATGGTTATAGGCAATTTTAAAAAAATAACAAAATTACATACAGTAAATTTCATTTAAAAAATATGATAATTCGATTATAACGTCTCTGACAAACAAATAACATCATATATACAAATTTATAATATAATAAATTCATCAATAAATTATATCATTATTTGATATTATTCCAATAATACAACAAATAAATGTGATTAAAACCTAACCTCCCTAACAAATCTATAAATCATAAACTTCCTACCAAAAATTTGAAAATTCTTGAGTTCTTTATCCAACAAACAACATCTTGCCCTTTGACTTTAGCTGCCTGCAAAAATTCCATTTAAAATTGATCATGCATGCATGTCTAGAGAGCTACTTTTATTTGGGAGAATTAATTCGTAGTCTCTCACAAAGGACTTAATAGTAGAAAAGTCTCATAAACTTCACACATTAAAGTCCCTCCTTCTTCATCGTCCCGACCCACCCTCCCTGCCAAATTCACCGAGCCACCACCGCCTCCCTCTTCACTACCACCACCCTTCAACCACACCCACACGCACACCCACCTCTTGGGGCCCACAAGTTTTCTTTCTTTATATCACATTTTATTGGGCCCCAAAAACTTTACTTACCTATCAATATCTAATTTACCTCTATTTTTTATCTTTATTCCATTTACCCATTTCCATTTCCATTATCTCAATTCCTGCTAAGCAAACGAGCCCAATAAGACCAAATGAGTGTCTTCTGTTTCCTTCTCTTTTCACTCTACTAATCACACTTTTCTGTCTTGACTATACCTGCCACCTGACTGTGTTTCTCAGTCCTCACTCCTCAAACACGGTACTAAATGAGCTTTATTAAGAATTATATAATATTAGGTATGCAAAAATGTGATAAAAATAATTAGGAATATCAATGCATTAAAATTATGATTTAACTATATTTAACATTTATTAACCTTATATCTAATCAGGATTCTAACACATTATAAATTTTTCTGAAACGATTTATTTCATTTTTATTTTAATATTTCTATGTTCTATAAATAAATACATAGTTTTAATTTTGGGAAGAATTCAATTTTCAATATACTTCGCGACTTTTTTCTTGTTTGGTTCCCTCGACTCTGGTTTTTTTCCGTCTCTTTTTTTTTTGGTTCCTCTCTTATAAGCATAATTTTTCAGGCCAAAACGCATGTAGGAGTTAACATACAATTCCATTATATGTTTCAGAAAATCCTTCTATGTGATAATTTTCTTTTATCATTCAAGTAACTTTAACATTATTTCGTTGTTTGTTAGGTGTAGATGGATCGATTTATTCCAAATAGGTTGGCCATGGGCTTGGGATTTGATCGATGCATGGTAACTAAGTCAAACGAAGATATTGTTGCTTCCTCTTGGTTACCAGACTCACTATCTCAGGCGCACGAGAATATTAACATTCAACATCGAAAGAACCGCTTTCTCCTGCCTTTCTTGCAAGTATATAATAGTCCTTGCATACAAGGTCACATCAACTTTTTGAGTGAAAGATAAGTAAACAAATTACACTATTAAATTATAACATATATATGTCACATGTGATTATATTATCACTATGCTTATAAGTTGAATAAATTAGTTTTGATGAATAAAGATAAGTATGGATAATTTAAAGTGATTAATTTTACATCCTTAAATTTTTTTAAAAAAATATGAACTACTCTTATAGGTATAAACTCGAAGGGAGTGATGATTATATTAGAACAAAGTTCTATTTAAGACCTTCTGATGGGATATGATATTTAAGAAATTATTATTTGATGGGAATCACAAAAGAATTAGAAAGATGACAAAGAGATTTGAACATTATCATATTAGGAATTAATATTTTTATATTGTTCTATTTTAGTTTTGCATTTATTGTTATCAATTAGCATTAAGTATGATTTATATTCTAGAGTATTCTATCATTAATATTTAGGGTTAGGTTGAGGCGTCCGTCAACTATTTGCTATGTAGACTTTTGATGATTTGAATAATAAGCATAATATTGTGTTGTCTTCTCCTCTTGCCCTCTTCTCTCTTATCTCTTCCTTCTATTCTCTCTATTCTATTCTTATTCTTTCTCTATTTCTATATTCTCATATACTCTTCTCTATTCTCACACTCACACTGCATCAATTGGTACCAGTGCCTTCACATCATTTCCGTTGCTCAAACTCCCTCATCGCCGTCAACTAACTACCGTTCGTCAAGATAATCATTCAGCAAAATTTTCTACGGTATTTTTCTCTTTCTATTAGTGTTATCTTATTTTTATTTAAACAGAAAAAAGAGAGTTTGATAATTTTTTTTCTTTGTAGTAGTAGTTTTTTCTATTGTTGCGAGATAAAAAAAAAGCCAAAAAGAAAAAGAAAAAAAAGGCAAAAAAAGTGAGAAAAGCAAAAAAAAGGCAAAAAGAAAAAGAAAAAAAAGCCAAAAAAATAGAGAGAAAAAAAAGGAAAAAAATTGTGAAAAATTGTTTTGTTTTATTTTTGTTTTTGTCATCCATAAACCTTTTGTCTCTCCAACATTTGGCCCTATACCCGGGTCACATTTGCCCTAAGTTAGTAGAGATTTCTAATAGATTCCCTGAAGGGTTTACCTCTGAGGTTTCTGTGAAGGTCTCGCTCAAGTTGTTACTTATTTAGCAAGAATAACCTCTGAGGCTTGTCCCTGAAGGTTAAACTTGTTAAGTAGGGTTTTCACCTTTTATTTTGGTGAATGCAACTTGGGAACCTTATATAAGTTAGGTTAGAGACTCACCTTTAAACCTAAAAAGCATGTTACCTTGTTAGACCAATGAGTTTCAAGAACTATACATCATTAGGACATCCTTTTGAATATGATCTCATATATGAATATAATACTCATTATGATTATGAAAAATATGATGAAAAAGAGTATTATATTGATGAAGAATGCTATGATGATAGCATTAACTTCTACCCAAATGAGTTTTAAGTTGAAGAAAAATATATATGGGTAGAAGAACGCTCCAATGATTCAGATATGTAAGTGGCTTTATGCCAACGCCTCAAGTTTATTGAGAACTGTAATAAGGCTAATGGAGTGCATAATGAAGAATTTAAACAAGAACATTCTATGATATTGGATGCATTGGAGACTATTCGCCAACGTATGAGAAATCCTTACATTCAGGGGAGGAGTCAAATAAACCAAGCAACTAAGTCAACTGAGGTAGTAGAAGATTCTCCTTTAGAACTAGAAGAGTTCTCTTCAACTGTGGAAATCACTCATGCTAATGAGGTTACTCTACCAGGATTTATTTCACAACAGACAACAAAAGTAGAAGATTCTCCTTTAGAACTAGAAGAGTTCTCTTCAACTGTGGAAATCACTCATGCTAATGAGATTTCTCTACCAAAACTTATTCCACAACAGAAACCAGATCTAGAAGATTCTCCTTTAGAACTAAAAGAGTTCCCTTCAACGGTGGAAATCACTTGTAAGGTTACTCTACCAGAACTTCTTTTAGAACAAACACTACCAGACACTATTTCAACTAAGGTGGACCATTCTCAGATTTTAACCACTAAGGATCAAATTACTCATATGATTGGTAACACTAATCATGTTGATTTCAACTGTGAAGAGTTTTTTTTGGTGAATACTTCAATTACTCCAAACCAATGAAGATAGATCTTTCCTTAATTGGGACTATGAGAATGCAAGATTATCAAACTAAAGCTTCATTTGTCAAATTCAGTGCTTCTTTGTTGAACAAGTCACTCCAACAGTACCTTGTTTGTTGGAAAGGATTTCCAGATACTCATATTGATAAAACTAGCTACTTTATCAAGAGTTCTCTCTTTTGGTACCTCACATGTTGGAAAGGACTTCCAAATCAAAGTTTCACATTGAAGTTTTTCCAAGTTGCTCACTCTCTGGTCGGGTTTCTCTTTTATTATCTCATCTATTGGAAATTGGTTTTCCAGAGTTTAATTGTTACCAAGCTACTTGTAATGGTTTCATCTTCAAGTATCTCACCTGTTGGAATGGATTCCCAAATCAAGAAACCACTATCATAATTCAGGCTTACACATCTCTATCAACTAGTCAGGAGTCGAGTTTTTCAAGCGGAGGAGAAATGATGAGATATGATATTTAGGAAATTATTATTTGATGGGAATCACAAAAGAATCCAAAAGATGACAAAGAGATTTGAACATTATCATATTATGAATTAGTATTTCTATATTGTTCTATTTTAATTTTGCATTTATTGTGATCAATTAGCATTAAGTATGATTTATATTCTAGAGTATTCTATCATTAATATTTAGGGTTAGGTTGAGGCCTATATATAGTCCGTCAACTATTTGCTATGTAGAGTTTTGATGATTTGAATAATAAGCATAATATTGTGTTGTCTTCTCCTCTTGCTCTCTTCTCTCTTATCTCTTCCTTCTATTATCTCTATTCTATTCTTATTCTTCCTCTATTTCTATATTCTCATACACTCTTCTCTATTCTCACACTCACCCTGCATCACCTTCATAGTTTTAACTATCTTTTTGCAATTAAGGTATTAACTTTTTGCAATTAAGGTATTAACTTTTTGCAATTAAGGTATTGGGGTTTCATAATAAGGATAGGATAGGGGGAGTACCATAACTAATTGCAGCAAAAGAAAAAGCAAAAGAAAACTCTAAAATCGACTTGCCTTCGCGGACAATTTCGGGGGAAATTTGCATTCTAGTCCCTGGGAAGGGAAATTATTACTGGAAGGTCCCTACACATTCCAAAATAATTATCAAGTCCCTTGGGCCTTTCCTGCAATTATTTGCTTAGCTGAAATGACCATTTTGCCCCTAGTTAAAATATGACATACCACATTCATTCTCTTCATTCCTTTTCATTCTCTTGCTACCGCAGGTGCTCCCACTTGTTACCGCAGGCATGTGGACTTGCTACTGCGAGTTTAAGTGACCAACATTCCCTCCCTAGTGGGTTTAACTTCTAAGGGCCCCTTATAACTTCCAAGGCTGGGCACACATGTCAAGGGAATGACAAAAAGTGGTCACTGGCTTTATTAAAGGGCCCTCAGATATGAATGACACTTGAGAGGGAATGTTGGTCACTTAACGTCTCCGTAGCAAGTCCCCAAGCATGCGGTAGCAAGTAGGTACACCCGCGGTAGCAAGTCCCTGACTAGTCCCTCCCATCCCATGTGAATAAAATGGTTTTTGAAAAACATGGTAGGGCATATGTGAATGGAATGATAACAAGTGGTCACTGGCTTTATAAGGGGCCCTTAGAAGTTAAACCCACTAGAGAAGGAATGTTGGTCACTTAAACTCGCAGTAGCAAGTCCACATGCCTGCGGTAGCAAGTGGGAGCACCTGCGGTAGCAAGAGAATGAAAAGGAATGAAGAGAATGAATGTGGTATGTCATATTTTAACTAGGGGCAAAATGGTCATTTCAGCTAAGCAAATAATTGCAGGAAAGGCCCAAGGGACTTGATAATTATTTTGGAATGTGTAGGGACCTTCCAGTAATAATTTCTCTTCCCAGGGACTAGAATGCAAATTTCCCATTTCGGTATCTCCCTTCTCGGACACGAAAGTGTCCTTCATAGTTCACACTGCTTACTTGCTTTTGGGATACGGAAAAGAAAAGTGAGATTTACAAATACATCCGGTAGAAAATATTACTCGTTCTTATAATAAACCTAACGAGGTGAGGTGAACTTGTTTCCCTTGTTCAAGACACATTTCCATTTTTTATTTTATTTAGATTATTTCCATTAACATTTATTAGTAATAACAAAAAATATATATGTTAAAAATATTATTTAAATACGTCTTATATTTAAAAATGGATAGAATATATAGATGTCATTATCATTTATCAATGCCACTCACCAAGTTATCAACAACAAATAGTTGAGTGTCATTGAGAATTAGCAAATGCAATTTGATTTAACTCACTTAGCTTCTCAATGATTTCAGTTTAACGCAACAATCTGAATGTACTCTCTCATGTCCTAAATATATAAGACATATTTATATAATTTAATTAAATTAAATATATTAGTTAAATCAATTAAAATCATGCAATATGAGTAAAAGACATGGTTGTATCAAACTCATGATAAGAATGTAAAATTAGATCATAGACTCAAATTGTAAACTCATAAGAGTTTACATTTATGAATAAATATATGTTTTCACTATATAATTAAATAAAAATATGAAAAAATAACAAAAATTTGATTAGTATATATTTTAAAGGGAAAATTAATTTGAGGTCCCCCACAAGGGACTTAATACTAGAAAAGTCCCAAAAGTTGAAATAATTAATGTAGGGTCCCAAGGGATCTCACTTTAATATACTTGAAAATTGAAAAGACACTTTTGCCCAACAAGTTGTCACATTTTCCCATTCAGTTGTCAAGTTATGTCCATCGAGTTGTCACGGCTGCCCATTAAGTTGTCAGGTTTTTCCCTAACTTAAGAGTTTGGGCAATTAACTTAAAGTACATGCCCAACAAGTTGTCACATTTGCCCATTCAGTTGTCAAGTTATACCCATCGAGTTGTCACGGCTGCCCATTAAGTTGTCAGGGGCAAAAATGTCTTTTCAATTTTTAAATATATTAAAGTGAGGTCCCTTGGGACCCTACATTAATTATTTCAACTTTTGGGACTTTTCTAGTATTAAGTCCCTTGTGGGGGACCTCAAATTAATTTTCCCTATTTAAATATAAATAGTTAATATTAAACATATAGATATCAAGTGGGACTATTAGATGTGTTATTGAGGTAGTTCTAACTTAACCATGAGTCTTAAGTTCGAGATGTGGAAATACAACATCTTACACGCCAGGAGTTGATAAAAAAAATAACTCATATATCTTTTACATGAAGGGAACTTATGTTTAACAATGAACTCCTTCATTTATCTCATAATTACAATTTGGCCCCTCCTCCCGTGCAATCATACATAAAAGCAAAGAAAAATCATTCACCGCCATTTTTCTCGATCCTTCTGACACTGACACACACACACACTTCAGTTCCTTCCTCTTCTTCCGAACCATTCATTCATTCATGTAACCATGATGAGCAACACCCACCTCAGATCTTATGCCGCTTCACCTTCCCCTCCCCTGAGGCCTCCCTCACTGGAAAAAACCCATCTAGTAAAAACCATCCAAAGAAAAAGCAGAGCACAGATTCTAAGAGCAGCAAAAGACAAAGATGATGATGTTGTTATTGGAGGATCGTACCTTGATATGTGGAAGAAGGCCGTGGAGAAGGAGAGGAGGAACATGGAGTTTCAGAAGATCATAGTTGAGAGCAATAATGATGATAGTAGTTTTGAGGAGATGAAGAAGAAGAGTGAGGAGTTTGAGAAGATTCTGGAAGTTCCGAGGGAGGAGAGAGATAGGATTCAGAGAATGCAAGTCATTGATCGTGCGGCTGCGGCTATTGCTGCGGCCAAAGCTGTTCTGAAGGAGAGTCAATCGGACGGTGGAGAATTAAAGAGAGATGGTGGTGGACAAATTGGCCAAATTGATGATGCAAACAGTGAGTTTCTCATTTCTTTTTTTTTTTCCTTTTTTGCTTTAGTAGAAGCTTATGAGGGCCTTCAGGCTATGTCTCTAAGGGAAGACTATCTAATATATTTCCTTCCAACCAACGACCCCATCAAGTGGGAACTAGAATTATTAGTGGTGGAAGCTTTGTTACTTTTTATTCAGTTCTTTATTATTCTTTTTCTTTTGTTCTTTAATTTGATGCTTTTATTTCTTTTTTTATTACAATATGCTTTTATTTCTTGTGACGCAATTTTATGCTTTTTTTCCTTTAGCAGTTAGGGGAATTTTTTTCGTTGCTGCCGGTTTCTTTTTCTTTTTTTGGGTCAAATTTTGGTCAACGGTTTCAGTTAGTTGAATTATTTAAAATGTTGTATTAACTGTCTAAATATAAATTTAAGACCTAATTTAATTACATCAAATGTGTCAGTTAAGTTTGTTAAAATCACAGGTCTTATATTTAGAAACAACTTCACATCAACATGTGTGTGTCTATATATATTGGACCAACTTAGTTCTAATCCCCACTTGATGAAAGTATTGGGGAAGAGAATATACTAGGCACACACACATATATGTATATATAGGAAGGAAGGAATAGAGGAAGTATTTGATTTCGTGCGGTAATTTTTTGTAATTTTGTGGGTTTTACCTTAAATATAAAACCAGAGATACTTTTTTTTATTTACTGATAAATTGACGTGTCTGAATTTTTTCCATATAATTAGTTTATTTGATTTAAAGCTAATATTAAATCTAATGCTACCCAAAATAGTTTATGATTAAGTGGTTCATTCAACCTGCTTAATATCTCTAAAATCAGCTAAATAGCAAGTGCAAACAGCCTTTATTGCCGCAGAATGTAGGAAGTCGAACTCTCTTAGTTTTTCACCAACAATGCATTATAATTTTTGGTTTCATGTTATTTTTTATTCACAAGTTGATTGGATTAATATTAATTGTAAAGCGAGATCTTATAGTGAACAATATATTGAAAGATTTGGTTTCTGATAGAATACAATGACATTGTATGATCTATATAGGCAACATTTTCTGTATGCTGGAAAATAAATTGTTATTTGATGTGATTATCAGCGTTTCATCTATGATACATTATAGGGTGCAATTTAATTGATTATCAAGCATTTGTAATTTAAAATTATCAGGAGAGAAGAGTGGCATTACATATCTGCCACAGTCAGAAAGTCAGAGAAAGGGAATTCCAGGTCCTGATTTTTGGTCATGGACACCACCTCCAGACAGTAATGCACCTTCAAATGATGTCACAAACTTGCAGGCAGCTACAAAATCTTCAGTTTTTTCTCCTAATCCAATTATGGAGAAGGAAAGATCTATGCAATTTCTTACAATCCCATTTCAAAGTCCTCTTTCTCAAAGCAAATCCAGTCCTACCCTTCCTCCATTTCAGTCTTCATTAGTGGATGAACAAATAGAAGCCTCTAAGTCCAATGTAGAGTTGCCTTCCTTGGAAGAGGAAAAGAGACGTGATGCACTGTCTGCTGACCATGCAGCAGAAGTTGTGAATGCCCTCAATGATGTGGATAAATCATTGCCTAGTGGAGTGAGTCCAGATGGATCAAGGTGGTGGAAAGAGACAGGAATTGAGCGAAGACCTGATGGTGTGATTTGCAAGTGGACAATGAATAGAGGTGTTAGTGTTGACCAAACCACTGAATGGCAAGAGACATTCTGGGAAGCTTCTGATGTGTTTGGCTACAAGGAACTTGGTTCTGAGAAATCCGGTCGTGATGCATTCGGAAATGTTTGGCGTGAATCCTGGAGAGAATCAATGCGGCAGGTTAGAAAAAGGGGCACACTTGTGCTGCTGTTAGTCTTATTTTATTTTTTTAACTGCGTGCATCATATAGTTTATCTCTAGAGTAACATTGTTTTAAAAGGTGGTTGTTTCTATCCTCATTGGACCATACATTTAAGTGTACAACTGAGCACTACAAGCTACTTCCTCCGGTCCTAAATATAAGACCTAATTGACTTTTTCTGGAAAATCCTAAAAAAGCAAAATAAGTTAATTATAAATTGACTTACCTAATTTTTTCCCTTAAACTAGTTTATTTTACCTATAAACTAATGGATAATCTAACAATATATCAAATATGTCATCATTTAATAACCCATTTCACAACCTTAATCTCTCCAAAAAAAAGTCAATTAGGTCCTATATTTAGGAACGGAGGTAGTATTATATATCAGTTGTTACTGCATCTGAAGCCTGATCATTGCAATATCCATGTCTAGAGACTAAAATAAGCTATCATTACACTTTGCATGTGAATTTATCTGCTGCTCTATGTGAGTTGTTATCCTATATTCATGCTTCTACGCTGGCTTCTGTTTCATCAATTACAAAGTCTTATCTTTCTGTTTCATTTTGTAAAATTTATTTCTTAAGAATATTTATGTAGCCTCTATTTGAATAATTTTGCATTCATTCGTATCTAAAGAGCAACATATGAATACTTAATGTAACTGAGAATAAATTTAACTTGCAGGAAAATGGACTTCTTCATATTGAGAAAACAGCAGACAAATGGGGAAAAAATGGTAAAGGTGAGGAGTGGCAAGAAAATTGGTCGGAGCACTATGGTGGGGGTGGCCAAACAGAAAAATGGGCGCACAAGTGGTGCAGTATTGATCCAAACACACCCCTTGAACCTGGGCATGCTCATGTTTGGCATGAAAGGTGTGCCTTTCATAACCTAGAATCTAATCACTAATATGATATCTGTCAAAGTAATTTATGTGATTTTCTTGTACATCCTTCATGATCCTACTAACAATGTATACAAGAGCAAAATCATCTTGCAGATCAGTTAACTGAACATTCCCACATGATACTTGTGAACTTTTGTATCTTTGACCAACTACCTCCCTTTATCCATGAGGAGGAGGTGGATGAAAAACTGATTACTAGCTTTTAGTAGCTTTCTCTGATGTTCTGCTGATTTTGAGATAATATCATATGGTTTCCATTCCTAAAAATATAGGAATAAACTGCTTCCACTCTATACCTTGTTATCAAATCAAATATATTTAAGCATGCACCATGTCTTTATGTATTTGAAGGGAATTTGTTTCCCTGATTTCTGATCTTTCTTATCTATGAATTTATTAGATGATAGAAGTAAATAGGAAATCGTACTCTGGTTAGGTGAAATTCCTTATGTATTTGGAAGACTACTTACATTAACTATAATATTTAGAATTTAACCATAGATAGTCCAAACTATTGGAAGGCCTGGTTATTAGTCTACTCTAATTAGAATGAGTGACATAGGTGATTTCTTAGCCTAATTCTTGGCCTTTCCATTCCAATAATTTCCTATACATGTCTTGACTTATTTGTACTTCAATTTCCGCCTTTGTTAGGTGGGGTGAAAACTACGATGGGAAGGGTGGCAGCACGAAGTACACAGACAAGTGGGCGGAGCGGTCATTGGATGGTGGTGGATGGGAGAAGTGGGGAGACAAATGGGATGAAAATTTCGATTTAAATGCCCACGGCGTCAAGCAAGGAGAGACATGGTGGGAGGGTAAAGATGGGCAACGATGGAACCGAACTTGGGGTGAGCAACACAATGGTTCTGGGTGGGTTCACAAGTATGGAAGGAGCAGCTGTGGGCAACACTGGGATACACACGTTCAGGAAGATACTTGGTATGAGAGATTCCCTCATTATGGATTTTATCATTGCTTTGAAAACTCAGTTCAACTCAGGGAAGTTCCAAAACCAACTGAGATGGAGGAAGAATCTTGAGGTCTCTCTTTCCCTTTTTTCTATTGAATTGAATCAAGGTTTTCTTACTCGTAAAATATACACTTAGGCATGAGTTGTGATTCCATGCTCATCACCCATGTTACTCATCATCTTCTCAGCACCACAAATACACACAAAAATATAAGCATGTGGTGAGTCTCATAAACTCTCTCCTAGTGGGGCCCACCATATGCTTATCTATTTGTGTATATTTATGGTGATGAGAAGGTGATGAGATGAGCATGGAATCAAAAACCGGTATCTTGAGGGAGTAGTGCTAAGCTCTGTATAGTATGAGCAGGCCAATGTTTTTCTGCGTATAAGTAAAGTTTACCTGTGTTTTTTCAAGCCTATATAGAATTTTGTAATATGTTTACAAATTGAGATTTATCTCATGTTATTTGTAACTCATTGATGTAATAGTAACCATACTTGCTCTTTGTTGTTCTCCAGTACAGCACAGCCTTTGTAAACTGAAATTACATCACTCAAAATAATGTACTAGTGTGTTTAATTGTGACACTTTGTATCCAGGCGAATGATTTTTAACGGGTGCCTGCTATTATAGGGTTAGTATAGTTATAAATTTAACTAAGAAAATACTCCAGCTGGTCTTCTACTATAATATTAAGTTAACTTTTTCTTGAGAAGGTTATAGAAATTTAGACATCTACATTATAACTAATGTTACATTTAATTAGTTCAAAAGCAAAAAAGAATTATTTTTTAGGGAAAAGGTTGAATATTAACAATTTAAATTACTCTTTTTACATTCTTACTTTTTTATGAAAAGTCAATTTGATCTTATGATAAATGCTATAATTAGATCATAAGTTAGATTATAAATAAAGTAAATTAGATTTGAGAAAGAAATATTTGTAGATAATTGAAATGACTAATTTTGTATCATTATTTTTTTAAAAAAATCAAAGTGATCTCACAATTAGAAGTGGACTGATGATAGATGCTAGCTGAGGAGCGATGTATGAGTAATAGTAGAAAGAATAGGGTGAATTCACCTTTTATTATTTTTTTTAAGTTTATCCAATGTGTTTTCTTAGCACTTGACTAGGGTGAACTGACTACTTTTGTATCATTATTTTTTTAAAAAAATTAAAATGATCTCATAATTAGAATTGAAAAATACATATTGAAAATTATGACTCTCCAATACAATAATATCATTTCTCAGATTTTGTTGTATATGGAAATTAAACATATTTCTTGGGATCGGAGGAGGGAGGAGTAACAAAGCATGAGTGTAAAAATATATTCATTGCTTCTTGAAAACTAAAAAGTGGAAGTAAAAAGGTGAAATCAACTTGAGAGTCTCTTATAATAACAACTAGACAAAGAATGCGTAAAGCCTGAAATTGGGCAGTCCACCAAAAAGAAGAGGGACTTTGTTCTTTTTTTTAAAAAATTCATCAACTCAAATTATAAAGTAAATTAGGCTACTAAATTGCAGTATCCACGACATCCAGTTAGATTATTTATTTGCTCTTATGATGAATAAAAAAGATCATTTATTTGCTCATAACTAAGATAAACTATTTTTGAATAAAAAAATATAAACAATTTTGATAAACTTATTTAGAAACTATAATTTATTTAAAAAATAAACTTAATTTTCTCTTTTCAATAATATCTTTAACAATAATTGTGGGCCACAATAGAAGCAGTATGGGTCCCATTGCCATCAGAACCTCTCGAGAGTGATACTCTCAAACAGTGTTTTAAAAGCCGGATCGAAAGGCGAACAATAGAGGACTTTGGGTCATGGTTAACACGGTTGGGCTGATGTTCGAACCGATAACGTAATAATTAAAAAAATTATCTTACTTTTAAATATATCTTACATATAAATATAGAAGCAAATTGCTATTGTTTAATGTCTTAATTTTAATAAGTGATCATTGGCCAAGAAAAACTATTGTCATTAGAAAATTACGAAATAAATCAATTTTTTCTATTTGACTATAGAAAAAAGCGGAATAAATAATATTTTCTAGTAAAATAAACAATGCTCCCTCTTTTCCTAAATATAAGATCACTTTTGAAATTCAACTTGTTCCTAATTATAAGATCACTTTCTAATTTTTCCCAAATTAACCCTACAATATTTATCTATAATAACAAGCAAAAGAGGAAGAATGAGGATAGTGGTATATAGTTGGGATAAATTGGTAATATCATGTGTAAATAACTAACTTAACTATCTTCTTTAATCTACTTAAATTAGGGAAAGTAATATTATATTTAGGAACGGAGGGAATAATATATATTAGAAGAAAAATAAACACTTCAAAAATTTGGGATTTGCGATTTGGTCTCTTTTCTACCAAAACAAATATTGAGTGTGGGCCAGTTATATCATTCCAGTTCCCGGTTATAAGCCACTTGTAACATCCTAAATAAAATAAGTAAATATGCACACGCACACACACAGTAATTAATTAATAAATCAAGAATTAGAGCATATGTAGGAATTAGGAGATAATAACTTTATATAATGAAATTATTAAAAATTTAATTTAAAAAGAAGTTAGGGTTAACTTCATGCTCAATATTTTTTTGGTATAAAATAGATCAAATCACAAATCCACTTCTGGGTATTAGAGGGTATTTATGTATTTCCCCCTAACAAGTATGTGCTAACCGAATATTACTTTTCTCTAACTAATTGTTTGTTATAACCACTTGCCAATGCATATACAGCTGAACTTGTTTGTCATAATCACTTGCAACTGTATATTACTGATGTGATAGTTATTGTATACATTATATGATTTTTTTTTATTTCTTCGTGCACATCTCCCGCGATGAGGTTCCCTGTCGTATAACAGGGATTAAAATGAATAAAGAGAAAGGGAAAGACATTATTGGGGAAAGCGCCCCCCGGTTCAAGCGAGGGTTGTGAGTCCCTATTGAACTGTCATATTACCGATGTTTTGATTGTGATTATTATTGGCATTTTGATTTTGAAATGTGATATTATGCTTAGTTGTATTGTAAATATAATTGCTGATTATATATGTAATGCTGCTTTGTTATGTCAGCTGATGTGGTTTCCAAATGAATATTCATGTTGATGTTATATGTGGTACTTAATAGTTACTTGCAATTGAAATTGATTACATGTACATGCAACAGTGTATGTAGCACACACCATTATTAACGAGTATGTGAGTTGAGCTCGACAACCCTCGAGTTTTTATAGAGTTAGGTTGGTCAATTCCCAATTGATATAAAACAGACTGTTGTGACCCAACTCATTCAACCCATCAGTTAACAAGTAGCCCAGCAAGTTGGCATGCCAATCCGATTTTTTCTATTTTTAGTCGCAAAAAGAAAAGAGCCCATAACCCCCATTCAAAAAGTCATTTCCCATTTTTATCCTTCAAAGCTTTAATAATGTTCACTTTCCTCCTAGCATTCGCCCTTCGGTGAAAATACTTAGAATTCTTATCACCCAAATAAAACCACTCACATCTAGCCTTTTTAGCACACATAAGATCCTCCTGCAAGATTATATTATCAAGCTCTTGTCATAACTACTTTTGGAGCTGAGATAATGAAGACCAGGACCCATCACAATTAAGACTCCTATTATCCCTTCAAGTCTATTCAAAATATGTCTCTTTCTTCTACTCACATGCCCATAAACCTCTTTTTTCCGATTCAAAACTTGCGAAGAAAATTCGTGCACATTCTGGATTCATGATGCTTCCCTTACCCACACCTTCCTCATGAATTCAGAAAACATTCCTTGCAATAACCAAGAAGCAACAAACCGAAAAGGTTGTTCAAACCTAAACCTTCTTTGAACAATCTATGTACTCAACCACAACGCCTTATGATCTGATTTGAATTATAAAGAACAGTAACCTTAGCTTCAAAAAACCTATCCATAAATACATCATTGACCAACACACGATTAAACTTACTTTCACATCAATCTCTAGACCAAGCAAGTATAAAACGACCCTACAGTATGAAGATGAGATAATCCTGAATTTGAATACCAATCAAAGAAATCTTTATCCACCATAGAATTATCTCTTAGACTTGAACGACGCTCATCTTCAAACAAAATGGTTTTGAAATCCCCACCATAATAGTTAGATAAAAGAAGATTAATTTCTTAGAAAATAATTAGAGGTATTGTAACTTTATTTCGACACCCGAAACAATTCTATTTTGTATCTCTTGAATTTATTTATGGTTAAATATCCATTCTTTATATATTTTGAAAATTTTAAAAATTACATTGCCATCGTTATTTGGAATAATATTACTCACCAACTATCTTTCCATGATGTGTTTGGGACCACGTTACTATTATAGTGATTTTTTCATCAGCATTATAGTGATGTTTTTAAATTGAATGAATGAATTTTACATTTGATCAATGTTTATAATATAATTTCATGAGGAGTTCGGTCATAGTGGAACTATATAAATCATAACTTACATTTAATAATATTTTGGTTTAAGGAGTGTGACAAGTTTTAAACCCTAGATAAGAATGACAAATTTAAACTAAATATATCACCAAGAAGTCATGATGTGAATATGCTACATTCTACTATATAAGAATGGGTTTGACTACATTTTATGACACTAAAATGCCTTTCTTGTTTCTTTATTTTTACTTCTTGGCCTTTTATCATTATACCTTTTTTCTTGGCGCCAAATTCTGGAAATGGAAAAATAATGTCATAAATTAAACAAAGGGATCAGAGGAGCAGTAGTACATTGATGTATTTCATATTATTGCAAATTTTTGGGTCCCCAAGAAAGAAAGAAGAAAGAGAAAAATTAAAGAAAGAGAGTAATGATGAACAATGATACACCAGTGAAATGGAACTCATTTGTTCGAAAGAGACAACAAAAAAGAATGATGAGTACACATGCCTATGAGACTATTTTACATTGTTGAACATTCAAGAATGCAATATGTGTTTCAAATCAGTGAAAATTATTGGGTCTCCAAGAAAGAAAGAAATGAACAACAACATACAATATTCAGATCACCTGTTAGGAAGGTACATCATAGTATAATGGTAAGTAATGTAACTCTCAAGAGCCACTTGCTTAATCTGTCGAACTGTAAGATGTTGTACGGCCCAATCGCTGGAATCAACTGTAATTGGCATTGTGACACCATGAATATGAAGGTGGTCTCGAGCAATCTCCTCTATACTAACATGATGAGGGGCTTGTCTGTTGCGGTACATTCCACTATGCACTATATCTACAGGACTCTGCGACATATTTAGTTCATGCCTCGAACGTTGCAGCTTCGTTATAAGATGATCACTTCTGTAGCTAACAAAGACATTTCTAGGATCCAAGAGGAAACGCCTAAGTAAGTCAGACACATTGGTTGTGTGACCCAAATGATAAACCAGGCACTTACCATGAACAAAGAGTTGGATTGTATGTGCACCTTGGTTGCTTCCGGTGACGTTGATGGCTACCACAGGTATTCTGTTTTGGTTGTAAAATTGAAGAAATACGATCATGATCCAAAAGTCAACGACAAGGGCTGAGGTGGTGACGGTGACTATTGTGTGATTTCCTTCAACGTTGAGGACGAGGAGGCGGTGATCACCCGGTGGATTTGGATGCTCATGAATTGTGATCTCTGTTGCCATCTTTCTTGAATGTAGGGGAGTGAATGAAGAAAGTAACTGTTAGTTGTTCGTTAAGTTGAGGCTTCTCGTTAATATAGTAACAGAGCGTGTAATGGTTTTGGCTTTGGGCGTTTTGGGGAGTTGACGTGAGTCATCCTGTAACATTCTATTACTAATTCTCTAATTAACCAATAATTTACATTTTAATTCAATAGAAAAAGGATTTTCCATAAATCAATATCTATGCCATATTTAGAAAAAGAGCTTTCTAATAATTTATGCATTATCCATGATAAAAAAGAATTTACTAATCCAATATAAGTGCTATCATGGATAAATAACTGCTAACCATGTTAGAAAGGAATAATCTAACATGGTTAATGAATAAAACTATCATACAAAGAGACGGAAGCGAATGCAAACCTATACAATTTGGCAATATACAATTCTAAATAATCTATACAACCTCTACAACGTAATTCTTTTCCCTGATGCTTGCGCCTATCCATGAACACCTGCAAAAATGTAAGTAATCTTGGGGTGAGAAAAGAATTTGAAAATCCCAACTAACGTCACCCTCAATGTTATAATAGGGGAAGTGTGATTACCTGTCCTTTAGCACTTACTTTGCAAACTCCCCACTTTCGTTACGATGCCTTGATAATTATATACCAAAATCATTTCCTATTATTACACCATGTAATAATGATAAGTTAATAACTATCCTGATGTATAAATTAAATAAATAGCGTTGCTCTCATCCCTATATGACTACCCATTTTCCCTTGTAATTTAAATATCTTATAAAATCATTTTGCTTATCCACATCTAAACAACACATGTCAAATATTTCTCAATCCAATAATGTTAGCAACCAAATGATCAATCCATTCAAACTCCACCATGCCATAAAAACATACATAGTTCCAGTTTGCATCCATCATCAAAACATGATTCAAAGTCATACACACAATTCACGTGTTTATTCCATAATACAAATCACATACAACACCAAAAATTAAGGAAGAAGGCTCAATTGAACCATTCCTGAACAAGTGAACATAATGAAGCATGTTAACAATTATACATTCAAATAATAACCAATATTTCCTTCTACTTCCATAATCAAGCCAAAATTAATTATATCTTCATAGTTATCACAATCACCTAATCTCTATAAAATGTTAAAGACTTCACATTGCATTACCTGAAACAGATTTAAGACTTTTCCCTTGTATTGTTGTTTAATGTCATGACTGACAATTAAGACAATAATCTATATTATAAATCAAGTAGAATTTCCCAGCAACAATAGTATATTTCCAGCCAACCAAAACACCAAGTATCAAGCATGAATATATCCAAGAATTCAGCAAAAACCATATATTGCTGAAAATTATTTCATGCATATACAAAATGATTATCCGCCATTGATTATTTGTCATTTTAACCTATCTTCATACATTTGACATGGAACAACAATGATTATTAAACCGTGCCAATTATTAGAACAAGATTATTTAGATTATAAAGCATACTCACCGAGCTTGAGAAAAACAAGATTCAAGGAAAATTACTGGTTTCATTTGACATTTAACATGCATATCAAAAGAAGCTGTTGCAAACACAAACTCTAACTTGCTGAATTCAATTTCGAACATCCTTTCCAAGAATGATCGTGACATTCATAAATCACATACATGTCAGACATAAGGTTACCACAATTTATCTTCCTCTTACTGAACTTCCAAATCAAATTTATAGCATTTATTTTACTCAAATTTTGTCCAGCCAAAGCAAGCAAATCCAGATAATTTAGCAGTCAAGTCTTCACAATAGGATTAGATCTTTCCAACATCATGCATACACATCCTTGCATCTTTTCCAAATGGGATAAAGGCCCAAAATACCCCAGAAGTTTCCACCCAGGAGCACTGAGTATATGAAAGTTTTCCAAGGGGCAAATATACCCTGGAAGCAATAAAAATGGGGCAAATTTGCCCTTCCGTCAAAGACACTAACAGTCTACCGGTTAGTTGACCAAAAATTTCCCTAAACATTTTTGGTCAACTAACCGGTTGACTGTTAGTGTCTTTGACGGAAGGGCAAATTTGCCCTATTTTTATTGCTTCCAGGGTATATTTGCCCCTTGGAAAATTTCCATATACTCAGTGCTCCTGGGTGGAAACTTCCGGGGTATTTTTGGCCTTTATCCCTTTCCAAATCAAATTGAGGAAGAAATATGCAAATATCAGTAATCAAAACAAAAATGAACATTAGCATTATTTAACTCCTTCAACTGTTTTAGCCATTTGTTTAACTGAGAAATAAAGAACAAACAACCTTAACCACACATGTAAACACATTTCAGCCACCTTCATAACTTAATGACACATACCCCACATTTTCCTTCATTTCCCTACACATACCAACAATCCCAAAACAGAGGAAATAGAAACTCTAGGAAAATCAATTCGAGCAATATAGAGAAGGAGACCAATATTCACATTAACCACACACATACAGGGCCTAGCAAACCAATATTAGCTCACATACTACTATTTACTAATTCAGCATAGATTTCATGCCAAAACAAAGTTTAATATGCAATATCCTCTTTAACCAAAGCTTACTCCTAATCAAATTAAGTCAGACTATGATTTCATTGAAGTCCCACAACACACAAAAAAAGAGCAGGAAAACAGTGCCCCTAACAAACAGAGAAAAGAATCAAAACTTCATTTAAACTGCATACATTGTATTCCCCTTCGAAATTCCTTCACCAAAAAACAGTTGTGTTTCTTCACAATTTCCCAAATCAGTAGTGCTGCTACAGTTGACATTCTTTCCTCACCTGAAAATGCACATAAAATTTCATGTTTGAAGAACATTACATAACTCAATAGAAAGGCCACATATCAACATCAAATAAAAAATTAAAGCAATAATCGTAAAGTAGACTAATCACAATCAAGAAACCAAACATCTAAAGCATGGACTCATACATAGGCTTAATGATTAGCCAAAATTGCTAAAATACATAAGCACATATTAAACCTGATCTATGTGTGAAAGCAAAGGGGATAAAATTACAAGATTTAATAGATTATATTGATGATATTGATAGTGATTCAACGACACTTTTAATTCTTGAACTAAAGGTCTTTTAAGGGTTACTATGATAGTTGTTGGAGGTTGGAAAATGTCATTTGTGTTTACATAAATCAAAATGTGACAATGAAATAAAAGGCGGGCAATAAAAAAATGTTAAAAGACAAAATTCCAACTAATTATAGTCAAAAGTGTGGACATTATAGTATCAATTTTATGCTAATTTTTTAATTATTTATTTTAGGGTTAAGGGTCAAATGTAGCACTCTACTATTGCCAAAAGTTCACCCAACATAAATAAGAATTTATTGGCTCAAATGTAGCACACATCTATTCAAAAGTGACTCAAATCTAGCATTTTCGTCAATTCTAACGGGTTTGACGGTTAATTGTGACCCGATTATGACATGTCACCCGTCACGTCGCCCAGTTAGGTCTCATCATTCGCGACGCCACCCGTCACGTCACCCAGCTAGGCCACTTCATTTGTCACGTCACCCGTTGTGTGCCGTAGCAGGTGACGTGACCTAACTGGGTGACATGACAGGTGATGTGGCATGATCAGGTCAAACTTAATGGTCAAACCCGTTAAAATTGATGGAAATGCTAGATTTGAGCCATTTTGAATAGATGTGCTACATTTAAGCCATCAAATTCTTATTTATGTTTGGTGAACTTTACTAATGATCATGAAAATAAATGGTTACTACTCTTGAATTTATCAAAATATTTTAGTTATTTAAATGACGACTTTTGTAATATCCTATTGATTAAGGGAATTATAACTATCAATTGTTTCATCAACAGTTTAGTTTTCCACCGTACATCATTTATAATGTAGCATGGAGGATAAATCTATAATTTATTTTCTACAAATATTATTTTAGAATTATAACAAATAGTCTTTCATTAATTAATTTTCTTTAAATAAACTTTAGTGAAAGGGAACCATAAGATAATAGGAAGTTGTTAAGCTCGCTAATTACATGAGAAAGGCTGTAAAGGTACATTTTATCTAATTTTGTTGCATAAATTACTTATACTTTAGCTTACCAAAAAGCATAGATTTGAATGTAATGATTACAGAACTTGAGCTTGATGGCAACCATAGATTTTAATTTGACTGTTACATGAATTTTGAATAAAAGACAACTAGAAAACACGCTTTTAGCCACCAAAATTTTAGATCTTTAACGTCCAAAATTTTGTCGTTAAAAGTCTAGTCAGGGAGAGTAACACTCTTAACGGCGAAACATTTTTGTGGTTAAAAGATTAAGTTCTAACAACAAAAGATAGTATAATAATGGTTATAGGCATTTTTAAAAAAATAACAAAATTATTTACAGTAAATTTCATTTTAAAAATATGATAATTCGATTATAACTTCTCTGACAAACAAATAAGATAATATAAACAAATTTATAATATAATAAATTCATCCATAAATAATACTCTCTCCGGTCCTAAATATAAGACTTAATTAACTTTTTTAGAGAATCCTAAAAAAGCAAAATAAGTTAATTAAAAATTGATGATTTACCTAATTTTTCAATTAGACTAGTATATTTTACCTATAAACTAATGGATAATCTAAAAATATATCAAATATGTCATAATTCAATAACCTATTTCACAACCTTAATCTCTCTAAAAAAGTCATCTAGGTCTTATATTTAAAACCGAAGGTAGTATCATTATTTGATATTATTCCAATAATACGACAAATAAACATAATTAAATCCTAACCTCCCTAACAAATCTATAAATCATAAACTTCCTACCAAAAATTTGAAAATTCTTGAGTTCTTTATCCAACAAACAACATCTTGCCCTTTGACTTCAGCTGCCTGAAAAAATTCCATTTAAAATTGATCATGCATGCATGTCTAAAGAGCTACTTTTATTTCGAAAAATTAATTTGTAGTCTCTCACAAGGGACTTAATAGTAGAAAAGTCTGATAAACTCCACATATTAAAGTCCCTACTTCATCGTCCCGACCCACCCTCCCTGCCAAATTCACCGAGCCATCACCGCCTCCCTCTTCACCACCACCACCCTTCAGCCACACCCACACGTACAGCCACCTCTTGGGGCCCACAAGTTTTCTTTATATCAATGAACCCACATTTTCTACAGATGAATCATTTGATGTATCAATGAAAACACCTTTTTTCCTTAAAGATTCAAATTGAGAAGTTAGCTCACCTAATTTGATTGCTAAATTTTCAATAGCTAATGTTTGTTCACTCCATTTTTCATCATCCCTAGCTTTATGCTCATTTTCATTATCAATAAAATGCTGAAGCATATCCTCCATTATTGACATCCTCTCATTTAGACTCATCTAAACTATTGGATGGTATTTGAATTGTGGTGAATATGAAGGGAAAGAATAATTTGGATCCCAAGACAATGAATGTTCATGATTCCAACTAAGGTTAAAAGAATCATCGTGCAAATTAGCTTGAACCTTAGGAAAGTCATCCTCGACAAAATCCATGGTTGAAAATGGGGGCATTGCTCATTATAATGGTTATTTCCACAATAATTACAACAAATGTACTCATATTGAATTTGAAAAGCATTAGGGTTATAATAAGAAGTTGAATAACCATTATCATGTTCAAATTCATCATTTGCCCCATTAGTCCACCAAGGATATTCCATACAAAAGTTCAAAGAAAAACTAACTAACAAACACAAAGACATACAAAGAAAACAAATATACACATGAACACAAGACAACAAAACTAAAAGGAAACACAAGAACAATTATATACAAACTCAACCTTAAGCTACTAGTGCTATAATCAAGATTGACCAAGGACAGTTTTGGAACACAAATCCTCGGCAACGGTGCCAAAAACTTGTTCGCACCGTAAGTAGAGTATCATTCCCACGAGGATTTCGTTCCAAAACACGGTCAAGTAATCATTATCACACTCTCACCCAATTCGAGTGATTCAAATATCAAGATGTGAAGGCTAACCATAAAAATAAAAAAGAAAAACTATAAACAAATGATTTATTGACTTCAAGCATGAAATGAGTTCTAAGATTATTTCTCCCCTTTGTATTCCATAACATTTGATTAACCTCCTCTTATGGATGCTATCAATTTACACATGTGCTAGTCTAGGATTCAACGAGTACTTGTAAACACTCTCTCAAGTCAAGAACAAGTGTTTAATTCTATTAATTGCTCAATCTCTTATTACAATTAATAAAACCCAATTTTTAAGCTCTAATCCTAATGTGACTATGCAAGGTCAATAAGTATATCTCTATCTTATCAACAAAACTATCCATTCATCAAGCAAACTTCAAGTTCTTGCACTATTTTACCCAAGTTCTACACTCAACCTAGCCCTCTCAAGCATCAATAGTGAACTTAACAATTAAATGGTGATCAAGCACTTAGAAGCATTAGGTAAAGAGTAAAATAAACACATATGTCATTTTTAACAAAACAAAAGGAGGAATCTAATGTTAATCCATACAAAGGTTCAAAATAATCCTAGAATAAAAGTATTTAGCCACTCATGTTCAACAAATCCATGAGAATATACATTAGCACAAACATGAACAAGAGTAGAGAATGAAAAAGGAGAGGAAAAACCAAGAATGGAAGCCCAAATCTCTTTGAAACTTCAAACCCTAGCTCAATCCCCACCAAAATGCAAGCCCTAGCATAGCCAAACACTCCCATGTGCTCCAAGAAGTCAAGAATAACCAACTCCATGTGTTTTGGCCTTTTAAAACCTAATTTTCAGTGTTGTGCATTTTGCCCCTTGCTGTTCGCAGCTGTTCCGCAGCACAAAACAGTGGCAGAAAACTTTGTCGCGGCACAATTCTTCTCTGATACTCAATTAGGTGCAATTGTGCTGCGGCTCAAAACAGATGCATAAAACCATGCCGCAGCTCATATTCTTTCTTGCAAAATTAACCTCTTCTCATGCAAATAGGATGTTCCAAGCATGCTCTTCAGTCATCTTACTTCTCAAATATTTGTCTTCAATTCCCTCATACAAAAATACTTTGCAAAATAACAACTTTGACAAAAATGAGGAATAAATGTGCAACCAAAAGTATCATGTATTCTTCCTATAGTTTATCCTCAAAAATATATATCAAATCTCCAAAAAGTATATATAAAAGCAAGTGAATCATGCTAAAAAGTATGGATTCCAAGACATTAACATTCCCTGCCGTACAACACGGACTAAAATGAATAAAGAGAAAGAGAACATTAATGGGGAAAATGTCATCAGAGCAAGCGAGGGCTGTGAGTCTCTATTGAACTGTCACATTACCAATGTTTTAATTGTGATTATCATTGACGTTTTGATTTTGTGATGTGATATTATGCTTAATTGTATTGTAAATTTATCCACAGATTATATAAGTAATGCTGCTTCGTTCTATCATCTCATGTGGTTTGCAAATAAATATTCATACTGATGTGATACATGGTATTAAATAGTTACTTGCAATTGAAATGAATTACATGTACATGCAACACTATATGTAGCACACACCACTATTCACGACATTAGTACACACCACCTTACTGGCATGCACACACATGTAAACAAGTATTCGTAGTTGCTATTTTGGGTGTACCCTACGTTGTTATCATTTTTCAAGTGTTGGCAGTGCAGTAGGCAATCAAGGGGAGGATCGTGGGACCACTCACTAAAGTAAGATGCTAACAAGTGTCATTTCCACACTAGGAACCGCATATTTAATTTGATTTCTGCATACTTGATTTAATGTTATTAATTAGAAAATATTGTTAGTTGATCGTTTTTATAAAACTTATATACTAAACTGGGTAGTTGAAACCTATTAGATTCTACTGTTGGATATTTGAAATATGTATTGAATAGACTTTGTTAGATCGAAGTTGTCTACAATTCAGTTTTATACTTTTCTAACCATGATAGGTAGATAAATAATCTAGGTATTTAATTTTTCTATTATGATTAGACATTAGATAAAGTCTTGAGATTTGGTATTCTTGATAAATAAATTGTTTTCTAACGCATTTAGCATAAATTGGAAGATAAAAAGAAGAAAAAAAATGTGTAATAAAAATGGTGTATAAAGGTCTCAGGAAGTGGTTGTTACAAGTCGGTTCCTCCTGGTCGACCTTCCAATTTGAAAAGACCCAACACGGTTTAACTAGAAAAACATTTCTTCTATATGAGTCGAGCCGTTGTGGGCACGAATGACTGTAGGAACGTCTGACTCAGTCCAGTTTTAATAACGTAATACTACTCTCAAGTCTAATCTCCCCATTAGTATAGCCTCATACCCACCACTAAATAATTACGCTGTGATCTATTTCCTATCATTCAAACTTGCTTGGAAACTTTCATAGCGACACATTGTCCTCCCACTTAGCTTAGGGGGAAAAAGGGCCCAAATTATGGTCATTATAGATGCCTCTCCCTGGCTAAACCAAGCAAAGGGTAAGGAATCATGCAAGATTTTTTAATTATTTCACCAGAGAATTTTTTTTAAAAAAATATCGGTTATGGCGTTTTAAAAAACGTGATTTAATGGTTTACTTAATAAAAAGCATTGTTACTCTAATAAAATTTTGTAAAAATGTCATGCATTTATAACCCAATGAAAAGTAATTTTTATGTTGGTTGAGTAATAATCCTAAATATAACTCAATAATAATTTAAATTTGACCCGATTAGATTTTCATATAAAAATGTGAATGTTTGTATAAAAAATTGTGAATTTTGATATTAATAAATATATTGCAGAAGTTAAATATTATTATTAAATTTAAACATTTTCTTACATGAAGTACATGTGTTAGTTAACTATATTTAGGTTTGCACTTGCTATTAATTTTCTCATTATGAACTGCCTCCACATTGTTTCTAAGTATAAGAATTAGTTGAATTTTGTAGAATCCTAAGAAACAGAAATGAACCATTTAATCATAATGTATTTTATACATTATTAGATCATATGTTGAATTATAAGTCATATAAACTAGTTTAAAGAAAAAAATTAGGAAAATTTAGAATTCTCTAAAAAGTCAACTATTTCTTATACTATTTAAGAACGGAGGGAGTAATTTTTAATTTTAACTTGTTAATAACTATAAATAACATATTACCATGCACCCACAAACTTCTTCACCAAACCCTTTAAAGATTGGCTGCACAAAAATCAAATGCATTCAGCAGGAAGCTCTACATGGTGCACCGCGGCTGGGATCTTCTGCTGGAAGCTATGACTAGGATAATCGCTTGTTTAACCATGTAGAACCAGTGCCAGTGGCCCATCAAGTGCTAAATGAAACTCTATCCTATATCCACAGCACTTTACGATCTCATGATAGGTCATTGGCTCAAAGAATCAACTATAAGAGTCCTAATATAAGAGCCCAAAATTTGAATGGTTTTGGTCTCTAATATAAAAGCTTATCTCACATTTTCTCTTCATTTAATGTGTTATTTTCTACTTTGACTTTAACTCTCTTTCATATTTATTACTCCCTTCGATCTTAAATATAAGATCTAATTGACTTTTTTAGAAAATCTTATAAAAAAACAAAATAAGTTAATTATAAATTGATTTACCTAACTTTTTCCCTTAGATTAGTTTATTTTACCTATAAACTAATGTATAATCTAAAGATATATCAAATATGTCATGATTTAATAGTCTATTTCGCAACCTTAACCTCTCCAAAAAAAAGTCAATTAGGTAGGTAGTAATATTTATTTATTTCTCTCTCTTAAAAGTATTATAATAAATATGAGCAATATTGGAAAGAAGCATTAACTCCAGACAACCAACTAACATTCACAAGTTTTCTTAAAAATCGTTTTTTTGGCGTCTGACTCTTATATTATGGACCAGATGAAGTATATATATCAATGTATGTACACGACATTGTAAAATCAAATTATAATGATAGAATCATGTTATTTTAACTAATTTAATCAACATGTATAATCTAATCAAATTAGATAAATATGTCTTATTATTATTGGACTACATTAAGTATTAATAATATTTCCATTTTTATTTTAAAAAATCCAAGAGAGTGAACACAACCAAAAAAACAGAACAGGAAAACGCTGCCGTTTGATTTGATGGCAACGATTCACTAGGGAATGAAACAGATGAACCACTAATCCTCATGAATGTGGTGCATGTTCACTTGTTCACCACATCAGCACCAAGTTCTGTGTCCTCTTCTTTGGTGGCACTTCTGAAATTCTTCACTCACCATTCCTCTTTGTCTCCTTCATCCCCAAATTTCATTCCTTCCCAACTACTCCTACTAGCTTCAAATTCAAAGCATAACCAATAGAATGTGCAAATCCTCATCAACCCAGTGTTAGTAATTTCAATAATAATCCATGGCTTCATTAATGCTCAATGGGCCTAAAAATCCCATCTTTATCTGCAATTGTAGTAATACCAAAACCCCACATGGATTAGCTTCTCAAAATGTTAACTTTAGCAAGAGACCTTTGAATGAGAAGGGTTTTGGTGTGTTTAATGATAAAAAACATAGGTTCAGGAATATGAGCCTTAGATGCAGCATTTCAGCTTCTAGGCCAGCTTCTCAGCCTAGGTTCATACAGCACAAAACGGAGGCATTTTGGTTCTACAGGTTTTTGTCAATTGTGTATGATCATATTATTAATCCTGGACATTGGACTGAGGAGATGAGAGATGAGGCACTTGAGCCTGCTGACTTGTTTGATAGGAATATGAGAGTGGTGGATGTTGGAGGAGGGACTGGGTTCACAACTCTTGGGATAGTGAAGCATGTTGATGCTAAGAATGTCACTATTCTTGATCAGTCTCCTCATCAGTTGGCCAAGGCCAAGCAGAAGGAACCTTTGAAAGAATGTAGGATCATTGAGGGTGATGCTGAAGATCTTCCTTTTCCTACTGATTATGCTGACAGATATGTTTCTGCTGGAAGGTAGAGTATATGAAGTCTTAATTAGTACTTTAATATAATATAAGATCACTTTCCTAATTTGATTAGACTAAGGATGCTAGTTAAGAAAGTTGTTAGCACATGATATTACTAATCTACTCTAATCATATGTCTTTATTCCCACTATCCCACCCTTACTTGTTTATTATAGATGAGGATTATTAGGACTTATTTGGAAAACAAGTTGAGAAAAATTAGAAAGTTACTTATATTTAGGAACAAATTGAAATCTGAAAGTGATCTTATATCTAGGGATAGAGGGAGTATTGGTTTTTCTTAGTAACTTGCTTTGTGAATTTGTGTATGAATTTTATGTAACGAAAATTTGATTTCGAGACTAATGCTTGGCTTTGAGGTATGGGTGTGGCTTGAAGTGAATGTTACATTTAGTTTATGGGAAAGGTAGAACAGTGTATGAATGTGGGATGCAGTTTTGATGACAGTTCTTTTGTAAGGTTGTGGACAGCTAATGGGAAATTTGAGAATAAGTGAAGCCATTGGTGTATACCTGTATTACCTTTTATATAATGATTGGCAGTAGAAAAATGGAGGGAGAGGGGAAATTTTTCTTGAGATTGATTTTAAAATATTGGAGAAGCAGGGTTGAAAGCTTTTAATTAATTTTTATACTTTCTTTTACTCCTGCTCTTTATTAAAATTTTACAACTCCATTCATCTATTTCTTTTAATTTGAACTCATCGAAATTTCCCCTCCCTTCCATTTCCCTCATACAAAACAGACACTTAGGACCCATTTGCTTGGGAAGAATTGAGATGATGGAAATGAAATTGAAAATGAGTATAAAAGGGCAAAGATGGAAAGTAGAGGTGATGATGGGAAGTTAAGTTTCTCAGTTCTAGGAAAAGTGTGAAATGGAGAGAGAAAGCTTGTGGGCCTTGGGATATATGTAAATGACCAAAAGACTTTTCCAATTCACTTTCCTTTTCCTTCTTTCTCTCAACCAAACGTAATCGTATGGTCAGTTTGGATGGATAGAATTAGGATAATGCAAATGAAATTGGAAATGAATGTAAGGGATAAAATATGGATTGGAGGTAATGATGCGATTTAAAGTTTGTGGGGCTTAGGAAAAGTGTGAGAGATGGAGAGAGAAAACTCGTGGGCCCGGGATTGACGTGAATTACCATTTTGCATTTCCAATTCCAACTCCATTTTCCCAATTATTGCCAAGCAAACGGTGCCTTAGTGTTCAACTCTTCAAGTTGATTAGTTATTATATTCAACACATTGTTGCTTTTTTCTATGTATCCTGGATAGCTATCATCCTTAATTTATTGTTATGCCTTTTGACTTGTGATTGTGTTCTTCAGTATTGAATACTGGCCTGACCCACAACGTGGCATTAAGGAAGCATACAGAGTGCTGAAAATTGGAGGCAAGGCATGCATTATTGGTCCTGTATACCCAACCTTCTGGTTGTCCAGATTTTTTGCAGATGTGTGGATGCTCTTCCCTAAGGAGGAAGAGTATATAGAATGGTTTCAGAAGGCTGGCTTCAAAGATGTTAAGTTGAAAAGAATAGGTCCAAAGTGGTATCGTGGTGTTCGCCGACACGGTCTAATCATGGGATGCTCGGTTACAGGGGTTAAGCCTTTTACTGGGGAGTCTCCTCTAAAGGTAATTCGCTTTGATTCTTCTGTTTTTGTACTTTCAAGTTGATCGAGCAATAGTCACATAAGCTTACAAATTTGCTTTTTTAATTTAATATTTACATCATTATGTGGTGTGTTCCAAATCCTTTCTTTTTCCCACTTCTGTTGATATCCTGCTTTTGACAGTAGAATTCCATATGCTGACAAGTAGTAATCTTTAAATAGACGCAGTGCTTATTGTGGACTTGGAATTTGAATTTCTTCGTTTTTTATTTAAAACAAAGAAAAGATAGAGTTAAAAACTTATTACCGGATGGAGTCTTGCAAAGTAAAAGGATTTAGTTTTCGCTCAAATATGAACCTATAGTTTTGAAGCCGGATAATGGTACAAAAAAGGGACTTGGTTGCTTTTGCATTACCAAGTAACCAGAATAGCTTTCCCTTAAGTGTACTGGGTGTTCTGTTCTGAACGCTGTATCCTACAAAGTTTGGATGGAACAAAGTGACGTTATATCCACACATATATGGAAAAGAACCATTGCCAAGTCAAGCAGAAGACTCACGTTTTTAGTCTGATGGGTCTGCATCTGAAGGTCACTAAGATTTTTAGGTCAGCTGAAATATGGAAACTTGTTAAATTTTGAGACCCTTTTTATATAGGGAGTTATTGTTATTATTTATGTACTCGTATTTGCTAAGGATCCATTTGTACAAAATGGGAATGAAGATAATGCAAATAGTAGAGTTCTCTTCCTGTAACGTGTGTATTTATTTTCAATGAAGTCACTTTGTCACCTGTTTGACACAATTCAAATGCTTTCCTTCACATCTTCCTTTTCATCAAAGAACTTTTTTACGTACCAAACACGTTGCAAGAGTCAATTGTACTGACCCTTTTGAGTTTTGTTAATATTTGCATATAGACTAAAATCATACAATCCCATAGATTCCTTTTTTTCAGACCAATACACTGTAGACATAATTATCACTGAAGTTCATAGTCAGTCCATCATGCAAAACATGTAAATATTTGTAGCATAAAAAATTTGAAAGTAATGGATGCACAAGAAGGGGGGGGGTGAATTGTGCTACCAAATAAAAATCAAACAATAACAACACAAAGGTTTATATTGGTTCGGTCTTCCTGACCTACGTCCAGTTCTCAACCACCCAGGTTGAGTTCCACTATCCCCAGGTTTTAGAAACGGGTGCACCTGGAACCTTTACAACCGCAAGTTTTGGACTGGATCACTTGCAACCTTACAACCACAAGTTTTACTCAAGGCTCACTTGCAACCTTGCTAATTAGCTCCCCCTTACAACCAGCAAGGGTTCAACCTTTACAAATAAAGGATTTTCTAAACTTAGTTCTCTTCAAGAACGGATAATGTTACACACTTAAGTACAATGAATGCTCTTAATATAAGAAGAGACTTAACCACAAAGAGTACAAGATAAGTAGATGAAAAGAACTCTCAATGTGTTAAATGCTCTTTCTCTTTTCTGGGCAGCTATGAATGCTTGAAGGATTTCTCAGTTTCTCACTCTAGCTTTCTTCAAGATGTCAAAGATATTAGTTCTCTTCATAAATGAAGTTGAGCTTGTTTATATAGTCTTCAAGTATTCTTCCTCTTGGTAGGTGAGTTAGCCGTTTGAATATGGTCTTTTTTCCCAAGTTACCGTTTGCCCAATTAATGCTCCATTAATGCTTAGCAGGGTTGACTTTGCTTTATCTCTGAAAAGTAGTTCTGACACCTCTGCTCTGTCAAAAGCTTTCTGACACTGCACTGCTCTGAACGTTCTGACATTCTGAGTGCTTGCAGAAGCAAGTCCACATCCGGAAGCAACGTCACTCAGTGTACTGCATTTTGAACGTTAGTCTTAACAATAATAGCACATACTCACATGCAGTGGGAGTTCTCTTAGTCTAAGGGAGCTCTTTTACATCCGGAAGCAATTTCACATCCGGAAGCACTTCTACTGGACGTTGGGTTATTTTCATATTATACTCATTGACGCTCAGTGTTATCCATACCAACAGCCAACGCTAGTCACTAAGCAATCGGAAGCAAATCCACTGGACGTTGGGTTATGTTCACTGGCGCTCAGTGTTATCCATACCAACAGCCAGCGCTAGCCTTAATACAATCGGAAGCAAATCCACATCCGGAAGCTTCCTAACTTAGTCTCAAGGATTTTATACAACTAATGTTCTTAGACTGAGTTATTACTTGGTGAAGTACTTGCTGTCGCTGGGGGATGAGACGTTCATCCGTGAGCGCTAGTCCTAGTCCATCCGGAAGTAAATCCACATCCGGTTGTACTCTTACTTGGGGTTCTATATTAACCTAATATTCACTAAGTGCTTGGCTCGTTCTTTCATATTTTTAGTCTTCATCAAAACTTAAGATTCTAACAAAATTAAGTTTGACGAATGTATTTTGTGTATGCAGCTTGGCCCCAAGGCAGAAGATGTGAAAAAGCCTGTAAATCCATTTGTGTTTCTTTCTCGGTTCCTTCTTGGTGTACTTGCGTCCACTTACTATGTGTTAGTGCCAATATACATGTGGATCAAGGACAAAATTGTTCCAAGGAGCATGCCCATTTAACATTGATGATGATTTATCAGATAAATGTTGTAGGATTGTCATGTTAGTGCGTGTTTAAAATTACTTTTGAGAGAAACAGCTGCTAAAATGTGGCTTTGTAACGATCTCAACGTAATTCCAAATACAGGATGATTCTTATGTCTACTCTAAAATAATTGTTTGTGACTTTTGTGATGATCATATATGAATCTTTTCCCTTCTTTCTTTGTTCTTTTTGTGGCGGACTCACCCCGAATTGGTAATTTGATAATATATTATAGATATATGGTTATCTTCTAACTATGATTAGGAAAAGTTATTCAACTATTTTTAGGGTACATTATGTCATATCAATATTCTAATAAAATGCAAACCCACGACGTTTACTACTCATTTTCACATTATGATGGTCGCCAATATAAAGATTTCAAAAGACTATTGATTAGCAAAAACAGATTCAAGTCGTTGGTGAAATTAGAACAGAGGAACAATTCACACACAACTTGTCATCTTAAAAACCAAAGTGCATCAACTTGAATGCAATAATTTCAACAAGGAAAGCAGTATTTTTGCTGAGAATAGAATAAGCAGCATATTGAGAAGGTAAAGGACTGTCACACATTAATTAATATTGAGTTTTCGTGATAAATTGCTTAGAAGAAAAATAAGCTCTAGACATTAATTGATACTGCTACACTAATAGAAGACTGAGAGAAGACGGGGTCATCAAATATATCAGGATAGGGTTTCATAGAATGATGAGCTTGAAAACACGCAGAAAAAAACGGAGGAGGGGTACACGCTTTATCAATTGTTGTTGAAAATATGAGGATGAGAGTTGACACAAAGATCAAATAAAGTTTATAACCGGTCATAAAATGGTTTTAAATTAAATACATGCAGGTAAACCTCTTATGGACTATAAAGTTGTAGTCTTATGAATCAACAGTTTAACCTTCTTTACAAGTTGACTTTTCCCTATCAAGTAGGCTACAAGCATTAATGAATTGGGGTGGTACAATATTAATTGAAGAAATAATTTTTTGGTTATTTTTTTAAACATGAAGAAAACAAATTAACTATGATTAGTACGGCCAAATCAATGTCTCCATATTATAATTTGTACGCAGATACTCCCTTCGGGCCCTAATATAAGTGCCCAAAATTTGAATGATTTTGGTCCATAATATAAGAGTTCATCTCACATTCTCTCCTCATTTAATGTGTTTTTCCTACTTTGCCCCTAACTCTCCTTCATATTTGTTAATGCTTATATATTTATCTCTCTTAAAAGTATCATAATAAATATGGGCAATATTGGAAAACAAACATTAACTTCATACACTCAACTAACATTCACATGTTTTCTTAAGAAGCGTTTTTCTGCGGCTAACTCTTATATTAGGGACCGGAGGGAGTATATTTTAAGCATAAAAGACATTTTAGTTGTGAAAATAAAATGGGATGGAACATTGAAAGTGGTAATTGTGTTGTTAAACAAATTAATCGTCAAAAACACTGACGGCTTTGTCACTGATTGCTAAGTTTGGCCAAATATAATTATGACAAAATCATGTTGCCTTCGAAATTGGAGTATATCAAGCAAAGAAACAGTGACAAAAGGGGCATTAACTATGGTTACATAAGTCTAAATTGAAGGACAACCTTCTTTGTCGTAAGGGTTTATGTGGAAGCTGCCCATCTATAAATTTTAGTACATATCTTGTCACCATGTATGTATGAGGATTCAGGTCTACGCTGTGTTGACAGTAGAAATATGGAGATTACAATAGTGACATAAGCATATCAGTTGAGGGGAATTTTCCACCTACAGAAATTTATATACATGATAGTATCCACATGTAGTAGCTGATTAAATAATTAACGGGGGTGTTTTTGGGTTTACTAATTACATCTAGATATCCATGCGTACATTAGTTTGCTCCTATATAGCATTTTGTTACTGAAGGTTGAGCCTTTAATATACGTTGCATTGGTATGAGTTCATTGATTCTGCTTGCCAATTCGATGTAAATAAATATGACCATTCTTGATTTAATCATGGAACTCGTTCTGCTAATAATGCAAGTCGCATGATGCTTCTATACGTCGCTACACACACACATAACAACAACAATAACAACAAAGCCTAATGTAACAAAGTGTTACTAATTCTGTAACATTATCTATGATAGAAAAGAATAAACTAATACAGTACAGCTGCTATCATGGATAATTTATTGCTAACCATGTTAGAAAGAATTTGCCTAACATGGTTAATAAACAAGCTAGTTGATATTTAACAATAAATAGCTATATACATGCGGAAACGAATGCAGGCCTATACAAATTGGCAATATACATAACTAACTAATCTAAATAACCTTTGAAGCCTAATTCCCTTTTCTGAAGCTTGCGCCTGTGCATGAACACCTGCAAAAATGTCAGTAATCATGGGATGAGACAATTTGTCCCAGTAATCACCGCTTAACTCACTATAACAGTGAGATGTGCGGTAGCGAGGGCGTCTAAAGGGTACCACAGTTTTAAAATCAATAATATATATATATATATATATATATATATATATATATATATATATATATATTCCTCATTTCCTTTCATCCATCACTTTAATCCTTCTGTCACGTCTCTATCAACTCAAATTCATCATCTCTACTTCCCATGTATCACTCAGCATCCCTCACACTCACCTAAAGATGCATTGTGCCACCACGGTGCATTCAAGCATCTATTCTTCACTATATGATTTGACACTGTGTCCCTCTCCATAATGAGGGGACGATTTTCCCTCTCTGGCAATCTCCAGAGAGGGAACCCCAATTCTGTTTTCCATTACAGAACGGGAACGGTTGGACTCTTCACTGCCAAACAACCGTAGGGGCGGTTGGGCTCTTCAATGCCAAACAACCGTAGGTCACTTCTCTCAATAAGTAGACCTATGAACCCCGTTCCAATCAATCCGAAAAGGATCCTCAGTACAAATAACTGTCGATTGGCCTATCGACAGTTATCATCGCGCGATGGTACATAAGTAACAGTGTCATGCAATACTCACCATATCTATCAACCTCAACCTTATTCAAGACCTCAATGTCCATATCAGTACAATGCACTCTTACAATTTCCTGTCAATATATCATCCACAACATTCAATGTTTCCCCTAATAATTCCTCCCACAATCTCCAATTCAACATCTCATTCCTATTCTCATAATCTATGATACATCTCTCAATATCCCTGTCAAGGTACCAAATCTCAATGTATATACACTCATACATACATAATCCAGCAATACCACCAGCCAGGATACTACATATAGTAAGTCAAATTCTTTATATGAAAATAATCGTGTTTGAAAGGCACCTGATAGCCTATTTTGTAGAAAAATAATTTCCAAAGATAATATATAGACAATGAGGGTGAGAAAGGATTTTCAAAATCCCCAACTAACGTCACCCTCAATGTTATAGTAAGGTAAGTGTGATTACCTGAACCTGCTCCACATCAAGACAATACAATGTCAATGAAGTCCTTGCTCACAACTTGGCGCATTGATAATCACTAGAAAATACGCAACGCAGTGTCAATACATAATTCAGGTCTAGGTGACTCGATTACGTTGAATTAAAAAAAAACATATTACACCTAAATGACTCTCGCCTTCAATTGTCATCATTGAATCATGAAGCTGCTAATTTTACCATAGTTATTTAACTAAAACTAACTTCAATCCAAAGTCATACTCAATAACAGTTTTCCCCAAATCATTAACCATGGTTATTTTAATATCCTATTGATCCTCAATATCAATCAACCATTCACCATTCTAGTCAACCAAAAATTGTCCTTTAGTCTTAGATAAACACAAATAACCCATAGAAATCATCAAATTCTCATAATTGAATAATGAATTTCAAAATCATCAAAACCTTAACCTAAACAACTTTAAATCCAAGAGATCTCATATATGATCAAAGTTATTAAACTCAAACCATTTCAAGTTCTTATTAAACTTAGAATTTCCAAACAAGTACCCAAAACCACCAAAGATCAACTTCGTTATAATACTCTCCTCAACTTAAAGGTCTATAATATTTTACTAACATCCATAAGCATTAGAATCACCAATTGTTTCATAGTCCACGTTAATCCCACGAAATATAAATTTCCTTTCTTCTTAACTTTCAAGTTCTAATATCTAATTAAATCCTATGCTAACCCTCATGAGTCAAAATTCTCCTTGACAACATTCAAATCTCACCAAACATCTTCATTCACTCATAACCTCACTAATATCCATTGATATTATAATCAAGTCCAATACAAACTTTTATTAACTCTAGTAATTATCTTGCTACCATAATTCAAATTCAACAATCTTCTACCCTAAAGAATTTACAATCACTTATTACTTTAATCACCAACCATCCATATCCACTTTCAACAACCAGGACTTTATTCCAATTGTCATAACACTATACATCATCAAAGCCAACACTAGGACTTATTTCCATGAATTAAACTCAATCCCATAATTTACAATAACTACATAATCAACTTCTTCAACAATTTCGTTAACCTTCTCATGCTCTATCCAAGCTAACTAACCATAAATCATCGACCCAATACTTTCACATAATCAAATAATCAACATCAATATTTTTCTATAACACCAATAACTTCAATCTTGTCAATATTTATTCTAAACATAATGTGGTCTCCTAAAACCTATTTATTATCCTCCAATATTCTCATCACACATTTACATAACTAATTTCACATTTGTCAAACACTTTGTTCACAATTCTTCTCCTAAATACCAATCCAATCAAATCCAACATTCCAATATCACCATATGACCTCATTACTCCTCTAACAACCATCAATCCATCCATTGAATCATATATCACCATATCACATAATCATAATCAGTTTCTCTTTATTTGACACTTTATTCACCAATCTTTTTCCTAAACATCAATCTAATTAATTTCATCATTCCAATGTCATTATATAACCTTAGTAAGCATATAGTAACTACCAATCTTTCCAAATAACTCACACATCAACAAAACCCCCAATTTCAAGAAATCCCAAAACCTAGAAATTCCAAAATAAATGAAAAGCTTCAAGAAAGCTCAATTGTTTCAAAGAAACCTCAAATTAAATACTTGACATTCATTATTATAGCTTTTAAGATTCCAAAAATCCAAACTTTAATCAAACCCTAACTTTACCAAGAACACAAATTCAAGAAACTAAATTGAAGCGAAGTGAAAATGCTTACGGAAGCTCCTACGCGAAGAAGGGAGCACCACCACCGCCGGCCACCGTACTGCTCGCCGGAAATCAACTCTTGGGTGGTTGGCCGAGCTGAACCAAGGAAGGAAGAGGATGAATAGTGAAAATGAGGTTGGGAACAAGAAGAAGGCTTGAAAAACTCAAGGAAGCCGAAAGCTTACCACCCACCGTCATCCGCCGTGAATACTCACCGGAAAAATGGAAGCTTCGCCGGAAAAATATGCCAAGAACGGAGGAGGATGAAGAGGGACAGATCGGTCTTGGTTTTCATATGAATTTGAGGAGAAGAGAATGGGAAAACCGAAATGGGTGTGATTTGAAGGAGAAGAGGTGAAATGGATGTGTTTGGAAGAGGAGAAAAATTGAAAATGGAGGTGAGGGAGGGTTGTGCGTCGGTTTTGTAATGAAATGAAGGTGGAGGGTGTGTTTGGTTTAAGTGAAATAAGGTGGGTTATTATAATTTGTAGCCCAAACTTGTCATAGTGTACTCTTTTAATTTTAAAACCACTTAAACCAGCCTCCAATCTTTTTAAACTTCAAAATATTTTTAGCTTTACCACTCCCTCATATTTCAAACTCTTCATTTCTTAATTAATTTTATGCACATTAATTACTCAAAGTTTCCAAAAATATCCCAAAAATTCCTAAAAATTCCAAAATTCCTAATTTCTCCATTTATCATTTCCCAAAACACTCTTTAATCCTGTATTAAATTTTCAGGATGTTACACCTAATCCCAACTAAGTGGGGTCGTCTATATGAATCATACGACGCCATTTTAATCGATCAATAGTCATACACTATAAGAAAATTGGTCGATTTTCGCGGCTAAATTTTCGCGGAAAAGAGAACTGCCAAAACATGGAGTTTTTTCATTTTTTTTAAAAAAATGAAGCACATGTTTTCGCGCAACAACGCAAAAACATGTACTTTTTTAGTTATGGTGCATATTTTCACGCAAAAACGTGAAAAACCTGTAGGAACATTTTTTTTAAAGCAAGTATTGTATTCTTCAAATAGTTTATTTTTTTAAAAAAAACACCTTTGACAATTCTGAAACATGCAAACATATGCATGTTTTCGCACCGTTGCAAAAACATGCAGACATGTGCATGTTTTCGCACCGTGGCGTGAAAACATGTACACAAATACATGTTTTCGCACCATGGAGCGAAAACATGTAAACATGTCTTGAAATTTGTGGAGGACTCGTGGCAAGTTTTCGCACCATGGTGCGAAAACATGTAGAATGCATTTTTTCGCACCATGGTGCGAAAATATGCACACTATCAATGGGCAAGTTTTCGCACAATGGTGCGAAAACATGTAGAAAGCATTTTTTTAGAGTTCATTTTTTCGCACCATGGTGCGAAAATATGTATTGGGTGAAAAGTGTTTCTTCTCAGATCTTCGCACCTCTACGCAAAAACATCCACACATTTTTCTACGGGTCTATAAATATCTACTTTCCCTCCAATTTTTTTGTATTGTGTCTGCCGCTCAAATATTTTCTCTCCCTCTATTTTTTATTATCACTTTCCCTCTCTCTCCATTTCGCTTACATCATCACTCTTGTAATCATTTTCTAATATTTTTTATTATTTCAATCTTACTCTTGTTTTTTTATCTTACTTACTTTTGAAGTATTGAACTCAATGTGCCTTATTATAACATGCTTTAAGGACCATTTTAAGAGTTGATGCTTGTTTTGATTACTAATTGTTTCTCTATCTTTGCAGAAAAAGTATCCGAAGATGTCAACTTTGATTGTGACTTATAAAAAATGAAGTGAAGTTCTCATTCATCTCACTATAACACATTCTTCTATTTTTGTCTCTTGTTCATTTTGACTCATTTGTATATATTGTGTTCACCAAAAATGCAGTGAAATTCTTCTTATGAATTTATTTTGGTAGAGTTTTTCTTTATTTAATTAATTTGTTTAATTTATAACTTTGTTTTGAAGAACAATTTGAAATATGACGATCCAGAACTTGAACACCTCAACTCTTTGTCATGGAATCCCTCCCTTTCTCAAAATGATGATCACTTTCCCTTCCTTGTTGGTTCTAATGAGCTCGAAGGAGGTTGGTTTGAATTTAATTTCATCTTATTTTTCTTCAACTTTACTTTGGTAGAAGTTCAGAGAAGTTTTGTGCTTTATTGTATCTCACATTTTGTGGTCTACTTATAATGTGAAGTCTCTGAATACACTATAACCATATTTTTTTATTATAGACACAGTTTTGTTTTTTTACTATATCTTACATTAGACTTAAAAAAATAATTCCTCCGCTCGTAAATATAAGGCCTTTTTGGAGAGATGGGTTGAGATTGGTCTTGAATATGCCTTATTATAATTATTCCTGACTTTTCTCCTAATTAACCTTAATAATGCGCATCAACAAGCTAAGAGAGGAAGGGAGAGAATAAAGGTAGATGATTAGGGTAAATAGGTGGAAAGATGAACAATTTGAATAGAAAATGGGAAAAGAATTGTAATCAATTTGAGGCTGATTTTTATAATTAGAAATTGCAGGCTAATTGTGACGTGTGTAACAATGTGATAATTAGACATGTTTTTGTGTAATGGTGTGAGAACATGCTTCTAGATGAGAACAAGTTCTCACAACATGGTGCGAGAACATGTTTGTTCACGCAGCCTTCTCGCAGCATGATGTGAGAACGTGTTCTCGCGGCATGGTGCGAGAACATGTTTGTTCTGGCATCATGGTGCGAGAACAGGTTCTTGCACATGCGGCGAGAGCAAGTTCTCGCGGCATGGTGCGAGAACTTGTTTTCGCACCATGACGCAAGAACTGCAAATATGTTCCCGGGAAAAAGTGAAAAACATATTTTCATACACCATTTTTTCACGTTTATCAAAATCGGGAGAATGTATTGTTTTCGCGGTTTTTCACGCCAAAATCTTTACAAAAGTGACCGCCATTAAAGTCAAATATTCTTGTAGTGATACTTGGAGATAAATCATTGATTAGTAGATCTCGTTGAATAATTTCATGAAGAATTCTCTTCGGTCTCCCTTTCCCTGCTTTATAAGGACTCCATGTCATTTGATCAACTATTCTTACTGGTCCATCTAATTATTTTCTTTCAACATGCCCAATCCACCTCAAGCGACTTTCTACCATTTTCTCTGTTATGGATGCTACCCCGACTCTTTCTTGAATATGTTCATTGAGAATCTTATCTTTTATTGTATGACCACACATTTATCTCAACATTCTCATCTCTGCCACATCATCTTATTTTTATGTTGTCTTTTAATAGCCCAACATTCACCACCATATAACATTACTAGTATCATTTTGGGTAAAAATGATACTAAACTTTACCCAAAATTGTGTTTCTAATACTAAAGTTTCGTGATATGCAAAAATAATATCCAACTTGGGGTCGAGGTGCAAATATACTCCCTCCGGTCCTAAATATAAGACCTAATTGACGTTTTTATTAGAAAATCCTATAAAAAAGCAAAATAAGTTAATTATAAATTGATTTACCTAATTTTTTCCCTTAGATTAGTTTATTTTACCTATGAATTAATGTATAATATAAAAATATATCAAATATGTCATGATTTAATAGCCTATTTCACAAGCTTAATCTCTCCAAAAAAAGTCAATTAGTTCTTATATTTAGGACCGGAGGTAGTAGTATTTTCACTCGAGAGAAATAAAATTTAGATATGAAAAGACTCTTATGCCCCTTATTAAATTTTATTTAATGAGGAAGGAATGAGGACATAAGATTCTTTTCATATCTAAATTTTATTTCTCTCAAGTGAAAATACTATATTTGCACATGAATCCCAAGTTGGGTACTCTTTTTGCACCTTCGCCCATATGTGTGTGTGTGTGGTTAGACAGACAGCCATTAGACCAGCAAATATGGTTGGTTAGACATCATTTCCACCTTAATGTAATAGTGTTATATTGTTGAGATATTTTGTTTTCAAATGCATTGCTCTATACACCTTCGCCGTGGCTAACTCATTATGAAGATAATGAAGGTGTCTCATTATAAAGTGTCTTTTAACCCTAAAATACGTAGGACCCGACCCTCCAATATTCAAATCAAGGTACATGCACTGTCCATATGACTTGTCCTCTTCATGGCTTGTTCTACAATTTAAGTGTTTAATGTGGAAGCAAAATAATGTTATAGAAGAAACCTCAATATTTGTAGTCATTAATATGCCCATCCTTCCCATGTCCCATATGTCTATGTGTGTTATAAAATTTAGCGTTATTTAATGAAATTCAACAACTTTCATTAAATGTTTATGCAGTGCAAAAAAAATGAACAAAAGAGGGGATGGGGGAGGAAGTTTTAGAAGAAATGGTGGTGACGTTGTGTGGACAGAATTTGCAACTTGATGTGTGCCTTTCATAGTAAGGTTCAACTTGGGGAGGCATGCATGTATATTTTTAATATAGATGGTTATGATGTAGCATCTCAATGTTATGTCAGTATATTAATTTCAACCAAAAAAATTGAAATCATGCATGCAATTTTTTGTTGAAGAAATAGCATGAAATTTATGTAAATAATAATATGCTACATATTAACAATGGCTGAAGAGTTCAACAATGTCCATGAATCAGTATTTTGCCTTGGTTCGCATTTATAGTAAAATTACCGCCTTCAACTAGTAAGTAAAACTGTTACAGATATGTAGAGTTAATCGCGATCCAAAATAGATCTAAACATATATTAGTTAAATGGATATTTTCCCACCAAGTATTATAAAAATTACCAAGTATCAACGCCATAAAATCACCAAGTATTTTAGTAGTCTAATATCAATTATTAATTGACTTCCCACAAGTCGACAACAATCAATCTCAAACATGAATAATGATCAATAGATTTGTATCAACATTATTTAATGTGTAAACTCCTTTTTTTGCTCAGATTAATGTGTAAACTCCTTAAACCTTTGTAATATAACTCTTTTCATAAACACCCTTTCTCAGTCCAAAAAAAAACACCCTTTCAAAGAACCCATATTTCTTATAAATACTTCAACATGTTTTTTTATTTAAGATATCCCTATATTTTTCATAATAATTTTTTATATGTCACATGAAACCATACGGACAATTCAAATTACTAACAAGTCATCCCAATTTCAATTTATAGAAGGGCGAAGGCCCATTTTTGTTACTCAACTATTGGGGTTGGATCATAAATGGTACACATCTATTGCACAGTACAAAAATGATCCTCACCTATTGGGTAGTGGTACAAAAATGACACTCCAGTTATTTCTTACTAACTCCGGTTAAAATTTGCTGATGTGGCAAAAGAATGACTTATATGTGGCATAACTTGAACACATGGCAGGTGGGGAATTTACAAATCAACATTCTCATTATTTCCATTATGTTGAATTTTCAAATGCCCAAAAAACCCCTTTTGTTTCAAACATACTAGTATATCCAATGTGCTCTCTTGTTAAACAGAACCCACCGAACAAAACAACAAAACCCTAGCCCCCATCGAAGATTTGGGCGAAAGACGGAGCTAGAGAAAAACAACAAGGAATGGCTTCATCCTCCAGTTCCACGCCTGCGAGAGAAAAACGACGTATAACCTTACTACGGCAGACAAGTAGGGAAGATTGGTATGAAGCTCCATTGAGATATTGTAACCACGACATCATTGCTCCAAGATGGACTTCGTGGACTGACGAGAATCTGGGGCGAAGGTTTTATGGTTGTCGCTATTACTATAATACGGTGCGTGTTTTGTTAATTTTATTTTGGGTGTTGTTTGTTTAACTTAAGAATAGGCAAAGTGTTTTGTTAATTTTATTTTGGGTGTTGTCTGTTTAACTTAAGGTTTTATGGGGAAGGTTTTATGACTTTGAGGAAGGAATAGGCAAAGTGTTTTGTTTGATTTTTGCTGTGGTTTTTGCTGAAGTTTAATGGATTATTGTGTGTTCGGTTTATTGTGTAACAGAGAGTGAGATGTGGTTTCTTTGATTGGCATGACAACAAATTTGGCCTGAGAGAGAACAATGTGATATTGGAGCTGTTAGACGATATTGATCAACTATACAATGAAAACATGATGCTGAGAAGAAGGTTAAGTGAAGTAGATCGTGGACAGAGTTTTGCGGAAGAGATCGCGCAGATATATGATGATCTGAAAAAGTTGAAGCGCAGGCAAAGAGCTAATGAGTGTGAAACTTCAATGTGGAAGATGAAGTATGGAAGATTGAAGGCAGCAATGATTTGTCAATGGGCTGTGTTTATGGTATTGTTTATGGTAGTTGTATTTGTAATAGGCACTGCTAAGTCATAGCTTTATTGGCACAATTGCAGTGTTGTTAACTTAAATGTATTTTGGTGGGAAGTTAGAACCACTTCACAGCTATGTGGGTGTATGTAATATTAATGGGATGTAGTATCAAACCCTTTAACAATCTATAATATTTATGTGTAATAATGTTTAATGTTATATTTGAAGTTGCTCATTTGCACTGTTTAATGTTTTGAGTTATCAATATTATGGGGGGAGGGCTTTATATTTCTACATGGAATTGAAGATAAGGTGCAAAGTGTATGTATATATATATTGGTCAAACTTCATTACATATCGGTCATCAAGCAAAGTGAAACATTGGCCATTACATTTTACTTGGCCATGTCAAAATACATAAGCATCCCTGGTATAGGTAGCATTAAATGGTGCTTAGCCATTTCAAAATACTTGACTAGCAGCCCTGGTTTGTCAAAATACTTAAGCATCCCTGGTTTGTCGCTGAATAGGAAAATAATTCATAGAATAGGAAAAAATAGACAATGTTTTGAGACACAATGCATCACCTTTTGCATATCCGACATCATTGTTATCCTAGATCCATCTTCTAGGTCTAGAGAAGTTTTGAGACACTCCATGAATCACTTCCAGAGATGAGTATTCTCTATTTCAACCAATGCAAATGCTAGCGGGTAAAGACACTCATCAGCATCCATGCTTAGCGCTGTAAGCAGTATCCCTCTTGCATTGCCCTTTAGATGAGTGCCATCACAGCCTATCAATGGCCTAATTCCATTCTACCACCCAACCTGAAATGTTTACACAAGTGTAAGAATGTTATACACAGGTGTAATAAATGCAAAGTTAGGTAGCATGTAACAAATGCAAAGTGTACAAAGATGCAAAGTTAGCAAAGTTATGTAGCACAATTTAACTCAGTAATACATATACGCACCTTCGATGCATTGAAGCACATGTACATTCTCTTGAAAACTCTCCTTTTCCTATCCTTCGCTATTTCTTCTTGACTGACTTGAAATACAGCATCTGTACCAGGATCCGAGTGCTTCACCTCTTGGCAATAAGCTCCAAGTCTAGCAAACTCATCCACATAACTACCTTCAATCTCTTCCAATATCATCTTCTTGGCTCGCTTACACTTTTGTTCACTAACTCGGACATTCCATTCTCGCATGACCTCCTCCCTCATGTCCCTACACTTGAAGTTAGGCTTCTCCTGCACCTTCTCTTTGAAAAGCTCCACAAGCCACTTCTGAGTTGCGTTTCTATTTTCAAGACTCTTGGCACAACTATGCTCCCTAATAAGTGTTCTCACCTTCCAACCTTCATCATCCATATCTTTTGCAGCATACATCCTGAACACGCAGCCCTCTACACAGGTGGCTACTATCTTCCTCGGATTTGAGACAGACTTCTTCAGGTTCACTCCATTCAACAGAGCATACATTCGAATATGTTTCTTCAACTTCTCCCTGTCAGAAAATGTCATTCCCACTTCAAAACCCCCCATATTTTGTTGTACACCACCCCTAGGCTCCACAGACACTTCATCCTCATCACTGTCAGAGGACTCATCATCAGTATCATCATCACTGCTCTCTCCAACAAAATCCTCAAGATTGCTCTCCCCAATATTAACATCCTCATTGCTCTCCCCAATATTAATATCCTCATTGCTCTCCCCAATATTAATATCCTCAACATTATTAGGCAGGGGTGGACCATCATCACCAACATCACTGTTTCCCTCAACAAAATCAACATTATTAGGGTTCACAAGCACTTCATCATCATCACTGTCAGAGAACTCAGGTCCATTGTCATGTAACTCAATGTTTCCCTCTACATTACCAATGAAATCATCATCCTCAAACCAAGGATTACTCTCATTCTCATCAACCCCTAGCCCTAGCCCACTTGTACCCTCACCCGAGACAAACCCTTTTTCATGCCCCAAGTCTAATTTCTCCTTTTCCTTCGAAATATCAATGTATTTGTCAGAGAGGGCACTAACCTTCTTCAATAAATCCAAAAGTGCTTCTCCAGTGGCATCCACGTTGTTGTCTCCATCGTTGTGGTCCCCCCTTCGTTGTTTGCCGCCATTATACCTACCAACAACTAAAATAAAAGCTCATTCAATGGACATTTAGGGCATTACACTGTTACATGACAAAAAAAAAACAAATTTTCACCAACCTCGAAGCTCACACTTTACACCTCAGAGATTCTTCAACCATGTGCTCTCTGCTCCAAACAGGTCGTACAATCACCCCCACCCTCGATTAACTTTCGCTTTACACGCACAAACCACGCCTTAGTCGTTGATTTGGCCAGATCGCCTCAATCGCCTAAACCCTAGCACACTCGCCTCCCACGCTCGCCTCCATTTGTTTCATCTGAAGTTTTAATGAAAACCCTAATCCTATTTGAGGCATTGTTATATTTTATTTAGTGTATTTAAGTTTTAATGAAAAACACATGTGTATTACCTAGTCAGATGCCACGTGGGTATAGTTGTCAAAAACAATCCCACTTGGACAAAACTAACGGCCAACACCGTTAAATTTAACTGGAGTGTCATTTTTGTACCACTACCCAATAGGTGGGGATCATTTCTGTACTGTGCAATAGATGTGTACCATTTATGATCCAACCTCAATAGTTGAGTAACAAAAATGGGCCTTCGCCCTTTATAGAATTATACATGGCTTTCTTCGTTTCGTTTTTTTAATTAAAAAGTACTTATCATAAGGAAGTAAGGACTTTAAAATAAGTAACAAGTCATTACAATTTCAATTTATAGAATTATGTGTGTGTGTGTGTCATTGGTTTCATTTAATATCTTTCCATCACACGCACATTTTTTGTTAATTAAATTGCTTCAAGTTTATGACAAAAATTATTGGATCAAATAACTAAGGGATAATTCAAATAAAACAAATTATAACAACATAGTAATTCATATTTGGAGAGTGAACCACTTTCAAAGTGATCCACGAACAGAAGTTTAAAAATGCAATTTGATAAACATTTAATCCTTATTCTGATAGATCTTATAAACTGACATATGTCCCTACTGTTGACTAAGAGCATGCTTATATGGATGTGAAGACAAAATGGGTCGCTGCATTAAAAATGAAAATAGATATATAACATATCAACATCTATTAATGGGATTGAAACTGTTTTGTGCCCCTCCTATACATATATTAATAAATAACGTTTTAACGTGGAATTTGAATTGGGAATGAACGTTGAGGCAGATAAAATCTATTTAACGATATGCAGTGAATGCTACATAGATAGTTACAAAAACAAAACCTACATATTTCAACCAACAAAGGTCCAATTGGTAAAGAAGTCTGACTCATAACTATGTGGTTGTGAGTTCGAATCCCGCCGATGTGAGTTCCTTATTGGCAGGTGATCTGTAAGCGCTGAAAGAGCCCGGAGGCCTGCCCTGGCCCTGTTGAGCCCCCGGAACCCAACTCACTTAAATTTTTTATTATAAAAAAAACCTACAGATATCTACAATAATAAAGGGTAACAATAGTAAATCAATTATTTTTTATGCACGAAAAATAAAATACAAAATTATCTTAATTATCTTTTTGACTCCAAAAAACATCTTGAAATTAAAAAATGGTTGGGAAAACAATATTTAATATAGACTCTCTAGACTGCATCTAGGCAATAATCTTAAGTGAATAAGCGCACCCTACTTATTTTGCCAATGAATGCCTAAATTAATCTCATTTTCTCTCCAACTTTTCTCTCCATACATGGAGGTATTTGAAGGATAAAACTCAATTTCAAATATGCCCCCTCTCCCCCTTATATTAAAACTCAATTTCTTAACAAAATATTTTATCTAGTCTTTCAATTTCTTGAAGCTAAATAGTAAAAAAAAATAAGAGACAAAAATAAAAAAGACATAAAACACTAAAACACCTATACACATTAAAGAATATATTCATATATTGGACACTAAATGACATCAACGTGTCAAGTAAAGATGACATAATTTGGAGCATATCCAGATAAAACTGAAAATAAAAAACAGACAATAATTTGGCCGATAATACGAATAAATGGATTACTTTACAATATCAGTGGCTTACTTTTCTCAGGTACAAAATAATAACAGCAAAATAAAAGAACATAAACTGGGAACAAAGTGCTAGTGAGAAAAAGAACCACATAATAATATGTGAGATATAACTAGGGGTATTCAATTTTTTCTCGTCCCGTCCCGATCATCCTCTATCTCGTCGTGAGGCATTTCAGGATGAGAAATTTCCGTCCCGAAACTTTTCGGGATGTACAACATTCCCCTTTAATTTGGGAAGGGACAAGACACAATGGAAACCCCATCCTGAGCCTTTTTCGGGCGGGACACGGGACGAGGATGTCCCGATCTCGTCCGTGAACACCCCTAGATATAACCAAATCAATAGCAATGAGAAGAGTTAAAACGAACAATAGTACCGGTGTAACACCCCAAATTTTTATTCTAAAATATAATTAAAATAGATAGGAATGAAGAATATAAATTATAAGTTAAAGTTTTATGAAATGGAATAAAAGAGAAAATTTTGGACAAACGGTTAGAAATTATGAAAAAATGTTAATATTTCCTATTTTGTATGAGTAGACTATTTGTATATTTCAGTCATAATTGTGATCTATAGTATTAGGAAATATTTAGAGTAAAAAAATATTTGTTATTATTAGGGATTATTATTAGGTAAACTTGTAGGGGGAGTTTATTATCTTTTAGGATATTTTTGTATTATAAATTATAAATATGTTATCATATCAATGAAATAATCCTTAGACTATTAATTCGTCTTTGTTTCCACCCAAACTAAGTTTTATTAAATAAATAAAAAGGAGAGATTAATTAAAAAACGGGTAAAATTGTTATATATAGGTGTTTGAATTAAGTTTTAGGGAAGATCATTCTTACTCTTTGGTACTTTGTTTGGAGTTTTGTGGCATAATATTGTTTTGTATGGAACCTTTGATTTAAGTTTCTATGATTTCTTGATATTTTCAGCTTTTTCCTTGGGTTAATTTTTATTGGAAAAATCATCTTTATATGGTGCTGGATGTTTTCTATAATGACTAAATGGTGCCTTGATTGGTTGAGTGAGTAGTTAGTTTCGTTTCTGTTGCTATTGTTGCTTTTTTTTTGTCACCAAACGAAACATCATAGTATTGCTCAAACCAATCAAGGAGTAGCAACTTATTACAAGGAAGATCCAGGAAGTTTAGTCAATACCAGCTCTCACCTGGTCATCAGCACTTAACAAAAAGTCTTGAAATGAAATAGAAACTAGAGGGGTTGGGGCTGTCCCCACTGGGGATTCCCAAAACAACCCCTTTACAGCACTTTTGGCTACTCAATCTGCAGCCAAATTACAATTACGAGGAACATAGCGCAGGGCAAAAGAGCTATTGTTGTCCAACAGCCAGCTTGTTTCCTCCACTAAGCCACGTACTCTCCAATCGGAACACACAGCTCCCTCATTGATAACCTGCACCAAGTTGAGACAGTCTGACTCAAACATCACCTGTTCACCCCTCCATTGTTCCGCCGCTTTAATAGTTTCAACTAGAGCCAGAGCTTCCCCCTCGAAGGCAGATTCCAGCTTCACTTTCCTTCCAAAATTTAGAAGAATGGTACCTGAGCATCAGGGTAGAGTTCTCGCCAGCGCCGTTGCATAGTGCACGGTCTAATCGTTCACGTACATTTGCGGTAGACTCTCTGTTATTAGACCAAGTATAGTACATGCCTTTAGCTCCAAGATCCATAAGTTGACAGGTATCCATAAATAACTGAAAATTGAGAAAAGATATGTCAGCTCTGAATCTACCTCCATCTTTCTCTGAATTCGCCACAGCTATTGTTGCTTTTATTGCTACTTTAATTTTTTATTTTGCTTGTTTCTGTTTTGTAACAGTCGTGGTGGTTACAATATCTAATAATAATGCAAATATAGTCTATATGTTTGATTGCCAATTTCGTGTGTTATGCCATCTGATAGTTTTGATATGCAAAAATTATGACAAGTGTTTTGTAGATAAAATGTCAATTTTTCCTTCTTTAATTCTTATTTCTGGTTATAGACTTTCTTTTATTTTATTTACTAGTGAAAAATCATAGTTGTATTAGTTATGGAGTGCCTTGTTCACAATGTTGAAAAGTGAAATGCTTTATTAGTATAATCTTCTTGCTACTGAAGTAGCCCTAAAGGTGTGGTTGTAAATTGATTGTTGTAATGTAAAGTTTCTGCAGATTCCCTACTTTGTTAATTTGTTAATCAGTGTTTGGAAAAGAAAAATTAGTTACTTGTACTACATAGCTTTGCTTAACATCCACATAATGTATAGATTAATAGTTATTGATGAAATGGTCTCCTAGGAGCTAGGATTTAATGAGGATACCATATTTCTTTAAGGGTGAAGGTGCAAAAACGATACTAAACTTTACCAAAAATTGCATTTCTAATACTAAAGTTTTGCAAGAAGTAAAAATAGTACCAACTTGGGGTCCAAGTGCAAATTTAGTATTTTCACTTGAGGGAAATAAAATTTAGATATGAAAAGGCTCTTATGCCCCTCGTTAAATAAAAATTTAATGAGGAAGGAATGGGGCATAAGAGTCTATTCATATCTAAATTTTATTTCCCTCAAGTTAAAATACTATGTTTGCACCTGAACACCAACTTAGGTACTCTTTTTGCACCTCGTGAAATTTTAGTATTAGAAACGCAATTTTATGTAAAGTTTAGTATCATTTTGACACATTCGCCTTTTCTTTAATTGATTGCTTATAGGTTAAAAACAAATAAATTTATTGTTTTATTTTTACATATAGTCCTAAATTATGGATGCCTTGAAAATCAGCTTGGAAGTACAAATGGGTTTTCTTACTTTTCTTTTGAATAGGCTGAAGTGATAGTTAGAAAAAGAAATATTAATATATGTCAAATTCTGATTTGTATGAATTAAATTTACAGCACTTTTGGCTATTACTTGGATTGAATTGAAGTGTAATTTGGTTGAAAACTCTTGATCCTGTGTAGTGATCAAGTTCTTTGATAAATAGTATGTAGTTGATAATTTGATGTTATGTTCTCTTATTTTGTTTGAGTGGATTAGTTGCGGATTGCTACATGATAGCTTTATTATTTGGAAATTTGTTACGTGTATGTGACTTGTATCTACTAAATTAGAAAGGAAAGAGAAATAGGAATGATGTATCATAAAGGGATGGGTAGTAGTATTAAATTAGGATCGAAAGTAACGTTAATCAACATACGCAAGAATAGTTATTCATATTACTTTGTATGATATAATAATAGGAGAATCTAGTTAAGGAGGTACTTGGAGACAATCTACAAGCAAAGATATGGAAACAATGAAGTCTAAGTGTTACAAGTAGTAGTTTATTTCATGCACACCAGGATTGTTTGTTTATATTCTGTCAACACTAATATTACTACTTCAGATATTGATAGGGTTTATTTTCAGCATTTAAATTTTATGTGGAGTACTCCAGGTATAAGGAGGATCGCACCTCCTATACCATATTGTTGTTTGTTGATATTCTGTCAACACTAATATTACTACTTCAGATATTGATAGAGTTTATTTTCAGCATTTAAATTTTATGTGGAGTACTCCAGGTATAAGGAGGGTCGCACCTCCTATACCATATTGTTATTGTTGAATTTATTTTTCCTATAAAGTCCTGTCAGGTATGCCTACTATGAAAGACGAATTAATACTATAAGTAGTAATGTGATATGATAGGCACATGCATTCAGTATTCTGCCTGTGACAAACGTATTGTTAAGGTAGGGGCTCTGTATGAGTGTTTTACTAACAGGTAGTAATCACCAATAGGAGCGCACTATCATTATCTGAAGTGGGATTAAATGAATTAGCTGCTAAATGCTTGAATTAGAGTGTATGAAATAAACTGCGATAAATTTGGTTTCAGCTACATAATAGGTAGCGAATTTTGGAGTGATGAAGGGAAATGAGGAATGCAGGAATGTCTGCTCCTATTTATATCTTTATTAATGTATATTTTGAAAGGAATTTATATAATTTTATTTATGCATGTACTATATATAAACTTTGTATGAGATAAACCTTGGAGAATCTATGTACTTGATAAATATTTTGAACTCATTTATAGACTTATATGTACTTATATGTAAAATTAAATATTTTAGAAATAATATTTTCTATGGTAAATGTTAGAACTTCAAAGTAAAAGATAAACGTTTTAGTGTAGTAAATAATAGTTAGAAATATGTTTTTAAAACCTTTGTTATTTTATAAAATTAATATAGATAATTTTACGTATCTTAAGTAACTTCATTTTGTTCTAAAAAGTTTATTCTCAACTTGTTTTAAAAATAATTATTCCTAAAGACCAATTCATGAAATTTTTTAAAATTGAACAGTTTTTCATTTACCTGTTACAAACTTTTAAAGTTCTTAATATTTAATTTATAGCAAAAATCTTTATTTTCAATTAAATTATATTTAATATTTTAAGAAATTAGTCAAAATAAAATAGGTGTGACAACCAGCAAATATAGCATTCTCCTTATTGGTTTAGTAATTGTTGATTTTAATTGAATTTAATGTACAAAATGCAACAATACTTGTCCCACCTTCCCTTATATAGCAACTAATAATGGACCGAGAAATTAATTGGACAGGTGAAAACAGATAAGGGACAAACAATTAGTTGAGGCTAGGAGCATGACATCAGGTGCTACCAAAGTCAAACGCGAAGTAAAGGTGGGAAAAGGAACACATCACAAAGTACTATAAAAAGAAGCTTATGGCCTTATGAACATGACTAGCAAAGGTTTTGGTGTATTTAGTGATAAAAAACATATCATAGGTTCTCAGGAATATGAGCCCCAGATGCAGCATTTCAGCCTCTAGGCCAGCTTCTCAGCCTAGGTTCATACAGCACAAAACGGAGGCGTTTTGGTTCTACAGGTTTTTGTCAATTTTCTATGATCATAGTCTTAATCTTGGACCTTGGACTGAGGACATGAGAGATGAGGCACTTGAGCCTGCTGACTTGAATGATAGGAATATGAGTGTGGTGGATGTTGGAGGAGGGACTGGGTTCGCTACTCTTGGGATAGTGAAGCATGTTGATGCTAAGAATGTCACTATTCTTGATCAGTCTCCTCATCAGTTGGCTAAGGCTAAGCAGAAGGAGCCCTTGAAAGAATGCAGGATCATTGAGGGTGATGCTGAAGATCTTCCTTTCCCTACTGATTATGCTGATAGATATGTTTCTGCTGGAAGGTAATGTCTCTGAAATCTAAATTAGTATTGGTTAGTTATCATATTCAACGCATCAGTGCTTTTTCTTTTATGTATCCTGGATGGCTATCATCCTTAATTTATTGTTATGCCTTATGACTTGTGATTGTGTTTTTCAGTATTGAATACTGGCCTGACCCACAACGTGGCATTAAGGAAGCATACAGAGTGCTGAAAATGGGAGGCAAGGCATGTATTATTGGTCCTGTATACCCAACCTTCTGGTTGTCCAGATTTTTTGCAGATGTCTGGATGCTCTTCCCAAAGGAGGAAGAGTATATAGAATGGTTTGAGAAGGCTGGCTTCAAAGATGTAAAGTTGAAAAGAATAGGTCCAAAGTGGTATCGTGGTGTACGCCGACACGGTCTAATCATGGGATGCTCGGTTACAGGGGTTAAGCCTTTTACTGGGGACTCTCCTCTAAAGGTGTTACACTTTGATTTTTCTCGTCTTACTTTCAAATTGATCAAGCAATTTACATTTTGTAAAAAGTTGTCTGATATTCCAAGTTACTGATTGTGAACTATTAAAAACGATTTTAGGTTAGGGTAGTGATGTAATTGACTCCTATTCTTCTTAGAGCAGAAATAGGTCACATCAAACAACTTTTTACAGATTGAGCCTACTCCAATTTCTATTTCCATTTCTAAACCCTCATTTCCCACAACCAAACGGCCGTGATGTTAGGTCACCTGATACAGGGAAACTTGTTAAATTTTGAGACCCTTTTTATTTAGGGAGATATTGTTTCTTTATTGTACTCGTATTTGGTAAGGATCCATTTAGTACAAAATAGGAATGAAGAGAATGCAAATAGTAGAGTTCTCTTCATGAAAGATGTGACTTTTTTTCAATGAAGTCACTTTGTCACTTGTTCAATATGACACAATACAAATGCTTTCTTTCACATCTTCCTTTTCGCCAAAGATCATTTTTATGTACAAAAAACTCTTCAAGAGTCAATTGTACTAATTCTTGAGTTTTGTTAAGATTTGCATATAGGCTAAAATCATACATTCCTTTTTTTCAGACCAATGCACTGTAGACATTATTATCTCTGTGAAGTTCATAGTCAGTCCATTATGCAAAACATGTAAATATTTGTTGCATAAAAAATTAAGTTCGACAAATGTGTTCTGTGTATGCAGCTTGGCCCTAAGGCAGAAGATGTGAAGAAGCCTGTAAATCCATTTGTGTTTCTTTCTCGGCTTCTTCTTGGTGTACTTGCATCCGTTTACTATGTGTTACTGCCAATTTACATGTGGATCAAGGACAAAATTGTTCCAAGGGGCATGCCCATTTAACATTGATTTATCAGATAACTGTGGTACGATTGTCATGTTAGTGCGTGTTTGGAATTACTTTTGAGAGAAACAGCGGCCAAAATGTGGTTTTGCAACGATCTCATTGTGATTCCAAACACAGGATTATACTTATGTCTACTTCTCTAAAATAATTGTAAGTGACTTGTGTGATGATCAGATATAAATCTTTTTCCTCCTTCCTTAGTTCTTGTTGTGGCGGACTCTTACCGAACTTAGCAAAATTACAATTAAAATTAAAATTTTAATTAAAAATAAAATTTTAATTAAAATTAAAAATTAAACTTAGAAGATGATGTTTTTTAACTTAAACTTTAACATTTTAAAATTAAAATTCTAAGATAGTCATATGTCAACTATGCAAAATAAACGTTGTCAGTTGACACATCAGCAAAACTTAACAATATCAGATCTTTTTGTTAAAACTCTAGGGACTAATGTTATTTATTGAGTAAACTTGAAGGACCAAAAACTTCTATTTGAAACTATAGAGAATAAAAACAAAATTAGGTCAAACTATAGGGACCAAAAGTTATGTTAACCTTTGATCATATATCACAATCTTTGGATTCTTAGATTGGGACCAATATTACGAAGTGACGAAATTTTGAAGACATTTCTTTGGTGGAGAAAAGGGAAACGAGGAAAATGATGATCTAGATATTTGATGTTTTTTCGTTTTTGTGTGCAAATGAAAGGTGCATGTTATCAAAAGATTACATTAATTGTTTGTGGGTAGTTTTACTTTAACCTCAAGGTTTCCCAATTGTGAGTATATATTTTCATGAACTAAATTAATTTGTTGTTACTAATGACTGTCACTAACTGGTGGATAAATAAAAAGGGTCATACTTAGCTCCAGTGCAGTACATCAAGTACAACCAGTTCACCACTAATTAAATGAGACATGTACAATCTTTCATACACACACCACACCATATCACTCGCCCTATATTCTCTCATCTAGCTCTTTCTCTCTCCTCATGCCACGTCACCCCACTTACCCTTTCATCTCTCCTCATTTCATATCTGCAAAATCCTCTTCTCTCCATGTCATTCTCTCTCCCCTCTCACTTGCAAGTTGCAACACCGGCTCTGCCTCCCCATCTTTTTCTTCTCCAAACCACCATCATTCTCTTTCATCTCTCTCCTCCTCATTTTCAAATCTGCAAAATCATCTTCGACAGGACGACAACCACCGCTTTCCATGGCCGCCACCAGCCAACAACACACTCGCCGCTCCCCCACACCACCATCCTCCGCCTATCTCTTCCACGGCCGCCCTCTGTAATCACCGTCGGCCACCCTTCCTTCACCTCCTCTTTCTTCTTCGTGAGTGGGTGAGTTGGGGAAAAGGTGAAGTCGGCGAGTTGTCTTCGACGCCGTTGTTGTGGGAAGAAGGTTGCTGATGGAAGAGACCAGTCCTTTTGACGGAGGTTGCCGGAGTTGGGTGGCCAACGGTCGGCGGAGGTTGGTGGCGTGGGGGATGTGGAAATGGTGGCGGGCAGAGAGGGTGGAGGTGGAAATGATGGACCGAAGGGGAAGGGAGATGAGATATGAGGAGAGAGAATGGAAACAGGCATGTTTGGAGGCAAATGGGGAAGAAAGAGAGAGAACGTAGGGAGAGTGATATGGTGTGGTGGGTGTATCAAAGATTGTACATGTGTCATTTAATTAGTGGTGAACTAGTTGTACTTGATGTACTACACTGGAGGTAAGTTTTTTCCAAATAAAAAATATGCACATATTATGTAAAATAAGTAACATATTTTGAATTCAGTTAAATATGGTCTGTAAGATGGTTTTACATTTTTGTTTTTTGGTTTGTTTGCGTCAAATTTCCCGGTATCTAGCCTCTTTGAGAGCAGACTAATCTAGAGTCACCCTTGGGATTAAGAGGATTTCCCAAGAATACAGCTCCGGTACCATAGACAAATGGCAAAGGAAACATTTTATCAATTCATTTCAAACCATTTGAGTAGTGCTCATGGCCTGTCCAAACCCTTTAGATCAACAACTTGTGGTCAAATCAAACAATAATTATTTTATCCATTAAGTAGTGGAGATTCTAATAAAATCTCATTTATTTCCTTAAAAATTAAGATGCAAATATTATATTGGGAAAATTAATTTCAAGAAAACTCAAAGATATCTTATTGGGAGAATGACTTAAGTTGTCACTATATCACATTCTTACCTGGATATAGTTTAATTGACTGCTTTAAGTTGCTACGGGCATTTAAAGCAGTTTGTTTATTCAACCTTCCATAATCTAAAAATTTGATTTTATGTTAAAGAAACTGAAGTCAAATCAAATGGCATTTCCTAGTGGCGAGTGGGATGCTTTTTTTTTTTACATTCATTATTTAAGGGCAACTCTGAGTTAGATATATGCTCTCTTAATTAAAAAAAAACGTCAACCTTGTTTTGGACTAAAAAAAGTTAACCCTATTCTGGATTATCAAGAAATTCAATTCATAATGCTATAAAATTGGGCCCAAAGATGCGCTTTGTCACTTTAAGCCCAAATAAAGTGAATACATAGCGGCTGTGATCATTGAGAATATTGAGACCACTAGTTTCTTTTAGTTGGTTCCATTATAACAATTTAAATCCTTGATCACCATTAACGTGGCATAGCTCGTAGACATTTTTTTTTGGTAACATCATAGCTCGTAGACATTTCTCGCAGCAAAAGCAAGCCGAAGAGATTTGCTTAGTTTGATATTTCATTAATATGAATATGAATTTGATACCGTAGGAAAAAAACGAAAAAAATTATATAAATATAACAAATAAATTACTTAAATTATTGTCATCATTGCAATGTCCTACTTTATAATTAATTAACACGTGTTTATCTTATGAAAATGTCCCAAAACAATGAACTGTTGAAAAAATTGCAGTGGTGGTGGCAAGTGGGAGCTACAAATGGATTCATAGGCCTTCGAGTGATAGCTTCTTAGAGAATTTTCCCATGATTGAAACATAGGTTAATCTAGGGAATAAAGCTACAAAACATAAACCAACTAAGAAGTAACTACAAAACACAGGCCTTCGAGCGTTGGAAGAAGTTGTGGAAAGTTCAAGTCCCCAAGAGTAGATGTAGGATGTTTTTAAGGGTTAGTTTGAATAGAAAGGTTGCTCACCAACCAGGTTCACAAATCTCGTGGCATTTTTGTTTCCTCTTATTGTCATCGGTGTACTAGTAAGGTGGAAGGGGTGCTTCATGTGTTTAGAGATTGTTTCAAGGCAATGGAGGCATGGCTTCATATAATTCCACCTATTTATCTTTAGGAATTTAATTCTTTTAATACATACTGTGAGAGGATGGATTTGGTGGAATATTAATGCTAGATTTAAGGTGGAGGAAAGTCCATGGAGTTGTTGGTTTGCTATTATTTGCAATAATATTTGGATGCCAAGAAACAATCATGTTTTTAATGGTGTGCAAGTAAGGCCTTCAGAAATCCTAGATGGTGCTTGTATCAAGTTGATTGTAGAGATGGTGCTTGGAGAAGAGGTAGATCATCATGTAGTAGGGTGTTAAGAGATTATAGGAGGTGGTCAAAAGAGGATTTCTCTTTTATATTGGAAATGGGGATAGCTTGATGGCGGAGAAATGGACTATTCTCATGGGACTCAAATGGAATTGGGATATGCTCATTAGACATTTGGTTAAAGAATTAGATTGTTTGGAAATCATTGATGTACTCAATAAGCAGGTGGAGGTGGAAAAGGACGCATGTTTGATTCTTGTGGAGATATTTCAGTTCATAAACCGAGGTTGGGATTTACATTTTGTTTGGTGCCCAAGGAAGAGGAATAAGGTGGTAGATCGCTTATCATCTTATGCTTTTGAGGTTGGGTAGGGATTGTTTATTTTCTCTAAAGTTCCAGGAGTTATTAGAGATTTGGTGGAGAATGACAGATCCCATTGGATGTACTAATCTGTTTAGTGCTTTTATTTCATAAAAAATAGTGTTTGAACATTTAATCACCTTCATATAGCCATAATATATGATTTTTCTTATAAAAAATATATACTTCTACTATAACGCAGGGAGTAAAATACTTGTTATAATAATAAATTTGGATGGGCCTTATACATGTAAAAGTTGAATGACTGTTTGTTTTTTTATATTTATCTCCTCTCTCTCTCACACACACAGACTTTTTACAAAAAAAAACGAGATCAAATATAGGGAAAATTTATATGAGGTCACTCACAAGGGATATAATATTAGAAAAGTCTCATAAACTTCCCATATTAAAGTAGGGTCTCCAGAGACTTTCTTTAATAAACTCCAAATACCAAAAAACAGTTTGCCCCTCATTTCCTTTCTTCCCTGCTCATAAGATTGTTATTTGTAGCCCATTACATTGTCACACTAACTCATTACGTCATTATTTGTTGCTCAATAACTCGTCAGAGAGTTACTCATGAACTTGTTAGATCTGCTTATGAACTTGTTACACTACAAAAAAAACGGGTCATTACGGCGCAACCTTACCGGCGTTTTGGTCCAAAACGCCTATATAAGACGCATACCGGCGTTTTTACCCAAAGCGCCTATATGAAAACGCCAATAAAGTTGACGCGCGCTTCCCGCCTTTTTTCCCGCGTTTTCATATCGGCGTTTTGGGTATAACAAACGCCGGTATGGTTTTTAAATTTAAAAAAGAGGGGCTGACAGTTTTTTTTTATTTTTTTATTCAGAAAACCGCATATAGGCGTTTCTTCAAAACGCCTCTCTGCGATTAAATATTATTTTAATCGCACATAGGCGTTTTGAGAAACGCCTATGTGCATAACGTGCATTTAATATGCACTTTATGCGCATATCGGCGTTTTGAAAAACGCCTATCTGCGCATTAAGTGCATATTAAATGCACTAAATGCATATAGGCGTTTCTCAAAACGCCTATATGCGATTAAAATAACATTTAATCGCATACAGGCTTTTTGAGGAAACGCCTATATGCATTATTTACATTAAAATAATGCATATAGGCGTTTCCCTGAAACGCCTATATGCATTATTTTAATGTAAATAATGCATATAGGCGTTTGGCAAAACGCCTATATGCATTATTTAATATTAAAATGCATATGAGCGTTTTCCAAACGCCGGTACGCACCTCCGTTCCCTATAAATAGCACCTCCCTCCTTCCGCAAAGTTGCTCATTTTCTCGTTTTCTTCTATTTTTCTTCTCTTCGTCTCTCATTCAATGTTGCTATTGCTTTGTTTTTTTGGCTAGTTTTGCTGATGTTTTTTATTTCGTGTTTTTTGGTGATATTTGATTTTATAATGTTGATATGATCTTATTGCTTTTCTTTTACATATTGCTTGTTGTTTTGATTTTATATATTTGGGTATCATGTTTTATGAATTACTCTTGTTATTGCTTATGTTTATATATATTATTCTTTATGTGTATGTAACTTTGGGATTAACATATTATTCCTTATGTTTTTGAACATTTTTCTTCCTGGTTCTAAACAATCAGGAAGAAAAATGTTTTTTATTTTTTTTTTGGAAAACACATACCGGCGTTTTGCAAAACGCCGGTATGAAATATTATTATTTAATACCGCATATAGGCGTTTTATAAAACGCCTATGTGCATAAATAAAAAAATATTATTTCCGCATACCGGCGTTTTGCCCCTCGTCTAGGCGTTTTGAAAAACGCCTAATTGCCGCATTCCCACGGCAAATATTTAGGCGTTTTGCCAAAACGCCGTAGCGCTATTCCGCCGGAAAATTCCGCCGATTCGAGGCCCTATAAAACGCCGATATGGGCCCCGTTTTTTGTAGTGTTATTGGTGGCTAATTACGTTGTCACACTAGCTCATTACCTCGTTAGTTGTTGCTCATTAGCTTGTTATTTGTTACTTTTGTATGTTTATACTATGAGGGGCAAAACGGTCTTTAGGTATTTAAAATATATTAAAGTAAGTTCCCTAGGGACCCTACTTTAATATGAGGAGTTTATGAGACCTTTGTAGTATTTAGTCCCTTGTGAGAAATCTCGTATTAATTCTCCCTTATACTTAAGAAATGCTGCTGCCTACCATTTACTGTACAATAATGAACATTTGAAGCTTGATGATTAATTGAATAAGGGAAAATGATAGAAAAATGTCACTTGAATTTCATTTGGATAAAATGGGGTCTCCAATTGCAACTTGGACAAATAAGGGTGCAACTTGGACAAATAAGGGTCAGTCCCCTATTTGTCCAAATGAAATTTAAGTCAAATGACAAAATAACCCTTCACAAAACAAAAGCACCCACCTCTGAAACAAAACGAAACCCTTCTTCCCCCAAACTCCTTCATCTTTCTCAGGAAACAAAAACCATTGTTCCCCTCTTCATCAACCAAATCTTTGACTAGTTGGATCTTCTTCGCCGGCCATTGCAACTTGAAATCGCTGACTGGGTCACCGTTACCCTCCGCTAGCCGCCGTTTTGAGGACAAGGTAAGTCTTCATCTTTACCATTATTTACTACAATAGTTCTCTTCTTCTTTATGTCATCTCCATTTTTATCTCTTCATTTTTTAAGCATCGCTATACCATTATTTACTACAATCACCTTTCTCAATTTTTATCTTTCAACATTTCAAGCTACCCCTTTATTTTTGAAGTTCTTTCGATTTCAATTTGGCCCATGTCGATGTTTTCTTCTTCAAATTAGCTTTTCCTCTGCTGCAACTCACACTACTCTGTTTTGTTTATGGTATGAATCAAATTCTGCTCTCTCTATTTAAAAGTATTGATTTTTAGGAAATGGTGAATGCTAGGGTGAGGAATAAAGTAATTGGAATTGTAGAAATTATTCTTCTTTGAAAATAAATGTCTACTAGGCAATGTTATATGTTTAGCTTATGCGTTAAGATAATAAATTTGGATAAGTGGTTTTTTGGGTTTTAAATATTAAATGCTATTTTGTAACTGAAGATTATGTGTTGATTATATGAATGCAATGCAGTTTTTTTTTAGTATCACTAGCTTTTCTGTGGTTTATTATTGCTTTTACGCTTTAATCTTGAAACTTTTTTATGAAAGAGACAAGAGAATGCTTAGTATTTCTTTGTGTTCCTGCTCAATCGTTGCTTGTTTATTTCTCTTTGGGGATGCTTACTCGCAAGTTTCAATCTTTGCTGAAATTTATATGTTTTACTGACTGAAATTTATGGTCTAACAACTTTTACTTAAAGCCACTTGTGGAAGTTCCCAACTTATATTTTTGGTTGAGCTGGAATCTTACTCACTAGTTTTTGGTTGAGCTGGAATCTGTTAATTTTGCTCATTATCTTGGTGATTACTTGTCAAAGAATGCAGTAGAACGTCTATATGCTCTCAGAACTCGTGGTTGTGATGGCTGGCCAAGAAAGTCCTACAATTACAAGAACAAAGAGAAAAAGTGCCACTCAACATGGTAAGATTTGTAAAATATGAGAACATTATATTCAAGAATTCTGTCTAAATTTATTCAAGCATCATATTATTCCATTTGCTGCCCCGACTAATCTTCAGCAGGCTCTTGAAGACTACTTGCCAGTCCTATTGGGACTAGTTAAAGATGGTAAACGTACTTATTCTATGTAAACAAGAAGTATGCTTTGTGTAGGCTTTTTCTTAACATTGAATATCTTTGTTGCGCAAGAAGTTGTATTTCTCTCTGTCTTCATTTATTATTGAGCTAGTTAAGTCTTTATATATGTTTGTCATTGTAGGTGTCTGTAACATCCCAAAAATTTAATTATAAAAGTTCTATAATTTAATATAGAACAAGAATATTTTATTGGCATTCTTAGAAATTATTTACCTAAAAGAAATGGGGGAATTGAAATTACTAAAGAAGTTTGGTTTAAATATAAAAAGGAATGACCAAAACATTGGAAAATTTGTGGACCACATATTTGTATGTGGTGTAGGTAATTAGAAAAGGAAATAAAAAAAAAAAAAAAAACAACACCCACCCCCAATTAGATAAACTCATCGGCCTCTCTCTCTCATTCTTCATATACCCATCAAAACATTCTCTTTCTCTCTTCACTGCCTCACCATTTCGTTTTCTCTCCTCCAGCCCTATTTTTCAACGATTTCAGCAGCAATCAGCAGTGAAATTTCGCATATAAATCAAGATTTTAGCTTGGGTAAGTGTCCTTAATCTTTACATATAAGTTTTACATAGTTTGGGTGAAAGATTGGGGGCCATCCGAAATGGGAAAATCTGATTTGAGTATAGGAATTTATTAAAAACTGGACTCACATATGAAAGTGAATTGGGTATTTAACATACAAAGCTTTCTCATGAAGTTGGAATGAAAGAAGTGTTGCTTACTCTTCTTTATTCTCTTTTCTGTTCTGATTCGGCCAGCAACTATGGGGGGATGTTTGGAGCTTTGGAATCTGCAGCAAAACCTCAAAGTAAACAAGATAAGTTTGGTGAGGTTTCTTTCTTCATCCCTATAATTTTTGCAAGTTAGGGTTTTGAGAGAGAGGGCTGAATTAAATATAAGATTGGGGTACAAAAACTTCAAATTTATTGTAGTGAAAAGCTTAGCTAAGTTGAAGTAGTGAATGTTTGTTGGTTGCTTGAATTCTTGTTAATTTTGACTGAGCATTCTTTTTGATTATGGTCAAATGGGGTGCTGACTAGGTAAATCTTTCATGTATAATGGTGCTGCAGAAAGTAGAGATACATGTGTTCATTAAGGTTTTGTGGTTGTAGTGATGTTGCTGCTTGTGCAATTGAAGTTTTCTAGTACTATCCTACTGATATGGCATATTAGAAATTGAGAGGAATAAAGTTATTTGTCTAAATGAAATCTGATTCTGTTTAGCCTATACTTGATTAATGGAAGAGTGTATATTAGAGTTCACATATTGATTCGAAATTTCGTTACTCATTCTTGACATGGCTGGAATTAAAATTGTTACATGTGTAATTGTAATTTTTCTTAACCTGAAACTGTCATAACTGAATCAATTTTGAGGCAGTGAGAGAAGTACTTGCTTTGACTGAATATTTTCTTATTGGACAGTGGAAATGTGTGATGTGTTTGTTATTGATACATGTATGTTAGATAAGTTGTATTGCTAAAGTTAGATAAGTTGTATTGCTGAAAGTTGTTCATGAATATGTGTGATAAATGATGCTGATTTTGTGAACTAAAACAAAAATAAATTCTATTATATATCATAGAAGATGAATGGGTTAAGGGTTTTATTTTGCTGTTGTGGGTCTTGATATGTGTTTGCATAAACCTTCTTAAACTTAGTTGGCAAGGAATGTAAAGAAATGATAATAAATCTTCTTTGGCTGATCTGTTTTGCATTGAATTTTAATGACTGAATATGTAAGAAACTAGAGGAAGTATTAATAAGTGAACAACAATGATTAAAACCAATTGTGTTATTGCATGTAGGTGTTAAATTTCTGTTCTTGGTATGATAATGCAACTAGCTGAAAAATGCTGAAATGTGTTAAAAGTTGTTTGCTTTCTTGTCTGAAAAAGTAGAATTGATCTTAATAAATATATGCTCAAAATTCTGATTGAAAACTCTTGAAGGGAATGCAAGGCTTTCTCTGTTTTATTGTTATTGTTGGTTTGCATTTGGCTGAATGAATTTTGCACCATAAGAGGTGCTTATAAACATCAAAATGATTGCTTGGAAATATAAGAAACTCAACTTGTAAACATTAAATGTTGCATGAAGGATTTGGAACTGATAAACTTCATTGTGATTCTGTTTTGTGGATTTGAGTTGGGTGAGAATAAATACTTGAACTTCCATCCTAGTGCTGCACTGTTTAAATTGTTAAAGAAGTAGTGAATGTTGGTTGTTGTGAACTGAAATGAAAATTAACAAAATGCAACAATACATGTATATGCTTGAGCAATGTTTGATGCTTGCTTTCTTGTTGATGGATTGATGTTGTGACTTTTGTGAATGACATTGTGAAGGTATAATTGTCATGGCTTCTTAGTATTCTATTTGGAAATTGTATCACTAGTTGCTACTTGATTCTTGCTTGTTGAATGATTTGAGGATTCTTGAAACTTGCAAGAAACCTTTGAATGTTTAATGAATAAACTTTAAGAATTTTAATGATTTGGAAGAATAGAATAATTACATAAGGGATGGGTAGCATTAAACATATTAGGATTCATGAGAGATCGAAAGTAAATACATACAAACATAGTTATTAAACCTCTTGTTTCACATTAGGTAAAATCAAGGATAACCACGGTGTGGAATTCTCAAGGCATCATAAAGGAAAATAAGTGTTGATGTACTGCTAATGGCTGGAGTCCAGGTGACAGTTTGTTCCATACACATAGGGTCATTTGTTTATTTATTGTCATCACTAATATAACTGTTGCAGGTGAGTCAATAGCATATTGTCCTTATATACCTTTATATACATATATATAATTTATGATTTATGGAGTACTCCAGGGGGTCGCTCCCTCTTTGTCAATTTAAAATTCTGTTTGGTGAGGTGAAATTTCCTGCAGGTCTAAACCAGCTAATTATGATAAACATTTCATAATGTGAAGAGTTGGTTGGTGCACATAGCACCCGTGAGTGATTGAGAGAAGAAGCTTCATGGCGGGGTGAATATATTACTGGCCTGAAGTGGAGGCGTTATAGACGCAATATAAGGATAAATGCTATTATTCTCTGAACAGGTTAAAATTGAATTAGAATCAGATAGGCTATTGCATTATTTAGAGTGTATGAAATAAACTGCGGTACATTTTGGTTTCAGGTAAATGGAGAACAAGGACGGTAGGAAGAAAAATAGCAGGAATGCTTGTTATGCCCTATGTAGGTTAAAGTCTATTAGAACTTGTAGTACATTATCCATAATCCTATTATGTATCAAGTGAATAACTTGTGAAATACATATTAGGAAGCTATCATCTATGATAGTCATTCTAGTATTGGTTGTTACTTTCCAATTACAATGAAATCATATTTAGAGTAATCATTCAACATCTCTTCATTAGGATAAAATCTTAGATATTAATTTAGCCATTTAATAGATATGTAACCACATGAATTTTTAATCAATAGTATATAGTTTTATAAACTATTATAAAAGTCCAACTCAATAAATAAATGTTTTTAGATAACTTTCAAAGAGAAAATATTTCAATTATCATTCAAAAATAAAAAGTTTAATTTATTCGCATTTTTGGACTTTTAATATTATAATAGTGGTTATAAATTTATTAAATTGCAATAAATATTGTAGGAAAAGCTAGGATGTTACATTTGGTATCAGAGCAAAGATTCTGGCACAGATTAGCTAGACTACTTTGCTCGTACATCACATATTTATGGATACCAATAGAAAACTTTTAATAAACCCTAGGAATGACCATGTTAGTAAAAGATAGAAAGAAAATAGAATTGTATTGGTGAAGAAACAAACAATTAAGGATGTTAGATTAAAGTTTAGCAGAAGCATGATTTTAAGCATATTGTAGCAATAGAAACCCTTAAGAATAACAACTATTATTAGGTGCCAAAACCTAGATTACAAAAGTCAACTAAAATTCTTTGGTTAGAGAGTGGTTAGAATAGAAAAGGGTAGATAGTTAGTTCTTGTAATTCAAGGGTAATTACAAGTGACTATAGGATTAGGGATAAAAAAAAATCATTTAAAAGGAAGGACTGTTGTACTGCATGCTTCTTGATTTCTTTGCAATTGTTGGTGCAATACAGGAGTATTGGCACTTATTGAAATTAATGCAAATATGGTGAAAGAAACATGTGCAAAAGAAGTGGAAAAGAAAAATTTGATTGGATATAACATTGAATTATGATTGTACAAAGAAAGGATCTATAAGTTGATTGATATTGTCATTGTTATGTGGGGTTTTCTATCTCCATCTCATTCCTCTTTATTATTTTATTGAGCATGATGATTTCTATGCTTTATCCACCATGTGGATTAACATATAAAATGTTGTTATGCCTATAGAAAACATTGTTTTCTTTCAATGGCTGAATTGATGAGAGAGGTGCAAATACCTAAATTTTTGATTGGAGAATTGAATGAGTGACTACATGTTTGCTGTAAAGTTTGTTTCCCTTTTTCTTTTTCATTGATTGATTGGTTTTCTTGAGGTATATATGATTGTGTATGTTCACTTTGTATCATAAATATAGATACATGTTGAAGTTCTTGTTAGACTTTGATGAGTGTGATTGAGAAAATGTGCCTTAGGTATACATGTGCGTGATTGGGTTATTGATTCATGTATTTGTGATTTTGTGATTACTGATTGGATGAGTATTATCTCTATATGAAATAGAGATATTTACATGATTGATTGTAGGATTGTATTGGGATCTATATATGAATGAATTGCTTTTGATGATTTGATATTGTCTTGGTGGGTGTTAGTAAAAAAAAATAATTAAATTTTGAAATTTCATAAATATAGATAGCATGATATTCAAAATGAAGTAGGGATAATTAATGAAGTAAAATAAATGAAAAAGTAGCTTAGAAAGGTTGGTAAGAGACAAGGATGATTCTTGGGGTCTCGAATATAATTATGAACCCGGGCATAATGATAGTCGAGGCATCAAAGAATATCCAATAGAATGAGAGATAAAACACCCTTACAATTTAAAAGAATTGCTATATTAGTGCCGAAAGAGATAAAAAAAATTAAAATTAGAAATCTAGAAGGGTATTGTTTGTTGGATGTGTCAAAATCTGAACAAAAACAAGTCGGATATAAACAAAATTCAAGTGAATGCTTAGGATAAATAAACAAGGATCAAATTATGTGATTGTTGGTATGTCTATGTATAATTTATTGATGATTTATTCCTAAAAGGGAAGCCTTATGGAATTGCTGTATCTTTGTTTCCTTGGCTTCATATGTGAATTATGTATGCTTTGTGTAATATGATATTCTTTTGTTATGCCTCTTGGTTGTGATTTGAATTGTAATGCAAGAGTGATTATTTTGTTGTAGAAATTCTGATATTTTGCTTGGGTTTGATCAAATGATGTAGAAATAAATTTGGTTTGCAAATTGGTTGGTGACTTCATTTGTGCATCAGCCTTATGTGTGTAAATTTTCCAGCAGAACAGTTTGAAATCTGATCTGCACTCTACTTTCTGGTGCTATTAGTTTGTTGATATCATGTTGTTACTAGTTTTGTGTCTCTTGCCCTTGATCTTATGAGAAATGTGAAATTTTGATTTATTATATTCCCTCTCTTACTAAATTTTGGTTGTTGTGACATAATGTGCATGAATTGATAGGTTTACATGTTTTGGGAATCTTTGTTCATCTTCACCCTTCTTAGAACTAAGAACTTTGATTTCTCTGTTAAAAAAAAATATATTTTTTTGACTGAAAATAAATAAATAAACAAAAATAAATGTGATGCATGCTCTATTGAAATGAATATTAAGGAAGATTAGTATATTGTAGAGTAAAAATGAAAACTTGTTACTGTGAGTTTATGTTAGCCATTATAAAATAAGATTTGAATGTGTTATGGAATGATTATATGCAATTATTGGTTTCATTTTGTGATATGTGATTCAGGTGCAATTGTTTTATAACTTGTGATTCATTTGATTGATCTTGGTAATGTGATCTACTACTTGTAGAATTTCTATATCATGCTTAACTATTATCTCTTTTGAAACTAATTTGGACAAATTTTTATAAGCATTGTGACTTAGATTTCTAAATCTCTATGTCCCACAATTGTTTGAACTAGACTAAATCAGTTTTTGCCTCATGTGTTGTGATATTGCATTAGAGTTGCTGGATAAGATGCTAGTGCATAAAAAAAAAAGATGTGTAAAACTTTGCTAGAATGTGAGTGATTTTTTGTGAAAGTGTGTTTGTCATTGTGACAAGTTTTAGATCTGAATCTCTGTAATGTGTTTTGTGTGATTCTGTAGTGAATGTTCTGTTTGACTAAAAGTGCTTAGAATTATGACTGTTATTGATTGTTAAAGTAATGGTGATTTTGTTTTCTTCTCTGTTAAGCATCGCTTGTGATTCTTGTGTGTGTTCATATTGATATGTTAAAGTTGTGTGTGTAATTGAATTATGTTTATGATGACTATTAGTGTAACTAATGATAGCTGAATATGTATTTTACATTCTTTGTTATTCTTGCTTGTCCTTTGTCATTAAGTGAGCAGCGAGGTCTTTGCATTGAAATAGTTATTAGTATAGAAGTAACTTCAAAACGATCTTATCTCTCAGCTTCAAAATAAAATTATATAGATGCAAGCTTATCATTTTTCTCTTCTATATTATTCTTCTCTATAAAGCTTATGCTCTCTTCTTGGTGCTCAAAAGCTTCTTATGATATGGCTGGAGAGTTCTTGGCATCTTTGAGAACCTCAACCATATTGATCTTCCTCTCTTCCATCATCGTCGTACTATGATAAATGTGATTATCAAGCTCTACATTAATCTCAACAACATTGCTTTCCACAACCATAATAATTCAAATACAAAATCACATGCCTAACAATGGGCTTATTCTTAGAGTTTGTCATACAAACTAATATCTCTAAAAGCTTAAATGCTTGATTCTTTTATGTACTTATAAGCACTTCTCTTCTAATTTCGAGGACGAAATTATTTTAGGGGGAGAGACTGTAACATCCCAAAAATTTAATTATAAAAGTTCTATAATTTAATATAGAACAAGAATATTTTATTGGCATTCTTAGAAATTATTTACCTAAAAGAAATGGGGGAATTGAAATTACTAAAGAAGTTTGGTTTAAATATAAAAAGGAATGACCAAAACATTGGAAAATTTGTGGACCACATATTTGTATGTGGTGTAGGTAATTAGAAAAGGAAATAAAAAAAAAAAAAAAAACAACACCCACCCCCAATTAGATAAACTCATCGGCCTCTCTCTCTCATTCTTCATATACCCATCAAAACATTCTCTTTCTCTCTTCACTGCCTCACCATTTCGTTTTCTCTCCTCCAGCCCTATTTTTCAACGATTTCAGCAGCAATCAGCAGTGAAATTTCGCATATAAATCAAGATTTTAGCTTGGGTAAGTGTCCTTAATCTTTACATATAAGTTTTACATAGTTTGGGTGAAAGATTGGGGGCCATCCGAAATGGGAAAATCTGATTTGAGTATAGGAATTTATTAAAAACTGGACTCACATATGAAAGTGAATTGGGTATTTAACATACAAAGCTTTCTCATGAAGTTGGAATGAAAGAAGTGTTGCTTACTCTTCTTTATTCTCTTTTCTGTTCTGATTCGGCCAGCAACTATGGGGGGATGTTTGGAGCTTTGGAATCTGCAGCAAAACCTCAAAGTAAACAAGATAAGTTTGGTGAGGTTTCTTTCTTCATCCCTATAATTTTTGCAAGTTAGGGTTTTGAGAGAGAGGGCTGAATTAAATATAAGATTGGGGTACAAAAACTTCAAATTTATTGTAGTGAAAAGCTTAGCTAAGTTGAAGTAGTGAATGTTTGTTGGTTGCTTGAATTCTTGTTAATTTTGACTGAGCATTCTTTTTGATTATGGTCAAATGGGGTGCTGACTAGGTAAATCTTTCATGTATAATGGTGCTGCAGAAAGTAGAGATACATGTGTTCATTAAGGTTTTGTGGTTGTAGTGATGTTGCTGCTTGTGCAATTGAAGTTTTCTAGTACTATCCTACTGATATGGCATATTAGAAATTGAGAGGAATAAAGTTATTTGTCTAAATGAAATCTGATTCTGTTTAGCCTATACTTGATTAATGGAAGAGTGTATATTAGAGTTCACATATTGATTCGAAATTTCGTTACTCATTCTTGACATGGCTGGAATTAAAATTGTTACATGTGTAATTGTAATTTTTCTTAACCTGAAACTGTCATAACTGAATCAATTTTGAGGCAGTGAGAGAAGTACTTGCTTTGACTGAATATTTTCTTATTGGACAGTGGAAATGTGTGATGTGTTTGTTATTGATACATGTATGTTAGATAAGTTGTATTGCTAAAGTTAGATAAGTTGTATTGCTGAAAGTTGTTCATGAATATGTGTGATAAATGATGCTGATTTTGTGAACTAAAACAAAAATAAATTCTATTATATATCATAGAAGATGAATGGGTTAAGGGTTTTATTTTGCTGTTGTGGGTCTTGATATGTGTTTGCATAAACCTTCTTAAACTTAGTTGGCAAGGAATGTAAAGAAATGATAATAAATCTTCTTTGGCTGATCTGTTTTGCATTGAATTTTAATGACTGAATATGTAAGAAACTAGAGGAAGTATTAATAAGTGAACAACAATGATTAAAACCAATTGTGTTATTGCATGTAGGTGTTAAATTTCTGTTCTTGGTATGATAATGCAACTAGCTGAAAAATGCTGAAATGTGTTAAAAGTTGTTTGCTTTCTTGTCTGAAAAAGTAGAATTGATCTTAATAAATATATGCTCAAAATTCTGATTGAAAACTCTTGAAGGGAATGCAAGGCTTTCTCTGTTTTATTGTTATTGTTGGTTTGCATTTGGCTGAATGAATTTTGCACCATAAGAGGTGCTTATAAACATCAAAATGATTGCTTGGAAATATAAGAAACTCAACTTGTAAACATTAAATGTTGCATGAAGGATTTGGAACTGATAAACTTCATTGTGATTCTGTTTTGTGGATTTGAGTTGGGTGAGAATAAATACTTGAACTTCCATCCTAGTGCTGCACTGTTTAAATTGTTAAAGAAGTAGTGAATGTTGGTTGTTGTGAACTGAAATGAAAATTAACAAAATGCAACAATACATGTATATGCTTGAGCAATGTTTGATGCTTGCTTTCTTGTTGATGGATTGATGTTGTGACTTTTGTGAATGACATTGTGAAGGTATAATTGTCATGGCTTCTTAGTATTCTATTTGGAAATTGTATCACTAGTTGCTACTTGATTCTTGCTTGTTGAATGATTTGAGGATTCTTGAAACTTGCAAGAAACCTTTGAATGTTTAATGAATAAACTTTAAGAATTTTAATGATTTGGAAGAATAGAATAATTACATAAGGGATGGGTAGCATTAAACATATTAGGATTCATGAGAGATCGAAAGTAAATACATACAAACATAGTTATTAAACCTCTTGTTTCACATTAGGTAAAATCAAGGATAACCACGGTGTGGAATTCTCAAGGCATCATAAAGGAAAATAAGTGTTGATGTACTGCTAATGGCTGGAGTCCAGGTGACAGTTTGTTCCATACACATAGGGTCATTTGTTTATTTATTGTCATCACTAATATAACTGTTGCAGGTGAGTCAATAGCATATTGTCCTTATATACCTTTATATACATATATATAATTTATGATTTATGGAGTACTCCAGGGGGTCGCTCCCTCTTTGTCAATTTAAAATTCTGTTTGGTGAGGTGAAATTTCCTGCAGGTCTAAACCAGCTAATTATGATAAACATTTCATAATGTGAAGAGTTGGTTGGTGCACATAGCACCCGTGAGTGATTGAGAGAAGAAGCTTCATGGCGGGGTGAATATATTACTGGCCTGAAGTGGAGGCGTTATAGACGCAATATAAGGATAAATGCTATTATTCTCTGAACAGGTTAAAATTGAATTAGAATCAGATAGGCTATTGCATTATTTAGAGTGTATGAAATAAACTGCGGTACATTTTGGTTTCAGGTAAATGGAGAACAAGGACGGTAGGAAGAAAAATAGCAGGAATGCTTGTTATGCCCTATGTAGGTTAAAGTCTATTAGAACTTGTAGTACATTATCCATAATCCTATTATGTATCAAGTGAATAACTTGTGAAATACATATTAGGAAGCTATCATCTATGATAGTCATTCTAGTATTGGTTGTTACTTTCCAATTACAATGAAATCATATTTAGAGTAATCATTCAACATCTCTTCATTAGGATAAAATCTTAGATATTAATTTAGCCATTTAATAGATATGTAACCACATGAATTTTTAATCAATAGTATATAGTTTTATAAACTATTATAAAAGTTCAACTCAATAAATAAATGTTTTTAGATAACTTTCAAAGAGAAAATATTTCAATTATCATTCAAAAATAAAAAGTTTAATTTATTCGCATTTTTGGACTTTTAATATTATAATAGTGGTTATAAATTTATTAAATTGCAATAAATATTGTAGGAAAAGCTAGGATGTTACAGTGTCATTTGGAGGTGTTGATAATCTGGATGTTGAAGGAAAGGAATTGTCATGGCTTGGATCATTAGATGCTAATGAAGAGTATCTAAAAGAAGGAAAGCATAATATTGAATCAAGAGATCAATCTTAGAACATGTTGAATATGAAGCTGAGAAGCTAAAGAAAGATAAAGTGCCAATGGAAGATATTGCTGATAAAAATTGGTAGATGTTATCCAGAGGCAAAGAGAAATGTAGCTATGGGAAAATTCATGAATGCTTGGAAGGAAAAGAGGAATTGGGAGGAAAAAGGGAAGAGCAGAAGTCCTATCTTAATTGTCTTTGTAGTTTTTAGCGTTTTTCTTGTAATATTGATCACTAGTTTGTTGAATGTACTTTTGAGCCACACATGGCTCCTTTATTGATATACTTTTGTTCACTAATTTCTTTGACTCAGGCTACTGATAGCTACTTTTTGCATTCACCTGTTGTTTGGAATACCTTTTTGATATATGGAGGTTGTTCCCCTTCATGTTGTATGTTCCTCTCTTGTGTGATTTTTGTATGACTCACAAAGTGTGTTTGAAAACTAGAATATCTTATTCTATTTACATTAAAAATCCAACTCTTATTCTTATCAGCATGTTTTTACTTAATACAATTAATGATATTATCAGATACGTGTGTGTGTGTCATACCAAGTTCTTAATGTTAATAACAATTATATGATGTCATACTTCATTTTTTATTGTTGTTGATAATTACTGGTGTTACAATAACAGGATTGTTATTCAGGTTTTAAAATGGTGCTAACCATTGCAAAACGTGGCAGTTAATTGCGATACTCGGGTAGTGAATTGCGATTCTTGGGCAGTGAATAACCTTTTGGTTTTTTAAACAAGTAGTTAATCAAAGGTGCTAACCAAGGGACAACGTGACAGTTAATTGCGATACTACGATAGTGAATGACGATACTCAGGTAGTGAACTGCGATTTTTGGGCAGTGAATAACCTTTTGGGCAAGAATCGCAATTCAGTACTCGCGTATCGCTATTTACTACCAAAAGGGCAGTTAATTGCGATACTTTGGTAGTAAATAGTGATATGCAGGATAGTGAATTGCGATTCTTGGGCAGTGAATAACCCTTTTGTTTTTCAGGCAAGTAGTTAATCAAAGGTGGTAACCAAGGGAAAACGGGGTAGTTATTGGCGATACTTTGGTAGTAAATAGCGATATGCAGGATAGTGAATTGCGATTCTTGGGCAGTGAATAACCCTTTTGTTTTTCAGGCAAATCAAAGGTGCTAACCAAGGGAAAACGTAATAGTTATTGGCGATACTTTGGTAGTAAATAGCGATATGCAGATAGTGAATTGCGATTCTTGGGCAGTGAATAACCTTTTGGTTTTTCAGGCAAGTAGTTAATTAAAGGTGTTAACCAAGGGAAAACGTGTGAGTTAATTGCGATACTATAGTAGTGAATCGCCATACTCCGGTAGTGAATCGCCATACTCCAGTAGTGAATTGCGATTAACTGTCGTAGTATCGCAATTAACTGTCACGTTTTGTACCAATGCTTGCCTTTGATTTACTTTTTACATGAAAACTAAAAGGTTATTCACTGCCCAAGAATCGCAATTCACTACTCAAGTATCGTCATTCACTACCATAGTATCGCAATTCACTACTCAAGTATCATCATTCACTGGTTAAATTTGGGTTTAACATGGTTATAAATTGCAACTGGCATCTTCATAAATTGCATTGTATTTCTAAAGTAGGTGTCTTCTATACATAAATGAGAAGTTATCAATCAATTCAATCATCCATAAATACATAAATGAGAAGTGAAAAACATTTAAAACAACTTTGAGCGTGTCTTGTGCTGCGCCTCACATAGGTCTTGGCTTTCATAGCAACCTTCTTAATTCTTTGGCCTCTCGGCTTGTTTGGTGAGGGAAAGCATCAGTTACATCCCAAGTTCATTCAGCTTATTCATGCCACCAATCAACCTGAACAATTCATACATTGATTTACATCCCAAGTTACATCCCAAATTTTTTTCTCATACATTGATTTACATGAGTGAAACAATTCAAAACTCTGACCATCAAAAGTGAAAACAAACAAAAATCTTGTCATGGCTTCAATCAGCTTCTTGGTTTTTTGCCTCTTACATGTCTTCGATTTTGAGGCAACTACTTCAATCAATTTCTTGTATTTTTTCTCTTACATGTCTTCGTTTTCCACCTCTTCTGCATCCATGTGACCTTTTTACTTTAATTGCATAGTGCCTCTTGCTTGAAATTCCATTTTCAGACCTACAAAATAACTTCCTCCATTCAGATTCTATAAAAAGTTTTCACAAATATTGTAGCAAATATAATCATTCTCATAAAACAAATTATCTAAACAACATTTCACATCCAAGCAAATTCATTTATGTCCCTACTACTCCAACAAAGTAAGACCAAGTCATTCAATAGCCAAAAACAAAGCACATTTAATATTTCTAGATAGATGAAATTTAGAAGAAAATCATATGTAAACTTAATCAAGACAGAAAAAGATGAGATAAAAATCCCAGTAGTTAAATACAACAACATAAAAAATCTGGAGGAAAAAGGTGTTGTTAAACCTTGATGGTTTTGACTGCAATGTCCCAAGTCTTGATAACACTGCCTTGTCGAAGCTTAAAACTGAACACAGTGTTCCTTCATAATGAACTGACCAAGACAAACAAATTATCACTTATAATCAATAAGATTAGCATGCTCAGCACCAACAAATGGTTTTTCAAGGAAATAAAATATGAACATCATATATATCCAACAGTTTTGGTCAAAATGACAGTGCTAAACTAATGTTGCCCCTAATTTGGATAAAGAGTTATATATTAGTGGGATTGAGCTGATACTATATGATATGAACTAGCACAATAACACCAACTAACCTAGAGTAATTGGAACCTCAACCACCGCACAAAAGTCTGCCTTTCCAGCCAAAGATAAGGTTTAACAAAGGCAAGGATTAAACAATTCAGCAGACTTGTTAACCTCATGTGCTGGTCTACAGAGAGCTTAGGTACATGATCATGCCCTTCCTCAAGATCATCATCATCATTCCCTTCATCTGAAATATATACATTTCTCAATCTCACTGTCTTGTAATCAGAGCAACCATCAATTATGGATTAAAATGTCAATTTCAGAACAACATCACACCCCTGATGTACAAGAGATCATGAAAACAAATTCAGAATGTATATTTTGCCTTCATATCCAATGAGAGAAAACCAAATGTTTTTTCAGAATGAAATTATTCGCTCCTCACAAGTAGTAATAGCAAAAACTGAACAAAACGTCTTTTATCAAATATCAAACCAAACAATAAACAAAACCAGTTCAATTTGATGTTGTAAGGGTCAAATTCAAATCAGAACATGCATCATAATAAGAACCAAATTAAGATCAAGAAATACAATTTATTCACACAATTTCGCAGTTGCTATTTCCTAACAAACCACTGGAAATTTCAAATATCAGTCTAGCTACTGCAGAATTAAAATTTAAGCATCACAATGAACATGTACATCACAACAAAACGGCATGAGGAAAAAAAATTCTCACCTCGTCTATGAGTTCCTTCAAGCCTTTCCAAGTTACCAAATCTTGATGCTCAATTTCTCCAAATCGTCAATTTCTCCAAGAACAGAAGGTAACGACGTGTTTCTTAGCATAGAGAACGACTGGGTTTGTTCAAGCAAGAAGGGAAGGGTTTCGAGTTTCGTTCAAGTCGTCCAGATGTAGAAGACAGAGGGAGTTGGGTTGGTGGAGTAGAATGAAGTTTAGGGTTCTTGGGTTTGCACCATGTCGATGATGAAGAGAGGAAAGAAGGGGATGATTTGATGATATGAGATAGGGGTATTTGGGTCTTTTGACACAAACTTCAGTTTGGACAAATTGGTGACTGTGCCTTATTTGTTCAAGTTGGAATTGGAGACCCCATTTTGTCCAACTCAAATTCAACTGTCATTTTATTGTCATTTTCCCATTGAATAATTTGTTGACAAGTGTTTTAGCACATAAGAAAATGTTCATTGCATTTGCCCAATGCATACAAAGAAAAATTGTACGGGATGTTAAAAACGAATGAGTAAGAGGCTTGCGAAAAAGTCAAGAACATGACAGATCAGAGTAGATCGCTGAAATTTTATGTGAGAAAACCAAAAAGTGGTAGAGAAATTTTTCATATTCAATATTCAACATTGTCATATTATAAGAAAATCAATAAAGCATTCGACCGGGAGCATGTGTTATTAGTTAGAGAAAAATAAAACGATATTGCGTTATCAATTATTTTTGTATTCATAGAGATGATTCAATCAAATCAAACCAATTAAAGTATAAAGTATATAATTAAATTTAGTAAACTCTAATATAATCATTAAATCAAAATGGAATTTTCCTTGACATCAAAACGGATTGATTTGTTTCTGATAAAAAAACGGATTGATTTGGTCATTTCATTAAATATTAAATCAATAATGAAATTTGTGTTTCGAAGTGAAAATGAAGAATGTTTTATTAAAACATAATTTTTCGGAATTCATTAATATCTTGTCCCTAGCAACAGTATCATACTCTCTCTTTTTTGACTGAAATAATTTTCTTCTTACCTAGAATGCTAGATATATAGCAATATTAAAGTCCAACGAGCTATTCAGAAATATAGATATCTGAAAAACATCAAAACAAGTCTCAACTGGGAGCTTGAATAGGTATTTGATTTTAAAAAATTGATTTGACTGACCTATTTTGAATTCAGTCCAAACCTAAATTAAACTAAACAGGAAAATATTGTTACATGAATGAGCCTTATAGTATAATGATAATAAGTAGATTAATTTAGTCTTTCTTAAATGTGGGAGTATAATATATATATATATATATATATATATATATATATATATATACACACGAGATTTATGACAAAAAAGAACGTAATAACATGTCAACTTTTTTGACATTTAAACATGTGTAATTATTAGCATTCTTTTATCTCTTATAATTATAATAAACCATGCAGATGATTGTCACAAAATAAATGGAAGATGTAGAGGAAAAAGATAAACATTGGATTCAATTTGACATAAAAGAATAGGACCTAATTTTATTTATGACTTAGAAGTTGAACAATCAAATTATGACTTTCAAAGTGACAACTAAATGCTGGGTCATTGATTCACATATGGTGGGGCTACAAGTAAAATACAACAAATAAAAGGGAAACATAAACAATATAATAAATAATACATTTAAGAGAAATGATGAAACATATATGAATTGAGAATGACGTCTATTTTTCAACCAATGGTGGTCATCATCTTGACAAATTCTTCGAAATTAACTTGGCCATCACCATCTAAATCAGCCTCTTTTATCATTTGATCCACTTCCTCGTCTGTTAATTTCTCTCCTAGGTTTATCATTACATGCCTCAGCTGCACCAAAAACACAAACATATTAGATTCGTTTTTTTTTTCAAAATGAGTTGTATAGTTTTTTAATTATATATAAATAATACTTTAAAATCAATTAAGTTTTCAAAATTCTTTAAAAGCAGAAAAAATTTTCTTTCGTTTTTAAAACACTTCTTACACATTTTCTCTAAATTAAAATTAAACTTTTTAAATAATAAGTAGAGAACATAATATAAATATCCTTGAACTTTACTAAAATTGCACAATATCTCTTCTAATTTTAAAACACGTTAACTTAAGGCTTATAGTTTTCTTGATAAAAAAAAAGGCTTATAGTTTTGACAGTTGACTAACAATCAACTTAACTAGCTAGTCAATGAATCTGAAATCTTCTCTATTTTTCAAAAAAACAAAAATTATAATTTTTTAGAGATAGTTGTAGCTGACTTGTAAACTGCAGAGATCTCTGAATGATAAAAGATAAAAAATTGAGTCACACTCAGCTAAGTTTTGGTGACTGTATTAGAATCAAATAAATACTATTGTATATAGTAACTTCGTTTTTTTCTTAAATATATGTGCAAACCTAATTTAGCAAAATAAGAAATTAATTTTTCCTTATTTATGAAAAGGTCAGCATGAATTACAGAAATATTAATAAAATATTTGATGTTTGGTAACAAATAAAATATCATCTAATTGATTTTTCTCTTCTGGCAGGTAAGATCTGTTCAAGTTTTTTTTTATAACATAAGATTTGTTCAAGTTTTGAAATAAAAAAACTATTATTACGATATCAATATAAAAATAAAAAAAATATACGAAAACGTGCCATTTATAACTTATAAAGTTTAAGATTTAAACCATTTAATATAAAGTTAAGATTTAATGCTTTAATAAAAAAAATATACGAAAACGTGCCAAATATAAAGTTGAGGTTGGAGAGGAAAATTTCTGCTACGAGTGCTTGTGATATCTGTAAGGATTCAGAGGAAACTCTTATTCATGCTTTAAGAGATTGTTGTGGCTCTGATCAGGTTTGGAGGAAAGTGCTCCCTCAGTCTATTGCAGTTCAATTTTTTAACTTCACTAATGTATATGAATGGTTAAATTGGAGTATGAGGCAAAGAATCTTAATTCAAGGTTTTGAATTTAGGTTATGGTTTGCTATTATTTGTAGAAATCTTTGACTAAGGAGAAATGAGTTTGTTTTTAACAATAGTTTGTGGGGTGAATATAATGTAATTGCTCGAAGTTATGCTTGTTTGGGATGTGACAGACCTGTTTTGAATCAAGAGTTGAAGGAAAATAATTTGGATAGATGGGAATGTCCTGATTATGGGTATTTGAAATTCAATATTGATGAAACAAGAAATTTGAGTTCTGGATATTGTACGTGTGGGGGGTATTGAGAGATCATAATGGGGATTTCATATAGGCTTTTCAATATCATATTGGTATTGGGTCTTCTTTGTCTGCTGAAGCTTGGGGCTTTTTATGGGCTCTCAAGTTATCATGGGAAAAGAAAGTTCAAAGTTTGATTGTTGAAAGTGATTGTCATGAATTAGTTAATATTTTGCAAAAGACGATTCCAGTTTGTCATCCAGATTTCGAGGTTTTGCAGGAAATTAAAAGTTTTTTGAGAAAGAAATGGACAGTGATCCTTAAGATATGCCCAAGAGATGCCAACTGTGTTGCTGATATGCTTGCGGGAGTAGCTCAAGATATGAAAGTTGATTTTTTGGTCTATGTTGACCCTCCAAATCTGATTCATAGCCTATTGGTTTTTTATGAGTTTGTTGTCTTACTGTAGAAACTCAGTAATTGTTGCTGAGTAATTGTTTTATATTGTAGTAGTTCTTTTTATCAAAAAAAAAAAAGTTTAAGATTTAATTTCTAAATCTCCATAAAATTCAATAGACACGCCTAGATTAAATAAAAATCCGATAAAAAGATCAGTAAATGTGTGGAGAGAGAAGAGTAAGATTCTCTCAAGCTCTCAATTGTCAAACCTCATAATTTTGTATTCAAAAAGCTAATATTCATTGCATGCGGAAACGTACAAAGTACTGTCCTAATTGTGCATATACTATAAACCATCCACCACCCTTACAAAAGTAATAAATCATATATATGAAATTTGAAAAAAAAAAACTTGCAAACCCAGAAAAAAATAGTGAAGATACTATCATAACAAAATAGTTTTGCAGAGCCCCTCCTAACCCATTTTGTTACATACTCTCTAATTTTCTTTTGAAAGAAGAATAAATTACATGCCATGTCAAGTTTTGAGTTGTGAACACAAAATTTAATGTATATTTTTTGACCTGAACACAAACTATAATATAAAAGCTTATAACAAGGTCACAGAAATAAAATGAAACAAATATGCTAAAAACAAAATTTATTGCAAATCAATACTAGATTGTTAACAAATACGATGCGACATTTTTTAGCTGAGTTTTAACCATAGTAAAGCAGAAAGTTAATGATATGATTTTAGAGTCCAATAAAGAGTTATACTCTCCTATGAACTTAGTATATTTCGTTATTTTTGGGTAGTAAAATTTGCAATGATAATTTTTTAGGACAAATTCTTAAATATATTATGAATAAAAATATAAAATAAATATTACATACCTCACTTGCTGATATATAGCCATTTTGATCTTTATCAAAAACCTTAAACGCCTCCTTCAGCTCCTCCTCTGCATCAGTCTCCTAAACATAACAAATCCATTTCACTTTGACGTATTCATATAAAGAGTCCTCTTTCAATTTCATTTTCAATGTAGGACTTATTATTTTCATTTAGAATAAAAATGTTTAAATACCATCATATCTATCATTACTATGTGCGTGTGATACCTTCATCTTCTTGGCCATGAGATTCAAGAACTCAGCAAATTCAATGGTTCCATTGCCATCTGCATCAACCTCATTGATCATATCATGAAGCTCTTCCTCCGTCGGATTCTGATCCAAAGACCGAATCACTGTTGCTAGTTCTTCCACTGTAATGCAACCTGTTCATATGTTTCATTCAAATCTCAAGAAATCCAGAAGAGAATAAACAGAGAAAAGCAGAGACTTGTTTATAATAATAAAGCTTTCTTTTTCTTACCATCTCCATCTTTATCAAACAAGCAAAATGCTTCTTTGAATTCCACAATCTGTTCATCACTTAGAATTTCTGCCATCACTTTGCTCTCAATTATTTCTCCTTCAAACTTCAACCAACAAAAGCTACTGTTAAAGCTGTAGAGAGAGAGAGAGAGAGAGAGAGAGAGAGAGAGAGAGAGAGAGAGAGAGAGAAGAGAAGTATGTTGAGTCTAGCTCAATCTTAGCTGGGCTATATGTAGAACTTCAAAGAGGGTCTATGTGTTGTGAATTTTATATTTTTAAAAAATAAATAGTCAAATTAAAAAGATGACTTTACTTGGTAGTATAATATTTCTGGCTTTATTATGTGAAAAGAATCAGAAAGAGAGAGAGTCTTGAATCTTGATCTCAATCTAATCTCCTACTACCATATATAATAAAAACATAATTTTAAAAAAAAAATATTTGAAAGAGATTTAAATGTTGAACTGGTCATACTTTAAGATACTAATTATATAAAATTGGAAGAAACGCCACTTTTAAATAAAATGTATATAAAAAAGAAGACAGCTGGGAAGGTTTGGAGTTTAGGAGACAGAGAGCATTTAATTGAAAGAAGAGAGTATATGGGGAGGTGTGAAGTGTGAAGTGTGAAGTGCATATGTTTTTAATAAATTATTTAAATTTCTAATTCCAACCCTGCTAAAGACCACCCTGTTCTTGCTTGAAGGACAAGACTGAGAAACAGAGTTTAATACCCTTTGAAAAAAATCTAACAAGATAAATATTGCAATGCATGGATCCGAAATGTTACCAATATATTTTCTTTTTTCCTTTTCGTTATTAAAACATTTACATACTGTTTATAATGTTGGTTTTTGAATTTGTGTGAGTGTGTTTGTGTGTTTGTGTGTGCCACTAAATGGTGGATTGGTGGTATAAGGCTTGCTGTTACATATGACATGATAAATTATATTACAGACTTACAGTCTATGAAATAGGGCTGTATGCATTTTTCTGTTTGGACTTTTAGATAGTATAATGAGAGACGTGACGAAAAAAAAGAAAAAAGAAAATAAATATCACACACAATTAAACTGTTTTGTTTGTTGTCCGACTCACTTCCCCTTTTCCCCTTAATATTAGGGAGGATATTCTCACTATTTATTTGTCGGCAAATAAGAAGGATTCGAATTTTAAAAGGTACGTCATGTACTGGTGAGTTAGAAGGGGAAGAAATTAATTGTTTTTAAAATATTTTTTAGTTCCTCCGACATGTAGATTTATCTCAATTAGTTAGTTTTATAATGTGTATGTCTGTATATACCAATTTACTCTCTCTAATCCTAAATATAAGACACATTTACTTAATTTGATTAGATTAAGGATGTTAATTAAGTTAGTTGTTTTGACATGGTTTTACCAAAATCCACAATCATATATACACTCCCCTCTCTTAATTACTATTAAGGGGAATTAGTGGGGGTAAGCATACATAAATTAAAATATATGTTTTATATTTAGGACCACAAATATCAACTTAAATAAGTCTTATATTTAGGACTGAAGGAAGTACCATATATGATTTGTAATCTACGATTCAGATGTGGAACGAGATTCTACATGTACAATAAACATGCATATTAGAAGGCTTTTGTTTCAATAATTGACCAAATATTATTAATTACCATATTTAATAAATACATTACACACAAATATTATTTCACTCTACTTGTTCAATAATCAGGTAAATCTTAAGCTTGTAACTACACTAATAATATATTCATTGTGCATGACTTTGTAGGTTTATAATAATTATGGAAAAAATTCAATGGATTATGTGAGATGAAATGAAGAGGTTGTACGAAGTTTCATGAAAAAAAAATTCACTTAAGCTGAACTATTGCATAATCATATTGATATGTGTTTCTGATAAGGAAATGATTTTAATTAATCAAAGGTAAACAACAATAAAGTGTTATCCCATTAGGTAGGGTCATTTGCATAGATTTTACAACTGCAAACAAATGTTGAGATATATTTTTAATTGAAAGATCTCGCTTTACAATTTTGTGTTCACTGTAGTTATTCTCCGCCCTCTAATAGAGCTCCATACTGCTTGATCTTCCATCCTCACTAACACAACCAAGGAAATTCTTTGAACGGATACAAATTTTATAGGGTTAACATAACTTTTGGTCCCTATAGTTTGCCTCAAGTTTGGTTTTAGTCCCTGGAGTTTGAAACAAGAGGTTTTGGTCCCTCAAATTTGATCCGTTAGCACAGTTAGTCCCTAAAGTTTCACAAGGACTTGAATATGAGTTAACGGTGTTAAATATGTTGACATGTCGCTAAACGTGTTAAATATGATGATATGGCAAGATGACTAGGAAAGATGATGTGGCAAAATAAAATAAAATATATAAAGTTAAAATTGAAAAGAAAAAAACTCTCTCACCCCACCCCCACCCTTACCCCATGACCCCACCCCCCTTCCCAACACCTCCATCACTCCCTCCCCATCGGGTTTTGTAGGGGAGGTGAGAAGAGGGTTGGCGGCGACGGCCACTACGGCGGCGTTGTCACAGTGTTTTTGGTGTTGGAGGTGTCGGTGGAGGCGGCGCATGTTACGCCGGCACCGGAGGTGGCCGGCGGTGAGCCTCCGCTGCCGGCGTGGCTGTTGGTGGTGGGGGGAGGGGAGTCATGGGGAGGGAGTGATGGAGGTGTTGGGAAGGGGGGTGGGGTCGTGGGATAAGGGTGGGGTGGGGTGGGGTGGGGTGAGAGTTTTTTCTTTTCAATTTTAACTTTATATATTTTATTTTATTTTGCCACATCATCTTTCCTAGTCAACTTGTCATATCATCATATTTAACATCGTTAGCGACATGTCAGCATATTTAACACCGTTAACTCATATATTCAAGTCCTTGTGAAACTTCAGGGACTAACTGTGCTAACGGATCAAATTTAAGGGACCAAAACCTCTTGTTTCAAACTACAGGGACTAAAACCAAACTTGAGGCAAACTATAGGGACCAAAAGTTATGTTAACCCAATTTTATACTATTTTCTACTACTATGTGACACTTTAAATTGTTCGCGAATATATTAGGAATCATATCTTTTTTTTGTATGAATGTGTATCCATCTCAAATTAAAGAAGTCCATTAAATTTTCTCCACTATAATAGTAGCTTGAATTTTATAATTTTCTCACCATGTTGTTAAACAATTCTCCCAAATTAGTTTAGTAACAGCATTGATTCCAAGGACTTGAATAACACTGAAAGTAAGCCTAATGGCTAATAATGTCCTAAAAAGCATTTATGATTTCATATAAACACTACTGCTTTTTTCTTTAATCATTGTTTATCTTACAGTTTTCTCACAAAAGACGTGAACTGTCTAAATTTTTTTGACACTACTGTAAATTTTTTGAAACGAAAATAATGTTTCTAAAATTTAACAGCAAAAATATATTAACGACAGATGAAATCTCAATATAAAATAAATGACAGATATATCGTCATTCAAAGTTTAAAAGTTATCAAAGAAGAGGATGTGCTACCTGAATCAATAGATAAAAGTTCAAGATTTCAAATCCCAACTATATATTGGCAAAAACAGAAAATCCAAACTACATATGTAGGTACTATAAATAATTGTCGATGCCCCTATGGTCCTACAAATTTTGTTTGTGTTCAATCTAATAACTTTCAAATACTTCAATAATATTGCCTGACTTAATACCAAGAAAATAAAGTTAAAGAAAATTCTTTTCATGAAAAATTGTTGAATTAATTTATAACTCATACAATAGTAAATCAACATACATATTTAATTTTTATATATAAAAGAAATAACATTAATACTTTGTTGGCAAAAATCTTTAATGCTGATAGCATATAATTAAATATTTTAATTAACAGTTTTAAATATAAAAATGTTAGGAAAATATCAAATTCAAGTTACTTTTATCCATTATGTAAACTGTGAAGCACCCAATCAAATGCAATTATGTGTGTTATTTTTGAAATATTATCATTTACTAACTGTAAATGCATACACGACCAATTCAATAATTTGTCCCCCAAATTTACTTTATTTTTTTTTCTCCGAGCAGTCCTTTTGATTGAACTTATTAGTGAAATTACTATATCAAGACATAGTTCCATGACCCAATATGGTACTTTAGTAAAACAATACACATACATTAGCTACATATTATTTCTTATACCAAGTGTAAGAAAAGAAAATAAATAAAAGGATTAAGATTAAAATGAGACCAGGGTGATTTGTGACCTCAAGATTGAAGAGTGTGTGTGGGTTTGGGATATTGACATTGGTGGGGATGAGCTCACGCGTAAGAAGAAGAAAGTGGTAATATATACGCGTAGGAGGAATTGTGTGTCTTTTAAATTTCAGTTTGGTCTTTTTTCTATGCTGAGTGTTTGTTGTGTGGAATACGAATCTTCAAATGGAAGTAGTCAACACACCATTCTTATTCAAATCCCTTTTACTTTTCTATCTCTTTTTCTTTTATTTTCATGATAACAACATCAAAATCACAAATTCACGTGATATCTATATCTATATGTATATAAAAAAATTGATATAAAAGTTATATACTAAGAGTAACACTTATAATAAATCAAGTGATTTTTTTTACCGCAAGAAAAAACATATATAATGGTATTACTATCTCATAAATGAACTAATGAACTAATCCAAGATAAAGCCTAACGCCTAACTGTGATAGGCTAGAAGTTAAAACCTAATTATTTACTTATATATGAATACATATTTTAATTAGTCAAAGTATTTTTTAATTGTTAAAAGCTCCTAACTCTTTGTCAATTATATATTTCCCTTTAAAAATACCAAGTCATGCTAAAAAATTTAGTACAGCATAAAAAGTTAGCTGTAATATAGGGGTTCCAATTTAGTAATCATCATAGTAATGAGAAAGCACTTTCTCATTGCTGAGATAAAATCTGGATCATCCAAAATTTTATATGGATGGTCTAGATTTAAAATTTTTAAATGACAATTTTTTCATAGATAAAATTAAATTTTTAACAAATGATAGTTATAAGATTTACTTCATTTTTCATTTTCTATCCATCAAAAAAAAGGTTATCAAAAATATTAACTTTTATTTAAATAAATCTGGACCATTGAAATAATTTTGGATGACATTTGAAAGGTATCAATGTTTAACTGTTTAAGCAGTTGCTTGATATTTGTTAAAACACTTCAGTCTATGACTATTTATGAGAACTTCATTGGTCATCTTTGTGATGAGCATGAGATCTGATTCCCTATAATAGTCTCACCAGTGTTTTGAAAATATTTTGCGCATTTACGAGTTTTTATAATTTATATTAAAAATTGATTTATGGTAATAACTTGATTTTTACACATTTAATAAGCTATAGGTTAAAATAGAAGGGAAAATTATATGTTTTTTCTTTAAAAATCACTGATATTGATTGAATTTGATGTGTGTGTAACAAGTACACACTAGAATTTAAGTAGCCCATGGATAAAATACATTTTTCTTATCGGTGACCTCTTTTAAACTGTGACAAAATCTTTCAAGATGAGCGTCTGATTGAGACTGAAGATCATGAAAAGTTCGCAAAGTCGGTTGCTAGGGAGAACACCAAAATAAACAGGGCGGCACAACAGATTATCAAACTAATGTCTCACAAGGACAAATTTAAACTGTCACACCTTCTCGATGAATATTTATTACTGTATATTATATTATGGTAAATAATTTTATCTCAAAAGTTAAGAAAGCTTGGAAGTTTGGGATTGGGTTTTGTCAAAGATATAACATACCTTCAACATTAAGTAACACTTAATTACCACCATTTTGAACAATGTGTTTTACGTTAACATACATATTTTTTTTGCTCAGAAATTAACATAAAGATTTGGACGTATGTCTTTGTAATTCAGGTCAAAACCTTACTAATTAAATTAATCATAACTTGTTTGGAATAGACACATACACACACAAATAAAGCAATCACCAGCATTTTTGTTTATAAAACAAAGGTCAATATCATCGATTTATTGCCTTTTAACTTTACAATCTGATGGAATTTTGATTTTTATTCCTATAATTTTAAATCATCGTTTTTAATCCCTATAACTTCTTCCTTCTCAAATGTTAGTCCCAATCGGAACCAAACTCAAAACCTATTGAATGTAAAATATTCAAATCAAAGTAAAAGTAGAATTGTTACTAGAAATTTAGAAAACAGTATAAAACATTTTCTCCAAAATTTCCTTGTTCTTTAGAAAATTTGGGGAATTGTTTTCATTTAACTAAAAAATGGATTCATTTGTCCTATATCTTGCCTTAATGAGTTTCATTTTTGTTAGAAATATTTAATCGAATTTGTCTTCGATAGATTGGAATGTCTGATGGTTTAATATCACAATCTACAGAAGAGGCTAGAGCGTTAATAAATCATTATTTTTGATGGACACCATTATGAGTTACAATTATTAGGGTGATATTATATTCTTTCAACGTCATTTCAAACACTATATAAAGGGTTGTTCGTTCAGTTTTAACTCACCTCATCCATTGAATTCTTTTGCTTTCCTTCTCATAGTTTAACTAAGAGGGTGATTCGTCATGCGAACCTAATCATGTTTAATGCTACCAAAATTTTGATAAAAAAATTTCTGCAAGTGTACGGATCGTAAATTATTAAATTGGCAAATCAAGGTCGATCCCACAGAGACTCGAACAATTAATAACTAGCATTAAATCTCCTACTTTCGTTTAAGTTGAGCAAAAGCAAAACAAAGTTGATTCTGATTACCTAAGATCTAAGAAAATAAAATGAAACTAACCTGACGAGTTAACGTGAGTGGTAAGTACTCTCGTCCCTTAAGCAAGTGGTTGGGGGTTCGATCTCTCGTTCTTGCAAATGAAGCAAATTCACAGGCCAGCTATCTACCCCCTATATGGGACTTCAGAACAGCGAGGGATTAGTCTCACTTGACATGCGGGTGAGGATACCCTTGGGTAACCAAAAAAAAGAAAATGAAATGAAACAAAATATTCACACACAAGAAATTCACGAGTCAAAAGAACAACTTAGAGCCAGTAATCCCTTATTTGCTTCTTAGATTTTATTCCCACTAAACTAATTACGAATTAATTCAACTAGCTAATCTAGAGTACTAGTGTCTATGAATGCCTTTCGGATTCCACCTATATCCTTGCCTAGTTTAATTACACAATGTCTTGCACTAATTTACTAGTCTAATTTATACCAGTACCGCTCTAATGTGACTGTGTAGGGCTTCTAGGTATATGTCTATCCTAGTCACAAATCAGATTAAAAATTCAATCCTACATTATTTAATCTCATGGTCTATTTAAAATTCTCTCTTTCGAGTCCAATTCTAAATTTCCTAAACATGTCTATGGGTGATCAAACACTAAACAGTTAATCAATAATAGCAAGATATTAATATTAGTGTGTGCGAATTAACTAATATTAATATTATAGTGTGTGTGTGTATGCACACCATTAGAATTAAATATACTCAAAGGGATTTTCGTGGAAAATAAAGGACGTATGAATTATAGGTTTTAATCGACCAATCTTCCAAAAGGATACGGATTTGATGCAAGGAATTACTCACACACATGTATTAGTGTACACACACACATATTAGGTGTATACATATATTAACAACATTATATAAGAAGTCTACCTTAATATTTCAATGCAAACTTGTGCTTATAATTATATTAGCAACATTATAATGTGTTATAAAATAAAGAAAAGAGAAGAGAATCATCATTTACTTATGTCTACCAATGACTTTTACATAACCTCTATTTATAGTTCTCTAGGTATTCAAGATCAATCTAAAGAGATACAAATGCATAAATAAAAAAATTAAGCAAAATAATGGTACATCAGTGGGAGGTTATATGAATATGTAATTAACCAAAAGATGAAATCCTAAGAGGACATAGGTTATGAGCATCCAAATACTTTATACTACCTCCGGTCGTAAATATAAGATCTAATTGACTGTTTTTTTAGAGGTTAATGTTGCAAAATAGGCTATTAAATCATGACATATTTGATATATTTTTAGATTATACATTAGTTTATAGGTAAAATAAACTAATCCAAGGGAAAAATTTAGTTAAATCAATTTATAATTAACTTATTTTTCTTTTTATAGGATTTTCTAAAAAGTCAATTAGGTCTTATATTTAGGAGTGGAGGGAGTACTATTTTTTTTTTTTGAACACAAGAGGGAGTACTATTGAATTTATAACAACTCTCGTTATCCATTGTCAAATTTCAACTAGTCATTTTGCCAAATAATGCAAGTGTTACATGCCTAAAATCTGTAAGACTGTAACCCCATCACTAATCACTAATTGTTTAATAAAAGGCAGTGAAGGTTACAAGCGCGTCGACACAGCAAAGCACATTAATGTTTTGTGTCTTCTTCGTCGGTTTTATGATTTTATCCATGGTTGTCAGAACCTGATCGAGCTGACTAATAGATCAGACACCATATGATCTGGTTCAACATAAAGTCAGTACTGGTAAAATGTGGACCAATCAAAACTATAGTAAAGATATGGTCCAATCCGTTCCTAAATATAAGACCTAGATAATTTTTTTTGGAAAAATTAAGGTTGCGAAATAGGTTATTAAATGATGACATATTTGATATCTTTTTAGATTATCCATTAGCTTATAGATAAAATAAACTAGTTTAAGAGAAAAAATTAGGTAAATCAATTTATAATTAACTTATTTTTTGTTTTTTTTAAGATTTTTCAAAAAAGTCATTTAGGTCCTATATTTAGGAATGGAGGGAGTATTTCTTTATTTTGTTAAAAAACATTATGATCATTTTTCATTAGAAAAATTAATTATTGAAAGCTGTTATTGGGTGTTTATGTAATTTTTGAATATGTTGATCCATAGATTTTTACCTAAAATGCGCCCAACACTTTAAAGGAGCTACCTAATTTACAAACAAACTTACAAAACCGGAGAAAAATGTTACTGCAATTGAAATTCACGTAAACTCTTTAATTTTTTATGGAGTATAACACGTTATTATTTTCATTAAAGTATTAGGAAAAAAAAGAAAGACAAATACTCCCGAATGTCTAAAAAGATAAATAGGGTATCTAAATTCCCAAAAGAATAAGAAATGTCACATATCTAATTGACATTATCAAATGTGGGCAAATGACTCAAAATTGTCTTAAAAAACTAGTTAAACTAGCAGTCAAGCAAATCATAAATGATAACTTTTATGAAGCAGACAAGTTTTTTATAAATTTTAGAAAGGATAGTTGTGTAAAACAGACATTATTATTTAGTTTTTACAAATTTAAAAGAACCGATCAAAATGCCCTCAAGAAAAATCATTTATCAAATTCACCATCCCTACCAATCGCGAGAGCTCCAACCATTATTGGCGGGTGACTCCACTAATTATTACCGGCTACAGCAAATAGGGAACCCATTGGTATCAGAACTTTGACAGTTCGACCAATGGAGTTTATCAATTAGGGAGGGGTTGGTCCGAGTACACACAAAGTGAAGGGGTGGAATCTTTGCTTGGTGACCTTGGTCCTTGTTGGTGGCTAACCAATTTGGTCGTTGACCGTCAAACATATTAATATATTGCTAAAAAAACTATAAGAACCATTTTTTTCTATCATAATTTTTCCTACATTCTTATATGCATTTAACAAGTTTCTATTTGTAATTATAAAATTTCAAAGTAACTTTGTCAAATTGACATATAGAACCACAAGTATCAACATTATAATGTTGATATATTAACATTTCAATTCGATTTATGAAACAATCAAGTTCTCATATGACCATACTAAGTTGAAATATAAATTATTAACTAGTTTCCAATGATTAGCCATAAGCAACATCATATTTGGGCTTACCAATTCCCAATTTGAATTTATCAACTTCATATTTGGGTTATTAATAACCCCTTATTTGCATTTGCCAATTCTTTGTTTCGATTTACCAACTTCATATGAGTTTACCAAAACTCTGTTTATATTTGCCAATTTCATATTTGGATTTACTAAATTTCTATTAGTTCTTATTAGCTTCATATTTGATTTAATTATCAACTCTCAATTTTGGATTTTTTTTAACTAAACTACTCTATTTGGGTTTACAAACTCTATTTGTCTTTAACAACTCCATTTGTAAAACTCAAATAATAAGATGTTGATATTCAAATATGAAGTTAGTAAACGGAAATAAAGAGTTAACAAACTCAATTCGTTACTTGGTAAACGCAAATAGAGTGGGGGTAATCATAAATAGATAGTTGATAAACCCAAATATGAAGTTGGTAAACTAAACTAGCGGAGGTGGACTAGCTACTGGCTATCGGTGAAGGAGTTGTAGGAGTTGTCATTTTATTAAAAAAGCATTGTTGGAGACTTTCTGATCGTTTCCCTTAACTTTGTGTTGTAAAATATACACCCTCTAGTGGGAACACAACTGTAGTGATTTAACTCTAGTAAATAGTTGGTTAAATATTTAGAAAATAAATAGGGTTTTCTATTTAGTAAAAAATTATAATATACATGGATTAAGGAATCTTTTGATGGTTAGATTTGAAAGAAATCAATAAATTTGATTTTAACGGTGAGATTGTGATCACGGTAAAAATTCAAGGGGCGAAGGTGAAAATATATGCATGGTAATTCGTGAAAAGGGCACTCAACACCATGATAATTTTGAGGGTACAAAAATATAAATGTTTAACCAAAATGTAACAAGAATGTACATGATAAATTGTAAAAGGTGCAACAATATAAATGATAAATTGTAAAAGGGGAACCCAAGACCCTACAAGTCAAGAAAAAGGATTATGCATGGGATGCCTACTTTAGTTTACCATGTATATTTTTGCACCTTCAAATTATCATGTTACTAGATGCTCCTTTTACATATATTTTTGCACCTTTACCCGAATTCAAATTCATCGGTCAAATGCGATAAATAGAAACATATCGTTCAGTTTGAGAAATACGGCAATACAACCATTGCGTATTTTTTTATTCTCATCATGATTTTCTTGAGAAGATGATTCATTGTGCGAATCTAATTTGTACTTCAGTAACCCTGTTTTTCATGAGGTAAATTCTTCGGGATTTTGGATTCGAGTTTAAGGTAATTATATATCATATGGTTTTGTTTGTTATTGTTTTGTTACAGGAACTCTAGTTCGAGTTTGGCCGGGTTCGAGATCCAGAAAAGATAGTGTGCAGGGTAACAAAAAATCCTTCACTTTGCAAAAGGATAAATATGTCCATCGCATCCCATGCCATTTTTCATATTATTGCATCCGATCCATTTGTTCTCTACATGTATTTGGACAATTTTTTGTCATATTTTACCCAAATTTATTCAAAATTCTAAAAAGTATTATTTAAATTTGAATTAAACAAAGTCAGATGGTCCGATTACTTTGGTATACCACTGTTCTGTTTAGTTCAATTCGACAAAATATATTTTAATTGTGACAAGCATATATACTTACTAGAGAGAACGTCAATATTTTATTTCACCAACACTGTATTTTTCATTTTAAGTTTCTATTAACTTTTAGGCAAAAATCATGTTATTATTTCTCTTTACATTTGATTTATTCCATAAAAAAACTGTTATTCATCTTTTAGAATTAGATTTTTTATGTACTGTAGTTCTATCACTATATGTTTCTTGATGACCCATTGAACAAATCTTTAGATTCATTTTTAGCATTTTTGAAATAATTTATATTGAATCAACATAGTTCATTTTTCTTGAAAAAAGAATTAACATAGTTATAATCATTAGATTCTTTTCTTTACCAACAACAATTAACATAGTTATAATTAATTATATCCCCTATTATGTTTGTAAAAACATTGTTTTTCAAAAAATTAAAACTAGTTACATTTTGATCCTTATACCCTGTTAATTTATTTTATTCATGGTGTATATAGACACACACACACACACACACGGTGGTTAGTTATAGGATACTACGATGTATTGTATATCTTTCTTTTCTTTTTAGACATTTTTAAGGACAACGTTAACTAGTTGACAGATAATTCATATTAAGAAGACTTAGTAGAGAATTTGACGAGTCTTAAAACACATTATACACATGTGATTATTGAATTATAAATAGATCATTAGGTAGGGGAAATTTTAAAACGCTATTAGTAATTAATTTTAAAACATATACGGTCTTAATTCTAGAAGAATGAAACTATTAAAATGCATTATTTTTTCACATGCTAAAACTGACCAATTAAGATGATAGAGTACTCATTTAATTATGGGTTGATTATTAGTTTACAAGAACTTAATTAGCCATTAAATCTAAAGATTTCTATCACTAATTAAAGTCAACAACATTGTCTATATATTAATCATCTTGCTACAAAAGCGATATCATTTTTAAAATCTTCCAAAATATCCATTGTTAATTTAATTTATTAACTATTATCTAAACTCTATAAATAAATTAAAAAATTTAAAATATAAATTTATAATTTTCATATAATATTTGAAAAACCCTAAATTTGAAATCTAAAATATTATTTTTAAAATAATAAAATAATATTGCATTTTTAAAACACGAATCTATTTGATGATTTAAACAAGAAACTATTAAGGTTTATATTTACCTTTGAAGTATGCATCGAGGATTATATCTGCCCCTAAAGTATATTCTTCCTCAAATTTCCCTCAAAATGTGCAAAGTGTACCATATTTTCCCTTTCCATTAAATATTTATAGTCATATATGACCCTTTGTGCATACTCCATGACCAAATATGACCCTCAATGTATGCTTCTAACTTCTAAGATAGATATAACCCTTCATACATACTTAGGGGAAATATGATCCTATGTGCACATTTCTGGAGCAAATTTGAGCCAAAAAAAAAAACTTAATGGGCAAAATATAATCTGTCGTACATACTTAAGAGATAGATATAATCCTTAGCCTAATAGAGATTTAAGTTATATTTCACTACAAGAATTTTTGACTGTAGTCACAGAAAAAATGGAAAAATGTGAAGACATATAAACGTGCGAGAAAAAGTGATATGTTGTGATTATGGAAAAACACTTATTGTCGCGCCAACGTGGTGTGACATCTCTAACTTTTTTTAAAAAAAAAAAGTGTAGCAGCTTATGTCGCACCACCTTGTGCGATATAAGTTGCTGGATTTTTTTAAAAAATATTATTGTTTGTTTATAATGGAGAAATTGTAGGAAGTTTTTGAATGAGAAAGAGTAGAGGGATACAATGATGGATAATGAAGAAACAAATATTAGATAATGAAATAATATATTTTGTAGAAACAAATAGGTATGAAAAATTATATAATTGGTAGAAAAATAAATAGTATGAGATAAAAATTATAGTTTTAAGAATCCTCAAACCTACACAAATAGAAAAATGCAATTAGTTAATTATGAGAATAATGACGAAACAATTTTATGAAGGGAAATGAAAAAAGCAAGTAGAATCAAAGAGGGAAGAAGGAAAAAATGAAGAAAGCGAGTAGAACGAAAAGGGGAAGAGGAAGAAAAATTGAAAGAGTACTATGAGAAGGATTGTGGGATTTATAGAGTTGTTTTTTAATCTTTCGTGCATTATGGCGCAATTTACATTTTTAATATTCAAAATACACAATATTTTTTTAAAAAATAAAAAATTAACAACATGTGTTTTTCAAATATAAAAAAAAGATGTAATGTCGCGGGACTGCGACATCTGTTTTTGAATTTCACAAAACATATGTCGCAATCCGTGGACATGAGTCGTGACATCTATTTCTAAAGTTCAAAAACATATGTTTGCCCTCGCAATATGACAATGTTTTGAAATAAGAAAATAAAAACCACATTATATTGCATGGCGTGACAAATTAAAATATTTATGTTATGCCACCTTGCGTGACATGTTTTTCAATTAAAAAATAAAGGTCCTTCATGTCGCGCCACCATCTTAAATTTAAATATTCACATTTTGCTTCTTAAAGCGACATGATTTTTCAATAAAAAATTAATATGCCTCATTTTCGCACTCTAGGTGTGACATGCTATTTTTATTTAAACAAATAAAATTTGTTATTTATGTTGTGCATTTCTCGCACAATGTTGCAAATTGCTTGTGCCATATGTATTAAAATATTTGTGTCTCGATTTTTTTGGTGCAACATATTTTGTGATACTACAGTTTGTTAATGTCACATTCCATGGGCACAACATATTGTGCGTGATTTTAGGACTTCTTTTCTTGAAGTGATTTAATGATATTACATGGTTTGTGTACTTGGATAAATGCAACACAGTACGCTCAATGTCATGAGAGAAGGATGTGGATGAAGCACATGTTGATGAATTATTCCTAATTATTGAGTATAGATGCCAAACAAACATTTATGAAAAATAAAATAATAAAAATATTAAGTTGAGAAAAGTAAACAAAATAAATAAATCCATTTCCACCTAACTTATGAAGTACTAATACAAAGTGTGTTTGTGCGTGTTATATAATATGGATTTGCCAACTGACCGTACATAAAATCCTATCCATTGCTCAATTATGTTTTGGAATACTGATAATATTTTTTTCTCCTTAGATGCAAAAATATATACTCTCACATTATTTTTAGTTAGTTGTTTAAACTGTGGATGCCATTTCAAATCCTATTCAATCATTTCCTTTTCGCATCCCATTTTCTTGGAAAGATTCATAGAATGACAACAAGCAAAGTAATTAATAACGTTCTTAATTTGTATCCAATCAAATTCAGAGGCGATTTTAGTATTTTTTATTTAAATTTCAGACAACACTGTTAAAATTATTTAAATATTTATGCTTCAAATTTTGTTGTTATCTAAAATAAATTTAAATTGGGTTAAATATCATTTTAACATATAAATTATTTCCAATAGCTCAATTTAGCCTACAAACAATAAAATGACTTATTTTGTCCAACAAACAAAATAAAAAGGTTAATCTAACTTCCAAACAAAATAAAAATGGCTCATTCTTGTCAGATTGACCATTTTATTTTGTTTGTAGGCTAGAATGAACCATTTTATTATTTATCAAATTGAGTTATTAAAAATAATTTATAGGCCGAAATGATGTTTAACTGATTTAAATTTATTGTTTATAATTTAACATTCTATAATTTAACAAATTGAGCCCAAACCCCTTCCTAAAATTGTTATAAAAAGAATCTATTTCTCTTGAGATAAAACTATAAAAAAAAGCAATCAAAGCAATATCCCACTAAGATGAGATAAAACCGCAACCCATTATTATTTCTCCTTAGATCTATTCTTTCTATGAACAAATAAGATCCATATATCGAATGTTCATGAAAAACAATAGCTCATTCTTGATAAAGCCTCCCCCCAAACGTTATAGTTTTTGTTAATTTGGAGGTTTGGATAATCCATTCATTAGATATATCTGAAAAGAATGAGATGACCGGTTTATCAACTTAGGAGATGAACTGCTTGTGGCGAAGAGTTATCACTGAACAATGAAAGTTAATATATGAACTAAGAAGAGACCACACATAGAACAATTGAGGATTCACTTTCATTATTTGCAGCAATTTATTTTGAAGATTGAAGAACTAAATATAATATAACACCCAGAATATAGTTTGAGCAACTAGATCTAGATTTTGTTTCAAAGCGTGTAATAAATAATAATCACTCAGATATATGGATTTGTGGGACTTGATCAGGTAATAAAGCAACAGGGAATGCAGAGAGTAATACATTATCTTGCAGAGAGTTACTCCTTTGATCAAATTTGTAAGTGAATTCCAAGTTCCAACATATTTCATTGGCTAATTAAGAAAATTCTGAAATTTAATTAATATATACAATCTTCAAAATTTAACAAGATTGTAATTTCATCACTATTTAATATATACACTTTTCCATGAGAATGCAGAATATACAGAATAATAAATCTATGATAAAACTGTACATTTATATTGGATGAATCATTTTATAACATGACTAAAAAATGTGACACAAAAAATTGTCTCCCACTATCTCAGATGAATGGAAATCAAAGAGTAGGGTATGACTAGTGAACACTTGAGCACAATTAATAGCTTATAAGCGCAATTAATTTTGTGGTCTCCCGCATAGTAAGAAAAATTGGGAGGCATTAATGAAATAGCCATTATGTGAGCATTACAGCTAAAACGAAGTGTACTTTACAGCTTCATCGATCTTATTGTACATACAGGTTGCAAGAATCCTATTCTTAAATTTGCGTAACGTCAACGAAAGTCGTAGTGGATTCAATGAACATAAAATTAAGTAGTTATGTTTTCTAAGATGTTCTTACACTACCATTATCATATATACATGCTTTTTCTGGCCAAAATAAAAAATCTAGTGAAGGAAAAAGAGTACACAATAATTATCAATGCTGCCTCGTTAAAAACTTGTCAAGAAAACCCAGTGGGATAAAACCATAGACAAAGAAAAAAGAGTACAACGCATATTACTGCACATTTTCACAACATGAGTTGATATTTTTGGACTTACAAAGTCATGTCACGAACAAATATTCCAAAAAAAAAAAAATTATCGTCGTAGTGACTTGATAACAAATTTACCAAATTTACATTCAAATGGATTGATCATATGCCAGTCCATCACAATGTCTTCTGGTTGTTGAATTAGTTACTCTTGTTGATAAGAAAAGACAGAATGACCCATGCATGTCTAATACATCTCAACCAATATACGATACTTCTGGATCAAATATCTCTCATATAATCTTATTGAGATACAAAATGATCTCATTTCATATTTAACGATCTTACAACTATTGGATCATGTAGTGATCCATATAGAAAACACATTTTTCTTTATTTAACATCTTTCATGAGCTAATCTTTTAGCATCTGGCTCTTCAGGAGTCTAAGTAATATTTAAATTTTTACAAACTCTTCAGGAGTACCAAAAATATTTAAATTCATCAAGAGTCTAAATTATTCCTTTAATCAAGTGAAATCTATTAATTAAATTGTTTACTTCTGTAAACTTAAATCCTTTTGGGGAGTTGTATTTATATTCGTACTAAAGTGAATATAATCAAGATATTCTTACACTGCCATTATCATATATACATGCTTTATGTTGTAGAATGAATTTTCTGGCCAAAATAAAAGGTGTAGGCTGAATTAATAATGAATCATTCAACAAGGTATTTTTTAAATATACAAGAAGATATTGAATAGATACGGTTTCATGGATAAATATACTTTTGACCCCTTATTTTCGCATCAAGTTTCAATTTAGTCATTTATGTGTGGAAAGTACACTTTTAGTCCCTTATATTTGCATTAAGTTTTAATTTAGTTCTTTATTTTTGAAAAGTACAATTTTAGTCTTTTTTGTAACACCATTAGTTTCACTTAAATTTAAATGATTATTTTATAATTAAATTGGGGCTAAAAATGATGAATTTTGAAACTACAAGAACAATTACACTAAAACAATTTAATCTAAGCATTTTTTCATATGTAATAACCATTTAAAATTGTTAAGTTAACATTTTGCGTTAAGTGAAACTAATGGTGTTATAAGGAAATGACTAAAAGTATACTTTCAAACATAAATAATTAAATTGAAACTCGATGCAAATATAAGAGATTAAAAGTGTACTTTTTAAACATTAAGTACTTGAAACTTGATGCAAATATAATGGACTAAAAGTATATTTAAGCCGATAAATAAATTGTCTCGAGTTAATGCTCCTTTTCCAATATTACCCATATTAAAAGTGAGAAATACTAAAGCATTAATAAACATGAAAGAGACATAAGGGAAAAGTAGGAAAAAACACATTAAATTAGGAGAGAGTGAGATGAACTCTGATATTTTGAATTAAAACTATTCAAATTATGGACTCTTATATTAGTGACTGGAGGAGTATTTGTTTGAATACATCTAGGGCTTTGCGTTGAAATTCAGTAATAAACAATTTATTAATTTCTAGTTAAGCATAGAACACATTCAATTTCTTGATCAGTTAGACCCACCATCAGCAATTTTAATTAATTTGGGGTCTATTTATGTACCTAGCTATAATATGATATGCACTGAGATAATGAGATAAAAAGGAGAAATAATAATCCAAAAAAGTGCATTTTCAAGTTTTCTGACTAACTTTATGCTAATATTTTCCTATATACTCCCTCCGGTCCATAATGTAAGAGCCCAAAATTTGAATGGTTTTGGTCCCTAATGTAAGAGCTCACCCCACATTCTCTCCTCATTTAATGCATTTTTTCCTACTTTACCCCTAATTCTCTTTCATATTTATTAATGCTTATTTATTTCTCTCTCTTAAAAGTACCATAATAAATATGGGTGTAACATTGTGTTACTAATTACCTAATTAACCAATAATATTTATTTCAATTCATGAAGCTCTTTACTAACTATGATAGAAAAAGGAATTTCCATAATATTAATATCTCTATCATAGTTAGAAAAGATTATTCGAATCCTTTTTATAGTTTATCCATGATAGGAAAGAATAAATTAATAAAATCTGAATACTATCATGGATAATTAATAGCTAACCATGTTAGAAAAGAATCACCTAACATGGTTAGAAAAATAGACAACCTAATGTTCAATAATATCAAATACATATAAATATATGCGGAAACGAATGCAGGCCTATACAAATTGGCAATATACAATTTAAATAGCCTATATAGCTTCTACTACCTAATTCCCTTTCCTGCTGCTTGCATCAGTGCATGAATACCTGCAAAAATGTCAGTAATCGTGGGATGAGACAATTTGTCCCAGTAATTACCGCTTAACTCACTATAACAGTGAAATGTGCGGTAGCGAGGGCGTCTAAAGGGTACCTCATTTTAAAACCAGTAATATATATATATATATATATATATATATATATATATATATATATATATATATCCGTGTTAATTCTTCTTCCATTCATCTCTCAAATCCCTCCATCAATTCCACATCACTTGTCAATACTTTAATCAACAACATCAAATAATTCCCCACAACCTAACTCACCACTATCTCAAACTCAACAACAAAAATAAACGTGATTGACACTGTGCCCAGTCTCAAATCTGAAAGCATAAAAAGGGAGCACTTTAAATAGTGAAAACGTCCCTGAAAAAGGGAGCACTATAAAAAGTGTACACATCCCTGGTTCCTTTACAATCCGAGGAACCTGTACAACTAACCTATCGATTGCGCAAATCGATAGGTTACATCGGCCGACGGTACTATCAGTGTCATGCAATGCTCACCATTCCTATTCTATATTCCATCAACATAACCCCCTAATTTTCTCTACATAACCTACGATACACCCAAACCACTGTACCTCTCAATATCTCTGTCAAATCAAAATACCAAGATCCCAATATCTATACACTCACATACACAGTCCAACAATATCACCAGCAGGATACTACATATGTAATGTATCAAAATCTTTTATATGAAAATAATCGTGTTTGAAAGGCACCCGATAGCCTGTTTTATATGAAAATACCTTTTCAAATATAATATATATATAGAGGGTGAGAAAGGATTTTAAAAATCCTCAACTAACATCACCTTCAATGTTATAGTAAGGTAAGTGTGATTACCTGTCGCCCTTTAGCATTCCACTGCCTTTCCTTACCATTTCCTTGTAGATTTTCCTTCAAGTATCTTCACCATTATATAATCCTATAATGATATGATACAAAATGATAAATCAATATCATTTTCATTTTATAATACTTCGACGTCTCTCTCGTATCCCATATTACTACCCAAGCCTTTCTTCTTTTACATTGTATTATGGAATATTTTCATTATTGTTTAACCTAGATATCTTTAATAGTCATAATCAAAATCAAGATATTATTACAAAACAATTCAACTTTCACATCACCAAGAACTAAAATCCAACAACATAAGAAGCCCTAAATCAAAACAGTCCAAGAACGAGACAACCAAAAGAAAGTAAGTTCAACAAGCAATGTACTCCATTCGACCATGTTCTATATTAATTAATTATGTGGATTCTCACGTAAGTTTATATACATCAACATAAAGCATCAATTCCATCATTGTATAACACCCAAATTATGTTCCAAATTCAAACTACACTTATACTCATCATAATACTTATTTATATATTGTCCCAATAAAGTTCTCAATCATCATTTTCTTTTTCCTTTACAACACATGCCTATCAATACAGATGCACGTCTCTTTGTGAGCTCAAAAATAAGTTACATTCATGATTTATTTTACTCCACACTCCAAACAAGGGAGAGAATCTTAGCCAAGACACAACAAAGAACCAAAACCCCCAAAACTACCAAAATTTACTTCATCCACACAGCAAGGCAAAGAAATTAGACTCTTCCCCATTAAAAATCAATAAGCTTCCAAAAAAATTTAATAGCACATAAAGCATTGGAAAGACTTAACCAAACAAACCAAGTAGATCATTCAAGCCCAAGTACTTACCTAGTCCTTACAAAGCATGAAATTATTGACTCATACACCAAGAATTCTAATTCTTTAATCACCATCATCTCACACCCATGCATATCTCACTCAAACCAAAAAACCACTTCACTTAAGTCTTGAAACATAAAGAATTAACCTTTCAAATCAACTTTACTTTCATCTTCAAAATAAACCATATTTCATTAAACTACCCTACCATCCAAACCCTTCCAAACCGTTCTCATTTTCTTAAAACTAATACTCCTTACATCCCAAAATCCTTGAACATTAATCAATTCCTACTAAATCAACATAACCAATTTCATTCTTACAAAACACAAACTGTTACTTGCTCCTACCAAATCCATTTCCATCCTCCTTTAGCCATTTCCAAAGTCTCATACATCTCTAAAATCAAACTTTCAATTAAGCATCAAATATTCAAACTTCCTTAGGCTTCCAAAAACTTTTATAAAAGATTCAAATTGTTTTCTAAATTTCATCTTCTTCATGATGCGATTCCAAAGGTCTACTTCTAATTATCCTAAATCCTTATGGGTAGAAGTTCCTCTAATTTCACTTACCAAAAGCAATAATATAACACCCACCATCACTTATTTCTAGTTTACACAAAGGGATTTTTAAACAAACCAATACCAACAAATTTTCAGCAAGCCATGAGAGTATGTATTTCATTATAAACCAAGTCAAGCAATAACTAAACGGAGAACCACAAGTTGCCCGAAACTTGGGTTTTCATAAAATGCTACAAACATCAACCAAGGTTCAATCTCTCATTCAAAACAACAAAAATAAAAGTTAAGTCCCAGCTGCTACCTATTAAACAACCTAACCCCATAAATAAAATCAAATCCTGTATGATTTGAAATCAAAGCAGAAAATACAAATACTCACAAGTCCAATCAAACAACATCATAAACACAAAGTTTCAGCCAAAATAGAGTAAAACCACTTTCAACAAACAATTACAACTCACAAATTTGACTCACAAGCTTCATAAATTCTATAGTCCTTCTTTTAAATGAATCGTAATAATAGTATAAAGCCTTCCAGACCAGAAAATCATATCTAACAACAAAGAAGAGAAACAAATCACAAACAATCAACTAGAACTTTGTTTTTCATTATTATTGAACCCAAAATCCCAAAATGCAACTCTAACCCTCTCACAATCAGTGGGAAAATGAAAGAACTAAGGTACATAATGGCGAAAAGAGCCTCACCAGAGTTTATAGTCGAGCCTACAGGTATGAACAACGGCATCTCCGCCGTGAATCACCGACGAAACTCGCCGGAAAATCGCCGCTCAAATGTGAGGACCGAACAGAAAATCAAAAGAGAAAGGAAGAGTGAGTAAATCGAAGTTGGAAAGGAAAGTAACTTAAGAAAACAAAAGAAAGGGAAGAGCCTACTTCACCCGCCGTCATCCGCCATGTCTGCCGTCGTACGCTGCCGCCGTCGTTGAAGCTCGCTCAGATCGGAGAGGAGAGGCAAACAGAGAACGCGTGTGTGTTGGTTTTGGAAGAGAAAACGAAAATGGAGGTGATGTTTTGGGGAGTTGAATCGCAGGAAACAGAGAAGGTAGAGGAAGCCATGGCGGCTTCCTTCTCCTTCATCACTTCGGCGGCGCCTACGTCGGCCTTTATGGTGGCCGGCGAGAATGGAGATTGGAGAGGGAGGAGATCGAAGAAAGTGGGGCGACGGATTTTGCTTCTGAATAAGGAGAAGGGAGTTCAGTATTTATAGTAAGGGGAAGGGCCGTGTTTGGTTGAGTGAAATAAAGGGGTTATATGATAATTTGTAGCCCAAACTTGCCACAGTGTACTCTTTTTAATTTAAAACCACTTAAACCAGCTTTCAATCTTCTTAAACTTCAAAATATTTTTAGCTTTACCACTCCCTCATATTTCAAACTCTTCATTTCTTAATTAATTATATGCATATTAATTACTCAAAATTTCCAAAAATATCCCAAAAATTCCTAAAAATTCCAAAATTTCCCAAAACACTCTCTAATCCTGAATTAAATTTTTCAGGATGTTACAATGGGCAATTTTGGAAAAGAAACATTAACTCCAGACATCCAACTAACATTTACATGTTTTCTTAAGAAGCGTTTTTTTCACGGCTAGCTCTTACATTAGGGACCGGAGGGAGTATTACATAAATAATTATAAGGAATGGACTGCCTTTAAATGATTTATAGTAGTGTGCCTTCTGGTTTTTTCTACACACGTGTGTGTGAGGTATTTGTTACTTTCAAGTGAGCATTAATTAATTATCTTTTTCCTTGTGTACCTATAGGCTACAGGTATAGTGGGAGAGATATTGATATAACAATCAATAATCAATTAATGCCTGTAAAATTTAAAAATTATTTAGATTATAGGATATCTTTAATGTTTTAAACTAGTACTCCCTCCGGTCCCTAATGTAAGAGCCCAAAATTTGAATGGTTTTGGTCCCTAATGTAAGAGCTCACCCCACATTCTCTCCTCATTTAATGCATTTTTTCCTACTTTACCCCTAACTCTCTTTCATAATTATTAATGGTTATGTATTTCTCTCTCTTAAAGTACCATAATAAATATGGGCAATTTTGGAAAAGAAGCATTAACTCCAGACATCCAACTAACATTCACATGTTTCTTAAAAAGCGTTTTTTTGGCGGCTAGCTCTTACATTAGGGACCGGAGGGAGTATTATTTTATGAGAATTTATAATTTGATCATTATAATAAAGGCTAGATGAAGTATAAGATCCTAAAAATCGAATCACAATCTGATAAAACTAATTAAAATGAATTTAAAACATTAAATTTGTAGGAAATCTCTATATTTTCTTTTAAAATGCCCTTCTTTATTAGTAGGTATACTAAAGGTTACTAATTATTAAAATTATGAAAGAGAATGTAGTGCATGAATCAAATCGACGATGATATGGAAAAATATAGTATTTATTAAGTAAAAAACTCAAATACTCCATAACTTTATAAAAAAATTAAATAGAGATGAAACTGATTCAAATTTTTGTACTTCATATATATAACTATATACTTACGGAGAGAGTTAAATTTAATAACACCGTCGAGAAGGAGCATTGATATGTAATTAGATCAGTTGTAGTAAGTTCTTATTTCTCTTCACAAAAAAAAAATGCATAATTCAAGTGCTAAATTATCTTGATACGATGGTAAAGAAAAAGAGAAAAACAGAGTAGAGGGAGTTAATTGAGCTTTTTTGGGCCATTGAAGATGAAGAAGAAAAAAAGAATTATGTATAACAAGAATTATGTATTTATATTCATTGGATTATTGAATATACACTCTTAAATCTTTATAATATCTCATGCTTAACTAATTAACAATAATCATAGAATAAATTTATTTCATAAATTATGTTTTACCTTTGTTAATTAGGTCATTAAGCAAAGCAAAAAAAAAAACACAGAACTTCATTATAATTTTTTTTTACCAAAAGAGCTTCATTATAATGATAATAATGAAAATGAACATTATTGAAACTCCAACTAACTCATCCCAACTTTTTAAATCAACGATCAAAAGTTCCTTTTAGAAGATGCTTTATAGGCTATAAGAATAAAGGGAGTATGAGAAATTTATTCTTATGTTTCTCATTTTCCCTGATGGCATTTTCTTCCCATCATAAATTGAGCCTAATTATGATTTATGAATAAGTGCTCCTATATCTTATCAAAAAAAGAATAAGTGCTCCTATATGAGAATGAGCTAATATATGAATGACGATCTCATTTCAGCTGCCTTTTCCTTGGAAGTTACTTAGGAAATATTTGGTATTGAAAAATATTTCTAACTTTGCAATGTAATTTGTCTTGATTAGCCAAGGTAATTTACCTTAGCTCACAATATTTCTGCAACAAAGTTAAAATAAATATTGTAGCAAAAAATGCTCATATTCTACAAAATAGCTTCAACATTTCATTCATAATAGACATGCTTTCAACAAACATAAAGAGGAATACAACATTCCTTGCATTCATGTTCATACATAACAAGGATGTCTCCTATCTCATTACATTACATTCTTCTACAAAATATTACATACATAATTGCACTAATGTAGCTTGGTAACTTTTACAAAAATAAGTAACAACATTCTTCTACAAAATAACTTTTGGGAGCTCCAACCATTCTTCTTCATACAAGCAAAAACAGTAGAAACCTCTTCTTCAAGATTTGCAACATTAATACCATCTCCTCATACAGCCTTTCACTCTCATCAAGGAGTGCATTTATCAGCTCCCTCAATCTGCCTTTAATCATCAACCCATTCAGAGTATCCCCAACACTCTCCTCCCTATAAATACAAACATTAATAAACAAAAAGAAAATTTAATTAAGGAAACAAGAAAACAAGAAAGTGTCAAAAAATTAAATACTAAGCAATACATAATTGTGCACTAGCAGACTATGAACATCAAAGACAATTTAAGTGCACAAGTTGTTCACTTAAGGTTTTCATTAGCGCAGAGCAATTATTTATTTCAATCCTCATGAACTCTTTATATATCAACCTTCATTAAAAATACATTCAAAAGGAAAGCTAGTGCAAAGAAAAGCATATGCAACTTCTATGCAGCAATTTTGCAAGAACAACTGCAAATAGACATAAGAAATAATTAAAATTACCCCACAAGACTAACTATCAGCTTTCCTTTTCAGCTAATATATGAGAGATTAACAACAACTGTATTCATCATCAAACAACCAATTGAGCTCTCTCATTCACAAAAATAAGAAAGAAGGAAGCAGACACCGCAAAGCACATCACACATCAACTTCATATGCAATTTCATGACAAAAACCAAGGATAAAGACGGACAACAAATAATTAAACTCTCAAATATAATTTGAACTAAAGCCTAATCTTAACACAACCAAAAGTTTGATCAAGAGTCAAAGTCATCTTCCTAATTTTAGAATCACATATTCTCCAAAAAAGTGAACTTTCACATAATAACATGAACCCTCCATCCAAATACAAGAAATACAAAAACTTGAGCGAAATCCCACAATTTCTGACCGAACAAGACCATAAGCGCTTCTGCCCACAGGCTTAATTGGAGGGACATACTCCTTGAAACCTCAAAGAGATTATCAAACGCAAAATCCAAAAGATTTGATACCTTAGATATGGTGGAATCTCCCATGGTGCTGTGTTGACTCGTCAGTGGTTTCAAGATTCAAACTTGCAGTGACAACCTCTTTTCGAATAAGAATCTCCCTAGGTTCTACGTCTTTATGCATCGTCATTTTAAGTCTTTGCGAAGAATAATTCTGTATCAATACAACAAAGTGGGATGATTTATCGATCTTATTATTGTTAATTCCCATGATATTGTAAGTTCACATTCATAAAAGTTCTCTTTTACCTATCTCAATTATTATAGTTATCCATTTGATATAGTCATCTTACTTTCCTAAAAGCTATCAAACAGGAAAAGAACAAAATGATTTCATTTAACACATACATCATGGAACAATATAGCTTTCAATGCAATATCAGAGTTGATTTAAGTCAATGCAAATAATTATTTTCGTATAGGTTCATAACACACACTAAATAAATTACTATCAAATTGAGATTAAATGAGAAGGAATGTGAAGTACATACAGTGTTGATGAGATTTATAGTGACAGAGCTCCTGATGGGCAAACTGCAAATTTTCCACCATGCTCTGCTATTGCCAAGCGGAGGCCACCTTGGAGGTTTTCTTCTGGTTCTTCCGCTCGTCTTTCTCAACCGCCGAAGCAAACCCAATTCTCCTTATCAGTAATAGCCGCCTTTCATCATGATCCAAATCTCTGCTTACACACAAAAACAAACAAATAAGCAAATAGCAAATATCACTATGGAGTTACTGTGAACAATTACAATAAATTATACTAAAACTAAGAATGCAAGTACAAGAAAAGCGAGAAAAGTAAACATACAAAGGGGATGTTGGGACCATTCTCTTCGATGGCATCGCAATTCAACAGCTTCAACTTCTGATGGAATAACGCTTTCAAAAGAATTTTTGTCCCCTTCCCTCTGAGCATATATAACAAGGAGTTCATTGCGTTCAACACACCCTACCCATCATGTCATTTTCCTTTTTTAAGTAAAATCTAGTGATATCCCCTTGATCTCGCCCAACAGCATAGTAGAGATATTGAAAAAGAAAGAAAGTGGAACGAAAAAATTTTAAATATTTCAAAAAAAGTGCTTTTAACCCATAATATCAGTTCAAAAATTTTACAAGTTATAAAATATTGAAAAATTCATCTTTTTAAAAAATTTGAAAATTAAAAAATCTATTGAGGAAAAAAGAATTGAAAACTCAATGAAAGTGCTAGTAAAGAATAGTTTTCAAGCCATAATATCAATAAAAAACTTGCAAATAAAATTTATTATGAAATTTAAAAATAAATGAATTCATAAGAAAAGAAATAAAGAATTGAAAAGAAATTCTGAAAACCTTTGTAAAAAAGGTCAAAAAATTGTAAATTCAAAATAAAATTTGCTATGAAAAAACAATTTAAAAGAATTCGTGGAAAAAAGAAAAAAATAATTGTTATTTATCAACGACAATTACGTGTGCATTTTTGCAATTTAACCCTTACTTAAATTTATGGTAACATTAAGTACTAATTATTTAATTGGTATCATTTACTTAATTTAAACGTGATTTCAAAATGTTCTCGTTCAAAATACCAACAATCTGGTAAAATAATGTTCTTACTCAATAAAAAATTCTTTATAAACCTTAAAAAAATACAAAACGTCAAATTCTAACACTATCCAAGTCCAATTGGTTGTCGACAGGCATCCATGAACCGAAGTATCGCAATGAGCTGCAAGACAGTTTTTAATTGAGCAAAACATGAAATTTCGAACATAGATAAACACAAAATGTCAGTGTTTAAAGGCATCTATCAATCTAAGAACTCTTTAAAAAAAGATGGAGTCATGGATAAAGGAAAAGATGTCAAATCATCGATGTGATTGCATAATCACGAATATATAACAGTGGAAAAGAACAAACAAAATCCATACTAACCTCACCAAATTGAAGAATCAATGTCACTGAAATGAGGATAGCAACACACCTAATGACAAGATCACCAAGAAAAATAGGAAGTTCCTAAGAAAAGAACAGTTTGTTAGGTTGAAAGAATATTCCAATTGATCAAATTACAAAGCCAAACATAGGTTTTTGGTGTATTTCCATGGCTGCACCATTGCAAATTAGCAGGGTACAATGCAACAAATGTTGATTTCTAACAACCGGAAACATCTTCACTGTGAAGGAAAATGGGAAATTCAAATCAACTTATTCACAATAATAGTAAACAAGTGACTGGAGAGAATATGTTGAGAATCAGGAAAAAAAATAGCTATAAAAGTAGAAAGGAAAGAGTACCGGCGTATTGGAGACTTGACTGGTAAAATAAGATTCTGACGACATATATAGATTGGAGTAGCAAGATTACGAAAAAAATCAGCTAAGAGACAGTCATTAGGGGGAGTGGTAGAGATGGAAAAGCGCGAGAGTGAGAACCGAGAGAAATCCCAATATAAGTATTTGTGTGATTAAGTATTTGTTTGATTTGTATGATGATTAATTGATTTTTTTTTAATTTTTATAAACAATTTCTCTTCTCTCTCTCCTCTCTCACTTTTGTCTCTATCCTCTTTAAACCTTCCTGTTCTTGAACATTTAATTCAGCTTCACTTGTACTCTTCTATTCTATGTTCGCATTACAGAAAATTAAATCTACATTATAGAATCAACATTCTCCTGAACTCAACATGGTGCTGCAATGAGTTATAAAAGAAAGTTATGAAAATCAAACATTGATGTATCATGCACTTTAATATATAGAATTGGATCAGATTAAATTATTATGATATTTAGTTTACAAATAAAACGTCTGAGCACGATGAATAGTATATTAACAGTCAAAGCTTGACCAAATTAACAAATGACAAATCAAGAAACAACAAGACACCATATTGACATATTTTATTTTTGGGAAAATACATTTAAAAAACTATAAGAACAATTTAAAGATCCATATAAATAACAACGAATCCAAAAAGATTAGAAATTTAAAATTACTTGACGCATTTGAATGTGAAGAAGTAAAGAGATGGAATTTCAGAATTACCTATAGTGTGAGGTGAGAATGTGTGTCGCCGCCACCTTATAGACCAAGATTCCCATTTGATTGTGCTGGTTGAAACAAAGCATTACTATTGGGTCGGTGAATCCAAATGACAGACATGAAGAATAGAGTAATGGGTTCTGAAAATAAATGAGAGAAAAAGAGAAAAGAAATAAATGAGTGAATGAAAGTGATAATTGTCGAAAGAAAGAAAGAAAGAGAAGGAAGGATTTTCTTGTTGAAAGAAGTATTCATAGAAAGTGTTGGAATGTGGTCCCAGCCTTAGGGAGCAAGAATGCCATTTGATGGTATTGCGTTGAAACAAAGTATTGGGTTGATGAATCCAATTGAGATATTTGAAGTGACAAGAAAATGGAGATTTCTTGAAGAGGTCTTGGGAGGTGGAGAGCAAGGTGATGAGTTCTGAAAATGAGAGTGACAGAGAAAAGAAAGAAAGAAATAGGTGATAAAGGATTAAAGAAAGAAAGAAAGAAAGAAAGAAAAGTAATGAGTTTGCTTGTTTACAGTTACAGTGGAAGATGTGTGAGGCATGAAAGAAAAGGAAGAAGAAGAGCAAAACCAATAAGATGTTGCAGCAAGGCCCCATTGTTGATAGAGAGGGAAAAGAGAAGAGGAAGGGATAATGGAGAGAAGAGGAAGATGAAGACCAGAAGAAATGAGCTGGTGCAGAAGGAGGTCATTCCTTTGAGAGAGAGAGAGAGAGAGAGAGCAAGACAGGAATGGAGAATGAGAAAGAAGAGATGAAATGAACTTCTCATTAGAGGGGCTTATTTATCAACGACAATTACGTGTGCATTTTTGCAATTTAACCCTTATTTAAATTTATGGTAACATTAAGTACTAATTATTTAATTGGTATCATTTACTTAATTTAAACGTGATTTCAAAATGTTCTCGTTCAAAATACCAAAAATCTGGTAAAATAATTTTCTTACTAACTTATTTCCAACCAGTATATGCAATTAAAATATACAAATTACTCCCCCCGTTCCTAAATATAAGAGCACTTTTGACTTTTTTGGAGAATCCTAAGAAAGCAAAATATAGTAATTAAAAATTGATTTTCCCAAATTTTTTCGCTAAATTAGTTTATTTGAATTCTGAACTTACATATGATCTAATAATATTTAAAATATGTTATGATTAAATTGTTTATTTAGAAGTTATAAAATATTGAAAAATTCATCTTTTCAAAAAATTTGAAAATTAAAAAAACTATTGAGGAAAAAAGGATTGAAAACTCAATGAAAGTGCTAGTAAAAAATAGTTTTCAAGCTATAATATCAATACAAAACTTGCAAATAACATTTATTATGAAATTTAAAAATAAAGGAATTCATAAGAAAAGAAATAAAGAATTGAAAAGAAATTCTGAAAGCCTTTGTAAATCAGGTCAAAAAATTGTAAATTCAAAATAAAATTTGTTATGAAATAAAAAAATTAAAAGAAATCATGGAAAAAAGAAAAAAAGAATTGAAAACTCAATTGAAAAAATTTGCAAGTTCAATAAAAAATTCTTTATAAACCTTAAAAAAATACAAAACGTCAAATTCTAACACTATCCAAGTCAAATTTGTTGTCGACAGGCATCCATGAACCGAAGTATCGCAATGAGCTGCAAGACAGTTTTTGATTGAGCAAAACATGAAATTTCGAACATAGATAAACACAAAATGTCAGTGTTTAAAGGCATCTATCAATCTAAGAACTCTTTAAAAAAAGGTGGATCATGGATAAAGGAAAAGATGTCAAATCCTCAATGTGATTGCATAATCACGTATATATAACAGTGGAAAAGAACAAATAAAATCCATACTAACCTCACCAAATTGAAGAATCAATGTCACTGAAATGAGGATAGCAACACACCTAATGACAAGATCACCAAGAAAAATAGGAAGTTCCTAAGAAAAGAACAGTTTGTTAGGTTGAAAGAATATTCTAATTGATCAAATTACAAAGCCAAACATAGGTTTTTGGTGTACCTCCATGGCTGCACCATTGCAAATTAGCAGGGTACAATGCAACAAATGTTGATTTCTAAAAACCGGAAACATCTTCACTGTGAAGGAAAATGGGAAATTCAAATCAACTTATTCACAATAATATTAAACAAGTGACTGGAGAGAATATGTTGAGAATCAGGAAAAAAGAAAATAGCTATAAAAGTAGAAAGGAAAGAGTACCAGCGTATTGGAGACTTGGCTGGTAAAATAAGATTCTGACGACATATATTGATTGGAGTAGCAAGATTACGAAAAAAATCAGCTAAGAGACAGTCATTAGGGGGAGTGGTAGAGATGGTAAAGCGCGAGAGTGAGAACCGAGAGAAATCCCAATATAAGTATTTGTGTGATTAAGTATTTGTTTGATTTGTATGATTATTCATTGATTTTTTTTAATTTTTATTAACAATTTCTCTTCTCTCTCTCCTCTCTCACCTTTGTCTCTATCCTCTTTAAACCTTCCTGTTCTTGAACATTTAATTCAGCTTCACTTGTACTCTTCTATTCTATGTTCGCATTCAGAAAATTATATCCACATTATAGAATCAACATTCTCCTGAACTCAACATGGTGCTGCAATGAGTTATAAAAGAAAGTTATGAAAATCAAACATTGATGTATCATGCACTTTAATATATAGAATTGGATCAGATTAAATTATTATGATATTTAGTTTACAAATAAAATGTCTGAGCACGATGAATAGTATATTAACAGTCAAAGCTTGACCAAATTAACAAATGACAAATCAAGAAACAACAAGACACCATATTGACATATTTTATTTTTGGGAAAATACATTTAAAAAACTATAAGAACAATTTAAAGATCCATATAAATAACAACGAATCCAAAAAGATTAGAAATTTAAAATTACTTGACGCATTTGAATGTGAAGAAGTAAAGAGATGGAATTTCAGAATTACCTATAGTGTGTGGTGAGAATGTGTGTCGCCGCCACCTTATAGACCAAGATTCCCATTTGATTGTGCTGGTTGAAACAAAGCATTACTATTGGGTCGGTGAATCCAAATGACAGACATGAAGAATAGAGTAATGGGTTCTGAAAATAAATGAGAAAAAGAGAAAAGACATAAATGAGTGAATGAAAGTGATAATTGTCGAAAGAAAGAAAGAAAGAGAAGGAAGGGTTTTCTTGTTGAAAGAAGTTTTCATAGAAAGTGTTGGAATGTGGTCCCAGCCTTATGGACCAAGAATGCCATTTGATGGTATTGCGTTGAAACCAAATTTTGGGTTGGTGTATCCAATTGAGATATTTGAAGTGACAAGAAAATGGAGATTTCTTGAAGAGGTCTTGGAAGGTGGAGAGCAAGGTGATGAGTTTTGAAAATGAGAGTGACGGAGAAAAGAAAGAAAGAAATAGGTGATAAAGGATTAAAGAAAGAAAGAAAGAAAGAAAAGTAATGGGTTTGCTTGTTTACCTTTACAGTGGAAGATGTGTGAGACATGAAAGAAAAGGAAGAAGAAGAGCAAAACCAATAAGATGTTGCGGCAAGGCCCCATTGTTGATAGAGAGGGAAAAGAGAAGAGGAAGGGATAATGGAGAGAAGAGGAAGATGAAGACCAGAAGAAATGAGCTGGTGCAGAAGGAGGTCATTCCTTTGAGAGAGAGAGAGAGAGAGCAAGAAAGGAATGGAGAATGAGAAAGAAGAGATGAAATGAACTTCTCATAAGAGGGGCTTATTTATCAACGACAATTACGTGTGCATTTTTGCAATTTAACCCTTATTTAAATTTATGGTAACATTAAGTACTAATTATTTAATTGGTATCATTTACTTAAGGACCTTACTTACGTCATGTTCCTTTCTCCAGATTCTCAAGTTCTTTTAATATGGGAGTGACAAGTGTCCTTTTATAACAATCATTCATTCAATCTAATGGCCTATATTAAAAGAACTTGAGAACCTGGAGAAAGGAACATGATGTAAGTTTTTCCCTTTACTTAATTTTAACGTGATTTCAAAATGTTCTCGTTCAAAATACCAACAATTTGGTAAAATAATTTTTTTTTTGACAAAAAGAACTACAATATAAAACAATTACTCAGCAACAATTACTGAGTTTCTACAGTAAGACAACAAACTCAAATAAAAAACCAATAGGCTATGAATCAGATCTGGAGGGTCAACATAGACCAAAAAAATCAACTTTCATATCTTGAGCTACTCCCGCAAGCATATCAGCAATACAGTTGACATCTCTTCGGCATATCTTAAGGATCACTGTCCATTTCTTTCTCAAAAAACTTTTAATTTCCTGCAAAACCTCGAAATCTGGATGACAAACTGGAATCGTCTTTTACAAAATATTAACTAATTCATGACAATCACTCTCAACAATCAAACTTTGAACTTTCTTCTCCCATGATAATTTGAGAGCCCATAAAAAGCCCCAAGCTTCAGCAGACAAAGAAGACCCAAAACCAATACGATATTGAAAAGCCTGTATGAAATTCCCATTATGATCTCTCAACACCCCCCCACAGGTACAATATCCTGAACTCAAATTTCTTGCTCCATCAATATTGAATTTCAAATACCCATAAGCAGGACATTCCCATCTATCCAAATTATTTTCCTTCAACTTTTGATTCAAAACAGGTATGCCCTATCCCAAACAAGCATAACTTCGAGCAATTACATTATATTCACCCCATAAGTTATTGTTAAAAACAAACTCATTTCTCCTTAGCCAAAGATTTCTACAAATAATAGCAAACCATAACCTAAATTCAAAACCTTGAATTAAGATTCTTTGCCTCATACTCAAATTTAACCATTCATATACATTAGTGAAGTTAAAAAATTGAACTGCAATAGACTGAGGGAGCACTTTCCTCCAAACCTGATCAGAGCCACAACAATCTCTTAAAGCATGAATAAGAGTTTCCTCTGAATCCTTACAGATATCACAAGCACTCGTAGCAGAAATTTTCCTCTCCAACCTCAACTCATTAGTCAAAACTCTATCATGAAGACATAGCCATAAGAAAGTTCTATATCTTTGAGGCACCTTTAAGCTCCAAGCAACCTTCCAATCTCTAGATATCGTAGCATTACTGGGTTTGTTTAGTTGATCATACACCGACTTAATTGTGAAAACACCATCTGAAGTCCACCTCCAAACCGGGAAGTGTTGACACTCACTTGACCTCAGTGAGACTCTCTCAATAGCCTTTAAGATATCCTGAACAAAATAGTTCCTAAATTTCTGCCAATCCCAGGTACCTGAAGGAGATAGAACATCAGCAACTTTCCAATTTTTTATATCCTCAGGAATCGCCAGAACTGTAAGTGCACTTAATTTCCCCAAATGGGGAACCCACGAGTCCTCCCAAAAAGAAATCTCTCTTCCATTCACCACACGCCAAGCAATACCTTCCTTCATTGTATTCCAATTGCATCTAATACCCTTCCATGTTGATGATTCTACCCTTCGTTTCTTTACTTCTGGAATCAAGTCTGCCCCTCCCTTATACTTCTCCCTCAAGAATTGAACCCACAAAGAATCCCTTCGACTAATCAGGGCCCAACCAAGTTTGGACATATATGCCTTAGGGTAAAAGGTCAATTCTAGCACTGAACTATTGGCCAAAGTACACCCCACATAAAAATGAATTTCGGGGTTCAAAACTAGCACTGTTCAAGTACAAAGTTGGTCAGATATAGCAATTCTGTCAATTTTGAAGGAGTTGACCGTCAGCCACACTCTCCATCTTCACCTTCACCTTCACCTGATGATGTTGATATGCTGATTTGGCTTAATAAGGTGACATGACATGTAAAGTGGTCTAATTAAGTCAAATTTAACGGTCAACTCCTTCAAAATTGACGGAATTGCTATATCTGACCAACTTTGTACTTGAACAGTGCTAGTTTTGACCCTGAAATTCATTTTTATGTGGGGTGTACTTTGGCCAATAGTTCAGTGCTAGATTTGACCCTTTACCCTATGCCTTATTCTGGTATTTAGCCTTCCGGATGCCAAGACAACCAAATTCCTTCCCAGAGCAAACTCTCTCCCATGAGATAGCATGAATCTTTCTTCCAGATGACGAGTTTCCCCATAGAAAATTACGACAACATTTATCAATTCTTTCACACATACCTGACGGTAATGGGACTGTTTGCATCGCATAAGATGACATAGCTGATAATACCGAAGATACAAGTGTTTGATGAGCAGCAAACGATAACATGTTCACCTTCCAGTTAGATAACCTAGTCTCCATCTTCTCCAAACCAAAATTATACGTTGAACTACTAACTTTGTCATGGATAATAGGCATAACAAGATACTTTCCCAAATCTGACGTGGGTGTAAAATCTAGAAAGTCACATATCTCTTTAGATCTAATATGATTTACATTCTTTGAAAAGAAAATCCTCGATTTGGAAGCATTAACTCTTTGTCCCGACACTTCACAAAAATCATCAAGAATAGCTTTTACTACTCCTGCTTGCTCCATATCTGCCTTAGCAAATAAAATAAGATGATCAGCAAAAAATAAATGAGAGATTGCTATACCCTTTTTAGATATCTGAAATGGTTGCCAATCTTTATCATTCACAGCTGTTTGAATCAAATGGACAAGTTTCTCCATAGCAAGGACAAAAAGATAAGGAGATAGTGGATCCCCTTGTGTAACACCCCAAAATTTCTAAAAGAATAAATAAGGGAATATTTAGAATCTAGGAATATTGTTTAATATTTAGAAGGTCTTAAAAATAAATTTGGGAACTAAAACATATCTAGATGAATCATATTGGGACCCAAAATATCTTCCCACATTTATCCCCACCCTTTTCAACATCCTAAATTAATCTCTACCATTCATAAAAAAAAATAATATCTTCATCCATCCTTATCTCTCCCATATCAAATCTCAAATCTCAACCACTTAATTATTTTTAATAAATTACCCTCCCCAATGTTTATCTTCACTGCTTCATCTTTATCTTATACCATCAAAACATCACTCTCTCCATCTCTCTCGTTGCTTCCATTCTCTCTCACTTTCATCTTCACTTCTCACCCTTCTCTCTCTGCTTCCTTCCATCATCGCTGATTTCTTGCCCGGGCAGCCACCACCGACGACATTGGAGATAAAGGTGAGCTCTTCCTTCATCTTCTTCTTCATGTGGTCTGATTTGGGTGCGATTGGGAGAGGAATCAGCTTGGGCTTTGTTTAGCTTATGGAGTTTCTAAATCATTGTTCATCTTCCTTCTCTCTTCCCTCTATATAACCTTCCTTTATTGATTCTCTCACGGCTTTCTCTCTCTGCTTCCAGCCATAGGCAGCAGCGAAAATAGTGAAGCACAAGGACAAGAAGCTCAAAGGTTTGTGGGTAAGCTTCCTTCCCTCTTTCCTTCTCTTGGTGGCCGAATTTTAGGGAGTTTGTGGGAGGAAATCAATTCTGATTTTGTGGTTTTTAATGTTCCTAAAGCTATATAAATAAAGTTTAGTTTTCAATTTTATTGTTGAGAGTGAGTATGTGCAGGTCTGATTTTACTTCCTCTGCTGCTTTAGAAAGGAATAAGAATCATTCTAATGTTTGGTGTGATTTTATTTGGATGATGAGTGTCTATGATGTTTAAGAATTCTATTTTTGATTTGGGAATGCAAGGCACTGTAGGGAGATTATATTCACTGTGTATGTGTTTGAATAAGAAAATGACTTTTTCTATCTTGATTAATGTTGCAGCCTTGCAGGTTAATATATATGGGAAATATTGTGTGTGCATATGAATTATAAGTTTCTGCTTTTCTTGCTCTTCTCTGAAATTACTGAATTGATATAAGGATTGAAGAGTTGTTATTGTTTAATTGTTTACTGGTTTTCAAGAAATATTGATAGGGAAGTTTCAGTTTTTTTTATTTCAACTTGAAAAGGAAATCATTTACATTTTGATTTGAGGTTTAAGGGAGTACTTTTGAATGTGAGTTTTGTTGTTCTGTTTGGAGTTTGGGCTGCTGAATCTGAATTCTCTTTTATGAGATTAGGATGAGAAATATTATGTCATGGCATGTGTTTTGGTAAGTGGTTCAAGTGTGCTAGCTTGGCTATTGAAGTTGAGATTAAGAAGTGGAAATTAATTATTTATAATTGAGTTTTTATATATGATTGAAGAATCTGAAAATACTGAAAATATGCTTGCATATTGGTTTGAGCTTATTGGTTTGATATGTATGTTGCTTGGATTCAATTTGAAGGCAAATTTGAATGACATATGATTGAGTGACATGGTTTTTGGAAATTCTCTTTGTTATGTTTTGATGATAGAAACTATATTAAAAGAAGTCTCTATCTTTGTCTTTGGACAATGTTATTGATTGAATAAAGGTTAATTAGGATACTGAAAGATACTTAAACATCATCAAGAACTTGTGATAGTTGTTAGTTAAATTTGGATATTAGAAGGATGACATAAATAGAATTAATTAATGGAGGGGAAAGTAGGTAGCCATATAAGAATGAGAGAAGTGTTGTTTATTTAATGTATCATCAGGATGATTATTAACCTGCTATTATTACATGATGTAATAATAGGAAAACATGTGATTTGCATCTTCCTCGAGGCATGGTAAAGGGAAAAGGTAACAGAGTGCTAAAGGGCGACAGGTAATCACACTTAACCTTACTATAACATTGAGGGTGATGTTAGCTAGGATTTTCTAAAATCCTTTCTCACCCTATATATATATATATATATATATATATATATATATATATTATCTTTAAAATGGTATTTTCATACAAAACAGGCTATCAGGTGCCTTTCAAACACGATAATTTTCATATAAAAGGAATTTGAAATATTATACATATTATCCTGTCTGGTTGTGATTATCATGGAATGATGTAACATGTATGCAGTATAGTGTTTTGATAGTGGTAAGGAGAGGTTACGAGGATAGGAATTGATTATGAGATGAGTTGCAGAGAGTTATGTTGAAAGATATTGATAGATAGTTGGAAGAAGGGAATTGAATAAATTTGTGATTGAGATATGAATATGGTGAATGAGATATTGACAAGGATTCGGTGAGAATTGCATGACACTGAAATTGATGTACCATCGCGCGATGATAACTGTCGATAGGCCAATCGACAGTTATTTGTACTGATGATCCTTTTCGGATTGATTGGATCGGGGTTCATAGGTCGACTTATTGAGAGAAGTGACCTACGGTTGTTTGGCATTGAAGAGCCCAACCGCCCCTATGGTTGTTTGGCATTGAAGAGTCCAACCATTCCCGTTCTATAATGGAAAACAGAATTGGGGTTCCCTCTCTGGAGATTGCCAGAGAGGGAAATTGTTCCCTCATTATGGAGAGGAACACAGTGTCAAATCATATAGTGAAGAATAGATGCTTGAATGCACCGTGGTGGCACAATGCATCTTTAGGTGAGTGTGAGGGCTGTTGTGGTAGTATTATTTGATTGGAATATGGAAAGATGAATTTAGTTAGTGTGGAATTGACTGAGGGATGTTGAGTGATACATGGGAAGTAGAGATGATGAATTTGAGTTGATTGAGACGTGACAGAAGGATTTAAGTGATGGATGAAAGGAAATGAGAAATATATATATATGTATTATTGATTTTAAAACTGTGGTACCCTTTAGACGCCCTTACTACCGCACATCTCACTGTTATAGTGAGTTAAACGGTGATTACTGGGACAAATTGTCTCATCCCACGATTACTGACATTTTTGCAGGTATTCACGCACAGGCGCAAGCATCAGGAAAGGGAATTAGGTAGTAGAGTTGATATAGTTTATTTAGAATTGTATATTGCCAATTTATAGGTCTGCATTCGCTTCCGCATGTATATATATCTATTTATTTTTAATATCAATTAGTTTTGTTTATTAACCATGTCAGACAAATCCTTTCTAACATGGTTATCAATAAATTATCCATGATAGCAGCTGTGTTGTATTAGTTTATTTTTTTCTATCATGGATAATATTTAATCATTAGGAAATTCCTTTTCTAACTATGATAGGACATTGATATTATGGAAATCCTTTTTCTATCATAGTTAGTAAAGAGGTCATTAGTCTAAAATGGATATTATTGGTTAATTAAGTAATTAGTAACACTATGTTACAACTTGGTTATCAGTATTTGGTATACGATAACCTAGGACTGTGCTGCATTGCATATAGATTGGCAATATACATTGTTAGAATTCCCTTTCTTCTGTGCATGATACTCTGCTCGTTGAGAGGATTATCACTCATCCCGTGGTGGGGAGAGAGTGATAAGAGAAATTGAATAGGTACTGTGGAGAGATTGAGATGAACATAGAAAGAATAACGAAATAATATTGATATGTATAAGAATTTAGGAAGAATGACGAAATAAGGATGTTTCTCTGGGGTCTCGAATATAGTTATGCGCCGGCCATAATCATATTCGAGGCATCATGAGATCCCTTATTGGGTTTAATGGAATAAGCTAATTTGAGGAATAACATTTAATAATGAATGTTAAGTGAAATATGAATTTTTGACATTTTTCCTTGATTGTTTTGCTTGTAATTCAAAATATAGGGTTAATTGATAAATTGACTTGTTTTGTTTAATTGTTTTTTAATTGATATGTGTTTTCAATTGTTTGATTTGTAGTCTCCAATTTGATGAGGGCCATTTATTAATAGTCGATGAATTTAAAATAATATAACTCTGTGAAATTGATGAATATTTGATAGCACATTTTTGTAAAGGATTGTATTTAAATTGTGTTCATGAAGAATTATTTTGATATGAAAATTTGTTTCTATTCCAAGTATTGCAACGTTTTGGTTGCAAGTTGTTTATGAGGATGTGATTTGTAGTTATAATTGTATTTCGACTTTGTTTTGATGGAAATTATTTCTTTTGTTAATTGAGTGGAAAAGATATTGAAGTATGAAATTTGGTGAAATTGCTTTGATGCAATGTGAATTATATGATATGTGATGGTAAGTGCATTGAACTGCAATACCTTGAGCTGATTTGGCAACTTAAAATAGAAAGTTATGAAGTTGTACTTTGATAAGGATAAGCAATAAGAATTGAAATGATGAATTATAAGGAATATTACAAACTAAACTAGAATTGGGAAATAAGATTTGTAAAGGCTAAAGAAAATGACTGTATAAATAAATAAAGGAACTCTTAAATGACTATAGATATACATTGAATTATGATTGAGTTAGTTGTGATCGCTGATTTTTGGTTGGTTTGAGACCTAAATTGATTTTCAGTTTGAGTGAATATTTGTTGGTGAAATTGTACATTGTAGTGATAGATATGAATTGATTTCATTTTTAGTGAATTTTTGTTGGTTGATTGTCAAGATATGGATGTATTTGGATTGATTATTGCTTTGTGCATATGTGATAATGCTATTAGTTAGCTTGGTATTAGCACGTGAGGATTATTTTAAGGATGCATTATGGATTCTAAATGGTAACATTGCATGAATCATTCTCTTGAGCTGTGAATCTAATTGGGTTTGGACGGATAACAGTTAGTTTGGATAAATTCATATGAGATGTTTAAAGTTAAGTATTAAGACTCACTCATTTAATTAAGAATCATGCATTCAGCTTAAATGATAAATAAAGTAGTTGGGAAAACTTGAAATTGTTTGTAGAAACTAATATAGAGTAAATATGATTGAAATCAATTTTTGATCTCTATGAATTTTAAATACATTGTTTTGTTGGTACTTAATGTTAAGGGTTTGGATTAGTCCTGATTCTTTGAAAACTTTGTTCTGGATGTTAGTAAATATAAGGGGATTAATTGATGTTTAAATTGGTGATTCAAATTAATTATTTTGTGTCTCAAGATTCTAGATAAACATTAGAATTTGTATAGATAGTTTTAACTTGTAGAAGTGTTAGGTTGCAAGTAAAGGTTTGATGAGGAAATTTTGTTATTCATGGTATTGAAATAACAAGTTTTAGTGATTATTAGGAGAGCCCAAACTTTATGTTTTGATAAGGGAGAATTTATAGTTTAGAGTTTAAGTTTGTATTCTCTTTTATGTCTAGAGACTAATAAATACTTAGGTGATGGTTAAAGAGTGAGAGTGATGGTTCACGTGTATTGGTAGTTAATAGAGTTGTTTGATTGTGGTTTGATCATCAATGAAGGTTTATTATTGAAATTGTGTTGATGGCTTAAGGTTTAATTTAAGTATTAAGGAATGCAAGGGGCTAATTGGTTACGCACTTGAAGGTCAAATTTCGGATTTGTATCATTGTAGCCTTGGGGATTTTGTTTTGGCCGACTGGAATTAGGAAGAATGAATAGTTTTCTTTGCATTAGGATTTTAATTGGTTGAAGAACTTGTTGAATGAGTGTTTGCATATTTTCTACAGTCTCCTTTATCAAGGCTGGATTTAATTTTAGGAGAAAGAGATGTGTACACTATGTTTGTTGGATTTTAGTTCAACTATTCAAATGTGAGATTGGAAACTCTGTTTTCCTTTCTTCTTTCTATGTTGACTATGAATATTATAGGAAAGTGAAATGTTAAGTTGAAATCAGTTAATTTATTGTACTATAAAGCTTGAGTTATGAAAGACTTAACCAATTTTAAAAATCTGATTTGGTGGATTGTTTTGAGATGAAAATAATCTGAACTCTTGTGAAGTTACTCACTTGTTGGTTGGCCTTATTATGTGATGTATATGTGATTTTATTAACATGCACTATTTTTGAATTGTGAGGAGTAAATTGAAGTAGTTGAATTATAGTTTTGAAAAATGTTTTGAAGTTGTTCATGCTGCCCAATAAGTTATTGTTGTTAAATAAATCACGGTGATAGAATATGAGATGGAATTGAAATGAATAGGTGAGGAAACGGAATAAAATTGTGAATGCTTATGTATTTGATAAATTGTTATAACTTAAAAGTCTATGTGTATGCATGATTTTCATAAGACTAAACTCTCCACTTGTTCTTTTATATTTGCATTGGTTTCAATGGATTTTCAATTTTGTGCTTGGGTTTTAGATTAAAGGAATGCTAAGTAAAGTCAAAATACTATTGGAAATTGTTTAACTTGTTAGGTTGAATGCATGTTTATTCCTGCAGTTTGTGTATTGCAATGACTGAATAGATTCTTCAAAGAATTTATGGCTTTCTTGTTTTTGGTTGTTGATGTAAAAATGCTTAATTTTGCATCAATATGGTTGTAAATGAATGCAAGAAATGTAGTATTTTCTGTTTTATGCAGTGAAATTGATATTGCTATTGTTAGAGTATTGTGATTTTTAACAAATTTGTCCATTAATCTGCTAGTATAACAGAGTCAATTGAGATTTTGAATAAAATTTTAGTTATACTCCTAGTTTTCTGGCGTAATGTTTCTAACCTTGTTCAAAAGGTTATATACATTCAAGTCAATCTGACTTGATTTCACCTCTTTTAAATCCCTGAAAGGAACATGATAATGGGTACTAGTATACTTAACTTCACCTTTATCATAAGAAAACATGTTCATACCCCACAATTAACTATACTTTCTAGAAAATTGTGGTTAGCAGTCTCGTATAGAATGTTCATAGTTCCTCTAAATCCTTGATATCATTTCCATTGTGCCATATGGATGACACTTATGGCAAGAAATCCTCAATGCCAATGAAATGAATCTTCCTGAATTATATCCAAATTTCTTTTCTTCTTCTTGAAATAGGATTATCAATCCAAGAAACTGTTCTTTTCCCTTGTATTTAGTGATAATTTCTACTAATTTCGAGGACGAAATTATTTTAGGGGGAGAGAATTGTAACACCCCAAAATTTCTAAAAGAATAAATAAGGGAATATTTAGAATCTAGGAATATTGTTTAATATTTAGAAGGTCTTAAAAATAAATTTGGGAACTAAAACATATCTAGATGAATCATATTGGGACCCAAAATATCTTCCCACATTTATCCCCACGCTTTTCAACATCCTAAATTAATCTCTGCCATTCATAAAAAAAATAATATCTTCATCCATCCTTATCTCTCCCATATCAAATCTCAAATCTCAACCACTTAATTATTTTTAATAAATTACCCTCCCCAATGTTTATCTTCACTGCTTCATCTTTATCTTATACCATCAAAACATCACTCTCTCCATCTCTCTCGTTGTTTCCATTCTCTCTCACTTTCACTCTTCACTTCTCACCCTTCTCTCTCTGCTTCCTTCCATCATCGCTGATTTCTTGCCCGGGCAGCCACCACCGACGACATTGGAGATAAAGGTGAGCTCTTCCTTCATCTTCTTCTTCATGTGGTCTGATTTGGGTGCGATTGGGAGAGGAATCAGCTTGGGCTTTGTTTAGCTTATGGAGTTTCTAAATCATTGTTCATCTTCCTTCTCTCTTCCCTCTATATAACCTTCCTTTATTGATTCTCTCACGGCTTTCTCTCTCTGCTTCCAGCCATAGGCAGCAGCGAAAATAGTGAAGCACAAGGACAAGAAGCTCAAAGGTTTGTGGGTAAGCTTCCTTCCCTCTTTCCTTCTCTTGGTGGCCGAATTTTAGGGAGTTTGTGGGAGGAAATCAATTCTGATTTTGTGGTTTTTAATGTTCCTAAAGCTATATAAATAAAGTTTAGTTTTCAATTTATTGTTGAGAGTGAGTATGTGCAGGTCTGATTTTACTTCCTCTGCTGCTTTAGAAAGGAATAAGAATCATTCTAATGTTTGATGTTATTTTATTTGGATGATGAGTGTCTATGATGTTTAAGAATTCTATTTTTGATTTGGGAATGCAAGGCACTGTAGGGAGATTATATTCACTGTGTATGTGTTTGAATAAGTAAATGACTTTTTCTATCTTGATTAATGTTGCAGCCTTGCAGGTTAATATATATGGGAAATATTGTGTGTGCATATGAATTATAAGTTTCTGCTTTTCTTGCTCTTCTCTGAAATTGCTGAATTGATATAAGGATTGAAGAGTTGTTATTGTTTAATTGTTTACTGGTTTTCAAGAAATATTGATAGGGAAGTTTCAGTTTTTTTTATTTCAACTTGAAAAGGAAATCATTTACATTTTGATTTAAGGTTTAAGGGAGTACTTTTGAATGTGACTTTTGTTGTTCTGTTTGGAGTTTGGGCTGCTAAATCTGAATTCTCTTTTATGAGATTAGGATGAGAAATATTATGTCATGGCATGTGTTTTGGTAAGTGGTTCAAGTGTGCTAGCTTGGCTATTGAAGTTGAGATTAAGAAGTGGAAATTAATTATTTATAATTGAGTTTTTATATATGATTGAAGAATCTGAAAATACTGAAAATATGCTTGCATATTGGTTTGAGCTTATTGGTTTGATATGTATGTTGCTTGGATTCAATTTGAAGGCAAATTTGAATGACATATGATTGAGTGACATGGTTTTTGGAAATTCTCTTTGTTATGTTTTGATGATAGAAACTATATTAAAAGAAGTCTCTATCTTTGTCTTTGGACAATGTTATTGATTGAATAAAGGTTAATTAGGATACTGAAAGATACTTAAACATCATCAAGAACTTGTGATAGTTGTTAGTTAAATTTGAATATTAGAAGGATGACATAAATAGAATTAATTAATAGAGGGGAAAGTGGGTAGCCATATAAGAATGAGAGAAGCGCTGTTTATTTAATGTATCATCAGGATGATTATTAACCTGCTATTATTACATGATGTAATAATAGGAAAACATGTGATTTGCATCTTCCTCGAGGCATGGTAAAGGGAAAAGGTAACAGAGTGCTAAAGGGCGACAGGTAATCACACTTAACCTTACTATAACATTGAGGGTGATGTTAGCTAGGATTTTCTAAAATCCTTTCTCACCCTCTATATATATATTATCTTTAAAATGGTATTTTTATACAAAACAGGCTATCAGGTGCCTTTCAAACACGATAATTTTCATATAAAAGGAATTTGAAATATTATACATATTATCCTGTCTGGTTGTGATTATCATGGAATGATGTAACATGTATGCAGTATAGTGTTTTGATAGTGGTAAGGAGAGGTTACGAGGATAGGAATTGATTATGAGATGAGTTGCAGAGAGTTATGTTGAGAGATATTGATAGATAGTTGGAAGAAGGGAATTGAATAAATATGTGATTGAGATATGAATATGGTTAATGAGATATTGACAAGGATTCGGTGAGAATTGCATGACACTGAAATTGATGTACCATCGCGCGATGATAACTGTCGATAGGCCAATCGACAGTTATTTGTACTGATGATCCTTTTCGGATTGATTGGGTCGGGGTTCATAGGTCGACTTATTGAGAGAAGTGACCTACGGTTGTTTGGCATTGAAGAGTCCAACCATTCCCGTTCTGTAATGGAAAACAGAATTGGGGTTCCCTCTCTGGAGATTGCCAGAGAGGGAAATTGTTCCCTCATTATGGAGAGGAACACAGTGTCAAATCATATAGTGAAGAATAGATGCTTGAATGCACCGTGGTGGCACAATGCATCTTTAGGTGAGTGTGAGGGCTGTTGTGGTAGTATTATTTGATTGGAATATGGAAAGATAAATTTAGTTAGTGTGGAATTGACTGAGGGATGTTGAGTGATACATGGGAAGTAGAGATGATGAATTTGAGTTGATTGAGACATGACAGAAGGATTTAAGTGATGGATGAAAGGAAATGAGAAATATATATATGTATTATTGATTTTAAAACTGTGGTACCCTTTAGACGCCCTTACTACCGCACATCTCACTGTTATAGTGAGTTAAGCGGTGATTACTGGGACAAATTGTCTCATCCCACGATTACTGACATTTTTGCAGGTATTCACGCACAGGCACAAGCATCAGGAAAGGGAATTAGGTAGTAGAGTTGGTATAGTTTATTTAGAATTGTATATTGCCAATTTATAGGTCTGCATTCGCTTCCGCATGTATATATATCTATTTATTTTTAATATCAATTAGTTTTGTTTATTAATCATGTCAGACAAATCCTTTCTAACATGGTTATCAATAAATTATCCATGATAGCAGCTGTGTTGTATTAGTTTATTCTTTTCTATCATGGATAATATTTAATCATTAGGAAATTCCTTTTCTAACTATGATAGGACATTGATATTATGGAAATCCTTTTTCTATCATAGTTAGTAAAGAGGTCATTAGTCTAAAATGGATATTATTGGTTAATTAAGTAATTAGTAACACTATGTTACACCTTGCCTGACCCCGCGTGTGGGTCTAAAAGAGCCAGCATCAGCACCATTCCACAAGATGTTCATTAATGGTGTGGACACACATTTCTGAATAACTTTCTAAATATTCTCCGGAATATCAAGCTCTCTCAGACAATCAAAAATAAAATTCCATTGGATACGATCATAAGCTTTCTCCAAGTCAATTTTAATTGTCATAAAACCATTCTGCTTCCTCATATTTCGCATAGAATGAATAATTTCCTGAACCAGGATAATATTATCAGAACTCTGCCTCCCTTTTATGAAACTACACTGATTTGGAGCTACAACACGTGAAATATTTGGTTTCAATCTATTTGATATTATCTTTGTAACAATCTTATAAATCACGTTACAAAGACTAATGGGTCGAAGATCTTGAATAGTTTGAGGGATAGCAATCTTTGGAATCAATACTATTCGCGTCCCATTAATATGCTCTATTAAATCTAGCTTCTCAAACATGGATAAAACCAACTTCACAACAGAACCACCCACTTTCTCCCATTGGCTCTAGTAAAATAAAGGATTCAAACCGTCAGGATCCGGGGCTTTCAAAGGACCCATATCAAAAAGAGCCTTTTTGACCTCCACTTCATTTACCCCTGATAAACCATAAAATTAGCTTGTTAATGTGTGCATTTAAATTGTATTTAGTGTACTTAAGTGACCTAAATTGAGAGATATAGAAGAATTAATAAAAATATGCACATAGTAGACAAAATGAGAATTTGGTGTGATTCTTATATTCTAAATGTCAAAGTCCAGAATTACCCTTTGGTTGTATGTTTGTTGTGTCTTTCAATGCAGGGGTAAATTTGAGATAATGCAAAATTATAAAGAAAGTCATGTGAGGCACATGGAGCAAAATAAGGAAATGGATCCAGCTTGACTTGAGGCATTTAGATGATTGACATGTGGCAAGGGGGAAGTTGGAAGTCATTCCAGATTTTTTGCTGCACTCTCGGGTGGCTATTGAGCAAAGTTTTTGAGCTGCTGAATTTAAAAGAAAAGCATAGCAGAACAGATTTTAGTTGGAGGGGAAAACAGAATCAGTTTTGGGCGGAGGTGAGAATTAGTTTTTCGGTTACGGGCTGGCGATTATTCATTGTGGGGAGAGGAGAAAATAAGGGCATGTTTGGATGCCAATACTTACTTCTTCTTGGATCTTTAAAAAATACACACTCTCATTCCTCAGCTCCGTTCGTGACTTCATTCTTAACACCTCAACACAAATTCCTTCCTCTTCGACTTAGTTGCTGCAATGGAGGCCTTCATTTCTCAACCTATTGAGCTTAATTTCAGAACCATGAGCGGCTAGATTCTTCTTCTTCTCTAAGAGATGAGCCGGCGCCTGAGTCATTGATCTTCAAGAGAGTAAATCTGATTAATGTGTTAGATTAGGATTAAACTTGTCTCTGTTCAGAACTTGTTGTTCTTAATTCTTTTCTGATTACATGATTCTTTTATGGCTGTTCAGTTAAGATTATGATTGATATGTTTTTTAGGTGCTAATGCTCTCTGATTTAGAGTATGTTCTGTGGTGATGTTTGGCTTGTTCAAGTCAAACTTTGTGGCTGAGTTGATTGATTTTTAATTAGTATTGTTCAATATTCATCTAGGAGTTCTAAATACATTTCAATTTGATTAATCTCTGGAATCAAAATCAGTATCTAAGATCGGTTTACTCTGAATAATAAAAAGACAGTGAAGGCTAGGCAAAACTCTTTGGGAAGATAATTCAATTGTGATATCTCCTAATTCCTTTTTACTTGAATTCTTTTCTCTTAAAATTCATAAATAGTTTACTAGAAATTCATTCTACATAATTTGTAAAAACACTTGATTAACTAAAATTCGTAGATCTTAGCTCTCCGAGTTCGACCTAGGTTAAACACTATTCTATAGAGTTTTAGTCTAGAAAATATTTGAGATGCTCACGACAAGGCTTCATCAACCCCTCTTCCCAACATTGAAAGAGAGTTCTCATCAATCCTAGGATATGTACATCCATAAACTAATGAACCATTATATACCTCTGTTGAAGTGTATAAGTTCTCAAAGAATCTTCTACCCATCTCCATAATTTCATCAGGATCATAAGACCAATCTCCTGACTCCAACTTCAAAGATAAAATTTTATTTCTGCGACGTCTCCCATTAGCTATCACATGAAAATACTTTGAGTTACGATCTCCCTCATTATACCACTTCATTCTAGAATACTGCATCCACATAACTTCCTCTCTAATTAAAATCTTCTCAAACTCACTCCATAGTTCTCTTTGCGTCAACTCTAGAGATGAAGAGCAACCCATACGAGAAATAGTATCATTTAAAACATCCAGCTGCCTCAAAATTCTTTCTTTAGACCTTTGAATATGCCCAAAGGTCTTTCTATTCCAAGCCGATAACTTCTTGGTGAATAAAGAAATAGAAGAATTCCAACTATCATTAATCTTCCAATTATTCTGTACAAATTTTGGAAAATCCTCATGCAAAACCCAAGGAGCAAAAAATCTAAATGGTTTGTAAACTTTCTCAAAATTTTTCAAAATACTCGTATCCAGTATAATCGGAGAATGATCTGATTTATATTTCGGCAAATGAACAATATGGCGATCTCATTTCAGCTGCCTTTTACTTGGAAGTTACTTAGGAAATATTTGGTATTGAAAGATATTTCTAACTTTGCAATGTAATTTGTCTTGATTAGCCAAGGTAATTACCCCAGCACACAATATTTCCGCAACAAAGTTAAAATAAATATTGTAGCCAAAAATGCTCATATTCTACAAAGGAAAAAACTTAGGTCCAGTACTTGATGTATAGTACATCCAGTACCCAATAAAAATTTGACACATGTGTAAATTTTCCTACACCCACCATACCATATCTCTCCCTACCTTCTTATCTTCAATTTCTCTCTCTTCTCCACTCTCCCCAAGCACGTGGCCAAGTGGGTACCTTCTTTATTTTTCTCTCACCTCCTTCTCCCTCCACCTTCGGCCACTCTCTCCTCCCCTCCATGGACAGACCACACTCCTCTCTTCTAATCCATTCACGCGCCTTCTCTTTTATGGCTATCTCCCCCCATTTCAGGTCTCTGTGAATCCATTGCAGCAAAGTAACATCCATAACCTTACAAATCACACATACATACATCCAGATCTGAATCTAACTCAACAAATGGGTCTGAATCGTCACCATCATCGTCTTCTCAGCCGCTCACTCCGCCCTCTCTTCCATGCCGGCGTTCATCTTCCCCTTGACTGAAGAGCTCGGTGTTCGTCTTCGCCGCCACTCACTTCGGTCTCTCTTCCGGCAACGTTTGTCTTCCACCACTCACCTTTCATGGAGGGCTGCCGTGAAAAACGGTGGGGCAGGTTGTGGTGTGGAGAAGTGGCGACTGCGTTATAGGTTCCGGTGGAAAACGGTGGGGGAGGGCGGTGGGTGTGAGGAGAGGAGAGTTGAGGGAGGAGTGTACAGATTGTTTTCGGGCGACCGGTGAAAGGAGAAAGGATGTGAGGGGATGTTCTTAGATTTTTTGGTGTTTGTTTATTGTGACGGTTTTGTTTGGGGGCAGAGGAGCAAGGAAGAAGATGTGTGTATGTGTGTAGTAGGGGAGGGAGATATGGCGTAGTGGGTGTAGGAAAATTTACACATGTGTCAAATTTTGATTGGGTACTGGATGTATTATACATCAAGTACTGGACCTAAGTTTTTTCCTTCTACAAAATAGCTTCAACATTTCATTCATAATAGACATGCTTTCAACAAACATAAAGAGGAATACAACATTCCTTGCATTCATGTTCAAACATAACAAGGATGTCTCCTATCTCATTACATTACATTCTTCTACAATATATTACATACATAATTGCACTAATGTAGCTTGGTAACTTTAAGAAAAATAAGTAACAACATTCTTCTACAAAATAACTTTTGGAAGCTCCATCCATTCTTCTTCATACAAGAAAAATCAGTAGAAACCTCTTCTTCAAGATTTGCAACATAAATACCATCTCCTCATACAGCCTTTCACTCTCATAAAGGAGCACATTTATCAGCTCCCTAAATCTGCCTTTAATCATAAACCCATTCAGAGTATCCCCAACGCTCTCCTCCTCCCTGTAAATACAACATTAAAAAACAAAAAGAAAATTTAATTAAGGAAACAAGAAAACAAGAAAGTGTAAAACAAATTAAATACTAAGCAATACATAATAGTGCAGTAGCAAACCTATGAACATCAAAGACAATTATTTATTTCAATCCTCATGAACTCTTTTTATATCAACCTTCATTAAAAATACATTCAAAAGGAAAGCTAGTGCAAAGAAAAGCATATGCAACTCCTATGCAGCAATTTTGCAAGAACATCTGCAAATAGACATAAGAAATAATGAAAATTACCCCACAAGACTAACTATCAACTTTCCTTTTCAGCTAATATATGAGAGATTAACAACAACTGTATTCATCATCAAACAACCAATTGAGCTCTCTCATTCACAAAAATAAGAAAGAAGGAAGCAGACACCGCAAAGCACATCACACATCAACTTCATATGCAATTTCACGACAAAAACCAAGGATAAAGACAGATAACAAATAATCAAACTCTCAAATATAATTTGAACTAAAGCCTAATCATAACACAACCAAAAGTTTGACCAGGAGTCAAAGTCATCTTCCTAATTTTAGAATCACATATTCTCCAAAAAAAAGTGAACTTTCAAATAATAACAAGAACCCTTCATCCAAATACAAGAAATACAAAAACTTGAGTGAAATCCCACAATTTCTGACCGAACAAGACCATAAGTGCCTCTGCCCACAGGCTTAATTGGAGGGACATACTCCTTGAAACCTCAAAGAGATTATCAAACGCAAAATCCAAAAGATTTGATACCTTAGATATGGTCGAATATCCCTTGGTGCTGTGTTGACTCCTCAATCGTTTCAAGATTCAAACTTGCAGTGACAACCTCTTTTCGGATAAGAATCTCCCTAGGTTTTGCGTCTTTATGCATCGTCATTTTAAGTCTTTGCGAAGAACAATTCTTTATCAATACAACAAAGTCGGATGATGTATCGATCTAATTATTGTTAGTTCCCATGATATTGTAAGTTCACATTTATAAAAGTTCCCTTTTACCTATCTCAATTATTATAGTTATCCATTTGATATAGTCATCTTACTTTCCTAAAAGCTATCAAATAGGAAAAGAATTTCATTTAACACATACATCATGGAACAAAATAACTTTCAATGCAATATCAGAGTTGATTCAAGTCATTGCAAATAATTATTTTCGTATAGGTTCATAACACACACTGAATAAATTACTATCAAATTGAGATTAAATGAGAAGGAATGTGAAGTGCATACAGTGTTGATGAGATTTATAGTGACAGAGCTCCTGATGGGAAAACTGCAAATTTTCCACCATGCTCTGCTATTGCCAAGTGGAGGCCTCCTTGGAGGTTTTCTTCTGCTTCTTCTGCCCGTCTTTCTCAACCGCCCAAGCAAACCCAGTTCTCCTTATCAGTAATAGCCACCTTTCATCATGATCCAAATCTTTGCTTACACACAAAAACAAACAAATAAGCAAATAACAAATATCACTATGGAGTTACTGTGAACAAATACAATAAATTATACTAAAAATAAGAATGCAAGTACAAGAAAAGCGAGAAAAGTAACATACAAAGGGGATGTTCGGACCATTCTCTTCGATGGCATCGCAATTCAACAGCTTCAACTTCTGATGGAATAGCGCTTTCAAAAGAATCTGGGACCCCTTACCTCTCAGTATAACAGGTAGTTCATTGCGTGTCATTTTCCTTTTTTTATGTAAAATCCAGTGATATCCCCTTGATCTTGCCCAACAACATAGTAGAGATATTGAAAAAGAAAGAAAGTGGAACGAAAAAATTTTAAATATTTCAAAAAAAGTGATTTTAACCCATAATGTCAGTTCAAAAATTTTGGAAGTTATAAAATATTGAAAAATTCATCTTTTCAAAAAATTTGAAAATTAAAAAATCTATTGAGGAAAAAAGAATTGAAAACTCAATGAAAGTGCTAGTAAAAAATAGTTTTCAAGCTATAATATCAATAAAATTTATTATGAAATTTAAAAATAAAGGAATTCATAAGAGAAGAAATAAAGAATTGAAAACAAATTTTGAAAACCATTGTAAATCAGTTCAAAAAATTGTAAAGCCAAAATAAAATTTGTTATGAAAAAACAAATTAAAAGAAATCGTGGAAAAAAGAAAACAAATAATTGAAAACTCAATTGAAAAATTTTGCAAGTTCAATCAAAAAAATTGTTTATAAACCTTAAAAAAATTACAAAACTTCAAATTCTAATACTATCCAAGTCAAATTTGTTGTCGACCAGCATCCATGCACCGAAGTATCGCAATGAGCTGCAAGACAGTTTTTGATTGAGTAAACCATGAAATTTTCGAACATAGATAAACACACAAAATGTGAGTGTTTAAAGGCATCTATCAATCTAAGAACTCTTTAAAAAACGGTGGAGTCATAGATAAAGGAAAAGATGTCAAATCCTCGATGTGATTGCATTATCACGAATATATAACAGTGGAAAAGAACAAAGAAATCCATATTAACCTCACCAAATTGAAGAATCAATGTCACTGAAATCAGGCTAGCAACACACCTAATGACGAGATCACCAAGAAAAATAGGAAGTGCCTAAGAAAAAAAAAGTTTGCTAGGTTGAAAGAATATTCCAATTGATCAAATTACAAAGCCAAACATAGGTTTTTGGTGTACCTCCATGGCTGCATCATTGCAAATTAGCAGGGTACAAAGCAACAAATGTTGATTTCTAACAACCGGCAACATCTTCACTGTGAAGGAAAATGGGGAAATTCAAATCAACTTATTCACAAAAATATTAAACAAGTGACTGGAGAGAATATGTTGAGAATCAGGAAAAAAGAAAATAGCTATAAAAGTAGAAAGGAAAGAGTACCGGCGTATTTGAGACTTGGCTGGTAAAATAAGATTCCGACGACATATATAGATTGGAGTAGCAAGATTACGAAAAAAATCAGCTAAGAGACAGTCATTAGGGGGAGTGGTAGAGATGGAAAAGCGCGAGAGTGAGAACCGAGAGAAATCCCAATATAAGTATTTGTGTAATTAAGTATTTGTTTGATTTGTATGATGATTAAATGATTTTTTATTAATTCTTATAAACAATTTCTCTTCTCTCTCTCATCTCTCACCTTTGTCTCTATCCTCTTTAAACCTTCCTGTTCTTGAACATTTAATTCAGCTTCACTTGTACTCTTCTATTCTATGTTCGCATTACAGAAAATTAAATATACATTATAGAATCAACATTCTCCTGAACTCAACATGGTGCTGCAATGAGTTATAAAAGAAAGTTATGAAAATCAAACATTGATGTATCATGCACTTTAATATATAGAATTGGATCAGATTAAATTATTATGATATTTAGTTTACAAATAAAACGTCTGAGCACGATGAATAGTATATTAACAGTCAAAGCTTGACCAAATTAACAAATGACAAATCAAGAAACAACAAGACACCATATTGACATATTTTATTTTTGGGAAAATACATTTAAAAAACTATAAGAACAATTTAAAGATGCATATAAATAACAACGAATCCAAAAAGATTAGAAATTTAAAATTACTTGACGCATTTGAATGTGAAGAAGTAAAGAGATGGAATTTCAGAATTACCTATAGTGTGTGGTGAGAATGTGTGTCGCCGCCACCTTATAGACCAAGATTCCCATTTAATTGTGTTGGTTGAAACAAAGCATTACTATTGGGTCAGTGACTCCAAATGACAGACATGAAGAATAGAGTAATGCGTTCGGAAAATAAATGAGAGAAAAAGAGAAAAGAAAGAAATGAGTGAATGAAAGTGATAATTGTCGAAAGAAAGAAAGAGAAGGAAGGGTTTTCTTGTTGAAACAATTATTCATAGAAAGTGTTGGAATGTGGTCCCAGCCTTATGGACCAAGAATGCCATTTGATGGTATTGCGTTGAAACAAAGTATTGGGTTGGTGAATCCAATTGAGATATCTGAAGTGACAAAAAAATGGAGTTTCTTGAAGAGGTCTTGGGAGGTGGAGAGCAAGGTGATGGGTTCTGAAAATGAGAGTGACAGAGAAAAGAAAGAAAGAAATGGGTGATAAAGGATTAAAGAAAGAAAGAAAGAAAGAAAGAAAAGTAATGGGTTTGCTTGTTTACCTTTACAGTGGAAGATGTGTGAGGCATGAAAGAAAAGGAAGAATGAAGAAGAGCAAAACCAACAAGATGTTGCAGCAAGGCCCAATTGTTGATAGAGAGGGAAAAGAGAAGAGGAAGGGATAATGGAGAGAAGAGGAAGATGAGGACCAGAAGAAATGAGCTGGTGCAGAAGGAGGTCATTCCTTTGAGAGAGAGAGAGAGCAAGAGAGGAATGGAGAATGAGAAAGAAGAGATGAAATGAACTTCACATAAGAGGGGCTTATTTATCAAGGACAATTACGTGTGCATTTTTGCAATTTAACCCTTATTTAAATTTATGGTAACATTAAGTACTAATTATTTAATTGGTATCATTTACTTAATTTAAACGTGATTTCAAAATGTTCTCGTTCAAAATACCAACAATTTGGTAAAATAATTTTTTTACTAACTTATTTCCAACCAGTATATGCAATTAAAATATAAAAATTACTCCGTCCGTTCCTAAATATAAGAGTAATTTGACTTTTTTTGGAGAATCATAAGAAAGCAAAATATAGTAATTAAAAATTGATTTTTCCAAATTTTTTCGCTAAATTAGTTTATTTGAATTCTGAACTTACATATGATCTAATAATATTTAAAATATGTTGTGATTAAATTGTTTATTTAAAAGTTATTAAATATTGCAAAATTCATCTTTTCAAAAAATTTGAAAATTAAAAAATCTATTGAGGAAAAAAGGATTGAAAACTCAATGAAAGTGCTAGTAAAAAATAGTTTTCAAGCTATAATATCGATAAAAACTTGGAAATAAATTTTATTATGAAATTTAAAAATCAAGGAATTTGCAAGAAAAGAAATAAAGAATTGAAAAGAAATTCTGAAAACCTTTGTAAATCAGTTCAAAAAATTGTAAAGTCATAAAATTTGTTATGAAATAAAAAAATTAAAAGAAAACATGGAAAAAAGACAAAAAGAATTGAAAACTCAATTGAAAAATTTTGCAAGTTCAATAAAAAAATTGTTTATGAACCTTAAAAAAATTACAAAACTTCAAACTCTAACACTATCCAAGTCAAATTTGTTGTCGACAAGCATCCATGCACCGAAGTATCGCAATGAGCTGCAAGACAGTTTTTGATTGAGCAAACCATGAAATTTTCAAACATAGATAAACACACAAAATGTCAGTGTTTAAAGGCATCTATCAATCTAAGAACTCTTTAAAAAACGGTGGAGTCATGGATAAAGGAAAAGATGTCAAATCCTCGATGTGATTGCATTATCACGAATATATAACAGTGGAAAAGAACAAACAAATCCATACTAACCTCACCAAATTGAAGAATCAATGTCACTGAAATCAGGCTAGCAACACACCTTATGACGAGATCACCAAGAAAAATAGGAAGTGCCTAAGAAAAGAAAAGTTTGCTAGGTTGAAAGAATATTCCAATTGATCAAATTACAAAGCCAAACATAGGTTTTTGGTGTACCTCCATGGCTGCATTGCAAATTAGCAGGGTAAAAAGCCACAAATGTTGATTTCTAACAACCAGCAACATCTTCACTGTGAAGGAAAATGGGAAATTCAAATCAACTTATTCACAATAATATTAAACAAGTGACTGGAGAGAATATGTTGAGAATCAGGAAAAAAGAAAATAGCTATAAAAGTAGAAAGGAAAGAGTACCGGCGTATTTGAGACTTGGCTGGTAAAATAAGATTCCGACGACATATATAGATTGGAGTAGCAAGATTACGAAAAAAATCAGCTAAGAGACAGTCATTAGGGGGAGTGGTAGAGATGGAAAAGCGCGAGAGTGAGAACCGAGAGAAATCCCAATATAAGTATTTGTGTGATTAAGTATTTGTTTGATTTGTATGATGACTAAATGATTTCTTTTTAGTTCTTATAAACAATTTCTCTTCTCTCTCTCCTCTCTCACCTTTGTCTCTATCCTCTTTAAACCTTCCTGTTCTTAAACATTTAATTCAGCTTCACTTGTACTCTTCTATTCTATGTTCGCATTACAGAAAATTAAATCTACATTATAGAATCAACATTCTCCTGAACTTTGATGCATCATGCACTTTAATATATAGAATTGGATCAGATTAAATTATTATGATATTTAGTTTACAAATAAAACGTCTGAGCACGATGAATAGTATATTAACAGTCAAAGCTTGACCAAATTAACAAATGACAAACCAAGAAACAGCAAGACACCATATTGACATATTTTATTTTTGGGAAAGTACATTTAAAAAACTATAAAAACAATTTAAAGATCCATATAAATAACAATGAATCCAAAAAGATTAGAAATTTAAAATTACTTGACGCATTTGAATGTGAAGAAGTAAAGAGATGGAATTTGAGAATTACCTATAGTGTGTGGTGAGAATGTGTGTCGCCCACCTTATAGACCAAGATTCCCATTTGATTGTGCTGGTTGAAACAAAGCATTACTATTGGGTCGGTGAATCCAAATGACAGACATGAAGAATAGAGTAATGCGTTCTGAAAATAAATGAGAGAAAAAGAGAAAAGAAAGAAATGAGTGAATGAAAGTGATAATTGTCGAAAGAAAGAAAGAAAGAGAATGAAGGGTTTTCTTGTTGAAACAAGTATTCATAGAAAGTGTTGGAATGTGGTCTCAGCTTTATGGACCAAGAATGTCATTTGATGGTATTGCGTTGAAACAAACTATTGGGTTGGTGAATCCAATTGAGATATTTGAAGTGACAAGAAAATGGAGATTTCTTGAAGAGGTCTTGGGAGGTGGAGAGCAGGGTGATGAGTTCTGAAAATGAGAGTGACAGAGAAAAGAAAGAAAGAAATGTGCGATAAAGGATTAAAGAAAGAAAGAAAAGTAATGGGTTTGCTTGTTTACCTTTACAGTAGAAGATGTGTGAGACATGAAAGAAAATGAAGAAGAGCAAAACCAACAAGATGTTGCAGCAAGGCCCCATTGTTGATAGAGAGGGAAAAGAGAAGAAGAAGGGATAATGGAGAGAAGAGGAAGATGAAGACCAGAAGCAATGAGCTGGTGCAGAAGGAGGTCATTCCTTTGAGAGAAAGAATTACGTGGGCTAAATATGAAGTTATTAAGTACTAATTATCAACGACAATTACGTGGGCATTTTTACAATTTAACCCTTATTTAAATTTATGGTAACATTAAGTACTAATTATTTAATTGGTATCATTTACTTAATTTAACAATAACTGATATATACTTGTTTATATTCATTATTTTACTCAGGCTTAATGCAAATGTCACTTCATTTTTCTCTTTTTAAGTTCTGAAATAATCTTACAAAAATCTTTAAACCTAAATTACAAAAATCATAAACTAAATAGGTTGGCCTTACTGAGTTAAAACAGGATGGTGATACTGGCTCGATCCGAATTAAAACGGGTTGGCCATACTGGCTCGACCCGAATTAATGGCTCTATGATGTAATAGAAGAAGAGTTACTTTTATCTTATTACATAGTTATAAACTTAAAATAAATGTTCATTAAATTGTCATTTCAACATTCATATATTACATCATTATGTCACATCAGATTTTATCTTACAAAAGTGAGTTTTAGCTAATGAATTACTCCCTTCAGTCCTTATTATAAGTCACCAACCGCCACTAAATTTTGGTCCTTAGTATAAGTCACCAACTTCCTTTAACTAACTCATATTAAAATTTTCCCAACATACCCTTATCATTGGGAAATGAGCATTGGAAGATGAGAAGACAGAGAACATAAAAAATACACCTTTATACTCATACAGATAGATGATTAATGAAGAGAGAGAAAAGATAATATAGGCTATAGTAATAAAGGTGGGAAGGGCAAAAATGGAAAAGACAAAATAAAACAACACCAATTTAATAATGCAACTTCCATTAACCTCAATTCCTTGGTATGTACAATTTTGGCGGTTGGTGACTTATAAATAGGACTGCAGGAGTACTCGATAAGCAATGAAAATAATTCTTGGTTATCATAAATGGACTAAAATATTGTATATTATGTTTGGTGCTCCTACTATATTCTAGAGTACTGAAAATGCTCCTTTACCCCACAATTTAATGGTCAAAATTTGACACATAACGGTCAAACTTGACTTATTTAACGTCGTTACTAAATAAGCTACGAAAATAATTTTTCGTTATCACAAATGGACCACAATATTGTATATTACGCTAGGTGCACTTTGCTATATTCTAGAGTGCTAAAAATGCACCTTAACCCTAAAAATATTATGAAATAGTGTACAATGTACTATCTATCTATGTTGCTACAACCAATTTTAATGAAATCCAATTTATTATGTTTAATCATAATGGGAAGCACATTGTGTGGATCTCCATAAATGGTTAGAGGGTAATAATATATTCTTTTCAAATTATAACAAACATTATATTTAATACTCCTCATTGATTTTGTAACTTACCCTTGCATGCTTTGCAGACTCAAGAAGCTTATTTAGTATGCTCTGAAATTGAAGTGGTAAAAGATGTTGGCTGGGCCATTACATCATAGTCATTGGTAATATAAACTTGCATCATTTGAAATAAAAAAAAGGAGATGAAAGAAGAGAGGGGTGGATACAATTAATGTTTTATAGGCATGATCATGAGAAGTTATTTCTGATTATTGTACTGTTGTCATTATTACTACCAAATAAGGACAATAATTGATAGTTGATTTTTTTAGATACTACCTAAATTAAACTGATATTGGTCTTTTGTCTTCTAAACTGAGGCTTCAACTAAATTATCAAAAACTTCTAAAAGAGAAACTACCAGAAGCACATGATGGGGTTACAGTGATAGATATAGCAGGAGGATGAATTGGAGCTCATTCAGCCGTTTACACAAAAAAACCAGTCATGTTCTTTGATAAAAATTTCATTTGCCACATTTAACTACGTTAATTACACAAGGTTGTTGTTTCGTGTGCCCAATGTTAATAATGGAGCATGAGTTGTTTCCTATTAATAATAATGAATTGTTATTTTTCTTCAGTCCACCATTTCCTAGCACATTTAACACTTTATGTCATATCTCCAATGCATTTGTAATCCCTAAGGATTACCAAACATAAATATGAAGAATTGAACTTACTTCTCCAAAGTGTCTAGGGAAATTTGGTTGTTCGAGAGGTTGGACAGGGAGAAAAGATATGTAATTTCACTCTTTTTTAATTTCTATATATGCATGGGCGAATTTAATTCATCGACAAACTAAAAATATTTCATATAATCTAAAATGAAATTTTTGGAAATTCAAACTACAAAAAGATATACTAAGTGAGCTTTCAGATCGGTTGCATGCCTAAGACCAATTTTTAGCTGTCATAGTAAATGGCCCAAACATCCATAGAATGGATATGAACCCATCATATTCTAAACTTTCATTCAAAATGAACATAAGAAAATTTTCAATTATAACTTCATTTGCTATAACGTTTAATTAAAGCTAGAGTCAATCATTAAACAATGTGGGAATCTATTTACCAATTTCGGATTTTCTCACAGACAATTATACATATATAGCACTATCAAGAGACAAATCACTTGACAGCTTAAAAATTCTTATTCTAGACAATGAGAAGGTAGGAGAAACTACAATAAACGTAGTCTATGTCGAAGCATTTATCCACAACACTACAACAAACAAGTTTGCTTAATGACTTTGAAAATTAAAGTACATAATATTTTATTCACAATTTGTAACTCTAATAGCAATCATTTCTCGACAGGTAGAAGGGAAACAAAAATGAAAGAGAAAATGAATCTCAGAATCTTTAGTAAAATAATTTACTCCTGATTAGCTACAACAACGTGAATCACAGGTAATTTACTAGTGATTAGTTGCTTAAACCTCACGCAATTTACTATTTAACTGTCAAGGACAAGATATATTAGTTGTCTAAAAAATTGTAATTAAATAATTGTTTTTCTATTAGTAAAAAATGTAAATCAACATGTTTTATTAAAAGATAAAACACTTCGTATTAATCCAACTGGTATCTCGCGCAATGCGCAGGGTCTTCCACTAGTTACAAAAGTTATTGAAATGAAAAATCTGTGCTTTCCATTATATATAGTGAAATCTAAAACAGCAGGTAAGATGTTTATGCCCAAAATTCCATCGTATTAATATGATTCTAATTTTTGAGCATTCAAACATAAATTATAATTACAATTTAAGAGGTTTTATTTTAGTTAGATGGAATCTCTCTCTCTTTTCTCTACTCCTGAGTCCTGAGTCAATTGTTTTGATTCCTAGATTAACATCTGTGATTAATTAATTAAGCATAAAATGACAATTGTCATAATTGGGGTTTTTCTTGGCCCAAATTTATCTCATCATTTCATTATGGTCCATATTCTCTAGACTTATATGTCACCAAAAAAAGATGCTGATTGCTTGATTATACTAAAGAAAATGCAACAAGTGGAGAGTTATTTACCATATGCTTTCGGTTTTGCCCTTTTGTTTTACCAACAAAGAAAATCATTTTAAAATTCTAACTTACAAAATCTGAAGAAAGATAAACAACTATAGAATTAGAAAAACAAAAAACTCTTAGAAAAGAAAATAATACTAAAAACAAGTAAATAAGAGATATTTAGAATAACGAATGACTTAATATCACAAATCCCATATAACTGTTCACATGGAGAAACTTAATATCCTTGTATTTTCCACACAATCTAAAGACCTTACACACCAACTCTAACAAAGCAGTAACAACTTGATTAACGTTTTTTTGGCTTAAGACATGATATGATAAGTATATAATTACCAATCAGGGTGCAATAAGTATCACCTTTTCTATGCATTCATCAGTAATCATCATTATGAAATCAGTACCAAAATGATCCAAAATAATATTATCGATGATATTCAATCCCAATACAATATTCGAGAGCACACTTTGAATCCTTAGTAATCCACTAACTTTTGTGAACATTTGTATGAAACCAGTCTTCTCAATCTTGCATTTGTGAACATTTAGTGTCAATCTAGTGTAGTCATTGACAATAGAGTCAGTCATCACTCAATAGCATCAATCAAAATCACTCAATCATTTATCGTGTTATGTGTTTGTATCGATTGTTCGTATGTTTTTTATGTTTTGTAACAATCATGGCATGTTGTGCAATTGGTACAAGTGATACCAAAGTTTATCTAAACATTGAAAATAACTTAAAATGTAGCTTTTGCGGCTGGGCTGTACTTTGGAGGCCCAAACGTGATACCAAATAGAAATACAGTGGAAGTTGTCAAGTTGATACCCGAAAGCAAATCTTCAAAGTTGTAGGTGGTTCTATGGCCTAAAGCACTTGCTTTAGTTAGTTTACTTTACTTAGTTTAATTTATTATTAGTTTGTATTTCTTCAGCATTTTGGTCTATATATACCATCTTTTTTGTATACTTTGGATAGGATATACAACGTCTAGAAGAATAAAGTAAAAGCATAAATTAAATGCAAATTGTAAAAACAAATTATGTCAGATTGTGTTTTATAGGTGTAACTAGTGTACACTACTGTTACTTATGTGTTTTATGTCAGATTGTAATGCTAAAATCGCTTAAGCAAGGAGATTTCACACCATCTCAATTTCAATCTCGCTCTACAATTTTTTCTTATACAATTTTGGAGAGAGTTTTGTAAGAAAGCCAAATGGACAGAATTTTGTTTTAATGAAATATTGAAAAGTCTATTTTAGAATGTTCAAATATGAAATAAAAGTGAAATGTCAGAAAATGTTGCTTCAACTCTCAACTTTAGAATGACTTGCTAAGAGACAGTTTGTTGTGAAAACTATGCCAAATATCATCAAAGTTCATAAAGTAGCTTTGAAGCCTCAAAAGGCAATTTGAGCCTTCTACATTGGTGCCAAAAAAGTGAAACAGGCTCGCATTCCTTGACTCAAACGTGTGTTAGGCTGATCTGAAATGTAAAACTTAAACACAACTTTTATAGATTTAACAAACATAGCATGTCCTAGTTAAAACAAATATGAAATCAGATATTGAAAGAAGAAAAGATGCCTTGGTAAAAAAAAAAATCCACACTCTTCTTCCCACTTTTTGAAGCCTCCCAACAGAAATAAAACTTAACTCATCTCACCATGCCACAAACCAATATCACTTCAGACTTCAAAGCTCACATTACAAATCCACTTTTGAAAAAAAGGTCAGAGAAAGAACATGAAATCAATCAGAAATAGAACTCAGCACCACAAAACAATCTTGTACAAATGTGTTTAGTTTGTCAAAGTCATGCAACACATGCAGCTGCTGAAGAAGGAAGACCTTGGCTTGCGTTTCTCTTTTACTCTAGGCAAATCACACTCTATTTGTTTCACTTCCTTCACTCTGCCATCTTGGTTTTCTTGCTCCTTTGGCATGACTAGAAGATGTGCTTCTTCTTCTTCTTTCAAGAGGCCTAAAAATGGGGCATGGAGTTTCTCGGAGTAGCTTCTTTCCATTGTCACTATTTTCTCCTCTACCGGCACTTCTTCATGCTGTAATATGTGTTGTTCATATTCAGCACTAGGCTTAAGATTTAGGCTGCTCTGGTTTGACAAGCCTTCAGTTGCAGTCTTAACATGATGGATCAATGGAATGTGATCTGATTCTTCCCTTGTCGCTTCAATTCGGAGATTGAGATTGAAACTCGGAGATTTTTGCATCAAACAAGAGATATTAGGATTATCAGAGTTTGATTCAATGCTATACCTACTTGTCACACTTTCCATAACTTCATAGCCTCCATTTGTAAAAACAGCATTATAAAGAATTGGTACACTGGACAGATTGGCCTCTGAAGTTTTTGTTATATCAGCTTCTGTTGCTTTCTCTCGTTCGGAATAATTCTCCTTCCTATCTTCCTCAAATGCTTCATCAACAATAATGTCCATATTTTCCACTGTCAAATTTGAAGAATCAATGCTGGTAGAAGTAAAGTACTTGGTTTGGCTGACAGTGCCCTCTTGGTGACTAGACATATGTAACATAGAAATAGAATTCTTCAGGGTGTGAGATTCTTTCTGACCTGAATTTAGAAAATGAGAGTCACATTGTGCTGACATATCTTCCCCATCTAAATCTTTTAACAAGGCATGCAAGGCTTCAGGCTTTACTTCTTGAAGAATTTTCTCCTTAGAAATCTCCTCATGTTCAAGTCTGCCATTTACAAATGTTGAGCCTAGTATGAGTCCATCTCCTTCAGCCTCAGGAACTATAAAATCTTGCTGAAATGGAACATTGTTGGTTTCTTCTGAATTTATGTTGTAGTTAATGCACACATCAATTTGGTCTTTGTTTTCTGTAAGTTTTGGTTCATCAACTTGAATTGGAGCAAGATCCATATTTACTTCTTCACAATAGTCTCCATTAGACCTTCTGTTGATAATGTCAGCCTCAAAATCCAGTGAATTCTCCTTTTTTGATCCACTTTCTTCCAATGTTCCCTCTTCTTGAATCTCCTTATACATTATCTCATTCTCAAACTTTAGTAACTTATCAACCATATTAGATTCTGGTGGCGAATCCACAAAATGATCAGTAATATGGTTGACTTCAGCCAATAGACTTCGATTGCTCTTTTCGTTGATGCTAGAAAAATTTTCTAAGATCTCTGACGCATATATCCCACTACTCCTTAATTCATATCCATCTCCACGTTCGTTGTTGACTTCACAGTTAATATTTTCTTTGACTGCATGTTCTTTATCTGAACTGATAACATAATCCATTAAAGAGATTGCATCAGCATCTTGGAGATCACTTCTTTGCAGTGATTCACTACCTTGTAGTGATGGTTCTTCTAGAACTTCACCAAACTCATCACAAGAAGGATTTGTTTGTAATGATTGTTGAAGCTCTACATCATGTGATGTTAAAGCAACATCATTATCATCTGCAGGAATTATAAGGTGATGCAGAGGTCAGAAGTCAAAATATACATGTTATATGTGATCATTTGAATTCTTGCAAGATAACCTATATTTTACTTTCATAAATTGGATACAACATTTCATATAACTAATCATATAAGATGGAGCAAGGCTATAAAAATGTCAAGTAGCCTAACCTTGTTTAATTGAAGAATCTTTATCAAGGTCATGATCATACGTAACCAGCTGATCCTTGCATAGTTTTATTCTCTTGCCATATTCTCCTGTATCATTCAATATAAAGTTTGACTGGGTTTTACAGTTTTCGCCTCCTTTGTCTGCTAGTTCAGCATTTGGAGACTCTTCAACTTGCATGATTTCAGTTATTGGATGCCCTGCATATCAGAATACCAAATATTCATTAAATTATGATATCTTATATTTCTTTGATTTCATGAAAATAAAGCATCTGAAAAGGAACTCCTTACCTGAATCAGAAGTGCAATCTTTGACATTTAATTCATCATTCAGGTCTTCAGAAATATGATTGGTTTCATTTTCACCTGGTTCATCAATGTCGTGAGCTTCTTTTTGTGTCATGTCTAGAAGTTCACATTTTCTTTCATCTAAATAAATCCTTGAAGAATTTTCGTGGACTAATTCAACTTTATTGGATGGATGATTCTTCTTATATCCATTTTCACCATCTTCGGCGGCATTTCCTTCTCGAGTAGAATTTTCAAGCACGTTTGGCTCATCATTAGAAGCCAGTGAGGTATCATTTTTCAGAACATCTTCTACTTCAACTGCAGGAGGCATCTGGTTTTCTACAATTACTACTTCTCCATGACAATCACCTTTTAGTGAATCACTCTCAAGCATGATTGCAGATACAAAAGTGGTCAATCCATTAGCTTTATCTTCAACATTTCCAGCATAAGCACTTGGGATGATTTGATTTGAACCTTTTAAAACATCTGCATCACTATCTTCTTCAAGTGAAACTTTTCGAGGTTCAATTATTGCATCACCAGAAGCCATTGCAGCCTCTTCCATTTGACATCCGGCTTCATATATTAGCTTTGTTTGATTTTCTACCTCATCATCTCCAACAGTATTGCATTTTAATGTCTCATTTTTCAGGTTCAATCCTATCATTTGAAGCCGATCCATCATAAGCTTTTGTTTCATCATCACTGCCTTTATCAGCAGAGATTTTTTGATTTTCTTCTTGTACTTTCTCTGCAGTCACTCCCTCATTTAAAGACTTCTTTTCAACTTCACTTGCATTATCTTCCTCTGCAGAAGTAGAAAACAAAAAAATGAAAACAATGAAATGGGAAAAATTGTAGAACTCAAACCAACCAAATTTAATTCAGAACTTGACAATAAGAATGCCAGTAAATAAATACCATTGAGAGCAGAAGTTGTGTTGTTATTACCCATTTCATTGCCCATGCTCAACTAGCCAAATCCTACAATATAAAGCCCAAAGAAAGGAAGAGATCTTAGAATAATACACTATTCTTCAAACAAACGGTGTGCTTCTTCTAATAGATGAGAGTTCATGAAAGGATTGAACTTTTCAGTTTGATATTCCGAATGACCGACAGTTGAACATCATAGACTATACCATGATTGTGATGATGATACTCAGAGAGAGGGTGATGAAGAAAATTTATTTAATTTATAAGCGCATTTTGGACTTTTCATGTGTAATCTTATTGTCATATTAGTGAAAATATCATTTTTGATCCCATGTTAAAAGTTGGGTACCATTGGTGTACCTTGCAATAGTTATGTATCATTTTTGTTCCTTAGCCAATAGTTATGTATCATTTTTGGGCCTTCGCCCTAAAATAATCGCCGGCCGGTAAAAGTTTATTTAATTATAAGGGCATTTTGGACATTTCATATATAATATTATTGTAATATTAGTGACAATATCATTTTTGATCACATGGAAAAATTGGGTATCATTTTTGTACCTCAAAATAGTTATGTACTAATTCTGTTCCTTGACCAATAGTTATGTATCATTTTTGAGTTTTCGCCCAATTTCTTACAACATAAGCTTTACTTTTTGTTAAATAAACTTTTTTTATTGTTAAGGAAAAATTGGAAAACCAATACAAACTAAACAACTTGAACAATGAAATATAATTTGAAATCAAATTTCAACTTGAAGTGAAAATTTTATAAAAACACACAACTTTAATAATTAATTACAAGTTATAAATTTTCTTGGGAACGTACCTACCTAAAATTATGCAATGACACCACCAAAAAATATAAAAATACCAACATTTATGGTAACATTAAGTACTAATTTTTTAATTTGTATCATTTACTTAATTTAAACGTGATTTCAAAATGTTCTCGTTCAAAATACCAACAACTTGGTAAAATAATTTTTTTACTAACTTATTTCCAACCAGTATATGCAATTAAAATATACATATTACTCACATCATATACTATGTTTTAAACAAAAAAAACTAACTTTTAAATATTTAAAATTGTTAAAAACTCAAATTTATAGTTTGAAACATTTTAAAAATTATGAATTTAAATTAAAAAGAATATCATGTTTAACCTATCTACAGCGGCATCAGGTTCCTAAAAGATGCCAAAGGTCAAAGACAATGGTTTTTATGAGATTGAGTGAAAATTAGGCGGGTATGAGGAGGAAAACAACGACGAGAATTTTAAGTGATTTTAGTCGTTATTTCTGTTGGAGAATCAACGATCAGAATCTCTTTAAATATTTTTGTTGTTACATAGAAACATTAACCAAAGTTTTTAAAAAATTGTTCATTGTTTCCTCTTATTGAAACTAGGACCAAAGTTCAAATAAATGTTATCATTTCTCAAGCTTTTCGGTGAAATTACAAATAATGACACCACAATTTTATCAACGACCAGCTTTACTTTGGTCGTCCATTACTATCGTTAATAGTCTACTTTACAGTAGTATGATTTCAATCGAGCATAATATATCAACATATTATTATTCTTAAACAATTAATGTAAGAAATTTAATCATTACTCAATTCAATATATATAAAATAAAATTATTGTAGTCATTATTAACAATAACTGATATATACTTGTTTATATTCATTATTTTACTCAGGTCTTAATGCAAATGTCACTTCATTTTTCCCTTTTTAAGTTTTGAAATAATCTTACAAAAATCTGTAAACCTAAATTAAACTTGCTATCCATGTTGATATAAGGAGCTAACTCAGAAATTTTAAGAAACCATTTATTTTCACTTTTTGTTAAATAAACTTTTTTTATTGTTAATGAAAAATTGGAAAACCAATATAAACTAAATAACTTGAACAATGAAATATAATTTGAAATCAAATTTCAACCTGAAGTGAAAAATTTATAAAAACACACAACTTTAATAATTAATTACAAATTATAAATTTTCTTGGGAACTTACCTACCTAAATTTATGCAATGACACCCCCAAAAAAATATTAAACAATACTCGTATCGTACTTTTAAAGTTTTCCACTAAGAATCTTAAAATAAATTAAAAATGGGCTAGCTGTGAATTAGTGAATACTACATTAAACTTGAACATTTAAAGAGGTCAGAGAATACTCACAAGTCAGTCAACTCCCCAAAACGCCCAAAGTCAAAACCGTTATACGCTCTGTTACTATATTAGCGAGAAACCTCATCTTAACAAACAACTAACTGTTACCTTCTTCATTTACTCTCTCTCTCTCTCTCTCGTTAAAAATAATGAAAGTATATTAGATAGTATATAACTCGAAGAGATCATTGCTACCCTTGATTTTTGATTTCTTACTGTATTTTCAATTTCCAAGAACATTAGATTAATAATGGTGATAACTTCTTGAGTCTTCTTTATTTATTTTTTTAGTTGCAATGTTGAGTCTTCTTTCTGTTTCCATTCTTAAATTGTTTTTTATAAATAAGTTATAGTTAAAACGAGATATATTTTTCAATGAGAGGTTTTTTAAGTATTTTTTCTGCAGCCCAAAAAATGTGTTTCTTTTTCATGTATATATTCCTTGTTTCTTGTTGCTAATTTAGCAAGAATAATGAACTTTGTTAAAAATTAAACTGAGGTCCCAAGAGTTTTAATTACAACTTTTAGAGCTAGTAATAACAACTTATTGACCTCACAAAACAACTCGTAAGACCTCACATTAATTATTTTTCTTATAAAGGAGCTCTAACTAATTTTCCCATCTAAGAAATACTCACACGAAAAAAGTCGCACCCCTGACCCATGTTTTTAAATTATTTTTTCAAACAGTTTATGAAAACAAAATTCTACCAGCAAATATAATCTTTCACTTTCTATTTCTCCACTTTCATTTTTGAACAACAAAAGTAAACACGCCTTTAATAGTCATTGAACTCTAATCAATTGGTCCTTACAAGGCTTTGGGGAAAGCTCTAGGGTGGTTTTTAGGTTGACTGATTCTCTACTCTATTAGCTTCCGACTTCAATTGATTTTCCCTGGTATGTTTCCTTCCTTTTTTGCTTTTTTCTGACTTTTATGTGGTTGCTTTGGTGTGAAGTTGTATTGAATATGAGGAACTATTATCTATAGAATTTCTTCCACCAAGCCAAATTTGAGCTGTTAGTATGCCTCCTATGTCAGCAACCTAATGTCTCTTACATCTGTTAATTTTTTTATTACTCATCGGCTGAAATGTGGCTCATTAGCTGGCTGAGTACTGTTTAATGGCCAGGATTTCATTCACAAAAATAATTTGTTTTGCGTGTTAGTTTTGGGATTACTTGAGCCAGTTAGTGGGTAAAGGAAAATTTACACATGTCTCAAATTTTGATTGGGTATTGGATGTACTATACATCAAGTACTGGACCTAAGTTTTTTCCTTCTACAAAATAGCTTCAACATTTCATTCATAATAGACATGCTTTCAACAAACATAAAGAGGAATACAACATTCCTTACATTCATGTTCAAACATAACAAGGATGTCTCCTATCTCATTACATTACATTCTCCTACAAAATATTACATACATAATTGCACTAATGTAGCTTTGTAACTATGAGAAAAATAAGTAACAACATTCTTCTACAAAATAACTTTTGGAAGCTCTAACCATTCTTCTTCATACAAGCAAAAACAGTAGAAACTTATTCTTCAAAATTTGCAACATTAATACCATCTCCTCATACGGCCTTTCACTCTCATCAAGGAGTGCATTTATCAGCTCCCTCAATCTGCCTTCATTAAACTGTATTCATCATTCATTAAAAATACATTCAAAATAGACATAAGAAATGCATTCAACCTTCATTAAAAATACATTCAAAAGGAAAGCTAGTGCAAAGAAAAGCATATGCAACTCCTATGCAGCAATTTTGCAAGAACATCTGCAAATAGACATAAGAAATAATGAAAATTACCCCACAAGACTAACTATCAACTTTCCTTTTCAGCTAATATATGAGAGATTAACAACAACTGTATTCGTCATCAAACAACCAATTGAGCTCTCTCATTCACAAAAATAAGAAAGAAGGAAGCAGACACCGCAAAGCACATCACACATCAACTTCATATGCAATTTCATGACAAAAACCAAGGATATCGGATAACAAAATATCAAACTCCCAAATATAATTTGAACTAAAGCTTAATCATAACACAACCAAAAGTTTGATCAAGAGTCAAAGTCATCTTCCTAATTTTAGAATCACTTATTCTCCCAAAAAAAAGTGAATTTTCACATAATAACAAGAACCCTTCATCCAAATACAAGAAATACAAAAACTTGAGATTATCAAATGCAAAATCCAAAAGATTTGATACCTTAGATATGGTGGAATCTCCCTTGGTGCTGTGTTGACTCCTCAGTCGTTTCAAGATTCAAACTTGCAGTGACAACCTTTTTTCGAATAAGAATCTCCGTATGTTCTACGTCTTTATCCATCATCATTTTAAGTCTTTGCGAAGAACAATTTTGTATCAATACAACAAAGTGGGATGATGTATCAATCTAATTATTGTTAGTTCCCATGATAGTGTAAGTTCACATTCATAAAAGTTCTCTTTTACCTATCTCAATTATTATAGTTATCCATTTGGTATAGTCATCTTACTTTCCTAAAAGCTATCAAATAGGAAAAGAACAAAACGATTTCATTTAACACATACATCATGGAACAATATAGCTTTCAATGCAATATCATAGTTGATTTAAGTCAATGCAAATAATTATTTTCGTGTAGGTTCATAACACACACTAAATAAATTACTAACAAATTGAGATTAAATGAGAATGAATGTGAAGTACATACAATTTAGATGAGATTTATAGTGACAGAGCTCCTGATGGGAAAACTGCAAATTTTCGACCATGCTCTGCTATTTCCAAGCGGAGGCCTCCTTGGAGGTTTTCTTCTGCTTCTTCTGCTCGTCTTTCTCAGCCGCCCAAGCAAACCCAATTCTCCTTATCAGTAATAGCCGCCTTTCATCATGATCCAAATCTCTGCTTACACACAAAAACAAACAAATAAGCAAATAGCAAATATCACTATGGAGTTATGATGCTACCAAAATTTTGATAAAAACTCCGCAAGTGTACGGATCGGAAATTTAGTAAAGTGGTAGTGCTTTTCCAAAACCTATATATTTTTTTCCAAAACCTAATATAAACAAATGGGTAACATAACTTTTAGTCCCTCAAGTTTCACCCAATTTTGCTTTAAGTCCCTCAAGTTTCAAACATGTGCTTTTAGTCCTTTGATGCTACCAGAATTTTGATAAAAATATCCGCAAGTGTACGGATCGTATTTTAGTAAAGTGGTAAATCAAGGTCGATCGCACAGAGACTCAGACAATTAATAACTAGGCATTAGATCTCCTATTTTCATTCAAGTGGAGTAAATACAAGAAATTAAATTTAATTACCTAACATCTAAGAAAATAAATAAAACAAAATATTCACACAAAAGAAATTCACGAGTCAAAAGAACAACCTAGAGCCACTAATCCCTTATCTGCTTCTTAGATTTTATTCCCCACTAAATTAATTATGATTTAATTCAACTAGCTAATCTAGAGTACTAGTGACTATAAATGTCTTCCGGTTCACTTACATCCTTGCCTAACTTAATTACACAATGTCTTGCACTAATTTACTAGGCGAGTTTATCTCTTTACCGCTTTAATGTGACTATGTAGGGCTTCTAGGTATATTCCTATCCTAATCGCAAATCAGATTAAAATGCAGTCCTACACTATTTAATCTCATGGTCTTTTTAGAATTCCCTCTTCCGAGTCCAATTCTAAATTCCCTAAACATGTCTAATGGTGATCAAGTACTAAACAAGTTAATCAATAATAGCAAGATTAAATAAACTAAATCAAATTAACCATGATTAAATAGTGGGAAATAAAATATCTAAATTACAAACAAGTTCATAGTACTCTAGGTTGTAAAAGAAAATTAACCACACATAATTTGAATCATAATAACAATTGGTTAAAATTCAAAGACATGCTAAAAGTTCAAGAGGAAAGAGTAATGACTAAATGAAAACCCAGCAGTGATGCACTCCTCTATTTCGTCTTTTTGTGCTTTGATTTCCTCCCCTCCAGCGTTAATGTGTTGTGTGTGTATATAGTGGGAAGAGACAAAAACCAAAGGTTCCTAGCTCCTCAGCTGCCACTTGCGTCCCTTCTTCCTTCCTTTTAGCGTGAATTCCTATAGGCTCTAGGAAATTGGAAGTATTGTATCCAGCCCCCTCATCACAAGCTCCTCCTTTCCTTTTTATAATAATTGATCTCCTTAGTCAAGTAGGTCACCAAAGATCTAGCCCAAGCCCAAGACTCATTCTTTCCTTTTTCATTTGTTTCCAAATCTGCATTGTCCTATGATAAGAGAAAGAAAGGAAATAGGAAATAATCACCATAGTTCAATCATATAATCTCATTAATAAGAAACTTCCCTTTAAAATATTTTCCTTTATTATTTCAAGTTTCCTATTTCAATTCCCAAATAATATTTCAAATTAATATAATTCCAATTCACATCAAAATCTCTTATTTATTTAATTAATGACTCCCCAAATACAACAAAATATTTCCTAAAGACCACTAAATATGGGGAGTCATCAAGTTACTGTGAACAAATACAATAAATTATACTAAAAATAAGAATGCAAGTACAAGAAAAGCGAGAAAAGTAAACATACAAAGGGGATGTTCGGACCATTCTCTTCGATGGCATCGCAATTCAACAGCTTCAACTTCTGATGGAATAAGAATTGAAAACAAATTCTGAAAACCTTTGTAAATCAGTTCAAAAAATTGTAAAGTCAAAATAAAATTTGTTATGAAATAAAAAAATTAAAAGAAATCGTGGAAAAAAGAAAAAAAGAATTGAAAACTCAATTGCAAAATTTTGCAAGTTCAATAAAAAAATTGTTTATAAACCTTTAAAAAATTACAAAACTTCAAATTCTAACACTATCCAAGTCAAATTTGTTGTCGACAGACATCCATGCACCGAAGTATCGCAATGAGCTGCAAGACAGTTTTTGATTGAGCAAACCATGAAATTTTCGAACATAGATAAACACATAAAATGTCAGTGTTTAAAGGCATCTATCAATCTAAGAACTCTTTAAAAAAAGGTGGACTCATGGATAAAGGAAAAAATGTCAAATCCTCGATGTGATTGCATTATCACGAATATATAACAGTGGAAAAGAACAAAGAAATTCATACTAACCTCACCAAATTGAAGAATCAATGTCACTGAAATCAGGATAGCACCCCACCTTAATGACAAGATCAGCAAGAAAAATAGGAAGTGCATAAGAAAAGAATAGTTTGCTAGGTTGAAAGAATATTCCAATTGATCAAATTACAAAGCCAACATAGGTTTTTGGTGTACCTCCATGGCTGCATCATTGCAGATTAGCAGGGTACAAAGCAACAAATGTTGATTTCTAACAACCGGCAACATCTTCACAGTGAAGGAAAATGGGAAATTCAAATCAACTTATTCACAATAATATTAAAGAAGTGACTGGAGAGAATATGTTGAGAACTAGGAAAAAAGAAAATAGCTATAAAAGTAGAAAGGAAAGAGTACCGGCGTATTGGAGACTTGGCTGGTAAACTAAGATTCCGACGACATATATAGATTGGAGTAGCAAGATTACGAAAAAAATCAGCTAAGAGACAGTCATTAGGGGGAGTGGTAGAGATGGAAAAGCGCGAGAGTGAGAACCGAGAGAAATCCCAATATAAGTATTTGTGTGATTAAGTATTTGTTTGATTTGTATGATGATTAATTGATTTTTTTTTAATTTATATAAACAATTTCTCTTCTCTCTCTCCTCTCTCACCTTTGTCTCTATCCTCTTTAAACCTTCCTGTTCTTGAACATTTAATTCAGCTTCACTTGTACTCTTCTATTCTATGTTCGCATTACAGAAAATTAAATCTACATTATAGAATCAACATTCTCCTGAACTCAACATGGTGCTGCAATGAGTTATAAAAATAAGTTATGAAAATCAAACATTGATGTATCTTGCACTTTAATTAATATATAGAATTGGATCAGATTAAATTATTCTGATATTTAGTTTACAAATAAAACGTCTGAGCACGATGAATAGTATAGTAACAGTCAAAGCTTGACCAAATTAGCAAATGACAAATCAAGAAACAACAAGACACCATATTGACATATTTTATTTTTGGGAAAATACATTTAAAAAACAATAAGAACAATTTAAAGATCCATATAAATAACAACGAATCCAAAAAGATTAGAAATTTAAAATTACTTGACGCATTTGAATGTGAAGAAGTAAAGAAATGGAATTTCAGAATTACCTATAGTGTGTAGTGAGAATGTGTGTCGCCGTCACCTTATAGACCAAGATTGCCATTTGATTGTGCTGGTAGAAACAAAGCATTACTATTGGGTCGGTGAATCCAAATGACAGACATGAAGAATAGAGTAATGGATTCTGAAAATAAATGAGAGAAAAAGAGAAAAGAACGAAATGAGTGAATGAAAGTGATAATTGTCGAAAGAAAGAAAGAAAGAGAAGGAAGGGTTTTCTTGTTGAAAGAAGTATTCATAGAAAGTGTTGGAATGTGGTCCCAGCCTTAAGGACCAAGAATCTCATTTGATGGTATTGGGTTGAAACAAAGTATTGGGGTCGTGAATCCAATTGAGATATTTGAAGTGACGAGAAAATGGAGATTTCTTTAAGAGGTCTTGGGAGGTGGAGAGCAGGTGTGATGGGTTCTGAAAATGAGAGTGACAGAGAAAAGAAAGAAATGAGTGATAAAGGATTAAAGAAAGAAAGAAAGAAAGAAAAGTAATGGGTTTGCTTGTTTACCTTTACAGTGGAAGATGTGTGAGGCATGAAAGAAAAGGAAGAAGAAGAGCAAAACCAACAAGATGTTGCAGCAAGGCACCATTGTTGATAGAGAGGGAAAAGAGAAGAGGAAGGGATAACAGAGAGAAGAGGAAGATGAAGACCAGAAGAAATGAGTTGGTGCAGAAGGAGGTCATTCCTTTGAGAGAGAGAGAGAGAGCAGGAGAGGAATGGAGAATGAGAAAGAAGAGATGAAATGAATGAAATGAACTTCTCATAAGAGGGGCTTATTTATCAACGACAATTACGTAGGCATTTTTGCAATTTAACCCTTATTTAAATTTATGGTAACATTAAGTACTAATTATTTAATTGGTATCATTTACTTAATTTAAACGTCATTTCAAAATGTTCTCGTTCAAAATACCAACAATTTGGTAAAATAATTTTTTTACTAACTTATTTCCAACCAGTATATGCAATTAAAATATACAAATTACTCCCTCTGTTCCTAAATATAAGAGCACTTTGACTTTTTGGATAATCCTAATAAAGCATAATATAGTAATTAAAAATTGATTTTCCCAAATTTTTTCGCTAAATTAGTTTATTTGAATTTTGAACTTACATATGATCTAATAATATTGAAAATATGTTATGATTAAATTGTTTATTTTAGAAGTTATAAAATATTGAAAAATTCATCTTTTCAAATAATTTGAAAATTAAAAAATCTATTGAGGAAAAAAGGATTGAAAACTCAATGAGAGTGCTAATAAAAATAGTTTTCAAGCTATAATATCAATAAAAAACTTGCAAATAAAATTTATTATGAAATTTAAAAATAAAGGAATTAATAAGAAAAGAAATAAAGAATTAACAACATATTCAGAAAATCTTTGTAAATCAGTTCAAAAAATTGTAAAGTCAAAATAAAATTTGTTATGAAATAAAAAAATTAAAAGAAATCGTGGAAAAACAAAAAAAAAGAATTGAAAACTCAATTGAAAAATTTTGCAAGTTCAATAAAAAAATTGTTTTTAAATCTTAAAAAAATTACAAAACTTTAAATTCTAACACTATCCAAGTCAAATTTGTTGTCGACAGGCATCCATGCACCGAAGTATCGCAATGAGCTGCAAGACAATTTTTGATTGAGCAAACCATGAAATTTTCGAACATAGATAAACACACAAAATGTCAGTGTTTAAAGGCATCTATCAATCTAAGAACTCTTTAAAAAAAGGTGGAGTCATGGATAAAGGAAAAGATGTCAAATCCTCGATGTGATTGCATTATCACGAATATATAACAGTGGAAAAGAACAAAGAAATCCATACTAACCTCACCAAATTGAAGAATCAATGTCACTGAAATCAGGATAGCACCCCACCTTAATGACAAGATCAGCAAGAAAAATAGGAAGTGCATAAGAAAAGAATAGTTTGCTAGGTTGAAAGAATATTCCAATTGATCAAATTACAAAGCCAACATAGGTTTTTGGTGTACCTCCATGGCTGCATCATTGCAGATTAGCAGGGTACAAAGCAACAAATGTTGATTTCTAACAACCGGCAACATCTTCACAGTGAAGGAAAATGGGAAATTCAAATCAACTTATTCACAATAATATTAAAGAAGTGACTGGAGAGAATATGTTGAGAACTAGGAAAAAAGAAAATAGCTATAAAAGTAGAAAGGAAAGAGTACCGGCGTATTGGAGACTTGGCTGGTAAACTAAGATTCCGACGACATATATAGATTGGAGTAGCAAGATTACGAAAAAAATCAGCTAAGAGACAGTCATTAGGGGGAGTGGTAGAGATGGAAAAGCGTGAGAGTGAGAACCGAGAGAAATCCCAATATAAGTATTTGTGTGATTAAGTATTTGTTTGATTTGTATGATGATTAATTGATTTTTTTTTAATTTATATAAACAATTTCTCTTCTCTCTCTCCTCTCTCACCTTTGTCTCTATCCTCTTTAAACCTTCCTGTTCTTGAACATTTAATTCAGCTTCACTTGTACTCTTCTATTCTATGTTCGCATTACAGAAAATTAAATCTACATTATAGAATCAACATTCTCCTGAACTCAACATGGTGCTGCAATGAGTTATAAAAATAAGTTATGAAAATCAAACATTGATGTATCTTGCACTTTAATTAATATATAGAATTGGATCAGATTAAATTATTCTGATATTTAGTTTACAAATAAAACGTCTGAGCACGATGAATAGTATAGTAACAGTCAAAGCTTGACCAAATTAGCAAATGACAAATCAAGAAACAACAAGACACCATATTGACATATTTTATTTTTGGGAAAATACATTTAAAAAACAATAAGAACAATTTAAAGATCCATATAAATAACAACGAATCCAAAAAGATTAGAAATTTAAAATTACTTGACGCATTTGAATGTGAAGAAGTAAAGAAATGGAATTTCAGAATTACCTATAGTGTGTAGTGAGAATGTGTGTCGCCGTCACCTTATAGACCAAGATTGCCATTTGATTGTGCTGGTAGAAACAAAGCATTACTATTGGGTCGGTGAATCCAAATGACAGACATGAAGAATAGAGTAATGGATTCTGAAAATAAATGAGAGAAAAAGAGAAAAGAACGAAATGAGTGAATGAAAGTGATAATTGTCGAAAGAAAGAAAGAAAGAAAGAGAAGGAAGGGTTTTCTTGTTGAAAGAAGTATTCATAGAAAGTGTTGGATTGTGGTCCCAGCCTTAAGGACCAAGAATCTCATTTGATGGTATTGGGTTGAAACAAAGTATTGGGGTCGTGAATCCAATTGAGATATTTGAAGTGACGAGAAAATGGAGATTTCTTTAAGAGGTCTTGGGAGGTGGAGAGCAGGTGTGATGGGTTCTGAAAATGAGAGTGACAGAGAAAAGAAAGAAAGAAATGAGTGATAAAGGATTAAAGAAAGAAAGAAAGAAAGAAAGAAAGAAAGAAAAGTAATGGGTTTGCTTGTTTACCTTTACAGTGGAAGATGTCTGAGGCATGAAAGAAAAGGAAGAAGAAGAGCAAAACCAACAAGATGTTGCAGCAAGGCACCATTGTTGATAGAGAGGGAAAAGAGAAGAGGAAGGGATAACAGAGAGAAGAGGAAGATGAAGACCAGAAGAAATGAGTTGGTGCAGAAGGAGGTCATTCCTTTGAGAGAGAGAGAGAGAGCAGGAGAGGAATGGAGAATGAGAAAGAAGAGATGAAATGAACTTCTTATAAGAGGGGCTTATTTATCAACGACAATTACGTAGGCATTTTTGCAATTTAACCCTTATTTAAATTTATGGTAACATTAAGTACTAATTATTTAATTGGTATCATTTACTTAATTTAAACGTCATTTCAAAATGTTCTCGTTCAAAATACCAACAATTTGGTAAAATAAGTGTTTTACTAACTTATTTCCAACCAGTATATGCAATTAAAATATACAAATTACTCCCTCTGTTCCTAAATATAAGAGCACTTTGACTTTTTTGGAAAATCCTAATAAAGCATAATATAGTAATTAAAAATTGATTTTCCCAAATTTTTTCGCTAAATTAGTTTATTTGAATTTTGAACTTATGTAACATCCTGAAAATTTAATTCAGGATTAGAGAGTGTTTTGGGAAATTTTGGAATTTTTAGGAATTTTTGGGATATTTTTGGAAATCTTGAGTAATTAATATGCATATAATTAATTAAGAAATGAAGAGTTTGAAATATGAGGGAGTGGTAAAGCTAAAAATATTTTGAAGAATAAGGAAATTGGAGACTGGTTTAAGTGGATTTAAATTAAAAAGAGTACACTATGGCAAGTTTGGGCTACAAATCATCAGAGAACCCCCTTATTTCTCCTTAACCAAACACACCCTCCTTCCTTTCTTTATATATTTCAACCGAAACCCCCCCCCCCTTTTGGATGACTCGCCTCTCTTTCTCTCCTCCCTTCTCAGTTTCCGTCGCCGGCGGAGCAAGCCGCCACCGGCGCGGCCTCCCCTTTCTCTTCATCTTCCTCAACAAGCATGTTGGCCACCTCCCTTGAATCCTCTCATAATCGTTCCTCACTACTTCCCTAGTCTAACCATCTTCATTGCTCACTTCCCCACCTCCCCACTGCCTTCGATTTTCTCTCCATCATCTCTACAATTTCCGGCGAGTCTTGCAGCGGCGGCGAGAGCTTTCCGGCGAGAACGAGCGGCGACGGTCTAAGAGTGTTCAGGCGAAATCTGCTTAGTTTCATATACAAACCCATAAGCAAGTTTAGGAATGGATGCAGTAGACTTTCATGGCATCGAGGAAGAAAGGTTGAGAAATCGCGTAGAATTGCTAAAGGGCGACAGGTAATCACACTTACCTTGCTATAACATTGAGGGTGACGTTAGTTAGGGATTTTGTAAAATCCCTTTTCACCCTCTATATATATATATTATCTTTAAAAGAGTATTTTTATACAAAACAGGCTATCGGGTGCCTTTCAAACGCTATTACTTTCATATAAAAGACTTTGATACATATATATATTATCCTGCTGGATGGTTGCTATTGATTTGGAATGGTGTGAAGGATATATAGGTATATTGTTTAGATAGTGGTTTGAGAGGTATGATGATAGAAAAGAGAGTTGGATATTGGGTTGAACTTGTGGAAACAATGTTACGTTGAGATTTAGATATCGAAGAGAATGGTAAGAGTGCAAGATATTGATATTGAAATTGAGATACTGACGAGGTTGAAATTTATTGGACATTGTGGACATTGCATGACACTGAGACATATGTACCATCGCGCGATGATAACCGGTTGATAGGCCAATCAACGGTTATTTGTACGGGTCGACAGAGTGGAGACTGTGACCAATGGTCAACAGATTGGAGACTGTGACCAGCAGTCATCTGATTGGAGATAGAGACTGCTCCCTTTCTGATTGGAGACAGATTGGGGTTTCCCTCTCATGGGGTTACCAGAGAGGGAAAATGCCCCCTCACTTTTGAGAGGGGCACAGTGTCAACTCATTTAGAATATATATAAGGCTCGATTGTAGTGCCTCCGGGATGGCATGAGTAGAGCACCAAGGTTGTACATGGTTGTGAGCCGAGAAGTAGGATTTGCGAAAGTGCGAACAAGATTTACAATGATCAGAGCACGGATTGGAGATTGGATGACGAAGTTTAGTTGATGTGGGAATCGATTGTGTGATTTTGAGTGATATTTGGAAAATATGGATGATGAACTTGTTTTGATTTGGATGTAACAGAGGGACTGGAGTAATAAATGGAAAAAGACTTGGCTCATATATATATATATATTACTGATTTTAAAACTGTGGTACCCTTTAGACGCCCTTACTACCGCACATCTCACTGTTATAGTGAGTTAAGCGGTGATTACTGGGACAAATTGTCTCATCCCACGATTACTGACATTTTTTGCAGGTATTCATGCACAGGCGCAAGCATCAGGAAAGGGAATTAGGTTGTGGAGGTTATTTAATTTGTTTAGAAATGTATATTGCCAATTTATAGGTCTGCATTCGCTTCCGCATGTATATATATCTATTTATTGTTTAATATCAACTAGTTTTGTTTATTAACCATGTTAGACAAATCCTTTCTAACATGGTTAACAATAAATTATCCATGATAGCAGCTGTATTGTATTAGTTTATTCTTTTCTATCATGGATAATAATTTAATCATTAGGATATTCTTTTTCTAACTATGATAGAGATATTGATATTATTGAAATTCCTTTTTCTATCATAGTTAGCAAATATATTATTGAACTAAAAAAGATGTCACAGGCTAATTAGGAAATTAGTAACGATATGTTACAACTTACATATGATCTAATAATATTGAAAATATGTTATGATTAAATTGTTTATTTTAGAAGTTATAAAATATTGAAAAATTCTTCTTTTCAAAAAATTTGAAAATTAAAAAATCTATTGAGGATAAAAGGATTGAAAACTCAATGAGAGTGCTAATAAAAATAGTTTTCAAGCTATAATATCAATAAAAAACTTGCAAATAAAATTTATTATGAAATTTAAAAATAAAGGAATTAATAAGAAAAGAAATAATGAATTAACAACATATTCAGAAAATCTTTGTAAATCAGTTCAAAAAATTGTAAAGTCAAAATAAAATTTGTTATGAAATAAAAAAATTAAAAGAAATCGTGGAAAAACGAAAAAAAGAATTGAAAACTCAATTGAAAAATTTTGCAAGTTCAATAAAAAATTGTTTTTAAATCTTAAAAAAATTACAAAACTTTAAATTCTAACACTATCCAAGTCAAATTTGTTGTCGACAGGCATCCATGCACCGAAGTATCGCAATGAGCTGCAAGACAATTTTTGATTGAGCAAACCATGAAATTTTCGAACATAGATAAACACACAAAATGTCAGTGTTTAAAGGCATCTATCAATCTAAGAACTCTTTAAAAAAAGGTGGAGTCATGGATAAAGGAAAAGATGTCAAATCCTTGATGTGATTGCATTATCACGAATATATAACAGTGGAAAAGAACAAAGAAATCCATACTAACCTCACCAAATTGAAGAATCAATGTCACTGAAATCAGGATAGCACCCCACCTTAATGACAAGATCAGCAAGAAAAATAGGAAGTGCATAAGAAAAGAACAGTTTGCTAGGTTGAAAGAATATTCCAATTGATCAAATTACAAAGCCAACATAGGTTTTTGGTGTACCTCCATGGCTGCATCATTGCATATTAGCAGGGTGCAAAGCAACAAATGTTGATTTCTAACAACCGGCAACATCTTCACAGTGAAGGAAAATGGGGAAATTCAAATCAACTTATTCAAAATAATATTAAAGAAGTGACTGGAGAGAATATGTTGAGAATTAGGAAAAAAGAAAATAGCTATAAAAGTAGAAAGGAAAGAGTACCGGCGTATTGGAGACTTGGCTGGTAAAATAAGATTCCGACGACATATATAGATTGGAGTAGCAAGATTACGAAAAAAATCAGCTAAGAGACAGTCATTAGGGGGAGTGGTAGAGATGGAAAAGCGCGAGAGTGAGAACCGAGAGAAATCCCAATATAAGTATTTGTGTGATTAAGTATTTGTTTGATTTGTATGATGATTAATTGATTTTTTTTTAATTTATATAAACAATTTCTCTTCTCTCTCTCCGCTCTCACCTTTGTCTCTATCCTCTTTAAACCTTCCTGTTCTTGAACATTTAATTCAGCTTCACTTGTACTCTTCTATTCTATGTTCGCATTACAGAAAATTAAATCTACATTATAGAATCAACATTCTCCTGAACTCAACATGGTGCTGCAATGAGTTATAAAAATAAGTTATGAAAATCAAACATTGATGTATCATGCACTTTAATTAATATATAGAATTGGATCTGATTAAATTATTCTGATATTTAGTTTACAAATAAAACGTCTGAGCACGATAAATAGTATAGTAACAGTCAAAGCTTGACCAAATTAACAAATGACAAATAAAGAAACAACAAGACACCATATTGACATATTTTATTTTTGGGAAAATACATTTAAAAAACAATAAGAACAATTTAAAGATCCATATAAATAACAACGAATCCAAAAAGATTAGAAATTTAAAATTAGTTGACGCATTTGAATGTGAAGAAGTAAAGGGATGGAATTTCAGATTTACCTATAGTGTGTGGTGAGAATGTGTGTCGCCGCCACCTTATAGACCAAGATTGTCATTTGATTGTGCTAGTAGAAACAAAGCATTACTATTGGGTCGGTGAATCCAAATGACAGACATGAAGAATAGAGTAATGGGTTCTGAAAATAAATGAGAGAAAAAGAGAAAAGAAAGAAATGAGTGAATGGAAGTGATGATTGTCGAAAGAAAGAAAGAAAGAGAAGGAAGGGTTTTCTTGTTGAAAGAAGTATTCATAGAAAGTGTTGGAATGTGGTCCCAACCTTACGGACCAATAATGTCATTTGATGGTAGTGGGTTGAAACAAAGTATTGGGTTGGTGAATCCAATTGAGATATTTGAAGTGACAAGAAAATGGAGATTTCTTGAAGAGGTCATGGAAGGTGGAGAGCAGGGTGATGAGTTCTGAAAATGAGAGTGACAGAGAAAAGAAAGAAAGAAATGGGTGATAAAGGATTAAAGAAAGGAAGAAATGGGTGATATGGGATTAAAGAAAGAAAGAAAGAAAGAAAAGTAATGAGTTTGCTTGTTTACCTTTACAGTGGAAGATGTGTGAGGCAAGAAGGAAAAGGAAGAAAAAGAGAAGAGAAGAGGAAGGGATAATGGAGAGAAGAGGAAGATGAAGACTAGAAGCAATGAGCTGGTGCAGATGGAGGTCATTCCTTCGAGAGAGAGAGAGAGAGAGAGAGAGAGAGAAAGAGTGAGAGAGAGCAAGAGAGGAATGGAGAATGAGAAAGAAGAGTTTTCATAAGAGGGGCTTATTTATATTAGGCATTTCGGCCACACTCACTATTCATCAACGACCATTACATGGGCATTTTTGCAATTTAACCCTTATTTAAATTTATGGTAACATTAAGTACTAATTATTTAAATTTATGGTAAAATCTTTTAACCTAAATTAAACTTGCTATCCATGTTGACATAAGGAGCTAACTCATAAGTTTTAACAAACCATTTATTTTCACTTTTTGTTAAATAAACTTTTTTTATTGTTAAGGAGAAATTGGAAAACCAATACAAACTAAATAACTTGAACAATGAAATATAATTTGAAATCAAATTTCAACCTGAAGTGAAAAATTTATAAAAATACACAACTTTAATAATTAATTACAAGTTATAAATTTTCTTGGGAACTTACCTACCCAAAATTATGCAATGACACCCCCAAAAAAATATAAAAATACCAACATTTATGGTAACATTAAGTACTAATTATTTAATTGGTATCATTTACTTAATTTAAACGTGATTTCAAAATGTTCTTTTTAAACAATGGTTATGTAAACATCATGTTTATGTGATTTTTAAACAATGTCTTACTCTATTCGATGTATGTGTTCTTTTTATTTTTGATTAACTATCATATACCGCTTTAATGTAAAAGTTTCTTTATATTTTAATTGTATGGAAGTCTTATATAATATATTTAACATGACATCCAACAATTGTTATGTAGCAATTCGATATTTATGTTGCTACAAACAATCTTGTTAAAAATTATTAGATTAATTTTTTTTAAAAAATAGTTTGATTTAATTCCAGTGTAATTTTATGTGAAAATATTTCAATGAATCTTTTGTATAATTAATGAAGAACTTAATAATGTATTTTATGTCAAATAAAAGGGTACAATATTTTTGGTATATATTACTTCACTTTCTTTTAAATATGTTGGATACAAAAACATTAATGTGAATAACAAAAGAGAAAGTAGTAAGTTTTATTTTAAAATTCATTATTAGAAATGATTAATCATCTATATTGTGAAGTCAGAAGTGTAGTTTCCCCAAGCTAACACATGGCACATGAATAAAGCTTATGTGTCAAAAGGTGATAGTTTTGTGCTTTGCTTTTAGGCTTTATTAAATCGGGGGTTAAGGTGCATTTTTAGTACTCTAAAATATAGCAAAGTGCACATAGCATAATATACAATATTGTGGTCCATTTGTGATAACCAAAAATTATTTTCGTGGCTTATTTAGTAAAATTCTGGTAGCATCAAGTTTTTGGCGTCGTTGCCGGGGACTCAAGGCAATTAGTAATTAGAATTAGAAATTCTTTAGTAGTTTTAGCTTGAGTTTTATTTTCTTTTGGAAAAATAGAAAGATGGACTTTTCGGAGCCTAATTATTATAAATGGTACCGATGTTATCACTGTGGAAATAATCATGTACCAGGAAAGTGTCCATTTTTGCCTACCATAAATTATATAGGAGATAATTTCACTAGGCAACAAACTTATGTTGATAATTTTTCTAGGCCTAGTTGGAATTTTGAGCAAGATGAGTGTTGGAACCCATATGTAGATTCTTATTTACATGCATTAAACTCACCCTTCATATCTTATTCACATGTTCAAGGAAACAATTTTGAGGATGGTGAAATCTCTCGTAGAGAAGAAAGATCTGACAGATTAGAAAGATTAGCCGATACATGTTTGATAATGCTAGAGGATAGTTTGAAATGGCAAGAGAAATGTTGCAAAAGGTTAGACTCAATTGAGACTAAATTTGAATCTAGCGTACAAAATATTGTAGTACAGGTGAGTCAAATGTGCAAAGACCTTGAAGAAATAAAACAAAATCCCTCCTTTAATCATAGTTCCCCTTTGTTATCTAATGAGATTGAATATGATGAAGTTAAGGATAGGGATGCCTTTGAAGTTGAAGAAGATTTAGAGGTTGTCATAGAGCCTGAAACTTGTTTAGAAGAAATTGATGGGTGTTTAATTGATGTTCAAGATGTGAATTCAAATGCTTGTGATTCTGATATACATGTTGATGTGAGTGTTCCTATAACTACTTACTGTTGTGACTCTTACTGATGAGAGTCAAATTGATTTTATTGGATGCTCATTATTCTTAGAAAGACATACATCTAATTGTTTGTATGAGCATATTTTAATTCCTTTGAAATCAGTGATTGCTTGTTCTTTGAAATTGTCTATGATTGAAAAGACACAAGTCATTACTTTGATTGATCACTTATACTGTTTGAAAAGGAATGAAGATGAGGTTATTATAGTTTTTGATACTTATGACTTAGGATTTGTTTGGAAAGTTTGGCTGAAGACTTTAAACTTAGCGCTTCTTGGGAGGCAACCCAAGGTTTTGGTATTTGATGCTTTGTTTTTGAGTTTGTAGGATTTTTTTTCCTTCTTCTTTTGACCCTAAAGGATGCTTCAACTTGATCTGGATAGACTAGCAGTTATGAATGGAAATCGAGAAGAGGAAGGGCAGTATTCTTCTAACTTTTTCTTGATTTTATTTGACTAAGAATTGTTTTGGTGATGAGTCTTTATGCTGGTTGATATGTGTGTGAGGGTTAGATTTGATGGTGTGCTTCTTGAGTACTTTGCTTGGTTGATATAGAAGTTGAAATATTTGTCATCTTTACACTTGCTATGGATATTTTTGTAATTACATTACTTATGTTACATGTTCACATTGGGGACAACGTGATATCTAAGTGTGGGGGTATAAGGGTATCATTGTTCTCTAAAGATTGTCCTCAAGCTTTCATTTTGTCAAATTAATTATGTTTGAAAAAAAAATCTTTTTACCAATTTTGGGATTGATTTGGACTTGAAACAATTGTGTTTGATTAAACTTTGATTTTATCCTCTTTGAATGTAAGTGAAAAGGCAAGCTATTTGATTTAGATAAATTACTCTACTATGTCCAAAAGCCCTGTGAGGAATTTGAGCCTTAATTTTATTCTTTCATGAGTGAGTACATCTATTGTAATTTCCCCTCTAGAACTTGTCTTGAATCTCTTTTGACGCTCAAATCTCTTGCATGCACAAAAATGATTAAGGCCTTCGTTTAATAGTGTAACATCCTAAAAATTTAATACAGGATCAAGGAGTGTTTTGGGAAATAATAAATGGAGAAAGTAGGAATTTTGGAATTTTTAAGAATTTTCGGGATATTTTTGGAAATTTTGAGAAATTAATGTGCATATAATTAATTAAGAAATGAAGAGTTTGAAATATGAGGGAGTGGCAAAGCTAAAAATATTTTGAAGTTTAAAAAGATTGGAGGCTGGTTTAAATGGTTTTAGAATTAAAAGAGTACACTATGGCAAGTTTGGGCTACAAATCATCAGAGAACCCCCTTATTACACCAAACCAAACAAAGCCTTCCTCCTCCCTTCCTTAAAAACCTGTCGGCAGCCCCCCCCCCTCTCATTTTTTTTCTTCATCTTCTTCGTTCCTCTTCCCTCTCACCTCCGCCTTCTCCTCCGCCCTCGCGATTTCCGGCGGCCACAGGCGCGGCGACGCCACCCCCCTCACAAATCCATCATCTTTCTCTCCTTTCCTTCATCCTCCTCACCAAAAACCATTTTCTATCTCACTCCCTCGCATTCACTCTCACCTGCGACTTCGTTCTCCTTTTTCCGGCGAGTCTGACGGCGCACGAACGGTGGAAGCTTGTGGGTAAGCTCTTTCCTTTCCTCTTGGTTCTACCCTTTAGTTTATTTTAAGCTTTCTCAACAAACCCTCCATCGTTTTATGTGTTTCCGGCGAGCTTGTCATCGGTAAAGCATTTCCGGCGACGGCGGAGCTCTGATGAGACATTGGGAGGTTGAGAACGAGTGAGGTAGTTCCATTTATTCCAGTTTTACCCCTCCTTCTGCGTTTTGGTGAGATTAGAGTGTTAGGGTTTGACATGGGGGTTAAATAATTAAGTAGACAAATATTTATGCTTTGAACTTTGATGTTTTTAAGAAGATTTGAATATTGTTTGAGTTATAGAAGTCTTTATGTGTTTAACTTCCATTGGAGTTGATTCCTCATACTTGCTCTTTTCTGTTTTTGGTTGGATTACTATCCACCTAACTCATTTATGTGATTCTGTATTTAAAACAAGGCTGACAGGTGTATGTTGTTGAGTTCTGTTCATATATATATATTGGAAAGCATATGTGTAGGTTGATGGGAATTCGTTATATATGCATACTAAAATGAATGGGCATTAGTTGTTTCATTACTTTGATTTTGTTTCATTTAAATGATTGAGCTGTGACTTGATAGTTTGAATTTGGTGTGGATACATGTATGTGACAAAAACTTATGTTTTAGGATTTGATTCAATAATCATGAAAAGCAAAGTTCTAGTTTCATTGTTGGTGATTTTGTTTCTCCTCTTTGCTGTCCGATATGATTTTCTGGTTTAGGAGGCTTTATGCTATGATTAAGGTCATTTAAAAGAAAGATTATAGGATTTATGAAGCTTGTGAGTCAAATTTGTGAGTTGTAATTAATTGTTGAAAGTTGTTTTACTCTATTTTGGCTGCAACTTTGTGTTTATGATGTTTGTTTGATTTGGCTTGAGATGATATTTGTATTTTCTGCTTCAACTCCATGTATATAGGATTTTTGGTAATTTAAAGTGTTGTTTGGATGTTTTAATCAATTTACACTTGAAACCAATCTCTAATACATGTGATTTGAATGATGTGTTTTGTTTACTCGATTTCTTTTCCTAGAAATATCTGCTTTTCCAAATAGGTTGACATAGGTGAGATGAGAGAATGTATTGGTACCTTTAAACAATGAAGTTCTGATTAGGATGGCTGCTTGGTAGTCATTGTTTTGCTTTAAATTTTCATTCCTAAATCGTTTGAATTATACTAGCTGAAGTGATGAGTTGGACATGAGGATAATAGAGGATGTTGGATGGTCCCAAGTTAGGATAAGACGTGAAATGGGTGATTGTATGATAAGTGAAGTTAATAAGAGGTATAATGAGTTATGGGAGTTTAATGGACAAATGGGAACAAATGATTATGTGGTTTCAATATAGTTAAGAGAATAAATTATCGATGCATGTTAATGGGTTGGATATTGGTTACTAGTATGGGTAAAGGAGTAATATTAATTGGGAGGAAATGTAGAGAATGGTGATGCAGGTGTACTTAGAATTGTTTTTCCCCTTTAACTCTTAATTGCCGAATAGTTTAGGTAGTGGGGCAGAAACATTTGGTGTTGTTCATGTGAAAGAATTATCTAGAGTGATTAGGTGTGAAGTTAATAGAACCTCACCCTTGTTGTGAAGTTTGGTTATTGGGAAGATGAATAAATGGTGGTTATATGTAGCTTTATAACTACTACACATGTTTCTTCAAAGTTGAGACTTTTAGTGAAAGTTCATATATTATAAGTAGGGTAAAGGTGCAAAACTAGCCACCGTAAATTTCCAAATGGACAACTTTAGCACCCGTAAATTGGATGGTGCAAAACCGTACATTATAAATCAAAATGGGACAAATTTAGCCACACCGTTAAGTTGAAGCTAACAGACGTTTGTGTTGGCGTGGGGCCCACCTTCATTAAATCAAAACGTCTGTTAGCTTCAACTTAACGGCGTGGCTAAATTTGCCCCATTTAAATTTATAATGTACGGTTTTGCACCATCCAATTTACGGGTTCCAAAGTTGTCCATTTGAAAATTTACGGTGGCTAGTTTTGCACCTTCACCCTTATAAGTATCTCTCGCTGATTTTATGGAACCTAGATAGAATTTGTTGATAAAGGTAAATTTGTATACATAGTAAGCTTTTAGTTGGTGGAAACTTGTAATCTCTTCGTTTTTCTGAATACTGTTGTTGTGGTAAGAGCTTAAATGAATTTCAGTTGTATGTGGGCATAATAGTTTGATAAAGCTAAATGCAGTGATTGCATGTATTATTAATAATTTTCTGCTATTGGCTGATTTGTATGTGGAGAACTGTAGTAGGTATTTTTGTGATCCCAAAGTTAGTGATTGATTATTGGTTGTGAATGATTAGGACAGTTTGTTGATGTCACATATCAAATGTTAAATTGTAATGGTATGTTTATACTTGATGTGGTTCATTAAGATATAGTACATGAATGGGGAAAGTGGGTAGTAATATGGAATACGAGAGAGACGTCAAAGTGTTATTTAGTGGAAATGATATTAATTCATCATTTTGTATACTATCATCATAGGAGGAACTAAGAGAAAGTATTTGGAGGGAATTTACGATAAATGGTAAGGAAAAACGTCAGAATGCTAAAGGGCGACAGGTAATCACACTTAACCTTACTATAACATTGAGGGTGATGTTAGCTAGGATTTGCAAAATCCTTTCTCACCCTCTATATATATATTATCTTTGAAAAGCTATTTTTATACAAAATAGGCTATCGGGTGCCTTTCAAACACGATTATTTTCGTATAAAGAATTTGATTACGATATGTAGTATCCTGGTTGGTGGAATTGATAATCTGTGTATGTGAGCATATATGTGTTGGAATCTTGTTACTTTGACAGGGATATGGAGAGGTATTTTGGATTATTGTTATGGGACTATGTGATACATATCCCGGAATAGTTCTGACTATAACTTTGAGAGGTTGTGGGGATAGGAATTAGATGTGGAGTCTGAGATTGAAATGGATGGATAGGGATGGATATTGTGAGCGTTGCATGACACTGAGATATTTATGTACCATCGCGCGATGATAACTGTCGATTGGCCAATCGACAGTTATTTGTACTGAGGATCCTTTTCGAATTGATTAGATCGGGGTTCATAGGTCTACTTATTGAGAGAAGTGACCTACGGTTGTTTGGCATTGAAGAGCCCAACCGCCCCTACGGTTGTTTGGCATTGAAGAGTGCAATCGTTCCCGTTCTGTAATGGAAAACAGAATTGGGGTTTCCTCTCTGGAGATTGCCAGAGAGGGAAATTGTCCCCTCATTATGGAGAGGGACACATTGTCAAATCATATAGTGAAGAATAGATGCTTGAATGCACCGTGGTGGCACAATGCATCTCTAGGTGAGTGTGAGAGTTGTTGTAGTAGTATTAGTTGGTTGGAGTATGGAGATGTTGAATTGAATTGTTTTGAAGGTGATTGTCGGACTTGAGTAAGGAATGAAAGAAGATCTGGATATATATATATATTACTATTGTTTTTTTTTAAATGTGGTACCCTTTAGACGCCCTCGCTACCGCACATCTCACTGTTATAGTGAGTTAAGCGGTGATTACTGGGACAAATTGTCTCATCCCACGATTACTGACATTTTTGCAGGTATTCATGCACAGGCGCAAGCTTCAGGAAAGGGAAATTAGGTAGTAAAGGTGATATAGGTTATTTAGAATTGTATATTGTCAATTTGTATAGGCCTGCATTCGTTTCCGCATGTATATAGCTATTTATTGTTAAATATCAACTAGTTTTGTTTAATAACCATGTTAGGCAAATCCTTTCTAACATGGTTAGCAATAAATTATCCATGATAGCAGCTGTGCTGTATTAGTTTATTCTTTTCTATCATGGATAGTATTTAATCATTAGGAAATTCCTTTTCTAACTATGATAGGACATTGATATTATGGAAATCTTTTTTTCTATCATAGTTAGTAAAGAGATTATTGGATTAAAAGAGATGTCACGGATTAATTAGGGAATTAGTAACATTATGTTACAAATACCCAGTTTAGCCAAATAGCCATCCCTTTTACATTATTTCCATTGCTTAACCCCTTTGAGCCTACTTCTGTTTTAAAAAGAAAGATTGCATATTTTAGCCTTTGAATTCTTTTGATGCAATTTTTCATCTCTTATCTATTTCTTCCATTTACGCTTTGGAAAGTGCTATGCTATATTCTTATGAAAAAGGGTGAAGAAATTAGAAAAGGAAATGGGGAAATATAAGTGTTGAAGAAAGGAGAAAAACAAAAAAAAGTGAAGGTGAAAAAGGAAAAAAAATCACACAAAGTGTGGAAAAAAAAGAAAAGAAAAATAACAATAAAAAGAAGATGAAAATAAAAAAATAATGGAAAAATTGTGGAGTTCAAAAGAGTCAACCCCTATGTGCTTGTTAAGTTATGTGATTCCTTCATTCCTTACTATAATTGAAATGGTTTAGCACTTTTCAAATATACCTCCATCTCATTTTCATTTCATTATCCTACCTTTTTCATTACAACCCTTAAAAGTCCTTTTTGATTTGTGTATGCATTGAGATATAAGAGCGGTACCGATAGTGGTAGCTGATTTGTGACTAGGATAGACATATACCTAGAGGCCCTACATAGTCACATTAGAGCGGTACCGATATTAATTGGCTTAGTAAATTAGTGCAAGACATTGTGTAATTAAGCTAGGCAAGGATATAGGTGGAAACCGAAAGGCATTTATAGACACTAGTACTCTAGATTAGCTAGTTGGATTAATTCATAATTAATTTAGTGGGGAATAAAATCTGTAACATCCTGAAAATTTAATACAGGATAAAAGAGTGTTTTGGGAAATGTTAAATGGAGAAATTAGGAATTTTGGAATTTTTAGGAATTTTTGGGGATATTTAGAAATTTTGAGTAATTGATATGCATATAATTAATTAAGAAATTGAAGAGTTTGAAATATGAGGGAATGGTAAAGTTAAAAATATTTTGAAGTTTAAGAAGATTGGAGGCTGGTTTAAGTGGTTTTAAATCAAAATGAGTACACTATGGCAAATTTAGGCTTTAATTATCTAAAACCACCCTTATTTCTCCCTAACCAAACGCGCCCTCCCTCCTTCCTTATCAACAAAAATCGGACTCCCTCCTTCCTCAGAACACATCGTCGGCCACTCCTCCTCCCTTCACTTTCTTCATTTTCTCCACACCCACACATACACTCATTCGACTTCCTTGGTTCATAAAGCTTTCTGATTTTTGTTGTTCATCTTCTCTCCTCCTCAGGTCTGTTAAGCCGAGTCCGATCGGTGGCTGGCGGTGGGTGACCGGCGGCGCAGCGTTCTGGCGACGTGAAACAGCGAATCAAAGGAAAGGTTTGATTTTTCTTGTGGTTCCTCATGTTGTTCTTCCTTCTTCAACTTCACAACACATTTTCCTTAGCTCCTCTTCCCTTTTAAGTTCGGCCGACTATCAAGGGGACATTTTCCGGCGGCGGTGAGCGCTTCTCCGGCGAGGGGGGGTTGTTTTGAAGGTAGGTGAGAGCTTCTTTTGTTTTTCGAGTTAGTTTCCACCATAACTTCATTTTTTCACCTCCCTCCCTTGTCTTTCGAAAACTCAGTTCGGCCAGCCACGTGAGGGCTGATTCCGGCGAGTTCTGGACGGCGGCCGACAGCAGTGAAGCTCCTTCCTGCGTTCTTGAACTCTGTAAGCTTGATCTTTGCCTCTTGTGAAGTTAATTTTGTGAAATTTGGTCTCTTTGATGTTAGGATGTTGTGAAAAATTGGGACTTTAGGATTGACAAGTTATTATTATGATTATTCACTGTTATATTGAAGATGTTTGGGGAGTATTGAGGTTTATTCAAGTTGGAAAGATTTTGGGGACTTTTGGAAGTTTTCTATGGCTCTTTGAATTGGGGTTTTGTTAATGAAAGATGATTTGAATGAATTAGTTGTTAATAAATGCTTGTTAAGGTTATATTAAGATGTGAGAAAGTTGATTTTGATTGAATTGGTGTTTAGGAAGGAGTTTGGAAGTTAATAGGGCATTTTTGGACTCTTTAAGTTAGGGCTATGTTAGTGGATGATGTTCTGGAACAAATTGGTATTTATGTAGTGTTAGTTGTTAGAATCTTAAGTTTTGATGAGGACTAAAATATGAAAGAATAGGCCAAGTACTTAGAAAGCAATAGGTTAACATAGGATCCCAAGTAAGAGTACAACCGGATGAGGATTTACTTCCGGATAGACTAGGACTTGCGCACGCGGATGAATGTTTCATCCCCCAGCGGCAGCGAGTAACTCACTAGGGAATTAACTTAGTCCATGAACGCTAGATATACAAAACCTTAAGACTAAGCTATGATTCAACCGGAAGTGAAATTGCTTCCTGTTAGACTTAGACTGGCGCAGACTGATAAGATGGATATAACCCTAAGCGTCAGTGAGTTTACCACGTCAAGTGAAATTGCTTCCTGTTAGACTTAGACTGGCGCAGACTGATAAGATAGATATAACCCTAAGCATCAGTGAGTTTACCACGTCAAGTGAAATTGCTTCCTGTTAGACTTAGACTGGCGCAGACTGATAAGATAGATATAACCCTAAGCGTCAGTGAGTTTACCACGTCAAGTGAAATTGCTTCCTATTAGACTTAGACTGGCGCAGACTGATAAGATAGATATAACCCTAAGCGTCAGTGAGTTTACCACGTCAAGTGAAATCGTCTTGTGTGCTGAACTGGATTCTTGGCGAGGCTAATTGTGCTTGTGTTGTCACAGAGGATGGGTGCCTCAGGGAACTCCAAGCCAAGATCTCTCAACTGGTTCTTCAGCCATAGCACTTGCGCACAACAGCTTGCAGCAGCAATGTATTCTGCCTCAGTGGATGACAAGGACACACAAGTTTGCTTTTTGCTAGCCCAAGACACCAGACAACCACCAAGGAAGGCGCATTGTCCACTGGTGCTCTTCCTATCTGTTTTATAACCTGCATGGTCAGAGTCAGAATAAGCCCACAAGAACTCTTGGTTACCTCTGGGGTACCAAAGACCGAGTTCTTGTGTTCCCTCAAGGTATCTCAGGATACGTTTAACACATGTTAAGTGTGACTCCTTGGGGTTGGCTTGAAACCTAGCACACATGCCTACACTAAATTGAATGTCAGGCCTGCTGGCTGTTAAGTATAAGAGGGAACCTATCATTCCCCTATACATGGGCAGACTGACAGATTTACCCTTTGCGTCAGCATCGAGTGCGACAGTGGTGCTCATAGGAGTGTCATACTCCTTGCATTCATTCATCCCAAACTTTTTGAGTAGCTCTCTGCAATACTTAGCTTGGGAGATGAAGATTCCATTTTTCTTCTGTTTGATTTGCAGGCCTAGGAAGAACGTTAGTTCTCCCATCATTGACATTTCAAATTCACCCTGCATAGTCTTAGAGAAATCTTCACAAAGCTTTTCGTTAGTTGCCCCAAATATAATATCAGCAACATAAATTTGGACAATTAACATATCTCTATCTTTGTGAAGGATAAACAGTGTATTATCTAATTTGCCCCTTGAGAAACCCTTGCCCAGCAAAAAGCTGCTGAGTCTCTCATACCAAGCTCGAGGAGCTTGTTTCAGGCCATATAAAGCTTTCTTTAATCTATACACATGTTTGGGATGCTTATGATCCTCAAAGCCAGGAGGTTGTTCTACATATACCTCTTCTTTAATATAACCATTAAGAAAAGCACTCTTTACATCCATTTGATATAACCTAAAGCCTTTCATGGATGTAAAGGCTAGAAGAATCCTTATTGCTTCAAGTCTAGCGACTGGAGCAAAAGTTTCTTCATAGTCAATGCCTTCTTCTTGGTTGTATCCTTTGGCTACTAGTCTGGCTTTATTTCTTGTGATTTGACCTGTCTCATCTAGCTTGTTTTTGAAGACCCACTTGGTCCCTACTATGGATTGATGAGACGGCCTTGGGACTAGTTCCCAAACTTGACTTCTCTCAAATTGATTTAGCTCTTCCTGCATGGCAATAATCCAGTCGCAGTCCTCAAGAGCTTGTTCAACTGAAGTTGGTTCGATTTGAGATAGGAATGCTCCAAACTCAACTTCATTTTGAACTTGTCTTCTAGTTCTGACACCAGAAGAAACATCACCAAGCACTTGATCAAGAGGATGATCCCTGTGATGTCTCCTAGCTATTGGCAACTGTGCCTCCTCAGGCACGGGCTGCACTCCAGGTTCATCACTGGGTTCATCTTCTTCTTTGGGATTGCTTGTTGGTGTTTCTTTTGGTGGTGAGGAAGATGATGGTAGTTTTGGATGATTAAGTATTCCATCATCCTCTGTGAATTGTCCCCATGTAGGAGTTTCATCAAATACAACATGCATGGATTCTTCTACAGTTTTGGTTTTCATGTTGTATACTCTATATGCTTTACTCCTAAGAGAATATCCTATAAATATACCTACATCAGCCTTTGGATCAAACTTACCCAAATTTACCTTTCCATTGTTGTGCACATAGCATTTTGATCCAAATATTCTGAGGTGACTGATGTTGGGCTTCCTCCCTTTGTATAGCTCGTATGGAGTCTTGTCCAAGCCCTTGCGAACATAGGCTCTGTTGGAAATATAGCAAGCAGTGCTCATAGCGTCCGCCCAGAACACTTGAGAAACCTCTTTCTCGTTGAGCATGCTTCTAGCCATCTCCGTCAGAACCCTGTTCTTCCTTTCGACCACTCCATTTTGCTGAGGAGTTCTAGGAGCTGAGAAGTTATGTTCAATGCCGTTTTGCTCACATAGCTCAGAGAAGCTGTGGTTCTCAAACTCTCCTCCATGGTCTGTCCTTATGGCTGTGATTTTGAGCTCTCTCTCATTCTGCACTTTCTTAGCCAGAACAACAAAAGCATCTTGCTTAGAGGCAAGAAACATAATCCAAGTGAACCTTGAATAGTCATCCACCACCACTAGAGCATATAGGTTTCGACCCAAGCTCTTCACTCTCGCTGGCCCAACTAAATCCATATGGATTAGTTCCAAGGGCCTGCTGGTGGAGACTTTCTTCTTGGTTTTGAACGAGGACTTTGTTTGCTTCCCTCGTTGGCAGGATTCACAAATAAAATCATGCTTTACTTTAAAAGTTGGAATACCTATGGCTAGCTCCTTTTTAATTAGGATATCAAGTTGCGTAAAGTTAACATGAGCTAATCTCTTATGCCAAAGCCAACTGTTCTCATCACTAGATATTAAACATTTATCTTCCAATTGTTGACATAAGTCTAGAGTATATAGGTTTCCATTTCTGTTTGCCTTAAGTTTGCATTTCAAATTGGTCTTATCTAAATTCAGATCCTGCTTATCAACTATTATGCACTCATTTGAATCAAAAATTACCCAATTTCCTTTGTCAGTGCTCTGGCTTACGCTCAGCAGGTTGTGACAGAGACCGTCCACTAGATACACGTCTTTGACTGGTCCGACTTCTCCAACTCCAGTGATCTTGCCACTTTGACTTCCTCCAAAGGTCACTGTGGCTCCATCCTTGATCACCAGAGATTTGAACTTGTCTCTGTCTCCAGTCATATGTCTCGAGCATCCGCTATCGATGTACCATTTTCTGTTCTTGGATGCCTTGAGACACACCTGAAATAATCAAGCAAGCTTAGGTACCCAACCTCTCTTGGGTCCTCTGTCATTAGTTTTTAGTGCCCTTGGTCTAGTGTTGGCCTTAACCTTGAGCTTATGATCATTTGGAGCCTCTGACCTAGTGCTGGCTCTAGGCTCTTGGGTTTTCCCTGTGGAATGGTTCCAGGCTCGGGATCCTTGTCCTCTCTTGGTTTCCTTTGCAGGTGGAGGATCCTTTGTAGCCTTGGTTCCTTTAGGGACCCACTTGTAAGAGCTACTTGCTCCATGCTTCTTGGCATTACAGGTGGACGTGGAGTGTCCATTCCTGTTGCAGTAGTTACAGAAGCTGAAGGGTGAGGAGCTATGACTAGTGGCTTTATGGAAAAACCTTAAGTAGGGCTTTACTTTTGGTTCCACCCACTTTTTCCCTCTAGGAGTATATCCTAAGCCAGTCCTATCCCTATATGCCCTTTGATTCATTAAAATTATATTTAACATTTCTGAACCATTTGTAAACTTCTGCAGGGCATTTTGCAGCTTGTCTTTCTCAGCTGAGATTTTGCTGCAATTAGGGCAGCTCTCAAGTGTTGGGGCGTTGGGTTCTACTTGGGGAGAACCCTGGCCATCCACTATCGGAAGCTTTCTAGCTTCCGCTAGTTCTTCACTTAGTGAGTCCACCTTGGACTCAAGTGATTCCTTTTTAGTTTTCAACACTTTATAGGCTTTACATAGTCTAGAGAATTCTTCATGAACCTCATTGTAAGCCTCTTGCAGTTCAGAAAGAGTTACCTCATGATCTTCGTTGGTGAGGTCAAGATCTGAAGATGCTTCCTCATCATCTTCTCTAGCTACCAGGCAGAGGTTGGCAACTTCTTCTTCATCACTTGCTTCGTCATCTGAGCTATTCACCCAAATGGAGGAGACGAAGGCCTTTCTTTTGTCTTTGCCTTTTGACCTCTGCAGGCTGGGACACTCAGCCTTGAAGTGACCAGGCTTCTTGCATTCAAAGCACACAGGGACCTTCTCCTTCTTCTGTCCCTTCTTCTGGCTGGAGTCACCTCTCTGATAGCCTCCTTTCTTTCTGAAGAACTTTCTGAATTTCCTCACCATCATTGCCATCTCCTCATCATCCATTTCTTCCTCATCATCCTCATCATCATCATGATTGATCTCCTTGCTGGGAGCAACAAGAGCAAGGTTCTTATTCTTGGATGAGGCTTGAGGAGCTCTCATAGCCAGCAAGGTAGGTTCGTATTCAGCAAGAGAGCCAAATAGTGTCGTGATGGAGCTGGTTGATTCTCCTTGTACTTCTTGCAAGATAGTTACTTTGGTGATCCAGTCACCCTTCAAGATCTTTAGGATCTTGCTTACTTGCTCTCTTTCAGGAATATCCTTACCCAGCGAGGCCAAATTGTTGATGAGATGGGTGAACCTGAGCTCCAGCTCTCTGATAGGCTCAGTGGGACTTAGCATGGCGAACTTGTGAAATTCTTCCACCAGCATCTCAACGCGTCTTGTTTTTACTCCCCTGGTTCCAGAGTGAGCAGCCTCAAGAGCCTCCCACATATCTTTAGCATTTTTGTGGTGGCTGATCCTGTGAAACTCTTTGGGGCTGAGAGCACACTGGATGTAGTGCATGGCCCTATGGTTCAGTTGGACTAGAGCATAGTCCTCAGGAGTGTATCTGGCTCTCACCTTAGCAAATTCATCCTCATCTAAGGGAGTTTGATCCCCACGTTCGATTACGTCCCAGAGTTTAATGTCACTTGACTTGATATAAGTCTCCATTCTAAACTTTCAGAATGGATAGTTGTACCCATCGAAGCCTGGGGGCTTGTTGGGTTGAACAGAGACATCTGGTAGAGAATAGTCTGTATCCATTACTGGATCTTTGCTTTCTGGATTCGTTGGAATCGAGTGAGAAAGACCCGCTCTGATACCAAATGAAAGTAATGGATGCACAAGAGGGGGGGTGAATTGTGCAACCGGATGAGGATTTACTTCCGGATAGACTAGGACTTGCGCACGCGGATGAATGTTTCATCCCCCAGCGGCAGCGAGTAACTCACTAGGGAATTAACTTAGTCCATGAACGCTAGATATACAAAACCTTAAGACTAAGCTATGATTCAACCGGAAGTGAAATTGTTTCCTGTTAGACTTAGACTGGCGCAGACTGATAAGATAGATATAACCCTAAGCGTCAGTGAGTTTACCACGTCAAGTGAAATTGCTTCCTGTTAGACTTAGACTGGCGCAGACTGATAAGATAGATATAACCCTAAGCGTCAGTGAGTTTACCACGTCAAGTGAAATTGCTTCCTGTTAGACTTAGACTGGCGCAGACTGATAGAATAGATATAACCCTAAGCGTCAGTGAGTTTACCACGTCAAGTGAAAGTGCTTTCGATAGCTTAGTGACTAGCGCTGACTGTTAGAATGAAATACACTGAGCGAGAGTAAGTGATAGTGAGCTAAATCCTTCATCAAGTGGAATCACTTCCAGATGTAGAAGTGCTTCTGGATACACCTTAGACTTAGGGAACACCCACTGCATGTGACTATGTGCTTATATTGCTAAACTAACGTTCAAGTGCAGTACACCAAGTAAGGTTGCTTCCGGATGTGATTTTGCTTCCGCAAGCAATCAGAATGTCAGAACGTTCAGAGATGCAGTGTCAGAATGCTTATGTCAGAGCAGAGATGTCAGGACTACTTTTCAGAGATAAAGCAAGTCAACCCTGCTATGTATTGATGAAGCATTTATTGGGCAAACGGTAACATGGGAAAAACGGCCATATTCAAACGGCTAGCCCACCTACCAAGAGTTCAAAATGTTTGAAGACTATATAAGGGAGCTCAACTTCATTTATGAAGCAATAAATTATCTTTGAATATTCTTGAGAGAAGTTAGAGCGAGAAACTAAGAACACCTTCAAGCATTCAAAGCTGCCCAGAAAAGTAAAGAGCATTTAACACATCGAGTGATCCTTTTCATCTACATATTCTGTACTCTTTGTTGTTAAGTCTCTTCTTGTTATAAGAGCATTGATTGTACTCAAGTGTGTAACTTACACCATCTGTTCTTTGAGAGAACTTAGTCAAAAATCCTTTAAGTGTAAAGGTTAACCCCTTGCTTGGTGTGAGGGGGAGCTAGTTAGAAAGGTTACAAGTGAGCCTGTGTAAAACTTGTAGTAAGGTTGCAAGTGATCCCGTGCAAAACTTGCGGTTGTAAGGTTTCAGGTGAACCCGTTTTAAAACCTGAGATATAGTGGAACTCGGCCTGGGTGGTTGAGGACTGGACGTAGGTCAGGTAGACCGAACCAGTATAACTCTTGTGTTGTTTTATTTGAGCACTTATTTTTGAAGCACAATTCACCCCCCCTCCTCTTGTGCATCCATTACTTTCATTAGTTGAAGTTGTTTGGTGATGTTGGAAGATTGGTTTTAGAGGGATTGGTGTTTGTAAGGAATTTTGTTAGTTAAAGTGTTGATTTGAAGTGGCTTTGGTAGATTAAAGGTTGTTTATTGATGTTGGAATGCTAATGTTGACTAGATTGGGGTTTGAAAGGAAGTTGGATAGTTAAAGTATTGATTGAAAGTGATTTAGGTGTTTTAAAGGATGGTTTGGTTATGGTGGGTAATGTTATAAATTCTTCAAGAGATGATGAAGGTTGAAGTGTTGGTATTGTAAAGATTTGGTAAAGAAAAGTTGGAGGAGGAAAGGATATGGATGTGGTTTTGATATTGTATTATTTTTATACTTTTATTGTTAATGAAAGTTATTTAAAAGGTTGAGTTAAGTCACTTGCAAAGTGTCTTGACCCATTTTTAAATTGTGGCATTATTGTAGACGGTGATCTTTCAAGCGGAGTTTGAAGATAACTGTTATCTGCGTATATCTGCTGCAGTGAAGTTTAGCAGGTAATCACGCTTAACTGACTGTGATACTGAGGGTGACGGTAGTTGAGGATTTCTAAAATCGTCTTCTACTTATATATATATATAAATGAAGAATTCATATTATGTTATACTTAAACGTGGGCTATAGGGTACCTTTCAACTGAACTGTACTTTATATATATATATATATATATATATATATATATATATATATATATATATATATTCATATTTATATAAATCTTTTGTATGTTGCATGACACTGATTATTAGTATCGTCGGCCGATGTAACCATCGATTTGCGCAAATCGATAGGTTAATTGTACAGGTTCCTCGGATTGTAAAGGAACCAGGGATTTTTCACATTTTAGAGTGGTCCCTTTTTCATGCTTTCAGATTTGAGACTGGGCACAGTGTCATTCACGTTTATTTTTGCCTATTGAGAGATGGATGTATCTGTTCTGTATATATATATATGTGTATATATTATATGGTTATGCAGGTTTTGGAAACTGTGGTACCCTGTAGACACTCCACTACCCCACTCCTGAGTGTCACAGTGAGTTAAGTAGTGATTACTGAGACATTGTTTTGTCTCACCCCATTCCCTTTATTTTTTTTACAGGTGATCATGCCCAGGGGGAGGCGCAGAGGAAGGGGAAGGGGCCGTCTGGCCCATACTGATATAGTAAGTAGGCCAGAGGTGACCTTTTAGGGACATATATCGCCATTTCACTAGGCTGCACCAGCTTCTGCACATATGAATGTTGTTTTGAGTGAATTTTATTATATGTGAACTGTATTACTTGTACTGTGACTTAATGTAAAGTTTTGATGTGATGTGATATTGTTCCTGTTACTGTGATAGATCAGGAACTACCTTGACTAATATGTCAATTTTGGTTGGTGTATATGCTGTTTCCAGGTGATGAGAACTTGAATGGATGGTAAATAGGAAACTTGATTTTCCTAATATGTTGATGTGGTAAATGGAGGATGTATTGAGTGGTTTTATGTTTTCCTGTGTGTATAATCATATTAGATGGGCCCCGCTCTAATATGGTTAACTTTTGTGTAGTGTGGTTTAGTTCCTTTTCTAACCATGTTAGGTGTTTCTTTTCTAACATGGTTAGATTTATGTTATTGTATTGAATATGTGATTGGTTAGGTGATGATGGTTCTTTTGCTAACTATGTTAGAAGATTCTCTTTTCTAACATAGTTAGAAAAGAATATGTGATTTAGTTCCTTTTGCTAATATGGTTAACTTTTGTGTAGTGTGGTTTAGTTCCTTTTCTAACCATGTTAGGTGTTTCTTTTCTAACATGGTTAGATTTATGTTATTGTATTGAATATGTGATTGGTTAGGTGATGATGGTTCTTTTGCTAAATATGTTAGAAGATTCTCTTTTCTAACATAGTTAGATACGTAATAAGATTAGACTTGTGGTCTCTTAATAATAGGGAAATTCTTTTGCTAACCATAGAACAACTTAACAGTGTTAAATGCATTTTAAAGTCCTTTTCAAGCTTGAGGGACTAACCTTACTCACAGAGCAAATTTGAAGGACTAAAAGCACGTGTTTGAAACTTGAGGGACTAAAAACAAAATTGGGTGAAACTTGAGGGACCAAAAGTTATGTTAACCCTAAACAAATTTATTCTTATGTTTCTCATTTTCCCTGATGGCATTTTCTTCCCATCATAAATTGAGCCTAATTATTATTTATGAATAGGTGCTCCTATATGAGAATGAGCTAGCTGGTATATGAATGGCGATCTCATTTCAACTGCTTTTTCCTTGGAAGTTACTTAGGAAATATTTGGTATTGAAAGATATTTCTAACTTTGCAATGTAATTTGTCTTGATTAGCCAATGTAATAACCCCAGCACACAATATTTCTACAGCAAAGTTAAAATAAATATTGTCGCCAAAAATGCTCATATTCTACAAAATAGCATCAACATTTCATTCATAATAGACATGCTTTCAACAAACATAAAGAGGAATACAACATTCCTTACATTCATGTTCAAACATAACAAGGATGTCTCCTATCTCATTACATTACATTCTTCTACAAAATATTACATACATAATTGCACTAATGTAGCTTGGTAACTTTTAGAAAAATAAGTAACAACATTCTTCCACAAAATAACTTTTGGAAGCTCCAACCATTCTTCTTCATACAAGCAAAAACAGTAGAAACCTCTTCTTCAATATTTGCAACATTAATATCATCTCCTCATACAGCCTTTCACTCTCATCAAGGAGTGCATTTATCAGCTCCCTCAATCTGCCTTTAATTATCAAACCATTCAGAGTATCCCTAACGCTCTCCTCCTCCCTGTAAATACAAACATTAAAAAACAAAAAGAAAATTTAATTAAGGAAACAACAAAACAAGAAAGTGTCAAAAAAATTAAATACTAAGCAATACATAATTGTGCAGTAGTAGACCTATGAACATCAAAGACAATTTAAGTGCACAAGTTGTTCACTTAAGGTTTTCATTAGCGCAGAGCAATTATTTATTTCAATCCTCATGAACTCTTTTTATATCAAACTTCATTAAAAATACATTCAAAAGGAAAACTAGTGGAAAGAAAAGCATATGCAACTCCTATGCAGCAATTTTGCAAGAACATCTGCAAATAGACATAAGAAATAATTAAAACTACCCCACAAGACTAACTATCAGCTTTCCTTTTCAGCTAATATATGAGAGATTAACAACAACTGTATTCATCATCAAACAACCATTTGAGCTCTCTCATTCACAAAAATAAGAAAGAAGGAAGCAGACACCGCAAAGCACATCACACATCAACTTCATATGCAATTTCATGACAAAAACCAAGGATAAAGACAGATAACAAATAATCAAATTCTCAAATATAATTTGAACTAAAGCCTAATCATAACACAACCAAAAGTTTGACCAAGAGTCAAAGTCATCTTCCTAATTTTAGAATCACTTATTCTCCCAAAAAAAAAGTGAACTTTCACATAATAACAAGAACCCTTCATCCAAATACAAGAAATACAAAAACTTGAGCGAAATCCCACAATTTCTGATCGAACAAGACCATAAGCGCCTCTGCCCACAGGCTTAATCGGAGGGACATACTCCTTGAAACCTCAAAGAGATTATCAAACGCAAAATCCAAAAGATTTGATACCTTAGATATGGTGGAATCTCCCTTGGTGCTGTGTTGACTCCTCAGTCGTTTCAAGATTCAAACTTGCAGTGACAACCTCTTTTCGAATAATAATCTCCCTAGGTTCTGCGTCTTTATGAATCGTCATTTTATGTCTTTGCGAAAAACAATTCTGTATCAATACAACAAAGTGGGATGATGGATCGATCTAATTATTGTTAGTTCCCATGATATTGTAAGTTCACATTGATAAAAGTTCTCTTTTACCTATCTCAATTATTATAGTTATCCATTTGATATAGTCATCTTACTCTCCGAAAAGCTATCAAATAGGGAAAGAACAAAATGATTTCATTTAACACATACATCATGGAACAATATAGCTTTCAATGCAATATCAGAGTTGATTTAAGTCACTGCAAATAATTATTTTCGTATAGGTTCATAACACACAATAAATTACTAACAAATTGAGATTAAATGAGAAGGAATGTGAAGTACATACAGTGTTGATGAGATTTATAGTGACAGAGCTCCTGATGGGCGAACTGCAAATTTTCCTCCATGCTCTGCTATTGCCAAGCGGAAGCCTCCTTGGAGGATTTCTTCTGCTTCTTCTGCTCGTCTTTCTCAACCGCCCAAGCAAACCCAATTCTCCTTATCAGTAATAGCTGCCTTTCATCATGATCCAAATCTCTGCTTACACAAGAACAAACAAATAAGCAAATAGCAAGTATCACTATGGAGTTACTGTGAACAAATACAATAAATTATACTAAAAATAAGAATGCAAGTACAAAAAAAGCGAGAAAAGTAAACAAACAAAGGGGATGTGCGGACCATTCTCTTCTATGGCATCGCAATTCAACAGCTTCAACTTCTGATGGAATAATGCTTTCAAAAGAATCTTTGTCCCCTTCCCTCTGAGCATAACAGGTAGTTCATTGCGTTCAACACACCCTGGGCAAACCCTCCAGAGGGACCCACACATCCCTCCCAACATCATATCTCTCGGCATACATCGTCATACTCCCGGCGGCAGCGAACATGGTGTGCCGGCAGCCCCCACCGGCCACCAGAATCTGATTCTCCTGGGGCAAGGCGACGCAGGTGAAACTGCCACGTGGCGTGAGCATGGGGGGGAGGGGTTCCCAGGAGGGGGTGGGAGATTTGGAAGGAAGAGAGGAGGAGAAGTGGGGAGGTGTTCAGTGGTGGTGAGGTGGGTTTTGTTGAGTGTCAATGGAAGGGAAAGGGAAGGAGGGGTACTGTGAGAAGAAGGATATTTGAGTCATTGTGGAACATTTCATAATCCCAATTTAGTTTCTACAACCTTATTTGTCCTTTTGCATATTTAGGCACCTTCATTGTCCTTTTACCTATTCAGACAACTTTATTATATGGATTTCCCTAAAATTTATTGTCAAAGACCTTGCTTTCCAGACAATATACGTAAAAGGCGATTTTTGGGAAAATAAATGAATTAAACATCCACACTGTTAACGAATTATAATGCACAGGAAAATATCTGTAAATACCATTTTTTGTTGGGACAGAGAGAAAAATAACATGAAAATATCAAAATGTCAAATAAACTCTTCTACTGAATTTTCTTAGCTTATTACCACCTCCAGCTCTTTTACTTTTTAATAATAAGACAAACATTTTCTTAGATATTCAACCTTTTCACTATTTACGTTGCTTGTATTCATCTGAATTCCGATTTCAACTCCCAATTAATTATATTTTCCTATAATCATCTCTTCCATTTCACAGATCATTATTCAACCGTGTTATATTATCTTTACTATTACAAAATATCAACCATATTAAGAGGAACGCGGCCACACGAGATTGCCGACTTCATAAGGAAGTTGGCGGTGTGACGAAACCTCCTAAGCAACATCAACGATTCTTCCCAAAGACACATAACAAAAACACTTGTCGCTTTTTCTTCCTTCCCAAGTTTCTCATATTATATATAGCTAGCTACATGTCTAAACATGATTATGTGCATGTTTGGATACATTTCCGAAAGCTATTCTGACTCTCAAACCTAGGTTTCACACAAAGACATCTAAATACTCATTTTTTTTAAATAAACTATTTTGACAAGGAAAACTAGTTTCGAGTTCCAAAAGTTATTTTGAGAAAAACTACATTTTTCTCTTTTTCCAGCTGAAAGGTTCGATATTTCATTTAGGAAAAACACTTATTTCAAATAAATGAAACATGAAAAGTTATTCATCCTAACTAATTTTCAGAAAAGTTATATTCTACTCAAAAGTTATTCTTGAAATTTATTCTCAAAAAGCTTAATCCAAACACTTTTATTTCATCAAAAGCTATTTTTCAAAAAAAGTTATTCTACTCAAAAGCTATTCTCCAAAAGCTCTTTTCCCAGAAGCTATTATCAGAAGTTGAATCCAAACAGGCCTATATCATTTGTGACTGATTTGGAGGTGATACAGACAATTCTGAGTGGTCCAAAGAATGTTAGCAAACTCACAAAAAAATGGCAATCTGCATTTGTTAATATAAATTGTTACAGAACCCTCTTGTCTCACTTCAAATCTGCTTCACTTCCCACCATCACCACCATCAATAAGCATAAAAAAGATATCACCTTTTGTCTTCTACTCTGACATTGATGTAGACACAGATCATTCCCTTTCTACTTCCCAAGGAACCCACTCGAATTTCATGAAGTAGAAAAATGTAGAAACTCTTCAAAATCTTGGTGAGGTCCATGGTGTGGCCTCTGATCTAAAAACCGACATTGAAAATGGAGTCAAAGCTGGTGATGATGGCAACTTTTCTCGGTGATGCCATAGAAAAAATGTATTATAATATAAAATAAATTAATAACTTTTAATTTTTTTTATTTTTGAACACTTTTAACTGAATCGATTAACTGTAAAATTATTTCACAGTTAACTGGACTAGTCTGTATCTCTTATAGATCCTTATATTGAAATGAAATAGGTCTATATAGTTGAAATTTTTTATGCTAAAATTTTTTTATATTATAATACATTTTAGTTTTATTTTTAATGGTACAAGTGACAAATTATGAACTCTTAGATGAATCTCAATGGGCAAAATAATACCAGATTATTTTGTTAAAAAGGAAAAGGAGGGAAAAGGAGAGGGATGGAAAAGGAGAAACCCCTCTCCCCTAATAATAAGAACCTGGAAACACGGAATATTTAATAATGAAATAATGAAGAGTAAGCTAAAAGCTTTAGTGCTTACCCTTCTTGGCAAGAAATGTAACATTCTGTTACTAATTCCCTAATTAAACTAAGATATCCATTTTAATTCAATAATCCCTTCACTAACTATGATAGAAAAAGGAATAATCATATCAACAATATCTCTATCATAGTTAGAAAAAGAATTATCTAATCATTTTATACATTATCCATGATAGAAAAGAATTGCCTAATACAATATAAACACTATCATGGATAATTAGCAGCTAACCATGTTAGAAAGGATTTGCTTAACATGGTTAATAAATAAAACTGATTGATATTAAACAATAAATAAATATATATACATGCGGAAGCGAATGCAGACCTATAAATTGGCAATATACAATTTCTAAATAAACTATATCAACTCAACTACCTAATTCCCTTCCTGAAGCTTGCACCTGTGCATGAATACCTGCAAAAATGTCAGTAATCGTGGGATGAGACAATTTGTCCCAGTAATCACCGCTTAACTCACTATAACAGTGAGATGTGCGGTAGTGAGGGCGTCTAAAGGGTACCACAGTTTTAAAAATCAATAATACATATATTCCAGATTTTCTCTCCATAAATCATTCACATTTTTCTATCACTTTCCAAACAATAACGTCAACATCTCTATCTCCAATCCATCAGTACTACTACACCAACTCTCACACTCACCTATAGATGCATCGTGCCATCCTGGAGGCATTCATTCCAGCATCCAACTTCACTATATGATTTGACACTATGCCCCTCTCCACAATGAGGGGGCAAATTTCCCTCTCTGGCAATCCGCAGAGAGGAAACCCCAATTCTGTTTTCCATTGCAGAATGGGAACGGTTAGGCTCTCAAATGCCTTAACAACCGTAGGGGCGGTTGGGCTCTAAAATGTCTTAACAACCGTAGGTCACTTCTCTCAATAAGTTGACCTATGACCCCGATCCAATCAATCCGAAAAGGATCAGTACAAATAACTGTCGATTGGCCTATCGACAGTTATCATCGCGCGATGGTACAAATATAAATCAGTGTCATGCAATGCTCACAATATCCATATCTAACAATTTCAACCTCATCATCAATATCATGCACTTTTACCTTTTCCTTTCAATACCTCAATCTCAACTATTTAACTCCTTCCATCTAACTAACTATCAATACCCCTAACAGAAAAATATATGAACCCCTCACATCATACCCAAAATAAAACCAATCCAGTATAACCATCCACACCAGCCAGGATAATACATATAATGTTTCAAATTTCTTTTATACGAAAATAATCGTGTTTGAAAGGCACCCGATAGCCTGTTTTGTATAAAAATACTCTTTTAAAGATAATATATATATATATATATATATATATATATATATATATAGAGGGTGAGAAGGGATTTTACAAAATCCCTAACTAACGTCACCCTCAATGTTATAGCAAGGTAAGTGTGATTACCTGTCGCCCTTAGAACTTTGTTGTCTTTTCCCTTCACTTTACCATGTCTCGAAGAAAATACGCAAATCACATCCTTCCCTATTATTACATCATGTAATAATAGTAGGTTAATAATCATTCTATGTAATAGATTAACTAACGTCTCTCTCGTTCGTATTACTGCCCAATCCCCTTGTTTATATTCTCTATCCTAGAAATCTATTTTCAATCCAAATGAAAGTTCATTAACACTTCAAAATCACATTACATTCTTACTTCAAAATATTCATGCATACTAAAGAACACACTAGAAAAAGGAACATGACACCGAAATAGATCATTTTATTGTTCCATCATGAACCAAATGGAAACTATCAAATGAAGCAAGAATCTCCATTCCTTCTCAATTTTATTCAACCATAGAACCAGAAAACATGGAATACTTCGACCAACACATGCATGAAACCAAACCAACTTAAAACTTTTATATCAGAATTAAATCAATATGTCAACTCACACCTATGTTCCATTTGAACACTTTATCCTCCAATCATAAATAATGTAAATCACAATAAATAAATAAGTAATCAGCCACCATTTTCACTTTAATCAAATCTAAAGTCATTTAACCTCAATTCACTCCAAGGACACTTGTTCTAAAACTCTTCCAGCTTCACAATCTATGATATTTTTACTAACTACAATAAACATTAAAATCACAAATTGATTCATAGTCTATGCTAATCCCACGAAACATAAATTTCATTTCTTTTTAACTTACCACTACTAGTATTTAATTAAATTATTTCCTAACCCTCATAAATCACTTTCAACAACATTCAAATATAACCAACGGTCTTTATTCACTCATACACATTATCATTCCATACTTAATAAAGCTAACTCACAACATTCTACTTCTCCAATCACCTAAAGATCCCAACTCTTCTTCCCATTGTTGGCTAAGCCAACCAAGTCCAATAGCATTCTCAATAACTCTATAGTCATCCCAAAACCATAAATCAAGTTTAGCAACCCCTACTTAAGGATTCCCAATCATTTATTACTTTAATCATCAATTATCCATATTCAATATCAACAACAAATACTCACTTCATTCTAATTGACATTCTACAAGTCATTCATCAAATCCAACATGTCCACCTTAATCAAATAATTAATTCATGAATATTTTCCTATAACATCAACCACTTCAATCTCATCATTATTAATTCTAGTATAATATGATTTCTCCAAACCTATTTGCTATCCTCCAACATTCTCATCACACCATTACATAACCAATTCCAACATTTCAATAACACCATATAAACTCATAAATCCTCTACAAATCATCCATTCAGTCATCAAATCACATATCACAAAATTACTAAATCAATTTCTTAATTATCCTACACTTTATTCACCAATCTCCTTTCTAACCACTAATCCACTTAATTCCACCATTCCAATGTCATTGTATAACCTTAACAAGCATTACCTAACCACCAATTCAATCAAAACATCTTTCATGAACAAACCCTAACCTCAAAGAACCCTAAATTGTTCCCCCAAAATTCTAAAATAATTTCCACTTCAAACAAAAATCAAAGCTTTATACTCCCCATAACCAATTTTTAACTTAGAAACTCCTTGTAATTTTTTTAATTATTTTTTTTTTTCGGTTCACTCTCACATCTCGCCCAGATCGAAACAAAGAAAGGTGGAAACGGAACAAAAATGGTCACCTGAGTTCGAAGCCGAGCTTGCCGGCGTCAAAGGTGCTCACCGTCGCCGCTAATGGCTTCAACCGTCGCCGGAAAATAAAGAAAAATGAAGATGACAAGCGGAGAACAGTGAGGAAAATGAAGGTGGAAGGAGAAGTGACTTGAAGGACAGGGAGAATGCTTGAAGCTCACCTTTTTCCGCCGCCGTACGTCGCCTAACTCGCCGGAAAACTCAAAGACGACGGAGGAAGTGAGCCGTGAGAGAAAGAGGAAGGACGGAGGGATGTCTCTGGTGAACCTGCGGCAGTCGTCGCCGCCGTGTGGTTGCCGATAGCCCGCCTGAACGACGAGCAGCGTGGGAGGGAGAAAGGAGAGAAATCGGAGGTGGGAGGGTCTGGTGAGAGGGAAGGAGAGCGGAGGGAGCGAGAGAGAGAGAGAAAAATGAAAAGGAAGGAAGGAGATGAGATATTTATTTATAATTTAGGGAAAATTACTATTAACTTCCCTATTGTTTATTCTTAATTATATTTCTAACCCAAAAGTTTGTATATATTATTGTACCTCTTTCTGTCCATCAAAATACTATCTAGGTTCCAAAAATACTTTTCATGGATGTCTCTAACTCCAAACCACTATTTTGACTAAATTTATATAGTTTCTAAAGATAGTTGAGATTTAATAACAATAAATCTCCATAAATTTCTCCCTAAAACTCAAATTTCCTAATTAACACCTCAATAATTTCCCATTAACCTTAATCAAAATTTGGGGATATTACAAGAAACTTAGTTTCAGAAAAAGGACTCAATCCTTGGCTAGACCTCTTTTTGAAATCATTAATTCCACTCTTCTTTCCGCATCAACAATTCTATTAGTTCTTGGTTATAACACGTATATATAATAAAGTAGTACTAAGCTAGTTGAAGGATGTCTTGTGGAGTTTGTATAAGGAGGAATGTACTTATATAGAGAAAATACGCGTGGGGAGGAAAGTGGAGGGAAACTCGTTAAGTTCATATTGCATTTGATCACAAATTACGTGAGCTTTCATGGAAATGGGCTTTTCTGCTTTTTTTTTTTTTTGGTTTTTTTTGTTTTTGAATATGTCGGTGCCTACTGATGTTGAGGGAAATATTCATACAAAATTTTTTCTTATTTTTCCTATTAATAAAGCTAAAATAAATCTTGTTTTATGTGTCTCGCTCTTACCCATAATAGTTTTGTGAGGTATTTTGTGTGTGTAATTCCTTAATTTTAAAACGCATTTTTTCCCTAAATAAATATAGAATAATCATATTTAAAGGATCATATTGTCTAATAACATAATTATAAAAATTTAATCTCAACAAGAATATGAATGTTTCTAGACACTAGGATCCTCTAGAATAATTGTTCTATTTTAGATAAGATTTGTTTTTCAATTAATAAATTATATATAAATATAAAAATTCCAACAAATATATAAAAATTGTAAAAATAATTTTCTTTTATAATACACCACTGCCAAAGACACCGCCTTGCCACTGCAATCATTTTCTTTTCTCTCTATACACTTGCTTTCCAATGATGATTTCAATACTATTGATTTTCCTCTTCAAGACTTGGTTAGTAGACTATATACTCCTTCCAATCAATAATATAAAAGCTCAACCACCAAAAAAATGCTTCTTATAAAAATATGTAAAAGTTAGTTGAGTGTCTGAATTAATACTTTTTCCAATATTTCTCATATTTATCATAATACTTTTAAGAGAGAAAAATACATAAACATAAATAAATATGAAAGAGAGAGAGTTAAGAGAAAATAGGAAAAAATATTAAATGAAGAGAGAAAATACAAATTTTGTGATATTTGGGACTGGAGAGAGTAATTTTTAAGTAATTAATACTCCCTCCGTTCCTAAATATAAGAGCACTTTGACTTTTTTGGAGAATCCTAAGAAAACAAAATATGGTAATTAAAAATTGATTTTCCCAAATTTTTTCATTAAACTAGTTTATTTGACTTATGAACTTACATGTGATCTAATTATATTTAAAATATATTATGAATAAATTGTTCATTTTGTTTTCTTAGAATTCTCCAAAAAAGTCAAAATGCTCCTATATTTAGGAACGGAGGGAGTATCATTTTTTTTTATTAAAAACATTTTATTGGTTTGTACAAATAGACCAAAAAAGTAAGCTCATCGTGCTCATAACGATTTCCCAGAGTGTAAGCTTCGTGATACTTACAACCTAACGTACTGCAAATTCATTTCATTCTAGTCTTCATTAATAATTATGAGTTCAATTGTTCCGAATCTCTCATCATGTTTTTGTTGAACCCAAAAATGTTGACTTCTCGCGTTTTTAACACGAATGAAAATTTCGGTTAAGTTACCAACTCAGATTCATTGAAGTATAATACATTCAATAACATAATATCCTTCTTGCCATTGATGATGCTCAGAAGTTTGAGCTTGGCGAGTAAGTTGAAGGAGGTGGCACTCTTTGAGTGATATACAAACATTTTCACGTACGTATAAAAGCATGCACACTTTTTGGGATAGTATCGACCAGTCCTCGGAGCTTTTTTTTTTTCGGAACATATTAAATGTTTGTGTGGAGGTCCAAATTTTGTGATAATCAAAGGAACGAATGTTTTTATTGAATTATTGTAGATTACAAGAGTAAGAAAAACAAGGGTTCCCATTTCAGGTTCATCATTCTCCTTCTCAACACTGTTCTCATCACCTGAATTTCATCGTTTTATTTAATGACTAAGGTAAAAAAAATGTGGGGCTGTTATTTTGGCTGCTATTGGTCACTGACGACTCCATTCTTATTTTTAACAAAATCAATATACATTTGATGAATTAGGTGTGGGTGTATGAGTAAGTTAGAATTAATTTGTTAACTTATGGGTTTTATTTGAAAATTTTGAATCCAACCCACTTTGTTCTGTTCGGGTGTAGGTGTAGGTGTATGAGCATGTAATCTACTGTTCCTTTTGATTAATGATGCTCAACAGTTTCTTTTCTGAGATAAGAGGTATTGCCTTTTGATTAAATAATCAAAACCTTAAATTAGTTGAGTTGATAAGTGGGCTACAACTCACGTAAGGATGAGAACGCGTGTTCGAATTCCGGAAAGCGCTCTCATTGGGAGAGGGGACAGTCTTGCTTATGTGGGCAATACTCCTATACCTCGAGTTCAGATTAAACCGGGCGGTGATTAACTAAAAGAATAATCAAAACCTTATATTAGTTATTGTAAGCACTCACCTTCCAAGATGAAGTGATTTGTGCAAGATAGAAATGTCAATCATGGCTGCTATTATCTGAACAAGAGGACTGAATAATGCAGTGAACGCAGGACCCTTGTTCTTCACACACCATGAATGCCCCACAGAAAACACAAACCAATCCCACCATCCTCTGCATTAGCGAACACAGAACTCTATTACTTTGGTCTTCAATAATTTTAAGAGAAACCAAGATGACCAAAATAGCACTTACAGAAAAAAGTTCATGACTTCATATTGAAACAAAGGTCACACGCGATTGAGGAATTAACTTTCCTTTGATTAATGAAGTCAATTTCTGTTTGTGATTTGCTGAACAAATCTATGTGATTTGCAAAATAGTGGACATGATGGACAAGAAAACTACTTATCCCTTAGATATCATTAATCTTTATTCAGTACTACTGCAGTATTAAGCAATATATAGTATTCTTATCATAATCATGACTAGATTTAGATGCTTGCTACACGAACCTTTCAACATTTCCTTATCGGGGTGAGCATTATGTTTTATTTCTTTGATTAGTTATGATGCATATAGTGATAGGTGTTGTAATATTCTAGAAATGGATACTTGCTGCAGGAACCTTACACCATTTCTTTAAAAGCATTCAGGACTTAGGTGCAATTGTCCAAAGCATTCATTTTTATTTCATTGGTGTTACTGCAATGCAATGTCACTAAAGCTTTGTCATAACAATTTTCCTAGTTACAATAGCATAACATCATGTGAAATTTAACTATTGTCATTGCATTATAAATAAATTGTCACTGGTGTAAAATGGGCGTACACAATACAGATAAAACAATATAATCTACACATGCTTAAAATTGGATGAGTATCAAGTCTCAAAAAAACCACTTTAGTTTATCATTTCAACTGTCTTCATTAAGAAGCAAGAGAATGAAGCTCGGGATATTAGGCATTTACAATGTTGTTTCCTTCATAAATTTCACAGTACATGAAAAGAAAGCATACAACTTTATGTGAGCATAGGCTTAGATGTTCTTCATCAATGGAGGCAGATCAAGGTGAATGCAGATTGCATATTTCAAATTGATATTCATAACTGTACAGCTTAGTTCATGTCTATTAAACTTTAACAGTATAATTGAAAACAATGAAGACAGGGAAAAAACACAAGAACTTAAAACAATTTATCGAAGGTACATACTTGAACAATACTCACTCACCAATAACCATGGCAATTAAAGAAAACAAAGGTAAAGCTTACTACAAAATTTTTCTGAGGTTTTTTTGGATGAATGTTTATATTATGTACAACCATACTGATATTTCTATCTTGTAAACACTTAACCGTGAGCCATTCGGTTACTTAAGGAAGGTATATATTGTAACAAATCTGTTTCTACCAAGCATTCAAATAATAAGAAACATATAAAAGAAAGGGTATCTTTACAAAGAAGAAAACAAACAAAAAATAAATGAAAAAGATCTAAGAACAAATATCAGGCCCTACAAAAGAATATCTCCAAGAAACTATTCATTTATTCTTCTTTTTCAGAAAACTGAGCAACGATCTCTCTGGTACAGGGATGAGCTTCACAATCCAGCCAATAGGCCATGAAATAGCTGCCATTAAAATGCATGCACCCCACTGTCCCCAATTCAACCTCTCAGTATTTGCAAACTTCTTCAGAAACTCCACCATCAACACCTGAAGAACAATGGTCATTCCAATGATCCCTATAAACAACTTGTTCCTGTGAATACCCTGGAACACATTCTTCTTCTCCAGCTTCCTTGCATTGAACTCATTGAACACTTGGCACAACACAAAAGTGTTGAAAATCAAAGTGTCATTTACCTTGGAAGTCACACCAAATATTGCTTTACCCTTGAACTGTAAGGTCAACAGAATTGTGATCTGGTATAAAGCTTGTGCTAGGAGATTTCTCCACATGATGTTGGTGATGAGAGGCTCAGTTCTTCCAACTGGTGGTATGTCCAATAACTCCTTTGTAGGCTTATCAGTTGCTAGAGCAAGAGCACCCAAAGTGTCCATTATTAGGTTCACCCACAATAGTTGAACTGCTGTCAATGGCACTTCTCCTGCTGATACTGCAGCCACAAAATTAATCACAAGAGCTGCAACATTCACTGTAAGCTGAAACTGAATGAACTTTTGGATGTTGTTGTAGACACATCTTCCCCACTTGAGAACCGTGGCAACCGACGCGAAATTATCATCCAAGATGACTATATCTGAGCTTTCCTTTGCAACCTCAGTGCCTTGAATCCCCATAGAAAGTCCAATATCAGCTTCCTTCAATGCTGGTGCATCATTAGTTCCATCTCCTGTGACTGCAACTACATGTCCTTTCTGTTTGAGGCATTGAACCATAAGAAGCTTGTCAAATGGAGAGGATCGTGCCATCACACAAATTTTCTCCACTCTCTTGAGTCTTTCCTCATCAGACAAGTTTCGAAATGCCTCTCCTTCGATGACCGCTTCAGCTGTGTCTTGATTAGGCCGGAGAATGCCACATTCTGTGGCTATGGCTTTCGCTGTAAAAACATTGTCTCCTGTGATCATTTTTACACTTACTCCTGCGTTTTGGCAGTCTTGTACAGCTTTGCTTACACCGGGACGACAAGGATCCTTAATACCAACAATTCCTAAGAGGGTGAGGCCTTCTTCTTTTAAATATTCTTCAGCTACTTCTGCATGTGCAAAAGCAATACACCTGAGGCTGCTTGCAGCCATTCCTTCAATGATATGCTCAATCACCAACCTGCTACCATCGTCAAGAATTTGTACATTGCCATAAGCATCATAGTACTTTGAACATTGTCTCAGTACCATCTCAGCTGCACCTTTCCAATGTGCATGGATTCTGTTATCTGCTTTTCTTCTAATCAAAACCCCACTTCTCTTCTTCTTTGAATTGAATGCTTCGACGTGAAGGATGGTACAACTTTGAGTCAACTCCCCCATGTGCATGCCCATATCAAGAACAGCCCATGAAAGAATGGCCTTTTCTGTTGGACTGCCTGAAAATTCATATTCAGAATCTGTTGATGATTTAGACTTGAAAACACTACCTGTAGTGTTAAATGCAACCCCTTCTTTGATCAGATGAATTGCATCTGAGAAAACTGAGGATTCAAGAACCTTCTCTTCCATAGATTGTTTTCCAAGCCAGAACTTGGTCACCTTCATCTGGTTCAATGTGAGGGTACCGGTCTTATCAGTACATATCGTCGTAGCAGACCCCATAGTCTCACAGGCAGAGAGCTTCCTGACCATAGCCATATCAGCCATCATCTTCTTCATTGAATAAGCAAGTGTCAAAGTGACAGCCAAAGGAAGCCCCTCAGGGATGGCAACCACAACAATAGTGACAGCAGCAGCAACAATGTGCACAACTCCATTCATGATGTCATTAAACTTTGTGCTGCTTCCATTGTACTCTTTGTTTCCATTCTCATCCTTTGTGTTTCCGGTGAAGTAGCGAATCAACATGACAACAAGAACAAGAAAAGCCACAGCCAAACCCACCTTTCCAATAGCAGAAGTTAGCCTATTGAGCCGTTGTTGAAGAGGTGTTTCTTCTTTGCTATCCCTGCTTATGGTACTCATCATTTGACCCCATGTTGTGTTTGTTCCAACAGAAGTAACCATCATTTTGGCAAAACCATCAGCCACTTTAGTCCCAGAAAACAAGAAGGGGTTCTTTTCAGCATTGATCTCAACGTGGTCGCTCTCACCAGTCATGCTTGACTCATCAACTTGCAAAGAGTGTCCTTTCAAGAACAATCCATCAGCAGGAACTTGGTCTCCAATCTTAAGCCACACAACATCACCAACAACAATGTCATAGATCGAAACATGTCGTCGTTGGCCACCTCGCACAACTTCCACTTGAATGTTGTTGCTAACTTGTGACAACTTGTCAAATTGCCTGCTTTGTCTGAAGTTACTAATGGAAGAGACAGCAATGACAAGAAAAACAGCAACAAATATGCTTCCACCTTCATACCATCCTTCTTTGATGCCATTCTCTCTAATGCCAAAGCCAAGAGACAGAGCAGCACATACCAAGAGAATAAGAATGGTGGGGTCCTTAAAGCCTTCAATCACAAAGTGAAAGAAACCAATTGTAGGTTCCTTTGGATATGTGTTTGAACCAAACGCATTGCACCGTCTTATGACATCACTGAGGATGTCATCATTGTTGTCATCATCATCATCACCAGCTTTGACTCCATTTTCAATGTCTATTTTTAGAGCAGAGGCCACACCATGGACCCCACCAAGATTTTGAAGAGTTTCTACATTTTTCTCCTTCACGAGATTTGAGAGGGTAGCTTGGGAAACAAGAAAGGAATGATCTGTAGTATCTAGATCAATGACAGAGTAGGAGGCAGAAGGTGACATCTTTTTATGCTTATTGATGGTGGTGATAGTAGGAAGTGAAACAGATTTGAAGTGAGACAAGAGAGTTCTGTAACAATATATACTAACAAATGCAGATTGCCATTTTTTAGTGAGTTTGCTAACGTTCTTTGGACCACTCAGAAGTGTCTGAATTGTCTCCAAATTAGTCACAAATGACATAGTCATGTTTGCTTTTAACGTAGAAGCTATCAATAGTGAAATATAGAACCTGAAAATAAGATATATAACAAAGATTTAGTCTACTATATATTTGCTGAAACGTTTATATATAGCAATGAAATATAACAAAAGCAAGGTATAAATTTTATGAAACTAAGGAATTAATATATAGCAAGGCCGGCAGATATATATGCATATATATGTAGAGAGCTTCAGTAGTATATACTGTAAATATGGATAATACTACCTCCGGTCCTAAAAATAGGACCTAATTGACTTTTTTTTTAGAGATTAAGGTTGCGAAATATGATATTAAATGATGACATATTTAATATATTTTTAGATAATCCATTAGTTTATAGGTAAAATAAACTAGTTTAAAGGAAAAAATTAGGTAAATCAAATTATAATTAACTTATTTTTTGCTATATTAGGATTTTCCAAAAAAGTGAATTAGGTCTTATATTTAGGACCGGAGGGAGTATATATGAAACTAAACCTGAGCGATACAATTTTCGTTAATATTATGTGTGTCTATATAAAACTGGACATACATATCTCAAAACAATAATGGCATATATAAAAAAATGAAGCGAGGGAGCTTTCGAACCTGAATATCTCAAACTGAAATGCAGCAAGCTAAGCTGAAGAAAGTAAAGTAATATCAATTTGTGGCTGGGTTGGAAGATGATAATTAGACATATATAGGTAGCTTATATATAAGAAACTTGGGAAGCAAGGTGAAGCAAGTAACGTTTGGATATGAACGTGGAAGTTTTGCATGAAGTTTCGTTGCACCGCCTTCCGCCAACTTGCTTATGAAGTCGACAAACTCGTGTAGCCGCGTCGGTTCAATATATACTACTGTTGATATTTTGTGGGATTTAATTAATAGAATTAATATTGGCCCAAAAAATTTAATAGAATTAGTGAATATAATATCACACGGGAGAATAATGATCTGTGAGATGGAAGAGATGATTATAAAGGAATGTAATTAGTTGGGGGTACAAATTGGAATTCAAATGAATACAGGCAGCGCAGATAATGAGAAGGTTGAATATTTTCAAAATATATATATATATATATATATATATATATATATATATATATATATATATATATTTGTCTTATTATGAAAAAGCAAAAGGTCTTGAGGTGGTATTAAGTTAAGAAAATGCAGTAGAAAATTTGATTTGAGATTTTGATATTCTCATGTGATTTTTCTTTCTGTCACAACAAAACTGATGTTTACAGATATTTTCTTGTGAAAATATTATAATTCATCATGAATCTTTTAAGGTGGTTGTGTAATTGATTTATTATTTCTAAAATTCGTCTTTAAGGTATACTCTGGAAAGTAAGGTGTTTGACTATTAATTTTATAAGATTTTATGTAATAATTTTTTTTTACCAAAGCATTTGATTTTCAAAATAATTAGGAAATATTTTGTTTTGATTTTATTCGTTTGTTATCAATTTGTATTAATTGTTATTTACATTCAATTTAGTATTTCTTGTCATGGATAATTTGCGATGCAAAATAATTCTCGGAATATAATCTCCCACACTATGTAGTATATGTATAGTCCAATCGATCATATATAAGTAAATATGTGGAAGAAAAAGAATAAGGCCCATTGATGTTTTATTTTTCTATGTGCGAGATTTGAGGGATAATGATCGAGGTTCAATGCATTAGATTATTAAATTTCTCCGAATCAGACTAAAATTTTTTATACAAGTTCTTATGATTGGTCAAAGCTCATATAGTGTGATAATACATGCAAGAATTATTTCTCTTACTTTTAAGGTTTAGTGATGGCGGATATAGCATTTTAACTTATTAAATTTGTATGCCTCATATATTGAATTATATTTATAATGATTCAGTGCAATATATAAAAAAATAATTATTCAGTGCAACTAAAGTTAACTTTTCGAAATCATCAAAAGAAGTTAACTTTTCCAAGAACATTTCTTTCATTCACATAAGCTAAAGCTTAAAAAGTCATATTTCTACTCATCCTAAATACAAGATCCTAAAGATAAGATTTAGTTGACTTTTTTCGGAAATAAAACAAAATAAGTTATTTATAAATTTAAACATCTGGTTTCACTTAAATTAGTTTATTTGATCTATAAACTAATAAATAATCTAAAACATGTCAAATATATTGAAATTCACTAACCTATTTTGTTTCTTTAACATCTAAAAAAAGTCAAATTCGTCTTATATTTAGAACCAGACTGATTACTTAACAACTAAGTCTAGTTCAGTTAAAAAATAAGTTTAAATTATCAAAAAAAAAATAAGTTTACGCTAGTCAGTATTCACTGTTATGTACTCCCTCCGGTCCCTAATGTAAGAGCCCAAAATTTGAATAGTTTTGGTCCCTAATGTAAAAGTTCACCTTATTCTCTCCTCATTTAATGCATTTTTTCCTACTTTACCCCTAACTCTCTTTCATATTTATTAATGCTTATGTATTTCTCTCTCTTAAAAGTACTATAATAAATATGGGCAATTTTGGAAAAGAAACATTAACTCCAGACACCCAACTAACATTCACATGTTTTCTTAAGAAACGTTTTTTTGACGGTTAGCTCTTACATTAGGGACCGGAGGGAGAGTAGCAGTTAAACTTTTACACGTGTATCCGCATACATACAACGCGTTTTGATAGATGATCCGCGGAGAAAAAGAGGAAGAATGATCATTAAGCAATAAGCACTTCAGTTGAAAACGACAACTCATCTTATGGAAAAGAATTTCGGAGCACCCTACGAATAATATGGAGGAGTTTCCTATGGATTCAGCTCCTTTTTCTTACAAAATAAATCTCTATCTTAAAGTCATACATTCATGAGTCATTAATATGATACTCCCTTTTTTTGTACGATGTAAAGTATAAAAAAAATTTTAAAAATGAATTTTATGTGTGAGCTGTTTGACTACTACTAGAAAGCAAAACAATTAAAACATCTTTTCTTTAATTGTTCTTAAATATAAGAAGCAATTAAGAAAATTGGATAAGTCATTTGATTATCATGTGCTTGTGGTTATGCACATCATTATATTAAAATTTAAATAAATTATTTTACGTATATAATAAGACAAATAAATTTATAAGTGACTTAGTTACTTTCATAAGATTTCTTAACAAAAATCAATTAGCTAGACATTTAATATTACTTTTGGCTCTAAATATTTTTGAAAAATCGAAACACATCTTATTTCCATTTAGCAAAAATATGTAAATTTAGAAAATCATTCTTTGATGTAGGGTTGTTCAAGCACGAGACAATTAAGAACAAGACCACCCAATCCCAAGTACCGATGCTGAAAAAACGCCAGGACAAGAACTCGAAAGTCCCAAACAAAAGATTAATCATCCAACAATCATTTGGTTCAACACATCATTTCTAATTTATTCCAAAATCTTCAAAATATTAATAATTACTACTATTCTGGTAAAAATATTAATAACTATTGAACGTACAAGACAACAAACACAATGAAAATCAATTAAAACTTAAATTGGTATGATATTTCACGGAAAAAAGTTTGATAAAAAGTTAGCCCATTAAAACGACTAGAAGTCTATAATTCCTTCCATTAAAACTAGCAACACTTAAAGTGGTATGATATTTCACAGAAAAAAGTTTGATAAAAAGTTAGCCCATTTGTAGTTTCTTTCAATTTACGGGGAAAAAAACAGAGAAAGTAAGTTATGTCTTTACCTTTTCTCCAACAAGTAAAATATATGTGCAGATAATTAAGAATGAGTATGTAGAAACATGAGATTAGGTATGTACGTAGATGGATTTGAGAGGAAGTTAGACCATGGTTTGTCTTTGACGTTGTTATTTCTTGGTGAGTTAATTTGTTTCATGTTTCAATAAAAAGTTACTACAAATTGATAAACTAACTCATCGATAAAATTAGACTTTAAAAAAAAACCTGGGGTGTGTGGTTGAGTGACAATAACTCATTCACCCTTAACTAATTGTCTGGGGTTCGATTCCTAGCGTTGGGTATGGAGAAGCATTAAATCTCTGAGGCTTATCACTTGTCAAGTGAGGGGATTACCTTGATCATGGATAAAAAAAATTAGACTTACGAAAATGTATTTCTTTGTTTGCACTACATTCAAACGATGAGTCTTAAAATGTACAACTTATGGGTATATAGTACAAGCAATTATTCATGTGTTTTTTTTTACCTTTTTAACTTAATAAGAAATAATTTCATTAACTCTGTGAATCGTTCTAGTCTGTCCTATGGATAAATAGTATATTAAATTTGTCGGAAATTTGTGTGAATTTTCTGAAGAAAATATTGTTAAATATTATAAAATAGTATTTTCACATTGGGGATGAATTGGTCACATTAAGTTCAACCGATCAGATGTTGACTGATGTACTTCTATCCAATCTACAAATTCTGATTACCTAATTCTTTCCACTTCATCAACATCTATATAAGTGACGTCTACAAACTTTAATGTCTTAAACTAAGGCACGTTTCTGATTAAGGTTAAGGAATATAAGTATACATGTGTTTTTCCCTAAGGTTACTTAATACTCCCTCTGGTCCTAAATATAGGACCTAGATAACTTTTTTTTTGGGAGATTAAGGAAGACTTAATTTTAGATGTCTTTCCAATAATACCCCTCATTAGCTTCTTATTGTGTTTATTTATTATTATGGAGTTGTTAAGAAGAAGAAGAAGGGTAATTTAGGAAAAAGTTGACCAAAAATGTAATTAGGTCTTATATTTAGGACCAAAATGAAGTTTCTATCTAGGTCCTATATTTAGGACCATATATTCGTTCAGGTCATCATAAGTGCACATGTGTTTTCCAGTTAATTAAAATCACAAGTCACATAAACAAGTTAAAGTTGTACGAATCATTCTCACTCTTTTTCTACGTCCATCACCTATAAAAACGCGTTGTGTGCATATGTGTATTCACTTGTAAAAGTTTAAAAGTCTAACTGCTGCGTAATAGTGATGACAAGTATAAACTGAGTTGTTAAGTATGACATTTTGATCTTTAGCTTATCTGAATGCATGAAATATTTTTGGAGCACGAGATGATGACTATTATTCAATTTATAAGGTGGCCACAAAGTCAGTAAGTTAATTAAGATCCTATCATAGGGCTAATTACAAAATTTTTTTGCATATGAACGTGGATTGTAATACGCTATTCTAACCAATTAAAAACAAAATATAAGAAATATTGTAGTAAGGTTGTATGGAGAATTATAATCCAACGTGTCACTTTTTTAATTTTTCTACCTTAAACGTGATAATGAAAGTATGATTATTTTCCTTTTCTCCATATGTGTACCTTGAGGATCATACCCATTTGTCCTTGAGATCTTAAATCGGTTCAATTTCGCCCTTTTTGGATGTCATAAAAAGAATAAGATGGACAATTAAGGGTCACATTTGTTCTTGAAGTATGCGGGAATGATCATATTTGTCCTGAAAGCTTTTTAGGCTCAATTTTGCATTGAAAATATGAAATTAGTATCAAAGTTGACTTTTTTGAATGGTACCTTGAACGTTGACTGTTAAACAATGAGTGACGCACACTTGACATGTAATCTGTAATACTAAAAATATTAAAAATAAACAAGACATTTGACAACAAAAATCTTAATAAGAACAATAAAATAAAAGGGGAATTAATTTAAAGCATCATGGAAGGGACATAATTCAAATAAGGTCACATTGAACAACGATCTTAAGATTCCAATTCTCTTTCTCTGATCTGTATGGTTCTTTTTTTAGAGAAAAAACTTGGCCTTGATTTTGATTTTCTTTGAGAGCCAGATGGAGCAAGAAGGTTGGGAATTTTCGAAACGAAAACAACAACAACAACAAAGTCTTATCCCACTACATGGGGTCAGTTACATAGATCACACGACATCATTTTGCTATATCAGTAATCAACTCTTTTGGTACATTATTCACCAATAGATCATGTTCTATAACTTCCCCGAACATTCATTTTGGTCGTCTTTCTTTTCATTTTTAATTGGCTTCTAAGTTGTTTGGTCTACCCTCCTCACTAGTGCATCCAAACCACGTCAAACGATTTTCTATTATTTTCTGAGTAATGGAAGCCACTTCAACTCATTCTCGTATATGGTTATTTCGAAGCTTATCCTTTCTTGTATAAACATGCATCCATCTCAACATCCTCATTTCATCATTTACCCCAATTTTATGTTCATGTTTCCCTTTCACAACCCAACATTATTCACTACCATATATACCACTAGTCTTATAATAGTTTGATAAAGCTCTCTTTTTACCTTATGGGGTACTTTCCTATCTAAAATAACATTAATAGCATTCCTCCACTCAAACCACCTAGCTTGGATTTTATAATTGACATCATCATCAATTTCACCATCTTATTTAAACTTCACCAGTTGAGGGGTTATTTTATCTCTTAGTTTAACATTCAAATTGTCTCTAAGTTGCTTGTTTACAAATCGTAATGAATATATTTTTTTTCTTACTTTTACTTAAAAAGAAACCTTTCGACTATAAAGAGTTTCTCGATCCATATCTATAATTTAGCATTAATCTCTTCTTTTGATTCCACTAAAATTACCATATCATCAGTAAAAAGCATGTGCATAGGAACCTCCTCTATGATATTCCTAGTTAAAGCATCTAGGACTAAGTTAAATTGTTGTATCCGGAAATTAGGTTAAAATGGAGCCCGCCACCAAAATTTTTTTAATGTAGGATCGCTTTGGAAAACCTTTCAAAATAATAATTGTCTTTAAAACAAAATAGGGTTCAGGAGTTGATTGTGTGTGAGGAAGGTGTCAGACAATTAACGTCATCCGTTCAGGAGAACGTTTACCCTACTTTGCTTATTTAAAAATGAATATGACCTTAATTTTAATTCTATTTTAATCAATAAAATAAATTGATATATAAAAATGAAAAGGAAAAAAAACAAAGAAAAAAAATATTTACATAATTGCACTTGACCTAGGATTTAACTTAACATCTACATACCCTTACGAGATCAAAGCACATGTAGTTCGGTAGAAATGTGTATCACTTGGTTGGTGTTTTTAAGGAAAAATGTTTATATTTAATTTTAAAACATTTACTTTTAGTTTGTCTTTTTTATTCAAGAAAACATGTTTTCATTTTTATTTTTATGTTTACAACGGCTTCCAAAAGAATTTTGTATCAGACTTCGTGAGGAGATTATAATAAACTCATGGTGGCATGATCGATTTTGCCTGTGGACTTTATAAAACCTCACAACATAAAAATAATTTGAAATCAGTCTTATTTATTTTTATATAAAAAAGGAAAGTTATTTCGTTTCAGCTTCATTCTTTTCTAAAAATATAAGTATCCAAATAATTTTTCTCATACATGGAAATGGTAATGACATAGTATGTTGGATCTAAAGAGATTACAATTTAGGCTTGGTTAATCATTTTCTGATTGTGGTGGTAAAAGGTCTGTCTAAACCTTTGATGCTCATAATATTGCTCGTCGTTTCTTCCCAAAACTATAAAACCTCCCTTGCACTTTTTCCTTCTCAAATATCTCAAATTTATCTTTTGCTACCGCAACTGCTCCTTGAATTTAGCCTTGATTTTAATTTATGACACTGAATCTCTCAAATATGTTCAATTGTAAGCTACTCCATTTATATGTATGATATGTGCGAGAAACGTATATGAGGATAAGACAAAATCAAACAAGTTTGAAATAGGTGTGATGGAATACGTGCTTTAGTGGATAAATGGGAGGATTATGATGTTGATGGAAACAAACCAAAATGGTAGATGAAGACATGAGATCAGAGAAAGGTAAGGATGAACATAGGAAGAGAAAATTTCTATATCTTTGTATGAATTTTCTCAATGTCTCTCCAATTTCTCCCAAGAAAATTTAACCTTTGTAAAAAATGATCCTCCCTTCCTAATGCTATCTTACTCTCACTAATATAGGACACAACCGCTAGGGTTTGCCTCTTAAATTTATCATTATTGTTTTCTTCTTAAGATATCCTTTTTTGCTAGAAAACAATGCCTACCAAAGTCTTAATCAGTCCCTTTATATTCATAGCCGAAAAAGCATTTTCTCCCTTTTGTATTCTTTGGTTTTCAATTGGAATCATGTTGATTGATTGTGTTTTGTTCTATTGAAATCCGATGGGTGTATTTTGTTGTTTTTTTTTAAAAAATTCATTATTTGCTTTTATTTGATCTATGATCAAGGTATCCCCTCACTCGACAAGTGAGAGACTAATCCCCCGCTGATTTGTATGCACCTTAAAGAGTGAGACAGTTGGCACCTCAAAGGGTGAGACAGCTGGCCTGAGAGATTTAATGTTTCTCCATACCCAACGCCAGAGATCGAACCTCAAACAATTGGTTTAGGGTGAATGAGTCCTTGCCACTCAACCACACACCCCAGGTTTATTTCCTTTTATTTCTTTTATACCTTCATAAACTTTACTAGTTATTACACCCAAATCAAATTTCTACTCATTGACCAAATGATAATGATTCATATCAGTATTTCTCATTATGACCAAAATCAAATTGCCACAAACTGTCCCTAATTTCTTTCTTCACTTTGGGACTAATTATCATGTTTGACTCTTCCACAATTTGAATATGTGGTTGCCTCACAAGAAAGAATCAAGAAAGCTCATTTTTATTAGTTTTTTTTATTATTATTTTTATTCAGTGGTGTCCGAACAAAATTGGGTGTTTATTCTAGTATTTAAATAGATATAGGCTTAAAGATGATCCCTGACATACACAGATCTTTATAAAAAAAGTCTTTTATTTTATCTCTAGTTGTTCTAACCTCAGTCAATACTCCATCATACATATATTTTATATTGCTTTGATATATGCAATATGCAATACTCATTCCTTTCTTTTTCAAGGCTCTCCAAAACATCTCTTGGTACTCGATTTTTTTTATTCAATGGTGTCTTCCTCTACTTCAATACTTTTCCATCCCTCTAAGTAAATAAATTGTCTATATTGTGGATCTTCCTTGCATGAACTCAAACGTCTATCTGCAATACTAGTGTCCAATGTCAACCTATGCTCAATCACTTTTTCCCATAGTTTCATTATATGACACATAAGTTTGATTCCCCTATAATTTTGTCACAATTCTTTATATCTACTTTAATTTTATAAATAGGAATTAATGTACTTTTTCTTCAATCATTAGACATCTTCTTGGACCGTAAAATCTAGTTGAACAATTTATTAGTTAACCGTCACACACACTCTTCATCTAAACATTTTCAAGCTTCAATTGAGATATCATCTGGTCTGACAGATTTACTATTCTCTATTATCATAAGAGCTTCTCTAACCTTCAAAACTCTAGTTCTATGATAAAATGATAAACTTAAGATAAAAAAAAAGATTGAATTTCTTGAGGAGATAATCTCACACGAAAAAACAATTGATTATCCACATAAGAAGATTGATTAATCGTACACACATGAAAATCATTCAAAACATTTTTCATATTTTACAAAAGAGATTTCATTTTAGATTTTTTATTTATGAAATAGAATTTACAATTTCAAGATGAAATTAAAGCAAAGAAACTGTTGATATGTCTGAAAGCTATTTCTTGGTTGACAATAAATGCATTATTTCTGATAAAAAAAACCTCATAACAAGCTAATAGTTGTCAGTTGAGATCATATACCAAACTTAGAATTAAAAAATGACCTCCTATAGGGTATAAGTCAGACTTAAACCTCCTTTCAACAAGATAGGTAGGATCAATTATGATACAAGCTAAGTCTGAATTGACCAGGGTTATCCCCACCCATAGTGGGCAATAGGAGAGAAGACATGTAACATCCTATATTTTAGTTTTAAAACAAATTAGGATAATTTCTCAATTTTCGGTAAATATGCTACAAGAACTTATTTAAAGGGTGTAGTTATTATTAATTAATAATAATTTAAAAAGAGTTTATAAATAATTTATGTTCAAATTACTCTGAAGAATTCAATGTTTATTTCCAAAAAAAATAAATTAATTAACTTAAGAAATATTGTATAATTTAAGTGTCTATTTTGAATTTGACGATTTCTTATAGAAATTTAGTTTCCATTTCTCACCTAATCATTCAATTCATTTCTGGGAACGCAATTTAAAGAGTATAGGTAGTTCAAAATGATTGATGATTATTACCCTCAGGAACTTAAATAAAAGACAAATATTTAAATTTAAATTTTAAAAGGGTAAAAGTGCAAAAATGGTCACATAAAATTTTTTGGTGCAGAACTATCCATCAAATTTTAAAATTGAAGTAAAAATGTTTGTTACAGTTAGTTTTTTTTTTTTGTTGACTTTTTAGGCGCATAAACTTTTATCGATTCATCTCTAACTAAAACACTTGACAAATTTATGTATTGACTTATCCCCATGTGATGATGACGCGACAGAAGATGATGATTGAAAAAGTAAAAAAATTTAATTGCCATGAATATTTTCGCCCCAGTTTTAAAATTTGATGGACAATTTTACTCCGAAAAATTTTATGTGAGCATTTTTGCACTTTCAGGATTATTATGTGGACATTTTTGCACTTTAACCCTTTTAAAAAGTATAAAATGACAATAGCTCTTTTTTTTTTTTGGCTTTAGGCAATAACACTTTATTTAAAATTTTAAATAAAAAAATCAAAAGGGGCTAAACTAAACCCTAACTCCCCAAAGCATCACCACCAAATTTACCTTCTTTCCTTCTCTCTTGCGCCGTCCGCCGCCGCCTCTCCCCTCCGCTTTTCCTTCTCCTCTGCCTTTTCTATTGGGTATCTATTCCTTCAATCCTTTTTTAATTTCTTTAGTTACTTGAATCTGCTTTCAAATTACTTCTACCATATTTATGTCGTAGTGACTAGTCTAGTGAGTATCAACTCTACAGATTTAATTTTAAATGAATAACATTCTTAAACCTTATTGCAATTCTTGATTATTGGATTAATTAGGGTATTGTTAGTTCAGAATGATAAATTGGGATTGGAATTTATTCTTAGGCTTAGCTCCTTGGATGTTATTAATTGATTTTTTTTTTTAAAATGTATTTTTTGATATAGTCAATAAAGAAAAATAACAAAGGTTGTATGTTCGGCTATGACTAGATAATTTCAGTATTAAATTGCTTAGGACTTGTATCTCTCTCTGGTATGTTAGGCTTGAATGTGCTTCTCTTCTTGTTTATGAATATTTTGTTACTATTAGCATCGATTTATTGGTAGCGGTGTATGGTTATATGTCACCTATCAATTGCAAATTGCTGGACCAAAGCTTTTGTTTGTTGGATCTATCACTGTATTTTGTGATAACCATAATTCATATGGCTAATGTTTTAGTTCACATGGCTAATCTCTAACTATGACCACCTTTAATTTGTTAATATTGTAACTTATATCCATTTTCCTGTGTGTTTTCAGCCTCACTTTGTGTTGTAACATCTATTAAGTTTGTTTATGATTCTATCCAATGGATGAGGGAGTTGAATAGAAAAGATCTGACTTTATGGATGTGCTAACAGCTGATGATAAGGATATGGATGCTCTTAAGGTGGAGTCAGATATAAAAAAGAAAAGGAAGCATAAGGATAAGAAGCACAAATGCAGAACTGATGTAGTGTGTGATTTGATTGAAGTTGAGGATAATTGTACGAGCATAGCGGCCGAGAAGCAAGATTTTTCACGTGAAGAGGATGCCACAACTTTGAGAGATGGAGAAGAGAACACTAAACACAAGAAAAATAAAAGGAAGAAGGGGATGGGTAGTGAAAAAATAATCAATGACGTCTCTGTTGGTGATAATGAAAAGCAGGAAAGGAAAACAAAGAAACACAAACATTGCAATGATGCAGTCCCTAAAATGCAAGATGCTGATACACATTCTGTTGCAACTAACAATGATGATCAAGGGAAGAGGATTAAGAAGAAGGAGAAGGCAAAGAAGGAGAAACTAACCAATAAAGGCAAAACTGATGAAATGTGTGATTTAATTGAAGTTGAGGAAAATCGTATGAGCATAGCGGCCGAGAAGCAAGATTTTCCACGTGAAGAGGATGTTACATTTTTGAGAGATGGAGAAGAGTACACTAAACTAAAGAAAAAGAAAAAGAAAAAGAAGGAGGGAATGGGTAATGAAGAAATAATCAATGACATCTCTGTTGGTGATAATGAAATGCAGTTCCTAGATGACAAGCAGGAAAAGAAAACAAAGAAAAGCAAACGTTGTGATGATTCAGTCCCTAAAATGCAAGATGCTCATGCACATTCTGTTGTAACTAAAAATGATGATCAAGGGAAGAGGATTAAGAAGAAGGAGAAGGCAAAGAAGGAGAAACTAACCAATAAAGGCAAAATTATTGGAGAAAATGAATTTAAAAGCAATGTTGGTGATGCAGGTATGGCTGAAAGTGTTGAAGGTGATTCCAATTTGGACAAAAACAATATGGGGGATGGCAGTGAGCATGCTTGTTCTACTAAAGATTTTTCACGTGAAGAGGATGTCACAACTTTGAGAGATGGAGAAGAGAACACTAAACGCAAGAAAAAGAAAAGGAAGAAGGGGATGGGTAATGAAGAAATAATCAATGACATCTCTGTTGGTGATAATGAAATGCAGTTCTTAGATGACAAGCAGGAAAGGAAAACAAAGAAAAGAAAACGTTGTGATGATTCAGTCCTTAAAATGCAAGATGCTGATGCACATTCTGTTGTAACTACCAATGATGATAAAGGGAAGAGGATTAAGAAGAAAGGGAAGGCGAAGAAGGAGAAACTAACCAGTAAAAGAAAAAGTATAGGAGAAAATGAATTTGAAAGCAATGTTGGTGATGGAGCTTCAGCTGAAAGTGTTGAAGGTGATCCCAATTTGGACAAAAACATTATGAGGGATGGCAGTGAACATGCTAGTTCTACTAAAGGTGATGTTGAAGGCAAGACAGAAAAAAGCAAAAAGAAGAGTAAAGGAGATAAACGAGTAAAATTTTCTGATCAAGTGGAAGTTTTTGGTGACGCTTTAGTGCAAGGGAAAAGGTTTACACTAGAGGAAGACATGAAGCTTAAAGAGGCTATTTACGACTATATAGATTCTCATGGGTTGGGTGATCATGTGAAAGGCGTGGATATGATACTCCATTGCAAATCACATCCTGAGATTAGAGGTTGTTGGAAGGAAATTGCATTAGCTTTGCCTCACCGACCTAGAGAAAGTGTATATCATCGTGGTCATATTTTGTTCCGAAGGGATGATTCTCATAAATGGACCCCTGAAGAATTAGAAGTTATACGAAATTTCCATGAAAAACATGGAGCTAACTGGGCAGTGTTGGCTGATGCAATGGGGAAACATCGGTTTCATGTAAAGGATGCATGGCGTAGGATAAAATTAGTAAATAGAAACAAAGGGACTTGGTCCCAAGAGGAATATCAAAAATTATTTAATTTAGTAAACGCTGATCTATGTATGAGGGCTGTAGAGGAGAATAGAAAACATAAACATGGTATGTTGCGGGATAATATTTGTTGGGAGGGCATTGGTGATAAGTTAGCGACTAGAACCAGTCAATTTTGCTGCATGAAATGGTATGATCAATTATCATCTCCTATGGTTGCTGATGGTGAATGGGCTGATACCGATGACTACCGCCTGCTTAATGCTTTATATGCATTGGATGCTTGCAGCATGGATGAGGTGGATTGGGATTACTTGGTTGAGGATAGGCCTGGTGATGTCTGTAGAAAACGATGGAATCAAATGGTTCAGCATATTGGAGAGCATGGGAACAAGTCATTTTCTGAACAAGTGGAAATTCTCTCAATGAGATATCGACCTGACTTGGTGGAAGCGAGAGAAGCCTTTGATAATAAGCCTGTGGTCCCTTGAATTTACTGTCTAGTTGTGTTGTCTCCTTGAGATATGCTGATCTTGGGCCAAAGGTTAGACTGGTTTTGGTTTTCGTGAGATTCAAGGCTTTTTTTTTTGTTTTCGATTGCTGGAATTTGTAACAAATTTTGATCCTGTTCTTTTGTCCTTTTTCAGCCAAAAGTTGCGATGGAAAGGATTTGATCAATTGCCTGCTTAAAGTTAAGTCATACTGATCTGCTGTTTCATATTAGGATATATTTGGCATGTAGGTTCATTTCAATGTAACTATTTAGAAGTTCTTTGTGTAAACTTTCATTTACAAATTGGTCGTTGGCAAGTTTATTGCTCTAGAATGTTGAAATGTTTGCTGTTTTTTTTTTAATGTGTTCATAAGATATGGCAAAGTCCTTCATCTTACACTTGTCTCAGATTACTCAACAATAATTCTATTGCCAACAGTTGTGTTTGTAACAAAGAAACTTGTCTGAGTTTGTTGTGCTAGTGAATGTTGCAAAGTCATCAATTAGTAGAAGAATTAAGAAAACTTCCTTTAGGATGTCAACATTCTATCAGATCTATATGGTTCCTACAAAATGGATTTTATGAGACATGATCTTAAAATGTTTTTTTGGGCTCCTTTTATTGGATTGACAGTAGATAATACTTATAACCCAAACTGCCCGAATTTCTTTTTTCTTTTTACTTTTCTTTTTAGTTGTCTACGTGTTCCATTGATTCCCAATTCTTCCATTTGCTACACAGCAATCTCTCCAGTATATGTTTTATTAATGGCAGTGAAGACCTGCACACCCAAAATAGTATCAAATTCAGAAAACTGAATTCTTTTTGTGGGTATAGTGCTAGTATATGACAACTTTTTCATTTATTAGTGGTATAATTGATTGTTTGCTATTTTGTGATATTCTTGTTCTGGCTGTGATTGAAGTTTTGAACCAAGAAAGTGTTGTTTGTCCATCACTAAAAGAGGTTCAACTATGCCGATGATTTCTTGGTTTTTCCCCTCCATCTCCTTCAATTATGAGGTTGGAGTGAGAACAATAGCTGTAGTTTAATATTTTACCTGCTTCGTAACGGTAATCGTATAAAAGAAATTATGTATAAACTGCTTGTTTCATAATGTCATTCTGATATTTTTATTTGGGAAGGTATATGAAAGTACCAAAGCTGAGTTTTAGATTGATATGACTAGGAGTTATAGATTTACAAATGTTTGATCTGAGTTTGCTTTGGTCATTTGCTTTTCTGCATGTTATTCCAATATTTTATTCAACTGTTTGTGTTTACTCAGCCAACAAAAAAGTATGTCGAATCTTATGAACATGGATCCACGAATTTGTTACAACTATTAGTGTATTATGAACTAAGCCATTGCCATCAGTAGAGTGATTAATTTGCTTCCTTTGCAATCCTAAGTATATGAATATCATGAGTTCATCTTTATTAATCTTGGTCAGATCATCTTGTTTAAATGATTAATTACTTGGATTATTATGAACATGTAGATGAGAATCTGCAATTTTGGTGTCCTCGTGTATCCATGTATCAGTGATTTTTTTAAATTTTTGAATATTTGGTGCCTATGGTTTCTGATGGCATGGCATCAACAATGATTTGATGGCAAACGTTTGACATTACTATTTCTATTTCTATGTACATGGCATCAACAATATTTTGATTGCAAAATGCAGATGTTTCTATTTGTATTTCTATTTCAATATAAATTCAGTGTGACTAAAAACCAAATGGATATGTTCTTGTCAAGCGGATAATTCTTTGCAGAATAAATACTCTGTTAATTTGCAGCTTTGGTACACGTGTGAACAATACAGTTTACTGTAATTATTTTTAAACTTCCAGTCCTTTGCAAATGTGCCTTTTGAGGACATATCTTGGTTAAATTAATTTACATTGAACGGCTTTTGTTTTATTGAAATTCAAAAAAAATGTAGGAGACATATTTGTGATAGTGGAATTTTTCGCTGTGAATATTTATATCACTGTTGAGCAATAGCTTCTTTGCTAAAGCGCAAGTTAATTCATACCCAAAGACATTGGCTTCATTCCTTTCATTCTAAATATACATCAATCATTCCCTTCATACATACGTATATCCAATTAATTTATCATAAATACATTAGAATAAAAGCAAACTACATTAACCAATTCATGACCAATGCACAACACATGGTCTTTAGATAGTCTTTGTGTCTTCTTAAGCTCCTTCCATATCTCACTAGTGTCATTGTCAACATCTCCTCTTCCTTTATACAAGACATGCATTTTTCTCCACACCACCAATCTCAATGATCAATTCTCTTGTCGCTATTTCATTTTCCCATAAGAAGAACCCACATCCACCGATCCCTGTAAATTATGAGTTTATAAAATTTAATACAACAGCCATCAATCAAAAGCTCAATAACTCACAATGATAGATGCGTTTGAGGATTTAGATATCGAAAAGCGCTTATGTTAGCGAAAAGATTCTACAGTTGTAAAGCAAATAACCCTACTTTACAAGGCTGCAAAAATAAATAAAAAAATTGTAATTAAGGAAAAATAAAAAATTAATTTATGAGATGTCGCAAAAATAGTTTAAATCTAAACAATAATAAATTCCATAATCCTTAGTAGAAACCACGATGATAATTTATTTCAAATGTTATTTTATGATACCAAATTAAAATCATATTTTGTACCAACTTACTATTTTAGTATCATATTATATGTTTTCACTTCCATTCAATAACAGCAAAAAAAATGAATATTGACTTTAAATTGTTTACCAATCTTTTATTTTACTAATATTTAACTCCAATTTCTCTTCAGATATAAATTTATAAAAAAAATTGTCAATGCCATAATTTAAAAAAAAATTGTCAATGCCATAATTTAAAAAAAAAAATTGTTTGTTTCCTCTAGAGAAACAACAACCAAAATTTTGAATATTTTGTAGTTCTTTCTCTTAAAAAAACTATCTTAAGTGTAAAAATTTTGGTCGTTGTTTATCCTAATGCGATTGATTTTAGAACAACTTCTTGGAAATCTAAGTTGCTTTCTCAGGCTAGCAGACTTTCATTGCTAAAATATATCTGGGCCGCTGTCCACATTCATATACTGTCATGTGTCAAACTCCCTTATATATGCGCACAAATTGACATTAGGTGCATCAACCTTTTCTGGGGATAGATGATTCCTCCAAGAGAATGCACCTCTCTAACGAGGACCAACTATTCATTCCGATCAATAAAGGTGGTATAGGTCTTACTCTAATGGAGCTAGTTAATAAATCACTTGTGGCAAAACAGGTTTGGAGGGTAGTTTCAGCAGATTTAATTTTCTCTTCTTGCTACTTAAATTGGGAGAAAATATATTGACTAATCAAAAGAACATTAGCTAAAAGGTCATAAAATACTTCTTGGCTTTGGAATAATATCATAGAGTGTAGCTCTTTCATTACCAATATTCTTAAATGATAAGTTGGTAATGGCTCATTGATTCCAATCAACCACCCATTATGGTGACACATGCAAGGCTCAGTAATGAATTCATCTAATGTTAGATTTTTCTATGATCTGTTTACGCATTCTCATCATCCTTTTAGTTCATGTTGTTGGAACATTTTATTAGTTCAAAAATCTTTATACTGAGTCAATAGCTGATCGTATCTTGTCTCTCCCAGTCTCCATTACTGATGGTAAATATTCTCTTAATTATTTGGACTGAAGCTGCCTTGGGATCCTATCTGCTAAAGATGTTTTTCTTTACACTTTCATGACAAGTTACAGAATCAAGTAGGTTTTGATCCATTTTGGAAATTGTCATTGTCCATTTATTTGCCACAGAATCAACTCATCTTCTTATGGAATCTTCTCAATAAAGTTATCCATTCATAAGATGTCTAGCGGGCTCATCATTTACATGTTAATTTTTTGTGTCACTTTGGATGCTCGGATGAGAATTCCATGCATCACATTTTCTTTTCATGTTATTTGGTTAGAGTAGCTTGGTTCAACTGTTTTTTCATGTGTCATCCATCTCATTTGCCTATTAATAACATTGATATTAGTTGAAACATTTATTCTTTCATGTAAAGATAATGAGGTCCTTCTCAAAAGCATTAACTCATTCTTAATGACATTAAGAGGAAACGTAATCAAGCTACTCATGGATGCGTACTCAGCATCCACAATACATTATTAGGGATTCTCAGTCAATAGTAGCTCTCAATGCTCTAGCTTTAAAGGAGAAGGTCATACTGAGAGCTCTTCATCAAGACCCTGCCTCCCTTAATTTCTCATAGGTAAACCAATAGAATGTTTTAGTTAAGAAATGGAAACTCCAACGATCTTCCAATTGTCGTATCCTTTTCTGTTTTTAAAGGTCTCTTCTTCAAACCTTCACTTCGAAGTGTACTACCATTCCTAGACATCTTTTTGCCCTGGGCTACTTCTGTCATGCTCTAAACTGAATACATCAATCATTCTTACCTAAGGAGTTTATCACCATTTACAATATTCGCAAGCGAAGCATTAAATTCCACTGTTGGGCTTCTTCGATCTCACCTATCATTGTCAGAGATGTTACCTTTTTGATTCGCCCATTTAGTTTGCTTTCTATTTGTTTAGTTTCAGATGATTGGTTTGCCACTTTTCCTTTTATTTTTCATGATATTGTTAAAACTATGTAATCCTTCTTAATTAATATAATTTAATCTTTAATTGTATAAACAAAAAACCAAAATTTTGGTCACCTTTTGGCAAGCGCGCAACACATATTTACCCAAGATTACCACTACGTTTTTTTATCAACCACCCATTTCTCTTTTTTGGTCGTCTAGTAGTGTCTTAAAAGGCTTTCATCTAGTAGTTTACGTAGATTATGCCGAAGTCATTTTGGATGGTTGATTAGCATATTTGGTTATTTAAAATGTAATGTTTTATCTTTTAGTTAACAAAAGGGATCAAATCAATAAAACTACTATCTTTCAGGACAAAAACATAATGTTGCCATCTTCCGACAAAAAAATAATGTTACTATCCTAAATTACTGCATCTTGATGCATAATGCTATATATACAAGGGATAGATAAAACATTAATATTTTATAACCAAACTTAATGATGTCAATTGAGTTTTATGGCACCCATCAACATAAATCCCACATCAATGATGCATAGCTTTAATACTTAATTGTAGAAACTGTAATCCCTACATGTGGATGCAATATGCTGCTATCATTTCAAGTTTTGTCTTGTTTATTTATCATTTTTCCTTCCGGCCAACTTCTTGCTTTATGGGATAAAAGAAAGTCAAGGGGAAACATGATTTGTAAGATAACTAAGCAAGGAAGAACAAGGGACTCCAAAGCAAGTTTAAATTAAAAGAGTATGTTAGTGATAAAACCTCAATTGGATTTAGGTCAATTTAATCGTAAATAAAATTGATCTAGAAGTAATTTAATCAAACGTATAAATTATTATTGTTTAACCCCAAAAATATTCATATTCAAATACAAAAAATGCATTAATCCACAACTAAATGCATTCACACACGTGATCTAACAAAATAAAGCTACTAAAGAATGAATATAATAGAAAATGCATAATCCACTGAAAAGTGCATTAATCCACAAATAAATAAAACACTAATGTTATTTTTAGTGATTCAAAATAAAATGTTGTTTTATGCTTAACAATACGAGATTAATTCACTGTTTTACTAGTCTCTAAAATCTGTTATCAACATGGTGTATGAAGTTGAAAAGTTTATGATTAATTAAAGAAAGAAAAATGACAATGATCGTTGGAAAGTTTTCCTTTTAGTAAAGGGCAAAGATGTAAATCTGATATTAAACTTTGTCCATTAGAGCGTTTCTAATACCCAAATTTTGTGAGGTGCACCAATGGTACCCATATATCAAACATGGAGCAAATGTAATACTGCCATTAAATTTAGATGGTAGGCCCCAAAAAATCATCTAATCATTACAATGTTCTCGCTGTTGGAAAAACAAGTTATGTCTGGTGTTAGGATGTCATCTACATTCGATGGTTTGGCTATGAAAACATTTGAAAAATCTCTTGATAACATTCTGCCATGGTTTTAGGGTCAGTCTCCTTCAATCTGTCACATATCCACGGTATTAACTGATAAACGTGGCTGTCACCCAAGAGGGGGGGGTGAATTGGGTGAGGGAATAAATTAAATCTTTTGAATCTTCTTTTCGAAAGACAGCTTGTGCTTGGTGATAATATTTACGAAGTAGTGATATGCACAAGTCAGTATGTTATGTGATGCAAAATAGAATGTTTGAATGTAAATTTATGCACACATAAATTTATCCTGGTTCGGTCACCCAGACCTACATCCAGTCCCCAGGCTCCACCTGAGATTTTCAATCCACTATTCTTGTTTAAACCGGGCACAAGAGAAGTCTTTACACTTTAGGTTTTACGAGCACGGGTTCACCTAACAACCCACAGGTTTTACACCGGGTTCACCTGCAAACCTTACAAATGCAAGTTTTACGGGCTAACTTGCAACCTATTGGAGATTTAGACAACCTCTAAATGCTCCCCCTTACAAATTGTAAGTTTACACTATGTTCACTCTATGAACTGATTGTGCTAAACACTTAAGCTCAAAACTAACTCTCTCTAAGAGTGGATGATGTTACTCTCTTAAGTACAATAAAATCACTCTCGGAAAAATATCACAAATCTGGATCTGAGAGTAGTAGAAGATGTGTAGGATGAAGAATATGATATATCAGATACTTTGCTCTGTTCTCTCTTTTTCTGCCATCATCTTCTCTTCTCAATGAATGTCTCTTTTATACTCGGCTTCATAGGCTTCTGTGGCAGGTTAAATATGAACGTTTGAATAAGACCGTTAATCCTATGTTACCGTTGAGAAGTACATCTTCATTAATGCTTAGCAGGGTTGACTTGCTTTATCTCTGAAAAGTAGTCCTGACACCTCTGCTCTGACAAAAGCATTCTGACTTCTGAGTATGTGATGTTTATTCTTGTACTCTTGCTGACGGATGATCATCATTCATCCGCAAGTGATAATGTTGCTCCGCAAGTGTTAAGCTCTGAGTCCCAATGTCAAGAGTCTTTCCATCCGGAAGCTCATTTGCATCCGGAAGCGTGACCATGTTCTGCACATACTGGTTAGTTCAACATAGCAATACATATATAAGAATTATACATGCTGTGGGAAGCTTGTTTGCTATGGGGAGTAGTTTACTTAGACTGTGTTCTTATTTGGTCTATGATGCATCCGGAAGCGTTCTTACATCCGGAAGTAAAACTCACTCTCGCTTGGTGTATTTCATTCCACCACTCAGCGCTAGTCACTGAGCTATCGGAAGCACTTTCACTTGACGTGGTGAATTTACTGACGCTTAGGGTTATATTTAGTTTATCAACCTGCGCCAGTCTAAATCTAATAGGAAGTGATTCCACTTGGTGAAGTAGACTTACTGACGCTTGGGGTAATATCTATTCTGTCGCTCTGCGCCAGTCTAAAACCTAACAGGAAGCACTTTCACTTGGGGAAGTAGATTCACTGACGCTCGGGGTAATATCTATTCTGTCGTTCTGCGCCAGTCTAAACCTAACAGGAAGCGCTTCCACTTGGGGAAATAGACTTACTGACGCTTGGGGTAATATCTATTTTGTTGCTCTGCGTCAGTCTAAATCTAACAGGAAGCAAACTCACTTCCGGTTGAGTCATATCTTAGTCTTAAGGTTTCGTGTATCTAATTCTCATGGACTAAGTTATTTCCCTAGTGATTTACTTGCTGATGCTGGGGGATGAAAACATTCATCCGCATGCGCAAGTCCTAATCTAACCGGAAGTCAATCTTCATCCGGAAGCACTCTTACTTGGGATCCTGAGTTATCCTATTGCTTCCTAGGCACTTGGTCTAATCCTCTATATTTTAGTCTTCATCAAAACTTAAGATTCTAACATTCTCCCCCTTTTTGATGATGACAAACCTAGTTTTATCGATTAAGTTCCTAAGGAAGGATTAGCAAGAGAATAAAAGCAATGGATAAGAACAAGTAACTCAGACAAATATTATTGACAAGCAGAGGTTACGAGTCAGAGTTATACAATCAAATAACATATACAAGTAAGGAATGTATACAAATAAATTTTACTAAATGCGAGTGAAAATATGCATGAAAAACAAAATTAACAGAAATGTTTGGATTGGGGGTTATAGTTTGTGTCTCCTTTTCTTTTCCCTCTCTTTCTGTCTCTCTTCATTTTCCTCACGCTCACTCTGGTTTATCTTGGCAATGATCTCTTGAAGCTCTTTTTCCTCTTTTTCCCTCCTGAGTCTCTCTGATTCAATGGACTCCTCGTATGCCCTTTTCATGTTCTCCACTTCTTCATACCCAGGGAAACCTGTAGCATCGTCGAAGTAGGTGACCTCTCCATTGGGATAGTGTACAGCCCGGATTCTCACATTCCATGCAGAGAAGTTGGGATCCTCCTCAATTTCCTGGGCTTTCCTTTTCCCTTTCCCTTTGCTCTTCCCTTTGCTCTTGTTAATTGGAGGAGTGGGCATGGCACTTGCTCTTTCAGCATCGAGGCAAGCCATCTGACCAAAGGATAACTTGTCAGTGAATCCAAACCTCTCAAATTCATCAGGAGTCATGTCTTCTATCTCCAGTTTGACTTCCTTCAGAATTGGAACCGCTTGAACCACTGGATTCTCTTGCTCAACCTGGGCAGATGATGTTCCTTGCTCAGGTAGGTCAGATGGAGTCTCTTCCTCAGACTCATCAGATTCAGTGGTGGCAATGAACTTCTTGGCACGTTTTCTAGCAACGGCCTTCTTTCTGGGTGCACTGAATCTGGCTGCTGCCTCAGACGAGGGAGGAGGATCAGAAGATTGCTCAGATGAAGGGATCACAGACTCTTGCCCAGAGGATGTAGGAACAGGCCTGGCTATCACAATGGGAGGATGGTTGGGTTTTTCGAGTTCCCACTTTATCCTGATCTCCTCAACAATTTCATCCCTTGTTTTAGTTGGAGGAAGCTCTGATGAAGACTCAGGTTGTGAAGATTGTTCATTCTGCCCATACACAACCATATCCCATTGTGGTCCGTGCTCAGCCGCTTTCTTCTGCTGCATGAACCGGACGGCCTCTCCTCTTATAAGGCTCTCTGCACCACTCAGCCTCCGAGACTCATATGCACGACGCAGGGCGGCCGTGACATCTTCATCAATCCAGAGTGATGGCTGGCTGAGGGCATCCCTTGTGGCCATACTAAGGCGAAGAGTAGACATAACATTTCTCCCCCTTTTGTCATCATCAACAGGGGTGAGTGCCAGGGATGGAGTGGATGTGGAGGAGGATGGAGGTGGTTCAGGGCCAAATTTCTTGGGAGGGGAGGGTGAGAGGGTAGAGGTAGAGGATGTGGGAGAAGATAGGTGTTCAGGAGTTTGAGGAGGATTGGGAAACCATTTGGGGGTGACAAAGAGATCCTCATAAGGATGAGTGGAGGAGTATTCTTTGTAGTTGGTGGAGTCAGGGGTAAAGGGTAAATGGTCATCGGTGAGTCGTTGAAGGCGGGGATACTCGCCGTATGGTTGGCTGAGGGGGTGAATGGCTGTTTCAGATCCTATGGGTCTAGGGCTTGGATGGGTAGGGTTGGAGAAGCGGAGTGGAGAGCGTGTAGGGGCACCTGGTCGTGTGGGAATGGGCGAGGATGAGGATGATGAAGGTGAGGATGAGAAGTTTCTAGGGGAATGGCGTGGAGAATTGTGAGGTGAGTCTTGGGTTTGGTGGTCATGGGTAGGTGAAGGTTGGGATTGTTGGTCATTGTTGGGTGATGGTGGGGCTTGTTGGTCATTTTGTGGTGGAGGCTGAGGTTGTTGAGTGTTAGGCGGAGGAGGAGGAGGGTTTTGAGGAGGAGGAGGAGGAGGAGGATTTTGAGGAGGAGGAGGAGGAGGTGGTAAGTTACCTTGTGATGAAGGTTGGGTAATTTGTAGGTGCTGGAGGATTAGGTCTAATTTTGCATCCACCCTGGCAAGGTGATTCTCGAGTTGTCCTACTCTTTCCTCGAGCCGTTGGAAACCAGCTTCACCTTCAGCACGGAGAGGGCCTACCAAGGACTCAGGCAATCTGAGGAGAAGCTCCTCCTTTACTTCTTCGGCAACAGCCCTAACAGACGCTGGCACTCTCGCAATGCGACTTGGCCCAGCATGTGAGTCAACTTCCTGATCCCCTGCTCCAGATGCAGAGGGGACTGAAGTTCCAGAAGCGCTACTGGCTTGTGAGCGTGAGCGAGTGGGCTTAGGAGGCTTGAAATATTTGATCCCCATCCTAGCCATATTGGTTGCTCCTACAGGCTTACATTTGACATTTTCTTCTTCCACAGCAGATGTAGCCCTGATCAAATGTTTCTCGAGGAGGAAGGCAATGATGGTGGGATAGGGAAGATAACCTGACTTGTCATTGCTTAACCAGCGCTGAAGCTCTAGGCATATCAACTGCCCAGGGTTGAAAGGCTTGAGCGAGAGGAGTCTAGGGAACCAAGGGTTGTCCAGCAGTGTGAACTCGTTGAAGTTGCCTCCCTTATGAGTCATTATCCGGGAGTAGATGTAGTACAAGAGCCTGTTAGAGTCAGACATCTTGGACACCTTTTTGCTGTTGGTGCCATACAGCTCCTCGAGTTCCTCCTTACTGTACTTGTGAGACTCAGGGTAGATCCATTCATTCATATCCTCTTCTGTGATTCCCATCATCTCATTCAAGGTTCTCCAAGTGAACCTGAAGGTTCTTCCTCTTACAGTGGCAGTGAAGGAGAGTTTGTGGACTTGCTCTTTCCCATCCACCTTCCTGTACTTAGCTCTGCCAGAGAGGGATTGGCAAAAGACTCGCAGGACGTTGACGTTGTAGTCCTGGTTGATGCCCAGCCAAGGCATATACTTTTCCAAGTAAGGGCGCAAATGAGCAAACCCTAGTTCATCCAACTTGTCCAGATTGATGAACAGGCCATGGTTGAAGATGGGAATGGATGTCTCAAATTTGGCGGATACACTCTCCAAAGCCCCATCTCTATAAACTGTGAGATCATCTTCTTCCTCAACCCTCTGCCTCTTGGAGGAAGGCTCCTCAGAAAAATGAACCTTCTTCTTCTTTCCCTTTCCCTGAGCATCCCGCTCTTGTTCAGAACCCACTGCCTGTTCTATTCTACCAGAGGTTCCAGGCTGACCCTGAACGTCTTCACCCTGTCCCCGTGATTGCCCAGAACCTTCTTGGCATTCATGAAGTTCTTCATGTTGTTCTTCATGGTGCCCAGATTTACCAGAATGCTTGTGAGTGGATTTCCCAGATTTCGATTTATGTTTCTTGGAAGAAGAGGTTTTCTGAATGACTGGGTTGGATTCATTCGTACCGGCCATTTTTTTTTGTATGAATGTTGTGTAAATAAAGATGAAATGCAAGAAGTGTGAAAAAAATAAAGAACACAATGGAGAAGATGAAAAGACTTTTCAGAGAAAATGATGCGAGTGAAAAAGATGTAGTAAAAAGTGAAAATGGAAAATGACTTCTATTTATAGGTAAAACTTCTGAGGATAGAATGGGCATATTCTTTCAAATTTTCACACATTGGGTAACGTAAGTTTTTAAGTTGGAACGACACACCTGATGACACGTGTTGCTTCAGAGAAGGCACAGCGTTTCATAGAGGAAGTTGAAACGTTTTCTGAAGTGATGTGTCCCTTGATCTGACACTGGCGCTCTTGATCATATTGAATTATCATCCAGCGCTAGCAAAAGAGTATCCGGAAGTGATTTTGCTTCCGATTGTACTTACTTAAGATTTAACATTGAGTGACTCGTTGATGTTCTCTCTTGTGCATCCACAGCGATCAAGCTTTCATAACTAAAGCCATATTTGCGTCAAGTAGTAGTTTGTTTGATCTTCTCAATTTCAGGAGCAGTAGCTCTCGGAGCCCAGTATGAACAACAACTCATTCAGATTTGATACATTGCTCTGATCAGGTATGATCATGAAAATTGTTGTTCCTTCGTACCTTCTTTCCTACAAAATAGCAAATGATTTCTCTTTCCCATTTTTCAGTCTCCAAACTTGGATCTGACTGGTCAGTTTGTAGGAAGTATGTGATTCTTATGCACTTAAGAATTATTCACTATGAATATAGCATTGCGAATCAACTATGACTATATGCACATGGTTTCTGATAATGATAGTCATAGATAGCATGTAGAATATGAACATTGTGTGAAATATCTTATAAGCCATATCATGTTCATGCTTATGATGCTTAATGTAAAATCTCAATAAGTCCATCTTACATTTGCATAGGAGATTTTACTGTTGCATGCTTCAACCTTAAATAATCCCTTGCTTACCCAAGGAGATCTTTTATACTTATCCTTGGCCTGAAGCACTTTCTTAGGAGAGACAGGATTCGCAGGTTTTCTCCATGTGTGTTGAGACATCCTCTCTCTTTTGTCCTTCTCAGGATAGTTGAATGGAACTCTGTGATAGCTTATCCCTGAGACAAGGTCTTTGTTCCTTGTGGTAGCGCACTGCTTCTTATGATTGAACCAGGTAGTTGCAGTAGTGACATCACCACGAGTTCTCTTCTTTGGGACAAGAGGAACTCTTGATCTTTCCTGCACAGGTAAGGCACTAGAAGGGAGTTTTGGTACCCATTTGTACTTGGTTCCTACATAGTTAGCGCTGGACCTTACTTGTCCTTTGGGGATCCATATATATTTATTTCTCACATTTAAATTTCTCTTAAAATTGCATGTGTGAGAAATATGACCAGTTCTACCACAATAATGACAGATAATGGGATGATGTTCAGAATCAGATTTCTTATCACTATTATGGTGGTCAGTTTTCTTTTCAAAGACTCTATGTTTATTAACTTTTGAAATCTCAGGGTCTTTCGAAAAATCTTCTTTTATGAGTGGGACTTTGGACTCCTTGGTTGTAGAAGAAGGAATAAGTTCCTCAAGTTCCCTATTCCTTTTTCTTAAGCCTAGAATTTCTTTTGCAAGTTTACAGAATTCAACATGTAGCTCATTATACATATCTTGCAATTCAGAAGTTTCAAGTTTAGGTACCTCATTTTCTTCAGCTTCTGAATCTTCTAGGCGGAGATCCACTCTCTCTTTGCTGATACTAGCTTCTACTACATCACCATCCAGTAGCTCATCAACGGTGGATTCACACGGAGCACATAGTGAGCTTTGGACAGCCTTAACATCAAGAAATTGGTTAGAAGCATACATAGTATCAAGAGTGTTCCAAATATCTATAGCCCTAGAGCAATGTTTAATTTTCTGGTAATCATTGTCAGATAAACTTTTGTGCAAAATTTGCATTGCTCTAAGGTTTAAGTAAAATAAGCTTTTGTCCTCTTCTGTCCAATTTACTTTTGGTTTGAAATCAGAGTCCTTTTCAAAGACATCCCACATTTTGAAATCGGTGGATAGTATAAAACTTTTCATCCTTCCCTTCCATAAGTAAAAATCAGCATTTTCTAACACAGGTGGGATAGTATGATCAAAACCTTCAAAACACATTTTGTAACCCAAATCAGCCTAGGTCTTTGCACTTGAGATCGTTGGATCCTTTAAACAAGTGACCTTGCTCTGATACCAAATGATAAACGTGGCTGTCACCCAAGAGGGGGGGGGGGTGAATTGGGTGAGGGAATAAATTAAATCTTTTGAATCTTCTTTTCGAAAGACAGCTTGTGCTTGGTGATAATATTTACGAAGTAGTGATATGCACAAGTCAGTATGTTATGTGATGCAAAATAGAATGTTTGAATGTAAATTTATGCACACATAAATTTATCCTGGTTCGGTCACCCAGACCTACATCCAGTCCCCAGGCTCCACCTGAGATTTTCAATCCACTATTCTTGTTTAAACCGGGCACAAGAGAAGCCTTTACACTTTAGGTTTTACGAGCACGGGTTCACCTAACAACCCACAGGTTTTACACCGGGTTCACCTGCAAACCTTACAAATGCAAGTTTTACGGGCTAACTTGCAACCTATTGGAGATTTAGACAACCTCTAAATGCTCCCCCTTACAAATTGTAAGTTTACACTATGTTCACTCTATGAACTGATTGTGCTAAACACTTAAGCTCAAAACTAACTCTCTCTAAGAGTGGATGATGTTACTCTCTTAAGTACAATAAAATCACTCTCGGAAAAATATCACAAATCTGGATCTGAGAGTAGTAGAAGATGTGTAGGATGAAGAATATGATATATCAGATACTTTGCTCTGTTCTCTCTTTTTCTGCCATCATCTTCTCTTCTCAATGAATGTCTCTTTTATACTCGGCTTCATAGGCTTCTGTGGCAGGTTAAATATGAACGTTTGAATAAGACCGTTAATCCTATGTTACCGTTGAGAAGTACATCTTCATTAATGCTTAGCAGGGTTGACTTGCTTTATCTCTGAAAAGTAGTCCTGACACCTCTGCTCTGACAAAAGCATTCTGACTTCTGAGTATGTGATGTTTATTCTTGTACTCTTGCTGACGGATGATCATCATTCATCCGCAAGTGATAATGTTGCTCCGCAAGTGTTAAGCTCTGAGTCCCAATGTCAAGAGTCTTTCCATCCGGAAGCTCATTTGCATCCGGAAGCGTGACCATGTTCTGCACATACTGGTTAGTTCAACATAGCAATACATATATAAGAATTATACATGCTGTGGGAAGCTTGTTTGCTATGGGGAGTAGTTTACTTAGACTGTGTTCTTATTTGGTCTATGATGCATCCGGAAGCGTTCTTACATCCGGAAGTAAAACTCACTCTCGCTTAGTGTATTTCATTCCACCACTCAGCGCTAGTCACTGAGCTATCGGAAGCACTTTCACTTGACGTGGTGAATTTACTGACGCTTAGGGTTATATTTAGTTTATCAACCTGCGCCAGTCTAAATCTAATAGGAAGTGATTCCACTTGGTGAAGTAGACTTACTGACGCTTGGGGTAATATCTATTCTGTCGCTCTGCGCCAGTCTAAAACCTAACAGGAAGCACTTTCACTTGGGGAAGTAGATTCACTGACGCTCGGGGTAATATCTATTCTGTCGTTCTGCGCCAGTCTAAACCTAACAGGAAGCGCTTCCACTTGGGGAAATAGACTCACTGACGCTTGGGGTAATATCTATTTTGTTGCTCTGCGTCAGTCTAAATCTAACAGGAAGCAAACTCACTTCCGGTTGAGTCATATCTTAGTCTTAAGGTTTCGTGTATCTAATTCTCATGGACTAAGTTATTTCCCTAGTGATTTACTTGCTGATGCTGGGGGATGAAAACATTCATCCGCATGCGCAAGTCCTAATCTAACCGGAAGTCAATCTTCATCCGGAAGCACTCTTACTTGGGATCCTGAGTTATCCTATTGCTTCCTAGGCACTTGGTCTAATCCTCTATATTTTAGTCTTCATCAAAACTTAAGATTCTAACATTAACATGTAGGAGTGTTCAGGATTACTCTGTAAGTCTTCCTTTGCCTTCTCCTTTGCCCGATATGCTTGTTTTTATGTCAATTGCACCACATAATCTATGAGTAAAGTCTTCTTAATCTCACTTGCCTCTTGTTACTGTGATTGTTGACCTCGTCAATTATAAGGGATGACGTCAAGCTAGCTGTCACACAATTGGTGACTTTAAGTTGGTCTTACACACTGTGATCATGTTCATCAATAAATGTTGTCACTCTAAGCATCCTAGTTGTCTCCCCCACAACATTTGCCGTTATCTTCCACCAGCAACTATCTACGCCACACTTCACCAACATCTTGCTGTTGCTATTTTTTACATAAGTGTACTCAAACATGTTTCCAAGACTGTACTTGTATAATGTCTTCCTGAATTCATCCGCATAAAAAAATATCTGCATTGGACCTATGAACAACTTCCTCCACTTCATTGAGGTTAGCTCGGAGGTTGGACTCGGTGTTCGGGACGGTTCACCACATCTGAATCTATTATGGTTGCCACGGACATGCTGATTTAAGACTTCTACAACATATTCCATCGAAATGGGCTCCATAACACTTTCCACAGCCCTTTGAATCAAATATGACCTTGGTTGTGATGGTCTTGAACATCTGTGAACAATTCATTAATGGTCTCAGTTAGCATATTAACAGCAGCATCATCATAGTTAACAACACCAGAATAAGAAATAACAACTCGAGCAAATAGAGTACACAAACATACATGGCTACATTCATTATGGAGAAGTGTTATCATTTTCTTTTGGTGCAATATAGATGTAGCCAATCCTTTCATTGTGAGCAAACAAGTTCACAACCTCCTCGTCATCGTCAAGGTCTATTAACACCTTCTCATCAAACATAATGATATATATGATATTACAATTATTACAATCCACCCCAAGCCATGATGCAATCATATCCCTCAAACTTTCAAGTTTTATCCCCTCTTTGATGTTTCTCATCTTTACATTGCCTCCAATGTATTGAGCTATTCCTTTAGGGTTACTTTTAAAATAACCTCCAACATGGAAATAACAACACAACTGTTTAAATTCCCTTGATCCACTTTCATGTGTCATTTTAACCTATACAATGCGAATAACAACTGTAACATACATATAAACATTTGCAACATAACGTTTAACATTTTCAACATAGCAATTAACAAGACAATGTCAAATGTAACAAACTGTTACCAATTCCCTGATTAATTCAATAATACCTTCACTAACTATGATAGAAAAATGATTTCCATAATATCAATAATCTATCATAGTTAGAAAAAGAATTTCCTACTAATAATCATTATCCATGATAGAAAAGAATTTTCTAATATAACCTGAATACTATCATGGATAATTAATAGCTAACCATGTTAGAAAAGAATCACCTAACATGGTTAGAAAAAAAAGCAGCCTACTACAATCCTTTGATTAACTAATAAAATCAATACAAATAAAAATATGCGGAAGCGAATGCAGCCTATACATTTTTGGCAATATACATGTCTAGATAAATTAAACAACCTTGAGACTTAATTCCCTTTCCTGTTGCTCGCGTCTGTGCATGATTACCTGCAAAAATGTCAGTAATCGTGGGATGAGACAACTTGTCTCAGTAATCTACTACTTAACTCACTATAACAGTGAGATGTGCGGTAGTGAGGGCGTCTAAAGGGTACCACGGTTTTAAAATTAATAATATATATATATATATATATATATATATATATATATATATCAAATTTTCTCCCAACATCATTCAAATCTCTGTCACTTCTCAACAATAATCTCATCATCTCTATCTCCAATCCATGTGTACTACTACCCCAACTCTCACACTCACCTACAGATGCATCGTGCCATCAAGGGGCATTTATCCCCAGCATCCAATCTTCACTATATGATTTGACACTGTGCCTCTCTCTACAAGGAGGAGGCAAATTTCCCTCTCTGGCAACCTCCAGAGAGGGAACCCCAATTCTGTTTCCATTGCAGAATGGGAACGGTTGGACTCTCCAATGTCAAACAACCGTAGGTCACTTTCTCTCAATAAGTCGACCTATGATCCCCGGTCTAATCAATCCGAAAAGGATCATTAGTACAAATAACTGTCGATTGGCCAATCGACAGTTATCATCGCGCGATGGTACATAGATAGCAGTGTCATGCAATGCTCACATATCCCAATCTATCACATCCACCATATTCAACTTCTCAACCACATTTCCCTTCAATATCACAACATTTCAACATATGTGTCATGCACTCTCGCAATTCCCTGCAATATCTTAGGTTTTCCACCACATAACTATTCTCTTCTCTATCATCATAATCTGTCAAACCACTACCCATACACTATACCTATATATTTCATGTCATTCTAGATCAATGGCCACCACCAGACAGCATAATAATATATATATAAAGTATCAAATTCTTTCATACAAAAATAATCGTGTTTGAAAGGCACCCGATAGCCTGTTTTTATATAAAAGTAACTTTTAAAGATTTTTGAGGGCTAGAAAGGATTTGGAAAATCCCGACTAACGTCACCCTCAATGTTATAGCAAGGTAAGAGTGATTACCTGTCCTCCAGCAAATACGTAATATCTCATCCTTTATTCCTTGATTCCACAAAAGTCCACACTCCATCCACTCCTATAATAATTTAATATCCAATGGTAAGTTAATATCATTTCTACTTCTTAATACTGAAACGTCTCTCTCGGACCCTATGTTACTACCCAATTCTCCCTTCTTTTTTTTTTAAATTCAAATACTCTAACCAATTTAGATCATAAATCACATTAATTCCACAATCATCAATTTCAATTCGGAGAAGCACATCAATCAAATATAAACACACCATCACAATCAAACTGTAACATCCCAAAATTTAAATTAGAGATAATTGAGAATTAATTAAGGTATTAGGGTATCATTAGTAAATGAAAAAAAATCATTGTGAATAAATAAATAAAGGTAAATATATTTTTAAGAATTAATGTGTCTATTTTATTTTGAAAAGTTAGGAAAAATAGTTACAGTTTCAATTATAGATTGAAAACTTGATTAAAAATAGTTGAAGGCTTGGTAACACTATGGTAGAGTTTAAAAATATTCTGAAGATTAAGGAGATTAGATGTAAGACTTAGCAAATCTAAATTTAAAAAGAGGGCATTATGGTGACTCTAACTAAATATACACTACACCCAAATAAAGCAAAAAACCAAACAGCCCCTTCCTCCCCCTTATACACATCTTGGCCGACATCCCCTCCCCCATTCTTTACCATTTTCATTTCCTCATCAACCCATACACACACCCACTCGATTCTCTCCTCCTCCACCATTTCTCTTCATCAAATCACTTCCTTTCCTTCCCAAAACTTTAAAATCGTGTGGGTTTCTTGTGCTCTTCACTATTTCTCATCTTCTTCTTCGTGTTTCATCTTCTCTTCGTCATCTTCTTCGGTTTTCCGGCGAGATCGACGGCGTCCAGCGACGGTGAGCTCCAGCGAGTTACGGAGGGTCAAAAATGAGTTCAGGTTGTTTCATAACTTCCGTTCCTATCCCTTTTCTTTTCTGTTCTTTGCGAGTTGTGAGGGGAGGACGAAAATGGTTTCTGTTTTGGGTTCAACAATCTGCTAAAAATCATGTTTAGACTTTGGTTTTGAAGTTTTTAAAAAGGATTTGAATGATTGATGAAGGATTAGTTGATTTTGTGAAAACCCTAACTTTATGTGTTAATAATCTGCTTAGTTTGAGTTTTGAAAGGTTCAGTCTTCAAAATTAAGTGATTATATATATAAGATTAGTTGTGATAAATATGGTTATGCTTGTATGATTTATGTGGTTGATTGAGTTCTTGCTTGAATGTTGATTTTCATTGATGAATGGGAAATTAAATTTGCCTTCTTGGACTGATCTGAATAAGTGTATGATTAAGGGAAATACATGATTTGGAATATTGGCAAGAAAGTGGTTAGAGAAGGGAATAATAATATCATAGATTTTGGAATGCACATAAGGTGTTTGATAAAATGTGTAAGAGAAGGAATTGTTTGAAAATTTTGGATTTTTGCTAGGTGATGTAAAGTATTGTTGATTTTTATGGTTGATCATTGGTTTTACTTAGTTTCTCTTTAATGAAATAGTAATTGTGTTATTCTGGTTGTTCTACAATGTTGAATGTTCAATTCATGTTGTCAAATTGCTCTTGTCTCTTTGTTGATTTGATTGGAAGGTAATTCTGAGGATAATGATAAATGGTGTACATGTGTATTTGGGAATTTAATGAATTGTTATGCAATTTCTTGGTATTTCCCTAATTGTTCTTTGTTGGACTTGGAAGCATTGTAACGTTAATTGACATGGAGTGTGTGATATGTGTATGATAAACAAATGCAAAGAGTAGTTAGATTAGGAGTGAAAATAAACTTGAATAGGGACTTTAATGTGAAGTATGTAACATCCATGATAAGATTAAGAACATGTGATTCCTCTTCTGTTGAGTAGGTTCAATGTATAGAAAAGAGGAAGAGGGATGTATTACTAAAAGACCTTTAAAACAATAAGATGTGAAGTAATGAAGTATCAAATATTAACATTTTATTTGTATATGCCTTTTTATTTAGACTTCATGTCTTGTATTTGCCATTTGAGAATTTTAGGAACTACTAATGTTTGTGCATTGAGATTTAGTAGATTTATTTCTGTTTACAATTATCCAATTGTTATTCGGTATAAATATGCTTTAAGTGGTTTTAAAAGGATGGTAAAATGCAGGACTAGGATAACTTTGAATTTGTTTGCCAAATCTGAATTTAAAGCTAGAACTTTTCTTTGATGTTCATGTTTCTGTTGTATTATGTTGAGTGCTTTGTTTTGATAAGTTGCTTCAACTTGCGGGTGCTTTATATGGTATGATTACAAAGGAATGAATGGTTGTATTGGTGTGTATAATTAATGTAATGGATATGGAACCATGGGGTGGAAAGATCTTTGTTTTACTTTGATTACTTGGGGCACTACTCTATCTTCATTCAATTGGTGGAAGTAGTTGATTGGAAATCTTGATTTCATTGTTGTTGACCACATTGTTTGAGAAAAGGTGTGTTGATATAATTCTTCTTGTATTATTTTGATTCGCAGTGGATTAGTGATTGGTGGATGCTTAATTACTCTTTTCAATTGTAAACATGTATGTGTGTGATATGTATGTACTTAATGGAAAAGAAGAAAATAAGGAACAATATAATCACAAAGGGAAAGGGTAGTAATAAATGATACGAGAGAGAGAACTCAAGCGTTATAAAGTGAAATGATATTAATTTATCATTTTGTATCCTATTATTATAGGAGGACCTAAGAGGAGAATACTGGGAAGGAAAAATCTACAATGAATGGTAAGGCAAGACTGTGAAATGCTAAGGGCGACATGTAATCACACTTAACCTTGCTATAACATTGAGGGTGACGTTAGTTAGGGATTTTGTAAAATCCCTTTTCACCCTCTATATATATAAATTATCTTTTAAATGGTATTTTTATACAAAACAGGCTATCGGGTGCCTTTCAAACACGATTATTTTCATATAAAAGATTTTGATACATTACATATGTAGTATCCTGCTGGTGATATTGTTGGACTGTGTATGTGAGTGTATAGATATTGGGATCTTGGTATTTTGATTTGACAGGAATATTGAGAGGTACAGTGGTTTGGGTGTATTGTAGGTTATGTAGAGAAAATTAAGGAGTTATGTTGATGAAATATAGAATAGGAATGGTGAGCATTGCATGACACTGATAGTACCGTCGGCCGATGTAACCTATCGATCTGCGCAATCGATAGGTTAATTGTACAGGTTCCTCGGATTTTAAAGGAACCAGGGACGTTTTCACTTTTTATAGTGCTCCCTTTTCAGGGACGTTTTCACTATTTAAAGTGCTCCCTTTTTATGCTTTCAGATTTGAGACTGGGCACAGTGTCAATCACGTTTATTTTCGTCTGTTGAGTTGAATTGGATTTGACTGAGGGATTTGAGTGATATGTGGGAAATAGAGATGATGAATTCGAATGGATTTAGAAGGAGGGACTTGACATATATATATATAGTATTGGTTTTAAATGTGGTACCCTTTAGACGCCCTTACTACCGCACATCTCACTGTTATAGTGAGTTAAGCGGTGATTACTGGGACAAATTGTCTCATCCCACGATTACTGACATTTTTGCAGGTATTCATGCACTGATGCAAGCAGCAGGAAAGGGAATTAGGTAGTAGGAGCTATATAGGCTATTTAAATTGTATATTGCCAATTTGTATAGGCCTGCATCTGCTTCCGCATGTATATATATTTATATATGGTTTGATATTTATTAGTTTTGTTTATTAACCATGTTAGGCAAATTCTTTCTAACATGGTTAGCAATAAATTATCCATGATAGCAGCTGTGCTGTATTAGTTTATTCTTTTCTATCATGGATAGTATTTAATCATTAGGATATTCTTTTTCTAACTATGATAGAGATATTGATATTATGGCAATTCCTTTTTCTATCATAGTTAGTAAAGATATTCTTGAACTAAAAGAGATGTCACAGGTTAAATAGGGTATTAGTAACACAATGTAACACAAACACTGCATTTATAAATTCAAAAGTAGTTAAAACTATTTCAATCACTTCCCCATGCATTCTATTATAGCATATCCCCTTATACACTTCCAAATCAACCTCAAATCTGCCCAACAACCAGTATGCATTCAACAGTATTCCAGAAAGTTTAACAAAAGACTGGCGACATAATCAAACAGGATCTTGGATAATAAAGCCAAAAGAGACAAGTTAAAATAATTTTACAATGTCAAGTTCAATGTGCGTCAAAATCATCAACATCATCAATATCATCAATTCCTCAATCAATCAGCAAAACCTACACAACCTCACGTGATCCTTATCCACAATCAATCTACTTCAAACATGAACATAACCAAGAGCAACAAAGTGAGGCGCACATATATATACCTTTTCTTTCATATTTTGCCTCACATAAGAAAATAAGTCTCAGTTCGTCAAATTTCTGCATCATTCCTTTTTATGTAAATTAGTTGTAAGGTATAAATAAAGAAATGGAAAGACATTGTCATGTATCAATCTATTCCTAATCTTAGAATCATGGGATTGCCAAATAATAAACACCCATACATGTGCTCCTTTGAGCAACATCCAGAAGAGATGGTGAAATCTGAAAAATTCCAAAATAACAAGAAATCTAAACATCTACTTCTCTATATTAACTATTTAAAATGCTCAAACATACTACTTATTATTTCGTTTCCTAATCCCTTCAGTTTTCATGTACAGCCTAATCAAGCATGTTCAAAAATCCAACAAAACAGAAAATATTATTCACATTCGATCATATAAAGCTAAATACACACCAGAAAAGGAGTGAAAGATGTTTACTCGTGAAAGATGTTTACTCGTGCTCATTTCTCAAGTACTTGATATATAGTAATGTGCCTATTTAAACAGCACATAACAAATTATTCCCTCTTATTTCATTATCCTGGCCAATTGGCACAAAATCAACATAAAGATAATAAATTCCTAATTCGGAGCTAACATTCACAAACTTTCACTTCCTATTTACCGTATAAGAGCTGACAGAACCAGGAGCAATAGAGCTGAGCAAACCAATTTAACCACATACAAGGCCAAATTCTCATTCCCCTTTACTAGCAAAGGATTAGCAACATAATCCTTAACAACAATCCAGAGATTATAGGGAACAAACAAGTAAATTTAGTTCCATTAGCATTATAATCAATACGAATTGAACTTGTAACCCCAAAGTCAACAGCACCAGCAAAACCTAAACCAATATGGCAACATGAAATATAGACAAGAATCAGCAGCAATAAATCTTAATCATCTTTACGCAAATAAACATACAAAATCCCCCAATAACTTCAAAACCCATCGACTAATACAGTCCCCTTAAAAAAAAATAGAAATCTGATTAAGAGAAGAAAGTTGTGAAACACTAAATCCAAGCCAAATCAAACAAGCAATGTCATTATCAAACTCAAACATGGAAGACAAGTCAGCCAAACAATCCACCATTACACAACCAATTATACATTCTCAATGCCTAATCGAAATGAACAAACAGTCAAGGAACATAGAATAGAAACAGCAACATGAACCATCTTATTCCAAGCAAAATCAGACTTGCAACTTAATATGAATTGACTCCCACACATGTCTATTAGATTTTCATATAAACTCAGCAGAATCTCAAGAATAATACACAAACCCCAACTCATTCTCTCTCTCATATATCGCACAAAACAAAGGAAAATGGCACAATCAGTTATAGAAAATTCACCTAACCCAAAGACGGCCTTGTGTGAGGGATTTGCACCGAGCTCCACCGTTTTCTCGCCGGAAAACGCCACTGAATCCGAGAACACGAAGAAGAGATCGAAGAAAACAAATGGGGAAGGGTTAGGGTTTATACTTGGAGTAGTGAAATAGGTAGAAATTTTAGAATATGACTTACCTAAGCTTGACGGTGAACCAACACCGAACGACGGTCTTCTTGCCGTGCTTCTCCGCCTTGAGTTGGCCGGAAAACGCAGGGAAACAAGTATAAACGGAGAGAGGTCGAAGGCAGTGAAGAAGGGTTTTGGGAGAGAGAAGAGGACGAATGGAGACACGGACATCTTCCTCCGCTGTCGCTGTCGCCGTCGTCCGTCACGGCGTCGCCCTCCCCTTGGATGGCCTGCGAGCATGGAGAGGGAGGAGCAGAGACGAGAGATTGGGGAGGAGAGGAGATATGTGGTGTGTGTGTGTCGTGTGTTTTGACGGGAGGAAGAAGAAGGAAAGGAAAAATGAGACCTAGGTATGCAAATGACCATTTTGCCCTTCTACTTTATTTATTTACTATTCCCTTTTAAATCCCTACATTAAAATAAGTTATGAAAGTAATTTATACACCAACTTAAGTATTTTCTCCAAAAATGCATCAATATGTGTGAAATTTCACTTTGGAACTCCCTAACCTCATAAATAAATTCTAAAATTAAACCTAAAATTACCACTAATCCTTATTTAAAATTTGGGATGTTACATCAAATATACAGCATGACACCATCTACAACACTAAGGGTAGGACAAACTGACACAACAAGTTTTTCGTAGTTCCTCACATTAATTTCACATAAAGTTACTGTTTAGGGTTAACAAAAGTTTTCCATTTCACCATATAAATGATACAACGACCAAACCACTTGAAGGGAGTGATATTTTCTCTACTCATCTTGTATTACTTTCCCTTTTAATCATTAAAAACTTTGTTCCACAACCCAACAAAGAAGATTAAAAAAGAAAAGAAGTTACACTAACATAAAAAACACATCCTCTTGCATCACCCAACGTCATCATCGTTGCCACGTCACCGCCGTCACCGCTAGAGGCCGCCGTCTTCATCACCGTTACTTAACGTCGTCAGATTCAATGTTTGGACCAACCATGAGTCTCTCGTTTTCCACTGTGTAGGGGGTCAGATACGAAGAATGTAACCTTGGCTGTTTAGTCTTTCTTGTCAATCAAGCATTTTGTTCCTTTTCTTTATTCGAGGGCACTATTGTCTTTTCACACAATTTTAAAATGTCAACTAGGTGCTGGTTCCTTCATGGTCCTTTTGGAAGTTTAGTTTCCTTACCTTTCCTTTTAGGTATTGAGAGGGATTTATTTGAAATTTTCCCTACTTTTTATACCAATTTCTTATCAGAGATTAGACAATTACTAGTAGTACCGGATTGTTGTAGATAAATCCATAGAAGATGTTTTTGATTAAAAAAAATCCATAGAAAGATGAACTTTTTTTTTAAACACCACCCTGTAATCTGACACCTATTGGCAACCGACCAATCCGACCTCGAGGAGTAGGAATGTTACTCACATAGGCAAGGTTGCGTCGGATTTTCTAATGAATTCAAACATATGTTCTCATCCTTACGGGGGTTGAAGCTCAGTTACCAGTTCAACCAACTACCCATTGGTATAGAAGATGAACTTTAAAACCACAAAAATTTAATCAACATATGACTTTAAAATTATAAGTTCAAATTTAAGTGACAATCTCTTACTTCTGGGATATATTTATGATTATCTTATCATAAAAAAATAATATTTCAGTTCTTTAATTATTATTTTTCACTTAAATCATGAGTTAATAAGTTCTTTAGTTTAATTAAGTAATTAGCTCTTATATTTAAGAATCAAGTAAATATCATTTAGAAAGCTTTGAATTTTTTCTTACTATTTTTGGGCACATAAAGTGTTTTTTTTTTTACCATATGGGCACATAAAGTTGGAAGTTTCAAAAGAACAATGCAATGTTCAACCACCCATGCAATGTGATAAAAAATGTCATCATCATCAACGTAAACCTTATCCCATTCAAATGGGGTCGGGCTACATGGATCACACGACGCCATTTAGCTCTGTCCCTAGTCATTCCTACAGATAAATTTTTCACAACCATATCTCTTTGAATAACTTCATTAAGAGTTCTTTTTGGTCTTCCTCTATTTCTTATATACGGCTCCCTTTCCATCTGTTCCACTATTCTTACTGGCTCATCCAATTCTCTTCTTTGAACATGCCCATACCACCTTAAACGATATTCTCTCATTTTCTCTGAAATTGGTGCTACCCCAACTCTTTCACGAATGTGATCATTACGAATCCTATCTTTTAGTGTATACCCACTAGACCATCTCAACATTTTCATCTCTGACACATCCATCTTATGTTCTTGCTGTTTTTTAATTGCCCAGCATTCACTACCATATGACAATACTGGTCTAATAGCTGTTCGATAGAATTCTCCCTTTACTTTAGTTTGAACCATTCGATCACAAATAATCCCAGAAGCTTTTCTCCATTTGCACCAACCAGCTTGAATTCTATTATTGATATCTCCATCTACCTCACAATCCTCTTGTATAACTGATCCCAAATATTTAAACTTATCCACTTGACGTATAACATCCTCTCCTAATACAGTTTCTATATCCTCATGAGTTTGCCTATTGCCAAAACTACAGCACATATATTCTGTTTTACTCCTACTTATTCTAAAGCCTTTCGACTCTAAAGTCATCCTCCATAACTCTAATTTCCAATTAATTTCATCTTTCGAATCCCCTAAAATTACTATATCATCCGCAAAAAGCATGCACTTAGGAATTTCTTCTTGTATACTTTCAGTCACAACATCCATAACAAGATTAAACAAATACGGACTCAACGCCGAACCTTGATGTAAACCAATTTTTATTGGGAAATCAATTGTATCACCTACCGGTGTTCTAACTCTAGTCATTACACCTTCATACATATCTTGAATAGCTCTAATATATTCAACTTGTACCTCTTTCTTTTCTAAAATTTTCCAAAGTAAATCTCTTGGCACCCTATCATATGCTTTTTCCAAATCAATAAAAATTATATGTAAGTCTTTTCTAATACTTCTATATCTTTCCATTAAGCCTCTAATTAGATATATTGCTTCTGTGGTTGACCTTCCTGGCATAAAACCAAATTGATTTTTCGATATTCTAGTCTCATTACGTAACCTACGCTCAATTACTTTTTCCCACAACTTCATTGTATGACTCATAAGTTTTATTCCTCTATAATTTACACAATTTTGAATATCTCCTTTATCTTTATAAATAGGTACTAATGTACTCTTTCTCCAATCATCTGGCATTTTCTTAGACCTTAAAATTTCATTAAATAATTTAGTAAGCCACCACACACCATCTTCTCCTAAACATTTCCATACTTCAATAGGAATACCATCTGGACCAACAACTTTTCCTTTAGCCATTCTCTTAAGAGCATCTCAACTTCACTAATACTAATCGTAATATTATCTGTAAAACTGCTTTTCCTATCAATATTCCCTAAATCATCTATAGTATAATTCAAAGTTTCCACTCTATCATTAAACAAATTATAAAAATAGTTCTTCCATCTATCCCTAATACTCTCATCTTTAACTAATACATTACCTTCTTCATCCTTAACACACATTACTTGATCTAAATCTCTTGATTTCTGCTCTTTTATCTTTGCTATTCTATACATTTTTTGTATCCCCTCTTTTGTCCCTAATTCTTTATAAAACTCCTCAAAGAAATTAGCTCGAGTCATACTAACTACTCTTTTCGCCTCTTTCTTTGCTAATCTATATTTTACCCAATTTTCCTCACTATCACATATTTGCAAATCCTTAAAACATTGTTTTTTAAATTTAATTTTCTCTTGAACCTTATTATTCCACCACCAGGTCTCCTTCTGACGCCTAATATAGCCCTTTGATTCACCTAAAACTTCTTTTGCTATTTTTCTCATCATCATACTTAAATCTATCCATAAATCATTAGCACATCCTTGTTCGTCCCAAATACATTCATTCATTAACCTATTCTTAAAAAGTTTGATTTTTTCCCCTCTCAATTGCCACCATCTAATTGTTGGTTGAAGCATTTCTCTCTTCTTCTTTCTATTAAACTTCACACGAACATCTAAAACTAAAGGCCTATGTTGTGTAGTCACACCATCACCTGGAATCACCTTACAGTTTATACACATTCTTCTATCCGAATTTCTTACTAAAAAGAAATCAATTTGTGATCTATTGCCTCCACTCTTATATGTAATTAAATGTTCCTCCTGTTTCTCAAAACAAGTGTTAACAATTTTAAGATTATTAGCCATACAAAATTCAATAATAGCATGTCCTTCATTATTCATTGTGCCAAAACCAAAACCACCATGAACTTGTGTGTACTGTCCTGCATCTTTACCAACATGTCCATTAAGATCGCCACCAATAAAAATCTTTTCAGTGTTAGGAATTCTTTTAATCATCTTCTCCAATTCATCCCAAAATTGTTCCTTTATGACCAATTCTTCCCCTATCTGAGGAGCATATGCACTGATTATATTAATTGTATCATCCTCAACTACCATTTTTATCAATAATATTCTATCTCCACTTCTATAAACTTCAACCACCTTCTTCTTCCACACTTCATCCGCAATTATACCTACACCATTCCTATGATTCACTTTACCAGTATACCAAAGTTTATAACCATCAATATCCTTAGACTTTCCACCTACCCATTTAGTCTCTTGTAGACATAGAATATTTATCTTTCTATCCCTCATCACTCCTATTACCTCCCAAGCTTTGCCTTTCAAGGTTCCAATATTCCACGTACTAAATCTCATCCTACACTCATTCACTTTCTTCTTTATATATTCCTTCTTCTGTCCAATGTGATAAAAAATGTGATTAAAAAAAAATCACCCATGCATGATGAGCCAGCACTAAAGTGATACCTTTTTCGTAGCCTCCAACTTTAATATATATAAGCATCCCATCCCAAAACTATAAAAATCTAATTTTCTAGGTGGGATCTAAATCATAAATTTTTTGTGCAAATTATTCTAAGCCAATTGTTAATGAAAAAGTAGTGAATGCCCATTTATTATATGGTTTCATGTGTCCCCTGTCTTCTGTAGTCACTATTAGACAACTCATAGCTTTTCTTTAAGTTCTCTGGAAAAAGAACAAGCAATGGACATCTTTTTGAGATTGAATATGCATAATCACACCGTTAGAAAGGAGCAGACATAGTCTAATAGTCATAAAGGATTCTAAATTTGGTCCCTAAACATTTTCTTTAGTACTAAACTTTACGCTGTCCAAAACAAGGATCCCTATAGCATAAAAGTAACTTATATAAGTTTGATGGTGTTAACCTTTTTATTGTGGCCATTAAGAAGGATGAAGTGAATTGTTGATTAGAACTCGTTTGATTTGCATATTAGTACCAAAATTATAGACCAAAACCAAAACTTTGTAAAAGACTATAGGGATTTAAAGTGAGTTTAACTTTATAAATAAATTAATAACTTGTTGGTGTCCTTCATCAACTTCTTCTTCTGTTGTCTTCCAACTGTTTGATGTAATGTCTATCGGAAGGATTATAAATTTTTATTTGCTGCCTTGATAACCTAGTATACAAAAATAGTTTAAGAAAACCATAGAGCATATCATCAATATGAGTCTCGTTCAAAAAAAAAAAAAAAACAAATATCATCAATATGAGTAAACCAGGCTACTTATGAAGCATGGACCCGCAAGAGCCTTATCATAAGTTGCATACATAAAAATTAGTAGTGCCAGATATGTTCAAGTATAGACTTTATGGTATCGACTTATTATTAGGCAGACATATGACTCAAAGTAAGGCTTATGTTGTAAGAAATTCAGTGTTTGTGTCCAATTTGATCAAGTATAAACACTCTGGCAAACTCAAACAAATCAGGCTGTCCCTCAGATGTTGAAAGCTGAGGGGCATGTGAGTATCATCATCACAATCATGGTATAGTCTATGATGTTCAATTGTTGATCATTCGGAATATCAAACTGAAAAGTTCAATCCTTTGATGAACTCTCCTCTATTAGAACAAGCACACCATTTGTTTTAAGAATAGTGTATTATTCTAAGATCTCTTCCTTTCTTTGTGCTTTATATTGTAGGATTTGGCTAGTTGAGCATGGGCAATGAAATGGGTAATAACAACACAACTTCTGCTCTCAATGGTATTTATTTAATGGGATTGTTATTTTCAAGTTCTGAATTAAATTTGGTTAGTTAGAGTTCTACAATTTTTCCCATTTCATTGCTTTCATTTTTTTTGTTTTCTACTTCTGCAGAGGAAGATAATGCAACTGAAGTTGAAAAAAAGTCTTTGAATGAGGGAGTGACTGCAGAGAAAGTAGAAGAAGAAAATATAAAAATCTCTGCTGATAAAGGCAGTGATGAAGAAACAAAAGCAGATGATGGATCGGCTTCAAATGATAGAAGTGAACCTGAAAATGAGACATTAAAATGCAATACTGTTGGAGATGATGATGAGGTAAAAACTCAAACAAAGCTAATATATGAAGCCGGATGTCAAATGGAAGAGGCTGCA